>BTSY01000002.1:8554919-11348796 GCA_036245785.1 Pristionchus fissidentatus | reverse complement strand
CACCCGAAGTGATCAGAGAGGGAAGGAGGAAGAGAATGGCGAGCGTCAAGTAGAATCACATACTGAAAGCGTGGACTACGGTAGCTGGAGATTGGATACGGTGGATCGACTAATGGAGGATGTTTAAGAAGGGGAGGAACCTACCTGTAGAGGGATGCGAGATGATGCAAAATGAGAAGAAAATGAGATGAACAAAGTCGGGAATCAATATTCTTAGAATGGGGAGAAATTTTTTTTGAGGATAATTGTGAAAATTTAAGATATATATGTATTTATGGGCTGCCTCCTTTTAAGCGGAATATAGATTTGATATTCCACCAATTCAAGTTTGACAAACACACAGAGAAACGTTTGTAGAATATAACCGACAGTCGTCAATTGTTGGGGGCACCTGGAAAGCGGCGTCGGTTACCTGGGGATTGACACGAGTGTCAATTATATTTAACAAACACCGCTTGTTGTTTTTTAACGGACATGTTTGTGAAAATTTCCAAAAGAAGGGAGCGATAAAAGTTGGCTCATTTTGCCCACTGGATGTGGAATATAATGAATGTGGTTGTTTGTGAACGAACGTGTACAAGCAAGTTTCACAGAATTCGTTTATGAACGAGTAAGAGCTGAGCTCCAACGGGGGAAAACAATATGGCACAGAAACACAAGTATGATGATTAACATGGAAGAACGGAAATACATTTATGAAACACATAAGCTAGGAGAATTTTGAAAACACAACATCTATTTGGATCTAGCCTTTAGCTATAGTCAATTTAGGATCTAACCAAGTTGAACAGTGTGAGTGCGTTCGCAGCACACTTGCCTGATCGAACACCCATAAGCTTCTCGTAGAACTGGTATACGTCAACTAAGGAAGGAGTATACTGTATTCCGAAGTAATGGCAGTACCCAATAAGAGTGTGGATGGAAGGGAGGAGATTCATGTGAAGAGTGATTTCGCGTCCGTGGAAGGCCATCTTGAATCGATCCACTCCCATTCTGAATAAACGTATACATAAAATGAATCAATCTAAGTAATGAAATAAGTAATTATGAGGCAATTAAATGATGATCGAAAAAAGATGAAACGGTATATCACCTGTAGAGAGTGGGCTGCAACAGTCCTTCTTTTGCAATCGTCTTGAGAGCATCTGACGAGTCCGTTCCCTCCTGCTCGTATTAAATATTAAAAGAAATCGTAGTGTAAGTAAGGAACGAACTGTAAATTCAATGATGAAGATGCTTGATCTGTCCCGGCGCAATCGCTTGCTGCCAGATATCTTGTTGAGCATCTCGATCACCGAATATGCCACTCGAGTTTGTTGATCTAAAAATTTCATCAAAATTTAATTTCGTCGAATAAAACTAACCTGCGGCTTCGATTCCATTGAATTTGGCCTCTCCCAAGTGAATTCTCATTGTAGATTCGACACTCTCAGTAAGTGCATCCGAATCATTTGCATCCCAGGTTACGATACCTCTCGATTCCAGATCCGTCATTATCTGAAACATGGTAATCATTCGGGGTTCCGAAAAATAATTGAAGAAAAATCTAACCATTCTGGGAGCAGTCACGACTTGGCGGATCGAACAGATTGTGTCCTCGACCTTGTTCTTCTTTGCGAAATTCATTCGCCAATTTCTGAAAGAATCTTTATCGTGTTGGAGTAGCTATCGAAAGGATAGAGGTAATAAGGTGAGCAACTCACCGGGTTGCCAATTCGAGCGCGAGCGCCTTCGCAGTGCCGTCTATTGATGCTTGAAATTTCTGATTCTCAAGCTCCGAATCCCCATGAATCACCGTATCCGTGTGAGGGCGCTTCTAGAGAAAAGTTTTGTTAAGCAAGAGTGATGAACTCGAACCGACCGGCGCTGGATCAAGAATGTCTTCTCCGAGAGCTTTCAATCTGCTTTGTGCATTTCCCATTCGCATCTGAAGCCATCCAGTGGTACGAGTTGTAAACGCACGCTAGAACAGAGTATTTATTAAATGGACCAAGCAAGGTAACTTACAATGTCGAGCATTTGATTGGGGAGTACCATGAACTTAAACATTATTAAGTCCATTTCATCTCGTGTTGGGTAGTACGGCCTAGATCATTGCTATTATACTTGCATCACATAAAGTAAAATGACTAACTTGATTGCATCCTTCAAAAGTATTCCGGAGAGGAATCTTAGAATCGTGCATCTATCGTTGGACTCCACCATGAAATCGGTGTTCTTCTGAACAAGAAGCAAGCATTTCCTCCCCTCCTTGCATGATTCCATTTTCGACTTGAGGTCGAGAGATCGAAGTGCAGCGGATACCTTAAACGAAGTGTTACTTTTGATGAAAAAGAGGTTTAATAACCTCTGAGTTTGTTATCGATGACTATAGTGGGGTGACGTCAATTGGAGTGACATTGAGACTCTTGAATCGTAATACCATCTTTTAAAAAAACAGAAAGGAGAAAAAACTACCTCCTCCTCTTCAACAACTTCCTCCCTCTCCACTTCTCCATTATCGTACTTGATATTGAGTGTTAACTCATCGGTATCGTCGTCAAAAGAAGCGGAGTGATGGGCTTGCTCGTCATTAGGAGAAGTGAGCTAAAACAAAAGCATCAATTGATATGGAAACTGACGACGTACATGCAGCTTCTTGTCGTCGGCCGGCGGTGGCGGATCGACTGCATGATTCACGACTGGCTTGGACTCGGGTCTGGCCAACTCGTTCTTCGCCGGATAGATAGTGTGAGTGGAAGAAGGTTGAGAGAGTGAGGGCTGAAGAGGTTTTCGAAGTTAAGAAATGGAAATAAATAAATAAACAGGCACATAGGAGATGTGAAATGAAGATGAACTCACATTCACATACGCAACGTAGTGGCCAGGATAGTCAATAATCCCACGTATGGGATATTCACTACCCATACAGTAGTGGAAGACGGATGTCGCCTCGAAGCCCATGCTTCTGAGGAACACCTTGACGGCCTCTTCAGAGTGTGGCAAAGCCTCGTCGAAGCGGACAGCGATCGTTGAGAGACCATGTCCAAAATGGACACGGACATACCGCTAGAAGGAAAATATCAACAACTATAGCAGGAAAACATGTTCACGGATACACGAGCACGATGTTCTGGCAGTTTGCCAGATGACTAAACTATAAACTATATAGAAAAAAGCGCGAAATTTAAAAATAAATGCAATTTCGAAAATATCTCTAAAATTTAAATAATTAAAGTGAATAAAAATACGGTAGCTGCATTATCTACGCTAGCGAGAAAATATAACTAAACACTGGTCACGGCTACAGTGATTGCGTAATTTGTTATTTCTGTTAATAACCCGATTTTCTGGCCTTCTTTCGTTGTGCAGTGGCCATTTTATGTTCAGTTATGCAACTGCATTATCGTTAAAGTTGAAATCGCGTTTGGTGAACGTGAAATTATCTAGTGTTCGGTGAAACCGGAATCTAAGTTTCATTTTGTATTTTATCGTGCCTAAAATTCCATTTGAACGAATGTCACACCCTTAGTTCCTGTTTTTCAATTGATTCATTTGATTGATTGAATGGTGTTACAGGCAGTGGACTGATCTCTGCTTAGACTGGGCGAAGAAAGCTATCGATTAATGCAAGCGAGTGATCCGGTCGACGTGCCGAAACAGAGTACTAATGACGCGTCCAATCTATCGACCAGTCCCCCAATGGAATCATTCTGTGCCGCTTCACCATCTTCCTTTTACGTGAGTTGTTACTAGAGATGGATCCTTAATTATGATAAAATATCAATGTTCCATTATTCTTCTCTATTGACCATGCGACTTCCGATTATTTATATAACCTGTTCATCAGGTCAACATTCTCCTGGCGCGGAGCTAGAAGAGGAAGAGCCAATTTGTTCAATATGTCGGAATCTCCGTCCGGAGTTCGGCCAGGCACGAGGGTATTCAGTGCGACAAGTGAGTCATCCCCTATCGTTCTTTCGATTGTGACGATAAGCATTTCATAATGATTATACTGACAACAAATCGATTGATAATTTATTTAAACACTCAGTTGTTGATTGCAGATGTGGTGCGGCAGTGCTACGGTATGGACCAAGAGCTCGGTGGCGACGCCGATTGTCCTGAATCGTCGTCCGTTACATCCACGTTACATCCATGCATCCACGGCGAGAAGGAGCCTCACCACTACGAGTTGTGTCCAGGAAGAGACGGAGCCATGAAGCGATCAGGTATTTCACCCTTGTGTATTGATAGTGATTGATGATATGAGTGATAAGGGCAATAAAAGTGGTGATGGGAAGTGAGCATGATAGGCTAGTAGAGAAAGTGATTGAGTGTGTTTGGTAATCACATTTGTTTAGCTATAGAATTGAAGAACGGAAAAAGAAAAAAAAACATAATAAATATGTCTTCATACGAGCGTCCATGACTGGCATCATTCCTCCATCCGCTTATCATATTTTAAATTGGCTTCTAACCATAATGTAATACAAATATTGCAGATATTGGTGGTCGCTGGGCACATGTTGTGTGTGCACTCTACACTCCTGGTATCACATTCGGCGACGTGGAGAGATTGTTGGCCGCGTCGTGGCAGGAGATTGACTACAAGCAGTTCGGAAAGAAGGTTCGTTGTACCGCCTTTTTTATGCAATGACATTGAAACATGCTTGGTTCTACAATGAAACTAGGCATTTCTTCACACGACCGGCGTCATTTTATGTACCATTTTTAGCTCGGAATTTGAATCCCGCATACTATGTTCTCAGAACATAGTACAAAGCAATAGACATGAAAGTATTGTTGACGCTTGCAGGCAGGCTGTGGTTGCTTGGATCGTCTCGAGTCTCGCACTGGAATAGTGATTGGATGCGATGCCGCCCTCTGCAGGAAATACTACCATCCCAGTTGTGTACAGAGGTAAACATTTAAAAATTAAATTATATGTTGAAAATACATTGGCCTACGTTCATGTTTCTATTTCAACATTACCGCACATTTTTACTTTTTCATCGATTTCGTGGTATGTGCTCAACGGAATAAATTTGTTGTATGTTGCGTCTTCTTATTGATCGATCGGGGGACTGATGAACTTCACTATGAGAGGTATTCATATTTTTGTAATTAATGTAATTTTATGAATTTTTAATTAATTTAGTATATATTATTATGCTTTCAGATTCATTCACTGCAAGAAGCATTCCCACGAGAAGGATGTGAGGAAGAAGAGAGAGGCGTACGCCATCTGCACACTTCTTCTCGTTTCCTCGATGGTTTCTCTAATAAGGTTTGTTATCCCCCTCTTCTCCTCTCTATTTACTTCTATCACTTCTCATTCTATGGAAACGAGATCCCTCGGCACACTTTGGTCGTGGAAAGCACGTGAATCTCATTGGAATTTAACAATTTTTAACAGAGATGAATGTGGAATTTAACAGAGATGAATGTGGGGAGAGTTTGTCATCTCATTGGACGCTGAAGTATAATTAGACGTTCCATGATGATGATGTGTGATGTGTTTTTATTAAGGTACTTCAATCATCGCGAGAAGCACGTGATGACGTCAGAGAAGAATTGACTAGAGAGAGTCAATGTGTAGAGGGATAAAATGAGAGAGGAACAGCAGAATAAGGAGAAGAAGTACTATGAGGTGTGTGGGAGATTACGGTAGAGTTACTGTAAAGGGGCATCATTGAGAGTACGGTAATCTAATAAATTTATTTTGCAGTTGGAGGAGGAGCACAAGACTTTGCAAGTTTCCCTGCAAGCGGCAGTTGAGAGAATGACGAAGATTCACTCAATTCTGATTGGAGAGGTTATCAGGAATCAACCATCAACTCCGAGGTCAAAAATTTTTTTTCGACCTTCATTGCGGTTTCAAGTTGCACCTTATCTTTATCAAAATCTAATATAAAAGTATCTCTATTATAAAAGTGACATAAGTGTGCGTATACTCAAATGTTTTTTCGTGTCAGGGCGACGATCAAATCGGAGCTCGCAAGCTGAGACGACGATCGGACAGTGTGAAACAGAGGAAACTATCGGAGAAAGAAGTGAGGGAACGGTTTATTGATTTATTATTTTAGTACAATACTGATCACAAATAGTACAAAATCGATCTCCTGAGGGGGCGAAAAGTGCATTTGTAGTTCACGAGGAATGGAAAGACAGGGATTTGGATTTTTCAGAGGAGATTTTGAGTAAAGAATAAATTATAAGAGATATGAATATGTAATGAGTTTGACATCTCAGTGGACGCTGAAGTATAATGTATAGGTGTTACTGTAACCACATTGTTGCCCATTAAATTCGCGTGTTTATTAAGTGCTCTACTGCTGTTATCTTTATGCAATAATATTATTAACGTATCACGCTTATATTTTAAAAAAATCTATATATGTACTTTTGTGATTTGTAATCAATTAATTAAATGATACCGTACTTAACAACGACAATGGTCTCTCTCTTGACAGTCTTAGTAAGTGAAAGGGGGAACGGAGAGCATAGGGCACTAATGGGTGTCATAGAGGGGGTGGTGGTAATGGAGACATTGAATGCGGAAGTGAGATCGGAGCGAGAAAGAGTAAGAAGCTCAAATCCGACAAAGTGCCACTCATTATTAATATTTACAATCGATTGTATGGTTGAGAATAGGGGTAACGAAGCAGTCTTGGCACGAACAATTACATCATTGCACGAATAACGAGTACCACGGAAATCGAGCGATTTGCAGCACGGAACGAGAGATGGGAGAGACTGAGCAAGGGACGATAGCAGTGATGCCACAGGGGAGGAGGAGGAAAGCGAGATGGAACCAGGTTGGACAGGTGTCAATTCAATGTAAGGTCTAGATCTCCTCTCGGCTACCACGAGAGCGTAAGTGTTAGAAAGGGTCAGTGGAAGGTTCCTATAGCATTTCGTAATATAAGATCGGGCCTTTCCTGTGAGATGCATCTGCTCGAATGTGAACGTGGAGAGATGTATGATGGGGCCGAATCTACGTATATGATGGGGATAGTGCAAGAGAAAGTGATGCTTTGGAGTTATAGACGATTTGAATCGTCCACTTGTGGATTGCATTTCATCTTTCCCGTAAAGAGTAACATAGCTCTCTAACCACTCTTCAATCTCTTCTTCCAGCTTCTCCAACTCTCCTCTACCGTACTCCGGTTTCGTCAATCGCTCGAGGAGGAGGGAGAAGGTACGGAAATGCATCCATTCGGGAGACTGGATGTCTCCAAAATCCTCCGCCACTACCAGCAAATATCTGAAACCAAATTGCTTAGAAATATAAACTCATTTTTATTCTCACTTCGAAATAATATATTATTCGCAATAATCAATCACTGACCGGACTAGAAGCCATGTCTGGTTTGCCTTGTTTCCTATCGATGATCCGGTAGGAGCCGAGAGGGCGCTGGGTCTGTTACCATTGTCCACTCTACCGTAATCGTATCGGTCAATTCGCGTGTTGAGGTCATCACGCGACAACCCTCGACGACTCAGATGTTGTTGAATACGATGAATCTCCTTCCGGGCTACACCCTCGAGAATATCATGAAAGAGGTCCGGAGGACAAGACGACGTCACGTGAAATCCAGGTAACTCGTTCAACTTGCACGAATATCTTAAACGAAAATTTGAGAATTAAGTATTCAATATATCCAATCAGTAGAGGCGATATTTATTTCTCACTCACTTTATTCCCTGGTGGTGCATCATAGTTTCGTTGCCACTGTCGATTGCTTGGTCGTGATCTTGTGCAGTACGAAGGGTTAGGGTAGCTGCTCTGAGACAGAGGTGCATATCACTGTATTCAGCGGAACACCACCTGCACATTTTTTTTATTAAATTTATTTTTAAACAAATACTGACCGGCAAATGGAGCCCGAAGAAAACGTCGTCGAAAGGCCAGATAATTCATGCATTCCCTTATTGTCACCGAGGGTAGCGATTAGCACAACCTTAACGCAAATGTTTTTTTCATACGTTGTTAAATTATTGACTAACTCTCATCTTGTGAAGTTGTCCGTTCAAATCGATAGTCATCGTATCGAGTCCCTTGAACTGGGAAAGGATGTAATCGTAGATGGGAACAAAGTTAAAGGAAGTCACGTCTTTGGAGTGAGCTATAGCAAGTGGATGCTTGAACCTGAACAAAATTCATAAGCATTCATATATAATTTTACTTCACACCGTAGAGGTGCGGAGAGGTGGGAAGGTAAACCAGCAATCGATAGGTGAAAATACGCCATTTGGTAATTAGTACTCTTGAATCCCAGAGATGATGCAGGAGTAGCATCATCGAAGTATACGTAGATTGGTAGCAGTTTCTCTCCTTGCTGATAAAACGTCCATTTACTATAGAAAGTCTCTTATTTTTCTTACTTTCAGCAAGGCCTCCGCCTCTCTGAATGCGTCGCCATCTCTGAGAGTACGGTAGTGTGTCGCAGATGGAGTTGCATTTATGAGGTGATCTTTGATCTTCAATATACTTATTGAGCGACTAACGTAGATTAACATATCTAACCTCTTCCACACTTACTGCAACTTCGAGTGTTTCCTTCAGCGGGAAACCATAATACAGAATAGGTTGATCTACCTCCTTTCTCTCACCGTCCTTAAAAAGACTATTTAATCGCAATTTTTGAAGTGTACTTCACCCACCTTTCTCCTGTATCCGGTCATAGTTCCCATCTGGCATGCCTGTGCAGCAACGTAGAATGGATTGGCCCTAAAACTAAACTCTGAATTCTTCTTTTTCCACAATAATTTACCTTATTTGTTTAAGTCTCATGTTTGGGTTGAATATTGATGCAAAACGGAATCTACTCTTTCAAAGAATCGATCGATATGATCTGCACCGATTTCGAGTACGGTATGTTTAGCTACACGAAAGGCATCTCTCATTATGCTAACTACCATATTGAGATCAGCTTCAATCATACCGATCGATCTTTTGAGTATCATCGTTTTCATCAACTCTTCCAATCCATCGAGAGACTCCATTTGCAGCTGTTCGACAGCCGGGTTTCTCTGAGTTGGCGATGGAGCGACTATTGGAGAGGAGGGAAGGGAGGGCGACGTTGGTATTCCAGGTGGGTCATCATCATCGTCATCAGAGTCGGACAAAGTGGAGCTCACTATCACATTATGCATTGGAGCTGAAAAATATTTTAATATTTCTCAGAGAAATATTGTATGTTTTTTTGCAATTTTACCAAGGTTTTTTACCAAGGGGTCCGGATAGGGATCGATAATTATCGCTTTGTTCAGATTGTCTACCGTATCACCGTGATTTGAGTGGATCTATCGAGAGACGGGAGCTGAAGTGGAATTGAGACAAAATGCGAAATTATCAGAGGTTAGTCATAGAAACGATTGTATGCACGGTGCAGAGCAACCGGATACGGTAACAAAGGGGAGTACTGTAGCGCGTCCATGACGCCCTTCACGGCAATCAATCAATAGCCGTTTCACGCAGGGGAAGGAAGGCGTGGTCCGGATAGGGATCGATAATTATCGCTTTGTTCAGATTGTCTACCGTATCACCGTGATTTGAGTGGATCTATGGAGAGACGGGAGCTGAAGTGGAATTGAGACAAAATGCGAAATTATCAGAGGTTAGTCATAGAAACGATTGTATGCACGGTGCAGAGCAACCGGATACGGTAACAAAGGGGAGTACTGTAGCGCGTCCATGACGCCCTTCACGGCAATCAATCAATAGCCGATTCACGCAGGGGAAGGAAGGCGTGGTCCGGATAGGGATCGATAATTATCGCTTTGTTCAGATTGTCTACCGTATCACCGTGATTTGAGTGGATCTATCGAGAGACGGGAGCTGAAGTGGAATTGAGACAAAATGCGAAATTATCAGAGGTTAGTCATAGAAACGATTGTATGCACGGTGCAGAGCAACCGGATACGGTAACAAAGGGGAGTACTGTAGCGCGTCCATGACGCCCTTCACGGCAATCAATCAATAGCCGATTCACGCAGGGGAAGGAAGGCGTGGTCCGGATAGGGATCGATAATTATCGCTTTGTTCAGATTGTCTACCGTATCACCGTTATTTGAGTGAATCTATCGAGAGACGGGAACTGAAGTGGAATTGAGACAAAATGCGAAATTATCAGAGGTTAGTCATAGAAACGATTGTATGCACGGTGCAGAGCAACCGGATACGGTAACAAAGGGGAGTACTGTAGCGCGTCCATGACGCCCTTCACGGCAATCAATCAATAGCCGATTCACGCAGGGGAAGGAAGGCGTGGTCCGGATAGGGATCGATAATTATCGCTTTGTTCAGATTGTCTACCGTATCACCGTGATTTGAGTGGATCTATCGAGAGACGGGAGATGAAGTGGAGTTGAGAGAAAATGCGAAATTATCAGAGGTTAGTCATAGAAACGATTGTATGCACGGTGCAGAGCAGCCGGATACGGTAACAAAGGGGAGTACTGTAGCGCGTCCATGACGCCCTTCACGGCAATCAATCAATAGCCGTTTCACGCAGGGGAAGGAAGGCGTGGTCCGGATAGGGATCGATAATTATCGCTTTGTTCAGATTGTCTACCGTATCACCGTGATTTGAGTGGATCTATCGAGAGACGGGAGATGAAGTGGAGTTGAGAGAAAATGCGAAATTATCAGAGGTTAGTCATAGAAACGATTGTATGCACGGTGCAGAGCAGCCGGATACGGTAACAAAGGGGAGTACTGTAGCGCGTCAATGACGCCCTTCACGGCAATCAATCAATAGCCGTTTCACGCAGGGGAAGGAAGGCGTGGTCCGGATAGGGATCGATAATCATCACTTTGTTCAGATTGCCTACCGTATGATGGCTCTTTGAGTGAATTGTTTGGATCGGATGACGGACAAGAAATGAAGAGGAGGCAAAATGAGGAAGAGAGGGGAAGAATTGAACTAAGGATATAGACCGTTTCCTTTGTACATGCATTGAAGAGAATAAATGAGTACCTGGAGATACCGTGTGAAACCTCTGCATATGAACCCTCCATGTTTTGTAGCTTGAGAAATCTGGACCGTTCCGGCAGATTTTGCACACGATTGAGGACCAATCCCGGTGCAAAATGCGAAAGTGCGCAGCCACGGTTTTCTCGTCTCTCAAAGAGACGGAACACGCATGTTCTGGGCAAATTAGCATTCTGAAAGTATTTTGCATAACTTATTTACACAAACAATCTTAAATACACAATAATTTATCGAATATACAATAAATAGACTGAAATATCAAAGTTTACTTGGGATTGCATCATGATTTCATTTGACACATAGTGCTTGTATTATTTAATTGACAGCGTTTGTTATTTTCACAATTGATGATTGTCGGTCTTCCCAGTACTTGCATGCTCGTTTAATATAACCAACGCGGTTGTCATGTGAGGTGCTTGTAGTTTCAAAACAACAAACGTTTCTCTGTGTGAATCTAATTAGAGTAAAAACTCTATGAGAAAAAAGAGGTTTTTCCCAATCATATTTATTCCAATCATATTTATATCAATAATCATATTTATTCCTGGTCAATTGATGTGGTAATACGGCGGTTCGAGTAGTTTTGGTCCAATGTAAAATGATAAAGAATATTTGTAAAGATTTTTGTGTTGGCCACGAATAAGGCTACTTGTTTTGCATACGTACCCTTCTCTGAAGGACCCTGGGCTTTAGAATTTGTGCCCCAAACATAGGCAGAAAATCATTTCACTGCTGCCGAGAGGTGTCTTTGTAAAATATTTTCGAAACATCAGCTCTATTTCCTCATTGCTTGTTAGCACGGATCAAATCCAACTTCACGCGGTTCTATTCAAAACATTGACAGAAACAGGTGAACAATAATAGAAACACCTGTCACATACGCGACATAAACACCGGTTTAGAAAATTGGACCAATCTTTTGAGTCTTTTCACTTTATACACATCGTGACCATATCGGCTTCTCTCAAACGCTGCGGGCTAAATAATGGTAGTAAGTTATTGCCAACAATCATTTTTATAATAGCCATGCAACTTAATTGTAAGATAAAGGAATTATAGCGCAGTTCTACACTCTGTTGTCCTTATCATTTTGTTAATTTATATTCAGCGCATCGTTACTCCACTCTCCCCGTCAATTCAGTACATCTTGAGATACATCGCTTTCGGAATGAGCGGTAATTATTCTTTTTTTAAAAATTATTCAATGACCAAAATCATTATAAATTTTGTATATTGTGCGTACAGATATAATACAGGTATGTCAGCCCTTCTGACAATCCTGTGTCTCTTCCTAATCACACACACTTCTAATAGAAGGAATGCGACGTATTCCAGGCTGATGATAATAATCACGGTGAGTAAGGGAATTGTGTTTGTTGTCAAGAGAAAAAATAGATAGAAGCCCTTCCCAAATTGTATTGTATTAGTTGGACAACCCCGAAATAGATTTTGACAACTATCGCAAACCAATTCTTGAGATGTTTCCCATCTCGACTGATTTGGTCTTCCATTTCATCTTCGATCCGATTCCTCTGATGCCTCTTCCTTGCGGATTCAGATGGCAGCCTTTTTTGCCGATTCCCGGAAGCATGACGGCGTTTTATGTAAGTTTCAAACATTTGATGTATTGAATTCTGGAGGCAATAACTGTTTATACCATCGGAATGTATCCTCTATTCCAAAATAATTGTAATCAAAGAATGAGCGGAGGAAACGATCAATGTTGTATACAACATCAAGAAATGTGTTAGTTTATTACGCAGCTTACAATTAGCTTAGTGGCTGCATGTTTGCTCCATCGTCCGACATTCGCATACTTGCATAGCTTATTTCATCAAAATTGAAACCATGTTACCCATCGGGCAGACCATACGTTAATATAAGTACAGTAATCTCAAGAAATGTAGTAATGCAAGCTAAAATCAATTTAGTTCCGTAATCTTCAGGTCGTCTGGGTACTCATGGTGGTGTGGAATGCGATTGCGTACGGTGTCTGTTTCGTTTACCGACATCAAGTTTGTACACTTTTTATCTTTTTATTGACTGCTTTATCATTGGAGTTCTCACAAAGAAAAAAAAACTCTAATCTTGATATGCCCAGAGCGAGGGTTTGAAACTCTAATGTTAGAGCGCGCGGAAATGAGTGAGCGCGTCTCTCAGTTTCGTGCAATGTCTCGAAAATTAGAGTTTCAAACCCTCGCTCTGGGCATATTGAGTTTCAAATTCCTAGAGTTTTTTTCTTTGTGAGTTTACACATTGAATATAGTGTATACTTGTTCTCATCACATTCTTGCCGAAGTCCGATATTACAAATTTAAAATGATACGCCCATGAAACTGGTGGTGTACTCTCTTTCTATACCTCGGCGTGTCTCTTGCTTTACCATGCTCTCTCGCAGATGTATCTGTTGCTTAGGAGCGGAATGTTTTATTATTCTGGACGAGTGTTTGTGAATTTATAATAGTTGCCCCTCTCTTCAGGCCGTTCTTCCTCCTGGTTCCTCCGGAAAACTGTCCAAACGAAGGCGCATCATTTCATTTGCCCTTATTACTGTCATATTCACCTTTTCTGGAGTATTGCTTCTGGTTAGTAAAATTAGTACAATCAAGTCAACCGATTGTTTTAGATCTCTAAAAAACCTCAAGATCAAGTACAATATGCAGCTTGGCGAAACGTGAGTTGAACAGAAAGTTCCGGAAAAAATTTTTTTTTCTATTTTTTTTTTCGCCTGCTGAATGTCCCTATAGATATTTTAAAAGCTTCAAATGCTCGATTATTTTATTACATGACTCCAAACCTCCGGAAAGGGGTTGGGGCGTGAGCATGTGTAAAAGTGAGAGAAAAATATCTCACCTTCGCGCGTGCTCTCTCTGAGGCCTTTCTGTAACCTTGACTGGGCTGTGAAATTATATTGTATGCCTGTATGCGTTCACCATTAATTAATCGACTTTGATTCAGCGCACGTCTGGTTTCCTACCGGATCAATTGGATCGAATGGACTGCTTCGATGTGCGACTCTCTTTCATTTTCGTCGGATACTCTGGAACTCTTACGACGCTAGCACTTGTTTTTCTCGTCTTGGTACATACTTACAAAAAATTCATAAATACATATTAGTATTATTCATTTTGAGCTAACTCTGCATATTTTCGTACTTCTCCGAGACTCGCGACGAATTTGCATGTCGGAAAAGACGAGAAACTATCACAAACTAATGACGAGAGTGCTAGTGATGCAGGTAGGGTTTTCAACAAATAGGAATTTCCCGTAATATTACCGTAATTCCGTACTTGCAGGCCATAGTTCCTCTCATCTTTCTGATCCTTCCAGTAATGGTGGCCTTCGTTGTGTCCGTATTTGACTTGGGCATCTCCAGTGAGTCATTGTTTAAGGGTCTTCTCATACATTTACAGAAAATGGACACTTTCTTTTGATGCTCTTTCGAATTTTTTAAAAAATTTACAGATTTTGGAAATTTAAAACGCATTCTCTGTAAGACCGTAGGAGGGGGCAGTACAACTCCGTCAAAGTGATCCATCCGGGCTCAAACTTTTTTCACAGTGCGTCTTAGGTACAAAGTAAATTTTAATAGTGAGAAATTCGCGAAATGTCAACTTTTGAAAAATCGATAATTTTTTCCGAAAAAAAATTTTTTTCTTCAATTTTTTTATTTTGCTGTCGTGTTATATATCATTCGAAAGAGCATCAAAAGTTATGTTTAATTCCATATTTTCAGAAGAATTGAACCACTAGGAGCGAAAATCGATGAGCGTATCCACCGAACTTTGACGTTTTCATGAAACTTATTTTTGGCTAAAATTGTTCCCATGATTTGTAGGTCGTGGTTCCGACACATGTTATGTATTTTTCATTGTAGTATTGAATTATCAACATCTCATTGGAAATTTCGTGCGTGAAAGTACTCCAGTCTTTACCAGACCGACCCCACTCTTAGGTAAGATTCAACCAATAAGTGTGTGGAAAACTTTTTTCAGGCTTTAAACCTAAATCACTTGTACACCATTCGAAAGAGCGTCAAAAGTTATATATAATCCAATATTTTCAGAGGGATTGGACCACTAGGAGCGAAAATCTATTATCTCATCCTCAGAATCTGGTATTTTTAGTAAGGCTAGATATACGGCTCTATTACCTTTCAAAGTGATCGACCAGGGCTTAAACTTTTTTTACTTGTAGTCTTAGGTCCATAGTAAAATTTGATCATGAAAAAGTCTTGAAAAAATAACTCCTGAAAAATCAATAATTTTTTTTTGAAAAAAAAATGTTGAAATTTTTTTTCCAACTTTTCCTGTTGTGTTATATCTCATTTGAAAGAGAATCAAAAGTTATGGAGAAAATATTTTTTTCAGGAAGAATGAGCGGCTAGGACCCAAATTCTGTGAGTAAATCATCAAAATAAATATTTTTTTAGCATTCACCGATTTTCGTTCCTAGAGGCTCGTTCTTCTTGAAAAAAATAATTTCGGCATAACTTTTTGTGCTTTGAATGATATATAACACGACAGGAAAATTAAAAAAAATTTTTTAAATTTTTTTTTGGAAAATATTTTTATCGATTTTTCAAAAGTTATTTTTTCATGACTTTTTCATGATTAAAGTCTACTATGGACCTAAGACTGCAGGTAAAAAAAAGTTTAAGCCCTGGTCGATCACATTGAAAGGTAATAGAGCCGAATATTTAGCCTTACTAAAAATATCAGATTCTGAGGATGAGATAACCGATTTTCGCTCCTAGTGGTCCAATCCTTCTGAAAATATAGGATTATCCATAACTTTTGACGCTCTTTCGAATGGTACACAAGTGATTTAGGTTTAAAGCCTGAAAAAAGTTTTCCACACACTTAATCGTTGAATCTTACCTGAGAGTGGGGTCGGTCTGGTAAAGACTGGAGTACTTTCACGCATGAAATTTCAATGATATGTTGATAATTCGATACTACAATGAAAAATACATAACATGTGTCGGAACCACGACCTACAAATCATGGGAACAATTTTAACCAAAAATAAGTTTCATGAAAACGTCAAAGTTCGGTGGATATGCTCATCGATTTTCGCCCCTAGTGGTTCAATTCTTCTGAAAGTATGGAATTAAACATAACTTTTGATTCTCTTTCGAATGATATATAACACGACAGCAAAATAAAAAAATTGAAAAAAAAATTTTTTTTGGAAAAAAATTATCGATTTTTCAAAAGTTGACATTTCATGAATTTCTCACTATTAAAATTTACTTTGTACCTAAGACGCATTGTAAAAAAAGTTTGAGCCCGGATGGATCACTTTGACGGAGTTGTACCCGATAACTCAAATTTCACTGCGCTCTTACAGAGAACGCGTTTTAAATAAATCCTATAATCTATCATATACTGTCTCTCAAACAGGATTACCGGAATGGTCGGATCTTGCGGACCCTACACAACGATTCCCACGTAATGATAATCTTCAGATTCCTACCCGCTGACTTTCATGTGCATTCACTCCACGATGCACTGTCTTGTATTGCTCTCAACCACTCCTTCATACAGAAGAACGTTGAAAGAATTTGCTGCCAAACTGGGAACCGATGGAATATCGGAGAATAATACTACAGTTGTCAGCCCGACTGAAAAGAAAGTCGTGTTTGCACCCCGTCGGGCTAATGAAAACGATTTTGTTGTAATTGCATAAATTATATTAACATATTCGTATTACATCATTATTACAAACAAATATCCAATACAATGTATATTGGAGCTCATTGGTGTCCCTGCTAGAAACTTCCTCTGCTCCATTATTATTGAGAAATATAATTAGCGCGAATTTCATGTTCACAATACGCAATAAGAGTTATGTACATGGGCGGGAAACGACATGTCTGCACACTCTCACTTCGCAAAATAATGCATTTCATGTCCTTTGACATCTAAAGACTTACAATATAATATTTTGATAAAAAATCTTTGTCGAATTGTGTTTTTCGATATATTTGAATTATTAAACTGGTCAATAAACGTATTTTTAAAAATATACTCGAATAACTAAAAATTAATTGCATACGGCGTGCTTGTCCACGGAAACATTGTCATAGAATCTTTATCGGACGAAAATATTCTCAATAGCATAGGTATGCGTTTGAGCATTATTTTCATTTGTCAATTTGAATCGTACTGCTCATCATTTTCAACAGAGTTTGGGAAGCCAATCCATTTCGTCAGATTAATGATCAATAAAAATTTCAGATGATCGTTCTTGAGTCTCATTTCTCCGATAATCGCCGTCCACGAAATAGGGTCTGTTCCAAAGATAGTTTCGCCTGTAGAAACTAGGTCCGTAATCGATATTGATGTCGCGGCTTTTGCGATGTCCAATAACAATTGATATGAAAGACTTTAATGCAGCAGAAAAACAGCATAGCTTTATTTTTTACTGCTAAGATGTTAAAAAATAAAAGATAAAAAATAGTATATCCAGCACCACTATTTCCTTGAACTTACGCATTTTGAGTGGCTCGAAACGATTAACGTGCAGATCCACGTTTCGGATTGTATTTATTCGTGACATTGACAGGATAGTCTTTCTGAAAACAAACGATCATTGAATTAACAAAACAGAGTAAATATGGAATCTAGCTGGCAAAGTGAATCTGTAGAGTATGTAACTGAATACGCACAACTACAAATTCGCATAATGAAAAAAATGCTCACACAATCTGTTCGTTGAGCGTATCTTGGTGCAGTGTCAGGTAAAAGACGTGCACATTACGAAGTGATTTTGTGAGAAGAATAAGTATTGCATCGTCCAGGCGCCGCAAAGTGAGGAAACCAATGGTCGAAAAGTGGACAAACAAGCTACCAAACTCAGAAAATAGAGCAAGAAATGCTTTCAAAGGCACAGATCGATTTAATTTGAGATGATCGTCCTGTGAGATTAGAAATTGTTTGTATGAGTAAATCGAGTTGTAAATACTTACAAATGAAGGTTCCTTCGTCCATTTATTATCCCCCAAGAGGGCAAGACATTCGCTCTTCACACACATACTTGCGGTTAAAATATTCTTGCCATCGAATTGCAGGCTTACAGAATGAATCTCATGTTGGCGCTGTTGAAGAAATTCCACAACGAGGCTATTCCAGGATTGTGAAATCTGCAACGAAATGTTTCTGCGAAACAAAACTAAAAAAATAGTGAAATTCGCATTGGATACTGGACATTTTTATTATATTATTGTAGTAGCAAAATGAAAGAGTTTTTTTTAAATAAAAGCCTCACCAATCGCATGTGTTCAATGGACTCTGCTCCGAGTTGAATGATTCGTCTGATGACATCCTTCGGTAAATCAGAGAAACCGATCTGGCCATTACTCTTCATAGTCGACATGCCTCGAATATTGACTACAAACGAATGACTAAAATGATATGAAATGATTTACCACAAAGCAAGGAATCATTCCGGGTGGGGGCTTCTGACTTGAACGGACGCCAACTATTAACAGCGAAAATGACGCCTCACTCAAACCGCCCACTGGCAGATAATTTATTAAGATTGCGGTAAATAAACCAGCGGGGTGCGTGGAGGTTAAGTGCACTACGTTTTCAAAATACGATCCAGGGGGGCTTCGGTCGCCGGTTATAGTTCGGTTCAGGGGGACATCGGTCGTCGGGTACAGATCGGCCCAGGGGGACTTCGGTCGTCGGGAGCACATTAGTCGAGGCACACGCTGGGGAAAAGTAAATCGCTACAAAGAGTATTTCCGTTGCAATAATCTCGTGAGGCTGAGAGCACTCGATCGATCTCAGCCTCACGAGCCTTTCACAACGGAAACGCAGGGGCTCTGTTCTAGTATCCCCTCACTAAGGGAATAGAAAGGTCGCAACAAACAGAAAGGTCCCATGGGGGGAACAGAAACGTCCCAAAAATACAGAAAGCTCCCATGGGAATAGAAAGGTCCCTATAATATTTAATTTTGTTGATTTTACAAAAATCCGTTCGAAAACCCATTGATTTCTCTTTCCAGAAAGCTCTGCTAGGTGATAAGGATTCGAATAACATACTGGAGCTCGCATAACTCGGTGGCTCGGATGATTTTTGTTATGTCTGTGCACAACGGGTGTTTTAGTGTAATATATTTATAATATGGGAGCAAAAGGAATAACGACGTCTCGCTACGCGAGCGGAGGACAAGACTGAATTACGTAGGAAAAGAGCGGGAACTCTCAGCTACGCAGTCAATATGTAGAGTATACAATGAAGAGCGTACTCAGTCAACGGTTTGAATTTGGCGCCAAGTGTACGGGAAGTTGAGTTGGGGCGCGACTAGTTCGCTAGGTCAGACACATGACTAGTCTCATACACAGAACCTCCGCCACAAGATATGAAATACGAGTATTGAATATCTGACGATATGAAGTTACGATAGTACGAAGCTAACTTATACGGTAGTAAAGAATCAATATCGTAGTACTGGGTAATGATGGTCAATTATGATGGGACTCATTCAGAGTAACTGTCTTCGTGTCGTTCTCCACATCTTCCGTGGGCTCGAATCTTTCTTCGACGATTGAAGTTGCACGTCGAGACTCGACGATTGCACTCGATGTAGTCGCACTTGCCGTGGTAGTTGAGACTCGCGAGACGATGTAGTTGTCCTCGACGATGTCCTTCTTCTCGCACGATCCGTAGATGCACTTCTCCATGGTCATCGACCATCTCTCGACACATATTCCATCATGACGCATGATCTCTCGATGTACGGTATTACCCATGGCGAACTCTCTGTTCCCACTACCGACACCTCTCCAACTCCCCTCTTCCCTCTCGGAGAGAGTGAGCTGATGTCTGATCTTTCCGCGAAAGATCTCCTCATTGCACACGAACACTTGTTCGTTGCTCTTGGCAGGATCTGAAGACTCCTCCATACTTGGGTAACGGATAGTACTGGTCTCTTGATGTACGGTAGTACCCTGGACGAACTCTCTGTTGTCCCTACCGACACCACACATTCTTCCCTCCTCTTCCTTCTCGGAGAGAGTGAGTTGATCTAAGATCTTCATATAAGAGACATCCGATGCAATTCTCGATGAGAATGCCTTTGTGCAGTCCAACACTGGTTCACTGCTTCTGGCAGGACCCGTGCGTTCCTCCAGTCTCGGGTTACGGTAAGTTTCGTTCACGACGAAACCAAGAGAGTTGACATTTTTGTCTTCGGCACTATCTTTGGGAATCCATTCCAGATTCTCCGTGTGCTCTCTCTTCCTCTTCCCATTGTATGCGACATTCTCACGAATAGTCAGCAAGTGCGCTTCTGCATCATGGTCATCCGCATGAAACGTCTTCAGAGTGGGCTCATCTCTGTACGGTAATCTGTCGTTAACGACAATAGTCAGCCCGTGAAGTGTCTGGTTCATCCACGGTTCCCTCGTCTCTTGGACTTCTACACGTGAATCCACATCACAGAAATCGATCTTGGAGAAGCTGCTCCCTCTCTTTACAGAGTCCGAGTCAACCTCCGGAATCACAGGCAGACACGCTCTGTCCTCTCTGGGATCAGCATGTTCTTCCACAGACTCATTCTTCTCTTCGACTAGAGAGAATACTCCTGCCTGCTCCAAGTGTTCTCCTTTCGAGTTCACTCCCATTATTAATCTTTGATCGATCTCCTTTTCATACACCTGCTGGCTGGTTCCAGGATCTACACATCCTCCAGTACTACCTCTCGGGTTCAGTCTGGCCAGTCCAGTCTCGCAATATTCTTGATATTCCATCAAGTTTGCGTAGTCATCCGGAGACTTGGTGCATGCGACTACCGCAATATCATTCCTGAAGAATGATCTTCTCAGGTTCAGTTTCCAGAACTATTCACCACCGACAAGTCGAATCGGGGCTTTAGTAACGTAGACCAATCCGCTACTCTTCACTCCACTGTACTCCATAGCACAGGAAAACATGCCGAGAATCTCGAGAGACTGATCGTTAGCATCGCTAATACGATCGACAAACTTCGTCAGAGACGGACAATTCAGTCCTCTCCAGTCACTCTCCGAGATGATTGTGACATCTGAACCAGTATCCACTTGGAACTCGATCGATTTTCCACCGATCTTCAAGTTCACATACACTCGATCCCTCCTCTCTCCACCACAGCGGATGAGGTACGATCTACTTCCATGCCGTTTCGGCCTCTTCTCTGGATATGTCAGCCAGCATTCACTCTCGTAGTGACCCTTCTTATCACAGCTACTGCATGTGATCGATTTGTCTCTCTTATACTCGGGATTATTGCTCCTTTCAGTCGTTCCTTTATTGTACGTCTTCACCATGATCACCGACACATTCTGTACCACTGCCACGTCACGTTCCAGTGACTTCAGCGTGGAGTACTTCTCGAGTAGCTCCTTGAACGTGATTGATGCCTTCAGACTCACTGCATTAAACAGCTGAGTGCGCATCGCCTTCTGATTTGGCAGATCCAGACCAGCCAGGAAGACTGTAATCTTCATCTGGTCCTCAGTAATCGACTTAAGATTACCCTTCTGGTACAGACGGTTCACCTCTGCGGCGAATTTCATCAAATCGAGATTACCACTCATGGACATTTTCTGTTTGAAGAATCGAACACGCAGTTCGAAATCAGACTCCTTCTTTCCGAATAAGGATTTGAGCGTGGCTACCGTTTCATCAAACGACTCAGCCATGAGATCTTCGGGTGCCTTGTGATCACGGTACTGAGCATTGCACTTCACACTGAGGTGCCTCAGCAGTACTCTCACCTTTGAACAATCATCTGCTCCCTTCATGTCATGCACGAACACATCCTGGTATCGATCGTACCACTGCTCGAATGTGCACTCCTCCTCATCGTACTCAAAATCCACGATCCTTCCTTCGATCGCATCAAGAGTCGGTCCATTCGACGTGGACGGAACCTGCACAGTCATCATATTCTGTGCTCTTCCCTCGTTATTACCACCCTTAGTCACCAATGACAATAACTTTGTGTATTTCTCATTCTGGTCTGCGTGCATTTCAACAACCTTTCTCTGCATCTCTACCATCTGTGTGAATAATTTCGTCATGGTCGGGGAGACCTCCTCGTCTTCAGCCGTCATGGTTCTCTACCAGCCCCACTTCCTTTAGCTATTGATCCACTCAACCAATCTCCAACTATCAGTCGTGTTCTCAGGCTTAACCAATACGCAGAGTAGTTATCACCAAAAACAAATTGGCGATAGCTTCCGCTGCTATCAGTAAAAACCACTGGCTTTAGCTCGCTTGTTGGTACAACCAACAAGGTCCACGCTTGGCTACTCTGACCAACAATGAGGTTTTAGCTCGCTTGTTGGAACTTCCAACAAGGTCCACACTTGGCTACCTTCACCACCACTTAATCACACTCAATCACAGAGGTTGCAGCTCTTCTGGTAGACGACCACGTGCTAAACTTGGCAGCACGGGTTTGAAGTACCTGCGAACCTCTAGCACCAGGGAAAACGGCACTAGAGGCGACACTCAATAAAGAAATATGCAAAAACAGCCAATAAACTATGCGCAAGCTAGTTAAACAATCCTGATCGCCAAAATGTTATGTCTGTGCACAACGGGTGTTTTAGTGTAATATATTTATAATATGGGAGCAAAAGGAATAACGACGTCTCGCTACGCGAGCGGAGGACAAGACTGAATTACGTAGGAAAAGAGCGGGAACTCTCAGCTACGCAGTCAATATGTAGAGTATACAATGAAGAGCGTGATACTCAGTCAACGGTTTGAATTTGGCGCCAAGTGTACGGGAAGTTGAGTTGGGGCGCGACTAGTTCGCTAGGTCAGACACATGACTAGTCTCATACACAGCAATTTTCGTTGAAAAAACTTTTAATTTCCTCATTTCAACATCATTCTGCGCATTTAACACCGGGTCATTTCAAGGTTTCGCGAGGAATGACTCGGCCTCTCCCATTGTTCTCATTCATCTCTCTCATTTTTATTCCGAGAATCATGTTGAAATGAGGAAATGAAAACTTGAAATGAGGAAATTTAAAAAAATTTTCAACGAAAATCATCCGAGCCACCGAGTTATGCGAGCTCCAGTATGTCATTCGAATCCTTGTCACCTAGCGGAGCCTTCTAGGAAGAGAAATCAATGGGTTTTCGAACGGATTTTTGTAAAATTAACAAAATTAAATATCGTGCAAATATTTGGTTTACTCCGAGCTGCCGTCAACCACAAGAAAAGAATTATCATGATATAGACGAAAAACGCACCCAACCGCGATTCATTAGACAAATGGGTTTCATGCGCGCCGTTTGTGACTGGAAAAGCACACATTTCGAAGAGCCATTATTCACTTCGTAGAATCTTTACGGTCCCCATAATTTTAGAGTCGTTGCTCAGTACCCTCCGTAATCTGTAATCATGACAAGTACTCTGTCCCTTGCTTGCCGCTCATGTAAAATCGGTTGAGCCGGCGTCCGGAACCATCAATACCCGTCTCTTTTTTTGCAAGCCTATAGTGGGAAATAGTAAGGACTATCAAATCAAAGTGATTGTAGAAAACGCCCTTTCTTTAGGGATACTATTTTAGTTTCCAAATACCATCATGAACGCTTCTGAAAGAATCAGCGTTCAAAAATAGCCAAAAACCAGTTTCCCGTCCAATTACGTGAATTCAAACCAACTTCAGAATTCCTCCCAAATCGTCGGACCTTGACTCGTACAACTTCTCCGTGTGGTCAGAATTGTAGGAGGAGGTGTGCTCTACCACCTCTCAAAATAAGTATTCTCTCAAGAAGCCCCTTGTAAAAATATGGGAGAATATTTCCGCAAAATACTTGCGGCCCTCCACCCACTGAGACGCTTGTAAATTCGTTGACGTAATGAAGGCCAGCGACGGTCAGATACAACGAATTACTTAATGTTATGACCGATTAACCCCAGGTAAACCTAGTTTCATGAGCCTTCTTCAGATTTGAAAGAAAATATACACTTGAATCCACGAGCCCGTAATTTATTGCCACCCTGTAGACAGTAGCGTGAGACCTTACAATGGATACTTCCCAAAAAGAAATCAACTATATCTATTATAAAATAATTAACAGCGCAAATGAAAAATCACAGAAAGCAAACTTCATCGAAGGAACAGAGTTCAACAGAGTTCAGAGGTCAGAGTTATGTCCAACAAAGGTAAAATGTGAAAATAATCATCAAAATAATTTTGCTCCAGATTATATGGATAGAAAAATAGAGTTATTAGTATTTCCGACAAAAATAAATCCCAATTGTTCGTTCGATCTTTGCATCTCATTGAAAAGTACTTTCCACTCTGATTCGTTGAGTCCAAAATATAAACCATTTGACGATTTCATATCAATGAAACATATTGACGGAGCAACATGTGCGATCTTCAGAATCACTTCGCCTGCATATATTCAATATTACTTAAGACGTTAGAAAATTATTTTCATTTTCTGAAATTTAAGAGTAGAGTAAATTTTAGACATTTAATGCTATTGTACTGAGTACTGTCAACGTACGATCTTTACACGGAGCGAAACATTTCAGGAACAAATTCACTGATTGTATATGATTTATTTGAGACATTTGAAGAAGAACCTTTCTGCAAAACGATGTTATTAAAGGCACTTATTTTAAATGTGTAAAAGAGAGATAGACTCTCTCATATTCATGCACACACACTTTCAGTAGAGTTTAACTTTTCAGAGCTAAACTTAAAACTTTCAAAATTCGGGCTACTTAGATTCACATACACAGTCTGCCCGTCTATCGTCTCCTGAGCGATATTCAGAGAGTAAATGGGTACGTTGCGCAGTGATTGACGAATACAAGCAAGGATTGCGTTATCGATCGATCTCAGTTTGAGAAAAAGTATGATCGAGCACTTTTGAAGAATTAAACCAAGCACCGCAAATAGTGCACCACAGTTATTAACTGGTACAGATTGGGATAGTTCCACAAGAGTTGACTGCAAAATACATTCTATAACTGATGTACATTTCATGAATTACCATTGGTAGCTTGAAATGATTCAAAGGAAAAGAAGCAGACAGCTCTGCCCCAGAAGATGAACTCACACTATTCAGTTTCGCAGTTAACCAGTGTCCGATTTCATTACGAAAGAAGGGCAGAATATCCCGTTCGATATATATTTCTGCTGTAAGCTCATTAAGTCGTTCATCGAATTTAATAGTAATCGAATGAATTTTGGGACGTCCTCTTCGCCTCTCAAGATGACTCAGAACGAGAATGTTCCAGTTTCGAGAAATCTGTATTGATATTACTCAAAATGCGCAACAGTCAAGATGGAATCGAGTGTTCTATAAAATTAACCAAACCAATTAAGCATTTAATAACAACCTGCAGGTACAAATTGTGCGAAAAAAATTACCAGTCTCATGCTCTCCAGAGATTCTCCCTCAAGTTCGATAATCCTTCTGATGACATCGAGTGGAAGATCGGCAAGTCCCATGCTTCCTCCAGCGCTGGCCGTCGACATTATTTATACACTTAGTCCGAGACTACTAGTTGTCCGATAGAGTCAGATAATTGGCAATGTTCGAGGGAAGGAGAATCCCCAACTCGCAAAGACGCGACGCGAAATTTGCCCACTGGCACATGCGCTGGTATATTCAACTGTTACGGTAATGTTTAGAGTACCCTAATGATCGGGGCTAGGATTGCCGCTTCAAGACAAAGGGTAAAGGGCTTGGTTTTTCTCGCCAGAGATGTGTAACGAACGACGAAGAATGCGATCGCTCTCACAATACGGGAGAGATCAAAGAAGAAAGAAATCCAGCCCTTGCTTTTCAGCGCCTTGCAACAAATAAAATATAGCTGCACAATTTTAAAAGTTACCTATAATGTTGCTGACCTCTTTTAAAAAAATTGATTATTATATATTGCTGTTGATATATAAAGGCGATGCGGATTAAGTAAAATAGAGAATCCCCAATGTAACTAATACGAATATTCTCGCATTGGAAACGAGCTCGGGGTTGTGAATCATTCACAACTGCTAATTACGTAATTTAAATAAAGCGCCTATCATTGTAATCCATGTACTTTCCCCATATGAGCACAACACGGAGATCAGAAAAATATTTGATTTGCGGCTCCTCCTAATCTTCTGAGGTTCAACTCCTCACTTTTCCATTCCCGTGTGCATAACCATGGTTGCCCATACCAATCCCTTCCCCTGTGTATATCCCTTAATAACTTCTTTAATAATATTTCGTGGATTGTATGATCACATCTGTGCACATGTTGACGCACTCTTGTCGTATACGATAAGTAAATAAATGTATGCAAATTTTATTGATGGACATGACGAAAAATAATTGAATTATATATATTCAGCCGATGATTGCTCCTCCTCTATGTCCCCAATAAGGCTTAAATAACTGAATTAAAAAATGAACTGAATTATTCATCCACACATGAAAAACACGAAACTCACCCATCGTTTCTTGACCTCCTTACGATCTTCAGTGAATTCAGTGGGAATCTCAAAATATCAACATCTTAGCCGCCATTTTAACAAGATTTTAAGAGACCGTCCACGAGAGAACGTAACGAGTGGGCTGGGGTCCCGGATGAGAATTCGACAACCTACCCTCAAACTTTTTTCGCGGAATGAGCATCACGAATGCTGATCGCGACGGCATATGGTTAAGGTTGAAAAAATTTTTGACGGTCAAAAAAAATTTTCAAAATTTTCAGACATTTTTTCGTCAAAAAATAAAGTTTCGAAATCATTAGCGAAAAATATTCTATAATACGTATATTTACGCGCTGGTTCCGAATTTCATAGTTAGAACTGTTGAAACTCAATTTCAAAAAAGTTATGATCGAAAAATCAGATTTTTTTCTCAAAAATCGAAAATATCTTTTTTCCGACCCCACTTTTACATCCTAACGACTCCACTTTCAGAATCTACGACACAAATTACATCGGGAACCGAGATTTTATAATTTTAAAAATACGGATTTTTGAGATATTTCTTTTTGAATTTTAAAAATTAATTTTTCCAAAAATAATTGTTTTCATAACTCACGATTTTTTTCGTAAACATACCCAATTTGGGACCAAAAATGTTCCTTATATTCATAAAGCAATAATACATCGCCGATCTCAAATATCAAACCACCCTACCAGAATTTAAAACTAAAATTGACAGGATGGCCAATATACTACTTATCATTGAAATAACTTTGTTGTCCGATGAGGTACAACTTGGAATGCGGGTTTAATATATTTGAAGCATAATTATGATCATTTTTGTTGTTGAGCAATTTCGAATCCATCGAAGATGAAAGGCAGAAAAAAATTAAAAAGTAAAACTGCTTCCAAAAATGTCTAATTTTCAGACTAAAAATTTATTTTCTCAAACACCATCGACTCTTACAGGGAAATATTGCAGCGTGTTTGTGCACTCATAGTAACATATCTACTGTACAAATATGAGATTGATCCCGCAACTTTGAAAAAAATCTTTTTCTGAAAAAAATCCATGAACCCGGGTTCATGGTCCAAAAAAGTGAAAAATTGTTTTCTTCGCAGATTATTCAGCAGACCACCACGGAATGCACACATGCTCTCGACATATCAGGAAGCTCGAAACTTGCGCGGGGGTAAAGTTTGAGCGATAATAAATTACAATATTTTTCCAAATTTTGGACCATGAACCCCGGGTTCATGGATTTTTTTTCAGAAAAAGATTTTTTTCAAAGTTGCGGGATCAATCTCATATTTGTACAGTAGATATGTTACTATGAGTGCACAAACACGCTGCAATATTTCCCTGTAAGAGTCGATGGTGTTTGAGAAAATAAATTTTTAGTATGAAAATTACACATTTTTGGAAGCAGTTTTACTTTTAAATTTTTTCTGCCTTTCATCTTCGATGGATTCGAAATTTCTCAACAACAAAAATGATCATAATTATGCTTCAAATATTTTAAACCCGCATTTCAAGTTGTACTTCATCGGAAAACAAAGTTATTTCAATGATAAGTAGTATATTGGCCATCCTATCAATTTTAGTTTTAAATTCTGGTAGGGTGGTTTGATATTTGAGATCGGCGATGTATTATTGCATTATGAATATAGGGAACATTTTTGGTCCCAAATTGGGTATGTTTACGAAAAAAATCGTGAGTTATGAAAACAATTAATTTTGGAAAAATTAATTTTTAAATTTCAAAAAGAAATATCTCAAAAATCCGTATTTTTAAAATTATAAAATCTCGGTTCCCGATGTAATTTGTGTCGTAGATTCTGAAAGTGGAGTCGTTAGGATGTAAAAGTGGGGTCGGAAAAAAGATATTTTCGATTTTTGGGAAAAAATCTGATTTTTCGATCATAACTTTTTTGAAATTGAGTTTCAACAGTTCTAACTATGAAATTCGGAACCAGCGCGTAAATATACGTATTATGGAATATTTTTCGCTAATGATTTCGAAACTTTTTTTTTGACGAAAAAATGTCTGAAAATTTTGAAAAATTTTTTTTGACCGTCAAAAAATTTTTCAACCTTAACCATATGCCGTCGCGATCAGCATTCGTGATGCTCATTCCACGAAAAAAGTTTAAGGGTAGGTTGTCGAATTCTCATCCGGGACCCCTTTCCACTTTCTCGTGGATGGTCTCTTAAGCAGAAGTCACATTACTATTGAACAATAAAGAAAATCATGTCTGAATCATCTTCAAGAATCTAAATAGAAATCAAGGAATATGTTTATGGGAAATACGTTACCTAATAATGACGAAAATATCTTACCGTTGATTGGAGTTTGTTGTTCGGCTCGTTATTGTTGAACAACCGTGCAATCTGCAAAATAAACGTGAAAACGAAATATAACGAAACAGAATCAGAGATTTGGTTCAAATCTGTGAAAAAAGTTCATTATGGCTCACCACAGGTTCTGCGGCTTCCTGACTTGGAGTGCTTGCGACAGTGGTCGGGTTGGCGATTACTTCATCCTTAGTCAATGGAGCAGTCAGAACAACAACTAGAAGAGAGAAGAAGACGATGAGCATTGTGGTGAAGATGCTCAAATCTGTGATCTGTTGGATTTTATAGACGGAAATGTGGGCGTCATTCAAAATACGCGAGAATCATCGACAATCTATGCTTTATTGCGCTCTAAGATTTCTCTGATAGTTAAAGATTGAGGGATCTAGGAGAGTGACGGATGACTAAGGAAATCATTAGATTCGCGAGAGCGTAATGGATTTGAAATATATGAGGGCGAATAAATGTATTCTCTCATATGAAAAAATAGATTTCCCTATCGTGCTAGACGGCCCTGGTTTTACGAGAAATATTTAAATTTCATTATTAAATATTATTATCATTCCAAAAATCTCAATTCTATCTTGAGAATTGGGAGCAATAATACGGTGCTCAGCAAGTGGTTTGTCACGCCAATCTCTCGAGCAAAATAGTTTTTCATTATCGCCAGCAATTTATTTATGATTACAGATCACTTGGGGGATCGTCACAAGAGAATATTCAAATTTTTGGGGCAAGTACTCAAATATTCGATAAACTTAACCTTTTGAATCGTGAATAACCTCTCATTTCGTCCCCATTCCACCCATTTCACTCTCACTGAGCGGTCTATTGTCATTCTAATCACGAGAACCGAGGAAAGCTCGGTTAACATTTAACTTTCCTCGTCATTTTACACCGCTCTCGAGGGTGAAATGGGTGGAATGAAGACGAAATGAGAGGTTATTCACGATTCTAAAGGTTAAGTTTATCGAATATTTGGAAACTTGACCCCCAAAATTTGAATATTCTCTTGTGACGATCCTATACATTGAGGCAGGGGATACTACATATCAAACAAAATTGTGATGGACTGGTGCCAAGGTTCAGAGAACTTCCATGTTGAAGTTTCATGTAAAAATCAAAACTAAAAATTTGAATAAACAAATGAAATAGGTCGATTCAACTCGACAAGGCGGTAAATATTTATCTTTGCATCAAAGCTCTATCTCTTCTCCCCGACGATCTACAGTAGGAAAACACTGAATACAGCCAAACTTTGACGTCGCGTAATTGTGCAAATTTGCAGTTCCAGAGCCAAACAGAAATCGACGACGCACACCAAGGGCAATCAGAATATGTGAAATTATGATGTGGTCAGTTTTTGCTTACGGATTTGGTGATGAATAGTGCGGTTCTTACGCGAACGCACTGATATAAAATTTTGTGAAGATATCTTAATAGTGTGCATATAAGACGGGTTCAGCTAATTTGTTAACCATTTTTGTTATTGTCACGTTTTTTCCGGAATTTCACAGAGGAGGGGAAGGCGATATTAGCTGGCTTCATTAAACGTACTATCTAGCTAGATGGTATTAAAAACGCGAGATATTTTGTTGAATTTCATTATTGCAATAAGTAAATCATGACACTCCTATCGCCGTATACTTTCCACAGTGAACTGATGGTGTTTACGCAGTACCAGAGATTGGCAACGTACCACTTTGGCAAAAAGGATATCTCAACCTATCATGCCCATGTTTGGATTCGCCATTTATCCACCGTGGATAAAGTGGTTTATGCTATCTGCCATTTTTTCACCGTGAAATAATGGTTATTACCAATCTGCCATTATTTCACCGTGAAATAATGGTTGCTCTTCTCTTCTTCAGGTGCGGCAAAAATGTCGTACTTCGGCAGAGATCGAACCAGGGTCGTACGGGTGCCAGTATATCGCTCTACCGACTGCGCTACAGGGGGCGATGTGATGGGAGAACAGGGAGAGACTTAGGACACATCGTCTTCCGAATAACGACGATACATGCTGCATCCGCTTTATCGAGTTTCACAACGTGCGTAAGGAAGTGTGTCTCAAATGTATGTGACGCTGTTTACGTTAGGATCAACAAGTGGCTGGAACAGGCCAAAAATCGAAATCGCTCAAAACTTGGTCCTAGGGGTAACTTTCGACGCTGAACACGCTGGTGCCATCGATTTCGCAACCTGACCCCTCTGGGCGCCGGTATGGCGCCGCGCCTCTTTGGCGCCAAACTTGTTTTTCGAATAAAACTGCAGCATGTATCGTCGTTATTCGGAAGACGATGTGTCCTAAGCCGGGCCGGAAAGTTTTCATTGGGGAAACAACCAGGACTGTAAGGAATTTTTTTAATATCTGAGATTTTAAAATGTTTTAAATAAAAGAAAACGATTCGTGATGACGGACCAGTTTGAACAAACTCATATGTTATTTACGTCAAATAAAAGAAGAACAGTTCAACCAGCTGACATTGTTTGTTCGTCTGGTATCTCCTGAGACACTGTTAGCCACTCTACGCGTAGATTACGCAGGGCATGACGTAGAAGAGAAAGCGTTGAAAAATCGATATCATTCAGAGTGAGAAAATCTATGGAAGAACAGTGCAACAATAATTTGGCAAGCTCTTTAAAGTATTTTCGACAGTCAGTCACCGGGAAAATCATATTTAGATGGACGTGAATGTCCTGTAAATGCGTAATAGAATGTTGTGCATTGTGAGAACTTGACGCTCCTTTCTCTATCAGGGAGATACGGTGTGAGATAGAATACCTATAATTAAGTGCGTTCTTTTCTTTTGAGAAACAGAAGCGCAGATATCGTCAAACTAACTAGAAGATCATCGATGGCATCATCGGAAATATTGCGCGATCTCAATTCTTCACGGATCTAAAATTGAATTGAAGTAGTTATTTTTTCATATGTCTAGTATAATTTATGGAAAGCTCACCGCGTTTTTAAATTCTTCACTTCGTAGTCGATCATCCGTCATAGCCGATGGTATAAGGACGAGAAGGGCGAGGACAAAACAGAATCGCATACTGAAAGGGAGATACGGTAGCTGGCGAGTGGATACGGGGGATCGATCAGAGGTAAGAGATGGGGAGAACGAGAGCCAACCTGTTGAAAAGGGCGAATTGGTGTGAAATGAGAGGAAATTAGACGGGTATTGAGATAGACAATGGAATGTCGATATTCAATTTGAATTGCAATAAACTATAGTTTTTTTTCTCTTCTATTTCATCTTTTCTCGTTTTTATATTAAAACGCGGGAGCTTCGGGGTTTTTATTCATTCACAAATCCCAATTACTCTTTTAAAAGACTATCATTGTAAGATAAATTTTAAATGTGGTGCACATGGAAGTAAAAAAATATGGATTTGCGGCTCCTTCAACTTTTCCGTGTTTCCACCCCTCACTTTTCCATTCCCGTGTTGTTGCCAAATTCACTCCATTTCCGCTTCAGTTGTGATTTCCCCTTAATATAGATAACTTCTTTATTAATATTCTTGTATTGTATTAGCACGTCTGCGTAAAGCTGACGTACTGTTGTTGCATACAATAGAAAATGAACATATTTAAGTATTATCGATGGAAGTGATGAAAATACAACTGAATTATTTGCATTCACCAACAAGGGATAAACCCGCAACTAAAAAATGCGAAGCGTTTCTTGACCTCCTTTTGATCCTCAGTGAATTCGGTAGGCATCTGAAAACATTAACATCTTAACCGCCATCTTAACAACGCGTTCGTTGACTAAACAGTCATGAAAGTTACATTATTTAATGAAAACTACATTTGTTTAAAACTTTTTTAAAAAAAACAATCCAAATGTGCGGATTATATTTCTGAGAAATAAATTGTCTAACAATGATTAAATTATCGAACCGTTGATTGGAGTTTGCTGTTCGCTTCTTTGTCGCTGATAAAGTGTTCAAACTGAAAATTTAAAGTGACATAGTGAAAAAGAATTTTAGTTATTTTTTTAAAAATCTGTTCAAAATTCAAACAATGTGAGTTTAAATTTGCTATTTTCATTTCTGAAGGCTATTCGTTTGTTTTTTTGGCTAATCTAATTGCAAAAATTATTCAATATCGGATACCGTACTTGTTTGATGTCCCATTTCTTAATCCATTGAAGGAACATGTCGTGGTGTTTTTCAAAGACGTAGATTTCCGGGGAGAGATAGAAACCCTATAATCATGTTAATATGCGACTGTATTTGTCTCAAAGAAATTCCTCTATACTGATGAATAAGTTCGTAAGAATTCTCAAACTCACCAATAGATCATCGATAGCAGCATCTGAAATATTGCGCCCTCTCAACTCTAAACGGATCTAAAATTAAAATTAAATTGTACATTTTTCAGACTATTTGGAGAATTTCTTAGAAAGAAGATCCTCACCGCGTCTTCGTTTGCTTTATTTCGTAGTCGATCAGACAAAGAAGGATTCGCGTTGACAGTTACGTCATCCCTAGCCAATAGAGCGGTCAGAACAACGACTAGAAGAGGGGAGAAGACGATTCGCATAGTGATGAAGATACTCAAATCTGTGTTCCGTCAGCGTTTATAGATCACATTGTGGACGTCATTCAAAATATGTGGAAATCATCGACAATCTATGATTTATTGCGCTCTAAATTGTCGCTGACTCACACAGAGAAAATGTTTAGTTTTTAAAACATGTGTCACGCCTCTCACCAGGAGCTCGGGACAAAATTGAAAAAAATCTGGCACTGTAATTTTTTGGGTATTTCACATTTCGGGTGTCACAGGTCCACCTATAATCTCTGTGAGTTATAAAACTCATTCTTTGTCGACAGTGAAAAGTACACAAAATATCCGTTCCTTTATCGGGAGGGTGTCGTCAGACATAATTATCAGAAACACAACAACAGATCAAACGCTATGAGAAAGTTGTCAGATGATTTGCTGATGGTCTTAGGATTGGTTGTTTTCACTAACATTCAGATATCCGTTATCAATTAGTCGCGACGCTCAATGTCGATGCCATTCCACTCACAGAAACTGCGGTGCTTTGTGCGTTTACCGCACTGATGGTATGGACTTTACGTGAAGTTACCTTTCGAAGCGCTCTCTGGACCTGTAAATTTATTTTTGCACACAAGTATTCCACTAAAATGTTTTTTTTAAATATAGCCCACGAAACTCTTTTCCGCGGTTGGGATCTACACTTTTGAAAAATGAAACAAATAACTGGAAACTGCGAAACAAAACTTTGAATTATAATTTTGTGACTTTAAAATGTACTTCTTTATTGTTTGCCAGATACACGGTTGCATTCATCATAGCATTGACTTCCGCTAAAAAAACAATGATGCTGAAAATAAAAATTTATTTTTTTGCCTTCCCGGAGTCCGGTGAACCATAGAGAAAGTGGGTTGGAGTGACCGAGCATGTGAGATCGAGACGGACTCTCTCACTTTACACACTCTCACATATTGACCCCTTTCTGGAGGTTTGGAATAAAAAAAAGTCTAGTTCGCTCAACAACATACCCGTAGATAAACAAATTATTCGTGCTTCCTATGAGAATGGGAAATACTCGGAAGAAAATCCACGAAAGAGAATAGACTAGCGCCATAGTGGCGAACTGCGCCGCGTATCTGTGAATTATATATGAGAGTATAATAATTTAAATTCTTTGAATCAATAATCTGGTCCATTGCATTATTGTTTTGATGTGTACGGACTGGAATTATCTAAACTCAGGAACGCCCGGATCGCAAAGTGAGTGTTCTAAAGGGAATTGCAATTTGTATATTTTTTTGTCAGTTTGGTAAGATGGTATCATATTATCACTGTAATGCTCGCCTGTACTCCACTAGGCGCTTCGTCATTTCTCCTCCGCGTAGCTCATTCGCTGTTCGTTTTCGAGCAGAATACACAGTGCATATTATCTATAAGATACACAATTACACGATCTGGTACTACAGTGTGAGGGATTATGATGATATGGCATCACTGCCATACTGTCATGAAACATCAAAAAATTACATGATAACAGTATATTTGTTTTTTTGAATGTAAAATATCATGATTAGAGCAAACTAACTATAGTATATGAAACCATTGAAACGATGGATGACGTCGAATTAAGTGGAAGGTCAACGAATTCATTCGAATAGTTATCGATGTTAGGCTGAAATTTTGGTGAAATAAATAAGTTGAAACCATTCAAGATGACTCGCTCTTCAGAAGACAATCAACCGAAGATACTAAGCCTTTTCAACGTCGTCAGAGCTCCCATTCGATTCCCTGTGAACCCGAATAGCTTCTTGATAAACGACTTCTAAACTAAAAACTAAACTAAACCGTCGCCTCATTTTCCAGCGATTAGAGAATAAATATAACGAACCTTTACGATATACGTATAGGAAAACGCGGCCCAGGAAAAGGTAAATCTGTATGTAGGAAAAAATGTTCGGTGTTATGAATGATGTCAAAATTACTCGCAACAAGGTAGAATAAACTGGGAAGTTATGGCGAGAGAAAGAGCGACAAGATATTGAATGAAGCAGAGAGCGATCGTCCTGTTTCTAGTAAACACAGAGAAGCGATTGAACACTATCACGAATAGTCTGAAAAAGTGGCGATTCATTTTATTCATGTGCTTCGTAAAACATCAATTCTCGAAAGCATCTTGAACCTCACCTGTTTAGTGCGACTAATATGTGGCTGAGTGAGTTGTGGTACCTAACGAGAAAATTTATTAGAGCTCAGTTATAGCGCTAACCAGCAGAACATGAAAATAGCATTGAGCACTATGGCCAAAGATCGTCGGAATGGCTCGGAGAAAAGGTCTGCCTGAAACAACTCATCACCGGGGCATAATGTTAACGTTACTGGTAACGTAGAGTTCTTATTAAATGTGTTGACTGATAGCGCTTTAAGTGCGCTTATTTAAGTAAGCACGACGCTCTAACTAACTTGAATCGCAATAGAAGGGCTGTGGTAGAGCAGATGAATTGCTAGAAACAGCGTGTCCACACATATCGTTTGCGCCGAGAGGATGTAGACAGGACTGGACTTTAATCGATTGATTAGAATTAGCATAAATTGCCTCATCTTACCTTTGAACTGAATAGACCTCCATGGCACATTGCAGTCAGCACAGCGATATTGAGAAATAACTGGAACAAATCGCGCAATCACACACACGCACACGCACAAAATGATATTAAATTGATATGTAGTTATGGGGAACACATTAAAAATGAAGTTTATTTTAATATCATGAGTACACCATAACTATTATGATAGTAAAAAACCTGACTCTGGTTACGACGAAATTTCTATTAAACAAATATGATAAAATGAACGAACTCCAATCACAGCGACCACTCCGAACAATGCTCCCGACACATATGAGATCACGTCCGCTCCCATCTACTAGAGCCTGTGCACATATAAACATATGAGGCTAGTCATGTAAAAGCCAAGGAATGGTCAGGACTGTCAAAATATCAATTTCTGAAACATTGTAATTTGAGTTCGTGTTATATATATTATTTAGCAATACGAAATACGGATTAGTTGAATATACTCTATTTAAGAGAGGTCTCACCAGAGATTGCAGGTGGCTCGGAACAATTTTCAAAAATTATTTTTGATTTCGATCAAACTTTTATGCGAGAGTACCTAGGAGACAAGAATTCAAATAATCCTGGTCCCAGGTCTCAGAGCCGGCTTTTAGGAATTTGCCGGTTCTGTCGCCGGAATCGTCATAACTTGCTTCTTTGTTGAGCTAGAAAGTCGTGGAAGGGCTCAATAAATGCAGAAAAATATGGCGCATAATATTGCTGTTGAGAGTGTACTCCTATCTGGCAAAGCCATGGATTTATTTAGAAAAAGATATTTTCAGATATCTTTAAAAAATCAAAGATCATCTAAAATTCTCGAACCCCAAGAGTTTTATTGTATATTGTGAAAGAGCACGTCAAGTACTGCTAGATAAAAATTCAAGAAAAAATAATAAGGGGATCACATAGTCCCGAAAAATGGCGTTGAAAGTGAAAATCGGAAAATTTCGAAAAATCAATTATTTCAAAATCATGTGTAATTCATTTTTCTATAGTTATTTAACCTTCACAAGTTCGCGAAAAATGATAACAGCTCATATCGCATGCATACAAACCTGCCAAAATTGAAAAATTTCGGTCTGCTTTTTATAGGCCAGATATGGACGAAATTTTCAAATTTAACTGGTTCATAAGCATGCGATATGAGCTGTTATCATTTTTCGCGTACACATGAAAGTTAAATAACTGTAGAAAAATGGATTACACATGATTTTGAAATAATTGATTTTTCGAAATTTTCCGATTTTTCACTTTCAACGCCATTTTTCGGGACTATGTGATCCCCTTTTAATTTTTTCTTAAATTTTTATCTAGCAGTACTTGACGTGCTCTTTCATAATATGCCCTACCACGACTTTCTAGCTCAACAATGAAGCAAGTTATGACGATTCCGGCGACAGAACCGGCAAATTCCTAAAAGCCGGCTCTGAGACCTGGGACCAGGATTATTTGAATTCTTGTCTCCTAGGTACTCTCGCATAAAAGTTTGATCGAAATCAAAAATAATTTTCGAAAATTGTTCCGAAAGGGGGATTTTTCCTGCAATCTCTCGTGATACCTCTCTTAAGAGTTACATCTTGATGATGACTATAGGAAAGGTCTCAATTATCAATGAAAATGTCGATTGAGTGGCCTCTAAGGAAGTGTGCGAATGGATATGTCACGTGTTTATTGCAGTTACCATTTGAGCATTAGAGCGTGATAAGGTGCACTGCACTCAGGCCATTACGTGTCATATAGATAGACGCATGAAGAACTATTAAGTAACAGCGGGTGAAGACTATCATGTAGTAGGGAAATATGATGTGGAAGTACGCAGATGTACCTTTAACGCGTGCTACCCAGTTGTACTCTCTGAAATAGATAAAACTAATGCTAACGTGACTATCGATATTGCAAAAGAGACAGTGTATCTAAAGAAAAGGTCACAATGCTCTCAAATATTCTCTCTCCGCGGCTCTAAAATTCAGGCATAGATAACTATGCACCGCGTAAGATGAGGATCTGTGACGTTGATGTACACATGTTAATCCCTTTCGGTGGTCATAAGATGCGAAATGTTTAGCACTAAATGCAAACAATTGTAAACATCTCGAACAAACACATCCTTTTCAAACACATAAACACATTTGTTGAGTTTTCGTTAGAAAGGGTGTCAGAAGACCTTTACGGACAGACTGTGTACTGACGTCATCAGATGTTGCCTCAATGCGCTATCATATAGATCAGAATGAGTCTCTTATTTAAGACCGGTTATTATAAAATCGGGAGATCAGTGGCCAGTACGTCGGACATTTCCTGGCATTGTCTAAATGTTAGAGAGGCACAAACGAGAACGTTATTATCTCAGTGCTAGATGAATACTCGTGTCAAAATTGGCCCCTACATAGAAGACACAAAATACGGAGCGCATTGTCATCTTTGATAATGAACAAATAGGTTTGAAGGTAAATTATGATCTCTTCATCGCCCCCTTCTCATAAAATGAGGTCTAACACCACTGCGAACTACACCAAATACAAACAAAAATTGAAGTATATATATATTTTTTTATTTTTTAAAAATATTTTCCTAGAGATGTGCTTGCGCAAAGAAGTGTAGTCACAAGTCATAGTCACTACGGTGGATGTAAGAGTGCGTGAAAAGCAGAAATCCGGGGTTTATCAACATCTACAAATACTCTACGGTACCATGAAGACAACCTCATTAGTCCCGATGAATCACACACAATAAGGTAAATAAATAACGCCTTGTCAGACCTCGTGTGCCGTATTTTCGTCAACTGATGCGACAATGGGCCCCTGTTCTTCGGCTCAAACCCTTTTTCATCCTCTTTATCATAGGCAAAGTTTAAGCATGATCGTGTATGCAACAAGTACTGGGACGTTAGGAAGATACGGAATTGGGGGGAAGGGACGCTTTGATTTAATTGAACTCTTTCAGTTGACAGTATTGTTCGCCAACATATGTTGTGGCCTCTCAAATATCGTGAAGATCAAGCATCGATCGCTATGGGAAACTAATCGATTCCTTCTTCTTTACGATCGTTAGAGCTAAGAAATTGGTTGAATTCCGCTTCATTTCTTGGTAGATCTCCTTCCACTGGCACATCATTCCACAGGCCGCTCAACTTTACAGAAAGGCCTTTCGAGTGAAAGAGCGTGTGAAATCGAGAGGGACTCTCTCATTTTAGCATACTCTCTCGCTCTAACCCTGGTCTGTAGATTTGGAATCATGTGCTGGGTTTCATTGTGTCCGAGCAACATCGATTCGTCGTCTGACTGACGATCAGAAATGCAAATCTTTCGAGTGACCCTGGCAAGGCTCACTAGCAACTCGCCTACAAGTACTCAATTCAACCAATGAATGTTGGCAACGACGTACGCATTTTTGTCCGGTGCTAAACTGTTCAGGCTCATCTTCACTGTTTCAAAACATTCCGATCGCGATATCGACAGTAGACCCTTTCTGAAAATAGTCGAGCGTTTTATTGCAACCGATAAACAATAGCTGATTGTGCAAATACAAAGTGATTTTAAAAAAAAGTAAATGATTATAAGGTCACAGTTTGTCCAACGATTAACCTACAAAGTTTGTTCGTTGAATGTGTCCTGATTGACAATAGGTTGTTCACGGGTATATTACGAAACGATCTGCGGAGGCGAGCAAAAGTGGGGATGTCGATGTTCTCCAGTTTGAGGCAGCCTATGACTGATGAGCGCAGCACCAATCCGCCAAGCAGATTGAAAAAGGAATCGCTTTCGGCATCCGCCACACTCCGACAGAGATAGACAAGATACTCCTGTAAATAAATGAGATTTTCTATTTTTTTTCTCAATGATTCCAATCATTCTGGAGGACTATGAATCATGAAAAAGACACTCAAAATTGTCGGGGAGTCGGAGACCGCCCATTTGGAGATTGTGCTACCGACGTGAAATACCAATTCTCTCGGCGAACAATTCAAAAATATTCGTATTGACTCCTCTGCAAAAAAGTCATACGACACACCTTAGAAGCTCCTTGATGATCAGTAATTTTTTTTCGTAGTTCCTTGTTTCTATTGCGAGTTACGAGTACCATAAGTCACTATAATTTGTGTACATAGGCAAATTCAACCCTTACGAACAATTTCCCAAAAATCTCTCTCCGACAATTTTAATTAGGGATGGCTTGGCAGGCAGGATAGCAGGATCCTATTGGGAAATTGATCATTTACATCTTTTTCCCAGGAACTTTGCCGGTGTGGCAAGATTCCCATTTCCCATCAGGAATTTTGCCGCCCTGTTATTTCCCTTCCTTGTCAAGAGTTTGGCGGTTGCACAATGATCTCGGAGAATATTGTGCATTAGAAATTATGGGGGTGCAAGGAGAGCTATTCACCATCTGTCTGATTAGTGTATTGGTTGTGTTTCTGTATTTCATTCGCATAGCGGTGGTTCGAATTCTTCCTATACTTTTTGTTTTGCAAATTTTTAAACGATTCCACAGTATTTGTCCTCGTCCAGATAGTCTGAATTAATTCCGACTTTCAGCTAGAGCTATTTTCAGTATCTTATAACATGCAGTGCAAAATAGCTGAAACATGGATTTGAGAAAAAAAATTGTTCTGAAGAGGAATTCCGAGAACTTCACTATTAAGACTATTAATCTATGTTTGTGTCGGCTCAGGGTTAAAAATACACCGAAATTATAGAAATCCCATGTTAGGAATCCTGTGCCAAGCAGGATTCCTGCCAGTTTCAGGAATCCTGCTTCCCAATAATGATCACATCACATTTCTCCCTCTATCCAGGAAATAATGGGAATTATTTTCCACTTTTTCAGGACCTGAATCGGTCGTTTTTCCCACGAAGCCATCCCTAATTTTTTAGTAAAAAAATAATTTTTTTTTGAAAATGCCTTTTCCATCCAAGCTTTTAAGAGACTACTTGCATACATTATATCCTGGTTCAGTGTGAGTGTGTCGATCCTGCATATAAGAGAGAACTTCACTGTTCCATTTTTGCAAAATCTGAATTCCAAGTGTTTTATCCCTGCTGATAGATTTTTAGCGAAAAAGAAAAGCTCACCAATCGCATATTCTCCAGAGACTCTCCTTCGAATTGAATTATGTTCCTGATATGTCCGGTGGCAGATCAGCGTGTCCAATTTGAACACTGCCCATGGAAGGAGATGTTCCCTGTGGCATAAAAGACAATAAGCTAGATAAATGAATGCATAAAATGCATAAATGTCCAGGAATGATTACTGTAAATAAAATTAGACAGGTGAGTGAAGAATTAAAACGGAAAAATGTATTATAATTAAAAATATTCCCCTTGTCGTGTGTTCGATTAATCTGTATTTCGAAATAAATTTGCAATGCAATCGAGGCCATTTATTCCCGCGCAATTGTGGGATCTGGGGGAGCCGCTCTGGCGCCATTTCTGCGCCTGCAGGGCGCTGATTAGACGCGATGGGGGCACCGTCGTGTTACATGGCCGCTCGTCGTCGCTTGAATCTGATGCAAACTGCAAAAAGGCGACATATTTCTCAGATTCTGATATCACATTTCCCCCCCCCAAATGCATTTCTTGAGATTTGTATGCGACTTTTATGATAGATCCACTCACAGAATAGACCGATAATTCCAGCGATCACAAGGATTCCTCCGATGACACACATCGAAACGACGAAAAATGTATCTGCAAAGTATATATCCATAAATATATATTGTCGTTCCTGGTGGTAATTTCATTCGGACCTGTTGCCATGGAATTCTTCCGGCATAATGCCCACATTAAGTCCGCATTGTGGTAGGGTGACTTTTTTATAACTATCATTCATTTTTCATTCTATATCTGAAGAAAACTAACTGTGCATAGAGAAGCGAATGTCCCTCGGCATGGCCTATTCGGTTTTATGCGCATCGGTATAGGTAAAGTCAGAGCCTACTTGTCATAATTGATTCTGGGGAAAGGAGTTGGGAACGGATGTACCTACGGAACCACTTTCGGGGAAATGCTAACCGAGACTGAGGGAAGGGGTTCCATATAGAAAAGATTAGAAATGGCGAGATGAACGGATAAGTATGTTCAGTAAAATATGCGGTGATTGGATATTCTACATACGCGAAGTTATTTTTTTTTTAATTTTTTATATCTATGTTTGCGAATCGAATCATATCAAAGAACAGACGTGCACAAAATAAATAAAGCGAAGAAAGTGGAGCACGATTTTGAGTTGGTGCGCTAAGTAATCGAACACTCGGCAGTAAGTGTATATACAATACATTGTATCTATAGATACTCACTGTCGCATTTGATTTCACCACGCAACAAGTCGATTGTCTCCATTGCCAAAAACGCTGTCCTGTTGATGTCAAGAGTAAAATTGTTATTTTAATCAAATAATTTAAATGAAAAATTAAAATACTCATTAAGTATCTCACAGTTTTCTTCTTTCGCAAACCGCGTGGTCCACTTTACCAGGTCCGTGCTTGACGCCTTTATCATCCACACCGCTCACTCTATAAAGAAGAAATACTCTTTTTATACACCATTTGGATACTGTATTTTTCTTTTTTTATGAAAAATTAGTCAACGCATTGCCTGATGCTCAGTGAAATACTCTTCTTTTTGGCATTGAAAGGCTGAAAGGTGGTTCACCCCATCTCAATCCGGAGTTTCCATTGTGAAATGTCCCGAGGTCTCTCTAGCACTTCCTTCTGCTAACCGAGGTTAGTATATCTGTTTTACCGGCGCTTTACCGGAGTAGACCCTAAGCCCTGGAAGGTATTGCATCCGATTCTAATTATATTCCTCAAGAAGAATTCTTTTATGGTGCGGGACACATTTCAACTTCATGTAAGCTCATACCATATGGAAATGAAAAAGAGCAAATATAACGGATTAGCAGAAACTGTCTCACCTCAATTGATACGCGCCTTCACACTGAACAATGCCTTTATTTTCATAAATTTTGTCGCAGTTTGCGGTACACGCTCTGTTGATAAATTGTCTGCAGCACGCACTATCGCCTGGAAATGTTCCTTTTAAAATGGGCTTCTCAATAATTTTTTTTCTGAAAATATCCGGAAAGACCAATTAATCGATCGATAAATGTGTTCAGCATTAAATAGCCTAATAACGTACACGAAGTAATCGGCGAAGGAAAGATAATGAGTAGGACGAGTGCCGAGAAGAACCACATCCTGCTCAGAGCCGAGATACGCTCAAAAGTGCGAGCCTTGTCAACGGGCGGAAAATGGGCGTGTTCAAACCAGTGTCCTTCCGGAAATCGATCGCCGCGGACAGGAATCCAATCGAAACGCTTATTGCAGCCAGGAATCGGTTCTCCCATAGATTATCAGCCGAATCCACGCGCAAACCAGATGTGGGTCGAAATTACTCTCGACAAAATCCACAACGGTTCAGCTTCTGCCAGTAGTAAGAGAAGCACAATGACTTTCGGCAGCAGAGCAGCTACAGGGTACCTAGCCGAACATAATCTGCGCGGAAGATATTTTGCGATTAGCGAATTCAGTTGATCGGCACCGAGACTAGAGTGGAGTTTGGAAACACTCGGAGAAGAATTTCTCAAGAATACCTCCGCAATCTTGGCTGTAGGAAAAATTTTCGGGCTCGTAGTGGAAAGGGTGGCAGACATCCTCTGTCAGTTCAAAAGCCATTGTGCTTCTCTTACTACTGGCAGAAGCTGAACCGTTGTGGATTTTAATTCGCGTAATTTCTAATTTAATCACTAGTCCGTTTGTGCGCCATCTTTTTTGGCGTCAGAAGAAGTTTGCTGCAAAAAAAAACTATTTCGAAAAATCAGCAAAAGAGAAATGGAAAATGAGGGAATCGAACTCTCGGTGTCTAAAAGGCATTGCGTATAAGCCGGACGCCTTACCACCTGCGCCACAACGGCTGATGGGGGAGCATCTACTCAACCCGGCCAGTATTTGAGTGAAAAACCTTTTGCCTCATTTTTCAGTCCTTAGCAGGTGAAAGGTTCGACGTTTTACAACTGATTCCATTATCTCTTGGGAGTCCCCATCGACTAGCATCGACGGATTTCGGATTCCGCTCCGGTTAGTTTTGCGGTTCCCTTATTACGAAGGCATAAGGTCGAAGAGATACAACGAGAAGGGCAGTTTGGTGTTGGATCGGGCGAGAGTTATGATAATGATAAGGAGATGATAGCCGTAGAGAGGAATTTGAGCAGTGAAATCCTGGAAATAGCCATTTCACAAAAAAATTTCTTTTGATACGCACTATTGACATGTTCTTATCGAAGATACTGTAGCCGGAGTAGTTAATCACTCTCTGAAATTGTTAGTTGTCATTAGTATGTATGATGTTTGGATGCATTTCAAATATCCGAAAGTTTGAATTAAATATATTTGGATTAATTTTAAATAAGAATTGCGGCTTGCCATTGGTATGTAGAGGAGGAAAATGACGGAACTGCGAAGAACTGATGGAGTTGTCTCGAGGAAGTGAATGATAATCTGCAAGATTTCCCCTGTTTTTTTTTATATCAACAAATACCCGAAATATGAATGCACCTTTGAAATACCACTATCGTAGTCGCTCTGTGAGACCACTTCCTACCATTATATATATTTTTATATGCGTGTTCAAAGAAAACGCGGTTACAAATAGAAAGAGGAAAACGATAAAATGAGAGAAGAATGTACAATAACGTAGTGAGATTTTGATACACATTTACGGAATATTTATCATATTCAATGTTGCCTTTAAAACTCACCAGCGCTTGCTGAGCTGATCCAAGGGCAATGGAGAGAATGCTTATGATAAACGACATCCATCCCTGCTCGCCTGTTTTTTTCCAAAATTAATTTTATAAAATTATGAAATTGTGACCTCTAACGATGGGAACGTCGGCACATCGAATTCGTTCGTCGTGAGCGACCTCAAATAAGGCATTTGGCACTGCTGCTGAAGCCCGGAACAGGCCAATAAATAGTCTAGGTGCTCTTGAAATTAGCAGTCCCTATAACATTGTTCTTAGATTCCTCTAATTAGAATTCCGGGCTTTGCATTTAGTTTGTTTAATTCAAATTTGACACTTACAAATATTTGTCGAAGTGTCATCGTGAGAAGTTGGGCAGCGAGTAGCCATCCGATTACTCGCGCTCGATGCGCCCTCAAGTTAGTCTTTTTAAAAAATATTTGTGCCTGTTGTATCTGGTAGTGTACTTCATGTACCTCTGGTACCCGGGTACATATGTTCTACAGGGTGTCTCAAAAGTATGGTGACAAAGTTCGAATCTACATAACTGTCTCTAATTATAAGTGGTTGCTATCCAATTTATGCCACATATAACTTAAGTCCTTGTTATTATATTCCGACCACTTGGGCTTTCGATCATTACTTTTGATAGAGATACATAACTTTGAACTTTTTTTTTCTTGTTTGGCGATTGTGATTTTCTCCTATTTTGAGGTGCAAATTCGATTCATTCAAAGTTGTGCCACGCTTAAGGCAAGAGTATTACAGCGCCTAATTTTTTTACCATGGGAGGTAGCATCATACTCATTATTACTGCGCAAACAATTCCCTTATAGAACGGCTAAATATTTAAAAAATAATTGTTTAACCGAAATTCGAAATACGGCCCGCTTGGACGTTAGATATTAATAAAGGGGTATTCCTCGAGAGCGATACATGATATTTACGAATGCAAGTATGGATTGCATACTCCGTATACATATGTCTTTGCACATTACATGGCTATGCTCCAACTCTCGCGAAGATTCCTAGGCAAGACTTTTCATGTGCCAGAATCGACCTTCTGGATACAAAATGGCAAAACAACTTTGGTGTTTATCACAATTGTTTCAACGTGTTCGTTCACATATTAAAACGCGTTCTCTGTAAGAAAATCGGATCGGGTGGCACAACTCATTCAAAGTGGTCGCCCCGGACTCAAACCTTTTTCACAGAAAGTCTTGGGTACAAAGTAAATTTTTAGCTTGAGAAATAGACAAAATTTCGATTTTTGAAAAATCGATAATTTTTTTACGAAAAAAATTTTTTTTCTCAATTTTTTTTTATTTTGCTATCGTGTTATATATCATTCGAAAGAGCATCAAAAGTTATGTATAAATCCATAATTTCATGAGAATTGAACTACTTAGAGCGAAAATATATCATTGCATTCCAAGATATTTGACGTTTCTGTGAAACTTAATTTTGAATAAAATGGTTCCCATGATTTGCACCCCGTGGATCCGCCATATATTATGTATTTTCTATCGTAGAATCAATTGAAATTAACAAAAGTCAATATATCGATTGTGAAAGTACTTCCATATTCACTAGACTGTGACAACTCGGAGGAAAGAATCAATCACAAAGTGTATGGAAAACTTTTTCCAGACATTTATACTGAACCGCATGTATTCCATTTGAAAGAGCATTAAAAGTTACACATATTCTTTTGTTTTTAGGATGATTGATCTACGAGGAACGGAAATAGATAATGAAATCTGAAAAAGTTGATATTTTTGGTGAAAATTAGTATTCGTCTATATTTTCATTCAAAGTGATCGGAAAGGAGTAAAAACAATTTTCGCGGACATTCTTAGGTGTGAAGTAAATTTTGAAAGTGAAAAAAGTCATAAAAAGTTAATTTTTGAAAATCGATAAAAAAAGTATTTTTGAAAAAAATAATTTTTAAATTTTTGAAAATTTTCGTGTTGTGTTATATCTCATTCAAAAGAGCATCAAAAGTTATGCCTGAATGCACATTTTTATGAAGATTGAGCCATTACTATTAGAGAAATATTGAGTTTACATAAACAAATTAGTGATCTCTCACAGTCAAATATTTTCGCTCATTGTAAACCAATTTTAATGAAAATGCGAAATTTTGTCTATTTCTCAAGTTTAAAATTTACTTTGCACCCAAGACTGTCTGTGAAAAAAGTTTGAGTCCGGGGCGACTACTTTGAATTAGTTGTGCCGCTTACCCCAGCTTTCACTGCGCTCTTACAGAGAACGCGTTTTAATGATAACAGAACACGGCCTTGTTAGCTTCATTTAAATATCGATACTACATAACGCTAGATCGCTTCTGAAGGAAAATCGAAAAAGTCATTTTTCAGTGATCAGTGCGATAGTGGTTAGCGGGAATTGATGTAAAACTTTTCATTTCGAGAAGTGATTAAGATCTCGCCCAACATGTAATAGAATGATGCTTTTGCTTTAACAATATGGTCTGATCTTAGACTTTGAACATTGGGGAGGACCACAATAAATTCAGAATCACAAAAATTAGTTGCGGTCCGCTCGCTGTTTTCGGAGAATTGGGTTTTCGCTCTTACGTCTAAGTGAAATGTATGGAATGCCAATAAACTTTGATAGTCGAATGCTGGAACACTGTATATTATTTGCTCAAAATGAGAACTCCTATCGATAGGTGTCTGGTAAATTATGAGGATTGAAATTTGTCACCATACTTTTGAGACACCCTGTAGTAGGTACGTTCATGGGCACAGGAAGTGCACTACCACGTGCTAGAGGTCAGCTAAAGACTAGGTACTCGAGTATTTATGTATTTCAAAAAATAAAAGATGTTCGCTGACTTTCTGACCAAAAACATGAGCGCGACAGCGAGAATGAGGCCGATCAGCTGAATTTCATTTAGTTATTGTAAATTAATTTAGTCAATTCGTGATTGCAGTAGTACCGTATCGAGCCACAGATAATAGGGATCGGCGAATCGCTCTTTGTTGTAGTGAGAGAACGCAAACTCGAAGAAACCAGCCGAGATCCTTAAAAATAAATATATTTTTATATTTATTTAAAAAATGTATTTTGTTTTTTTTTCAAATTTAAGAAAACTAAAAAAACGAACGCTTGAAAGACGCCTACAACAATCTCGATCATAACCCAATTAGTCCATAGTTTCTTGAAGAAATCTGACAGCTTTATCTCATCTTGATCCCTATAATTTTAGGTTTTGTATTAAATTAAAAAAGTTCTATATACTTCTGCCATGCTGTATGACACGAAAAATTACCATAGATTGAAGAGATATGCATTTTTTGTCCATCCAGTCTAGCTATGATAGAGTTTCCTGTTTATTTTCGGCAGAACTCGCTCAATCGCAAACTCGATATTTGACCTTCTTTCACCAAATTGAAATGGTACAGTTAATTATGTCCCGACATGTGTTTGCATTGGCCACATATAGATATTACCATTTGAAAATGAAACTCTCATGAAATGGACTACTGGTGCGTGTAATTTCAACATGAATATCGCTTAGTCATGCTCTCTGACAGCCATATCTGTTATTTTTGCGTAAATTTTTTTATATTTTAGACGAGTGTTTGTGAATTTATAAAGCAGTGATGATTTTCAACTCACAGATACACTAGATCCTCGAATATTTTCTTTGCCACGGCTTTGTGATGATTTCGTCCGCCTTCGCCCGGATTTTGATCATATACCACCTGCTCCTCTTCGCGAATTATCTGAAAAGAAAGATACCATAAATCAAAAATCAAAGATCAACGATCAAACCTTTTCAACGACGTCTACATCGTTGCGGATATTTAGATGACAAATGGAGTCACGAGCGCAACTGGAATGAGCTCGGAACAGATCAAAGATCACAAAAGATCCCACACGATCTAAGATCACCAAAGATCAGAGATCACAAATGTACTTACTAGTAAACAAGGAAGAATCCGATGGCGTAAGCAATAGCAGAGTAAAGGCCAAGGTAGAAGATGGAGAAGCCATTGTATACGTGGAGGGTCTGTGTGGATTTTGTCGTTGGATTTGAATAATTTTTTAAAGTTATTTTCTTATGAAAGAACTGACCGCGATTGCATTACTCTCAGCCGAAACAAATGTGAGCATTGAAACAGAAAGAAATCGAGATTCGTATGGCAACATTTCCAGCATATTAACGATCGAAATGAGAATCGTGGACTGAAATTTACGGTAATTTTTCATTCTCAAATTCGAAAACACTGACAACCATGGATAAATTTAGCAGTAGATGACCGATGTGATGCATTGTTTGATGAGGGAACATGAGAATTACTGAAAAATTCAGTCTGTGAAACTGCAGTTTCGTTTAAAAAACACGTTTTGAATAGTTAACTAGCGTCCACTTCGAAAGGGATAATTTCAGCTGGAATCTTGGAACAGACAGTGAAAAGTACAGTAAGCTCATATTTACAGTAGTTGTTCGACTAACCTGACGATAGCACACCCAGTATCATCGTTGATAAGAGCATTTTTCGACGACCAATGAATCTGAAGGAAATCAAAGATCGGAAGATTCGGAATGAAATACATTACAGAAGCTCAGATTTTCGAAATGCGAAAGATCAAAGATCACCTCTCCCAGAGCATGCAGGTCAAGCCGAATATCGACATAATTACAAAGCTGATGTTGATGAGCATACCGCCTTCTTCGAACTAAAAGAAACAAAGATAGTCCATGAAAACAGACCATTTATGTTGGATATTTGTCTAGGGTCATGTAAGTTCGCGAGTAAGTTCATCAAGTTAGTTCGGAAACTTCTGAGCTCTCTAGTGAATTATCGGTATGCAGTACTCTCTATGGATAGATACACCTCGCCCCTTCCAATGATCCGGATACAGTACTCCCTCTACAATTGTTCATGTATAGCAATCCCTATACAATACTTCATCTGCATAAATACAGGACTCCTTCTACAGTATTCCGTCTACAGAACGCAATCTACAGTTTTCAGTCTACAATATTCATTATACAACACGCCGTTTACAGTGTTCCATCTACAGTAATGTTTCTACAGTACTCCTTCTACAGTATTCAGCCTACAATATTTTCTCATACCTTCTCGCCCAGGTCCTTAATGTCATCGAGTCTCTTCGGTACATCGCAGCAGCATTGAATATAACGACCGTCCACCGTTTTCAATGCTTGAAAGAATTCAACTGCGTCACTGATAAAATTTATTAAATATTGTTTGTTTCTAACGATAAGACTGACCTGTGGCTTTTGTAGACATGCGCAATCGCGAGCAGTGCAATGTACACGAACAGTTGCCCGCGAATTCTCGACCATTTACCTGAACAAGACAATCGAGAAATGAACTACCGTACCCGAAGCTGTCAATTGGCGGCTACAGTAACCTACCATATCGAACGAACATGTTCTGGTAGGTGACTTTCTCTTGTTCTCTGATGAGATCCCCGTTATCGTCTCTGAATATGCTAGATTATCAAAGAGTCCACGCTAACTATTCGTGGCTAACATAATTTGGCACCGTGCCAATTCATAATTGGCAGTTCCTTGGCAAATTGCCAAGTGCCATTTCGGGACTCGTACGTCATTGGTTTTCTCCCATTTATCACGATGCTCTTGCTCCCGTCCTCGGTTGAATCCTTCTTGGGATTGGGAGATGCGACGGTGGACGTACTAAAAGTTATCGTCTATGAGATACAATTATAAGATAATTTTTTAATTACGTTTGGTTATATGTGAGACTAAGTGAGAAAAGCGATTTAAAAATCGATTTATCCTAACGTTTCGTCATAACTATGGCGGATAAATCAATCGCAAAATCACTTCTCTCGCTTGGTCTCACACAGAACCAAACCAAATTACACCATGCTAACAATAAGAAGCATACCCAGACTTCAAGAATTATTTAATAAAATAATTATTGAAGCATCTTGGCAATGTGCCAAGCAAAAGGGAATGAGCATACTCGAGGCCATCGATAGATTAAGGTGAGAGTCCTAACGGAGTTCCCGCAATTCTCGGAGTCAAGGAGGCGGGCGTACGAGTAGATCTGAAAAGCATTATTGCATATGGATGACGCAACTCAGACATATTGGGGACACTCACGATCTGGTTTCGGCTGAAGGCGTTCTCGCTCCGGGAGGAGTGGTATTCGGAGTGAGACTAGGCGGCGATGCCTGGGAAGATTATCGATTGAAAAATCAGCGATGTGTACGGTATTTATCTGGCGGAAATCGATCGAAATTCGGAAAAAAATGGACGGAAACTGACCACGCCGACCGTCTCCAATGCAGCCATTGATGAGAAATGAAAGGGGAAATTCATTTCACCCTGTTCTCCCATTTTAATGAGCCATGCAAATAGACGATTAGCTATCAATAAATCAAAAACGAGATTGCACTTTATTTCAGGTAACAATTGATTTAAAGGTTGGTTACAATTCCTAATTTTTCTGAGGGAAGTAACGGTGATTGAATTTAGAGAAGTCTTCTAAGAGTCAACGTCTGGTTATGCGCCAATAAAAAAATATGAATCACAGTGATTCTAGGGATACAACAAAACAACAAGATATTCGTATCGGGCGAGAGATCTGTATTTCGGCTGACAAGGCGAAGAGAGTCTGAGAAGAAGAGACTGCCAGAGATACCGAACCGGCGACCCTAGTGTCTATTCAGCAGGGAGTAGAAAGGGCATAGAGGTGGAGGGGGCTGCCGACTCTTCCCCGCCCTCCATCTGATCTGATTGATCTCTGGTCTCCAATTGATCTTTGATCTTCTCATCGGCGACCACATAGAAGGAGACACTTTCGCACTGCAAATAACGCACGTTATCGATTAGTTTATTTTTTGAACAGACACGAGAAAATTGGCCGTGATGTTTCAAATATCAAACGTTTTACGAACTGGCAACGGTCTCTTTTATTTCTAAATAGTAATTCTCCATGGAATGAGCGCTACTTGCCTTCTTTGAGTGACTCGAAATCGTTTTGTAGCTGCGACAAGCGTAGCCACAGATGCAACGGAACGAAATGCCCGCCTGAAATGGCGAACCTGATCTTGCAGCAGAAAAGCAAGTTGCTGTGCTTGCAGCCGGGGCAGAACTTGCAGCACTTGCAGCACATGCAACCCACCTGGCTCGGGTTGCAGCCATGTTTCAGCCTCAAGTGTGACTCGATACCGGAGATGGTGCGAACTCCGTGCTGCAATTATTTAATTGATATTAATTAGTAGCACATGATTTCTAGCTTCACCAGGAAAGGGTAAGCAGCGAGAGTTCGTACTCTCTATACTCTCTACCTTCTTCATACTCTCTAGCTCGTCCTCTCCCCTTTCTGGAGATTTAGCCGTGATGTGGAATTATGAGAGCATGAGTTATATATTACGTGTATACAATGATTCGATCCAACAAAATGTGAAAATGTTAAATTCTATTTGCCGAAGGCGCGACAACGTTCCTGTTTGGTAAACAACGGAAGTCCTTGTTTTCGCTTTTTTTGTATGATCGTATCGTTTTATAGATGTAATACTTGGGCTCAACTGACTATGATGTCACAAACCTGGCACTTGGGGCAGACCATCGCTCCCTCCTCCTCCTTCTTCCTCTTTCCTCCATTTTATCTACTCCTCTTGGTGGGAGGAGGCGCCATTTCCTTTTCTTCTTCCTCCTCTTCTTCATTGTCGATGGGAACGCGGTTCTTGGTCTTGTTGGTAGCCGCGACGCGCGACGAGCGACGCCTTGCCTGCGATGGGTTATGGTAGTTGCGAAGTGTTATGGGGTTACTGCGAAGTGTTATGGGATTACGGTAGCAGGTCTTCTTATTAGCTACAGTAAGATTATGGAAAACGGCAGTACGGTAGTCTGATTAGTCACAATATTGTAATGTATTACGGTAGTACAGTAGTCTCCTTATGGATTACCGTTGTAGGGCTTTTCGATTGGATACGGTATTCTAATGAATTACGGTAGTCACCGGTATTACAGTAGATGTCGAGTGAATACTGTATTTCTCACCTTGATCTCATCCACAGTCGTCTGCGGGGCTGGCTCGTCTTTCTCAATTGCCGTATCCGTGTCCCACTCTTCCTCCGGCACGCCCTGATTGATCGATATCAAATACCGTAATCTGCTCAACTACCAAAACCCCTCAGACCACTACAGTACTCACCGGCGAATTCAGTTTGCCAAAAATGCCCTCAGGGAACGGCTCTTCTTTGGCCGCGACCAGAACCTCATCGACAAAGTTGACCTGACGGTAAAGTAGTATAGGAAGCAAAGCTTTTTCGAGTTCACGAATCAGATATCAAAGATTAGAATTTAATTCGGCAAGGATCAAATTGCATGCCTGATTAAAGAAGGAAGATCAGTAATATCCGGCTCAAACACTTTGTTGTTTTAATACTGTTTCGTAAACTTGTGGTTGTACAAGATTCGGATAGCAGTAATTTTTTTAGTTTCATAGTAAACTAACGTTGTGAGACGCGTCGGCGGCATTTCCATTTGGTCTTCTCTGGATGCACTATTCAGCATTTCCAGCGCCGCCACCTCATACTCCTCAAAGATCAAAGATCAATTGGCCGAGGCCTCAAACTACGAGATGAAAGATCAAAGATAAGGATTTGTCTTTTTCTCAAACAAAGTATTAGACTCGGAACGTGCTGTTATCTACTTGGTACGACGCCAGAATTGTGACTACGGTTTCAGAACACGATAAAATCGAACACCGTACCTCCTTGATCGCACGCAGTTGATCATCAATTGACCTGAGATCATACATAACAACTCTTGCGGTCTCGCAGAAAAGGGCTAAACAACTCCCATTTTTGTAATATCACGCGGCAATGGCTTTCATTAGAAACATAGACTAGATGGGCACTGTCTTATCATTTCTCTCCTCCGCTGTCTGGGGGTACATCATACAGTGGCTATCACACCGTGGCTATCAGTTTGCCCCCACTGGGACCGACAATTTGGTGAGCGCGTCCGGTTTTCACAATGGATCACATTTACAGTCTTGCGTGATCTTTGATCTATAGATTTGGTCGGATGATACTTCAAAACAACTGAAATGAGTTTTTTTGTGATCCAAATTGATTGCTTAATTCATCATTTACATCTATTGAAATGGGATAATTCCATTGTTTGTCGCACGTAGTCCCTTTTCTCCCCACACCTCCATCCAATTCTCCACTTCACTCTTTCGAATTGGCTGAGCGTCGGCTGGCCGATGTCTCTCCTCCCGTCATTTTTCCTCTTCTTCTTTCGATGTCAGGCGAAGATCAAGTGAGTAGACCATCAATCCAAACAACGCTCATTCGGTCGACTAAAACAAGGATCTTTGAGTGTGCTCGGATACGGTGGACGATCGATACCGTCTACCGTATGCGTTTGCACTCAATTCTGCGAAAACTCATTTTGTTCTTGTTTAGTGCCCAAAATTGCGTCATCTCTTTGAGGATTGCCTACTTCTTACATTGAGAGATATTTGGTTATTCAGGGAAATCAGACAAGGCGCCCCCGGATCCCTCGTCGAGCAGAGCCTACTAACGTATGATACCTTATCGCTTGCGCGAGAGAGTCGAGAAAGATATTTTTCATCTACTTTCCTTTCAGATCTTCGGCGCCTCGGCAGCCGCGATTAGTCAAAAAGTGAACATGGGACCGCGCGTAACGAGTGATCTCTCTGCCCAGCAGGTACGGTAGCCAGGCGGTCTCTCGACACGCTAACTGATCAGCGTCTTATGCCCCGCTAATTACGGTCTTTCAGGCAGATATACATCTTGATCGGAATGCGACCAGCCAATACTCAGTCGGTTCGTCAAGGCCTCTGCCGCGGATGGTAACAAGATCTTCATCCAGAAGCAGCGGTCAACCGGCGCCATTTGTCCCAGCGGTACGCTTGCCTAGACACAGCGACACTATCGCTCGATACTCCTCAATGGTTACTGTATGTTTCAGGGATCGCGCCGCGCGCCAGTTCGGGTGGCGCCGACATCCACGTCTTCTCGTGGTGGCCCTGCTTCAGCTACGGTACGGTCACGAACGCAACGAATTCCACCTCCAATTTCGACCGTTTCCAGTACAAAACCATCGAGAAAGACTAAAAAACGAAAAAAACTACCATATTCCTTCAATTACCGTATGCTCCATCTACAGTAGCCCCCTACCATAATCGAAAAGCACTGTTTACAACAGTAACCCGTCATTTATATTGCGATCACTTACAGAGAGATGCGCCCGTCTCATCCTACCTTTTCCAATTCAATTCCGTTTCCAAAACCTTACACTTTACCCACCGTAATCCATTTGTACCCGCTCCATTACCAAAATTCGTATGAACACTTTTTGTATCGTGACCCATCCGGTTCAATCAACAATATTGATCGACCCGTTCATTCAGGCATTATTTGACTACCGTAACCAGTACATTACAGTGCGCCGCTACGAGTACGGGTTCGCGTGATGCAGATTCTACGATGGTCAACGATCAATCGATAATCGCTCGGGTCGGTTTTATGTGAATTGCTCACTGCGATTCAGAGAGGCATCCAGATATCACTGCGAGTGAAGTTACAGTGATTATTATTATTGATTGCAGAATGCTTCGACAACGGCGCCAGATCAGCAGGCACAAACGGTGGGTAGCACGAGATCGGTGCAATACAGAGGGCACCGCATTCACCAACCCTCGAGAAAAGTAAGGTAACGAGAATAGAAACAACGTTACCGTAGTAACCCGTCATTCACCCGCTTTCCACCGTAACCCATCCGCACTTGGTTTGCTGCCGTAATTCACCAAATCCTATTTGACACCGTAACCGATGCTCATCTTGTTTGTTACTGTATCAAATCCGCACCCTGTCTGAAACGGAAACTTATCATCATCAAATCTGCTACCGTATCCATGCTTATTATGCATACTACAATACGCCGCCCCTTGTCCTTTGGTACCGCAACCCGATACGTACTATTAGACGTTCGTATCCAATATCGTCTGAGATTTTCACCGTGTGCATTGTACTGCACGGTATGTTTCAACAATCCATCATAGTTCATTCATTCAGACTCATGCTGCATCGATTCTTCAAACGTCGTCTACCACTACTACGACCACCCAAGGGACACAGTGGGAAGAAGTTAGTTGATTGATGAGACAGAGAGACAGAGACAGAGACAGAGACAGAGAGACAGAGAAATTCGCATGCGCTCACTCTGTAATTTCGAATATCCGTGTGCATTTTGGTCAGCATTCATTGTCCATTATGATGATGACGCCTCTTTCCAGATTGATGTCTATCCCTTGAATAGTGGACCGTGCTCCATGATGGTATGTGCAAGCACAACAATCCGATATCACTTACTCATGGCGTTCAGGGAGGCTCACACATGTCGACACGAGCAAAACAAGACAGACTTTGCGGCCAAGTACGAGTTGTGAATCTCTCAGCCGATGCCCTTTTAATCGCTCTAGGTGATCAAATGCTATATATTTGCAGCTGAGATTCGTTTGGTAGAAGATTGACGAATCATTTCAACTCAATATCTCTGAAATTGCACGACATGCGTGGCTGCTTCGGGAGGTCGGAGGGGTTAACAAGGTAGGTTCCATGGTCCAAACTTTTACCAAACTGTTACTTCAGACCATTCACAATCTGGCGAACGTCGTAGAGCGAAGCGACCGAATTCTCGTCCTGCAGACAGTAATGGTATGTTTCAATCATTATTAAAACAGTTATAACAAAAATTAACATTTACGACTTCTCCATACGAATAATAAAAAAACTCGAACATTGCAGGCAGCAGACTTCAATTCGGTATTAGAAATGTATACATCGTGTGGAAACAATTTCGAAAAGAACCCCGCCTGGTTCCGTGGTCGTCGGCACCAGAATCAATATTTTTGAATTTTCCGAGGTACTAATCCATCGCTAACCCTCTCCAAATTCGAATTCTAGATGTGCGTCCACCACTTCGAAGACATGGTCGTCCTCATGATTCGATGGGGTGCTCGACGAGAGGACGCCGAATCGCTTCTCCGAATCGTCGGACAAACGCCTACGGTCCTGACGGAGATTCAGTGAGTGGACAATCTGGGTGTACATCGGTGTAGAGGGAACAATTAAGCTGAAAATGTGATTTTTTTGTAAAACTTTCAGTTACCTGCGCAACCACGACAAGTTGGAATACGATTCGCTTGATTCGATGCGCGTCGCGATAGAAAACCGATTGAAAGAACTCAGGAGGACTGTGAGCATAATGTTTGTGCTGGAAGGCGTTGAAGTGAGTTTGCGCAATCTAAACCGCTTTCCAGTTTTTCCGTGACGATTTGTTTTTTTTTTTTTCAGTGATACAAAGTGTTCAAGAAGTTGGCTGGTAAAAGACTCAAGATAGGAGTAATAATTATCCCAAAGATCCGCCAGTTCACTCCGCTGGATCACCTCTTGACCAAATTCGGTGGGACACCGACGACAATGTATATTGAACTACCCGTACTCGTGCAAGACCCAGGTAATCCATTCTTTGCTTCCACAAACTAACCAGGTCCAATATTCAGTTGATCCCGAGAGTGAATATAAAATTGTTCCCGTCGATGAGTATTGTGTCGAACATTTCGTATGAAGCAAGTGTTGGAGGAATGTCAGTTGGCATATTTTTTTTAGTCTCTAGGAATAACTCGGAAATCGATGTGTTTTTCACATATAAACGGCAAATGTTTTGATGAAGTTGTGGAACATACTATTTTAGTCGACATTGGAGCAAAAGGGAATTCGATAACATTGATGAACCTTCTCAAACCTGATATAGTATTGGGCTTGGAAGACAATTCGCTTATGAGAAGTGAGACCATTTCAATTTCTTTTTGAATATTCAGAATTTTTCGTATTTCTTTCTCTCTTGTTTCACAATTATTAATTTAGACGCAGTGGACACTGTTATGAAGAAGAACTTGGCTAGAACGGAAAGATTCAAAAGGATCATTCGATTAAGCTAATTGTATCGCAGTTTTGAGAGTAAAGCATGCTTCGAGAACATATAAATTTTCTGAATAGCCTTCAATGCACAAACAAGACAACATAGAGAAATATATTAATCGACAATGATTAGTTTTTTTAGTTTAGTTTATAAGTCGTAAGAGGCTATTCGGGTTCACGGGGAATCGAATGGGAGCTCTGACGACGTTGAAAAGGCTCATTATCTTCGGTTGATTGTCTTCTGAAGCGCGAGTCATCTTGAATGGTCTTCGGCGTGAGGATCGGTTTCTCGTCGGTGAATGAGAAAATCAGAGATGATCCCGACAACGAATAGGCAATGGCGAAGGGTCCATCCGTTAGAATCTCGTGCGAAACAGGGATCTTGGATTGGAGCTAGAGCCAGAGTCCTCCAAACTCGAGTCATCGATCTTAGAGAGAATCAACGAGTATACTGATATTGAGGATTAATTCAACTTGTAGGTCATACACATTACACGGCGACCACTCCGGCTTGTATGGGGATTCAAGTCTTCTGTAGTCGATAGTAGAGACGAGGGGTACTAGGGAGCCTGGGGCAGAACTCGGGAAAGTCCACCTCTCCATCGGACGAAATGGAGAGGCGACCGCTCGTGACGACTGACTAAATCGAGAATGATTACCGACTTATAAAAGAGAAGTCGTAATAAGAACGGGTTGAAATATTCTCTTCATGCATTGCGATTACATGGAACTATCTATATTTTTGTGTAAAAAAGTTTTCGGTGAAATAAAGATGAAAGTTGTTCAGTTAGGTTGGTTAGGTTGGCGATAATGGGAAGGGATTGCATGAATCGTAAATTTGCCAAAGGTAAGCCATTGTGAGATCAGCTAATTCAGAAGAGGCATTGCTTCCTAGTGGAGAGACGGGATCGGAAAGACTCGATCATATTTGACCCCTCCCGGACGTGGCCGCTCGAATTGAGAGTTGGGGTCAATACTCGGGTTGTTAGAGGGTCTACACCCGGATTGCACAAAACACCACATATTACTATTTGCCGGTTCTGAGCTAGAAATATGGATTTATGTGAAAAGTGGTCGAAAATTAAAAATTCCTCAAATTAAAAGATACTTTATTTATTATTATTATATATGTTTAAGGTACTTTGACATTGCCAAACAACTGTACAGATTAAATTTCAAGTGATTCCGAAACCATTTATGTTTTCGAGAAAAGTTGGCCATTTTTGGAGCAAAAACTAGACTGTAGAAAAATCTCTTCCGGACGAGAGAACAACGAGAACAACGACCAGACGATGACAGATGGGACCACGACGATTGATCTACACACTACTTTACCCCTATTGCAACCTTCCCCAAAAACAATAATTCGCCCTAGAGAGTCACAATTTACTAGTTTTGTTCTCACGGTAATATATTTGATCAAGGAAAATAGAGCAAATTAGTTAGAAACACCTATTCTGTGTACTATTCTTTTCTGCCGGGCACTTTTCATAGTTGAACTCGTACTCCTAAATTATTCGAGTTTTCTCAGAAACAATTTGATTTAAAACGCGTTCTTTGTAAGAACGCAGGACGCGCGGCACAACTAGTTTAAAGTTGTCGCTGAGAGTTAAAACTTTTTACACAAATAGTCTTAGGTGTAAAAAAAATTTTAAACATGAGAAATTTACAAAATGTCAAAATTTGAAAATCGATAATTATTTTTTCCGAAAAAAAAATTTTTTTCAATTTTTTTTATTTTTCTATCGTGTTATATATCATTCAAAAGAGCATCAAAAGTTATGTATAAATCTACATTTTCATGCGAATTTAACCACTGGGAGAGAAAATCGGTGATTGCATTCACACAAATTTGGCGTTTTGGTGAAAAAACTATTTTGGGAAAATATCTTCCCATGATTTCCGCATCATGAATCCGATATATATTATGTATTTTTCATCGTAGAATCGAATTGTGACTATTTGGTTAAAAATCTAGGAAGTAAAAGTACTCGTACATTCACTAGACCGTGACCACCCAGAAATGAGATTCGATCTTGAAGTGAGTAGAATTTTTTTTCTTTTTTTTTCTTTTTTTCCCCAGCGTTTAAACCTAAATCGAACGCATACCATATGAAAGAGCATCAAAAGTTATGCCTAAATCTACGATTTCAGGATGATTAAACCACTACGAGCGAAAATCGACAATCACATCCCCAGAAATTGATAATTTTAGTGAAACTCAATATTAGCACATATTTCGATTTAAAGTGATCGTACTGGGCTAAAACTTTTTTCACAAGCATTCTAAAATGCATAGTAAATTTTAATCGTGAGAAAGTCATAAAAAGTTAAATTTTGAAAAATCGAAAAAAATATTTTTCGAAAAAAAATTTTTTCACTTTTTTTTAGAAAATCATATTATGTCATATCTCATTCGAAAGCCATGTATAAAAGCCATGTATAAATTTCCACTTTTAGCTTGATTGAGATTCTACTAGCAGAGAAATGGTGATTGCACCAACTCAAAATATTGGTTTTTCGAAATCGCATTTCTTCGCTCCTCGTACCTCAATCATGCTAAAAATAGAAATTTATACATAACTTTTGATGCTCTTTCGAATGAGATATGACATAATATGATTTTCTAAAAAAATGAAAAAAAATATTTTTCGAAAAATATTTTTTTCGATTTTTCAAAATTTAACTTTTTAAGACTTTCTCACGATTAAAATTTACTATACATTTTAGAATGCTTGAGAAAAAAGTTTTAGCCCAGTACGATCACTTTGAATCGAAATATGTGCTAATATTGAGTTTCACTAAAATTATCAATTTCTGGGAATGTGATTGTCGATTTTCGCTCGTAGTGGTTTAATCATCCTGAAATCATGGATTTAGGCATAACTTTTGATGCTCTTTCATATGGTATGCGTTCGATTTAGGTTTAAACGCAGGAAAAAAATTTCTACTCACTTCAAGATCGAATCTCATTTCTGGGTGGTCACGGTCTAGTGAATGTACGAGTACTTTTACTTCCTAGATTTTTAACTAAATAGTCACAATTCGATTCTACGATGAAAAATACATAATATATATCGGATCCATGATGCGGAAATCATGGGAACATATTTTCCCAAAATAGTTTTTCACCAAAACGACAAATTTGTGTGAATGCAATCACCGATTTTCTCTCCCAGTGGTTGAATTCGCATGAAAATATAGATTTATACATAACTTTTGATGCTCTTTTGAATGATATATAACACGATAGCAAAATAAAAAAATTGAAAAAATTTTTTTTTGAAAAAAATAATTATCGATTTTCAAATTTTGACATTTTATAAATTTCTCATGTTTAAAATTTTTTTTACACCTAAGACTATTTGTGGAAAAAGTTTTAACTCTCTGCGACAACTTTAAATTAGTTGTGCCGCCTACCCCGTCCTCGCGCTACGTTCTTACAGAGAACGCGTTTTAATGGAATATTTGTTATGCATTCGAATCTCCCCTCTTCCGTACTGCAATCCACCTGGGCGCATTGGAATTGTAATGTCTCATTTTATTCCTGTTCGTTCCAAAGGATGGGGTGTTCTGGCGCCGTACAGGCGCCTTCTTGGTGTCTTCAGTAGGCGGGGGTGCCATTGTTTGGAAGGGGCGCGGGCGGGAAGCCGTCATCTCTCATGACTGCGCGTGCCGCGCGTCGGCGCATGTATTTAATGCAACCTGAAAAGGAGAAATGAACAAGGTGTTCGAGTATTTGCACACAGTACATAAAATAGGAACATTTAATTTAAAACCGCTTTGTATAATTTGACCATTTTACCGTAATTAAATCGCCCGTACGAAATGAGAAGTAAATTTGATTTTATCCATGTTGACTAATTTCAGGGGGCCTTATAATCTGTCAGAAATGTGCGAGAAAAATATGGCAAAAAAACATCGCTCAAAACATGGCAGAGTTTTCTCTAATTCTCTAAATTTAGCATGCTATTTTCGTCACTCTAACCAAATTTCAATCAGAAATGTGCGAGAAAACTTGGCCAAGTTCTAAACGGAACTTGGCCAAGTTTGGTTAGAGAAAGAGAAATAGCACGCAAATCGAGAGAGGGAAAAGTATGCATGTATGTGAGCCTTTTTTAGGGGGGAAAGTTGAGGCGCAATGAAGTGAACGCAAAAATTCCAATTTTGGCATTGTTGGGTGCTGATGGTCTGTTGCATCCTTGTTTTCATCATGAAATTCCAGCAAATTCTAAATCAACGTAACAAATTGGGTTGAAAGTAGAGTTTATAAATCGGCCATGTGTAAATGTCTGAATCATCGGAACGTTTTATTCGAATTTCGCATTTTTTTTCTTTATTTTTGCAATTTTGCATGGTTTGTTTAGTTTTTTCGCTCTTTTTAATCGTACAACTACATCCGCAATGCTCTTATCGTCTAGTGAAGCCCATTATTTTATAGAACACTGCATTATAACGCTTCCTATGAAATGAATTGTTTTATTGTAGAGACTTTGATTTTGTTCTTGGAAGTGAAGGAATGGATGAAATGGAGTGATCCTGCCAGTTAATCAATAGTCATTGCATTAGAAATTGCCAAAAATATTAATACTAAACGAGTATAAAGATTAGAAACAAAAATGTAAACAGGCTGATGACGTAGATGGCTGATTTCTAAAGAAAACTTGGTCAAGTTTTGAACGATGTCAGCGAAAACTTGGCCAAGTTTTTGGTGATGTTTTGACAGATTATACAGCCCCCAGGTTGATTGATCAGGGCGTTTAACTGATAGATGCACTCACATACTATGGCGACGCAAAAGATCGGAATGACAATAAAGGCACTCAGGATACATAATAGGACGGTCATCGCTGTGGCTGCAACTGTTCAATTACAATTTTTTTTAAAATTTCTGCTTTTAAATTTTATGCTTAAAATGAGGGAAACTAAAAATGAGGCGGCAAAAACAGCATAGTTCCATGGACGTTCAACTCACGGTCGCATCTGAGTTCACCATAAGAAATGTCGATATCGTTATCACCCGCTATCCTGAGATTCAGTTCAATTGAATTTCAATTGAATCAATTGAGTGACAATATCGATTGCTATGTCGCCTGACAAGGAAAATGACCGTGTTTTTTCCTTGGAAAGTGAGAAATGATCTTGGCAAGGAATCGATCCGAGTCATTCCTTGTTTATTTCTTGGATAGGCCAAGGAATAAACAAGGAATTAAGATCTTGCCAGGGAAACTATTCAAATTTTGTAATAATAACGTTCTAAACAACTTCGAAATTACTAGATGGTACTCCATGATTTTCGTCATAGCGATTAATTTCTGATTTCTCCTTTTTATGGCTAAGAATACAAAATTAAGTAGTAGAAAAAGGAAGTAACAACGAAAATGAGCTACACGCAACTAAAATGACAACTCCTTCAATCATCGATTATATGTTATTGAAAAGTTTGATCGGTTCAATTCTTCCATCTCTAGTGCCCATTCCTTGCCAAGGAACAAGATCTTGAAATGATTCTTCTTTTCGAACATCGCCTCTCTCGTACGCGTGGTGCTACTCGTAAACTCTATCCCCTGTTCCGAGCCACAGATAATCTGTCTAAAAACTTCATTTCTCATCGAACTTATTCATTGCTCGATTTAAAGTGATCGTACTGGGCTAAAACTTTTTTCACAAGCATTCTAAAATGCATAGTAAATTTTAATCGTGAGAAAGTCATAAAAAGTTAAATTTTGAAAAATCGAAAAAAATATTTTTCGAAAAAAAATTTTTTCAATTTTTTTTAGAAAATCATATTATGTCATATCTCATTCGAAAGCCATGTATAAAAGCCATGTATAAATTTCCACTTTTAGCTTGATTGAGATTCTACTAGCAGAGAAATGGTGATTGCACCAACTCAAAATATTGGTTTTTCGAAATCGCATTTCTTCGCTCCTCGTACCTCAATCATGCTAAAAATAGAAATTTATACATAACTTTTGATGCTCTTTCGAATGAGATATGACATAATATGATTTTCTAAAAAAATGAAAAAAAATATTTTTCGAAAAATATTTTTTTCGATTTTTCAAAATTTAACTTTTTAAGACTTTCTCACGATTAAAATTTACTATACATTTTAGAATGCTTGAGAAAAAAGTTTTAGCCCAGTACGATCACTTTGAATCGAAATATGTGCTAATATTGAGTTTCACTAAAATTATCAATTTCTGGGAATGTGATTGTCGATTTTCGCTCGTAGTGGTTTAATCATCCTGAAATCATGGATTTAGGCATAACTTTTGATGCTCTTTCATATGGTATGCGTTCGATTTAGGTTTAAACGCAGGAAAAAAATTTCTACTCACTTCAAGATCGAATCTCATTTCTGGGTGGTCACGGTCTAGTGAATGTACGAGTACTTTTACTTCCTAGATTTTTAACTAAATAGTCACAATTCGATTCTACGATGAAAAATACATAATATATATCGGATCCATGATGCGGAAATCATGGGAACATATTTTCCCAAAATAGTTTTTCACCAAAACGACAAATTTGTGTGAATGCAATCACCGATTTTCTCTCCCAGTGGTTGAATTCGCATGAAAATATAGATTTATACATAACTTTTGATGCTCTTTTGAATGATATATAACACGATAGCAAAATAAAAAAATTGAAAAAATTTTTTTTTGAAAAAAATAATTATCGATTTTCAAATTTTGACATTTTGTAAATTTCTCATGTTTAAAATTTTTTTTACACCTAAGACTATTTGTGGAAAAAGTTTTAACTCTCTGCGACAACTTTAAATTAGTTGTGCCGCCTACCCCGTCCTCGCGCTACGTTCTTACAGAGAACGCGTTTTAATGGAATATTTGTTATGCATTCGAATCTCCCCTCTTCCGTACTGCAATCCACCTGGGCGCATTGGAATTGTAATGTCTCATTTTATTCCTGTTCGTTCCAAAGGATGGGGTGTTCTGGCGCCGTACAGGCGCCTTCTTGGTGTCTTCAGTAGGCGGGGGTGCCATTGTTTGGAAGGGGCGCGGGCGGGAAGCCGTCATCTCTCATGACTGCGCGTGCCGCGCGTCGGCGCATGTATTTAATGCAACCTGAAAAGGAGAAATGAACAAGGTGTTCGAGTATTTGCACACAGTACATAAAATAGGAACATTTAATTTAAAACCGCTTTGTATAATTTGACCATTTTACCGTAATTAAATCGCCCGTACGAAATGAGAAGTAAATTTGATTTTATCCATGTTGACTAATTTCAGGGGGCCTTATAATCTGTCAGAAATGTGCGAGAAAAATATGGCAAAAAAACATCGCTCAAAACATGGCAGAGTTTTCTCTAATTCTCTAAATTTAGCATGCTATTTTCGTCACTCTAACCAAATTTCAATCAGAAATGTGCGAGAAAACTTGGCCAAGTTCTAAACGGAACTTGGCCAAGTTTGGTTAGAGAAAGAGAAATAGCACGCAAATCGAGAGAGGGAAAAGTATGCATGTATGTGAGCCTTTTTTAGGGGGGAAAGTTGAGGCGCAATGAAGTGAACGCAAAAATTCCAATTTTGGCATTGTTGGGTGCTGATGGTCTGTTGCATCCTTGTTTTCATCATGAAATTCCAGCAAATTCTAAATCAACGTAACAAATTGGGTTGAAAGTAGAGTTTATAAATCGGCCATGTGTAAATGTCTGAATCATCGGAACGTTTTATTCGAATTTCGCATTTTTTTTCTTTATTTTTGCAATTTTGCATGGTTTGTTTAGTTTTTTCGCTCTTTTTAATCGTACAACTACATCCGCAATGCTCTTATCGTCTAGTGAAGCCCATTATTTTATAGAACACTGCATTATAACGCTTCCTATGAAATGAATTGTTTTATTGTAGAGACTTTGATTTTGTTCTTGGAAGTGAAGGAATGGATGAAATGGAGTGATCCTGCCAGTTAATCAATAGTCATTGCATTAGAAATTGCCAAAAATATTAATACTAAACGAGTATAAAGATTAGAAACAAAAATGTAAACAGGCTGATGACGTAGATGGCTGATTTCTAAAGAAAACTTGGTCAAGTTTTGAACGATGTCAGCGAAAACTTGGCCAAGTTTTTGGTGATGTTTTGACAGATTATACAGCCCCCAGGTTGATTGATCAGGGCGTTTAACTGATAGATGCACTCACATACTATGGCGACGCAAAAGATCGGAATGACAATAAAGGCACTCAGGATACATAATAGGACGGTCATCGCTGTGGCTGCAACTGTTCAATTACAATTTTTTTTTAAATTTCTGCTTTTAAATTTTATGCTTAAAATGAGGGAAACTAAAAATGAGGCGGCAAAAACAGCATAGTTCCATGGACGTTCAACTCACGGTCGCATCTGAGTTCACCATAAGAAATGTCGATATCGTTATCACCCGCTATCCTGAGATTCAGTTCAATTGAATTTCAATTGAATCAATTGAGTGACAATATCGATTGCTATGTCGCCTGACAAGGAAAATGACCGTGTTTTTTCCTTGGAAAGTGAGAAATGATCTTGGCAAGGAATCGATCCGAGTCATTCCTTGTTTATTTCTTGGATAGGCCAAGGAATAAACAAGGAATTAAGATCTTGCCAGGGAAACTATTCAAATTTTGTAATAATAACGTTCTAAACAACTTCGAAATTACTAGATGGTACTCCATGATTTTCGTCATAGCGATTAATTTCTGATTTCTCCTTTTTATGGCTAAGAATACAAAATTAAGTAGTAGAAAAAGGAAGTAACAACGAAAATGAGCTACACGCAACTAAAATGACAACTCCTTCAATCATCGATTATATGTTATTGAAAAGTTTGATCGGTTCAATTCTTCCATCTCTAGTGCCCATTCCTTGCCAAGGAACAAGATCTTGAAATGATTCTTCTTTTCGAACATCGCCTCTCTCGTACGCGTGGTGCTACTCGTAAACTCTATCCCCTGTTCCGAGCCACAGATAATCTGTCTAAAAACTTCATTTCTCATCGAACTTATTCATTGCTCAATTCTCTGCCGAAAGGAACTCTTTCCCTCTCGTCAACATTATTTCTTAAACATATTGCACCCCTTTTACCCGTCTCTTATCTTCTCTAATCTATTCTCTCTCCTTCTTTTATCCTAACTCAGCTCGGGTCGTTGAATCGCGATGACATCTACCCTCTCTTCGACATTTCGCCGTTTTATATTGTCGCCTACCAGTTCCTAGCTACTGGTTTTTTTATGTTCGCACAATTTACTTTGTTGCGATAAAGATATATTTTCACTATTCTTGCAAGGAGTGAGATAATTGAATTATCTCATTTCAAGGTCCCAAGACCTTGTTTGCCGGGCGAACCCCTATACCCGTTAAGCACAAGCCGACACTGAACGGACAACCCTTCCGTCGGGCAGTTCGAGTTGGAGCTTCTCTTTTTTTTAGAAAATTTATTTAATCCGTATCAATTAACCTACACGTTGAATTTATCGATGCTGGAAGCAGAGAAGCACTGCGGAGAAAAACCACATGATAGATAAGGAGATTACGGTAGAAGGGGAAGCGCTGAGAATACGGTACTTGAGGGTAGGATATCTAATGATTTTAATACAGTTCAGAGGAGAAAAGAAATATCAACAGGAACACCAGACAGGAAAAGCACCGACCTCTCACGGGCGAAGAGAACGCAAGGAGTGAAAGGAATAAGTTATTCGTTATTATAATTTCTTCATTATTACAATTTCTCAATAAAATCAGTGTGAATCAAATGGCGCACAATTTCGATTCCATAGATCGCCTTTGTGCGCTCTCTCGTCTCAGTATTTTAGAAGTATTTGTAAGGAAACTCAATATCGCAAAATTACGAATTCAGGCAGGAACGTGATACCGTTCCGCGCTAAAATTATGCAATGTCCGACTGGCTTTCACAAGTCCTCCATGCTTGTTTCATCTGTTCGTTCATGATGAAATCGGCGCTCCTCAGATATTACAATTTTAAAATGATACGCTCATGAAATGTACTACTGGTGTGTGCACCCTCTTTCTATACCTCGGAGTGTATCTTTCTTTGACGTGATCTCTCGCCACCAGTAATTGCGTTTTGCCGCTGGACGTTTTCTTATTGTGAACGAGTATTTCTGGATTTGTAATATTCGGCAAAGCATCTCGACCATTCTTTCTATAAGGGTGTCCGGAAAGTTTTCGCACTCTGACACTCGCGACGTCATAAAAATCGCTTTAGCCGAAAATTAACATAATGACATGATATATTAAGTGGGCAATCCATTCATCATTCGTTTAAGCCCAAGTACTCATTATTTGCTATAGACTTCATCTTTATGCATCAATTTCCGTGATGTATACTCTGATCGATCACAGCCCAGTTTTGCTTTTCGATTTTTCTAAAAATATTGGGCGAATGAAATTAGTGTTAAACTAGTTGATTATATAGAGTAGGATGCCCCCTCAGTCTGAGCATAATTTAAATTTTGCTAGCTTTTCTGTTTAGCAGACTACATCTTGGAATAATATACCCTCTTTGTTGTAGTACACCCTAAATTAGCCCCTCGTTCAGAGAACTGAGAAGACTACTCCCAAAATGAGTCTGTTTCCGCTTTAGGTGGACACTTACACTATAATTCTCACCATGAACAAAATTCTGAATCAGCGTGGTTGGCTGACGAAATTCGCTCAAATCCTTTTTCACGACTTTTCCGGTCTAAGCTCAAAAATCGTGTTAAGGAGTGCGGAAAAATTTTTAACTCTAAGAAAAATAGAAGATTGCTCAGCCCAATAATCGAATTGGGTGAACAGTTGACTACGTACGATTAACCTGTCAGAAGATTGGAATGGCTGAACGTCGGAGAGAATTCATAGACTGTCGCAAAGAATAGAAAGCATGAAAATAGAGAAATGTGAAAGTTATTCTCGATCCGACTCGGTTCCATCTAGAGAAAAGGGTTATCCAATTGTGCCATCATTAACGCTGACCTCTGTACTTCCGAACTGTAAGAGGTTTCCATCAGAGTTCTGTCTAGTCTCAAAATAGAAGGAAAAAGCCAAACTGTGGTGGGCTATGTAAGACCATATTTTTCGAAATTGGCCCAGAAAAAGTTGGAGAAAGGACGGTGTTGGGACTGCTTCATGCCCAACCTTCACTCAATATCAGCCCTTGAGATTATCACTGTTTCAAATTCCTCACTTCTTCCAGTGTCGAAAAAGAATTCCCCAATGGGACCTATCTCGAACCCGACTTATTAGGTATGAATTGACTAGCAACCCCTGTATTTCTAAAAAAGAGGAATCGTCACTATGTCCATTCTATGGGAAGATGTCGTGAGTAGGAAGAGAGCATACAATAATTACTTGCCGCTGTGAGGTGTTGGAGATATTCAAAGAAAAGATGTTTCTTCGAAATAGTGCGAAAACTTTCCGGACACCCTTATACAAACAAGAATCTTTAGGCGAAAAATAGTTGATGTGTTTGTTTTAGGGTTCTCCTCGCAAGAAATGAGTAAGGGGGGACCACATTGTTATTTCTTGCCAAGAAATGTCATTTTAATTATCTACTTGCCGGTAGGTGTTCTTTCGAGAAACGATTTCCAAGCTCGATATCTCCTCAACTTTCAGCATCGATCGAAAAAAACTGATTGTAGACTGATTAAATATACAACTTCTTGAAATTGACAATTTCTTGCCAGGCGAACACTAGTTTGTTTACCAAAGAGATTGCCAAAAAATGCGATCCTGGTGGTGGTACAAGGAACACATTTTTTCGTTTTGCAATTTTGTTGTCAATGTATTAAGATTACATTTTAATAATTGTATATGCAGGAAATGTATTTTGTTATCAATGTATCACATATCTTAAATATCAGTAGTGGGAGGAAGGGGCTACAAATAAATATCGTTTTCTTTCTTTCTCATCAAATAATCATTTTATTTTCCTGGGCGATCAAAAACGGGATAGTTCGGTTTCTTTGTAATGAAATCGTCGAGTATTTGCAGTGCAATGTCCGGATCGGTGATGGGAACAGAGTGGCCGCGTTTTGTGGAATATCTCGATCCCAAACAATGCTAATTTTTTGCCCTTTTTTATGTCCGGTGCAGAATTTGATGGGGATTACGCCTGTCTAGTTCATTTTGTATCATTATTAAAAATAAAATTTAAAAATACAACTTTTGATAGAGCGAGAACTATCCTTGTTCATGTGCACCAATCGGACCGGCGTGACAAGACGATTCCAAATCTATTTTTATAGCCAACCAAAGCGTCAGAAAATTAAATGGGCTGGGGTATAGTGAATTGAAATTGAACGTAAAAGAAGCAACTTTCCTCTCTCCCTCCCCTCATCTCTCGGCACTCTCTCAATTCCCCACGTTCTCTCGCCACCCCGAGGGACGAGAGAGGACAGCCACAGGGAAGAGGGGGGCGCATCGAGATATTCCACTAAACGCGATTTCGACGCGACGCCGTCTGGCGCCAACGGGCGCTCTACGAGCAAAAAAAAAATAAAAACGCTGTATTTTAATTTATTTTCCTTTCCCTCGCTAGTATATTTTTATGTTGACTTCGGGTCGGTAGATCAGGTCTTTAATACTCACATGCTATAGCGACGCAAAAGATCGGAATTGCAATTACCGCACATATTAGAGCGATCGCCGCTGTGGCTGCAAACGGACAATTTCAATTTTATCAGTGAATTTGAGTAATGATCAGACTCTCCTCATTCTACGTGCTTTCTCATCGATCAGAGAACGATAGAGAGAGCATGCAGAATTGAGAGGGTCAGACCGTCACTCGTGAAATTGAGATGAACTTTCAATTCCACTTTTATATTCACCATAAGTTTGGTCTAAAATTAGTGAAATTAAGAGTGACAAAAACACAATTCAACTCACGGTCGCATCGCAGTTCACCATTCGAAAGGTCGATGTCATTGATATCGAGATATGGTGCCCTGTAGCACAGGATCCAGTTCGCACCATGTCAATAACATCTTTTTTTTCTGACCCTATCGTTTGGCGTAGTGATGGTGTTGAGAAGAGAAGGAAAGATAACTAAAGAGGAAGTACAAGAAGATAAATTACAATCGTGACCCAACTCTAAATTCCGTTCCGCTTGCAATAATTTGTTTCATTCCGGCCTACGGGCATTTTCGTTAGCTATTTTTCTCCTATTTTCGTCAGATTTTCGTGTTTCTTTTAGTTTACGTTTAGGGGCCAATATAGGACTACATCGTTTATTGATTAGTTGCTAATTAAAGGTTTAATTACCCAAGTTTGAGGTAATAAAGTTCATTCGGTTCCATATTTTGCTGCGTTTCCGAAACGTCCCGAGGTCCATCTAACAAGTGACTGGAGCGACTACGAAACAAGGTGCAAATTGGGCGTTGATCTACTCTAGCTTGACTCCCCACTGACATTTCCCGTTGGTGAGGAGTACATGGGGGCTGAGCTACTCAACCACAGCGACGACTACCACACGACGACGCTACACTAGCCAGTCTCGAGTTGCAGTCGCGACAGATCGAGACTGCGCTAATTACTCATTCACACGCAGTTGCGAGTGGACGAGTAAGACCCACTCCTACCAAGTTGACAGTTGTTGACAGATTGGTAGTGAGTGGCAGTTGAACAGTAACAGCAGGTGCTGTAACTGAGTGAAAACGAGACCACAGTTGTGGACTAGTTATCGATTGATATTGATTACGGGGAGCGAGGGAGAAACAACTGAAAGGAAGAGAACACATCAGAAAGATACTCATTTCAGTTCGATATGAGCCGAGACGAAGATACAGAGATGGACAACCAAATGAAGGAAATTGAGGAGGAAGAAAAGGAGAGGAAGGCAGCTGAGGAAAAGGTAGGAAAGAGAATGGAGGAGTTGAGGACGGCGAATGGGAACTGGAAGGACGTACATAAAGATGGGGTGGATAGAGTGAGAATGCTACTGAACGGTTTGGAGGAGGAAATACTGAAAGAGACCAAGAAGGCATCGGAACAAAAACTGAAAGACTTACTAAGGGATAAGACATCAGAGATCGATGACGAATTAGAGAAGATGCAAAATGCTTTCAAGGAGACATCTAAAGAAGTAGAGAAGGGATTGAGGAGTACTAGTGAAGTAGAATGGGCAGTGGAACAGATGGGTTGTTCAGAAATAACACAAGCTGTTACCATTTGGAGAACGGGACATCAAAGGACAGAGGCATGGAGTAGGCAAATTAGTGCTATGTTGAAGGCAGAGAATGTGAGAAACCTCCCGAAATTAGCGGAGAAGCTAGCAGCACAGAGAGAGGAATGGGAACGGAAGACAGTTGAGTGGGAGAAAATGAAGGGAGTGATGGAATGTGGAGAATTGGAAGAAATAGAAAAGAAATGGGAGCAGTTAAAGGAATGTGAATTACAGATGAAAAGGGAGATCGAAGAGCAGAAAGCAGAAATCGGTATGCTCAACGCGAGAATCGGAGAGCTCATGGAGAAGGACGGGGGATCACCAGTATGCCCGACTTGCGTGGAAAGGGCAGAGACGATCGAAGGTAAAGAAGGGAAGGGGAATAAGGAATGGAAGACTAAGATGGAGAAGGAATTGAGAGAAGTTAGGGAGAATACGAGAGTGTTACAGGACTTTTACGAGTCCAGAAAGAAGGAGAAGGAGTCAGGAAACAGTACGGATGCCCGGAGGGAACGAACAGCGAGAACGCAGACTGGCACGAAGGGCGTGACAGGTACGAATGAGAAAGAGAGCAAAAAGAAGAAGGTGAAAGTGGAAGAATCGAGTGAATTAGAGGAGGGAGATAGCGAGGATTCGGACATAGAGAGAAATTCAACTGATTCGGAGGATGACTGGTCAGAGAGGGATAGGAAAGCATACGGTAATATTGCAAGAGAACTGCCGAGATTAAAGGAATACGATGGACAGAAGGATAAGTGGGAGCAGTTTAAGGAGGGATTCCTAGTGAGATATGGGAGGAAAGAAGATAGAGTAGCGGTAACTGTACTTGGACAGATGTTAGTCGGCAAGGCAAATGAGAAATTCAAGGCAATGCCTAAAGATGTGAAGAAAGAAGGACTTAAGAGTGTGATGAAATGGTTAGAGAAGAGATTATCCGACAGTACTCCATTTGACATTATCGAATACGAGAAGAAACTTCGCTGTCAGACAATCGGAGATAGAAGAGTCATCGATGTATGTGAAGAGATAGAGAAGTTCACAAAGAAGATAGAGAAGAATAAAGAGAAGAGAGAAGAAATGAGAAGAAGACAATTGGTGATGTTGCACCAAGGGAGAACTCAAGAGCACATGAGATTGCTGCAAATGTTCAATGAAGACAAAGATTTCGAAGAAATGAAACGAATGCTAGTCATGTTGGAGTATCTACGAGACACTCAGAAAGAAAGCAGAGGCATGAGTATGGGAAAGCAGGAGAGGCCAAACTGGGCGAAAAATCGCACTCCATGTGGAACTTGTGGAGGATTCACCCATAGGACCGAGAGATGCTGGAAGAATAAAGATAGAGATAGTGAAGACAAAGTGAAGAAGGAAGGAGATCCGAGAGGGAATAGCGATTGGGGAGTCAAGAGAGCAACGGTGACTTGTGATCACTGTAAGAAACAAGGCCACTCGAAGAGAGATTGCTATGTATTGAATGGATGGCCAAATGAACAAGCATCTAAAGAGAAACCCCCCCTCAATGTGAATGCCCCACCATTCCAACCGATAATCCAGAGAAACAACGGAGGAGTGAAAGCAGTGTCATCGGAGAAGACAGAGGAGATAATAGAAGAAAAAGCTGATGAGGACTACTTCAGAATAAAGAAGACAAGAGAAGTGAAAGGATTGATAAATGGAGTGGGAGTGAGTGTGACTCTCGACACGGGAGCCGAAGCATCAGTAATCTCAAATGAAATGGTAGAGAAGATGAAAGGTGTGAAAATGGAGAGGAACAATGGAACGATATTAAGAGATGCACAAAGGGAGACTATAGAGATTGTGGGTAGAGTGATATTGGATGTAGATTTGGAGATTGGAGAGAAGGCAAAGATTGGTTTCTTCGTCACAAGGAAGGATATCGGATCGATATTGATTGGAGGAACTGGATTAGACGCGATAGGAGTGTCATTGAGATCAAATGGGTCGATGGACTAAGAAACTGACGGAGAAGAGATAGAAATGAGAGTAAAAGAAGAAGATGAAGAGTTCGCCAAGGATGCAGTGGTATTACGAGAGGTGACGATTCAGCCAGGAGAAATGGGAATGATACTCACTTGTGCGGATGCTGAATCTACTGTAGTATTGAGATCAGACCGAGAAGAAGTAGTGGAAGGGATAGCAGTGAAGGAGAGATTCGTTGTTGTTCCAGTAATGAATCCATCAGAAAAAGAGATGAAATGGAAGAAACATCAACTACTGGGAAGGTGGATGAAAATGAATGAAGGGAAGGAGAAGAATGAAAATAAGGGAGAGATTAGAAAAGTGGAAATGGATGAGAAACCGAAAGATAATGAGAGGGATGAATGGAATAGGATTGAAGAATTACTCAAAAAGAACCACATGGATGGATTGGATCCAGGAGTTGAGCAATTGTTGAAAAGATATCGATCAGTATTTGCGACAAGAGAAGAAGATCTCGGAAAAATGAAAGATTATGAGTGTGAGATCGAATTGGTTGATGAGAAGCCAGTGAAGCTGAAACCAAGGGTAACACCATTCGCCATTAGAGAGCAACTGAAGGCATTAGTGGAGAAGATGAGGAAACAGGGAGTGATTGCAAGATCGAGCAGTCCATGGTGCAATTGTGGTAGTAAAGAAGAAGAATGGAACCATCCGATTGTGTGTTGACTACCATAAACTCAACAACCAGATTAAGATGGATGGACATCCGTTGCCCCATTTGGAATCGACTGTACAGAGTTTAGCGGGGAAGAAATGGTTCACGACAATTGATCTTGCGAGCGGTTTCTGGCAAATTGCCCTGAATGAGAAAGCAAGAGAAATCACTGCATTTTCGTGTCTGGGAGGACATTACGAATTCAACGTTTTGCCATTCGGACTAGCAGTTTCGCCATGTCTATTCCAACGAGCGATGCTGGAAATGCTAAGAGAGGAAGTGGAAAAAGAAGGAAATGGGCGCAGGGTACATTGTTACATCGACGATTTGCTAATAGCGACTCACACGAGAGAAGAGCAATTGGAGACATTAGAATGGGTACTCAATAGGATAAAGGAGAAAGGAGTACTGATCAACCCTGAAAAGTGCCGTTTTCTCACCCAATCAGTTCAATATCTGGGTCATGTAATCTCCACAGAAGGGATTCAGATGGATGATGAGAAAGTGAGGGCAGTAAGGGAGTACAAAAGACCCGATAACCCCGGAGAAGTACGGTCGTTCATTGGAATGGCGAGTTACTACAGGAGATTCATCAAGGGATTTGCTCAAATAGCGGGGCCTCTACATCGTCTCACTTCGAGTGCTGAAAAGTGGTTGTGGACAAAGGACCATGAGAAGGCATTCGTTCATCTAAAGGATGCAATTACGCATGCACCAATATTGATGCAACCAGATTGTGAAAGTGCGATGAAAGGAGAGAGACCATTTGTGTTTACAACAGATGCAAGTTGCAAAGGAATTGGAGGAATGCTGGCACAAGAAGATGAAAAGGGAGAGGAAAGGCCGATAGCCTTCTTCTCGAGAGGACTAAGAGGACCAGAGAAGAATTACTCCATAGTAGATTCTGAAGCACTGGGAATTTTCGAATGTGTGAGGCGATGGAAGGCCATTATATTCGGAACCAAGATAAGAGTAAAGACGGATCATGCGCCATTAGTATCGATGTTCAAGAGGAACAATGTTGCACCGAGGATACTTAGGTGGGCGGCAGAGTTGCTCCCTTTCAATCTACAGATAGAACATGTGAAAGGGAAGGAGAATACGGTAGCTGATGCATTGTCCAGACAACCAGTCGAGGAAGAAGGCGAGCCGGTCACGATAGGAGAAGATGTGATAGTAAATCTACTCCATGGGATCAAACTGGAAGGATCGGAGAATGAAAAGCGAGTAGTTTGTGCAATAACGAGAAGTCGGGCAAAATATGAGTCAAATGAGGATGAAGTGAAGAGAGAAAGGGAAGGCAAACTGAGAGAGTGGAAGGAAGAACAAGGAAAGGATGAGTGGGTGAAAGAGTGCATGAGAGGATTGAAGGAAGTGAATGAAGGCAGAAAAGAGGCAATGGGCAAAGTGGAATTGCCGAGCTCAGGAATGCCTCTGAATTGGAATGATGTCATAGTGGAAGAAGGAGTACTGTATATTGCGGGAAAAGAACATCAGAGATTACTGTATGTACCAAAGCAATTGAGACAGAGTCTGGTGAAAGGGATGCACGAAAGTGTTTTATTGGGACACTGTGGAGCACAGAAGTTGAGTAGATTGATGAAAAGGGAGTTTGTCTGGGGAGGAATGGAGAAAGACATCCAAGATACGATCAGCAAGTGTGAGAAATGCAGACTAAGCAATCCGAGGAGGAAGTTCATCCCTGAATTACAACCAAGAGTGGCGTCAGAACCACTAGAAATAGTGGCAATGGATCTGCTGGATCTTGGGAGAGGAAAGAAGGGAAATCGATATGCACTAGTGGTTATCGATTTGTTCACTCGATTCGCGGGAGCATATCCTATTAAGGATAAGAAGAAGGAAACTGTAGCTAAGACATTTATGGATAAATGGATTCTGGAGAACGGAAGAGTGCCGAAGTCGTTGTTGAATGATAATGGAGGAGAGTTTATAAATGAGATAATGGAAGAAATGAGTAGACTGTGGAAAATAGAGCGAAAAACGACGCTACCGTATCACTCACGAGCAAATGGGGGAGTGGAAAGACTCAATCGGACAGAAATAATGAGGAGAATGATGGCTGATTCAGAAGACTGAGAAGAAGCCATACCGTACGCACTATACGTGTACAACAACTCACCACACTCCAGCACTGGAGAAACTCCTGCTTTCCTGATGAATGGTAGAGATGAAAAGTTGCCAGGGGGAGAGCCCACCCAATTGAATGAGAAATATGTCATCGATCAAGATGATTATAAAACAAGGATGATGATAATGATGAGAAAAACAAAGGAGGAAGTGAACAGGAGATTGGAAGTGGAACGAGAAAAGATGAGGAATCAGTACGATGAGAAGTACAAGCATAATAAGAGGGAGGAAGTGAAGATTGGAGATAGGGTATATCCAAAGAGGGAATTGAATGGAACGAAGAATCCGAAACTGACAATTGGATGGGAAGGGCCATATAGAGTGATAGATAGGAGTGCAACAACAGCAGTTGTGATGAGATTAGAGGATAGGATAGAGAAGACGGTCCAGTTAGATAGGATAAGGAAAGTGGAGAGAGATCAGGAAAACGGGCAGATAAATGCAATAGTTGGAAGGAAGGAAATTGAAGAGGGAGACATGAAAGTGCATTACAGGCACGTCGTGACCGAAGGAGACATTCTACACTGGAAGGCCGAGTGCCAATTGTGTGGACCTTAGAAGGTGAATGCTGTCTGGCCGGACTGCCCACGAGATTGGATGGAGATGGAAATCAAATTCCCTCTACAACTCATTATTCTCATGGCTCAAAGAGAAAAGGAAGGGGAATCGGTGATTTTGGCAGAGGAATCCGTGGAGAAAGAAGAGACGAAATGGATTACGGATCATCATCTAAAGGAGGGATTCAGGAGGGCTATGTGTCGGCATGCTTATGAAGTGATAAGAGTGAAGACGCCGGAGGCCAAAGTGTACGTCATTGAGGACTCGAAGATCCCGAAGAGACTCCACCAGGTCTACCGGGAAGTACTCGGTGAACAATTCTCGGAGACCTCGAGATTCGGGTTGATCATGTTTCCACCCGAATACAAGAACGACTTCCGGGACGACAGTACCGGAGATGCACATGAATGGACGTGGAAAGTGACAAAGGGAGACGAAACCGTCAAGACCATCAAGGAATTCGGAGACCAGAGAGGGAAAGTGGCCGTTCTGGTTGTCCACCCCCAGACATCGAGGGACTCGCTGGTGGAATCGATATCGGGAATAAGGGCGCTGGGACTGCATGGAGTCAAGGTGTTCATAGTAAAAGGACCATGGAGCAGAGAAAGAGCAGAGAATGAGAATGTCTCTCCTCTGGACAAGATATGGATCGAAGACATCGATATCATCCCGGACAACGTCCAAGTCATCACCAACTCATCCAGATACACGACAATCGACGTACCGATCGAATTGCTTCCCGAGAAGATGAAGATGACCAGAAACAACTGGGAATGTCTGTTTACTTCGGTGGTGGAAGGAAAGAGATGGAAGAAAGCGGAGACTGTCAAGACTGCCATATCATGCTTTCATTGCGGAGGAAGTCACTACTCAACAAAGTGTGATAAGAAGAAAGAAGAAAAGAGGAAGGATGAGGAGGAAAGAAGGAAGCTAATTGAGAAGGAGGAGGAAAAGGAGGACAATGATTGGAAAGGAAGAAGAGAGGAGAAACGGTACGGATACGGTACCAATCACAGTCGACAAAAGAGGAAGAGAAGCAGAGAGGAAGCTACGAATGTCCGGGACGGACACTCTGAGAGGAAGGGGGGAGATGTTGAGAAGAGAAGGAAAGATAACTAAAGAGGAAGTACAAGAAGATAAATTGCAATCGTGACCCAACTCTAAATTCCGTTCCGCTTGTAATAATTTGTTTCATCCTGTTAGTTACTCTATTTAGCAGTACGGTATTACGAGCGTACTAGCTTATTATTTCGTTTCCGGCCTACGGGCATTTTCGTTAGCTATTTTTCTCCTATTTTCGTCAGATTTTCGTGTTTCTTTTAGTTTACGTTTAGGGGCCAATATAGGACTACATCGTTTATTGATTAGTTGCTAATTAAAGGTTTAATTACCCAAGTTTGAGGTAATAAAGTTCATTCGGTTCCATATTTTGCTGCGTTTCCGAAACGTCCCGAGGTCCATCTAACAAGTGACTGGAGCGACTACGAAACAAGGTGCAAATTGGGCGTTGATCTACTCTAGCTTGACTCCCCACTGACATTTCCCGTTGGTGAGGAGTACAATGGCTATTCGGCTTTTGCGTAATGCAATTCCTCTCCCTCTCCTTTGCGGAATGCAATAGGCTCCGCCCACAATTGCATTACGCAATTCTGAGGGGAATCTATTCGGCGTCGCAATTAATTGCATTACGAAATTCGAGGAAGGAGGGATCTATTCCGCGCCGAATAGATTTTCCGATCACAGATCAGCACTCATATGCGATTTTATCGTGTATTTCTTTCGTTGACTTCAAATTCCTCATTGAAAAAAATTCCCATTAGGTGTGAATGAGAAAATCTTCCCAGGGGCAGGATCGCGTCTTATGAGGAACCTAGGCTGTTTGATTTTCCACCTTTACTGCGATGTCTTGAAAATAACTAATAGTAAGTGACAAATTATTCATCCCTTTGAGGTGTGAAGAACATAATTCCAGAGTCTATAGAATCTCTACTAACAGACCAGTGACATAGGGCGTTGACAATCGAGAGGGACTATTCCAGTTTACAGAGAACATTTCACTTCTGACCCCTCTCTGGAGGCCCAGAATCTTTGTGGGATATGAGTTTCTGGGGAAGGCTCTTCTCACTATCTAAGATTGCTAGGCCTCCAGAGAGGAGTCAGAAATGAAATAAGCTTGATAAAGTAGAATCGTCCATCTCGATTGCCAACGCTCTATATCACTCTCTATGTTGTCTCATTCACTCCTATCAATCAGGAATTTGAAGTGAACGAAAAAAAATTACAAAAAAATCGCGTTTGAGTGCTGGTATTTCATCTGAAAATCTATTCGGCGCCGAATAGATCCCTCCTCCCCCGAATTGCGTAATGCAATTAATTGCGGCGCCGAATAGATTTCCCTCAGAATTGCGTAATGCAATTGTGGGCGGAGCCTATTGCATTCCGCAAAGCCGCAATCGTTTAGCCAACCCTAGTTTGGCGCGCCCTCTCATCTTCTGTCTTTTTCTCTTAGTCATTCTCGCCGAATCTGTCTCTAATTCTGTGCTTAATGTTGACCGTTTGATTTCCGTTTCTGTGAAACTGACTTTCGCGTACCCCGTGGCATTTCTCTTCGTTTCACGGAAAACGGCCGTTCTAATGAGAACATCCAACTTGAAGAAATTTAAGAAAAAAACGGCAGGTATTGACAAATCAGCAATGGGAAGAGGACATCTTTTCAATTACCCCGTTCTATTCTGAGGGTTTTGAGGCTCACAGTGAATATATTTCTACTCCCAGACTGGCACTTTCTCGGAAAACGGTTCCCCGTTTTTCTCTTCCCTCGCTGTTTCACGTTGACACACTTCCAGAGGGTATTATATTTATAAAATTATGCAATGTGCGAAATTTCCTATTGGGATATGACATAATCGCGCGGGAAAACACATTGCTCACCGATGAATGAAGTAAACTACATGAGAGTGCCCATTCGACAGCTTATTCTACTGCATTTCTACTCATCACCTTCGTTTTAGCAAATTATGAAAATACGGCAGTGTTCGCTTATGTTTACTATGTTTTTGCAAAGCGGACGTAGACGCTACGAGCGGAACGCGAAAGTACTAAGTTAATGTAGAACAATACCACGTAACACAGTATTATGCTCTGAACAAATAAGAAATAGCGGGCCTTTTGGCCGAAAAGCGAAGTCAGAACTTTGCTCACCCCATGCCTGGGGAATCGCATATCAGAGATTCCCTATGGAGGCTGGTGTCTGTCTAGCTACAGTATGCTAACTATCGTTGTAAGAGTAAGATAATTATGGTTTGAATTTCCCGCACTTTCCCGCTGTTGATTTCTTATTTGTTCAGTGACCCCCCGTTTCATAATACTGTGGTAAATGTAAAATAAGCGATAGTCCTTTTCACGAAAATCCAACCGGCAACCCTACTATAATGAGATTCTAATTCAGTTTATACTTTCGAATATTTAAGTTTAAAAATTGTCTAAAATTATGCCACTCACAGTTTGCCATCATATGTGCACGATGCATATTCTCCACCAATACTCTCGAAATCTTTCCCTCTAAAGCGACTCACTCTGAAAGAAACATTTCATGAAAAGCAAATTTACTACGAATTAGTCAGATTTTTCAAAGATTTATTGAGAAGGGATTTATTTATTTCATCTTCGGCCACTCAGTAGGTCCCAAATATGTACAAATATTATATTTTAGTAGAACGAAACATTTTTTTACCGCAGCATATAGATGGAAGTACATTCGATGTTCATGTCAAATCTGTCCACTTTCATGTAGTCGCAGTTTTCAGTACAAAGTCTGTCGATAAATGCATTACAGCACGCACGGTCGCCTGTAAATGCTCATTCTACGGGTTTTGCTCTCCAAGCCGGCCCATTTCTGTAAAACGGCATCAGACCCCCTACCCTCTCTCCACTCTCCCCGTGTCAAGATCTAAACAGCTATCGGGTGAGCGATAGACCCGTTAAAGAAGGTGTCCCACTAATATTTAGTCAACTGAGTTCTCACTGTGGGGCAATGGAGATGGATTATCCTATGAGAGCTTCGAAAATCGCACGTTTCAATTTTTAGTTTGAAGAAAGTTATGTTTAATAAACAGTCCAAAACGACCACAATTCTTACAGTATCTCACATTGAACATGCAATCTCTTCGCGGTGGGAGTTGGAATTTTGTCGAAAAGAAGTCAGAGAAAGGCAGAGAGATAAGGGGAAACGAGGAGGGTGCGAGAGTGATACGCGCGCTGAATTTGTGTTTCACCAACTACTGATAACAGAAATGAAACCTCGAACATCGGGGAAAATAAAGGGGTTCAGTTATTCGTGTTACGCCTTCTTTAAGCACACGCCGACACCGAACGGACAACCCAACTGTCGGGCAGTTCGATTTGGAGCCTATCAATTTTTTAGCAATTTATTTAATCCCCATAAATTAACTTACACCCATTTATCGACGTTGGAAGGAGGACGAGAATGGCTAGTGCAGAGAACAACCACATTCTGGATAGGAGAGAACGGTTTAACATTTTAATGATAAATTTCGCGCAATAATGAAATGAGAGAAAAGAGGCACCGACCTGTCACGAGCGCTGAGAATGCAAGGAATGAAAGTAAGAAGTGGAGAGAAAAAGAAAATTATTTGTAATTTAGTAGCTTACGTTCGGTACTTTGTGAAAAAAAAGGCAAATCAGATGGAAACACATATTTTGCCAACGAATCTTTTCTGTATTGCATATTTGAGCAAGCCTACTAGCAAAATGAATAGAGTTATAGCAGAAACAAGCTGACTTATTCGAATGTTTGATGTGCATCGTACTCGCTGATAATATCGGAACGTTTAAAGGAAAGCGTGAAAAATATTCACTTTTGTAACTTTGCGAAGAAAATTATTCACGACTCTAGTGACAAGTTAAGAGTGACAAAAACAACACAATTTCCTCAATATGCAACTCACGGTCGCAGCTGAGTTCACCTCACGAAAGTCGATGTTGTCAGATTACATTTATAAAATGAAACGATCATACCAAAAAGCCGAATAACGAACTTCCGTTGTTTACCATAGCGACCCTCTCGCTTTTGCGTGCTCTCTCGTCTCGGTAAACACAGGAAGTCCCCAGTTCGACATTTTGTTTGATCGTATCATTTTATAAATGTAATAACCGGGGGGGTCGACGGGTCGACGTCATCATAACTAAATGCCAACATAGCAAATGCATAACAAGATAAATGCCGTCATGAGATGTCAATTCAGATTAATTTTCGACTTACGAAAGTTCAAGTTCCAACAATTCCTAAAGTTGCGCAACCCACTATCTGCCATTGTGTGTGCACATCGCCTGTTTACACCATGCCCACCATCGTACTCTTTCCCCTTATATTTAACAAAAAAAAACACCTGAGCATGAAAAATGATAAAAAAAACCTGAGCATGAAAAATGATCAAAAAACCTGAGCATGAAAAATTATCAAGTCATATCAGTTTTGTACTTTTTTTTAACTATATAAACGCGGAAGTTTAGAGAATGCTATTTTTCTTCTCCTGGTTATTTTTTGTTGACTTTGGTCGGTCGTTTAAATGATGGATGCACTCACATGCTATAGCGACGCACAAGATCGGAATGACAATAATCAGGATACAAATCATGACGATCATAAATGTGGCTGCAAACATTCAAATGTATTTTATCTCCAAAAAATCGGTATAAAATGAGTGAAATTAAAAATGACAAAGACGACTCAATTTCTGCAATATGGTCGCATCGCAGTTCACCATTTGAAAGGTCGACGTCGTCGAGATCGAGATATAGTGCCCTGTACACACAGAAAAAAAGGTCTTACATACGGCCCATAAGACCTGGGGGTTCTTAAGAAAATTTCTTATATATATAATACCTTTTGCTAAGAACCCCCATATCTTATGGGCCGTATGTAAGACATTTTTTCTGTGTGTAGCACAGCATCCAGTTTGAACCATGCAATAACACCTCTCGTTGTCTGACCATCTCGTTTGGCGCACTCTCTCAGCTTTTGTATCTTTCTCTTACTCGTTCTCGACGACTCTGTTTCTAATGCTGTGTTTATACAAATGAATATAGTTTTTTCCCCTTTTTTCAGCAAAAAATCATTTTATTTTCCTGGGCGATCAAAAACGGGATAGTTCGGTTTCTTTGTAATGAAATCGTCGAGTATTTGCAGTGCAATGTCCGGATGGGTGATGGGAACAGAGTGGCCAGCGCCCTGAAAGCTTTCACATAAATTTATGCAAACTTTTTATGAAAATGTTTTCGTGCAACACAATTGTAGAGAAGTGTGTTCTAAATGGATTTCACACTTGAGGCAGTCACTGACGAGCTTCTCCCTCAGGGGATATATGACTGTATAGTATTGAGCATATTCCTCTGTAGTGCACTTGTCATAGATATTCTAACCTCATTCTATTCGCTCTACAAGCATTATGCAGACTTACCCGGACACTGAGCACTTTGAGCGACATTGTTCTGCTCTCATAAAGATATTGCGCGCCGGCTACGTCGCCTCGATAGGTCCAGTAGCTGGTGATAGGAACCGACTAAATTAAATCAATTACAAAAATCAAATTGCCCATTATTTATACTTCCAGCAGCGATGCAGGCAGGGTTTTCAAATGAAAATAGATAGGACTGGAGCGCAGTTTTTTTAATACTCAAAAGCGTTGGAAATATTTTAAAACGTTAGGAATGACGTACCCACATATCCGCCAGCGCAGCAACCTCTTTCGTTCCTCGATAAGTGTCGAGAATGGGACACACCAAATCCTGGTCGCCCGTGTAGAAGAGTATGCGGAAGGGAAGACCCGCCTCCTGCAAACTCCAATTTAAATTTTGCTAGTAATTAAATAGAAAAAAATGATTCAATATATCGAAAGCCGGAGAGATTCCACACTTATGAAACCTCACCTCCGCTTTTCTAATGACGTCAACATATTTATGAGTTGAGACTATCGTGCGACTGTGATTTTTAGTGACGTAATCGCTGCAAATTAATATTGAATATAGAACATCGCATCATTGAGCGCAAATTTACCAGGAAAACGGTTTTGCAAGGGCTAGTTTCTTGGAAAAGGGTCTCTACTCAGAGCGTGAAGTCTCCTACTTTCCTTACTCTGGTTTCCTTACGCGCAAAATTGAGAGATGGAGACATCAAGTCTCCCATTATTAGGAGATGTGAACACTCCAGAGTAAGGAAAGCTGGAGACTTCGCGCTCTGTGTAGGTGGGTGGGAAACCGTTTTCCAAGAAGTAAACCCGTGCCGTTTTTATTCAAGATGAATGCATCTACCTCGTCATCGTCCATCCTTTGAACTGTTCATCTTCGATTCGAACATGGAATGCTTTCTGAAAATATTGCGGGCTTAATTTCAGTCGAATTACCTAACAATAAGTTACAAGAAATACTTGCCATCACTTCTGGTCGATTGAAATATCGCGTGAGCGCTTCCTCGAAATGGCACGGCAACTTGGCACGATCATCATCGCTGAATACGTCCTGGAATTCAGAGCTAAGAAAAATAACACATAACACTATTTTTGAATTACAATACAATACAATACAATATCCCTGATCCCTGAAACACACCCTTACCTGACGTTATCGTCTGACGTGATAAATATTGTATTGTATTTTTGAATTGAAGAAAAGTAAATTTAGCATATTTAATTTATGCAGACCTGCTAGCACTAAGAGAAGAATTATTGGTAAATCACTAACCGCGGAATTCATTACTTGTCTATCATTTGAGTTCGAACTGTCGTTGTAGCAATGTTGATTGAACCAGGCCATGCGATGCTTAGCACCGAGTCCCACATATATCAGTTCGCGAGGAAAACTCGTAAAGATCTATAAATTTGTTCCACTATAGATATACGAACACTTTGCTCTACGAGATCAATGTATTTAGAAAATGATAAGAGTAAACAAAGTGCCAAAATGATACTTCCTATGTTTACCCAAGGCGAGAGAGCGCTGAAAATGAGAGGGTCGAGTGCGCGCCTGCATGATAAGCAATGGAAGTATTTGTTTTGATATTTCGTTTTATCTTATCATTTTCTATATGAAATTGATCCCTCGGACACGCTCGAAAGAAACAATAAATCTTCTGACCGGCTCATTCTTTCGGCTTATCAAAAAGACCCGTCTCATTAAATCTTGAGACATTTCTCTCTATGGCCAGCATGCATTCCAGGATATGCGTCGGATTCATGCTAAAATTATTATGATAACAAAAATTAAATAAATTAAATAAAATAATAAAAATGTGCGTCCATAAAAGAAGAGTGTGAAAGTATTATGTTGTTTTGTGTGCCAACCGCATTCTTTCCTACGCCCTCGCTATTATTCGAGAGGCGCTCAACATAGATATTTCGAAATAATTATTATATATTTTAATTAAGCACATAATGAATCCACTGCTCCACAGTTTTATGAATACATGCAGAGCGCCGTAGTGCATGTCAAAGAAGCCGTTGCCGATCAAAATTCCCTCAAAATGTAAATTTAAAAAAAAATTGGCTTGTTTATTGATTACCTCGAAGTTACGGTTTTCGAACGATCTATCGTTGATATTTCGTAGAATCTTCTCAGATACGAATGGGATGTACACACCTGCGATATCATGGGTTATAATATAAATAGTACGATCATTCTAAATTTTACTGTTTACTGAAGGCGAAGAAGCCAAAATAAGGGGTATCATAAAATATGCACTACCAAAAAGGCAAATGTTTCCAGTTTATCTTATGTGCCTTCTGTATTGACCGAACATACCCATCCAACTTGCAAGGGGTATTATGTTTACAGTGGAAAACAACTCTTCTAATTGTTTATCTCTCCGTCCCCCGCATGCATTTCAATAAATGAACTAACCAAGCATACAATAACACATTTTCTTTGCACATTTCGCAATTTACGATGAAAAAGCCGTGAAAACCAACCTGCGTACGATTCTCCTGCAATGTAAAACGAGCGGTTGCTGAAGTCGGGTCGCACTCTTAACAAATTGTACGAAATAGTTCTGCTATAATGCCCATATTTTTCAGGAGCTTTACTATTCTACTCGATGAATACATCTGCGATAAAGCTTTTGAATCGTTTTTTTAGATTACTTTGTGATGAAAGTGTGAATCGCTTCGTAGTGTTGCTTCGCTGATTCTTCGTCTTTCAATTCCTCAGTTTCTCCCAATGAGAAACCGACGCCGATTGGACTTTCCAGAAAGAGCAGACTCGCATTCTAAATGGATTCATTATTTTAACGACGTTCCTAGAATCGACTGGTTCGAAGTGAGGAGCTGCGTTAAAAGGAAGTCATCACTCATACCTTTTAGGTTTTCAATACGGACAATTTTACTATTCAACCCCATTTAAAAATAGTTTTATTGTACAATAGCTGTGCGAATACCAGAGGTATAACGAATCGGTAATTTATTAAAGAATGGAGAAACCATTGTTTTGTAATCATCGGTAAACTACTCTAAACCAACCCTGTTCCAGGCGCCGCGATTCGGGATCGGCTTTTCTCCTAGAGAATCAACGATGAACGGGCCGATTTCCTGAAATTATCTTAATATTTTATTCATCTTTTTAGGATTAGAAGGAAGTGCAATATTCAGACGCTTTTCTTGATCTTGATAAAGATATCTGAAAGATGCAGTAAACGGACCGTAAATGCGCCATAAAGTGAGGATACGCCGGGTCCGCCTTGAAGCCACACGATGAGAGGGTCGGATGAAGGGGAGGAATGAGACTCGACGAAGCTCAATTTAAATAGTTTACTAATTAAACTAGTTAGTTTATCAAATGGACCAACTGTTGCAAAACTGCTTGAGTAGCATATTGAATTCCCAATTTTCGTATCAACCATTAGCGGATTTTGTTATCGCTAAAACTCACAGGTAGAACATCTGATGTTGTTCTTTTGTCACATTGAGATAACCAGAATATGCAGAAACGTTTGAATTCTCCGGAGCGCCGGGGAATTCCACGATTTTATGTATAGAATTAGCCCGAGTTGTCGATAAAATAAAGAAAATTACTGGAAGTACTCGCATCACAGGACTAATCGTGCTAATACAAATGATGATGGAACGTCTACTGATGTTTATACTCTGTCTCGTGTAAACATTCCTCATTTTTTGTTCCAAGCCGTAGGGGAATCTCTCTCTCTCTCTCTACATTCTCCATTATCCCCCTCTTTTTGATGATAATGAATGAAGGCAGTGGAGCGGGAAAGGGCGTGTCTTCATCGCTCGCGCACTTTTCTCAATACCCCGAGGGATAAGGTAAAAACGAGCAAAGTACTGTGAGGGGAATCTACAGTCTTTAGTCATCTTCACCCATAACTATCGTCTACCTCGTTGCTGTGTAACCAAGCCAAGAAGAGACTCAGAGGGAAAGAAGTCTACGATTCTCGACTTCTTGGCTGCGGTGCGACGACTTTCAAAGTATAAACGCCTCGTCCCACCTATTAGACTCTGAAGTCGTCGCTGGCAAGCTTAGTCGTAGACGTATTTCCCCGTGAGGAAATGTGGGGATTCCTCGATCGAGGCCTTTTCTATGCCATTCTATTCCCTTCCTCTACTGCACTAAGTCTGAATTTGGTTCTTGCATTTCTGTTCGCAAGAAGACCTCCGTCGCTTATTGGAAGGTGACCATTTTTTTCATATTAAAATAACAGATGTATTAATTGTAAAATATTCCTCTGTTTGACGATATGCACCTTGAAGGTCGTATTGTTTACAGTGGAATGTTTTAAAATATAATTTAATAGTTTGCACATATAAAATTGTAACGATTTCCAACAAAACTATCTGCACAGTTAATGTGGCATTACAACTATAGGTATGACTGTTTCGCTCCCTAGCGCCAATTGCTCGATTATCATATAACAGCATTTAATTTCGAAAATTGCAGGTATCGGCCAATTCAATGCTGGTTGATAGTGCTAGATATGACAAGATGTATTATCCTACCTCTCCAAGCATCCGTAAGACATTGCTCATGCAACTTTCATTGTCGATGACCTATCGATTTGACGGGTTTAAACTCTTCTCATGTCTCGACCAAAATAGTCGGGCATCGGCAATGAATGAAAAATTACATATCGCATCAAACACCTTTTTTTGTTTTGCCGAATGAACTGGCCTTTTCAGGGATGTAATTTGCTCGAATACCACATAATATCATTTACCATCTCTTCAATTCTCCATTTATTACTAGTGGCCACAATAACCACTCAAACTTCGATAATTCTGGTCGGATTTGCCTATCGACTAATGACACTGAAGGGGTAAGCAACCACAGATTTTTCTTGCCACATTATTCCACAAGCCGACCAACGCTAAATAGGCTTAGAGGTTTAGAGCGAATCATAAAATCGGGAAGGGGTCACTCGTTTTTCCCACTCTCAAGTCGTGACCCTTCCTTAAGGAGTTTTCTGCATCATGTGTCACCAAAAAAGCAGTATACTTTCTCAGAATTAGTAGCATATCAGATTATTGATAAGCGAATAAGGTTTTGCTTGAGTTCCCCGTGTTAATTAACACGCATACAAACTCATTCTCCCAGTCGCCAGACTGAATAAACATAAAGTGAATGAATGAATTCGCAAAAATTGATGATGATTCATGGAATGTTATCAGTTCTCGCGTAACTAAACTCTCTATGGGACGAGGAATAATCGTCACCATAGTAACGACAGTGCAGTGCATCGCATATATCATCCTCGCCAAGCTCAAAATCTCACAGGAAAGGTTGTTTTCAACTGATTCGCTTACTGACAAATACCAATTTTTCTCAGAAATGCCAGTTTCGGAATGTCAAAATTTGCTCTGTTCACGATCAGCTCAAGTTTATATGAAGGGGTGGAAGCACTAAAGTACTTTTTTTAAAAATTATATTGATTAAAAAATAATTCAGGTTTGCGGTTATGTTGGGAATCGGCTACCGCACGCACAGGCACATTCGGTGCGCGATTTTCACCGATCAAGCGTCGCATATACACAGAATGTGCCTGAACATGCTAATCTCACAGGTGAACAAGCGATTTTGCTGAATATTAGTTAGAAATGTGGCTCCACCATCTGATTGCTTAATTTCGCATAGTATGCATTGTAACGTGTCTAAAAATTACGATTCCCCACAAAAGAAATGAACAGAGGATGGTCACGTCCCAAATGACTACAGCATTGTCATGAATCTTGAGGACTTAATAACGCATTACATGCAATTGTCGCAACAGCGTATTTAACAGCCTTTAATCCTGCAACGTCACTCCATAAAATGATGATCTTTGATCTTTCAGACACTTTCTCATCTCCTCCTATCAATACTTCCGATGGTTGTTCTGCCCCGAGGTGCGAATTAGTGTTTTGAGAAGGGACAAAATACAAATTTGCAGTAACTGAATTCGGTAGTGGTCTCTTAGCTCTGGCCAACTGTCTCCAATCGATAATCGACCCAGTTACCGTATTCTTCATGACCCCTGAATACCGTCGTCTATTGTGGAAGAATAAACCGAAGAAGCGACGCTCGCTCAGAGAAGTGAGGAGTATTAAAATATTATTCCGAAGTTTACATATTTCCTTATTTCACTGAACATGTGCACATCGAATTGTTCCAGTTACGATTATAAAACCTATGGAAAGTGGCTGAAACATATATTTTCATTTCTTAAAACACACAAACGTGGATTTACCTTCCTCCTATGGCCATTCGACATTCAGACTTGGAAAAAATCAATTTGCAATAAATCGATAATTTCAGTCAGTGATCACCATACCGTACTTCGTCAGCCCCGTCCCATCGAGTGATTCCCATGCAGAACTGCCCAAGAATCCTTTCGACGCCAAAATTCACGAGCAAACGTTCTTTGCCCAATATGTCAGCAAATTGTGAACGATCGACGTTTTGGATTTTTTTCCATTACTCCTTGCCCACCCCCCCCCCCCCCATTACTATCTTATTATTATACGAGATCAGTCCACAAAACCCTAATCGCGTAGGAATGAAGGAAAGCTTGCACTCTAAGTAGGAATACTAGAATAAATATTTTGCGTAGGATATTTACACGAAATTGTATGTGCGTGTACTTACTGTCTTCTCTCACTATGTTTTCTGTTGATTATTAGCTTCTTTTTGCCATTTCGGACGAGCGTTCGTGAATTTGTAATAATTGTTCTATTTTATTGTTCTAACACGGTCATGACCATTTGAATAATAGTGAATTTTATTGCTGAATTCTAACACATTTTAAAATTTCTCTAAGTATTTACCTTTTTCATTGTCATGCTCCATTGATGGCATTCTTTGAAAAGCGTTTTTAATCTCGACGAACTCATTTTGAATTCGATTTAATTATCATCCAAGGAATTCCCTTGGCTCTGATGCCTCCCTGTCCGCCGTTTTATTGTGACTCTTCACGGAGCATCAATAATACAGCTGCGAAAACGTTCCAGATTACGTCATCACTTGGCATAGTGCTTTAGTATGCAACAAAGTATCACTAATTGCTTTATAATGTTTTTAAAGGAACAAGTGCATCAGATCTTCCAGCTGTTCTTGCTGGTTTTGTTCCTTTAGCGAGCCTACCTCCCTCGATTCTCTCGTCTTCCATTGCTCTACCATTTCATCCCACATGCTGAATGATAATTCCTTTTATGATATTTCCCGCCCGTTCCATCAAGATTCCAATCATTCGCTGCGGTATAAAATGGCCATGAGCGAGTAATGTGATTCCCATTCAACAATGATGAGCAAACTTATCGTCCTCTCTTCGTTCTTCCTTGCCGTGATGAGTTTTGGAGGTGAAACACATGTTCGAATATCATTCTCACCTCACACTTATCTAAAATAAACATCATTTTGTCCCAATTTTAAGCAGCTCTATCATTTCCAGACGACATCACTTTCTGCAAAGAGCAATACGAAACACTTTCCGGATATTCCGACGAAATCGAGCCCAATGCGGAGAAATCTTCGCTAATTTGCAAGGATGGTAGAAAGAAACTCGTGTGAGTTCCTGTATTGATGCGAAGGCGCTCTACCCAACACCAGCCATAGCTCAGTTGGTAGAGCGGAGGACTGTAGATCCTTAGGTCACTGGTTCGAATCCGGTTGGCTGGAATTCTTTTGTTGTCATTTTTTTTATATTCTTTTGCAGGGTAAGCAGGACCCGTGAGTCCGTTACTGTCACTTGCATTCTCGATGTAGTTTCCGGAGAGTTCGATTTGTGAGGTTTATATATTAAATCATATATTATTTCAATCCTATTATTTCACTACCCAATCTGATTGTTGAACGAAAAGAGCAAATCGAATCAAAAACGTATCATCGGTTGATGGAAAGTAGATGGAATTTATTTGATTTCAGATTCGCAAACTTCGCCGATGGATTTGCGAAACTTGGCTCGGATAGTATCATCGCTTGTGTCGATAAATGAAGATACGCAGTTTTGCCAAATATACCCGTTCATTTCTCTCTGTTTTTCTCTAAGAAGATATCATAATATTTCCTCAGTATTATCCGAACGAAAAAATAAATAAACGAATCACACTATTTCTTTGTTTCGTGTTTCCCTCGAGTTGTGGATAACTACTACATAACTAACGATTGTCGAAACATTCATAGACATCTATTTCTATAAATACTGCACCGAGTGTCAATTAGTTTGTTTGCTCTTCCCTCATCACCAGCCATAGCTCAGTTGGTAGAGCGGAGGACTGTAGATCCTTAGGTCACTGGTTCGAATCCGGTTGGCTGGAATTTATTTTGATGTACCTTCCTCATTTTATGGTGAGCACACTTTCAATTTCCACCATGTGTTGTATTTTTCTAACGAGCAATCCCTCAAATAACATTATTTTGGCAAATGTTCAACCAGGAGTGTGGCCCATGCACTCAGTAATTTCATCCATTGTTTAATATATTTGAAAATGGCCCATAAAAAGAAAGATTAGTTTTTTTAGCTGCAGTCAATCTAAAGATTGGTCCATTCTGAATGAAACATTGTTCGATCTCATTCGAATGAATATTGAATATTCAAATTAAATCCTCTAGGTCATTTCACGTTTGCACGTCTTACCTACTAAACAATGTGATATTCAGTCTCTCTATTCGATTGTTCTTTCATATAATTGCGTATTTTGCTTAGCAATTTTCACATTTTTCAGAGAATATAAATCGAGGACTCATCTCCTCTATCATCTCCTCCATTGTCTTCTCCCCTCACTTCTCGTTCACTCGTCGCTCACTACAGGTCGGTTCGTGCCTCTCCCTCCTTCCGAATGATGGACCTACCCCTCCTTCCCCCTCCTACTAAGAGAAACGGACCCTTCCCCCCACTTAAGTACCTTCTCATACCGTATTCACATTCTTCGTTCCCTTTCTATGATACCGTAATTAGCGACGCCCTCAGCTATTGTATCCTTTCCTTTCAGGATGAGGTTCTATTCGGCACTCGGTCTTCTCGTCTTATTTATCTCGACGGCATATTCGAAAGAGAGTGGGAAATAAGAAGGATTTAATCAATGGCATATATTGTGTTCAGATAAAGACCATTGCAAGGACATGTTGACAACGCACTGCAATGATGCGTGCTCGGAGCTGAAGTCAGATGAAAGCTATGAAACCACGAAATGCGCTAAGGATCATGTCCTCATGTAAGTAGACAGCTGATCCGCGTGTTCCATAATACATCCAAATGCAGGGCCACAGAGGCGGGAGACGTCACATCAAAGGGAAAAGAAGCTACCAGTTTGGTATGCAGGGCCAGAATAAGTGGAGGAGGAATTGAAATGTGAGGTGCCTCACCATTTTTTCCTTAAACACTATAGTTTTTCTACAGGTACGCTGTAGTATCTGGGAAAGATGTTCTCGTCTCGAACGGCTAGTATTACTGCAAGAGTGAGTCGTCACAAATTGTGCCGCACTACACTACCAATCAATGAATAATTCAGGCACCAAGTGGACGACTGCGCACACCATCATCGCCTGCATCGTTGGCGCCGTCATCGTCATCATTATCATCGGATGCGGTGAGAGCATACGGTAGCAAACCCCGTTACGGTAGTCAAATGAAAGGTTACTGTACCATGCCCCGCTGCCGTAACCTGCTGAAAGCCAAGTGCCCCTGTGGCACGATGCGGTTATACACTAGGCTTTACGCTATTATTGTTTGAAATTACGGTAGTATTCCAGCGTAACTGTAACATATTGCAGTGGTCATCATGATCATGCGCAGCAGGAAGAGAAACCTCGCGGAGGCTGGCGCCGGACTCGCGCCCATCACTCCCACTGGCGCCACTCCGGCTAACCCCGCGGCGCCTCCCACCGCATGAGGACGCCAAGAAGACGCCATGATGGCGCCACGACGGCGCCATCACACAATATTGTAGGGCAAGAGGCCACAATTCATTGTCTCGCTAAGACGAGTACGATTTCTGATCTCATTATAAAGAGATTTTGTAGCTATGCATTTTGTGTTTTGAAACATAAATATATCCCACTGTAGTAGGCGGATCGGTTGGATTGGTTCGAACACATTTGTCGAGAGTTCAATTGGGTCATACTCGGTTTATGATTTGACGGAAGGTCTATTGAGAGCTACGCCGTTCTAGTTGCTGCTCCTTGCTTCACTAATGCTGTGAAAATTTCATGGGTGGAATTCCACCCTCTGAATGTGGAAAACTCGTGTAACTCAGCTCAAACTGAACGAAATATCTCCAATCAAAAAGGAAAATGTTCCAAACGTGGCTTGCAATCCCTGTATCAAGTTTGGAACTTGTAGCTTCACTAGGAAACAGTTATGAAAGGGTGCATAAAATTGTTTTGCACCTTGCACCTCATGAAATTTGCGCAGCATTAGAAAGTCCGGTCCGATCTTTTCTCGGAATAGTTCGCGTCGTCATGCCGTCCTCTTCGTCTTTTCCCTACGTGAAAAGCATTTAAAGTAGGCCAAACAGATCGCACTTAAAGGAATCATCAATAGCGATATTGTGCACCCAGACACTTCTTCCCTTCAACGGACCGAGCACCCTATCGAGTGAATGAGAGGTGACCGCTAGATTCACACAGTGTCTCACCCCGGGTTATGTTGTCCGGTAAATGGAAGAAATGCCGACCATCTCCTTTTCAATGCATCCTGAGCAAAGTCTCGCACCTTACATGGTTACACAGCAATTAATTCAAGATGTGATCATACCAGAAAATATTTCAAATCTCCCCTCTTCGTTTACCACAACGTGGAACTTCTATGGATTATATCTTCGTTTTTTTTAATTCGACGAATATATAGGGTTGTCAGGAAGTAATGTCCGATTTGAATTTTTTGGAAAAATCATGTGTACTTTATTTACATTTGATCGAGTAAATTCTCTCTAGTATAGTGTAATACAGCGAGTCTTCCTCTACTCATCGCGCACTACTTATTATCTGCTTGTCCATTATGACAAGAATTATTAGTGGGCGAACTAGGGCGATTCGGTTTCGAGTCAACTTTTTCAATTCTTTGCAGGTGCTAGCTACAACTAGATAGGACCCGATACATAATATGTAGCAGTAGGGTGATGATAGCTTAACACAATCATGGCATTGAGACAGATCTACCTTTTCGGGTTAGCCAAAAGTGATGTCTCTAACTTTTTGGATGCTAGCGAAATATTAGGCTAGACGGTATATATAACTTTCTAGAGCCTCCCGAACGACTCGATTTCTCACACTTTGCTTGTGTCAAAGCACATCCGCCATAGTCATAATAGAGCTATTCATATCGCACCTCATACTCTCTCCTGTAAACTGGCTCACAGTTCGTATAAGACTCAAAAATCGATATCGAAAATGAGAGTTTACGGTTTTCTCCATTTTTGAGAATGAGTGAATGCATCCGTTTCGCTGACCATTTTACAGAGAAAGTGTACTAGTATGTCTGATAAATAAGACATTTATTGATTTCTCGCTACTTCGACAGGACACGTAGCTAAATAAAGCACTAAAAATAGAAAAAAATTGAAAAATTTGCAAATTTTCAATTTTTCGATTTTTTTGAATTTCAAACTTAATGTTAGCTGAAGATGATAGTTCAAACGGACTATTTTGAAAGTATGCCATCATACCAATGAAGAAATAGCGCATGAATAGATTTCGATTGCTTTACATTGGGAACCTTCGTCTGAAATCGTAAAGACAGTACTTTTTTCCGCGTTATTCGGATTTGACCAACCATAACTTCTAAAGTAAAGGTAGCAACGGCTCATTCTCACCGTACTGTGAAAGAGGAGTGTTGGTGCACTAGCTCATTTCAAATTGGGGACCTGACAATAGTTCTCGGCTACGATATAACTCGAGCAATTTTTCTCTCATCTTCACGAAGGCATCGGGGATAGTACTTTTATTTTTTCTAGGAGTTAGGAGCAAAGTCGAACGAAACGATAGTTGCAAGTTGTTATCTAATAGTTGTCCTATAATATACTATGAGTAAGAGTGATGTTGATTTAAACTCGCAGAAACTCGAAAGTTCAAAGTGCACACCCCAAATCGGACATTACTTTCCGGACGACCTGATACTAGAAGATGAAGGGAGTGATCCCCCCGCCCTCTGTTCTAGAGATTTGCTCAGTTGATTTGACGCTCGAAATTGAGATATGAGGGCGTTGGCGAAAGAATCGAGCTAGGGCCGGCACATTCAAAAAAGGAAAATTTTCTGAAACTCTGGGATTTGAAGTTATCGAGGGTGCTGATTACGATATGCATTCTTTCGCGAATGTCCTCATATGCGAAACTCTAGCACTTGCTGTCCTCCGTTTTTTTTTGAAAAAAAGTCTTGAAGATGAGAGTAACGGATAAAACTTTCCGGTGATCCTCGAAGTAGTTCGTTGCAACATTCCTGGATTGGACTGGGCCTGAACTTTGTACCGTGATCGTACACAGAAACTATTCAAACATTATTGCTAGAGTGTAGTGCACTTTAGCATCAATACGTTTCGGCTAGTTTCCATTTGTCATATTTTTCATAAAAAAGTCAAATGTGTTTCACTACTCTCACTTAGTAGAGTTAGATATATTTTTAGTTTTACGTTCTTTGATGTACTAAAATTATAAACATGCTTGTCGTTACCAGGCGATAGGTCGATCTAAGTGCTACTACCTTGCATGAACATTATGAGTTCCTCGAGGAGAAGAGGATGTGTAACGGACAAGTTAAAAACAAACAAAAAATTGCTAGCATTACTCCCCTGCAAATTGTAGCAGAACAAGTTGTTGACAATATCATGGCAAAATATCTAAACCTCCGTAAAGTGGTCATGCGCGAAAAGTTTTGTGATTTCAAAAGAGCTCTTCAACAATCTTCTTCTTTCCCATGATCCCTGCAGTATTTTCCGTGCTGTGGAATGACACCCTCCTCTTCTCTTACCAATGTTTCTTTCTAAAAACGCGCCATCATATGATTCACCTCTCTACTAAGCATTTCACGATTCATATTCAGAGGTGAAAGGGGAGACGTGAAATTTCCGCTTCCCCATTGATCAATCCTCATTTCTCGTCCGCAAGATCCTCCTAATCATATTTCATCTCAACTCGAATGTTTCGGATCTCATACTCGGCTCTGATCATATTATTCTTCCGTATTCACTCGTCACAATCGCAAGGAAGTGAGCATTTTATTTACGTTTCGACTTCATTGGCAACGATCTTTAATATTTACCTCACATCATTCCACAGGCCGAATAACCGTACAGAGAGAGCTTTGGAGTGAGAGAGCGACTGAAATCGAGAGGGACTCTCTCACTTTTGCACACTGTCTCGCCCTTGTAATACATTAGAAACATGTATAGCTAATATACACGAGCTGAGATGCGCCATATAGCAATAACTTGTTTTTAGAAGCCAACAGTTACAAATGCCTATACCTCATCAACGCACTTTGTGTGGAGGGATGTGACATGCACGGCAGGACATGCACGGCAGGACATTTTTTGTGAGTACAATCTGTAGAATCGCGTATTGCCGGACTAGTAGGTTGGAATATTAGCATTTGGCGGTCGGACTAGAAGCCAATCCAAAATTGCATTTTTTTTGGTGGTCGAACAGGTAGCAAATGGTGGTCGGCAAGTGGGCGGCCACTAGCCGATCACCACTTTCTAGTAGTCCGACCATCGGCGATTCTAGAGAGACATCTTTCCAAACAATGAAAATGAAGACGTGATCCTCGTGTCGTTTCTCACTTGATAATTGATTTCACAAAATGTTTCACTAAAACTTTCTAAAAACTGCCTAGCCATTTGTCAGCTATGAGTATGAATGATAAATGCTTGTTCATCACCGTTATCTTCAGGGTGAGCGAGTGGAAGGGCTCATTTACAAATGGGAAATATGTCGACGAAATAACCTGCCTCGAAACGGACGTTTACGGAAGTGCCGTGTGGCTGTAAGAAATAATAATGATAGCAATTTTAATAATAATAATAATACAATTTTAATAATAATAATAATACAATTTTAATAAAAACATGAGCGATAACAATTTTTTCCTCTTTTAACCACTGTCAGAATTACTAGATAATACAAATTAGAACATTTTTCTAAAGGCAATATTTTCTCTTTTTTTGGATATAAAATTGCAGGGAAGCTGAGGGCTTCGGGAACATTTCGCATGGTCAGATCTCCTGCAGAAGTGAGTTTGCCTAGTTTCTAGTTAAATTATTCATTTGAAACGCATCGGACATTTCAATTGATGGTATTCGCACATCGGATATTGGAGGAAATTGCCGGTCTACACAGAGCACGAACTGTCTATAATGCGGCTCTTTAGTGAATTCAACTCTCTTAATTAGTGGTTGAGGTAGCTCGCACAATGATGAGAGCAGATAGTGGAACATCTTGAATATAATAGAGTTCAATTCATTAAAGAGGGTCATATTAGAGAGTTCGCACACTGTGTAAATACCAAATATCTCATATTACAGCTAACTGGATTCGCATTGTAATTATCATCGTTGTCGTTCTCCTTTTGACTTTTGATCGTCGGAGTCGTTATTTGTGAGTGATCACAAAACAAAAATTACAAAATCACAAAATTAAGAAGATGACCATTTTAAAGAAAATCGTGAGAATTGATCATTTACAAATAAATATGTCAAGAAGTTTTACAGGTAGACACCATCCCTTTTGACGGTATCAATCAATCAATAATTAATTTATTAGTGATCAAGTAGTTAACTGATACATTTTTGTCAAATCAATAAATAAATAATGAATTGTATTCAGTCTTCGTCGTACGGCGTCAACGACCAACTTCCTGAGTATAGCAGTTACATCGACTAATTTATTCATGCCGCCGGGAAACAAATCGATATCAGTGTGTTCAGCACACACACTATCAATAAAAAATAACATGTACCATCATCAATTCTCTTCTTGACACCTTCACCCACCTCTACTCTTCTCAATGTGTCTTTCTTCAAAAACGCATCTTATGATTCACCTCTTTTCTGATGAGTCAGTGATTCATATACAGAGGTGAAAGGGGAAATTTGAAATCGCCATTTCCCCCTCATTTCTCGTCTACAAGATTAGAATAATCAATTATTTTCTCTGCTCAAATGAGATTGTGTTCGGTTCTTATACTCTTCTCAATTCTTCAATCATCGCAATCTCAAAGAGGTGAGATTTCCATTCTGAACTTTCGTCGTGAAAACCGAGTTTACATCTGCTCTCTAGAATCGCCGATGGTCGGACTAGTAGCAACTGGTGGTCGGCTAGTGGCAGCCCACTAGCCGCCCACCATTTGCTACTAGTTCGGCCATTCGACCACTAAGCCGACACCAAAAATATGAAATTTTGGATTGGCTACTAGTCCGCCGACCATTCGTCTACTAATCCGGAATTTCAGACTTTGAAGTATTTATGACCAATTGGAGCATAGTTGAGATTCACAACACAATTAATTATCAGTCAGCATTAATTTTAGCAGTCAGCAATCACTACTGCAGACACCTCATCCAATCATTATGTGTGGAGGGCTGCGATAAAGTGGAAGAACGACTGACTTTTTCAACGGTCAGGTGTACGTCAGGACAGTTTTTGTGAGTCCAATCTCCCTTTAAAGTCAAATGAAAATGAAGACGTGCTTCTCGTTCCGTTTCTCACATTCCTATGTGGAAAATTTGTTTCATTTAATATGTCTACGAATCTATACTCGTCACCATTTCTTTTCTTAGTTTGATTCCTTAGAAAGTGAAAGTTACAACTATTATTTATGGGTGTCAATGGTTGTTGCCTGTTCACAACAATCAACTGCAGAGTGAGCAGATGGAAGGATGCATTAGACAATGGGAAGTATGTCAACGAGCTAATCTGCATGAGCTCAGACACTCACGCAAGCGCCGTGTGGCTGTAAGAAATAATAATAATGATAATAATAATACCATTTAAAAAAAGAACTATAAGAAATCAATACATTTTTCTCCTATAGTCTCTGTGAGCAGCGATAAATAATACTACTAAAAAAATTAATTAATTATTTTCTACTAAAAATATTGTTTAAAGTTAAATTGTAGGGAAGCTGAGGGTTACGGAAACATCTCGCATGGTCAGATCTACTGCAAAAGTGAGTTTTCCAAGTATCTAGTTGCTTAATTTGGGAAGATAAGGGTATTTCAATCGTAGGTCTTCGCGCGTAATTTCAAAGTGGAAAACTGCAAAATGGTTATGCCGTTTTTGCATTACAGCGAAGTGGATTCGCCTTGCAATTATCGTCGCCGTTGGTCTCCTTTTGGTTGGCGCCATTGTCGGAGTTGTTATTTGTAAGTGACTACCAAACCTGGTCCAAGTTGCCACTGGTGTCGAAACCAGCACTGAGGGACCGGCTGGCAGCTGAGTGATTACAACAATAACAAATCGTCTTACAAAACCGGAGATTCGAGAGAAAAAAAGCCGAAAAATTTTTTTTTGGAAATATTCCATCGATGCTTGATCATTTCCAGTTAGAAGTTGTGCACTATGAAAGAAACCGTGAGAATCTCTCATTTTCGAAATATTTTTAACGCTAAATTAGACAACAAGACGTAATCAGATACGTTTATATTGGCTTCTCTTTTCAAGGAATAAATCAATCAATAAATAATTAATTGTATTCAGGCTGCGTCTTAAAAAAAAAGAAACGATCGACAAACGGAGCGCAGCAAGTACAAATTACCTCGACTCATTTATTCACGCCGCCAGGAAAACAAAGCGGTTTTTAATGAACATAATTTTTAATTGTGCACTGAATGATTGTCGAACTTGAAGAATAAATGTTTCATGTGCCTTTTTAATGGAGGACGAACAGCAGGATATCTTAACACGACAACCCTGAACTTCCGTTTACTTACTGTAAGACAAAGGTTGACATATTTGCGAGAACTCGCCCATTTACATGTTTGTTTCGCCCTCTCTCACTGTCTACCTCAATTTGCATCGAGTCGGCAGAATGCCTCGGAATCAGACAATCCTCCCTCTCCCCCTCTTCCCCCGTGGGAGTAAAGTGCACGCAAATTCGACACGGGAGATAAAGTTGACCGAGAGATTTGCTTACTCGCGCACGTGAAAGAACGCCCCTCCTGCGTGCGCGGCAACTTGACCCTGATTGTCCCTGAGCCCTGTAGCTTCTTTGCTCGCGAGTCTCTCGGTTCGGAGGAAAGATCTCATGTTTTGGATTTCCATTATCATTCATATGTGTAAGCGAGTAATGTGATTATTTTCAGATCCCATTTTTGGTGTGTTCTTCCTCCTTTAAACGGAATAAACACATTAATATAAGAATATTCAAAACTCATGATAAAATTTCCGTCGGAACATTTGCTTAAATGAAAATTTTCGGATTCATAAAATAGTAAACTGAATAATAAATTTTCGTCTTACGAAAGCCCAGTATACGAATACAGTTGAAATGGAGATGGGGTTAAATCGGCACTCGGATCACGCGGATCTTGTTCTTCTGCGATTGCTTGTGGAACTTTTGCAATTGTAAAACAAGTTTCCGAAATATATTTGGCGAAGCTGAACAATTTTTAGCGACGTGATTATCTATTGAAAATAGAGGATGACTGTTCCAACCTTTTTGAAAAAGAAAAGGAGAAGAAAGGGCGTTAAATTATCTGTAAACACTCGTGTGAATCCAATAAAGAGTTGAATTTGTGTGATTGTTGACAACCTGAGAGAAATATGTTCGGTGTAACCAGCAAATATGCGCTTTTAAAAATATCTTTGAAACTGTACTGCGTTAAATTTATTAATGCACCTTGGAGGGTATAGAGATAAGTAAATGAATCGTATCAATTCGGTAGTTAGACAAATTGATTTATTGTTCTGTTGATTCACCCATGTCATCGCTAGTATTGCAGAAAAGTATTGTGTTGACTAATTGTGGCTGATGCTGACTGACTTAATTTCCAACAAGAAACTGTTTTCATATGTTTTCATTACACCGAACATTGCAGACAATGATTTCTGACTGCCTTGCATATGACGAGTATCATACGTTATTTATTTATCAGAATCAAGATCATCATGCCTCGAAAATAATCCAACATTAGATCTCTATATTTGTCCCTCTATTTTGGCGCCGTCGTAGCGCCTAATTGGCGTCTTCTGAGCGCTCCGTTGCGCCGGATGGCTCCGGGGTGGCGTCAATGAAGGGGTTTGGAGCGATGGACTCGGGACGCGCCATATTCTGGCGGAAGTGCTTATTGCGACGGCGCACACAGATACAGATACCTGAAAAGAATCAAATATTAACAATTTATAAAGATCATTATGGCCTGATCAATAAGACGTATTGGTTCAAAGAACCTCTACAGTTTAATTTGGGAGCCGAAATGGCGGGAATAAGAAAGGATAATTTAAATAAAATATATGTAAAGATAACGAAACCACTCACATGCACAGATACAGACAGGAATGAGTGTGATGCCAAGGCTGACGATGCCAATAACGACATATAGTGTAAGATTCGCGGGAGGCGGAGCTGTACAATGAAGGTTATCAATCGATTATGTCGTGTCAATGTCTTTTGAAATTTCCAGGAATAGACTCCGGAGGGCACTCATGTTTTGAAGAATTATTGCGGTTATCGACCGTCCCCCTTGATGAACTTACCCTTGCAGTACAGTTGACCATTGGTTACATCTGTGAATCCATCGGCAGTTCTGTAAATATGTTAGAAGAATGGATTTTATTTTAAAAGTTATTTCTCAAATAACTAAATGTATAATCGAATAAATTCTCACAATATCAGTCCTCCATCCGATTTCAGCTCGCATAGAACTTTGCTAAATTCCTTTCCATTCTCTTTCGCGTCTTTTTTATTGCTCACTCTGAAATCGACGAAGTTTGAGAATGTTTTCAAGTTTGATTTACAACAGGTTAGCAAAATTTTGACGCCATGACATTAAATGCAAGATTTGAGAACAGTTGTAAGGTGATGAAACTGTTGTCGCATTCACTTACACCATTGTAGTATCTCCACGGCAACTCAGGGCGCTTTCTGCATTCTGAACACCAACGTAGTTTGTCTTAATTCTGCCACATTCGTCTATGCAAATCGAATCGGCCATTGCCTTGCATATCTCACGATTCGCTGCAATGGAAATGCATCGGATTGAACACTTAGCGCTTCGTCAATAAATGTCTGTTTTTTTACGAAACCGAACATGAATTTGTTCACTAACTTCACTTCGACATTTCACTTTCAAGTGAACATGATTTCTGCCCTGGTCCTCGTGACATTTTCTGACATTGAGTAACTCACGTTTGCAGGAGAGGGAATACTGCGCTTTGTCGAGTGGCATCTCTACGGAATTAACAACGGAGAATCTGATAACTTATTTATGCTTTACGTGACTATTTTAGTGCTCGAGAAGCACAATAGTTTGGGGGGCAATCGTTTAAAATATTACATCTCCAGATCGGTACAAGTCTCAACTATTTTATGAACTTTCAAAAATATACTCACAAATCGTAGTTTTCATTCATCGTTTTTTTGCAGATAATCTCTGTCGAAGCACCGGAATCTACACGGTTTCGTGCCACGCTGAAAGAATAGTTGGCTTTAATTCATGGTGCCTCAAATGAACGTGGGAGGGGTAAAGACTGTAGTAAAACTTACCGTAGCTGGCTATTGCCAAAACACGATATTATGCGGTCGTTCTTCACAGTTAAGGAAGAACATTCGGCGTTCTTACAGTATTCCCTCGCTTTCGCCGAACATTCATTCGAGATTTTATCTGCAATTGATGGAAACATATTTGAGAAAACTAAAAATAATCACTCACACTCGCTATCCCGACGCTTACAATACAGTTGTCCGTTGGTTATATCTGTAGTCCCGTCAGCCTTCCTGCAAGCAATATCGTCCCTTGACATTGTACTTTGCTCTACCGAAAAAAGATCGAAAGGAATGGTTAAAATAGGCGCAAGTTTATTTGTACAACTGACAAAACTGAGAGCTGGGGACTTTAAATTGTAAAAAAAATCTTCCTAACAGAACAAGTCCTCTTCCTTCCTGTTCCTCGCACTTAATTCTCTCAGTTTTCTTTCCATTCTCTTTCACATCCTTCTTGTCACTCACCCTGAAACCGAGAAGTATAATTCGACTTCCTTTTCTTTATTCCCTTTTTTTGTAATATTGTTTATTGTTTATTTTTAAATTCGCAATAATCATTTTTTTCTATCGAGTATAGTTGAAAACGCATCAATCCTTCGTGAAAGTGAAGTATACCGGTTTTCTTCATCGGCTAATTCAAAACTTCCGTAGCGGGATTAGGGATGGGAGAGAGCTTCACGTCATTTCACAGACCGGAGTCAAAAGAGGGGTTTATAATGAGAGAGTGTGTATAATGGAGAGAGCCTCTCTCAATTTTGTCCACTCTCTCGTCCTCACTCTTTTCTGAAGGTTTGGAATCGAATGGCTTGAGGAGGTGGCGGAGAATCTCTCGTGCTTTTCCATATTTATTCGCTCCTTCTCGTTTCTAGAGGCCCGACCAAGGGACCTTGATCTGGGAGGGCGTATTCTTGCTAGTATCATGCCAAGCACCCCTTCCTTCATTGAATTTGATTTTGTGGAAAACGCAAGTATGCGTGACTAAACGGTAGATCACTGCAGTTCTCGCCTCGTATCTCTCTTCTAATATCGATTGTGATCTCGCGGGAAGGATGGATCAACCGGGTAAGCGGAGACAGATCACTGTTTCCTTTTCCTCGTTTCTATTTCTTCATGTTTATTTCAATCAGTTATTTCGCGAATACAGTAATCTATGCAAGTTCCAGATGCGGCCCATCTATAAGGCAATCAGCGCAACCATCCTGCTGATGACTCTGGCGACTGCGACAACGGTTGCTCTTCTGGTGCTCGCAGGAGTGCTGAACTACGGTCGGTGATTTAATCTTTTGTATGCGCCCTAGATGAATCGGGACCACCATCCCCTGGAAACAGCGTACTAGGGTGGTGAAATCGGGTAAAATTGACTCTCGGGTAACCTACTTTCTTTCCTGTTGAAAATACCCGAATGGGTTCGGGAGTCGAGTCGGGTACCCGAGTGTGAGAGAGTACAGTCGAGTACCCGACAGAACCGGCCGGTTCTTCACGTACGAGCGCGATAAAGGGGGTGATCAGAGAAACACTATGTTTGGTCATGTCACTCCTCCTTCACTCTACTCAGATAGTCTCTAATACACGTTTGTTGTTTGATCAGTGTGAAAAGAGAGAAGAGAGCATTGACCTCTCTGACCTTTCCCCTCTCTCGTATGCGTACGTGAGGAACCGGCCGGTTCTCTCGGGTACTCGACTGTTCTCTCTCGCACTCGGGTACCCGATCGACCCTCTGGCAGACTCGAACGGGTATTGTCCCGATCGAGTAGTGTGTGTCGAGTACCCGATTTTCCCGAATCGATTTCACACACCCTACAGCGTATGTTCAATTCGAAAGCCAGTTGGTCACGGGAGGAAAGAGGGCCGCGTGTTCTGTCTAGACTATCATGCAATGTACTATCACACAATGTTCGGATCGTCAGGGAAGCGGCCACAAAGTGTGTTTCCCTAATTGGGAAAAGGCGCCGAACAGCGCTTCTTGGGCGCCTTTTCCCAATTGGGAAAAGACACTCGTTGCTCGTTTGCCTTACCTTCTCTGAGGCACCAGAACATTGTGATCACGGTTATCTCATATCAAAAACTTATTGCACTCGGTTGGCTCCCCCACCCGCTAAAATGTGAGGAAACCAAACAGTGCTTACTATTCAGCCTACATGTAAGTTAGTTGAATAAAGCCATTTGAAGCATACCAGGACCTAGAAGAGGGCCGCTTCTTTTGAAAGGTTTATTTTTTAAAGTTGGACACGTAAAAACGGAGAGTCGCTCTCAGGAGGTGTTAATTTTGACGAAAACCTATGGGAAAAGCTTAAAAAATGCGTTAATTTCTCTTTTTTCCGTTTCTAAGACAACGGAAATCGATAAATACTGCAGCATGGAATTGAAATGTGTGAAAAATAAACAGATTTTAAGTCCATGCTGCAGCATTTATCTATTTCCCCCTAGAACGAGTTCCCCCGCTGGTATTCGAGTCATAACACATGCGGGAGTTAATATTTTTCTTCTTTTCCGGGGAATCACGCGGGAAAACTAACTGTCTCTACCGATTTTTCAAATTCATTTCCAAAAAAAGAAGCATAGTGCATGTCTCTAAGTGTATTCTGTATTGCTCCGTACACATTTCTGGAATTTTTCGAATAATGATTTTCTTTGAGAAGCGATACGGCCAGCGCTCGACGCTTTCGGATCGATCACAACGTCGGAAGCCGTCGTCGCCGGGTCGATTGGTGCCATTGGCATGATTCATCAGGTGGAAATCAGACAGCTATGACTAGCATATGTGTCGCTATTTACAGTGATCAACAAGATAAACCGATCAACATTTAAATCGCTTGTAACTTTCCCCTAGAGGCTGATCGCGCTGTTGTAGTCGATTTCTAGATGGTAGTTGATTTATCGTAGAGGATTTTTTTTAAATCTCGATTCGGAGTGCCCGTAGATGAGCGAAATCTTGCGCACACAGATATAATCTGACAATGTTTCTCGACCCTACGGATACGCGTTCTTTTTCTGCTATCTGGTTCAAAATAGGGGTTTTTTATTTTTTTTAAAACTACAATTACTTCTAAAATTTAAGAGCACACATTTCTAGCACACATTTCGCGCCTCTACAGGCACTCCGAAGAGATATTTATTCGAAAGCTTGATTCGTCCGCTAAACTGGGGTTCAGCGGATCCCTGTTGCGAAATCGGTAACACCAGCACGTTCAGCTTCAAAAGTTATCTCTAGGGTGGTTTAGCGATTTCGATTCCTAACGCAAACGTCTTGTTACTGTCACTTTCGCATCATGAAGTGGAATCTCCCCATCCCCAAATTGGCACTCAGCCAATCGATATTGGCAATCAATATTTTCTTCGTTCAGATCGCGGACGACCGCCGTCGAGCGGAAGCCACGGATGAGGAGCCGTGGACATCAAGCCGCTCTCACTCGAGGGCAACAACGGAGGATAGCGGAGTCGGTGCCTCCGTCTGAGACCACCCCCGGATACTGTAGATAGTACATATAATTAACTCATTTACTAACTCAGTTATCTCGCCTGTAACAATTCAACGTTAATAAAAAGTTACCCGTTATTGTTTTCGACCTACTACAGGAAAGAACAAACAAAAAAAGCAATCGATCAATGGATTATTGTAGTGAAGGAAGTACAGGAGCCATATCTTGTGGGTTGCCTATCCCTTACTGCTTCAGTGTCAAAACGCTGAGGTTCACTGTCTCGGGAATCAACAGATTGAAAGAGTATGCGAAATGAAGAGAACTTTGATCTGCTATTCGAATGCGTGTCTCTTTCTGAAATGAGGAATCGCTTTGTTTCCTATTGAAAACCAACGGACACTCTACTATGCTCGATTAAAGTCTACGCAAAGTCGATTACCTTCAATAATTATATCACATTTTACTAATTGTTCACTCTCTCTTTTCCATTCATTTCCTCATTTCTCCTCCTCTTCATTTCGCTTCTCGGTCGCTTCTCAAAATGCTCGCGCTCTTCCTATTTCTTCTTCTCATTCCCACTGTTTACAGTGTAGAGGGAAAAAATCGTAAGTCGTATTTTACATTCCTGATTACAATAACCCTATCGCCGCTACCGTACAGTAACCGTCTACCATATTCCAGGCGAATTCGAGTTGCACTGTCGGTCCTTATTCGTTCACTTTTGTAAGGGAGACCACTGTGCCGAGCTGATAATCGAAGAAGAAACGCCGAAAGTCTACTGCGCAACGGGATTCCAGTTGATGTGAGTGAGAAAAAACACTTGTCGATCCACTCATACCGTAACCCGGATACCGTTACTATCAACTTCCAATACGATATTTCAGGGTGACTCTGAATCGAAACGAATCAAAGGTGGCGAAGGAATTTAAACAGCTCACATGCCACAATTCGACGGCCAAAGATTATGAACTGTCCGAGTCATCAATTAATTTGAAATTTTCCATTTATCAAATCCTAAAATCGAAAATGAATTTCGATGCTTTGCTATGCATCAAGATCACTCACTGTTAACTATCATTAGATACCCAGAGAAAAGAATCGCGTATCAAAAGTGAAATTGCTGGAGGATATTTCATGCTCACATTGTAGATTGGCTCCTCTCAAGACTGGAAAAACGCAGTCGCTCGATCGAGAACTTTCCTCAGTAGAATGTGACAGTGGGTTGAAAGTCAATCGTCTTTTTTTCCCTCGAAAGCTCCCTCTTTTCGCATTTGTTTAAAGTAAAAATAGTTTCATTCCTAAAAATGGCCTTGTAGAATATTCTTGCTATGCACCTGCCCAGCGACTTTGTTTCAGATCGTCAATGGACTTCAACAGACACAATCATCGCTTCAGTTGTCGGTGGAACTTCCATTCTCATCGCTATCGCATCATGTACCTTTCACCTTTTATTTATTTCTGTTTTTTGCACCTCTTAATATTTCCCGAAATTTGCGTTTTCCATAATGTAATAACTGGATTCACGGATCACGGGTGTATATGCCCACCACATTTCTACTGATTTCAGGTGGTTTGTACTGGTATCTGCGTGCAGTAAACAAACGAGCCCCTCCTCCTCCTCTCATTCCTCCCACTAGTGGAGTACTTTCCAAAGAGAAATGCTAAGAAAGGAAATACTCAAGAAACGAATATGAAAACTAAATGAATAAATGAGTTGAAACGTGTCTTATGTTAATTATTATTTGTTGTATGGAATATTGTAAAACGCGACGGCGGTGGATAAATCATGTTCATTCCTTTGAAGGGCGATTGGAAACGAATACATTAATGTATTTGATTGGAAAAAGTATAATTGAATTTACGAAATACATCATTGCCAATAACGAATTTTCATTTCCGATTTCTAACTATGATTTATCCGATTCTGTTTACGATACGCCAATATGCACTGAATTGAAGCGATTACGCAGTGTTTACCAGATTTCTTCCCGATGACTGCTATTGAATATTACCGTAGGTTTTTAGCGTATTTCACAAATGTAATGCTACCTAATAATGTAGTTTTCCACTAAAGGTATCGTCGTTTCGCCAGTCGATTCCAAAATACATATTTTCAGAATATTGCAATTGTTGTTTGCCAGTCATTGCAAATGTAAATTTGAGACAATCTCTCATAATATGTAGAAGGGAAAGAAAGGAATTGCGGAAGAAATTCTTTAAAACTCGACTGCACCGCGTCGATTCAAGAATTGATTTGATACGAATTGATGAACGATTTTAATTGGAAAATAGAATGGAGCAGAAACGCAATTCTCGATATCTGCTAGCAGATAGTGATTGATTCTTCATTCCCTATTATTCATCTTCGTTTAGTTTATACTACGCTGAAAGCGAATTGTACTACCACAGGGAACATACCAGCTTTCTTCCTCGTGTATATTGCTGAATATTTGGCCCGCTATACACGGTTCAGCAAAAATATATTTTTCTACCTATTAGCATCGTTTTCCACTTCTTCATTTTCCTGGTGAAATGAGGAGGAAAAAGGGATTACATTGCAGAGATACTCTATTCTCCCATTAAATTACTATTTCAAATATTGATATTTTTCAATATTCTCTTCAATATCTGAGCATTTTGTGATCCATGATGCGATACGTCATTCATGCCTTTCAATACCCGAGCTAGGTTAGATGTGTATGCCCTGTGACGAGAGATATGTTTTTTTCCGCTTTCATTTCACATTGCAAATGAGCTCTTGCCAATAGGAAGAGGGTACCAATCTGAATTCTGCATTCATTCCGCGTTCCGTTTGACATCCGTATTGCACAAGAGCGTAGGGCACCCTCGATTGAAATTTGTTACTATATAGTTTACTGCAGTGTCTCTCAATGTTTCCTTCAATCAATAGTTGTTTAGAATACAGTAGCGCCGGAAAGTATTTGCACGTTTTTTCAACTTGGTGTATCTTTTGGATCAGAAGAGGAATCTAGCTGAAATTTTCAGTGAAGGTAGGGAATCTATTAAGGAACACGCTGCAATAACTGAGATTTCGTGATGGATCCTCAAAATTGCATAGGAATGACGCAACCGAATAACACTTGCTTAAAAAAATTATATTCCCTGGGAAAAAATCTCCGACCCACAATCTTTTCGGAGAATGGAGATCAGGTAGGCTTCTCAGAAAAAAAGTTTCAGATCCTTTTGGTGAACCCAGACATCTCTGAAAGTTTGGTGAAGATTGCTCATCATTTGCCCTCAGGGCACAAAAAGTCACTTTTTCGCATACCCTGACTTTGACCATGCACATCTACAAGGGTCAATGAGCTAAAATATGGTTCCAGTGCAGGAACGACCCAAAACCATCCAAGAATCGATGCCCAACTTTTTGTGGCAGCAGCATTTTTTTCCCTCATGCTGTGATCGGATCCCTGGCGCGCCCAGGTTTCGGATGAGGGAGAGATTAGGGAGAGGGAGGGGGGCGGGGCGAGCTCATGCAAAGAGAGAGCGGGCATTTCGGAAACCTGGGCGCGCCAGGGATCCGATCGCAGTATGCGGGAAAAAAATACTGCTTCCACAAAAAGTTGGGCATCGTTTCTTGGATGGTTTTGGGTCGTTCCTGCACTGGAACCATATTTTTAGCTCATTGACCCTTGTAGATGTGCATGGTCAAAGTCAGGGTATGCGAAAAAGTGACTTTTTGTGCCCTGAGGGCAAATGATGAGTAATCTTCACCAAACTTTCAGAGATGTCTGGGCTCACCAAAAGGATCATTTTGAACACTAGAACGGGTCAGAGATGTCTGGGCTCACCAAAAGGATCATTTTGAACACTAGAACGGGTCTCTAGCTTATCTGGGAGCCGAGTTATGAGTTTGCAGCCTCAATTTTGCAGCAAGGCTGCTGCAAATTAGAAAAATCGCAGCAAGTTGAAACTTTTTTTTCTGGGAAGCCTACCTGAATGTCTCCATGCTCCGAAAAGTTTGTGGGTCGGAGATTTTTTCGCAGGGAATAAATATTTTTTAAGCAAGTGTTGTTCGGTTGCGTCATCACTATGCAATTTTGAGGATCCATCACGAAATCTCAGTTATTTCAGCGTGTTCCTTAATAGATTCCCTACCTTCACTGAAAATTTCAGCTAGATTCCTCTTCTTATCCAAAAGTTACACCAAGTTGAAAAAACGCGCAAATACTTTCCGGCGCTACTGTAGATTCTCTCACCGCGTTATCGTTTATGCTACAACGGGAGCAAGAAATTCCTACTCGAGATGCTGGAAAATCTTCTGTCCTATGCAGTATACTTTACTAGTATATTCATGCCCATCAACATCATTTACCACATGAGGTATTTTATTTTTCAGCCATCATAAGAAAAGAAATTCAGAACAGTTATGGTAATGCTTCACAACAAGAGCAATCAACACTTTGGAAAAGCACTTCGTTTTTTTCTACTTCACACAAGTTGTAATGAGCGATTTTTGTGTATTTAAAATTTAATTTTAGGCATTCTCCTTGTGGTCGTGAACTCGATTGATTTAGTTATTTTCTGGAATATTTATGTGGAAAGTTGTTTTTTTTATATTCTGTGTTCCCACTGCTCTTACAGCGAACTCAGTTTAATGTCTAGCAAATGCGCATAGTGAGAGATAATATTAATGTTTACTGATGATTTGCAGGGCAGGAACCATCACTACTATACACACTTAGTCAGGGCAATTGTAAGTATTTCATATTTATTTACAATATCACTAATATCTACTTATCCCAGGCTATGTATCAACGACATTCGAGATTGTGGATCAACCTGATTTTTGCAATGAATAGGCTAACATCAATCTTATTTCCTATCAAACAGAAAACGGTACACTTAGAAAAAAATTACTTCGTCGCATGCATGAAGTAATTAATTACTTATGTGGGAATACGCTAGAACAGCAATCGAAGTAATTGATTACTTTAAACACAGTTATAGTGTATTTCCACAGAAGTAATTAATAACGTCATGCATGCGACGAGGTAATTTTTCTCTGAAAAAACGACAAGCCTTCCTCGGTTAGTATTATAGCCGGTTTCATATAGTTTTCGTTACACTTATCATGAAATTCTTAATATGCAGTCTTTATCACACAACATGAGCAAAAACTCCATGAACAGCTGCTATAACAAGTGGCGGACATTTAATAGATTAGGCCTGAGTTTATTCAACTTTATATCTTGCAGATTTGGTCGAGGAAATCACTGTGGATTTCACTGACGGCATCTTGGATCATTCCTTGGCCTTCCATTGTTTCTTTCTTTTTCCACCTTCCATATATTGACGACTCGTTACTCCAATTTATCTTATTTGTGAGCTCATACGCCATCCGATTAATCCTTTCTATTTTACAGATGTTTACATATGCACTACCTTCAACTCTCAGCTGGTTCATCTATATAGCCATAGTTATGCTCGTGAAAAAGAATTCAGTAATAAAAATTTAATATTTTGATTTGGAATTCCATTCAGCATCATCGAAGTAAATCGAAGATTCTTCCACACTATCTTACTATTGTTACCTTGTACGGAATTGTCGGTGGTGCTCGTGAGTTTAATCGATCCCGAAATGCAAACAGAATTTCATTACATTGAAGTTGATTTTGTAAGTACTATAAATAGGACCTTAAATGCGACGTGTATTTATTTGGATATATGGGAGAATGAACTCGAGGCAAGGTAGCGTCTCAAAAAAATCACGAATACATTGTGAGGATATTTTAGGTATCCTGTTATTGCAAAAATTAATCCGTTGATTACGTCTGCTCGGACTTTTGCCGAGTTTCTAACTCCTTGTCTTCCACTTATTTTCTTCAAAAAAGTTTGTAAATTATTCATATTTTGTGGACTTTTTTTATTCATATCATTTATACTTTTTAATTCTACAATCTATAATACTCTAAAGCACCACACAGTTACAGTGATTCTATTGTGGTCTAACAATAATTTTCGTTTCAGTTTCGCCGAAAATTCTTTGGGAACGTCGGCCAGCGCAGTCCGAGAACTCCCCGCAATAATATAAGAACAACAGCGACGTCTTTATTGTAAATAAATAAAAATATATACGCATACATACGAATGAATCGTTAAAAATGGTCATTCTTCATTAGGAAACTGTATGCATGGCTCAACTGCCCTCTATATTTTGCATGCTGCCTCAACAGCATGGATAATACAGTTCCAGAATGAGAGAAGTTAGAGTCTTCCCGCTCATTGTATTCTTCAACAACTGAGAAAATAGCGTCGATGAGAGTAGAAAGGAGGCCGACGATTTGACAATTCGAAATCTGCTTGTCTTGATATTTTTAAAGTATATTTTTTGCATCTTTTCTTACAATAGGATTTCACGCGGAATTATAGTTCTCCAACGCCTCATATCTCAAAGTAACGTCGCAACTCGAAATCAACAAGCGGATAATTCCTGCGCCTAGTCAAACAAAGTTGAAAAGAGTTAGATAGTGAATACAAAAGTAGGTGGGGTTTGGACTTTTAAGATTGGTCTATACTGCTTTTACGTTTTGCGTACCTATTTTGTTTTGGTTGACTATGCGATGTTAGCAATACCTCTCCAACACCTCGCATTTCGAAGTTTCATCGCAACTCAAATTCACCGACAGGCAAACTTTTACCGAGGGAATACAAGAAGCGCTTTAAACTTCTATTCTTCATAAGTGGAACGTCGATGAGAGTAGCAAGACATCCGATGATCGCAAAATTGAAAGTTTGCTGTATTGTTTTTTGCATCCTCTTGTCGCGTCTGGTTGCAAACAGGAATTATAGTTGTCCAACGCTCCGCATCTCAATGTATCGTAATAAGATATCATCAAGCTGATAATTACACAGCCAAGCCTACCGACGGAATATAATAGGGGATAATATAATGGAGATCGAGCGAATATAAAAGCGGGAAAGTTTTGAAAAATATTTTATAGATTTATATGTTCTGCTTTAGATATAATGTGTATTGTATCTTTTGATTTATTTTGTTAACGATCTCAATAATGCGTTACCAATATCTCGCTTCTTGTATTCCCTCGGTAAAAGTCTTAAAAGTCCAATCTTAAAAGTCCAAACCCCACCTACTTTTGTATTCACTATCTAACTCCTTTCAACTTTGTTTGACTAGGCGCAGGAATTATCCGCTTGGTGATTTCGAGTTGCGACGTTATTTTGAGATATGAGGCGGTGGAAAACTATAATTCCGCGTGGAATCCTATCGCAAGAAATGATGCAAAAATATACTTTAAAAATATCAAGACAAGCAGATTTCGAATTGTCAAATCGTCGGCCTCCTTTCTACTCTCATCGACGCTATTTTCTCAGTTGTTGAAGAATACAATGAGCGGGAAGACTCTAACTTCTCTTATTCTGGAACTGTATGCAAAATATAGAGGGCAATTGAGCGATAACGAGAGATGATCTCATGCTCACTCAGCAGACAGCATCTCCAGATTAAAAGTGTTATGTATGTGGTCCTGCTTCCTTGTGGTTCGTCGAGTAGAATAAACGCTACTTTATCTACTTAGCAAAAGGTCACGTGAACACGTGAATATCGATTAGAGAAGAGAAGAATTAGAGCGAGAGAGAATAGCCTAGTTTAGGAAATGCAACAATTGAATTGCTAGGCTGATACGCAGGCAGGGATTGAATCAGGCTTTGGCGGGTATTCAAATATAATAGCTGGCAGCGTGCCAAGAGCTATTGTAGGGCGACAATCATGAACTGATTATAATTTACAGTGATTGGAATATTTGATTATTATTGATAATTATTATTCCTATACAACACCTCCCCTTCAAGATTGGCAACGCCGATCTTTAAGAACTTTGGTCACTGGGAAAGAGGTGAGGTGATGAAGAAATATTGGTCGGGAATCATTCTCGGATGATTATTATATCTTGGACGTTCGATTGTGCTCGGGGGACCCTTCACTGCTGCGATGTGGTAGTCGTGATCAGCTGCTTCTCCTCCTCGATGTTGCACTCGTCCTTCCTTCGACTCCGATCTTCTGATCCAGTGGCGGCCATCTCCTGCCCACTCTTGCACATGGCGGCCATCTCCTGCCCATGTTGTCCTTGTGGCGGCCATCTCCTGCCCACGCGGACGGACGACTTCTCGTCCTTGGTCGTCTCCTTGACGATGTATTCTGTTCTCACTCTGAGAACGTTCAGCTGGTTGATGAGATCTCGACCGATGATCACTCTGTCCGACGTTGCAGCCACGTAGATGACTCCATTTACTCCGGTCTCACCGTATTCCAGTTCAGCGTTAAACTTGCCGAAGATCTCCAGCCTCTCGTTGTTCGCACAGATGGGCTCACACTTAGAGGGACGACATTTCGGTGCTCCAATGGATCTCCATGCCTCTTTGGAGATGAAGGTGATGTCGGATCCAGTGTCGACATCCATGTTCACCTTCATTCCATTGATCTGCACATCAATACAGTAGGCCTTCTCCTTCACTGTATTGACTCTGACTGAATCCGATCGCAGTCTTTCTCTGTCCCTTTCGTCATCCTCCTCTTCCGAGCACTCATCGGCGATGTGTCCCTTCGTGTCACATTTGAAGCACTTCATTCTCTGCCTGTAGCAGTCCTTTTCTGAGTGACTTCTCCGCGGGTACCACAGCGGGTACACGATGAATCCTTGTACGACTTATAGTACTTCTCCTTGTACGGCTTATCGTACGTGTTCTTGGCAGACTTATTATCATACTTCTGTGCTCCCTTTCTCTGTTCCCTCGAATCCCTTTGATCCCTTGCCCACTCTTTTTGTACGAAATTCACTTATTTAGTCGAATCCGTGATCGTTCTAGAGTCTTTCTTTAGCTGGGAGAGATCATTGAATACTGTGAGTAGGTCCTCGAGAGTGCAGTGTTTGCCCTTCTGCTTGGCAGTCTGCATCATCTTCAGATGGACATCGCTGTATCGGGGAAGGTCAAGTGCGTGCAGGAAGGTGAGAACCTTCCACTCATCCACCGTTGCTGCTTGAACCTGCGCGTTCTCCACCGTCTTGTTCACGCGCGCTGCGAGAACTCGGACGTCGTCGATGTTCTCTCTGCTCATCTTCAGATCGAGCATTGTCCTTCTCCGGTCGAAGGTAGACGTGTTGTCGCCGAAAAGAGTCAGCATCTTCTTCGTGACCGTCTCGAGAGTCATATCTGTCCATTTGGTGGGCGCGATTGAGTCAGTGAATGTCCGTTCGACTGACATGTGCACGTGTCTCAGGAATCTAATCTTCTTCACCTCGTCCCACTCCTTGAGATCGATTTCGAAGATGTCCTCGTGCCGATTCCACCACCTATCGAATGTGGATCCGTTGTCCACATCGTAGTGGAACTCCTGGATTCGCGCCTCAATCGCGTTCAGCGACGAAGCAGCGAACTCGCTGGTCTTCTCGTGCTTGTTCACCAGAAGCTTGGCCATCTGGCCCAACACCTTCTGTATCTCACTGATGCTCATTTCCTCATCCATCTTTCAGGAGAAAAATCAAAATTTGGGCAGCGCTTCCGCTGTGTTCCCTTAAAATCGATCGGCTTTTAGTTCGCTTGTTGACACGATCAACAAGGTCCACGCTATGGCTACCCCTGCCAACAGTTTTTCTATCCGTCTGTGAAAGGTACCTGTACCGATCACCGGACTAGAATAACCGTCTACTCACACTTGGCCTGTCAAGGTGAGGGTATCCTCCACAAAGAAATGACGAAATGTGACGAAATAAAGAGAAACAAGAACCAAGAAAAGAAGAAACACGGGTAAACTTACCGCTTGTCCGAGTAGATCCTGAACGCCACTGTTATGTATGTGGTCCTGCTTCCTTGTGGAGTAGAATAAACGCTACTTTATCTACTTAGCAAAAGGTCACGTGAACACGTGAATATCGATTAGAGAAGAGAAAAATTAGAGCGAGAGAGACTAGCCTAGTTTAGGAAATGCAACAATTGAATTACTAGGCTGATACGCAGGCAGGGATTGAATCAGGCTTTGGCGGGTATTCAAATATAATAGCTGGCAGCGTGCCAAGAGCTATTGTAGGGCGACAATCATGAACTGATTATAATTTACAGTGATAGGAATATTTTATTATTATTGATAATTATTATTGCTATACAACAAAGAGAAATAGGAGACTTCCCGCTCTGAGTAAACATCTACGGCGCTTTTTAGGCGCAAAGGGAGCGAAATGGTCATAACACTTTTCAGACATATAAACCACTGTAATATTATAAAAATGAAAATTGAAAGACGTAAACAAATTTAATTACATTGTCTATTGTAGTTTGCCACGGGCCTTGACTCAAAGTTGGTGATTTAAAAAAGTTGGTGATTTAAAAAAAACAATTAAGAGACGTGATCGATAAGACTCGACCATATTCGACCCTGCCCGGACACGTTGAGCTAGTAGCAATGAAAGCCGGGGGTCCATACTCGAGTATATTGAGTAACTTAAGCCCACATTGCACAAAACGACTCTTATTTCCTGGTACTGCCTCTGAGGTAGGAGAAATATAAATTTTAGTGAAAAAATGATGAAAAATGAAAATTTCCCAACTTGTGAAGATAGACTCACATATTTATTTGCGTTATGTTTGGGGTGCCCAGATGTTGTAAAAACCATTTTCCAATTGATTTTCGGCTAGTTCAGAATATGATTTTCTGATTCAAAAATTCATGTTTTTGAAGGAAATCTCACTTTTTGGAGTTTTTGCACAACATGTCCATATAGGTAATGTACCTCGACATAATATGTGTCCATATCGCTTATTTCGGGAGAGTTCCCGAGATGACGTTTTTCAGAAAAAAATTTCAAAGTTTGAGACCCGTGATGACCAGAACGAACTTTGACATTAAATTTTAAATTTTCAGTCCCTATTTTGCACTTCATGTACAGAGTTATATTACAAATATGTAAATATATTTTCTGAGTTGTTTATATGGTGTATTTTTAGGGTTTTGACTTGTTAATTTTCGAAAGTTCCATCACCGTTTCAACCCCTAGATCTCCTGATTCATATCTCATCCATCTCAACACCCAGTTGAATTTCGTGACCGTGGATGAGCATAAGTTGTTTAAAACTCATTTACAAAGAATTTCACTCTAAATAGGTTTATATTATTTTGATAATTTGAACTCGCAAAAAATCAAAAACTGAAAATTCATGAAAATTTCAATAAAAACGATAAATTACGAAAGGATCAGCAGCTCTAACAGCAACATCTTTCGTATTCTAGTTTTACAATAGCTATTGAAGAAAATGAAAAATATTTCATCGATTTCTGAAGAAATTATTTTTTGACAAAAAACCATGAACCCGGGGTCATGGTCGAAAAAGCTGCCAACTATTTTTCGACTATCTTCTCTTCAGTTAGGACTCTGATATCCACTCATGGTTTGTGTTGTTCCCACATTGTTAATAGTCATGTAAGATAATCCAAATCTACAATCAATTCAAAAAAAAATTTCTTCATATTTGACCATGGTTTTTGGTCAAAAAAAAATTTCTTCAGAAATCGATGAAATATTTTTCATATTCTTCAATAGCTATAGTAAAACTAGAATACGAAAGATCTTGCTGTTAGAGCTGCTGATCCTTTCATAATTTATCGTTTTTGTTGAAATTTTCATGAATTTTCAGTTTTTGATTTTTTGCGAGTTCAAATTATCAAAATAATATAAACCTATTTAGAGTGAAATTCTTTGTAAATGAGTTTTAAACAACTTGTGCTCATCCACGGTCACGAAATTCAACTGGGTGTTGAGATGGATGAGATATGAATCAGGAGATCTAGGGGTTGAAACGGTGAAACGGTGATGGAACTTTCGAAAATTAACAAGTCAAAAACCTAAAAATACACCATATAAACAACTCAGAAAATATATTTACATATTTGTAATATAACTCTGTACATGAAGTGCAAAATAGGGACTGAAAATTTAAAATTTAATGTCAAAGTTCGTTCTGGTCATCACGGGTCTCAAACTTTGAAATTTTTTTCTGAAAAACGTTATCTCGGGAACTCTCCCGAAATAAGCGATATGGACACATATTATGTCGAGGTACATTACCTATATGGACATGTTGTGCAAAAACTCCAAAAAGTGCCGATTTCCTTCAAAAACATGAATTTTTGAATCAGAAAATCATATTCTGAACTAGCCTAAAATCAATTGGAAATAGGTTTTTACAACATCTGGGCACCCCAAACATAACGCAAATAAATATGTGAGTCTATCTTCACAAGTTGGGAAATTTTCATTTTTCATCATTTTTTCACTAAAATTTATATTTCTCCTAGCTCAGAGGCAGTACCAGGAAATAAGAGTCGTTTTGTGCAATGCGGGCTTAAGTTACTCAATATACTCGAGTATGGACCCCCGGCTTTCATTGCTAGCTCAACGTGTCCGGGGGGTGGTCGAATCTTACCGATCCCCTCTCTTAAAAGGTAAAAATAACAAACCATAATCTAGCTATACATTATCTAATAAACCATTATTCGGATAATTTTTAAAAAGACCAAAAAACCGCAGAAAATTTCCGCTCCGCGGCCAATAATAAGGCTCGTGATTTCGCGTTCCCGTAACACATTGAAGTGCAAGGAAATAGGAATTGGATAGTGCGATTGTGACATCTAGTTAAAACCAATAAACCGAAACAAATAATAGAAGAATATTGAAGCGCTTGAGATGTGAGCATAAGTGTGCTCTAAAAATTATCTAAATTATTAGTTTTAATCAATATCAGTTGTGCTTGTACAGAGCGATCGGAGGATGAAAATAAGAGGCTTTCTTCTACTGTTTGGTTGTTTCTTCTCTCTATGATGGATAAAGATAAGTTGATGGCGCTGCCGTATCTGTTATTGACAGTTTTCATTTCGATGTGGAAAAAAATAAAAAGAAAGCAAAACGAATAATAAAATAGTACTTTAATGCTTGAGATATGATCAGTGATGTGTTAACAATCCTCATATCAGCGAATTTAAGTTGTGATTGAACAAAACGATTTCGGATGATCAAAATAAGACGCTTTATTCTAATGTTTGGTTGTTTCTTCTCTCTCTGATTGATAAACGACGATGTGCTTCTCTCAGTTGATGGCGTTGTTGTGTCTGCTGATGGGCAATGGCGACACGCCGCCGCCCCGGTTTCGAGAGCTGCAACGGGATACGGTAGTGGGGTACGGTAGAATACGGTAGCGATTAAATATTGTGTACGATATACAGTATGAAATTCCAAAAACCGAGGCATTGTTGTCCAACACCCATCGCATTAGTGGTTTCTTCTGAATCAAGGCCTGACCGTGTATGACAGAGCCGGAAATTGATGACTAAAACCCGGTTCCGGTTCTCACTACTTCTCGACGCTTCCTCTGGTCGTCGTGGTTACGGCTGTGGCCGTCGTTAGATTGCCGCTGCTGATCGTCTTGCGGCCCATAGACGGCTTCGTCATAATGTCGTCGCCCACCTGAACAGTACAGTGGTCAGATTGGGTCACGGCATGGTTACGGTAGTCAGGCATCGTTACGGTAAGATCACGGTAAGCAGGTTGGGTTATGGTAGAAAAATGGTACGGTATTGTTATTGTAGAAACGATGGTACATATATTGTAGAAATGCGGTAGGGTTATGGTAGTAAGGTTGGTTACGGTATGACTACCGTTGGCCACTGAAGTTTTCAGTAAGCGGTAGTATAATCAAGCTGAGCGACTGGAGGGTTACCATACGGTTACATTGAAATCGGAATGGGTTACGGTAAGCAGGGGGTCGTGTAGGGGACTACGGTACCTTGCTGGGTCCGCCTGTGATCTTGATGGGGTCGTCGCAGAAGAATGGGCTGGGGTCGATGTAGCCCGGCTTGTCCGCGCTCAGGACTGCTTGCTGAAATGAGTTGATCTTTGGTCTTTGATCTTTGATTTTCTCTCTCACATTCTTCGCCGCCATCTCCTTCGTCTCCCAGTCGTACGGCTCGTCCCAGCTCGCCTGCAAGGACACTGTAGCTGGCAGGTTACGGTAGGCTATTCGTAACATTCACTGTATACCGAATAATATATTCGGTATACAGTGTATGTTACGGTAGGATACCGTATTCCGTATACACTGCAGGTTATGGTAGGCTACAGAATTCCTCGCACTTAAACTTACGGTAGGCTACAGAATTTCGTATGCACCGAAGGTTACGGTAGGCTACAGTATAAATTCACCACATATAGATTGGCTACCGTATACCTTGCTGCGCACAAAGATCTTCTCGAGACACGAATAGATCATCATGTAATCCGGCCGCATGTAAACGTCAAGCGTGCGCAGATGCTTGGGAATCGGGAGAAGCTCGGCTGAAATGATCATACATTGGTGATCAAAGATTAGAGATCAAACGTCAAAGATTAGAGATTATAGATCGAATATTTAAAACGATCAAAGATCAAAGCTCAGATATCAGCGTCATCATATTAAAGACGCACAACCAGCGACCATCGATCGTCACTCAAGATATTAAAGTTCGAGGATCAACAACCCGAGATCAAAGATCAATTATCAAAGGTCAGAGATGATCAAAGATCAAAACCCGTACACGGCATTTCGCGAGTCAAAGAACAGATACCAGAGTTCAAAGATCAAATATCCATAGTTCAAAGATCAAATTCCAGAGATCAAAGATCAAATACCAAATACCTGAGAGAGTCGAGATTGGCCCACGGGAGAGCCGTGTAGAGATCCATCCACATGAAGAGAAGCGACCACATGTCGTCCTTGCGACCCTGAGGAGATCAAAGATCAAACTCCAAATTGCAAAGATCAAATGACAGAGATGAATGATCAAATGGAGTTCAAAGGTCAAAGACCAGTGTTCAAAAAATCAAAATACATATTGAAAATGGCTGGTGCTAGGGCAGTGATCAGAGGTTGGAGTCAAAGACCAAAGATCAAAAATGAAGTGGCTATCTCATATCTCTATCTGTTTATCTCTTAATTAAGGGGCTATCTCACCAGCTCCACGTAGTCGTGCATGGCGGGCGACGCGTACGACCAAGTGCCGCTAAACGGAGTAAGTTTGGGATACAATATACCACAAGGGGGATACGGTAAGTTACCGTACCGGAAGTCAGTGTGCGGGCGGGCGGGGCGCGGCTTGTACCCAGGGTTCTTCTTCTTCCCGTTCTATGAAGATTGAAGGCGTTTTAGACGTTCAAAACAAGCTCAATTCCAAGTCTGACTAATATTCTAATACTGCAAAAATGTGATTTATCTGTTTTTCCTAGTTTCTGAAAGATGGGGTCGAACCCATGTGATATGAGCGAAATTCTGAAGCTCCACTGATAGACTACTCATTACATTTGTTCAAAATTTCAACAGGGCATCCTGCAAAAAAAGCTTGTTTTGCACGTCAAAAACGCCTCCAATCTTCATAGAAACAAAATTTCAACAATGGTCTTCACATTCTCATAGTTGATAGTTGGTGTTTATAATATATGATAGACTCGCCAGTTTACTTCAAATTTTATTTTATTTATTGCAGAAAGTATCAAAATTTTGATTGCAGTGTTTACTGAAGTTCAGTAAAAACGAATAATCACGTATTTGTTGATTTACTTGATCGTGTGTTTATTGCCATGAAGGAAAGTGCAGGAGCAAGTGTTTAAAAAGAAATCTGCCTAATACATAGCAAGGAAAAGTATCCAGGAGCATCTACCATAATACGAAAATTGTTTGAATGTGTTTCCAGCTCTTATCATATGGACACCACATCTACAAATTAAGTGAAACACATAAAAATCCAAGTTTCCCAATTTGCAGAAAGATCAATTTTTTGTTGATTTCCGAGTGAATTTTGATAGGTAATAGTATTTCCATATTTAATTTGTAATTTTTACATCAAAAGAAGCATAGTTGTTTACTCCATTGAGGCACGCGTTGCGTGCTGCGTCGCGGTAGCCATGCGATAGCCATGTTCACTGGCATTTAAAATGCGATTCAACATCTCGATTTTGCTCATTTCAAGCACATGGGGGTAGTTTTGCACGCGCAATCGAATGGAATTAGTTAGAAGTGCAATGGGTAACGTTGAAATACCGAATTTTTAATTTTCAGTTTTCAAAAAATCGTAACTTTTTTCTCTGATGAGATACAATCTTAGTCACAACATGAAAAATGATCCATAGAATGAGAGCTTTCAGAAAATATAGCTATGTAAGGGGTTTGGATGCGTTTAACCAAAGTTGAAAATTTCACTTTTCCACATAATGTGAAATATATCTCAGCCGGGTTTGATCTACGAAACTTTTCATGGCCATTTTCGGTCTCTACGGTCAAAGTTTACCCTTGGGACATCTTTTCAGCATAGGTTAGGTTTTGCTTGTACGGCCGTATCTCAATCGACTCAGAAAGTATCTCATAATTCACTCCGCTTTCTCAGGATACCGGTGTTGGAGGAAAAAGTTTTTGTGATTCTTGACTCTGCCCGCTTTCTTGTTGATAGCATGACGCCGTTGCTTCCCCTTTTGTTTTTCAGAGAGGTTTGACTTTATTATTTTGAATAAGATTATACGACGAATCTAAACTTACAGCTTCGTCGCTTATTCTTCGGCAATTTGTGTCATCATAGTTTCACCAATTCAACACGTAGCAAGTTTCGTCGAGCGGAAACAGCGTCGTCCTGCTTATGAATAAATTTTTTTCCCATTTTATAAGCAATCTTCAAATGAACTTAATATAAATTGAAACACTTATCTGCATATTCATTTGATCGCTGGATTGTCTTTATATAAATCATACCTAATTCGGTTAAATATGCACATGAACGGCGCTAAATCGCCTATGAAAATATTAAAGCACTGCAAATGAAGTGAATTTCAGATTAAGGAGAATTTTCTTGCGATTCGAACACAAGAAAACGCATTTTTTAACGATTAAAAAAAATAGTTATGAATTTTCAAAGGTAACATTTTTGGCTGGAATGACCCGGCACTACTGTGTTTAGCCGCTAAACACAGTAGCGCCGGGTCATTCTAGCCTGAAACGGGGTCTTTGAAAATTCATAATTTATTTTAAAAAAAAAATAAAAATATTCGTTTTTTTTGCATTCGAATTTTTTTGCATTTTTTTCATGCAAGAAAATTCTCTTTAATATGAAATTCACTTCATTTGCAGTACCAGGTCCCTTTAAAAAAGTGGCCACTTACTAAAAAAATAAATGCTTTGCACGATTTTTATCAACGACGCCTGTCAAGGGAACTTTATCGTCGATACCTCCTTACAATAGTGTCCAGCGGGCAGTGCCTCGTCTATGGCAATGTTTATCGTCGACCAAGATGCAAAATATAAATTTTATTCCAGTTTTACCAGTTGAAGGAGAGTGCAACAAGGACAATCATAGCAGAAGGACAATGACGTTTGAAAATTCACAAGCACTAGTCCGAAATAATAAAAACGTTCCGCTCCTAAACAACAGATAAAGCTGCGAGAGAGCATGACTAAGCGAGAGACACGTCTAGATATAGAAAGAGAGTACACACACCAGTAGTACACACCATGAACATGTGTTTTTTTTCTTGGAAAACGGTCCCCATGTATGCAGCGCAGTCCTCAATTAACAAGAAGATCATGCCGTAAACAACTCCAGCGCGAAAAGGAACCATTGATTAGTGAGTATCATAAACTATCAATTCACTTCATGTAAACGATATTCAGAACAGCATTATTTACTTAGGATTTATCCGCTTTATACTACCCGTTACGCGACAACGAATGTGTTAAAATACCCGCACATAATGAGATAACAGTTTATCACAGTCCATCTATGAACTATCGTGGTCTCATGCTCTCTTTAATCCGCGACAAATGAGTGGGCGCGGGTATCGAGTTTGGGTCGTCTTCCTGGCGGCGTCGCAAGCAACAGCATATACCTGAAGAAATAAAGTTGATACGAGGGGACTAAAAATCGAAGCCCTGCAAAGTTGAGGTTTCGAACTGCAACAATTTTCAGGGAACAAGGGATTACGACACATATCAGAAATAAATAAAACGCCGTTCCTTTGTGAAAATTATCTCTTTATGGTTGGGAAAATGTTTCCTACAATTCAAAAGGAAAATGTTTCCTACAATTCAAAAGGAAAATGTTCCCTATTAACTAGTGTTGTCAAATCGAATAATTGAAATCGCGAATAAAATTTTTCGAGCAAACAACGCTACTATCAACTAGACTTTGAGAAGCAACAATTTTATGTACTTGTTGTTTTCTCCACATACTCATCATTTCTCGAGCCATTTTTCACTAAATCGGTAAAGTTCCCTTATGCAACTAGTTGAGCAGTTACTTTTGAAAGTCTATTGTCAACTCACCAACTCCGAGGCAGACTATGACGGCAAATACGCCCAATGAAATGCCGACGATCATGGCTGTACTACTTGAAGACTGATTCGACTTGTTTGAAGTGTCCATGATCGTAGAGCCTGAAAGAATGCGACATGAAGGGGATAGCTGACTACAATTTAGTATGTTTTATGCGCGGTGTTTTGATCCTGAAAGATCGCAAAGATTGACTCCCAGAATGATGACCAGGAGAACAACAAGGGAATGTAAGATGATAATCTTCTCTGATTTGCTTCATCTTTAATCATATGTATATTTTCAAAAATCATCTCTTGCCATTAGGTGGAAGGGCGTCGCTCGCCGCCCTTTTGGGGTCGCGTTTGCAGAGCATTTGGCCGAGTGTGATGTCGGAAGACTCCACGTCGTCGTGTTTTGCTCTGCTGAAAATTTGAATGTTACAGAAGCAATTTATTTCCCATCATTCGATCTTAAAATTCACTTTTATATTATATATGCTTTTGTTTTGAATTGGCAGACGCGACGCGTTTGCTGATTCAAGTGGAACTCACAGCACAAATTCTCCATTCGTTTTGAATTCGCACTTGAGATGCCAAACTTCAATACCGTGCTCAGTCACATCTTTCTTTGTGCTTGCACTGTAAATACCGCAATGGTTATTTGCTACAAATCGTACCATCACTTTACTAACGTAGCAGGGATTTTTTTCGCGATGAAGCACTGATACGGTCTGTGGACTGTGTATAGCTCAATCCGCAGGCCGACCAAGCCTACAGAATGGGATTTCATGTGAGAGAGTCGAGAGGTGTTCTCTCGCTTTTTCTCGCTTTCTCTCACTCAGATGGTCTTTGTAGGTTTGGTTTTTTCATGTGTTTAGTCGCGTTGTTAGTACGGTTCTCTTATTGGAACTGATTCCGGAGTTCCAATAAAGGGAACAAAGGAACTCAGACCGCGAGGGTGGTGAGAGAGAATGTAAAATGAGAGGGCAATGGAATTCCAATGGATTTCTATTGGAATTCTCTTCCAATAAGAGAACCCTAGTTGTTAGATCAAATAGTCCTATTCGCGAATAACCTTTGTTCTCGCGAATAGAATTATTCGAATAACAACCCGAGCGTTCAGATGTCATGCATACACCGTGAAAGTGCCGTTCTTGCATCGCAGCTCGCCCCACCCATCTTCTTCCAAAGAGTCGCAATTCTCGACGCAGATCGATTCGTAGAGACTGCGACAGCGAGAAACTGCAACAAGTACTGCATAATTAGATCAAAGCATCTCTCGAATTAGTGATTTACCTCTCAAAATGTGTTCTAGAAACCAAATCGTTTCTTTCGGTAGATAACTTACCCGAATGAGTCGCTGCTTCCCGCTTTTGTATGTGGTTGATATGGTGCTGTGGTAATAACAATGTACCCTTCTTTGCCCCTGAAAAATCTATATGTTTGAAAAATATTTTTTAAACACCCGAAGGGTTAGGAGATGGAAAGACTAATGCGAGTTCTTGTTCCCACACTTTTACTCTCCCGTTCCTAGTTGAAGGTGCGATTCCGAAACTAAGAAAATAACATTTCACGCATTCAGATGATGAGGTATATCGATCAATAACTCACCGAAAACACGTAAAGACGAATTGACCAGTGAAGGAAGGAAGAGGAATAGCGCGAGTGCCCGAATGACTACCATTTTGACGCTCTGAAAGAATGCTTCATTCCAAATTATTGTTGGTAGATCGAAGAATTCTATTCACGAGAACAAAGGGGATATTCGCGAATAATACATTGTTATTCGCAAATGACATTTGTTATTCGAGAATAGGATTATTCGATATAACAACACTACTCTAAATCGATTGTAGAGCATAATGGAAAGGAGGAAAGGAACCGACCGATTGAGACCGGAGAATCAGGGCGAAATGAGTGTGTGATACGTGCACAGGGGAAAATGATGGACGCAATGGAGCAAAAACGGGAAGAAGGGAAATATTATAATCCCGTTTTCTTTCCCTAACTGTTTTTTCTTCCCCTATCGGGTGCCCTTATTGGAACTGATTCCGGAGTTTCAAAAAGAGGCTCTAACCGTTTGCATTTCTCCCATTGCCCCCCACCCGGTTGGAATTCAAACACTGGATGCAAATGAACTATAACTCTCATAACATTCTATAACCAACCGCTCCGACCCATTATTGGAATTCTAACAACCGATGGAATTCCACTCCATTTCGAGCAACAGCGCACAAAACGAGGGGTTATTGGAAATGACGACCTAACAAAGTGATTCCAAGAGCCGAATTTTTCAAATGTCAAAGCACAACAGAATTTAGTTTATCGATACAAGTTTGAGCAACAACAACTAATAGATAATTGAAATAAAATTGCTGCAGGTTCGCTTATTTGTGGAGAATTGGGAAGAGTGGCATAGTAAACGGTGGTGTAACAGCCAGGAATTCTTCTTTTGATGCAGTTCTGAAATGTGAATTACTTTATAAATTAAAATACAACATGTTCAGATTTTGAATGCCTTTGAAGCTTCGTATAGAAAAAAATCATATTCAATTTCAAATTCGCAATCAATAAAGCTCTAATTTCGAAAGAACATGTTTTTACTAAGCATCATGCAACAACAATAATATATTAAAAATACATTGATACACGGATCATACCATTATTCACTGCCTGAATCTCTTCAAGGACTCCTTGATTTGTCTTTTATCCTTCAGAATATTCTCCTCGATGATGTTATTGCTGGAAAAAAGTTTATCATAGTCATCAGCTTGCCCACAGTAAGCACGTATTCTGTAGGAACCACATTATTACGAAACCCGATTAGCTCTCGTACCTGATTGCTTAGTAAACAAGCTATATGTGCATTCTTCTACATTTAAAAATGTGTTGTTGAGATATGTAATGAATGAATTGTCCATCTAATCGCTTCAACCAATCCGATGAGACGAAATGTCCCACCTGTCCCTATATTTTAATCCTCGATTATCATCTATCCTTCCTTCCTTCTTTCCTGGATTGCCGCAACACCCTTTGCGGTTGTATCAAATAGAAGTTGGCACCATGCCAAGAACGTCTCTCGTTGTCTGACCCTCTAATTTGGCACGCTCTCTCGCCATCTCTCTCTTTCTCTAACTCGTTCTCGCCGACTCTGCTTCGAATGCTGTGCCTTCCTCACCTCGGATTCTCGCCACGTCCAAATGCTTTAGGTATCTCTCGTCTAGATAGAACTATCGCAAGATGTATATATATATATATATATTTATGCGTGTTCAAAGAAAACGCGGTTACAAATAGAAAGAGGAAAACGATAAAATGAGAGAAGAATGTACGATAACGTAGTGAGATCATGAGAGGTCGGGGGTCATGTATGAAGTTCGCTCATGCAGAGAAACTGATTTGATTACCGGGTTTTGAGAAAAGCCTAGCCGCTCTGGGAAAGAAACTATGGTGTCTATAGTTGGCATGTGAGCCAGCATTAGCGAAATTTATTCCATTTCTTGTGTAATAATAACTGAAATGATGTGGTTTGAGTTTAGAGATTTTGTATTTGCCTCTCAGAAGATTCATGGCTGTGTTCAAATCTATCGCTTCTCTACGCTTTTCTAATTTGTCTAATCCTAATTTCTTATTCCTTTCCGCTACTTTCGGGATAGTTTCTCGCGTCATATTGTAGCAACGCATGAAAAGTCGGCGAGTGAAATAATTCTGTACTTTTTCGAGTACCTTTTTTGTTTTGGATCATGTAGGGGTTAAATACAGTGGACGCACTTTCTAGGATGGGTCTTATGTATATCGAGTAGGCTTTCACGAGGATTTCAACATTTTTCGTTCTGAGTGCTCTGAGTATAATGTGACAGGCTGTTTTGCCTTTCATTGCAGTTGTTCTACAGTGCTTAGTGAAAGTAAGTGTTTTCTCAATTATGAACCCTAGATCTTTTTCTTCTACGTTCTGGGCTAATTTGGAAGTGCCGATACTGTATACCTTTTTGGTATTGGCCCGTCCTAAGTGAAGTGAGCTGCATTTATGTGATGCTAGGGGGAGCTGCCACTCTGCAGACCAATTTGATATACTATCAATAGCATTTTGTAGTGGGACAGAGGAATCACTCTTTTTGAATGCTCGATATATTTTTATGTCATCTGCATACATTCGTGCAATGATACCATTGTTTTGTACGAGGGATGGTATTTCGGAAGTGTATATTAGGAAGAGCAATGGTCCAAGCACAGAACCTTGTGGGACTCCACTAGAGACGGGATGGGGGGTTGATAGTTTTTCACGTACTCTGACTTGGAAAGTCCTATCATTTAAGTATCCTGATATCCAACTAACTGTTTTCGAGGAGAGACCAATATTTCCCAATTTTAATTTTAGTTTGGGATGGGAGACTCTATCTAACGCTTTCGCAAAATCGAAATATATAACGTCCACTGGTTCTCCGTTACTAATGGATGTTGTCCAATATTCAAGCGCATCAAGCATTTGTAATTCGCGGGACCTCTTCTTTCGGAAACCGTATTGTTCATCGGGGAATATGTTCTGTTTTTCGCGAGGGCACCCTGAACATCTCTTGATTTTGATAGCATTCCCCCGAAAATGCATTCGTGTGAAAGAGGCGATGTTCCGTAGTAACAATTCGTAATTTAGAGAAGCGTGTAAAATAAGTTTTAAAAAATTCAATTACTCACGTAGGCGAGGAAGGATATTATAGCGAGGGCCGCAATGGTGGTGTGAATCACCGTGGGGAATAGAGAATGTTCACACAAATTCATGCTGCTGAAAGACAACAACAAAAATAAATTGGATGTAAACATTTAAAAGAAACAAGATCATACTCTCTATATGTACACGAAAGGCGGGGTGGTCCTATGAGGAGCTGAAATGGCGCGAAAAAAGAGACGCCTCGTGTGAGATACTGCACTTGCTGGCAGCGTGCCAAATAATCGTGAGTGACTAAGCGAGTGGATTACAATAGAGCCAGTTCTGAGGACAAAGAGAGGGAGAGCAAAGCGTTTTGAAGAGTGACAGGTAGATGTCCTTCTTGGAAGTGATTTCGGGAAAAAAAGGCAAAAAGAGGCTCAAACAGATACTCATTTTCGCAACTGCGAACCTATCAATCGTCCAAAAGATCGATCTCTGGTGTCAAAGCACGTCTACCAGATCGAGAGTCCACACAAACGATTCTCCCCCGATTTGGCACTCGAAATGGGTAATCTGTGTTTTGCTGCTAATGATAAATTGGGCTCAAATTTATTCAAGAGATGCAAGAAAATATTACGAGACAAATATAATCATCAGCGATTACAAAAGCATGTGAGGTGATATGCAGATGTCCTTCTTGGAACTGATTTCGGAATACAAAGACAATTATTAATTCATTTGATTGAATGCATTAGTAACGGGTTAAATTGGAGTGGGATTCGCACTTTTCGGGTCCGTCGTAAGAGCAGTACTTGATGAGGTATTCTTCTTTCTTTGCGACACGATCTTTGCGGCAACGCGCAATGCACATAATGACTGAAAAAGAAAATATCTCTAGAATGGGGCATTGAGCAACCCGTAGTTCTCGGATCTACCTAACACTATCACTCAATAGCGACTCGTTTATGACTAGATGTCGATAAGTCATTCCGATAGATAACGAGTCATATTATTGAACAAGTATATTACATCTTTCACTTGCCTCACTCGCACATTGTCTTTGCAAAGACATGTCACCTAGCCGTGACATCGTAAATATCATGTTGCTTCATAATATTACATAATTCTACAAGTCAATCAAGTTTTTGGCATGATAAATGATTGGTTGATTGATTGAACACAATTATGGTACCCAACTACCGGCCTCACTCACATGCTCCGAAGAAGGCGATAATGCAGACGAAAACGAGGACGGCGAGGAGAGGCAGCATCGGTGTTTCCCGAGCAGGGTAAGTGAAGGGGAAGTCTGATTTGCTCCACATCCGACTATCCGTCTCGGCAATATCAATAGTCAACATCCGAAGCATCATCCGAAGCATCAACATCCGAAGCATCCTCCGGCTGATCATTGTTCATTTTCGAATCGTCCGAAATCGAATTGACAGTCGAAGTCTCCTTCTTCCGTTTTAATATGCAGACCGGCTTGATCGGACGAGTAATCTTTGGCTTGATGGTTGTGGAGGTACCAACTGTCGCTGACTCGCTCTTTGTTCCTGAACAGATTGAGTTTTCATAAATTCAATCCTTCTCAGGGCCACTTCACTGCGCCGTAGTCATTTTTTTCAACAGCGCCTCATCTATGATACTGAATATGTAAATTATTAAAGATCATGTAAACCTGCATTAGACTGCTTCTCCTCATTCTTCTTGCAGTAGATCTGACCCTGGCCAACGTCGGAAGTCTTCGTGTCGCTGTGCGTAGCTTGCCTGACAACCAATATTTTTCATTCATTTATTGATTTTCATAATTCCAAAATCCTGATTCGATTGTAACTCACAGCAGAAATTCTCCGTTGTCCTTAGGCTCGCAAGTGAGATACCATGCTCCAATTCCGTTCTCCTTTACATCTTTACTCGTGCTCACACTGAAATTGTTGCCAATATTGGAAGGATGTTTATTGTGCTACTTTTAAAAGATGGGCAAATTCATAGGAGCAATTACAGTTGGGTCCATAGGTGTCTTGTGCCCCAAAGACTGCCTCCACGTCTGGACAACTATGGATGGGTCTAATGAAATGGTTAACCGTCAATTAACTACTGCACTTACACCGTGTGCGTTCCATATTCGCATCTCAGTTTTCCTCATGGATCTTCGTCCATCGAAGAGCAATTCTCGACGCAGATCGCATTGAAGAGACTGCGGCAGGGGGAAACTGCAAAGGAATAAAAGATAAAAGCCCCGATTCGACCATGATGACGGATGTCCGTCTCTCGCCCTTAACCGTCCACATCATGCTCCCAGTCCCCTCTAACGGAAAGAATGAATGAAATGCGCAGTTTCGTCCAGCACTACATATTTCACAAACATTATTGTTCCTACTATAACTTTACAGGAACAACAGTTGCATGGCAGTTCAAAGCGGGCTTTTCTTGTTCTCGTCAAGATTGTAACTGAGCTCAGCCATCTCAGGAGTAATGTGTTACAGACGTAAAACTGTAACTTACCATAGTGAAGATTCTGCTCTCTCCGTTCCGCCGGACCGTCACGCTCCACGGACAAGACTAAAGACGTGGGTAGAACTAATAAAACGAGTATCGGAAAGGTCCGCATACTGTAATGAGATATTATAAAAATAATAATTTATCTTCACCCGAGGGTTTTGAAATTTGACAAGACGATATGGGGAAGGGGGCCAACTCTTCGAATTTGGATGGTACTCGAAGCTGAGTTTACTGTACATAGAGCGGGAAGTCTCCAACTTTCCTTACTCTGGAGACATTGTCTCCAGCTGAGAGAGCACGCAAAAGCTAGAGATCACCTCTCACTATCTCTAGCCCGCTCTCCCCATTTTGCATGCTCTCTCAGCTGGAGACAATGTCTCCAGAGTAAGGAAAGTTGGAGACTTCTCGCTCTGAGTAGTGGTGACGAGATATTAGAGTGGAGCGATTAACCGAGAACTCTTACCAACTCTAACTAAGCAGGAGTGAGTCGTTTTATGGAATTGTATGTTTTGTGGGCGGAGCTTCATGTACCCCGTGGCACGTAGAGTACGGTCTACTCACAGATTGCTCGACGGAGTTGGCCTTCTGGCTGTATCTTCTCGCCTGTAGAATGATGTGTGATGCAATGTCTCAGCCAATCATGGTCTATCACTTCAATAAATGCATTTACAAGTGAGAATGTTCGTAGGCTGAATAGGAAACGGTAGCAGTAACCGTGTAAACGGATAAATAAGGGAAATAAAAATGTTTAATGTCTCGAATGATTGTGTAATAAGTCAGTGGAAGTCGTCTATCTCCTCTCATCCACTCAGTCACTCTATCTACACTATGGTAGCTCCTCAGTCGGATGGTCTCAACGTGACCGATTGCTCCATTTATTCATACTCCTTACGTGTATAAACATAAAATCTATAAAATATTCGACTCAAATTAATTTGAATGATGAAACACCTATCAGTTTTCGGTTGGATACTGTTGTGACATTAGTTTTTTTAATGCTTTGCGAGTTCAGCTCGTATATTGTTGCTCAATACGCGAGACATTATTTGGAACGAGAGTGAAACACATCATTCCACAGGCCGGCCAACCTTACAGAAAGGCCTTTGGAATGAGAGAGCGTGCGAAATCGAGAGGGACTCTCCCACTTTTGCACACTCTCTCGCTCTAACCCCGGTCTGTAGGTTTGGAATCATGTGGAAACATACTGCAAAGAACCAAAATTGTAGACGATCTCGATTGTATTGCCTTGTCCGCCAAAGAAATATCGATAAGAATAATCACTTCAAAAAATGAAATGTCATTCTGTTAATTTTGTTTTCATTATTTAAAAAGAACTCAGCAAAACTGCTTGAAAAAATTGCCTTCGAATTAAGATAAATACAATCAATCAAGTCTTCATTTTTTATACATAAATTATGTTCCTCAAAATTACAAAAGAAAAGATTATCGCTCAATGTAAATATTCAATAGACAGTCTTACAGTAGCTTTTTTTATTAATTAGGTGTCTCTATTATTAATTAGGTGTATCGGTTTATTATCGGGTGCAGGAAGTGCGTTCATATCATCTCCCCCTTATGATTATCAGCTAGAAAAAAAACTGTTGGATAAAAAAGTCAAGAGAGGAGATCAGCATGGCGTGAACACTGAAATATACGCAAGAACTATATGTTCCTAATTTTGTTCCTCTTGTTCCCATTTTTGTTCCTTTTTAGGATCATTCCCAGGAACAACAGGAACATTTTTAGGAACAAAAAGTTCTTCAGTAGTTTCATCAATTTTCGTTTCCTGCTTCCTCAATCCATGAACATAGAGATAACGGCTATTTTCATGCCATTTAGTTCACTTTGCCTCCGAGAGATGTACGAGAGAGGAGAGTTGTGCAAAGGCCATTGCTAGGATATCTGCAAAGATCTCCAGCATTCCCGTTCCTCAAACTAAACATGAGGACACTAACTCTGGAAAGCCGAGGCGGGCGCAATGTTGTGCAATCGCCGGAAGGTTACTCTTGCACAACTCGGTGAGAGAATTCGAGACGGAAGAGGGAAAGAGAAAGAGAGAGAGAGAGAGAGAGAGAGAGAGAGAGAGAGAGGGGGGGGAGGGAGAAAGATAAAGAGATGTAGAGAGAGTGTGTGAAGGATGGAGGAAAACGGCGACGCGGTGCCAGCTAGACAGAGAAGTAGAGAGAGTTCAGAAAATAAGGAGAGGAAAGAGCAAAAAACTAGCTTGATAAACCAATCTGGGAGAGTACACACAACAGAAAGATTAATCTGTGACTCAGGAAGTTCAAAATGCACAGAAATGGCACACTCTCAGCTTCTCTTCTCTAATATTTCTCCGTTTCGTCGTATTGGTTTCTTCTATTTCTCTATCCTCTCTAGCTTCCTTTCTCTCTCTGATCTCTGAGTGGAGCAGCGAACCACTCTCCACACTCTCTTTCTGTGTATTTAAAGGGGAGGGAAAGCCCTCCCCCGAAGGCGCTTACTTGTTATCAGCAGCATTAACAGCCTGACCAAAATGTTGTTTGGTGCTTGTTCACGCCTTCTCGAATTATGTCTTTCTTTTCTTATAATATCTGCCCGCAGCAAACCGCGTTTTCACAGATGCCTGAAAACTATTGATAATTCCACCCCTTCTTATCTTCATTCAGTAACATATTTAAACCACATATAATTATTGCTAAGAAAAGTGTGCTCACCCCGTCTCGGTTTCGCAAGCACCCTACAAAAGCTTGCAAAGGTGTGCACCCTTGACTTTACTACATTACTTCCAGACATGGATCTCGCCGCGTCAACCTCGCTAATCCCTGATATCGATGACAATGAGAACGAGAACAAGAAGCAAGAGGGATGCTTCCAGAAGTTTCTGAATATCATTTACAAGTGAGCCACTAACAGTACACCTCGCCTTCTCACGATTCTTCTTTCCTCACAATTTCACCAATACAATGAAGAAAAAACAGTAACGTGTAACCCCACCAAGAAATAGAAATGCCAAAGAATGCACAGGTGAAAATCGATAATTTATAGATCAGACGGTGACGCTGATGAAGATTTCTCCTCAGTCAAGCCCGTTTCTTTCCTGCAATTGGTAGGATCTTAATAATCGGCATTTTGAAATTGAATTCAACCAATTTACACATAAGTGTCATTCAGTAAGGTATTCAAATAACCACTTCCAGAGTCTATGCGGAACCACTGATCTATATTGTTTTACCTCGAACATTTTTTTCTAAAATATTCATTTTTTTCAGTTTCGTTTCGCCTCAAATCGCGAACGAATCGCCATTGGAATGGCTATTTTCCTTTCTATTATTGTCGGAGCTTGCGGCCCAGCACATGCTTATCTGTGCGCAGTTATCACCACTCTCTATGTGAAAGTGGAAGAGGTGAGAAACATAATCATTTTCTTATTAATTTTTTTTTCGTGTTTTGTACCGTGCATTAGACTCGTCAGTTTTTTTATGTTGTCTGGGGGTTTCCTCAAATACTGACATCATTCAGTAGTTTACGCAATGTTGTGCAATAGCGGCTCTGAAATTTCGCGATGGGGAAAAAACAAACAGACACATTGCGCCCGATGAATCATTAATGACGAAAAGAGACTTGCGATATAAAACTTGGACGGCATGGTGCATCTATTGGTATACACCATTTTTTCCTAATTTTCAATTGTTCCTGGGGACGTTCTGCCAAGCGTTCCTCGGAACAACAGGAACAAAAAAAGAGCAACATAAACTAGGTACCACCATCAATTGTTCCAAAAAAATATTTGATTGTTGGAATAACTCGCAATCGATAGTCCTGGTGTGTTGAATGACGCTAGAAAATAAAATAAAAAATAATCTAGTAAAATAAATTAAATAATTAACAAAAATGAAAGCCCCACTCTCTTCAAAACGAGAGACACACCATGAGATAATCTCCGGCTCTAATTGTAGACTCGGACCGGATACGGTATGCCTAATTCCTGGTTGCAGCAATAAATTACCGTAATTTGGAGTATTCGAGATCTCTTCTTCTTTTATTTTTTAGTTAAATTTATTTCATAAATAAATATGAAGTATTTTGATAGAGTATATTCAAATGGGATCAAGAAAGATTATGGTAACACGGCAATGTGCTGTGGAAGAATTTGGTATGTAATCGATAATATCTCACGTGGACACTGGTCAAATTGCGCCAACTTCACAGAGCACAGTGTCCTACTACTGCTAGTTAATATTCAAAAGAGATCTAGCGCGTCAGGAGCCAAATACGTCTAGCAAAAGCATCAAAGTATGGCAATGTGCGTGTATTCGGGATAAAATCGATAATATCTCACGTGGACACTGGACAAATTGCGCCAAATTCACAGAGCACATTGCCCTACTACTGCTAGTTAATATTCAAAAGAGATCTAGCGCGTCAGGACATCGAGCATCGGCCGCTAAACATGCTACGGAGCGCAAGTCTAAGACACAACTGGATGTAGAACTCGTGGGCGACGATGAATCACCGCCAGAATCGTGCGCGGCGACACCTTTAGCACGTAGTATGCGCATATATCAACGAAAAACAAGATTCGTTTAGATGAAACACCAGAATACTAGATAAATAGTAAAGAAGAACGACCCAGTCAACTCGTGTTGACCCACCGAACTACAGTATACGAGTCTCATGCTAAATGTCGGCTCCCAATTTTCCGGCTCTCACGATGGTGGTCCCTAAACATAAACACTGAAATATTATCTCTATGAATGGCCCCATTATCAATGGGCCGGGAATCGTTAGGATTAGCACTGACGCGCGGTGAGAACAAAGAGAAGAACAAAAAATCTAGAGTAGTCAATTTTTATTTTCATTTCAGCCCAAAGGCAATCTTGAATTCCTTCATCAAATATGGCGATTATCATCGTTCTATGCAATATTCTTCGTTTTCACATTCATTGTTGGATACATCGAGGTGCCAACCTTTTTTTATTTCAATTAAATTAGATAATTAATTAATTATTATTAATTGCAGAATTGGCTGCACGTGTGGGCCAGTGAGCGAATCGCCCAGAGAGTTCGCAGGTTTTTTTTCTAATTTTTTAAAAAGTTTTATATTTAGACGAAGAAAAATACATCGCTGTAAAAAATCTTATAAAAATGATGTCATGCATTGCAGCAATATCGATCGGATGAAATGAATGAATGGAAAAGAAAAAAAGAAAATGAATTAATGAAAAAAGGAACCCAAAATGTTTCAGTACATTCATCGCTTCTGTGCTCGCTCGAGATGCGCTCAATGAGGATAAAGCGAGTACGGGAGAATTGAGCAATCGACTGAGCAGGTGAAATTGTGTTCCACTGCAGTTTATTGTTATGATAATTTGTGGCTAAAACTACTATTCATTTCTGGAAAAAAATTGTTTAAAAAAATATAATTGTGATTAATTTCATGCATTTCAGTAATATCGATCGGATGAAGGATGGCATCGGGGATAATATAGGAACGTTTGTGCGGTCAGAGTTTTTAATTCATTGTAAAGTAGTTTACCCATAGTAACTGCAAGGTGAAAACTTTTTTTTCAATAAAACCAGAACCTCCTAAATTGGTCAATTTCAGTTCGGCCTCAATGTTCATCTCCGGAACGATACTCAGTTTCTGGCTTGATTGGAGGACAACTCTCATTCTCATTTGGAGTGGTCCCTTGTGTCTCATGAACTCATCATTGATTCCACTGGTATGTTTGTATACTTTCCTTCAATTTAAGCTGAAATTTATCTGTATCGAACTAGTTTTTCTCTCGTTACTCTATTAAGAGTGTTTTTTTTTCTTCTAACGTTCAATTTACGAAATCAGGAAACTGTCAGTTTCGTTTGCAGCTCTCTTCAAAAGCGAACAACCAAGTGGTTAAATTCGCAGAGGAAGCTAATGGAATAAGTGAGGAGTCACTACTCAACCTCAAGACTGTTGTATCGAATAATGGAGAGAAGACTATGCTACAGGTGCAGTTCGGTTTACTTTTCTAATTTAGTTCGACTTTTTATTCAATATTGTGAGGCTCGAGAAGAAGGTGAAAGAACTACCCATGCCTATAAATATCAAACAGATGATGATTTATATAATTCAGCGTTACTCTTCCACCCTTCTCTCTGGTATTTCTCCCGCTACTCGATGTGGTTTCATCTCTGGTCTCTGCGATGGAACTGCATGTGCAATTCATTGGATATTTCACATCATCGGCATGTGGTCAGTTTAACACTTTATGCCTAATAATTTGAGATAACGGCCAAAGGGGCAAGCATCCAGCAATTTTCTGGCACAACAGTAAGGCTTACGAGGAATCCCATGCTGTCCAGGCTTATGGTTTCTAACTATAGTGTACCTGTAGGGAGTTAACATGATTTTGCAATATAAAAATCGGAATATAATAATGTGCATAAATGTGATTGTTACAGGTACGGTACTGTTAGTTACCACGAAGGCCGCATCGAGGGGGCCGGCAGTGTATTTGCTGTTGTCGGCATTGCTATGGGATGCTCCAGCTCATTTAGTAACTATTTTATTTGTTAAAAAAGTATTGCTTTAAAAAATGGTGAGGAAAAAGATAAGAATTATTTGTTTCAGTGCATCAACATAAATCTGATATTATTTTAACATTGATTTGTTTCAATTGCCAGCAGAATTTTCATTTAAAAAATAAACTTATAAAAAAAAAACAAAAAAAAATAAAATTTAAAAAATACATTTCAGCCAGTCTCGGCCCTCATTTGATGAATGTTGTCAAAGCTCGCGCAGCCGCTGCTAAAGTGTACCAAACCATCGACTCGGTTAGTTAGATTGATATTTTTCTACATTTCGAAATTACATGGTGCATTGCGTAGAAAATGAATACATTCCTGTTCCAGAATACTGAGGAAGAGAAGGAAAAGACGGAGTTAATTGATCCAAACAACGCCGAACTGAGCCTTCGTTTCGACGATGTTTCATTCCAGTTTCCGTCTCGGTATGCAAGCTTGCTCCAACTTTTAAAGGTTCTCGTGAATGAAGGAATTTATTTATTTACGTTGCAGCCCCCATTCCGTTATTCAGAATCTCTCATTTGATCTTTTACCGGGAAAATCACTCGCTCTCGTGGGCAAGAGTGGTTGTGGAAAGAGTACTACTGTAAGTGTCTTCTTCCTTATAGATAGTTTCGAATTTTTTATATACACATTTTACAAATATAATAATTCCAAGATATTTTTAAGAATTCAATGTTTTCCCGTGCAAGCCAGATAATGTTTACGCGTTTATATAATCATTCCAGCTCAAACTGCTTACTCGTTTTCTCTCCGCTGATTCTGGTAGAATTCTCCTTGATGGAATGCCGTTGGAGAGCTACGATAAGAAAAAGTGGAGACAGGTTCGCAAAATACTTCTACAAAACTTTTTTGTATATTCTTGTTAATATAATATTTCAATATATTTTAGATGATTGGGGTTGTTTCGCAAGAGCCATCACTCTTCAATGGATCGATCTTCGATAATATCTGTCTCGGAAGAACATTTAGTCAGGTTTGGAAGGCAAATATTGAACGAAAATAATCGCCAAAATTATTCCAGGAAGATGTCGAAAGGGCTTGCAAAGTTGCTTACGCTCATGATTTCATCGTTGCATTAGACAAGGTAGGACGATCAAATTAGAATATATTTCAATAATATCTTTACAGGGTTACTCAACATTCCTCGGTTCCTCGGGAATTGCTCTATCTGGCGGTCAAAAACAACGAATTGCCATTGCGAGAGCAATCGTTTCAAATCCTCGACTTCTTTTGCTCGATGAGGCAACGAGTGCATTGGATACGAAATCAGAGAGAATCGTGCAGGTTTGTAAGCATGAAAGGTCTACATTATATTGTAAAGTCCGTGCGATCGAGATATTGAAAAAAAACAATCGCCCAAAGGCATTTGATTTCAGTGTTTGTATTATTTGTTTAAAAAATAGTATGCTTGAACCATAGCTTCAATTTGTTTTCTAGGGAGCTCTGGACTCGGCTTCTGAAGGTCGGACCACAATTGTCGTCGCTCATCGCCTGAGTACAATCAAGCATGTGGACAGAGTTATTGTTATGGACGAGGGAAAGATTGTGGAGAGTGGAGGTAGGAGAATCCTTTGCATCTACAGTAGTGGCACAAGTAGAATCTGAATATTTGTTCAGTGCTTTTGCATAATCTAAAAGTAAATGAAAATATATTTAGCCAAAAAAAAATAATCTAAAAGTAAATGAAAATATATTTAGCCTACGAGGAGCTTCGAACCCGGCCCGATGGAATCTTCGCGCGAATGGTCGCAGCACAGGAAATTGAGAAGAAATCCGAAGTGATGGAGACAATAGAAGAAGAAGAGAAAGATGAAGACGAGAATCAGTGTATCGATGATATCGATGAGAGCATCCACACCAGCGTTACGCAGGTACGAACTGATTTTTATATATAGAAGACAATAATACAATTAATTTTCCAGATTGAAGACCAGCAATTCCCTTCCTCTAAATCTGGAGCCATCGCTCTCTTCTTCTACAATAAGAAACGTGCTCTCGTACTAACAATTATTGCGATGCTGAATGGAATAGAGATGCCTCTCTTAGCAGTAAGTGCAACCTTTATCAAAATAACCAAACATTCCAATCTTCTAACCGCATTTAATGTTAAATATGTGTTTCAATGTATTCTACCTGTTTAAAAAAGGAGTGAAGGGAATATTTTCGTGGGTAATGTGGCAACACACGTCGATTGCTTCCCTCAACGGTAAGAGATCCCCGAAGTTTCAAATCTCTAGCTCGAAAACTGACGGAGATATGCGCGCGCAAAGTTTACGTGATGATCAGGGATTCCGTATATGTATCAGCCAACAGGCTGCAAAATCTCTAACTGAGCTGCATAATCCCTCGACTCTCGCTCGTTACCCCTGCGTTTACGATTTGCATGCACTCTTCAACTCTTCTGTCCCCCTGTCTCAACCCCGTCTCGTGTAATCAGCGCCCTCCCTATTTTACATGCCCCTGCGATTATCCATTGTCTCCTAGGTGGGAGGATAATCCTTACCAGTCCTCCCTGGACACGTTAGAGTCTCTGAATTTACACTTTCTGTGTTTGCCGAGCTCTTACAGTACTGCTCATTGCAGTTACAGGGACTTCCAGCTGGGAACCTTTCCCTTCACTCCTTCTTTAAAAGAGACAGTACGCAAAACGCTGCATTTTTGAATTTCAGGTCTCCTTCTTCTTCGTTTTTGGTTCAATCAAGGCCAAAGATTACGAGAACGAACTCTTCTGGACAATGATGGCATCGATAATTCTCGGAGTATTCACCTCAATCGTTTTACTCCTTTTGGTAACATTTTATGCTTATCATGTAACTTATTTTTTGCAGAGCACACTAACTATAACATCTGGGTAGTCGAATCACTAAAATTAACTATACCTTTTTCCGATCTTTACTCGAATCTTAAAAAATGGATTCAGTGATTCTAAAAATTGTTAAAAATATTACCCATTGCTGAATTTCAAACTCATTTCGTCAAAAATGCTTTGGTTGGGATCAAACTTTCCTTATTAGCCATTAATTACCCTGTTGTTAATCAACAGTTTGTAGTTATCTAATTAATTTGTGATTGCAGGAGACAGTGAGTGCTTACCTCGGAGACTCCACAATGAGAGACTTTAAAGTCGCTTGTTTTTCGTCTCTATTGAGGCGGCCGATGGCGTAAGATCTATTTTTAATTACTTAGAGTACGAAAAAAAGTTTTTAGAGTACGAAAATGTATATATTTTTTTAAAGTGAGGCAAAACATTTCTATTTTTAATTATGATGAATATGTTTGAATTGAATATGTTTTCTATTTATAAATATGCCAATATTTCAGGTACTTCGACCGTCAGGAGACATCTCCGGCCGCTTGTTCAGTACTACTCGCACAGCAATCGCCCATCGCCATTGCGGTATGGGATTTCCATCGGTTGAAGGCCCTGACATTCATGACTACGACAACATTTTGGTTACGAAAGCCCAAGAAATGCTAATTGCATATCCTTGAAAAGAACTTTTCGCAATTTTAATCAAAATATGAGAACTGATATATTAAATTAACATCAGATCGTCAATTACAAAATGGGGTGGCTCATCGAGAATGTCTTCGCTAGCACGCTCATCGCTGTTATCACCTTATTCATCTGCGTTCCAAATGGGCTGGTAAGTACAATTTCACTACATTTTTTTTCTTGGAAAGCGTTGAATAATGACATCACAAAAATGGTTAAAGAAGGCCTCCCACGAATATTTGGTCGCATAGACTGCCAATGCAGTGCTGTGGGGGACGCTCACCCGATCACATTGCAACGCATCCGAAAATCTACAGTAATCTATAAATCGATATATTGACGCTCAAATGGCTACAAAAGAGCCAATAATCCAGGCAATTCGTGTTAGGACCACAAGTACATGCGACGTAAAATGAAGTTTTCATTAATATAATAATGTTTCCCTTGTGGATAATATCGGTTTTCATCAAAATATATAATATATTAATAATTTTATAATAAATATATGATAAAATATATATAATAATAATATATAATGATTTTCGCAACGGAAAGCATATAAATTGCCCCTAAAACGAGTGTGCGCGCTCCATTTTCGTGTGCGGTATACCGCAGTGGCTCATTGAAAATCAGGCAACGGTGATTCGTGGTACTCCTTAAAAGGATCAAACAAATTTCATATTAATAAATAACATACATAATGAGTCAATGAAACATTGTTTCAAGTTTAATACCGAATTCCTAATTAAGACTTATATAAAAAAAGATATTATTTTACATTTTTAGATCGGTATCGTATACGTCGTCATCTTCTTCATTACGTTCAGTGTTCTCGAACACTACAGTAGCAAGGCGTACAACGAAGTCGTCGCCATTGACAAATCGGGAGAGGTATGCTATGCCACATTATCCTACACAGAGCGCGAAGTCTCCAGCTTTCATTACTCTGGAGATATGGTCTCCAGCTGAGAGAGCATTTGAAATTGAGAGATGGAGACATCAAGTCTCCTAATGATTAGAGATGTGAACACTCCAGAGTATGGAAAGCTGGAGACTTCGTTCTCTGAGTAATCTGCATGCTGCTCAAATATATTTTCGCTCTCATAGAACAACTGGCCCGGAAGACAGAAAGATTAAATACAAAAATTTACGTCTGATCACAATTTCTTACTGCTTTCTGCAAGACATTTTGTTCTGTGTTTGCTTTAGCGCATTATTACCGAAAATTAATTAATCAAGCTCATTTATTTACCTGATAATCATTCATTCAGCTCGCGATGGAGGTCTTCGATAACATTTCGGCCATTCAACAGCTCGCCGTTGAATTTCACTTCCAGGAGAGATTTGATGAATTTCAAATGAAAAGAAGAGTCCCACTGGCGAGAGTAAGTACTTCAGTTAAAGGTAATTTTGTACAATAGTTCGTGCATAAATCATAACATATTTTGTATTCTTTAAAAGTTTAATTTATTTTGAGCTCATAGAGCGAGGAACCCAGTACATTAAATCTCCAGCTTTCTTAGTGTACTGTATTCAATACATTAATTCTGTCATGAAATTTGAAGAAAATAAACATGTTAGCGCATACTAACATTTAATTTGCAGAAGATCCGATGTCTCTCATTGGTCCATGCTGTTAACGAGTCGGTATTTATGCTGCTCGATTTCATCGCTACTTGTTAGTTGTTACACACCATTTTTTCTTAAATTAATTCGTGAAAACATTAATAACCCCCAGCCAAAATGGTCTCTATTTCAGCCATCGGAATCTATTTTGTCTACGAGGGTCTTATCAACATCCAGCAGATGTATGCTACTGAGGTGAGAAGAAGATATTGCATCAACACTTCTTTTTCTTTTCTATTTTCACAGGAATTTGAATATTTGTAAGATCTGAGTGTCGCTTACAGTGTTGTATCTCATTCATTGGCTACACTGCACTCTGCATGAGCGAAGCATTCAAGGTTTGTCTCACATTATATTAGTAATAATGAAAAAATATGTAAATGTAACGAACATTAGAAAGATCATGTATCTGGATCCTAATGTATGGCTTTACGGGAAGTAATAAATGGTCCACATTATAACGGTGCATTGTGACTCATGCATTTAGTGATCAGAGAGGTAGATGAATTCATGAATTAGTTCATTCATTCTCAGGATATCATCTCCGCTTCAGCAGCTGCTCGACTTCTGTTTGGATTGATCGACCCAACTGTCGAGGATAATAAGATAGAGATTGTTGATGGCAAGCAGATGGTAAGCATTATTATTAAATATTGTAGATATAAACACTAGCTCATATCCTAGAAGCCGGGGCAGCCTGGGTACGTTGTCCTAGGTTCAAACCGGCCTTTTCGGTAACACCGGCAGAGTAGGCGATTGTCGACGTAAAGTCTCTTGATACCGGTTTAATCTTTACCTCACTCCCTCATGCAATCCCAGTTTCTAATGGAAGTTGTTTTTAACGAATAAATACAGAGACATTTGCAGAATTTGAATGGTTCCGTTCGCGCGGACTCTGTTTCCTTCGCTTATCCATCGAGACCAGAGAGAAGAGTAATCAATGGAGTATCATTCGGAGTAGGCGAAGGTTTGATTGTTCGAGTATGAATGAGTAACTCACTGCATCGAAAACTGAAACTGAATCTACAAGTTTGAATCAATAGTGAAATATACATCAATCCGTCGTATATGCCTCATTATGGCCACTGTCACCACATTTCATTTACTTTCAGGTCGCTCAGTCGCCTTTGTTGGTCCCTCAGGAGGAGGAAAAAGTACAATTGTCAATCTCCTCGAGAGATTCTACAATCCGACCGATGGACAATTGGTCAGTTCAACTTGAGATATGTTTCTGATTCAACTTATTGTAAATTGTAGTGACTGTTTGTCAGTTTGTGTGGCCATTCCTTTTGTGATATAAAATAATCTATTCTCCAGTATCTCGACACTTTTGCTCTTCCTTCCATTCCCTCATCGACTCTTCGATCAACCGTCTCTCTCGTCAGTCAGGAGCCCGTGCTGTTCAGAGGAAGTAAGAAAAAAAGAGGAAAAAATGTATACAATTCTTTCATCTAGTAAAAAATACCATAGGCGTTTGCTTCATTTGAATCATGTCCATTACACTAAAAGGGTATGCATGTTGCGTAATTTATTGAATTATTGTCATCAGGCATCGCTGACAACATTCGCTTAGGAGTGGAAAATGTTTCTGACGAAGATATAAGAAAAGCTTGCAAACTCGCAAACGCTGCCGATTTCGTTGAAGATTTCCCTGAGGTGAGTGAGTCGCGAATATTTCAATTTAAATGAACATCAAACCGTTGAAAATCTATGTTTGTTTAACTTTCCTTTTTTTTTACAAATATTAAATAAATTATTATATAAATGGATGATTCAGGGCTACTCAACTCCCGTGGGAGAAAAGGGTCGATCGCTCTCTGGCGGACAAAAACAAAGAATTGCTATTGCGAGAGCTCTCGTGCGAAATCCGAAAGTGATCATTCTCGATGAAGCAACCAGTGCATTGGATACTCAAAGTGAAAAGGTAGGCGCAATAAAGTGTTTCCTCAAAAGCAAGACAGCGAACTAGAGGTGTCTGCATGAATTTCTAGAACACCTTTCTCATATACTGCCTTGTTCATCTAAAATAAGGTTGTTGAAGGTAGTACGAGAAGCTCTGCTGACTTCTGCTCAGGGAAGGACTTCTATCTCCATAGCTCATCGACTAGACACAATTAAACACTGCGGTATTTTTTTAACATTAAGTTCATTTCTTATCTGAGAGCATTAATATTCATAGCCCACTCAAATACAATGACGATTACATTTTCAGACGAAATTTGTTTCGTCGAGGGAGGTCGAATCGTTGAGAGAGGAAATCACGAAGAATTATTGGCCAGGAGAGGAAAATACGCAGCTATGGTAGAACAACAACGATTGAGCTGAACAAAATGTGCATAACAGTATCTATTTGCATATTATTTGTTGCTAACTTAATATTTGCAAAATTGACCTACAAAGCCGGTAATGTCCCGTTTCTTTGGAGCTATACGTTCGAGGATCTCGACCATTCCTTACTGGTATTGTACCACCTCATATTCCTATTTTATAAGTTTCTCTTCCAAATGAAGAAATACTATTAATTAATCAAATTAATCTTGTTCTTTTTGTTGTTGTTATGTAAAGGATCTGCAAATATTTATTTGTTTGTCATATTCTCTTATAATTCGCACATTGCGGAATAAAGTTATAAATAACGGTTTCGCTGACAGAACGGATATGTTTATGTGATATACTTGTCCCCTAAACATGGGTTGCATGAAACCTGCATTATACCGATCATCCATCAAATCGATACCCAGATGCACTAATTATGTCAAAATAAATTTGTGTTCCGCTGGAAATCCAGTTGGCGCTTGGCACTAGACTTACTGTTGCGTCCTTTGCAATGTTTTTAAAAGATTTTTTTTTTAATTTAAAAAAAAAACGAAAAGTTGAGTGAGTCAAAACAGCAGCCAGCTCAGCATTGGAAAATTTTAACGTGGAGATCCTATCTTAATTTTTATCTTTCTATTGCATCTGGATCCCTCGATGGCGCCCGGGGTAAAGTAGGTGGTAGCGGGGGTGACAATCCGCAACCGGCATTTCCGCAACGGCTTATAACTTTTCTCAAACTCTAGGAACCTGTATGAACTTTTTTCCTCTGTTAGTTATTTGCTCGCCTCCATCGATTCGGCTTGTTGCTGTATTTTTCTGATCATTTTGAATTTTTTGCTAATTAGCCAAATTCTAATTAGCTAATTAGTTAATTTGTGGGTTTGAAAGCCCTCGTGATTCTGATCATGATAACACTTTGGTGGAGATATGCAGATAGGTTTAGAGCACTTAAAAACGTCGTTGCGGAATTGTCACCCCCCGTGGTAGCGGATGCACGGCCAGGAATCTAACACGACGAAGGACGTAGTGATATGGGGGACGCTTTTGACCACAACATCTCAACAAGAAAACAATGATCTGGAACGTCGGGAGTCCAACATTGCGCAATCGCCGGACACTTGCACAACGAGGTGAGAGAAGGAGAGACGGAGGAGGGGAGAGAAAAGGAGAAAGAGGAGGAGAGATGGAGAGAACAGGGCAGAGAAAGAAAGGGAGCGTGTGATGAGGAAAACGACACTGAGAAAGTAGAGACGCGACAGGTTAATCAGTGACTCAGACGAGTTCGAAAGATCGAGATGTTGTCACGAAAAAAGCAGAGAACGAAAAGATAATGAGAACTGTGCAAAAGTATGATACTCCTCTCGTGGACTGTGAACGCGGAGAAAGTACACGTGAACTCAAGAAGACGGAGAAACGTCCCCCTCACATTCTTTGAACAGTTACTGCTGGTAATCTAAAAGTTGTTCCTCTTGCCAGTTGAGGCTATTATTACATCCTGACAGTTTCATGTTTTCAACATTTCTTTTGACTCCGTGTAAAGTTTCCAAAATGTTTGTACCTTGCTTTCGCCTTTGGATGTTAGTTGCCTACTCTCGCGTGAGTCCGAAAGATCATCTGTTCTTCCTCACCACACGCTTCTCTGCTTCTCTCGTCGTCTCTTCTCTCTTGTTTGTCCTCTCTTTTCTCTAGTCGTCTCCGTCTCTTCTCTCTCACTCCTCTCTCTCTTCCTTTCTCTCCCTCCGTCTCTTCTTTCTCTTTTCTTCTCTGAGTTGTGCAACGAAACATTCTCCCCGCACACTCCTTTGCGTTGAAGCGCGCAGCGATTATAAAAGGGAGAGAAATCCCCCGAAAACGCAAACGTCATATCAGTGAGATCACACGCCCCACATCATGATCATTAGAAAGCGGCACTGATAATAGCGTTAGCGTGAAATTGTTTCTATACGCTTAGTTGTTTTGTTGAAGATTTGAAAAGTTTTATCCTGGCATCGGTTATGTGACAGATGCACATCCCATTTTTTCTTTTCCTCCTCTTCCTTATAATTCGTTTACTTATACACTTCGTTCAACTATGTATGCACTCTTCCCGGCGCCCAGCCTCCATGCCAACAAAGTCTTTCGCCTCCCTTCACCTCGTTGCATGCACTCTTTCTCTCCCTCGTTTTTTTTCTCAAGCTTGCGATGTTATATTTAGTTTGTTGCGGTGTTTCTGACCAAACACCTTCATGCGATTTCTTTAGCTCGACGTCAACAAAACCAGCCTCTGTCACCTTCAATCAGCATGCTCTTTTACAAAAATGTGTTATGTATTGCCAGCCTCACAATTTGTCTGTATTTTTGTAATGGATCTCGCAATACCCTTTTGTCTCCGTGAACTTCATTACTTCATTACATCTTCATTTTTGTTTGGTTCCAGCCATGGATGACCCTGCATCGACCTCACTAATACCCGATATCGATGAGAATGAAAATGAGCAGAAGCAGGGCTGCTTCCAGAAGTTTCTCAATTTAATCTACAAGTGAGTTTGCCTTCTTTCAATCCATTTTTCTTTCTTCGCTTCAGGACGCGAAAATTGATATAATATTATTGCTTCGTGACAAACACATTTGCGAAGTATATAAAGAGAGAAATTTAGAGCCGAAAATCAATATTTATCGATTGTTTTGTAGGTCAGACGGTGATGACGATGAAGATTTCTCTTCAGTCAAGCCCGTTTCCTTCTTGCAATTAGTGATTTTTTTTTCAAAAATTGAATTGACATTTCATTGGGAATCGATGCAGAACCACTGAATTGGTTACAAATAGAAGAAATAAACACTTGAAGCATGGAAAAAAATTTCGCAACCTTATCTTTTCAGTTTCGTTTCGCTTCAACACGAGAACGATTCGCGGTCGGAATGGGAATTTTCCTTTCAATTATCATTGGAGTCTGCGGTCCAGCCCATATTTATCTTTGCGCAGTTATAACAACACTCTATGTGGAAGTAGAAGAGGTAGGGACAGTTACCTTTTAAATTGTATTTTAAGGACTTTCTCAAATTCCATCTTGCACGGTTTTGGGCATATTTTCTAAAAAAAACTTTGAATTTTACAATAGGTGGATGCAACGAATTGTAAATTATGCAACTTTATCTCCTATTTTAAATCACAATCAACTTTCAATCAATTTCATTGTAGCCCAAAGGAAATCTTGAATTCCTCCATCAAATCTGGCGATTATCTTCACTCTACGCAGTATTCTTCGTCTTCACATTCACTGTTGGATACCTTGAGGTTAGCTGCTCATAAATGTCTCATATTCATCATACTCCCGTATTTGTTCCGCTTATTTAACTGTTAACAGCAATTATAATTAAAGTATGTACTAAATGTACATATCCGTTTCCAACAATAAGTTAATCCGTTCATTCGTTTCAGAATTGGCTGCATGTTTGGGCAAGTGAACGAATCGTCCAAAGAGTTCGCAGGTTTCAAATTTTTTTAGTGGTTCCTCATGTATAATTCTGATTTTAACAATATCAAGTATCAGGGTGTGCGATTCGTGTCTTACTACACTATATAATAATATTTGAAATTAGCAATTTTCAGTAAATTCATCGCTTCGGTGCTTGCCAGAGATGCTCTCAATGAAGACAAAGCGAGTACGGGAGAATTGAGCAATCGATTGAGCAGGTAACTTTCAGTTTCAATATATTTTTCGAACCATACTTCACTAGTAATATTGTAACAGCTACAAACTATAGATTAAACTTTGTTTAATGTCGTTAAGAGAGGTATCACGAGAGATTGCAAGAAAACAACCCCCTTTCGGAACAATTTTCAAAAATTATTTTTGATTTCGATCAAACTTTTATATCAGAGTACCCAACAGACGAGAATTCGATTTATCCTGGTCCCAGGTCCAAAACCGGCTTTTAGGAAATTTCCGGCTCCAAAACCGGAATCATCATAACTTTCTTCATTTTTAAGCTACACTGCTTGAAAGGGGCTCAAAATGCGGAAAAATATAGCGAATACATTTTCTGTTGAACATGAAGTGCGCGGAATGACAGAATAAAAGTTATGGCAAAAAAAGTGTTTTTATAATCATGAAAAAATTCATAACAATTTCATAGTGGGTGAAACTCATTAGTTTCTCTGCAGAATATGGAAGGGCAGTTTAAGTAGTATTATAATAAATTTTTAAAAAAATAAAAAGGGTCATACAGACCCGAAAAGTGGCGTCGAAATTGAAAAATCGGAAAATTTCGAGAAATCAGTTAATTCAAAATCTTGTGTAATCCATTTTTCTGAGGTTATTCAACCTTGATGAGTTCGCGAAAAATGATATCAGCTCTTTACGCACGCATATGAACAAATTAAATTTGAAAATTTCATCCATGTTTGACCTTTCAAAAGCTGGCCGGGATTTTCCAATTTTGGCAGGTTTACATAAACGCGAAATGAGCTGATATCATTTTTCGCGAACTCATGAAGGTTGAATAACCTCTGAAAAATGGATTACACATGATTTTAAAATAACTGATTTTTCAAAATTTTCCGATTTTTCACTTTCGACGCCATTTTTCGGGTCTGTATGACCCCCTTTTTATTTTTTCTGAAAATTTATTATAATACTACTTGAACTGCTCTTCCATATTCTGCAGAGAAACTACTGAGTTTCACCCACTATGAAATTGTTATGAATTTTTTCATGATTATAAAAACACTTTTTTTGCCATAACTTTTATTCTGTCATTCCGCGCACTTCATGTTCAACAGAAAATGTATTCGCTATATTTTTCCGCATTTTTTGAGCCCCTTTCAAGCAGTGTAGCTTAAAAATGAAGAAAGTTATGATGATTCCGGTTTTGGAGCCGGAAATTTCCTAAAAGCCGGTTTTGGACCTGGGACCAGGATAAATCGAATTCTCGTCTGTTGGGTACTCTAATATAAAAGTTTGATCGAAATCAAAAATAATTTTTGAAAATTGTTCCGATCCACCTGCAATCTCTGGTGAGACCTCTCTTAAGATGCTTAATCAAATTTATTCCAGTAACGTCGATCGAATGAAAGACGGAATCGGTGACAATGTCGGCACTTTTGTACGGTAAGTTCTGTTTATCTTTTGTGAGATTTCTTTGTAAGGCCGAAAACCACTTACGAGGGCTAAATGCACTGAAACCACGATTCAGTAGGAAATGAGTAGGGTGAAAATACCAATAGGATGTACTCTATTCTAGAGTAAAGCCGAGATTTTGAAGAAAATAATCTATCAATTTCAGTTCGGCCTCAATGTTCATCTCCGGTGCGATGCTTAGTTTCTGGCTCGATTGGAGAACAACTCTCATTCTCATTTGGAGTGGCCCTTTGTGTCTGATGAATTCTGCATTGATTCCACTGGTTAGTTGACTCTTGCTTACAAGGGAAGGGAAAAAGTCAACGGAGACCGATCTGAATTTAAACTATATGGGATAGAAGGTACCCCTAACACATGCTCACACCCGAGGTCAAAAGTTAGACAATTGATAATTATGGTTCTAATTTGCAAAATCGTATAACACCGAGAAAACAATTTAATATTGTCTTTCTAGTTGTCCACAAAGGCGAACAACCAAGTAGTAAAATACTCTGAAGAAGCGAATGGAATCAGTGAAGAATCGATACTAAACCTAAAGACTGTTGTATCGAACAATGGAGAGAAGAATATGCTACAGGTAAATCTACTAATATTTGCAAGTGTTTGTTTGAATTTGATGACGAGTCAACGATGAATTGCTCAGAACTGAAAAAAAGAATGCAATTTTATATTTATTAAAGGGACCTGGCACTGCAAAATAAGTTATTTTTAATTTAAAGAAAATTATTTTCTGATTAGAATGCAAAAAATCGCATATTTTTACGATTTTTTTGAAAGAAGTTATGATTTTTCAAAGTTCGGAATTTGCCTTGATGTACCGGGCGCTACGGTGTTTAGCGCGCTAAACACAGTAATGCCCGGTACGCGAGTACCTTCAAAAAATCATAACTCCTTTCAAAAAAATCGTAAAAATATGCGATTTTTTACATTCCACTTGGAAAACAATTTTCTTTTAAATAAAAATAACTTATTTTGCAGTGCCAGGTCCCTTTAATTGAAATAAAACAGCTATTTTGTATTGCAGCGCTATTCCTCCACCCTTCGATCTGGTATTGCTCCCGCAACTCGTTGTGGCTTCGTGTCTGGTCTGTGTGATGGAACTTCCAATGCCCTGCATTGGGTTTTCCATATCATTGGATTGTGGTAAGTCATAGAACAAAGTGATGTTTGTAAATTTGGAAGAAACCAGATCGTCGTAATGTCATCGATATATTGTGCAAAAAAGCAAACACCCCATAAATAAGCATATTACAGGTATGGTACTATCAGTTATCACGAAGGCCGAATCGAGGGAGCAGGAAGTGTCTTCGCTGTTGTGAGCATCGCTATGGGATGCGCCAGCTCATTCAGTAATTATTTTAAATGCTACGTCTACCTTTTCGTATTGCAATATCTGGGAGCAAACATTTGCTAAGAACAAAGGAGGAGGATGGATGTGTTTCATCGCATCAGCTTAAATCTGAAGTGAATTCATCATTAATGTCTTTGTGGTGAATGGGGAAGTAGAGTAATATTTTTATAAAACGTATTTCAGCCCATCTCGGTCCGCATTTGATGGCAGTAGTCAAAGCTCGCGCAGCCGCAGCTAAAGTGTACCAGACCATCGATTCGGTTTGTTGATTTATTGAGTTTGTAATATTTTGAATGTTAGGCAATTAAGAAATATAGTGTTCTTCTTGAATATTTTTATTGGTTTTTATCTTAAAATAAATAAATTTCTGTTTCAGAACACCGAGGAAGAGAAGGAGGTGATGGATCCACTTGATCCGACTACTGTAGAATTGAGTCTTCGCTTCGAAAACGTCTCTTTCCAGTTCCCATCTCGGTTAGTTATTCAATATGTTTTTTTTTATTTATTTGCTTGATACAACCTCGAAGTGAGCTACAGTAAGTAAAGCAACGATATTTATCCAAATTGGAGTATTATGTTAACGTGATCCAGACTATAATGGCGTTTAGACGTGACTGATTCTGTAATTCACAATTAATTATTTCTATTTCAGCACCCACTCCGTACTTCAGAATCTTTCTTTCGATCTCTCATCTGGAAAATCGTTGGCTCTCGTCGGCAAGAGTGGATGTGGAAAGAGTACGACTGTGAGTGCAGAATCTGTACTTCTTCTGCTACTACAAATGTGGTTGCTCTAAGTCAAAAAAGTATTTGTTTGAGAACGAATACATTTGCTGATAAAATGATAGTTATTGAATAATTTTCAGCTCAAACTGCTCACTCGTTTTCTCTCCGCTCATTCTGGTCGAATTCTACTTGACGGAGCACCGCTGGAGAGCTACGATAAGAAAAAATGGAGAAGGGTTCGTACTTTCGAAAATATTTCTAAGCAATATTTTTAAGTACTTTAATAATTACCATATTACCATCTATTCCAGATGATTGGTGTTGTATCACAAGAACCGTCGCTGTTCAATGGATCGATCTTTGATAACATCTGTCTCGGAAGACCATTCACCCAGGTTTGATAACATATTAATATTAAATATAGTATTGACATTACAATCAAATAAAAATGAAAAGAGAATCAAATATATTTTTTTAACTAAAAATATTTTAATAATGAACTGAAAGAGAAACTATTTTCAGGAAGAAGTAGAAAGAGCGTGCAAAGTCGCATACGCCCACGATTTCATTGTTGCATTGGACAAGGTAATTTACAGTATTGATAGTTGAAGCGCTACTTTCGAATGATAGCATTTCATTTTCAAAGCAAATAAATATTTTACAGGGCTACTCAACATTCCTCGGTTCCTCGGGAACTGCTCTATCTGGTGGTCAAAAACAACGAATCGCCATTGCGAGAGCAATCGTTTCAAATCCTCGACTTCTTTTGCTCGATGAGGCAACAAGTGCATTGGATACGAAATCAGAAAGAATCGTGCAGGTTTGTGAGGAAGTAGTAACACAACATTAGTACTCCGGCCATATCGCGAAATATTATTGAGTTCCTGAAACATAAAAGTGATTGGCCGTTGTGTCTTTGATTCGTTTTCTTTTTTTTTCATTTGTAAATCAATAAAGGCATCATTTAGGGAGCTCTGGACTCAGCTTCCGAAGGCCGAACTACAATTGTTGTCGCCCATCGGTTGAGTACAATCAAAAATGTGGACAGTGTAATAGTAATGGATGAAGGAAGAATTGTCGAGTGTGGAGGTATGATGTTATTTCTTTCTATTTCTATGATATTTCTATTGAACATTGCGCGTGCAGAACGTTTTAGCATCGACGTTAGTAGTAATATTCGCGCAAAAATCGTAATTTGCACAACAAATTTAAAAAGAAAAAAATTTAGGCTACGAAGAGCTGCGCATTCGTCCCGACGGAATCTTTACTCGCATGGTCGCAGCACAGGAAATTGAGAGAAAATCCGAAATAATGGAGACAATCGAAGAAGAAAAAGAAGATGAAACTCTGTGTATCGACGATATCGATGACAGCATTCACACGAGTATTACTGAGGTACGAAATTATGATTTCTGGTGCCTTAATTTGATTAAAGAAAAAATAATAATTAAAATCATGTTCTAGATTGAAGACCAGCAATTCCCTTCATCTAACAAGGGAGCCTTCGCTCTCTTCTTCTACAATAAGAAACGAGCACTCATGCTGACTATTATGGCGCTGCTTGCTGGCATTGAGATGCCACTTTTCACAGTAAGCCCCAATATCAATACCTTTGATAACTTGTTATGGCTCTCAAAATCTCAAATCAATCGTAATCGTAATAATAATTGGGGCAACAACTAATTATGATTTGAAAATTGTTTAAATGATTTCAGCTCTCGTTCTTCTTCGTTTTCGGTTCAATCAAAGCCAAAGATTACGAGAACGAACTCTATTGGACAATGATGGCATCGATCGCTCTCGGAATTTTCTCCTCAATTATCGTTCTTCTTTCGGTAATATTTGCATTTTATTTGTGTCTAAACGCAAAAATGCTTTCATTATTCATTGACTATTATTTACTGGTTTCGCTAATTGATTTGTCAAAAAAGTTCACATTTGGCTATTGAATCGGCACCGTTTTACTCTAACGGACAAGGCAACCCTTGATAATAGAGTGCGTCTCTCATTCACACAGAGAAAAATGTATGTCATATATGGCTCCTGAACTGCGTTTGTATGTCATATATAACATACATTCTGTTATATATAACAGACAAGCGCAGTACAGGAGCCATATATGACAGACATTTCTCTGAGTGCACAATCTAGCTGCTCTAACAGAAAATGATGCCGGGTCCGGTAAAGTAAACCAGTGCAGAATCTCATAATGTCGAGGTGAGGTTATCAAGGAAATTACTTTACAGGAGGCCGTGCACGCGTACCTCGGAGAATCTACCATGAGAGACTTCAAAATTGCTTGCTTCGAATCGCTGTTGAAGAGACCAATGGCGTGAGTACATCATTTATTTCGAAACAAAGTAGAGTTTTCATAATTTTCAAATGCTATGAAACCTGGAACTGTATTTTTAGTTTAAATTTGTTTCGCCTTCAGCTACTTCGACCGTCAAGATACTTCTCCAGCAGCTTGTTCCGTTCTGCTGGCACAACAACCACCCATCGCCATATCGGTATTTTATCTAGTAATAGCTTCAAAAATAGGCTATACAATCTGTGCACCGTTATTACATTTATAAAATGATGCGATCACACCAAAAAGTCAAATGACGGACTTCCGTTGTTTACCACACAGGCACGTACGCGACCCTCTCACTTTTGCCCGCTCTCTCGCTTTGGTAAACACAGGAAGTACCATTTTGACTTTTTGTGTGTTCGTATCATTTTATCTATAAATGTAATAACAATCCATTCAACTAGAACTAATGTTTTCTCTCAATATTCCTCCTATCCTTTTGTGTGCGTCTGTATTCGAAATTTTCTTTGATCTCCGTAAACACCGTGAATATCAGATCGTCGATGCCAAAATGGCAACTCTCATCGAGAATGTCTTCGCTGGCACGCTCATCGCTGTGATCACTTTCTTCATTTGCATTCCCAACGGACTCGTAAGCTGATTTTGTTCGGATTCTTTTCTTTCAAATACTTTCAATATGTAAAAGTGATTTAGCATGTTGTAAACAAATCGTTTGTTCAGATCGGTGTCGTATACGTCATCATTTTCTTCATCACTTTCACTGTTCTCGAACACTACAGCACGAAAGCGTACAATGAAGTCGTGGCAATTGATAAGTCGGGAGAGGTACGTCGCTTCACTTTGTAAGTGATCACATGATTCCAGATCTACAGACCAGGGTTAGAGCGAGAGAGTGTACAAAAGTGAGAGAGTCCCTCTCGATTTCACACACTCTCTCACTCCAAAGGCCTTTCTGGAAGGTTGACCGGTCTGTGGAATGATGTGTGATGAGTCGCTGGAGCTTGATTCGCTAGAAATAATTTTTCACAGACGCATTGATTAGTGTCTAAAAAGAACAATTCAAAAGAGCAATGGCTTTTATTTTGTTTTTGCAGCTCGCGATGGAGATGTTCGACAACATTTCGACCATCCAACAACTCGCTGTCGAATGCCATTTCCATGAGAGATTCGATGGATTCCAAATGAAGAGGAGAGTACCGCTTGCGAGAGTAAGTATTGAAACTAATTGTAAACAGAATCTATTGAAACCGCATGTTATGCCGCCCAGCGGGATTGCATACAGTTGTTCGGTTTACATTTGCATTCACTTTATCCATTTTATAATATATTTTTTTCAATTTCAGAAAATCCGATGTCTCTCAGTGGTGCACGCAGTGAATGAGTCGGAAGTGATGCTGCTCGACTTCATCGCCACTTGTGAGTTTGATGTTTCACGAATCCATCAAAACATAACAAATTCCACAGTGATACAACCGTTTTCAGCCATCGGAATCTACTTTGTCTACGAAGGAATGATTGATATCCAGCAGATGTATGCTACTGAGGTAAGAGAGGCTTATATTATTTAGTAAATGAGGGCAAATTATGTGACATCTGTTTCCGGACCGTCAAATTCGTAATTTCATAATTCATAGGACATAATCGTATTTACAGTGCTGCATTTCCTTCATTGGTTGGACTGCAGTCGTCATGAGCGAGTCTTTCAAGGTATTTGTTGTCAATTTTGTAATTGGCTAGAATTGGGAATTTACACTGATGTTGTTAATTTTACATTGCCAATTACATTGCCGATTTACATTGCCCCTCAGGCATAGGGGTGGTCGAGACCGCCTTGCGTGTAGAAGACTTAACACCTTTACCTTTTTATTGTGTAGGTAGTACCGGATAAATATACAATCAGAGATCGTTGAGAGCATACTGCAGAAATATGCAAGTTTAGTATCAAACAACTGCAATTTCCGTAACTGAAGGGATGATAATTTTTCAATTCACCAAATTGTTTTGGGAATGATTGGGTTACGTAGTGCTACAACTGGCTTATCGGTGTCTCATCTACCGTAGTTTGCTACTGTAAAACACTTGGCATGGAGCATATTTGTCTTTAGATAATGCAAAAAATAATCGTTTCATTATCAGGACATTATGTCCGGTTCGGCAGCGGCGCGACTTCTCTTCGGATTGATCGATCCTACCATTGAGGAGAACAAGAAAGAGATGGTCGATGGCAGTCAGTTGGTGAGTTTTTTCTCAAAAAAATTCTTCTCCATTGGCATACTCTTGCGCAAGCTTGTAACCTCACTATTGCAACGATAGAATGGACCAAATACTGACCGATCCTACCTGAATAATCCACGACTTGTGGGAAGGAATTCTAGTGTGTGGTTATAGATAATAAGAAAGTATTTTATTATAAAAATAGAAGATTTAAAAATAATGCAGAATCTCAACGGCTCAGTGCGAGCAGACTCTATTTCCTTCGCTTATCCATCGAGACCAGAGAGAAGAGTCCTCAATGGAGTATCGTTTGGAGTTGAAGAAGGTTAGCAGGCAGGTCACGAATGTACAACGCAAAATTTTGTGTCACTCAATTTTGTATCTAACGTGAAACATAGATGAAAGCGACATATACATTTTGTTGTCATATATCATCCTTGCCTGTGCGAAGTGCAAAATCGATTACTATTTGAATAATCACATTGTTTAAGGCCGCTCACTCGCTTTCGTGGGTCCTTCAGGAGGAGGAAAGAGCACCATTGTCAATCTCCTTGAGAGATTCTACAATCCGACCGATGGACAGTTGGTAAGTAACTGATATGTTTCAGACTTAGTCCATAGAACTTTGTAGATATTATTTGCCAGTTCATCATCTCCTAGCGCTCTACATGTAACAAACAACCAATTTTCAGTACCTTGACACTCTCCCCCTTCCCTCCGTTCCCTCTACAACTCTTCGATCAACGATGGCCCTCGTCAGTCAGGAGCCCGTGCTGTTCAGAGGAAGTGAGTCTTTCCACATAATTTCATGCAAATTATAAACACTTAATTTTCGACAATACATTTATACAACCAATGAAAACATTATTTTTTTCAGGCATCGCCGACAATGTGAGATTGGGAGTGGAAAATGTTTCTGACGAAGATGTGAGAAAAGCTTGCAGACTGGCAAACGCTGCCGATTTCGTTGAAGACTTCCCTGAGGTGAGTGAAGTGCGAGCATTTCAATTTAGGAGAAAACGCTATCGTTGAATATTGAATTTTCTTCCATATTCGAATGGTTATTTTTTTAAGTTAAAATACATTCTATTATATAATTATTAATGCAGGGCTACTCAACTCCAGTGGGAGAAAAGGGTCGATCGCTGTCCGGCGGACAAAAACAAAGAATTGCTATTGCGAGAGCTCTCGTTAGAAATCCACAAGTGATTATTCTTGATGAGGCAACGAGTGCATTGGATACTCAGAGTGAAAAGGTGAGATTTGTTTTTAAATACAGAAATAGGAGGGCTTGAATGACTAAGTGGTAAAGCTTTAAAACTTTTTGAACTATACGTTCTATTGAAGGTAGTCCGAGAAGCTCTGCTGACTTCGGCTAAAGGACGAACTTCCATTTCAATCGCGCACCGATTAGACACTATCAAACACTGCGGTATGTTCATAGAAAGCTCATCGATTTTTCGACAAGATTTCCCTATTCAAATGTTTGAAAAGGTGATGACTCTTTCTTTTCAGACGAAATTTGTTTCGTCGAGGGAGGTCGAATTGTTGAAAGAGGAAATCACGATGAATTGATGGCAAGGAGAGGAAAATATGCAGCGATGGTAGAACAACAACGATTGAGCTGAGAAGAATCCGGAGGAGTAATAATCTGAACCTCTCAATTCTGCATGTTCTCTCGCAATGGCTGATCGATGAGAGAGAATGTAGAATGAGGAGAGTCTGATAATTACTCAACCGAAGTAGTTTAGGAAACATTATTTATCTTTTCTGCTAAATACTGGTTCGTTGCCTTTATAGCTTTCGTTGATTAGGTTTCTGCTCAATAAGACGAATTTACGTCACTTTACGTATCTTATTGTTGTTATTGCTATTGTTGTTAGTCGAACTTCATCGTCTTTCATTTTAAGTTTTTCTATTTGTACAATCGTCATATTACCTATTTGAACTCTTGTACTTATGTTTATTTTATAATAAATATAAATTGATTATACATACTAACGGTTATTCGACATTTGGAGCGCACACGCGTAGTGTTCTTGATCACTTTATTTCAATATTCTTTAAGTTTCTCGATAATAGTGAATTTTCAAATTAATGTATTCGATTAAAGTCGTCGATTAAGTCGTCGATTTAATCTCATATCTCTGAAATTACAAGTAAGCGAAAATCTTCGAAAGATTCTGGCAGGTAGCATTTCTGCAATAGTTTCAACACTATCACTTTTGCAGCTTTTCCCCAGGGACTAATACTTTCACATTATTTTACTTTGCAGACAGCTGACGCTGCAATTCTCCAAGGAAGCCTCCTTGGCCCTGTTGCCCCCTTTCTTTCCCGTGTCCCTGACACCTCGAGTTCGAAGACCACTTCTGCTCTCGAATGATACCTCCTGCAGGCCTTTGGATTGATGCCATGCTATATTTACATGACGTACTTATAATACTATCTCGCCTTGAATAAAAGATTTATTTTAAAAACAAACAATATCGCACAATCAATCGTCCATCAACGCAAGACATTCCCCCACGAACCCAATCATCATTTTCCACGATCGCTCAGCCGCCTTCTACTGGTATCCCACGCCCGTTCCTCCAATATGATCCGCGTCTGCAGAACATTCAAATAATCATATTTCGCGCCATATTTATCCTGGGCATTTTTTCGTCGACGAATTTGAGTCCCACCAGTGCATTTCTCGCAGCCGTCAATCTTCCCCCGAGATCAGATCGATCTCCGGCAATTAGGGGACGCATGATACTGAAACATTCCTCCTGAAAGAAACCATCAAAATATGATTTCTCACTTTTCCGTGTTTTTTTTGTTGAGATACGCGACTTTTGTAACACCCGAAAACGATTAATGTGCCTATTCTCATTATTCTCGCTCTTGCACATACAGGGTGTCTGAAAAGTTTGGTGACAAATTTCGGTTGTCATATCTCATCAGCTAATGAATGATAGAAGCTCCTATTGTGCATGGATAATATATAATGTTATAGCAGTTGACTACCAAAATTGGGCCTATATACCAGCTCTACTTTTCTCGCAGATTCTGTAAACTTCATCTCCTTAAATTGCCTCTGCGCCGCTGCTCATTTTTTTTTAAACTGAATTTTTTGTGGCCTACTCAGTAATGCGAACTTCACGTTCAACTCATCATATGAGAGGAAAAAGTCAAAAAAGTGCATTATAGCAGTTCTAGATCAGTTCATTGAAAGAAAAGTTTTGCAGAGTTACTCGTGAAGCACATAATTTCAGATGTAAAAATAGTTGCAATTTCGAGTTTCGTTTAAAGTTGTCGAATCCTCTCCCAGAGTGAAACTAAGAATGAGCTAACAACGCCAATGCCAACCATTGGTAATATTGGACATTGCACCTTAAAACAGTGATATTGTGATCAATAATTATTATCGAGTTTGCAATCAGAAAAAAAAACGTTTCACGACTTTAGAAGAAGCTCCTGCGCGTCTTCGTAAGAGTTGAAATGAAGTTGTGCCTGGGGCATGTAAACAAATAGTAGGGGTACTTACGCCACTACACAAATTACAAATATAAGTAACCTGACTAAAGAAATACGCTTTTGCACTAATCTCGTCTTACCGCGCCGAAATTTAAATTTTCATTTTAAAAATAATTTTTAAATAAGCGATTGCTCTAGGAGGAAATGTCATTTGCAGAGGTATAGAGTATGGTCAAGCCTCATTCTGAAAAAAAATCTAGCCTTGTATCGAAGAATTGGCATGAGGGATCATTCTTGGAAGGCATTGAACTTGCACCTCAAAATACGCAAACCACGATATCTCAGATCAGCAAAATAACATCAAAGTAATGGTCCTGCCTCAATCCTTCAAATGGTTCGCTCTAATTGTCAGGATGTAATACCCAACCTCAAACCATTATATGGTATAAATTGGAGAGCGACTGGGCATTCGCGTAGAAAAGAGATCGGCATGCAAAATTTGTCACCAAACTTTTCAGACACCCTGTATTTTTTCTCAATTAAACGTTAGAGTGAGTGAATATTATTTCCCCTAAAATATTATTTTAAAAGAATCGATCACTTCCATTGTGAGGTCAGCATTTCTTAATCCTTTCTTATTACTGTTTTGAATCACGCACAGATTGCTGACTGTCGGAATTATGATGCTGATAAAATGATAAGAAATTGAAGTTGGATGGAAAGTCGATGGCGATTCTTCGCTTTTGCAGATTTTTTACGACTTTTATCGATATTCATTTCCCAAATCGATTTTAACAGAAAAGGAAAAAGTAGACCTGCAATTTATAGAATATAGTAACACTTATTGTGGTCGAATTAAACACAAGTGATCAGTCTCAAATTGAGAATTGTCAACTCTAAAATTGTCTAAAATTTAAAATTTAAAACTCTAAAATTTAAAATTGTCAACTGAAATATCAAACTCTCAAACCACGTCATAAAATTGCTGAAAGGCCTTTGCTCATCATTTAAAATAACGAAATTGTAAATTTTTATTTCGGCATTTATTTTCCTATTTAGCCTTCTAATTCACCCCCGTCTCTCTAATTTCTTATTATCAATCTTTCTTTCGCTCTTTATCTCTCTCTTTCTCTCTCTCTTCCGATCTATTTCTATCTCTTTTCCTCTCATTTCGAAACATCATTCGCTTAGTCGTGTCAGCTACACGCCTCGTGTAGCTGATAAAACATTTATCGAGTGTGCCAATTGATTTTTTCTCTCTTATTGACCAATTCTTTGCTCAATGCTTGTCATATCGCTTGCAATTATATATCCTTTATATTATTTCAGTCATGGCGACGCTTGAGTTCGGAGGGGAAACTCGAATTGAGAGCGGAGTCGAGCTTCGACAGGCTTCCGATGGTGAGATTGCATACATTTTAGGGTTGCCCGTTCGGCGTCTTTTCTTTTTCTCTAGTTTTCTCTCTCTCCCTTATCAACCGTATTACTGATCTCTCGCTGAGAGAGTCGTAATACGAATACCGAACTTGCATCCCTAATACATTTTCATATTCAAATACCCAGAAAATAGAAGACAACGAGTAAATAAATGGAAGAACGAGAGACTCTCTCACTTCTTCGTTCCCACATCACATGCTTTAATTTGAAATCGTGATCATGAATGATGGTAGAAATTGCAGGAACAGTATTTTATGTGAAAGATGAGGATGAATCGTCGATTTACGTTCTTTACAAGTTAGTTTTCAAATGAATTTTCAAATTCGTCGAAAACTCATTCCAGTGGCAAAAAAGTGACCGCGACGAACTCGTGGGACGGAGACATCGCAAAGTTTTGTAGCGAATGCTTTGGCAACGCACTTTATTTCATAACTCGAAATAAAAAGGTAATTACTGTTCTTTCATATCCCAATCGGTTTCCTTTATTTCAGATCTACACAGCGATATTTCGCCCTCCCAGTGAAATTCAGATCACGTGCATTCGCGAACTCGCTAACGTCGGAAACGAATAAATGTTAAAATTGAAATATTGAACTACAGGGAGAAACGTATAATTTCTTCATGTTGATAAGCAGGAAAAGAAATGGAAAAGAAGTCATTTATCGCGCTTGTGATGATCCGACTAATGGAATTATTGTGGATGTACCTAAAGAAAAGCTCGTAGGATGCGATCCACAAGCAGTTCACAGGTAAATTAGTGAAGAGACTGAAAACAAACAAAGAAAGAGTTTTTAGGGGCAAGCTAATATACCGAAATACTTGTTTGGACGAAGGGACAGCGATTCATTTGTCTCCAAATATAATAGTTGTCAAGTGTGGGCGTGTAGTGAGTTACTACCAATATTTTATTCTATAAATCGTTTGAATATTCTCTAAGAAACATTCCCATATTGTAATATTCAGGACATATTTGCTAACGATGATTCTCCCCTCGTGTATACCTGCCAATACGATTGGAAATCATTATTTGCAATTGACACAACCACAATGGAGACTCTCTCTATAAAATTGCCGTGAGTGAAATGGAACTTTGATAATTTTCCGCTTATTGATCGGTATTTGTGCAAAGAAATAAAAATTATGAATCATCATTCCGCGTTTCAATCAACGTACCTATGATTCAGTGAGATACGTTGCAACGAACCCGAGATCACGATAGTCCGATTATGTATTTTGCATTGCATACCCGAGTTTGTTGGTTTGTTTGCGATCAACATTCGATATTTTCACGATTACAAAAAAAACAAAATACCATTGTTATACCGTTGCAGAAATCCGGTATGTAATTCAACGACTGCCTACTATTACAATATCGTTGGCGTTCACGGAGGGCAAATTAATGTAAGACGAGTAACGGGGACAAAAGTCGGAGACATCTGGGAAAGGACCGACGAAATCTGCAATGCGAACTTTCCAGTGAGTTCATTTTTTTTCTTTCGAGAAATAATAAATACTAACAAACAATAGATGGATCAATATTTAATAAACGAGTATATTTCGCTAATCGAGTTGTTTTTTTTTGGTTTCCTGTTTCTGGCGATTATAATTCTGGAACAAAAAAAAACAAAATAAAAAAGGACAAAAATATTCCAGGAAGCTCTCAAACATTTTGAGAGGGCTGCTGTGGAAAGAGACCAGACAGGATATGTTAAAGAGAAGAGAAGGAGAGTAGTCGAAGAAAGAAGATTTGCGGAATTACAAGAAACAACGAAGAAACTGATTCCTGATCAGGTTTGTTTTTTGTTTTTTTATTACAAAACAATTTAAACGAGAACGGTGTATCGTTTCCCTGTACTGCGATGTAAAAATCTCCATTAGTTTTTTTTAATTGACCGAAAGATCCAATAATTACAAACAGCAAAATTAAGAAATTGAATTCGCGCATTTTCTATTTATTTTTATTGATTATTTCGGTTCGCAGTGAAGGCAGAGACATTTGTTTATTTGTTCCAAAAGGAGTGCAGACTGTCTTAATTCGATATCTAAGTAAATTCGATATCTATTCATAGTCTGAGTGGAAAGTATTAGAGATGATCAGTCGAAAAATGTCTTTGTCTGAAATAATTTCGAACAAAGGTCCCGTTCCGGTTCGTTCCGGTTCAATCCTTTGTTATCCTTTGTTCTCCCACTTATTCCGGCTTTTCGACTCTAGAAAGTATACATACATTACATTATCAGGTTGATCAGAAGATGCATTTGATCAATGATGAGATGAACCAACTTCGACTGAGAATGGATGAATTGGAGAGAGAAGTGAGCATTTTGAATCGTTCCTCGTATTCAATTGCTAAAAGAGTGTTTTAGAATGGGTATTTCGAACAAAATAAATATATTCACACGAAGAAGAGAAAATAAGAAGAGACGAAATGAAATTGCTCTAACTAAAGTACGTACACTATTTGATGAATTACTTTACAGAACACGGAACTGAAAGATCAGTTGGCTGAATCGAATGGAAAATACCAAAAGCTACTCATGATGCTGAGAACAATGGAAAAGTTTATATTTCGGCTCGATACGTCTCTCATCATCAATTGTCCATCTACACCAAACACTCCTCCATGAATCCGATCATCATTTTCCACGATCGCTCAGCCGCCTTTTTCTGGTATCCCACGCCCGTTCCTCCAATCTCATCCGCGTCTGCAGAAAATTCAAATAATTATAGTTCGCGCCATAATTTCTGTAAAAAATGACTGAAAAATGATTTCTGGCGGCAATTTCAAATATGCCTTACGCGGCTCGGTGAAGCAGTGGAGAGCGAATCCGTGCTCGATATACGTCCAGTCCGCATTGCGTGCGTTCATTTCCTCGTAGAACTCAACGATCTGTAGAGATCAAAGATCAAATCAGTGCTTACATCGAGGGACTCATAGATCAAAGATCAATCAATACCTGTTCCTTTGGAACGTGTGGGTCTGCCTGGCCATTGTGAACCTGACAAAGATAAAATATTTTGTGAAATTGTTTAAAGTCTTCTTTAGCTGGAAGAGATGAATTCAAAGATCAGCCTAACCTGATGCTGATCAGTGCTCGTGGTAGTTATTTCCCACTACCCTCAGTTAGATAATATGCTGTCCCAAATTGATATGAGCGTACAGAAACTAGATTGTTTTGAATGGTTTTGTATAATTGAAATTAAATTAACAAGAAAATGGAAAACCTGGATTGACGCCTGCATGCCTATAAGCGGGGCATCGGGGATCGGCATGAGACCTCCGTGAAAAGAGACTGCTGCTCTGAAATCGAAGTATAAGAGCCCGTTTGCTAAAGAGTCCGACAAATCTCGGTACAGCAAAAAAGTGATGACCTAAGATAACAATGGTAAGCTTCGGTAAGCTGAGAAAACTTGCCAAATCTTTTGTTGTGTTGCCGTTTTGTTGCGCATTGGGCGTCGATAAAATACAATTCCCCGATATCGCATAACTACTCAGAGAGTGTACATGTCTTCAATTTACATACTCCGGAGTGTGTAATGTGGTCTCTTACTTTCTGAATTGTCTACATGCTCTCTCAGTGTAGGAATAGCAGAAGACGTTGCGCTCTGCGTACCGTATACAGAGTGCAAAATCCCCTGCACCATATCTACGCTATATTTTCCAATATAGCAATAATAAATAATATTAATCGTCCACCTGACGTGACTCACTTGAGACCGGGTACATTTATCCTCGCCATATCAAGAGCACAGAGGCCTCCGAAGCAGTAACCGATGCATCCAATCTTCAATTGTAAGAAAATAAAAGAGACATTTTTATTGAATTTGAATATTTCGAAAAAAATCGTCGGAATCGTCAGAAATCTAAAATAAATTTATCGCTTTCACCTGAGCCTCACCTTATTTTCATCGACGAACTTCAGTCCAACCAGTGCATTTCTCGAAGCCGTCAATCTTCCCCCGAGATCAGATCGATCTCCGGCAATTAGGGGACGCATGATGCCGAAACACTCCTCCTGTAGGGCATCACTATTAGGTTTCGGGTTTTAGGCAATGAATATTGAATCTGAAACCACCGGAAAAAGGCACACCTATTTTATATCAATCCAGTGGCGCGAACTCAATAATGAAATGTATTTTCAGCGGCCTAATTGATATCTTCTAAATTTCGTTGCCTGATTAAGCGACTTAGCCTGACATTGAGACCAGAAACCCTAACAAATTTTAAGACGCGTGAGGAGATGTATTAATTTTTAGCATACACACAGAAAAAAAAGTCTTATATGAGGCCCATGACCCTTTCAAAAGTCTTATATATAAGAACTGAAGTCTTATATATAAGACTTTTGAAAGGGTCATGGGCCTCATATAAGACTTTTTTCTCTGTGTGTACTGATCAAAACGGAAGAATCGATCATCGTTGTTAAATTAATGTGTCTCGACAATAAAAAATGCCCGATAATTTGGGAGATACTCGTAGAGTGAAAACGGCAAACACACCTTGGTAGTTCCCGTCACTCCTTTTCCGTAAACATCAGCAGCCAAGGCTACGTATCCTAGCTGCAATAACGAGTTAATTAAAAAGAAAAAAACTAATCCATTTTCTGATATTGGTACATTTTGAAAATCGCTCAATCAGGCAACAAAAACCTAGAAGATATTTTTTTAGTGATTTTTAAAAAATAAAAAGACAACCTTTTCTTGAAAATCCAAATAAATATTCTGTGCAATGTGTATTAATGTTTAACCTTGGCCAATTCCTCCGCTCGTTCCTTTTCGAAGAACGTGCATCCGCCGAAGGCATGTAGTACGAGAATTGCTGGATGCTTAGAGGAACAATTTTGGAGATCACTGAAAAACACAAACTTACAACAGTAAAATCTGCAATAAACGGGTCAGGGCGAGAAAGAGTGTGTAAAAGCAACAAAAAACCGGTTCGATTCTCATTGACGGAACAGGTGAATTAAAACGGATGCCAAACTTACGCTGGATAGCAGAGAAGCCCCTCGAAAACTTTGCCGCTCGCATCCGTGTACTCGAGGGGTCTCTGAATAATTGGAATAACGAAACCCTGAATTTAAAGTTTGAAAACGGGGATTAGTGAAGTTATACTTAAATATTGACAACAACAATGATTGTCGGACTCGCTTGCCGGATTGACTAGTAATGAGGACGAGGTCGTACCTTTGTGATGGGCATTATGGAGAATTTTAGAGAGGAAAAACTTCCTGGGATGAAGATTGGGGGACGATTGGCAAGTGGAACAACACGCGGATGTGTAAAAAATAAGAGGAGGAGAAAATGGTGGTGATGTTGTTGTTTAACGACTGTGCGGTTGTTAGTCTATATGCGTACGTGGAAAAAAAACAGAAAGAAATTGTAGTTAACGAATGGACGCACATTGTAGGCACATAATATTTCGCAAAAAGGAATTTTGAGTGAGAGAGCTCTTTAAAGAAGGCTTCCCACGAATATTTGGTCACATAGACTGCCAACGCAGTGTTGCGGGGGGAAACGCTCACCAGATCACATTGCAACGCATCCGAAAATCTACCATAATCTATAAATCGATATATTGTAGCTCAAACGGCTACAAAAGAGACAACAATCGACAGGCAACGCGTGGTAAAACACAGGGAATAACATGGAATCGACGTAAAATGAAGTTGCCAACAGTATAATATTGTTTCCCTAAGCGGATAATATCGGTTTCCATAAAAAATATAATAGTTTTCGTAACGGAACCATTATAAATTGCTCCAAAATCTATTTTCGCTCTATTTTCGTGTCCCGGTATACACTTATTGAAAATATTGGCTTATTAAAAATCAGGCAAAGTTGGTTCGTGGGAGGCCTTCTTCAAACTGAGAGCGACTCTCTCACTTTTGAACACTCTCTCTCCATTAACACTTTCTTCATCCTCTGCATGTGCAAATGAATAGGACGAGGGGTGTTCGACAATGAGATTTAAGAGGAAAATTTTAACTTTTCGAAATACACATTCTCAACTAGCCTACAGTCGCGCCGGAAAGTATTCGTACACTTTGTTTTTCTTGTGTAACTTTCGCAGTAGTTGAGCAATTAACTTGAAAAATTTATTGGAGCTAGCCAATCCATTTCCTAATCGGACGCTTATATTGCGGTGTTTGGAGCCAGTCGTCTGGATTGCATAGTGCTGACGCAACTAAACATCACTTTTTTGAAAAAGTAACGCTCGGAGGAAAAAAATCTCCTACGTGCCAGTTTAACAGAAGTTGTAGATCTACCCATTGACTACCCAGAAAAAAAATTTCAAGATGCTGCGATGTTTCTCCTTTGCAGCAACCTTGCTGCAAAAATGAGGCTGCAAACTCATAACTCGGCTCCCAGACAAGCTAGGGACCCGTTCTTGGGCTCAAAATGATCCGTATGGTGAGCCCAGACATCTCTGAAAGTTTGATACAGATTGGTCAATATTTGCCTTTAGGGCACTAAAAAGTCGCTTTTTTGCATACCCCAACTTTGAGGGTGCTCAACTCAAAGGGTGAATTTTCTAAAAATATGGTTCCTGTGTAGGAACGACCCAAAACCATCCAAGAATCGTTGCCCAACTTTTTGTAGCATCAGAGTTTTTTTCCTGCATGGCGCGATCGCATCCCTGGCGCGCGCTGGTTTCGAAATGTATCGTCTCTCCCTTTGCATAATCTCGCCCCGCCTCGTTTCCGAACACCAGCGCGCGCCAGGGATGCGATCGCGCCATAAAGGAAAAAAACTCTGATGCTACAAAAAGTTGGGCATCGATTCTTAGATGGTTTTGGGTCGTTCGTACACAGGAACCATATTTTTAGAAAATTCAGCCTTCGAGTTGAGCACCCTCAAAGTTGGGGTATGCAAAAAAGTGACTTTTTTGAGCCCTGAGGGCAAATGATGTGCAATCTTCACCAAACTTTGAGAGATGTCTGGGCTCACCAAATGGATCATTTTGAACACTAGAACGGGTCTCTAGCTTATCTGGGAGCCGAGTTATGAGTTTGCAGCCTCAATTTTGCAGCAAGGTTGCTGCAAAGGAGAAAAATCGCAGCATCTTGAAATTTTTTTTCTGGGTAGTCAATGGGTAGATCTACAACTTCTGTTAAACTGGCACGTAGGAGATTTTTTTCCTCCGAGAGTTACTTTTTCAAAAAAGTGATGTTTAGTTGCGTCAGCACTATGCAATCCAGACGATTGGCTCCAAACACCGCAATATAAGCGTCCGATTAGGAAATGGATTTGCTAGCTCCAATACATTTTTCAGCTTAATTGCTCAACTACTGCGAAAGTTACACAAGAAAAACAAAGTGTACGAATACTTTCCGGCGCGACTGTAGATGTATTGAGGTAAAATAAACCCAAAAATAAAATAAACTACTGATAAGTTAGGGTTAGCACATTTATAGTAATTGTTTATTATCGTGTAAAAACTACTATCATTTGTTTGTGTGTGCCCTTCACTCTGAATATTTCCGGGTTCACGTTATATCCAGGGGGAGATTCGTAGCCGGTTATTTCACATTCGGTTATGTCTCATCACTGATATATCACGCGGGTCATACTGATGCGGGCAATTATGTTTCGATAAGTTCTTCGGGAAAAAATAATTTATCACACAATAAATTGTCCATCTACAGAAGACATTCCTCCATGAATCCGATCATCATCTTCCACGATCGTTCAGCCGCTTTCTTCTGGTATTTCACCCCCGGCAATCCCATCTCATCGGCGTCTTTAAACAATTCAAATTTTGAATTTCCCGCTACTACTCTTCAGAAAATGAACTCCTGTCGAAATTTCGACAGCAGAGCTTCTTTTTTTGTGATTTTGGCTGTAAGTTTAAATTTGAATTACGAGGTACGGCGAACGCGTGGGGCAAATCCGTGCTCGATGTACGACCAGTCCGCCTTGCGTGTGTTCATTTCATCATAGAATTCGGCAATCTGTATAGATCAAAGATCAAATGAGTGCTAAAATCCAAGAGATCAAAGACCAATAAACACACTAAACCTGATCCTTTCCAACATGTGTGTCCGCCTGGCCATTGTGTACCTGAAAAAGGATCAGCCCGTTATTTCACTGTGGATCAAATTTACAATATCTGGTAGTTATGTACCACCATGAGTTCTGTGATAAAAGATGTTACTATTGCATAGATAATCGATAAATTCATATAATTTTAATATTTCAAATAATAAGTAAATAGCAAACCTGGATAGATGCCTGCATGCCCGTGAGAGGGGCGTCCAGAATGGGCTTTAGCGTTCCGTGGAAGGAAACTGCTGCTCTGAATTTGATAAGGTCCAACAATTTCCGGAAAGGGGTCAGGAGCGAGAAAGTGAATGAAATTGAGAGAGCTCTTCTCGCTTTTACACGCTCTCTCACACTCGATCTTTTTTGTGGTTTCATCTGTATGTGCAATTCCTTCTGTTCTCTTTCCCAGAGCGGCAAGGCTATATTCAAAATCCGAAAAAAATAGCAGTTTCCCTTAGTGACTTTCTTGTTTTTGTTGTATATTAATTATTTTGCACTGTGCAATGTGGACATTCAGGAATGAATCCACCCATTGTAACAGTGTTCTTCCGCGAGCCCAGCTCGAAGTCGGGCCTTTACCTTTACCTTTTAATGATTTGTGTTTTTCTTGTAATTGTCTTATTTTACAGCTTTCCTCGTGACTCGCATAAATAATATTACTCGTCGACCTGTCGAAACTCACTTGAGTCCGGGTACATTTCTCCTCGCCATATCCAGAGCACAGAGACCTCCAAAGCAGTAACCGATGCAGCCAATCTAGATACAATTATTTTTTTGTTAAGATGATACTCATGATAATTAGTTAATTACGGTGTTTAATAAGGGAGCTATTTCTTGGTTGCCGCATTGTTAAAATTAGCAAATATGTAAAACTATTTAGTTTAAAACCTGGTAAACAACTCGAAATCATCATACAATAAGCTGATACTGAATGTTAAAATGATAAACAAATCATTTATCGATCTCGATAATGAAGTTGTCCTCACTTTGTTCTCGTCGACGAATTTGAGTCCAACCAGTGCATTTCTCGCAGCCGTCAATCTTCCCCCGAGATCAGATCGATCGCCTGCCGCTAGAGGACGAACGATGTCGAAGAATTCCTATAGAGGAGGAAACCATTCTTCACTCAGATCAAATTTGTCTGGAAAGTGTTCTCCAACGTTGCAACTCTCCTCCTTCTAAACGCTCTTTCGTTTGAGCAATCGAGAGAGAGAGAGAGCGAGAGAGAGAGAGAGAGAGAGAGAGAGAGAGAGAGCGCGTGGAATGAGGAGGTTGGAGAACCTCCTCATCACCTCGGAGAACCGTTCTCCTACCAAAATAGCGCTCTGCATCGTGGGTCATATTGGACTCGAGACTAAAATTACGGAGGGGTGACAATACGGCAACGACATTTCGGCAACGGAGGATTTCAAACTTGAATAACTTTCTTCAAAATCGACCCCTTGGGCTAATCGAAGTGGTATACTGGTCAGAATCGTTAGGGCTTTCGGAATAGCTAATTAGAATTTCGACTAATTAGCTAATTAGTGGAAATTTCAAGCGTGCCGGAGAAATATATTAAGCACCACAATCGATCGGGGTATTGGTAGTGAGGAAAAAATATTTCAAAGATTGCTCTAGTTTGCATTGACTTATGAGCCGTTGCCGTAATGAAGTTGCCGGATTGTCACCCCAACCCCAAAATAACTACGTTGTTTATAATTAGGCATTGGTGAGATAATTCGTAAAGCACATTATGATGGTATCACTGGTAAGAGTCCTCATCGAATTTAACTAATTACATCGAATTTAACTAATTACATAAACATTCCCGACTACATCATAAGGAAAGAGGGCGAACAGGGAAAACGCACCTTGATAGTTCCCGTCACTCCCTTTCCGTACACATCGGCTGCTAAGGCGACGTATCCCAGCTGCAATTATCGATTGCTAAATATAGATAATGTTATTTAAAAAGTATCACACAATTGGCGATTTATGCAACAGCACTAGAAAGCCCGATCAGTTACCACTGGACAAAAAATTACACGATAAGCTTGGGTCAGCACTTAGTAAATGGTAAAGAACGAATAGAGATCATCAATTGCCGATCACCTATGAAATATACACGAAAATGGAATAAATGTTTGACCTTTGCCAGATCCTCCGCTCGTTCCTTCTCGAAGGAAGTGCATCCACAGAGGGCGTGGAGAACGAGAATTGCTGGACGTTTAGAGGACGAATTTTCGAGATTACTGAAAAAAATTAGAATAATAGCCACGCTATTTCCCAACCCAGTATAGTCTCCTGACAGGCGGCGAGAGTGAGTTAAAGTAAGAAAAAAAGGGAAATCGTTTGAACGACATTCTGAAATTTAGCAAAATGAGGACGACTTCGTGCCATTTCTATAGAAATTTTAGCTGAGAAAGTAGACAGGTACAAGGTAATGAACGGAAAACTTACGATGGATAGCAGAGAAGTCCCTCGAAGACTTTGCCGCTTGCATCAGTGTACTCGAGAGGTTTCTGAACGATTTGAAGTTACTTATTCTGAACAGAATTTTAGGAATAAATACCACAAAAGAATCGCCGGTAGCCGGGCTAATAACATTTTTCCGCCGGCTAATGACTGTCCATTAAATAGCAAACACAAGCCACTCACGGAGGCTCATGGGGAGTATAAAAGCACACTCAGAAAAATGATATTAGTTTTAAAGGTGGTGTCCCACGAACTTTTGGTCAACTGAGTTCTCACTGTGGGCTTATCATGCTCGGTTCCCCGGTATGAGCCGCGCAAACCGCAAGTTCAACCTATTAGTTTGAACAAAGTTATTCGAGTTTGGCTCTGCGCCAAACTGACCCTGACGCGCAGGGATTCAAAAATGAGAGGGAAAGATAATGGGAAAAGAGGAAAGAGCGACCGCGCCATTGACAGATAGGAGATGAGGAATGAGGGAGCGCGAGATCGTAATACTCCTTCTTTAAACTATCATGATAGTCATGGTGGGCACATGATAGCAAAATATTATTAGTAATGTGCTTACCATTACTATCACTTACATCATTTCTTTTTGTGCACGGTCATGCAAAAAATGCGCAATTTAGGCATTTTTTTTTAAAAGGTTTGGTCCCCGCGCGAAAGCCCTCATTTCCTCGATATTTCATACGGTGCTTTCGCAGTCTGCGAACCGTAGATTTTTTTGATTTTTCTTGTGTGGGATTGAGTGTTTTGAGCGTGCCACTGGACCTCCAAATGCTACACAGTATCATGACCACTGCATTTGAAGAAAATGCACTCCATGCACGCGTGGTGTGCCTATCTACCGTATGCGCGAAAGAATGATTGAAACAAAGGCGGGAGAAAATTCACCACGATTTTCAGCAATTCAAATGAGTGGGCGGAGTTTCAGTACTATTTCTCAAATGCTGCTTTTATTGCACTCCCGTGAGACTGTGGCTACTTGCCCCGCCAACTGACCACTAGTTCTGCAACCGGTGATTCTAGAGGTGAACAGGATCGGGAAAGTTTGCAAACGCGAAAAGAACAAATGTTATTCATAAAGAGAGAGAAATGTGCACCAAGAGAAGAAGTCTAATTGGATATCAATAGTGAATGTGTGGCACGTCTGAGATGATGGCTCGATGGATATGATTATCGCGCAGCATATATATTGCTGGATTCGTGTGGACTTATTTCCCAGTAAGATTGGCTAGTGATGACGAAATGATACCTTTGTGATAGGCATAGCGAAGGAAGAAGTAGTGAGAGATGAAGCCCCTGAAATGAAGGAATTGATCACGGGCACAGCTCGAGAGAGGGTATATAAGACGGGGAGAGTGGTGGAGATGTAGCTGTTTACCGCATGTTAGGTTGTTTGTCTGCGAAAAGGCACGTAAAATGAATATAGTTCAGCAGTACTAAAGAGTATGAGAGAATTTTTTTTCTTGTTATATTTTTCCTATAGCCATAATCTTACTGATCACGGAAACAACGCGAGAGAGAGAGAGAGAGAGAGAGAGAGAGAGAGAGAGAGAGAGAGAGAGTAAACAAGAAGGAGGAGGCAAATGGCGGTGATGTAGCTGTTTATCGCATGTGAGGTTGTTAGTCTAGATACGTGCGTACGTGATAATTCTCAGGAAAAATTGTAGTTGGCGAATGAAGGCACATTGTCGGCACAAAATATTTCGCAAATAGGGATTTGAGTGAGAGATCACCTTAAATTGAGAGAGACTCTCTCACTTTTGCACACTCTCTCATCCTTCCTTGGAATCATCTGCAAATTAATAGGACGAGGGGTGCTCGACAATAAGATTGTAGAGGAAAACTGTAACATCTCTAAAAAACACACATTCGCAGCTTGCCGAGATTTATTGAGGTTAAATTAGCACAACAAAAAATAAAGTAACTGATGCATCGTTAGGTGAGCACATTTATAATATTATTTATTATCATTTGCCCACAACAATTGTCCTGATGTACTATCATTTTTGTTCATTTTTTCTTTTTTTTTGTGCACTTCACTCTTTGAATATTTCCGGTTACAGGTTAGGTCTAGGAGGAGTTTGGCAGCCTACACAAAATCAGATATGCTTCACCACTGATATATCGTGCGAGCCATAGTAATGCAGGCAATTATCTTTCCAGAATTTTTTCGGCAAACAATTTATCGTACACGTATATATCAATTATCCATCTACACGAGACAGTCCTCCATGAACCCAATCATCATCTTCCACGATCGATCGGCCGCTTTCTTCTGGTATCCCACGCCCGGCACTCCCATCCGATCAGCGTCTGTAAACAATTCAAATTTTTAATTTCCCGCCATCATTCTTCCTAAAAGGCTCTCCTGCCCAAATTTCGACAGCGACGCTTTTTAGTGATTTTTGGCGGTAAGTTTAAATTTGAATTACGCGGTTCGGTGAACGCGTGAAGGGCGAATCCGTGCTCGATGTACGACCAGTCAGCCTTGCGAGCGTTCATCTCATCGTAGAATCCGGTAATCTATAGAGATCAAAGATCAAACCAATTCATAAATAAAAATAACGAATAATGAAAAAAAATGAATAAAAATTCAATAAATTTACCTGATCCTTTCCAATGTGCGTGTCTGCCTGGCCATTGTGTGCCTATGAAAGATCAAAGATTAAACTATTATCTCACAAATAATGTTCAGAAAATCGATAACTCAATATTATTTCAATATTTCAAAATTATTTGTAAATTCCAGACCTGAATAGAAGCTTGCATGCCAGTGAAAGGCGCATCCGGAATGGGCTTGAGAGTTCCGTGGAAGGAAACTGCGGCTCTGAATTTGGATTTTCTCTTTTCAAAAATTCTAAAACTTCCTGAATTGGTCAGAAGATGAGTGAAATTGAGAGATTTTCTCTCGGTTTTAGCACTCTTTCTCACGCGAATTTTATGAGGCTTCATAGGGCTACACTCAGAGAAAAATTACTTCGTCGCATGCATGAAGTAATTAAAGAAGGAGTGTCAGCAAAAAATAGGATATGGAACTTATTATATTAATCGCTTACCCCTGTGAAGGATAATATAAATCCAAAATTTGGAAGGTCTATCTTTTCTCCAAACCGAAATACTCGCTTGCAAAGAAGCTACAGGGCTCAGGGAAATCAGGTTCAAGTGCTGCGCACGCGTGTTTTGGCGTGCGCGATTAGGTAAATCTATTGGTCAGCTTTCTCTCTCGTGTCGAATTTGCGTGCGCTTTCTCCCCGCTGGGGGAAAGAGGGAGGGAGAGAGGAGTTGCACTCTCTCTAATCTCTGCCCATCTGCAGACGCGCATTTGCCTAGAAAGCGTGCTCCATCCCAGACGTCAAACGATTGTTCTTACAGTATTATATCTTCACCAGGCAGGGTAATCGTGGTGGGATGTTTTGCTGACACTCCTTCTTTAATTACTTCTGTGGAAATACACTATAACTGTGTTTGAAGTAATCAATTACTTCGATTGCTGTTCTAGCGTATTTCCACAGAAGTAATTAATTACTTCATGCATGCGACGAAGTAATTTTTCTCTGAGTGTAGTCAATTGTGCATTTCAACTAAAAGAAGGCGACTCGCTTGAGACCGGGTACATTTCTCCTCGCCATATCCAGAGCGCAGAGGCCGCCAAAGCAGTAACCGATGCAGCCAATCTGGAGAGAATTATTTGATGTAATGATAAATCGATAATCAGCGCGAAAGTAATACGCAATTTGTTTATCGATTTTTAGAAAACACTGTCTCGTTCTGTACCATGGTATCTGGATGATGTTGCCCTCACCTTATTCTCATCGACGAATTTGAGTCCAACCAGTGCATTTCTCGCAGCCGTCAGTCTTCCCCCGAGATCAGATCGATCGCCGGCAATTAGGGGACGCATGATGCCGAAACATTCCTCCTGTAGGAAACTAGATACTCTCGTGTCTTCTGTTGGCTTTATATTTAAATTATTGATTTTTTTTGTAAATATATAAATAATTCTTATAATGTGCGTAAATTTATAACGAAACTACTATGCAAAACCACGCGCGGCTTGATAGCACTCCATATCAATATTTCCGTGATTTGATTATGTGCTTTCAAATAGCACTGGACTCCACGTTTTATGAAATAGGAAAATAATAAAAATATTTTTAGAAAAATGATTGCCTTCATGTGGAATATATTGTTCCGAAAATGGACTAATTCGCGCCAACGACGGTATTGACAAAACGGACGGAGGCTGCTTTGTTTTTGAATAGCAAAATACTTAATACGGATGAAATCACCGGTCAGATGCATCTTTCGTATGTATCGCCAAAGTGAAACATACTGCAAAAGGAAAGGGGGGGACGAAAATAGGAAACGCACCTTGGTAGTTCCCGTCACTCCTTTTCCGTAGACATCGGCAGCCAGAGCAACGTATCCCAGCTGCAATTATCGATTTGTAAATATTACTAATGCTAGTGTTTTATGCACTTGCAGGAGACAGCAGAATTAGTTTTCCACTTGATACGAACATTTTCGTGTGCACTCGTTTTGGCAGACATTTTGAATAACCAATAATATTCTGACCAGTTTGATATTTCACTATGCTAGGCGAGAAAGTGAGTGAAACGAGAGATTGCGGTAGGTCATTCTCACCTTTGCCAGATCCTCCGCTCGCTCCTTCTCGAAGAACGTACATCCACCGAATGCATGAAGGACGAGAATAGCTGGACGTTTAGAGGAAGAATTTTCGAGATCACTGGAAAATGCGAATGGTCAGAATAAAATTCATAAAAGTAAGTGGGGCTCTCTCATTTTCAGTAGTACATTGACAGGAAAACACTTACGATGGATAGCAGACGAGTCCCTCGAAGACTTTGCCGCTTGCGTCAGTGTACTCAAGGGGTTTCTAAATGAGAAGATGGATAAATGCTGGTTTTTTGGCCAAGAAATATGGAGAATGCAAAGTAGGAATACTAATAAACAGCAAGAGAAGTAGTGAAGTAGAGATCCACAATGAATGTGAGACACGTTTGTCGTGTTTGTTCACTATGTTTATTGTGTGATTAACTAGTGATGATGAACGCATACCTTTGTGAGGGCCATATCGTAGCAAGTAGTAGTGAGCGAAGGAGCTCTGCAATGTGAAATGAAGGGAATTGCACAGAGCGCAAATTTGCTAGGAGAACGGTTCTCCAAGGTTTCATTTGTTAGAGAACGGTTCTCCACCCTCCTCATTCCGCATACTCTCTCGCTTGCTCACCGAGACGAGAGAGTGTGCGGAACAAGGAGGGTGGAGAACCGTTCTCTAACAAATGAAACCTTGGAGATCCATTCTCCTAGAAAATTTTATTTCAGTGTGATCACAGACACACCACGAGAGAGGGTAAATAAGAGGGAGGAGATAAATGGCGGTGATGTTGCTCTTTATCGGCTGTTAGGATGTTAGTCTACTAAAAGGCACAGAAAGTGAGCATAGTTCTGAAGCAATAACGCGAGGGAGTGTGTGAGAATGAGAGAGTAAAGATGAAAGACTCCAGCTTTTCCTAGCTGGATGCTTTGTGTTTCATCACATTCGCGCACACAATTCAAAGTTCGGAGGCAATTTCACAACATACTGAGGCATGGGATAGTGCGATCCGATTGCGATGTTGCAACTTGTTAGCTGGCGTTCAAAATTATTCCTGATAAAATGCCGCAAGCATGCAAAAGCATGGAGAAACTGGGAAAGGCACCGTAAAGTGATAACAACGAATGTTCTATTGTGCAAATTTGCGAAATATGCACATTTCACTGAGCTAGCGTGGCATGATGAGGGGTACGAATCGAATGAATGGAGAGAGTGCTTATCAATAGACGCTGAGAAAGAGAAACGCTCTCCCTGCTCCTTGCATTTGCTATCCAAACGTGTAGTGTAGGCAGACGCGCAGACGGTTTGGTAGTCGCGCACTCTCTCCCATCTCCCACCCGGCCTTATGGCCTAATGGATAAGGCGTCGGACTTCGGATCCGAAGATTGCAGGTTCGAGTCCTGCCAGGGTCGTAATCTTTTGCTATTTTTTCGCATTTCCACTTTCAATTTGCTTATCGGAGGTAAACCAATTAATTACATCTCTCTAATTCCCGTACTCTGTATCTTCTCATTCTTATCCATCTCCTCATTTGGCTACGAAATGCTTCCATATAAGCGATGAATTCCCTCCTCCTCTCCATTTCTGACCTCTAACCCACTCCTCTACTCGACTCGCATTCCTTCTCTACTATGGCCGCCACTAACCCCGAAAAGATCATCTTCAACCACTCGGTGAGGAGGAGACCCTTCGCCCTAGACTTTGGATACACCACCTACCGTATCCTCCACCCTTGACGTTGGATACTCCTTACCTACCGTATTTTCCACCTCTTATCTTAGGATACTCTCACCTCACTACTCTCATCTCACCCTAGGTTTGATAACCTACCTACCGTATCCTCCACCCTAGATTGGAGACCCTCACCTACCGTATCCTTCACCCTAGTTTGGATAAACGCACCTACCGTACCCTCCACCCTCGACTTTGAATACCCTACCTACTGCATCCTCTACCTTCCTAGCAGTCTTCGGATATCCTATCTACAGTATCCACCACCCCAGGCTGAGCACAAGGGGTACCGTACCCGTCATCAATACTACCGTAATCTAAAGCTATCCCTTTCAGGACACTCCCACGACCCGCCGAGTGCTCATCCGTAACCCTACCAACAACGTCTTCATCCTCAAGGTACGGTATTCATACCTTATCCATCTCAGACCTGCCGTACCCTCCACCCTCTTCCTACCGTACACCTACAGTACCCTCATTTCAGATCGTTCCCACTAACAACGCCGTCGTTTCCGTGGATGCCCGCAATATTATGATCAAGCCCAAGAACTTCGTGCCCATCAACATCACCGTCAACACCACGAAGATCCCACTCTTCGAGGTTGGTAGCTGGAACCACGGTACTGTGGTACCTTAACACGGTACAGTGATGGGCCACATCAATTTTGCACCAACCGCTCCCCTCCTTCTCACTCAATCAAAATAATTACAGTACGCCTCTCACTCTGTGAACGTCTACGCTCGTCCCTACTCTACTGCCAACCACAAGTGCATTCAGTGAGTATCCTGACTACCGTACCCCGTTGACCTACAGTAACCCTTGTCCTTCCAGGGAGTGGATCTCTACCGATGGAAGTGAGAATCTGAAGCAACGTGTTCAGTCGCTGGTCATCAAGGTCTCCAAGGACTACTCGGCAAGAGATGTGAGTGTGACCTACCGGACTACAGTACCCCTTCCTCCCCATCCTATCATACTGTAACCCTCTCCATTCCAGACGGTTCTCGACCTTCCAGGTGCTGCTCAGTCCATCGAATCCACAGTGTGGGCCCAGACTTCTCGTCCCGATTGCCCCCTCGACAAGGACACCCTCACTGTGCTTCGATGCTGGTACGTTTCCGGGTATCTGCTACTCCCGGGTCATGTTCCATGTACCGTATCTTAACCTTCTCCTATTGCAGACTGTTTGACGGCGCAGGCAATCGACCCGGCCGACACCAAGTTCACGCCTACCGGAACCACCTGTGGAGCCATCGCGTGAGTACCGTACTTCAGTGGATTGGTCTTTAATCTTTGATCTCTCGTCTGATCTTTGATCTTTGCAGTGGTTGGGCCGTGGCGACTGCAGCTGACTGGCTGCAGCTTCCCACTGCAATCGCCGTCTGAAGCAGAGGATAATTGGGCCACAAATCGATATCGTCGTGAAGATAAAGTGAAAATTGTTCCGAGTGGATGAATGATAAAGATCGATACTGACTACAGTAACCTTGTTGATATGTATTGCAAACGGAACAGATTGGGCGGGGGCGTACAGAGAATGAGAAAAAGGGGAATGGGACCTCCAGAATATAATGCTACCCCTCAGGTAACTCGATCATAATCTGATCAGGAGTTATTTGAATCTGATCAGGAGAAATCTAAATTAAATTTTGGCATGATCAGATTCAAATATCCCCTGATCAGATTCAAATATCTCCTGATCAGGTTCAAATATGTCCTGATCAGATCTTGATTCTTTCTGAGCACATTTTGTTATTTCTTTGCGTAATTATGCTCTTTCGAAAGATATCATGATATTTTATTATCAGACACTTTCTGACAGGATTGCGATTCTGTCTTAACTGTCCGTACTAGCGAAAAATACGCCCATGCTGAAAAGTTGCTCAAAGGGTAAACTTGATGCGTAGAGTCCGAAAATGGACCTTAAAATGGGCTCCGCTCAAGATATGTTTCAAAATTTATGAAAAATCGAAATTTAGATTTTTCGTCAGAATGATCATAAACCCTTAGATAGCTATATTTTCGGAAAGCTGGTTACGAGAGGAGTATTTTTCATAAAGAAAATTTCTCGCTATGTCCACAGCGAAAAAAGTTATGATCGATTAAATATTTCAAATTACCACCTCGAAAAATTTTCCCTGTACACGCACCTTTTTTTATTGCATATTTGGACTCCTTGTGATAAGTCATTCCAGGAAATAAATAATTGACATTGAGAATTTCCCTGGAAGCTGGGTGTATAAGCGTATTTTTTCATAAAAGTCGATATTTTTCAACATATTTCGTTATAATTCCCCTTGCATTCGGTTTCACGTCGAATTGCTAAAAATATTTTGTACACTTATCATGTCACATCTATCGAAGAAATAGTGATTAGATCCAACCACTTTGAAAAAAAATTTTTTTTTGAAAAATCCATGAACCCGGGTTCATGTGTTTCAAAACAATAATACCCGTTCGTGCGCGAGGGAGCATATAAATGGCCAACTTATTACATCGCATTTACTGTGAAAACTATTTAAAACACATAGAAACAATGGAAAATAACGAAAAGTACGTTGCACCATCAATGCGCTCAACAGTTCGAGAATCAAACACGCCATGAGTTTGCAGGCGCACTTCTTGCGCATTTCTAGATCTGATCAGATTCGGATCAGATTCAAATATCATCTGATCAGATTCAAATATGCAAAAACTTCTGATCAGATTATGATCGAGTTACCTGAGCCTAATAGAAATTTGAACTTCTGCCCTTGCGCCCTTTGAATGACGGATGTTCTCTATTCTCCACTCTTCACCACTTCTTCATTTTCCTGCTTTCACTACATTCATAGTAAATATAATTTCTGAGTATTAATCGTTTTTATCATGGCGCAAATTGGGTGGGAATGTACACTTTTCGGGTCACACAACATTATGTCGAACAATCAATAATATAAAGCATGCAGCGAGTGGGAATTATCGCAATCGATATCTACCGTATTCATCAGTCGATATCTACTGTACTCTCTCAGACGCAGTTTCCTCCCTCTCCATGGTCGTGATGGTGGTGATTGTGTGCACGCTGCTCCACGTGACCCTTGCAGGAATCCGTCTCGCACTCCTGCAACGATCGACAACTGATTACGGTAACTCAATCAATCAATAACGGTAGGACCCAGAGGAATAGACATATTGCCTTATTGCATATATTGCAATACGACTTATTGCGAAATATATAAACTGGTCACAAATCGCATAAAACTGTTCAGAAGTATAGTGCAAGTCCCATAAAACTGGTCAGATCTGAATTGGTTCTTACTAATCTCATCCTCCCGCGTGTTTATAGATAGGTTTCGAGGGTCAAATCTACCTCCTTCAAAAAATGGTTCACCCACCTTGTGTGTGTTTTAAAGTGTCTGATCTGGTATGAAATACCGTATGATCGGCTGAATTTGTGCTACATCTAACATCACTGAGTCATCCGAATAACACTAGTGACTGAAGCCCACAATCACAAGACAGCATTTGCCGACATGCTAGACCGGCGTAAGGAATCGTCATATGTCAAATAGGTTCTCGCTAGCGAGGATAGGCACTTCTGCATGGCGTCCAGACCACGTCGGCACACGACAATTTTGAATGTTTCATGCATTTCTGGCCCATTTTTTGTCAAATTTATCGAAAATTTGGGCAATATGCACTTCGGCACGCGATTTAAGGCATTTCTGCACCTAATTCCTGCGAGAACCCCATTTGACCTATGGGAATCGTAAATATTTGTATCGGCCTAGCGAACCCGATTGGAGAAATGATTTTCCCATAATAATAATACTGGCACGTTATTATCATTATTATAACAATAATAATAAAATATACTGATGACGTCACTGACCGACTCATCGCTGCTCTGGTCGTCGTTCCACGCCCGCTTCTTCTTGTACACACAGCAGCACTGCAGAGATACATAAATAATATCGATTGGGATTGCGAGTTTTCACCCAAATCGAATATTTTGCTTTTTTTTAAAGTCTATCACTCTAACAATATTCTGAAAATACTCTAACAATGCCTTCTTCCACACATTCTCGCTGCACGTCAATATCCGGCAAACCAAACGATAAATTGATTTCCCAACATTTCAATCGCTTTCTCACTTGTTTCTCACATTCTAACGGTTCCCAAGATTATCCGAGTTCGCAAGACTTCCCTAGTGAATCACTAGTAGTGATTTCTCAGTCATAATCCCATGGGAGCCAATACCGACCTGCTCAGGTATTTTCGCACCAGTAGGTTTACTTCTAGCCTGGCCAATTGTAGTTTCCACCAGTACTCTACTAGTTTCCAACTGGTGTATCAATAGTAATGTTCGCACAGGCCTTAGATTACTATCAGTTTCCACTAGTAAACTACTAGTACCCTTGCTCACCTTACTCTTCCTCTTTCCCATGCCCTCATTGTCGACCGTCTCAGTGGCCCATGTCACTCGGGGGCCGGGCTGGGCGGCGGGCGTCGTTAGGTGGAGAGTAAGGGTCTGAATGGACGGGAATTACTTTTTTATTTATAAAATTTAAATGAGATCAAACCAAAAAAAAGTCAAAACAAGAACTTCCGTTGTTTACCACAAATACACGTTCGCGATCTCTCTCTCTCTCTCTCTCGCATTCGATAAACCCAATTTGATATTTTAATTGATCGTATCATTTAATAAATATAACATCTATGATCTTAGCACTGATCGCCATTTGATTAGGCTAAATCTATTAACTTTCCTATTGTTGATTATTCAAAACTATAATTCATACTGCATCCACATGTACAAATAGATCAATATCGCCCACAGTTTTGTTTTCCATCACACTAAACAACGTTCGAAATGTTAATTCAAGTCCACTTTAAAAGCGAATATTGTTAGATGGAGTAGCTAGCGATCGGACACTTGTTTTCATTGGCTTCTTCGATGCAGTGTGCAGTGCTCGTAGTCGATGCCCATCTCGATCAATACCTCATCTATACCGTACCTCTCCCTCTCGCTTCTCCTCCTCCGTCTTCGCTACCGTAACCGTCGAGGTGCTGGCTGCACCGTCACCTGTCGCTGCCTTCGGCATACCGTACTCGGAGGATTACTGTAGTCTGCTAGTTTCATTGATGTATTTCTATCAGCACCAAGCCAAGTGAATACTTTCACAGCTCAGATCCATCTATTCAAATACTCTCGAGGCTCAGTCAACCTCTATAATATCGTTTGTAAACACGAGCATCAGAATTGTCCGAACACATAAATTTATAAATTTCTCTCGATCACAACAACAATTTCTGTTATTAATTAGCGAAAAAAAGAGTAAATCGAGTAAATATCGGGGGAAAGTACGCACACAAACCAGCTCCACTCGAGCATTGCACAGCAATAAATGATGTACCTACAGTAAACAACGGACACTCAGACTTGTGGCGCGTTATCACTAAATAGCTACCGTACGCATCCATCACGACGAGTCAGCACTCTCGACGGGAAGGGCGTTATAAGGTAGGGGGTGGTACAGTAACTGATGCAAGTCGGTAGCAGAGAGGCAAGGTGATACTTGGGGGAGTTTCGGAGTAGATAGGGGGGGGGGGTAGAGCAAGGCGATTCACACACAACACACACTCTAATTGGATGATGGGCAACAGTTGGGTTTTAGCTGATATTGAACGGGGACAGCAGGACTTATCAATTGGGTTGAAATCATGACCATTATGGGGGGAAGAGTAAACGAATAAGAAAAAAAAACAAACAAAATCAGTGAAATTTGCAGACAAGCGAGAGTGATTTGGAGCAGTTTTCTGTAGTAATATGAGTGAAGTGGAGGGGGAGAGAAGGACAGAAAGAACTGTGCAAGTAATGGACTGAATTGGAGGGGCGGGGATAAAAGACCAACTGATTCTTGTGGACAGCAAACGATACGAGAGCAATTGACCCAATCCTACAGACAAAAAGGAAAAGATAGATTAGAAGGAGGCTAACGACAGTAAGTATGGGTGCTTGCTGCAAAGATAATCTGCAGCAAGTTCCCAGCTCAGCCGAATATCTAACAATTGCAATAATTCACCTAATTAACAAATAACAGGGAAGAGAAGGGGTATAGTGTGATTACAATAAACGGGATCATAATGGAAACAGTTGACCAGAATGCACATACAGAGCTTATCGAGGGCCGGGAAATTTAGTCATCAGCTATGAAATCCTATCTATAGAAAAAGTAAATTTAGTGCAGATGTGTACTAGTAGATTAGTCGTCGATAGGTGGTACCCGTACGGATACCAACTACTCCAACCACTACTAGGATACGGTATTTGTGGAGGGCAGAGCACGATTATGATCGATCGATCGATAAGTGAAGGAGAAGAAGAAAAACAGCTACTACACTAAAACTATCAAGCGGATAAGAGCTACAGTCGTTTCGAGATTGAAGGCAAACTTTGTATACTAGTTCGTCTCTGTATGTTTGTGTGTCAACCGTGTTACAAAAGAAAAAAGAGTGGAGGAAGCGACAGGACTTCACTTAGCATTAGCAGAACGAAAATCAGGACAAAGGTAAAACAACTATTAGCCGAGAGGGGTGAAGCAAGAAACTACTTTGATCAGTTACTACGGTCGGAAGAAGGGAAGAGGGAGGGGGAGTGATCTGTGAGGATTGGACTCATCACGAAACTGCAAACCAACGGGATGCAAACGAGTGAAATACGGAGAAGAAAACAGTACGGAAAAAAAGAATATTAAAAAAAAGATTTATATAATAACAGATAATCATTTGTAGCTAGTCGATATCGTTAATAGATCTGATGAAAGAGAGAGAGCTCGAAATTGTAGGGGGCTATGGGTTCGGACGCGTCACAGAGAGAGAATTTGAGCAAAGGGAACAAATCAATAAATTTACGGCATGATTAGAGGAAAGGGAGGGACTGGAGAGAGGGGCCGACCCGCACAAGGCAACACACACCACGGGATTCGTATTATATCGGAAGAAATGGATCAACAACTGGGGGAGAGGGGAGGAAGAGGGGGAGAGAGGGGGTAGGTCAAGGGAGCGGGTGGGGCTCTCTTAGGAGAGAGGTGCAACAAGCCAGCGACTGGAAAGGGCATCAATGGCGATCAACAACGGGGAAGGCTGGAGAGACAGGGAAGCAGAGGAGGGAGATAGGACCCTTGGGGACCAGTGCAACTAATCGATAAAACGAGGGTATCGAGAGGGAGGAAGAGGCGCTTCATCTTGACATCTTCTTACTGATGATGCCTCAGAATAGCGTGAAGGTTGTCGTTGAACTCCATCGTAGTCTCCTTCAGTGCCTTGTCCAGCTGCAAGATAATAATGGATTCAAGAAAATTTAATCATTTTGTAATTTGATTACCGTACCCAAGTAGTACCGTACCTTGTTCACGTCAATCTTCTTCGTGATGGCCTCACACTCATCGAGTGCCCACGACGCCACGTCCAAGTAGTTGTCCTTGTCGCGGGTATGGTGCATCTCCGCCTGCAGTGACTCATATTATTGATTATTTCATAAATTAATCCTCCGTATCCATATTCCCTCTCGGATACGGTACTTCTGCTGCATCTACAGTAATCCCACTCACTAATTGTTGTTGATAAAATAATCTAAGGAACTTCATAATCCCTCTCAGCTACCGTACTCCACTGCCTCATCTATAGTAATCCCACTCACCAATCGCTTCAGGACGAGGACGAAGAGCGTGTACGGCTTTCTGTCGTCCTTGGCGGCGACGAGGAAGGCGTCCTTGAAATCGACGAGCGTCGCATGGGCGCCCACGAACAGATCCTCCTTGGGCATGTGGGCGTTGATCAGCACCTGAGAGAGAATGTGTTTTAGAATGATACCGAAGGTGAATGAAAATCTATACCTATTGAGTCTGGTGAAAAAATGAATGTCGGTACCTCGGCGACAAAATCCCAGATCTTGGGCACGTCCTCCCAAATCTCCTTGTCCACCACCTCCCTGCAGAAGTCGGCGATGCTGAAAAGTGGAACATTAGTTTAACAAAATCGACTCAAAGTGGGAAAAAATCATTCATTGATATCAATAAACACTACCGTACCCCTTGAGTATCTCGTCCCTCTCCTTGTTGTTCTTCTCCTCCGCCTTCTTGAGCAGGCAGAAGGAGATCACGAGGCCGAACTTGGCAACCATATCGAGCTGATTCTGAAACAGTACATAGTAAACACATGAACGCAATCGGCACGTGTTACTATTAGCGATAGATTTTTTAAAACATTGTTGTAGAGGTAACTTTTTTTAAAATTAAATTGATTGTAAGTACAAAACTACAGTACCCGTCTCATCGTGGCGGCGTTCATGAGGCACTTGAAGACGGTGTCAATCGACGGATTCTCGAATTTCTCATTGCCGACGGACTTGAAGATCTCCTCGCGAACCTGCAATCTATTGATCAACACAGATCCAACAAAACGCACGGTCATGCTCACAAATCGATCACCAATCAACCTGTGCAATGGATAAATTAAAGAAATCGTTTTGGTATTCCTATGTTTAATCGGCGTTTGTATTCTTTCACGTTTGTATAAAAGTATAACTATGATATTACAAATTTAAAATGGTATGTCCGTGATAATACTACTGGTGATGCACACCTCGGCGTGTACCTTGTTTTGGCGTGCTCTCTCGCCAGCGGAACATAGCCGTTTAGCCGCGGAACGTTTTAATATTTTGGAATTTGTATATGTTTGTATATTTGTATATGGAATATGTTTGTGAATTTGTAATAGCACACCTCCTCGAGCGAGATCTCTCCGGAGACGTAGTCCTTGACGTCGCAGAGAACTCTCGTCACAATCTTCTCCTCTTGCTTCTCTCTCTTCTCATTCGCCTCTCTCTCGTCTTCCGAGTTGACTTGAGTCGCATTACCAGATGCATTGGCTCCGTCGTCCTCCTTCATCGATGCCTGCGACGAGCTGCGAGGGCCGGCTCCGATACGGGCTGCAGCCTGGATGCCCGCAGCACGCTCCTCCTGCAGCACAAATCAATCAATAATATTCACCCTCACATTGGTTGGAATTTCCGGTGTCTGATGAGTTTATAAATTTTCACAATATGATTTCAAGAATTGAAAAAGATCTAGACATGTGAGCAGGAAGATATCCTCTTAGGAACAGTCACAGGTCTATCTTCAATACGTGGGTCAGTGATGTGAAAGCTAAAATTGCCTGCCGGTCTGACGTAGTCTCTCTCCCCACCTTTCTGCTGCTCTCCGATCCACCACTGGCTCCTCCACTCCATTTGTTCTTGCTCGATCCTCCGAGTGAGCCTCTCTCGCTGGTCGTCACCGAAGACAACGACGCCTTCTTCTGCAGCGACGCGTTGCGGGGAATCAGATTCGACGACTTGTGAGCCTGAAAAAAGCAATGCTTATCCAAATAAGCAATAAATTTATAGCGTAATGAACAAATGCAAAAAAAAAATAACAAAAAATGAATAAATCGATTCTTTTGTACCTGTGATCGTCTCTCGTCGGGAGTTCCTCTCTCGATCGAATTCCTCTGAATGACTCCTCTCTTCTGATTGCCTCCATGTCCGCCGTGTCCTCCTCCTCCTCCTCCCATCGGTCCTCCCATTCCACCACGAGACACCTTGCGCTCGTACTGCTGCTGCGCCTGCACACACCCACATCACTTTCAATCATCTAATTATTCGTCAGCGCACAATATTTATTACGGAAAAAATAAATAAATAAATATATATATATATATATATATATACAGTAGCGGACAAAAGTCTTCGGGCACTTTTTATATTTGATACAACTTCTTAGCCCAAGGGGGCTTTGATATGATATGGTAGGACCATATACCAAATCTATTGGAGATTACGATGCAACTATTGGGGGATTGCGAAATCGTTCAGTTATTGCGTCGTGATGACGCAATCGATGCATACTTTTTTGAAGGGGCTTTATTCTAACACGGATTTTTTCCTGCTCACCAAACTATCAGGGTGTTGAGCCATGCCCTGGGCCTACCTGGAAATTTTTTTTCAAGTTGCTACGGGGCTGCTCCTTGGCTGCAGCCATCCTGCAAAATCGGGATCGGAAAATCAGATCTCGCCTTTTAGACATACTACAGACCCAGTAATAACCTTAAAATGATCGCCATCATGACTGCCGATGATCCTGAGAATATGGTTTCGGTAGGCCACCATTTGCCCTCAGGGCATTAAAAAGTCCCTTTTTCGCATTATTGTGGTCTGACGGAGGGGCAGTCTATAGGACGTACTCGAGAGATCTGGTTTCGACGTGGATTCGGTCAAGAATATATGGGTGAACCTATTGCTAGCTCAAATAAGCGTTTCGATTAGATTCCTGCCCGCGGCGATCGATTTCCGGAAGGACACTGGTTTGGCCACGCCCATTTTCTGCCCGTTGACAAGGTTCTCACTTTTGAGTTTATCTCGGCACTGAGTTAACGGAGAAGGCTGGCAGACTCAACAATGGAATCAGCGTGGCTGGCTCTATAATATCATTCACAAAATTTCATCATCACTATGCAATATTGCATCATCCTTATGCAATATTCTTCAGAAGTATGAAATATTGCATATTAATGACGTAATTTGTGCTCTAGAGTGGCGGAAATATCAAATTTATTTGATTGGAATTTATTCCACCATTTTTCCTTGACTAACCGCTATGAAAACACAAAGAAAATAGTAATATTGCATAAGGATGATGCAATATTGCATAGTGATGATGAAATTTTGTGAATGATATTATAGAGCCAGCCACGCTGATTCCATTGATGGGTATGCCAGCCTTCTCCGTTAACTCAGTACCGAGATACACTCAAAAGTCAGAACCTTGTCAACGGGCAGAAAATGGGCGTGGCCAAACCAGTGTCCTTCCGGAAATCGATCGCCGCGGGCAGGAATCTAATCGAAACGCTTATTTGAGCTAGCAATAGGCTCACCCATATATTCTTGACCGAATCCACGTCGAAACCAGATCTCTCGAGTACGTCCTATAGACTGCCCCTCCGTCAGACCACAATAATGCGAAAAAGGGACTTTTTAGTGCCCTGAGGGCAAATGGTGGCCTACCGAAAGCATATTCTCAGGATCATCGGCAGTCATGATGGCGATCATTTTAAGGTTATTACTGGGTCTGTAGTATGTCTAAAAGGCGAGATCTGATTTTCCGATCCCGATTTTGCAGGATGGCTGCAGCCAAGGAGCAGCCCCGCAGCAACTTGAAAAAAAATTTGCAGGTAGGCCCAGGGCATGGCTCAACACCCTGATAGTTTGGTGAGCAGGAAAAAATCCGTGTAAGAATAAAGCCCCTTCAAAAAAGTATGCATCGATTGCGTCATCACGACGCAATAACTGAACGATTTCGCAATCCCCCAATAGTTGCATCGTAATCTCCAATAGATTTGGTATATGGTCCTACCATATCATATCAAAGCCCCCTTGGGCTAAAAAGTTGTATCAAATATAAAAAGTGCCCGAAGACTTTTGTCCGCTACTGTATATATATATATATATATATATATATATATATATATATATATATATAGAATATCATTATTATATCATTGTATCGCACCTGCTGGTTCTCCATCGCCTCCTTCTGAATGTCCTTCTTGATCTCGTCCAGCTTCTTCGGTCCCGCGTCTTTCGTGTTTCTCGGCACCCAGTTCCTCTGCTTCAGCTCTTGTAGATCCGTGATCATGAACCTGCAACCGATCGATAAACGCTCCTGCTTATCTAGCAAGGATCATGAAAAATCAATAAAAAATCAATATTCCAAATTCGCAAACGACGTACTTGATTCTAACAGAGACGTGCTGTTTGGCGGTATTGAAGATGTCGAAGGTCTTCTCGAAGAATCCCTGTCTGCTGGCGAGTGCCTCTTGCAGGGCGGGCGGCGGCTTCACTCCTCTGTCCTTCATCGTCTTCGCCTCGTCCTGCGTCTTCCTCAACTCATCCTGCAGTCGCTTTCCAATCGTCTCCACGAGTCGAACTGCGCAGTCCACAGATTCGTCGTCCTGTAATGCACCCATACTGTATTGGGTCTTTTTCTAGAAAATTATTTTTGCACGCAGTGGTTGAATTAGGGAACCCCAACCCCACGCACAGTGAAAATATCGACATTGGAAAATTAAGGGAGCCGAAATAATCGCAGTGTATACAAAAATTTAAAAAATATATCAATAATAATAACAACTTACAATCTCCGTGTCGGCCTTCTTCTCGAGCACCGACTTGAGCAGATCGAAGACGCAGAAGTGGATGATGCGAGTGGAGAGCAGCTGCTGGAGGTACAATTGACCGATGAACCTGCAAAGGACAGCAATATTTAACATTTGCTCATCTATTCATCCCGTATAACCAAAAAATAATATTTTTTAACAAGTGACTAAAAGTAATTTAGATTCTAAATTTTCGAAATACGCAACAACAAAAAAAGGGGGAACGTAATAAAGAATAAAATGTTAGACTTACGTGATGTTTCCGAACTTCCTCCTTCTGAACTTGCTCTTCGCCTCGAGCAGCTCAATCTGTTTCTCCTTCTTCTTCTTCTCGTCCTCCTCAGCTTCGATCTCCTTATTCTGCAAAAGAAAAAAATGAAAAATCGATTTAGAATTGCACACGAGTGCAAATCAATCGCAAAAAAATGGTGAATCTAGATTAGCACTACCGATTCCGCAAGATTACAAAACAATTGAGGCGGGCGGCCGATCACCAACCTTCTCCTCAATATAGTCATCCTGGGTCTTGGTCGAGAACACCTCCTGTGCGCGCTGCAGAATCGCATTGCGGAACTGCGACACGTTCTTGTTCTTCGCCAGCTCCTCGTTCACCTGTCAATTAATATAAATAAAAAAGGCATTGTTTTTATTTAAAAATGTGCAAATTTCAAATTATTTATTGACGGAAGTTTTTTTTAATAAATTAATAAACAGCCGCACCTGGATGGAGCAAAGACTCGAGTAGAGAGGGCAGAACTTGGGCTCCTCAACGGCCTTGTCGAAGATGACCGAGATGATCTGAAAGGATCAGCATTTTTACACATTTCTTTTCTTCATTTTGTTCAAATGCAAACTGAAAATAGTGGTTTTCGAAAACTGCAAATGTTTAAAAGGAACAGTCGTGTTTCACTCATATTTCATGTTCACAACAAAAAGCAAACGCTACAAAACTGATCATACACACTCATAATTCTTATATTTTTGTCGATTTTCCGAGTCCACCCGTACTCTCTCTTTCCACACCTCTAAACACCTCAAGTATTGTAACCGTGAGGCCATTGATGAACTATGAATACTCACGTCGGGGAGGGCGGGCGTATCGTACACCTTGAAGGCGAGGAACTCGTTGATCAGCGCGTCCTTGGTCGTCGGCGTAATCTTGTTGAACAGCGCACGCACATTCTTGAGAAGCATCTGAGGCAAGCAAGGCATTGATCATCAATAAAACTACAAACTGCATTTCTTGATATCAGACATCATCGATCATGCTACAATCTCTCTCACCTTCTTGGTCGCCTCGTCGCTCTCATCATCGGCAGCCACCTTGTCTCCCTTCCACGCGTTCGCCGCCTTGTGCAGCTGCACGTTCGTGTCCACGCGTCGCTCGATGCCTTAATTAATTAGCAATTAATTATCATCCAAATTTATATCGACCCAAACTAAACTTTTGACAGATAATCTCCAGATTTTTTCTCCACCCGTTTCATCACAAAAACAACCAGTAAGCGATAACTTATAACTCAAATACTGACTGGGTCTGATCTGGGGCGGCAGCTTCTTGTTCGATCCTCCTCCTCTCGGTCCAGCTCTGTGGTGCTGCTCCGATGCTCTGCCCTGGTAGGCCTTTCTGTCGGTGCGAGGCGCGCCTCCCTGTAATTTCATTCAGTTGATCCCCTAGTTCCAGTGAGATCACAGTTTCTGAGGATATCTAATAATCAAAAAAAAATAGAATGACCCAACCCTCCATTCTCGTGTCAATGATTCAGCACCCATACTAAACGTTTCCCCAAAAAAAACATGAAGATAACCAAGTTTTCCTTCTCCTGAAACTATCAAAACTCATCTCCTCTCCTCTCACCTGTCTCGCCCATCCGGGCATGAATCCGCCCTGTCCTCCATCTCTCTTCTTGGGCTCACTGCTGGCGAGTGATCGGCACACGCCAAGTTCCTTTCGCTGCAGAAGCTCCAGAGGGCAGGCAGTCACTTGGAACAGCTGCAATAGGCAAGAGTAAGCATCGTGCTATCCACAGTAACGATACTCTTGAAAATCGGTAATGACAAGGGATCGTACCATCTCGTAGTCTCTCACGTTGTAGAGGAACTCGCGGTTGTATCGTCCCTTGGCCTCGTCGCACTGCAATTTCCATCACTATTTTTTTGTCGAAAAAAGCAATATGACCAATCTACCGTAATCGTCGTCTACAGTACCTGGTCGGGATCAGCCTGCAGCTTGGTAGCTTCCTCTTCGAGCTCCGCCTTCTTTCTCTGCAATTCCTCCTCCGCAGCGGCAGCAGCCTTCTCGGCATCTACAAGAAAACAAAGTAGATAAATTTCAAAAATATTTTAAAATATGAGACGCGACGAATGTTGCGGCAAGATGCACATCCTACTTCCCGGAACACTCAATCTACCCCCTTTTTCCCTCCTTTCCCCCTTCCAGATGACTCACGCAACCAACAGGTGTCACACGGCCTGCTAAACGGCCGATTACTTTCAGGCCAGACTACACTTTGTTTTGCGATCAGACGAAAGAGCAAATACAACATTCCGCCTCATTTCCACACAGTGATTTGCACAGTTCCCTAAATTTTCCGATTCCGAAATAATGACCCCCTCTCCGAATATAGGTAATGGCAAACGCTGCTTCTACTCACCTTCCTCCTCCTCAGCAAGAGTCGTATTCGTCTCCGACACGGAAGGAGTGACGGGGGCGGGCGTCGACGGCTCACTCCCCTCGTCCTGCGACACCGACTCGACGATCTCTGCAACCGCAACATGTATTGTACAGCCATCAACACATATATTAAATCTCTCTAAAAGGACATGGAAAGGCCCGTACCGAGCTGGGCGAGCTTCTTCTCGATGGGGACTGCGGCCACGGGCTCGGGCTTCTTCTCTGCAGCAGGTGCAGCAACGGTAGTCTCCTCCTCCTCTGCAGCAGGTGCAACAGCTGCGACCGTCTCCGACTCGGCAACGACAACCGTCGTCTGCTCGGTCGCCGTCTGAGGGGGCGGAGTGACGGGCGTCTGGACGCAGATGGCGCTGTCGTTCGACGTGTTCTTCTCCGAAGAGGAAGACGCGCTGCAAAGCAACCATTACATTAATTAATTATGCTAATTAAAAAAGAAACATTAAGTAAGACCCCACCCCTCCCCAAAGCAGCTCTCTCACTTAGTGATCTCCAACTTCAGACCCAAACAACCTGTGGCACACATGCAGCGGCCGATCGCCCTCCGGCCAAACCACCTCCACCAGTCGAGACTCAACCATCACTATTCACGTTTACTCTCGGTTCTCGTTATCGCTTTTTTTCTCATGGTGTTGCATACAATAGTCAATCAATTCGAGGAGCGCGTCCCATTTTATCTCCATCATCCAATCAATGGCGTCCATCCCCCCAACACTCCAGGTTCGTCTGTCCCTCCATCTCTTCTTACTTCCCCTGCACACTTATCAGTCCTTATCAGCTCCCGTCACTCAATCCCCTCCTTCCTCTCCTCTCTATGCACATTGCGCAATCGATCATCGCTCATCATCACACTTCTCACTTCCTCCAATAACTCCCCATACTACAATAGATGCCTCAGGGGGGCGATACGTGCAAACACTCGAAACCACTCAGAAATCGGAGAGAAAGAGAGTCAGTTATGACTCATCGACTCCGCCATTTTTCCTTAAAGAAAAACTAAACAGCGAGACTCTGATTGGCTCTCTCCCCCCGACCCCATCATAACATAAACAAATTCGCCAAGCTTCCCCCCTACATAGAACGAGTAGTGAAATGCAATCCCCCTCGACCCTCATCGATCGGCCACGCATAAATCAATCAATCGCCGATAAACATTCCTCGTCTATCTCACATACAAATCTGGCTCCTATGCTAGAGGGGGAATACCTCGAGCGAGATTTCGTCTGTATCTCTCTGCGCTCTCTTCTTACTCTCAATCATGCTCAACCAATCAATAGCCACTCTCGCTCTCTTCCCCCTCCCCCCTCTCTCTCTCTCGTCCTCTCCCTCCCGTTCCCCCCAAAGGGTGAACAGTGCACACTCTCTCAATCAGAATTCCCTCAATGGACAAACAGAGTACTGGGAAGAGCAAGGTTAAAGAGTACACAAATCTAAGAGTCGTCATAGACTGTCCGAGAATTCGGACAAAGTGCACCAAATCTACGTGATCGAAACCTCTCACACGGGCCAGTTCTTTTGTACATTTTCCACATAAGCAATTCGTTCCTTGTTTTCGGTTTCACCTCAACCCATTACCTCCGCTCTCACTCCCCGTTTCAGTTACACTGGACACACCGAGTCGAATCGTCGTTTGACAGTGGTTGACCCGCATTCCAATCTTTCTTCTCTCTCTCTCATACCCTCCGTTGCGCACAAGCATCTTTCCCACCCCTCCCCCCCTCTCTCTCTCTCGCCGTTCAACGCGCTCCGCTCTTGGTTCAGCTAACAAGGAGAGGCGCGAGATACCAAAACAGAATGGATCGGATAGACGGGGCGAAAGCGGGACGACGAGAGACACAACAAAACGCGTACAGATCGAACGATAGAACGAGACTGTTCTACTCACCATTCGTAATCCTCATCGTCGTCGGGTCCGCAACAGGAGAGGGAACTCGATCGTCCCAGATCCTCCGAATCATTGTCCATCTCGTCTTCGTCAACCTCCTCGATCGACGTCCGATGCAGTTCCACAGACACCGAACACCCTTCGTACGTATCCTCAGGGTAATCGGGTTCGTTAATGGGCGCAGGTGCAGGATAATGACTGACGTACTCGACTCGAGCATCCTTTCTTACAATCGGGGCTTCTTCGGATGAGATCGACCGGCGATCCTCATCGTCATACTCGCCCGCTGCTTCCGTCTCCTCTTCATGTTCATGAACACATCCGCTGGGACCGGCTTGCTGTTCATCCTCTACAATATCCTCTTCCTCCTCATTATCGATCGGTGCTGGCGTCTCGATGAATGGGATACGGACAGGGCGTTTACTATGTACAGATTCCTTCTCCGACTCAGACACGGTTCGGGTCAGGGGTTCCTTGGTAGATACAGTGGTTTCAACCTCCTGGGTCTCGATGATAATTGCGGCCTCCTTCTGTCCTGTCATCATTCGCAGTAGCCAGACTGCACGCAGCCATAGGGCCGACCAGAGTAGGTAGAGGGGCGAGAGGGGCCCACTCTGGTACCACTGCTTGCTCTCCTGCTGCATCGGCTCTGCAGCCACTGCAGCAGCCTTCGCCTTCTTGCGATGAAAGGCGCCTCCTCGTGCCATGATGTAGTTCTCCGGGGTGGGTGGGGGTTATTGGTAGAGGATCAGATCGAGGGAATGGTGTTCTTCACCAAGGGTCGGCGCGGCCGATTTGCTATGTGAATAGCTTGGAGGAATGTATAGAGAGAGTGACTGTGTATCTCTCTCTCCCTCTCTATTCTCTCCCCTCCTCCGCTTCCTCCTCGTTCTCTCCTCCTCAGCTGGGAAAGGTGCCTCCTCTTCCTCTAAACAGGTTGCGCACCCTCACAACCACGCGCCCCCAAGATATGAGGAGGGTAGAAGGGAAAGAGCAGAGAGAGAAATAGGACCGAAGGTGAGATTGAGATGAGATGGGAGCGGGGGCGAGTCGATTAGCTATGCGATGATGACGCTGCTAGCAGCCTCCACGTTGATCCAACTGCAGAATGAACACAATGAGAACGCGCAAATTGCAGAATGATGGGAAAAGAAAAGTGAGGAAAAGAGCAAAAGAGAGCAAAAGAACGACACGCCTCCAGAAAATCGACAACAGATTGAACAGATGCACAGCGCAGAAGAAGATGGGCCATGGAAAAAAGTAAGGACGTAATGGGGAATTGATAGAGAAACACAGAGAAAAGAACACGTAGGAGAAATGTGTGAAAAGATGGAGGGAGGAAAGGGGACGACTCACATATGGAAAGTGTAGTGCGTCTAATAGCAGATATACAAGAGAGACTGTTTGAGATGCGAAAGAGAAGGAAAGGTTAGAGAACGGAAAAGAACCGAATACGGAGACGATGAAGAAATGGGATTGAACGGGCAAAAAGTGGATAGAGCGAGTGAATGGAGGGCAAACGACTCCGACTGAGACCAAAAAGGAGTTCAGTGATTGAAGTGTGCCCTCGACAGACTGACTGACGCTCTACTCGAGTATCAATCAACCTTCAAGTGGATCTGGAATAGTGTGGAGTTCCAGGAGAGCACAGACAGTCAAGAATCTTCACAGATCATATGGCATGCCGACCCGATTGACAGTCAATCTTACACTATCGGAGGGGGCACGAGGTTCAATCTCTCATGTCATTCATCCATCCGGCTATCCATCCTTCCTTTCCTTATCTGCGCCTGATCAAGATAACGGGGCGCCAATTGATAGGCGAAGATAAGCAATTGGAAATTGAAAGGTCGGATGGGGCTGAAGATCGCATTTCTGCAGTGATTGAGCAGTTAGCGCCGTTAGCTCTTCTCCCAAATGACACCCCGTTCGCCCGATCGAATGATCTGCTCTAGGGCGGGGTTGTAAGACACAGGAATTAGAGAAAGTCATCAAGATCAGATCAACACGACAGGATAGCAATGGTGTGAAGTGAATGATAACAGAACAAATCATGAATCAACAAACTCGAGGAAGACAGATCAACATTTGTCTCTGGCAATGAGTCTAGAAACTACTCGAAACATCTGGAAACGAGGAGGGGTAGCGAAAGCTAGCTCCAACCTGCTCTTGGATGGGGCAGAGTGCACGCAGACTACAGAGTCATTAAAAGAGAGTGGACAGATATATTGGCCGGAAAGACTGTTGCTTGTAACCGGAGAAGAGTGGATAGTGATAGAGAGGGGGGACGAGACTGTCACAATCTCTGGAGACTGCACATGAGAGATGAGATACGTGAGGGGGAGGGGAGGTGGGGTGAAGGAATGCGGGATAGAGTGGAGAGCACCGAGAAAGGGACGAGAAATACACAAACGGAGGTTGCGCGCACATGTGCTCACTCAGTTCACCCATGTGTATCTCGTCCTTGTCTTCCTAACTATGCACTCCTCTCTTGCCCCTCGAGGCGGCGCACTGTCCACACCGAGCCCTCCTCCGCCTCCTTAGCCATTCAATCAGCCTCGCTTTTTACCGTTTCACCTCCTCTAGCGGTGAAACGGGATACGCAAGGGGTGATGGAAATAACGCAAAAACAGCTCTGGCGAGTCGTATGTCCTTGTACTGAGAGCCCTACGCCGCCAGGCTGAGCCAGACAGGAAGACTACTCGAAAACAAAACAACGAAGACGCAACGCGTCCTAGAGTGCAGGGAAAAGCGCTCACATAAACAACCAAAGTAAGAAGAATGAATGGAAGCGCGAAATAGCAAAAGTTGCGAGGGGTTGCAAAAGAAAGTGGTGAAACATTCACGGAAGTGACAGATTCAAATTCACCTTGGGCGTCGCCAACCCCGATCAGGGAGACACATTAGTGCATCGAGATCGCACGCATCAGGGAGACAAGGAGGGAGAGGGGCAAAGGGCAGATTGGCTCCGACTGTTACCCCTCCTCTCCTCATTTACTCTCTCTCTCTCTCATCCTTCCTTTCTCTAGCCGTTCTCGCTCACTTCCCCCTTCTGCTCTCGACCAATCCTGAGATGAGTCGATCGCAAAAAGTATGGAGAGGGGAGCCAAAGAGTGCCAGGCGGCGGGCAAGTGATGAGCAGTGGCCACAGAGAGGAGATAGGTGATGATGGTCATGTGTCCACACACAAACGAACATTGAGAAAGAACTATGCGAGGAGGTCGAACATCCTCATTCTTCTATTCTCACAGAGACCGTCACATACGACAAGTGATCGAAGCAATCACAAGAATGAACGGCCCCCCTCTCTCTCCCTACCTCCATTACATAGTATATACAGTGTTCTCGCCTCTCCTCCCTCCCCCGCCTTCCCATTCCATTCTCTTTTCTTCTTGCTTTTCCACTCTTTTATTCTCTCCTACTCTCTCCCATCGACGCGCTCTCTCCTCTCCGACCGGCCCGTTAAGCGCTTGTTATCACTTCGGCAGAAACTAGGAAGAGGGAGCGGACGATCCGGGTAGAGAAGAGGTGGGAAAGGGCGCGAGATAGCAGGCGCATTCGAGAGAGTGTGAGACAGAGATGACGATGCCACGCCGCCAATATATGGAAACGTCAACGAAAAATGCAATCAGCTCGTGCCGGAAGATACGAAGCGGACAATGACCCGTCCTATGATTCGTCATCCTTCCATAGCGATTAGTTTCGAAAATCGAAGCCACTTGATGAAGTGGTAGGGATAATGTGGCATCTCTATGGATAACAAAATGAAAAAAAATCAGTTTGGTTTGCATCATGGTTGGGCAATGTTTCCTGCTTGTCTTTCGATTGTGTGATGTTCGAGAGTGAATGGGGTGAGTTGATGGGCCCCTAGCACAGTAAACAACGTGTGCTGGCTATACTACTTGCTTACTGCGAAATACTGCAGACAATCAAAAGTGATCACAGCATCGCATATTCACGTGAACAGCGCATGCAGACCGTTCGAGGGGAACGAAGGAGTACGAGAGGCTACGCATTGATATCAATCCAAGCAACCGTCTCTCCTAACACAGAGTTGTCACTGCCAGTTACGTCACAACCAGCAACTATGCAGGAGGACGCTTGCTTCCCTCATTTTCCAACAGTCAAGCTGGTTTCACTCGGCGGTCAGCGCCGCTGTATTGGAAATCGTGTAAACATTGAGAAGAGAGTGGAGCAAGGGAGCGCTATCAAAGACGAGGGGGCGCGCATAACGCTGCAGAACAGCAACGTCTAGTTGCAATAAAAACAAAAGAACGATACAATGTTGTTGAATGCATGGAGACAAACACACGCACACAAACGATCATGCACAATAATCGATGCTCTAAATCTCCGAGAATCCGATCCACTCACGCACAAAAAAGTCTGAACCCCTCCATATCCGATACGCCCAATCACCATTCCCACTGCCTACAGTACTTCCTGCACTCCACATATGGGCTAGGGTGTAGCTAGCAACAGTACCGTCCCGTTTTTTTTTTGTTGAAACATACCCATCCGATTTCGGTTCAATCCGTCACGGTTTTGGGTATGACCCTTCCGCTTATTGCTAAAAAAATCACCAGATTTATCTTCGACCCTCACAATTTCGACCTTCCAACAACAACTCTTGCCCATCTATGCTGCTTACCGCACTCTCTCTCTAAGTACTGTATTCTCCCTACAACTGCTCTCAATACGTACGGTATCTCGTCGTCCTGTGCCGTCAAATGCGAGTCGTCTCGCTGCTCGTCGTTGTTGGCGGCGGGCATCTCTGAAGAAGAAAACCGATCAATAAATCGATAATGTATCTCCTCTCGCCCCTTGCAGACCAATCGATGAATAAATATCGTACCCGAAACGGTGACGTCGGGACTGGTCTGCTTCTGCTGCTGCTTCTCCTTGTAGTTGTTGGGATAGGCGGGTTCGAGTAGTCGATCGGGAATGAACTCGCTCTCCCTCTCCTTCTCCTTCTTCTCCGTCTCCTTCTTCACCTCAACAGCGACCGCTTCCTTCTCCTTCTCAAGCGACTTGTCCGATTTGTCCGAGAGATTGAGCTGTTTCAGCTGACTCGCGTCGAACAGACACTGAAATTGGTAGCGAGTGAGCATATTATTTTTAAATTTTAAACGTTTGAACAACTGTATCAGCTGATTTGGATGCTCGGTCAACCGGATCGCCATTAGAGTTTTCGACTGAGTTTGACTGCTCGCATATACGGGTCATTATTACTCCAACAACTCGCTTCCCACGCACTGTCTTTGTCGCCCATCCATAGTCACAAGTAAACTCGTCTATCGACGCGCAATCTTCCCGCGCCAATCAGCAAATCAGTTGGACGAGCGTGTGAATCAGAGCGCTTGTAAATCGACGAAAGGGGTGATGAGAAAGAAAGAATGGAAAAGAAAGAATGGCCCACAACAAATAGTGCGTCAATTTACTATACTACGCTTTTTTTCAACAAAATGAGCAATAAATAGAATGAATGCAACCGCAGATTCTTCAAATTCCAGAGGGAGCCAATTCTCAATGAGCAAAGGAGGAGTTGACTAGAGGGACACGTTGCAATGGTTCAGTAACTAATTGATGCCTCTCCCTGCCTAACCTACTTCCCTTTTCCCCTCTACTCTCTTCCAAAACTTCTCCCTCTTTCAACAGTTTGCTTAAAATATCGGTAGCTGACAGATCGGTCTCACTCATTACGCACGCGACCTCGACATAATATTACTGCAACACCAACGCGAAAAGGGAAAAAAATCAATACGTGACAAGTTCGAAAACATGAACATGATCAATGACAAGGAGGGGTTCCCCCCGAACTCTCCCTCTCCTGCAAGAGCGATCGATCGATCAATACGGGGAGTGAGTGGTAGATCAAACGAGATCACACTCTGTCCAAGTGAGCTCTCCTTGTCCATCTATTCGAAATCTAGGAAATTGTCAGCAGAAATCAATCAATAATGCGACATGTTAAACGGCCCTGCACAACAAACTGTTTCTGAACGCTATTGCTCAAACTTACCACTAAGAACGGCTAAGCGAAGAAATGTTGCAAGCGCTAACTAAACAGCCAATGTTAGTGGAGAGATAGAGGATAACCGCGCAAAAACCAGGTAGAATGGGACGGCAAACACATTTAGGTAGTTTGTGCACATGGTATAACCAAAAAATCGATTATCCCGAGGATACAGTTTGTTGCAGTACCTTGCTGGCCTTGACGGGCAGTGCTGCGGCCGGAGCAGGTGCTGGCTGATCCGACTTGTTCGTCTAAAGAAGAAACAAATTAATGATTCTGCAATCGTATATAAATATTCCTCCAATTTTACCTGCTCGAGAATTTGCGTAGCGAACTGCTTCTTGACCTCTGGTGCTGCAGAGTCCATTTCGTCAGTTCCCTTCGCTGAAATTCACACTGTTAATCGTCAGTCATTATTAATATTCATCGGTTGGGTATGAGTCCGTCTATACAACTCGTGTCTGCCGTATTTTAATCTGGCACTACTCTGAAGACCGGAACAGGACGAAAATAGTCTAGGCGCTCAAGGAATGAGCATTTCAAATGGCATTGTTCTTAGATTCCTTTATTGAGGATTCCGGGCTTCAGCAGTAGTGCCTTTAATTTCATCGTAACATAGACTGTCCAACGTACAGTCGTCCTTGTCCGCCTTGGGCGCATCATCCTCTCTCTGGCTCGCCTCGACCGCCTCCTTGTTCACAGTCTCCTTCGTGTTGGGATCGACAATCATGAGAATCTGGAAACACCACACCGTGACTGGAGAACCGCATTCAAATAAGAAAAGAAATAATATATTTTAAACAAAATAAATTATTTTGCGCTAATGAGTCTCTTTCAAAAATGTACAAACTACCAATACGCATCGATTCTCACATTTCTCTTTCTTGGCTCCGCCGGTGCGGGCACATTGGGACGAGACTGCTGCGCAGGATTCATCATCGGCGCGGCTGGGTGCGAATGCTGGACGGGCGCGGGACCAGGGTACGAGTTGGGGGCACCGGATGCGGGCGCCATGCCCATGTTGGACTGCTGCATGCCGGCCATGCCGGGTGCGATGCCAGCGGGAGGCGCTCCGCCCTGGTGGAGAGCCGGCTGTGCTTGCGGCGCATGCATGGGCGCTCCGGCCTGCTGCGGCTGCGTCATGTACTGCTGCTGCGGAATCATCTGTCCATTGTAGACGGGGTACATTCCCGCCGCGTACATCTGCTCCTGCGGGTACTGCTGGGCATACTGGGCGGGATGGTAGTAGCCAGCAGGGACATTGGCGTATCCCTGAAAGTACATAATACTTAACTGTATTAGGATATTCTCTGCATAATGTCTGTATGAGTCAATAAATGGGCCGAGAGACATTGATCAATTGAATTACACACCATCTGTGGCTGCTGTGGGTACTGCATTCGCTGCTGCTGCGGCAGACGCTGCTGCTGTTGTTGCTGCATGTACTGAGGCATGCCGCCCATGCCGGACTGCATTATATTCTGCTGCTGCTGGTTCTGCAATTAAAAGCATACTTTGCAATTAGCAATACAGCCTATGACGTCATCAAGCCTTCATGATCAAGAAAATAATTCATTTTCAAATCAATTATCGTAATCCTCTCTGCTCACCTGCCACTGCATGTTCGGGTTGGGCACGCTGTCGGCGCCGGGCCGGGCGTTCGGGTTTCCCTGCATCTGTGCGTAAGACGAGGGTGGCACCTGTAATCACGCAATACTGTATTTATCGCTGTTAAACCGTCCAGAGTAAGTGTTTAACGTGTCGTGGAATCAACTTTTAAAATTTTTTTAAAAAATAATCAATTTAAAAAAATAATCATAAAATCGACAAATACTGACCGGCTGCAATGTGGATCCAGGCGGCAAGATGAGGCTCGCTCCCTGAGTTCCCTGATGGGGCTGGTGCTGGAGTTCGAGGACACTGAGGTGCTGGCCATTATCATAACCGTTCATTTTGGCCGGCATCGACCGCCGCATGTAACGGGGGCCGCCGCCGCCACGGCCAATGTGGAAGTGGGGAAGAGGGTGGGGGAGGGAGGGTGGCGGCTTGACGTGATTGGGCATAGAAGGAGGGGGAGGAAGCGACGTCGAGGGGACAGAAGGACTCGGCGCGAACATCATACTAGTAACTAGACAGATGGTACTACTACTGAAGCACCAAATGCTTCAGGATAACCAACGCTATAACCGACGCAACTAATAAACGCTCTTTTTCGCGCCAACTGGGGAGTACCGTAAGCGATGAAAATGCCCCTGGGCACGCTCTCAGACGTTATATACAGGCTATATATACTGCAGGTCATTTATAGGTGATGAATGGACCCCACAGGCAGAGTTTCATGTTCAATGTAGGCAAGAATCAATAAGAAAACGCATGTCGGCAAGTAAACATTTCAAAAGAAATATGTTATAAACAAAATTATGAACTAGCGGATGCGGGGCGATCCTTGTACGTGAATGTGTGTATTAGTGATAGTGAAGGTGCCGTTTACCCTCGATCGTCCACTCTTTCTCCCTCTCTCCCTCTCGCCGTCTCTTCTCACTATCTTCATATTCACCCCTACCTCCATCTCTCAACTCTCGCCATCACAGACAACTTCCTCGGGGCGCCACAATAATCTGGCCCGCTGTTTTTGAGAGACAATCAATGAACGGTTGAACTTCATTTTTTTTAAAAAAATAGCATTTGCAAATTTCCTTCGTTAGCTTTTTTCCATTTAGGAATGTGAGCGTGAAGGAGCTTTGATAAGCGCTAAATGAAACGACACCGAGAGCACGGCGATAGTGGCTAGATTGAAGAGAGCAGCAGAGAGTCAAAGACGACAACTGAGATTATTGAACGAGCGGAGAGTGGTTAACCTTGCTCTTCTCTCCCCATCTCCCATCGACTCTCACCCCATCTTTTCACATCTAGCCTCTTCTCACTACGTCTACAAAGAAACTTGCAGATCGAAACCTCGCCGCTAACAAGAATAATTACTCCAAGGTACACTAAAATATAGAGGAACCGCTATACTTTAGTTATTTCAACTATGAAAAGTTATGATAACACAAAATTTTGAAATCCATCACGCAATGTCACTCAAACTTCACAAAAAATGGCATGTTCTCCTTATGTTGCCGTCACTGATAAGATAACGGTAGAGTCGAATTTGTGCTTGAATCGCCCTTTGCTATCTTATCCATTATAATAAAACATGTTGCGCCTGGTCCCCGTTCTATTGATCATATAGCCAAGAAATGGGGCTGAGTATCAGGCAGGAGTAGAAGGGGTGAATAGAGATAGGACACAGCGAAAGATTCGCGGCATCGCAATGTGTAATAAAGAAAGACCCGCGCGATCGAGTAACACCGACTTGCGGCACAATAATCGAAACTATGCCGAGCGCAGGAGCAGCGATATGGGACCGGACACGAAAGAAAGACAGAGCGATCGCTTGAGAGTAGTCGCAACTGCTATGAGAGTGTCTGTTTCTCTGCTTAACCTCGCAGTCTATCAGTGTCTCTCCTCAAGGGATACCCCATGGATCACAGCCAGAGTCCACGGAAAAAAAACAACTGACGCTTGTCGAGAAAAGGTGTCGACCCTGAGGAGTTAGACGGAAAAATCACCCACAGAAGAGCGTTCACAAACCGGAAATCGATAGAGCGCCCGTCTATGTATTCAGGCAACGCGCGAGGGGTGAAGGCAACCTTTTTTTTCAGTTTACAAGGAATATAAACTCACTATCCGGGTGCGGCGCGAGGGTAGTCGTTGGTGGTCGGAACATGGCCATGCTGGTGCACCTATTGCATACACCAATTATGCATTATTTATCAATTATAATATATTTTAAGTTATCAAAAGCCATATGGATAACATACGGTGGGAGTGACGAACGTTCCGTTGGGCGGCATAACCATCGGGCCGCCGCCCATGGGCATAACTCCAGCGTTCAAATCTTGAAATAATAAATTGTATTGTAATAATAAAAACGGAAACTTGCAAGGATATGCTACGTTGCACAAATTAAGTTATATAGAATCCAAAAATATGAAATATCATACCTTGGCCATTCTTCCTCTGTTTTCCTCTCCCCGGTATAGAGTTTGACATAACGTGGTAAGTTTGAGGTTCAACTGAAAGAAGGGATGGTTCATGAGTCACTTCGAGAAACTTTCGAAAAGAAGGAACGGACGACAAGCAAGCCTACGCGGGTGTGAACGACCTGGAGACAAAGAAAAACTTTTAAAAGCTAGCGAGTAGGAATTTAAAGAAAACGATCATAAAGAAATGGAAGTAATGAAACCCCAATTAATGATTGTGCAGGTATGTCTTTTCATTCAGAGGACAAATCAACAAGACCTCATATAATCACACGCTGAGGAAATATGAAGAGCACAAAACATGAGGTAAATGAGGAGAACAATAGCAGTGCCAGCAACCGAATCCAAATTAGGAACCAGCATTATATGTTGGAGCCGTATGGACCCGCTTCAATAGCCCGCCATTACGGTTTCTTCCAACAAGCCTAAAGAGAGTGGCTACAGGAAAATATTTCACAATGCGGTTGCGGTAAGGAACATGAGTTTGAGGGGCGATATTAGACAGGAAAATAATATATAAATGATCGATAATTGTAACGAATTCAACAAAAATGCATTTCCTCATAAATTTGACTAGTGCATTAGGTCTCATGCGGAACTGGGGTTTTGCCTGAGTACTGTACCTGGCATTTTGCCAATTTTAGTGACGTGACTGCCCAACTTGAACATGTCTCGTTCCATCTGTTTTCTTTCGCAACTCAGTCGCATTTCATCAATTTATTCCGCTCTATTTCATGGGCATATGTTTTCTAGGTGATGACCGACAACGTTGGCGCGCTCGCACCTTCAAAATCGACAGATAATACTGGTATTATCGGCTCAGCCGAGAACGATTTTGACTACGACGATTCGAATTCCATGATTGACGATGAAGGCAAGACGTGCAAGTTTTGCTATGGTACAGAAAGTGACGGGAGCGAATGGCTGCATCCATGCAAGTAAGCATTTCGATAATGCTCGACCAGTTATACGACTGAGAACGTTTCTAATTTTACATGAGTTTCAAAGATCTTCTAAACTCATCAAATCAGTAATCATATTCGAGATGTTCCGGATCTCTGATGTGGGTACATGGGAATTGCTTCGAATTATGGCTCACAAACGCTCCTCCTGCTCAGCAAATCCGATGTCTGATGTGCAGGTACGTAATATTTACCCAATCACTTTGTTGAATGCCAACTTTTCCAGCTATTCTTATAAAAAGCGCTTGGTCCTGCTACCACCTAATGAATGGCGGTTGCCCAACGTCAAAATCAGTGCATTCCAGGTATGTTTCTTGTTTGTGTAATGCTAGGATTGCAAGTCATCGTAACAACTACACCATAGACTATATAATACACTATCTGATTTTGCATTCATCCACTGCATTGGGAAATATTATTTTATCGTAAGGCGTAGGATAAAAAATGATTAATGTTTAGAAGTATATTCAAACTATGAAACAATGTTCACTTGAGCAGACAAGCATCCATTGATTATTCTTTAAAGGCCTTCGAAATCTTGCTCGACTTCTATTCAACTACTCGCCTGTATAAAGGATTCGTCAATGCATTCTCTGGTAAAAGGTGTGTTCACTGTTTTTCGCTTGGTTGTAATCAATTGGGTCACCCGACATACCGATATGGTGTTTGTGTTTTCATCGAATATCAGCGATAGGCTACACATAACCCGAATAAAATTGTGCGGTGATGTTCGAGGGGTTTTCAAACTAAACGCTGACATTAGTTTCGATTATTAGATGAAGGCCGCTCAACATTGCGAGGCGGTATATCTATTTGGGGAATGATATGAGAGTACTCGTGACTGTCATTGAATAGATAGTAGCAGGAATGCACGACGATTCTATTCATTTGAGAATTGCCAGGTTTAGATGGAGTGCGGATGTAAACCGTTGAAGATATTAGATTTTGCGATACTGAAACGCTCAAATGTTGATAAATAATAACGTGGTACAACTAGGTGGTGCAAATTTTCACTCTCCAAATTTCAACCTACGAATGAAGCAAGCTGCACTATACCTGGCGTATACTTCGACCCACCTTCATAGGGCAAATAGGCCCTCGAAAGCGAGGAACAGTACTTCTGCATGGGGCTGGGACCTTTTAAAAAAATTAGCAAGCATGTTATAAAAAAAGGAAGAATATGCAGGGAATGTAGGAATGGCCTTTGTTTAAAAAGAACAAGCAGAGCCGTCAATTAGCACCGAATTGGTGTATAGTTTCACGCTAAAATGCTGTGTTTCTATTCTCGCAAGGGAAACAATTAATTTCTCAGTCATTTTATTATTAGCATCATTATTTTTATATTAAGAGGAAGGAATTGAATTCCCACATAGAATACATAATAGCGAATGAAGTGAATCGATAGCTAGCTTACTTCGTTTTCGATGTGTTCGGTAGTGGTGCACCGACAGCCATACAGAGCGTTTGAGTTAAAAAAATTATATAAAAAAATGAAATGGAAAAGTAGTATGTATTTGTACTTCAGGACGATTGTGATGCAGTTGGCGCACATTCTCTTCTACCGTATGTTCATCCTGACGTCATCACGAGTGGAGTACTATGAGTCTCTCGGACGGCAACTACTCAAATCGATCTGCCAACAAACTGTGGCGAACTATGGGTATGCTAATGCTTACCCATTTGTTGATCACTACATTTTATTAACAGTAACGTGAGGCGATCTACTTATATTGATAATGCAATATATTGCGGTTTTCGAAAGTAACTGACTTTAATAGCACTCGGATAAAATAATACTAGAAAGAGGTTGGCATAACGAGAAAAGGAGGTCAATGGCTTCGATTTTTTTTACTTGGAATTTCTTCGTAAAATAATCAAAATCGAGAAAGATAGTCGCTTTGAGCATTGATCCATTAACGCATGTACTTTTAGTGAGAACGAGGACGAATTGCCACTGTTCTCCATTCCGAAAGGATTCTCCCGAGAGATCGAAGGTCTCGTTCGATTCTAAACACGACTTGCACCATGCTTCCCTCCCCCTTTACAGTACCTCCTCACGGGGAAATAAGTCTACGAAACCATAAGTCTAAGCTGGCCAGCGACTGCCGCAAAGTCTGATAGGCGCAGACAAAAAGGCCGTGGAAAGTCGTCGCTGTCCAGCCTAGACTTATCGTATCGCAGACTTGTTTCGATGTGAGTCTTGCTACCTCAAAGTGTGTATCACATAGTTAGAGGATATTATGAGCCAGTTGATTCGCCCTTCTTCCCTTCAATTGCCTAGTCTTCGCATTCTCGGTTGCATCACCAGACATTTGACGTCTGTCACACTCGCCATTTCATTGAGAGAACACATCAGACAGAGGATTGTATTAGGTACCTCCTGTAGACGGTTGGTTATCATTTTGGAAGTTGTCGTTTTAGAACCCGTTTTCAAAGATCCCACGTCATATTGATTTTTGGGCGATTTTAAAGCATATTTTGCTAAAGTTCTGCAACGACCAGTTCCTAAATGATACACCCCTCCCCCCTGTAGACATGTATTGATCTAACCAGCGAGAGAGCACGGTGAATTGAGAGAGTATGGTCAAGTGCAATGACAAACAAGGGATGTTCACGTAGTGTCTCAAAGATTCCCTCCAGTTATCACTTGACGATTGATCGATTGCTTCCATTGTTGTATTGCTAATTAGTATTGATAGGGGCGACGGTATGTTAATATAAAAAAACAGCGTGGTTTGTACATAGAGAGATGTATATGTATGATAAATTTTAATGTGTTGTTATTTCGCGTGTTCAAGAACAATCCGCTGGTTATTTGGCCTATTGATATCTGATTTTTCGACAATCTTTTATATTCGTTATCCTCTCTGTCCACAAAACATGTCCATTGCTTTTTCCTACCATTCGAGCCTAGTATTCATACTGATAATGCGATGGTCAACTCCATAGATCAAAAGGGTGCGTAGGGGGGGGGTTGAGTTTTTCAAGTATGGGCATGAAAAACTAAAAATGTGTGTTGGTTTTTTCAATTTTTGTCTCAAAATCCAAAAATGTGGGTAGGGTTTTTCAAAAATTGGCCTTGAAAATGCCAAAATGTGGGTTGGCTTCGTCGTTTTTTTACGTACCTTTTGACCGATTGTCAAATCGTTTCTTTCTCCTTCACATTATTCCAAACCTCACATGGCAGAATGAGAGTTTGTGCAGAGTGAGAGAGTACCTCTTCATTTTACACGCTCCCTCACTCCAAACCCCTTTCTGTAAGGATGTAGGGAGGACATGTGGAGTGATGTGTCCTCGTTAACATTTCTAGGCTTTCATATGAAGTGGTTGTCTCGATAATGGATAATCGATCGATCGAGACTCAAATGACATCGATTCAGGATGATCTCTATTGACGATCTCAAGGATCTCGCCGCCCAACTCATAGTCTTCATCGCCAAGGACCCGATGACTGTGAGTTTCAAACGTGGATTTATTTATTTATTTCTTGAAAAAATAAGTATATGAAGCCGCTCATCCTTATTTGCTTTAAGCGTTTCTTGAACCCCTAGATCGCCGAGCCAGAAGAGATAGTATGGCATTGGTAGAGCGGCATAGTGAGCTGTTAAACTTCAGAGATTGAAATTCATGGTTGAAAAGTTTCGAACATGCGAACCCATGGCAGTGGTGAGCGACCCCCTCTGCTCCGAGGCGGCATCCCGATCCCAGAAAAAGAATATGCCCGTAGCTGCTCAAACATCGCCAAATTGAAAATTTCGCGGTGCGGCAATTCCTTATCTCGTCGAGCATTACACGCCACAACAAAAGATGGTCGAAAAATATTACGAATGGAACTCCTAGCCTAGGAGTCCTAGGAAATACACATTTTCGTATTTCATAATTGCGACACCCCGATCCGCGGGGAGCGTTCATCTCCGACACAGGGTTTCCTTATCAAATGTGATGAGGATGTGTTGACTCATGGTCAGTCGTGTGACTCGCCTGAGATTCGTTATTATTGTCGGGTTCAGCCAAAATGACTTGGGAATAATGCTGCTCAACTATGATACCAAATAGCTTTTCTATTTCGTATTAGGTGACTTTAGAGCGTACATTTTCGCCCCACGCACATTACGGCTTTTTTGCGAAATATATAAACTTGCCAGATCTCAATTGATGGCAAGTTTGTTTAAACTCATCATCCCGCGAATTTCTCGATAGGTTTCGAGTGTTAAAACTGCCTTCTTCAACAATTTATTCACGCACATTTTCCGTGTTTTAAAATGCATGATGTGGAACCCTGATGAAGAATTTATTTATTTCTGTTCAGTCGGTGAAGTACTTCATCCTCCTGCTCGCGCCACTTCTCATCGTAGCCGCTGTCTTCAGTTGGCGATTGCAGAAGGCTATCAAGAAGCAGGAAAAGGTATACGGTAGCTTCAGATTTTATCGATCATAGATGGGTAAGTGACAATTTTTTGCACAGTGCTCCCGCCCCGGTTTGACGAAATTGTCCAGTGCCCCCAGCATTGATGAACTCTCCAAACCTTAAATTAGCACACATTTTCGTACAACGGAAAATAACTTTTTGTTGTGAACAATTCACTGGTCAGGAAAAAACCAACAAAAGCTGGACAGATCTATACCAAAAGTTGTTAGGAACCGGCGAAATGGAGGGTGATTCTTATGCTGCCTTCATAGTCCATCATCCCTCAGTATGAGAGGCAAATTTGCGATAACAAAACACTATTCAAATTTCAGTTGAAAAAATTGAGGGGTCAAATTGGGGGGGGGGTCTACTTTTATCGAATATGGATAGTGTTTTGCGTCCGCAAATTCCCCTCAAAATGATCGATGCGTAACTATGAAGGCGGCATTATTAATGCAAACCTCCTGCACATTGCACTTTTCGCTCGGTTTCCTAAAATTGACGACCAGTATTTATGGCCAACGAAAATGTATCCTTAAGATTGTATCGATCCTTAGACGGGAACGTGAATGATCTTGAATTTTAAATTATATGAATAATATTGAATAATATTATGCCGGAGTCCCTTTGCAAAAAAAAACACTGAATGATAACTGCGAATGGTTTTAGGTTTGTTCTTATTGTTAAATGAATAAATATATTAGGGGCATTTTATATATTTGCAGACCGCGAAACGAAAGGAGAAGCTGCTGAACAAACTGCACAAGTCCCGCAACGAAGTGGCTACCGTAACCGAGAAGGAAACGAAGCAAGAGTGATCTTTGATCTGTCTCCCGCCCCTAATCTCATTTTTTTTATTATCATAGACACGCCATGATCTTTGATCTTTGATCTTTCAACTTCTTTCTAGTCAGAATGTGAGCATCAACGCAATCTCTTTTCTTTCTGTGATACTCTTGAAAAGTTTGACAAATTAACACGCTCAAAATCGCTTTATTGTTTTGTTTTGTAAATACATCAGAATAATATTAATAATTCCTACATTTTGTACAATTCGTGCGAAACATGATGTTTGATATGGTCAGAAGTGGTCATGGGGACTAGTGGGGGAATAGTAATACGAGGATCGACAAGAATACGGTAGCAAGGATTACGGTATGACAGGCGAAAATATGTCTGAACTTAAAAGAATCTCCGCCGCTTAGTGAGTAGCTCAACGATTCTGTCGTAGCCCATTTGCTTAGCAAGGTCGACTGGTGTTTCACCGTTCTGTAATACTTCATTTTTGAAACGTTTTCGAACTGGGCTCAGCTTACTATAATCACGACCGTAATGAAGCGTATCGTAATTCCTTGTCTATGGAAATTTACTATCCCTCTATCACGAATAGTCATCAGTTCGCTTTGAACTACTGTATTTTAAGCAACACCATCTACCCTGATCGTCAGTTCTCGAAAAAGTACCGTACTCGATTTGCTAGTCTTGGATTGGCTCCCTCTCCAAGCAACATCTCGACTATCCTTTCGTGGCCGAAGAGTGCAGCTGCATGTAGAGCGGATTCGCCGTTCTGCAGTTATCGATAAGGAGAGGAAAGAATACGATAGCGATGATTACGGTATTCTTCGCGAAATGAAATTGATAGTGTTAAATGGATGTGATTTTTGACCACAACCTCCATTTCTCGTGTGCGAATGGGCATCTCTGGCGCGATTTTGAGCTGTGAAATGCATGATACGAGTGCAGGCGGGTCCCAGAGGGAATACCGTACCTCGAGAAGGCCCAGATCGGAATCGATCGCGAGCAGCGCTTGCACGATGTCCTCGTGGCCTTTATGCGCGGCCTGGAAAAAATCAGAAATCGATTTATAATTGCTACTACTGTATGAAGAAAGTCAGTTGTCGTAAGGAATAAGCCGATTACAGTACCTTGAATAGTGCAGTAGCACCATCGCATCGGGGCAGATCCTTAGCGCCCCTCATTCCCAGTTCCTCCACCATCTCCACCTCTCCACACTGTGCAGCTATCCAGAGGGCTGTCGTACCGTCCTGAAGGATTCGGTAGATTACGGTACTTTAAATACTAAGATACCATTTCCTACAAAAAAAACATCGCTGTTCCGCGGCCTACCTACTCGCACTAATGACGCCACTATTTTCACAATACTGTGGGGATCCCCATGTATACTGTAGGATACAGTACTCCCAAGGGTACTGTAGATTACGGAATCTAAATATGCTCACCTCTCTCCGCCAGTCCATTCTGCATCCGGCATCGATCAACTCCCTCACGCATTCCACATGTCCGTTTTGTGCAGCGAGAAAGACCGAGTCCGACTTGTCAAGCAGACTGAAAATTGCATCATCACTAAGCAATCCGTTTAAAATTAACGAATAATGCGTTTCTCCAATTCCTCTTTTGCCTTGTCCATCACCAAATCCGCAGATGCAAGGGAATTATGACTATTATCATCTACAAAAATCGCTCGCCCAATCTACGTAGGCATCTCGACTCCGTTACTACGGTAACAAATTATCATACCGTAACCATAACTAATACCGTATTCCATCAGGGAAACTCACCGGGCATTCTTGTCGGCGCCGGATCGAAGAAGGAGTGCGATCGCCCAGCGGAGTCCCCTCTCCGAGGCACACAGAAGCGCACTCCCACCGTCCTACAAGCAGTATATGGTAGCTTTCGGATACTGTAGCCTCATTGGGATACGGGTAGTGTACTGTAGCCTAATTGGTATACTGTAGTCTACTTTAGCCTGATTGGGATACGGTAGATTCAGTGCAGAAACAGTTCCATGTATGTCTATAATAATTGTAGATGACTCGGGTTGGTTGATGCCGCTAATATAATAATTGATAAACATGGAGTTTTCCACTGGCGTTCAAATTCCTTTTGATTCCCTAAGGATGACGCAACACTCACTTTGGTGCGATAGTTCAAATTGGCGCCGTGTTTGATGAGCATCTCGACGTCCGGTCGACTCTCGTTCTCGATGGCAATCAGAAGAGCCGTTTCGTTCGCCTGAGATATTGCGTCATAACTAGGTAATCGATGGCGTAACACGAATAGCCCTTGAGATGATTGCAAATTTTTGAACTTCGTTTTGGGAACATTTTTCTCGTCGAAGAAATGGAAGAGTTTGGGAAAATAGAATTTTTTTTATTGCAGGCATATTGCGTGATGTATTGGTAATTGTCGCAGAGAAATGAGATAATCAACTATTTAACCGATTCAAACGAACGATTGTGGTTTTGGAAAAAATGGGACCAGAAAATACTTGCGTCATCACTAGGCAATAGGCGACCTACCTCAGTGTTGGCGTTTACATCCGCTCCCTCGTCGATTAGCGCCTCGACCATTGGTCGATCCTTGCGGGAGATGGCAAGCATCAGAGGAGTCACGCCGTCCTCAACATTGCGTCATCACTAGGCAATCGAGGAGAATATTTTCATCATCACTAGGCAATAATTATGGAAATATCGATGAATTCCTATGCAAATTCGGAGAAAAGGCGCGCGAGACTTGTTGACAGTATAGTGGAATCGATGCATTGCTAATGCGCACACGTATGATAAGAGACGGGTTGAATAGACAGTGACCCACAGCATTCGAAACTGAGTCGGCGAGAATGAGTTAGAGAAAGAGAGAAGTGGCGAGAGAGCGCACCAAACGAGAGGGTCAGACAACGAGAGACCTTCTTGGCATGGTGCCAACTAGATGCTGTGTGACCATAAAAGTGCAAACTCTGATTTGATTTCGGCAATTTCACGTGAGTTTGAGGCTTCACTACTAAAGTATGGACTCTAAAAGGCAGAGATGATTAATGAATATGACATCCAAATTAGGGCAGGAAGACAAAAATTATTGAAGTTGTGTATCTTTTTCCACATGACTCTAAACCTCCAGAGGGCGAAAAATATCGATTTTTCACACTATCTCGCTCGTGAACCTTCCTGCACAATTATCCGGGAGTTGAAAGGCACAATTGCGAACCTACTAATTGAAAAAATAGTCCATCAAAAGTGATCTGAAAAAAGGAATTGGCTCAGTACGAGATGAATTTGCATAAAAAAGCACTTTCCCTGTTTGAAGCTTCAATTATCCTTTCCGTTTGCGTTAGCCGGGTACAACGGGACAGGTAATTATTGGAGGGGGTTTGGGAAGGGGGGGTGACTCTATTTCCCCATCGGAAGTGAATGTGTGCGGGTAATTCGAGCTCTCTAGCGTCTCTCCAATGCGCGCACTCTCTCGTCGGTTAGAGCGGGCGAGAGATCGCGCGGAATCGAGAGGGTCAGACAATGTGCTTCGCGAAAGCCATTAGGACCGAAACGACATGGGAGCTTATAACGAGAGAGTGTGCGAGTGATACGGTGATCTACATTGCCGCGTGACCAAGTGGAACTAATTAGCGGGGTACAGTAGAGTAAGACGGGTGCCACGGGTCTAGGACGGACCCGGGTACCACGGTACCTGGTCGGTGCAGTCGACATGGGTCCGACCCGTCTCGAGTAGCTCTTTGACTGCACTCACATCGCCCGCTCGAAGGGATCGATGCAGCAAGGCGTCGGTGGATGAAACCATCTGAAAAAGAGGAGAGATCATTCAAAATTCCGGAAAGTATCGACCACTGGGCACCTCTGGTATATTTTCCGATCTGGTTGAAAAATGCAATGGAGCCAGGCTGAAAATACAGATAACACGTGGACCCTGTTTGGAAAAAAAACAAGAGAATTTTTGCAGCATAAAAACAACAAGCGCGCGACTAATGAATCTATGATTCAACGATTTATGAAGATATGTAGATGAATCGTGCAAACATTCACATGAATAATGCACCGAAACAGCAATGATCCATCTCTTTTTGCTGCCGATTATATGCTGATCCAATGAAGAAAAAAACAGCGGATATTGGTAAATCACCAGCAAAAACTTGTGCGGAAGTCGGGGTGCATTTCGCGACACAGCGAAAGGCTACGTAAAGTGCACAGATCACCGTCTGACAATGGGGAGAAACGGAACCGGGAGGTGAATCAAAAGAGAGGAAAAAGGCCCCTCCCCGAGGGGGTTTGTACAGCTGTTGTCATCACTAGGCAATTGGGGCTTGGGGCACATCATGTCGATCAGCCCTACAGGAAGGGGTTTGGAATGAGAGAGCGTGTAAAATTGAGAGAGACTCTCTCGATATTGCACGCTCTCTCACCCACATCTTTTGACCGGACGGTGGAAAGATGTGAGAAGGAGGCCATTGGCGATGGTTGTTCATAATCCCTGGAGCACACATGGGGAAAACATTTCACGAACTAAGAGCTTATGTGTGTGATAAGAAAGTGATAAGCGTCTGGAGCAGAGAGATAAGGAGGGGAGAGAGAGAGAGAGAAGAGGCAGGAACTGGCATGAGAAGGTTAGAGAAGAAGGGTGGGACAGGTATCACCGAAGATCAGGGGGATGGCTAGTACACAGGCAGGTGGCAAGGCTCGATTTGAGATTCAAGGAAAATCGGTGTATTGAAATTTGAAATGACTGAATGCATATAAAATTTCAGCTGGAAAACGTGGGTCTTATATGGAAGACCATTGATCTACCGCATCGTTTTTTATCCTCACAAATTGGGGGGTAATAACTGACAATGAATTTAAGTATACTGTGGAATCCACTGTTCATATCAACCTAATCGGAATACGGTAAGACCACAGAACTATTGGAAATTAATGACATTCCACCGAACCACGAACTGTACAGGAGCTCCGGGGGACACACAACAATCCATGCAACTGTGCTAATCACAGGGGAAGGGCGATGAGATTATTAGTGAGAGACAGAGGAAAAGTGAGAAAGGCAGAGAACGAGAGGACGAATACCCGTAAACAATGATGAGAGCATTCGAGAGTGAGGGCCTTTTCGTCATCACTAGGCAATCGTGGAATGAAAGGTTGAGATGAAACAGTGCCGGAGGTGCTACTGGTTACGAGATACGATCTGGAGATGCCGACAAACAAGGCAATTTGGATGGGAGAAAGAGATTCAACGGATGAGAAACAATGAAAGAGGGAAATCATGATTCCAAAGCTACAGAAAGGGGTCAGGGCGAGACAGCGTGCAAAAGTGAGAGAGTCTCCCCGATTTTACACGCTCTCTCGCTCCTAACCCCTTTCAGGCGGCCTGTGGTACGAGATTTATAGAGAAATGAGTGTTGTGGGATCTCTCAAAAGTGAATCATCTGTCTCTTTAGTCTATAGAATAGACGAGACAAGATGAGTCATAGTGAGAACGGTGCATCATCCGGATGAGATACAGTGTTGTTTGAGAACCAAATATCCCTCGATTTCTCTCGTGCCTGACCCCTTTCTGGAGATTTGTACGAGCGGGTCGGAATGATGAAATAACGTGAATGATCATTAAAAAAATATCGTACAAGATGAAATGGTGAACAAAAAAAAAGGATTGCTAACGAAATAAAATGCATGATCTACCTATCAGAGGTGGGGCAAATTGAGTGGCTGGCTCAAGCGTCGTAAAAGTTGTAACGATTGTGCTGGCCAAATGTGCTGGCGCTCTACGAGAATGGATGAACCCATTCAAAGTTTCGCCAGCCACTCTCTCACTTTCGCACACTATCTCGTCCAAGCGGACTCCTCCAAAAAAGCCGCCGCGCACTTTTCGCGGAAGTTGGAGCATGCTTCTTCAGGCGGTGCGGGCTTTTTGTGCGCGGCACGCGTTTGATAAACGGGCGGTAGATCAAAAAGAGCCATGAGGAATTCGTACAATCGAGAGAGAACACACACAGATATATACAACAGATGATCGGTGGAGCGTGTTTCAAGGTTGTCTTGTATTCGGGAGAGGGAGGTTATCCCTCAACCTCTCGCTGCTCCTAATTCAGACACAATAGCCCGCAGCTGTTGACAAAGCGCAGCGCGCTGGCGAGAGAGCAGATGTGGGGTAATCTGCGCGCGCGAAGGACGCACGGAAGGCGCCAGGTGCGCGCAGACTATCGCTGATATTGATAAGGACTGATTGCGATCTCTATCACTCACACGCGTCACTGAACACGGCCGAGGGCGGATTGTGATCGCAGCGTTTCATCATCACTAGGCAATAGTAGCAGTTTCGTCACGACAATGCAATAAATAAGTGGCGAACTCACCCTGTGCGTTGGCATGGTGGGTAAAGTGAGTGGAATTCGCGTGAATTGCTGATCAATTGTGCCCCAATCGTCAGACTACTAACGACGATTGGTCAAAGTGTGTGTACGCAGCTGTTGTAAAAAGCAGTGATTGAAGGGCGAAGATTCGTGCCCTCTCTGCCTCCTCCTCCTTCTCCTCCACCGTGTTGGATTCACCCCTATAATCACCTGTGAATGCAAGTGTTGTGCAGACACAAACATGAGATGAGTCAGCGTGCAGATACTCTCTTCTCCGAAAAATGCTCTTTGAAAATACAAAAATCGCCACAATTTGTTAAAAATATTATGTTTTTATTGTAGCGATTTAATATTTAGTATTAGAATAATTATAATGAACTAAAACAAATTAATTCACTTTTTATTGAAAATGAAATCTTTAAAAGATCAGTTCTCGATCGGCACACATAATTGCGCGCATACCGTGATACGCGCCCTTCATTCCCGCTCTCTCCCTCTCGTTTCCAGTCATTTCTTGAATGTTTTTTTTCCCGTTTTTTGTCGCACGTTCTTCCTGCTTTTTCGCTCATCCATTGGCCGATGTATTCCACACGTGGGTAGCGCTCATTTTAACTCTCGTTCTCGCGCCAAATTTGGCTTCTACGGCAATTTTTTGACCACTTCTTTAAATGGTAGCGAGTTGTCATCTTTTGCGGGCGGTCGCTGCTAGTCTTTGCATGGTCTCAGAGGGTTGTTCCCGGCTATCACTAACTGGGTTATTTGTGCGATCGCTGCCTTATCACTGTTCAAACACGACGCTCTCTTGCCGTATTTTCCTTGTTTTCTCGCCTTCCGGCCCTCCTCGCTCGTCTTCCTTCTATCTCTGTTATTTTACCAGTGACTCGTCACCTCCAGTCGCCAAAACTCTTGCCTGCTGTCCAGTAGTAGCAGCGAAGTTGTGTTATGATCGCGGTAAGCACTCGCGATTTGTAAATCACTCGCGTTAGCGAGCCCGCCCGCTCCAAAGCTGCACATTTTCGAGAATTTCGCATGCCGGTTTTTGCAGCGGTCAGTGGTTAGACATCACTATCAGACCGCAAGCGAGTGACCTTGATACTGAGAATCGGAATACGAAGGCTCGCTATCAATGCACCATTGACCTCTTCGTACGAGCGTTTTGATAAGACCCTAAGACGATTCGCGATTGCCTCCTCATTTGAGCGCGTTTTCTCTATGATTTAACCATCGAGTTATCTTTAGTGGGATCGTTCCTTGTAGCGGCTAAATATAGATGTGACTGATAAAGTCTGGTTTTGTTCTAATCGAGATTAGCCGCCCCTGATAGGAGAGATAAAACATGGGTGATAGCGACTGTAATGATGCAAATTTCGATCGATCCTGTTCAGCACGATTTGGCCTGGGAAACAGGTAGTAATGCTAGGTAACTGTGCGAAATAGTCAGTTACTTCTATACCTGTGCGAGTTTGTCAACTGACAAAAGTTTCTCTGAAATTTTTTTTCGTGTAAGTTTTTCCAGTTGTCTTGCTCAATTTTAGCTAATTTTTTAATGTTCCCACGAATTGTAAGGTATTCAATGAGAAATTCAATGCAAAATTATGAGTTGCCGTTATTTTCTAAAACAATGTACGTGTCCCCGCGCTAACTAGTGCCCAGGTTTGGTTACCTCCTACGATTCGGCAGATCATTTCCCCTTGATTAGCTTGGTGCGATGGTTGACGGGTCGCTGGGAGCGTATAATTCTCCGCGGGAGGGGCGAAAGAGTCAGGCAAAAAGCTCGGTCTATAACCATCGAATCGAGGCCATGGTTGTGAAGGGAAGAGAGAAAAGAAGAATATGAACGAGTCCCATTGGGTCGCGCCTATTTTACTCGCGTTGTATTGGAGCCACAGTGTTCAGGAATGAATTACTTACTGCGAGAACGAAACGTCGTGGCGTATCTCGACTTTTCCAATGAGCCATTAATTAAATTGTGAGGGCACTCGATTTGCAAGTGTAGATAGTGCATGTGCAATTGGACACCATTCCAGAGAATCTATCCTATTCGATTTCCGGGTTCATCCTAGCTCGTATCTCCTTATCTTTTTCCTTTCCATTCTTGATAGAATGCATACATGGACTGGATGCCTGATGTATTGGTTCCACCATCTTGTTTTCGTCTCCCATCTTTCTTCTCTTTTCTATTAGTCTATTTCTCGCTGCTCCGCTTCCCTCTTTCACGATCCGCTCTCTCTTCCCTCACTGGAAAAGAGTCTCATTATATGACGTGTGTGTATGCATTTGGCGAGTGTTATAGTGCCCATTCGAAGCGTGATAGCCCTGGGCGCGTGATGATAGACTTTCCGACCAGTTAGCGATAGACATACGTCGGGTATACCGTAGTCTAACTCTTTCTGAAGCGTTCCGGAGTCCACAAGGAGAATAGGTGACGGTGATTCCTAGACGAGAATCTTTGCCATATCACTCCACATGATGGTCAATCCTACAGAAAAGGATTTGAGTGAGAGAGTGTGTACAGTCGAGACGATCTCTCACTATTGCGCACTCTCACCATAAACTCTTTCTATAGGTTTGGAATCGTGTGGGGCGGCGGATGAGATGCACTCTTGTCTCTAAATAGACAACTAATTAAGAGGTCTGGATTTCCATCCTCAGTCTTGTCTATCTTTGGAGTGGCTCAGTGGAAGAAAGAGGACACCACATTCAAAGCACAGTGCGGGACCCCTTAGCACACCCCTCCCCCCATCCACTTTCCCTGAACCTTTTTAACCATTTCATGCAGTCGTATAATGCAATTTCGCTTGAACAGACTTGAGCGGTCTTCGATGCTCGAGATTACTCCTTTCCTTGATTATTGGGCATAGGTCAAATAGATTCTCGCTAGCGAGGATAGGCACTTCTGCATGGCGTCCAGACCATGTCGGCGAAAGAAAATTTTGAATGTTTCGTGCATTTCTGACCACTTTTTTGACAAATTTATTGAAAATTGGGCAATATGTACTTCTGCGTGCGATTTTAGGCATTTCTGCACGAGAGACCTGCGAGAAACCCATTTGACCTATGTTATTGGGTTCCGTTTCAGCAATAACTTCGATTACTATCCCCGTCTGGGCTAGGGATTTCAAATGATACCGTCGCTGATATGTGTTCCTTGGCGTCAGAGAGATGTATGTTGGTCCCGATAATAAAAGCGAAAATTTCATCCATATGCGAGATGGTGTTTACTCTAGTCGAGCGGGCGCGCAAATGTGCTGCATACATTTTCACCCCGGCGCTCTCGGAACACTCGGGCGGGGATGTCACACGCTCCCATACTCTCGTGATTGCGATGAATTCCCTGCGAACTCGCATTTCCGGTTGCGAATATTCAATTAAATTAATCTCTTTTATACTTTTTCCTTATGATATGTGAGGACCAGCATGCATTTTCGTCCAACCGGAAATAAAATTATTTTTGATTTAAAACTCGTCAGATCCATATCACAACATAGGTGGGCACAGGGTACCTTAACAGGGAGGTACGAATACCGCCTGCAAGCAAAATCCGAAAAAAAATTTTTTTTCACTGGTAGACACCTCAAAAAGGGGTCCTTTGGGGGTCATATGACGACCGCCTGCAGGGCCAAATTGTGATCGGACTACCGCCTGCACAAAAGTTGGATTTTAGCTGCCCATCGATGTATCACAAGTTGGTGGAAACTGGCCAGATAAGGGATTATTTTTACTAATCTGAACCTCTTGCGCATTTATAGATTTGTTACGAGTCTTGCAACTTCTTGATCACGAAAATTGCGAATCGAAATGTTTAGCCAACGAAAATGTATGCTGCGAACTCGCATTTCCGGTTGCGAATCTTCCTCCGTTGTCTTCTTATTCTTCTTCCCCTCCTCTACGTGTTTTCTCCTTCCGCGCAGCCGCCTATAGGGGATGAATAGAAATGAGGCGGCGGAATATTTATATTCCGGCCACGTATATATTTATTGATGAATGTGTGCGCGCGTGGTTGAGATGAAGGCAATTTCGAGATATTGTTCCTTGTTTGCCAGTCAGTCACGTTATTTTCTCGGATGAATCGGAGGAGGTTGTCTTGCGAGATTCGCGTTTCGTGCATAACATATTTATATGCAATACATACTTATAAGCAATTGTACGTGCGCATAATCAAAATTCACCATCTCATGCGGATTTTTCGATGACTTATAAGTGACTTTCTGACCAGTTTTCTAGCGAATGAAGAAGTTTGGAAAATCGAAGCCTATCTAAGACGTGACCTTTTAGGCCGGACCCTTTTACGAGTAGGAATCATCCCATCTGACCAGTTTTCTAGCGAATGAAGAAGTTTGGAAAATCGAAGCCTATCTAAGACGTGACCTTTTAGGCCGGACCCTTTTACGAGTAGGAATCATCCCACCGCGGACCAAAACGTAATTTTTTCCCTTGCCACTTGCAAGTCAATTAGAATGCCAAAAAAAAGTGTGTCTATAGAGTTCCGGCAAACGAGAGATACGATCCGAGGATATTGTCTTGCGAGATTTGCGTTTCGTGCGCATCGTATTAGTAAGTGGATGACAGCATAATCTGATCTTCGACACATTGTCTTTCCAAAACCATACATAAACCAATCAGGGCGATAGACTGTGCAAATGTAGGAGAGCCGATCTCGCTGTTACAGGCTCTCCCGCTCCAAGCCCCATTCTGTTTGGCATAATGGGAATATTTGCTCCGGTCTTGATGGGAATAATCAGTGTTATTACTGCTTGTTCTAGATCCATCGCTTTCTCTTCTCTTTCTATTTCTGCAGATGATTTGAATGTGGGGAGATTGTGGGTTGACGAAAGGATGTGCTTACGCATCACTGGATAATCAGGATAGGGGGGGGGCGAAAGTAGGGGAGGATGATGATCAGCTGGTAATCGAATTGAATCATCTCTCTCTCTCTCTCTCTCTCTCTCTCTCTCTCTCTCTCCAACTCTTTCATCAGCGAACCACGAACAAAGAAATCGTGCCGCATCTCAATTACCCATCTATTCCGCCGCGAATGTACTTTGGAACTGTCGCATCGAATTATGTCGCGTTTGTCTATTGCCGGATTTAGAATGGCTGAAAACGGGGTTAAAATTTGCACTAAAAAATCGCCTCTCTTGCAGGATGTGCTGGGAATATAATTTTTTATCGCTGTGGAATTTGGAGGCGTCATTGTGGACCCCCGATAGATCATCTTTACTCCCTACGCTTGACGCGATGTTCGGCAATGTATGATGCTGCTCAATTTCCGTTGCGAAAGTGCACGGACGGTAGTAGAAATTCGCCTTTTCGGATTCCTTTCTGCGTCATTTTTGTCTGTTTCTGTAGTGAATCATGTGAATACCGAGAAGAGCAGAGTGGAGGGGGTATGTACAAATGTCGCTCCCGATTCTATCGTCCTCCTTACGTTTGCGCTGGTTCTGATTGCGTTTCTGGAATAATCGATAATGTTCCTTGCCCTCCTATCGACTATATATTTCCGCCCCTGATACAGTATCGGGCGATGGAGAACGTCTCGATTGCTTTCGAGAGAGTAAAATGATTTTTTTTTCACTGCCAACCCTAGGAGTTGTGAAAAATTGGCAAGATGGGTATCTCATCTTTGTTAATGATTTAATTAGTCGATAATTAGCTCAGATTTCGATATGCTGTGCACAGTGTGTGAGTCATGTGACCGACTGAGGTTGACAGTCAAATTGGGCATGCAAATGCACTGAGTGACCCTGTGAAAGTGCAGTGGAACGATAGTGAGAGAGGAGAGAGAGAGAGAGAGAGAGAGAGAGAGACGGAGTCGAATCACGGGAGAAAGTGAGAAGGGGAGAACAGAGAACGGGAAGATAGCTGGGGCTATCCTAGTTTTCGTCAAGTATCTCTTTCGCTCTCTTTTTTTGCCCGATTTCGAGCCAGTTGATTGGTAATGATCTGTCTTCATCAGTGATGGGTTGAGAATAGATTTTCAAATTTCGGCCTGCCGTCATTGTTTTTGAGATTTTGAATCTCCGAAATTGTTATGCAAAATTCTCATGTTTTGTTAGAAATTTGGGCCGCATTTTAAAACCTAAGTTTTGTAACCCAATCTGAATTTTGCCATTTTAAAATCCGTCCCTTCGAACCGCCTTTATCGGACAACGTTAGAGAGCGTGAGAAATTGAGAGAAACAGATCGATACGTTGGAATATGAGCGGATCTAGGGTATGTTATGATAGTTGACAGTTACTTGTGTGCACTGATTGCGTGTCATTACACCCTAGTGTTTAGTGTACTTTAGGGTGGACAGGGAACAGGAATTATGCCCTTACCAATCTCGATTGTTCGCAATGTTTTCACTTTTATTTTGGATCATGATCTAATCGTAGATCATTGCGCATCAAAATAGTGGAAATAGTTAAATGTGTTTAGAAATGCTAAATATTTAATATTTTAATGGTCATATCCAGACGAATCCTGCATTCCTCTTAAACCGACATGATTTTCGCTGAAATACCTAGAAAATGAGCATTGTATTGCCCCATATTCTCCGGGTTTTGACCTTCATCTCTATTTCTGCTGTCGGAAATTTCTTCTCGACAGTTCCATACCAAAGAGGTGACGCGTTCCTCCAATTTTGCGCTATTTTCGATGTGCAGAACTGGTTATCTCGCTATCTTTGAAGATTTGTGATAGCGCTTCTTCGTTTCCCTTAGACAGTAGTGCTGCTAGATCGAATAATCCTATTCGCTAATAACCTTTGTTTTTCGCGAATATGTTTATTCGATCTGACACCATTATGAGACAGACTGTCCTTCGATCTCCAATTACCTTGGGTACTGTATCTTGTTCCGCGTGTCATGCGGCGGTTCGTTGTGTCACGATGTAACAAGTTTGGAGAGGAAAGAGGGGCGCCTCTAATCACTGTCAATGATAGCAGCAAGTCACATGCTGTTGCAGCGGCGCCCATCTTTGATCGTATGTGAACGCCGTTTCTTTCTCTCTCATTTTGCATCACTCAATTGGGCGGTCGCTTCCAAATGGGTTTGTACAGCTATCATCATCATTAGGCAATCTCTTTGTAATGAGAGAGCGTTTAAAATTGAGAGAGGCTTCCACTCTGACCCCTCTCCGTTGGTTTTGCAATCTTTCGTTTTGATTTGTGTTCCTGCGATACTACGGTATCACTATTGTGGCTATAGATCGATCGAAGTTTTGCCGCATGATTCACTAACCGTGTGGTCAGTAGTATGCTAGTGAACGAGCGCGCGCAGAACGGCATTGGAACCAGGCCAAACACTATGATAAGAGAAAGGGGTTTGATAGGGAGGGTGTGCCGACCAGTGTGTGTTTTAGTCAGAAATGGGTAGCTCGTATCCAATCGTTGTTACAGTGTGCCCCCTAGATCAGAATAGACGCTCGCATTGAAAAAAATAAATATAATATCAGTTTTGCCTATTTTGGCTACTGTAAAATGGCCACCAAAATTTGAAGGGTTTGATAGGGGGGGGGGGGTGTGCCGACTAGTGAGTGTGTTTTGGTGTATGGCTTGGTTCCTGTGATCAGGAATGGTCGATAAGTTGGCATGGTTCCTTTGAGACATGATTGTGAAAATATAGGACGCTGTTTTTTTTCATGAGAATGGCCGCCTGAATTAACCTCGAGAAGAATAGCAATGGGTGCTTGTGACGAACAGTCTTTCAATGTTCGCTGTTGTTGCATTGATCAAAATCTCGTGATTCTCCCCTCTTCCATCATTTTCTCTTCGTTTTGTCGATTCGCTTCTCCCTTTGTGATGGTGTTGCTGCTCGTCACGGGACTATCGATATCATAGTTTACGCAACGCGAGTAGTGGACGGCGAGAGAGTGTGCGAAAGTGAGAGAGTGCAGAGAAGAATGGAGCAACAGCGCATGTGGAGAGTTTACAGTTTGCGATATACCGCCGACTATCGTCATAGACCAGAAGGATATGCATAAAAAAAGCTCTAAATATTTTCTGATTTTACGATTTATGGCTAAAAATCGAAAATGTGGGCTAAGTTTTTCTATTTTTCAGACTTTGCAATAACGAATTTGTGTCTACGTTTCGAGATTTCGTCTCAAAAAGTCAACATGCTACTAGTATATGTTCCGTGGAACGTACCTATTGGACTGGCTATCGCAGGGTGTTATTATGATCGGGTAGTCGATCCTCTGGAGGAATTTTTCTCCACACTCAAACATTCATGAATCAGATGTTTAGAGGGTAGAAGGAGGATGCGAAGGAAGGAAAAGGGAAGGGTCAATATTTGCGACGGTTTGCCCGACCAGAAATAGTCGGGTTTTTTGCTCCTTGGAAAGTGTGAGAGAACTGAAGATGATAGATCTCGCGCGCAGTGTTTCTTCATGTGTACTGTAATAATAAGTACCGTATCGGTGCGAGGTGAGAGAATTTGCATAATGCCTGAAAGATTCTTTCTTTATGAATCGCAAACTGACAACGAAGTTGAAATGTTGTCAGTTTGCGATTCAGAGAGAAAGAATCTTTGGAGAAATTTCCGTGCGGTGAATTGAGTTGCGGCGGCGGCGCTTCCGCAGTTTGCACCCGGTACTAGAAAAGAGAGAGAGAGAGAGATGGAGAAAAGAATTGAAGACGTCAGAACGTGTGCAAAACCGCTGTTCGACGTGTTCACAAGCTGCTCTCTCTCTCAAGATAAGTAGTTGATCTACTCCTCCTGCACAGTTGTTGAGCAACCGTGGGTGTGACTACGTCATCACTAACCAATCGTGGTTTCTTGGTGCGATGACGTAACTACTAGGCAATCGTTTATCCTATTGCCTGGATTCACGTTGCTCCCGTAAATGGCGTTTGAATGCGTAATCGCGTAGAGACGATGTGATGCCTAGATCTTTTGACGGCGCAGAGTTGCCTCCCCACCATACATGTTTGTTTGCCAGAAAATGTGGTCTGCAATTTTTTTAACGAAACCAAGATGCTTCGAGACTAGATATATCGATCTAGTATTAATAACCCCCTATCGGAAACGATCCCATCACCCTGCGGTATAGATCTGACCAGTTATTGGTCAAAAATAGTGTTATTTCTGATTGATTGAGCAAAAATTTAAGCTCCCCGCCCGACAAAGTTTGTATGCAATCCCGGAACGAGAAGAAAAAAGAGTGGATAGATCTGCCCTCGGGGTGGTCGAATTGTTTGCGATTGAGAAGAAGAAGGAGAGACTAGACTAGGCGCGCCATTGATTTCTGAGAGATATACAGTAGCTAGGAAGTGGATGAACCTTTTTCGAGCGATCACTAACTGACTGTTTACCGAAATCGAGAAGATTGGCTGTAACACACATTGTCTACGCATCGTTTAGCCGAGTGGCGAATTTGGGTCGCGAAACACTGACTGACTGTGACATTTCTGTGATCGTCATTCAGTGATTCTCAGGGTACTCTAAATTTTATACTTTCGATATTTTGGCCACTTCGAAATCCCTACGCGTGCGTAGGGATGTTAAATACAGGGAACGGGAGTCTATCGAAAACAGTGTTCCCCCTCGCAGAACCCCCTAGCTCACGAGGGGTTTCCCGAATTTAGGGAACGTAAGAAACGCCGCCATCAATGGTTGCATCATCACTAGGCAATCGCTGTTCCATCGAGTCTGCTCGATTGATTAACGACTGTGTTTGGTGCGGGAGGGCGGGCGATAGAGAGAGAGAGGGGGGGCACTTGAGGGGGTAGATCACTCCCCACTTCCCTCCTTCCCCCATTCCCTCCCCCCTCTCTCGATTGATTACCGTGTCAACATGTTCTGCCAAGGCGCGGATTTAGTGTGTGATTGCTCTTGTTTCGCACCCAATTTGTCAAAAATGTCTCTTTTTTCCGTCTGATTGGGCAGTGATTATCACACTCTGCCTTGATAGTGCGCGACTATTATTGTTATTCATTCGATGGCAGGGACGATCGACACCCGCTCTCCTCGTTCCACACACTCTCTAAGCGGTAGCAGAGCAGGGAAGAGCAAAAGATTGCCTAGTGATGATGCAACCATTCTCTCTCCCCTCCACACAGTCTCTGAGCGGTTACTCTGGTAGCTTTACCCTAGCTAGATCCCAATCTGATTCCAGGCTGGAAATGCAGATTATAACGGGTCCAGGGTGGAAATACGTACCAGAGTAGAACAGAGACGAGAGAGTGGGCGGAGGTGAGAGAGCGCAGACAGATCGAATTCAGTCTTGGACACACTTCCTTTTCCTTTTCGGGGGATCTTTTAGCCTAGTGAGAGAGAACGCACGCCCGCGCACAGAGGGACTGGTTCTTTCCGGGTCCCATCCGGAAAGAATGGGAACACGATTGATTATTGATTGATGATGATGGGAATATCGATTGATTGGTGGATCGATCGAGATGTTATCTCTTCCCCTCCACTTAGCCATGTTGCTTATACATGTGAAAAGAGGGGAAGAACGGGTTTGTGTCTGGATCTGCTCTGCTTTTCTCTCTCTCTTTCTCTGCCTCACACTGTGCACTCTCTCCATTTCGCGTGATCTCTCGCCCACCGCTCTTCCCTTCTTCTTCCTTCACAGTTCGCTGCCCCCTCCACTCCTTTGGCCATCTCTCTCTCTCTCCCCACCCCTCCCTTCCATTTCTCGTCTCCCGTAAGCCAACAGGTGCGCAGCCCTCTCCAGTGTTCGCAATGAATCATGCACCCTTTTCTCCCCTTGAATTTGCCTGTACTATTTTTATTTTATTATTATTATTGATTGATTGACAAATTCAGATTGAATGCTGGCTTCCAGATGATTAGTGCATGGGCAATGCAGTTGTGAGAGTTGGTGGGTGTTCTAGGTATCACAAAGCGAAATTGTATACCAAACAAGGTTGCGTCATCACTAGGCAATCTCTGTTCCATTGTACCCACCTCCCAGATCGTACTTGTTGCTATACTAGTACGTGTGATGTGATAGGAGAAGGGGAAGAAGAGAAGGGTTTATGAGCGATCAGTTGTGCTGCGAAAAAGAGAGAGAGAGAGAGAGAGAGAGAGAGGGAGAGACTAGTAGTCCTTGGAAAGTTCCTAGAGGGGGGAAAGTTACACTGCTGTACTGCTGCAAGTACTCGATTGCCTCACTAACTCAACTCCTCCTTTTTCTTTACCCGCTCTCTCTCTCTCTCTCTCTTCCCTTTACTCGCCCTTTCTAGCTGGTTGATGAATTTCCAGTGTGGAAAGCACATTTTTTTGGCAACAACAACTATTTCTTGCAGCGCCTTTTGGGGCTAAATATGTTTTTTTTAAAAATACAATTCTTGTCTGAATGATTTTTTTTGTAGCCTTGTCTATGAATAGGATTGCGTGTTTTTGAAAGCGGAACTAGATGGTTTGCAATGAAATCTTGAGAGTTGGGGGAGAGGAAAGGAGAGAGAGAGAGAGAAAGTGTAGCCATAAAAGATTAATGAAGTAGTAGCCCGCGGGGCAGAGAGTAGTCACGAGGCACTTTCACACATAGGCAAGTTTTGCTCTCTCTCTTGACCCCCGCCTCTCTCTCTCTCTCTCCCCTTCTCATCTTCCTTCATTGCTTCCAAAATTGCGCCCTCTTCATCGGCGATACTAGCTCGCTCCCTCAAACAATGCCCTTGATTGGAGAGGAGAAGGGGGCGATACACCTCTAACCTTTGAATCTCTCTCTCTCTCTCTCTCTCTGTGGCTTGATCCCCCTCTTTATTTCACTCTATCCCATTGTCAAACCCCCTCCCCCAGCTCCTTCCTTCTCTTGCCTTGAAACTGCTGCGCGCCATGATGCATTTTTGCTTCTCACTTGTGCCTATCAATCCTTGGCATTTTATCAGAGTGATTAGGAAGAGGGGGAGACAGTGTAGTAATAGTGATAGATGCCAAATTTAGCATAGAAACGGCGTTCACGCTTAGGCTCTGGAGATTTGTACATTTTAATATCGAATAATTAATAATTCTTAGAAATATTAATTGTGAGAATTTCGCAGGAAAACATGTGCATGTGAATGTTGGCATTTGTGCATAATTTTCGTGTTTAACACATGTATTATCGATAGATTGGGGGTTGGTTATTGATCGACTCTGGGGGCCCTCGGGGGTTGCCATTTCCTTTGTTCTCGGGCGGTTGCTCTCTCTCTCTCTCCCACTCTCACTCACTCACTCCTTCCCGAGGCACTGGGAGAAAAGGTGGGGGAGAGTGAAGGTAGAGAAAGAGAGAGAGAGAGAGAGAGAGAGAGAGAGAGAGAGTTCCGGTCACAAATTGGTAATTGTGTGCACGGCGCACTGTTCCTGAAAACCCATGGAATGTGCGCAGTTGAGACGACTTTTGCAAGCTTTGGAACTTTGGGAATAACCCGAAAATTTTCTCCTTAGAAATGCTTCTTACCGGAAGTTGCATGGAAGCGGAGACGAGTAGTTCGTGACATTCAGGCCCTTCATAGCCATTTCACATCCTCTTTTTTTGCATCCACTTTTGTTTTCAACTCAAGCCGCTCTCTTGCGTGACCCGTTGCACTTGTATTTTGTCTGGAGGACTGCACTCGGTTCCTTTGTCTCCTTATTTTGGTCCTAGAGCCCCCCCCCCTCTCTCTCTCCTCTCTCTCTCTCTCTCTTTCTCCTTGCAAAGAGTTGTGAGGAGGAGATGGCACGGAAGTGCGCCCCCCCCTCTCCCAATGGTAGTAGTAACCGTGGGAGACAAAGGTATGGGAGGGAGAGATTTGTGTTGGGGGAAGGAGTCCCTAACTCCCAACTCTTCCCCTTCCAGGACCGTAACCAGCTGGTCATTTAGACCCAAGGTCCCAAGGACTGATCCCCATTTCATTAACCTGAATCTAGTAACTTTTTATTGTAGCCTTTTCTAAATATATACTCCACATTGGATTAGCATAGATGATTTGTTTGGTTGGGTAGGATGACTGATGGACCGGGGCGCCTGTGCTGGTTCCTCCCCTCTATGCACTGGCGATTACTGCCCATTGATGCGAAACGCTTTTTCATTCGTTTTTGATCGTTGAACGATGTGGATTTGGGGTTTCTGCCATGATTTTTCATTGTTTGTGTTGTGATCAGATGCCCAAATAGAGATACGAATGATGATCTATCGGGGCAAGAGATGGCAATGGTTTCATTGTTCCTGTCTGTTCCTGCCGTCTCCCGCCAATCTCGGGGGCTATCCCAATTTGGTGCGGTTGTTTGGCTAGCGGTCTCTCTCTCTCTCTCTCCCATCCCCTCTTCCTCGTATGGCTTGTCCATTTCGAAAGAAGAAGGAGAAAGAACCGTTCCGATACACTGACCCTCTCTCGAATGGCCACGCTCTCTCGACGCCGTCTGACTGTCTGCAATCTCGCAGATTGGCACAGTCTCTAGCCCCGTGATTTGCCCCTCTCTGTCTCTGCGCTCTCTTCGTTTTCTCTTCGCTCGCTGCTCTCTCGCCGTCTCCCTCCGGCTGTCCAGACTCGTTAGCCATTGAAAACAGCTCAGAGAGGGGCAGTTTGGAAGAGGGAGAGAGAGAGAGAGAGAGAGAGAGAGAGAGAGATGACTGGATCAGTCTGAGAAATTACGGGCAGCCAAAAGAGTGCCAGACTTGCTTATGAAGGGAAAGTGTACGAGTTTGCATAGAGAAAGGAGAAATAGTTATTGTTGCTTCTCTATGATTGACTTTCCCGTGTCTAATATAGTGGGGTCAAGCTCATTAAGCAGCAGAGACGGAGAGAGAGAGAAATGGGCGATCTCTCTCTCTCTCTCTCATTTTCGCAATCGATGGGGGCAGAGGTGATTTCGCAAAGCGAAGATCTCAGCTGCTGCTGTCCCTGCATGCCGAGCATTCCACTCGAGATTTGTATCTTGCCCCCCCCCCCGACTGAGGCATTTCTCCCTCTCTTATGGCGCCTACTTTGGAGGACTCGATTGGTAACGGATCATAAATTTTCTATCGGACTTTTTTTCGCTTTTTGCAACGTAAACTGGTGAAATTTGTGCCACCATTTCTCTCTTTTATTGCGCTGATTTTGAAGCAGTCTTTTGGATTGGAGAATGAATGAATGATAGTGGGCTAGTAAGTAGAGTCTCCGCACTATCAATCTTCATTCGCCTGGGAAAGTAGTGTCGCCTTTTTTGCGCCCCACTCTCTCTCTTCCCCCCCTCTCTCTCTCTCTCTCTCGCTCTCTCTTCCCTCCAATACTCGTGTAAACGCGGGCGTGAGTCATTTTCACTGTACATTGTGTGTATCGACGGGGCTGGCTATTCTTGGGGGAATAAATGGTTAGCGTATTTTTCGAGTGTGCGGGGTAGTACTGAAGTAGTTGGGAGAGCTGATCCGGGTAGTGGAGGGGGGAGGCTCACCTTACCCCCCCCCCCCCCACCACTCAGTGACACACCGAGGAGCTTGTTATCCCTAGCTCTCTCTCTCTCTCTCTCTCTCTCTCTCTCTCTCTCTCTTCCCTCCTCCTACCCAACTCGTTCACGCTCTACCTTGGCTGCGCCCTGCACCTCGTCCAGAGTGTTTATTCTACTCTGGAAGGAGGGAAGCGGAGGTGGTTAGAGGGGCAAAGGGAGATGGGAGGAGAGAGAGAGAGAGATCAACCAGAAGTCGAATGTGTAAGGTACACGGCCGAGTTACGCACTGGTTCTGCTCTATAACTTCTCCTGCGAATCTTGTGATGTGTACTCGTAGAGAGCGCCAGAGCGTCTGGTAGATACTAGGAGGATATTAGAATTTTTTGCAATTTAAAAATACTTTTTTGTTTTGATTTTTTAGCTACGGAATACTACTAGTGATATTAATATGACATTTTAATATATTACTTTTTCGCTCCCTTAGGGTTTGATTTTTTTTTCAATTTTGAGCACCTTGCAATCATTATACTGTTGTTTGGTTTTCGAAATTTCACCTTAAAAAGCCAATATGCTGCCAGTCAGTATTCTCTGGAACGTACCTTGCTGTCTATGGGTAGATGAAAGAGTTTAACGAGATCGTGTGACCTACCTTGAGTCGAGTAGTAGAAGTGTTCTATAATTACTCCATTTCTATGAGTCACTATGGGATCTCAAGGTTAATGGGGCTGGACATTGATCTCGAATTCTGAACTTTGATCTGTGAGACCGGAACTGGTCGATTTCGTAAGAATTTGTCGTGATGACTTGATTTATCTTCTGGTCTTTTGTTTCCCTGATGTCTGCGCTCTCTCGAATTGCCGTGATCTCTCGTCGTCTCCTCCCTCGCCCCTCGAGTCTGAGATGTATCATCATCATCTATCACTTGACTTCTCTCTCACACCTGATTGCTGCTGTATTTTTACTCTCTGAGAAGAAGGCGGAACTTGGTGTCGATTTCATGTGATCACTGATCGACTAGAGGAATGGAGAAGAGGTTCTAGTCGCGGACTTGATTTTTATGCAAAATTCTTCTTTTTGTTTGAATTTCAACATCCGCCGCAAATTTCCTTTCCTTTTCGCTCGATATAGAATATTTTGCCCATTTTTGCACGTGATTTTTGCCGCTTTACACACTCTTTTGTCTGCCAAATTGTGTGCTGATTTGGAACTGACTTTGACTTAATTGATCCGATCACATGGGCTAATCACTACCACTATTTCGCCCAGAAGAGACGGTTGCGATTACTCATCTCTCACTTTTCGGACTCTCTACTATCCGCATACTCTTTCTGATCCCTCTGGCCGTCTCGCTTCTCTCGATTGCGCCCGCTCTCTCGTCCCCCATAGCGTTTACTCGATTACACTCGTCTGCTCGTCTGTGCTCTCTCCGACCTGCGCACTCTCTCGCCCCCGCAGGAGCCCTCGGGGCACAGTTTATTGTTAGTGGAAGAGGGGGAGGAGGAGGAAGAAGTGAGTGGAATGAATGACCATGGATACGACGATGATGATTGGTAGTAGATTAGTTGGAGGAGGTAGTGATGTAAGGCCGAATTATATTCGCGAATAATCGATGTTATTCGCGAGTAGGATTATTCGATCTTACAACACTACTAGTAGTAGGTTGCTTCAGTAGGTGGGAGAGGGTGAAAGGTTAGGGTGTGCGGATCATTTCATGCACTTTTCTCCATTTTCACTCCCTTTTCTTGCCGTTTCCTCCCATTTCCCATGTGTTCATTGGTGTTATTAGATCGAATATTTATATTTGATCTAGCAACACTACTAGTAGGAGAGGGCGAAATGCGAGTTAGGTTGTCGATATTTTATTCCATATCTTTGAGAAGATATGCGAGAGGAAGAGATGTAGGCTGCCAACTATACTTTAGTATTAATGTGCTTTGGTATTAGATGATTTCGTGCACCTTTCTACGCCCTTTTTCTTGCCATTTCACTTTTCTTCATGTGTCCATCAATGTCGTCTCTTCCTCTTCTCCTTCTCTTCCACCTCTCCTCTTCTCTCATATGTTCCCCTCGGTCCTCTGTAATTTTCCGTCTCGTCCCCCTTTATTTCACCCATTTGCACTGCCCTTGTCTATTGTCATTAGCGCGCGCGTTTCCGATTATCGATTGCTTTGTAGTCTCGATTACCGTATCCCTTGTCGTCTGGATCCGTAAATTAATCATTACCGTATCTTGTCAGGTCGGGCACCTCTCTCTCTGCTCCCCTCGCTCTCTCTCTTTCTTCTCTCTCCCCTAATCTACGACAGGAGCAGCACACGCAGCAGCAGTCATGGTCGCACAGCAGAAGATGAAGGAGGAAGAGGTGAGTTGTAGTTTGGCCTTTGATCGTGGGAGACGGCCAGGAAGTGAGTTGAAATAGGGCCTGATCTTTCATCTCTTTTTTTCCGGGGGGGGGGTGTGTCAGAACCGTAACGACAAAAGCGCAACAACCCCTTTCTAGCTCTTCTAACTCACTTTGAATAAGTCGTATAGATACAGCTAGGATCTCATTTGACTCCAAATTGTCTGCTCTATCGAACCCACTATGTCATTTTGCTTGAAACTGAGCGGAACGACAAAAGCGCAACAATTTCAAACATCAAGGAGGCAATAATAAACATACTGATTCGATTCCTCATTGCTATAAAATATCGCACCCGAAAATTCGGATCAATTCTTGAAGTTTGAAGAAAGTTATTAGCTGTTGCGCTTTTGTCGTTGCGGTTCTGACACCCCCCCCCCTCTTTCCGTTATTGACTAGGGTATAAATGCTTTCACTTGATATTTGATCTCCCATCTTTGAAACTCTCTTGTGACTAGATCTATTTAGTTGCTACTCGCAAAACTAAAGCTAAGCTTGTTGTAGATCTGCTAATCTCTCAAGCACGTTGGCCTTTTGAATGTCTGAACTTTAGGAAACAAGATGGGGCTATGCCATTTTCGTTGTTTCATTTTTGATGTCTGGCGACTGGTGTGTGATCTCACGTCGTCTTTCCTTGCAGGTGACCGAGGTTGGCGCGGACGCGACGGTGGCGCCGTCTGGCGCGAAGCAGCCCGGCTCGCCCAAGAGTCGACTCGCCATGCTCAAGCGGAGCACCGCCAAGAAGGGTGAGTCGGGCGCTAGAAATGAAATTGGGAGCGCCGGGTTATTGGTTCCATGGTTGCACAGTAAGGAAATTCCAAAATTTGACCAGGGTATTTCACAATTAGGCATGAAGATGCCAAAATGCTGGCAGACTTTGTCGTTTTTTTTACTAACCATTCGTCCTATACATGGCTGAGTTCCCTTCTAGCATAGACTTGTGTCTGATTTGAATAGACGTGGAAAGGGTTAATTGGTTGGTTGCCTTCCTCTTCTTTCTCCTCTCTTCTCTCCTCACTCGTTCCTACTCTATTTGAGGGATGGTCTATTCAGAGGGGAGAGAGTGAGAGTCTTGAATGGGGTTCCCATTTTGGGTCTCATAGTCAGTCTCTAGAGTAGTGGCCGATGCAAAGTGACAATGGTGGATGAGGGGATTTGGATTTAGGAGGTGAAGAATGGAGAGAGGGAAATGCTGGGCATACATGGGCAGCAGGGGGCAGGGGCACTGTGCGAATTTCGACTTGGATTTTTCGGGGCTCTGCAAAATAAAAAAAAAGAGAAAAATTAGAACTCATTTCATTGATTTTTTTTAAATACTGCTCGGGAGCTGTGTGCAAACGGAGTAGGCGATCGGGGGCGAGCTGCAAAAGGCCTCGGACAAGTGCTGCCCACGTGTGATGCTGGGTCCAGAACGGAAGAACGTGTGTGCGAGAAAATTGCACGTATTGAGCGTTGCACACTCTCCTGGTTTGGCCCGTTCTCTCGTCAACCGTCTGATTCTCTGCGACCTCTTGCTTCCCCTCAGTCTCTCTCACTTTATGTCCGCGGGGCAATAAGCGCACGGGCCTAATTGTCATTAGCGGACGGGGGATAGATTTTGGCGCCATGCGTCGAGATTACTCTCCTTCTCTGCGTCTCTGCCCTCTCTTGTATCCGCCTGAGTATGCGGCCATGTGTGCGAGAAAATTAGAAGCAGAGACAATGATGATGAGAGAGGGGGGAAATGAGGGGTGTTCATTATACGGGAATATGGGGGAGTCCCCCCGGATGAGTGGGGGGGAGCGAGTTCTGTGTTTGTGTGTATGCGGATGAATGATGTTTGGAAGGGCTATTTGGGGGGAGGGGAGAGGGGGGGGGTTGTTGAGTGATACCCGTACGGAAGGAATGAAGGATCGAAGTGAGAATTGAGGGAGAGGAAAGGTGAAAACGGAAAGAGCGAAGCGTTAACATCGGTCTGTTAAAAATCCATAGACCTTTACAAATATTCGACCTTTCTGTCGGAATTTTTAGCAGGCATATGGCGACTTTTTGGATTTTTTTCTGCGATTTGTAACGTCGGGGAGCAACAATTCATGATTGCATGTATATGAAAATTTCCGATTTCATGACGTTTTTTTTCTGTTGTTGCTGGCTTTTCTCCCCATAATATTTGTAATGATATGCGGGACGTGGGGTGGGGGAGAACATGCGGGAGGGTCGTAGTGATGATCCAAAGCGGATTGATTTGACAGTGTTTGCACAAGAGACAATCTATACTCACTACCCAACACACACACACACTTGTAGGGTCAAGAGGAGGGGAATGAGGAAGGAGGAATGACTGGGGGGTTGTTTTGAATGAGTGACTGACTGTGAGGGAGCGGAATCGGTGCACATTGATAGGTGGTCTCTCGCAGGAAGTGAAGAAGAGAGATGGTGGTGATTGCATTTCGTGTTGAATGATAGTATTCAGAGGGGGGGGGGCTAAGAATTATTAGAGCTGCGGATCGCAGATACTGTTTTAGAGATTGTCCAAACGTAAGCCTTTGTCTTTTTATGGTGCAGTGTCCAAATTTTGTGGGAATTGCGGACCGCCACTGTTTATTTTCGGGGCAGTGTTACGGACTCTCGGGCGATGTCGATTATTAAGCCCAGCATTGATTGTATTGGATGCGGGGTGATAGATGCAACGAGAGATTGCCACACTCGGATCACTGATCGGTTGGCTGAGTGAATAGAATGACTGTCTCATTCTTCTAGTGGTTCTCGTGTTCGCTCTTTCTTCCTTTCCACTCTTTCATTCATGGTCGGTAGATTGGGGAAGGAGGGGAGACGGGGATCACGTTTCACACTGACGAACCGAATGACTAATGATTGTACAGTTCGGATGGTGTGGTTGGTGGTGCGCGAGTGCGTTTCCAAGGACGACTTTTTGTGTTTGGGTGCCGATAGACGAACCATTGACGTTTTTTGTAAGGGGGTCTTTTCTGTATTGCGTGAATCATTGTGCGGGCGCTGTAGCTATGTTGAAAAGATGCGCCTACATTACGGTTGAAGCCCGGGTAAAAGTGCCAAGCTAGCGACGGATTGGTTGATGACCAGCGTTGGGTGGTCAGACCAATGATGACCAATGTTCGATGATCAGCGGGGGAGGTCCGCATTAGATAATTTGATAACGATTATTCGGCCTAAAACTCGGAGGACAGCGTATTGCAAAATTTCTGAAATAGTGTCGGCGTCCTACGACTTTAAAAGCGTGGAAATTCCTGGCCCATCACTGTTGATGACGTGGTCATGGATTGTTTATGCTGTGCTTGCTGGCTGGATGGATCAGTTTATACTTGGAGAGTGGGGGTTGATGGAAGTTGAGAGATGAAGAAATAGAAGAAGTGCAATTGGTAGTTGCTATAATAGTGCAGTTGCATAGTAGTGCGAAGAGAAGAGCTGGCGCAATGGTGTACTTTTTATGAGATCAGCGGAGAGAGAGAGAGAGAGATCATGTGAATGACTTGGCGTAAGTGTGATCACTCCGTGTCACAAGGTTGCCAGTCTGTGAGCAGCAGCCGGGTCGGGGAGATAATCACATGCGTGGGTACCAGGGTACGGAGTTCCGTTCCTGAAGGTATCCCGTGATTTATGGGTTACTGTAGTGCAGAGATTTGGAGATCTGTCAGATTACTGTTTTGACTTTCGTCTGTCGCGCGTGTTTAGTGAAATGGAGCGTTTTGTAGCGGTTGACTGAGCTAAGGACATTGTGATTTGACGGATGGAATGGATGGGGAGAGCGGGGTTTGTGTGTGTACGAAAACTGGTTTTGTGAGGAGTTCGGATCTCTGGTACATACAGCCGAGAGAAAAGAGAGTCCAGAGAAGCAGAGAGAGGTGAATCTGCCATTGTGAAGGGAGATGAATGCACCAAAGAAATCAACGGAGAATGGGATGCGCCGACTTCTGAAGAAAGATTCCTTTGAGAAAAAAAGATGCATCGGGGTAAAAAGTGGAGTGGCGATGGAGGTGACCAGAAAGGAGTTGTAAATCTCTCTCTCTCTCTCTCTCTCTCTCTCTCTCTCTCTTTCTCTCTCTCTCTCCCTGTCCCGCTATGACTAAGATGTTAGTTGTGATGGTGGTGTGAATGGGTGAGGGATTAGAAGGAAGGCAGAGATGGAAGCGAGAAGTTTGTATAGGAAAAGTGTGTGTGTGGTCAGCCGGTCGTAGTAAGAAGTAGAGTGCAAAATTAATACTCTCTGGTAATGGTATATTTCGCACTTTTTCTATACATGCAGTAAGTGTTGTGAAACAGTGCATACAGCTGGATAAAGTGCCAGGTCTATTGAAAAGGTCACTCGACTAGTGTGCAGTGTTTCGCTCGTTCCGTAAGTTCGGCTTGCGAGGGAGTCCTGATTTCGAAATTGGGAAGTGTTGCTATATCGGTAAATTTAGAGGAACCGTGAAAATTACTGCCTTTGTGTGCGAGCTCTTTTGATCTCGTTTCCTTGTATTTTTGCTCATTGCCTACCCTTGAAGAGTGTGTGTGCTTGGTTTTCTGCCGTTTGCGTAAGGGGCTTAAATCAAACGGAGATCAAAGAAGGAAATGATTGACACTGTAAGCAGTCGGGCAAATAGAGAGAGGGCGAAGTGTAGCTGAATGAGGACAGAAGAGAGACTCTATTAGAGAGGGAGGAAAGGGTGTTCCGTTGCTGTTTTGGCCTGTTTGTTGGACAAATGAAATGCCCATAAAACTCATCATTCCATATGGCGGCTAAACCTACAGAAAGGAATGTGTTGGTGAGAGAGCGTGTATAAAATTGTGAATGACTTTCTCACTTTTGCACGCTGTCACTTTTCTGTTAATTTTGGAATCAAGTGTGTTTGGACTGGGGGTGAAATGGGATTGGAAGTCGTTTCGAAACCCTTGACCAAATGGCCTCCTTTCAATTGTCCCCCACCCTTTCAATGGCCCCCAATCAACGCGAGCTAGAGTCCTGTTAGAGTCTAATGACCCGGCGCAAACGGTGTTCCGGACACTTGTGTGTGTCGGATGTGAAAGAGGAGGGGGTTTCGAGTGGAAAAAGCTGGCTACGGTATCGATTGAGCATGAAAAGAGGGCAGACCACTAATTGAGCATGCTTGATTGATGAAAAATCATACAGTACACCAAAGAAAATTGACAAGGTGTCGCGCACAAGATCGATAAAACTACATCATCCCTCATAATATCGATTCATCTTTCTCCTTACAGCAGCAGCGGCCGCCGCAGCGACGGACCCCTTCCGCTTCCAGGGCAACGGCGTGAGCTACAAGGGCAAGCTGATCGGCGTGAGAGACGTCGAGGCTGCCAGAGGTACGGTAGCTATCTAGAATCGATTGAATAGTGACGAAATATACGGTATTCGATGGGAAACTGACTCGTTCATATTTTAGTACTTGCTGCTACTGCAGTGCTTTCCTGATATTTGTACCGTGTAGTCTTCTCTCCTTAGTTGAATATATTAATTGAGCTCTCTGGATTGATTTTTGATCTCCTCTAGAATCGCCGATGGTCGGACTAGTAGCAAGTGGATGTCGGCTACCACCATTGGCTACTAGTAGAAAAAACACAAAAAATGAAATTTCGGATTGGCTACTAGTTCGACCACCAAATGCTACTACTTAGTTCGGTCACCAGATGCTACTACTCCGACCATTTGTCTGCTAGTCCGGCAATTCTATAGTATCTCTCCCCTTTCAGGTGACACGATGTGCGCGGACGCGATGCGTGATGCGAAGGCGGCAGTGAAGGCGGCGGGCGCGCACAAGCAGCGCGTCCAGTTGTCCATCAACATTGACGGCATCAAGATTAGCGACGAGAAGGCCACGGTACGGTAGTTGTTGTTGTTGTGCTGGGTCAGATTCGTGATTAGCAAAAATGTTCAGTAATTGTTCTTGGTCAGATGGGTGATATGCTAAAAGCTATGATTGTTTTTGATGCGAAAAGGCAAATATTTTGTGAGTTTTAGGAAATTCATTAGTTGCGGTAGTTGTTGTTGTGGGTCAGTGAATGACCGAATAAAGTTATAATTTTGCTCTTTCAGATGGTCCTGCACACGTTCCCGGTGGCGCGCATCTCGTTCATTGCGCGCGACACTACGGATGCGCGCGCGTTCGGTTTCGTCTTTGGCGAGCCCGATGGTACGGTAGCTTCTTTCTATCTCGGGAATACGGTATCCCGGTTCCTGTGGATGACGATCGATGACTGACTTTTTTTCTTCAATATTTGTTGTTTAGGCAAGTACAAGTTCTACGGCATTAAGACGGCTCAGACGGCGGACCACGCGGTGCTCGCCATCAGGGACATGTTCCAGGTACAATAAAATTTGAATTTTGGATTTCCCGCCAAATTAAAAAAATATTTTCGGTGCAATGTATTTAGTTTGAAAATTATTGTTTGTTTGTAGATTGTGTACGAGATGAAGCGCAAGCAGGTTGAGCAAATCAAGCTGGAGAAGGAGGACAAGGACAAGAAGGTACGGCAACTGAGGCATGGTATGGGGTACTGTAGGTAGCAGAGATATCGAGAACTGATGAAATTTTGAAACGTCCTTTATATATTTTTGTATTAAAATAATTTGAGCTTCTAACTAGTAAAACTATAGTATCGTTACCTTGACTAAGACTGCGGTATCGATCAGCTAGTTATCGATTTATTGATTAATTGTCTTTCGTCGCAGGAAATGGAGGACAACGGTATTCGATCGGAGAACGGCGTGCTCGTCGCAGATCTACTCGACCTCGAGACGGAACTGCAGCACTACGAGCTGGTACGGTATGGGGGAGGGCTCGAGGGGATGGGAATGGGGGTACGGTAGCAGTGGTTTGATGCAATCAATCGATACAATCTTTTTTTGTTGAAAATTGTTCCTTTCGCAATGAAACTTTCACAATATCGGAGATGACGATGAAATGTAAATTAATAATGCTTTCCAATTGCAGGGTGTCAATCAGCTGGCGCACATTCCCGTAGTGGCGGGTGACGAGTGGCCGGGCGAGTCGCCACTGCAGCAGCAGCCTGCTGCAGCTGCAGCTGACGCGTTCGGCGGCAGCAGCAGCGGCGCCGCCCTCATTGACGCCTTTGGACAGCAGCCGTTCGCGGGCACGCCCCGCGCCGCCGCCGCGCCCGCCGACCCCTTTGGCGCCTCGTTCCTGTCGGCCGGATCGTCGTTTGGCACGACGCCCAATGGCGCCGGCACGGCGCCTTTTGGCGGCGCCGCCGGTATGTACGGTGCGGGCGCGCCCGCCGCGCACACGCCCGCCATGTGGGGCATGTCGCCGATCGTGGGCGCGACGCCCGCATCACACAATGGCCACCACAACCACTCGGCGACCCTCCACCACGGATACTCGACGTCGACGCCCAACTTCTCGGTTTGTTTGTTTTAACGATTTTTGAGTGGCATCGGTTGATATTACGGTATATATTGAGCAACGTTTGATTACGGTAGACGATTGATTGATTACGGTAGATATCGATTTCCATTCCCGGTGCAGGAGACGAATCCGTTCGCGACGTCCGCCTCGCCCATGTTCTACGCTGGCGCGCCCCAGAATACGCCCGTCATGCAGCACAACCACTTTATGGCTGGGAAGACGCCTGTTGTAGCAGCTGCTGCAGATCCGTTTGACACGTCGGCATTCACGGTGAGTTAGAAGGGAGAGGGTTACGGTAGTTGATCGGAAACTGGCTCGTTCATCTTTAGTACTGTACTACAGTATCATCATACACGCAATACTGGAACACTGAAGTACTTATTTTGAAAAAAATCTTTCGGGTTACTGTAGCCTTCCTGATATCGATCGAGTATTTCTTTCATTTCAGTCGCCGTCCGTCAATTGGAATCTGGAGAACACGGCGCCGTCGTCGGTCGGCTCGTCGATCCCCCACGCCCACTCCTTCCAGGCCACCTTCTCCGATATGAGGTGCGGTATTATGAATAAAACGTTCCGCTCCTAAACAACAGATACGGCTGCGAGAGAGAGGATGACAAAGCAAGCATCGTAGTATTTTATCAACATACCATTTTAAAAAAGTAATCGGTATTTTCAGAACTCCCTCGGCGCCAGTTCCCATTGCCAGCTCGATGTCCGCCTCCTCGCACCAGTGGGATCAGCCTGCCAGAAAGGTGAGTAATCGATTAGAGTTGCGCAGATCTGCCCGGTGCGTTCGCGCTGCAGATTGGGTTGATAGCGGGTGGTGGGCTGCGCTAGCAGTGACTACAAAATACTGTAACTACATCGTGTTGTTTTCTGTGGATAATGATGAAAGAGGGAAGGTGAGCACTCGATGAGTAATAGATAATTACTGTAGTCACTCGAAATGTGGTTACATTTAGTGTTTATAGTAACTTCACCGATAGTTTAGATTGGGACCGGGTGGTAGGCTACGTTTTCGCCATTTATTAGACCAAAATAAAATAAAAAGTTGCTTTTTTCATCTTGAAAAAATAAAACAAACGAAAAGACAAGAAGTGTTTGGACCGTCATTTGACGGTACCTTTTAATCTGTGACTACGGTAGATCCCAATGCTATGCTGCTTGCAGGTTTCCTCTCTCGAGGAGGCGTTCACGAAGCTGGTCGACATGAACTCGCTCGTCTCGCAGCCGACGACCAAGAAGAATCCCTTCGAGCACCTCATTAACCCGCCCAAGGTATATGAATTATTTGTATTCCCGCCCGAAATGTGTCCATAATTCCATTTAGTCACTTTTTTGCACTAACTAGTAAGCCTCGATTTTTTCGCCGAGGTCAGCAGAAATCGTAAACGTGTTGAATGAATAATGATAATCAATTAATGAATATTGCAGGTTCCTCTGAACGCGCTCTCCTCTCAGCCGGCGCCGGCGCCCTGCGGTGTCTCGGCCGCGTCCCCTGCCGGTCCCACGCTCATCTTTCCCGGAAAGACGAACGACCCCTTCGCCGACGACTTCTTCAACTAGACGATTGCCTAGTGATGACGTCATGCAGTCTCCCCCACCTCTCACGTACTAGTCACCCCTCCTCCCGCTCTCCCCGTTTTACAATCGATTGTGATATGTTGATGTACCGTACCCCTCCTCTTTTCCGTGCACGACCCGAATAGTGGATTGATCTGTCGTCCCCCTTGTCGATTACCGTAATTTGACACGTTGATAATATCCTAAATTGTGCCTATCACATTCGAATCACTTGTATAACCATACTTATTTATTCCCAGACGGACGTTTACTTTCACAATTTGTACGCCCACCTTATTCCCTCATTCATAACTCTACCATATACTGTTGATATGACGTTGTATCAGAATCTAAAATGTACTGTATAGTATATTATTTTATACTCTGACTCACTTTCGGAAATACGAGAGACATGTATAATCGATCATCCTAGCATGCATTTCTCGGCCCTTTTTTCTCTCTTCCTCCCCTTTCTTTGCCCTATTCTATTCTGCCTGTAACTACTTGTCTGTACGCTAGCCCCGCCGATCGACCGATTGTTTGTCGACATGTACAGTATTCCGCCCCCACCCCACCCACCCTCGAGATTGTAGCCCCTATCCTTTTGATCAGCGAGCACTTTACTACTGTAGTCGGCTCACAGGGCATCTATTGATTGATTGTTCCGGGTCTTCCCGACAATCGATCGATTCAAAGCCAACTACGGTAGTTGTGACGCAATATGATAGCCCATCTCTCATTACCGTACCCCTCTACTCGTAGTCTGTCGATAGTTGCCGTGTGTGTGTTCCCGTTTTATCAATCGTGTACCTGCTTTCCGCCTTTTCCTAATCGTCGTCCTCTTCCCCCTCCCATCATTATCTGCATAACAATAACACACATATCCTCTATCTATTAGTAAACGTCGACATGCACCCACCACACCCCGCGCACCACCTTTACTGCACCACACATACAACAAGAAAAAGAGTCTTTATGTGCCACCCATGTGCTTTGTTCCAAATTGCCAGTTGACTCCCACACGCTTTCGTTTCCCTTTTCGAGAAAGAGAGACTAGCAAGCGATTATTTCACCGGTCCCCCGATTATGTTGTTCATCCCGCCACCCGTTTATAGAGTGCGTCTACAGTACTCCCCTCGTTTTCCATCCGGGAGTCTGTGCGCAAACTCCCTTTTATAGATTCATTCCCACGCTGTCTCATACACTAACTTGATAATTATGACCACGTTGGTTAATAAATTTTGCTAAAACTACAAGACCGCGTTGAGTTTGTCATACACACTAGATGATTTCAGAAAAAAAGAACGGAAGTTCAAACAAGTTGGGCGTACTCTAGAATCGCTGGTGGTCGGTCCCGTAGCATCTTGTGGTCGGACGTGTGGACAGATTGCCGGCCACGTAGCATCTTGTGGTCGGACGTGTGGGCAGATGGCCGGTCCCGTAGCATTTCGTGGTCGGTCCCGTAGCCAAAGTGCAGAGACACTAGGAATCTGTGGTCGGACCTGTGGACAGTTGGCCGGACTAGTAGCCAGTGTGGTCGGCCTAGTGGACAAGTAAAAAAAATGAGAAAGCTGTGGTCGGACTAGTGGTCGGATGGCCGGACTAGTAGCCAAGGGTGGTCGGACTAGTGGACAACCACATTGTAATAGCAAATATGTGTACCGGACTATCGGAATTTGGCCAAAGAACTATTGAATCGATGTCTGAGGTTGATTTGGTTTGAGTGTACCGTAACCCGATGATGTATGGGATCTATTGTGTATGAGTCTACCGTAACTCGTCGATGTCTAGGATTGATTCAGAGACCTATAGGTCTCTGAGCACAGTTACTACTTAGGGACGACAATGAGAATTTAAACGGATAATGCACGAATTCAAAGCTCCAGAACACGATAGAATACTGTCAGCAATTTCGTCAAACTTCGGTATTTAAAGAAAACTTCGTTTTCATACAACGAGTGCTATCACACTGTGATGCAAGCACGTATCCTCGAAGCACAAGAGTTGAACAACAATATTATGTAAAAAAAGTGATTGCATTACAAAGAATTTCGTGGTTTCTTGATTATTAAAATATAATTAGGGGCTGCCACACAGCTGTTTGAATTTGTGCGTTCCAGATTACGGTATTCAGGATTTTGAGCGATAGTATTGATTTTAATACCTGTCTGATCGTGTTTTTGTTTTCTTGTTTTTATGCGTTTGTCTGCTTTATTTCGCTCTATTTTCTTTTTTATTTTGATTATTAATTTCTTAAATATCGTAGTAACGCAATGTCGATCTCTGCGTACAACAATCAGCCGCGCTACGGCCGACAGGAGTCGAACATAGAGCAAGTTGCAGGTATTTCTTAATGATTTTAAATAGTTTATTTTCTTATTTGTCCGTGACATTGTTAGTGAACCATACCATTCTACAACGCAGCGAGAATGGGCGCTGTAGAATCGCATGGGCGCGAACAAAGTAGGATAACTTGCTGAGATAAGGGTGTTCTCTGATAGCAACCTCTTGTTTTGTTGATGTAAGACGGGGTTTAGATAGAGCTTCTTCAAATTCACGAGTGGGAAGATGTTGTTTATTTAATTTGCATTGTCTATTGATAGGTATACTATCTGGGTGTAAACACAGGCATGGGACCGTGCGTGGAGATTTTCTGCAAGCAAGTGTGGGCGCCAGTCGGTACGAATCCCGTCGGTCACATGGAAAGAGGTGTGAAGCTGTTTGAGGACGGCGACTGCGTCCGATTCCTCCTCACCGCACGCCCTCGTGAGCTTTTAAAAATAAGTTACTAAATATTAGTTTATTTAAGAAACTGAAGGCGATAGTGCGTATGGGCTATTTGTAAGAACACGCATGCGCAAAGTACTGGGAATCTGGGGTACTATTCCAATCAGGGAAAATAAGTTACTTCCTGTATTTACCAAGATTCCCATATATCGATCAACTGGATATCAATACTCTTCAGAGTACTACGTTGCGCTCTCTTCTCGCTTCATCTCCGTCTTCCGTCCCAGAAAAGACGACAAATCTCACGACGTGGCGGCTGAGTTGTGCGAAACGGGCGATGAGATTGTCGGCCATGGAAAGATTGAGGAGGTACGATGGAATTGAGGGGCATACAATACTGTTATTGTATGACAGAAGTTAAAATAGGGAGGGCTTGGGGCCAAACTTTGAATTGGTAACAAAACGGATGTGTCTGATCTGGAATAGCTGCGTACACCCGGCACTTCTTCACTTTGCCGGACCAAGTAACCCGAGGTGGGACCCTCATTCATCATCTCACTGTGTGAATCTAGCAGTCACCTCTCATTCATTCCCAGATAAATTGACTGGTCCGGTAAAGTGAAGGAGTGCCCGTACACATTAATACATACATTAAAAGTACAATACTTTCGGCTATGGCATAATTGAACAATTATTGATCTTGTAGGTCGAATTCACGAGAGACAAGGGAACGAGCTACTACTACAAGGACAATCTGGTACATTTCACCCCATTTTATTCAACATCCACTTTTTGTGTTTCTCACGTTCCCTAAATTCGGGAAGCGTCGCGCGCGAGTCGCTAGTGATTGCGATAGGGTCATGATTCCGAATTCACAAGGGAAGTACTGCAATAGCGGAAAATTTAGGGAACCGTGAGAATGTGAACTTTGAAAAAAAAATAAAAATTAACGGGTGATTGTGGATGAATAGTCCGAGTTATTTTTCCTCAGTAATTTAGTTAGGTGAACTATGGGTATCCTTCAGAAGTTCAAACTGCTCATAGCTCTCTCATCTGGCACCGTCAAGAGAATCAAAGTGAACGTCAAGTGTCAGCACTACAAGAGCTTTTCCATGGTAGTTAGAACGATCGTGGAGAACAAATCGGCCGGAGGAACTCTGTGAGTTACTGTATCTATTATTTACAGTATGATAACAGTAGGATGTGTTGATTACGGTAGTTACTCGTGCGTGTTCGTTTATCCCACTCTAATTCCAATTCGATCACGAATTGTACGTAAAGAGTCATGATTACGTAACAATCGATGTCCATTCGTTCGAAAATCAAAAATCGAATCTTGCAGGATCGCGGCACCTATCATCGACAAGTCGAATCTCGCCCTCATCTTCGAGGATACGATCGTTCGTCCCGACAAGACTGTCGGAAGAGGAAAACCATCGGAGGTGCGGTGTTTTATTTGTCAAAGAATAAAAGGTAATAGATAAATAATTGTTGCTCATTTACTTTACCTCATTATTATCATTTGTACGACATAATGATACGATGGCTATATTGTTGCATCTTAGATTATGCTGACGTTTGCAGGGTCGTCAGGTAGTGGCTGCAGGGGAGACTCCGTGGAAGGGAAAAATGCTGCTGGCAACGGACGATGGAGAGATTCATATTGTGAAGATGAGTGACAAAATCGGAGATGGGTCAGTGATTTACAAATTTTTTTTGGTGAGAATAGTTTTTAAAATATAAGGAATGATATAATGTGAGAGCGAAAAATGTCTCATATTTGAATTACATGCTGCTGACGGAATCTCTTGTAGTCTAGAATATTGTAACATTTTTGGTCGTAGATTATCAAATAAATGCATCCTTTGAAGCAAGCTGCCCCTCTACGGCGCTGGCAAGTCCGCTCTTTCCTCTGATGGACTCGAGATTCCCTCTCCTAAGGCGTTCGCCGTATGGGGAAAGGAGATCGTCGTGGGAAACGAGAAGGGGGTAGGTTACGGTAATAATTACCTTTTAGATCACGGTAGCCAGTGAGACGAATACGGTAGTTGAGTAAATTACGGTAGATACCTACCGTTATATAACTGATACTGTTGGCAGTCTACCAGTAAATTTGGATTGCCATATTCGTTGCAGGACATGTATCGACTGGACAAGAGTAACTTCCGTTTGATCGATGTGTACGAGATGGGCTACGGACCCATTTGTTTCCTTCAGTCACACAATGATGTTAGAAATACTTATTTTATTCCTATTTGGTGTCTGACTATTTGAATCAGATAAGCGGTAGAAATGGAGACAATACCGTATCTCGACCCTCTCAAAATGGTGGGCTTGATATCGATCCGGGGCAACAGTGCCAAACATATTCTCAGCGACGGTCTGCATTTCTAACAAAACTGGGAATTTTGCATAAAAATCCGAAATCCACTTCACATTTAATTTATTCAGGATCTGTGGATTGGATCGAAGGACGGAATTCTCCAGAACTACGATGATATTTGCTAATTGCATGTATATTACTGTATTTTTTGCATACAGTTATTGCAAGTTGTTCATTGTTTCCCCTAGAAGAAAGACTTATGTTTACCTAATCTTAGAAGGAATCTTTCATACTACGGCAGTTTTTGTTGCTATTTAGATATCCCATAGAAGTTGTGCTGTACTTTGTACAGTATTAATTATCTAGCTCATTTCTGAACTAGAATTGATGCTTACGTTCCCAGTTTAGAGAAAATCGAGCTGTTGCTTTTTTCTGGCCGGGAATTTGCACACTATGGCTGTTTTTGTTATCGTTTAGATCTCCTATAGAAGATGCTTTTTGTTTATTGTTCAACGACAGTTCTCAACCTCACCTGTTGCTTTTTACACTCAATTTTGCCCCGTTACAGAAGAATAAATAATTGTACATAGTCGATGCTTCTCAACACGCAAAAGAATCATACAATCCGTTGTGATTTCGGTGTATCGGATTGCCTGATACTATTTAAGAATTAATTACAGAAATATATTACATTAAAATAACACCTGAAATATTATTAAATCAGTTATTGTTGACGCTGGCAAAATTCCAAAAGATTACTGTAACTGCCAGAGAGGACGGGACGAGTTGCAATGTTTTCACCCACGTGCTCTTGTTTTTCTCTGCCACCACGTGCCTTCTCCTCCCTTCTCACTCTCCTTCCCTTTCTCTATTTTCGCCTCACTTCCTAGGTGTTGCCGATCGATTTCTAATGAAATCGTTTGTATTAATTACTGAAATATTGCAGAAGTTCAATGTCGATCGCTGCGTACAACGACCAGCCGCGCTACGGCCGGCAGGAGTCGAATCTGGAGCAGGTCTCAGGTACTCATTTATTCCTTTTATTCATTGGCGGAGCATAATTTCACAAAAATGCGAAAACTGAGCTAGAAAAGTGAAAGATGGCGCGATTGCGTGAGACGAGTAGTTCTGCATAGTATTCATTTATTATTATTTTTACTTTTATTATTAATATTATGTATTAATCGATTCAGGAATGGGTCCGTGCGTGGAGATCTTCCACAAGCAGGTGGTGCAGGATGGCACCACTCCACTCGGCCACATGGAGAGAGGCGCCAAGCTATTCGAGGACGGTGACTGCGTCAGATTCCTCCTCACCGCCCGCACTCGTGAGTTTATTTTTCTTTTATTTCCACTCGAATTAGCGACTCAAAACATTGTTTTCCGTTACAAATGAGCAACATGTTTCATATTTGGACTTCCCGGAAACACCGACATGTCATCTGATTAGATGTTTGTTCAATTATTGATTTTTCGTCATAACTCGGCTGCTAGTTATGCGCGTTACTTGTCGAGCCGGCGCATTTTAACATTCGCGAGTAAAACAGCGATAGTCACTCGCGAGTGCCTCCATTTGTTGTCATACCGAAGTCATAGCCATTTTTATGGGGTGGCCAGATATATCAACGGACGGAGACAGTGGTGGGGGCACAAATAGAGGATCGATTTGTAATCAATCTTACCATCAACTCGCTAGAGTTCAATCATTTTGTTTGTCTTTTTTTCTTATCAGTTGACCGGTTAGAAGTAACGTTATTGCAAAAGCGGGTGAATATTTGTACTCGCGAGTGACTCTTGCTGGCGAAAGCATGTCGTCCAAAAAGATTTGATGTTTCCCACATCTCGGGCTAAAAGCTTGAAATTTTATATTATTAAAATAAGTGGTAATGTGGCTTGGAGGACAGGGTTATGGCGAAAAATCAATAATTGTTGTTGTTTGACTCCTCCCCTCCGTTATTTCAATTTGCTGCGAAGTTCCTGCGCCCACATAGATCTTGCCAAGCCTGACTCCTACATATATTAATACTTTATATTAATTTGTTAAGCTAATAAGTACAGTCCACTTATTTGCTCCTAGGGAGTAAGTTTAAGTTTAGTAAGTATGTTTAATTAGCTAGCCCTTCAGTCCAATCTCGTTCAGAGTACTACGTGGCGCTTAGTTCTCGCTTCATCTCCGTCTTCCGTCCCATGATCGACAATGATCATACGGTTTCGTGCACTCAGAATGTGGGTGGAGACTTTGTGGTTACGCAGACAGTCTCTCGACACGAAACTTGACTCGAAACTAGAGTTGGCCTCGTGTGAAGAAAAAAACAGAAAATGGTATCGAGCTCTCGAGATTTATTTCGTTTTAAATTTACTTTCTGATAGTTATGCGCTCCACTTGTAACACGGAATTCAAAACACTGCTTTTCAACGATAGCGAACCAGAATTTAAGTTACTTTGTGCTTGGGTTTCTTGCAGTTGATTAGTTTCGAGATCTCGATTCTATTTCTCACGAGGCCAACCCTAGTAGATATGTGCGGAGGTTGAGATGAGGAAGAATTGCCCACTATCGGACATGGTAGCTAGCTTTATAGAGAGTAACTTTAGTGGAGAAATTAAGTCGGACTAGTTCATAGTGTGGGTGCCGGTTCGGTGTTGTGTATACACTCTGGCACTCTATTTTTTCTCTGATTCTCTGCGCGTTGTCAACCGTATTACCAATTTCACACTAAAGATGCCGTTCAACGACACCCCGAACCGGCATCCCTAGTACATAGTGTGGGGCACTACTTCCCTTTACCGTATCAATCAACTGCTAGCCCCAATTCTGGAGGTGAATGAGAAGTGATGGCTAGATTCACAGAGTGAATCTAGCGGTTGAAGCGAATCAGGCTCCAACCCCGGGTTGCTTGTTCCGGTAAAGTGAAGTAGTGCCCATAGTTTCACAATAGGCCGTATTGTGGGTGAGATGATAATGGCTGCGATAATCAGGCTCATGAGGTGGCCGAGTTGTGCAAGACGGGCGATGAGATTGTCGGCCATGGAAAGATTGAGGAGGTCGAGTTTACGAGAGAAGACGCCACCACTCTGTACTGCAAGGACGCCCTCGTACGTTTGCGGTTCCATGGTTTACTGGAAAATGTTGTTCATAAATGTCTAATTGTTATGTCCTGTTTACCAAAGGCGAGAGGCACGATAATTTAATATTGGAGGTGCATTTTTTGTCATTTTCCATCATTTTGTAGCTGTAATATCCCACTACAAACAGATGCTTACTGGTATACCAGTTTACTATTTAAAAGAAATGTTATTTCAGAGTTTCAAACTACTCATCGCTTTCTCCTCTGGCACCGTCAAGAGAATACAAGTGAACGTCAAGTGTCAGCACTACAGAAACTTCTCGATGAAAGTGAAGATACTCTCTACTAACAAATCGGCCAGAGGAAAACTGTGAGTTACTGTATCCACTATTTACAGTAGGAAAGCAGTAGAAACGTTTGTTTACCGAAGATAACTAAGCGCTGCGAGTTACCGTGCCTCAATACCTAAATCAGAGCATTATCGTACACTTGACGTAGTTATGCGCAATGTAGATAATGTAGAAGAGTTTTTTTTAAATAATCCAACTGAATTTTAATTCGAAAATCGATAATCACTTCTTACAGTATCTCTGCACTCATCATTGACAAGTCGGCTCTCGCACTGATCTTCGAGGATACGATCGTTCGTCCCGACAAGACTGTTGGGAGAGGAAAACCATCGGAGGTGAGCAGTAATCTCGTTTTGCATTATGCGTCACTGTAATGTATCGATTGCATTTTGCAGGGTCGCCAGGTGGTGGCTGCAGGGGAGACTCCGTGGAAGGGAAAAGTGCTGCTGGCAACGGACGATGGAGAGATTCATATTGTGAAGATGAGTGACAAAGTCGGAGATGGGTTAGTGATACTGCGCTCTTTATGGACAACAAAATAATAGTTTTAAATCAACACAATCACATGAAAAAATGTGTAAATTTTGAGCGAATGATTCACGTCCCGGCGTGAAGAAAAAATTGAACTGCATTACTATTGTTTATCGCCGATTATCGATAACGGATTACAGTAAACTGCCTCTCTTCGGCGCCGGAAAGTGCCTTCTCTCCTCTGATGGACTCGAGATTGCATCTCCTAAGGCATTCGTCGTATGGGGAAAGGAGATCGTCGTGGGAAACGAGAAGGGGGTAGGTGACGGTAACAATTACCTTCAAGATTACGGTAGCCGATAGGGGGTACTGTAGTTATCTATGCATCTGACATTACCGTAGCCGTTGCAGAACATGTATCGAATGGACAAGAGTAACTTGCATTTGATCGATGAGTACGATCTGGGCTACGGACCCATCTGCTTCCTGCAGTCACATAAGGACGTGAGATTTTTTCTCTTTTTTAAATCAATTGCTCGAAATTTTCGGGACTTGATACATCTTGTACGTCTTGTGGTTTTTGTAATGGTGGTCTGCAAACTGTGTGAATAGGTGTTGAACTCCACCTTCATTTAATTTTTTTTTACAAAATGTTGTGATTCGAAACATTTATGGCGAGTATGGTAGATGACGATGTGATGATAATTGCTGATCCATAACTTTAATTTTCTAAAAATTTCAGGAACTGTGGATCGGATCGAAGGATGGAATTCTCCAGAATCCAGAACTACGCTGAGATTTTCTGATAACTGATTTGTTTATTACTGTATTTTGTGTACATAATTTGCGGTTTTTTAGATCTCCCACATAAGCTACGCGGAAGGTTGTTCATTATTCGGTGTCTAGCTATTTCCTGACTCATAATTGTTTCAAGCGTTTTCATGTGAAATTGCCCACAAGCTTAAAGGGACCTGGTACTGCAAATGAAGTGAATTTCAGATTAAAGAAAATTTTCTTCCGAGTAGAATGCAAAAAACCGCATATTTTTACGATTTTTTTGAAATTAGTTATGAATTTTCAAAGGTCTCATTTTTGGCCGGAATGACCCGGCACTACTGTGTTTAGCCGCTAAACACAGTAGCGCTGGGTCATTCTGGCCTGAAACGGGATCTTTGAAAATTCATAACTAATTTTAAAAAAATCGTAAAAATATGCGGTTTTTTGCATTCGAATCGGAATAAAATTTTCTTTAATCTGAAATTCACTTCATTTGCAGTACCAGGTCCCTTTAACAAGCTACGTCGATTAGTTAATCCACCCGTTTTTTGATCTCCCGCGGAAGCTAACACCCCCCCTCCTCCACTTTTCTTTTGTTAACTCTTTTTTGTACCAGAAATGCTGCTAACCTTTTGATGTTGTATTGATCCTGTTAGAAGGATAAATGTTGTACATATGCAATAGTGTGCAAATAAATGGACAAAAAGCAGTTGTGATTACTGTACATTCTCTACAACTAACGATTACGGTAATAAATATCCGCCAATGATTATGGTTTCAATTCGTTTCCAAGCACAGTATGGAATGTATAGTTGCATTTTCGCAATTTTTGAAATGCTCTTGTACTTCTTAAAATATTTGCTAACATCAGAATTTTGATATGGGTCCTGGCAGGAGGATCATCCTGCGATGCATAGGGGCTGCCACGCAGTTGTTTGAATGCGCGCGCTCCAGTTTACGGTATTCAGGATTTTAATATGTTATTGATTTTGGGGTCGTTCGGAACGTGATTTTTGATTTCTTGTTTTTTTGCGCTTTTCTAATCAAAATTCACCTTGTTTTATCAGTATTTTATAGGTTATTAAATACCTAATATTGCAGTAGTTCAATGAAGATCGCTGCGTACAACGACCAGCCGCGCTACGGCCGACGGGAGTCGAATATGGAGCAGGTCTCAGGTGCGCATTTCTTTCCTATATTCTCAGTGATTATTGCATAATATTACTGTAATTAGTAGGGTAAGGAGGTAAGAAGCAGAATTGCTAAAGAAAGTTACCTTGCCGCTTGTAGTAACATTACTGTTAGCTCGACTTGCAGGTAGTTAATTGAAAACTTATTTTTTGTCAAGATACTAGTATGTTATGGTAACAATTCTCACTCTTCAATATTCGAGGACATAATGTGGCATAATTATGCATATCTAACAGGCATGGGACCGTGTGTGGAGATTGTCGGCAAGCTCGTGTGGGCAAGGGAAGACGAGATTCCCTTCGCGCAGTTGGATGATGGCATGAAACTATTCAAGGACGGCGACTGTGTACGATTCCTGCTCACCGCTCGCACTCGTATGTTTTTTTTAAAATTTCACAAGTGGGCTGCAAATAATAGATAGCCTTTGAAGAAGTATTTGGTCGAGCGTTGATTTTATTAGCGATTAAGAATATTCCGCAAAAAAAATCACGCTGCTAATGTTCTCGCCCCGGTTTCACTCGATTACGGCATTGACCAACACCCCAAACTTTCAACTTTTCACATCTTGAACTTTTGCATAATACCAGGCCTTCGGATTTCCCGAAAATGCAGAGTTCCCACGGGTGACTTCTTTAATGAGGTTATTACGTTTAGATAGATATTAGAAGATATTTATATATTTAGCCTCCTTTCTTCCCATACATCGATTCCAATCTCCTCCAGAGTACTACGTGGCGCTCTCTTCCCGTTTCATCTCCGTCTTCCGTCCCGATGATATGCATGATGTGGCTGAGTTGTGCGAGCTGGGCGATGAGATTGTCGGCCATGGAAAGATTGAGGGAATCGAGTTTAAGCGAGAGAAAGGCACCAATCAGAGCAGCGACAAGGACACACTCGTCAGTTTCTTTCGTAGTTCTTAATTTATTGTAAATGGTAGATTTATTTGCTTATTTGGAGGCTTGTTGATCGAACAAAGGACCTCGAAAGGTATCCTCTAGCGTGATGCATCTTTCTCTATGCTATACGATCCTGTAGATAGTAGAATAAAATTTATACAAGAAAATTCCCATGAAAGTTTGATATTTTCAGAAGTTCAAATTGCTCATCGCCCTCTCATCCGGCACGGTCAAGAGAATCAAAGTGACCGTCAAGTGTGAGCACTACAGAAACTTCTCGATGCACGTTATAACTACCGTGGAGAACAAATCTGCCGGAGGAAAGCTGTGGGTTACTGTGCCTCATTGTCACTATCAGTAGGATAATATCTGCAAATGACATTGTACAAGTTTCCAACTAGTTTGGACTACGGTAATTCCGGGTGCGTCGAAATATTGATAAATTATATTCTGTGTAGGTATATTTAGGCTAGTATTAGCTCATGTACGATGATAGAACTCTTCTTCTAATTCATTTAAAATCCATTCACTTTTTACAGTATCGCTGCGCCGATTATCGATAAGACGAATCTCGCCCTGATCTTCGAGGATACGATCGTTCGTCCCGACAAGACTGTCGGAAGAGGAAAACCATCGGAGGTGCGCAGAATAGTTAACCTATTAACAAAATGACTGGCTGCACCGTATTTATCTTGATCTACAGAGGGTGTTACTGTACGACACGATCATTCATTATGGGTATACTGTAAAATCGTGGTGTATTCGATGGTGCATCGAGTGTATTCTGCAGGGTCGCCAGGTAGTTGCTGCAGGGGAGACTCCGTGGAAGGGAAAAGTGCTGCTGGCAACGGACGATGGAGAGATTCATATTGTGAAGATGAGTGACAAAGTCGGAGATGGGTTAGTTTGTCAATGATAATATTCAACATACTATTTACGATACATTATTTATGATCGGCAAGAAAACGATGTAAAGATGGAAACGAGATTTCAAAACGGTGATGCACAAACCTTGGAATTTTAGGGTAGTAATACCGTTAACCATATTCGTTGGGCCTTTTCGAATGATTTATATATGAATCCTCCGGCGATTATGATGCCGATGATTGTCCATCATTTGTCGCTGTTACAGTAGGATGCCCATCTACGGTTCCGGCAAGTCCGCTCTCTCTTCTGATATTCTCAAGATTCCATCTCCTAACGCGTTTGCCGTATGGGGAAAGGAGATCGTCGTGGGAAACGAGAAAGGAGTTAGTTATGGTATATATGTATTCATTACAGTAGTCATACCAAATATTATGGTAATTATCGGTTGATGTTAAATACCTTTCACGCTTCTATTAGATACCGTAGCTCTCGATTTCTGTGTCACACTACCGTATCCCTTTGAGAGCATGTATCGATTGGAGAAGAGTAATCTCCATCTGATCGATGAGTATGAACTGGAATACGGACCCATTTGCTTCCTGCAAAATCACAAAGGAGTGAGAAATACTATATTACTTAGCGTATACTAAGTCTCTTTTCTCAGAAAAGTGACTAAAATTGCTGAGCGTGGCTGAATGTGAGTACTTATTAATTTGCCATATCACGCCTCTCACGAGAGGATCGAGCTAAATCGATGTGTTTTGGGAATGGGGCCAAAATGTGAAATTGAGGTTTTCGTGGATTTGGGCCCTCCCAAGCCGGTCTGATAACCCTCCGAGGTATTGGAACCCACTTTTCATTTTGTGGGTCGTGGCGCCGGGTCGGTCCTCCTGGTACCCAACATTGACCCCGATTATCTCGGTTGTGGGCCATTTGTGTGAAAATCATGCCTCATGTATTTCAAAAGTGTAGGAAAAAAAGCAGCTGGATTTTTGATATGTTGTAGATGGCGTTGCCTTCTTTCAAATAAGTGGTTTATGCTGAAAATAGCAGAGGATTGGTGTGTGCTGTGCCGTTTTTCAATTTCGAGATGATTTGAAGTCAATTTCACACAGTTCAAACCGCTCACTTTCGAGCGCGGTGAATGAAATGAATGAAATGATGCATCATTTTGTCTATGTTTCGTTCAATAACAGCGGTCTGAGCTGAATGATTATGACTTCAAATCATCTCGAAATTGAAAAACGGCACAGCACACACCAATCCTCTGCTATTTTCAGCATAAACCACTTATTTGAAAGAAGGCAACGCCATCTACAACATATCAAAAATCCAGCTGCTTTTTTTCCTACACTTTTGAAATACATGAGCCGGAGTGTAGCACGGTTTAGTGTCACTTTCATGAAAATTGAATAACATGGATCGATAGAGCTCAAAAAATGAGCCTGGGTAGTTCAGGCATGATTTTTCACACAAATGGCCCACAACCGAGATAATCGGGGTCAAAGTTGGGTACCAGGAGGACCGACCCGGTGCCACGACCCACAAAATGAAAAGTGGGTTCCAATACCTCGGAGGGCTATCAGGCAGGCTTGGGAGGGCCCAAATCTACGAAAACCGCGATGTCATAATTTGGCCTCATTCCCATCCCCAGCTCGATCCTCTCATGAGAGGCGTGATATTTCTGTAATACCCAACCCTCTACGAACGAAGAAGTCCACTCGTACAAGTTTTGCTTTGTGAAGGACTTATAATGATCAAATGTTTTCATATTTTCGATTTCTTGGAGTGCCATCATAACCCTTAAGCTCAAACTATTATCTATGTATATTCAGGATCTGTGGATCGGATCGAAGGACGGAACCCTCCAGAACTACGACGATATTTGCTAATTATAAGTACATTACTGTTTTTTTTGTACACAGTTGCTTAATGCCCGTTTTTTATCTAGTTCTTCGATTGAAGTTACTATGTGATTTTTTTAAAAATTGTGTTTATTCATTAGCTCTTTGTGCACCGCTAGTTCCCTCTATCTAAGTTTAGAAGAATTACGAGGTTTTTTTGTTATTATTTTAGGTCTCCCATTAAAGTTGCGTTGACATTTGTACATTAATCATTGGCTAGCTAATTTTTGAACCTGAATTGTTGCTGACTTTTCCATCCTTAATTTCCCCCGCGTTAGAAGTTTTTTTGCTTGTTTTTGTTGTCGATTTAATTCGCCCCTATTTTTTTGTTCTTTGTTCAAGTTTGTTTCCAAACCACGCTTACTGTTAATTTTTGAATTGCTCCCGTACCCGAAGAATAAAATAATGTAAAGAGATTTGCAAAAAATCATTGAGATTTGCAAAGAAATCAATGTAAGGAAAAAAACAATTGGGATTACGGTAGAAACCGTCTCTTGGAATGTTCTTGCCGAGTGAGAAATGGATGGAAACGTGCTCGTGTTGTAGAAGAATTCGGACGCAGAAGGCATCTGTTACATTTCAGAAAGGGGTAAGATGCACATTTTAGCACTGTTTCCCTGGTCGTATTCAAGGATTTGTCTCTCTACTGTGCAAGTGGAGCCCTCGATTCATTTCAAAGCAGGATGTGTGTAACACGGTTCAAAGTGTGCGAATGAATAGTAATTTATATTTTAAACATAGTAATTAAAATATTACCAATTTAAATTGCGAAAGCTAGGGGCTGCCACGCAGTCGTTTGAATTCGCGCATTCCAGGTTACGGTATTCAGGACTTTGAGGAATTGGAATTGATTTTTAGACATGTCGGACCGTTTTTATTTCATTTGTTTTGTCTCGTTAGTTTGCTTTATTTCACTCGATTTTTCTTTCTATTTGGAGCGGTCAAATACTTGAATATTACAGTGGTTCAATGTCGATCGCTGCTTACAACGACCAGCCGCGCTACGGCCGGCAGGAGTCGAATATGGAGCAGGTCTCAGGTATTTAGTAATTTCTAATTCTACAAATTCTCGAGTTCTCCAGGAAAGAGACGAGCATAATAATAATATTTCATGCTTTGACTATTTATCTGATGATTGGTTCGGTTTTTGACGTGGTATTACCAGGTATGGGACCGTGCGTGGAGATCTTCCACAAGCAGATGTTGGTGAGGGAAGGCGATGTACCCGTCGCCCATATGGAGAGAGGCAAGAAGCTATTCGAGGACGGCGACTGCGTCAGGTTCCTCCTCACCGCCCGCCCTCGTGAGCTTATTTATTCTAAAATTTAATATTATTTCATTCCTTGGTCACTTAACACAGGTATTCTGAGAGATTGCATGAAAACGAGAAACTCCTTTACAAAAAAATCAAAATGGCCTGATTCCTCCGTAACTACGATCATTTGATCAGCTCAGTACAACAACTATTTCGCAATATTGTTTGGAGCCGTAAACTTGATGAGGCCTAAAAGCCGGTTCTCCAAAGATTGAAATTTCAAAAATATGTATCTTTTTTTAAAGTTGTCGAAAAATCTGGTTCAAAAAACAAAAAGAACCGTCATGAGAAGACGAATAAAATATCTGTTGGAACTGAATGCACTAAGTGAGGGCAATGTTATGAAAATTTCGAAAAATAGATTTTGAGATACAAAAACGAAAAATTCTGAAAAACTTTTCTATAAGTTCAAGCTATTTTACGACGGAATCTGATTCTAAATCAATTTTTACCCCTAGAGCCGCAAAAATGGAATAATTGATAAGGGTATTTTTTCAGAAGCCTCGTTTAAAGTCGAAAATGCCCTATGAAATGATCACAAGTCGAAAAAAAATCGAGAAAATTTTTTTACTTCCAAAATGTCTTAAATAAGTTGCAAATATCTTGGGATGTACAGTGATTATGAAATAAGAGGCTATATGCCACGTACACTTCGTTCGGAGGTTAATATTCCACACCTATTTGAACCGTTGAAACGTAAGTTAATTTGTGAGCATTAAAAAAGTTAATATCGTTTGGGAAACCTCTTCAAATTAAATGTAAAGTTCATAAATCAACATAAGAAATGTTTGGTGGCTATCTGGGAGAATTTTTTTTTCTCGATTTTTTCAACTTGTGACCATTTCATAGTGCATTTCCGACTTTAAACGAGGCTTCTGAAAAAAATACCTTTATCGATTTCTCCAATTTTGCGGCTCCAGGGGTAAACAATGGTTTAGAATCAGATTCCGTCGTAAAATAGCTTGAACTTATAGAAAAGTTTTTCAGAATTTTTCGTTTTTGTATCTCAAAATCTATTTTTTCGAAATTTTCATAACATTGCCCTCACTTAGCGCATTCAGTTCCAACAGATATTTTATTCGTCTTCTCATGACGGTTCTTTTTCTTTTTTGAACGAGATTTTTCGACAACTTTAAAAAAAGATACATATTTTTGAAATTTCAATCTTTGGAGAACCGGATTTTAGGCACCATCGAGTTTACGGCTCCAAACAATATTGCGAAATAGTTGTTGTACTGAGGTGATCAAATGATCATAGTTACGGACGAATCAGGCCATTTTGATTTTTTTTTGTAAAGCCGCAGGTGCCATCTCTCAGAATACCTCTGTTAAGCGACTAATTATTATCATAGCGAATTTATATTATCCGCTAAATGTCAGCTTTAATTACTGTGTGATCTCGCGCCGACGCACGTTATTCTCCTTTAGAGAGCAGTGATGCGCTAGGACATTCGAATATATTTTGCGAGCCGCTGGCACTACTATTAGCCATTTTAAATACGCGTACTTCCGAATTTTATGTAAAATTTTCTATTTTTGATCCAAATGCAAACCATGCGCAATTTTCGATTTTGAATAAAGAAACGGGTGGGTAGATAGTGGTGCAACAGCATTTCTTCTAACCACCCCTCCTCCCATGATTGAATAAAATCTCTTGCAGAGTACTACGTGGCGATCTCATCTCGCTTCATTTCTGTGTTTCGCCCGACATTGGAAAAGGAATCTCACGATGTGGCGGAATTGTGCGAGTCGGGCGTTGAGATTGTCGGCCATGGAAAGATTGAAGAGGTCCGATATTTAATGTGAAGGGGTAGAGATTATCAATGATTGTAGACATACAAAGTTTTGCCGAATTTGGTAACACAACGTCTGACTAGAGTAGTGCATAATACATTCTGCTAGCTTTTAATGACTCTTGTAGGTCTCATTGGTCGAATTTGGTTCTTGTAGGTCGAATTCGCGAGGGAGGATCCCGCCAATATCTATTGCAAGGACGAACTCGTACGTTTACATTTTTGTTTTATAATTTAAAAAAAACATTACTTTATTGCTTTGGTGCAGAGTTCGGCTGGCGTTCCGTCGAATGAAATCAGAGTAGTGAATTGTTGAAATAGCCTGAATGCCTCTCAATGCTTTTTCGACTTTTCTGGCCGCGATGTGAGAGTTAGATACTCACTGATCTCTTTTCCTCCCCCTATGTATAATGTCGCGGCAATATAAAAATAGATATTTTCAGAGCTTTAAATTGCTGATCGCTTTCTCCTCTGGCACCGTCAAGAGAATCAAAGTGGCCGTCAAGTGTCAGCACTTCAGAAACTTCTCCATGGAAGTGGAAACGCTCATTGAGAACAAATCGGCCGAAGGAAAACTGTGGGTTACTGTATCGTTATGGCTACCGTAGTGTCTACTCGTGTGAACTACGGTAATATTCGTGATGCGCATACTATGGCGCTGGTAGATCTCGCATATTTAGCCTATTTCATTTTATAATTGATCGATCCTTTTACAGTATCGCCGCGCCGATTATCGATAAGACGAATCTCGCCCTCATCTTCGAGGATACGATCGTTCGTCCCGACAAGACTGTCGGAAGAGGAAAACCATCGGAGGTGAGCAGAATTGAACGGGATTTTATAATTTAAATAAAACAACGGACAATGGTTGCACAATTCTATCAATTTTCGATCCCTATGTGCCGCTATCGTATGATAATGAATAATGATGTGGGCATACTGTAGGATGCGGTAATTTATGAATGAGTGCTTTGTGCAAAAAAAGTTTTGCTAAATGTTCGATATTATATGCTGTTCCGCAACGTGGACAGAATATTCAACAACGGTGGTCCTCTTTTCTAACAGAAATTGACTCAATGAATAAAATAGGTCTGCTTATTGAAAATCTCTGAAATATTATCGTCTGTCCTTAACTTGAATCTTCGAAATGCCTATTCCATAGCTGATTTGTGCAGGGTCGCCAGGTAGTGGCTGCAGGGGAGACTCCGTGGAAGGGAAAAGTGCTGCTGGCAACGGACGATGGAGAGATTCATATTGTGAAGATGAGTGACAAAGTCGGAGATGGGTCAGTGAAATATAAATAAGAATCAATAAAATATGTTTAGACAATATTTATGCTCCGCACGGAAACTGTAAGAAAACATGAATGAAAATCCGTTGTCATCGACAGTGCTTCCGAGATATTGTCTGCCAATAGCACTATTTTCCTTAGATCTCTTTTGAATGTTTCTTTTTTGAAATTGAAATGATACCTCAACATTTACTGTCACCTCCGATTATCGATTGATTCTCCACCAATTGCAGCACAATGCCCCTCTTTGGTGCTGGCAAGTCCGCTCTTTCCTCTGATGTACTCGAGATCCCATCTCCTACGACATTCGCCGTATGGGGACAGGAGATCGTCGTGGGAAACGAGAAGGGGGTGAGTTGTGGTAAATATGTCTTGGATTACTGTAGTTATAGATTGAAGAAGTATTGATATGACACTTTTCTGCTAGATACGGTAACTGTAAATTTCTGTATCCTTACCGTATCCCTTTGAGAGCATGTATCGATTGGAGAAGAGTAACTTCCAACTGATCGATGAGTACGAACTGGGCTACGGACCCATTTGTTTCCTGCAGTCACACAAAAAAGTGAGAATTCTCTTCTAATTCGAAACCTTGCCTGAAATCAGAAATCTACAGGATCTATTTTCTTTTGGCAGTATCGTTGAGAGATTTTCCTGAGATTGCTGGATATTTCCGACTTGATGTATAGTCATTTTAAAAACGCCTTGATATTCAGGATCTGTGGATTGGATCGAAGGACGGAACCCTCCAGAACTACGACGATATTGGTTAATTACGTGTGTGGTACGATATTTTTTAATTGCTAATTACCACTCGGTTTTTGTTGTTGTTGAGATCTCCGTTAGAAGTTACGCTATGCGCCAACATTTTTTTCTGATTTTCTTATTTGCGAATCTCTAATTCGTGATACATTCCCATGTAAAATTACCCCTAGTAGCATAGCTTCTTTTTAAAATAAAATTCTAGAAGGAAACATGCAAATCACGTTTTTTGTTGTTATTTAGGTACCCCAAGTTGTACATTAACATTTCCTTCCTGAATTTTGACCGCACTAGAAGAAAGTTGTTGAAAAAGACAATTTCATACTGTTTTTCGACCTCATTGTTCAAGTTTAAAAAAAAAAAATCCGATTCACTTGTTGCTAAATTGTTCATCTTGAATTGTTCCAGAAGAATAAAAATGTAAATATATTTTTTTGAAAGAAATGCCCAAGGAAAACACTACGGTTACGGTAGCCTCGCATGATGTTGGAATATCTTGCTCTAGTAATGTTCTCGCAGAGTGAGTGATGGCCGGAAACGTGCCGAATGAGATAGTATGCTGCATAGAAAATTCTCCCCCTGCACAACTACTTACATCTTTCCGGCCTACTCTAAAGGGGTTTAGAGTGAGAAAGCATGGAAAATTGAGACGGACTCTTCCTTTTGCACACTCTCTCGCCCTGACCCCTTTCCGAAGGTTTGGTATCATGTGTACTGCATCCTTTTCCCTCCAAGGGAGAAGAAGCGAAATATGAGATTTGCCTCCCTCGGCCATGCGAAAACATGCATGTAAACATCATTTGTATGGTGCTGATATACACCCCGACAAACACTCATAAATCTTGACGAGCTACACACTCAGTAGGCAACTGCGGGCGGAGATTTTCTGGCTGCACTGAGGTCGATTAGTCGGGCAATCGGCATGAATACACTGAAATGCAGTTGTGAAACATATATACGTATAAATATACAAATTAGAAGTACGACCTTCGTTTTCGTTCTGATGGCGTGCAATTTATTATTCTTTTATTTTTAATTCAAAAGAAGAGTGCAGTGCCTAAAGATGCAAAGAATTGTAAGACGCTCTAGTAATTTTCACATCGTTCGATGCCTGTGGAAAGGGTAGGGCGAGAGAGAGAGTATGGTAACGTGAGAGATTACCGCTCTTTTTACACACCCCTGTCTGAATGTTGTGTGTGGAATGTTGTGTTTTCGCATAAACATTCCCCTTATCGTTTCCAGAAGGTTCTGTGATTGGTATCTTGGGGATCTGACGCAATCATCCCTCAGATTCCCATAATACAGAAATCCCCCCCCCCCTTATGCGTCGCTCCTAATTCGTATGGGGATCTTGACGTTGGCCGATGGCCGATTTATAGATAATCTCATGTGCAGAAGCTGTTGTGCGGGGCTTCCCCTGAGTCATCGATAACAGCTACCGTAACCCGGGCATCGCTTGACCGCGTGCCGGGATCAGTATTAGTTCAAACATTAGCTACCGTATCTCTTGACTGCGTGCCGGGACCAATATTAGTTCAAATAAGATACCGTAACCCTATATGTATTCGAGAGTTGCGGAACCCGGCGTGGGTCAGGGTACTCTTTTCGTTCATTTTCATGCACGTTTGGGTTAAATCCTCAGCAAATTCGTTTCCTTTTCTCTCTAAATCTCTCTCTCTCTTCCCCCCTTCTTCGTCTAAATCGCCTGCTTCCGGGATAAAGAGGGAATGAATTCATACGTGATTTCTGCTACGACCGGGAATTAGGCGAGCCGGGGTTGAGAGCCGGCTTTTAGTACAACGTTGTTCGATCCCTGCAATAGTCGTTCTCGCTTTTACATCCATCCCCTCTCCTCCTCTCCTTCCACTTCACAGGCAATATAGGGTCTCGTATATGTGAGGAGAGCGAATGTCGAATGGGCGTCGAGTGAGTGTGCGAAAGTGAGAGATCAATGGGGGCAGAGACGCAGAGTGTCGTGTATGTCGTCTGAAAACACGACACTTCTGATGGCGGCGACGACGACGCGAGAACACATCGAAGATGGGGGTGAGAGCGGCAGAGAAGCCAGAGTGGGCGCTATTCTTGATGTGAAGAGTGAGGATATGGGATGAAACAGGGAAGAAAGAAGAGCGTGATTTGGATTGAGGAAATGAGATTCTTTCGTGTGAGTTGCAGCGTAACGTCGTGTGACTTCTCTGTATTGTTTAGTTAGTCAACCTGATTCAACAGGCCGGCCAAACCTCCAGAAAGGGGTCAGGAGTGAGAGAGCGTGCACAATAGAGAGGGCTCTATAACTTGCGTCCACTCTCTCGCCATGACCCCTTTATGGGGGGATGGCGTAGTTTTTAATCTCAATCTTGTACAGCTTTTTTACACAATTCCAAATGGAAGTCTAGATTGAACGGCACCGGTGTGGAGGTACTAGGCCGGATAGAAGCCTGAATTGCTTTCTTTAGTCGGAAGCAGTTCTTGGATGCCATTTTTAAGAAAAAAAATTGATCGGACAGCTATCATTCGATTTCTCAACGTGAAATTTCTTTGAGAAAATATCCACTAAGGCGATTTTGTTTTCAAAAACAAATGTTGTTCACATATTGTGGAGAAACTCGATGCTCAATCGATTTTGAAACTCTTCAATTCCGCCTCCATATTTACGTCCCCCGGAGTATACAGCATCCTGTACACTTCTTTAGTGATCTCACAAATGCACCGTGTAATGCTGCCTTAGATCTCCGACCATTCGACACCTCCGAATCCCTCTCGTTCTCATCTCTCAAATCCTCGCGTGACCATGTCGGAACCTGAGAAGGTCTTCTATTTCCCGGCTTCTCGATCCTTCTAATCTCCATTTCTCTCGGTGCCAAACAACCTTTCGCCTATGCACGAATTTTCAATCATGTTTATCTCCTATCCCTTCTCCTATCAGAATAAGTAATGAGAAGCTACACATCATTCCACCGCACAGTCAACGCTCCACAAAGGGGTCAGGATGAGAGAGCGTCCAAAAAGGAGGGTCTCTCAATTCTGTAGAGTTGGAATCACGTGTTCTACTAGCAGAGCAAGTGGTGAGAGGCTTCGCTCGGAGAGTAGCAAGCGCTAATTTCAGTGCGAGAGATCGGGCGGAAGTGAGAGACCGGAAGACAGTCAGAGAGTGGCGGAGAGAGCGTGCGGAAGTGAGAGATCACGCGGACCTAATTGCATTTGAGATAGGCCGGACTGTGATTATCTAGTGAGTGTGGGGAATTGAGAGAGCAGAGAGAGAGAGCAGAGTTCCGATAAACTCCTACGATAGAATTCATTTGATCAGATATCAACACAATTAAACTCGAAAACAACGACTTTCGGTCGTTTTATTGACTAATTCTCACAATTTCAACGAAACAACAGCCTGGAAATGAACTACTTTTTAAAAAAAAATTACATATAAAAATACCCCTTTTCCTGTGGGTGCTTCCCCCATCGCGACGACAAGATCCAACCTTCCAGAACGGGGTCGGGTGAGAGAGCGAGCAAAGAAGAGAGAGAAAGAGAGAGAGAGCCCCTCTCTATTTACACACTCCTAACCCCTTTATGGAGGGTTGTAATGATGTTTCTTCTCTCTGTCTCTTGCTTCCCCCCTTCAGTCCTCTAATTCTAATTTATTCGTACTTGCGGGGCGACGTCAACACAGCAATTATTCCGAAGATTCGCCTCTCTCTCTCTCCTCTTCCTTAATCCATTTTCCCTCCCAGGCTACCGTACCCTTCCTTCTTAGAACACAATAAGAGGGCTAAACAATTTGCCACTGGGCCGTTACCGTAAGACAGTTACAGTATGCGTGTCAGGGCTACCGTATCCCTCGCCCACTGCGAGCCCCTTAATATACTGTATCCACTGGAAACCAAGCTACCGTAAAGGAACTGGGAATTTCAATTGACGTCACTCACGATACCGTAACCCTCGGTGATTTCTGGTTTCGCGATACCGTATATCCGCTACTTTGCTTGCAAGGAGCTGTTTACCGAGAGGAATGAGCCGCGGTTCCAATAACACGGGGATCCTCTTTCGGATAGGGAGAAAAGAGAGAAACTAATGAATCTGAAAAATCTCACGATCGAAGGAGTGAAACCAGAGACGAATCGTTCGCTGTTCACTTGAATCCACGGCCTCCAGAAAGGAGTCAGGACGAGAGAGTGTGGAGAAGTGAGATAGCCGACAGTGCACGCTTTCGCACTCCAAAGCCCTTTCTGGAGGGTAGATCGACCTGTGAATTGACGTGGAAAGGGGTGAGGAGCGAGATAGTGGGCGAAAGCAAGAGAGTCACTGCTACTTTCTCAAGCTCTCTCCTGCCCCTTTCAGGAGGTTTGGAGTCGTGTGCATGCTCAAGCGGGCCCTGCTACTCCGATTCGGAAGAGTATTTCCATTTCTGATTCCGGAAAGAAAGCTGAGATGACTGGGAAAGCGTTGGATGGAGAGAGAGATGGAGAGAGAGAGAGTATCGAAACTGAAGAATTCCTTCCTTCTCGTTCGCCTTTATTCTTCATACCACGTGATGTCACATTATTCCACAGCACAGTGCTGTGCTGTGGAATCATGTGGCCACAGAAAAATATATGTCCAAAAATGATATCGTTTTACCCTGCATTCTTTCTGCTAACCGCCCGGTCGCACTAGTTTCGAAGTGGAAATACGGAGAACGATAAATAGGAAATAAATAATAAATAAATAAATAAGGAAATCGAAGATAAATAGGAAATACGAATAAGAACGAAGTAATGGAAAACATTTTGCACCCTTGGAAACGCGGTTTCACCATGTATACATCGTAAAATCGCGTCTCCACAAATCCGATAAGGATATGGTAATGCGAGTGGTAACGATAGCGTAATTACGAAATATTTTGTAGAATATAAAAGTAATCTCTGATCTTTTCATAATTTCTTTCCCCTTTTGCGTTCGCCCGACTTCCGCTTATTAATTCTTCTCCCCTCATTTCGTATGCAACTTCTTTTCAAATTTCGTCCGTCCTCTCACTGCCCTTTATTAGAATTTTCAGCCCATTTCTGAGTAGTTTCGCAGCGATATTACGATATTCTCTCTCTCTCTCTCTCTCTCTCTCACCCTACCGCCCTTTCGTGCCCTCAAGAACATGCTTTTGCTTCCTCATCATCATGAGCCGCGCATTTCTCTGCATCTCTCACTTTTGCGCACTCTCTAACCGTCGAGAGAGAGTGCGAAATCGAGAGAGAGCAGGCATCTAAATATCAGGGAATAGGGGCTGAAATGTGGTGTGAGAGTGGAGGGGGAATCCGAGGGTCCCGGAGGGCAGGGTCATTAGAGAGCTCGAGCTTCTCCATGGGGGGGAGACTTCCGCGAGAGAGACAGAGAGAGAGAGAGAGAGACTTCGATTCTCTCTCTCGCCCCCTAGTCCCTTACTAGGTCTTGTGTGTGCATGTATTCTCTCTCTCTCTCCCCTTCTCCTCCTTCTCCCTTTATATTTTCCTCCGCTTCCTTTCGATTCCTAGCGCGTTTTGTTTGCCAGCAGCTTCATGTCGTCATTTCGCATATCGATTCGGGCGGTTTTACAGGTCTTCTTAAATTTAAAATTCGTGACTCGGTTATGCATCGTCGGTTCCCTAAACACAATTCGGCTCTAGTGATTCGATATTTTGAAGTTGTCAATTGCGATATAATACCCATTTCATCTTTTTGACAAGTTTTTTAAACTAAAATTAATGTTAGAATTTGCGTTTTTTTCGATGGAAATTTCGAGTCTTTTATATATCGTTGCTCGGGTCAATTTGCGTCGACCCCATTGATTTCTCAAATAATACACTTTCTCACGGCATTCTTTGCAAAATGCCAAATGTGCATTCGTGGTGAGACCATCGTCCATTTACACGCTATTTTCACACTCTCTATCTGTCTGCCTCCATTTGCGTAGACTCGCCAGAACGCTGTGATTTCTGATCCCCTTAGGCAAAAGAGCAAATCAATCTCTAAGAACTTCGATTTCTCGATTCCTTTTCCCTAACTTCCTGTTCCCAACTTCCAAAGAACGCGTCGTTCTTTGATTCCCTCAATTAGCTCGTAGTCTTTTTCCCGTTCCGACCACATCCGCTTCCCGCTTTGAGCGCGCGCGCTGCCGCTGTACAAAAACGTCGAGATTCCCGTCGAAAAAAGTGCGCCGGGTCAGGTACCGGTTCGGCGGGGCAGACCACCGCCGGCGCATCTCGTGAGCTATCACAAGGCTCTCCTATTGTTCCTTATCTCTCGTCGCTCTGCGCCCTCTCTAATCAGTGCAGTCTCTCTCGTCTGTCTGACTGTCTGGTGCTCTCTCAAATTCGCGTGTTCCCTCGTCGCCTCCGGTTTTGTCGACACACGCAAAACTCCTTCTCAATGGAGGTCAACCACAACGTTGAACGCCATTCGCTTTTCACTTTCCATCGACTTTCTTCTCCCACACAAAATGTTTCGAATTGGCGTTTCACTTTCACGGCCAGATTTTTTTCCATTTCACGGCCCTCAGATTTTTTTCCTTTTCACGGCCCTCAGATTTTTTTCCATTTCACGGCCCTCAGATTTTTTCCATTTCACGGCCCTCAGATTTTTTTTCCATTTCACGCCCCTTAACGTAAAAGAAATTGAATAATAACAGCTATTTCAAGTAAATAGTTAGAAAAGTGTATGTACCAAAGACGATTTTTTTTATTCCACGTCACTTTTCATCCACTTTCTTTTCGTCCCCACTAAAAATGTTTCGAATCTGAGTTTCACTTTCGCGACGTCTGCTTTCTCTTCATTTCGGTCGATCAAAACAATTTCTTAATTCTTCATATTTTTTATGCGCCAGAAAAGCCATAGATAGTAAAACTAATATCTATATTTCTAATCGTAAGGTGTAATCTGGCAAAAATCGGATAGGAACTGCTGTTTCGCTCGCGTGCGCAATTATCGTATTCATCATTTGAAATCAAATCAAATTGACATTACTGTATTTATCAGAAGACCGGAACAGTAAATGAGTTCCGTATTTCAAAATTTCCAAAACTTCCTTCTTTCCACGACTGTTAAATCCCCCAAAATCCGTCGACGCATGCTGTTTTCTCCCTCTTTTTTTCTTCTTGCATCGGAAATTGCTTACCGTCTTTTTCTGTGTTTTCTTCCCCTTCTCTTTCTCTCTCTCTCTCTCTCTCTCTCTCTCTCCTCAATAGCCATCGTAACTTCTTCCTCCCTCCAATAGAGGGGGAGCGACGAGAGAGCACGCGAATTTGAGAGAGCGCAGTCCTGTCGCGTCTACCTCTATGGAATCATGAATCGAACGGAATATGGGAGAGAAAAGGGGAAAGGGGGCGGGGCCAGGGGTATGAATTTCAAAATTTCGACGAGAGAGTTCGCACCGGAAATGGACTGTGAGTTCACTGGAAAGACCAAGGGCAGTGCTTGGAAACAATGGAAATACCGATCCCCAGACCAGCTAAGAAAAAAAGCGTATTATTTTTTCAACAAAACCGGGAAGACTGGACCGGGAAGTTTTTATGACTTCATTTTGGTAGAAAAAAGGAGCTCCTCAAAATTCCGAAAGTGTTTCTTTATAGCACATGTGGTATTCGACAAACTTCTATTTTAGGACATGCTGATATGCAATCTTCCGTCAGATCTTTCTAGCTCCCATCCCTATTCTGACTCAGTTTCTCTATCCCACTGACTGCGTTAGAAATGGATGCGCATGACCTTTCTTCCCTTGTCTTCCAATAGGAAGAGAAGGGTGTGATGTCCTCACTTCACCCTCTCTCCTTCTTCCTCCTGAATACACGCGTGCAGAGGGTGTAAACCCGATTTTTACCACAATGCGAAATGTGAGACCAGAGTCTCTTCATTTCGCACACTCTCTCATCCACCGACCGGTGAAGAGAGCATGCGAAATGAATAGACCGTGATCTCGCATTTCGCACTCTATTTTTGTAATTCCCTTTTCCAAAAAAACAGTGGTTTTTCGTTTTCGAACCCACTAAAAAAGTGCGCTGCCATTCTCAGTAGTTAACGCAACAGATCAGGTAAGGCCTAAACCTCAGAATGCACCTTTCAACGAGATTACCGCGTTTTTATTAGAAAATAACCTACGTCAGCACAGAACTTTCTCCTTTTTTTCATAGTCACTAATGTGTTCCCTGATCTTTACTTGGTTCTTACCTTTTCTACAAATTCAGCCACTTTAACAACCCATTCTCGCCCAATTTCTAAACTGTCTTGCCGCGCCAGAGTTGGTATACGGTAGATACTTTGATCGCCAACTGATTCCCTCCTTTCTGGAATCAAATAGGGAATGTATCCTTGTCTATTCCAGTAATCATCTCTCTCTCTCCAATCCACTTTGCCCCGACTCATTCCACCTCTCTGCCCTTTTCTCAGTTGTTTCATCCCCTTTCTCTCTCTCTTTTCTCCCCTCCCATTTTGGGACTCGTCAAGCGTGGTGAAAAATAGATACACGTCAAAATGAGGGTGGAAAGTGGGGCAAGATTTCTCTCAAAAACATCATGCGGAGAAGGGGGCCAAAATAGAGAGAGAGAGAGAGAGAGATGCTGCAAGTATTTCCCCGAATTTCGCAGCGCAATTTCAAGCCCCCGAATCATGCGGCATTTTGGTGGGTGGAGCGGGGCAAATGCCAAGATTCCCAAGCCAAAGCCGGCCGAATCTCCGGTTTCATCTATGCCGATGTATATTCATGCACATACATTGTGCATGTTTGTGCTCCCATTTTTGCTACTCCAAGACATGAGCGCGAAATTCTGTTAACGATTTCATCACTGCGTTTTTTCGCTAGAATCTTCATACCAGACCTCCCAATTCCACACCACCGCCAGAAAGGGGCCAAAGTGAGCGAGAGAGAGAGAGAGTCCCTCCCGATTACGCAAGCTCTCTCACTCCTCACCCCTTTCTGGTGGAATCGCTGTTCTCTGTCTCTCTCAGCCCCGTTTCCTCTCCCTCTAAGACCTCCTCCTTCCTCTTCTCTCTGCTCTCAATTTCCGGTAGAATTCTCCCCGAACCCCCCTCTTGCACCACTCTTCCGGGGCGAATTGAATTAACGCCCCTTAGGGCATTCAATCCGAACAGTGTGATGTCATTAGGTTGGGCGTAGTAGTTTGATAGTGAACGGATAGTCGATCGATGGAGTGATGCCTAGCACCACTTGATTCCCCGTTGAAACTCATCTGAAATATTAGGTACCAAAATGAGCTCATTTGCAAATGTGTTCAAACCCTCGCTCGTATTCATTTGTTCTTTCTTTGGCAAATTAAACTCATATCAGATTCGACCGCCCCTCCTCCATTCGAATAAGTTTCAACCGATAGTTATTCCATCCCCGACGTTCTTCGAGCAGTTTCATCCAGAAATTTATTTGTCGAAACAAAAACAATCATTCCTCAATAGTCCACCGGCGTTCCCCTACCGTACCACGTACTCAATCCATGCGTGATGAGGCGGACGCTCGACGATTTCCCCCCATTCGTCTCCCTTTTCCTCGAGCCGGAGGTTCTCTGAACTATGAGGGGAGACAGGAAAAACAGAAAAAGAGGGGGAAAATGTGTAAAAGACGAAGGGGGGAAAACAGTAATCGTCTCGCGCGTCGTTTTTTGAACGACGTCAAGACGTCTTCACATGATAACCACGAACGTTCCTTTCCCAGTGTCTTTTTTCCAACCTGTCTACTTTTCGTTTCACCCGCCAAGGATACTTTTACAAAAATCGGGCACAGTTTAGACTTTACAAGTAGGAAATACCTGACACTTTCATATTCGTATTTCGCTTTTTTTTGCTCTATTCCTTCCCGGCCCGATGTTCCTCCTACATTCGCACACTCTCTCGCCCCCGACCCCTTTCTGGAGGTCTTACGTCACTCTCTTCGCCCATCCCATCGGCAGTCACTCATTCCGTCAACGCTCCCTCTTGTTCCTCCTCCTCTTCTTTACCCCTCACACCACAACATTGTTTCCTTCCTCCTTCTTCTTCTTCACTCTGACCAAGCATCGTTCGTCCCTCGAGGAATCGCGCCCCCCGTTCCTTGTCTACTATTACTCTCCGGAAAGGGGTCAGGGAAATATGTCGAGAAATCCAGAAGTCTAGGGTACCGAGCTACCACTTTAAAGTCGTCGTACGGTCGCCTAAACTGGATGCGTAGACTTATCCCATAGAGTATCCCTTTCTGTGGACTTTGATCCATTTGCACCGTTTTTCGCGTATATTTCATCAAGATTCTAAGACGAAAAAAACGCTTTTCAGGTTCGAAAATGTCCGTCAGAAGTTCCACTACGAATTCGCCCGCACACAGTGCACTCTGGTATCAATTTCCAGCCCGAATCCCGGTAGAGCACCCTATTTCAGGCATCGATAACGTAATGACGGTATGTTACCTGGCTGGATCCCAGTCTGATTCCAGCCTGGGAATAAATTAAGGAATGGCTTCGCAAGAAATGCCCTCAACGTCTAGCACACTATTGTGTAAATATATATTGTGCGAAGTGAAGAGAGGTATTTCTTGCGAACCCTTCCCTAAAATAAATACAAGAGTATGAATCCTTCCAATATTTCCATTGTCCCTCCACTGAATTTCCCCTACTTTTTCCTCTCTCTCTATTCTCTCCTTTCCTTTCTCTCCTCTTTTCCGCCCATTCATACGTCTTCAATATAACCATCATCATTCGCGAGGGGCTCAATTGGACGGGAGAATTGTAGGCAATAGCAACGTTTTGACGTGGCGCGTGATACGAAATGCTCTCCAGAAAGGGGCCAGGAGTTAAAGAGATTCCCTACTATTTTCACACAATTCCTTGCCCCTTTCTGGAGGCTCGGTAGTAGAGTGCAAAATATGAGGAGTCTCTACATCTTGTACACACTTTTTACCAGTAAGTTGTTGAGAGAAAGGGTGTGCGAAATGAGAAGATTTTGGTCACACATTTCGCACTCTACTTGGGTGGGCAATGGAATGATGTGGGAGGACTTGAGATAGAGTAAGTCTACCAGCGTTTTTCTTCTCCCAGATTCAATAGAAATATCCATATATTTCCTCCTCCCAGGCTGTTTTGGCCCCTGAGGGTGGGGGAAGAGAGAGAGAGAGAAGAAGAAGAAGAAGAAGTCAAGAAACACAAAGACTTACAAGGGGGAGGGGGGGAAGGTCTCTCTCTCCCTCAATCTTTCTCTCTTCTTTTCTCTTCGCTTCTTCCGCGAATCGATGAGTCTCTCTCTCTCTCTCTCTCTCTCTCTCTCTCTCTCTCCCCGCCTTCTCGCTTAGACATTCTGATTCACACCAAAAGTGCGCGAAATCTTCGTCTATCCAACTTTCCTCGTACTTTCTTAACAAAGAACTGTGCGAACTTGGTATGTAAAGTGCGTTTCCCCGTCAAATTTTAGATTTTAAATTAATATAACTTTATTTCGCAGCCTTTTGTGCAGATTTCATGCAACTAAGCTTAGTGACTTTAAAAAAATTATAAGTCTGCCAAGGATTTATCAAAGCGCCTAAATTCACCAAACATTTTGGGCGCTGCTGAAACATACCCGAATGTAAATGTGGGAAATGGTTTTGTTGCATTTTGGTTCATTTTCTTTACTTATTTAGAGGATGGATTACGGTATAATTTCTGGATCCCTGCACACAGAAAATATGTATTACTTTTAACAGATGCCATGGACAACGGGAGGATCCATGTCTATGAAAATGTGTTGTAATACATATTTTTATAAAAATAATACATATTTTCTGTGTGTGTGTGTCCTAATTCAGAATGAAAGTAAATACCAGAGAACCGTCGTTCCTTCCGATGAAAAATGTACTTAAACCGGAGTTTTCCATCAATTTCCCCCTATTTTCCCATTTTATTCCCACTTTCTTTTTTGTTTTCGCTTCGATTTCGACCAGGAAGGAATTTCGCACGCACACTTTCACCTAATTTCAAGCGCGAATTGCAACTCGCGGCCTATTTTCGTATCACATTATTCCACGCCTATAGGAAATTCGAGCATAGGCGAATTGGTTGTTTGGCGCCATGAGAATTGGAGATTAGAAGGATCGAGAAGCCGGGAAATAGAAGACCTTCTCAGGTTCGAACATGGTCACGGGCGGATTTTAGATATGAGAACTAGAGATGCCGAATGGTCAGAGATCTAGGACTAAATTGCATGGAGAGTACCGCGATTCCAACCTCAGAAAGGGGGCGAGAGAGTGTGGAAAAGTGAGAGAGCCCCTCTCGGTTTTACACACTCTCTCTCCAAACCCCTATCTGGAGGCGTGTTTCGTAATGCCGTGTAGTACTAGGGGGAGGATTATCATGACTTCTCTAGTACTAGTTCAGTTCTCAGACGGGAGACAAGTCTAAGACCTCGGTCTCTCTCTCTCTCTCTCTCTCTCTCCTCCCTCTCTAACTCGGTTAGTACTGGATGACTAGGGAGGGGGGGTCTACGCCCTAGGAGGGGAGGGGGACCTTCTATAGGGCTTTAAACCACAATACGAATACATGAATAAGTGCGAGCTCGGCCAAGTGAACCTCAAAAGCGCGGCCAATTTTGTGAAGTGAACCTTCTCTTGTAGGATGTATCGACTTTTTGCGTTTCGCTATTTCGCGGATAGACTTTGAAAGGTAACTAAACAACTACCCGCATAAGAGGGAAATTACACCCCCACCCTCTTCATTCTCCGCACTCTCTCTTCAAAAAAGCGGTCAATTTCCCTGTTATGCGGGTAGTTGTTTAGTTACCTTTCAAAGTCTATTCGCGGACAATGCTTCAGAGGATGTGAAAACTAGCAATACCGTATTACGCAGCGATGAACGCTTGTTTTTGTTGTCTGTATTACTTTCACATAAGAATGCCTAAGCATCTCAACTAGCATCTCATACGTCATATTTGTATTCTCTTGTCTCCACATCATTCCATAGTCCAGTCAACCCTCCAGAAAGGGGTTTGCGGTGAGAGAGTGTGTCGAATCAAGAGGGGCTCTTTCACTTTTACACGCTCTCTCTCGCCCTGACCCCTTTCTGGAGGGCTGGAATCATCTTGTTTCTCCCTCTATCTTCTTCTACTGGGAGCAGCGCAGACATAATTGAATGTCACGCTCAGACGGGACGAGTGTCGCTAACTCGTCTCTAATGAATTTGAGAGAAGAGGAGAGAGAGAGAGAGTCCTTCTGAAAACGACTCCTCCTCTTCTTCACTCGACGATGAAACCGAGAAGAGGCGGGCAGGCGCGGACTCAATTATTTTCGCTATTTGAGAGTGAGGCGAGCCTATCACCCGCTCTCTTTTCCCACTTCTCTCTCTCTCTCTCTTTTCCGCCTCCGGAAATTATTCATGCGCTACAAGTGCTCTTTCACTCTTGCCGACAGATGCGGGGAGGTCTCTCTCTCTCTCTTTTCGAGAACTTGTGACGCTTCGTTGAGCTTATTTCTTATTTTCGTCTTTAAGGCTCCACAAATGCACGGATTGTAGGCAGTAGGTGGCCAAGCCTTTTCGGTGCACGAAATGCGCTATAAAATACGTTTTAAGACATTAAAATATCCAAATATTCCCCCTGCAATTCATCTCTATCCACAATTCGCCACTTCCTTTTTTTATAGATAAAATTGACTTTTTTAACTGCGCGAATTCTGGATTTTCCAGCAAAAACATATTTACACGTAATATGACGAAAGCAAATCAGCACTCGGATATTTTGCCTTCCTTTCCCACTCTGAGATATGCAGTCATAACAGGGGGAGAGCAAATGGGAATTCTCACAACTTGGAACACGGGGGCTCAAATACGGATAAAGTGGTCACGAGAATTAAATGCACGTACTACGGTTTTATGTGCATTATGCAGTGCAAAAGTATCACTTCCGGCCCCGGGAGAGTGGTCGCTTGTCGACATAAAGTCCTCTTGATTCCGGTAGCAACTTTACCGTTTTAAAAAACTTTCCCGTGCCTAGAATGCAATAAAATTCGCGCTTATTAGTTTAAAAAAATATTTTGTGACCCGTGAGGAAATCCTTCAACTTCACCCGATTCGCATGAACTCTCACCCGTCACAGCCTATCACGGCAGATTATTGTCGCGTGCGCCCCCCAAACCAGCTTCAATATCTCCCTAGACAGAGAGAGAGAGAGAGATGAGGGAAGATCTCTCATCATATCATCCTCGTCATCATTATCGTACTGACATTGAAGTGGGGCGACTGTACTTTTCGCCGAGTGTCTCTCTCTCTCTCTCTCTCTTCCCGATATTTCTCCCTTTCCTCCTATCTTTTCTCTTGCTTTCATATGCCCTTTCCTGCGTGTTTACTACTGCGTGTCATTCACCATTCTAGACGTCCTACAATCAAATTTAATCGTTTTCGCGCACCATAAGCTATCCCCATAGATTGTGTGACCTCTCGAACCCCCTCCTTGACTCATTTCTCTCTCTCTCTCTCTCTCTCTCTCTCTCTCTCTCTCTCTCTCTCCCTGAGGGGGAAGAGATCATATTAGCTGACAGATGGATACTACCCCTCCCCCACTCCCCCCCCCTAATGGATAATGATTGAGCAATCTTCTCACCCCTTCTTCCCTTTCCTGTGCCCCCATGCCCTGAGGCACTATTCGCCACACAAATCTCGGCCCCACCCAATGATCCTCACGAAAATATTTTGATGACCCACAATCATTAAAAATGGTGCTTTTTTCCATTGTAGGAGCCCTCAAAATATTTTTTCATAGTTTTTCTGGGGACGCAGCATAGACCATTCAGCAACTTTTATATTATGGGTTCCTAAACGACAGTTCCAAAAACATAACGCTGCCCTGCCATCCGACCCTGAGCTCTCAAGGTGAGATACTGTAAGAGTGCGCGATTATTGATTTTCTAGGTGTGACTGTGTGTTTACACTTGTCGCTTATCAATGTTGTAGTTCATTCTCCCCTTACTCAAACCATAGTTTAGGCGAGGGGGCGCCCGGCCACCACCGCATTAGGATGTTACAATCACCATTTCCCTTGTTTCTCTCTCTCTCTTTCTCTCTCTCTCTCTCTCTTCACATCTCTTTTTCTTATTATCGTCCTTCTCTAATATCTACCTATTCATCGCTCCCATAGGTATCGAGAGGTTTCTCTTACAATCCATGATATTATTCACAGGCACGCCCACACACGCCGTCTGAAATCTCTCTCTCTCTCTCTCTCTCTCTCTCTCTCTCCTTCTCAGAATCCCTACACACTCACATGCCGTTACCTTCATCTACATTCCATCGATTTTGCTCTGCCCTGAGATTTCTCCCTCTCCTTTTTTCTCCCCCTTCAACTTCGTCCATAGGCAGACACAAACTGCCCATAATTTGAGGAGAGAGAGATTTTAGCCCCGAATAGAGTCTACCAGATTGCCTAGTGATGACCCAACACTCATAGCTGAGTCAGTTTTCACATAGGAATTCGCTGAATGCAGAGCGTTTTCCTGTGCATGAGAGACACCCCTGACGTGGTTCGAATGCAGAATTCACAGTGCACTTCGCATACCCAGAAAGTGCACTGGCTGTTCTACGGTAGTGTCACTGTCAGTAGTATGCCCCTAGGGGGAGAGAGCTCGCGCTTTCCGGGTCTGAAGAGTTCAAAACAGTACGGAACTTTACCGTACTGGCACTGGTACAACTCGGTATTGGTACTGGTCCCCCCGTAGCCAGGTTAAGGATATCAAAGGAACTCGAAACTTCGGGCGCTGATTCCGCTACAGAGCCGCTAAATCAGCGCCCGAAGTTTCGAGAGCCGTCAGCCGCGTCCGCCTTTTATTCCGCGGCTTCCGCTTTCTATTCGCCGGCTCCCCCTCGAACGACAACGAAAACAATCGAAATCCACAGTCCCTCCTCCGCCTTCCTCTCTTTATGAGATTCGGCATTCGGCAAATGAATTCCTCCCCTCTTTTCAAACTACTTTCACGCGTTTTTTTCTCGTTCCTGTTCATTTTTTTCCAGAACTTACTGTGTTTAGTGATAACTGTGTTTGCTGCACAAATGTGAGCAGAATCCACACAAACTTAAACTTTTTTGCACTCTTTCTCTTCGCCACCCAGAGTAGTAATGCGTTTGATACTCTGACTGGCTGACCCCAACCTGTTCTTTATCAACCGCAGATTAGCGCGCCTTGCATGTCACAGCCGGCGACGTTTCGCAAAAGTCGCCCTGCCGGATGCACTAAGTGCACCACGCGGGTAGACCGTCGATCTCTTGTCACTTAGAGTCGATCAGCCGGTCAGAATTGGCTGGAATTATGGGGAGGAAAGAGAGAGAGAGAGAGAGAGAGAGAGAGAGACTCGTTTGAGTGACAACAAGGGCAGTGCACAGTGCACAGAGTGTTGCACAAGAACCTGTGCAAGGCATTATCGCAACTTTTCCTCGGTCCCGGCGCGGTCTACCGTACTCTACCGTAACTCAATGCTAGAGTTATCATTAAATCCCTTTGACATTGTGCTAAATATATGAGCCTACCCTAATCGCAAGGAGTTCCAGACGGGACCCATCCGCACACAGAATACGATTACGGTAATCATCCAAGTTTAGCGGACCAACTTGAGACAAGATCCTTTCCATTTCCTGGAAATTCGACTTTTGATTTTAGAAGAAAAAAGGGAACCTCTTGAGTGGAGTATCCGGCCACTTCAGTTCAAATCAGCAAGTAAACTAGCCCCGAGTGTCTGAATCCGCGTTCTTTTATCGATTTATTTTGCGAATTAATGAGCGCGTGACGCTGTGTATTACTAATTTACTTAATTACCTTACATCCGATAACTTCTCCATGAGTCATATTGCAGCTGGGGATAATCTTTCGATAGGGTTTCTAATGTTTACTGGACACTCAAATTTTCTGGAATGCTAATGCAAAAAACGCCGATTCGTCAGTTTTCAATTCATTTTCGCATCACTTTTTCCAACGTAATCGTGTGAGATTTGCTTCCACTATGTGTTATTTCTATTTCTTCTCTTTACGCGTCTAAATTGTCTGACATCACTGATTTTTCCACATATTTCCATCTCTTTAATTCACTCTCGAACACTTCCTTCCTTATCTCCATATTTTTTAAAAATTCTTTGATGTTTGGTTTTTGAAATTGTACTTATGACAGTGATTTTGTAGTGCAAACTTGCAGCAATCGCAAAATGCGTCAACGATGAGGGAAACGAGTGCACTACAATTATTTGATTGCTTACTTTTCATTTTTCTTAATTTTGCCCTTTGATGGCTAGCTTTCTTCACTCCCGAACACTACCTGAATAGCTTTACCCTCTTGCTTCCCTCAGAGAGTCCAGAGACCACACCCCCTCTTCGCCTCCCGTCTATCCGAATGATTTTCATGCACCGTCGCACTGCCTTTTCATATGGGAACGAAGAGAGAGAGAGAGAGAGAGAGAGAGAGAATGGGACCAGGGAGCCATATTAGTCTATTGTGTCCCCTCCCTGCAAGAGCTGAAGCTACAAGAGGCTTCGATACACAACACAACCAACCATTCCTCGAAATGGTGCAGGATATCATTCATTTGGCACCATGCCAGCAGAATTTGTCTCGTTGTCTGACTCTCTCGCTTCACCTTATCTATCACAATTTCCCCTATTCCCTAATTCGTTCCACTTGATTCCGAAACTCCACAAAGGGGTCAGGATCGAGAGAGCGCATGAAAGTGAGAGGGTCCCTCTCGATTGCACACACTCTCTTACTCCTGACTGCTTGCTTTTGAATTTCAATCGGATTTTTGCACTACTTCTTTGACGCGTTTCGGATACGTTTCAATCGTTTCTCAAATAATTTGCCGTCCATGGCTGTAATATTAGTCTTGCCATCGTCGTAGGCACTATAAAAAAAAATTGTAAAATGCACGTTCCCCATCCCCCTCTACTTAGTTTTCATTGAAAATCATCGCCGGTAGTCACGGAAACTTCTCTCTCCCCCTTCCTCGGTCTCTCTCTCTCTCTCTCTTACCCCAGTTAGACTCCTCCCCTTCTCCCTCCCTCCTCCTCTCCTCTCCTTCAGAATCCAGTCGATAACTACACCATATCCACGTCTTCTTTGCTCTTTGCGCGCGCTCGTTTATCGATCGATAATTGCCGTCTACCTACCGCAATCTCGATTTTCCTGCAGGAGTCAACAACCGCCTCAAACCCGGAAGAGCTACCGTATGCGCTTGATACCGCTTGTTCTAGCCGCTTGCGCGGTCCTAGCCGCCGCCAAGCACCACAGACATCGAGGTAGTTGATCTTTGATCTTTGGAGTTTGGGGTATGATCTTTGACAATTGATATCTAGGTAGTTCCTTGGATATCCTTAACCTGGGACGGAAACAGTCAGGGGAAACAGCTATACCTATTATAGTTTTATAGTTTTGCCCATAATTCACTTGTAGTGCACACCTACTCACAGAGAAAACATACTAGGAATACGACATCAAGTTGGCACGCCTACTAATATATAAGTAGGGCCTACTAATATATAAGTAGGCGATTAGTAGGCCTTACTTATATATTAGTAGGCGTGCCAACTTGATGTCGTATTCCTAGTATGTTTTCTCTCTGTGTAATGCAATTGCTCCTTATCTCCGTAGTGTGGTCAACAGTTTCGATCTTTGATCTCCGGTTTCCGGAAAACGGTTGCAAACCGGGGAGCAGTTTACTAGCGCACCACGCGCCGTTTCAACGGGTTTTGCTAATTGAAAAAAACCGCGCGCGGACCGAAAAGAGGGGGGAAAGACGCGGAAATTGAGCAATCTTTCAATGACGACGACGCTCCTATCGACCAGAAGCATCTTTAATTGCTTCTCCCCCCCTTTCCCCTTCCCTTTCCCGGGTCCCGTCACGACTTTCCCGGGTACGGTAGCCGCTGCCCTTTAGTGCAGCTATCGATCGGGGAGGCGAAATGAGAAGGGGGACGGGAGACTTCTAATGATGTTTTGACGTCGTCGCATGTTCTGTGGCTGAGAGACGGATTTCACATCTTCTCCCTCCTTCTTTCATCTTTTTCATCTCACTATTTTCCTCTCCCCGTTTCATAAAAGACGCATGAAAGCAGGCAGGCGCAAAAACACATAAAATGAGGGAGAGGATAGCAAAATTTCGAAAATGAGGGGTTACAGCAGGGTTTCTCGGAACTAGTGGAGAGGAGAGGAGAGGAAAAGTCTCATCTCTCGATCGATAGATTATCTCTCTCTCTCTCTCCTTTCGTTGCTAGGGAGATGTAGTAGCAGCTTAGCCGTGCCCCCTCTAATAACACCTGTGTGAGAATGGACACCTACTAGCGTCGGTTCCGGGAAAGTGGAAGCTCAGTTCACGGTACGCAATTACAGTATAAACTCAGTTAATGATACGCATCGTTACAGTACCCCTCATCGAGCTGAATGGTGCGGACTCGATAGTAGGATCGATCCGCGAGGATGAACCGATACTCAGCACCGTGCCCGCACTCTCCATCAATTCTGAATCTGGTGAGTTACGGTACTAATCAATGATCAGGGTGCGGTACACTCAATGAGCAGTGTACGGTGCAATCAATAATTACTGAACTAGAGTGCGAAAAAGATGGTTTGCATGTGTACCGTACACTCGGTTCCGCCTAGCAGTTTGTGTAAGAGTTGCTCACATTAGCAAGCAGTCAGTGCGTCTTGCGTGCCTGCGCGCGACATTCAAACATGGCGCGTCCGGCAATCGAATTACGCGCGGAACATTTTATTTTCGCCGCCTCCTAACATCTGCTCTCCTCTTAAGCCATTTACCTCACAGCTAGGAGGGCCGGGAATATTCTAGCTTGTCGCACAGCATCCGAAAGAGTTACGGCGAGAAGAAGAAATAGGAAATCGTTGAGAGAGTGCGCTAAACGAGAGGGTCAGACAACGAAAGATGTTCTTGGCATGGTGCCAACTGGATGCTGTGTCAGGGGAGCAGGGTCGGGAATATTCTAGCTTGTCTCTACTACAACACAACTACTTCTTCTTAGTCCCTCCTTCCTCTACTTCCTTACTACATTCGTTATTCTTTCTTTCTTCTTACTCTCTTTCTTTCTTTCATTCCTGGCAAGGAAAGAGAGTGGGGAAACACGAAAAACGATGCAGAATATCTAACTACGATAGAAATAATGAGGGGTGGAGAAGGAGGAAGAAGGAGAAGGGAGAGAGCCGTGACCGTCATTCGGCCGAATCCTCTGCGTCTCTGCCCCCTTCGTGCCTAATTCATATTCAACTCTTACACACATTCGACGTGTAGTCGTCGGTCGAAGTTTGAGATGCTGCGGGCAGAGCGCCAGAGAAGCCAGACACGCATCACAGGGGGAATTAAGGCAATCTGCGTGGGATTTATGAGGAAAATCGCGCGGATGAGGATGAAGGCAGGGACGCAGAGGGAGAGCGAGTTTAGCTGGGGGGATTCTCCGGTTAGGCCCTGATTGAGGAGCGTTTTAGGGCGAGAAGTTATCGATTGACGACTACCGTAATAGAAATTGCGTCGTTGCAGGACCCGTCTGCTCTTACCGTATCACGAACCGCGCCGACAAGTCGGTCAGCGCGGAGTTCGCCGCCGAGGTGCTCGATCGATACACCGGCCAGGCGATCATCCGGGTTACGGTAAGCTTTGAATTTTGAATTTCCCGCGAGATCAGACAATCGTGGCAGGACGCGACCAAACTCGACTGCAAGAAGGCCGTGTACGATCTGGAGCTGACTGCTGCCAAGTGCGATGAGGAGAGCGTCGTCTCGGAACCGTGAGTTATTGATTAATTATTGATTTAATTTCGACTAATTATCGATTGATTTGCTAATTAGTATCCCCATAATTACAACGTAGAACATTACCGTACAATACTATGCAGTTAGACGAAGCTGTTTAGCTTCCAGCAACCAAAAGTTAATGAATTTTCTGTGCGGGGAAACAAAAGTGCAGACAGACAAACACAAGTTTGTAATTTCTTTTTTGTAGTTGGGTACATTCAGAAAAGGGGTTCTTTTCCATAGCTACGATCCCTTTGCGTGCGTATTAGTTCTGGATCTCTGGTCACATGATTCGAAAGGGGTCAGGGCGAGAGAGTGTGCAAAAGTGAGAGAACATCCGTCTCGATTTCTCACGCCCTCTCTTTCCAAACGCCTTTCTGAAGGATTGAGAGGCTTGTGGACTGATCACTAGCCTAACTCTCGCAAATCGCAATGCAATTTCGTCAGCAAAAAAAGGAAACGGTCACTTTTGCGTGTCTAGACAGCATCGCTAGTCGTGATATTCTAAAGCAGTCTAGACTGCAACCCCTCAACTATCTCAACAAGCAATTCGTTCTCCACCCGCTAATAACAATTTTTCCACTCATTTTTATGTCCTTTTTTGATAGGATAGACAAATTCTGCTAGTTCCCGGTTTCGCCGCCTCTTTCCGCAGACATCCGTCTAAATGACAGCTTTCGGAAGTCACAAGTGTGGTGCGAATGATTGTCAGGCGAGAGAGTGGGCGGAAGTGAGAGGGCGCAGACAGGGAAAGACTGCGAAAGAGCGTGTGAAATAACGCAAATTTCGGGGGATCCAAGTACTCGGCTTTTATGAGTATGTTGAGAGAGATGCGCGGGCTCCCCCGGGGCCCATGAAATGAACGATATTCGGGAGAGAGATCATAAAACTCGGCGAAAACCATAAATTTAACTGTTTTTGAAAAATATAACTTCCGCCTAAACAGTAAATTTAAATATTTTAAAACACTATTTAAATATCGATTTGCAGCGTGCCTCTCAAGGTGACGGTCAAGGACACGAACAACCACGAGCCCGTCTTCGACCATCCCTGGTACACCGTCACCGTCGACGAGGGTACGGTACCATTCAAATATTTGCGCTCCCGCCAATTACTTTCCCTATTTACCGTCTAGTGCAAATTTCGACGCGGAAGCTAATTTTTTCCGAGATGGGAGGGAATTGTCAAAATTCAAATTTGCTGCAGGCAAGATCCACACGGAGATCGTCCGCGTGTCCGCGTCGGACGCGGACTGCGGCCATCCGCACGGCGAGATCTGCGAGTTCGCCATCACCAACGGCATGGACAAGTTCCCCTTCGCCATCACCAAGGAGGTGAGGGAATTGGCACATTGCCAATATTCAAGTGTTTGAAGTTTGCGCCATGCCAATTTTTGCGCCGATTCAGGGAGTAATCCACAACACGGCTCCCCTGAACGCCTCGACCGCCCACAGCTACATTCTGACCGTGATCGCTCAAGATTGCGGCATGCGCAAGTCAAAGTCCGCCCTGGTCACCGTTAACGTCAAGCAGGTGGGAACATGGACAAACAATCACTTAAAGTGACCTTAGACTAAGTTGTTTAGCAACCAAAAGTCAATGAACTGTATACGCGCGAGGAATCAAAAGCGCAGACAGACAAACACAAGTATGCAATTTATTTTGTGTCTGGGTACATTCACAAGCGGGGTTTCCTTTCCATAGTCTCGAATGCTTTGCGTGCGAATATCTAATTTCTGATGGAAACATCACAAATTAAGCCTACAATTTTCTGAAAGCATTCTGAAAGCGATCCAAAATTCCCCATTCCAGGCGTGCGTCGAGGGCGTTTCCGGCATCTCCGACAAACTCTCCTTCACTGCTGGCGCCGATTCCCTTCTCGTCGCACCCAAGGCCGCCATCGCCCTCTGTCCCGAAGTGGGTGCACCATCGCCGACGTTTACTAATCGTCGCCTGCCGAAATTTTGACTTTCTTTTGATTTTCTTGAAAATGTTGGCGGGAATTTGAATTCGAATTGCAGGAGACCAAGTGCACGGTGAAGTCGGCGTCGGCCGAGCTGTCGATGCATCTGGGCCACCTGCAGGAGGGATGCGGCCGACAGGACGTCGCCATCTACACTAATGAGACCGTCAAGAGGTGAGGGGTCCTGAGGGAAGATACTGGCACCGTGCCAAGAAATACTGTTAATGCATACAATAATACTGTTAGGCCTCTCATTGCAAATCGAGTCGAAAAGAACTGTTTGTCAGATTTTTATGGGTTCAGACATGGACTTTTTTTGATTCCAACGCAGTTTCCATTCAATGCCAATCATGAAACGAGAGTGAAACAATCAAGAAGCGACCGCTCGCAAGTTCATATAGCACGGGGGCTCAAAAATTCATATCCTCTACAAGAGAAATGAACAGAGAATGGTCACGAGCGCAATGCGTGAAATGTACATTGCTTACTACGGTATTGCGATGAAAATTGTGGACTACATCAAGCATTATACCGTAGTAAAAGCAGCTTATTCTCGGACCGCTTTTTTATCCGCCCTTGAGCCCCCGTGTATAGGGGTCGAATTGGAATGTGTTTCACACCGAATACACATAATTGCGGCGTCTGGAACAAATCGTTGAGCCTCTTTTCTGCGAGGAGAAAAAATGAAACAATTATCGCGCGCTTTATGATCTCTCTTGTTATTTTTGAAGGGTTGGCGTAATTTATGATTTAAAAATGATTAACATTTTAATTAATTAATTGTTTAATTAATTCAGCTGCGGACTGAATGCTGCTGCCGCTTCGCTTCTCGAGGACGAGCAGGTCTTCGTCGGTGACGTCAATGAGGAGAAGTGAGTCTTCTAGCCTCTCCAGAAAGGGGTCAGGGCTAGAGAGCGTGCGAAAGGCAGAGAGCTCCTCTTGAAAGTCCGCACTCTCTCACTCCTAACCTCTTTAGTTTAATGTTTGATGTTAGGCTGATCTTTGATATTTTTCCAGACTCGCCGAGGGCGCCTCCAAAGCGCACATCGTTCCCGTCAACACATTCGACGTGAGTTAACAGAGCCGGAAAATCCCTCAGAGCCGTGCCTGAGTGCTAAAAGCCGGTCGCACGATTCCATCGATTTTTGTCGTATAGGGTCTGGTTCCGGACAAGTTTGCTCTCTCCTTCTCGATGAAGCACGCCGCTGGGGACAAGGAGCAACTCGCCAACAAGCAGCACATTCTCTGCGAGTCCGATGATTCCGGTTTGTAGTTTGATCTTTAATCATATGTAGTTTGATCTCTAATCTACTCAGGCATGAACCGCCACCACTTCTCCGTGTACGTCCGCCACTGCAAGCTGGAAGTTGTTCTGCGGCGCGAGGCCGGCGCCGTCGCCGAGTTCCGCGCCGCCGAGTGGCGCTGGAACACGCCCGAGGTACGGTAGACGGAGGAGTACAGTACTCTGAGAGAAAAATAACTAGCATCAGCACACCAAGTGAAAAAGTTCACTTGCCTGTAAGAGGAAGTCACTAGAAATTAGAGACATTTCACTTATGGGTAAGTGAACTTTTTCACATTGTGTCCTGATTCTAGTGACTTTTTGCTGAGTGTAGGAGACTGGGGCGACGATAGACTGGCTGCACATGTAGAACTAGACCGAATATTTCGCTGCATTCACAATTATTTTGACTGTGCAGGCCTGTGTATTCCACGTGAGAGCCTTTGTTCATGTATAGCTTTGCTGCATAGTTGTGGGGTCAGGATCTCAGAGAGAAATAAGTCTACAAGTCTACAAAACTAAGGGGGCTGGTGAAGACTTTCAAAGTCTAAACGGCACCCTCCCCCGCGCCTATTTTGAAAGTAGAAAGACTTTGAAAGTAGCCCCCAGCCCCTTATAATTATGAAGTCGTTAACTTATTTCCCTGTGAGAAGATACTTAGAGGGCGATAGATATTCCAGTGTATTTTACGTAAATCTGACTTTTATAGAATGTAGCAAAATATTTAAAAAGCAAGAAATGGCGTGGAAATACAGTGCCTGAGTTTTCCGCGCTTGACACTTGTCTTCTTCCCCTTCTTCTCACTTTGACGATTCACTGCGCGCATACACACATAAATTATTGCTCACGCGACGGGAGAGAGAGAAGCCGAATCTCCTACATGCTGATAGACCATTAATGACTCTATCTCTCACGCCCCGTCCCTAGAACGGGACGTCAACTACTCTCTCACTTTCGCACACTCTCTCGTGTCAGAGCCGGCAAATAGACGAGAAAAATGTCTCATTCGAGGCGAGTAGTAACGCTGTCCTCGTGAGGGATGTCACACCGCTGATGCGCCAAGCAATAACAGCGCTTGCCCCCTTGCTGTGACTGACAGCCCGACAAGGGCAGAGCGACTAGGAAAACAGGAGTGTACGAGACAACCCCGGAAGTTCCGCGACCGGGGAATAGGACACGCGGGACCGGCAATTTCGGAGAACCGGCTTTTAGGAAATGAAAAAAAGAGAACCTGCATTTAGGTGTGCGATGACAAGTGGCACAGCTACTCGGTGCTCTTCGACGATGTGGACAATGTCAGTCTCGTTATCGATGGAAAGACCTTCAAGTCGGGTGAGTGGGCGGATCTTGGTCTTTGATCTCTACTCACAACGAAAACAGCAAGAAGTGTAGAGTTTTACGATTAGCTATGTCAAAATCCAGGGTTATAAATGCTAATGCCTGTAGAGCGTGATAAAAAGAACCAGTAGCAAGCTCTCTTTCATTATTTTTAATGACCTTGGATTTTTCTTCACATGAGAATTTAGTCTCTTTGTGAGTAGGACATATCTTTGATCGCTGATCTTTGGGCTTCCGATTGATCTTTGATCTCTTGCAGACGAGCGCAATCCGGAGATTCTGGACGACTGGCCGCTGCACAAGACCAAGGCTGCGGTACGCTTTATTTTATATTATTCTAAAATACATATTAATTTTTTTCTTTCTATTCTACTTCAAGTTCTTTGACACAGTGATAACTTGTGGCGCTCTGAGCACTTAAAACACTGGTGAAACGTATCTAAATACGAATGTGGCATACTACTAACTTAATTTTTTTAAAGTCCAGAGTGAATCGAAAATCTGAATTTTTTTCGGGTTGCAATTCTACTCATTTCAGAAGACGCGCATGGTTGTGGGCGCTTGCTGGCACGGTCGCACCCTCTCGCTCGCTCAGTTTTTCAAGGTACCGTACCCCTCCCTACAGTATCCCCCAACCCTCTCCCTGATTCAGGGATCGCTTGCCAACATCCGTCTGCTCGCCGGCGCCTCCGAGTCCGCCTCCAAGATCGCCTGCGCCCACGCCTGCCCCGAGCGATTCCAGTCATACGACGATGTACGAGCTGCCGCACTTACTGCGTTTAGCAGATCTTTGAAACTCTCCTCACGCGCCTGTCAAAGATTTCGAGAATCACTAACCACAGTAAACTTGCAGTCCGCAATCTTTGGCGAGGACAAGACGACCATCAAGTTCACCGCGCCCACCGTCGCCGACCTGCAGAAGAAGATCCAGGGCGTGAGTTTAACGGTAGTCCGCAAGGATGTTGAGCTAGGTCATATTCCTTAGTAATGCATTAGTCTACCGTAATCCCAAGTTCCGCTCGAGACCGCGCCTCGTTCAGATCGCCTACGAGAACGTCCGCGCAACGCCCACTCCCGGCCATCGTCCGATCCGTCTCCAGACCACCGTAGAGTGCACCGAGGGAAAGACGGTAAGGAAATTGTTTTTTATTTCAGTTTGTAATTTATTCCTCTGTGCAGTTTGATCTTTGATCTCTGCAGATCTCGCTGCCCGAGGTCAAGTCGTACGTCATCGTCGAGAAGGTGCCCGTGCCCACGATCGCCATCTCCGGCCAGGCAGAGATCAGCTCCACCCAGAAGGTTAGAGCCGGAAATTCCGCTCGTCCGTCAAATGGAATGCTAAGAGCCGTCAAATAGTCCCAATTCTCGAAAAAATGGCAATTTCTTGCAGCAACTCATCGTCGGAACGGCCATGATCCCGGGCCTCAAGCTGGTCGTCTCGGTGACCAACGAGAACGGAGAGACGGAGGACGTGACCGCCGACCGCAAACTAGACTCGTGCAAGGTACGACTCCGCCCACTCGTAAGCCACGCCCCTTTTCCTGCAGGTGCACCTCAAGCCGTCCCGTGACATGGACCTGGAGTACTTCTCCTCGCCCGCCACTCTCATCGCCTCGACGCACATCGATTTCGAGCACGACAAGCAGGTCCGGCAAATAGCCAACGGCTCTCACCGGAAAAGCCCGATGAGCAATTAAAAGACGGCTCCAGAGGACCGGCAAGTATATATCCGTCGTTTAGGGCATCGTCCTCCGCGGAGAAGAATGGGCCTCGGTCTACCAGGAAGTGCTCGAGAAGATCCACTACTTCAACACGCGCCCTGACGCCTATTCCAAGAGGTATTTTCCGGTTCCGGCCACTTGAATTCCCCGGTCGTCGTGCGGCCACGAGTGCATTCTCACCTTTCTGCCCTTTGCAGAATCTACTCGGTGCAGTGCACGATGGAGCAAGGCCGCGTCGTCTCCAACGAATACGTCGTGACGGTAAGTGGTGTGGCGACGTTTCCAGCGTATACTGTAGCCATCATAGTTCGGGCGGTTCTGAAGGGCGCGTGCGCTTTGAGGGATACGGGGAAAACGAGTGGGGGGGGGGTAGAAGATTGCCTTCATTTCTAGTTCTCTCTCTCTTTCTCTCTCTCTCTCTCTCTCTCTCTCTCTCTCTTCTTCTCCTCTTTCCTCTCCTTTTCCGTCGTCTTCTCTCTCTCATAATTGGAAAGCGAGAGTGTGGGGATAATGATGCGGGAGAAGGGGGGAGAAAACGAGTGGAGAAGAGGGGGAAAACGACGTCGAGTCGAGTCTTTCATTCTCACCCCCCTTTTACATCCATCCTGCGCACCACCGACGTTTACCAAACGTCGCCTGTCAAAAAATCGACTAGCTTTCATTAACTTGGTGCTGGAATTTCATTCGGCAAGCCCTCCAGAAAGGGGTTTCGAACGAGAGAGCGTGTTAAATGGCCCCTGAAGTCTGTAGGTTTTTTAAATCATGTGCCTCTCGCCTTCTACATCCTACTTACTCCTATCTACCCCTTAATCCCCAGCTGCAGAATCACATTTCCAATTAGCCCCCTCTCTCTTCTTATCTAGCTCGCATCTAATTTCACCCCCTGTCTGAAGCTTTCTTAGCAGTTTTGCACTTTACACTACAATACTGTAAAGCACACAGGCGTGTGCGAACCCGAAAGTCCAGTAGAGCCGGGAAATGAAATCCTCGAGAGCCGGCTTTTCTTGCAGATGTCGATCGACGTGCCGGCTCCGGCTCTTCCCTCCGCCTCCGACGACTCCGCCCAGCAGGACTCCTCGTCAGAGGAGCAGCTCACAAAGCACTACGAGCCCGCCTTCGACCAGATTGGCGGATCCCGGCTGCAGGTAATTACCGGCTCCGGTCCCTTTGGCCCCGCCCCTTTTATTGGCCCCGCCCCTTAATTAATCTGGATATGTTTCAGAACATTCTGGAGATGGAACTGCCGCGACCCAAGGCCCTGCTGTCACACCACGGATATGATATGGGACAGGGAGCCGTCGCTGGTAAGAATCATTTCACAATTTTAATTTTATAATTGTTTTTGTTTATCGTCTGTCCTGTTTATGGTCATTGAAGAACTCGAGTACAGAAAAGCTCATTTCGCGTATTTCCTGGTATTCGGGGAGATTCTCACGTAGTAAATATTTGAAATAGATTATAACTATTTTGCTATGTACTGCGCGTAGATTGAGATTGCAATAGGTATGAATTGTTCGGTCCCTTTCCGCTCACGTAGAATATTCATTTTCCTTTCTATTGCTTTACTATGCCTTTGAATTTCGCGAGTTTTGTCCCTTTCGTCTATAACTTTACTCTCCTTTCGAGTGGCGAAAACAAGGGACGCTTTTTGACTACGCAGGCTATAAAGCGGATTGGTCGGACAACGAAGGCAATCCGACAATGAAGGAGAGAGAGAAAGAGAGAGAGAGAGAGGGAGAGAGAGAGAGGGAGAGGGAGAGAGAGAGAGGGAGAGAGAGAGAGGGAGAGAGAGAGAGAACGGGATGAGTCGATTGAGAGGGAGAAAACGGACACACACACAGGAAGTGCCCTGAATTCCGACGAGGAGGATCCGTTTGAGAGCGAGAGAGCGTGTAAAAGTAGGAGGGATTGCATCATCCCAAGACATACTAAATCCATCAAAGAAAGGAAAAAACCGACCGATGAAAAAATGCACTAAAATTGAGAGGTTGTTAAGTCTTCGTTCTAATCCGTTCATTGAGTTTTCGTGCGTGCTATGTATGTGCTGAAGTTAAAAAGTGCTGCTTGTTGATGAAAAAGGGTCAAAGTTAAATATATTTTGCCCCAGACATGAAAATTGCATGATTTTCGTCATTGCATCATCATATACTTTCGTCTATGTTGAGTCTAGGCTAAAAATTCTTTTTTCTGAGTGTGTGGGGCGAATGATCTTCGTTCCGAACTTTTTTCCACGTGCGTAAACGCGATCCCTCGTGTCGCGACACTCCCCGCATAAACACGCCCATTCCTCTTCTCCTTGGACCGAATCCATAATGAGTTCTTAGGGTCGTCGGGGGGGGGGGGGAATTTCTCTGCGAAAAAGTACAGAGAGCAAAGCCATAATGCCTATTTTCATTCGCAAATCCTCCAAAATGCATGATGAGTTCCGGGAAAGTAGTGCATTCCGGAGCCGGCAAATCCGCCGCTGTCATTTCGCTAATTTGTCTCACAAATCTTAGCTGAAATCAGTTAGGGCCGGAAATTGCAGAACCGGCAAATTCTGAACCGTCAAATCGAAAGCCGTCATTTAGGCGGAGCCGTGGCCGTCGTTGTCGTCGTCTGCGTCGGCTTCTTGCTGGTCCTTCTCGTGGTCGGCGTCCTCAAGATGAGAGACACGCCCATGCCGAGACGGCACAGGAAGGCGAGGAGAGGACAGGTGAGCCGGAAAATAGAAAGGGCCGTGAAATAGGAAGGGCCAGGAAATAGGAAGGGTAGAGAAGTGTTTAACAGGGACGTAAGGGCGAGAATTGGTCAAAAACAATTTTTCAAATATGTTTCGTGGTGCTCTTAAGACGATTTTGGATTTGAAAATGACAATGCGAATTTGGAACGTGTTGCCAAAGAAGAAACATAAACAAAAAATGCGAAACGAAATATGGAAATACTCGTCGTGACACACAGTAATCCTAGCAAACTACCGTAATCCTCGTTAAATACCGTAATCCACTCAGGACTCTGGCATGGAATGGGACGATGACGGTATGAACATCACCGTCAATCCGCTCGATGACGTGGAGAAGTCGATGGGCGGCGGCGGCGGCGCCTTCCTCTCCGAGGACGAGTCCAGTGATGGAGAGGACAGGTAATATTTGAATTTACCGCCATCAAATTGCCAAAAAATGCGAGCCGCGACTTTTTTCACTGCGCCAAAACTTTCTTCAAATTACGCGCGAATTTGAAAATATTTGAATGCGTTTCAGTGAGTGCTCGTACCACGACGAGGAGGACATGAGCGAGGAGGAGGACGAGGATGAGAGCGAGATCCTGCCCGTCAACCATCAGGTAAGAAGGCTGACCAAGCGACTGACCGACCGGACTCCTACCAAAAAATGCAAACCACTACGTTTTTGTACTACGCCAACACTTTCACCAAATTTTGGCGCGAATTCAAAAAAAAACTCGCTGCAGGCTCCTCCCCTCGAGTGGGACGACGAGGAGCACGACGAGACGACGCCGACAGTGTCGCGGCCGCTGCCCGGCGGATCCGCGCGTCCGCCCTCGGCGCGGTCGTACCGCGTGTGAAGCGCCACACGCTCGGACCTCACCCGGAGTTCATTGTTCATATGATCTCAAAAACCCACAACAATTGATCTCACTCTCTCACCCTCCCCCCATAATAATCACCCCCTTTTCCGTCCAACACATGTCCACATCTCAGAACCCCCAATTAGTGTGAGATGCACACGGTTGTGAGCACACTGCACCCCCGGCACCACCCTGTACTACGGTACCACACTACACCATTCCCCCCACCACCGGCGTTCGAATCTAGTCAGAATGAAGATCCCAAAGTCTATACAGTAATCCCTAATCACCCTATTTTGTGAATATTTCCATGATGATTACCCTCGTTATTACCAGTTTCTCCTTCCCTCTCTCGTCCCCACATAACAATCCGGTTCAGCATTTAGTCAGAAGACTTCTCCCCCTAAGATCCATCCAAACTTTCCCCAGAAAAGTTTGAAAACTGACGAAAAGTAGCGCGAAATTTCTCGTGCTCTCTCTATTTTCATTGTACCCACATATTCTCCGCAATTCTATCTAAACAAAACCACTTTACACTTAAACCACTACACTCCTTCTCTCTCACTATTTGGCAGCAAATTATACAGCAACAGATTGTTCCTTTTCCCACAAACTGATCGATAAAATATTCTATCTACGTTTATCCAACTCGAGATAATTCATCAATTGGAAGAGAAACATCATCTCTTTGTGATGTTGGATGAAACAATGCATATTAAATATCAAATTGAGCTCTATAGAATAGATGGAGTTCATCAGAGATGGTAGAATTAATTTCGACGAAAAAATGCTTAGACATAGAGATATTAGATTGGAACGTTACGAGAAGTTCCACTCATTTACGAAATCAGAACCATACATTATACAAACATCATTTTCAAACTATTCGCTAGATTTGTCGATAACAATGCGTTTTGAGATGGATGCGAAACGACAATCTCATAAACACGTCACAATTGGGTTATTTCAAATCGATCTTTTATCATTAATAATACTGAATTCTTACAAAGGTCACTCGTCGATTCACCTGCACTTCGGGTTACGCCCGTTAGATCTGCAAACACCTCATTCCACCGACCGGTCGACCTTACAGAAAGGCCTTTCGAGTGAGAGAGCGTGTGAAATCGAGAGGGACTCTCTCTCACTTTTGCACGGTCTCTCGCTCTAACCCTGATCTGTAGGTTTGGAATCATGTGCAAAGATTCCGCTGAAGATGAATCTACTCTCGTTCATTTTCTACTGAACATAGTGCACAACTATGGAAGGATGTCTTTTTTGACTTTTAAAGCATATTACAAATACATTAATGAATCTTTGAAAATGGATGAATATTGTAAAAGTAACGTACAACGACGACGAGGGACAGCATGCGACCGTCGACTTCCATGCCGACAACTCTTCTCCAGAAGGAGAGAAGATCGGAGAAGGTGTGGAACAGGATGATGGCATGGGCGGTTTCCTGACATAAGGAGGCACACTCGATGCGTAAGATTAGGAAAGATTAGGATTAGGACTGATTAGGACACTAGGACTGTTAGAGCGAATAATTCAATTCGCGAATAATGCACTGCAATTCGTGAATAACTTTTGTTATTCTGGAGTAGGATTATTCGATCTAACAACACTATAGCGCACAATGAGACTACTTGAAATAGGTTACAATTCGAGATAGATAACTGATACTTCTGTTTTAAAAACATATCTAAATTGATTCAAATCACTATCCTTTGCATTTGCGTAATTCACATTTCGTGCAGATTGCAGTGTGCGACTTCAGCCGCACAGCATTCGAAACAGAATCGTCAAGAACGAGTTAGAGAAAGAGAGGGATGGCGAGAGAGTGCACCAAACGAGAGGGTCAGACGACGAGAGATGTTTTTGGCATGGTGCCAACTGGATGCTGTGCGTCCGAAGACTCACTTCGTGAACTTATATTTTCTTGTCATTATCAAATCATGCATGCCAGACAAACATAGATGCGAATATGCCCATAATTGAGATCGTATTCTTTCCAGCATTGAATCACACTTTAGCAATATAATTTCTAGGCGTAGAACTGATATTGAAGTGACTATCAAAGAGTGGTTTTTTCAGAGGAATTGCTCATGAGTCACTGTGAATACTTCGACAAACATGTATTTATCTTTGGGAAATGGAATTTTCGATTCTTGACGAAGAAATTGTCTCGTTACATTTTATGTGTCACAATCGTTACTCGGGCTCGCTCTTCTGCAAAGAATTCATTGAAACTGTATGTGTTTCACCCATCAGATAAGTCAAGATAATCAAGCTGAAAAGTATTGTAATCTCGACGAAACTCTGCACTCACCACTTCCACCTTCACATTGATCAGAATTCCTTGCCTCACTTCTTCTTCGACCTCCTCTTCTTTCACCACCACTTCTCCTTCTTCTTCGTCTTCGTCTTCCTCCTCTCCCACTTCATCCACCAGTTCCAGTTCCCATTCCTCTCCTTCATCTTCCTCCCATGGTCCGTTATCCACCTCTTCACAATCGCCATCGGGGAGTCCGTCTTTCCCATCAACTATATGTTCCATCTTTCCCTCCCCTCCACTCTCCCCCCTCCTTCTCCTTCTCTTTTCCATCCTCTTCTTCATCTCTTGTGTGTCCTACAGTGCTCTCACCGCCGTTGCCGTTGTCAGTGACCTGCAACACATCGTGGCGAATATAGATTACACCCCCTTTCTGGGCAAAATGCCAAAATTGTACTAGTTGTGCGACCATCATCCATTTCCATTCTATTTTATCACTTGCCGTAGATCAAAACTCACCGCCGACAGTTGCTGCGTGGAATTCTTGTAGTACTTCTTTCTCTTTCGCTTGCGAGGCTTGCGATAGGAAGACTGAAAAGGAGGGTAGTTTTAACAAAATGTGAAAATGCAGACGGCAGATGGTCAGTATGGTAGCAATCTACCTTTTTATAACCACCATCGGGGAGTCCGTCTTGTTCATCAACTAGAGGCTCCATCTCTCCTCCAGCACTCCTTTCCTCCTCTTCTCTTCCTTCTCCGGTGTTTTCCACAGTACTCTCTCCACCATCACTGCTCTCATTAACCTGCAGCAGTTATTTATTAAGAGAGTATTTATTTAATTTATTTATTACTGGAGTCTGTTCATGACATATTCGAATAGATCGCCCAAATTACATGTGAGAAGGCAGGCAGTGCGCACACAAGCGCTACCATTCCTCTACTTCACTCGCAATATCAATTACGAGAGAGAATCTCTCACTGATCTACCTCTCCCATTCACTCTCGGTGCAGAATATCGTGACCGAAATTAGAGACCTCTGTAAGTTATGACAGAGTGCCAACACACAAAACCCTCTCACTTCTTCTCACCCAGTATCGACCGATCACACCCTTTCGAATGCACATCAAGGAACACATTTTGATTGCAAATTTCGAGTGCTCACCGTCGACGAGTTCTGCATAAGGCTCTTGTTGCTAGGATACTTCTTTCTCTTCCGCTTGCGAGGCTTGCGATAGGAACTCTGTAATAGACACGTTATATAAGGATTGGTCTACTTATTAATTTAAGACTATGACAGTAGAGAAATGCACTTTTGAAACTGAAAACCAAGCATTCAGAAACGGTTTTGGAGCGCTAGAGCGTGTAAAATCGAGAGAATCTCTCACTTTTATACGTAATGATGTGGAGGCATCGTAGATGGAACACCTTTACCTTTGCCTTGTTGGTCACACTTTCCGAGTTGCCCTCGGCGTCAGTTGGTAGTTGCTCCTCCATAGAACGCCCACGTCTATGCCGACTGAAAAGAAATAATTCGAGTAAATAGAGGTGTCCCACGAATATTCGGTCTACGAGTTATCAATGTGGGCAATGGAAGTTGATTGCCCAATGCCCAAGAGCAATTTACAAAATTCCCAAAAATATTGAGTCCTCCTAATTCAATTTTCCATTTCAACTCTTAAGAGGTGTGATGAGCGGTCTACTCGGTTAGTTTTTGTTGTAGATGGAATATATAGGAGTTTAGAAACATTGCTCCCCAATTTCCGCAAACATTATCCTTTTCTTGGAGAGATAGTGCTCACGGGATTGAGAACCATTGCGATTACACGGTATTCAAAATTAGAATTTACAAATAATCGATCTTTCAAAGTATATAGGTCAAAATAGGTGAAATATAGGTCAAAATAGGTGAAAATATGCACAGCGAAGGTATGTGGCAGATATAGATACATTTCTGGTAGATCGGGAACTCGCAGTGGTAGCATCAAGGAATATCAAAAAAACTCACGGCTCCAATCAGACCGAACAAAAGTGAAGAATTGAAGGGAAATGTGAAATAGAGGAGCAGCCCGAGCTATATAACTGAGAGATAAAAGGATTATCTAATTGTAAAATGATTCAAATGCATCCATTTGCGTAATTAAGGTTTCATTTACATTGCAGTGTGCAATATCGATCGTATAGAACCTCTTTTGCCTCCCGTATCTCGTGCGCCGTTTCATATATCTTCATAAATCTCAAAATTGTACACACACTAAGCCAGTAGCTTGGAACCGACAGGGACAATAAACGACGATTATGGCAGGCGCCGAAAGTGGCGCCAGATCGGAGTGAGGAAAAAAAGAAAAGACAAAGAAGAAGAAGAGAACAGAGAGAGACCGTCATAAGAGCTATCCAACGTGAAGGATAGCTCAAAACCGTACTTAAAGCCGGCAATTCCCTAAAAGACGGTTCTGCCCCAAACAACTAGTTTGATAATTGTCAGTGCCCATATAGGCATCTACCATAAATATATCATTCAAATAAGCCAAATTGACGCGGCTGTTCGCGAGAGGGGCGGATTCCTGCAATCAGAAGACGTGTGATAATACAATAACCGTTCCCTTCCGCTATCGTGATCATGTCCAGACAGTAAAGTTTCCTTTGCGTGGAAGTATTATTAGCCATCAAAGAGCGATCTTGCGAGTGCATCAACAAAGTGGGCACATCATGGTTAAAAAAATGCGTATGTATTCAGGGGAAATACAATGTTCATTCCTTCACGCGAGATGTTTCCTATCCCTCTTCTGATCTTCACTCGATCTTCTGCAAAGAATTCATTGAAACTGCAAGTGTTTCACCCCATCAATATAATCTGGCTGACAATGAGACATGCACTATAATCTCGATGGAACTTTGCACTCACCACTTCCACCCTCAGATTATCGTTCTGAACTAATTCATCAATTTCCTTCTTCACAATCACTTTTTCGGCTTCTTCTTGTTTCACAAGCACTCCTTCTCCTCCTCCTTCTTCCTCTCCCACTTCATCGACAAGTTCCCATTCCTCTTCCCCATCGTCGGAAACGCCTTCCACCTCCTCATAATCCCCATCGGGGATTCCATATTGCCCATCAACAACTTCCTCCATCTCTCCTTCTCCTCCGCACTCCTCTCCCTCCTTTTCTTCTTCTTCTTCGCATCCTTCTCCGGTTGGCTCGATAGTGCCCCCGTCTCCATTGTATATGGCCTGCAACATGGCCTATTGGTGGCACATTTTGAAAGGGTCATCAAAATTTCATCTGCGGCCCGAAAGCCAGCATACAAACACACTCTCTCTCTGACTCATTTCCTTCTCTCTCCCTGTATAGATACGCTGACCTACTTCACCTCGCTGAACCCCCTTTGAATTGTGTGCGCAAAAAGGACTGACACGCCTGACGAAATAGATCACACACCGTTTGGACAAAGAGTCAAAATTGTATTCATGGTCAGACGATCGCCCAAATGCTACATTTGCACAGTGAAGTGCTTCTTTTTTTCGGAGAAGCGTTTGGAATCTATTTGAATTCCCACAATTTCGTATCTCGTTTCTCAGCAGAGCTAGCGACTTGAGACTACTTTCCTGTAGATCAGCGGGTCCCAAAAGTTCATCTGCAAAACAATCTTCATGGCGCAAGCTATACAGGGGCTACGAGAGTGCGGGAATCCAAATCAAAATGCTTGTCTACGCTTATCTGAAAAAAGTCAGCATCAATTTGCACAGACTAGAATTCCGTTGATACGAAACAGACCGTCGATAGTTCCTGCGCGGATTTCTTGCCGCCATACTTCTTTGGTCTCACCCGCTTGCGAGGTTTGCGATAGGTCTGAAACAGAACAAAGTTTTAGCAAAATCGGAAAATGAAAAAAAGACAGGAAGCGGTGGATAATTAGAATGGTCTATATCTATTATAGCAAGCAGATTAAAGAAAGCGTCAGATCACGATAGCACGAGTAACGGAAAAGGGAAGACTTTTGAAATATTCTACCTCTTCATAGTTTCCATCGGGTAGTCCCTCTTGCCCTTCGACTAGACCCTTATTCTCTGCTCCTTCTCCTATGTATTCCACAGTGCTCCCATCATCATCTTCAGAATTAGTGACCTGCAAAACGGAGCTCTGGCGCCAAAAATTTTGAAGGGTTTTCAAAATTTCCAATGCGGTACCTGGCAGAGAGTCAGCACATAAACTCAATCGTTAATTTCCTTCGCTCCCCACTATGGATTAGTTCAAACACTTTTCTTTCCACAACCCCGGTAGTGCAGAAAGAAATATGTAGACTGGTGCATATCGCATAGATCGCACGGCGTCATAAGCAAAAAAGCCAAGATTTTATTCGTGGGGAGAACATCGCCAATTTACACTCTATTTTCGCACTCTCTTACTGTCCACATCAGTTTTTGCATTGGCTCTCCAGAACTCTGTGAATTGAAACTGACCGTCGATAGTTCCTGCTTGGATTTCTTGCCGCCATACTTCTTCGGTCTCACCCGCTTGCGAGGCTTGCGGTAGGAAGTCTGAAACAGAAAACAGTTTGAGCAAAATATGAAACGGGAAAGCGAAAGGAGTTGGCGGCTACAAGTGATGGGCAGTATGGCAGCAAGCATTCAAAACGAAGTGTCCAACCGCGAAGAGCGTAACGGAAAGAAGGGACACGACTGCTAAAGTGTAGGCAGAAAGGGGTCATGGTACTGATCCCTGCGTCATCCACCTCTTCATAGTTGCAATCAGGCAGTCCGTCTTGCTCATCAACTAGAGGTTCCATCTCTTCTCCTCTCCGACTTCCTTCCTCCTCTTCTTCTCCTTCCACTGCGCTCCAATCACCATCATCGTTGCTAGTGACCTGCAACACTACGTTTCGGTCCCTTACTCTTATAATTCTATCGATTAGGTGGAACACTTCTCCACCCCGTTCTACCTTAGAATGCATCATGGAATGGATTGATAACACCCGCCGAGTAAAAAGTGTGCACATTTGCTGTGAGAATGCCTCTCCATTGTTTTGTTTCCGTTACTCACCCAAACGAGAGAGTGTGGTATGAGAGATTCGAGAATCACTCTCTCGGAAACCAAACATTGGAGAGCCGTTCGCCTAGCAAATTTTAGCTCAGACGGACGAGAGACTCTCTCACTGATCTGCCTATCTTCCTCACTCTCTCTTGAGAATCATGCGTGCCAGGAATTTACTTTGATATGCTAGGTTGAGTAGATCAAAGCTCACCGTCGATAGTTCCTGTTTGGATTTCTTGCCGCCATACTTCTTTGGTCTCACTCGCTTGCGAGGCTTGCGGTAGGAAGTCTGAAACAGAAAACAGTTTGAGCAACCTCAAAGGTAGCCGGCAGATGGTCAGAATGGTAGCAGGTAAAGCAAAGCGTATATCGCGCCAGCAAGACAACGGAAAAGCTGGTACTGGGACACATCCAGAAATGGGTCAGGAAACGTCATCAGCCCCTCCGGGGAATCATGCGAAGAGATGTGCGCCAGTTGTCCTTAGTCGTGTTTTGTATTTTGATATTTTGCTGTGGGTCTTGCAAGGCAACTGCCAAAGTATCTGGAGCGGAATCCTCTTGGGGGTCATCATTTCGAAGCTGCGAACCTCACTATTCACGGCTCCCGTCTCGCCGTCCGTGGCCCGCCGACTCTTTGTGCGGCTGAAAAAAAACTTAGTAAATATAAATAAAAATAATTTAAAATCATCAACCAGATATTTGATGCCGAGCAAATACTGATGTTTGAAAGCATCAAATGCTCTTCCTTTCGAAAATGCAATACAAATTTAACAATCTATTATTTGCTGGTGTTTTTTTAGTTTTAGTTTATAAGTCGTTTATCAAGAGGCTATTCGGGTTCATGGGAAATCGAATGGGAACTCTGACGACGTTGAAAAGGCTCAGTATCTTCGGTTGATTGTCTTCCGAAGAGCGAGTCATCTTGAATGGTTTTCGAAGTGGGGATCGGTCTCTCGTCGGTGGATGAGTGGGAATGAGAGACGATCCCGATAGTCGAATAGTAAATGGCGAGTAGTCCATCCGTGGTAATCTCGTGCGAAACAGGGATCTTGGATTGGAGCTTGCGCCAGAGTCCTCCAAACTCGAGTCACCGATCTTAGAGAGAATCAACGAGTAAACTGATACTGAGGATCAATTCAACTTGTAGGTCATACCCATCACACGGCGACCACTCCGGCTTGTATGGGGATTCCAGTCTTCTTTAGTCGATAGTAGAGACGAGGGGTACTAGGGAGCCTGGGCTAAACTAGGGCAAAGTCCACCTCTCCATCGGAGGAAATGGAGAGGCGACCGCTCATGACGACTGACAAAAAACGAGAATGTATACAATTGCTGATGTATACAAAGGAACTTTCAGACAAATCTTAGCGATTCAGGAAAGGCAGGAAAGAACTGACAGTAAACTGTTTACAAATAGTCAATAGTCGAAAAAAGCGTGCGAAATGAAACTAAAATTATTGTTTTCGAATGCTACTCTATGCGAAATTGGCAATAATTGCCAATTAATGTTCCATTTCAACTGCACAGAAGAGTGAGGAGTGGTCTACGCGGCTGGGTTTTTGTTCTAGGCACAATTTAATGAAACTTACTCAAAGAACTTTCGTACTTCGGGAACCCACACAACATCAAAGTATAACGAAGATAATAGAGTTTATAATTATTAAAAATAATTAGATCTCTTAATTTCGCACACTCTTTCACTTACCGTTCGTAGTAGATAGTTTTGTTAAATGAAAAGGTCTAATCCAATTATTTACCTGAATTTCAAACTCTAGAAGAGACTTACACCATCGTGCTTTCCTGTCCGAGCGAAGAGTGGGAAGGGAGAAAATTTGAAGAAAAAGTGAAGCGGAGGAGAAACCTTGGGGTATTTAACGGAGGGATAACAAGATTATCTAATTGTGAAATGATTCAAATTAGTCAATATCATCGGACCCTCATTGTTGGTGTTTGTCGTTTCAGATCAGTACCGAATCTCGCATGCTTGGAAACTATTGAACATGCTATAACTGTTTTCGTAGACTTGGCATCGCCTATCGTGATGACTACTGTAGTAAAATCGCTTGACATGGATCCAATTATTGATATTTAAATGACTATCAATGAGCGCTCTTCATAAGACATCGTCAAATAAACAATTCAGACAAGCACACGTATTTATCGGAGTGAAATGCAATTATCGATTTTTGACGAACGAATTCCATATTAGGCGGCGTCGGCGGGCTTTTTCCCCTGAAAGAAGTTTTCCTGCGAATATTTGGTTATGTTTCAGAAAGAAAATAAGCTAGATTTTGATGAAAAATACCTAGCGCTATTCTTTCCGCTTCAAGTCGTTCATTAACCAACATTTTTTCTCTCTTTATTTCCAATCCTACGGAAGCTAGCTATTGATCTTTAGGAGGTCATTGCTTTCCAAGTGCCGAAAAACCGATCACCATGTCCTTACAACGATATTTGATCTCTTTTAGTTGGTACAGCTTGTAGTTTCTCAAAGTAAAATCAATTGATCTTTGATCTTTCCTACCTGGTTGCCGGGTCCGGCCAGTCTCAGCAGCTCCTTCAGCTCCCACGAGTAGCCGGCCATCGTCTGCCTAAATTATTTTATTGTGCATATTTTAATAAAAAAATTTAATTGCACATGTTTTTTTTTCATTTTATTAAAAATCAAATAAATATTCAAGTGTTCCTTTAAATTTGCGTTTTGCTGTTTGCGTATTGTTGCGAAATTTTCGTATTTTTAATAATTGAAAATAAAATAAAATCCGTACTTGATCTTGGTATCGGCCTCCTCCTGAGTCAACGCGTCATCATCGCCAAGAGCGTTCAGCTGAAATTCACCATTTACGAAAGTGCTTATCTTTTTTTTGCAATTTTCCAATCTCTGACGCATTGTGGTCGCATGATTCCAAAACTTACAGAGAGGAATCATGGCGAGAGAATGTGTAAAGCAGGAGAGTACATTTACACGCTCCCTCACTCCAAAACTGATTCATGCTGTATAGTTGACTGGAATGATAGTCAGAGTTACCGCGAAATATGAGGACTGAATTAACTGTGAAGCCGTCGCGCATTTTTAGAGTCATGCGGATTACACATCGACGAATGGATTACTTTACAAGAGAGGGCTGATTCGATACTTTATTCTACCGCATGCCGTCTTATTAACTACATTATGTTCCTCTCACATTTTGTCATAATATGTTAATATAATCACCGTCCTGTAAGCCTCGGGCAGATTGTTGATCGCTGCCTGGATTCTATCTCTCATCGCCTGCTTTGCCTTGTTCTTCTTCGCCAGATAATCCTCGACAGCGGGCTGAAAATTTGTGAAATTTACTCAAATTCGAAAATAAATGTTTACTTGTAACAATCAGAAAGAGTTTATTTTATTTGTTTGTTGTTTTTTTTGTGTATTTTTCAACTCTCTCTGATTAAATCTGCGGTTGCAGATGCTTTCGCTCCTCCGAAATTTTACAAATAATTAATCGATAATTCCAACTCGTTACCGTACCTTGACTCCGTTACCCTCGGCCCATTTCAGGACCTGATTGCGCAGATCCAGACGGGTAATCTTCTTGTTGCCTGCAACCAATCATTTTTTTTCACCCGGATTCTATCGAGAACAGGTTACTGTAGGTCATATTTTTTCTCATGGTAAGTTTGTATTAGATGCCTACGGATTTTTTCGAGCAAAGAATGCTCAAATAATGCCTCATTAGATACTCAAACAAACACTCTCATGCCTACAGGAGAAGTGTTTGATCACTCTCTAAATTCCAATTTACAAACTGCATTGATTGAAATGTAATTTAAATAGTAAATCAGGATGTCAAGCCGACCAGCGATCTGGCCGAATTCCCTCTTGGCATTGTCGGAGAGTCCGTTGAGGAAAGGAGGAGGAGCGGGTTTGGATTGAGAGAGAACAGCGATAGAAGAGAGGGAGAGGAGAAGGAGGGAGAGGGACAGATGCATCTGAGAGGAAATAAATAATAATAGTATTAATATGTTTATCATGATATTTAATAAGGCAAGTGAAGGAAATGGATTGCAATTCAATTTTATTGTTTTCTCTAATGACGGATGAGAATCGAACGAAAAAAAGGTGAGAACGCGGTACCCAATGGGTTAAACGATAGGCGGAAGTATTGAGTGTACTCACGGGGAAATAAGTCTACGACTTCATAAGTCTAAGCTGGCCAGCGACGACTTCAAAGTCTAATAGGCGCAGGGGAGCGGGGCAGTTAGACTTTAAAAGTCGTCGCTGTCCAGCCCATAAGTACACAGCATTCGAAAGATAGACAGCGAGAACGAGTTAGAGAAAGAGAGAGATGGCGAGAGAGCGCACGAAAGTAGAGAGTCAGACAACGAGAGAGATTTTTGGCATGGTGCCAATTCGATGCTGTGAAGTATAGAGACGTAGACTCTTTCTGAGTAAGAGGTTAGCGGTGATAGTTCTTCTGGACAAGGGGCTTTGAAGAAGTCGTAAAAGTGAAAAAAGTAAAGCATTTCGAAAACGATGTTATTTAACATAAGATTTTTTGTTGATAATGCGGCGTTCATGGAGAGGACGAATCTATTTGGGAAATATGGGGACGCGTTGTAAAAATGGGAAGAGTGATGATGGATAATTAATGATTGCATGGCTAAGAGATTATTATCGCATGAGGGAGGCACGGGGAAGCGCTCACCTGTCCTTTGATCTACAACCAGATGCTCTGATACTTATTTCCTAGCTGGATCCTGGTATAGACTGCGTTTCCAGCCTGGATCCCGGGAAGAAATGGGAAGATTCCAGATAACGGTATATTTACAGCCAGGGATCAAGCACGGATTCAGCTAGAAAAAAAATAATACCATTGTGCTTCCAAACCTAAAAAATCAGGGCGAGAGAGTGTGCAAAAGTGGGAGCACCTCTCTCGATTTTACACGCTCTCAAAATCCCTTTCTGTAGGTTGGAGTGGCCCGTGGAATTATATACGGAGACACTTCCAAATGGTCCAGAAAAACGATCACTCGATGCTAGTCAATTATAATGGAAGACATGAAAACTATTCATGGATGTGTCGTTTCCTGGTAAAATGAAAAGAAGCGAGTAAGACAGAGACTAGTGGTCGGTATAGCAACGCAAAGAGTATGGACGCGAATGAGTCAAGCAGACAGAAGGAATATCTTTACGTGTTAACTCAGCGGTCAGACGGCGCGAGAGAGCATGCGGAATGGAGAGATGCAGACGCAATCGAGGCCGTAGCAACAGTGAAATGACTCATCGACTGATCTCGCTCGTTATTATACGTCGGGGACACACTCTGTTGCTCTGTTGCTCTAACCCCACACGCTCTCTGCATCTCTACCGTTTCCTCTATTTCAACAATCTCTAGTCATTGGCCTGCATCTCTGCCCCTCTCTATCTCTTCTCGTCCCCCCGTGGTTGTTGATAGATTTGTTCACTCTTCCTCATCAATAGACCACCTCTTTTTCTCTGATTCAGAAGAAAGATCGATGAAAACATGAGGATGAATCATCAGTGGATGGTGTGAAAATGTATATTAGATAAAAATGAACTATGAAATACGGGCGAAGTGAAATATTGTTGTATTAAAATAATTCAAGTTGTTGTAGGAACAAGACGAGTTGGATCTGTAGAATAGCACAGATTTTGCCTCAGATCTGGAGCATGAGCACATTGCCCGTTCTTATCAATCTGTTGATAAGATTGTTTGGCGAACGCCCGACATTTGAACAGGGAGACAAATAACATGTCCTTCCCGGGCCTATTTGTGTTGAGGCGACCGGGATAGAAGAGAATTGGCGCATGCGAGTGCAAAAGGCATTTTTCAGGAGAATGATGTGAGTTGTTTGAGTTTGAGTAAAACTGATATCTTTCCATTCTGGCTATTTATGCGTGCATGATGGTTGAGAATACACGGAGAACAGACCGATGGAACAGGGGATAATCTATCGCAGTGTGCATACAGATCATCCAAGTTCGACCGTACCTGGGACATTCGGATTACGGTAGGGTACGAATGACATCAGCTACTCTCGTTTTTTCTTCTTTGGACCAGAATATATCGAGCGAAAGAAATAGGCCTTCAATTTCATACTTTAAAAATATAACTATTATTAACCTTTCAAAGAAGGAATCAAATAAAATTTTGAAATAACATCACTTGGCGATCTAGCCAAGTAAAAGTGCGTGGTGTGGCGGCTACCGTACTCTTTCAGTGAGTCGCTCTCTCGACTTGCTTACTTTGCTTCTCGTTCTCTCCTCCTTTCCTGCCTTCCGTCATGTCCCTGACGTGCCCCGACCATCCCTATGCCCATCTCATCGAGGACCATCGCGCCGGTGATGTCATCTGTCCCGAGTGCGGCCTGGTTGTGGGCGATCGGTGCGTTTTACCCCCGTTTCCCCGGATTATCCCCGGTTTTTCGGTTGTTTCAACTCCAGTTTCCTCCCTTTCAACGTGGATATCGATTTGATGAGACAGCCTTTAACGTCGGAAATTAAGTAACATAGTGGATGATCGAGGAAACAAGTTAAATCATGTGAAACGGAAAGGAACCTAGAACAACATTGATTGTTCTTTTATCAGTCTAAAAATAGATTTTGGCAGATTATCGATTGATTCAGGTTGGTGGACGTGGGGACGGAATGGCGGTCGTTCTCGAACGAGAAGTCGGGCACGGATCCATCGAGAGTGGGAGCACCGGAGAACTCGTTGATGGGCGGAGGAGACTTGTCCACGAGTATTGCTGTCGGATTCGGGTCGTCTGATGGAGATCAGAGGTGGATTGATGGATTCTTCCGCTATGGGAGCATACAGTCATACTCATAGCTTTTAATAAAACATAGGTGGACAAGCGTTGTTTTTAGTAGGCCTAAATCGGGAGGGGCAGTGCCGACATCTAGTGAATTTGAGCTAAAAGCCGCAGGGCCTGTTCCAAAATCGTTACGGCTTGAACCCAAATCGGGAGGGGTTTCCTCAAAAGCGGGAAGGTTTTGTTGCTGGCTAAACGGTTAGCCTATACCCATGCCTACGAGTGCAATAAAAGCCACGAGTGATTGTTACATGTAGCTGCATGTATGCCTTCTATACCGCATTAGCTGCGTAGTACTGTTAGCAAAAGATGTATATACATTTGTGTACTTTTAGTGATGGAAGAGCGCAGAGCAGCTAGAACATGATTCATTCGCGGGAAGTATCTGGAAATATACGATAAATGTTTGTCTTATCTGCCGGCGTTATGGACTAATAATCATGATCTACTGACGAGGCCCGCCCCCAGGGAGACGGTCAGTGTCTAGACCAAGGGTCGAAACACTGATCGTCATTTCTTTAGGCTTTGATCTCTTTTCTAGTGTTGACTAGCTTAACAGATTTGCAAAACCGTTTCACATAATATTAGATAATGAGCTAGTTGTATTACTAAATGTATCAGAAATGAGTCAGACGACTTTCGAAGGACGCTTTTGAAATATGGAAGTCGGTTGAATGAGCTTTCACGTTTAGAAAATTAAACAAACTCTGAAATATTTCGATACAGTTCACGTGATTGCAGCGAATGTTGTTGACCGTTCAATGTTGCTCACGTGATTTTCACAGAATCGAAAAATTGTTGTGAAGAGACGTTATCGGGGGATAGGTTTTGCTTGTGCAAACGAAAGTCAATCAGTTTGCACAGAAACTGCGTGCTCACAGATTGGCCATTTAATCATTACCTACGTAGTGCTCGTGGTTATAGCTACCTCAGGTAAATGATAGAAATAAGCTAGAAAGTAGCTCTACCGAGCTGACGTTACACAGCTTCCTAGCTACTTTCTAGCAGACTTCTGTCTTCTATCTGAAGTTGATATACCACGCGGTGACGAAGAGACTTGGTATCCTGTCAAAATTACGGTAGCCCCTTTTATACGGTATCGATTATAGTCTGGCGAACGCGCAGCGGCGTAGCGCGAACAACTCGGATCGGCAGATGAGAGATGGAATGGCGCTGATTAGAGAGATGAGCGACCGCATTCATCTAGCAAGCACCATCCAGGTGAGAACCAAGTCACAATGCCAAATCAATCGATAATTACTATGGTCTACCGTAACCTATCAGTTACCGTATATTAGCAAATGGTGAAAAAAAATGACACTGGTTTACTTTACCGGGCCAGGCACTCCGTTCTATTAGAGTGACCTTTAGATTTGTACAGTGAAATGTTGAATGAGAGATTCACTCTATTAGCCTGGTCCGGTAAAGTAAACCAGTGCCGAAATGATAATATGTGTTACCGTATACCCTGACAACGATCCCTTCTTCTTCTCAGGACCGCGCGGCGCGCGTCTTCAACCAGGTGCTAAAGGACAAGATCCTCAAGGGGAAGAACATTCGGGCGCAGATCGCAGCCTGTCTCTTCAGAGCGTGCAGAGAGGAGGCCGTCCCGAGAACTATCAAGGGTGGGTTCAACTTTTTTTTTAAAAATTCCAGACCTTGTGATCCTCTAAGGTTGTCTGATTATTGAAAATTTCAACTCAAATATTACTTTTTTGGTATATGATTGGAGCAGATTGCACTTCTGGTATTTTTTTAAAAAATTTCCACTAACGTTTGCTGTAATAAAGTAAATGAATGTTTGATCTGCGCCAAAAAAAGATGTTGAAGTGATTGTTGCTCGCTCAAGCTGGGGTATACAAAAACCGTGTGAAACCCCGGTGCCGCTGCTTGCGCAATAATTTTGTTCTGATAGTTTCGGTCGTTTCACACCTGCCTCTGCTCTACTTTATCGCAAGCGCAAAAGATGGGACTGAATTTGCAATTATATGAGACTAAATTGATGGTAGTGCATATCATTATTATTTAAAAAAATATTATTGTTAGTATTATTATTATTGGACTCCTATCGATCGAGCGGCTTGTTGGAAGCCCGAAGATGTGATGGCGAGATGAAGTAGTGAACCGAATGGGAACCAGATGGGGGCACAGAATACGTGCAGCTGATGCCCCGATTTGTGTAACAGAATGATCAGACAATTTTTAATGGGCGCATGACCTGACGATTGAATATATTATTTAATATTATTATTGTTATTATTTTAATAAGAATTATTATTGATTTCAGAGATCACTGCGATCGCTGGCGTGCCCGACAGGGACATTCGCAAGTGCTACAAGCTCATTGCAAGGAACACGGAAAACAACTTCCAGCTGGTAAGCAATTATTGATTAAAACACGAAATAAATCAATAAAGGACACTTACTTATAGTTGCATAGATACTGCGTGGCGCTGCTATTGCTTTCTTGATTGCTTCAAAAGATTGAGTAACATTGCAACATTGTTTTTTTTAAATCAATAATTGATCTTTGAGATGGGATTATCGATCCATTTGCAGGTGACCTCTGCGGACTACATGAGTAGATGGTGTGCACATCTCGATCTACCGCATTCCATCCAGGTTTGTATTTATAAATAATAGTTAAAACTATAGTTATATGATCGAAATGATTACTGGAACAAAAAATGTTTTTTTTCTTTTATTTTGCACATTTTATTTTGTTGCAGTCTTGTAAGATCCCAAGTTTTGTCGAGTTGCTGTTTTATATAAATACTACAATGCTGAAAAGTGTCGGGATTAGACTAAGGTTAGTAGAAAACGCTTTAAAAAAATTTAAAAAAAGGAATGATTCATCATCATGTGCCCCTCCACCGTCCTCAGTGGCGGTAAAGTTGGTAGCAACATTGATTGCGTAAGGTAACATTGCCCCAGAAGCCTGATCAGCAGGGGATACGTGTAGATCTGTGCAGAAACCGTCCTTACCGGCGGGCCCCGCAGAGTATTCGATGTTGACGTAAAGTCTTGTTGCTTCCGGTAATACAAATTCACAAACACTCGTCAAATATAATAATACATTCCGCTCCTAAACAACAAATACAGCTGCGAGAGAGTATGCCATATGAGCTCCGGGATTTCAACACACGATGCGCGCGCGATTTCCACTACTAGTTTCGCGTCATGCAAAACCAGTAGCGGAAATGTCACGCGCGTCGTCGGAAATCGCGTGTCTGTTGAAGGTCTTGAACGGAAATTACGGTATTCCTATAGGGCCTGAATGAGGCCCGCGCGCGAGATGGTGGAAATCTCGCGCGCGTCATGTAAAATCGCGCGCACACGATGTTTTGCTGGAATCGCGCGCACATCGTGCGTTGAAACTCCGGAGAGGAGACACGCCGAGGTATAGAACGAAAATACACCACCAGTAGTCCATTTCAACGAACGTATCATTTTAAAATTGTAATTTCAACAATTACCTTTTGTTATCCGTGCCTCTTGCAGATTGCAGCTGGGCACATTGCGAAGATGGCGAAGGAACTCGATTTCGTCGCTGGGTGAGTGCTTATTATTATTATTATTATTATTATTATTATTATTATTATTGAATGGAAACTGAAGCGCATTTATGATTGTTGTGGGCAAAAATTGATGTAAAAGAAAGCTCAATGAAACACCGATGTCGCCGCTTTTGCGATTTATTATTTCTTCTCGAATCTGTTCGTTGAACTACTGTCTCATTAGACGAGTACTTTATTATTCACGATGAGAATTTTGAAACTATGAACTTAGAATTTCGAAATCTGCGCGTAATAAATACTCATTCTCCTGTTGCTCAAAAAATATGTGTAGGAGCACGGGAGAGAAAAGTAAACCATGTTTTCTATGGTATTTTATCACGGGTCAGATTATTGTAGTCGAGATTACGGTAGCTCGTCTAGGAGATGGATATTACGGTATTTATTGATTACCCTCTCAGTCGCTCGCCCATCTCGATCGCCGCCGCCTCCATCTACATGGCGTCGCAGGCTTCCGCGACGAAGAAGACTGCTGCAGGTTACTGTATTGGGGATTTATCGATTGAACAATTTTATCCTCGTATCTAAAATGATACTGTGAAACTCCTGAACGTGAATATGAGTGCGAACGTTGGGCACTTCGAGAGGTGCACTATGGTACTCTCTGAAATATGAATATCCAGAATGATTGGTGGTTCATAGCTACTCTTTGATCGAAAAACGTTCGGTGCATTTGTTCATTGTCTCGCTGCTCAATAGTTATAGTTCAATTGAGTATACGTTTTTGTGATTTTAAACATCTAATTAAATATGATCATATTGCAGAAGTGAGCAGTGTGACGGGCGCGGCCGAGGTCACCGTCAAGACGACGTACAAATTGCTGAGACCCGAGGTGAGATTATCGATTGATTAAGGGCCAAGTACTCAGCGTACTATACGATGTTCTTATAGGGGGCATGCAATGTTACTGATTATTATGTTTATTTATGAACAACTGTTGACCATGCATGCTACATTGCTATACGTAAAGCTATTTGAGTCATTAGCAATCGATGAACTTGGGAGCTACAGTAACCCGTTGCCTCTGCAGGTCGATCGATTGTTCCCCGAGGGATTCGCTTTCGACACGCCCATCGATCAGCTGCCTACCTAAAGAAGTTAGGGACTCGTCTGACCGTTTATCGATTATGTATATCTATAGTTTGATCTATATTAGAAATATAAAAGAGAATAATACTAAAAAAATACATGTAGTAACTAACATATACCAATGTTTTCGTGTCTTTCGGTCCACCGAGTTCCGGGTTTCGGGATAGTTTTCACTTTGTATGCCGAGGTTGCTGATAAATCTATTGAATGCTTATTTGCACTCACAAAAGCGTTGCAGCTGACTTACCGGCTTGCCCAAAAAAATTCACTGAGCCTAGCCAGTTTTTAGTTTCAAGGAGAGGTATCGGGACGTTTATTGAAATGTTGGTGATTGATACGAAGTTCCATCTTTTTGCAAGTTTATGATTTAAGTACTGTAAGAAGTGACAGTTGATTCAAGTAAATACAGAAAGGAATACGTAATCAGCAGAGTGAGAAGGGTAGAGCAATAGTGAAGAATAAGCATTGTGCGTAAATTTTCCGTTCCGACAATAACGAAACTACTGTGCAAAAAGTCGGCGAAACGCTAACATGCGATATCAATATTTCCGTGATTTAATTATGCGCTTTCAATAGCAGTAGAATGCGCGTTTTATGAAATAAGAATGAAATATTTTTAGAGAAGATGTCTGCCTCAGTAGGGAATATAATGTTCCGAAACATGGACTAATTCGCGCTAACGACCGTATCGCCAAAGTGGGCGGAGACTGCTAAGTTTTTGAACTGCACAATACGAGTAAGAATGAAGACAATTCATGTTAGATCTATCGATCTTGTGGTGGTTACTGTACACACATTTTCCCGTTCCCTGATTTCTCGGATAACACTTGTCACACAAGAGTACGGTAGTCAGTATCGATCTTTATCATTCACCCACTCGGAACAATTTTCACTTTATCTTCAGTCATTTATCCTTGGGATCGATTCAGACGGCGATTGCAGTGGGAAGTTGCAGCCAGTCTGCTGCAGTCGCCACGGCCCAACCACTGCAAAGATCAGATGAGAGATCAAAGATGAAAGACCAATCCACTAAACTACGGTACTCACGCGATGGCTCCACACGTGGTTCCGGTAGGCGTGAATTTGGTGTCGGCCGGATCGATTGCCTGCGCCGTCAGACAATCTGCAATAGGAGAAGGTTAGGATACGGTACCAGGGATCGGATCCGACAGTGCCAGGTACCAAACACGTACCGGCATCGAAGCGCACTGCAGTGAGGGTGTCCTTGTCGAGGGGGCAATCGGGACGAGAAGTCTGGGCCCACACAGTGGATTCAATGGACTGAGCAGCACCCGGAAGGTCGAGAACCGTCTGAAGTGGAAAGGGTTACGGTAGGATGGAGGGTAGGGAAAGATCGTAGTTCGGTAGGTCAGCCCTCACATCTCTGGCCGAGTAGTCCTTGGAGACCTTGATGACCAGCGACTGAACACGTTGCTTCAGATTCTCACTTCCATCGGTAGAGATCCACTCCCTGGAAGGACAACGGTTACTGTAGGTCAACGGGGTACGGTAGTCAGGATACTCACTGAATGCACTTGTGGTTGGCAGTAGAGTAGGGACGAGCGTAGACGTTCACAGAGTGAGAGGCGTACTGTAATCATTTTGATTGAGTGAGCAGGAGAGGAGCGGTCGGTGCCAGATTGTTTTGACCTCACGACGGCAGGGTACGATACCAGGGTAGGGTATGACGGTACCAGCTACCAACCTCGAAGAGTGGGATCTTCATGGTGTTGACGGTGATGTTGATGGGCACGAAGTTCTTGGGCTTGATCATAATATTGCGGGCATCCACGGAAACGACGGCGCTATTAGTGGGAACGATCTGAAATGAGAAATATACTGCAGGTGTACGGTAGGCAGAGCGTGGAGGGTACGGTAGGGGTACCGTACCTTGAGGATGAAGACGCTGTTGGTGGGGTTACGGATGAGCACTCGGCGGGTCGTGGGAGTGTCCTGAAAGCATTATAGTACTGCGTAGGGGTACGGTAGTCCTAGTTCAAGGTTCACGGATATTGTAAGTAAGGTATCCAAAGTCTAGGGTGACGGGTCTCCTCCTCACCGAGTGGTTGAAGATGATCTTTTCGGGGTTAGTGGCGGCCATAGTAGAGAAGGAATGCGAGTCGAGTAGAGGAGTGGGTTAGAGGTCAGAAATGGAGAGGAGACAGAAATCGATCGCTTTTATTTGAGATTTTCGTAAGCAAATTGAGTAATTTAGGGAAGAATTGCACGTCAGAGAGTAGGGGGATTAGAGAGAGAACAATTGACTCATTTGAAACAACAAACAAAGATTCATTGCGGAATCGATTTGCATATGCAAAAAAAAAGGGTGACAAAAAATCTCGACCCTGGCAGGACTCGAACCTGCAATCTTCGGATCCGAAGTCCGACGCCTTATCCATTAGGCCACAAGGCCACGAGGGAAAGAGCTCAGAGAATCCTACTTCCCTGTGAGTGTGACTAGGCGTTTATAATCCATTATTTTGCATGCTAATCAAATTCGCGACAAACAAATCGGTCTCGCCTTCTCTTCTCTTTCCCTCCACTTCTCCACTCATTCGTTCTCGTTTCCCGCGCCGCGAGCAGGCGCTCTCTTCCTCCGATATCGATCGAGTATGGACGACACGTTATGGCAGGTATACCGTACTCCTCTACCGTATCCTTCTACCATACTCATCTACCGTATCCGTCTACTGTACTCCTCTACCGCTATCCCTCTACCGTACCCCTCTTCCGTACTCTCCCGTATCCTACCGTAACCCTTGCAGCTGCTGATCCCATCTCTGTCTGCTGCAGCTGCTGCAGTCGCAGCCACGCCCCTTCTGCTGAGTGGCTGCGCCGGACCGAAGGGAAAGAAGGGCGGCAAGGCCGATCTGGCTGACGACGATGATGATGTCAGAGTTGATATTTGTAGTTTGTACTTTGGCCTTTGATCTCTTCAGGATCCCACGGGCAGCAAGAAGTCGAGCAAGGGTGGCAGCAAGGACAGCAAAGAGTCCTCCTCCAAGCCGCAGTCCCCGAAAGAGGGCGACTCGAAAAAGAGCGGCAAGGCCGCTGGCGCCAAGCCGCCGCCAAAGGGCGCCGCGCCACCCAAGAAGCCCGGCGGACCGACTGTGCCCGCGGGCGGCGGCGGCATGGCCGAGACGATGGACCCCAACTACCAGGTATACGGTAGCCGATCGACGACTGATGGGATTACGGTATTCCTCAGACGCTGGCAGCGTGCAAGGATGGCCAGGGCGTGTTCGGCGCGGACAAGAACAAGGGCGGCGCGATGCCCGCAGGCGGCGGTCCCAAGGCGCCCGCGGCAGGAGGCATGGCGGGTGAGTGGATTACGGTAGCCATAGGTAGCCTAGTGATGACGTAATGACACTACTGCCTTTTACCGGACCACCCTACTTCCAATCACTCTGAAGGTGAATGCTAGGTGACCGATAGATTCACAGAGCGAGATGATGAATGAGTCTCCAAACCCGGGTTGATGGGTCCGGTAAAGGGGAGTAGTATGGTAGCCATCGATTGCCTAATGATGATGCATTCATTGAAGGCACGCACGACCCCAACTACCAGACGCTTGCGGCGGTCGGTGGAGACGCTTTTGGCGCGGACAAGAAGGTCGGCGGAGGAGGCGGAGGTACAGTATGCCTGCGCTCAGTTATCGGCAACTACCGTATCCCCTGCTGCTCAATCTCGAAAATTACGGTATTGCAGGTGGTGGACCTAAAGCGCCTGCTGTGGGAGGCATTGCGGGTGAGAAATCGAGATTCTAAGGATTATCTAATGATGACGTAACTGTAGGCACCCACGATCCCAATTATCAAACGCTGGCTGCTGTTGGAGGCGACGCGTTCGGCGCGGATAAGAAGGCGGCAGGCGGATTCGGAGGCGGCGGAGGTACGGTAGTCGCCCATTATCGATCGACAACTGATCTACCGTATTACAGGCGGACCGAAGGCGCCGGCAGCAGGTGGCATTGCTGGTGGGTTACTGTACTCAGATTACATTGTGATGGCGCAATCGTTGCAGGCACTCACGACCCCAACTACCAGACTCTTGCTGCGGTGGGCGGTGACGCGTTCGGCGCGGACAAGAAAGCGGCAGGCGGATTCGGAGGCGGAGGAGGTACACAGTGGCTGGAGATTACTGTATTCATTCAGTTATTGATTGGAAATCTACCGTATTCCAGGTGGTCCCAAGGCGCCGGCAGCTGGTGGCGTCGCCGGAACGCACGACCCCAACTACCAAACGCTCGCGGCCGTCGGCGGTGACGCGTTCGGCGCGGACAAGAAGGTCGCGGGAGGCGGAGGCGGACCCAAAGCTCCAGCCGCACAGGGAGTCGCGGGTACAGTAGTCGGAGTACGGTACTCAATCGATAAACTGTCGTTGCAGGAACCCATGACCCGAATTATCAGACGCTCGCGGCTGTTGGTGGTGACGCGTTCGGCGCGGATAAGAAACTCGCGGGAGGCGCGGGAGGCAAACCCGCGGCTCCGGCCAACAAGGCTGCAGTCGCTGGTAAGCATCGATTACATAGTCATGGCGTAATACTCCATTTTCAGCCACCCACGACCCTAACTATCAGACGCTCGCGGCTGTGGGCGGCGACGCGTTCGGCGCTGATAAGAAGGAGGCTGGCGGCGCGTTTGGCGCGGGCGCCAAACCGGCCGCGCCCGCCAACAAGAACGCCGTTGCGGGTGAGGTTGTCTAGTGATGATGCAATTATAGGCATGCAGTATTACCTAATGATGATGAAATTTCAGCAACCGCCGATCCCAACTACCAGACGCTCGCAGCTATCGGAGGTGACGCGTTCGGAGCGGATAAGAAGAAGGCGGGTGGCGCGTTTGGCGGCAAACCAGCCGCACCCGCCAACAAGGCTGCAGTCGCAGGCAAGTTGGATTGCGTAGTGATGATGCAATCAAGTGGTTGATTGCCTAATGATGACGCAATTTCAGCGACGGCCGATCCCAACTATCAAACGCTCGCGGCCGTAGGAGGTGGCGCGTTCGGCGCGGATAAGAAGAAGTGGTAGAGAAGCGGATGAAGACTCAAGCTATGAAGAAGAGAAAATGGCTATCGATCGAAAGGATGAAATCGCCGAAATTTGACTTGCTGTTGTTGATGAACATGGGAGGGACGAGGGTTAAACAGACAGACAGACATTATGGGAGAGATAATACACGAATCTATTGATTTTCTTAGAATACACAGTCGTACAGAAATTAAAGACCCGGCGCATTAGTTTCAACCGTGGCTTGGAGAGACGGGAAGAGCATTTCATTTCTGATATACTTACTGCATAAAGGGAGCAGCAGACTGCAGTTGGCATTATGAATAGAACGTCTCCCTTCTTACATCGTTTCTTCTTTCCGACTCTGAAAGACCCCGTGACTTCCCTACTAAAAGGGGGACATCATCCATCAGATTCGGATGCGATCTCTATGGGGATTGCTAGGAGATACAGGGAGGGGAACGGGACTAGTCCTTCTTTCCCCCTTGTTCCTTTTCTTCCTCTCCACTCTCATGCCTCCCTTGACCTACCTCCTCTTCTTTCTTCTTCTCCTCACTGAATCCTCCTCAGCGGATTCATCGTGTTTGAGAGTGCAAGTGAAACAAGGGAATAGTGATGGAACGGTGAGTTTTGTTCTATAGCAAGTCCATTTTAGGGAAATGGTGTTATTGTTTTCCACTGTGTGACGCCGCGCAAATTTATAGGCGAAAAGTAAATTCTTATTCACTCAATTGGGAATCTCGGCTCCAAATGGAGCTAGAGACGTGAAAAACGGTTTTGCTCCCTATAGGAAACATGATCATTGGGAGTCGAGTTACCTAATTGCGGCAACTGAAATTTAAACTATCCACCTGTGAAATTTGCGCTGCCTCAAAGAGTCAACAATGATGCGAATAGTGATGCGATAAGAGTATTCTGAGCGAGTCTATTATAATGAAAAATTAAGCATGGATTTGTTTGATAATCGCTCTGGCAGAGATATAAATTAATAGTTATTGTAATTGAATAATGACAATTCGATCTCAGACCGCCTTTTCTGCCAACAACCACAACTACATTCGCGCCAACGCTATTGTCGATCCCAGCAAGGAATCCGGTAAGGAACATTACCGACGTAAACATTCTTCCAACTATCCATTTTAACCATGTTCGTTTTGGTTTGCTTCGTGATGTGTATGCTGTCAAAAGCAGGAAGGAGTTTCGTTTTCACCCAGTCTCTCGTTGCTGACCCCTTTCTGGAGGATCGTGATTATGCGTCTTGTTTCAGGAACCTCCAACCAAACGTCCGCAGTCACCTGCAGCTCGACGTGCGATGTCGAGGCAAGCTGCAGGGCGTTCACGTAAGTTATCGATTGATTATCTTGAAAAAAAAGTAGAACATTCAGCTCTGTTTTTTGTTATTAAGGCCCATGGAAATTATCCGGACCCATGGCATTTATCCAGACCCATTTCAGTTAACCGATCCCATGACCATTAGCCGGACCCACACCCGATCAAAATAATTAACCGGTCCCATGAAAATTAGCCGGACCCACATCCGATCAAAATAATTAACTGGACCGAGCAGAGCCGAACATTCTTCAGATTCGACAAGATCTCTGGCAGCTGCACCACGTACACTGCGTTCCAACTGGACGCGAGCAAGCCGAGCGACGCTCTGGGCAACGCGACCTTCGTCAAATACTCTGGTTTGTTGATCGATGATCTGTCAAATTTCTACTCCTCTCCCGCTTATTTGATACACCCGTGAAAAAAGTACTTATTTATTTATTTGATACACCCGTGAAGGTTGTGACAGCAAGTTTAAAAGCGAATTTAAGACAATCAAAACGGGGGTCGGGGAAGGTGACGGGGGAGGTATTGAGAGAGAGAAAAACAGGAGATCCTAAGTACTGATCCGGTGTAGTGGCCTGCAAAGGAGACATGAGTCCATTCAGGTACGAATCCCTCTCCGGGTCTCTCCGATTCCTGTTTGACTCCCTCCGTCTACTCCAATCTTCTCGCCAATCCAAAAGAATGGATCACTCAGAGGACGACGACGATGCCACCAGGTGAAAACAATATTATAATAAATATTTTTAAAAAGTGCTACAAATTAGATAGTAGTCTCAATTTTCATCAACAAATCAAATGCAAAATGAGCGTGTTTCGAAATATGTTTGAATGAGATGCAAAATAAATTATGCATGCTGTAGAAATAATACTGTGAAGATCTTGAATTTATATAGACATGAAAATTCAGTTATAACTCTGATCAGTTTTTCAATTATTTAGAGGGAAACTCAAAAACGAAATAGAAGGATGAACAAGACCATTAATTTCAGTGACGACTCCATCGGGACGTTCTACTTACTCTCCACACTGGATCAACTTCTTCTTTCATCTCCTCTTAGACAGTCAGCCAACCCCCGACGATGACTTCATCACACCCCTCCATCACCAGAAGCACCACAACCTCTCAAACAGTGTTTGGATCAACTGGAGCCATCACTTCAACCACCTCAGGAGGAACAGGAGCCACCGGAGGAAGCGAGGAGAGCTCTGGATCTTCGAACTCGACTAGCATAGATTCTTCAGTTGCAAGCAGCACCACCTCAAGTTCACTTACTGGAAGTTCACAGTCGACTGGTTCATCGACTTCCTTTTCCTCTTCTCCAACTGTCACAGGAACGACGTCAAGTGCAATCACGGGATCGACAGTATCAGGAGCGACGCTGTCATCATCTGCGTCAGTCTCGATCATGTCGTCCAGAAGCACCATTGAAGGTTCAGAAACGGCATCTCCCGTGTCCCCATCGTCCTCCCATTCTTCGGAAGAAGAGACATCAGCATTATCATCAGATACGTCCACTGCCAGCACCGACTCTCACTCGACGAACAGTCTTCCCTCGTCAACGCAACATGGAAGTGGCTCGACTAACGGAGTTGGAGGACCCGGAGACTCGATAACTTCGACAGGACACTCGACCACTGGAGAATCAGGTTCATCAAGTACTTCGAGCGGTTCATCCAGTCCAGTCACGGGATCGACATACGCCGTCGAGTCATCCATCTCCCCGGATAGCACCAGAGGCAGTACGGGAGCTGGTCCGACTTCGTCCAAGTCAGGAGAGAATGAATCATCGACGCCATCCGCTGTCCCTCTTTCCCCCATAACCGTGGCTCAGTCCACCTCGGAGAGTCCGACTTCGATGATGGTTGGAGGATCATATACTACGATGCAGAGTGATTCCCCATCAAGCAGAGTATCGTCAGCCACGACCTCGACCGTTCTTCCTGCCTCAAGCGGGACTGGAACGAGTTCTACTTCTGCGTCATCGTCGGCTACATCAGGAACAGGAACGCCGAAGTCGACTGTCAGTGGCTCTATGAGTCCCAGCACTACGACCTCGCCACGCGCAGGATCGTCCACTACTTCAACTGTTCTTCCAACGAAGACAACGGTTCCTCAAGAGCAATCCACACTGACCACTTCAAGCTCGTCTGCGCTCCCAAACAGTGACAGGTCCTCCTCCACGATGACACCCTCGACAACCACTGTACCTAAAGGGGATTCCACGGAAGGCTTAAAGGCCAGAAATACCGTTCCCACAACGAAGGTTGACACTACGGTAGTCACCACTCCCTCTGTAGGAGCAACGAAGGAATCGACAGTGGAGCAACCGCAGTTTTGAGGAAGAGGATTGAATATAACTGCTCAACGAATCATTCTCATAGAACAATCGAAACTGAATGAGAGTAAAATCACCTTTTCCACATGTAATCATTTCTTGAGTCTGAATAAACGTGTGCATTGTGTGTTGTCATAGTCTAAAGAATGCAAAAGTGAAACGATTATTTGCCAAGCCGTTGCTTGCTACAATTCTCAATCGAAATAGCCGAATTTGAAGATGAGCAGTAATTCCGCCGTTGATGTTTCGGAACCTGTGTCGGCACATGAAACAAAGTCTAACAACCGATCGAGTGGACAAACAACGGTTCTCACGAAAGACACAGACCTTTCGTATATCATTGTCAGTGGTACATTAGGGTCTGCATTTTGAATCTTCGTTGACCGGTCGAGCTCATTTTTAAGAGAAAAGTGAATTTTAAACAACAAAACTCTTAAAAGAGTGGAGTGAAACTCAACATGAAAATAGAGAATTTAAATGCGTGTACTTTCGGAATATTCTTTAGCTGGTGTCCACCGGAAGTAGCATGAGATCTGATTATTGGACTGGGGCACCATATAGATGGTAGTAACACAATGTGGAAAAAACAGTCGTAGAAAAATTCGAAATTCAATAGAAATCGACCAAGATTCAAATGAATCTTTGTTGAAAAGTGAGGATTCATTTTGAATCTTCGACCGCTCGACTTTTTGAGCAATGATTCAAGATTCGCACTAAGATTCAAAATGCAGACCCTATGGTACATCATCACCACGTTTCTTATTGAATGAACGATCTTTGTCCCGGTTTGATGCCAGGTCAGCGTCTAGCCAGCAGCACTGCTCTTCTTGAACTATACCCACGCGAAAAAAAAAAGCGATATTACTTCTTTGTTTCCCTTCTTCGTCATTTTTTTCTCGTTCTCAATGTATTGTGTTATTTTCAAACAGAGTTACGATGACTAAACGACTGTCTGATTCAGTTGATTACGACGGTATGCCTTCGAAAGCAATTGAAGGATCGGACAATGGGAATGAACATGTGAGCATGCTCGATCAATCAATAAATGCCAACACAATCTCTCAGAATTCGACTGTTCCCGGAATGCTCCATTTGCCTGTGGAAGTCATCGTACGCATTATTGAAATGTCGGAAATGGATATAAAGGTATGATTTCTAACATTATTTTTAGATCCAAATTATATCCAAATTGCAGACTCGTGCAGTTGTCCGACGAACATGCAAATTAATGGAATCTGCGGTGTCGAAGAGTGACTACTGGGTAAGCTCGCCAGTTTTAGGCTTTCGTTTGACCACGGAATTCGAGAAAATAGGCCCCTATGATGCTCATAAACCGGACCGAATTCGAAAACTTATTTTTTTTCAGGAGCGTAAGGAATGGAGTGTGAACATCACTAAGGTCCGTTCTCTTCTTTTTAATATTTTTTTTCAGAAGTTGCAATTTGCGGATTAAAAAAAATTTGCAAAGTTGTGCAAATTTGGAAACTTCTTTTTTTAGGATTTCGAAATTAGCCGTGGAATTAAGCTGTGCGGATTCAACAGCGGCCGCACTTCCAGCGTCCTCGATATCGTTTCCAAACTGTGCCGACGGTACTACGTGAGCAACCTGCACTTTTACAAGGTAGGCACATTTCTGAACCATAGCAGTACAGAGATTGCAAAACGGATTACACTATACAAATATTTTTGAAAATTCCAGTTCAATTTTAAATCGCTGGCATCGATAGTGGTTCGTGAGAAACTCAATAAGGTGGCGGCACTTTTCCATGTTGAATCACTCGAAATTATCACGACTGAGGTGGAATATGATGACTGGTTTGTATGATTTCATTTGAGAACAACAAAACATTCTGTAAAAAAGAAATGTAAACGACATCGCTCCCTTGAAGCTTTTATGTAAAGAAAGTTTCGTAGTTACTCTGAGAAAAGTCTTTGGGATTGGGATATAAAGATTACAATTACCTGTAAAAGAAAGCCACTAGAAAAAAGAGACAATTCTCGTTCTGGCTTCATGGCTTCATAGTCATTTCTTGATAATCTTATGTTCAGCATGTTTGACTTCGTAAATTCTGTCCATGCGTGCACATTTTCCCTACACGCTTACGGCCAATATCCATTCAAGCACAATTTGGACAAACTGCAACAATTCTCGGACTTGTCCATAACCCAACACGACACAGTGGCAAGTTACATGAATTTGTTCAAAACAATTGTTTTGAAAGCAAAAGAGTTCTTGTTACTGTGTAAGCTCTATTTCAATTCAATTCATTTATCTCAGCAACGCATAATAAGAATTTTGTGGGAGCGCATGGATAGATGGTTGTTTTCTGTGTAATGAGGTAAAGGAGCTAATCGAGTAGCTCGATATTCAAATAATAGCAAGAATGGAGGGGGGTCATGAGATGTCAAGAGTGGCTCTAGTCATTGTCGAATAAGAGAGGTATCACCAGAGATTGTAGGTTGCTCGGAACAATTTTCAAAAAAATATTTCTGATTTCGATCAAACTTTTATGTGAGAGTACCCAGGAGATAATAATTCGATTTATCCTGGTCCCAGGTCTCGGAGCCGGCTTTTAGGAATTCGCCGGTTCTGTCGCCGGAATCGTCATAACTCAGCTTAAAGTTGAGTAGGAAAGCTCGCATAGAGCTCATAATGTGCGGAAAAGATTGCCGAATAACTTTTATGAAGTTAATGAGTACGTATCTCTTCATCACAAAAAGCTATAGGCCAAAAACTAAATTCCAGAATGTTTGAAAAAAATTCTCCCAAGTTAGATGAGCGATAGGTGCTATTTTTATTTCGGATTATGAAAGAGTACAACATGCTGTATTAAAAGAAAAATATAAACAGGGTGATTAGGGTATCACCCGTGGGGTAAAAACTGCGTTGAATCCATTTTTCACGGTATTTTCGAGAAATAAGCCTACTCTAAGTTTGCTCAAACAGTTCAGAAACATCTGAGTTCACATTTATAATTTATATTTGAACATATTGAATTGTAATTAACCACTTCTTGGCCATTAAATTCATTTTCGCACTTGTGCATTTTCCGATGATATGTAGAAAATTCATGCAAAATTTTTTTTACAAAAAAAATATTTATCTTGTATTGTAATGTTTTGTATTGCTATTTAATATTTATAATCATGGATTTTATCGACAAAAATAAATTCAACTATATTTCGAGAGAATAAAAGTGTTTTCGAAAAAAATATGTTTTTGCTAAATTTCTCAGAGCTTCGCCAAATGCGCAAGCGAGAAAATGAATTTAATGACCAAGAAGTGATTAATTACAAATCAATATGTTCAAATATAAATTATAAATGTGAATTCAGATGTTTCTGAACGGTTTTAGCAAACTTAGAGTAGGCTTATTTCTCGAAAATACGGTGAAAAATGGATTCAACGCAGTTTTTACCCCACGGGTGATACCCTAATCACCCAGTTTATATTTTTCTTTTAATACAATATGTTGTACTCTTTCATAATCCGAAATAAAAATAGCACCTATCGCTCATCTAACATGGGAGAATTTTTTTCAAGCATTCTGGAATTTAGTTTTTGGCATGAAACTTTTTGTGATTAAGAGATACGTACTCATTGACTTCATAAAAGTTGTTCGGCAATCTTTTCCGCACATTTTGAGCTCTATGCGAGCTTTCCTACTCAACTTTAAGCTGAGTTATGACGATTCCGGCGACAGAACCGGCGAATTCCTAAAAGCCGGCTCCGAGACCTGGGACCAGGATAAATCGAATTATTATCTCCTGGGTACTCTCACATAAAAGTTTGATCGAAATCAGAAATATTTTTTTGAAAATTGTTCCTCAAAGGTCATGTTTACCTACAATCTCTCGTGATACCTCTCATATATTAATAAAATTTTAAATTACTTATAAGATGATCCACACTTTTCGTGTTAACGTCACCATACAGTTTTTACAATAATTTCTTCTCCAGAAAATTCGGAATACAAGTCGTCAAATTAGGTTTACCCTCACTTTCACACAAATCCAAGACTTCCTGAAGCTCATCGGAGTTTGGTTTTCTAACGGTGCTATTATCAAGATCAATAATCCGGATGTCAAGGTTGGTCTACCATACAAATAAAATGTTATTTACTGTGAGAAATTACCTCTTAAACAATTAATTATTTAGCAGTGTAAAGCGGTGTTACACATTGTCTAATCTATAGATTAGTATAATATATTATATTAGAAGAGACAATTTATAAAAAAAACAATTCCAGGTCGATACCGACATTCTTGGTCCGTCTAGTGGTCCTCATGTTCTCCTTTATTACAAACGACTGACGATTAAGTTTCGACTGCACTGGAACAAAGCCGACGTCAACATTTATTCTGCCCTAGATTTAGAATAGACGTTAAATTACAACTGATGCTGCGCAAAGTTCATGGGGTGCAAGGTGCACATCAGTTTTATGCACCTTTCATAACTTTATTCCTAGTAAAGCTACACCTTCCAAACTTGATACACGGATTGCAAGCCACGTTTGGAATATTTTCCTCTTTGATTGGAGAGATTTCGTCTAGTTTGAGCTGAGTTACACGAGTTTTCCATCCTCAGAAGGTGCATATGCACCCCTGATATTTACAGAGCATCACGCCATCATCTCAACTGTTTAAGCCAAAGTTTTAACACTATTAATAAAACACATTGAAATGTAAAAGTTGGAAATCGTACGATCTTACGGTAATGAACCGTAGTTTGCACCGGATAAAGCTAACAATGGAGAGGACTTCCGGTTTGTTGATATTGCATGCGAAGTGGAAATTCTAGAACATCAAGAAGGCGCAATTCAAACAGCCACAGCCGGCACTTTTGGTCTGCGAGCTATCGCAAAATGAGTGTTAATCGAGTGATAGAAAGTGATTGGTACTGAGAGAAGAGGAGCGCGGACCTCCTCGATAAAGATGATTACTGTAATTGAGAGAAGCAGTAATCGATACTCGGCGAGGTGGAAATGGTAGTGGTCAGGGAGGAGTTTGAAGAGATCTGCAAGCTTATATATTATTGATCGTTCCAACTTCCTATATTCATTTAGAATTTATGGATTCAGTTGCTAACGTTCTAGGGATTGGCACGGCATGATTGGATATTTTGAAGTTGTTATGGTTTAGTCTGAGTTGAGTTCATTTCATTTATTTATCCACCTCGTCATCAAATGGGCTAGAAGAGAAAGAGTGCGTAAAGTCAAAGGATATTCTTTAGTTTCTTTCATTTTGACATAAAAACGTTCTCGATCCTGACCACCCACTGGTGGTTTATAAAAGAAAACTGCCAGTATAGTCTATTCTAAGTATCATAATCCATATTTTCGCCTCTCAACTCACAACTGTAATCGTGCAGTCCAAACTGCCACACGATAGCGTCGATTGCTGCATGGGGAAGAACGAGAAGAAGGGAGAGAGTCACGCCCAGATCGGAGCACGAATCTCGTAGTTCTCAAAGAATAAAGGAATTATATTAAATGAAATTCTTGAATGACAGAATTTTGCTTATTCAGAGTTTTCTTCCCTTGTTAAATTCTGATTCCCCTAAAGTCTTTGCTCGTAGGCGGTACATTTTCTCATATAGAAACTGCCACACGTAATCAATTCAGAATGCGCGAGGAACGTGAACTTTTCATTTCCATGCACACAATCATCCACAGTTCTCTAGATATTTTCAATGTGTAAGCGTAGCAAATATGTAATTAAAGAGATTTAGAACACTTGAAAACAAATGAGGTAAACATGATAAAGATACGAAGTTGGTTACGGAGACATGAGATGGGGAAAGTGTACAGAAAAAAAACACGCAAAAAGGAAAAAAAGACTATCGTACTCTTTATGGTAAGTTGGTAGATCAAAGTAGTCGTATGCATAATGATCGCCGCAACCATGCATAAACTGTGCATGAAGTCGAGAATCTGGAATAACAAATCAAATATCCGGAATAAAATGTGTTTCACCGGACTCATGCAGGTTATCGTAGTCGATGTTCACTAGCGTCAAAGCCAATCACCGATAAAAGGCAATTAGTGATATGTACCTCTTTTGTGGTCTCGTTACTGTATCGGAGACTGCACCAGAATCTGCTCGGGAACATCTTTCCAAACGCGTGCATCGATACGATTACGGCAATCTACAATAGGAATTATTGATTATTTAACATTCCTTTTTTGCTTGTTTACATTCCGAAGAATGACATCGACAAAGAACGCTGGCTTGCTATGGAGATTGAGGCCAAGTGAGATATTTCGTCATTTTGCGGGTGGGTGGGAAATTTGAGAACAATACATACTTCTAGAGGAGTTTGCACGGTTTTTCATTGAAGACTAAAACCACCTTTGGGTAACTCTCATTACACAAACAAGAACTGTCTACGGTTGCACACTTCAGTCAGCGTCTATGCTCTATTTTTCCTATTTTTCCACTCCAATTAACATTCCTGCGAACGTAACCGACATTGTTCTGAAATATTATTTTAATAAATTCATGAATTAATTAAATCTCTTAAATTAAAACAAATTTAGATTAATTTAATTCATAAATAATCTCACCATCACTATAGTCAGCACTCCTGCCATCACTCCCATCGACCAAGCGGGAAAATCGACGTGAAAAACTATGCGGAGAAAGCGAAGGAGAGCAATTGACTGAAAATAATTAAAATAAATATAATTATTTTAATTATATGGAAATATTCCCCCAAAATGGATTCAATTATGCTTGAAAAAGGACTAGAACAATGTGATGAGTTTCAATAGTTGGATGCGTTTCAATAGTATGTTGTAATAGAATTAGTCTTAGGCACACTGTTGGTAAACTTGGTTATGGAGTATAAGGAATCGAAGAAAGAAAAACGATGTGACTAACAACTTCCAGACACGCAACGAGTCGCCACGCAAGTCCGAGGTAATTGAGAACAACCGTGCATTGAAGGATCGAAGTGTAGACGAGATTGTTAGGACGGTCGTAGTCGTCCAACTGGAATTTTAAATAATAAAACAAACTATATTAAATATTAAAATAATATTCTCATGCACTATTCGCATATTCGCCTTCCGTGCATAAATATCGTACTTCTGTGAAATATCGTATAACACGGAAATACAATATCTATTTCAATTATGTATGATGTTATCATCATCAAGTAGAGGGCAAAATGTGAGACTACGATCGCTTTATTTCATCCATTATCTTCATCGATCGGAAGAAATTGCACGAAACAAAGAGATCAAGTTATCACATTTCGCACTCTATTACATTTAAAAGTTCATAAACATGATTAATATAAAGATGGCTGTGCAATGAACCTCAACTCGTTCTGGCACTGTGTGGTAGTACCAGGTAACCAGAGCAGCGTGCAGAAGATCGATAATTAGCGTCGTGAGAAGAAGCGGAATGACGTCAACCTGAGCAATTGTTGATCGATGAGCTTTGATGAGCACCGATGAGACAATTCTTCTAGCTCTAACTACAGACAGAACAGTTTCTTTTCCAGAGCGACAAGGCTATAGTCAAATACGGAAAATCGAGCAGTTTAAATGAGAGTCCTATTTGTTGTTGTTGTCAATCTATTATTCGTGCATTTCCTTTAGTTTTTCTAACCGCGTTTCCTCGTGATTCGCATAAATAATATCATTTTAGTCTCTTACCTTTCGTCTCGAGACGCCGTCTTTGCTTCTGAGAAGGGCGGCGATAATAACGACGGAGAGTGCGCAGCCAATGACACTACAGCGAATAGTGACCAGAGCGAAGTCATGCCAGCCCGGATTGAAGTAGACGATAGGATCCATGCTGAATAGACTTTGAGAAAGTAGCGGTTCAACTATCTCATAATAGGGAAATTGACCGATTTCGCGGGAAAGTGTGCGACAAATGGGGAGCATGTGGAATTGTATCGTTAGTTTTCGAATTCAAATTCTGAAAATCCAAAGAGGAGAAGCGAGTATAATTAAAAATTAACGTGTACTCGTTATGAAAAAATATTCCATCTGACAAAAAAAAATTATTTCACAAGAAGTCGTTCCTGAAGTCAGTAGAGTAAATTTGCGGTTTTAAACGGAAACGGAAATCCTGCCAAAATAGTCATCTGCGGAAACGATTATTTTGGCAGAATTCCGAGATGAGTGAACATAAAAGGCCATGGAAAGGCCAGTTTGTCTTGGTAATATCACGAGAACTAAGACAGCGGAAAGATATGATATCTCTATAAGGAAGGCCGGTCGCTGTCCCTGGAAACCGACTAACAACAACGGGATATGATGACATGATTTTCTGACGCCACATTTTTCAGAGAACAGGGAGGGAGTCTACCGGAAGAATCTTCCTGCTAATTCAAGGGAAAATAGGCACAATGGAGTAAGGAAAAGGGAAAAATAATCGCGAATATAAAGTAATGCAGTAAAAATGGAGCACTCCCATGCAATTAACAAGAACAAATCGGCAGCTGCTGGGAAAAAAGTTTTCACCTCAATATTCGCGGAAAGAAGAGGATTTATAGCACCTGTGCCGATTTGTTCTTGGGGATAATTGTATGGGGGTACTCCATTCCGGGCGATCGCACATAACACCTATCTACACTCCTTTACTCTCCCCTTCTATGGCTGTGAGTATCCCAGTTATTCACGGTGAGCTGAACACACATACAGAGATTTGCGACAGAGGTGAGAAGAGGGCGGGAAAATCTCTTTTTTTTCGGAACAAAATTCCAGGAATTGGCTGACTTCATGAGATGGCATAACCCTTCTAATTAAATATTTTCAACTTCCAATAAGATTATTATGCTAATCAAGTAATTATTTACTCGTTGGGTGCGCTTGGACTAATCGTTGGTCGCCCAAACGACGAGGGTCCTCTGGAAATGAGCGGCCGGATGAAATTGCAATACGCGAGCGGCAAAATTTGCGAGAGCAAACACATTTCTCCCTTGCCTCGTCGCTTGCTAAATGAGAGGGAAAACATGCAAACACATCGAAATTCTCTGAAATTCCATGGGAGTGGTGCTTGCAGTAGGGAACACACGTCAGAACTGCGCGGCTCGGGCGGAAATCGTGTGAGAGTGGAAATTCTATTTCAGGGGGTAGAAGATAAAGAGGGGAGCGGTTGCGAGAAAAGGAGCAACACCCGCGGCTCAATTCGATATGGAATATGAATAGCACCCGAAGTTCGCGGGGTGAGAAAGCGCGCTGGAAACCACAACGCCTCTCAGAGGGAAATAAGCCTACGAATCCATAAATCATCGGGCCCAGCGACGACTTTAAAGGTTTAAACGCCGCGCTCCCCGCGCCTATTAGACTTTGAAGTTGTTCCCGGAACCTTTTTTTCGTTTTCGGTATGCTCTGACTTATGGATCAGTAGACTTATTTCTAGAGGGCACCTTGCTCAATTATTCAAAAGCTCATTGGACGCAGAGGCGGGATTAGACATTTCCTTTCGACGGAAGTTTTCACGGAAGCAACGAAAGATCGGTGACGGCAAAGTTTTTTCTCAGTTTTTTTCTCTAGCGGAAACTCGAGTAATTTGCCGGAAGGAAGGAGGCAATTTGGGGAGATGAGTAATGAGGCGGTGTCTGGCTTTCTCCCATCTACGTTGACAAACTAACGGTTAACCCAATTCACGTCATTGTTTAAGCGGAGGTGTAGAGGACCGAAAAATTAATGAGCGTTGAATCAGATGACGAAAAATGAGGATAAATTTACCAGTAGTCATTGGTGATTGGTAATTTTGACGATGTGAAGATTGATTTTATGCTCGCAGCTCGTAGTTCAAAGTAATAGAGCTGCTGTTTAGAAATCGGAAAAAAAACTTTCAGCTTGTGAGGGGGGCAGCTAAATTTCAATCTAAAAAACGCGTTTTAGGCAGGTTCCTAAATCCACGTTTTAACGATTAACGGTAGTGAGGACGAACTACAAGAACTACTTGATGGTTCGATGGGTGGAAGGGAAGACCTTTACATGCCGGTCTTCTTACCGTCGTAATAACAAAAAGTGCTCATGAATCCTCTCGTGATGCACTCTAATAGAAGATTCTGACAGGAAACGAATGACGGGAATATGAAGAAATGAAGAAAAAAACATGGCACTTATTTGATGCCTTCAATTTGAATTCAGAAACGCGAAATGAAATGTACAAGGTATTATAATATTAAATTTTTCTACCAAAACTTTATTCGACAGGTAGCTCAACCTCAAAAAAGGCTGTAGAGTGAGAGACCGTATAAAATGGAAAGAGACTCTCACTTTTGCACACTATTTCACGACGCTCCCTTTCTGTATGTTTTTGATATCATGAGCAAAGATAAGCAAAGAGTCGGACACGAGTACACGAGAAACTGTTGAAAAAATCGTATTTTATTTTGTTTTCAACAGTTTCTTTCCCTTATTTCTTGTCAAATCTCAAATACTGTGGCGCCTAGGGCGTAGATAAGCAATTGTTATTATTAAAACGCGTTCTCCGTAGTAGCGGGAAAAATTGTGTAGGGGCACCGCACAATCTTTTCAAACTCATCACCAATGATCCATACTTTGGGTATGGAGTCCCCAGGGGCGGGATACACTTCAGCCAAAAAAGTTTTGAAAAATTTTAAAATTTGGCGCGAAAATAGAGAAAATTTTTTTTCGGAGTTGTATTCCGAGACATATATCATTCGAAAGAGCGTAAAAAGTTATCCCAGAAACTCGTTCAGTTTTTAAACTGATCACTTTAGACACAAGTTATGTGTCGAAAACTTCGAACATTTACACTTTTCTCGAAGCAACGAGTCACATCTCAGGTTCTTATGAAAAATAGATCGGGAAAAGTTTATATATTGTGTAGTTTTCATTCTAGAATATGATAGCGTCGAGAAAATTGAAGATATCATGGACAGGACATACTTATTTTGCTAAACAACATGACTCGTTTGTCGACGCGGGTTCGATCCCCGGCCAAAACACAATCTTTTGCAAACTTTTTTCATTGCCTAAACCAATGTTTCCTGTGATTTCAGTAACTTTTGTGATATTTGCAGACATAATATGATATTTTCAAGAAGAAGGGAACAATTTAGCGGTGTTTTATTTTTTGGTCCAATTTCAAGATTTCACACCATGAACCCGGGTTCATGGTGCTTTTTCTCAAAAATATTTTTTCTCTCAAATGTTGCACCAAATTGAATATATTTTCACATTTTGAAGTACTAAAAATATGAATATCTTTTCCAGCCGATTTGAGAAAAAAATATTTTTGAGAAAAATCACCATGAACCCGGGTTCATGGTGTGAAATCTTGAAATTGGACCAAAAATAAAACACCTCTAAGTTATTTGCTTTCTCCTTGAAAATATCATGTAAAGTCTGTTAACATCATAAAACTTGCTGAAATTGCAGGAACGATTGGTTTAGGCAATTAAAAAAGTTTGCAAAAGATTGTGTTTTGGCCGGGGATCGAACCCGCGTCGACAAAAGGGTCATGTTGTTTAGCTAAAAAAGTATGTCCTGTCCACGATATCTTCAATTTTCTCGACGCTATCATATTCTAGAATGAAAACTACACAAAATATAAACTTTTCCCGATCTATTTTTCATAAGAACCTGAGATGTGACTCGTTGCTTCGAGAAAAGTGTAAATGTTCGAAGTTTTCAACACATAACTTGTGTCAAAGGTGATCAATTTAAAAACTAAACGAGTTTCTGGGATAACTTTTTACGCTCTTTCGAATGATATATGTCTCGGAACAAAACTCCGAAAAAAATTTTTCTCGATTTTCGCGCCAAATTTTGAAATTTTTCAAAACTTTTTTGGCTGAAGTGTATCCCGCCCCTGGGGACTCCATACCCAAAGTATGGATCATTGGTGATGAGTTTGAAAAGATTGTGCAGTCTTCCTCCCACTGCTACAGAGAACGCGTTTTAATATTTTATCGTCGCTTATCCACAATCTTGAAAGAGCGCAGAATGCTTGCAGTCACGGCGTTTACTACTGAGAATCTCGAACGTGGGCTCGGCCTGTCGTTTCTGCTCCAAGCGAGGACTGTGGACGAGGTAGACGGCTTCCCATCTTCGAGGCGCTGAAAGGATAAATATTTGGTAATTATGTTAATTAGGGAATTTCGAATACTCCGGCAAGGTGCGAGAAAGTTATAATGAAAGTCATGTGGAAGTACATCAATGGCTGTGTTGCTATTTACTAGTTAAATACAAGTTACTTATCCTTAAAACTACTAGATGATAGGTTCTCTCCTTAGATTCAAGACATTAAAAATCTAAACACAAGCTCAACAAATCGATGCGCAATGAGCAGAGCAAATTCACTACTTTAAAAATTAAGGATGACGCTGCGATTGTTTATTAAACTTACTGTCCCGTTTGTTGTGTCCCAAGGAGGCCTGGGAGGAAGCATAAGGCACGAAAGAGAGTAGAACACACAAGAGGAGGAATGAGATTTTCATTCCAACTGTTGGATAACTCGCATCCTTTCCACTTTAAAACTGATGCTAACCAAAGAAGGACCCATTACAGAATATGGGAATGCTTCAATGGCAAAGTGTATGGGTAGGTATTGAATCGAGAGAGGTGCTTGAAAGAAACACATGACTAGTTAAAAGCTAATAGTGGACAACTTCATCTTTTGTAAATTCTCTTTGAGATCAAATAAGAATAAATAAAAAAGAACCAACTGGTAGAGTGCTCTAACTCTCTCTTCCTTCTGCCCTCACTCTCTGTATACACTCCTCACTCTCTCCTGTATCGAAAATTCTGGGAATTGTGCGTTCCTTACGCGAACGCACTGGTATGTGGTTGGGTGTGGAGTGGATGTCGGCGGGGATGGGCGCCCAGGTAAACAGTCTATAACTTTATCTCTCCATGATATGAGAGATACTCTCGTAGATCTACCTCTCTCCTACATACAGGACGAACTTTCTAAGATGTCTACATCTAGATACAGTCTTATGACGACGTAGTGTGTGAACCTGGGACGTTTATCTGCCCAAGTGGGAGTTTGCAAAAAAAGCTCCAAAAAGTATACTACATCTGTTAGCGTTGATAGTGAAGACGAACTAATTGAACTAGGGTTGCTCGTTCGGTATTGATAGTACGGTTCCCTCTCCCCTCTCTCTTATCACTCATCCTTACTTCGGCCTCTCGCGAGGTCAACTCTCTCGCTCTCGCCTGAGTAAGGAGAGAGGTGGGGTCAAAGCCGTACTACGGCTTTTTATCCGTACTAAGGGAATATGTTCAATGCTTTTGCGAATTTAGAAAAAAAACAATAGAAAATTCCAATTTCTAACATTCAAACAATGCGAATCTGAGTAATTCTATAAGTAATGATTCTTATTAATTTAATTCTATAATAAAATAGTAATGAGTAATATCAGAATGGGACGAAAGAAATCAACAATCTTGAAATTTTTGAAAAGTCTTCCGTGCTTCCGTCACAGCTTCTCAAACAAATTACATCTACGAACATTACATAATTTGTTTACTTAATGACTTCCTTTTCATTATCGCAAGGATTGGAAGGGGGAAACTTGGCTGCTGCATTATCTTTAGGATAATGCTGCACACGTATTATTTTTCGAAAGAAAATAATTTTCTGCATTCGCACAACTTTCCAAAAATATACCAAAAAGTTGGACGATGGCGAGGAGTTGAACCCGCGGGGCAAAATTGACGGCACTGGCGCGCTACCGCCTGAGCCATTGAGGCACACTCCCATTCGTCACTGCTAGAGGTATGCAATTGAGTGGATTGACTTGAGTCTTGCAACTGCCGGATAAATATTCCTTAGGAATCAGTTTTACTTTTTTGAAAGTTGTTTGGGGTTGCTCCCTAGCTTCCTCTTTCCATTTTTTTAGCAACATTTCAGTTCTCTTTCCGTGAGGCACCTTGTGAATAAAAACAAGCAAGCGAGAGAGAGAAAGAGTCTCTTCCCAAGCCGGATCCGGGTCAAATGCCGTAGTACGGCGTGTTATCTCTCCCATTTGACCTCCCCTTCCTTACTAAGGGAGGAGAGTGAGAGAGAGCACTTTGAGGGGCCGAAATACCGATATCAATACGGTACGGACATCCCTAAATTGAACTATCAGATTGTGGGAGTACTGGCAGTGAGGACGAACTACCAGAACTACTTGATGGTTCGCTGGCTTGGAAGACCCTCAAAGACGTCTTCTCGTTTTGTCAGAATGACAAAAAATCCCATGGTGATACACTCTAATAGAAGATTGTGATAGGAAACGAATTAAGAAATGGGAGAATGAAAACACGCCGCTGATTTGACGCCTTTAATTTCAACTATGCTATATTTTTCATCTAATTGTGATCAAAAATGGATGAGTAGTAACGAAATGGATGAAAACAAGCCGTATTTTATGTCATTTCCGAATGTGTAGTGCGCCTCCGGTGTAGATACATTATTAATAATATTATTTTATCATCATCTATCGACTTGTGCGGTAATGAAATGGCGGAGAGTGGGAAGGATGGCGAGCTCAGCTGGCCACCGGCGGGCGAGGCCTGGGGTCGAGTAAAGCGCTGCTTCTCCTTTTACGAGGCGCTAAATGGGTGCATAATTGATAAATAGTTATACTAATTAGCTAATATATGGCTAATTAAGAAACCTCCGGCGAATTGCAGCGATGGATCGGCGTCGCGCGTGTGGGCAACGCGCCGGGAGCCCGTCTCAATGGTCTCTGCAAGGTTTTCGATGTTCGATGCGCAATACATAGAAGTAAAAATTTGAGGATGACATTGTGATAATTAATTTTAATTACTTATTTAGCTTATTTACTGTAAAAAAACTTACCGTCCTTCTTGTTGTATCCCAGGTAACCTGGGAGCAAGCACAATGTACGAAGGAGAGCAGAACACACAAGAGGAGGAGTGAGAGTTTCATGACTGTTGGATATCTCACCTCCTTTCCCTCTTTTAAACTAATGCTAACTGCTATGGAAAGTGTCCATGAAAGAGAATGGGAATGTTTCAATGGAAATGATATGGCGAAGTATATGGGTAGGTACTCAACAGAGAAGTGGTTGAAAGAAACACACAACTTCACATCGCTTACTGGAAAGCTATCTTGATCTATGTGCATACGGAACATTTATCTTGATATCTATGCACCTGAAAATCATTCATTCATTCATTGTTTATTCCGTCAGAGTATCGCATACAAGAAAAATAACTGTGAATGCGGACAAGAAACGGATGTCCGTCGACGTAGTCGAATCGGTTTTGTGCATGGCAGCAAGGGTATGGGGAAAGAAGGGTTAGAGCCAATTCTTAACAATTGATTCAGGGAAAAAGGAGTTGGGCTGGGAGCGGATGAATTTCCGGAAGGAATCTCGGGATAAATCAACCGATGGGGAAGGGAGGGAATTCCAAATTGATATGGTTCTGGAGGCAAGGGCGGTGTGGGAATTGGGAGGAAAGAAAGGCAGAGAGATACGGAAGTGATGTGAATTACGGACAAATCTAGTAAGAGGAGAACGAGTGAGGAGGGAAGAGTGATCAAGTTCATAATTCCTATGAAGAATGGAATGGAGAAAGACAATATCGGTGACAAATCTACGGCGTTCTAAAGTTGTTAGATTTAGGGAGCGTAAACGATTACAGTAGCTTACTGAAGGCAGAGAACAACGGAAATAGAGCTTCCTAGTGAAGTCGCGCTGGACACGTTCAATATTTTTGGTAGTTTCAACGGAATTAATGGGGTTCCAGATAATGGAACAGGTCTCTAGACTAGGAAGAATAAATGCTGTGAACGATTTCACATAAGTATCGATACAATTACTGCGGAAAGCTTTGAAAAGGAAGTGCATTTTAGAATTTGATTTCTTAATAATTTCTTTGATATGTTCAGAGAAACAAAGAGAAGGGGTGAAAACGACTCCTAAGTCCTTAACAGTCTTTTTGGGTGTAAGGGCTACATTATTGATATGGAACTGTCTACAAGGGTTGTGAAATGAACCTAATTCATTGAAATTCCTTCTTGAAGAAATTATATTGAGCAACGATGGTTAGTAATACATTTCTGTTGATAATTTTACACATAATTACGGCAGTGCAATCCTCAAATAAACCCTCTCGAAATACATATTATTAAAGCTTCAATATCGTATATTTTCAAGATATTCCAGATTCTTCCGCAAACTTCTCTGTCATTGTACAATGCTGACTCGGCTTCAGCTTGACTAGGTGGGGTGAAATTTAGTGTCGACATGTCCCTACATGTCTGATTAAGATGAATCTTTTGGATTTAGCTCGATATCTTATCTCTGACCCGAGTTACACCTCCAAAACCACGCGCGCTTCGACTGTTGTGAGAGGAAAGTCGCGATGGGGAGAGGGGGAGGCGGAGCCTATTCGCCCTTCTTTCCAGGGGCATAGAGCGCTTAATTGGAGATATTTTGATGTTGTGTCAAAAGATAAGTATTTTGTGAAGGTATGGAGAGTACATTGGCGTCTCAATTTGGAGGATTGAACATGTCAAAGTGGGGCGGGAGTGGAGGAGCATAGCGCGCATTTGCAGAGAGGATGTAAATGCTTGCATGGCTCAGTGAGTTGAGCGTTTGCATAGTGATCGCACATCCGCAAGTTCAACTCCCCTTTTGCGAAAACCGTTGCTATTTACAGAAAAAAGGGAATGTCGATACTCTCGTATTCTCGTACTATTTTTGCAATCGAGAGCACAATTCAGGATCGCCGATTTTGATTCCTTTTTCTCTTGTAATATTCCTTGAAAAATCAAGAGAATAGAATGCGGGTCTATCAGGAGTTGTGAGTTCATTGATAAGCCCAATTTCGACGATTTCGAAATTAAATTAACTTTTTCTACACCTCAACGTTCTCCGATCAACCCTGATATAGGCGCAATCGATTGCACTCTTCAAGACCTCCAAAACAAGCTATAATATGACTCATATCGTTTCGAATTACGCTTGTGCTCTCAAATTCTCATTTTTTGTCGAATCCGGGTGCGCGATAAGTGGGCGGACGTTGTGGACCCTAAGTATGCCATATTTTTTTCTTTACGAACAGGCCTAGGTTGACCCAACATTGCATATAACGATTGGGAATAAATATATGTAACAGCAAACATAGGCTTATTGAGAGTCGATATGTAATCGGTAGGCGATGAATTTCACAAAAAACAATTCAGAAGAGAAGAACTCAGTTCAGTGGACGCGAGCGGAGAAATTGAAAATGAACAAGGAGTTCAACAAACTCAGACAACTGGACAATGAACAGTTTCGATTTGGGAACACCTCTGAGGCAAGCAATACCAAATGCATGCCAAAACACGCCTACCACATGATTCCAAACTCATAGGAGGGGGGACGTGGAATGAACATCCCCTCTCGATTTGCCCGTTCTGTAAGGTTGGCAGGTCGGTGGAATGACGTGTTACGATACGATTCGACAAGTACCTTCTACCTTCAACGCATGACTGCTCTATACAACGATCTATGCTGATTTCAGTAATTTTGTATTCAGTTTAGGTCCTACCTTTCATCAAGAAGCATCTTCCATACACGTGGGCATTAGTCGAGAAGAAGTGGGCGCCAATCAAGACTGAACTAGAGAAGATGACCAAGGAGACGCGCGCGTACTTACATGGAGTGAGCAAGTTAAATAATATTTCTAATAATTTATAAAAAAATCACAAATAAAATAAGTTTTTTTCAGATTGAGGAACTTATTCTGGAGGTTATCGTGAAACTGAGCCAGAATGTCGATGAGAACCTTGATGTATTTACGAACGCAGCACTTCGAGAGGGATCGGCGCTAGTGAAGAAAGTGAGTTAGACATACTTCACCTTTATTAATTACGAATTTCGATTATTGAAAATTGCGAGCTGTATTGTTTCTTTCAGGCGGCTGTAATGTACCAGGAGCTTCCGGAAACGAACAAGATAGAGCTGGAAATTTACAGTTGCATTCGTACCCTGACCCGTGTTTTTGTAGAAACAGGAATTTACGATCAGTACCAGTCCATATTTGATGAATATATGAATGAGAAATGACAGCAGTGAGCTTGGTATTTAATCTGGTTCTATTTGAATTGATAAAACATTCATGCCCATCTATTTCTTCGTCTTTTACTTTTGTTCAATCGATAGAAAGTAATAATTTATATAACTAAACAAGGATAACTACATTATGAAATAAACTTTTTTGCTCAAAATTATAAGTTTGTACCGTATTTTGCTTTCAATATATAGGTTTGTGTGGGTTTCCGGCCACCCGCGTCAAATATCAAAAAGCAATATTCTCAGTTTTTCGAACATATATCTGCCGGGTTTGCGCGGAGCCCATTTCAGGTCGATTTTCGGACTCCACGCATGTATTTTACCCTTGGACCGACTTTTCAGCATACGCAAGTACGGACCTATTTCATCCGGTCAGAAAGTGTCAGATATTTCTGATTCAACTCCTCTCCCGCACTTGTGCAATGTTGACGCCGCTTCAGCTCTCCTTCTCCAGTTTTTCTCCAGTTTACTGTTTAGAAGAGTGACTCATCCCGTCGATGCTTCGTTTCTTCGGCAAGAATAGTTTACATTCTGCCGCTTCTTCACCAGTTTCTCTGCGATACAAATTCTGAGCGCTCCCTCATCAGCATCGGTCCTGAATCTGTTGCTCTTTTTGCGCTTTCTGTCATGTCAAAAGGAATCAGATCGGCGACTTAGAAACCTAAACTATTATGTTTCTAAGTCGATGGTTTCCTGTCACCAACTTCCTCGTCAATGCACCACTTGTCGCAAAGGGAACAACTGCTTTATCTCTGGCATCTCGGTCTTTAAAACTTGCGAGAGACCAGCTAAAAAGTTCGGAGGAAAGAGAAAGATAGCCTAGGATCTTACACAACGGATGTGATCACAACTCGCATCTCTCAGAGACGTGAGAGAGGTCGCGACACCATTGAACTTATTCAGTCGTCTTTAAGTAGCCTAGACCTTGGATTTCTGGATTTATGGATTAGGGGACTTAATTCCAAGGCAGAAATTACCTATCTAATGCTATCTAATAGCAGGCCTTTAGTGAAGTCCAGAGAATTGTTCACCTCCGCGGTGTGCTAGTTGACATTGTCCCGAACGTCCTACTGAATTCGTTTTCAATTTATTTTAATATATCTAATCTCCAGATGCTTCTTCTCATCTCCGTTTTTCTTCTCGTTGCAGGTGCCGGAGCGGCCGATATGAGCAAGGTAAATTGCATTAAGACTATTTCAATGCTAATTGTATTATTATTGTAACGATTTAAAATATTAATTTCAGATAATGGACGCGTGCAAAGAGGTTGATATTGCCTGCAACCAGACTGCAATGGAGCTAATCTTCACTGAGGAAGCAACCAAGATCGGCAGAACTGTGGATGAACACACGGAGAAATGCATGAGTAAGCTATATTTCTGCCTTTACAAGAGTATTCACGCTAGGTATTACCAGTGGGCGAAAGCAAGGTACCATTCCTTTCAAACATTACAATGTTTCTTCAATCAGCGCTTTTCCTTTTTTCAATGAGTTTTAAACATTGCGTCCGTGAGAACGTATTAGACTAGTTTGCAGTATATATGCCACATATGAAAATATGTTTTCGTTGCTTCAGTGCGTCGCACAGTTTTTCAACGGTAAATTGTGACAAATTTCACGACCTCGTTTTCAGAAAAGGAGGAATCAATGGAGTGGACACCGATGCAGAAATTCAAAATGAGTCGGGAGTTCGCTCGAGTTGAACGCCTCGACAGAGACGAGTATCGATTCAAGAACACATCTGAGGCGAGCACTTCTGCTGCATACAAAATCCGTAGAAAAGTAATTGTAACACCCCCAAAACGAGTTTCATATATGTGAGTTTTCTCAAGAACGAAGCCCAATCTCTCAAAAGTGACCTTTCCTTTCTTTTATCGGAATATTTCTGTACGTTGACGCACCCGCGCACATAAAAAAATAATAATAAACATATTAAAAAACAATTATATCACTTTATTGTTGTATCCAGGTCTATCCATTCATCAAGAAGCATCTTCCGTATTCGTGGGCTGCGATAGAGAAGAAGTGGGCGCCCATCAAGGCTGAGCAAGAGAAGATGAGTGCGGAAACACGCGCGTTCCCACAGGGAGTGAGTTTTTGTTAATTATTGTTAATTAGATTATGTATTTCATTCATTTACAAAAAAAGTGCCCTAGAAAGAAAAAAAATAGCAAACCGGCTTTACTGGTGAGCTCGGACAGAGTGTCACTTTTCGACGTATAGTCTTCTTGATTCCGGTTCAATTTTACCTTTACAATATATATTTATCACATCAGGCGAGGACGTGGTATCAGTCCAGTACAGACTCAGAGAAAAATTACTTCGCGATGCCTGCGAGTTAATCATTAAATTACTTAGTTACTGCAGAGAGAGTGTGGAAAGTGTGGATAGCTTAAGTAATTTAATCATTAAAGAAGGCCTCCCACGAATATTTGGTCACATAGACTGCCAACGTAGTGTTGTTGGGCGCGCTCACCCGAGCACATTGCAACGCATCCGAAATTCTACCGTAATCTATAAATCAATATATTGGTGCTCAAATGGCCGCAAAGGTACCAAGAATCGACAGGCAAAGCGTGCTAGGACCAGAAAATAGGAAAATGAACGGAGGAAAATGAAGCTGCCAACAATATAATAATGTTTCCCCCTATGGATAATATCGGTTTTCATCTAAAATTTAATAATTCTCGCAAGGGAATGCTTAGAAATTGCCCCTAACGATAGTGTGCGCGCTCCATATTTTTTTCGATGAGCCAAATACAGTACACCTGAAAAATGCGACCAATAATGGAGCGCGCACATTAGCATTAGGGGCAATTTTCTAGGCATTCCCTTGCGAAAATTATTATATTTTTTTATGAAAACCGATATTATCCATAGGGGGAAACATTATTATATCGTTGGCAGCTTCATTTTCCTCCGTTCATTTTCCTATCTTCTGGTCCTAGCACGCGTTGCCTGTCGATTCTTGGTACCTTTGTGGCCATTTGAGCGTCAATATATCGATTTATTGATTACGGTAGAATTTCGGATGCGGTGCAATGTGCTCGGGTGAGCGCCCCCAACAACACTACGTTGGCAGTCTATGTGACCAAATATTCGTGGGAGGCCTTCTTTAACTCGCATGCATGGCGAAGTAATTTTTCTCGGTGTGCCTTCTCAGTTTAGACGAATGATTTCGGTTGGGGTCGGGGAATTTTAAATAAATTGTTAATTACAGATCGAGCAACTTTTTCTGGAATCTGTGGTTCGATTGAGTCAACTTGACGACGACGACAAGATTGCTTTCATGAAAGCAGCAATTCAAGAGGGAACGGCGATTGTGAAGAAAGTGAGAGTGAAACGAATAGAATTAATTAGTAAACACATGTTTTCGCCATAAAACGTTTTTAGGATCACGGTTCTCTATGGTTTCATTTCTTGTAGATCGGTTCTCCAACCTTTTTTTTTTAAAAACGCATTCCCCGTGCCCCCTCGTTCGCACACAGAAATGAGAGAGCGCGTGGAGGGTAGACGATCTGTTCTCTACGAAAAAAAAAATTCTTCCAGGCGATTGTCATGTACAAGGAACTCCCGGAGGCAAACAAGCTGGAGTTGGAACGCTACAGCTGTGTCCGTACCCTGTCCCGCGTTTTTGTAGAAATGGGACTTTATGATCAGTACCAAGCCCTACTTGATGGCATCGTCAACGCTAAGTGAAAGGACAACGCAAATTGCCATGTGCTCATCATAACTGTCAGAATTTTTGCTACTCCATTAATTATGTCGAATCCAATAAATGTATTTGTTCAACGGGTAAAGAGCAAGAAATAAAGCTATTTTCGCATCCCTACTCTACACTCACGTTTTTCCATAAAAAAACTTTCAAAAACTGATAGTGGATCACTCTCACAGACTCTCTCGCTCATATCCTCGTTCTAGAGTGTTGAATGATGTGCGCCTATACACAGAGAATGAATATACTAAGATGAGACACCGAGTATATAATATACTCAATATTGAGTATATTCGCGCGTCGAGAGAGCGTGCGAAAACGAGAGAATATGCTCAATATTGAGTACATCCTATACTCGGTGTCATATCTCAGTATAGAATATACTAAATAGTAAGTATATTCATTCTGGGTGTAGTTTTCCCGTTCCCCAGCACTCGAATAATTTCAGTTGTACTCTCTGTATCTGTTATCTCCGAATAATTCCATACAACGGCGTCAATCGATAATGTTGGCACTACTCTAATTGTGCAATCAAGTGAAAGTACGAGCAGTATATTTCCTGATGTGATATGTTCTTGATGTCCTTGTTAACTCAAGTTTCGTTGCATCTACGCCTTTTCGAGATAACTTCACGTTGGAAAGTGCTAATTTTGTTCCAATCTTAGATCCCTAATTTCCGTCCTCTACGTTTTCAGCATTCTTAGTTCGTTAGAGCATTTAGAAGTTGGAAGTCGTCATGGCACTTACAATTTTTGAATGTACGCATGCGCTATGTAGTATTCAATGCTTCTTTAATGCTTCAATGATTCAATGAATGCATATTTTCTAAATTTTTGTTTTTCTTCTTAAAAAAAGTCCTCCCTTGTTATGTTCTACTGCATGCATTATTCTATGAATTGCATTTACACGAAAAATCATAAATATCAGCAGTGCATTTGGCTACGGAAAGAATGGCAACAAATGACACAATTTCCAGATTTCAACAAGTAAGTCAGCAAGTAACAACTTTTGCGTATCCCATTAGATTTCACGACTAAGTTTGCTAAGATGGCAATTATGTATTTTTATAGAGTGATTTCTTGAATAAGTTGGACCTGGGCCTTACTTCGCTTCTGATAGCTGCGGGGATTTTCACCCTTCCACAAGCGGTGTTCGTATACTATCGGTGAGATAGAAGACTAATTATTAGTGAGCGAATGCATTTTGGATAGGATACTCACTCTGCCCACGTTCAAATCACAATTTCTCATGAAGATTTTCGTATTCAACGGTGTTATGGTGAGGAATATACATTGCTTCCATAATGCTCTACTTGTTTAGAACATCCTTTATTACCTAATGAATCTGGCGACAACTCAATTCACAAATTGGCCATCGACTTTCGGAATTTACTCTTGGCTAAATCTCACTATTATCCCGCCAATACTCAGATTTCTACTGGTCTTAATTTTTTCAAAATTTTAATAAACTATATTTTTATAGAATTTTGCTATATGTGCGCAATGGCAGTCACAATTATTCATTTCGCTGAATCGTCTTATATCAATGAAGCATGACTACGTTGAAAGAGGTTTGTGCGAATGAAACATGTGAAAATATAGAAACATTATCGATTATATTGAATAGTAATATATTCTCCAGCATGGTCTTCTATTCTATCGGTGCTCCATTTGGTCTTCGTTCTTGTTTAGTTTTGTAATCTGCGTACCGATTATATTCAGTGGATATCGATATTTTAAGGTATCGATGAACAAGAATAACTAGAGTTTGAAATTCGGGTAAATAATCGAATTAGCTCTCTTCATTTCGCACACTCTCTACACCGGCGGACAGGTGAGAGAGTGTGCGAAATGAAGAGAGCTAATTCGATTATTTACCCGAATTTCAAACTCTAAGAATAACGTGTTGACAATTATTTGAGAGGGTACTGGAAATTATATATGTTCCAGGCAAAATACAATTGTGGATATTCCAATTGAAATTGTTGTGAGGACATCCTCCACTGGAAAAAAATATTTAAAATGAAAAAGAAACAATTTTTTTGTTGTATTTTTGCACCTATTATAGATTGAAGTAGGCCACGGCGTGTTTGCTTACGTGCCGGGAGCAGCGGAGGGAACGGCGGTATTAGTTAATTATTTAATTTAAAAAAAATAATTTACCGAATTTCCCGCTAAATGTTTAGCAAAACCAGGCCCAGTTTCATAGTTTTGGTGTAAGTTTAATGCTAATTCAGGCGTACTATCTGCCCTCTCAAATGCATCAACTAGGATTTGCGATCATCACTCTCATTGTCAATATTCTCACACGTATAGTGTTGAAGACGATGAGAAGCGACTATAACACCAGTAGCCGAGCCCGTCCGGAGCAGGGTAATTTCGAAAATATTTTCAAAAAAGTTTGTAAACTTTTCATTTTGTGACTTTACAAATGCGTTTATAGGAGCTGTAGCTTTGTAACTTTGTAACTTTTAAAATGTTTTTAGGAGTTGTGACTTTGTGAGTTTACAAAAGTTGTAAATATGTTTATTTACAAATGTTTTAGGCTTTCTGCTTTCTTCATTCTGCTCTACACTCGTGCACATTTTAAATGACGCCGTTCTCGTAAGCCAATTTTTTTAACACTATTGTGGAATAATTTAGCGACAGAGTAACTAGAGAATCAAAGTTGAGAGAAGTTAGTGACAAAAAGAGGATTAGATGTGCTCCGGTCAGCCGGGCGGCTTCGAATGCTTACCTCTAAAATGGTTGATTATCGATTGATTTAGTTGCTTGTGATCTACGGTGGTCTGATTGGCGTCTCCTACTCGATCACTCTCTTCACTGCAATATCAACGACTCTTCCATTCTGGACGATGATCGGATTCGCGCACACAATGAGGTTTACAAATACACGAAACTCTCTCGAATGTCGACTTCTAGACAATCACTCTCTGGACGAGATAGTGTGCGAAATTGACATCTAATAGAGTCTTCTTTCTGATAAAGTTAGAAGAGCAGTAACTTATGAAGTGCCAGTGAATGTTTACTTCTAGGGCTCCCACTTACAGAAAAATGCAAAAGTTCACTTTGTCTCCTAGTGCCACTGACGTTCTTTGATGTGAGATAACGTGAACTCTCTTTGCAAACGGCGAGAGTTTCACTGCATACTCGGCATAGCGTGAGTACTGTTGGACAATGAGGTGTTTCAAGCTTGCCATAAATTAAGAAGTTCGGATAGTGAAGTGATTCGGTTGCCCTCGGTTTCATCAAATAAATATTGTCTCCCCTTTAGACGAGCTGTGCTATCGGGGACTCCGTTCGAATCGACTTCTTCCATTGGAACTCCGCAGACGAACACGATTGCACCCATCTTACACAGTTCCAGAAATTGATACTTTGTTTATTTGATAAACCCATATCAAGCGAGCTATTGTAAGAGACATTTCAGAACTCTGAAGGACTTGTTAGTTCATCTTCCCTACTTTGACAGGAGGAATATCATGGAGGTCTCGTAACGTACGTATTACATTTATAAAATGATACGATCATACCAAAAAGCCGAATAACGAACTTCCGTTGTTTACCATAGCGACCCTCTCGCTTTTGCGTGCTCTCTCGTCTCGGTAAACACAGGAAGTCCGCAGTTCAACATTTTGTTTGATCGTATCATTTTATAAATGTGATACCGTATATGCGAAACATAGTTCAAAGATCAATAACAATCGTCCATCTTCCTGCATCTACTTCTCGTATTTTTCACGTGCAAACTTTCTGATTGATATTTGTAGTTTTGCATTGTTCCACTAATCCCTTGTTCTTCGGTCGTAACATCAACAACAAAACACAAGATGGAAGTACTTTACAGACTGATCTTTGATCTCTTCGACATAATCAAGTAACATAAATCGCACACAAGAAGTAAGTAGTTTATCGTCCATCGGAGCTTTCTTCTACCTACTTATTCTCCTTATTCTCCTTATTCTTTCTGCTTCTACTCTTCATGCTCTTCTCAGTTCTCTCCTCATTGAGCGACTTTACCTTCTCCAGAGTATCATCCTCATCCGACTTAGACTGAAAATACATTACGGTAGACAATCGAATCGTGGACTGACGAGATGGAGTACTGTAGCCTTGAAGGTTCGTATTGCTACCGTACCTCTTGGTATGTATGCTACAGCATGCCGTATCCCTTGGTATACTGTAGTCTAGATACCGAGGATACCAAGTTACCAAGGTAGATATCAAGGACTACAGTATACCGTACCCCTAGATACACTGTAGCCTAGAAACCAAAGACTACATTATACCATACCCCTTGGTATACTGTAGTCTGAACTGAACATCAAGGGGTACAGTATCAATGCGAGTACCTGGTACTGTCCCTTGTTGATCTTGTCCTGCCTATCCTGCTCCATTTTGTCCTTCTTCTTGCGCAGCTCTGATTTGCTCGGCGGCTTGACCTACAATCGATCGCTACTGAGATCTACCGTATACCGTAGGCTCGAAGTAAAGCTACCGTATACCTCAGGGTACGGTTTGTTCTTGTTGGAGAGGTCGCTGGGGAGCTTGGGAGGAGAATCGTCCTTCTTATCCTCGTCTTTCTTCTCCTCTTCCTTCTTCTCGTCCTGAAATATCGGTTGGATATACCGAATGTACATTATTGCTACCGTACCTTCACAGACTTTTGCTCGCTCTTCTTTTCCTCTTCCTTACTTCCCTCCTGCAGAATCGATTTTGTCAATGATATTTACAGTAATCCCGATCTACCGTACCTTAGCAGGAGCAGCCTTATCCTCTTCTTTCTTTTCTTCCTCTTTCTTCTCCTCATCAGTCTTTTTATCCTGCGATGTCGGTTACAGTATCCAAAGTACTCCTCGATTACAGTACCTCAGAAGAAGGGTTCTTCGGCTCTTCCTTCTTCTCCTCTTCTTTCTTCTCGTCCTATAATATCGATCAATATCTACAGTAGCCCGTGCATACCGTACCTGTGCCGGAGCATTCTTCTCATCCTCCTTCTTATTATCTTCCTGAAATATAGATTTACTGTATTGCATCTACAGTAGTACTACCGTACCTTGGAAAGATTCTTCTTTTCTTCCTTTTTCTCATCGGAGGCTCCAGGGGGAGTGTTAGGGGCTGCCCCTCCTCCCTCCTCTTTCTTCTCCTCCTTCTTCTCCTCAGGTTTGTCAGCCACCTTCTTAGGCGGCGTCGGGTCCAGCAAGGAAAAAATTACAGTAATCAATCGATAATTGCCGGTTGCCGTAATCCTACCATACTTACTTTCGTCGACGCGGCGAGGACGGCGGTCTTGACAGACTTGACGCTGTCTTTGGGCGTCGCTGCAGCACCGGCGACCGCTGCAGCCGAGGCAGAGGGCGTTGCCTGCAAGATTGCATAGGGATGATGCAATCGACGATATCTGTCAATTGGAAAGGCGAAAACGATAAGAATGGATAGTGATGATGCAATACCTTCTTCTTGCGACAGGCGACCAGAAGAAAGACGATCGGGAGCAGGAATGGAGCGAGAATCGTGAGCGATAAATGTAGAGAGGTGGACATTGTGGGAGGCGAGCGACTACTCGGTGTGGAGAAAATGGGAAGAAGTGAGGGGAGGAGGAGATGAGAGGGACGAAAACAAGAGGAGAATAGAAAATCGATTTGCCTAGCAGGCAAAGTGAATTCGTAATTGGTGATTGGAAGGAACGGCTGATGTTGTTTTTAAATCTTGTAGAATGGCCGGTTTTTCATTCACGTGCACAGATTTTGAAACTTGGAATGAAGACATCATTAAAATTATTTATCAAGGTTCTACTCAGCAGCAAGCAGATCGATTTCTGCTTGGATACTGGGGAAAATGTGCATGAATGCTCTATACTTGGTCCGTAGGCAGATAAACATTTCCAACTCTGTCTTTACTGTATGCGGAAGTTCCTCGTATAGCCTCACGGCCTGAAGATATGTGTTTTTTTTAAAATGTCTATCGTAAGAGCCTTTGTCCTCCGAGTAATACTACTGTCCGTTAATAGCGACCACTCCTAACAATATAAAGTTTAGACGATATCGATGGCCATACAATTAGTTCACTCTAGAAATGATCAGTCGAAAAATGCCTTTGTCTGAAATAATGGAGCCCAAAGGTTCCGTTCCGGTTCGTTCTGGTTCAATCCTTTGTTATCCTTTGTTCTCCCTCTCATTACAACTTTTCGACTGACCACCTCTAGGTTAACTCACTTCTTTCAACAGTTTCGCAGTCTCCCTCACAATTGCGTCACTTCGTTCCCTTTCTGTGGCATTACTCTGACTGACTCGAACAATGGCGTCAAGAACGAGTGGTTTTATCTGCATATCGAACGAATTAAAAATAATTTACAGGTTAAAAAAAAAAATTTTTCCTGACCGCTCTTCCGTATGCTACAGCATCTTCACTTAATGAGTCCAGCTCCATTACAATTGTTTTCATTCTCCTTTTTAACACGTAATAAGAAGCCGGGAAATGCTGTTTGATGAAGGGAACTACCTAAAATATAACAACGCAATTATACCCTTCTACAAATTCATTTTCGTTTTGCCAATATCTACTTATTATTACGCATATTATACAAGTTAAGATTGATATATATCTTTTTTGATGTTATGCTTTAGTATTCCTTACCTGAGCGCTGTCGTTGAATCGGATGCTTGAAAAATTGAATACACTGAACCTCCATGAATCCATGTTTGCGATCACTTGTTCCGCTGAATTCCAATCTCTCATTTCCGGTGTATCTGTGATAAATATTCGAATTATTGTGCAAAAATATCATTATTCCATGAGAAACAAATCGATGATGCATCTTTACGTATTTTTCATTGGCAGACTCTACCAAATAGCAAAATGATAAATAAAAAGAGGAATACACCGAAAAAGCGAAATCCAATTACTAAGCAAATCACTTTTTAAAACTGCTCTGTGACTCCTCTGAGGAGTCACTTTCGACCTGTGATAGCGAATTTCGCCGAGGTCGAGACCTGCTTTTGCGGATCCCTAGTTAGCAACTTACTCAGGCATGTACTCGCATGCCCTTCGGGATTTTTGCCGATTCGCTTGGCATCTTCAATAAAAATCGATACAATCGCCGTTTGATTGCAGGCTATTCGAGGCCGGCACATTTCCATGAACTGAAAGGCTTCACATTTGTCTAATAAATTGTGAGTCATTGTATGGTACCCAGCCGGTATCGAGTGCACCGACGCTTCCAATATATAGCGCAGTAATAAACAGAAGGCGCATCTGCAATTTTTTGAACAAAAAATATATTTTAAAGCAGAAAACAGTAAAACATGAAATAGAAGTTAGAGACAGGAAACATCACTCCACGGGCCCGTCAACTCTACAGAAAGGGGTTTGTAGCGAGAAAGCGTGTGAAATCGAAATGGGCTCACTCATTTTTAGTGACTCTCTTGTCCTCAACCCTTTCTGTTGGCTTGAAGTTAGAGAGCGAGATGTGAGATCACTGTCTCCTCATTTCACACAATCTCTCATCCCGGTGAATGCGAAATGAAGAGACCGTGGTCTCACATCTCGCACTCTACTTGGAATCATGTGACGTTCACTCGTGCTGATCGACTTGTTCAGTATTTGTAGTGAAGAGGAGTTGATGAAGAAGCGCATCGATGTAAACTATTCCTGCCAAAAGAAATGAAGCGTCGTTGCTGGGGTGAATCATACGAGTAAGCAGAGACCAGACAGCGAAATTTAGATAAACCATTGCCGTGCCGTTGGAGATGGGCTTTACGACGATTCGAACAAAAGCAATGTCACATTATTAAAAATTCATAAACACTCGTCCAAAATAATAAAACGTTCCGCGGCTAATCACACATTAGGCTGACGAGAGAGCATGACAAAGCGAGATACGCGCCGAGGTATAGAAAGAGAGTGCACGCATCAGTAGTCCATTTCACGAAAGTATCATTTTAAAATTGTAGTACTCCTGAAGTGAAGAGGTGTGCGATCGCGTCGAGATCAAATACAAGATTATCATGCAGTTTTGTCTTCTCTAGCATATTTACCGTCTGTGTTGCTCTTTGACTCGCGAAGAGATCCCTAGAAACCAAGCAAGAACTATTTATAAAAAAGAAAATGATCGTCGGGCAACGTTTTACACGCAGAAATAAAGTTTCAAGAAGAAAATACGAAAAATTCTTGCCCATTTTGGCGGGATACAAAAGTGGTGAAAAATTGCAGCCGCAATGATAAAACTATTCGATAACGTGTGCCCTTCTCGATTTTACTCAATCTTTCCCTCATTATTCCCTTTCTTGAGGGCTAGCCAGGTTTTTGAATTGCTGTGAGCCTCTTGTTTATCGACGAAACAGTGCTTATGGAATCATCAATAGTTCACTCCCCATTGTTCCTTTTCCATCAGCTTTTTGGCTATTCCATCCCATCCGGTTATCTTCTCTCCTCCCTTATTTCTCCTCTCTATTTCTTCTCCATTCTCCGGCTCTTACCGAACGGCTAATTAGTGCGCGAACTGTCTTGCATCTTCTATTCACGGTTTCACCGTTTCATTGATAACCAAATGCGATGCCATTGTTCTTGAAAAGAACCAATCCTTCCCCGCCCTTTGAAAGCTTCCGATTTGAAAGAGTGGCTCTGCTAAACATCCTTCCATAATAATCAGCAGTTTGCGTATCATTTTATCTCCCTCCGCATTCGCTTTCCCTTTCGAACGCTGTTTGAGGGAGCTTTGAGGGAGAGATATTCCTTGTTTCTTCTAGATTAATATGGATAAATGCGCCCATAGCAATTGTCATAACAAATTTTTAAAAAATGTGATTGTGATACAAATGTTCTCAAGACTTGGAGGTCCATTAGAAAGATTTAGTTTTCTGGCAAATTTATTCGTTGTGTGTATTTTTTGAATGCCCTCCTTCATGATTTGATGCTGCAGCTAGCGCTGCATTGATTTCACTCTGCTATATTAATGTGTATAAGGAAATTGGTTATTGCTATTTATGACATCCGCAAATATTCAGAGTAATGCATCGTCAACTGACTCTTCTCTCACTCTTCTCACTGCTCCCATGTATCATCCTCGCGTGTCTTCCAATGAGGGGCAACGACGGAAGCGGAATTCCTGCGGCGCAATGTAAGGATTAGTTTATCGATTTTAAATCTCCTCTGGCCGTAATAAAGGGATACAAAATATGAAATATATTTTTCCTTTCTTTTTCTCTCTTACACAGCACAGGACCTTGCGAAATATTTCCCTTGCAGCATGCACACTTCCGCCGTACTACACACAACAACAATGCATCGACTCCAATCTACCTAACAATCAGATATGCGTCCCTCCAATTTCTATGGGGACTAAATTGAAGTGTCCGAATGACTGGATCATCAACTTGGTTGTCGGCTTCGGGCTGGTACGAAAAAAGCGCATATGACGCTGTTTACATTAGGATCAACAAGGGGGAACCAATAACCTTCGTAATGAAGTTCTAAGCCACTACCACCTCGGCCATGATGCTGCCGCGTCTGAATACGCGTTCCACGCGTGTGAGGAAACACTCAAAACAGCATAACTCTGTCATGCAGAGGTCAAATGCGTAGTCAAATATAGATAAATGATCAGCAGAGACTGTTTTTTCCGATAAGCTATGTCTCGACGAGTACGACCTCCTAGATAAAAAGTTGATGTTTGCACGAGAGCGAAAACAGAAATCAACAAACTGACAACACCATTAGAAAGAGCATCAAATGCTGTTCGTATGCGCAAGATTTCGTGCCTTTATGGTCACTCCGAAGCGAGTTATAGTCGAAAAAGTAGTTGGGCGCGCCAAAACAGCGCGGCGCCCAGAGAGATTCCGATTGCAAAATCGATAGCACCAGCGTGTTCAGCGTCGAAAGTTACCCCTAGTACCAAGTTTTGAGCAATTTCGATTTTTGACCTGTTCCAGCCATTTGTTGCTCCTAACGTAAACAGCGTCATATAAATATTTTAAGGTCCTACAAATATTTTAAAAGTTTATGTAAAAAATATTCTTTTACAATATATTTTGCACATAAAATTGTCGGAAAATTTTTTCTTGGGTCATATATAACCACCCTGAAATTGTTTGGAGAGTAACGCCCGATTTTATTTTTACGGATTCAAAATCTCCATACAAAAACAACATTATGTGGTACACTTGACGAAACTCCCTATTTTCTGATTGTTCTCCAGAATTTCTTGTTCCGACTATGTTCCTTCTGTTCCTGGTAATGTTCTTCCTAGCAGGAACATGACCAGGAACATGAAATTTAGAAGTTGATGCTATTGTTTATATTTTAAATAAATTTTATTCGTACTACTATTTTATGACTTTGTAAACTGCTAAATGTTTGCAAAATTGTAAGTGAAGCTTTTTTAAACATGTTCCCCTTGATCCTGGTCATGTTCCGATTGTTCCCGCTCACATTCGGCCGAGTGTGAGTGGGAACATCAGGAACAATCGGAACAAAAAATTATTGACTTGGCGTAACGTATTTTTTAAATATTTATAGTATCACATTTTCGGCGTTTTTTTGTGTGTTATCGATCTAGTTCGTAAATCGAATGATCAAATTTGTAATACACTCATACAAATTTACTTCCGTGCAAATTTATCTACTGTGGAGATTACTAGTTGCTCCTTCCACTTTTTCGAAAATTCCATGAAACCGGGTTAAAAGGTCGAAAGTATTTCTTCGCATTTCTATTGCCACATTACCATCCAATATCTTAACATGAGTTAGTTCTTCTTGATCAAGGCACAGTTTGAGGAATATCGATAAACGATCCGGTAGGAAAATAATAGCGATGTTTTGAACGATGGCCAACAATCAGAAAGTAGGAAGTTCCGCGAGGTGGATCGCATAACGTAGTTTTGAATCCGAATCCTTGATAAAAAAATCGGGCGTGAAATATCTTTCAGCTTTTTAATGACCCAAAAGATTATTTCCGTTGTAAAGCAAACAAATTGTTAACATGAACAATACTCTAATCGTCGCCATCTTTCTGAAAAAAAAAACTAGCTTCCGGTGTTATGAGTGAACAAAGACAAATTCGGTTTATTCCAATTCTTTATATGTCAGCCGTGTTTGAGCGGAGCCCATTTAATTTTAAGGTCGATTTTCGGGTTCTGCACATGAAGTATACCTTAGTGGCAACATTCAAATTTCTCCTATTCTCCATGTATGTCATCATCAAACATGCTGTGGCCCCTATATAGATGTTATTCAATTTTTTTCAGTTCGACCCGCCGCCGATCGAAGACGTATCAGCTGTGTGCGATGTAATGAAAGATGAATGGATCTTCACGTTGATGCCTGGTGTTGAAAAAACACTTGCGGAGCTCGAGGACAAATACTATGTGATTTGTAGTAATCGTAATAAATTTGGAGATTAAACAACTTTACGTGAACTAACTAGCGTCCCTCCTGCGTGACATGCCTAGTAATGTTGTTAGATCGAATAATTGTATTCATGAGAACAAAGGGTTATTCTCGAATAATGCATTGTTATTCGCGCGCACTACGTTTTCAAAGTATGGACATAGTCTAGAAAGTAAGCGAACTCACACCGAGCTTTCCGTATGAGATACACCACATTAGATAGTGCATCACGATATTTCATGAATGAGATTTCGACTTTTAGCTGCGTCCTAAGAAACATGTTATTGATGATTGGTCTGTTTTGCCTAAAGCAACGTGTGATAAGTGCCATCTAATGCACCCAGCTCTCTCGCTATCATCTCCGTTTGTGTAGTGGTATTATAAATATAAGTGGTTTTGTTCTACCGTATTATCCCGAATAAGAGCGGAACCGGAGCCGTGAAATATCTCTCTGTGTTTTAACTGAATGGTCTGAATGGTACCATATGCAAGGAAATTAGATGAGAGCTTTCAATGCGTGCATTCTTCCCACAGTTTATACGGATGCGAGGCAAGGGCATCAGACAAAGAAGACTGAGTGATCGCCCAAAGGAAAAATGAAAAGGAAGATGCTGAGACTAAATTGGGAAGATAAGTGGACTAATGAGAGACTACGTCAGGCAAATGATGGTATATATTGGGTAGATGAAGCATGAAGAACGATATTGAAATGGGCGGATAGAATACGGAAGATGGATGATCAGAAATGGACACGCCACTTAAAAGAGACTATCTGATTGGATCGACATGTTTCTTCAGAGGCTTGGCACAGCAGGAAAAAATGAGTTGATGAGATAAACATGCCACATTGTAGTATGGCCGAGGCGGAGTTGAGTCATGATATGGAGAAACTGCAAAAACGTTTCTACGCCTCAGAGCATGACGTCATCGGAATTTCCGTTTTTCGAAAACTTCATCAAATGGCCTAATGAGTGGTAACAATCGATTCCTAATAAAATTATAAGACTTTTTTGACTGTTTTCGCTAATATTTGATCTAAGCCTGAAAAATTTGTTTCAAATTTTTTTTAAAAATTTAATTATTTTTCTATTGTTTCCCTGTGCAAGTGAGAAGATTTTATTTGTGATATGCAATGCTATAATAATAGTTCAACTGTGTGAAGGGTTGTTTGTACGAGGGGCATCAAGCTTGTTCAGTATGCTGAAAATGAATGGGTTCTTGGAATTGTGGTGTACTTACAGTAACCCGGAGTTATTTTCAAGCATTATTCTGCAGGTTCGAGGGTGGGTCCGACGAAAGCCCTAGTAACCTACTATTGTGTAGTTACCATTGTTGTGTATGAGCCTAGTCATGTATCTGACCTAGCACAACACCCCAAATGCGTAGGAAATACTGTATTCCATACACTTCTTACACACTTTACGCAATGCTAAAGTGTGCTTCGTAATTCTGACGTAATTCATTAGTCTTGTCCTCCGCTCGTTTAGCGAGACGTCGTTATTCCTTTTGCTCCCGTTATATAAATATATTACACTAAAACACCCGTTGTGCACAGACATAACATTTTGGCGATCAGGATTGTTTGACGTACTTATTGTTTGTTTTCATAAGGCGGTTGGTAGCCTGGCTAGGAAGGTGGGGGACGTCGTCCACACCGGAGCCGAATCCTGGTTTCTCGCAACTTTGATAAGACACAGGGAAGGCTATCGCCGATTTTCGAATTGGTTATAGACTTTTCTTTGTTCTTTATCAAGTGTCGCCTCTGGTGCCGTTTTCCCTGGTGCTAGAGGATATCAGGTTCATCAAACCCGTGCAGCGAAGAGTAGCACGTGGTCGTCGACTAGAGGATCTGCATTTTTTGTGTGTGAATAAGTGGTGGTTGAGTAGCCAGACTGTGAAAGTAAGAGACGTAGTCTTTACTGGAGTCAAAGCTCTGGTTTTGAAGGTCTTTTTACTGATAGCAGCGGAAGCTATCGCCAATTTTTTTGGTGATAACTGCTCTGCGTATTGGTTAAGCCTGGGAACACGACCGATAGTTGGAAATTGGTTGAGTATATCAATAACTAAAGGAAGTGAGGCTGGTAGAGAACCATGACGGCTGAAGACGAGGAGGTCTCCCCGACCATGAAGGAACTGCGTGTTCGATTCTTCAACCAGAAAATGTCCACGAGTGGTGATCTCGATGTGATGAAATTCGCCGCAGAGGTGAACCGTCTGTACCAGAAGGGTAATCTTAAGACGATTACTGAGGACCAGATGAAGATTACAGTCTTCCTGGCTGGTCTGGATCTGCCAAATCAGAAGGCGATGCGCACTCAGCTGTTCAATGCAGTGAGTCTGAAGGCATCGATCACGTTCAAGGAGCTACTTGAGAAGTACTCCACGCTGAGGGCACTGGAACGTGACGTGGCAGTGGTACAGAATGTGTCGGTGAACATGGTGAAGACGTACAATAAAGGAACGACTGAAAGGAGCAAGAATCCCGAGTATAAGAGAGACAAATCTATCACATGCAGAGGCTGTGATAAGAAGGGTCACTACGAGAGTGAATGTTGGCTGACATATCCAGAGAAGAGGCCGAAGAGGCATGGAAGGAGGTCGTACCTCATCCACTGTGGTGGAGAGAGGAGGGATCGCGTGTATGTGAACTTGAAGGTCGGTGGAAAATCGATCGAGTTCCAAGTGGATACTGGCTCAGATGTCACCATAATCTCGGAAAGTGACTGGAGAGGACTGAATTGTCCGTCTCTGACGAAGTTTGTCGATCGTATTAGCGATGCTAACGATCAGTCTCTCGAGATTCTCGGAATGTTTTCCTGTGCTATGGAGTACAGTGGAGTCAAGAGTAGCGGAGTGGTCTACGTTACTAGAACCCCGATTCGACTTGTCGGTGGTGAATGGTTCTGGAAGTTGAACCTGAGAAGATCATTCTTCAGGAATGATATTGCGGTAGTCGCATGCACCAAGTCTCCGGATGACTACGCAAACTTGATGGAATATCAAGAATATTGCGAGACTGGACTGGCCAGACTGAACCCGAGAGGTAATACTGGAGGATGTGTAGATCCTGGAACCAGCCAGCAGGTGTATGAAAAGGAGATCGATCAAAGATTAAAAATGGGAGTGAACTCGAAAGGAGAACACTTGGAGCAGGCAGGAGTATTCTCTCTAGTCGAAGAGAAGAATGAGTCTGTGGAAGAACATGCTGATCCCAGAGAGGACAGAGCGTGTCTGCCTGTGATTCCGGAGGTTGACTCGGACTCTGGAAAGAGAGGGAGCAGCTTCTCCAAGATCGATTTCTGTGATGTGGATTCACGTGTAGAAGTCGAAGAGACGAAGGAACCGTGGATGAATCAGACATGTCACGGGCTGACTATTGTCGTTAACGACAGATTACCGTACAGAGATGAGCCCACTCTGAAGACGTTTCATGCGGATGACCATGATGCAGAAGCGCAATTGGTGACTATTCGTGAGAAAGTCGCATTCAATGGGAAGAGGAAGGGAGAGCACACCGAGAATCTGGAATGGATTCCCAATGATCGTGCAGAAGACAGAGATGTCAACTCTCTTGGTTTCGTCGTGAGCGAAACTTACCGTAACCCGAGACTGGAGGAACGCACGGGTCCTGCCAGAAGCAGTGAACTAGCTTTCGACTGCACAAAGGAATTCTCTTCGAGAATTGTGTCGGATGTCTCTTATATGAAGATCAAAGATCAACTCACTCTCTCCGAGAAGGAAGAGGAGGGAAGAATGTGTGGTGTCGGTAGGGACAACAGAGAGTTCGTTTAGGGTACTACCGTACATCAACAGACCAGTACTATCCGTTACCCAAGTATATATATATATATTTATGCGATCACAAGAAACGCGGTACAAAATTTAGTTAGATTAAAAACGAATTCAGTTGGAAGACAATGACAATCTAATAACGAGTCACTCAGAGAAACTGATCAATTCTCTGGACTTCACTAATAGCCTTGCCGCTCTGGGGAAGAAACTATGATGTCGGTAGTTTGAAGTGGAACTAGCGTTAGTGAAATTTATCCCATGTCGAGTGAAGTAATAGCTAAAGTGATGTGGTGCCTTTTTAGATATTTTGTATTTGCCTCTCAGGAGATTACTGGCTGTCTTCAGGTCAATTTCCTCTCTACGCTTTTCTAATGAGACTAGACCTAAAATGTATGGAGGAGTCTTCGGGTCCTGCCAAGAACAGCGAACAAGTGTTCGTGTGCAATGAGGAGATCTTTCGAGGAAGGATCAGACATCAGCTCACTCTCTCCGAGAGGGAAGAGGGGAGTTGGAGAGGTGTCGGTAGTGGGAACAGAGAGTTCGCCATGGGTACTGCCGTACATCGAGAGATCATGCGTCATGATGGACTGAGTGTCGAGAGATGGTCGATGACCATGGAGAAGTGCATCTACGGATCGTGTGAGAAGAAGGACATCGTCGAGGACAACTACATCGTCTTGCGAGCCTCAACTACCACGACAAGTGCGACTACATCGAGTGCAATCGTCGAGTCTCGCCGTGCAACTTCAATCGTCGAAGAAAGATTCGAGCCAACGGAAGATGTGGAGAACGACACGAAGACAGTTACTCTTAATGAGTCCCATCGTATTTGACCATCATTAGCCAGTACTACGATATTGATCCTTTATTACCGTATAAGTTACCTTCGTACTATCGTAACTTCATATCGTCAGATATTCAATAATCGTATTTCATATCTTGTGGCGGAGGTGCTGTGTATGAGCCTAGTCATGTATCTGACCTAGCACAACACCCCAAATGCGTAGGAAATACTGTATTCCATACACTTCTTACACACTTTACGCAATGCTAAAGTGTGCTTCGTAATTCTGACGTAATTCATTAGTCTTGTCCTCCGCTCGTTTAGCGAGACGTCGTTATTCCTTTTGCTCCCGTTATATAAATATATTACACTAAAACACCCGTTGTGCACAGACATAACAACCATGCAATGGATACTGTGACTTCCTGCGCCGTTTTGATAGCATTGGGACTTTTCACCTTGTCACTGTAGGTACACCACAATTCAAAGAACCCATTCATTTTCAGCATACTGAACAAGCTTGATGCCCCTCGTACAAACAACCCTTCACACAGCTGAACTATCATTGTTATAGCATTGCATATCACAAATAAAATCTTTTCACTTGCACAGGGAAACAACAGAAAAATAATTAAATTTAGACAATTTTTTTTGAGACAAATTTTTTAATTTTTCAGGCTTAGATCAAATATTAGCGAAAACTTCATGGAGTCAAAAAAGTCTTAGAATTTTATGAAAGGAATCGCGAGAAAATCGAGGACGGCAGGGACGTAGAATTTTATGATTTTTGATCTGGCTGAAAGTTTATCACAAGGTATAACAAACATTCCTCTATCGAATGGCGTTGGCAGAATTTCGGTAAAAAAATTCTCAACCGCGTGAAACACAAAACAACCTGGCTACTTCGAATTTTTTTCTTAAAAAGACACAGTTTGAAAATTCATAATTCTCTTCAAAATGATGATAGAGATTTCTGGTTTGGATTTTTGGATAGAGAAACTCCTCGACTACAAGGTGAAAATTCAAAATTCATTCTTGGCTCTTGAGCCGATGAGGGGCGGTTGCTTTTGCAAAATATATTATTACTTCCATAAAAGTAAAAAAGGCTGGCTCCCACCGCGTGCGTTCTGGTGATGGTTGTAGGCACTAATTGTAACCAAAATGTGAGCCAAAAAGGGCCATGCTTTTTTAAGTGGGCGCAGGTGACGTAAAATTTTTCGAAATCCGTCAAGTGAAAATGCAACGGAACCATTGTCAATTTTGCTGAAAAAGCATGAAAACTATTCAAAACGAGAAAATACTTGGCTGTGATGAGTTTTAACTTATATTTTTTGCTTATAAAATTTTTGAAAAATTTATTTTTTTTTAAAATTTTTAACATTTTTTTCGTATTTTCGATGTTAAATTTTTATATCTTTTCATAGTTTCGTCTTCTCATTGTTAAAGATACTGCATAGAGAAAGTTTGACTGGTTCAAGTAGTTTCACTCCGAAATTTTACAATGTTTACACATCAATTGTGTAATTATTATTTTTGTGTATTCAATCTCATCAGTGATATCCTGTTCTTATTGTATGTATTCCTGATCATGTATAGAACATTTCCTTTTTTGAAAGTGAGTTGATATCTATTCGAAGAAACGAGCTACAAAGTCAAGAAAACTGAGTGTCTGACGAACGACGCACGCTCTGCCTTCTCTAGCACTCTCTCATTTCCCCACGCTATCTCGCCTCGGTTCGGACCCCGACCTGGGCAGAAATCTTTTGCCAGAGCCTTGCCTTAACGGGGCGAAAGGAATTATGTTCAAAACAACTTATATGGAGTCGAAGTAACACTGGCAAAAGATTTCTGCCCAGGTCGGGGTCCGAACCGAGGCGAGATAGCGTGGGGAAATGAGAGAGTGCTAGAGAAGGCAGAGCGTGCGTCGTTCGTCAGACACTCAGTTTTCTTGACTTTGTAGCTCGTTTCTTCGAATAGATATCAACTCACTTTCAAAAAAGGAAATGTTCTATACATGATCAGGAATACATACAATAAGAACAGGATATCACTGATGAGATTGAATACACAAAAATAATAATTACACAATTGATGTGTAAACATTGTAAAATTTCGGAGTGAAACTACTTGAACCAGTCAAACTTTCTCTATGCAGTATCTTTAACAATGAGAAGACGAAACTATGAAAAGATATAAAAATTTAACATCGAAAATACGAAAAAAATGTTAAAAATTTAAAAAAAAAATAAATTTTTCAAAAATTTTATAAGCAAAAAATATAAGTTAAAACTCATCACAGCCAAGTATTTTCTCGTTTTGAATAGTTTTCATGCTTTTTCAGCAAAATTGACAATGGTTCCGTTGCATTTTCACTTGACGGATTTCGAAAAATTTTACGTCACCTGCGCCCACTTAAAAAAGCATGGCGCTTTTTGGCTCACATTTTGGTTACAATTAGTGCCTACAACCATCACCAGAACGCACGCGGTGGGAGCCAGCCTTTTTTACTTTTATGGAAGTAATAATATATTTTGCAAAAGCAACCGCCCCTCATCGGCTCAAGAGCCAAGAATGAATTTTGAATTTTCACCTTGTAGTCGAGGAGTTTCTCTATCCAAAAATCCAAACCAGAAATCTCTATCATCATTTTGAAGAGAATTATGAATTTTCAAACTGTGTCTTTTTAAGAAAAAAATTCGAAGTAGCCAGGTTGTTTTGTGTTTCACGCGGTTGAGAATTTTTTTACCGAAATTCTGCCAACGCCATTCGATAGAGGAATGTTTGTTATACCTTGTGATAAACTTTCAGCCAGATCAAAAATCATAAATTTCTACGTCCCTGCAGCCCGCGAAATGCTCGAGTCTATCGCGATTCCTCTCTTATGAGAAATCGATTCGTACCTCTCATTAGGCCATTTGATGAAGTTTTCGAAAAACGGAACTTCCGATGACGCTATGCCCTGAGGCGCAGAAACGTTGTTGCACTTTCTCCATATCATGACTCAACTCTGCTACAATGTGGCATGTTTATCTCATCAACCCATTTTTCCTGCTGTGCCAAGATTAATTCGACTAAGTCAGATAGTCTCTCTTAACTGTTTGGATTCATGCCACATAATATACAAACGCAACGTGGGGCGACATAGCGTGAATAACGTCCACTGATAAATTCTGTATTCGGCTCTGTGTTTTGTATTCTGAGTCAAGAAATGAGATATATAATACGGGAGTGTTTTTCCTTTCATGATTTCATGACTGTCAGGTTTACTCGACGGAGTAGTCCGCAAGCAATTCAGTTCACTAAAATGAGCAGTGGAGGCTGTTTTCGGAGAAGAGACATTTTAAAAATTGCGAGAAAAAAAGTATGAATATAAGCCCAGCTTAGGCGGTAAACTGTATATTATCACTATACATACATAACACTGTATATTATTTATGTTGCATAAGCACTCCATTGGCTGTTGAGTAATTAAAACGCGTTCTCTGTAAGAGCGCAGAGAAATATGTGGAATGCGGCACAACTCCTTCAACGTGATCGATTCGGACTCAAACTTTTTTCGCAAACAGTATTAGGTGTAAGGTAAATTTTAATTTTTTTTTTTTAAATTTTTTTTTTCCCAAAGTGAGCAGAAAACTTTTTCCAAAGAATGAACATGTCACATGAGTGGTCACGGTCTAGAGAATACAGGAGTACTTTCACTCCCTTAATATCTAACGTGATGTTGAAAATTCGATTCTACGATGAAAAATACATAATATAAGTCGGAACCACGACTTAGAAATCACGGGAATATTTTTTCCGAAATTAAAATTTCATTCGAACAGTAATTTTCTGGGGACGCATGCACCGATCTTTGCTCCCCGTTGCTCAAAATTCATGAAAATAAGGGTTTATACATAACTTTTGATGCTCTTTCGAATGATATATAACAATATAGGAAAATAAAAAAATTGAAAAAAAATTTTTTTTTCGTTAAAAAATTATCGATTTTTTTTAAAAGTTGACATTTTCATAATTTCTTACGTTTAAAATTTACCTTACACCTAATACTGTTTGCGAAAAAAATTTTGAGTCCGAATCGATCACGTTGAAGGAGTTGCGCCGCCCTGTCCTGCGATCTTACAGAGAACGCGTTTTAAGAACTACACGATAAACTTCTACAGAGCCTCAAATAGTGTGCGCTTCCGAAAAAAAGCGCCCAATCGTATCTTCTTTCTTCTGGATTTTCGAGTACCTCGGTGATAAGAATCTTCACTCATCTCACTATCTCACGTCAGTTACTACTTAACCTAAAACGACAAGCCCTGTCTGTCTGTGAGTGAGTGAGTGAGTGAGTGAGTGAGTCTGTGAGTCATAGGTCACCACGCCTGAGGCTCCACCCACGTATCCCTATACGTGGATGCACGCTGCCCCAAAGGATTTCTTTGGGGCACGGTGCAAGCATGTATAGGGGATCATGGTCCAAAATGAGTTTTGGGTTGGTCCCACCAAAGTCAAAGTGGCATACTGTAACTTCACCGCCGGGGTCCCGCAGCGAAAACAGACTACCGTAACCCATGCTACCGTAACCCGGAAATACGAAATTGACAATACGGACCCGTGGTATATTGCATGAGGTAGACCTCGAGTTGTCATTGCCTGAGGGAGATACCGTAATCACCCTACCGTACTCTCGACGACAGTAACCCTACCGTAAGGCGGATATGCAAAAGTGTCCCAATCGGTTCGGGATTTTTATAGAAGATGCCCCTCGCGTAGGCAAAACGTGTGTGGCATACCGCACCCCATCTACAGTACTCCAGGCTACAGTAACCTACCGTAATACCAAAATACGAAAATGATCCAATCGGCTCGGGATTTTTGTAGGAGGTAGACCTCGAGTAGGCAAAGTATTTGCGGCATACCATTATGTTCCTACAGTATCTACGGCTACCGTAACCTATCGTACTACGAAAATACGAAAATGACCAATTCGACTCGGTAAGGTTACTGTAGCCGTGGATACTGTGGGAACATAATGGAATGCCGAAAATACCTTGCCTACTCAAGGCCTGCCTTATATAAAAATCCCGAGCCGATTGGATCATTTTCGTATTTTGGTAGTACGGTAGGTTACTGTAGCCTGGAGTACTGTAGATGGGGTGCGGTATGCCACACACGCTTTGCCTACTCGAGGGGTATCTTCCATAAAAATCCCGAGCCGATTGGGACACTTTTGCAAATCCGTCTTACGGTAGGGTTACTGTAGCCGAGAGTACGGTAGGATGATTACGGTATCTCCCTCAGGCAATGACAACTCGAGATCTACCTCATGCAATATACCACGGGTCCGTATTGTCAATTTCGTATTTCCGGGTTACGGTAGCATCGGTTACGGTAGTCTGTTTTCGCTGCGAGACCCCGGCGGTGAAGTTACAGTATTCCACTTTGACTTTGGTGGGACCAACCCAAAACTCATTTTGGACCATGACATGCTTGCACTATACATGCTATTTATACATGCTTGCACCGTGCCCCAAAAATCACCATGAATGGGGTCTGACTTGCACGTTGCCCCAAAGACTGCCTCCACGTCTGGTGAGGTATGCTGTGAGTCCGTCCGTCCGAAACTACGGTAACAATTGCGCTCGGGCGACCAAACGTCCTTGGGTCAGATACATGCTATTTGTCAAAAACATGAAAATCAATAAATCAATAATCAATAAATTAATCAATACAACCGTAACCTACAGTACCCTCAAAAAGTTCGCTGGGGCAACCACACTTCCTTGGGTCAGATATATGATTTTTGTCAAAAACACGAAAATCAATAAATCAATAATCAATAAATCAATCAATACTACCGTAATCTACAGTAACCTCAAAAAAAGTTCGTTGGGGCAACCACACTTCCTTGGGTCAGATTCATGATTTTTCTCAAAAAAACATGAAAATCGATAAATCAATAATCAATAAATCAATCAATACTACCGTAATCTACAGTAACCTCAAAAAAAGTTCGTTGGGGCAACCACACTTCCTTGGGTCAGATTCATGATTTTTCTCAAAAAACATGAAAATCGATAAATCAATCAAAACTACCGTAACCTACAGTACCCTCCGATGAGTTCGGTGGGTCAGACCGCAAGTCAGATTCATGATTTTTCTCAAAAACATGAAAATCGATAAATCAATAAAAACTACCGTAACCTACAGTACCCTCCGATGAGTTCGGTGGGTCAGACCGCAGGTCAGATTCGTGATTTTTCTCAAAAACATGAAAATCGATAAATCAATAAATACTACCGTAACCTACAGTACCCTCCGATGAGTTCGGTGGGTCAGACCGCAGGTCAGATTCGTGATTTTTATCAAAAACATGAAAATCGATAAATCAATAAATACTACCGTAAAAAGTTGTTCCATGTCAAGCGATTTTTCCAGTAGCAAGCTACCACGCTAGATGGGGCAAGCCGGTAAGCCAGCTGCAACGTGGGATTACGTAACCCAAGCTTTCCCAAGGCATCTAGGGCACGTTTACCTTTCGCAATCGAAGTTGCTACCAATTTACCGCCCCGGGGTGGATGGAAGGCTTGGTTGGCCTGGGCGGGGATCGAACTCGTGACCCTTCGAATGACTAGCGGTTGCTTACACCACTCGGCCATTCCGCCCCCTACTACCGTAACCTACAGTAAAAAGTTCGCTGGGGCAACCACACTTCCTTGGGTCAGATACATGATTTTTGTCAAAAACACGAAAATCAATAAATCAATAAGTGCTACCGTAACCTACAGTAAAAAATTCGCTGGGGTAACCAAACTTCCTTGGGTCAGGTAAAAAGTTGCCACTACTCCACGAAGTGGCGTAGTGGCAACTTTTTGGACCGAACTGTACCCGGCGACTGAAGTACCCTTGGACCGAACTGTACCCGGCGACGGAAGTCCCCCTGGACCGAACTGTACCCGGCGACTGAAGTACCCTTGGACCGAACTGTACCCGGCGACGGAAGTCCCCCTGGACCGAACTGTACCCGGCGACTGAAGTCCCCCTGGACCGTACTTTGAAAACGTAGTGCGCTTAACCTCCACGCACCCCGCTAGTTTATCTATTTTTAAAGAGTTGGCTATTATACTTCTCACCCCTCTCCCTCTCCCCACACCCTTTGTGTTAAATTAATAACCATCTATTCGACAACGTCGACGGACACCTGCCTCCTGACTCTATTCTCAAATTATAATTCCTGTACCTGACTTAGCCCTTATAAACAACGAAAGAATGCATGAATGAATGAATGAATGAATAATCGATTCAAACGCTTTCAGAATAAACTAGGGAGCGAGAGAACGGTATAAACCGCACCGGATTCGCAAAAGTAATAGAGACGAGGGCGCACTTGGACAGCGTTTCAAATAAGGACTCTTTTTATCAGCAATCAGCAATATTTATCAGTGTCGCTTTAGGGGCGCTGATCAAGATGGGATTTCGTATAGGTTTCGGACATGGTCGATGGTATTCTTTAGAATGATTCGTTTTATCCAGAGTTGAACTTCGGGATCTGTCTTCTTTCCAAATCACAGACCATAATTTTGGCTAGCGAAAGAAGAAAACAATCTTGTGAGCTTGATGTGATGTTATTTTTCCGGAAAAGCTATTGGAAAAGCAATCGAGAGTGTTAGTTTTTCCGCTAGCTTTTCCGGAAAAGCAGTTAGATTTGAATTCCCGCATTTTCTGTATCTCGGCTCCTATTGAAGCTGGCAATTATGATAGAAAATTTGTTTTAGAATTACCTTTCGCGTTTAGACTTCATGGTCCAACTTTTGGTAAGCCTAGCTGCACTGAGTTATTGCCGAAAATCAATAATTGCGGGAATTCAAATATTTAGCTTTTCCGGGACCGTCATGAGAAATGGAAAAGTAAAAACTAACACTCTTTTTTTGCTTTTCCAAGAGCGTTTCCGGAAAACTAACACCACATAATGTTGAAATGTTGACGTTCGAAGAAAAAGAGACAGCTCCTGCTTTCTTAAATTTGTGTCATCAAACTCAAATCATCAATCACAGAAAGAGATTCATCGAGTCTCGAACCCGAGGGACCAACCAACTTATGTAGTCATACCCATCACATGGTAACCAGTCTGGCTTAGATGGGGATTCCGATCTTGTTGAGTAGTCGATGGCATAGACGAGGGAAATTGTAGGGAAATCCCCCTCTCCATGAGAGAGAAAGGAATTGGGAACTTTTTAGTCAGTAAATTATGCTGGTTCCTCTCTCATTCACTGAATATTTAGATGAAATGGGAAGATAGGAGGAAGTGGATTGATGATTCATCCATGGTAGACGGGGAAAGTGTTTGGGACGGTAGTTGGTAGCAACGGTGAAGTCAGTCAAGCGAGATGGGAAAGCTGGATTGATGGATAGATGGATGATTTTTATATATTAGCTGAGTCTATCTCTGCCACTGTTCACAAGACGGTAGACTCGTAAAATCTACAGTAAGTGATCGCCAAAAAATTCTGATTGTTACAATTGATGCACGCGTCGTTGGTTTTTTTTCACTATTTTATCAGGGATTAATGCAAGAAAAATATTATATACACACAACGAACCACATTACACAAATACATATAGGATAAAATAGTGTCTACTCCCAATGAGACTAATGAACGAATTAGTGCATTATTAGGAAATCGGATCGGAGAGAATTTAGGACTGCCGAACATCCGCACCAAGACTTTCGATTTCATCCATTCCATTACTATATCAGGAACCTATCTGCAAAAGTATTCGAATTTGTGCCCTGAGGGGTCACCTGTGGCGTGTAAGTGATAGTATACGATTTTTGCGACATTTTAAGTAGAGTGTTTAATTTGGGGCCGGGTCCGACGGAATGACCGGTTCTTAAATCCAATTAGCGAGAAATGAGGGGACCCGATATCCGACTCTTCAAAATGATCTGGACCCGATATCTGCGCTGAAATGTTGAACACAATCCCATGGGAAAACTATATTTTGATTCTCCATTCATGAAAAAAAGATCAAATTCACATATTTCCGTTATGACCATCATTGTTAAGTTACAAATTCTCAGTGAACTGGGTTTTAGCGCAGATAAAACTGGATAGAATCTCGTTCAAGTTGGAGTTCGTCTATCGGTCTGAAATGCAATCAGTGAATGTTTATTGTGATCGTCTTTCGACCCAACTTCTGATGTTAGTTGGCGTTCATTTCATTTTCAAGTTGTAGCGATTTCCGTCGATAGTGATTACGGTAGAAACAAAATAATAACTTACAAAAAGTAAAGTTTTCTTATCAGAGTATGTCTTGCGACCACTGACCATGGTGAGAACCAGTAGAAATGGCAAAAGGCACCATGAAAGTGTATGGAAATCGGGCAATAAACGTGATAAAGAGTAGGATATCGGGTGGGTCCGCTCTTCCACTCACTCTCGGATATCGGGTCCGCAGACCGCTCATTCTGAGAATGCGGTTCCAAAAGATATCGGGTAGCGTCACTTTTAACACTCTAATTTTAAGTAGATGAGCTAGGATTAGTGTTTCTTCGGTTATATTTTAGGCATGCTCGCTAAACACCAAAAAGCAAAATGGAATATTTTTGAACGATTGAATATAGTTTTCTCTGGATTGATTTTTCACATTTCAAAAAGTCTTAAAACAAAATCCAGAGAAAGCAAAAAGAAAGCAAACTTTCATGGTGCAGCCTGTCACTCAAATATAACTGTGCATGATGATGATTACCCATTCCGTACCATCTTTGCAAGTCGCACCGTGAAATTGTTTGCGTTCTAACGATATTGTGTGAAGTGTAATTCTCAATGCCGAAAAATATTTTCAAAATGTGCAAAAAGTATTTCATGTTTTTTTTGCATACACTGAGCATGCCTAAAATACTTCCGAAGAAAAAATAATCCTTCCTACAAAACTTGCAAAAATATTTCTCGTGCCACCTGCACGCCATAAACGATCGGGGTTTTATCTTCATTCACAAATTATAATAATTCTGCAAATAGAGTTCGTGATACTTTCGTGTAGTCAAATCGAAAGTCTTTGTATGGATGTTCGGCAGTGCTCAATTCTAATATACAAACCAACTCCCAATGAATAAAGTATCAATAAAAATACGCACAAAATGAAGAGCAACTACTCCAAATACTACTCAAGTCACACACAAGCGATAATCGTTGATGAATAATGAAATATCACGCCTCTCACGAGAGGATCGAGCTGGAGATGGGAATGAATCCAAATTGTGAAATGAGGTTTTCGTGGATTTGGGCCCTCCCAAACCTGTCTGATAAACCCCCGAGGTATTGGAACCCACTTTTAATTTTGTGGGCCGTGGCACCGGGTCCTCCTGGTACAAAAATGGATCGATAGAGCTCATAAAATTAGCCAAGGTAGTTCAGGCATGATTTTTCACACAAATGGCCCACAACCGAATTAATCTGGGTCAAAGTTGGGTAAGTTGTTGAAAAATCATGCCTGAACTACCTTGGCTAATTTTATGAGCTCTATCGATCCATTTTATTCAATTTTCATGAAAGTGACACTGAACCATGCTACACTCCGACTCACGTATTTCAAAAGTGTAGGAAAAAAAGCAGCTGGATTTCTGATATTTTGTAGACGGCGTTTTACTCTTTCAAATAAGTGGCTTAAGCTGAAAATAGCAGAGGATTGGTGTGTGCTGTGCCGTTTTTCAATTTCGAGATGATCTGAACCCATATTTATTCAGCTCAGACCGCTGTGATTGAACGAAACATATACAAAATGATGCATCATTTCATTCATTTCCTTCACCGCTCTTGAAAATGAGCGGTTTGGACTGTGTGAAATTGACTTCATCTCGAAATTGAAAAACGGCACAGCACACACCAATCCTCTGCTATTTTCAGCATAAGCCACTTATTTGAAAGAGTAAAACGCCGTCTACAAGATATCAAAAATCCAGCTGCTTTTTTCCCTACACCTTTGATATACTTGAGCCGGAGTGTAGAACAGTCGAGTGCCACTTTCATGAAAATTGAATAACATGGTTCGATAGAGCACGAAAAATGAGCCATGGTAGTTCAGGCATGAATTTTCCCCACAACCGAGATAATCGGGGTCAAAGTTAGGTACCGGGAGAACCGACCCGGTGCCACGACCGACAAAATGAAAAGTGGGTTCCAATACCTCGGGGGGCTATCAGACAGACTTGGGAGAGCCCACATCCACGAAAACCTCAATTTCACATTTTGGACCCATTTCCAAAACACGTCAATTTAGATCGATCCTCTCGTGAGAGGCGTGATATGAGTACAATGACGGAAAGGATTTACTTTTCACACTGCATTTTGAATCTTATTGCAGAGTATACTTCCCACCAACTGTCTTCTCTCACTTGTCCCGACACCATCCCTCAGCGGACATCACTCCAAGCGTCCCTTTCTCGAACTCGGGCTAAAGTCAAATCACATTAAAATATAAAAAGGACTAAAAAGGACAAGAAATAAAAAAGGAAAATACTTTCTTGACTATATTTTCTGATGCTAAGAATTCGACTTTACTTGGCTACCGGTCGATTACTATACTGTGAGAGAGAAGGGACGAGTACTACGAGAATAGTTGAGTCTGAACGTAGACTAGGGAGAGACGTCAGGCAGATCAGGACTTTCTCGATTTTCTCTCACGCAGTCGAGTACTCGACCGAGTATTTCACCCTCTTGCAATCTCGACAGAGTATTCGGCCGGGGGAGTATTGAGAATTGAGTAATTGATTTGATTTTGAAAACAAGAAGAAGAAAGCACTTGCTCAAGGACTCTCCACTGGGCTTTTCCCCGTTCACTCTATCATTTTTGCTGACATTGCCGGAGAAATAACGCACCTTGAGATCGAGGGTCATCTGTCCACTTATGTTCTCGAGCTCTGTTGAGCCCACGGGCGACAGGTAGAGACGGATGATACAAGACGGCGGAACGGACACTACCACCGACATCTTTCTACTCTGTAATGAAATTCTTTGCAAAATTCATTTTCATACTATTCGCATGGCCTAACTAGTGGTGACCGAGCGCGATAGATGACCGCGCGATAAATATGGTTGTTGCAACAGCCTACTTGGCGAAAATTAAATATAGTAACTGAGAATTTCATGTCCGAGGGGGGGGGGAGACGGCAAAGACCGGAACATCGACTCACCACTGCTTCTTTGATGTACCCCAGGTACATTGTGTGCACCTTTTCGAACATATCGCGAGTCTCAAACACATCAAGGATGTCCATCCGATACTTCGCTTCGAAAGTAATGTGACCAATTTCTGAAATAAAAAATGAGCATTGATTTACTCTGGGCCAGTAATGTTGTTTTATTAAATTTAAATTTCAAAATAACATTAAAATAACAAAACTACAAAGCTTGCGAAAAAGAAGATTATTTTTAATAGTTTTATGTTAAGAAATTGAAAATTGGCAATGTATTTGACGATATCGGCACTGCTGAGGCCGTGTACTAAGTGGAACAGAATCTGTGTAAATGGAGAAAGAGACAAACTCACTCCTGTCTCCTTTCTGTGTGGTCGAACGGGTGGAACGGAGAGCGGGCATGGGCTGAAGTGTTGAAGTGACTGCAAAATCGAAATATTCGAACGAAATCGGAATGGCATCGATCACAGAAAGCGACGATCACAGCGGAATCAGAAGAAGTAGCTCACCACTGCTTGCAGCGTGAAGCGTCGACTCCTTGCGAACTGAAATCATCGACTTTTGATTGCTTCGAAATATACCATGAAAAATATACTTTAATTGCACTCATTAGTAACTCATCAAACTATTCCAAGTGTCTTGCTACGGGTACTCAGAAAAAAACGAATGCATCTTCGAACAACCATCACTCACCGGGTTCCTTTGATACTCCAACTCCTCCAACGGTTGAAGTCGAGGCAATGAGGGATGGTGACGTGCCTGAAAAAAACACTTTGTGCCTAATATAGACTCGGTGACTCACTGATTCCAATTTCAGTTGTAGCCTCCGGTGAGTTAACTTCAAGTTCGGCGGTAGTCGACTGATCTCTGGTAGTCCACGATTCGATGGTAGTCGACACTGCATAGAATCGAATCACGAACTAAACTGCACCGCAATCGGCCACACAAGACAACAATTACTTCACACAATGGGAAGACAACGAATTGTTTACAACAGGAGATGGGATACGGTAGAAAAAGGGCGAGGGGAGGAGGAGGGGGGAGATTACGGTATGAGGGGAGATGGGATACGGTATAAAGAGAGAGAGGGAAGGAGGAGGGGGAGATTACGGTATGAGGGGAGATGGGATACGGTAGAAAGAGAGAGGGGGGAAGGAGGAGGGGGAGATTACGGTGAGAGGGGAGAGGGGATACGGTAGAAAGAGAGAAAGAGAGGGAAGGAGGAGGGGGAGATTACGGTAAGAGGGGAGAGGGGATACGGTAGAAAGAGAGAAAGAGAGGGAAGGAGGAGGGGGAGATTACGGTGAGAGGGGAGAGGGGATACGGTAGAAAGAGAGAAAGAGAGGGAAGGAGGAGGGGGAGATTACGGTAAGAGGGGAGAGGGGTTACGGTAGAAAGAGAGAAAGAGAGGGAAGGAGGAGGGGGAGATTACGGTAAGAGGGGAGAGGGGTTACGGTAGAAAGAGAGAAAGAGAGGGAAGGAGGAGGGGGAGATTACGGTAAGAGGGGAGAAAGGATACGGTAGAAAAAGAGAGAGAGGCAGACGGGGAGGATGGTCGCCTGGGGAAACTTGACAATTGGCTGCTTGGTCTTGGGGAAGATGGAGATGAGATGAGATTGATGGATGGGATGGGAGCCTTTTCCCTCCATTCGTACAGTTTTGCAGGAAAATTCACGTCCGCTTGAGAGATCATAGAACAGTATTGAAGGAGGATGAGTGCCAACTAAACCATGCATGGTTTCTCCAGCAATCTCCAGCAGGGGATCCGAGGAAAGAGAGAGATTGAGATGGGGAATACGGCAGAAAGGGATGGAATTTTGCAGCACGAGGAGGGTACGGTAGGATGAGTGGGAGAGAAGGGCTTTGAAAAGAGAACTGAAGTGAGATTACTGTAAGAATGGTAGACTAGGTATCTACAATGACAAATTAAGAAGTACCGATACAAATTCTAAAAATGTTCACATGATGTAGGAGTAGTAGTCGTTGTTGAAGTCGGGCTGGAAGAATCATTCGGGATCGTCGTAGATTCTATATCAAAAAATGACCAATTCAATGAGAGAATGGCCCACCGGCACTCTGCGCCTCATCCGTGGTAATCTTCACAGTCGAATTAGAAACTGCGATTTCATTAGAAGTGATGGTTTTGGATTGATTTGTCGTTGAACTAGATGAAGTAGTAGAAGTTGTTGAAGGACTGGACGTCGAGGCTTGGGTAGAGGACATTGCAGAACTGTTTGTAATCGGCGAAATAGCTGACGTCGTCTCTGAAAATACGTATCCATAACATATAAATGCGCAAAATACTAACCTGCTGCTCTCGAAGTAGTAATGGCCGCAGTAGTTGAACTTAGCGACTCCGAGATTCTTGCGGGCACGGTAGTGCGAGTAGTTGCTGCAGACGCATCCAAGCTTGTTGGAGGAGTAGATACGGTAGTTGTGACGCCCGTCGTGGGCTTGGAACTGGCGCTGGTTCCTGAAAGAGAATCGATAATTTAATGTTAACTATCTCAACGATGGAAACGTGCCAGGTGCTTCAGAAGTGGCGGGGGTAGTCTGAGGAACGGGCGAGGTGTTGTCTGATAGCAATTGATTTAGTTGCAACAACAAAAAAATGGCTTACTTCGGTACGATTTGAGAATCTCATCGAAAGAATCCTTCGAGGGGTAACATTCTTCAAGCACCGGCATGTCTGAACAAGTGCACAATCTTATTTGAGTAATAGTAAATGTTTCACTTGGCATCTTGACGAATAGTCCGAGATACTTATCTTCTACCCCTTCCACGTCCTCGAGTCTCAGACGCTCTGGTCCCTTATTCTGAAATGTAAAAGATAAACATGAACAAACAATAGAGTGGTATACCTCAAATCCTGTGGCTCTTGAGCACAATTTGGAGATATAATGGAACCTGGAAAGGAAACAGCTGAGGATCGATTAAAATATGAATAAACTCACGAAAAAGCGGGACAATCAATAGAATCACAGTGGGCGAGGCAGGCTCGGAGGTCGTACATTATACGCGGGGCATCGGGATTGGTTAGATTAACGAACGTCACTCTCTCAAACGTGGAATTGTGCTTCTGAAAGCAAATTATTGGGAGAAGAAAGAAAGGAAATCAAAACTGACGAGTGGCATCTTGAGAATTGATACTTCGCAATCCTGTGCATTGTACGCACAATACAGTAGCAGCAGAACTGCTGCGACTGAAAGCTTGCCCATCGAATATTATTGTCTTGGTTTGTATTGGGACAATTTGGTAGGATAGTTGAGGAAAGGAAAGAGGAGATTGACTGAAATGAGGATTCGCCCGCGGAAAGAGAAGAAATGAACGGTTAATACGGTTAACGGTTAACGAACGGTTAACGAAATGAAGGCTGAACGATTGGTCGTCTGGGGCAACTATTGGAGTTGTCTTGGAGAGATGGAAATGAGATGAATGAATGAGACTGACAGTTCCAGCTGCTTCCCCTCTTTTTCGTATAGTTTTTTTATGGGATCCATGTCCGTTCAAGAGATCATCGAACAGATTTTCAAATTCCATTTTCTCTCAAAATTGGGAGAAATCTGTGGAGTTGGACACTTGCTGAATTGGTTATCTGTTACTGCCTGCATCAATTTGCTCTAATCATCGGTCTCTCATACACACAGAGAAAAATTACTTCGTCATGCATGCTAGTTAGTGATTTAATGACTTAGTCTTTGCATAGAGAGCGTGGAAAACGTGGAGAACTTAAGTAATTTTATCACTAATTCGCATGCATGGCGAAGTAATTTTTCTCTGAGTATGCCACTTGAAAGGACTACATTGCATCAACTGATTGGAAAGAATGTTATCATCAAGAAGTGTGTTGCACATAATTCTACCAATCACCATTTCGATTCCAATTGCCTTTTTAAAACAATTCTGTCAAACTCCCCTCCATTCATTCGCCCCCAATCCGTCGTCTCTCATTTCTTCTACAGAAGTTCTCCGCAATTACACCCTCCCGACCAGTAGAATACTTTGCTTTGGTGAAAGTAGTGGTAGGCTTTGGAAACTGTATTAATGGATATGACAAAGAAATCGTTTTGAATGGATCGTTGCCAGCTTGTCGGCATACTTTACGGACTACTGATTGGATAATCATTGCCGTGCCCGAATTTACCTGAATACGATCCTTCTCTCTCTCTCTCTCTCCCTCACTCTCTCTCTATTTACCCTTGTCTCTAGTCTCTCAGCTGATCGCTATGCGATACCTTCTGTGTCCGCTTGTTTGCGTTTCCTTCGCCCGAGGGGAGAGAGAGAGAGAGAGACCGAGAGAGAGAAGAGAGAGAGACCGAGAGAGAAGAGAGGGGAAGGGGAAACCCCCTCTCTTGACCGGAGATCCTTCCTCCCTAGCGCACTTAGTACACCTGTAGTGGGACTGGCCACTTTGAGCTACTGATGCCGTTCCGAATTTCTTTAATTTTGCATTGAATACTACGAACTCGTCGCCTTAAAGTGCTCATAATTCTTTAGTCACTTCTTATTTGACAACTCGCCTCCTACGGAATCTCAATGATACTCCTCCACCCTGTCCACTTTTTTTTATTTCACTCCGGACTTTCCCCCATCTCTCTCTCGCTCTCTCTCTCCTCTCTAGTTTCCCCCTCCCTCCCTGCTGATTCACCCTTGTAGGCACACTCGGTGACTCAACAATCAATCGATAGTGCCCTCCTCTCTGTGCTCCTTGTCTGATAGCCTCCCTTATCAGTATTCCTCGCACGTTTCGCCTACAAACCGGTTCCGTTCCGCCATTTCCCGGATTTCAGCAGCGATCCATGTCGTAACCACGGCTGCCACGAGTAAGATAAGGTAAGTTAGCCCCGCCCCTTTTAAATATTAATTTAAATGGCATTTTTAGCTGGCATCAAAACGCGTGGCGCCCCCGTCGCCGCGCCGACGCGCGCCCAATAAAGCGCAACCGAGGTTTGATTTTTTTTAAATAAAAAAATATTGAATAATTTATTTAAATAACATTTTGTAAGTTTGTATTTGAGGCGTACGCCTATGGAGTATTACTTTCAACTCAAATCAACAGATTTCACCCTGGTTTGAAACATATCACTCCCTCGGCACATGATTCCAAACATATAGATCAGGGTCAGAGCGAGAGAGTGTACAAAAGTGAGAGATTCCCTTTCGATTTCACACGCTCTCTCACTCAAAAGGCCTTTCTGGATGGTTGACCGGCCTGTGGAATGATGTGTCGGGAGTGGTACGTCTCTCTGACCCTAAAGGGAGCGAAACATACCTGTAGAAGACTGAACCATTATTGCTTCTTGTGGTACACTTTGAATAGCTAATAATATTGCATACTAATTATATATCATAATCGATCTTTTTCTTTTGTAGAGAATTCGTCGATCCCGATTTTCGCCGAGTCAACATCGATCACAACAAGTTCAATCAAGTGACGAGGGAGGTAATTCGGTACCCGGAAGTCGTCGGACCCATACCGATAAAGGTAAGTGCATCATTAGAGCCCATAGGAGAGGAGGGTTGAGGGGAAGAAAAGGCGGATGACTAGCACACATTCTACACTAAAAGCCTCGAACAGGTGCTTATTCAAGGACTCTTGGATTTATGTTACCTAAGTCCTAAAAAGTAAGGCAGACTCTTTTTCTCTTTCACACACTCTCTAGGGCGCTTCACTTGATTGTGGAGTAATGTGCCCCGGATTATAAATTACTGACGATATCTTACTTCCGATTTTGTAAAAAAATAGTGATTTCTGCTAAAAATAAATTAAAAAATAATTAAACAAATAAATTATTTATTTATTAAGTAATTATTATTCTTATTATTGATTCAGAACGGTACGATGGGCACAGATGGGTGCATCGAGCGAATTCCTTACGCATCGTTGATGGCCACGTTATCTTGCGTCATTGGTATGCAATCTTTGCCGCATTTTCCACTGTGCACGTTCACAAAAACATGAACATTACGATAACGATGTAAACATTTTCATTTACAATAGAAAAAAAACAAATATGATACATTTCCCGTTCCTGCAAGTACATAAGTGTGTCTTGTTTGTGGGGGCAACATTGTCCAAACTGAAAAATGACGATCGGCTACTTTCCTTACGTTGGTGCTATTATATTCAATTGACTTCTTGGAAAATAGAGAGTTTATTCAGGAGTGATTCTCTTCGCGATAATGATGACGTGGGGATTCAATTCGTCCGTGGAGCAAGTGAGAAGAATACTGCAGATTGATGATTGGCCGTGGCTGGATCGAGTATGTTATACATCACTTATACTTTATTACCAACGCATTTTCGGACAGGGATTAAAGGGCCGGAATTAAGATCTATCGCTAGGTTGGTTGTCTGGAGAGCTTGCGTGATTGGATCGAATATGTTTCAATTATTCCACTTATCAATTAGAATATGAGGATAAACGTTTAGTTCCAGGCCGGAAGGAAAACAATTGAATGAACATTTAGAAGTTAATCAGAAATATTATCAAACGCTTGTTACGCACTTATGAGAGACTATCTGAGCGGATCGAAATAGTGCTGGCAGTTGACGAAATTTCCGATTGAAGACTGACAACGCTATGTTGTAGTGCATTTGGTGAGAGATAAGACCGTGCCATTCCGGAAGTTCAAAAATGCTTCTACGCCTCAGGGCATAAAATATTGTTACTTGTGATGTCACAAAACTGTTTTGTCAAATCGAATGGAATCTTTCCGATTCTTAGTGCAATCGATAGCCCATCGAAATACAACTATTTTTCACTTTCGGAACTTTTTTGATCAGAGTTCACGCAGCCGAGTTATTCTTCAAAAATAGTTTCTCACTTAATTTTCAATACTACTAGAGGTCCTGCAAAATTTTCCGCACAATCTGTAAAAAATAGAGAATTTAAAAGTTTCTGGCAGGAAGTCAAAAACGGAAAAGTATACAAAAAAATCTTAATAAAATCAGTTCTCAATGAGCAAAAGTATGAGCCGACCGGCTCTGGAGAGCTAAAGTACTGTAAGTAGTCTCATCAAACGGTTTAATGTTTGGAAATATTTGAATAGTTTCGCATTTTTTTACTCTTAGTGTGCACTGCTGTAACCAGAAACAACGCAAATGCAAACTGAAATGAGAAACATTGAAGTTGACACGAAATTTCGCTCATACTGCTTTAATCGAGAACTGATTTTATTAAGATTTATCGCATACATTTTCGTTTTTGGCTTCCTGCCAGAAACTTTTAAATTCTCTATTTTTCACAGATTGTGCGCAACTGCTGTGCGATGTAGTAGGACGAGGGAAAATTTTGCAGGACCTCTAGTAGTATTGAAAATTAAGTGAGAAACTATTTTTTAAGAATAACTCGGCTGCGTGAACTCTGATCAAAAAAGTTCCGAAAGTGAAAAATAGTTGTATTTTGATGGGCTATCGATTGCGCTAAGAATCGGAAAGATTCCATTCGATTTGACAAAACAGTTTTGTGACGTCACAAGTACCAATATTTTATGCCCTGAGGCGTAGAAGCATTTTTGAACTTCCGGAATGGTACGGTCTTATCTCTCACCAAATGCACTACAACATAGCGTTGTCAGTCTTCAATCGGAAATTTCGTCAACTGCCAGCTTCCTGAACAAATATGTCGAACCACTCAGATAGTCTCTCTTATAGACCCGACTGAAACGGCAATGCCTATTTTCCAAAACCATGTACAATGTTATAATGTTATATATACAGAAAAAAATCAGAAAAAATACAAATTTAAAAAAAAATCAATAATTCAGATCCAAATCTTCTTCGTGTGCATCGCTGTCATCATGGCGATAGTGACTATCTTCCTACTCATAGTGGGAATCGCCTCTACGGGATCGACGAGAGAGAACATGTTTAGGGGTGGGAATATTTGAATGTTTTTAAAAAAAAAGAATTATGCAATTTACGGACTCAAATGAATTAACAGAGATTTGTTTACGCAATCTTCATCAATTGCAACACAATTCCTCATTCAGCCAATAATCTTGTTCAACACGATCCGTTGTAAACTCATGTGAGTAATTCACATAGTAGTGAAGCTACATTTTAAACCATTCGTTGGACATTTTTGCTTGAGAAGTGAATGCTAACACCGCCGTGGAAATCATACCGTTGAACGATGTGCGTGAACAAATGTGAATGGGTCAAGATTCAAGCGACATCCTCTTTATATCACCTTGCGCACAGCCACGCGCTTATTTCAATGTTCTATTTGTCAAAAAAAATTGTTTTCAGCCAAAGAAGCGCGAATGGGCGGTCGAATAGCAATTGCTGTCGCTCTCACTTTCTGCGTTGTCTTACTCGGATTCTGGATGGTCAGTTACTTTTTCAATGTTCCAACTTTTTCCTCTCGCTTTCGTCACATTTTCCCCGTTCGCTCAACCAAAGAGAGTCGATATTTGTAAATGACTGAATTAGGAAACATGGATGCAAATTGCCTCTGAATCATGACGCGTTTGCGCCCTTAATTTTTGGATGTATCTTGCCATTTCTGTAGGAGACTTTGCGACGTGTGGCAGAGTGTCAGCAGACAAACTCTCTCACTCCGTTCCGTCTCTCGCTCTATGGATTAGATGAGAGGGAGAAAGTCTCTCCCTCACCCCCCCCCCCCCCTGTAAAATGCCGTGTTGCATAGTCTATACAATATAAACAAAGTCGTGCAAAAGATACTAGTAAATTCTACAGGTGCTCCTCTCCTTCTCCTCCATTCTCCTCTCTCTCTTCGCTGTCTTCACCTCTCTGTGCAATACGATGCCCGCATTCACAGATGCGGACTGCCTCGATTTCACGACTTTTCGGCCGCTCGTCGAGGCGTTTAGCGATGCGGAATGATTATATTTCAATCAATGATTATATTTCAATCAATTTGCCATTTTAGCACAATTTCATCCGGGCAAAGATGGCACGGAACTTTGAAGTGCGCAGAGCGCGAACTTTCCAGCATTTGTCTCTCTAATGAACCCGACTTGTGTTTTGAGAGAGAACTCTTTCTAGGCTCTTCATTACGCGTACCATCTCCATCTATTTAGTCTATTGAGTTCTCCAGAAAGTTCGCGATCTGTGTAGAGGCATATGATGTGAGAGAAGGAATCAAGTCAAATGTGCACAGATGGAAACAACACATTATGCGACCTTTTTCAGAGTCTCCGTGTCTGCGGAGGCGACGCTCAGCAGTTTTGCGCCCTCTCAACGACGAGCTTGACGTGGTTCATCGTCGGATGGGTGAGTGGGGCAGAAATATTCCTCTTTTTTTCACAAACTAAAAATAGTGCGGCAATTGTACCATTGTTGACCCACTCTTTATCGATCGGTGGGCGATTGTTGAAGTTGAAAAAAACGACAATTATGCGTCCGCACTGCATTCCCGAAGCGTCCAACTCAATGACGAAGTGCTCAAAAATGTTTAAAAATGAATTAAAAGATTATGGTAGCTTTTATTTATCTGTCAAAAGTTTAAATGTTTTGTATTATTCAAAATTGTTCTTATTAGATCGGCGCTGCGATCGTTTGCATTGGGATCGCCCAGTTCCTCGTCACTCACGCTGCCAACTACTCCCATGTCAACAACGCCAATAAGTGAGCTTTACATTTGTAAATTATACGATCAAAGAAAATGTCAAAATGTTACTTCCTCTGTTTAGCGAAGGCGAGAATGAAATGGTCGCAAACGTGTCTTGCCGGTAGACAAGAGAAGTCCGAGTTTTAACTTTTTGATATGATCGTATCAACAGTATTAGGCATGGTGCTGAAACATACTAAATTTTGTGCGGACCAGTTGACTCTGTTTTTTGTTGAACGAGAAACGTACTTATCTCATTCCAAAACTCACGTGTCAACAACGCAAATATTTATTTATTTTGAGAATTCTGCCTTGGAATAATTATCTATCAAACATTTTAACAGGATTAGTCATAATGATGAAACATACTTCATTTTGTAATTAGCGAACCAATCTAAATCCAATTGATGACATGGTTTTCAAACTTCGGACTCGCATTTCCAGATACGTGGAATTGCGAGATGTCGCTTACGAGAGCTATTCTGATCCCGTCGCCCGCCCTTACAGAGGAGGACGAGGAGAAGTGATGGAACAGTGGTCGGACTTTACAATTACAAATATTGATTACGTCTAAATATTTGTAGCGAATCCGTGTTGATTTTCCATCTTCGTTCTTGTAATATTGTGATCAAGAACTTGCTCTTTTAGACGCTCCATCAATGATCACAATTACTGTTCTCTAGTGTGGGGCGTTGCCGCTAGATTCATGTCCACCAAGTTGTATGACAAATGAAAAAAACTATAATTATATTACTGCAGGTCTCTTCCTCCTCCTTCTTCATACGCTCCCTCCTCATCTCGAATGGCCCAAGCCCACTCCGACAGCGTCTCGCAATACGCCTACAAGGGACGACAGTATTAGGAATAATTTCAAATCTCCAGAAAGGGATGTACGGCGAGAAAGTGAATCGGAATGAGAGGGTCCTCTCAGTTCTCAACATGATACGTCTCTGACCCCTTTATGGAGATTTGTCTGGACCGTGGAATGTGCCCGGTGTAAACTACCCAAAGTCACCATGTGACACACTGCCTCATCCCATCACACTCATAATGAGATTTAGACCACACTTTGTTTCTGTACATTGATGATCTCAACTTGTTGCTGGATTTTGCACGTAAGGATAAATTGCTAACATCGATATCGATCATTATGTGGCTGCAATTTTACAAATGACTCTCTTCAACTTTATAATACTCTATTTCGGCAATGCTATGATACACCACTCAACAATTTTTTTTTCTTTTTCACGCACGCAATGCTTCAAACGAACATCATTGAAATAGATTAATGCAGAGGAAACCATCTCTCGTTTCTAATCTTATCTCTCTCTCGAGTACAAATCAACGCCGCGCTCTTATCAATCGATAGCGTGCGTTGTTATGAGTGCCACTATGATTTCACAGTGTCAGTCGTTTGTTCCTATCCTTATATTGCTGTTGAATTATGCCCAAGGTACGTTGAAATACTTACTAGTGTTCTTTTATGTATTATTATAGGGTTGGTAAGAAAGTAATGAACGTTTTGGGATTTGAACTTTGGGGTTTCGCTTTTCTGCCAGTTCAAATTAGAATGTCTTGCACGCATGGTATATTATAGGTGGACTTCTAAAGAGCAACTTTCATCTTTGGTTTTGTTCCACTCTTCCTTGCACTCCTTGATGGAGCACAGTTTAGCAACTTTAAAATCAATGGAAAATTCAATTAAAAAATATTTTGTTCTCCTGAATGCTGGGAATTTTTTTAGAACCGCAGCTTAGAAGCAATTACAGTATCAACACCCCTCTTTCATATTGCGCAGAGTATGAGCCGCTGCGATATTCATTTAATAAGATGTGGTTCCCCAAATTCGGTTGGTCCGAAAAAAATGGGTTCAAATGTTTCCAAATGACGATCGTGAATGCAAAGCTGTCGAGATCTGATAGTGTTTTATTTATTCATTGGCAATATACCTTTCATTTACTACCGATGTTTTGAACTGTGCGCTTCCGCACTTTTCCAGAAACGGAAAAATCAAAGAATTCGAAATTCTCTAATTTGCTGTAAAATCGCAGTTTTGGGTACCTTATTGGATGAAGTGTCCTGTCGAAGTGAACGAAAGTCAACTAAAGCCCGAATAAGGAGTATTACTGTGGGACGTTTACTGTCGAATGAGCGGTCTAACGAATTGAAACTATGATGAATAAAATTGTGACACTTTATTAATGCTCATTTTCGATCTCAAATGTATGTCCCTATGTGTGTTGTCCTTCAATTCATTCTTGAGATCACCGACTTCAAAGTGAGTGGTTATATTATAATCATAATAGATGTTTTTATAAACCAGAGGAATAATGTAATTCATTTCCATTGGGTGATTCTAAAAATCGCAAAATACTTCATAATGTGATCCTTGGTACGCGTCTTTGATATTTTGAGACGATTGTTCTCGCCAGCCCGATAAGGAAACTCGGTACCTTTTTCATTCCTGTATTCACTACAGTCCACCCATCACGTACGTAGGTTAAATAGCCTCTGCCTCAATCCAATAAAAAATATAAGGCAGATACAATGTCGAGTCGAAACCAACCCTGCCAACTTTCTCCCTTTCCAACTCTTGTGAAAATGGGAAGACAGGCCTGATGCAGTGGGCGAGAAAATGAGGAGACTAACTACATGTATTGTACCAACAGAGAATTTGATTGGGGGGATAGGACGGAAGAGCGGAAGATTTTTCAAAAATGTCAAAAACGTTCATTACTTTCTTACCAGCCTGATAATAATTACACGCACCGGTAAGGCCAGTTGGCAACCCGCCTTACCGGTCGGCCCGGGCAGAGTAGTTGTTTCTCGACGTATGCCCTCTTTATTCCTTAGTAATTTTACCGTTATTTTACTTTGTATTTTTAAACTAAATCATTGTGACGTTTAGAAGCTTCGCGTTAGAAAGAAGCAAAAGGCTCAATCAGAGGCCGAAGCGAAGCGAATCGAGAACAATCTCGAGTCTTTGTGCAGTCTTCTCGCTGGATTGGTACGCTTTTTGCTATGTTCTCCTTTTTTATTAAGCTCTTGCTCGGTGAGCCACATCTCACATACACGAAACCAGAACCAGACACGCTCTAGAGAGTAAAAGCATTCTCCAGCCTGAACCCTATTCAGAGGTTTTTGAATCATGTGACATAAATCTCTTCCGCATTCTCATCATACACACAGAGAAAACATACTAGGAATACGACATCAAGTTGGCACGCTTACTAATATATAAGTAGGGCCTACTAATATATAAGTAGGCGATTAGTAGGCCCTACTTATATATTAGTAGGCTCGCCAACTTGATGTCGTATTCTAAGTATGTTTTCTCTCTGGGTATTCGTTGTGAATACTACACACGTCGGGAAATTCATTCATTCATTTATTCATTCATTATTTCTTCCGTCAGAGTGTCGCATACAAGAGAGTTAACTGTGAATGGGGGACAAGAAACGGATGTCCGTCGACGTAGTCGATTCGTTTTTATGCATGGCAGCAAATTGGCATTCAAGCTATTTCCTGATAAGTCGATGGGTGATTCCAGAACCCTGCCCTGTCGCCTGATGTCCTCTCTCACACTCTCGATCGATGCTCACTTGCAGTGGAGGAATTGAGTGGAGTGCAGACATTGACTCTCGATGATGCGAGTCACGCTGTAGAGACTGTCGAACACGTTAGTATTTAAACACAATAATAATAATAATAATATGCGTGTACTAATCGAAAACGTACAAGTATAATAGATTAATACAAAATACTGCACATGAAATACAAATAGGTCTTGGTACTAGAGCATGCAAAAGTGTGTATGAGCATCTGACGAATTTATCTCACTCTCTCACTGAAAACCCATCTCTGATTGACCGGCTTGTGGGAAGTTGTGATTAGAATTGTAATACATTTATGTTAATCTTTCTCAGTTTCAAGCCAAAGGTGAATTTAAGTTTCACGCTTGTCTGATAGACGTTTGAATTGTTTACGTCGGAAATTTCTCGAATATTAATTGCAGATCACAGCCCATCTTGACAAACTGAACCTCCTACTGCGACACACAGAGGAGATGGCTGCGTATGTGAAGAAGGTGCGATTTTTTAAAAGAAAATTGTCAAAATGTTTCTGAATACACTCGAGGCGCGGAATTCTACTATAGTCTACTAGGAATAAAGGGAAGAAATGCACAAGAAATTGAGAAATGAGGAAGATCTGCTCTGACGACTGATGAGTGTGCACTGAAACAATATTGCGAGATATAGACTGGCATTTTCTGCAGAACCCAATTCGATTATCGATAAAAGTACATGAAATAAAAACATGTGATTAAGCTAGAAGATTGTTTACATCCCTCCGGTTGAATACTGCTGTACATCGTGTCGTGTTAGCACACATTATTCCTGGCGCCTTTGGGCTTCGATAAAATAATAATAATACTAATATGCATTTACAGAAACGCGAAGAGATCGATCATCTCGAGAGAACTCATTTTCCTGAAGGTTTGCCAGAGCCTGAACAGTGACCTGTACATTATTTATTATATGATAATTGTATTTGAGTATATTCAAATGATAAATCGACATCATTTACCGATGTTTGTTTATTCTAATCGCTCGACTTGCAACAGTGTGGTATCACGAAAGAGTAGTGCGCTTATATTTCGTCGATGACGCTGGCACTCCACTATTTAGTTCTATTCTTCGGTTCTGATGAAGTGTTGAAACTTACCTCGTCGGCAGATTGAAGATATTTCTCGGTCTAAATATGTTTATCCCATGTTCTCTCTCACTCCAGTGAACGATATTGAAGATGATATGCCTATGTAGGAGAAAGTGGGATCCGTTCTTTCCAGCGGTGGCATATCTTCGCAGAACCGTTCGTTCCCTCTCAAAGGGATCCAAACTAGGGGCAATTATCCATTTTATGGCTATCAGATATCGATCTAATCGGACTCGCAATCAGCACACCTCTGTGCCTACACTTCCGGAAAGCGATAGGCCCCCGACTCGAGAGGGGGGAACACCGCCCGGTTTCGCATACGCCCTAGAGGGAAACTGTTACTACATTACTGCTGCGATAGCCATCTTTCTCGTCTTCACTTGTTTCTCTCTGTTTACCCGTTCTCTCCGTTCCTTTCGACTATAATCTGGTACAATCTGCTTCATCTCTTCCCTCCTCCGCCCCTACAAGGATCATTTATCGGAATGTATCTTGCTTAGTTGTATAAAAGAGGGAAAGAAGAGACCGGAACTCCACCAACCCCAGTCGGTTCTTCCATTGGCTGGCAATGGATCTCAAGAAGAACCGTCCGGTCGATGAGGAGTATGCACTACGGTAAGAATACTGTATCATCACATTCTATTTCACTTGTTACATTTATTCACATTTTATGTTCGTATCAATTATTTTGCTACGCTACTTGTTTCATCATTTCCACTACCGTTTACTATGTAGCCTGCAAGCGCCGATTTAGTTAAACTTTCACTCTTCGTTCAGAGAATTAAATTAGTTATCGGATTGGCGCTAAGGGAGCGGAACAGTCATACCTATACGTGTTTCGAATACAATTACTTGCAGTACTCATAGTTTTATTCCAGTCGACTCGCGTTCTTCTCGGTCGCAGTGTCGACTGCCTCCGTGCTAGTCGCCATCATCGCCATCCCCATGTGCTTCAGCTATCTCCAGGTATACATTCATTTTATCATACAGCAATCTTACCGTAGTGCGTACTAATCATTGACCGTATAGTGCTTCTTGAGATCCATTACCTGACTGTCGAAGAACCGACCGGTATTGACGGTTTTGTTATTTTGTACTTTCCATACGCAGAACTCATTGTCAGTGCAATCAGTCCACAACTTACCGTTTAATATCTAAGAAAATTGCAGCACGTCCACTCTGCGATGCAAGACGAAGTCGACTTCTGCAAATCGAGATCCGCCAACCTGTGGAATAAATTCGAATACGTAAGTTGCGCGCCAGAAAGACACAATAATTAGATCAAAAATCAGTAGTTCAAACCATCTCGATCCGCATATTACTATTTTGTAACTGTGACTGTCACATCTCAAATAGTGCTATCCCACAACCATATTAAAGAGTGCATTTGCCTTTGGACGTATGGCGATGGAAATGTTTCCTTCCCCAACCCTTATTACCGATCCCCGTTTCTGACATGAGTTGTGGAACAGGGATACCCGCCAATTGACTACCATCGCACCATCATTCTCCTTTCAGTTCGAGCGCGTTCCTCGCCATCGTCGTCAGGCTGCACACGCGACAGTCCACAATCGACTGGCACTCCAGAGGAAGTACGACTCCCACTTCGAGAGACTCGACCGAACCATCTCCTTCTTGAAGCGATTCCGCGCCCGTGGTGAGTTGACGAACGACTTATTCATTTCTTAGAATACTCGGGGCACTTAGGTACACACTGAACAGCACATTTGTTGCTGATGGATCTCATGAGACACCTATATAGTGTTTCAATAACTACATGTGAAGGTGGATAAATATTATTCGCTCAAGAGCCAAACGTTTGCTCTTTCAGGAGCTGGCACATACGAGGCTGGTGGTGGAGCGGGAGCTGCCGGAGCAGCTGTTGCTGGTGGCGGAGCAGCGGGTGGCTACTCTGCGGGAGCCGCAGTGGCCGGTGGCGGAGCAATGCCTCCTGCAGCCAGTCCCGCACCCGGAGCAGCTGATGCAGCTGGTGCAGCTGGTGCAGCAGTCGCTGGAGGCGGAGCAGCAGCCGGAGGATACTCTGCCGGAGCTGCTGGAGCCGCAGTCGCTGGTGGCGGAGCGCCGGCCGAAGGAGCAGCCGACACTGCTGGAGCCGCGGTCGCCGGAGGAGGAGCGCCCAATGACAGTGCCGCAGCTGGAAACGCAACTGGAGCTGCCTCAACCGACGCCATGTCCGAAACCGAGATGCTCGCTGCAGGAACTGCAGGTGCAGCGGTTGCCGGTGGCGGTGCGCCCGCAGGCGACGACGCCTCAGGAACCGCTGGAGCCGCCGTCGCAGGAGGCGGAGCACCGGCAGGAGCATATGCCTCCGGAGGTGCTGGAGGAGCTGCAGTCGCTGGTGGCGGAGCGCCGGCCGAGGGTGGTGCAGCCGACACTGCTGGAGCAGCGGTCGCCGGCGGAGGAGCCGCTCCCGAAGACAGTGTGGCCGCAGGCAACGCGACTGGCGCAGCCTCGACCGACGCCATGTCCGACACTGAGATGCTCGCTGCTGCTGCAGCTGCAGGAACTGCTGGTGCTGCTGTCGCCGGAGGAGGAGCCGAGCCCTCAGCCGCAAGCATGGACATGGAGATGGCGATGCAGATGGCTATGGAGATGGACATGGCTGCTGGTGGCACTGCGGGCGCCGCGGTTGCTGGAGGAGGAGCCCCTGCTTCTGGAGGATACGCCTCTGGACCGGCACCTGGCGCCGAGGCTTCCGGCCCGATGTCTCCTGCCGGCGGCGCTGCTGTTGCTGGAGGTGGAGTTGCTGCTGGTGGACAGTGTGGATGCTCGTGTGGAATGGGAGCTGCTGGCCCCATGGGTCCTCCTGGAAAGGACGGAGAGCCTGGCAAGGACGGAGCTGCGGGAGACGAGGGCAAGCCTGGAGCCAATGTTGAGCCCGCGGCGAAGCCCACCGCCGCCGACTTCTGCTTCGACTGCCCCGCCGGACCGCCTGGACCTGCCGGCCTTGCTGGAGCACCCGGACCCGACGGAGCCCCCGGAGCCCCCGGAGACGCAGCCAAGGATGCCGGAAAACCCGGACCCGCCGGTCCCCCCGGCCCGCCTGGACCCGCAGGAAAGGACGGAGGACCCGGTACCGACGGACCACCTGGCCCCGCAGGAGAAGTATCGGACGTGATGATGGGCCCTGGACCCGCTGGACCTCCCGGCCCCGCTGGAGAACCTGGACCGGCCGGAAAGGATGGCGCTCCTGGATGCGGCGAGCCTGGCCTCGCCGGACCCCCTGGAGACGCCGGACCCGATGGACCTCCCGGCAACCCGGGAGCAAAGGGAGCCGATGGAGAGAAGGGAGGAGCTGGAGGAGAGGGAGGATGCGACCACTGCCCGCCACCCAGAACCGGACCCGGATATTAAATATTGTTTTGGTACTCGTAGCTTTATTGTTTATTGTATGGAAAGGAATAAATTATTTGGTTGTAGCGGTCGATGGCAGATGGACAGAATGGGGTGACATAAATTCTGAAAGATAGTGATAAAAAAGTAGTTAAAAAAACAGGAAATCGTGAATTATAATCCTTTGGGCTAAACTTCGCTTCCAAAATGTGTAATCTGTATGAGTGGAGTGCACTCGGCATCTCAACGACATCTCAACGGCTTTAAACGCATTGCAGGCGAGAAAAACGCGAGAGACAGTAAAATAATTGATTTAAATATTGATAAAAAAGTAGAAGACAAAAAAACGGGTGTTTCGGTACCGCTTTCATAATCATTGGCAAATGGAACTCACAGATTCTCAATATTTCCCAGAAAACTCAAAGAATAGAACCTAAATGCAATTCATGAATAGAAAGAAAGGCAATTTCAATCAATGTCTTTATTAATTAATTATTAATTATTGCACTGCGATTCCCGTCTTTTCTAGATGCTGATAAATTGAATCCTATCACACTTGAGTAATTCTGAGCAACAAAAGGGAAAAATGTGTTTCGAAAAAAGGGGCGAGAAGGTGGTTTTCAGTACTTCTTCATCTCGTTGTAGGCATGTATCTTCTTCTTGAAGTGGTGGATGTCCTTCTTGCGCGGAACAACGCAGGGACCTCTACAATTTTTCAACAAAATTTCAGAACAAATACCATCCTACGGTTGTTATTGAGTAGGATTATTTTCTCACAATAATAGGGAATCGACAAAAAGGGAAGGAATATTGACTCTCTCGGTTCCGGGCTATCGACTTATGGTGTTCTTACAAATGTAATGTTTCACTAATGCACAATTAATAATTATGTATACATACCGTCTCGGGTCTGCCTCTACTAACTGCGGGCAATACATGGAGTTGATCTTGATCGAATCCCATCTGGAAGTTGAAAGGATTCACATTTTTTTTTGTTTTCAATATGTATTTAGTTCAAGTACAATTGCAATCATTGTGTCCTTCTTGGTTTTCAAAATCCCCATGAAACTGACCTCGAAGTGGACAAGTCTGGTTGTTCCCAATATTATAGTTTTGCTTAACCCAGGAGTGAGTAGAACAACATTACTGTTCCTCTTCACTCTTGGTTTCAATAATCGCATGAAACTGACCTCGTCAGCAGTCCCACCCTCTGTCCCGCACCGATGTCGGCATCGTTCCTTCCAGGGCAGTACTCGGTCAAGTAATGACTGTATAATGTTTTTTTTAAATGAAAACAATAAAATATAATGAAAAAAATAATAAAACGTGAATTTCCGTGCGCTGCCCTGCAGTTTTTTTGCTCAAAGATTTGTACCTACTGGAGCTTCTCGTTGAGAGTAGTACTGATAAAGTACAAGGTTTTAGATTACTGATCGGTTGAATAGTGTAGGTGTTCTCACGTTTTCCTCGCCGACAGTGGCACAGTGATACTCTCGGGGTCGAAGGGCCACGAGAGTTGAGCGGGATGGAATCGGGGAGTGGGAGGAGCGTGACCAACACTGTAAATTGGAGATACGTTTAATCAACAAACTATCGAAATATAGCCTTACTCTCAATGGTTTGTCTTTTCAAATGATGAAGGTTTACAGAGTTTTTTCTCCAAAAGGAGTACTCACTTCTTCTCTTGCGCATATGAGGCAGCGTCAGGTCTCAGCAGTTCCTTCCTCAATCCCATGTATCGTACGAGCTGGTCCATCACCGCACCTCGACTCTGTAACATACGCATTTCGTAATCCACAAGGTTGACATATCGAAGTTTGACACATAGTGCATCGGTTTTTGTTGTTGTTGAAAACCTTGATAGATCGATATTAAGTTGAGATCGAAATGAGCGGCTAAGAATCCGCAGTGAAACTCACTTGGTTGTACGAGTGCTGCTCAAAAGCGTTCTGCGAGATGTAGAGAATCGTCCGCGACACCTGCCCCTCCAGATTATTGTCAGTGTAGGCTGAATAATTTTATCGGTTTATTCTAAAATCAAGTTGAATATAGAATAAAAAGTTGAATATGTAAAAAAATAATATTAACATATGATATATGTAAAATTTACAATATTTCAGAAAAGTCCATCCGATAAAGATTATTTTCCATTTTGATTGTAACGAAATCCGCATACCGGCGTACTGCCTGCTCTTTCTGATGATCACATAGGGTCGCTCGGGCTCCCATCGATCGGCGTGGTACCACGGCTGCCACGGCTGAAAATTGCATTCAATAGGAATTATTTTGTAAAATTTAACAACCAATTATTTTGTAAAATTTAACAATACTCTTGCACGCAAGCCTGTTTGAAGAAATAAATGACCACTCTGCACTCTCTCCCATTACCAGGCCCATTAGTGACCTAATCTCAAGGGATCTCGAACTCGACTGAATGGACAAAGTGAAAAAGTGTGTACAACCGCAAGGGGCCGCAAGGTGATCTGCCAATGTCATGCTAAGTGGAAGAAAGCGTGTCCAAATGAACCGCTGAGGTCTCAATAACATCATACTTTTTGCCGTTTGTCGATATCTTGTCTCTGAGCCGCGCTAAGTCTTGAAAATCATTCGCGTCATTTCACAGAAAGTGTCAAGAGAGAGAAAGGGGCGGAGTCTATCTGTATCTCGAAATCCTGACTGACTGTGAGAGCGAAAGAGCGTTTCTTACACATGTTCCCCCATGGCTCAGGTGGTTGAGCACGCTCTTTATAAACAGAAGGTCGCAAGTTCAAATCCACCGGTTTGCAATTTTTTGCTGATTTTGTAATAATCTTTAAAATCAAATGGCAATTCTGCGCATTAATGAATTTTTAATTTTTAGCTTGGGTAGATTCAGCAAGCTAATCCACACAAATTGAGACTTGCGCAGGTGTATCGGTGAAATGGAAGTGCTCTAAACGCCTACTCTCGAGGCTTTCATTCGAGTTTTGACCTACTATATATTGGCAGAACACGGTGCGCAACACCTCACTTGTAGAGTAGATCAATAGCTCTCGAATAAGCCTTTGAACGGGGGAATTGGTTCAAAATAAAGCTTGCCATTCGATCGGGACAATTGTTCCCTCTCGTCGAGAAAGGTAGGGGGCGGAGCTTGCGCCCCCTAAATATAAACTAGGGAATTAGCCGCACCTCTTAGAAGGTCGGGGAATTCTGCGAGTTTAAACAGAGAGAGCGCAGAAATACAACAACAACATTGCTTACTTTTCGCTCTCCTCGTTCCGCGTGCTCTCTGGTCACTGTCTAGCTCGCGGAAAACAACTCGCAGAATTCCGCGACCTTCTAAGAGGTGCGGCTAATTTCCTAGTTTATATTTTAAGTTAAATTGTACAGTACAAGGGATGGCTTTGCAAGAAATGACTCTCTTCATTTCGCACACTATTTCGTCGGTAAGACCGGTGTGAGAGTGTGCGAAATGAAGAGAGTCATTTCTTACGACCCCCTTCCCTAGAGTGTACCTGTTCCTCGAACTTGATGCAACTCCTTCGAGAAATTTGCGAGAATGAATCTCGGAGCACCGACTGTTCAAATTCGGACAGCGAAGGCCAAAAGTAGACTAGCTGATTCGCGTGTCTGCAATGTTTTTTTATGTTTGCTGATAAGTGTCTATCAAGAGGCTATTGGGATTCTCTGGAAACTCTGGAAGCCGTATAATTTGAATAGTATGCAATAGGCTTTCAAAAATGATGATGCTACGAACTCTTTCGCGCAAAATCTGCCGATTTCCTTATAATTCAACTAGTTCAACCGTCACCTTTCAATGCCTAGTTTGCGACATTCTATGGTAAAATGAAGCAATAATTGCAATGTGTCACTCGGATACGTCGGAAAAGTACGGACAAAGGGCAATCAAACGAAACTCACCGAACAGTATTTCTCTCAGGATCACCCATAATGCTATTCACGTCGTTATTGACGAAAGCTTGCAATTTTGTCCCGGATGCCTGGAAGTGAAAGTTGTCGTTTTTTTCGTCGCATAATGCAAAATGTTCATTAGGGTTGATCAGTCGAAAACAATTTTTTTAAACGAGATCGGAAAAAGTAGTTTACCGGATCGTCATCGAAAATTCTTTGTTAGAGATTCATTAAGCTTTCTACTGATGATCTCTAGTGTTCGCAGTACGAGATTACCTAATCACCACGAAATAATTATTTCACAATCGGTAAGTTGTTATCAAAATTCTAGAGCTCACCTTTGGTCTGCACATCTTCCCGCTGACAGTTTGCACTAACAAGTATCCGATAAATAATCGCAGCAGCATCTGAACTAATCAATAATTCTTGCAGGATCAATCAATAATTCGGCAAGAGTAAAAGTGAGCGCGCGAAAACGTGCAATCCTTCCAACGGCAGCGCTCTCAAGAGGGTCAATTGAGTGAGACAGAGGAAGAGTGTGGAAAGGAATAGAGTGAAGTAAGTGAAAGGAAAGTGAGGAGGCGAGGATTATAGGATGAATAAGACTTGAGCAAAGTAAAGACAGGGTTCAAGACGATTCCATACGACACTGAGACGGAGTGGAATGTAGTGTGAGGTAGGGATGCAAGTTCGGAGTTCGCACTACGGCTTTTGGATGAGATATCGATACACTCAGAGAAAAATTACTTCGCCATGCATGCGAGTTAATGATCAAATTACTTAAGCTCTCCACACTTTCCACGCTATCTCTGCAGAAACTAAGTAATTTAATCATTAACTCGCATGCATGGCGAAGTAATTTTTCTCTCTGTGTATTTCGGTTGAAAAGGATAAGGGAGCCAGTGAAAAGAGACTGACAGAGGGTATGACCAATACCGGCATTGTGTGAGATCGGATTCTGTAGGGAGAAATTGATAGTTCTCCCGATAAGTTAGGCAGAGCGCGGAGGAACACTGCAAATTGTGAGAGCACAACAGGAAGCCAGCAACTTTACGTGAGAGCTTAAAGGGACCCGGCACCGGAAATTGATTAAGGCTCAGAAAACGCAGTTGTGTTGTGCGATCACAAAAATGTAAAAAAAATAATTTTAAAAAATTTTCCTGAATTTTCCGCAATTTTCAAAGTTCAGGACCGGAGCCGGCTTATATACACCGGTACGTGGGAAAACACACCACCGGGGCACACCACATGTACCGGTCGCTTTTTTCAGCCATATTTATTGATTTCCTACGGTATTTTATATACGTTTTGTACATATTTCGTATCAAAACATTGATTTGCATTGAATTAGGAAGGTTACTGGCACACATCGGAAGAGCGTAGTTGGGAAAACCGCACGCGCCATCTTCGGTATTTGATGGCGCTGCAGCTCACGGCAAGTCCTAATGATGCCGCGATTCTCTCAGAGCAGCCGCTCCAGTTGTGCGGAGTGTCGTCTATGTGTCGGAAAAGTCTTCGTCTGATCGCAAACTCTCCGGAAATGAAGCATTTCTCTCGTCATGTGTTTACATTCATTCTCCAGGTTAATCTAGTGTGAATTCCAAGCATGCGTGTCGGGAACAATCGCAAATCAATGTTTTGATACGAAATATGTACAAAACGTATATAAAATACCGTAGGAAATCAATAAATATGGCTGAAAAAAGCGACCGGTACATGTGGTGTGCCCCGGTGGTGTGTTTTCCCACGTACCGGTGTATATAAGCCGGCTCCGGTCCTGAACTTTGAAAATTGTGGAAAATTCAGGAAAATTTTTTAAAATTATTTTTTTTACATTTTTGTGATCGCACAACACAACTGCGTTTTCTGAGCATTAATCAATTTCCGGTGCCGGGTCCCTTTAATACACGGGATATTTCGCAATCGGGATCAGAAATATCGCCAGGAACACGCGAAGGTCGGCTAAAATCCGAACATTCATGCCACAATTACGACCATCGCGGGCACAGCGCGGATTCAACGAAACAAAGTTGTTAATACAGTTTTTGACGAGGATTCCAAAAATCATAAAATCGTTGTCAATAGATGGGCAAATTTTTTTCAGGACGGTCGAAAAACTGTGAAAAATTGAAATTTCGACCCTTTATCGTCCTCAGATGACTTTCAAAGTGGTTTCATTCGTATTTTTTTCGCAAAATACACCTAGAAACACTATAAAAACCTACTTTTTAAAATTTCAAAAAATCGATATCGGAAGGTGGGGTTACTGTAACTTTTCGGTGCGGGACCCAGAACCTTAGTTACTTCGCTCAATATCAGCACTTGTGATGCTGACTTCACCACCATGTTATTGGCATAGGTTGCAAAAAAGACATCCGTGGGGTATGTCCGGCTTCTCGTGGATGGTCTCTTATATACATACCATATGAGCTGTTATCATTTTTGGCTCTGTTCCAATAAAAAGGTCCTTTGGTGACAAAAAGGTCCTTTGAAGATTACAAGGTCCCAAAAAAATTGAGAGGTCCGGGTACGATTTAGAGGTCCCAATTTAATTAAGAGGTCCCATTTTGAATGATGGGTCCGAAAAAGATTAAGAGGTAGACGAGTAGACGAGTGAGTAGACAACTTCAGTAGACATTTATGGGATAATCAATTATAATAACCGAAGATTAAGAGACGTGATCGGTAAGACTCGACCATATTCGACCCTGCCCGGACACGTTGAGCTAGCATTGAAAGCCGGGGGTCTATACTCGAGTATATTGAGTACCTTAAAGGGGCCTGGCACTGAAAAATAAGTTATTTTTATTTTAAAGAAAATTCTTTTCTGATTAGAATGCAAAAAATCGCATATTTTTACGATTTTTTTGAAAGGAGTTATGATTTTTTAAAGGTGCTCGCGTACCGGGCATTACTGTGTTTAGCGCGCTAAACACCGTAGCGCCCGGTACAGCAACTCAAATTCCGAACTTTGAAAAATCATAACTCCTTTCAAAAAAATCGTAAAAATATGCGATTTTTTGCGTTCTAATCAGAAAAGAATTTTCTTTAAAATAAAAATAACTTATTTTGGAGTGCCAGGTCCCTTTAAAGGAGCCAAAACTTCCTTGGGATTAGAGATGCAAATGAGTCTGCTCCCCGCTGGCCACAACGAACCGCGCGAACAACAAAAGAGGAAGGAGGAGAGTGAGAGATAGAGAGAGAGAGATGGGGAGAAAGTCCGGGGTGAAATAACCGGCCCTCCTTTCTTCCTCCGAGATAGACAACTTGCGCACATAAATGTTCTCGTTTCCTTCTTTGCCCATTCACCCATTCGAAATCACCTCTCTCCCCACTTTCACTGCTTGATTACTTTGAGAAAATGCGGGCTGAGTGCACTGCTTAGCCCTTTAGCAGTCTAGGTGAGCCAGTTGCCTCACATGATTCCAACCCTACAGACAAGGGTTAGGGCGAGAGAGTGTGCAAAAGCGAGGGATTGCTTCTCGATATCACAAAATCTCTCACTATAAACCCCTTTCTGTAAGGTTAACCGGCCTGTGGAATGAGGTGGTCTGGTTCGCGGCGATAGTGAAAATTCGAATTGTCTTTGGAGCACTTTTGGATAGGGTGTACACCTTGATAAAGGTGTCACAGAAATTTGTTTCTTTGATATAACAAAGGAGCGGTTGAGCGTACCTCCTTTGCACTCAATGAACAATATCACCACACGCAAATCAGCTTCTAACGGATCCGAGTTTCAGTTATGCTTCAGTGTAATTTCATAGGAGTGATCATAACCAGTGTGCCTATCTTATGCCGAATAATTTTTTTTAAATAATTTCCAATAATTTTATTAACCACTTTTTTCGATACACGAAAATCCGATATTCCTTTTCAATACCCGTCTCGTATTCCCGATCATCGATATCTAGTCTTCTGTGATGGGAGACTGTTGGTTTAGTGTCAACACAGAAAGAGTAATTTATACTAGATTGTTTGAAAAGAATGAAATATTACATTTTTTTGCTGATATTGAAACATTATTTGTGCTTCATTTGCGCACAGATGAGGTAGAAAAGGGAGAATGTTCAATCAATTATTCATCGACATGTTATTTGCGCTCACACCAAAAGAGACATTCGATACTCGCCACTTCTAGCCAAAGTTGTCAAACTCGCTCTTCCTTCTTTTTCTTACCCGCTCTGCTAGAAATCTGCCAAGAAGTCGAAGATAGAGAAGATATCGTCGTCAGATCGCGACGTTATCTACTCCATCTTTGACTTCTCGTCTCCCTTTGTAAGTCGCCAGTTTCAAGCTACAGGTTTTGTGTTTCGCACAACTCATTGAATCCCAGTCGGTAAGAACGTGGGGATTACCTACACCTAGTGAAAATTACGACAAACAAGATGTTGAAGGCATGTATTGCCCCTTGCGTGATGTTCACCCATTCATCGACTGGAAGAGCGACGGCTCATTGTCAGCCCAGTTCCTCGTTCGCATTCACCATCGTTCCATTCAAGTTCAGCGTCTACCGAATGTCACTTTCCTTGTCAACACGACCAAGCAGTGCATTCCCGAACTTTGCAAAATTTTCCGGGAGAAGTTCGGCGCTGAACCGGGAAAAGTCTCCTTTGTCGGTGAAATTTCTGCTGAATTGTCCTTCGCCGCATATCGACCCGTTGTGGGCGCTCCTTCTCTTTCTCATCATTCCTCTCGTCTTGGGTATCTTTGTTTGTATGGATTCATGCAAGGTGAGATTCTACTTTGTGAACAATTTAGTCTGGCCCAGTATAAGGTAGCAACCATTCATATTAATAGCCTTTTTGCCCATCATTTGTATTACACTAGCGGCTAATTTAAGTATGCCACATGAAAAAGCCAAAAACATACCTGATGCTCCACAAATTTAAGAAAACCCATAAAGAAGGAGCTGAAAGAAAGAGTGAATTTGCCCCTGCTGCTCGAATGGTAAATGTTTCTCTCACTGTTTTCCCTATTCAGTGCTCGTGGGGTGTATCTACTTTAGTTAGAAGACAGAAATTAGCAAGAAAGAAGGTAGAACGTAGAGCTGCTTCAGCTTATAGAGCTGAAGTAGCGCTGTTTTCTAGCTACGCTATAACTGCTTTCAGTCTTCTAGCTGAAGTAGATATGCTTTCCACCAGAATTAGCTATATCCCACGAGCACTAAGAAGTAATGCTAAACATTCAGAATGCAGTCATTTGGAATCGAGCGTCTCGTCCTCGTCGCATTCGTGTTCAGCCGTTGAATGTGACTGCCCCTCAACTGTACGCAACCTGTCTCTGAATTATATATATGCTTGTTCAAAAAAGCCCAGTTGCAAATAGAAAGAGGAAAACGATAAAATGAGAGGAGAATGTTCGACAACGAAGTGATGAGAGGTGACACGATCTGAGATCAATCACATCTTCATGAATCTCTCTTAGTCCTAATGACCATGAATTCCCCGCTCTTTCGCTTCGTTTACAACCTTCATGTCAGAGTAGACAATCTCAGCTGAGAGAAGATAAATCAGCAATTATTCAACTGGACCGATGTTGCAGATTCACAATTAGTATCGTTGAGATGACGTTAATTGTTCTGGAACAGTTTACATGGGTGAGAAATAGATGACACATGATAAGTGTTCACGGCTGTGCAGAGTTTGTAATTCGGGTCTGACCGAGGTAGACGTAAGTGTCTGTCTCCACGATTTCTTCGCCATTGGATGAGATCGCAGGCCCGCTACACCACGTGTTCTTCATCATCTTCATAAATAATTTTTGCATTTGGGATGTGACCTTGTCTCTGTTCCAGTAAATTCAAACATCAAATCTATCTTCTTCTTAAGTGCGACCGTATAAATGATGCTTGTGCTCAGAATGTGACGACATGTCTATTATTGTCTTGTTCACTCTTTCGCCAAACTATGCACGGTGCATGGTGTGACCAGTACGGCTGATCACAGCTAGAGGAGTAAAGAGAGAGTTAGAACGAGAGAGGTTCGTTTGGGGAACGAGAAAAAAGGGTAGAGAAAAGGCGAGGGAGAGAGAGAGAGCAAAATAGAGCGGCAATCGGTTCGATCACAGCTTACCCCGGTGCTCATGAATATTTTTCCTCTCGAACCATATTTGCGCTCGGCCAATCGATTGCTTGTCTCCATTTGTGAATTTCACTGCACGTGTGGTGCAATTTAGACGCTCCATGAATTTTATGCGAAAGTAATAATAAATTGTCCTATTTTTCAATACTTTGTGTAAATAATTGTTGCTCCTATTCAGCATGAAAAACAAAGCTATGCGTTTGTTCTGCAGCCGTCTCGGACGGACGAAATACATTGCAAAGGTGAGGAAGACAGTTCTGAAACTTGGAAATGATCTATTTTTATCTTTTTTACACATTCTCTTCTCCGGACTGAGGGCAAGAGAGTGTGCAGAAAGAGGAGATCGTTGCACTTCTGCAGTGAGAATTGCAGTAATATTCATAATTTAGGTGTTTTATCAGCTTCAGTTGAAAAATATTTTCTATTTGGAATTGCCTTGTACAGACGAGACTGCATCGATTAACTGTTATAAAATTAATCAAATAATTACTCTTTGAATACGGATTAATCTACATCTCTGTCATCGCATTAGTGTTTGATTCAATTTTTTGAGGGGTGGAGGCTTCTTCACAGCAGTTTGTTTTCCGTAACTTTTCCATTCCTATTACAGAGAGGCATAACTAAAATTTCCGCGTTCTTCTGATTTCACTTAGGAACGCAATCAATTATGCTTCAACGACTGTACGAAATATTGCGCTAGCCGGAATTGTCGATTCGTAGTAGTCCATGTTGCATAAAATAGAAACAACCCGACCATCACGTTCATATTCTTCTTCATACTCAGATATTAGTATATGTAAAGCGTAGAACACGAAAAACATCTCCAATAATAATGTCATTAATGATCGTATGAATGTAGTTGAGCTATGCTTCATTACACAAAAAAATATATTTGACATACATGCATATTAGGGCGATCTTACAACGAATCTCCGTCGATGTCTCAACACCTTCGATCTCACGATGATTGGAGTCGGACACATGATTGGAGCTGGAATATACGTCACGACAGGTACTAATTTAAAAAAAGAAAAGGAGCGCGAAAATCATCTCCGATGCGCTTTTGTAATTTCTCATAGCTTTCCGCGAAAATAATTATGCATTATTTCAAATTCTGATCTTTGTAGAGCAAGAAATTGTATTGAATGGCATGAGTATGTCCGAGTGGAGAGATGAGAAAGGTTGAATAAAAAATATTCAACTCTTCTCGGTTATCCATTCGGCACAGATCGTTCAATAATTCTGTCAAATGGCAAGAATCACGGAGTATCGTCTTCTGGATTAATTTCAGGAGAAGTAATGCGCACCCTTGCCGGGCCCTCTACCATCGTCTCCTACATGGTGTCTGGACTAGCCGCTCTATTATCAGCACTTTGTTATGCTGAATTCGGTTCCAGGTACTACTTTTTGTCCCGGATTGAATAACAATGAACCGTGAATATGCACAGCCAATGCCTAGACGATCAAACATTGATGTCCATAGAACGCGCTCACACATGCAGGGAGGGGAATTTTTAAATAAATAATGAAGTTCTCTTTGAATGAAATTCCCATTTTTATCATGGCTTTAATGAAAGCACCTACCAGCATTACATTGAGGACCTGGCTTCTTGCAGATACCCGAAAGCAGGATCGGCCTACACTTATGCGTACGTTGGCTGTGGAGAGATCTGGGCGTTCATTATCGGGTGGAATATCGTGCTGGAACATGTGCTAACGGCAGCTGGTGGGTGATATTCAGTGTTTCATTCCTGGCAACAATAATTGGCAAAAGGGCAAAACTAATATTGTAAATATTTATTTGTTTTATCTAATTAGTTATTAAAAATACATATATTGTTTCAGCGGTCGGTCGCACATTCGGCGGATATCTTGACGAGTTGTTGGGATTCACTGTGAGGTAATGCCATCGAATTGTCGATGCCAATGTCTTTATTGTTCAGGTCTCTGGAAGAAACATTTTTTTGAAAGCAGACGACTATCAAAATTTTTGAAAAAAATATCGATTTCATTTACGGTATTCCGCACCTATCGTATCCTGCTCCTACTTAAAATATATCGATTTCAGGAGACTGACAGTGGAATATGCTCGACCTTGGCCGTGGAGCAGCGTGGACATGCCAGCGGCTACAAATTATACCAGTCATGAGATCTGCGTCGCAGGAAGCAGTGTGTCGGTTGTAAGTATTGCGTAGCGATGACGTATTAATCTCGAATAGGTTTCACTTGTCACTGAGAAATATGCCTGCGAATTCAGAAATCTAGGCTACCGAGTGACGACTTTAAAGGTCATGTTTAATGCCTCTACCCTGCGCCAACAAGACTACCAAGCGTGGTCCATTGATGAAACATCTCAGGAACGCTCCCTGATCGCCTACTATCCCGACTTTATCGCGCTGTTCGCGATCATGACCGCAGCAATCTTCATTGGTTTGTTAATTTCTTAATTGATTAAAAATTAATTAATTAGTTCAATTGTAAAAATTGATTGAATAGTTTTCAGGAATCGGAAGCAGAGCTGCAGCAAATTTCAATTCCGTCTTTTCGACTGCCAATGTTCTGGTGATTTCTTAATTTCATAATTTAAAAAAAAAACAAGATATTTTCAGGTGATTTCGTGTGTGGTCGGATACGGCATCACTTTCGCCGACTTTGGCAACTGGACCGTATGATTGTTTTTAAATTACGAAGCTCCCCCAAATCTCGTTTTATTATTTGGAGAAATTATTCTGCGAACCGTGACCGCAGAATGGAAAAGAAACAGGAAATGGAATGTGAATAATCGATATTCTTTTCAGAATTTCTTCCCTTGTGGTGTCAACGGAGTCTTGAGAGGAGCTTCAAAATGTTTCTTCGCCTACGTTGGATTCGATGGATTGGCGACTGCTGGAGAAGAAGCAACTAGTCAGTTTTCAATTAATTCAATTATATTTCATGTCAGGCAATAGTGCTCCGATGAGGATGTTCCGGTATTTGTCAATAGTTGCATTCCGCTATTTTTAGTTGATTAGTTTTAATCTCATTCATCTTAGCAATCACGATTCGTTTGCGACAGAATTAGGGAATACAACAAACATTTTTTTGCTAATTGTTGATTACTTTTCCTCCGGAACGATCTTGTTTCAGATCCAACCAAACAAATTCCACGTGCGACATACTATTCAATGGCCATTGTCACCACTTGCTACGCTCTCATGGCTGGAACTCTCTCGCTCATGAGACCTTACAATATGGTTAGTGCACTATTCGGTATTCAAGCATATATTGATGGGTTTTCTCCTCATTTATGATCACTTTCAGTTGAAACACAACTCATTCTTTGTGTTCCTTCTCACACCCGAGTGTGAGACGGGACACCAGGAACAGTCAAAACAAAAAATTTTCAGTAATTAATTAGTAAACAATTATTATAATGTTCAGCTGCCCGACACAGCCGTTTACTCTCGAGTCTTTGCTGATCTCGGCGCTCCCCATTGGGTTTCTACTGCGATTGCTATAGGAGCCATGCTCGGCATTCTCACTTCCATGGTACTTTTGCTAAATTACCAGGATTAATCAATAATTTATAATTAGGTATATTGGTTGCTTATTGCCTAGTGATGACGTAATCTTCTCCTCCAGATCGGTTCTCTCTTCTCCCTTCCTCGTGCAGTCTATGCAATGGCAGATGATGGAGTCATCTTCGGGTGGTGGGCAAAAGTCAACTCGTGGACCAAGGTCAACAATATTATATTTTTATATCGTCCTTTGGCATACTGCATCAAAACACTATCAACAGAAGCCACCAGTCTAGACGTACACGGTGAAACATACCAGGGACAGTTAAAAGAGCATCAAAAAGTATCAATGGCCTATCGAATTTGGGAAATTATTTTCGACTGAAATTGTCCTTGAACGTTTTTCTTCTTCTTTCGACGGACGATATTTGAGCAAGTCTTATATTTCTCTTTCCATTTGGATATCTTAATACCATTGTCAGACTCCTCTCAATGCGACAATTTCCTTCACAATTCTGGCTGCAATCATCGCCATGTCATTCGAACTCAGTGCTCTTGTCGACTTTTTATCGATTGGTAAGGAAATGAAAGAATTGTCGCGCGTAGTAGGTTGTTTCTCATAAACTTTTCTAATCGACAGAAACATTTACACAATTATGGAAACAATTTTTTTGATATAAATTTCCATTATACAAGGGTCTGAAATAACCTCCAGAGAAGGGAATGCAATTCGGTGTTAACGTTTTGCGGTAATGCTTTCACTCTATCCAATTTTAGAACCTGGCAAGTAAATCCTGGCAAGGCAAGCAGGCAAGCAGCCTGGCAAGCAGTAAATTCATTACAGGAACAATTCTGGCGTACACAATTGTGGCTGCCGCTTTAATCATGTTGAGATATCGTCCCCATCCCGATCAATTCAATCCTGCTGTGATGGATCAGGGTGAGTTACGGTATTCCCGGATTACGGTAGCTGATTACTGTCGTTTCAAAAAAATCTTGGGCGCAAATAAGCAATTAAGGTAAATGTAGATACGAGTGAAATTAAAGATTTATTTTAAACATCCAGGAGGTCGAATCCGTGAGGGTCTTCCCATTCTCTCCGACCTTTTCCGCAACGTCAAACCAGGCTTCATAATTCTGTGCACTGTTATCGTAATGATCGTCGCCTTCACTGGAATCGGTATCATTTTTTGATTTGTTTTTGTTGTTTAATCGATCCAGAATTAGATTGGTCTCGATAGTGTAGATGACGATGAGAAAGATGTCGGATATGTTTCACTATCACTAGAAAACGATTTTAGTGCTCATCGATTCTATTCTACGGTTTATTATTACTCTACGGTTCCCTTGCAAGTGCAGCAGAAAAAAAAGCTTTAACAAATTTGCGGGGCAGTCTCAAAATGGTTCCCTGTTGTTCATTCCCTTGTGACATTGTCCTATGTTTCAATGCTGACTAAAAATGCGAGTAACCGTTGGTTGTGCTTGGCCGCAGTTATTTATGAAACTCACATTATCAATCAATCAACAATGTTTTCATGCCAGGAGTAAATAGCAGAAAAATAGTTTAGTGAAGGGAAATTCTAATTTCACTCGCGTCGCTCCGAAATTAAAAAGAAACGTTCCTTTGTCGTTTGTTAATTGAAGTTTTAAACAATGCATGGGATTTCCAGAGTGCTTCTTTGATAGCTTTTCATTTGTCAGGAGTGCTCATCTCAACTTCTTACTTCACTCAACCATTCGGCATCGTTCTCACGATTTTCCTCGTTCTTCTTTCCATCGCTTGCGTTCTCTTCATTGATGCGCATCATCAGAATTCGATGGATCTCGACTACAAGGTGAAAACCCATTTTGCACTCTTTGGATAGTGAATTTGTCTTCATGAACATCCAGTTCTTCTCGACATGTGAAACGAGTAGGGTTCTCTTATTGGAACTGATTCCGGAGTTCCAATAAGGGGAACAAAGGAACTCAGACCGCGAGAGTGGTGAGAGAGAATGTAAAATGAGAGGGCAATGGAATTCCAATGGATTTCTATTGGAATTCTCTTCCAATAAGAGAACCCTAGAAACGAGTTGCGTTCAGCCAAAGTTCTTTGTTCACTGGTTATTAATGATTCGTGGTTACAAGGAGGGTTTGAGTTGTTGATACGGACGGTCACTTGATTGCGTCATCACTACGCAGTATTTGGCTGCTTCTGTCGTTGCTGCCAAAAGTTCACCATTTTGTCTACAATGTGCTAAAATGTATCGTTGAGGAGTTTTCTTCCGTAATCGATGTGTAATATCGTGTTCAGGTATTCTTCGTTCCCTATCTTCCCTCTCTTTCCCTTCTCGTCAACATTCTAATGATGACTCAACTAACGATGATGACATGGATTCGACTCTTTCTCTGGATGGGAATTGGTCATTTTTTTATTTTTTTATTTTATTTTTTTACATCATCAAATATCTTCGCGTAATCGACGACTTTGCTCCATACGAGCTTTTAAAGGACTCTGAAACGTAACTGAAATCGTATCTATGAATAAATTTTTTGACAAGAATATTACAAACTCAACTACGAAACTCAACTTTCATGTCCAGAAAATGTTCTGCTTATTAAATTATAACATATTTGAATTACGTATTCTGCGGTTTGATGATATTTGCCAGCGATTTTCTCCATCATCAGGTCTCGCCATCTATCTCATTTACGGCATGTCTCACTCTAAGGAGGAAGTTCGATGGAGGGACGAGCAAGAGAAGAAAGCAGCTAAGAAATTGTGAGTTTTAAATATCTCTTCGAGCTTTGATTTGAACAACTAGGAAACAATTACTCTACGCATCAATTATGATTGCAGAAAACACAACGACGGCACTACTTGTCGTGTCAGTGATACGTCCATGACATACACTTCGTCTAAGAAAATCAAGGCAAGTCGTTGATAATTTGCAACTGTTTGGAAAACTGAAGTTTGATCAGTAAAATCAGTCATCAAATACTCAAAATTTAAGGAATCTCGGACGATTAAGAACGGACATTCAAAGATGGATGATAAAATCCAGTCGAACTGCTAGAAATAATTTATATGTTCTCATCAACTAGGATATTCCATGACATGCAGGGAATGAGAAATTGAACATTCCTGCGGTATCTTATTTGTCGTCTCTCGATAAATTTATTTTCTCAACTTTGCGTTCATCTAGTTAATTCCTCCACTACTAGGAAATCGAAATGTCTGTCTGTTTGTCTGTTGGTTTTTTTGTTTTTCCTTACGCGTGACGGACGTTTTCCCGTTTTTCCGCTATAATTCTTTTCAAAGTTTAGCAATCTTCTCAGATCCTTTTGCATGTGATAGGCAACGACGAAACACATCGAAATTTATATTTGAAAAATCGATAATTTCACGGCCAAGTCGGTAGCGAGCTCGACTAGAAATCGGAGGGTCTCAGGTTCGATCCCCGCCGGTGCATAGTCTTTTGCCGCATTTTTTGGAAGTGTCAAATGTGGCCCAAACCTATTTTTGAGTAACGAGATTCACATTTGAGCATCTTTTGCAGAGTTTCGAAGTGAAATATCGATTGATTTCACTTGATTTCACATGATTTCATGAAATTTTCGTACATTTCGTTCCAAATCATTCCACATGCTGGCAAACTTCGCAGGAAGGGGTTTAAAACGAGGGAACAAGGGAAATCAAGAGGGAATTTCTCACTTTGACACACTATCTCGCCCCCGACCCCTTTCTGGAAGCTCGGAATCGTGTATCGAGAAGCTTTCTAAATTGCAAAAAAAAAAGTTGAGCAATCTTCTCAGATCCTTTTGCATATGATAGCCCATCACGAAACACATCGATTTTTATATTTGAAAAATCGATAATTTCATGGCCAAGTCGGTAGCGAGCTCGAATTCAAATCCGAGGGTCGCAGGTTCGATCCCCGCCGGTGCATAGTCTTTTGCCGCGTTTTTTCCAAGTGTCAAATGTGGCCCAAACCCATTTTTGAGTAACGAGATTCACATTTGAGCATATTTTGCCGATTTTTGAAGTGAAATATCGATTGATTTCACTTGATTTCACGCGATTTCATGAAATTTTCGCACATTTCGTTCCAAATCATTCCTCATGCCGGCAATCTCGCAGGAATGGAGTTAGAACGAGAGTGTAAGGAAAATTGAGAGTGACTCTCTCATTTTGGCAAGAAACCATGAGAGAGCACTCTCTCGCCCCTGACCCCTTTCTGGAGGCCGGAATCATGTTCCGGAAGCTTCCTAATAAATCGCTTCAAAATTGCTCTATCTTCTCGGATCCTTTTGCATACGACAACAGACCAAAATCCCCTTCAAATTTTACAAAATTTAATTGACCGAATCCGTAGCCAAGTGGGTTACGCGCTTGAATTTCAATCCGAGACCCCCAGGTTCGAACCCCGCCGCGGGCAAAACGTTTGCCGCATTTTTCGCAAGTGTCAGAAGCCCTTTTAGCACGTTCTTGAGTAACGGGAAACACGATTTCACCTGTTTTGCCGAGTTTTAACATGAAAAATCGAAAATTTCGAAAAGTTCCCAATTGATTCGCAGAGCGTGGGGGACCATAGGAAAAACGTTTTGCGATGTCGGAAACGTATCTGAACGTGTTCTAACACGTTTTAAAATGAACAATCGAAAATTAAGAATAAAAAAAAAGAAAGTGGCAACTTTTTTCGATCGCTCTCAGCCTCACGAGCCTTTTGCAACGGAATAAACCAGTACTCTTTCCAGATATTTACCTTCTCCAACATACTAAACTCCCCCTGGACCGTACTTGGAGCCGGCTACCGAGTCCTCCTCCCTGGATCGAACCTCAAGCAAGCTACCGAGTTCCCCCTGAACCGAACCTGAAGAAGGCTACCGAGGTCCCCCTGAACCGTACCTGATGAAGGCTACCGAGGTCCTCCTGAACCGTACCTGGAGAAGGCTACCGAGTTCCCCCTGGGCCGAATCTTAAGTAGGTTACTTGGCTCCCCCTGGACCGTACCTGGAGCAGGCTACCAAGTTCCCCATGGACCGAACCTGGAGCCAGCTACCGATCTCCCTCTGGACCGAACCTTCACCCAGAACTGTGCATAGAGCGTAGTGTACGCATAGAGCGTAGTGTATTTAACCTCAACACATCCCGGCTAGTTTCTTATTGCTATTAGAAAACACGATATCGATGGCTTGGTAACAATTTATACAACTAACCGAGAAGACACACACGAAGAGGATGGATGAAGAGGACACTGAGTGTGAAATGTGTGAGAGAGACCACGATCTCCTCATTTCGGACTCTCTTACATCAACCATCGGTGAAGAGAGTGCGCGAAATTATGAGATCATAGTCTCCCATTTGGCACTCTAGCTGTCATTTGGTTGACTCTCGGATGAAGGGAGAAACAGACTGGATTGAGACACAATTGAACGATACGGGTTTGTATTGCAGTATAAATGGTTGCATGATATTTTGATGTGAGTCTTTCTGTACACCAATATCTCTTCACATTTTTCTCGTGTTTCAAATTTCCTATTTGAATGTTCTTTGTCTGCATAAATTAGAAAAAAATACTACAAATATAAGGCTTTGAGTGCGAGATAATTCTAATTTGCACTCAGAATCGGAATACCGGCTCTTGAAGTCTGATGTTTTTGGCTGCGATGTGAAACCAGTTCAAATTCAGTCAAAGTTCTTTGTTCGCTGGTTATCAATGGTTCGCGGTTACAAGGAGGGTTTGAGTTGTTGACGCGGCGGTAAATTTTCGCTGATTGCGTCATCACTACGCAGTATTCGGCTGCTTCTGTCGATCCGAATCGTCGAGAGAGACGGATTCTGTGTCCTCATCTGACGAATCCTTCTGTTTCTTGGCCTCCGATGATTCTGGAATGGTGTCAGCAATTATCGATTGATTACGAATGACGTCAGCAATTATCAATCCATTTTGCAATGACGTCATCAATTGTCCACTGATTTCGAAATGACGTCATCAATTATCGATTGGTCCAACCTGCAGTCATGGACGGGAACTCCTGCTGGTTGCGCATCACAGCCTTCTTCTCCTCCTGCTCCTTCTTGTATCTTTAATAATAACATTAATTAATTTAAAATTTTTCTAAATAACCTAAGTTCCTCTTGCGAGTGTCGCATTCCGTACAGCAGGTAGATGGTCAAACCTGAAATGAGGTTTGTAATCGTCGATCTTCATTCGCGCCCAAGGAGGCCGCCAGTGTCTAGATCAAGGGCAGAAACACTGATCTCCTTTTCCTTAGGCTTTCCTCTCATATCTTCTTACTTGTTGACAAGTAATTGTAGTCTGTCAAAACACGTTCACATAACAATTGATCTTTGGGGCTTGTCTACTGACGAGGCCCGCCCCCAGGGAGGCGGTCAGTGTCTAGACCGCGGGCCGAAACACTGGCAGCCATTTTAGGCTTATTGATTTTAGCTCTTCATATGACTAGTAAACGTAGACTTTCGCACACAGTTACACATAATATTTGATTTTTAGCCAACCTATCGCCATCCAAACAATGAGTCGAATCCACGTGGTCACGGTGAGTTGCGTGAGCATGATTATATTCACAAAGAGGGAGCAGGAGGGAATGTAGGGAACGAGGAATACCTGTAATTAAAGTAATTAATATTGACTAATTATAACTGATTAAGAAAATAAATTAATGAAATTGAGAATTTCATTAATAAACCCGCCTTGTACTCCAATTTCATGCTATTCTGCTGGTGCATATCGATGAAAACCATGCAGAGAATGGAGATGAAAGCGCACTGAATTTTTATTATTTTCGAAAATAAAATTACGAAAAGGTGGTCTCACCAATCCGGTAACAATTTGACCGATTCTTGTGAGATAGAAGGACATCGTGATGGAGATTCCTGTGAACATTTTAACAATTATTATTATCATTTTGTAATAAAATGATTAAAACTTTACCAATCTGCGTGAAGCAAGCCATCATAAGAAGCAGTGCGCTGATCACCCCGTTGCGAGTGTTGGCGAACATGGAAGAAATGATCGGAATTCCTTCCCGAATTTTTCCTCCTGTAAAACAATACTTACACCGACTCGCGGACCGGTATCCCAATTGGCACCCAGTGCCCAGGTGCCCGGGTACCGGGCACCGGGTTCCGGAACCCACCCTGGTCCATCTCCTCCTCTCCCGATTCGATCGGGCACGGTCGATAGCGGAGAATAAGCAGCGCTGCGGCGACAATCGAGTACGCGAGTAGAGTTCCTGGGTTACGGTAGTTAGTGGATTGATAAACTTAGAAAAAAGTCACTAGTATCAGGACACGAAGTAAACATGTTCCGTTTCCTGTAAGCGAAATGTCTCTTACCTCTCGTGGCTATATCTAACAGGTGAATGAACTTATTCACATGTGGCCTGATCCTAGAGACTGTTATCTCAGAGTACCGTACTCTAAATCAAAAATGGGGGTTTTGGTGACCTACCAACGGAGAGAAAATCGACGAGTGCATCGAGATCGAAAGTGAGTGCGACCGCCATGGAAAGGAGAGTGAAAGTGATCGTCGCGTTGAGAGGCGTCTGAAAGTTACATTTAAACTTTCTTATAATTAGTATGCCTTCCGAACGGTTTGCATAACACGCAGCGATAAATCAAACGATTTTTCAGTCACCAATGAAACACAACTGGTTTAAAAAAATACTTTATCATGCGAGCCTTTTCAGTTTCAGTTATGCTTCACCACTCTTTGAAGTGTCCGGTCCCAGAATATTGACCGTTATTTCGAATGTACATTAGGCAAAAATAAATTTAAAAAAAACAAACCTTGGTCCATCCATTCACTTTGCCCCACCACCCGAAAATGAGTCCGTCATCTGCCATTGCGTACACTGCACGAGGTAGAGAGAAGAGCGAGCCGAGCTGGATAAGAAACGATTGCGTCATCACTAAGCAATAACCTCACCGCTGACGTCATAATGCCCAGCAGCGCTCCCACGCCCAGCACGATGGAGAACCAGCGAGGCGCGCCAACCTTAAGTAATTATCGATTGATTATCGTGATTATCGATTGAGTAAATCTCACCTTCTCGAAGGCTTCCGAGTAGACCGAGGCGGACGTCAGCTGTAGATGTATTGGTTTTTTTAAGTGATCAATCGATAGCTGAGTTCAAGACGAGGATATCAAAACCTGAAAAAAAACTACAGAATTTACTAGAAGCTTAAATAAATTTATATTGATGTTTTCCAGGTTACAGCATCCTAGCTTTTTGTATTTAAAAAAAACTGAACCAACATGATAGTAAGGTATCATGAGTGAGAGCGTGGCTGCCATCAACACGTAAGCAGTGGTCACAATGAACATCGAGTAGTACGTGGCGCGCGGAATCTGCTTGGATGGATCTGCAAAAGTCATTCCAAAAAGTGTGCTATTTCATCTCAAAACGAATAAATTAATTTATCAATCACACAGGGCAACACTGTTTACGATGCAAAAATCGGGAAAATGTTTATTCGGGACATGGGAAAAGGGATAGTTTCTTCTTTATTCTGTACAGTGCCACCTTGTCTGCATCTCCATTTCGCACAATTTATTTTAATAAAAAAAAATTTTTTTTTTTAATTCAACCTACTCTTGGCCTCTTCTCCTGCAGTCGCTAGTCCATCGAATCCGACGTAGGCAAAGAAGCACTTTGACGCGCCCGCCAGCACCCCGTTCATCCCGCACGGAAAGAAATCCTGAAATTAGCGTTTATCGACTGTTATTCGAAATTATTGATTGCCTATAATAATTGATTTTTTACCTTCCAGTGATGCAGGTCTGCAAACGTCCCGCCATACCCGACGACGCCGAGAATCACCTGGGAAATGAGTTAGGATTACGGTAGTCAGTTTACGATTGAGATTGGGTACTGTAGGCAGTTATCGATGATTTTGAAGAATATTGTTGTCAGTTGTCGATGGTATTGGAGAGTACTGTAGTCAGTTATCGACGGAACTTGATTGTACTCTAGTCAGACATCGATGGGATTGCACAGAGAGAAAAAATACTAGGAATACGTCATCAAGTTGGCACGCCTACTAATATATAAGTAGAGCATTAGTATGCCCTACTTATATGTATATTAGTAGGCGTGCCAACTTGGTGTCGTATTACTAGTATGTTTTCTCTGTGTGTGGAGGAAACTCTAGTCAGTTCACAATGGGGATTACGATACTGTAGTCAGTTATCGATAGGATTGGAGAGTACTGTAGTCAGTTCACAATGGGGATTACGATACTGTAGTCAGTTATCGATGGGCTTGGATGGTACAGTAGTCAGTTTACGATGGAGGAGGGGTAATGAAAAGGAAGGTACTGTAGTCAGTGATCGATAGGATTGGAGAGTACTGTAGTCAGTTATCGATGGGATTGGATCGTACTGTAGTCAGTTATCGATGGGATTGGATCGTACAGTAGTCAGTTTACTATGGGCATTGGGGATAATGTAGTCAGCTATCGATGGTTCTGGAGAGTACTGTAGTCAGTTCACGATGGGGATTGGAGGTGCTGTAGCCAAATGTGGGTACTGTAGTCAGTTATCGATCGGCATCAACCGTAATCTCACTTACGAGAAGATTGGCGATCTGGAAGATGATGTTGACGACGGACATCGTCTTGCTGCCGATACCGACGAAGACTTCAAATATTATAATTTAATTTATTTTCGAAAATAATCGATAATCAAATTTAAGTTGCGAAACTCACAAGCGGCGATCATGATGATTACGATAGAAGTGAAGTCGGGGTAGTAGCCAATCAGCGATCGCTCGGTCACAGTCGAATTCGAATCGGAGCACAGCTGCATTTTTTTTCTTCAAATCTTGCTTATTGCGTAATTATTAGATAATCGCATCGCGATACCGTACCCCGAAGGACTCCTCCGTGGCGTTCGGCGCGGCTACCGTACTCCACGGCCAAACTCTGGAAGAATATCGATCGGTTTATTGATGGATGCCAGATCTACCGTACCTCGCGTGTTCAATCGCGAAATTGTCGACGACGTGATTCGATAGATCGCCAAAATAGGCGGAAAACGTGCGGCCGACAGCTACAAAACGAGGACATTGCGTCATCAATATGCAATTGGAATCGAAGTTGCATCATTACTATGCAATGACTCCCACCTGCAGCCGACAGAACATGTTCCAGCACGATATTCCAGCCGATAATGAACGCCCAGATCTCGCCACAGCCAACGTACGCGTAGGTGTAGGCCGAACCGGCCTTGGGGTATCTCGAAAAGAGTCAGTTGTCGATTGCAAAAGTCCGACTACCGTATACCTCGATCCGAATTCGGCGTAGCAGAGGGCGGACAGGAGTGCGGCCATGCCAGCGATGAGGTAGGAGATGATGGTAGAGGGACCCGCCCAGTTTCGCATCACTTCGCCTGAAGGCGCATTACTTCATCACTAGGCAATCACTTATCAATATTCCTGGAATACGGCATAATTATGCAATCGTATATTAGTTGAGCGTGGTATAACGTTGTTAATAATTCAATGAGCAGGAATGCCAACGGTACTTGGATGCATTACGGAATAATCATGCAGTCAGAATAAAACAAATTCGAGTGGTTGCGCCATCACTATACAATCAGGGGCTACCGTACCCGTAGTGACGAATATCCCAGCGCCGCACATTTGTCCGACGCCCAGTAGCGTGAGGTCGAACGTGTTCAGGCATCGCTTCAGCTTGGTGTTGAGGTCGCCCTGCAATCAGGTGCTACTTGCTACCAGAAGCCCAGCACCAGGTACCATCCGGCTACCACGCACCTTGGGAATGTACTTTCTTCTGCCGAGCCGCCGACAGAAGGTGCCGCCTTGCGCGGGCGGCGGAGGCTGTAACATCGTCGCCTATTTGGAGAGAAGAGAAAATGCCAACCCGGAATAAATAGAGAAAGAAAAGGAGCAACGGAGAATTCGATGCATTCTTTTGATTCTGCACAAAACCACGCGCTGATTCACACAAACGGCGACAAAACGGGGGTTGTTTATCGATCGAATCATACCGATTTCATGTTATTAAAACTGTTGTAGAGCTATCTCGTAGTCGAACCCAGATTGATGCGTGTTATAGGTTTATCCATGCCAAATTTTTAGAGGGAAATATATGTCTAACTCAAAAAATACCTCGGATTCCGCGCTGCTTGACGACATTTCTAGTAGGCGAGAGGATTCGTGGATGGACGAATAAATGGCCGATCTACCGCTCACGACGCATACATTGGCAGAGAATGAGTAGAAGATGAGCGGTCATCCGCATTTTGCATCCAGTCATTCACTCCTCTTTGTTCATCATTTTTCAAGAAATTACTACGAATGTGCTGTTGTGCTGATGCAATGACGAGATAATTAGCAGAGGGGAGATAATTTCTGTCGAGTTACCCGATTTTCTCATGTTTGAATTCGTGTACTCTGCCTCCCTCTTGTTTAGTGTTTCACCGCACTGTGAAATTGTGTTTTTCTTCAAATAGTTTATCAATCAAGGACAACATTTTTTACAAGGAATGATCCATCTCCCTCACATTGCACCCACACGTCATGGAATAATGTCGATCATTCGAGAAATTCTAGCAGTTTGCAATACGCTATTCACACCGGTTACGATACAGTTATTGATTGTCCATGAGATTACTATATGGCACCGTAGGTCGGAACCGCGTTTCGTGTAGGTCAGAATCGTACTTCCGTCAGGTGTCCACCGTTTTTACTCACGTGCCCGTTTTGCTCTGTCCAGGCGTCCTGAAAATAAAGGATATCAAAGTGAATGGAATAAAATTCTCCAACACATCATTTTAGAGCCCGTTCAAAAGGGGTCATAGGCGAGAGATAGTTTTAATATAATCCCCTTCAAGAGAGTTTACCTGTTTTCTCGCACCTCTCTCACCCCTGACTCCTTTCTGGAGGTTTTGACCATGCGACACGACTCTCACCTTGTTATGTTCGTTGTTGGAAACATCGCCCATTGAGATATCGCTCACACGCCAGTGATTTTCTTCTCCTCTCCTGCAAATTAAAAAAAATTAAAGCATTAAAACTAGCCGGGATGTATTGAGGTTAAATACACTACGCTCTATGCGTACACTACGCTCTATGCACAGTTATGGGTGAAGGTTCGGTCCAGGGGGAGATCGGTAGCTGGCTCCAGGTTCGGTCCAGGGGGAGATCGGTAACTGGCTCCAGTTTCGGTCCAGGGGGAGATCGGTTGCTCGCTACAGGTTCGGTCCAGGGAGGAGGACTCGGTAGCCGGCTCCAGGTTCGGTCCAGGGGGACATCGGTAGCTGGCTCCAGTTTCGGTCCAGGGGGAGATCGGTTGCTGGCTAAAGGTTCGGTCCAGGGAGAACTCGGTAGCTTGCTTGAGGTTCGGTCCAGAGAGGAGGACTCGGTAGCCGGCTCCAAGTACGGTCCAGGGGGAGTATGTTGGGAAATGGAAATCTCTAGAAAGAGTACTGGCTTATTCCGTTGCAAAAGGCTCGTGAGGCTAAGAGCGATCGAAAAAAGTTGCCACTACGCCACTTCGTGGCTCCGTGGCAACTTTTTTTGATCGCTCTCAGACTCACGAGCCTTTCTCAACGAAAACGCAGATTACCGTGTGTTGATTTCCCGGGCGTGTTCGAACACGTTTCCGACATCGCAAAACACTTTTCCTGTGTTCCCTCACGTTCTGCGAATCAATTGGCAACTTTTCGAAATTTTCGATTTTTCATGATTTTTCATGCTCTATGCGTACACTACGCTCTATGCATAGTTCTGGGTGCAGGTTCGGTCCAGGGGGAGGACGGTAACTGGCTCCAGGTTCGGTCCAGGGGGACCTCGGTAACCTGCTGCAGGTACGTTCCAGAGGGACCTTGGTAGCCTTTTTCAGGTACGGTCCAGGGGGACCTTGGCAGCCTTCTTCAGGTACGGTCCAGGGGGAGCTTATGTTTGGGGGGAATGTTCATCTCTAGAAAGAATACTGGCTTATTCCGTTGCAAAAGGCTCGTGAGGCTGAGTGCGATCGAAAAAAAGTTTCCACTACGCCACTTCGTGGCTCCGTGGCAACTTTTTTCGATCGCTCTCAGACTCACGAGCCTTTCTCAACGGAAACGCAGATTACCGTGTGTTGATTTCCCGGGCGTGTTCGAACACGTTTCCGACATCGCAAAACACTTTTCCTGTGTTCCCTCACGTTCTGCGAATCAATTGGCAACTTTTCGAAATTTTCGATTTTTCATGATTTTTCATGCTCTATGCGTACACTACGCTCTATGCATAGTTCTGGGTGCAGGTTCGGTCCAGGGGGAGGACGGTAACTGGCTCCAGGTTCGGTCCAGGGGGACCTCGGTAACCTGCTGCAGGTACGTTCCAGAGGGACCTTGGTAGCCTTTTTCAGGTACGGTCCAGGGGGACCTTGGTAGCCTTCTTCAGGTACGGTCCAGGGGGAGCTTATGTTTGGGGGGAATGTTCATCTCTAGAAAGAATACTGGCTTATTCCGTTGCAAAAGGCTCGTGAGGCTGAGTGCGATCGAAAAAAGTTTCCACTACGCCACTTCGTGGCTCCGTGGCAACTTTTTTCGATCGCTCTCAGCCTCACGAGCCTTTCTCAACGGAAACGCAGGATACCGTGTGTTGATTTCCATGGCGTGTTCGAACACGTTTGTGGCATCGCAAAACACTTTTCCAATGATTCCCTACGCTCGCCGGATCATTTGGAAACTTTACGAAATTTTCAATTTTTCACTTTAAAACGTGTTAGACACGTTTCCGACATCACAAAACACTTTTCCTGTGATCCCCCACGCCCTGCGAACAAACTGGGAACTTTTCGAAATTTTCTATTTTCCATTTCAAAACACGGCAAAACATGTGAAAACGTGTTTCACGTCACTCAAGAACGTGCTAAAAGGGCTTCTGACACTTGCGAAAAATGCGGAAAACGTTTTGCCCGCGGCGGGGTTCGAACCTGGGGGTCTCGGATTATAAGTCAAGCGCGTAACCCACTTGGCTATGGATTTGGTCAATTAAATATTGCAAAATTTTAAAGGGATTTTGGTCTGTTGTCGTATGCAAAAGGATCCGAGAAGATAGAGCGCTTTTGAAGCGATTTATTAGGAAGCTTCCGGATGCATGATTCCGGCCTCCAGAAAGGGGTCAGAGGCGAGAGAGTGTGCCAAAGTGAGAGAGTCACTCTCAATTTCCCTTACAATCTCGTTCTAACTCCATTTCTGCGAGATTGCCGGCATGAGGAATGATTTGGAACGAAATGTGCGAAAATTTCATGAAATCGCGTGAAATCAAGTGAAATATATTTCACTTCAAAAATCGGCAAAAGATGCTCAAATGTGAATCTCGTTACGCAAAAATGGGTTTGGGCCACATTTGACACTTGGAAAAAATGCGGCAAAAGACTATGCACCGGCGGGGATCGAACCTGAGACCCTCCGATTTCTAGTCGAGCTCGCTACCGACTTGGCCATGAAATTATCGATTTTTCAAATATTAATTTCGATGTGTTTCGTCGTTGCCTATCACATGCAAAAGAATGTGAGAAGATTGCTAAACTTTGAAAAGAGTTATAGCGGAAAAACGGAAAAACGTCCGTCACGCGGAAGGAAAAAAAACCAACAGACAAACAGACAGACATTTCGATTTCCTAGTAGTGGAGGAATTTTTTTTTCAGTATCCAGTCAATCTATTTGTATTGTGATGGTGGGATAAAGACGCACTTCCTTGGAATTTGCTCATCGCAATACGGGCCCAACCGCGTTCTCCCAGGAGCTCAGGTCGAATATTACCGGATTCAATAATACCGGATTCAGGTTTTGGACAAGCCTTATATCACGCCTGTTACGTAATGGTCGAATCAACTCTGGCACATCCAAAAAGTCGAAAATGAGATTAAGCCATTTTTGGATAGCCCTCAGGGTCCCTCACAAGATAGCGCGGGCTTTTGTCCCGGAAATTGATCTTCTCGAAGATAGACGACGTCGAAGTTGGCGGGAGTGAAAAGTAGTGCCTCTTTGGAGCTCTGTATCTCACTTCAAAATGGAAATCCAGGAAAGTACCCAACAGAACATCGGTGCAGAATGACATGGAGAATCACCCTGTATGATTGGGTCCACGCTATTATCAAAACTAATTAGTCAGACTAATTAAAACTTTTCATTTTTGCTGCAATTTCGGGCCCAGGATAATCTCGACGCCATCGTCTAGAGCTCGTCGAGACGAATCGAATGATATGCTGAACTGTGCATTTCATTTGGTGACTGGATGTTTCACGACCTAAATATGTTTCGTGCTCCTCTCCCCTGTGACCTTTCGCTGTGTGCGAGAGAGAGAGGCACGTGATGCGGGGTAGGTCACGATCTCGCAAGCGAACTTTCCAGTTCGCGGCTCTAGCTCAGTCGTAAAGTGTCTAAATCACCTGTTTTGCAAATTATTGTTGCAACTTATATTTTGCACAAAAGTAGGGAGAAACTGATATTCAAAACAATGTTAAAATATGAGGAATATTCGATATTCTGCATCCTCCTTGTAATATAGAACATCTATACAAAACGCTTTCTAAATAATTCGCCAAAATGTCATTGCTAAAAATCAGCAAAATAGATCTTCAAAGTTTGGACTTGAACTTATGACTTCCAAAAGTCAAAAGCAAACGCTTTACCGACTGCGCTATATAGGCGAGCTGAGGGAGATCTCTAGCCAGATCGTGACCTACCCAGTATCACATGCCTCTCTCTCTCACACACAGCCAAAGGTCACAGGGGAGAGAAGCACGAAACTTATTTAGGTCGTGAAACATCCAGTCACCAAATGAAATGCACAGTTTAGCATATCATTCGATTCGTCTCGACGAGCTCAAGACGATGGCGTCGAGATTACCCTGGGCCCGAAATTGCAGTAATAATTAAAAGTTTTAATTAGTCTGACTAATTTGTTTTGATAATAGCGTGGGCCCAATCATACAGGGTGATTCTCCATGTCATTCTGCACCGATGTTCTGTTGGGTACTTTCCTGGATTTCCATTTTGAAGTGAGATACAGAGCTCCAAAGAGGCACTACTTTTCACTCCCGCCAACTTCGACGTCGTCTATCTTCGAGAAGATCAATTTCCGGGACAAAAGCCCGCGCTATCATGTGAGGGACCCTGAGGGCTATCGAAAACTGTGAGAATAATAGGGGGTCAGAAATTGTGCCAACTACCCCCTGATTTGATGCGATCGTTACGTGACAGGCGTGATATTTAGAAGAAAAATAACGCTTACAGTTTCCTAGCTGCTTTCTTTTCCCGCTCTTCCCTCCATCGAACTTCCTCCTTGGAGTGTGACATACCATATATGAGATAGATGGCGAGACCTGGTCATCAAGCAAGTTAATAACAATTGTCATGGAAGTGAAAGCAATTGTCATGGAAGTGAAAGAAGTGATATTCATTGATTTCACAATTTAAAGTCTAGTATGTGTAAAAACTATTCTGTCTAAACAAATTGATCCACATACACTTACAGTTAAGTTTCACTGTCATTTCAACAGTGCGGATGGATCAAACTCATCGATTCTTTTTTCTTCCTCTTTTCTTAAAAAATAATTTTAAAAATCACCGATTCCCATCCAGACGAATAGTCGAATCCATGTCATCATCGTTAGTTGAGTCATCATTAGAATGTTGACGAGAAGTGAAAGAGAGGGAAGATAGGGAACGAGGAATACCTGAGTTATGATGATTGGAAAAGGTTTGGTTTGGCCTCCAGAAAAAAGTAGGGTAAACAATTGAGTAAAAGGAGGCTGGAGATCACGATTCGCAACTGGTCAGAGGTTTGGTCTTCCCACCAGAAAGAGGTCGTGGAAAAGAGTAAAAGGAGGAAATCCTAAGAAAAGCCCCCGTTCTTGAACCCAATTATAGATATTAGGTTCTTATGCCTGTACACTGAGCCAATAGATTTAAAATTGTAGTATTCTATTTAACTATTAATATACAAATGTTTCTGCCGACTATTTATGGTGTTCCATGCAAAACGCAAATTCACCTTGTAATCCAAATCCATTGAATTTTGCTGGTGAGCCTCCAGGAAAAGGACGCAGGCGATGGAAAGAACAACGAAGAAAACCATGAGAATGATGCCGAATGGTTGAGTGAAGTAAGAAGTTGAGATGAGCACTCCTGAAAAATGCTGCTTTTTCAGTAAATTTCCGAAAATACCTCCATTATTGCTTATAATTTAAATTATAATACAACACTTTTCTTTTTTCTACACAAGTTGTGTCAGCTTAATTAGAATTTCCCGTCACTTTTTTTTTTCGTCACAACATTTTCTGCTCATAATGAAACACATCTGGAAGGTTGCCTCTTATTTGATCACGACTATTACATTTTTGGAATTGATAAACTTGGTGTATTACCGATTCCCGTGAAAGCGATGATCATCACGAGAACAGTGTAGAGAATGGTGTACCCTGGTTTGACTTTGCGGAAAAGATCGGAGAGAATGGGAAGACCCTCGCGGATTCGACCTCCTGACAATAATTTTAGATGCTCAATTTAAACGCCAATTGAAATGACGTGAATTTGTTAGACTCATACTACATACCAAAACTTAGTCGTTTTCTGTTCAGTTCAGATGGGAGACTTTTTTTGGCTACTTTAACCACAATCGAGACCCCTTCGGCACTAACGAAAGAATAGATACCAACATACCCTGATCCATAACATCAGGATTGAATTGATCGGGATGAGGCCGATATCGAAGCATGATCAATGCAGCAGCCACAATTGTGTACGCGAGAATTGTTCCTGCAAAATACACACTTTCAACACTGGCATCTATAGAAATACCACACATTTTCGCAATCCTGTGTTTGGTGTTGAATGAGTGATCATTTTCCATAAAAATCTTTCAAAAAGTTTGGCTATTTTCCTCTTCCAAGCTCGTAATTTTCAAAGAGCCTAATTGAGGGAACAAACATTTGTTTAGGGAGCAGACGGGGTTTTTCCGATAACTAATGGTGGTTTAGACCCCCACGAATCTCTGAATCATAGACTAACACCAATGAAAACATGATCTTCCGCAGCTAAGTGAGTCTCTCCGCTCACCAATCGATAGGAAATCGACGAGGGCGTCGAGTTCGAAAGACATGGCGATGATTGCAGCGAGAATTGTGAAAGTGATCGTGGCATTGAGGGGGGTCTGTAATGTACACAATAATCAATGGAAATGTAAAATGCTTTACTTTTTAGACATTCTTGGGCGATTAGGTAGATGAACCATGTGTACTAAAGTATATTTTTAGGGTTCATTGACCTGTCTCGTCCACGCATTTATTAAAATCATTACAGTGTTGTATTTGTGTGGATATTCATCGATCTGTGACAAGTACAGGAGAATTCACGTAACAAAGATTGACGAAAACTCCTCTTCAATCACAAAAATATTTGTTTTCAACTCTCACTAGCAGTATGGTGAGTAATACCGAAATTTCGAAATCAACTTTTCAAGATACGTTTCATCGAAAGAACTAAAAGTTTTGCGGTGATGAGGAGTTTGATACTTGGCATTAGTGTTGTTATTTGGAATAATCCTATTCGCGAATATCCTTTGTTATTCGCGAATAGAATTATTCCAAGTAACAACACTACTTGGCATGCCGAGCAGAGAAATATGAAAATCAAAAAAAAAATTAACCTTTGTCCACGAGTTGACTTTTGCCCACCACCCGAAGATTACTCCATCATCTGCCATTGCGTAGACTGCACGAGGAAGCGAGAAAAGAGAACCGATCTGGAAGAGATTATGACGTCATCACTAGGCAACAATTTGACTGACAATCAGTTAATTGGTCTATTAAATAAAAAAATGAAAGCAATTTGCCGAACCATTGACGTCATAATGCCGAGCATAGCTCCAATAGCGATCGCAGTAGACACCCAAGTGGGAGCACCAAGATCAGCAAAGACTCGAGAGTAAACGGCCGTGTCTGGTAGCTGAAAGTATAATTCTGTAATTAATAAAAAACATTACTAATATCATCTGTAAATAAGATTATGACGTTCGCAGTTGTTACATAAATATTATAAATTCAATAATCACATTTCAACATGTATCTCAGATCGGACAACCGTCCACTCTGATCCATGGGAACAGATAAAGGAGTGTGTTTCAACTGATCGTGATATCAATCGACGATTGTAGAATTTCAATGAATGCTCGAACAATGCATAAAGTACCAACCAGATTGTACGGTCTCATGAGTGAGAGAGTTCCTGCCATGAGAGCGTAGCAAGTGGTAACAATGGCCATTGAGTAGTAAGTCGCACGGGGAATTTGTTTAGTTGGGTCTGAAACCGAAATAAGCTTCTAATGCAGTCGCCGTGATAGTAGGGCGAAAAAAACGGAATGATGGAGAAGAATGAGCGCGAAGTTCGCAATAAATAGGTGAAACCAATAATTTCAATATTTAAATTAGTAATTTTTAATGACTAACTAGTTGCTTCTTCTCCTGCAGTTGCCAATCCATCGAATCCAACGTAGGCAAAGAAGCATTTTGAGGCTCCTCTCAAGACTCCGTTCACACCACAAGGGAAAAAATTCTGAAAAGAATATTGATTATAATATTAATCTTAAAATAATAGTGGTTCTGTAATTTTTTCTCCATGATGCCTTTGTTATTTTTATTTCTTCTTTCTTTATTCCGTCAGGATGTATTGGGGGCATGATTTGTATTGCTGAGGGGAAAGAGAAGGATGTCCGTTGACATGGTCGAATCGGTGTTTTCCATGGTGACTAACTTCTGCACTTTCGATGGCAAATGTATGCAAATATTATTGAAGAAAGAAAAGAAGGGCAGACAGATAAATATATTTCGAAATTAATCTCACATTCCAATTGCCGAAGTCAGCAAAGGTGATACCGTAGCCGACCACACAGGATATCACCTGCAATTATTGATTTTTAATATTAAAACGAATGTAATTATTGATTTTTAATATTAATGTTTTAACAATCACCATAAGATTAGCGGCCGAGAAGACCGAGTTGAAGTTAGCAGCAGACCTGCTGCCCAGTCCTGTGATAAATCGAGTTTCTATTGTTTTGTATGATTTATATTAATTAACTAATTAATATTTTAAGAAAAACTAACCGACGAAAACAGCGGCTAGCATTATGATGATTAGAGCGATGAGATCGGGATAGTAGGCGATGAGAGAGCGCTCCTGGAATATTACGTCATCATAAGGTAAATTTTGCAGGGTAGTACCCCACATACGCAATAGCTTTGAAAATGCATGTCATAAGTCAATAGTGCAAACGAATGTTCATAACTTTTCCTCTTTGTTAAGGTTCGCTTGAAAATTTAAAATATGCGTTTGTCATCAGATCTAGTCGTAAAAGTTGATTCATGACTACGTGAAATGGTTAAAATCGCTTACACCCGACAAGCTCGCATCTCCATCAACGCAAATCTCATGACTGGTATGATTAGAGGCGAGAGGAATGTCAATGGTGTTCCATGGCCAGGGCCGAACGTGCTCCACTGTCCACCTCCTGCGAAACGACGTATCGGTATTTTAATTAATTAATTTAATATAATTTTTAAAAAAAAGTTAAGTTTACCTGACTGCGAAGCCGACAAGCTCATCAAGATACCCGCCGAATGTGCGACCGACAGCTAAAAAAACGTATAAACGTTATTTTTGTGCATTTATAAATAATCTGTGTAAATAGAGAGACCACCATTTTTCACAAGGCTCCAAGTGCACGAAAATGTGTTGTCTGTTATGCAGATGAGTTATATGTTTCCGTGTTTGTTGGGTATGGGGGAAGACATTTTAAAAATATCAAATTTTAGGTTTACCTGCAGCCGACAAAACATGTTCCAGCACGATATTCCACCCGATTATGAACGCCCACAGCTCTCCACAGCCAACGTAAGCGTAAGTGTAGGCGGATCCGGCTTTCGGATACCTGAAAAAAATCAACTGGCGATCTTTACCGTATACCTGGCTCAAAATAGCGAAACCCCCTTTTTCGCGAAACATGTTTACCCGATTCGTGTTATCATTAAATTCGCCTATCACGCGGGTGTCCTGATTCTATTGAAGAGGAGACTTTCAATAACCAAACACACATGAGCAATCGCTGAGCAAACTTCGTCTTGTTTTTTACCGGAAGTGCCCTCTTACACAAGAGGTTATTGCTACTTGAATCAGAGGCAAACGGCGAAAAGTAATTATTTTGTTATTGAAACATGAATTCGGCAGGTGTTATGTTTACCGCGATCCGAATTCGGCGTAGCACAGTGCTGACAGCAGCGCGGCAAGGCCAGAAACCAAGTAGGAAATGACGGTAGAGGGACCGGCCAGATTACGCATGACCTCTCCTGAAGACACATTGCGTCATCACTAGGCAATCACTCATTATTCAAAAAGAGATGGATTGCGTAATTACTATGCACTCATTTCTTCACCCCTCTCCTGAAATTATTTCACTGATTGGCAGACCAACACTACATAAAGAGCTGTGAGAGATCGTGATAAATCGAGAGGGACTCTCTCACTTTTGCATACTCTCTCGCCCTGGCCTCTTCCTGGAGGTCTCAAAAAAATTCAAGTTTGCACCAGTGGTCACGAATATTCCTGCTCCGATCATGTGTCCTACTCCAATCATCGTGAGGTCGAAGGTGTTGAGACATCGTCGAAGATTCGTTGTCAGGTCGCCCTAAATCGACATTTTTTTGCAAGTAATTATATTTTACAGTTTTATTTATCTTGTTTACGGTAAAACTCCACTACATACCACCAATTAAATCCAGCTGGACCATTTCTCCACTTAGTGAAACTCATTTCTCACCTTTGCAATGTGTTTCGTCCGTCCAAGTCGACTGCCGAACGTTTTCACCGCCTCGACGGCGCGGTTTTTCGCCATTGCACTGAAAAATGATGAAAAGTAAGCGATTGCAGGTTTTTAAATATAATGACAAAACAAGCGGGGTTGTATTGAGGTTAAATGCACTACGCTCTATGCATAGTTCTGGGTGCGGGTTCGGTCCAGGGGGAGCTCGGTAGGTGGCTCCAGTTTCGGTTCAGGGGGACTCGGTGGCCGGCTCAATGTTCAGTCCAGGGGAACTGAGTGGCCGGCTCCAGGTTCGGTCCAGGGGACCGAACCTTGAGCCAGGCCAGGCTGAGAAGCCAGGTTCGGTCCAGGGGAGCCTTCTTTTTTATCGCAAAACATTTTTCCTATGACCCCCGAGAATCCCCGATTTGTTTGACAAACATTCGAAAATTTCGATTTTTCAATGTTCAGACACGTTTCCGACATCGTAAATCACTTTTCCTGTGATCCCCTACGCTCTCTGAATCATTTGGGAACTTTTAGAAATTTTCGATTTTTCACGTTAAAACGCGTTAGAAGAGCACGTTCAGACACGTGTCCGACATCGCGAAACACTTTTCCTGCGATCCACTAAGTTATCTGGATCATTTTGGAACTTTTCGAATTTTTCGATTTTTCACGTTAAAACTCGGCAAAACAGGTGAAAACGTGTTTCACGGTACTCAAAAACGTGTTAGAACAGTTTCTGGCACTTGTGAAAAATGCAGCAAAAGGTTTGCCCGCGGCGGGGGTCGAACCTGGGGGTCTCGGATTTAAAGTCTGGCGCGCTACCGACTTGGCCATGAAATTAGCGCATTTTTCTTTTTTTAATTTTGAAAGGTTTTCTGGTCAGTTATCATATGCAAAAGGTTCTGAGAAGATAGAGCGAATTTGAAGCGAAATATAAGGAAAATAAGAAAAAAGTGTGACCGGACGGAAGGAAAAAAAAGAACGGACAAACAGACAGACAGACAGACAGACAGACAGACAGACAGACAGACGTTAGCATTTTCTAATATATAGTAATGTTCCAGTAGAAATATATAATAACCACAAAATCACATTTAAAAAATGAATAGAATGGCGTACACACGTTGATATTGCTTAACTTTTTTCGGGGTGCGTAGAAACGTGAGAAAGATGTTCGAGGAGAGAGAGAGAGAGAGAGAGAGAGAGAGCAGGAAGCGAAGTGATTGCCCTCAGGACAACGAAAGAGCAAACAAACTGGACACAGTTTCAAGTGGGTGGTGGGTGCATCGTTTCTCTCTCAGTGAACACGACGACAAAAGAACGGGGAGTTCACACTAAGCTAATTGATCGGAGTGCGAATATTAATAAAATATTAATAATTTTGTATAGATAAATGTTTTCGTGCACAGCTAATTGAGCCATAGGAGAATAAGAAAAAAGTGGAATATTGTTGAGGAGCAAGATGTGGTTGAATTGACAGTTTTGTAGACCAACGTATACAATAATATATTTACCTACAATCTTGCCTTGTTTGTGTGTGTAGGAGCACTCAGTGACTATACTGATACGACTATTGCAGAACGGCGATAGATACTGAACCAGCAGTCAAAACATGAGGAATACCCAAATGAGTGTGAATAACACTTCCGCTCAGCGGTACATTTGAGTAGTATGATGGAGGCTCATTGATATGAGTGCTAGGAAAGGTCCGTGGTCCAACAATGTGCGCAATTCTGACACCATGAATCTACTGAATTCAAAGAGCCAACATCGACGCTTACTATCAATGAAGTGCGCCGGTTTTTATTATTATCTTTAGATAATGAAGAAGGAAACTAGAAGATATAGCGCTCTGAGTAGGTATGATATTACACAATCTGATTAACTAATCATGCAGAATGCTACTATCAGACTAATCATTCCCAAATGCGGTTAAACGACGAGGTGCAGAGACAACTTAATAAAATAATTGCATTGAGATGAGAACGAGTTGCATTGACTTATCGTTTAAAAAAATTGTTGGCTACTACACACACGAGATGCTCAGGCTTGACCTGGAACCACAACCTCACCTGACGCTACCGTTTTTACGTGACAACTATACGCATGTATGGTCAGAAAAAGGTAGGAATCAATGGGCAGCACTGAGAGCAAAGTTGCGAGAGCGTAAATGATTATGCACGAATATTCGTATTTGACGAAGGGAGAGCGACTGTATTATACAGGAGCATGTGATGGAAATGGTGATGGCCTATTGTTGCACATTCGGAATCACCTTACTAATCGCCCTTGTGAATTACTAATTGAGAGATCCATGAAATGATACAATAGTACTACAGTTGGCGAGTGTGAAAAGAACATGAGCAATTTGGAGTTTCTCACACAATTTTCACAACAATATTTGAACAGGAGGACGTTCAACGAATAACATACGAAAAATTTATCGAACGAACCGGTTGCCCTACTGTATGTGTACGATGGATATCCGTTTGGGGATAATCCATAAATCGCGAAATCCAAAACATGTGGCTCAAAGTATCATGAGTAATGCGGGATCTCTCATCGAGAGATGTTCGAATGAGGCGAGTGCAATAAAGAAATCCGGTATTAAATATTGAACAAAACAGGTGAAAACAGGTGGTAGGTGATCTGAATTCCTTAGATTAGTAACCGTGAGGTCTATAAAAAACAGGAAATAGCCATTCAGCCTATCAGCTGATTGTGCGCATGGCGATGACATGTATAGTAAACGCTAGTTAACGAAAACAGCAAAAGGTGATGCACAAATAGAGTTGACCTTGTGAGAAAAGCAAACAGGAATTTGAAATTTTCATTTCACGTCCAATTTCAATGGGAACGGGACATGGATTTCGATATCTGGAAATTATCTCCCACGAGGAAAACTATGTGCACGCAGTAACCGGTAAGTTGCGTATCAGGAGGGAATTCCCGCTCGTTCTCTCTCTCATACACAAACCGATTGCCGATTTTGATCGCTCCTCTCTCCTTCCTTCTCTCACCGTTTCGCCCCTCTCGTTGTCCATCCAACGAACGACAATGGATCGAGTGTACTCTCCTCATCTCTCTCTCTCTCTCTCTCTCTCTGTGCTATCACCGCTCTCTAACAGTCACGGTCTCGTCACAGTATGGCGCTACCGCTCATTAAAATGCACGTAAGGGCGAACTCGCAACTCGTCGAAACAAAAGGCCAAAGACTGAATGCATCGGTTAATTCGTAATTTTTAAGATACAGATATAACTATTGCGTTAGCAAGTACGCCATATGCTCGTCTTTAGATTGAAGGCTTGTTTCGCGCCAGAAACGAACCATCTCGAAAGGGGCGGGGCTTGCGGTCTCTCTTCTATCCCGCGATTCCCGGTGAAGTATTGTTGTGGCGGTGAACTACGACGACGCACAGTAGCAGTGTACCCAACGGATTTAATGCGATTTCGCCCCCCGGAATACCACCATATTTTGAGCTCTGCTACTAATATTTGATGGGGGAGGGCCAAGTGAAATTTGTTTTTGATACAAGTTCGGGAGCGTACTCCTACGCATTTTCTGCATGATCTCGTACTTATAGCTGGTCAGGAGCAAATAATCAGAAAAGTTAACAAACGGCAAATAGGGTTTGTTTCGCGAGAAAAGAAGAAAATGTGTTCAGTTTTGATATCTCAAAACTCATTTTATGTATATATTATTTCTGTTGAGCTGTCAATTTTAACACGAATATCAAATTAGAAGGTTTTGAACCAGCTCTAACCCTAATTTATTCCTGCTTTGGGTGTATTGTCTTTATGAACCGAGCTATTAGACATCGAAAAGTTTTTAGATCTTGAAAATAATTCTCACGAGGCCAACCCTAACTGAAAGAGAGTTTGAAAATATCTCTAAAGCGGAACAGTGCTGATCTCGCGCAAATGCGGGGTTGACATTGAGCGGGCAAGAGCAATAAATGCGTGAAGAGTGATCGACTCTGCTAGCCGTGCTCCCACAGTGCCAAGAACTAGATAGAGTGCAATTTTCGGGTAATAGTCTTTTTATTTTGCTCACTCTCATAGATCCAACTACGAATAGAGGCGCACCGCAATGTCTATACGTGCTTTCAAAGAGAGATAACCGATTTTTCTCAGAGTGCAATGGTTCAATAAACCGTTGATTGCTGAAAAAGGATAAGATTGATAAGGGCCGAGCGATCTCTAGTTTTGCTCAAATTGTATCGAAAGAAATATAGTTTTCTACGGTTCAGTGGCTATTCTTACGACACGGTCAAATTTATTTTTTATCGGACACTTCCCTTCTGTATTTAAAAAAAATAGTACTCATTTAAGGCATTGATGCTACGGCTGATAAGGAAGGAGAGCCAGATACACGGAAAAAAAACTTCTTAATGAAGCGAAACAATATGTGATTCTTGATGCTGCACAAAATACTGGGAATATTCCTCACGAGACAAATCTTTAGGATCAAACTAAAAAGTCGATACGAATCGTCCCGTTCATCATGTGAACACACGTTTTGTTTTCCGAGATTTGTTTGTCCGATTGAAGGGGCGGTTTTGATTGCGGTGCTAAGCCGGCCGAAAACAATAGCATCGCCTCTCTCGATCTTCTGTTGATTGATTCCAGAAAGAGTGTTCAGTAATCAATTGTCGTTTCAGTAATCAACTAGACAATTAAAGTTTCCAAATTCTCCAAAACTTACCATATGTCATTTTTTCTATCATTCGGAAACTGCATATCCACTATGCACGGCGGCATTCCGGCGGGAGCAATCTTAAACGGCTCTCGTAAATTTCCATCGAGATCGAAAAGAGAGTCACAATGGTCTAAATGTGGACTGCACTAGAGATAAACCAACGAACTGACTGTAATTAAAGTAGGAAGAGACCACGAAAAAAAGAAATGCTTGACCCCTATAGAGATGCTCCACCCATGTGATTAATGACTGCGATTGCCGACCAAGAAATGGCTCACTTTATCGAACAACGACATTTCGGAAAGGTCGTCGACGCAGCCGCACACAGTGCACCGCAGCCGACACGCAGCACTACTCCAACAAGTGAAACTCGTACAACAAGAGACTCGTAGAAACTACCGTATCAAGAACGACAAAATATTCTGGGCAAAAGTTGGTGTCAAAATGGTTTTTTTCATGCAATATCTATAGAAGCAGTTGCACCCGTAATCCGCATTCAATACCCTATCAGTGGGAGATACTCGTAATGGGAGACCTACACTATCAATGATAAGGAGATCATAGGAATCATCGGTTCGCATCGTTCCAAAGCATTTTCTGACATCCAGAAAGGGTCAGAACCGAGAGAGTGCGTAAAAGTGAGAGGGACTCTCTCACTTTCACACGTTATCTCGCTGCAGACCCCTTTCTGAAGGATCAAACGGGCGGGACATCGGGTGAATCGTTGGAGGGCGCGACTCGATTCCGAGGAATGTTCGGATTGTGGCGGGGATTAATTGGATCCAGTGAGATTATCGATGGAGGAGAAGAAGTTCGCGAACCGCTGAAATGAAATCAAAAAATTTTTTGAACACTCAAAAGTTGTGGAGTAATCAGACGAAGAGTAATCAAATAGATGTCATCATTGCCGCTTGTTAATAAGCAATGAAACATAAACAGAATCAGCATCATCGTTGATTCTTTTCAAACAATGATACAAAACTTTTCAATTTGTGTAATGAATGGAGAGAGAACTTACCGCGATTGCACGCGCCTCACTGGCGCCGGCGCCACGTCAATCTGCGCCGCAACTGCTGCCGGCGGCAGCGCGTTCATCTCCACCTCGACATGCGCCACGCGTCCTCCTCCGTTCGCCGAGCCGTTGGGCGCGCCGTTGGCGCCATTGGCGCGATGACGCAGCTCCGGCGGCGGGCCGACGCCGTTTGCGTGGCCGTTGGCGCGCGGTGGCGCCGGCGCCTCGGTGACGCCCTCGGTCTCCTCGAGGGCGCGACGGGCGCGCGCCGCCTCCATTCTCTTCTCCCTGCTTCGCGCCTTTGCCAGCATCTTCCACTTGGTAATCGCTTTGGTGACCGTTTGGAAGGTCCTGCAAGAATTGATTCGAAACAGGCTTCTTTATTCCTCTAACGAAATTCCCATTAATATTATAATATTAGAAACGCATCAATCGAATTGAGAGACATTATTCATAGCATAAATTCAAAGTTATCTCACAATCCCTTTTTGACATGAACAGGGTAAGTAGTGAACAATTTAGGGAAGCAATAACTCACTTTGTACTGAGTGGTTTCTCCACGAGATATCGTGCAATATTCGTTCCCGCCAGTCCGTGTTCGATGACGTCAGCGCCGATTTGCTCTTCGTAATCAGTGACACGCAAACCGAGCGGAGATTTGGCGATTATCTCAAAACGCGAGAATTAATAGAGGAAAATATACTAATTGAGCTTATTAATTGAACATTAAAATTTTAAATCGGTATGCGACTGAAAGGAGCCAGGTTCATTTCGCCTTTTCACGCTCTTTATGTACCCCATTCTTATTTCTTTAGGGCTGATCGGCTTGTGACATGATGTGATATGAGCATGAGTATATTGCATAATTAATAATGAAACTCACCACGAGAATAATGAGTCCGCAAGTGGCCGAGTATACGAGAATCGTCAGTGTGCACAGCATTTGAATGCCGAGCAACTTGAAGCCGCCACCGTACAATAGTCCGTTGAGACCTCCCGTTGCAGCCTGGAAAAGGACGGAGTTGACATTGCGCCAACAGGCGTCCTCATCAGGTAATTTATTGATGAGAGTCACAAATCTTTATAGAAATCGTCCACCTTACTATGCGCTGAGAAGTAACAGTAATCACCAACGTTTCAGAACTAAGATTTAAGGGCTATTCCTATTTTGAAATTATACATTCATGAAATGGACTACAGGTGTGTACACTCTCTTTCTTTATCTCGACATGAATCTCGTTTAGGTACACTCCCTTGCCTCCTTACTGTTAGCAGCGGAATGTTTGAACAGTATATTTCGTACTATTGCTATTGTTTGTGATTGAGAGATTTTAAGAAGTGAAAGAAGGATGCATCTCTCTATACTCTCACCAAATGTCTATCTTCCTCTGCGAATATGCCAACAGCGAACATTCCCCAGATGGAAGAGGTGAGATGAATGGGAACGATTCCAACTGGATCGTCCACCTGAACAATAATGTTTACATGATTTCGAAATATGACAGCATGCCAGTTTAACGGCTCAAATAAATACTTGCGATAAAATGTGGTAATATGGCTGAACGAGCAGCTCAATGGGATTGTTTGTGAGGGCGAGACTGGGAAAAATATCGATTCTTCGGTATGACGAAAAAATGGTATGCAAAAACAGGGAAAATCATGTTTCAAGACAAACACATCTCACTAGTGTGGCTCTAACAAATAATTAGATCGAGGCGTGCTTGCATCCCGTAAAAAATATAAACTATCACCCTCATCGAAAGAAGAAAAAAATTTTCAGCTTATTGTTAGTGAAGTAGCACGAGAATACGATTCTGCTTCCATGGGAATATCCCGAACTCACATTTTCCGATCTTTTAAAAAAATTGTAGATTCATCATAAAATTCTAACCATGAAAATGTTTGCAAAAGTCCACATTTTTTATTTGAAATTTCGTCATCTATAACACATTATATATTTAATTAATAAATCAAAATTTGAAACCCAAAATATCTCGATTGAAATATACAGTGAAATATACTTTTGAAATCGAATCAAGCCATAAAATGTTAAAACAAATATTTTTTGTCGACAATTTTTAAAATTAAAAACTTATATTTAAAAAAAACATTAGGCAACTTTTGAAAATAGTTTCATGGTTAGAATTTCAAACTGAATCTACCATAATTTTTTTTTTGAAAAGATCGGGAAATGTGAGTTCAGGTCATTCCCATGTCAGAGCGACAATATTTTTTTTCGCGTTTCATATGTATGACGAAATCCATCTTTGTCCCTTGTTTAGCCATTGCCTCGTTAGATGTCTCCTTCGTTGATCTAATTCCGTCGTGATACATCAACCGATCTGACTCATTGAGTCTTACTCTCACACAAAGGACAGCGATTTGATAAGATCACATCCGGATTGTGTAGAATTCCTTTCTTTCTCAGTAAATTTCTTATTCTGCTGTTCTCACTTTGAATCGATCCAGCACTGGCAAAATGGCGATGGAGAAGGCGGAAGAGACGGAACCGATGATGAGAGCGTGCCATGGACGAGAGACGGCACACAGGGCTGCAAGGAGAGGAAGAAGATAACATCATTCCAACCAAGAATGAGCTCTTTGGCGCAGCATGCTACAATGATTTCATAGGTAGTATCTAGGCTTGGAGAGACTATAAAAGTGATTGCACCCTGATATAAATCTGAAGCACCAAATTCCTTGTCTTTCCTGTCAGAAAATAACGCTTGACAAGAGTGTTTAGAACGCATTGATTTTTCGCTGCAATTCGACTATGTTTCACCGATTATGTATCTAGGGAAATGGAACGAGCGTTTAATCTTACCAGTAATCGATACGATGGACGAAAGGATGCCATTAATGAGCAGATTCACCTGCAAATATTGACTCTTCCTTCAATATATTTTCCGTGTTACTGATTTCCTGCACAAACCCAAAAGACAGGAAAATGTATACCATTCAATATTCGTGCAATTCGGCATGGGGAAAGTCAATGTTTATACTCAATGGCTCTCATGCTTTTCTACGCGAAAAATGACTCCTCCACGCTCAACACATCTATCTACACGAAAAATTATACCATTTTAGAGGCATTTTAGAGTGTTTGGGATGAAGGATACTTTTTTCAATACTTCTACTTCCGGGAGTTATCTCACCTGTAATTTCTTCGTTTTCGCGAAGCTAATCACAATCGCCGTCGCTCCTCCACCGATCGATGACATTATAGTGGCCACCGCGGCTCTGCAACCATTTTGATTTGGCATTTCCGACACAGATTTGCCAGGATAACGGTTCTCCAACCTCCTCACGCCACGCTCTCTCTCTCTCTCTCGATAGCTTATTGAAACTAGAGAGTGTGTGGATTGGAGGAGAGATTGAGAACCGTTCTCATGGCAAATTTAATGTGCACTCGTTTGCTTTGATTTTAAATAATAATTTTATAGAGGTTTGGGATTGCGGCCGGGGAAAATAATAATCAAGGTGGCACAAAATCAATTCCATTCTATAGACCAAGGAATACGAACTACCGAAAAGGAAAAAAAAACAATAGGTGTGATTTATAGAAGTACTCACTAGAGATGCAAGTTCGGTTTTCGTATTACGACTCTCTCAGCGAGAGATCGGTAATACGGCTGATAAAGGGAAGAGAACGAGAGAAACAGAGACGCCGTATTACCGAAACCGACGCCGAACGGGCAACCCTAGTACTCACCGCCCGCCGAGTCTCCATCGACCGTCGGTGATGCCCCAAACGGAACCCGCATTAATGCCGAACCAGCCCCACCACAGCAGAAAAGTACCTGCAACCGAGCATTTTCTCTTGCAACTGATGATATTTTTTGCTGTCATATTTTTCATACTACATTTAAATAACACTTTTGCAAATTATCATTTTGGGCAAATCGCAAAGAGACTATCTAAAAACGCACTCGTAACATTTGGCGTCATTCCAGTGGATGGCTAGTCAAGAATAATATTTTTGTTTTCTTAGTTTTGTGTCCTTACAAGATTCCCATTTCAGGCGAGAACCCCTTGCGTCCCTGTCCTTCTTTTTTTGATTGCGCAACCATCCCGAGTCAATGCGACAAGACAGACATGTGTTTCGTCTCACCGAGCAGTGCATTAGTTGGCGAACTCATTTGATGAACGCTGTCTTCATTGAATCGATTCCTTCTCGGCTTGAGGTAAACCGTCGCCACGAGCCCGATGATGCCTCCCACCATGTGAACCTGGAGTCTTGTATTTAACTTACATTTAGTTAGTAATAACCTATTACTAATAAAGTTATAGATTCGTGAAGAAAAGTCATTTTAGTTTTACAAAACTCAACAAAATATGCTATGAAAAAATATAAAAAGGATGCAAAATGATTAAAATTCGTTTGATTACTTACGGATGAGCATCCTGCGAAATCGACAACTCCCAATTGAAAGAAGAAGCCATGCGAATCCCACACCCAATGGGCTGGCAGAGCCTGCAATTCGATATATCCATACTCCAATACTTGCATATATTTTCAACAATATTCTTTCAGTAGATATATTATTCAAAATATTTTCTCTATCGCTTCAGTCTGGCATCAATTGCGACTCATCCAGTCGTTTTGCAAAGTGCTTGTGAAACTCACCTGAACAAGAATGACGAGACAGCCGAGGAGAATGTACGATTTCAGCTTGGCCCTTTCTGCCACGGCGCCTGAAGGACAATGCGATCATAATGGTGAAAGGTCGATGTTGGGATTAAGCGAATCTCCACCGCCATGGCCCACCGGTAGGACCGGTTGTTAACAAGGACTACATGCCATTCTACCAATGGATATTGCTATTTTCTGTCATCATGTTGCTGTATTGCAATGCTGCGCAAATGAGTAAGAGGAAATTTAAATTGACTATGGTATTTGTTATTTCCAAAGCTCTGTCGTAGTCTGGCTCAACACGGGAGTAAGATGTAAATTCTTTTTTAGATATAAGGTTGGCAGTAAACATCCATTCATTTTCCCGTACACCCTCGCTATTTCGTTTCTAAATAATAAATTCAGACGAAATAGCATGCGAAATCGAGAGAGTATGCGAGAAATGAATGGCTGTATACTGCATTGACTGAATGAAATTCCACTCATGCCGTTGATCATTCGCTACCGTATAATTGTTTCTTGTTATGCAATGAAATCATGTGTAAAATATTAGCGGCTGGTATTTCCCTGAGGAAAATAGGTGTAGCTCACCGGAAACTATGGTTGACGCGGTAGTTGCGAGACTCATCTGGAAGAGAAACGAGGCATACGCCCATCCCTCCTCATTCACTGACAGGCTCTGTCTGAAGACGATAAATTACAAAGAAAAAACTTAAAATGATACGTTCATGCGTTGGAGAACTGTTTTTATGCTCTGTCTCTCTATACCTCGGCGTGTCTCTCGTTTAGCAATGATCTTTTCCAGCGGCCAGCGGTACACAAGAAACTTTTAATATTTTGAACGAAAGTTTGTTAATTTGCAATAGCAACTCCCTCGAGAGGGTTTGACAGCTAGTATTGCAAAGAACTAAAGACGAATTCTCAATTGCTATTGAGAAAGGCGAGATTCTGACCACCACTCTTACGTCCGCTTTCATATTGTGATATTTCGAGTATGTTTCATGCGCAAGTTATCCGAGGCAGACGTGTTTTCAGTTTGATGGCATCAGAATAAAACACCGAATGTTATTGAGAACCGAACCTCGCCGGGTCGTAGAAGAACTTGCCCAAGCCAATGAAGGCGTTTGGGTACCAGTCGTCCCCATACGACAAACCGTATCCAAGCGACCAGTAGGCGATTCCTGGATACATTATTTCTTTCTATTATTCGAATCCCTCTTTCTGTCTGTGAGTCTGTCTGTGAGTGAGTGATTTTAAGACATTTTAAGACAACTTTTACTTTTTAAAGACATTTGAAATCTTCGCAGCCCCTGCTTTTTTCATTCGAAACTTGAACAGTGGCGCTGGCTTGATATTGACAGACTACGCGCTAAATTCCATCGAAATGAGAGAAAAAGCTAATCAGATTGCGATACAGTAAGAAAGGAGTAAGAATAGTAGTAAAATACCGCCAAATACGACGTCGACGACGTTCTTGACCATAATGTTGACTTCATCCTTGGCTGAGACCGAGCCGGACTCGAGCAAACCGAATCCTGCATTGAGTTAATTAGTTAATTATTGATAATTGAAATGAGCAGTGCCATCCAGTCTACTCCTAAGAAGGACTAAAAAAATATTGTTGCTAAAATTTCACGTGGTTTACGCGCACCGCCTTGATACTACCAAAACGAGTTACCACTCTAAATGACTGCTTTCTATTGCTCAAAACGCTACAAATAATAGAAGCAAAAATTGGATGAAAGTGATATTTATTTGTAGCCAATATAAATCCTCCAGAGAAAATTCGACGCCCATCTATGATTTCTTGATCTGTATGAAGGCGATTTATTCTAGAGTTCGTGAGATCAAATTTAAATAGGATCACGCATGCTTTGATATATTGCGTGGGATGGAAATAACAGTATAGTGAATTTCTAAAAATACCGGAGTGCATTGTGAAAATGATGAAACTGCTCGTGATGATCCAGACGGCGTCATCCTTAATTAATAAATTAATTATTAATTGGTAAAAGCGCAATTAAATTATCACCTGGTAGAGTTTGTCGACTTCCGTGGAGTTGAGATCTTTTGCATAGTGCAAGATTTCTGAAAAGATTCATTTCATCTAAGCACGCGTACGGAAGGTTATATACACCTATACATATCCTATACATATCCTATACATATAAATATCCTGGTAATGGGAGGGTAATATACATATCCTCGGGATTTCGTTTCTTTATGAGTGCAACGAATTTCCAAAATTACAAAATTTGCAGCAAATTCACTCAATTTTTAGCATTTATTCATTGTATTTTATCGTAACACAGCTTGTCCTTGGCTGTGTACCTCCGTTACCCACTCTAATTCCTTCTCATCCCATCTCAAATGTTGTGTGGATCTCTGTCCACATTGCGTAACGTGTGTGGAGATCAATTTCCTTCCATGTGACATGGGGGCAGACATTAATAATGCAGCAAAAACTGGAAGTCGCATCGCTTTTGATGAATTCCACGCGCATTGCAACATGTTGTGAGGCATGTTGCAATTCATCCATGTCAAGATGGCGTTTTTACACGATATCTCTGGTTTTACACGACATCCTAAGCCATATAAGTATGAGGGACTCATTAGGACACTTGAGAATCGGAAATATCGTTGCTACGCACTACAGTTAATAAGGATGCAAGGTAAAATCAAGTGGCCACTGAATGATAACACAGCAACGCACTATGTTTAGCTTTGGATGGTCACATATACATACACGTGCTCTCTCTCTCTTCGATTTCCGTTGTTTAGCACCGGAACGTTTTATTTTTTCTTAATATCTAATATGCACAAACAACTCACGAACTATCGGCCTCGAACTGCGCGCTGCCGATTCCGAGTGATTCAGCAGCGCCTCGAGCATCGGGAATGCGAGGGTCGGCCGATCAGAACCAGCACTCTAACCGCATTCGTCGAATCTGAAAACCACCTATGCTTTATTTGTAAAATACAATAATTACTTGAATTAGATCTCTTCACTTCGAAGGTATGCTACACGGTTCGAAAGGTGAGACAGTGCGCGAATTCAAGAGAAATAATCGACTTATTAATACGAATTTCAAACGAAGAAACTTCGAAAAACGCGTAAAAGCAGCTTCGTGGGAAACGCGAGGGAGACAGACACGAAGTGAACTTTGAAGAGAGCGAGCAAAAAACGGGGATACAAAATGACTAGTGATGCGGAAAAATGGGGAAGCGATTTGTGGACAACTTGAATTTGCGGCGGCTCTCAACGTTGTCGACAAACGTCTCAGGCACTAATAAGCATTTTCTCGATATGCGCGAAGCCGAGTATTTGCGTCAGTGGTACGTGAGAGGAGAAATGGAGACAGAGAGGGAATCACGGGAATCCCAAGCCACCCTCTCATAAGCACCTTTCACACATACACTCCACAGAAGTCAACATGAACTAAGTGCATCCAAGTAACAAAGATATGAAGTTGTCATAAACGAAAAAGTTGAGAGACTTCTCCACTAAGTGCAGTTTATAGAGTTATGACCCCTCATATTTATATGGCAGTGTCAATCAATCAACCATTATCGACTTAGGAAGATAAGTTAGCGAGCTAGAGATGAGGGAAATAGGAAGCTAAAATAAGGGAGCTAGGGATTAGGGACTTAGGAAGCTGAATTAGGGATCAAGGACATATTGTTAGGAAGATAAGTTAGGGACGCCTCTCGCCCTATCGATCCGTCGCCTCTTCTTTCCTGCTTCGCAACAACAAGCATAACAGAATTGCGACGCCAGACGGGAGATGGAAATCGGATGAAAATCGCGCGCAAATTATCCCACTTTTGAAGGATATGGACGAGAACTAAACGAACATTCGAAAGTGGGAAAAACGGGGAAATCCGGGCAGTCAAAGCATCAAAATCACACAAACTATGAAACTTTGTGATGCCAACGGCGCAAAAAGGAAGATAGAAGAACAATTAAAAGCGGAAGACTGGCAAGTTCGGCGCACTTAAGACTTCCACAAATCCAGAGAGAATCTCTCCGTTTCTCGTTTCGAATTTCGCTCATGCAGAGATGAAGGACGGAATGAATGCCTAACAAATTGTCCCTTCCATCGCTCTTTTCTCTTTTTCTTCATTTCTCCTCTCCGATTCCTTTCGAAAACCGAAATATCTCAGTCGAAGTAGGCACACTCTGAAAGTAGCAAGTGCTAATTACGCGAAATTTGTGATCTGTGAATGCCAGATATTGATGGGTAGGGTTGAGAACAAGCCGTAATGCAAATGGGTAACACATTTGATCTAGTTTTCAGCTAGATCCGTTACATCGGCCGAAGGGACCTTTCCGCGGCTTTGAAGGCAGCTGCAAAATAGGGGCGAAAACGAAAATCAGGCGAGTTTGCGGGAGCTAAAGTAACGAGTCTGATAAAGGTGAGAAATAGACTTCGAGAAATAACGAAACGGGTTGCATAACAGGCAAATGAACCGTTTCAGCCGCGAAACAGTGTGAGAAATGAGGAAAGCGGTAAGTTATTTGCCTCGACCCGTTGTTTCGATATTTCTCGAAGTCTAGTGGGAAATAACGAGAGCATTGACAGAGATTACGAGGGATCCGCGCTTCTTTCATGAGTACTCTAGTATCCATCTCTCACACCTTCTCTCCTCCCTCTCCCCATCCCCCCCCTTCTTTTCTGATATGGAATTCCCCCAAGACCATGGTAACGCGCGGCAGAATTTCAGGGGTCCGCATATCGACACATCTGACTGGAATTTTAATTGTTTCGCTTCTAGAACAAGACATAAGTACCGCGCACACAAACACTACGTTCACAATGACAGTGAATGCAGTATTTCGAAATAATAGGAAGCCCTCGGAGGTCTAGAAACGGAGGTCTAGAAAAATATGATAAGTGGGCGCGATCATTCAGACCAACCAGACGAAGGGTTGGTATACGTGAATATGGCAGATGAATCGCAATATAAATGACGATTGTTGTGTATGCTTCACAGAGGATTGGTGGGGTATGCTAGATGCGCAAAATGATTGATGAGCAAAAACGGCGGGCTCGGCATGAAATACGCGCAAATTGGCTGCTCGAAAGGGCAGAATCCCCGACCTCCGTAATAGATTGGATTTCCTGATTTTGATAGAGTTTATACTAAGGAAGCGGCAACGAGATAGGCACTGATACTCTCTGATTATTGGCTGAGTCAGGAATGAAAGGAGGGGATAACCCAGGAAGGGTTCTTAAGAATTGGAAAATGTTACTAGCACTACTGTTGATGATAATGCGAAGAAAGCTGTAACATAGAGCATATAAATCATAACACAACAACGCATTGAAAGATATACCAATACAACGTTGAGCTAAAAGAATATTTATGCACGAAGGAAATACGGGATGAGTACTGCTAGTAGTTGATTATGGACTGATAGAGGGGGGAATAGAGGAATGAAAGGAGGGGATAACGAGGGATACGTAAGGAGTGTGCAGGGAAACAACAGATGGAATTCAAGCAGAAGCGCCGACATTCAAATCGTATTACTGCAGTTTCAAACACCAAGAATCAACCCAGTATTGCACACATTTCACTGGAAATGTGTATATTACGCTGTTGTTTTCGATAGTTCCTTGATTGCTAGGTGTTTTGGTGGACATATTTCCCATGACTAACATGTAAGCTTCAATCCACATCTTTCGTAAGACTCCCTCGACTAAAAGGGCGAGGGTGGAAAGGAGCACTTTTCAGTTCTGGGAAGTGTTCAGCTCCCTTTTCTCTCTCTCTCTCTCTCTCTCTCTCTCTCTCTCTCTCTCGTCTCCGCTTGGTTGCCATTACGGATAGCCCCCCCCCCCCTGCTCTCCCCCGGCATTTTAGAGATTTTTGAGTATAAGAAGAGAGGGAGAAGGAATGGGGCGATTGTTAGAGTGTGTGTCCCACTCTCTGTCACACCGAACCGCTATTATCGTTTCAATCCACCCACGGAGGACTGGAGAAATAGGGAAAAGATAGGGAATACTATCGGGGGAGAAAGATCGAGCTCAATTCGTTTCGCAGAACTTGGGTGGAGGTGAATTAGGACAGGATAGCGGCCACGGCGACTAACGATCAAAGGAGAGACGGCAGTAGTGAGGGACTAGACAGATCAACGCTATCTACCACGGCGGAAGCATGTACAGGATGGAATCTTTGTAGAACAAAGTTGAGGGATCTTTCCAGGGAGTACGCTAAATTGAGAGATTTTTGATCAATCAAAATTATAAAGTGCATCGGCAATGAATGCACCATGATAAAGAGAGCGGCAACGGAAAGTACTATCTTTGGCTGTCCGTCCTTTACGCCTATTGCGCGCTGCACTTTTGATACGCAGAAGTTATCGGAAGTTCGTTCGGCAAAAAGCAAGACAAATTGTGCGGCGATAGAATGGCAACTAGGAAATGAGCGCGTGAAAGGGCAACTTAGACTACTCAGAACGCGAAGTCTCCAGCTTTCCTTACTCAGGAGTTTCCACATCTCCTAATAATGGAAGAGTTTATGTCTCCATCTCTCAATTTCGCATGCTCTCTCATCTGGAGACAACATCTCCTGAGTGAGGAAAGTTGGAAGCTTCGCGCTCTGTGTAGGACAGAGTCGGGCGATACTATAGTATTCTTCTACTGCTGTACTTCCTCTATGAAGAAGCGCTCAATCGGGGCGGATATAGGGATTCCGAAGGCTCAACTGAGGGAAGAAGAGGAGCAGATTAGACACATACACTTTCGGGGTCCGTAGCGATGCCGAATCTCCCCTCCCTCAATTCGCTGTGGAAACGAACGAAACGGAGAGAGAGAGAGAGAGAGAGAGAGAGAGAGAGATAGGGACCAACTCAACAAGAATCTCGCGCTCGAAGCAATTCAAACGCGCAAAAGACTACAAAGATTGAGAACTGAGAAATGAATCAATCCACCGCATCGCATTTCACGGCATAAATTAATTCAAGTTTCTCTCAACCTAACGCGAAAAAGAATGTTTCTATCCCAGTTGCATTAATTCGCACATTCCGATTGCCACTCTTCAGAGGATCTTACTGTCAGTTTGGAAACGTTCCATATTTAATTCATCCGTGCCGAAAATTGGTCATGAAATTCCGTAAAGAAAAAGCAAGAGCTTGAATGAATGTGATCTATCGTGGGAGACAGACTCATTCATTTCGTTGACTGATAGCGAGCCTTATCCATTACAGGAAGAGCGAAAGAAGAATGACTACCGGGGGCACATAGACGTTCTTTTCCAACGACCATTCGAGTGTTGACATCGAATACAGGCAAGGCAATCATATGGGGGAATGCGCTTCGGGGGATTGACTCTTGAGAAAAATAGGAGAATATGAGTTCGCGGGTATCGTGAGAATATCGCGCTGATGAGGCAGAAGCAGTGAGAAAATGAGCGAGAAATAGACTCTTTTTGGTGCGACAAGTAACCTGTCCTTTCATTAATTGACTACGCATGTTAATCACAGCTTTAGCTGTTTGCTATCTACAGAAAGATCACAGAACTCTGGGATCACGAGAATATCTCTGTGCGGGTGGCATTTCCCTCAAATAAGATTGGATTAGGCGTCGATTGGTCTCGGTCGATCTCCTGCTGTCAAGAGAGGAAGGAATGAATGAGCGATGAGCACCCGAGAGTATCCGGAGATCTTCGCATTTCGAAAATAGCGTGTGGCTCTGGAGAGCCATTGCGGAGATACTTTAAGCGGCCACGCGAGTCCTGAGAACTCGCGCTGCATATTCTAACAGCAGGAGTGTCGCGCGCGCACGCAAAAGTGTCGCGCGCGCACGCAAAAGTGTCGCGCGCGCACGCAAAAGTGTCGCGCGAGTGTCGCGCCGGCGCGATAGTGTGTTGATAGGCGATTAGGCAGACGCGGTTCTCCAGATAACGGCTAATTCGATGATGGTGGTCGATGAGAGCACAGAACCGCGCCAAATATTGTAATATTTTCAGTTCGGCAGGCAAAATTGTGCAGCGCAAATTGCCCAGAATGAATTCATGGTGATACCACAGCTCATTTGCATTCTATTACGTACTGTCTAACTATCTCGAATCCATCAACATCACAGGGAAATAAGTCCACGAATGTCTTTGCTTCAGAGTGATGACTTTAAAGTCTAATCGCTTCGGTTAGAGGCTGGGGAGATGCACCGTTCTACTTTGGAGTCGTTCCCTGTAGCCGTGAATTCTGGATTCGTAGACTTTTTCCATCTGACCAGGACTCTTTGAGGCTAGACCACTTTCTCTTCCTCGTTGTGTTTTTCCTGAAAGGACTGACCGGATGAGACAACGCTTACTACCGGTGAGCACGATACATTATTGCCCGCCAAAAAATAGTAGTTTTTTACACTGAAAAAAGTCGGCGGAAAATACAAAAAAAGGAAAAGATTCCCAAAAAGCATGATTTACAAAGACACTTTTCAAATTTAAGGAATCAACCAAGTTTGAGTGCATGAACATTTTCGCTCAGCACCAAAAAGACAACAACTTCCGTGTGGTTTTGAAATATTCGTTCCGCGCCAAGAATAATTGCGATAAATGGGCGGCCTCCCTCACTCTCTGTCGGAAGAATGACTAACACAAAGGAAGGTGGAAGATGAAGGGAGAAGTGAGCAGAAGAAGGAACTGCACATTCTCGGCCTCTCTCTCTCTCTTTCTGATTCCATACACGATTGAATGAATAGAGAGAACACTAAAGAGTGCCTGGGAGACGCAAAGACAATTGCACTACAACATAGTTAACCACAAATTAACGTTTTCCAGGAGTCCAAAGACGGTCAAAATATTTTGCTGCATGGTTGTGAATGAGCGGAGTCGAGGGGAAAATGAGAAAGGGAATTGATAGATTGATAGAATTGAATTGATAGATTGAATTGATAGGGGGAAGCCCCCATTGCTCCACTGCCAGACACCAATCAGCGGCAAAGTTCAAATAAGGAAGCAATGGATTCTCTCCTTCCGGAGTCTTCAACTACACTGAATTTCGATGAAAAAGATTGGCAACGAGAGCGGTGACGAGAGAGTGTGTGAAACGAGAGGGTCAGAGAAATTCAAAATTCAAAAAGGCGAGACAGAGAAACTGTAAACTGCAAAAAGATGTACGAAACGGGGACTACATCTCTCTGAATTTCGCAAACTCTCCGTCTAGACCCCCTTCGAATGGAGTGAACTGGGCACTGAGTCCTAGACCGTAATGAAATTGAAACACAGGAATACTCTGCAGGAATGAGCAGTGGCTGAATTTCTTGGATTGCGTGAGAGCTGAGCAACGAAATTATGGAAGGGACGGGAAGAGGAATTGAACCTGGGACGAACCCAATTCGTCACGGGACTACATTCTAGGGATGCAAGTTCGGTTTTCGTATTACGACTATCTCAGTGAGAGATCGGTAATACGGCTGATAAGGGAGAGAGAATTTGAGAAAAAGAAACGCCGTATTGCCGAAACATACGCCGAACGGGCAACCCTACTACATTCCGTTAATCTTGGACATTAACAGCATAAATAAGAAAACCAAATCTTTTCAAAACCATAATTTATTATTAATCCTAATAATGCCCCGTTAGTAGGCAACGGTTAACGAGAGGAACAAGGTCCACTTAAAAGTATACTTTCAATGGAATGCCTGGAAAAGTGGGGAGCGACTATAGCGTCCACAAATCGGAACTACTGGGTGTTCAGTGGACCTGCTACTAAAATGGCGAAAAAAAAGTGCGTGGTATGGGTGGACACCTCTTCCTTCATCTCAAATAGCTGAGATTCCTTCTCTAGGAAACGGACGAGAGAGAAGAGGGGAGGGAGAGGCCTTTCCGAGTCGAACCAAGTGGAAAATAATGCGAGAAAGGAGAGAGAGAAGGGGGAATACCTGAAGGAGACAGAATTCAGTGGACGATAGATACTCAGAGGGAAATAGGTCTACCACTTCATAAGTCTAAGCTGGCCAGCGAAGACTTCAAAGTCTAAAAGGTGCAGGGGAGCGAGGCGTGCAGACTTTGAAAGTCGTTGCGCGGCAGCCCATAAGTCTAGATTCGTGACTTATTTCCCTCTGAGCAGATCGAGTAAAGAGCCATAGGAAAATGAGCAGTTACGAGTCTCACGATAGGCCGTCGCTTTCTCTAGAGGAATAGAGAGATGGAATTGTGATTTATCTCGATTCGAAAGGCAGTCAACAGGGGAGACAACCATAGCAGGTGTGAAATGGGGGCTATAGTGAGTTTAGAGAATAGAAAACTGAAAGGGGAATTTAGACGCCCCCTAGTTTACACCGGAGAACAATTTTGGATGTTCTCTAAACAAGTGCAAGAGGGTATTAAGAAGACTAGAAAATCATCTTCTCACCGCTTTCATACACATTGACCTCAGAGTCAAGGATACAATTGGTGTTGTGTGCGAAGTGAGTAAAGACGGGGGATCAATAAATTAATAAATATTGGTTAAACAAATACTATAGTAATTAACAGAGAAACATTTTCCAGAATTATTCTTATCAATTGTCAGGAAAATAAAGTACCAAGGTTAAAAAAGCGTACGATGTATAACCGTTTTGTGCTTCAATAAGTATGATGCTTAGGGATAACCCGTACCTATTGAGCATTAGAAACAGCGCAAAAATAAGAACGAATTTTGAAACGCATTTCATATTTCTGAAACTGGACATGTAAAGCTGCCATTTTTGTTTCCAAAAGTAATGACCAAAAGTAATCAAAATAAATATTACTAGCCATAAATAAATTATTTATTACCAGAGAAACGATAAAGGGAAACAGTTTGACGGGTTTGAATAAGGGGAATTGGGTAAAGGCACTGGGAAAGTGTGTACTTGGTAGAATGGAGTGGTTGCCATTCGACTTGAGTCTTCACTTTTTTCGTAGTCAATACTAATTGTGTGGTCAAGGAGCGCCCGAGTGTGCCAATTAGCTGGGCAAACGTCCGGCAAAGTCTTGTCACCACTTTGATAAATAGCGAAGGAATATGATCACTGCGAGTTACAAATAACTAAAAATGAAGAAGAATGACGACAAATCAATGGGAAATGGCTGGAACCGTAAGGGCGCCAAAAAGTTACAGTAGCAAGGAAGCTCGCGATGAGAGTTTGCGGCACTCGGACTCTACAGTATGCCAAGTATCAAGCGCAAACTGCTTTTATTGTGTGAAATGAATTTATTTTTGATAACTCTTGCTTTTGGGTATCGACTAGGCAGATAATCCGTAAAAATTATACATAAATTATTTTCGATTGTTGAGAAAGTGCAATAATCTCGGGGGAAAATCATTCTCGAAACAGATACGTACAATTTCCGAATTTGGTTAAATGAAATTATTTATCTCTAATTCAAATTTAATATCTAAATTATTATTCATATTAAACAAAATTCAGAATAAACAACACACGACTTTCAGAGAAAGTGCAAGATGTTATCTTGCGTTTTGTCTAGGTATCCTAGCAGAAATAGAAGATGAAGATGACATCGAGTTGCTATTGACACCTTTTTTTTCCTTAACAACTCGACTAGAAAAGGGGCACATCCTGCTGATTCCGTACGTAAATGAGCAGAATTCTCTGTCCCCCCGTAATCTTCGACTATTGTCCCCCTCTGTCCACTGTAAGAGCTACCGACTTTCTCTACTTACTTTATCTCCTTCTACTAACTTATTTCATCGAGAAATAATATTTAAATTAAGAAGGAAATTTCAAAGTCGTAGAAATGGTGAGATGTTCATTGAACGCTTCCGAGAAAAGTTCTCGAATCTCGGAAATATCGTGTTTTCCTTTATAATTCTAGTGTGGTCACGTGTTTATTGTCGTTAGCTCGAGTCCACAAGAATCTTCGAGCGAGTCATAAGCGAGAGAACATGTGTGAATGAGATAGTTTCTCTCCACGAGCTCAAACTCCTGATTCCATAGCGGGGGTGGGATGATGTGAGCCCTCTGACTCCTTCTCCTCAATTATTTCCACCCGTTCACTCAGCACTTTCGAGTCGTCGTAACGCGCGTAAATACTAGAGACCGGAAATAATACGCGTTTTCTATTTTCATTCCGACACGGAAATAGATTTTCGACGTGATCTTTGAGTTGCTTCTCATCACTGTTCTATCATTACATCCAGAAAGGGGTAGGTGCGTGAAAGTAAATAAACAGTTACCACAATTTGCTAGAAGAAGGGTTCTCCAATGTTTCATTTCTACAGAACGATTCTCCGCGCTTCATCAGGATCGCTCACTATCGCATACCCGTTCGCTCCTCGCCTCTTTCTATAGGGTTCCATGGTCCTTGAAACGAAAAAAGCTTCCTTCCGAAAAAGGACTAGATAATTGAAACTCTGTTATTACACTCAGGCCACGATTTTACCACAAAAAAAAATTAAGAATCTCGCTTTGCAATTTCACCAAGGAATTCAGAGTAGCACAACTGTCAAACAGTTGTCGAAATCCATAAATGTGTTCATAATCTTTCGAATCTTTCGCAACTCTCGAGTCTCCCCGCTATTCATCCCATCCAGGAAACACATAACCTATCAAGTGTGTGCACTATTACTGCCTCCAGCTCTCTCACTCTCCTCTTTCCGCGCGCTCTCTCGTCACTCTGCCCTTCTCGACTCTCCCAAATAACCATTCACTCTCGCCACTGCCAATGCATGTATATCACCAGATTATAATATCCTTCCCCCGAAGGGGAGAGGGTGGCCGGAGGTTGAGAGTGGTATACCCCCCTGCATTTAGCCCCGTGTACTTCCTTTTCTCTCTCCACCCGACCTCAGACCTCTTTGACCACTTCCTTCACCCGCTATACATAGTGACGGAGGAAGCGGGCGTTTTGGTCATCTCTGGTCTCTCTCATTTTCACATTGTCTTTCACTTGCCAATCGTTTTCGTCACGAAATCTTTTATATAGAAATAAAATTAATAAAAAGGATAGTTCATGAAATGGATTACTTGTGACTGTATTCCCTATACATCGGCGTGTCTCTCGCCTTGTCATGCTCTCTCGAAAGTTTTAGTTTTTTGGACGTGTTTGTCAAATTGTAATATTGTAATATCGAATTATTCCATCTCTGTTTTTGTTCACACACTCCTCATCGAATACCGCCCATGTTTGCGAATCATCAGAGCCGAAAATGGAGGTGTTTGTGGGCAGGCGCCATTGAATGTATCGGCTCTCTCGCTCGTTCGTACTGATTGCATAAGCCTCCAATAGCCTGCTTTGTATTCCCCTTCACCGTTCTTCCGCGTAGTTCCTGCCATTGTGAAATGGCCGCTATTCGTCTACTGAATCATACTTGGAAGATCACAGTATTCTTATGATAGAATCTCAAAAATTCAAAAAATGTCTTCATATGTCGAGGTGACGAGTTTGAAACGGTAGAGATTGATGAAGGAGATCTCTGACCTCTCAGATCAGTGACTATCTCCTCTTTGCAAAGTTTCAAACCGTCCGAACACCGACAGTTTTCTTCTTGCAAGTAAGTTCGGAAATGAATTCCCAGACAAACATTAATACGCTTACATTTCTCGCCCCTAACACCTCGTCGAAAATGGCAAACACTGGTCACTACGCCGTGTAAATGTCACACAGGTTCCAGACCTCTAAATCACTAGCAGAAAAACGACAGGAACCAGTGAGGATTTGGGGCCGAAAAAAGTAGGCGTGTCTTATCTCTGCGAGGCGCGTGAAAACCTAGTAGCGCCTGCGCCGCGCACTCGGCTGGCAGTAATTATCCTCCTCTTGAAGCCTCTAATCGCCAGGGTGAGAGAAGTGAGGAAAAGAAGAAGAAGAAGCAGACCAAATGAAATAGGTGTGTGTATTAGTGACTACGTCAAACGGCTTAGCACCCCTCATGCTAATCCATGTCCACAGATTCCCAATTGCCGTTCAATTTTTATGTGTCGCCAATGCCAAACCGCGGTTTCCCTCCATGCCTATTCCCACCTATCAGAGGCGCTATCCGAGGACCCGAACCGAACCGGAACCTAGCCGGCCCCGGACCCGAGCCCAGCAGATTCGGAGCCAAACCGTTACATGCAATACCGAGACGATGGTCGTCCGATTCTCAGATCGACTCGATATTCGAGGTGAGATATTTTTTTCCCGTGGAATATCCATCTAGATAGAAAAATTAGTGTCGCCATGTTTAAAAACAAAAATGAGAGGAATGCGTCATATTGGACATGCCATTTTGAATACCGTTGCCGGCCAAATAAATAGCCTCTAGTAGCACATGGAGTGGTGATTATGAAAGGAATCCGATACACACTGAAACTTCGAATCTGCACATAGTAAGAACGCATGGTGTAACATATTCCTCCTATCTGAAACGCGCTCTCTCAGATAAAACTGTCCTATTTTGCTTGCCTTTGCTGATCGAATAAAGGGTGGGGAGTGGTTGGTCATCTCAAACAGTGCTGACTCTCCTCTTCTTTCCTCTTCTCTCCTCTTTTCTCTCTCTCGTCCTTCTCAGATCTTCCTCCTCCTCCCTCGATATCGTCGATTGCGTCATCCTCAGTCCAGTCACCAATCGACACACAGCCAGAAGAGTGCTGGAGAAGGCCCGGCTATAGTCAGAGAGAGGTCAGTCGACCTCTTTTTTATATACAGAGCGGGAATTCTCCATTTTTCTTTACCCTGGAGCTGATGTATCCTGAGACATTGAGATACCATGCAAAAAAGAGAGTGCATTTCTCTCTCTCTCTCACTCTCCCTCTCTCGATCGTCAGGGTAAAGGAAGTTCTTCCGCTTCTGAAAAATAACAGCTCATGACTCTAAGACCGGTCAAACCTCCGGAAAGGGTATAGAGGTCTCGCTCGTGACCCATCCTTGAGGTTTTGAATCATGTGCTATCGGAAGATAGTGTTCAAATATTTTCTCACTCCCACAGTCATGATTGTTTATCTCAGTTTCCTTTTTTCTATTGACACTTTTTCCTTCTCTATTGACTTTGTATGTGATAACGCACTCCATTTCTGAATAAGGTTGCTCTCACACAACCTTGGATCTATTTCCGTGTCACTCTAATCTCCATTTCCGATGCGCTGTTTCCGCTTAGAGCTGTGTACTTGTCTCGCTATTGTGATTTATGCCCCCTTCACATGGTTCCAAATCTCCACACAGGCAGCAGAAGCGAGAGATTGTGAGGAAGTGAGATAGAGTCCATCTCTATTGGAAACTGCCTCATGGCATTCCAACCCTACTGAAAGGGGTCGTGGGCTAGAGATTGTGCGAAAAAAGAGTCTCTTTCTCATTTTCACACACTCTCCCTGTCCTGTCCTGATATGTAGCTGGGAAGTAAAGGCAAAAACCATCGACTCGACGAAAGAGACATTAATTATTAACCCCTATTCAGAGATACACTTATTGTATATGAATTTGAAGGAATAAACAATGATTAATCTCTTTCGTTTCATTGAGTAGGTTGTACTCCGTAATTCTCGTCATTGTTGAATTAACTTGATTCTTCTATGTATGGCCAAGAGAGAAAAAGTTGATGCTCTCTCTCTCTCGTCCCTCTCTTGGACATACATAGAAGAATCAAGTTTCGTTTCATTGCAGCGCAGTTATTACCCTGCGGACTTGCGTCGATTACCGATGGCCACGAGTCCCGTCCCATTGAGAGCGGAGACTCTACTCGTTCCGAGTGGAGGACAACAGAGATCTGTGTCGCCCCAGAGGGCGAGTTATGAAGGTACGAAGAGGTAATTCCACGCCTCCAGAAAGGGGTCAGCAGCGAGAGAATGTGCTATTGCGGAAGGCTATCTCTGACCCCTTTTTGGAGCTTTAAACGGATATTGAAGGGAAAGGGATGGGCTAACAAAAAGCCATCAAAATATCAATGCTCTCAACACGTGAAGTATACTTGGAAATGGCCAAAAGATACCTTGCGCAGAATATTTTTTCTCTCAGGCACCTCTCGCGTCTCCTCCCAGTACGACCCTGTCGCAGACGACCAATATGCTCATCAGGAGCGGCAGCTGCAGCAATTGCAGCAGCCTGACCGGCCGGTGCTGCAGCAGACAGCAGTCACCAACTGGGCCCTGCCGCCGGGATATTACAATAAGAAACCGGTAGGAATCCTAGGTGGTAGTAACTTTACATTTTGAGGTGGTATTGGTATAAATAATTTTCATTTGAACAACTGAAACATGAATTGCTTTCCGAATAGGAAGCCATCTTGAAACACATCTGAAACGCTTGGTCGAAAATTCACAAGGATTTAACTTTTTTAAACATTATATTTTTATATTATTGTTGCAATATTGTATATTATGCTATATTATTTCAGCCAGTTCCGATGTGTCGCATCCAACGATTGGGCGAATCCTGGCTGTTTCTAACGTGTGTGAGGACAGCCTGCTTGGTGAGCGCATTACTTTCCCATCTTTCCACGGCCCTGTCAACCTTCAGAATGGACCAAGTGCTAGAGCTTGTCTAACACTATTAGGGTCGCAAGACCCCATTTTTGAAACAGTGAGTGTACTTTATGCAATCTCGCGGTAGAAGATGAGAAGATTGGCAAGAATGTCATTTAAAAAAGTGCGCTTAGGGCTTGGCGATCATCACCAACATTCGATGGATAAAAAGTTCGCAAAATGAGTATATATCAAAAAAAATTGTAAATTGTAGATCCTCACGCTGGCCGCCATCTTCTCATGTGCCTTCTCTCAGTATTGGACTGAGAAAGCGCCGGTCGTCCTGGCCATGGTGTTCTCTGTGCTGTGAGTATTGTTATTTCCTTTAATTATCGATTGCTCCTTTGCTTTTCAAGTGACCATCGCCTAGCGACGATGCAAAGTTGAATTTTCTAAAAATATTTTGAGCCATTTTTTGCCTAGAAAGATTTGTTCTTTGATTCTCCTCACCACATGCATTGCATAGTGATGACGCAACTTCAGGTCGGCATTGATAATTGCGGCGGCGATTTCGGTGCTTTTCGTGTGGGAGATGCCGACTATGAATCTGGCGAAGGTAGTTTTATGTTTTAATATTTTCAAAATAAATCAATACTTTAGCCCTTTTCGTTTTAACGAAAAGTTTTTTTAAACTAATTTTGCTGAATCAAACGCATTCTATGCAAGAGCGTCTAATGAGGTAGAACACTTACTTCAAAGTCCCTTGGCTAAAACGTTTCCCCCAATGCTCTATGGTTTAAAAAAAGTAAAGAGTAATTATAAGACTCTCCTCATTCTACATTCTCTCTCATCGATCAGACAGCGTTAGAGAGCATGTAGAATTGAGAGAGTCATACCATACTCTAAAAAAGGGGATAATTTTCAGCGAGTTTTGTTCACTCTTCTCTTCATCATGGCTTCTCTAACTGCGGGAGTGCTGTATTGCGTCGGCATTTCCGGTTAGTCAAAATAATTAATTATCGAAAAATAATATTTTGGAGCGATCTATTTGTACTGTTTCAAAAAAGGAGAGGCGATTGCATTGCTCTAAATATTAAAAAAAACAATCCTCGATCTGAATAAAATTAATTATCGAGTCACTGCTACCTCAAAAAGGAGAAGAAGTATTTCTGATCAATCTGTGCACCCATTCACGCCCTATTTGCACCTCGCCGAGACGGCACACTTGTGTTTCATTTGTCCGATATCCGCTTTAGCATAGGGAAAGAAATGATCATAGTCGTTTCAAAAAATACATCCCAAATTGTTTAAAACTTATAGAAAAGGTGATAGAGTGGGGGAAGTCAGAGAGATCTTCTCCATTTTACACGATCTCTCACTCTAAACCCCACTTTCTTTCTGTAAAGCTGATCGACATTGGAAATAATGGGAATTAAAGGGATAGTAAACACACAAATTCTTGTTCATTTTATCCACTTCCCTCGAGCGACGTAGGGATAGAGATAGCGTGCGCCCTATCCGATATCAGCCCAAGTGGAGCAGCGGTAAAACGCTTGCCTAGTCCCCTTGACGTCGTGGGTTCGATACCCACCCTACGCTTTTGCTTCTTCCCACGGAACGAAACTCGTGGCGAGACCCCGAAATTTGCGGGAATTCAACGGTGTCTTTACTGTCCCTTTAACCGGCATCGAGACGGCAGACTTGTTTCATCGGTCCGATATCCGTGTGGAGCTCAGGAATGAAATGATCGAAGTGGAAGAATCAATTTCTCACATAAAAAAACATCCCACATTGTCTCAAACCTACTAAAAGGGCGAGAGAGTGCGTAAAACTGAAAGAATCTCAAACGTTTTTACATGCTCTCTTACTCCAACGCCAACTTTCTGTAGGGATGGCCGACCTGGGTAATTATGAGAGCTGAGTGGCGCCGAGACGGTGGACTTGTGTTTCATCGGTCCGATATCCATTTGAAACTCGTGAACGAAATGATAAGTTCCATGACCCAGTATAGAACAATACTTGCAGTTTGCTCCTCCTACAACCAATACGGCTGCTTCGTCACAAACATGTCGCCCGCGTTGAAAATTGCAGCTGTATGTTTAATTGTTTTTTGTTAAATATAAAATAATATTTTTATTAAACATTGTGCCTCTGTGTCTGGTCATTTTAATTAAAATTCATTAAATATATTTTAATTATCATTTCCGGTTCCAATAACGTCATTGGAGCTAGAGAGTTTGTGAAATCGATAGGAACCCTCTCATTTTGCACATTCTCTCACTCTGCCCCTTTCTGTATACTTGGAATCATGTGCAGTATCATAAAATCAATTGAAGCGAAAATCGATAATTGAGGCGTTCTCGTTCATCGCTATGGGACTCGCTTTGATCGATTGCCTTCTTACTTTCTACTTTTATCGATTCGATCCCGTCGCCAGAGAGACGACATTCACTGCAGCTGTTGTGTCAGTTTTTTTTGAATGAAGATTTAAATTCCGGAAAATTGGCAAGCGTGATATTAGAAAATTAGGTAGCCAATAATTTCTAGTTTCGATTGTGTCCTGAATGTTCCCGCTGAAATGAGTGTGAGCACGAAAAGCAGGAACAATCGGGCCAAACATTTTTGAGTACTGTTTTTTTTCCTTGATAGCGAATAGTACTCAATCTTAACTCCATTCAAAGAAGGCGGCATTCCAATTGACTTCCCCTGTTCATGAACAAAATGTTGCATTCCAGCCAAAATGAGTCTTTTTCTTGCAGAGATCCGTCAGCTGACCCGTCTCGACCCCCTCTCCCACCAGCCATTCACACTGAAGTTTGAGTGAGGCACAAGAAACGAACCTCTCTAGTTTAAAGCTCTAGACCTAAAGCCCGTCCAAATTTCCGATTGTCAATATGTTGTGCATAAGCTCTCTCTCTCACCTCTTTCTTGATGCTTCTGAGCCAAATCTACGAATGCACAAAATCGAGAAATCAACTCCCTTTTCCGCACATTTTCGCACATTAAAGACGTTAAAGAAAAACACTTGAAAACCTCCGTATCGCCCCATCAAGAGTTGTTTCTTGCTGACTAGTCTCAATGCCAATACCCACAATTCAGTTCTCCATCGGCAGGAACTAGTTCTCGTTATCTCTAGAAAATGAACTATTCATGGGTTGCACGATCGCCCGATCGATTCTTACTTTTGTGTAGGAAAAAAGGACGGAAAGGGACGAGAAAATAGAAAGTGAAACTCGATTTTGTACATTCGTTCACTCTACCATCGAACCATTTTGTTGATTCTCGTGCCCCATTTTTCGATTCTCCACTCCGATTTACCAGCTCACGTTGGAGAGTTGTGCATGTTTGTCTGTATTTATCATCATTGTATTTCCGAATTTTGTACTTACACAATATCTCCTTGTGCATTTATCACTTTCCTCTATCTCTCATTACTGCATATCTCGACTTACCAAAGCTGACATTATCTCTGGTTGGTATTTTCCTGTAAACGCAAATTTATGTAAATATTGACTCTGTGCATTGATAAATCGTCGGGTTTGCTTATTTCTTGCTCTACTTCATTTCTAATAACAAATATCGCTGCGTCGAAGAACAAATTCGCGGTCAGATCAACGCTTGCATGCATTATCAATTAGATAAGATTAGCCAGGACGCCGTGAACGTATTGAACAAGCGTGTATTGTTTTCATAGTTATTATACTCTATCTTTCTCCCTTTTCTCTCTCTCTCTCCGTCTCGCTACTCTCCTCCATTGATCCACTCACTCATACCTGTCTCCACTCTACTCCTGTACCCGCAGCAAACAACACGCGCGCGAGCGTGATTCGTGTTTCTCTTCCTCCTCGCAGTGTTCAGACTATGCTCTATTATCTTCATTGGTAATTGGCGTGGAACATGAGACAATCTTGATTCCTCTCTGTCTCTCTTTCTCTTTCTTTCTTTTTTCTCTCTATATTGTTCCCCGGTATCCAAACTTCGTAGAATAGCGTTAGGAAAACATGCAAGACTTTGATTAGTTTGGCTTTTTTCAGCGTTTTCAGAATCCCCACGGTCACTTTGCGACGTTCCCTTGTTATTAAAATCAGAATGCGATATTGTAGCATAATACAGTATCTGACAACGAATCTTTGGGAAATTTATTGTTCCTATTCTATAAAAAAAATGCACCAAACTAGTGAACGTTGCCACTTTCACCGCTTTTTTCATTATCATCTAATCAAAATCAGTTGCACGCTTGTCAATCAAATCTTTTCATCTTATCATTCCACAGCTCGGTCAAACATCAATAAGTCAGGGGGTGTGTAATAAAAAGCGCTTTCACGCACATATTGGTTTTTTTGTAGTGGAACAAAATGTTTGCGATAGGGATTACAAATGTCATTACAAATTACAAATTATTACAATTAAAAAAAGGATAATCACAAATTTCCCTGCTTTTCCGGAAAATACTTAGTCAGACTGATGAGTCATAGTCACTTAATGAAGGGTCAGTTCTCGAATCTGTCTTCGGACTCTTGAGGATCAATAGTGAAAAATGGAAAGATGCCTGTCAACCCCTTATCTCTCCCTTATCTTATCATTTATTGCTTGCGAACCAACACAAACATGCTGCTTTTTCCTACATTGATTGTTTGTTTATCGCGTTCCTCTCAAACATGATTGTCTCTTCGATCATTTCATTTCACGCATTTTCTCCTCTGCCGACCGGTTCACTTGTGTTTATCCCTCCCACTTTAGATGCTTCGATCAGCTCTCTTCATCTATCGCGTATCGCCACACGCAAAACAAGCGCGGATGGCCTCAACCAGGTGAGATCCCAGCTATTACCTTTTCTTTAAACATTATACGGTCAAGCAATTGTCAAAATGCTCACCTGTTTACCGAAGGCGAAAGAGCGCACAAAGGCGAGAGAGTCGCCAACGTGCCTCACATGATTCCAAACCGACAGGCAGGGGTCAGGGTGAGAGAGTGTGCAAAAGTGAGAGAGTCCCTCTCGATTTCACACGCTCTCTCACTCAAAAGCCCTTTCTGTAAGGTTGACCGGCCTGTGGAATGATGTGGCCTGTTTGGTAGCACTGATTTTTTTTGGTATGATTGTACTATTTTATAAATGAAATGGATTCTGCTTGAATTGGATTACCTAATAATGATGCAATCGTCAGCTCGAAACCGTTTGGATTTGTTTACGATGAGCGGATGCTGGCGCACGATTGTCCCTATGATGCGACGATGGCAGAGAAGCCGGAGAGAATGAAGTAAGATTTTTTTAAAAAAATTATTTATTGAGCAAGAATGAGCATGTAAGATCGAGCATAACGAAGCGTTGTTATCCAATTTGTACTGGTGAGGATATTGTGGCTGATCATTCGAAAATGGTCTCGTCATTTCACAGCCGACGAGTCGTGAGCGAGCGCTGAGCGGACCACTTCTAGCCCCACAGTATAAGCGGCATTAAGCGTCACTTTAGTGATAGACTTGTATTCAATCTTTTTTGACACATTGAAACTGCAAAAGGATTTTTTTAAACATAGAAATATACTATTTCCAGACTGATCTACGAGCGTCTCGTGAAGGAGAAACAATTGGAGAAGGCTGTCAAGGTATACCGTATACGATTTAGAGTCGGATGAACAGTTTTTCACGTACAACTTGCAAAAGTGCATGTCACTTTAGTCCAGCACATGATCCGTCAATAAACCAAAACTTGACAAATTGTACCACCTTCGGACCTCACTGGCTTGCATCTCCCTAGAGGAAAATGTGGAATTCCGATAGCCCAATAATTTGAGTAGCCATAAAGCCTATATAATTTAGCTGTTCAGATTCCCGCCCGAGGCGCAACAGATGAAGAGCTGGCTCTGAATCATCCTCTGGACCATGTCAAGGTGTGAATTCAAATTATGATTCTCACATTTCGAATTTGAATTTCAATATTTCTTCTTAATGTTTTCTTGTATTTCAGGAACTCGAGGGTCTAAAGACGGTCGAGCAGTGTGAGGATTATTGCAGGTAATGCACGCACTTAATTCCGAACTTACAAACGTGCGAGAGAATGTTTAAAAAAATGAGAGAATCCCTCTCCAATTCAGACGCTCTCTCACTCCAAAGCCGTTTCTGTAAGGTTGTTCGGCTTGTGGAATGATGGGGCACACAGAGCGCAAACTCCCTAACATGTGCCTCTCTAGAGAATTCGATTATCTTATATTCAAGAGAGTCCGCTCTCCGCTCTCTTCAATTCATGCAATATCTCGCTCAATTATCTAAGAGAGTACGTTCTCTAGAGAGGTACATGTTAGAAAGTTCGCGCTCTGTGTAGAGTAAGTTAGTGAGTGCCAAAATAGCATGACAATTTGCGATGGTCATTTCACGAATTCAATTGTGACATTTTGACCAGGACGCCGTGGAAATACACCCGATATTGACAACTTGCAGCAAGAATAGAAATTTAAATATATGATGCGAGAAACAGTGCAAAATGATATGCCCGCATCGACTATGATTAGATTCAAAGTGAATTGTTTCATTATAAAAAAAGATCGGACTCGGTATTGCTGTTTTCCGGTACATGCGTCTCAAGAACACTGTGTGAAACACGATTGCGTCGAAATTTATTCTTCTAAAACCTTCGCTGAAATCTAAATATATTTATTGTTCTCTATTTGTTTAGTACCCGGAATTGACACTTAACATCGTGAGGCTGTTTTTTTTCACTACTACATTAACGGCGGTACGCGTACCGGTATGGGCACTGCGATACACGTTCAGGGAAAATAGAAAACACAGCTATGGAACTCTGTTTTAGCACACTTTTTTGTGTCGTTTTCGCAGCATTGTCTTACTACGTAGTGTTAACGAAGTATCCATGAACCGACGGTGCATTGTACCGTTTTCACCATCCTAATGCCTACGAGACGAATGACCGAGACATCTATCCGTGTCATTTTCGAAAGTTATTTTAGTAAAGTTTTTTTTCTTCTTTTTCTTTCTGCCATTTTTTTTCATTTTTCATTCAAATCCGTGTACATGGTCTTGTGCCTGATATATCGCTTTTACCTGATTATGTACCCGGGTACAAGATACATAATACTAGGACACGAAATGATTTTACACAGTACTAGGACACGAAATATTTTTTCTATTTTAATTTTATTTCCAGAGACAAGGAGATCCTCTGGTTGGGGCCGAAATCGATGGAGGCTGCGAGAATCGCTGCAGGTGGATCCATCGATCTGGTGAAGGCGAATGTGGAGGGAAAGTGAGTGGATGAGTGACAAATATTTTTTTAAATAGGAAAAAACAACAATGAAAGTTTCGTCATAGTGAAACTATCGACGATCAGCGTACCTAGGAGAACGTAGTCGAATTTAATGTCGCCTCCAGAGCATCGTCAGAGACGAGAGAGATTCTCTCACCTTTACGCAGTGTCTCAGCCTTGCCCCTTTCTGGAGGAAAGAAAAATCATGGCAAACCGAAATCCCCATTTGAATCAAAATATACTGCAAGATTGTATATCATAATAATATTATCTCTTTCTTATCATTTATTCGCCTATTTATGCAAATGTTGACGTACTCTTGTGGTGTACGGCAAATAAATAAAGAAAAATAAATAGGATCGGCAATGGTTTCGCGATCGTTCGACCGCCTGGTCACCACGCATACGGAAAGACGCCGCAGGTATAAAGTTTTTTTTTAAATTTTTTTCTCAATCAGCATCAACAAATAAGCGAATTTGAACTAACCCTACCAAGATGTTGATAGGATGAAGCATATTTGGATTTTTTTCGTGCTATGTGAAACAAATTTGCACACAATAATGCTCAGATGGGGAAAATGTATAACCACTCCTCAGAGGGAAACAAATAAAACTAAAAAAAACAGAGATCAAATATCAACCATTCATAATCAGGGCTACTGCGTGTTCAACAACGTTGCGGTTGCCGCCAAATACGCCGTGGAGAAATTAGGACTGGAGAAGGTGAAAGTGGTCTTTGTTTCTTATCTTTAGTCTTCCCTAGTGCTTGTCTACAGAGTGAGCAAGCCTCCCGGAGACGGTCAGGGCGCTCTGGCTGCAACTTATTTGGTCATTCTTCATTACTCTCATTTGTAGAATGTAGTCAACATGGACTAACTACTAGTGTTCTATACTTAATTATTTTTATTTTTGGTCTCTGATTCACGTTCTCCAGGTCGCCATCGTCGACTTCGATCTGCACCCGGCCAATGGAACTCTTCCTTCAGTGAAGTGTGTAGTTTGATTTTTGTATTTCACTTTCTTTATTTGACCTTTGCACTTTGTAGTTTGATCTGAGATCTTTCAGAGACGATTCGCGCTTGCATCTCACCTCCTTCCACTCGTACCACCACGGCGCCTTCTGGCCCTTCGAGCGGGAGTACGACTACGACACGAAGAGTGAGTTGAGAAGATCGAACTACAAACTACAAATACCAAACTACAAACTGCACATATCAGACTACAATTATAATCAATCGATAATTCGCAGAGGAGCAGCTGTTCTTCCCTCTGAATGGAGCGATGAATACTGAGGGAGACTACCTGTCCGCCTTCCACCACGTGTTGTTGCCAGTGTTGAAGGAGTCAGTTTGGATTGATTTTTGATTTTTTTTTAAATTTTTCTTTTTTTAAAAAAATTTTTTTGTTCCTTGTAATGACCATGGTGTTCCGATTGTCCCTGATGATGTTCATACCGTTGTTACTCGTAATGCTTCAATTGTTCCCGGGGGAAATCGTAGCATTGGAACAAAAATTTTTTTAGAAGTATCACATTTTTTGGTGATAACCAATTGAAACATTTGTAGTTTGATCATTGTTCTCTCTTCCAGATGGAAGCCCGACATGATCCTGATCTCGGCCGGATTCGACGCCGGCTACTGTGACATCATGCTCGACATGGGACAGGCGATCAAGGCTCACGGGTTTGTAGTTTGATCTCTGAGCTTCTTTGTAGTTTGATCTTTGTAGTTTGATCTTTGCTCTTGCAGCTACGGTCACATGGCTCGCCAGCTGGCCGAGATCGCTCCCGGCAGGACACTCGCCATTCTTGAGGGTAAGAGTGAAAGGTCGACGATCAAACTATACAATTGTGATTGAGGCGGCTATTTCCCGCACAACTACGTCGAGAGCGCACACATGATGGTCAAGGGGCTGCAGGTTAGGAAATAATATTCTTTCTTTCTCGAGAAGTGTTTTTACCCCTCCAAAATGGGGTACGTAGTGTATGTTACAAGCTCTCTCACTCCTACCCGCTTTCCGCAGCCTTTCGAATGACGCATAATCATAAAAAAGATAGTTAATCAATAAATTCACAGTGATATTCAAATCAGGACGCGCCTTTTCCAGTTTTCGAGTACCCCTCCCCGGTGCAAGACCCTTACAACTGTGCTTATACCTTCGTGTGTTTAGCAAACATCCACAATTCACCGACGCATACTCATAAAATTAGTGATTAAATCAATAAAGAAATAATGATGATGACACAGTAATATTTCAACGATGCTAGGGTCGCCCCTGCCCGCCTTCGAGTCTACCCCTCATTGGTCGCAAATTTTTAGTCACTCCTGTTTTCTCCTAATTGTACTTTGTTGCATAGTTGTGAAATAGTAATAGATTTTTCGGGTTGATTTTCACTTCCTGTGTTTAGCAGAAATGAAAATTTCAGGACGCTCCCCTGCCCGCCTTCGAGTACCCTCCATTGGTGCAAGGCCCGCTTCGTGAGACACTCCTCAATACAATCCATCACCACTCCGCACACTGGAAATGCATGGAGGAGAAGCTGCAGAGAGTGCAGCAACAGCAGGTAAATACAGCAGGCTTATTTTTGTTCCAATTTTATAACTGCGCGACAGTTTCTGCGTTAGCAGAAATCCAGATTTTACTGAAAAAACACCCTTTTTCTATCGCACTGATTATCCTTTATTATCCTCAAATTGTTCAAGTATGTTTCACAGGTCCTACAACGGGGAAGCGCACAATACCGATTAATTTCGGTTCAATTCATTTTAAAATTATAAATAACGAATTAACAAAGACACTGTTTCAGAAACGTCTGGGTCTCGCCGAGTATTCGCCCTCTCCTCGTCTCTTCCTCGGTCATGGCATACGAGAGTACTGGAATATGGTAAGTGGATCGAGTAGTGATGATGCAATCTTAGGTAAGAATTCAGTGGAGAGAATCGATTCACTGGTCAACCTGAACACCCAAAAAATACCAATAATAGCGTATTGCTCTCTTATTTTCTTGAAATGTCTGTTCATTATTTTTCTCGAATTTCCTTCATTTGAATGGGTCTTGAATTGCCTAGTGACAATGCATCTCTTCAGGTGAAAGACATGAAAGCAGTTCGCACGCGCGAGTGGTTCCCGCCGCTCGACGCCGTTTCGGCTCAGGCATCAATCGACAAGATCGATCAAGTCAAACGGGTACGGTAACCGACCGATCGATACCGTAACCGGCAATTATCGTTTCAGGATTATGACTACAGCAAGGCCTGTCCGACGCCCGGAGTTGGCGAGTTGCTATCGCAATTGGTGAGCGGGCGGGGCAAAGATTGCGTCATCTATATGCAATATCGTAATTATTAATAATAATACTCTTGGTTGTAAGGATATGAAAATTTTAGTAAGGATATGAAATTGAGTACAAAAAAAAGAAAACTAACTGTAAGTGACTACGAATTTGCAGAATTGCATAGTAATGATGCAATGCATACAGGTATGGGACGAGAAGGGAATCGCCGATAGCTACATCAAGAGCGCGCCCGCTTCACTCTGCATGTATGTTTCACCGAGTCCTCAACTTAATGAATTCGTGACGAACATTAATAGGGTTCCAACCTCTTCTGGAAAATAATTTTTAAGATAGTTTCAATTATTAATTTCTTACAGGTACAATGAATTCTACGATTTCCTATCTGGAAAGATTCCCAACATGATGATCTGTGATCGAGCCATTCTCGCGGAGAAGGCCGGAAAGAAGTTGTAAATGCGAAATCAAATTTCGAAAATTCTTTTTTTTTAAACAAGCCACTTCCCTTTAAAAATTGTACAACAATAGCATATCAAACATGAGATTATGTGATAAATGTCTTGTATATTGCAATTCTGGGTGTCCGGGTGGTGTAAACACAAAAGTCATCCAGCGCAAGAAAGGGGTCAGTAGTGAGAAAGTTTGAATCGAGAACGACCTTTCTGCTGGTTTATAGTCATGGAATCCTTGATGAATTGAGTCAAATAACATTACGAACAGAGTGAAATCGTTCTCAATAACTTCCTGGATACCAAAGCATTTATAGGACAAATGGCTGTGTAGATATGGATGATGATGCACTTACTTGTTTATGTTAAGACACCGCATTTCTTATCGCATGTAATACTTATTTAATGTATCTTCAATTTTAAATAAGAAGGGAATTGAGAACAGGAGAGGCCACATCTCAATCCGCACGCGTCATTCTGTCTGTCGGCAACTCAACACAAATCAATAACATTAGGTCATTTAACTGATTATAGTTATGATATCACATTGTATCTAGCTACGAATGAGTTGCTAGATTAGGACAGTATTGGACTAATTGGGGGGGCATTGTTTGTATCTGTTTGTGGCCATAGTCGGGGGGATGAGGGGGGGGGGGGGGGTGAGGGGGCGGAGCCACCCATTAGTCGCGCCCCATTCTATTCGGTACTCTCACACTTTGTACCGCAATGAACACTCTACCATCACTTCCCTCGACGTCATCTGATTTTACTATTGAACGTCTTCTATCGTCATCGAATCAATCGATATCGCCAGCCGCCACACCCATTCTGTTCAATCCACTCGTATGGCCGTCAAATTCGATATATTTGCTGAGTGAGTTCTATTGTGCGAAAAAATTAATAAGAAACTTTGATATAAATAAGGATGGATCGGCAACGGGAATACTCAGACTTGAGGGTTTACAAATTGTTAACTCTGCGCTACATGACACTCATTTGCAAATTTCTGGTTTCCTTACCTCCACCGTTACTCAAGTCCATGGTTTTGCCACTAGTGTGGTAGAAACTGCTTTGCATGTAGATGTTTCGCCTTTACCATTTATTCTTCTCGCAGGTTCAATGATGGGCGGAGTAGGCCCCATTCCTCTTTCTCCGTATGGAGTGGGGAGAAGGAAGAGACGACATCGGACGATATTCAGTGAAGAGCAACTGACACTGCTCGAAGACGCCTTCAATAGCACTCACTATCCCGGTATAGGATTTACCGTATTTATCGTTTTACACCTATCATAGATTGACTTTGCATAGGTCGAATACCGCAAAAGATACTATGATAAGTAGTGAACATCAAAAGTGCAATAGAAACACGAATAATTGAATCCTTGTGAACTTTGTCGTACAACGATTTAGGAATTTGTAGAGTGAAAATTCGATTATCTCGACGTTTTGGAAACGATCAGTATGATTACCGAATGGGAATGAAGTTCATTCCTCCACTACTAGGAAATTGAAATGTCTGTCTGTTGGTATGTTTTTTTCCTTCCGCGTGACGGACATTTTTTTCGTTTTTTCACTATAAATCGCTTTAAACTTAAGCAATCTTCTCAGATCCTTTTGCATACGATAAGCCATCAGAAAACATTACAAAATTTATTTACAAAAAATCGATTATTCAATGGCCAAGTCGGTAGCGAGCTCGAATTCAAATCCGAGGGTCTCAGGTTCGATCCCCGCCGGTGCATAGTCTTTTGCCGCATTTTTTGCAAGTGTGAAAAGTGGTCCAAACACGTTTTTAAGTAACGAGATTCACATTTGAGCATCTTTTGCCGTTTTTTGAAGTGAAATATCGATTGATTTCACTTGATTTCACACGATTTCACGAAATTTTCGTACTTTTCGCTCCAAATCATTCCACATGCCTGCAAACCTCGCAGGAAGGGGTTCAAAACGAGAGAGCAAGGGAAATCAAGAGGGACTCTCTCACTTTGGCACACTATCTCGCCCCTGACCCCTTTCTGGAGGCTCGGAATTGCGCATCGGGAAGCTTTATAAATTGCTTCAAAATCGCTCTATCTTCTCGCATCCTTTTGCATTCGACAACAGACCAAAATCCCTTTCAAATTTTACAAAATTTAATTGACCAAATCCATAGCCAAGTGGGTTACGCCCTTGACTTTCAATCAGAGACCCCCAAGTTCGAACCCCGCCGCGGGCAAAACGTTTGCCGCATTTTTCGCAAGTGTCAGATGCCCTTCTAGCACGTTCTTGAGTAATGTGAAACACGTTTTCACCTGTTTTGCCGAGTTTTAACATGAAAAATCGAAAATTTCGAAATGTTCCCAATTGATTCGCAGAGCGTGGGGGACCATAGGAAAAGTGTTTTGCGATGTCGGAAACGTGTCTGAACGTTTTCTAACACGTTTTAACGAGAAAAATGAAAAATTTCAAAAAGTTGTCAATTGATTCGCAGAGCGTGGGGAACCATAGGAAAAGTGTTTGCGATGTAGGAAACGTGTTCGAACACGCCCGGGAATCCATCACACGGTATCCAGCGTTTCCGTTGAGAAAGGCTCGTGAGGCTGAGAACGATCGAAAAAAGTTGCCACGGAGCCACGAAGTGGCGTAGTGGCAACTTTTTTCGATCGCTCTCAGCCTCACGAGCCTTTTTGCAACGGAATAAGCCAGTACTCTTTCTAGAGATTAACATTCCCCAACATACTAAACTCCCCCTGGACAGTACTTGGAGCCGGCTACCGAGTCCTCCTCCCTGGACCGAACGTCAAGCAAGCTACCGAGTTCCCCCTATACCGTTCCTGAAGAAGGTTACCGAGGCCCCCTGGACCGAATCTTAAGTAGGTTCCCCCCCTACTTTGCTCCCCCTGGACCGTACCTGGAGCAGGCTTCCGAGCTCCCCCTGGACCGAACCTGGAGCCAGCTGCCGATATCCCCCTGGACCGAACCTGCACCCAGAACTGTGCATAGATCGTAGTGTACGCATAGAGCGTAGTGTATTTAACCTCAACACATCCCGGCTAGTTGAATGAGTGTCATTATTTAATTATCGTGGCTCTGATTCAGCACTCTTACAATCTATTAGGACGTTGTACACCTACAAACAAAAACTTATTTCACTGCTTTTTAGATGTCACGATCCGTGAGCAATTAGCTGTGCAGTGTTGCCTGAAGGAGGAACGAGTGGAGGTTCGGACTTTTTTGAAAATTAATTTTGCATCCCTGCTCCCTCAACCTCCGCGTTATCTCCCTTCAGAAAAGTGGAAAAAAATTCCCCTTTTACAACTTGGTGTTAAGATACCTTACAAAGCTTATTCACCAGCCCGACTAACGATCCAGACTGGGGTCAGGTGTGAGAGAGTGTGTGAAATTAGAGGGTCTCTCCCACTTTCACACCTTTCCTCCTCTCCTAAATACTTTCTGTAGGTTTGGAACGGTTTGTGAAGAAGGGAGGGAAAGGATAATTAGTAGTTTGGTTTCCGTCCCTTAGAGAGAGAGAGAGAGAGAGAGAGAGAGAGAGAGGTGCCGAATAATTAGAGATGACTGTAATCCTTCCTCAAGCTTTGCCTCTATTACCAATCTCTCTAATTGCTTAGTGGCCAGGTGTCAATTTGAGTCGGGCCTCCAGTTCAGTCCAGATGGAAAAGGGTGGGAGAAGGGGGAGAGAGAGACTGAAGAAGAGAGAGATAAAAGGATTACAGGTATGGTTCAAGAATAGGAGGGCGAAAGAGAGGAAAAGGAGGAAGGAAGACAAGAGTGAGGGGAGAAAAAGGGAGAAGAGCAGTGACAAATCAGGTAAGAATTCATTCCATTACTGTAGCATAGTAGGCTTGGAGAACACGGAGGGGTATCGAACTCGAGACCCATCGAATAGAAAGCAGCGCGGTTCACCACTCGGCCATCCCGTCATGTGGATATGTTGGGTGATACCCTAGGCGCTGCAAGTATGTGTGACATTAGCGCCAAGGGGCGAAACAGTCATGTCTAGAGTATTTTGTATAGTGCGAAATGTTGGACCACAATCTCTTCATTTCGCGTGCTGTCTCATGCACATAGAGTGTGCGGAATGAATAGATGGTTTCGCATTTCGCACTGTGGTATTTTCTCCGTAAAAATTGCTGTAATGTTAGTTATTGATTTAGCTATTAGTTAACTAATCAGCCATAGTTACGATTAGGAAATGTGAAATTTTATATAAACAAATTGTATTAATTTCAGAGTGCGAGGATGTCTCGGAAGAAGAAGAAATAGGGAAAGAGAAAGTGGCTCGGAATGATCAAGAGAAGGGATAAAGTATGATTGCCCATTCAAGTGTAGTCTAATACAGTGTCAATCTCTTAATTCGATTGAAGGTTCTCTGAAATATGAGTGAGTGGAGGGAGTACGGTTGAGTGGACACAATGATATGATCGATGAAGAGAGTTGCCGCCCCCTCTAAGACACCATTCCATAGGTATACCTCCATAAAGGGGTCGGAAGTTTCTTTCCACGTTCTAGTGCATTACCCTTACTGGAGATATGGCCGTGGTGCCGCTTTATTTGCTCCAAAAAGGGACACGGAGTGACAGACTGTGTATGTGATTGGTCGGGAAGTTGTCTCTCTCATTAAACACACTCTCTATCCCTGACCCCTTTCTGGAAGATTCGAACGTGGTAAGAAGAGGAAGTGGGGATGAGCCAGTCTGCCTCCTGTGTTCTCAAACAGTAGAGGCGCTAAGCAGCGTGGATTAGCGTATTGGGGACTAGTTTGTTTGCGCACTCTTAGGTAGATTAGAGTAGGTGACACCTTGCCTGCCCCCTCAATACAACACAACGGGTCAATCGAGTGAGACATGGCGTAATCCTATTGTATCCATGCACTTACAACCATTTACCACTCTATCCACTCAACTCTCTCAATTGAGTGCATCTTGAAGACTTGGTAATCTTCGAGAGATGATTCAACTTGCGTAGTCCTGTCTCATGTGGAAATGAGTCTACTACTCTAGACTTCTGGGCTACCGAGCGACGTCTTTAAAAGTCTACTCGCTTCGATCAGAGGCAAAGGAGCGGCATGTTTGGACTTATAAAGTGCAAACATGTGCTCGGTAGCCAATACTTCTAGAGTCGTAGACTTATTTCCCTCTTAATATTGAGGTTTATGACCAATTCTGCAAACGATGACGTCATCAGCAGTGGTTTGCTTCCTCAAACTTGGGTAATTAAACATTTACTTAATCCACTCAAATGAATTGATCGACTTTGAGGAATACGACGAAGAGGAGCTTATAGAGGGGGAAAGACGACTTAGATATGGGAATGATTGGATTAGAGGAGAGAAAGACACAAGGAGAGTAGGGATTAGAGATTTACGAGTCCTTCCTATAGATTTACATTCCAATTCCACCCAATTACGTGGCGCGCAAGTAGACAATCCGCAGGAAATAGCGGAATTGTACAATGGTAGCGCGGACTGTTCTCGGAAGAAATTTAATTGCTGTAAATACGCTCGTATTTTTCTTATCCCTATTTTCTTGGTACCCTATTTTCTGTAGTGATATTTTTGCAATAAAAAAATTATTTTGGATAAAGTGTAGGATAAAGTGGATAAACTGTGGACTTCTTTTCCCACACTTTCCACGGAAATGTGACAGTATTACTAAACGTGTTCCCATATATTAATGAAAATCGGATTGTTTGCATAAATGCATTTATACGGAGAAATTGTAGTCCTATGAACCCGGTTCTCGAAGAACTTACTCGAGCAATTGGGAACGATTGGTGGTCAATTTCGAAAGGAGAATACACTAAGAGATCAGCATGCACTATAACCTTCATTTTAAACGCATGATACTGATAATGGAGATCTCTCATGGCAACCCAGCTTTAACACCCAAAACCAGCTGATAAAGTTGTTTAAATGAAATGAAATGATACTGATAAATGATTCTGATTCTGATTCTGAACCCCGTTCTTAACCTCTTCTCATATCATCATCTTCTTTTCTAATCTCCATAAACATCAGCCGCCAGTCCTTCTGACGCCATCGGATTCCGCTCCAGAGTCGCACGAAGATTAAATTATGTTAATTTTTTATATTCTAAACTTTTATAGATTGAAGGAAAATACTTTTCCTTATTTCAATACAATGTTCAGACACTACAGCCTACGTAGGGTGCGTATGCATAGACTTTGGTGAATGTCTTTAGGCTCGGTGGGATAATTGCTGTTGCGCATTATCGTCACCTCGAAGTAGCACGGCTGCATGCGATAGCTGCAGCAGCGAGGACATCTCAGCGGCAACGACTTTCGAAGATTTGATGGCTGGATTTTTATGAATAGATTTCGATAAATGACGATGTACAGGAAAATGACGGTACAGGTAAGAGGAAAATGCATCGCTAAAGCAGTGAGGGAGCGCGAGAAATGATGAGAGCAAATTCCATCTTACAAAATCTCAAACTCTTTCTCTGCTGAAATGACCCGACAGTGGAATGCTACATTTTTAATATGACGTCACTGTCTCCTCGTTCTTTTTTTAAATCCTGTTTAAAGAAAGAAGTTCGCAGTAAATGAGGTGTGCTTCGGTGTCTCTATCCACATAGTTGTAGACCACTGCTCATCTCGTATTTGTGCGCGTTGTAGTTCGTGGAGTCATCATTTCTAGAGAACTGCTACGTCACACTTCCGCACAGATAAGCATTTTCTCACGACCAACGTAACTTTGGCTAGGGAAAAGGTCAGAAGATCTTAATTTAGCGGACTTTTCGGGCATGCGAGTGAATGTCCGTGTGAAAAGGAGCCAAACATCACCTTCATACTACATGAGAAAAGCTTTCGTGCTATAATAATATCGTTGGAAGTGGATGTGTGTCTCTATTCCTTTTGTGGTCTCTTTTTCAATTTACTTTTAACCCCAAAAATAATTTGCGTCTTTTATATTTATTTCTTTTCTCCTCAACTTGATCTTACGTTCCAGGATGTTTCACGCTGTGGATATCCTGTTCCTTCTGCAGTGTTGCTACATCCCCCTCCTTTCGCTTCTTTACCTTCTTGAAATACTGGTAATCCTCAAGGTAATTGGCATTCACGATTTCGAATAAATCGATAATATGTTTCAGAAAGGCTCTCAATTCAAGAGTTCTTTTTACATACTGTTTATTGTTAGCGCGATTCCGGTAAGCATATAATCATTGAAGCACACTCTTCCATCTATACTATAAGGAAATTAAGTTACCTTTGCAATATGCTTGAAAAGTAAACCGCCGTTTAGCAAAAGATTGATCTCGCTTAGATATTTTTTGTCCGAGTTTTAGAAAGGGAAATAAAAAATAGCATATTTAAATCCTGCAGGATTTTATTTTAACCATCGTCAGCTTTATCGATTTTCGTATGGCCGTTTTCCCTATCACGAGCTGGATGTTTGCTGGAGCTGAATCAAACGCGTGGAGTAGTATACGGATCGCGTACTCTTTTTATTAACTAATTCATTTATGTTTTGGGCATAAAATTGCGAATACAAGAACCGCGTAGCTTGAAAGATAATATTATAGAAATAATTCTTTTTTTAATACGTGCATTGAAACATTGCATTGAAAGTAATTCCAAAAAAATATCGAAAAGTGCTATTTAAATTATTTAGGCTGTCTTTCGCTTGCCCTGTGACTCAAGATTTATTGAACTTATGTATCGCGGCGAATCGATTCACTGCAACCAACAATGCAGTCAATCACGATTCGGTGATTTTTTTATTATTCATGCTCTTTTAACATCAAGAGAACGCGTGAAAATTATATTTTCTAAAAAAAGCTTTTATTTCATTTTAAATTAACGGTTCATAATTATAATAGCAACAAGATGACAGATGTGGAAGCGAATTTTGCCTTGGTGTATAATATCGAGTTTCGTTGGTGGAATTATTCCTTTCATCTTCCAAGCCACAAGGTGTTTTTATCACGGTAGCTCATTATGAACGATTTGTTAACAGAACAACTTCATATATCATTTGCCAAAAAGATGAATACATTGTTTACGCGTTAACGAGAGGCGCCATTGTTCCGTGGGTGAGCTTACTTCTCACAATTCGTATTGAATCCAATTTTATGAATCTTTGAATTTTGATCGTTGAAAAAATGGTAAATGCATCTGTTTTCATGATCGAGGAATATCACTCAAAGACACAATAATTGTTTGAGTTTAGGTTTCCTTAATGATACACGAAAAGCCAATTATAAAAAGCGGAACAATGGAAATTCCACTTTTTATAATTGGGTTGTTTTCGTGTATCATTAAGGAACCCTATTAGTGCCCACGATGTCTTCGTTTCGCACACTCTCTCATCCACCGACCGGTGAAGATAATGTGCGAAATGAAGAGTGCGTGGTCTCGCATTTCGCGCTCTAATAAGTATTTGCTCAGTACAACCCTCACATAATCATGGCTGGAATGGAAGTGTTCACAGGCTGCCTCATTATGTCACTTTATATTGTCGCTGCCAGAGGCGTCAAACAGTTTGCAGCCAAAAGGGAGGTACGTCAAACAGAGTCAGCGAGAACGAGTTAGAGAAAGAGACCGATGGCTAGAGAGCGTGCCAAGCGAGAGAGTCAGACAACGAGAGACACTCTTGGAATGGTGCCAACTCGATGCTGTGCTAGAGGTGATCAGTCACAATCCGGAATGACGGTGGGACGTCGGCAAATCCAAGTCCCTCATTCTTGAACAAAGGAACTTTTCGACTGGCCAAAACTATGTAATGAGGACTAGAGTGCGAAATGTGAGACCATGGCCTCTTCATTTCCCACACTCTCTCGTCTATCGACCGGTCTAGAGAGTGTGCGAAATGAAGAGATCGTGGTCTCACATTTCGCACTCTAATGAGTACCCCAGCTTCTGTGGTTCTCATTATAAAATTCATAAGTAAATAAGATTTATCAACAAAAAAATGAAGGATGTTTCAGGAAAGAGTGTTGCTCCAAGTCGGTGTGATATCCTTTGCCGTCAGTGTGCCTGGCGTCATATGGGAGGTGAATTTCCCAATATTCCACCTGTGAAAATGCAAAAGAAAATTCTTCTAAAAAAAATATCTTGTATGCGTTCTATAATTATGTCGAAATTATTAGAACGTTTTTATTACAAAGGTGTAATTCCTGAATTTCAACTAATGCTACACATTTTCAGTTCCTAACAGGAACCTCCCTCATACCCAACAACGATGTCGCCCTCATGTACTACCAACTGGGATTTATTATCGACGTCAAATGTATTTCGTTTTTTAACGATTGGTAATAGAGTTTCTCTTATTGGAAGCTATTGGAAATGTGAAATCTGGAGAGCAAAGTAATTTTGATCGTGATGCGTGCAAGAGACTGATAGTGAGTGGAATGGAGAGAGGTGACGAGTTCCTTTCCAATACTTCCAATTAGGAAACCCTAATTGGTAACCACGAGCAGAATTCCAAAAAGCAAACCCACTTCAAAATGTTTTCGTTGCAGTGTTCTGCGCTCCTGTTGCCATGATAATTGTCAACAACAAGCTGAGAAGGGCTATGTTAGAAACACTTCGATGCCGCTCGAACAGCGCCTCTGCACTCCAACGCAGCTACACTGGCGGAAAATAATGAATCATTTATCATGTCAAATCTTGATTGAATTGCAGTATAATGTAACATTATGGAGCAACATGATCTTTACGAAGTCACGGCTAGGTGAAAATAACAACAACAAAAAAATTTCCCAAATAAATAGTACTAACCGCAGTTCGTGCTATATGTGATTTTTTTTTGATACGAATCATACGGGTACGTTTTTTCTGCATTATTTTTATATTTTGATGATAGTGTTCATTATTTTGCCTTCTTAGCAAAACAATAGTGTTCGTAAGACGAAGAATACCATTATGATACAGGAATATGAAAATAGGAATCGTTTTAATCATTCTTCTTAGAGCATATTTATTTTTTAACACGTTTATGTATGTGCGCATGCTCGCGAAGAACAGGGTCAATATCTCTATTCCCTTGCGAATTATTGGGGTGAACAGAAGGATACACACACAAATGCACAAATTCTGAAATTATAGTATTTAGAAATGAACGACTTTGTGATGTCCCTTTCTTGCAAAAGATGACAATGCGTCCATGAAATGGTGTTTAGCCAGGCATAAAACAGAGCATCTTCTGATCACTGATAATGTTGAGCTTATTGTCGCTAAGGCATAAGAAATGGTCTCGTTATTTCGCACAATCCCTCGACCGGTCGGCCGGTGAGAGAGAGTATGTGGAATAGTGAGACCTTGTCTGGCCCCTCAGCGGTAATAAATGCTATATCAGACCGATAAGAGAAAGAGGTGAGGCTAAACTGAGTCGGCAATAGCGTTTCCATCTTTCAGTTTGCTTCTCTAAAATGAGGCGGCTGGCTGTTGTGACAATCTTACTCAGTAAGTGTCTACTCCTCTATTTTCCAAAAAAAATATCATTCCAAGGCTCTGTCTAACTTTCAGAACGGGATAAGTTAGAAAGAAAATCTTCCTTTCTCATGTTGTATTAGTTTTCCGGCAAATAAGGAGAGTGGGAAGAGGAAAAAAGATCGAAAGGGGACGAAAAAGGATCACTACTTAGATTCTACAGAAAAAAAATTAATTGTTTCATCGAAACTTCTCATAAAATTCTCACTGCTGTCACTTTCATGCGACCTGCATTGTGCCCTTTTCCAGTATTTTTTTCGCTGTTAGGAAAAAAATAAAAGGGAATGGAAAAGGCAGCAAATTTGTCAGAGCAATGTACAGTTTTCATTCAAGTTCAGATCCCTGTGATTCAGAATAAATTTCAGAACGATTGTTCTTCTATAATTGAATTGACTTCCCAATTTTCGAGCCTTTTCTGAACTTTTTTGAAGCATACCGCACCGACCTCTCATCCTAAACAATTTCAAGCGTTTTTTCACAAATACAGTTTTCATTCCGTTCTCAGATCTCGTCATCAGTTATTGCCCTCCGGGATTCACGCTGAGTCATACTTGCATCTGCACTATTCTCGCGAAGTCGGGATTCCAAGAACCTTTAAATCAGGGTTATAACTATGCTGTCACAACGTGCAATATGTATCAATCAACGCCCATCATCATTAGAAACCAGGAGGTTTGCACTTGAAAATACCGAGACAATTAATCATCCAATTTAGGAGCAAGATTACTGGACAAATTTGTCAGCGCCACCCAACATCCAACTCATCGGTCGGTTGCTCAGATGGTTTATATCAGAGATATGAGATTTTTTTCAAGGATTTTTAGATTTTTTTTTTTTTTTTTTTTTTTTTTTTTTTTTTTAAGATTTTTTTCAGGTATACATTGCAATACTAGTTCTAAAAAGTGGATTTGGTCGGATGGATCAGCTATTACATATCAACCGCTGCCCTTCGGAGCTGGTATGAAAATGAACGTAGTTGTGAAACAACGGCGAAACACTAATTTCACAAAAAAATTCACATTTTCAAGTAGATACATATTAATATTTAAAAAACTGCAGATGTGAATTCGGTGTGTGATTCATCTCCGGTGACGTGGCACAATAATTACAAGAATGAAGGGAAGTGGTACAAGAGTTAGTGTTCGACCTTCGGTTGTTTCCCCACAATTAATTCGCAGGCCTTAGTGTTAGTGACGTCACGCCTATGGACATTTATTGTCAAGCTGAGCCGATACCAGAAGAATCATGCACAGATTTCGATGGAGAGAGTGGCGACAGCACCTGTTATAAGGTATTTCGCTTTTCAATGGCGTGCAACCAAAAGTCCACGAGTTAATGTGCGCTTGATATTATCTTTTGGTAGCACACTGGGTGTACATTTTTCAGAGTTAAGTTAATCGATGTCGTTTTCGAGTATTATGAGTGATAATAAATTCACATTTTGTTACAAATTTCAGGTTGGAATAATCGCTGAAACTTGGGCTGAGGCTCAAATTATTTGCAGAAGCTTAGGACGGAATATAGCCTCTGTGCACAATGCACAGGTACTTTTAATATTTATATTTTCAAGAGGCTGTATTGAGGATTTATTTAATTCATCAAGCATTTTTTGTACACTTCACGCATTGTTCGTAGTCAATTCCTTATGCAGAATAAGTCTTCGACCAGCCGAAAAATAGTGGGAGCATGAAGCATGCTGCATGTTTTTCAACGATCTCCATGGTCATGATCCAAACACAAAGGAAACGTATTTTTCACAATACCTTTTTTTCAATATGCTTAAAGGGACCAGGAAGCCTCCAAAAATAGATTTTTCATTTTCATAATTTTTTATTCAGCTTTTCTCACTATCATCTAATGGAGGGAGAATCAAGAAAAAATTACATTTTTAGCATTTTTTTACGATTAGTTATTTTAATTTGAAATTAGACTCTGGAACGGTGCGTCGCCTATTTCCGAAAAGACAGAAAGCTGTTTAATTTGCTCTGATGATTTGATATTATTGCAAACACAGGATTGTCGAGGTTTTAACCACTCCCTGACTGAATGGACACAATCACGTTTCCTAAAAATAGCTGGTTTTGGAGATATTAATTGTGGTGTAGTCGATACCGTAACCCGCTGTGGTGAAAAAGCGAAACTTTGAAAATTCATAACTAATTTCGAAACATTCGCAAAAATATGCGGTTTTTAGCATTCTTCCGGGAACATGATTTTCTTTTATTTAAAAAATAACTTATTTTTTGACTGCCTGGTCCCTTTAACTCTCATACATTTAGACATACTAATGTTAAGTGTTGGTACTTATCCCGTGTCAGCATGAGGAGCTTGTGGTTTATTTCTATCATACGACAGATCGAGATTAGAGTCTCTAAAATGATTGACTAATCGAAATCAAAACGTTGACAAGGAATCATTTCAACGCGTTGATTTCAATTCAACAGTCGACTCCACTCATTTTCAACAAGTCAACTTTTCAATAAGGGCTCAAAAAGTTGAAAATGAGGGATTATGGGGCCGAATAAGGGGAAGTGAAACTCATTCCATCTCATTTTCTGCACTGATCCCGAATCTCGGCGTAGAGAGAAATGAGATCAACTTGTTAATATCTTGTCAACTTTTCAATTTCATTCTTTGTCAAAAAGTTGAATCAATTTAACTGGTCACTAGCGACGTGTCAATAAGAAATAAAATGAGTCAAGTCATTTATTTTCGAGACTCTAATCAAGATATTATCCAATTCAGCTTGAGTATGTATTTCAAAAACTTTACGAGGTTCTGAGGTTGGACATTTCAAGACACACAAATTTGGGATGAAATAACACACCCATAGGAGAATTCCTTCATTCGCTCGCCGTTTCTCGAGGTCTAGTAAACGGGGTTCTGCTTGGCGCAACTGTAACTGGGAAGAGCAACACATTTGGATGGATTGATGGATCACAGTGGGATTACGAAAACTTTCAAGCAGGTAAACCAATTATAAGGTAAATAAATATATGAGAGGAATCGCGAGAGACTCGAGCTCATCGGCCATGGCCGGGACATTTTCACGCGCGCTTTCCGCGCGCGTGAAAAATCTTAGATTCAATGTAAAACATCTTAGATTCAATGTTCCACAGGCTACATCACCACAACCAACATACCAAAATGATCAGGAGAAAATGCTCTTTCAACTTCAGGTGAGATCTCGTGCGATGCTGGCTGGATCAAAAAATCGATTTTTCTCAAGAAAATCGGGATAGACTCGAGCGGAATCGGGATAGACTCGAGCATGGCCGGGACATAGAAATTTATGATTTTTAATTTGGCTGAAAACTTAGCATAAGGTACTACAAACATTCCTCTATCAAATAGCGTTTTCGGAATTTTTTTATAAAATTTCGTTTTCGCGTGAAACACAAATGAACCTGGTGAGTCAGGAACTTTTTCGAGAAACAGTAAAGTTTGAAAAATCATGAATATCTTCAAAGTGAAGATAAAAATCTTCCGTTTGGTGTGTTAGATAGATAAATCACTCGACTTGTTTACCAGCCGCTCCAAGTCATTTCTGGATGATGCGCCGATGCGAGGTGGTTGCTTTTGCAAAAGTTGAGCTAATTTTCTTAAAAGTCAAAAGTGCTGGTTCCCTCTATGGGTTCTCTGGTGAGTATTATTGGTGCTCACTCCATTATAAATATGCGCCAAATCGGTCCATGCGTTGTAAAGATGAGATGAATTATGTGAAGTCCTCCAAGTGTAACTATTATTCGTGAATAATAATTCTTGATCTTTTTAGGTGAAAACAACATTAAATTAGCAGAAAACAATATTCAGGTTGTTTTTGAAATTTTTTATTGACAAGTTTTTCAAGGAAAAAAATTGAAAATTTTTCACCTTCGATTTTTGGATTTGCTGAATGGCTGAAATTTCGAAGTCGATATAACTCTTGAACATCTTCATATTATTAGATATACTCGCTGGAGGAAGATCTGTCTGTAATTTGTAGAGTATTAAACTTTTCCTCTCAGAAATCACAACTTGCGGGCGAAATTTATCTAGTTATAGTAGAAGCAGTCCAATTCCTTCCATACTGCATCAAGGTGTTCAGCATTATATGTAGACCAATTTCCTTTTGGAAGTGAATGTCTATCTGTTCGTAGAGAAGAGTTACAGCTAGAAAATCGATTATTATGCGAAAAGCGCGTGCTCTAGCTTCTCTAGCACTCTCTCAATTCCCCACGCTCTCTCGCCTGGGTTCGGACCCCGAGCTGGGCAGAAATCTTTTGCAAAGCTTCTGTGTTATCGAAATCACGTGAATTCAGCCCACAAACATTGCTGGTGAATCAGAGGAGTCTTTGCAAAAGATTTCTGCCCAGCTCGGGGTTCGAACCCAGGCGAGAGAGCGTGGGGAATTGAGAGAGTGCTAGAGAAGCTAGAGCACGCGCTTTTCGCATAATAATCGATTTTCTAGGCGCTGTAACTCTTCTCTACGAACAGATAGACATTCACTTCCAAAAGGAAATTGGTCTACATATAATGCTGAACACCTTGATGTAGTATGGAAGGAATTGGACTGCTTCTACTATAACTAGATAAATTTCGCCCGCAAGTTGTGATTTCTGAGAGGAAAAGTTTAATACTCTACAAATTACAGACAGATCTTCCTCCAGCGAGTATATCTAATAATATGAAGATGTTCAAGAGTTATATCGACTTCGATATTTCAGCCATTCAGCAAATCCAAAAATCGAAGGTGAAAAATTTCCAATTTTTTTCCTCGAAAAACTTGTCAATAAAAAATTTCAAAAACAACCTGAATATTGTTTTCTGCTAATTTAATGTTGTTTTCACCTAAAAAGATCAAGAATTATTATTCACGAATAATAGTTACACTTGGAGGACTTCACATAATTCATCCCATCTTTACAACGCATGGACCGATTTGGCGCATATTTATAATGGAGTGAGCACCAATAATACTCACCAGAGAACCCATAGAGGGAACCAGCACTTTTGACTTTTAAGAAAATTAGCTCAACTTTTGCAAAAGCAACCACCTCGCATCGGCGCATCATCCAGAAATGACTTGGAGCGGCTGGTAAACAAGTCGAGTGATTTATCTATCTAACACACCAAACGGAAGATTTTTATCTTCACTTTGAAGATATTCATGATTTTTCAAACTTTACTGTTTCTCGAAAAAGTTCCTGACTCACCAGGTTCATTTGTGTTTCACGCGAAAACGAAATTTTATAAAAAAATTCCGAAAACGCTATTTGATAGAGGAATGTTTGTAGTACCTTATGCTAAGTTTTCAGCCAAATTAAAAATCATAAATTTCTATGTCCCGGCCATGCTCGAGTCTATCCCGATTCCTGTCATATGACGCTGTTTGCGTTAGGATCAACAAGGTCTCAACAGAGGTCTGGAACAGGTCAAAAACCGAATTCGCTCAAAAGTTGCTCCTAGGGGTAACTTTCGACGCTGAACACGCTGGTGCCATCGATTTCGCAATAGGGCGCGTCTGGGCGCCGGTATGGCGCCGCGCCCTTTCGGCGGAAAACGTGTTTATCGATTAAAACTCCGCTAAAACTTATCAAAATGGCGGAAAATCTCGCGACCTAAATCAGAATTTGAAGCTCCATCAAATGGCGGTAATGACATATCTTGATAATTTCTCGTTCTTGAGAAAAATCGATTTTTTGATCCAGCCAGCATCGCACGAGATCTCACCTGAAGTTGAAAGAGCATTTTCTCCTGATCATTTTGGTATGTTGGTTGTGGTGATGTAGCCTGTGGAACATTGTTTTACATTGAATCTAAGATTTTTCACGCGCGCGGAAAGCGTGTATACGCGCGGCATCCGCGTGGTCGATGTGGTAGTGGCCTAGAACTTTAATCCGAAGGTCATTGGTTCGATTCCCATCGGTTACCAAAGTTTTTTGCCGATTTGTTTTCATCGAAATTTCACCCCCTTTCAATATTGGCACTTTTCATGGAATCTTGAAAAAGTGATTTTTTTCGATGAAAAAAACGACGCGGATGCCGCGCGTATAGACGCGTTCCGCGCGCGTGAAAAATCTTAGATTCAATGTAAAACAATGTTCCACAGGCTGCATCACCACAACCAACATACCAAAATGATCAGGAGCTCTTTCAACTTCAGGTGAGATCTCGTGCGATGCTGGCAGGATCAAAAAATCGATTTTTCTCAAGAACGAGAAATTATCAAGATATGTCATTACCGCCATTTGATAGAGCTTCAAATTCTGATTTAGGTCGCGAGATTTTCCGCCATTTTGATAAGTTTTAGCGGAGTTTTAATCGATAAACGTTTTTTCCGCCGAAAGGGCGCGGCGCCATACCGGCGCCCAGACGCGCCCTATTGCGAAATCGATGGCACCAGCGTGTTCAGCGTCGAAAGTTACCCCTAGGAGCAACTTTTGAGCGAATTCGGTTTTTGACCTGTTCCAGCGATTTGTTGATCCTAAGGCAAACAGCGTCATATGTACGAATATCGATAAGGTTTCCCAATCGATGGTATCGGGGAATGTCTCGCAATGGTTACTAACGACGCTGGAGGAAAATGGATTAACATTGATTGTTCGACAGAGATTCCCTTTGTATGTGAACGAAGTGGTAAGTGAATACTAATATCAGATACGTAATATAATAGGTACGTACGTATGGTACGTAATATCAGATAGCTGCACAGAGCGGAAGTGTCCTTCTTACATTACTCTTGAGATATTGTCGCCTGTTGAGAGCGCACTTGGAGATATGTCGAGAGAGTGGCAGGAGTTCTCACTCTCTCAATTGTAATATACATAAGGAGTCAAACTCTCAAATAAAGTAGGGCCTTCCCACTCTGATCGTTTAGGCCGATCTTTCTATTTGGCACAGCCATTATTATATACCCCTACAATCCATTGTCGATGTATATTGTGTTGATAGTATTCTACTCGGTCGCACTTTTGATCACCTGCTAAAATATGTCCCCCATCCTCGACGACCTCATTTTTCTTCAGCAAACTACACTCCTCCAGCATGCGGCGACTTTGTTCCAGCAGAAGGCGAAATCGTAATTTTATTTATATTATATATGATTTTGTACATTTTTGTTTTAAATATGTGATTTTGATCATATTCATCGCAGCTTTAAAAGTACATACATTATGCAGATATATTCGCCGGGATTTCCGAACGACGCCTCCGTTTCTTGCGATTACTTCCTGGAAGTTGACGCAAACAAGCTGGTCGAAGTGGAGGTCTAGAATGAAAATTTACGGAAATAGTCTATTACAGTCAATAAATATATTTCAAAGTTACCGAATCAAATAATACTTTTAGATCCTGTTACTAGAAGCGAACCCTTGTTGCGATCATCTCGTTCTTTACGAAGGAACTTTTGGCGGGAATATAATTGCAAAGTTGTGCCACAAAACCGCGTGCCATATAATTCTTAGAGCTCTTCGTACAAATAACGTAGAAATTCTCATCAAAGCTTACTCTATTTACATTCGACCCATTCTAGAAAGCGCATCCATGGTTTTTAATCCTTACTTAAAACGCGATAAGGAAGTTCTTGAAAAGGTTCAGAATTATTTCACCAGAAGGCTGTTCATACGATGCTATAATTCAAGCTGGCAAACAATGCCTAGCTCAACCACTAGGAACAAGAAGCTAGGGCTTCTCTCCTTAGAGAAGCGCAGGGATGAAATTGATTTGAAGTCGGCCAGAAATCTTCTCATAGGCAAATACAAAATATCTAAAAAGAAACCGCATCACTTTTGCTATTACTTTACTAGGAATGGAATCAATTTCACAAACGCCTCTTCAACTTCTAACTACAGGCATAATAGTTTCTTTCTCAGAGCGGCAAGGCTATACTCAAAATCCGGAAAATTGAGCAGTTTTCCTGAGTGACCCTCTTACTTTTGTTGTTGTTGCCCAATAATGATTCGTGCCTTTCTTTTAATTTATGTTATTGTACCGCGTTTCCTCGTGACTCGCATAAATATTATATTATAAGTTCGAGATTTAAATTTTGATAAGCTAATCGTGGCAAACTTTTAGTCTCACTGGATACATCAGCGCTGGGGCAACATTCAGAACGAATTCATCCAATTTTATGCGTGCAAGTTGGCAGCCAAATGGGGGAGTCAATGTGAGAGGAATGATGGTGAGAGAATGTAATAAATAATAGGAAATATAATTTTAATAAAACAAATAAAAATGACCAAAGAATAAGGCGTTTATTCTAAAGGTGGAGCGAAGTGTGAAACACGATCTCTTCATAAAAAAACGGAAACACAACTTCTGACCTCGAGGTCAGGGAGAGCAATCTGTCGATTGCATATGGTCTCTTTTTCCAAGGGGGGGGGGTCATGTTGCCACTTGCCTTCTTTAATATCCCTGTAAACACTGGAATATTTGCAGATCACGTACCGTGGCGTCTAACAAGGAAGCAATCTGGCTCCGTTGACTCAATGGGCAATCACACTTTTTTTTTCTAAACGATAAATCGTTCTAGTCGATATCTGAAGACGATGAACAAATCCACACCAATTCCTCCACTACTAGGAAATTGAAATGTCTGTCTGTTGGTATGTTTTTTTTTCCTTCCGCGTGACGGACATTTTTCGTTTTTTCGCTATAAATCGCTTTAAACTCAAGCAATCTTCTCAGATCCTTTTGCATATGATAACCCATCAGAAAACGTTTCAATATTTATTTACAAAAAATCGATAATTCCATGGCCAAGTCGGTAGCGAGCTCGAATTCAAATCCGAGGGTCGCAGGTTCGATCCCCGCCGGTGCATAGTCTTTTGCCGCATTTTTTGCAAGTGTCAAATGTGGCCCAAACCCATTTTTGAGTGACGAGATTCACATTTGAGCATCTTTTGCCGATTTTTGAAGTGAAATATCGATTGATTTCACTTGATTTCACGCGATTTCATGAAATTTTCGCACATTTCGTTCCAAATCATTCCTCATGCCGGCAAACCTCGCAGGAAGGGGTTTGAAACGAGAGAGCAAGGGGAATCAAGAGGTACTCTCTCACTTTGGCACACTCTCTCGCCCCTGACCCCTTTCTGGAGGCTCGGAATCGCGCATCGGGAAGCTTTATAAATTTCTTCAAAATCGCTCTTCTCGGATCCTTTTGCATACGACAACAGACCAAAATCCCTTTAAAATTTTGCAATATTTAATTGACCAAATCCATAGCCAAGTGGGTTACGCCCTTGACTTACAATCCGAGACCCCCAGGTTCGAATCCCGCCGCGGGCAAAACGTTTGCCGCATTATTCGCAAGTGTCAGATGCCCTTCTAGCACGTTCTTGAGTAATGTGAAACACGTTTTCACCTGTTTTGCCGAGTTTTAACATGAAAAATCGAAAATTTCAAAAACTTGCCAATTGATTCGCAGAGCGTGGGGGACCATAGGAAAAGTGTTTTGCGATGTCGGAAACGTGTCCTAACGTTTCCTAATACGTTTTAACATGAAAAATCGAATATTTCAAAAAGTTACCAATTGATTCGCAGAACGTGGGGGACCATAGGAAAAGTGTTTTGCGATGTCGGAAACGTGTCTGAACGTTCTCTCTTTAAGTGCACTGCATCTTGCGTTTCCGTTGAGAAAGGCTCGTGAGGCTGAGAGCGATCGAAAAAAGTTGCCACGGAGCCACGAAGTGGCGTAGTGGCAACTTTTTTTCGATCGCTCTCAGCCTCACGAGCCTTTTGCAACGGAATAAGAGTACTCTTTCTAGAGATTAACATTCCCCAACAAACTAAATTCCCAATGGACCGTATTTGGATCCGGCTACTGAGTCCTCCTCCCTGGACCGAACTTCAAGAAAGCTACCGAGCTCCCCCTGAACCGTACCTGCAGAAGGCTACCGAGGTCCCCCTGAACCATACCTGAAGAAGGCTACCGAGGCCCCCCTGGACCGAATCTTAATTAGGTTACTTAGCTCCCCCTGGACCGTACCTGGAGCAGGCTACCGAGCTCCCCCTGGACCGAACTTGGAGCCAGTGACCGACCTCCCCCTAGACCGAACCTGGAGCCAGTGACCAACCTCCCCCTGGACCGAACCTGGACCCAGAACTATGCATGAGCGTAGTGTACGCATAGAGCGTAGTGTATTTAACCTCAACACATCCCGGCTAGTTGGTATACGTAATTGTAATACATAAAAATGCATCTAACTCAACTCCGATGTGCATCACCAGTGGCATATTCCACCGTGTATATCATTACATATTGCACACTCTTTCATCAACCGATCAATTTATGAAATGAATATATTCCGGCACGTTATAAAGCTAAAGCGGAAACTAGAAATGTATCGAGGTCGCCCATGGGACGATCAGAATTGAAATCAAGTGCGTTAGCCCCCCTTTGTGATGTCCTTTCCTGTAAAAACTTTAGAGATGAATGACTCTGTGATGTCCCTTTCCTGTAAGTCCATGAAATCGTGTTTAGTCAGTTTTAAAGCAGAGTATCTCATGATTGCTGATAATGTTGTCGCTAAGGTGTCATAAATGTTCTCGCCTTTTGACACACTCCCTCGGCCAGAAAGCCGGTGAGAGAGTGTGTGTGTGGAATGGCGAGACCTTTTCTCACACCAGCAACAATAAACGCTCTATAAGAGCGATAAGAGAAATATGTGATGCTTAACCGAGTCGGCAATACCGTTTTCATCTTTCGTTTCGCATCTCCGACATGAGGCTGTTGGCTGTTGTGGCGATCTTGCTCCGTAAGTTCTATTCGTCCGTTTAGGAGAGAGGGTGTGCAAAAAGGAAGAGACTATGTTGCCTTCTCACTCTCCCCATCTTCCTCAACATTTCACGTTTTTTTGAGCTATGCAATTTTCATCGCTTTCTCAGATATCGTGAACGGCTCTTGCCCTCCGGGGCTCACGCTTACACATCGTGGCATCTGCACTATTCTCGCGAAGTCCGGATTCGAAGAACCATTTACCGATGGTTACAACGATGCTGTCACCACGTGCAATAAGTATCAAGCAACGCCCGTCATCATTAGGAGCTAGGAGGTTTGCGCTGTAAAAAAATATGAAAAATTTAATAATTCAGGATAATGATTACTGGGCGAGTTTGACAAAGGCACTACCAAACTACTCAGTGATCGGTCAGTATAAATTCGGCGCTTGATTTTTTTACATTCCCATAATAAATAATGTAAATTAGTATCGTTAGATGCTACCAGGGAGGAAGTGAAGAATATTGTTTAAAAATAAAAGTCTTTAGTAAGCTAAACACTGTTTAGGCATACACTGCAATACGACTTCCAAGAAGTGGGTTTGGTCGGATGGATCAGCTATCACATATCAACCACTGCCTTTTGGTGATGGTATGTGAAAGAGCTCGATCGAAAAAATTTAATTTTCCTCGAAGCAAATGGAGCATTTTTTTTAATTTTCAAAAAAAAAATAAAAATATTTTTTGAAAAATTTTAGATGCTACTGCACAGTGTGATTCTACCCCGAACACGTGGGATATACGTATTGATGGAAAGTGGTTCTGGGGTGAGTTTTTCATTGCCGGTTGTTTCCCCACAGTGAATGCGCAGGTAATGCAAATGCAGTTCTTTCTCTGGATATTTACTGTCAAGCTGTACTCGACAAAGAGCAGCCGATACCAGACGAATCTTGCACCGATTTCGATGGAGAGAGTGGCGACAGTACATGTTATCAGGTATCCCGCTTTACACCGGCGTGCAACCAAAAGTCATCAACTGGGATGCGCTTGATATTATCTTTTGGTAGCACACTATATGTACATTTGTCAGAGTTAAATTAATTGATGTCGTCTTCGAGTAGAATGAGATCATAAATTCACATTTTGTTGCAAATTTCAGGTCGGAATAATCGCTGAAACTTGGGCTGAAGCTCAAACGATTTGCAGAAGCTTCGGAGCGAATATTGCATCTGTGCACAATTCACAGGTACTTTTAATATTTATATTTCTAAAGGCCGAATTCGTCGATTAGAATCTGTACAACATCTGTTCACTCGTCTCCTCTTTTTCCGTTGTTCCCGCTCTCAATTAGTCTCTCCATATTTTCTGACCGTTTGGCATATTACAATATTCATAGTCTCTACGTTCGTCGTATCGTTGCTGATTTTGTATTTGCACTAAAATTTTTCGCTTGCTCTGTTGATCTACCGGTTAATCGTTTCTACACTTTCCGACCCTTAAGTAGACGTCACAATGCTTTCGTTTTACATATTCCAAAAGCAGCCCGTGAAAACCTCAAGGTCTCTTTCGCTCATAGAACCTCTCGTTTTTTGAACAAATTACAATTAATTTGTAATCCCAAACTCTCCATTCCCACTGTCAAAAAGCATTTGTTGTTATCTCACGACCTCCCATCGTTGCTAGGCGTTCTTGTTCCCAATCTATAGGTCCCCTTCCCCTCACGAATCTTCCCAATATTCTCACCACACGGAGATTCAATAAGAAATACATTGGATAAGCGGCCCCTCCACCGCTTCCGAGGTTCCTCCCCTCACTTATCATTCCCGTGTGGTTGACAATATCACTCCCTTCCCGCCCCCCTTTGATTTTCTGTGATATGCGTGTGTTATATGTCTAGCTAAAATCGAAATGTTATCCAACTCAGCTTCAGTATTTCAGAACCTTTGCGAGGTTCCGAAATTTGTAATTGCTAGAGACAAAATTTGGCAATGAAATAGCTCAGTTATGAATTATGCACAGGAGAACGCCTTCATTCGCCGCATTGCCGTTTCTCGAGGACTAGTAAACGGAGTTATGCTCGGCGCTACGCTAACTGGGAAGAGCAACGATTTTGGATGGATTGACTGATCAAAGTGGGATTACGAAAACTTTCAAGCAGGTAAGCTTTTTAAATGAATAATTTAAATATTTTTTTACTTTTTAAAATACTTGATCAGGTTTCCCAATCGATGGTATCGGTGAGTGCCTGGCAATGACCACTAACAACGCTGGAGGACAATGGATCAATATTGATTGCTCGGCGGAAATTCCATTTGTCTGTGAGCGCCGCGGTAAGTGCACTACTTGACGTAGTATCATTTAGCTATGCTGCATATACGGCTCTTACTCTGGAAATGTTGTATTCTGCTAGCAAATATGATGTAGAGAAAATATAAGAAGGTGTGATGCCTCACTTTTTCAATTTTACATGCTCTTGATAAAAAATAAAGTAAGTAGGTTAAAAAACCTCAAATGAAGTAGGACCTTCCCGCTCTGATCGGTTTATGCCACCATTCTATTTGGTAAGGCCAGCCTAAATAATTATATACCCCTGCAATGCCGATGTGTATTATGTTAATAGTATTATACTCGTTGGCTATCTTGATCACTTCGTAATACTATGTCCCCCACCTTCAATAAAGTCATTCGTCTTCAGCAAACTACACTGCTCCAGCATGCGGCGACTTTGTCCCTGTAGAAGGCGAAATCGTAATTTTGTTTGCATTATAAACGATTATATCTATCTGCATATATTTTACAAAAAAAAATATTTATGAAAATGCAGCTTTATTCGCCGGGATTTCCGAACGACGCCTCCGTTTCTTGTGATTTCTACCTGAAAGTCGACACAAACAAGCTGGTCGAAGTGGAGGTCTGGTATAAAAGTCTTTAGATTATAGTCAACAAATGGAATTTTTGATACACACAATATTTACCCAAAAAAAGCAAACATATTGATAATGAATACAAAATAGATAAATGAATTGGGTATGATATTACAATTAGCCGACATAACTTTAAATTAAACTCAATATATTTTATTCAAATTTACGTTTACAAAAAATACTTTCAGATCCTGTTTCTGGAAGCAAATTCCTGTTGCGATCATCTCGTTCTCTTCGAAGGCACTTTTGGCGGGAATATAATCGCAAAGTCATTAATCAATCTTAATAATTAATTAATTTAATTAAGCAAAGTTGTATATCTTCATGAGCTAATCAATTCGCAGTCTCACCGGGGAGATCAGCGCTGGGACAACGTTCAGAACAAATTCGTCCAATTTTATGCGAGCGAGTTGGCAGCCAAACGGAGGAGTCAATGTGAGAGGAATGATGGTGAGATGGATAAGACGTTTCTCAAATAATGTTACACATAGAAAATTGGGAAAGAAGTGTGATTTGGAGGGTTCTTACGGTCAGTGAGAAAAACGAGAAAAAAATCCTCTCTCTTTCATTGACTTCGTTTTGAATTTCTCTATCTCACTGAACGTAAACATGTATTGATTGCAGATCACGTACCGCGGCGTCTAACCAGGAGAACATTTGGCATCGCTACGGCAGTGGACAATCTTTTTTTTTGTTATGCGATAAAGATTCATATATGCTATCCTATTATAGTAACGTACTCTTTAATACATAATAAAACTTTCTGTTGGGTTTTAACGCGGTTATACATAAATCATTTATTATTATTATCTACAAGATATGTCATGGAAATAATATGGCAACACACGTCGAGCAGATCACAGCCGAATTGCACTCGAGATTTTGAAAAACAATAAATCGATAATTCACTAATTACAAAGCTCCCGCAACGATGAGCAGCGCTGAGAACAGGGATACGGTAGTGGCAGAGGTGGTCGTCGTGTCAATCGTTGGCACTGTAGGAGGAACCTCGTTGACTAGTGGAAGAGGAACGGGAGTGGGGTCAACGAATGAGGCGTCGCTGCAAAAAAATAATTAAAAATAACTAATTTAACATTAGCAGCTCATATTAATAATGTGAACTTTCCATAGTAAGAATCTCTATTTTCAAAAATATATAATTTGACGAAAAGTTAGTTATTATTTATAGTACCTGTAGTTGATCTGTCCATTTGCCGATTTCGGTGTGAACATGAAGTTGGTGATCATCTGAGCCGAGGGTCCGGGTCGGTCATTAGGCACGAAGTGACCGGCGCCCTGTAACAAACATCCTTTTTTTAGGATAATTAAGCAAATGCATTCAGTTGAAATATGTTTCAACGATTCTAAACAAGTAAAACGCGTAGTCGATTTTTCGATGTATTTGTTTCGACGGTATTTATCTTGTTTCGCCCAAAAATTGCCCAATAAATTAGTGACTAGATTATTTTTTAAGTCGCCATCTGCATTTTCTTACCTTGACAGTGACGACATCGATCGTCTTCGATCCATCCTTAGACATGTAATTCTGGGAGTACCCGGCAGACTGGTTACGGAAGTACCACTGCTGGCGGGCATTGTGCTGCAAAGATTGATTTTCTAAATATATATTTAAATTGTCGTGTACTAACACATCATTCCACATCCCGAGCAACCTTCCAGAATGGGAGTGAGAGAGCGTGTGAAATCGAGAGGGACCCTCTCACTTTTGCATACTCTCTCGTCCAAACCCTGGTCTGTATGTTTGGAATCATGTGCTAATCAATCAATGTGTGTATGTGTGTCAAGTGAGTGCAGGCGAAAATGTTTTGGACTTGTTCTGCGTGCTTTATGCCGCTTGGCTGTTTGAGGAAAACGACAATTTGAAGAAGGCGAAAGAAAATTGCCGATCGTTAATTCTACGTTACTCCTACTCACCACCATGTTGTTGTAGTTAGCGACGTCATTCATCAGCCAGGCGTCGCCGAGGAAGTTGCACACCGTGTCGACGTCACCGTTGAAGATGAGGAAACGGAATTGCTGCTGAAAAGCAATCGATTTTACTTTGCCATACCTTATACTAAATGTACAAAATGATACGATTATAACCTGAAATGATACACAGATTATCGTTTTTTGCCTTTCACTTGTTTGCGCCTTCTCGATTTCGATAGACACATCAAGGATCATTTTGATGTTCTTGATTCTAGTATTTAATAAATAATGCCTCCAATTCTGGATATATCCGGTATTGCAACTGAGTCAATGTTCGCTGCGACAACACTCACATCGTAATTTCTAAGAACGTAGTTGAAGAATTCGTAAGTTGTCGTGTAAGTGAGATGGTAGTCGTTGTAGATCGGGTCACTGAAAAATTTGGTCATGTCTACGAAATATCATAATCTTTTTAAAGATGGTGAGGTATTTATGCATGAATTTTACATTATAAATTATATAAAGATTTATAAATTTTTAATGTAATCTTACTTGCAATCAACCCAAGTCTTCTGCTCTGTGTCTCTCCACTCCTGCGGGATGTTCAGAGCTTTCTGAGAACATATTGAGTCATGATTAGATAATTGACTAAAGAAGGAGTAACCTCATAAACAGAATCTCAAACTAATGATATTACTCGCTCATGTCTGTGAACAATAATAGAAATTACGATTATGATCAGCGATCGGCTAACAATCTTGCAAAACAAAACAAAACAATAAGGCTAACAAAACAATCGGCTAACACAAATTGTAAATCTTGCAGCAATACATTCTTTGTAATACCGAGGTGTGTGATATCTCTTTTGGACTATCTGTGCTAAATTTCGTTTTCTGCTCAGAAAGGAATGAGTTAAATCAAATCTACAGGATGGTCAAAAAGTATTGATGCGATATTGAGGCATGAAATTCTCAACGCAAAACGTGTTCTGGCAAAAACGTTTATAACATATTACTGGGCCACTGTTGTTGTTTACGTGACACTAGTTGGCTAGTTTCCTACAGTCATGGTACGCCCACGGAAAATGCGGTAATCGAAAATTGATGTTTGGACTCTCTCAGAGGTCATAACTTCCATAAGAAAGAAATTTAGTATCTCCCATCGGAGAATTCGCCGTACTGTCTAACGACACAAAAAGATAGGTAATACCAATGACTGTCCCAGATTTGGTAGACTCCAAATTTTCGTCATCAACAATAACAGAAATGTAGTGAGAGTGATGAAAAACGCAACCTATAGCGATTTATCAAATAAATGAATTGCCAGCTCGGAACCTTGAGAGGATTGATGGCTATCATGGTGCATTCTTGACTCAAGTGAGTCCTCTACGAGAAGCGAAAAGGCGATGTTCTTACGGCAGCGCATATGCAAAAACAGCTCGAAAGACGCAAGATGGGTATTATGCGCGCCGTTTGTGACTGAAAGACGGCTACCGCACATTTCGATGAAACGTAGTTCTTTGTGCAGGAGGAATCCCATGCCCACAATTCGAGAATCATCACCCACTAACGTCAGTAGACTATTACCATGGAAGCAGCCCCATCACTCTTTTCACATTTGCTGTGTCTCATTATTTGTGCCGGGGCCCGCAACCACCTATACCCCTATCTTATTTGCAAAGCATGTAGGGCGGAACAGTAAGGGGTATTTTATCAAAGTGATTATAGAGAACGCCTATCTTTTCTTAACCCACTTTGATTCCAAAAGAGAAAAAAGGACGCTCCTGCAAGATTCAGCATTCAAAATTCGCCCAAAACTGGTTTTCGCTCATATATGCGAGCTCAATTCAACTACCTAAATTTTCCTCCAATCGCCGGACCTCAATTCGAACGATTTCTCCGTGTGGACAGTTTTGTAGAAGGAGGTTTGCTCTACCACCCCTTCGAATCAGAACTCGCTCAAGAAGGCCTTCACAAAAAAATGGGATAATATTGGCACCAAATACAAACGGCGCGTCACCCACTGAGTCCCTGGTCTACTTCTTTATGCCACCAATGTTGATGACAGCCAGATATAACAAAATGTATTCTGTTATGACCGTATGACAATGGGTGAACATCACACTTAGTTTCATGTGCCTTCGTTGAATTTGAATGAAATTATATTGACGAATCCTTGCATCAATACTTTTTGGCCACCCTGTATGTGACTCTCTGGAAAATTAGAGTTTCAAACTTGTATAGTTTTTTAGTGGACAGAACCTGAACGTCCTCTCTGTTGAGGTAGAAGGTGACGGCATCCTCATTCCAGCAAGGGTATCCCAGCTGAGTATCCGTCGAATCTTGCCAGAGGTCATTCTAAAAGGTAAAGGTAAAGGTAAAGGTGTTAGGTCTTCTACACGCAAGGCGGTCTCGACCACCCCTATGCCTGAGGGGCAACGATACTTATTCTGAAATATTAAAATATACTTTGAACTGACGATGTAAGGTTTATGAGTTTTTTTGCTATATTGATGTGAGAAAGAACAGTTCGAATCAATGTCCCAAGGCTTAAAAAGACAAAAAAGACACAAACCGCGGGGTTCTCGCTGTTGACAATCTTCCAGGCGGTGGCTCCGCGCTTGACTCGTCTGAAATTAGGTTATGACCGGGTTGATTGATTCGGTGCCACGCATTTCTGGCTCGGGCCAAGTATTCTAGGATCTGGTTCCGTGACAAGTGTTCTTAATTAGGTACCACGTATTCTTGGTTTGGTATCAGGCTTCTTGGTTTGGTACCAGGTGTTCTTGGTTCGGTACCCATCACTCACCTCCTCTTGATACCACTAGCTCCTCGGCCAACGTTGGGCAGCACAATAGAGGTGCCGGCATAGCAGTCCTGGTAGAAGTTGTACTGGTCCATGCTGGAATGCGGATGATTGTACAAGGATCAAAGACCAAACTACAAAAGTAGTTCAAACTACAAAAAAAAAGAAGGCGTCTCACTTGTCATCGAGCACGAGCATCGGGGCCGTCTGCAAAGAAAATTATATTGTACTTCTCACTCCAATTGAATGTTTTCGATAATATAACTGAATGCAAAAGGGAGACGAAAAATGCTAGCGAATCCTTTACAGCCGCCTATTACTTAGCACGAGAGGGTATCTCTCACTTGTGCACAGTCAGACCTCTTTATCTTTAGCTGGGAATTTTCATAAATCGAAAAAAAGCTCACGAGGTTTCCACAGAGGGATCCGTCGGAGACGTAGTCCATTCCATTCTCAGACACGAAATACTTAGTGAAGTCGTACTTCTCTACATCCTGTCCGCCCGTTCCACATAGCGACTTCACCGTGTCCCAGTCCCTGCACGAAATGGCTGATTATAAGAGGACTCTCTCGTTTCCACACACTCTCTCTCGCTTGCCGAGTATCGATCTGAGTAGTCTGTTTCAATTCATTTACGAAATATCTAAATAGCTGATTTAAACTAGACTCTCTCCTTTCCGTACACTGCCTCGTTTTCAGAGTATCGACTACTAGCTTCTGTTAGATCTTGTACTAAATAGCTGATTATAAGAGCACTCATTCGTTTCCACACACTCTCTCGCTTGCCGAGTATCGATCTGAGTAGTCTGTTTCAATTCATTTACGAAATATCTAAATAGCTGTTTTTATCAGACTCTCTCCTTTCCGTACACTCCCTCGTTTTCAGAGTATCGACTACTAGCTGCTGTTAGATCTTGTACTAAATAGCTGATTATAAAAGCACTCTCTCGTTTCCGAGCACTCTCTCGTTTCCTCCCACTCTCTCGCTCGCTGTCCGTCAGCCATCACTTACTCGACACTCATTCGTCCGTGGTAGTTGCCCCAGAGCACGAGTGAGTTCATCAGCTTGGGCACGTCCATGAATCCGTTGCCGATAGCGGCACCCTGCAATTTTACTATATTATTTGTATTTTCATAACCAATTATTAGTTTTCTCGCTAGGATATATGCAGGGTGGGTCGATGCTCATCTTATTAAACTTTTTTCTAATTATTGCATCAGCTATTAACTGCCACTCAAACTGAGAATGCACTCACTCTGAAGTTGACGTTGGGGAAGTCCTTACTCGCGATGCCGTCAACAATCTTCTTGGACAGCGTCGGAATGTAGATTCCTGCAACGTCGTTGTCAATCGAATTTATTCTGTCGTGCAATGCTTTCCGATAATTCTCGGCCGATAATCGCACGATATCTTATTCTCTTTATCTTATCTCCGCTATCCTCATTTCTGGGAAACTTTAGTTGCTAAAGTAGTCCAGTTGCCTCTGATGAAACCCATTGATTCATAGTTTCTGGATGTCTAATCTACAGGCTTTTATTGCTGATGTATCACATCATTCCACAGGCCGGTCAACCTTACCTTTGGTCAACCTCACCCTCGACCTCGGTCAACCTCACAGCCTTTGGAGTGAGAGAGCGTGCGAAATCGAGAGAGACTCTCTCACTTTAGCACACTATCTCGCTCTGACCCTGGTCTGTATGTTTGGAATCATGTGGTATTCTAGAGGATCGGCAAAGGTGAATACAATATCATGCTCGAAGTTGTCAGGTATCCAATGAGAGACTGAAACACACCTGCGTAAGACTCTCCAGCCAGGTAGAACTCGCGATCACCGTACGTCTTCTGTACTCTGGAGAACAAAAGAGTTGTTAATTAAAATTATTAACTTATTTTATACTATTTATTTTTTAAACTTTTTTAATATAAAAAATGAAAGCGCACCTGCCAAAGAAGTCCTTGAGTGCATTGTAGTTCTGGTCGGCCGTTTGGTCATCATTTGCGACAGAGTAATTAGCTGTAAATCGCATTTTTCAGAAGCTAGAGATTTGAATCTCCCTTTTTTCCCTACAATTGACCGAAAAATAACATAACGTTCATCTGATCGATCGATGACAACCCTAATTATAAGATCAACTCACCTTCGGCCCTGTTGTACGAGAATCCAACACCGATGGGCGACTCGATAGCGAGTACGTTGGCACGCTGCAATAATCATTTATAATAATGATGACACCATAAAATTCATGCGAAAATGTGCCACAATGAAGAACAACTACGTTAGCATGCAGATGAATTACAGTTTTTCGATCGTGCAATAGTATGAAATGAGGGTTAATATAACTATTATGTTTTACTGATTGAGAACATGTTTCTTTACGCATAGTATGACTGTACCCACCGCGTTCCATGAGTGGACGTTTTCGAATAGATTTTGACCGTCGAAGGTGACGTAGAACGGACCGAGTTCCTGCGAATATTGATTAATTATAACCAATTAACGACAAACCGTTTCTTCCTCCAAACAGAACCTATTGAAACTGTCAAGACACGATCAGAAGAAAAAAGTATGTAAAATCAAGAGAGCCATCTCTAGATTTACCCACTCTTTCACAATCTCTTACTACTGACCCTATTCTGGAGGTACGCACCTCGAACATTCCGGCGACCGACGAGCATCCGGGTCCGCCATTGAGCCAAACGAGAATCGGGTCCTTGTTCTTGTCATTGCGCGACTCGAAAAGCCTGAATGGAAAGGGAGTTTATCGATTTAACTGGAACCTTAGTTTGTGTAAAGGTGCTGGTGCACTAGGTGCCATAATAGCTATTTTGAACAACAACCACCATTAATACTACTACCGTGTTTATCGTTAACATTTTAAAAAACGTCATAGTTATGTACGGGCTTTACCTCTACAAACATCGATAGTTTGTATTTCTCATTTCAGAACTGCCTTTGAACAGTAGCAATTTGGATGTGTTTCAAGAAAGTTTGAACTGGTTTCCATTTTCAGAAATATCGATCACTCGAATCTTTTTGCTGATAGTAATGATACTTCCCATCTGAAAGAATGACGTCCGATCGTAAAATATTCTTTTTGTAGTCGACTGTGATACGATTAGTGCAGCTTTTCGGCTAAGCGTCGCTTATCAGTAAATGAGAGAGACAAAAGAGCGATCGGAGAGGTCGAAAATCGGTTGGTCTCTGTTGCAAAAGAAGCGGGCTGATTTGATTATGAAAATGTAATACATTTTCATATTCAACGCATTTTTTTAGCTTCGTGCACTAATCTATTTGAGTTTGAATGAAGAAAAAAGAACGGTCTCTGCTCTATACGAGATGAATTCGATGCGCATCTGGTTTGTAGATCCGTGTAGGTTTCACATTTTGTTCGAAAAGAAAACATTCTGCATGGAGAATGATAAAGTAGCCGTTTAAATTGTGAAATTTAAAAAAAAACATAATTAGATAATAAAACTAAACGGGATGTTCATAATTATGGTCATATCTCTAGACCACAGTGGGCATTATTGTTTGAACTTTTGAGTGGAAAAAACATTGTTTTCCATCAGAATACGTAGAAAGCTATGTCGTTGTCTTGGTAAACTAGTCAAGGGAGGCACTTATAGAGCGGTAGAAGGTCTGAATCTGCGTACCAGTAGTGCATCTGCCAGTCTCCGTTCTGTCCGGCATCCAAGTATCCTGAGTATGTCTGGAAGTTCGGCTTGAAGAGGAGGCCGGGCAGGTCTTTGACGATGTCGTCCTGTCCTGAAATTGACGCATCGTCTAGGTACTCTTGCGGTAGTTCTCTTGCTTTAAGAACGAAACACATTTCTGGTGTAAAATTACTTTTTTTAAATACGGATGATTTACACATGAGAGAAGGTTGAGCCGTCCTATTATGAGCACTAGCTAATCGCTGAACAGATTTTACTGAGAAAAAAGATTGTAAAATGTACTCACCAATCGCCAGAACAGCCGGCAGGAGAAGCGCCAAGCTGATCAGGAACTTCATGGCTGCAAACAATTTCTAGTATTTTAATAAGAGATTACGTAAATTCAAACAAAGGGCAAAAAATAATTATGGTTATTGAAAATCTGATAATTCAATGGAAAAAGCCGATTGAAGGGATGTAATCTCTCATCTACAAGACACCGAAGCGCATTGGGCACAGCGATAAAAAAATTGTGGACGATCCTTTCGTAGGACGACGCGCCCTTATCGGCACATTTTTCGCGCCGCTAAATGTGGACGACACAATCTGATGAGAATTGAATAGTCACTATCAATGAGCCTATTGGCATCAGAATGAAACGTGGAGGGATTAGGAATGGGCGAGACTCGAGAGTAGAAGGGCGTCGAAAAGAATCGGGTCGATGGTTTGTATATTTATATTTTTAATAAGTAATTAATACGTTTCTGTGAGGACTTGTAAATGAAAACCGCGAAAGTGTTTTTAATAAGGGCGAGAATCAGTAATAATGACCACAAGGAATTTTCGAAGCCACTGTTTTTCAGATTTTTTTTGTATAAATTTTCGAAACTCTGCCTAATATTTCCCTATTCCTGTGTATTCGAGTCCAAAATCAAAACTATTGTTGTTCAATCATCTGGTGACAGAACGGCAGAAACCATAATCGTTGCTAGGAATGCAAGAATGACTGCATTTTACATCACACATCGGCAGGAGCCAGCTATCAGTGATAAGCTGTCAAAGACTAGAGAATGGACAGTGGTCGTACCTTTTGGATACAAGAGATCAAGAGATTAATTACTGGACTATTTCGTTGACAACTGTTCGTTTCCGTGAATTGTGCGAAGACGGATATTCACAAAAAATATACAATTGAGAGGATCAGACCATTACTCCATGGGCGTCATTCCGGCATTTTCTGTGAGGAATTTACTTGTGACACGTCTAAGCAATTGGGCAAATAATCATCAAAACAAATTGGTGCAACTTCAACTCATTTTTGCGAAAATACATAGGACACTTGCCACGGGTCCCTCGACATCTTCTGAGGGAGACTATATATATATATATATATATATATATATATATATATATATATATATATATATATATATATTTATGCGATCACAAGAAACGCGGTACAAAATTAAGTTAGATTAAAAACGAATTCAGTAGGAAGACAATCACAATCTAATAACGAGTCACTCAGAGAAACTGATCAATTCTCTGGACTTCACTAATAGCCTTGCCGCTCTGGGGAAGAAACTATGATGTCGGTAGTTTGAAGTGGAACTAGCGTTAGTGAAATTTATCCCATGTCGAGTGAAGTAATAGCTAAAGTGATGTGGTGTCTTTTTAGATATTTTGTATTTGCCTCTCAGGAGATTACTGGCTGTCTTCAGGTCAATTTCCTCTCTACGCTTTTCTAATGAGACTAAACCTAACTGCATATTTCTATTAGGGAAATTCGGCATTGTTTGCCAGGTTGATTTGTGGCATCTCATAAATAGTCGTCTAGTGAAATAATTCTGAACATTTTCAAGGATTTCTTTGTCACGTATTAAGTAGGGGTTGAAAACCATAGAAGCGCTCTCTAGTATGGGCCGAATGTAAATAGAGTAGGCTTTGAGTATTTCAGCGTTATTCAGCGTTACTAGGGCATGAAATCGTGCCTACTGTCTACTTCCCGATTTGATTTTACCCCTACATGACAGTGAACTAGAAGCGGAAGTGCATTGACAATGAAGAAATGCTTTTGGCATAACGCTAAACGGAGGTGGCATTCCGGATATGCTCGACACTTTCTATAGACACTGAATGAGTAATCTGCCGGGTCTGGACAACTGGAGAGAGAGAGAGAGATGACGACCGTTGGAAAGGGCAGAGCAATAACATGAGCCGATTCACATACTAGTAGGGAATAGTAGGGAATATATAAAGAGCATTACGGTAGCAATGATAATAAATACATAGGTCAATCCTACTAGTGAGAAGTACAGGACCTCTCAACCTCGTGGAGTATCCGAACACTGAAGTGTTTTGGGGAAAGCATCAAAAGGTGCGAATAAGAGAGCAGTCTATCCTTCCCTAGTACGTGTCCTCCCATTCTGCCGTTTTGAATGGACAATCCCACGTGCGTTTTGACTCCCTCCAACCCAAATGCCCCCTGAAACGAGCAATCGGGCCCCAATGGTGGAACGCAACAAATGAAGAATATCGACCCATCCTCATCTGAGCACTATTGCCTGACATGATAAATAATTGAACCCAAATAAAACCGTATCTCCTAGAAACCTTTTGAGATGGCAAACTGTGAGGAAACAGGCGTGTGAGTAAACTACTGGGAGTAAATAACGAACTCCGGGGACAAATAGTGCGAGAGTCAACAATTGATGGCTCCTGTCTCGAGAGGGCGTGAACTTTCCAGGCGACGACTCATCATTGCGCCACACAATTTATGCGCGCAATCACTGAAACAGACAGAAAATTGGAGAGAATAGAAGTAAATAAATATTGATCGTTTCGGGGCGGATGAGTCTAGGTTTCTTTCGCAACATTCCAAAAGCCGGCCTCCAGCGCGGGTCGGGGTAGGAGCACATGCAAAAATGAGGTGAAATTCTCGCACTTTATACGATCTCTTGCTCCTCACCAATTTCTGGAGGTTTGGTCTCACGTGTTTTGCTATACGAAAAGTATACAAATATTACTTCACTGTTAGATATGTACAGAGGTGGCATATGTCTCAAGAGGGTGTGAACTTTCCTGGCTCCTACTCATGATTGTGTGCACAATCGTCGAAACAGTCTGATAATTGGGGAGAATCGAAGAATAAATACGTATCGTTTCTGGGTCGATAATCAGCATGGGGTTTCCAATTGGTTCACCTCCAGAGAGGGGTCGGGGTAGGGTTGCATGACAAATATCAACTGTTTTTGAGGAATCGTGCGATTTGCTACAAGAGCAGTGGAAATATACTAAATTGGTATGCGCGTTGCTAGTTGGGTACTCAACAAAGTGACGTGATATAGACAGCGCAGGAAAAGGGATTTCGCAAAGTCTATTATCCATTTTTGGTTCCCTGGTGGACCGGCAACAATCCTCTCGATTTTTAATATTCTCTCATTTTTGCCGTGTTTCAAAGCAGAAGAGGATGAGTAATGCGGGGACTTGTAGACTAAACATTCTTTCGATGTCAAGATATTTGCATAGTTTAATATTCATTTTTAAAATTTACAAATCTGCATGAAGTACAACGTGATTTTCAATGGAAAAAAACTTGTCAGAATGCCGGATTTCGTCCGAATTTCGAACCTTCTCTCTCTTTCTCTCTCTGTGTCTCTTTCGTCTCGTAACAATCCCTCTGCCCTCTGTTTCGTCGACCATGCATCACTGGTGCACATAATAGACCGCCGATTGGAGAGAGGTGATTAAAACGGACCATAAAAGTGAGAGAAACCGTGGACAACAAAGGTCAAAATTCGAGTAAATTATTGGCTTCGACATTCTCTCTTCATCTTCTAAGCCGTCCAAAAAAGTGTGCAAAATGAAAAAAACGATCCAAAAATATATTTTACCGAATTTCAATCCGAGAGCTAGAAAGTAGTAGCCCGACTGTGGCAATTTTGGATTACTGTGCATGCAATCATAGATTGTACCAATGCTACGAAAATTTCATGGGTGATCGCGGAGAAAAAAATTTATCCGTCTTTACATCACTTTTTTTCTCAATGACACGCTCAAACACGTTTGGAAAATATTGATTGTAGTAATAGATAAAAGAGTACGCCAAGATTGCGACTTGCGGGGTTTACCCGATCGTCATCTCTGCCACATGACCACCAAAAAGGGAAAATGTGAAAAATTGAGAGAGTCCCTCTCGATTTCACTCGCGCGCTCTCGCTCCAAACCCCTTTTATGTAGGGTTGGCCCCCAGTTGGAACTTATAAGTAACTAAGGAAACGCGAATGTGTTTCAAACATAATTTAACTAAATATTTTTTCGCAATGCTGTTGATGTGTCGGGCAATTCGAAAGTAATACTGCAAGTAAAGTAAAGTAATAAAACAATCTTTAAAAAATTCGAAAGTAATGCGTCTTCTGCCAGCCAAGGGATGGCTGATGTCGACTTGTTGGGGCAGCTGGTGATTTTCTGCATATGACAAGTTCACATCTTCCCAGGATCGCTAAACAGTGCACGTCGCCCAAGCACACAGAGTGTAATTTATTATGTGCATTGGTGTCTTTCGCATCAATGTGCATGTGAACCGTCCACGTCAAATGCGGTCACTCCCAAACCTCCAGAATGGGGTCAGGAATGAGAGAGTGTGTGTGGATAGTCCTTTCAGGTGGGGTTTGACACTCGGCGATTTGCCATCGGACTTACTGGCTTCCCCCTACCGTGCCCACATCCAATACTCATCTAGAGACTCCATCTAGAGACTAGGCTTTGACTCCATAATGCACTGTTCTTACCTCACACTCAGAAAAAAGTCACTAGGATCAGGACACAAAGTGAAAATGTTCACTTACCGGTAAGTGAAGTGTCTCTTATTTCTAGTGACTTTCACTTACAGGTAAGTGAACATTTTCACTTTGTGTCCTGATCCTAGTGACTTTTTTCTCAGAGCACGGTGGGCACTCCGGACTGAATCTGTCCATTGTAACACTGGCCTGTTCTCCCGCGAGCCCAGTTCGAACACGGAAAGTATCGTTACCTTTACCTCACGATACACACATTATCTTGTTGTGCCCTGGGGCGTCGATAAAATAAATATCTCAGAATGACGTGTCTTGTAACAAGGGACTATCATCCGTCATCGTCCTTATGATCAGCTGATAAATTGTGATTGATGAATCTGTGCATGGCTCTTTGATCGGCGAGAGTGAGAGAGAGAGATAGAGAGAGAGGGAGAGAGAGATTCAGTAGATTAGGGAGAGGAAGAAGTGGGAGATGCCACTCATTTTGTGTAAGAAAGTCGGCGCTGGAAGAGAGAAGAAGGGTCATAATTATCGGCCGACCAGTTTGCCCCGATGAATTCCACAAGCCCGTCAAAGTTACAGATAGCCAGTGTTTCTCTTTCTTTCTCGCCCTCCTTCCCTATTTCTCTCTGTAAAAGACGCGTACTGTTTTAGAGTCTTGAAGGAAAGATATCGACAAACACGGCTGAGGTTATTGAGACCTCAGCGGATATTTTGAACACATTTTTTACTCCGCTGGAAAAAAAATCGGCGACATCTCTTGCAAAGGGGGTTTGGGGTGAGAGCGTGCAAGTCGTGTTGGGTTCTCTCACTTTTCGTGCTCAACCTGAACACCCCCTTCTATAGGCTTGGAATCACATGATTCCAAACCTACAGACCAGGGTTGGAGCGAGAGAGTGTGCAAAAGCGAGAGAGTCCCGCTCGATTTCACACGCTCTCTCACTCCAAAGGCCTTTCTGGAGGGTTGACCGGCCTGTGGAATGATGTGGAATAATGTGGCCCCGATTCAATCTCGTTGGCTTGAAGGCATTCTGCAGTTTTACTGAGTTTTGCTGGATTCTTGTGCATAAAAGGCAATTATTATTCAATGAATTGTATAAATTATTATTTCACGCGTTAAATAGCAAAGCAATGAATAGATACTGTAAGCGTGGGAGCCCTTATTAGAATTCATAAAGTTGAAGAGATTCTCTCCTGTTTCTTATTCACTTCCTATCGTTTTTTCGTTGTTTTGTTCAGACTTCGCAGAATGTGAAATCCAAGCTGCGTCCTAGCCGTTTCATGTTTTCTCATGCGCTCCGAGAATTGTTTCGCTAGGTTTTCTGATTTCAGAGAGCGGCAGACCTAGAAGAATTACATTTTTTTTTAGATTTCGAATATGCATACCTTAATATTCATAAAAATATTTACTGATCACATTCAATTCAACGTTACTTTCTAACCTATAATAAATATATAATAATTTTATTGAAAAAATTTGATTGAATGAGTAATTGGTTTAATGACAATTTAATTATTGATATTATACTCTCTTCTTTCCCCACGAACTCTCCTTTGATCGCTGAGACGAGAGGGAGCGTGGCAGGAGGAGGTTAGGAATCGTTCTCAAAGGAACGAAACCTTGGAGAACGTTCTCCTGGCAAATTTCGGTTTCACAGTCAGCGTACAATCAATTTCCATATAGCTTTGACTAATGTTCGAACCATCTCTATCCATGATATCTATTTTTATCGCTGTGCAAATGATATTTTCAGTGAATTTTCACGTTTTCGAACTGGTTGTCTCAATGTGCTTGTCAAAACATCACTTGATTGATGGCATGAAAGGCGTTTAGACGCGGGAACAACAAAACAAGCGGCGGTTCGACTCTTTTAGCACGCTGTTTTTCGTAATTGCACCTCGCCTGTCTATTTCTGTACAGGTCTGCTAATCTCACGCGTAGCGAAATTTGCTGTTTCCGCAATGAATTAAGATCTGATCTGAGGTCAGATGAGAAACATCTCTCTCTGAATCTCTGAATCTCGTTTCTGGCCCATGCCGTGAGTTTATACTCACCTGATTGAAAAGATCAATGTTGGTTCGAACCCACTGTTGACCGTTTAAAAGCATCTTGCTTAGAATTATGCAGTTTTCTAAACGTCTCAGTTCAAAGTGGCTCATTCCCATAACTCCTTCTCACGAGAAGGGTATTCAATTACTGCAATGTCTCTAAAGGGCACCGCAGCCATAGCTGTCACATCAAATCAGCGGTGCAAAGGGCATTAAAGGGAGGAGGTGCACGAGAGGGTCACCCTCGTCTCTTTATGCCACCCCCCCCCCCCCCCGACGTTTCCCTCTCAACATGTGATGCGATGTTAAAAATCGAGGAAAAGATCAGAGATGTGATCTTTTGCCTGTTAAAAATTCCAACCAAAAGATCGAATATTTGAATTCCCGCACTTTCTGTTTTTATCGATTATCTCGGCTCCCAGAGGAGGTAGAGACTCAATTTTTGGATCACATGTTTCAAATAGGAGTGTCGATGGTCTCCTAAGGTTTCAACATTCTAGCCCCACTGGGAATCAAGATATGCGCAAAAATTGATAAATGCGGGAATTCAAATTTGAGATCTTTTCGATCTTTTGGTCGTGATTTTTTTAACAGGCAGATGTCAACATTTGAGATCTTTTCGAAGATTTTTAACGCCACATCAGCCGGTTGTTATGTGCAAAGCAATGATAGTGACTTACGATATATGAGGCAATGCGTGGTTCCATAAACTCGGTAACCAGCCAAGTTTAATTACCCACATTTGAGAGTAATCTAAATTCGCAGATGATGTGCTGAATAACCCGATACGCGTTTCACCAGTAAACTGTATCTAGTCTCCCTTGGCCATTCGCTTTTTCCTTGAGAATAAATTTATTTTCTGGATTAGCAAAAGCGGAAATTCGTTGTGAGTAGCTCGTGGTTATCTGCTACACAGAACGGGAAGTTTCCTACTTTCTTATTATAGAGATGTTGTCTCCTGATGTATCACGTTTGCCGTTTGGCCTTTTCTTGCAAATATCAGTGACTAGTCGTTGTTTGGACATCTTATCTATCTATCTATCTCTCTCTCTCTCTCTCTCTCTCTCTCTCTTCCCCTTCCACATTACTCATGCCACGCCACAAGGATTTCGTCCTCTATTCAACCCGCAAATGCGATTTTAGGCAAGGAGAAGGGAGCATCACAAATTGCTCGATGATTCCTAGTTGTTTTGAGCAGTAATGCTTGAACTGCTGTCTCTGCACCCTCTCGTTCTGCCACGCTCTCTCACCCTTCTCTAACCCTCCCGCCTATCAATTCTCTCTCTCTCTCTCTCTCTCTCTCTCAGTTTTCCACCCCTCTCTTTCGTCTCAATAGCGCCGCTCATTGAGAGCTATCTCCTCTCTCTCTTATTTCGTAGTAGTAAGGGTCAATTTACGATACTCGAGTGAGCTGTCAGGGTGAGTTTTACTGCTATTCCTGTTGTTCTCGCGCATTTCCTATCTTGTTTTGACGAATTCTGCGAAATTTCAGAAAATGGTCCTACTTTAGTCACCTTTTCTTCCATTTACAATCGTGATGTTCGGAGTTGCATGAATAACGCCCCCGAGTTCTGGAATATTGCGCAATTTTGAGTATGTTTTTAGGTTCTCGCATATTTGAAATGGAGGGGGAGTGATGCTTTGACTTTTTGGGGGTGGGGGTGCATCTTTTGAGCCTTTCGAATCCTAAACCTACGTCAAATCACATCCAGTTTTTGAATATTACACTTTTTGTTCGAGAACCCTTTAAGTTTTGTTGTTTTTCAGGAAAAGTAGTGGAGAATCCTACGATTTTTATTTTTTTCGAGATTGATTTGAAGTTTTGTTGTGTATTTCAAGAATAGTCATGATGAATCCTTTTCTTACGGGGGTTTCCATGTAAGTGAATTGTCGCTTGCTTGCCTTTGAAGATTTACTGTGCGCCGCCAAATGCAATATCCGATTGTCACAGACTTTTCTTCACTCCATCGCCTATTCAAGCCCAGAACGGGGTCTTAGGAGAGAGAGTGTGCAAAAGTGAGAGAGCGACGTTCACGCACACCTTTCTGGAGGCTTTAATCACGTTTCTCAGTGCTATTATCTCACTAATCCTAATGATGAATCACATTTTTCACTTTCTTTTTCTTTTATATTTTGGTAGGTGAGAGAGCTTGTCGAAATAAGCGAATTGTCATCCCTTTGGTTCGCCGCCTGGTTGATAAAGTGCGCGTTTTACGACGCTTCTCTTATCAGTGAAAGAATCGACCGCCGGCGCTTTACGATCTCGTTATTTTGATAGTTTTCTCCCACTTTATCTCGTAATTTCTCATTTTATGGCCCGATGACAAATCACAAAGGTTATCTCTCGGAAAACGCACACATACTTTGAAGTGGTGTGTTGTGTTGTTAGTCCGGGCGAGAGAGAGAGAGAGAGATCCGGATAGAGAGAGAGAGATCCGGAGAGAGAGAGAGAGATCCGGAGAGAGAGAGAGAGAGAGAGCAAACATTGTAATCCGCGCCACTTCCGACCTCAACTCTCGCCCAGTTTTTCTCACATTTTATCGGAAATTCATTGCTCACACGCAACTTTCGCTACTTTCCCACAGCTGACTTTTCAGTTGTCGAACTAATTGACCAAACTTTAGCACCAAAAAAGTATTACTTCAAGTTCCCAACCCGCTTTCCCTCTCAGTTTGCCCCTCTCTTACTCTAACCTTGCATTCTCGCGGCAGACAAAAAGAGGGAGAGCCGGAGCCGGAATCTAGGCGGCGGGGGAAACGACAGACACGAGAGTGGTGCGCCTCGCCCTTTTCTTTCCCTCTCTCGGCAGCTATTCGTTAGCAAAAAAGCTACAGCCCCGAGGGCAAACGCAGGATTTTTTCGCGTAGGGTTGCTAATGAACCTAGAATCTTTTCTTTTCTCTCTTTTCTCCCCCTTCTCATAACAAAGTTTCGCCAATTCCCTCTATTACTTGCACAAAACGCAATGTTTCAGCGCAAATATTCTTGCATTTCAGTGGAAATTCGCGTTAAAAGTGTTTCTATTCTTCCTTTCTCTTTGTCTTTTGTTCCTGCAAGCTTTCTTCCTCCAGTGTATCTTCATTTCGCCGTTCGTTCTTATCCAGGGGCGCGTTTTCCCTATTATTTTCTGTCGGGAAAAGCGGAAATGCGGAAGATTCCCTCCCATTTTTCGTAGCGCGCTCAAAACCCCAAAGGCGGAATCGATTCTGTGATGCTGAATGAATTGCATTAGTCGTACTAGAGGCTGGGGTGAAACTTCGGTCTATTGAGCCCCCTGCACTCACAAGGAACTAGGTCGGAAGTCTGGTGTACCGAACTGAAACCGTTGCGATATGTATGGAACTGTAGTCTATACTTTTCTATCAATATTCAATTCATAGACACTTTATGACCTCTGCTATTTTCCATTCATAATACCGTTCCCCGACTCAATATGCCGTAAAACAATTTCCGAAGATTTACCACCATCAGTTCTCCATCCATCCGGGGCGGTAAAATGGTAACATGCTAGTGGCAACTATGATCGCAGAAGGAAGCATTCAATGGATGCCAAAGTAATCCCACTTTACAGCTGGCTTACCTGCTCACCCATCTATCTTGCTACAGTAAAATCGCTTGACAGGGCACGTCTTTATATTTTGGCCCCACTGGAAATCCGCTATGCTAGTTCAAGCACGAGACTTCTTTGGCACTGAAGAGAGTAATGTTCATGTTCCCACGCTCGCCCACTATAGTTCGATCGTTAGTGATTTCAAGGACAAACCATATACCACTTGCTAATCGAAGAACGGCACGTATTTCACACAGAACCAGCATCTAGGTATACACCGAAGGGAGAATCGCCTGGTGGCTTACCGTTTCATCCGCGAGGCATAAGTTCTTCCTACCCTGTGGCACCTCAATGTGACCCGGTCATTTTAGGATACTACTACTATTCCCACTACCACCCCAATCGTTCTTTACTCTTTTCTCTCTCTCTCTCTCTCCTCTCTCTCTACCCCCCCCCCCACCCCATAATCGTTCTGTTGATGCCTGTGTGTCGCTCTTTGCGCACAATAAAGACTGTATTTGGGCGCAGTACTCTTTCCCTTCTCGGCCTCCCTCCCTTTCATACGACTCACATGATTCCACACAGAAAGGCACAGCATCGAGTTGGCACCATGCCAAGAACATCTTTCGTTGTCTGACTCTCGTTTCGCGTGCTCTCTTTTACTTGGTCTCACCGTTGCCCTTTAGGAGGCTGTGAAAGGGATCAGAGCGAGATACTGTACAAAAGTGAGGGAGACTCTCACTTTTGCACACTCTTTCACCCTGACCCCTTTGTGGAGGTTAATTATATGCATGTCCTCTAGAGAGATTATGATCATACGACCTCGGAAAATGTCATTTTATCATCACCCAGATGCCATAACCCGCGTCGTCAATACATATTTCATGGGTACTCCCCCTCCTCCTTCTCTCTCTCTCTCTCCCGAGTTTTCCTTAGCCCTTTTTCGCATCCCTTTTTTGCGGCACTATTAGCGATTCCCACGCCGATTTGTGGATGGGAAATTGTATGTGTGTAGGAAGAGCAAACATTTACTGGTATTACAAGTAGAGACGAACGGAGAGAGAGAGAGAAAGGATGCAAAGGGATCCCGACGTCATTCGCTACTCTTTTGCATGACGATTGTATAGTTTAGGAGAAAACTAGGAGCCTCCTCACATTCCATCCACCCGCACATGACTCCAAACCAACAGAGCGGGTCGCGGTGAGAGAGTGTGTAAAACTGAGAGAGTGTTTTTGCACACTATCTCACTCCAAACCCCCTTCTGTTGAATTGCCCGGTCAGTGTGCGTTCGTTGTATGGCAAGTGTATAACTTGTAATCTTTCTTCACTCTTCTTCCGTCACTGCACAGAGAAAAATGTCTGTCATATATGGCTCCTGAACTGCGCTTGTATGTCATATATAACATACAGTATGTTATATATAACATATAAACGAAGTTCAGGAGCCATATATGACATACATTTCTCTGAGTGCGGAGGTCCGGAGGAGCGACGGCTTTAAAAGTCTAATCGAATTGGTTGGAGGGAGGAAGTGGCAATTATAATTAGAGACCTTTAAAGTCGTCAGACTAGACTGGATTCGTCGATTTATCTCCGAATTTCTTCACTTTTCATCTTCTGTCGTTCCGTTACACAAAATTCAATACACATTTTTAAGAGCGCAAATTCTGTTATTGCGTGACGCCAGCTTTTCCTTATTATTCTACATCTCCTTTTTGTTGTTCCTCTTGTTCTTATATCTCGAGTGCTTTTCATTATCCCGATTCAGCCAGGCCGAATAGGACAAACTAATTAGCGCACGGTTAATGAAAATCGAAAATAAGCACAGACAACGCAATTTCCCTTTTCTTTTATTCATTTCTCCGCCTTTCCTCATCAACTCGCGGTCGTAATGCAATTTTGCTCACTTTTTCGTTTTGCTAATTTTCTGGCGCGAATTCGAATTTTAAACATGCATTTAAAGATGGGCGAGGAGGAGCTCTACCCGCTGCACAAGGCCGCCTTCTTCAACGACACCCACTCCATCGCCCGCCTGCTCAAGGAAGGTAAGATTGCGTAGTGATGATGCAATTCCTTCTTTTCGATAGTTTATAATGATACCAAAATGTCACGAATACTGTTGCCTAATGATGACCCAATTCTTCAGAAATTATTTGAAATCAATGAAAACTGTACTGATTTTCTAGTGATGACGCAATTTCGCAGGATACGATGTGTGCGGGCAAGATCTGCACGGGAACACGGCGCTGCACATCTCGACCATGCTCGGCCATCGAGGTGAGTCTTACACGAGCCGGGTTTGAGGTTATAATCAATACTTTTCTCACACACTTGCTTAATTTATCTCCCCTTTTGTGATTTTTTTTTCATTTTTTCCACAAAAAAAATCGTAATACCGAATTAGACTTCTCCCCCAATTTTTTGGTTATACGAACATAATCAATACTTTTACACCATGAAACCATAATCTGGGAGGATGAAATCTCATTAGGAAACCTGACAGTGATTAGTAAATCATTCGGAAATATATTAATTAATTAATTAATTATCTTTCAATGTCAGAAGCGACCGCTCTTCTGCTCGCTCACAATGCGCCCGTGAAAATGAAGAATTGTGATGGGTGGAACCCGTTGATGGAGGCAGTCAGTTATGGAGACAGACAGATCAGTTAGTTATTTAAAACATTTTTTTTAAATCATTTTAGTGCATAGTGAATGAATATACAAAAATGAGACACCGAGTACATGACATACTCAATATTGAGTATATTCGCGCGTCGAGAGAGCGTGCGAAAACGAGAGATTTGTAAGTATATCATATACTCGGTGTCACATCAGGACATACTCAATAGTAAGTATATTTATTCTGGGTGTGACAGCGCGATTGTTATGTTGACCCCAGAGATATTCCATATTGCTTCACCAAAATCAATCAATTTTTGACAGGTTAAATAATCGATTAATTGAAAAAAATGTAAGAGTCTCTGGAAACAGACACCAATACTGTTTACCAGTTGAAAACTGCATTGTTTGATAGGGAAGTGATAGCTACACACAAAAACTATTGTTCTCGTCTAATTTGCCTTGATTGCTACCTTTGTTTTGAATAATATTGCTTTATAAGCACTGTAAAACATTTAACATTTTCTTTTTTCAGTCACTGAGATGCTGCGCAAGCTCAAATTCCAATCGCGCGAGCAGCTTTCGAGGAGGAAACCGCATTTGCTGCAGGTATGAAAATCCTATTATTTTCGTCCTTCAAACTTTCCAAGTTGGAGTGAGACAATGATCATCATTGCTCACAAGTCGTTGATAACAAATTTAACCGATAGATACTTGCAAAAGTTTTGAGTATAATTGCATTCCTCTTGCACGATTCATGCAGGAAACTGATTAACTTGCTCAATCTTGCAGCATTCGCTTGACATTTGACTATTATATCTCTCTTTCTGGTTGAAACTTAATTCGATCTCAATTAAAACAGGTGCTACGGTCGTTGGGCGACTTCTACCTCGAACTCAAGTGGGATTTTCACTCGTGGAGTAAGTCATAGTTTTTTTGTTGTGTCACTTGCAGGAACAACTCATTGGCGTTAGAGAATTCGGTGATCTTTTGCTCGCTGTCTGCAACACGAAGCCCACATGAAATATGCTAATCGCGCCCATTTCCTCGTTGCTTTTCTCTTTCTCTTGTCGAGCGAATTGTGAACTATTAATGAGCTACCTTGAACTGTCTTACGGAATAGCAATATTAAATTTTTTTTTCTTATTTTCATAATTCAGTTCCTCTCCTCTCTAAAATGCTTCCCTCCGATGTCTGTCGCATTCACAAGAGAGGCGTAAAACTGCGAATGGACACTACTCTGGTCGATTTCAATGAGCGGTAAGGGAGATCAAAGATCAAAGATTAAAGATCAAATGGAGTGAAGGTTTAGTCACTCGTCGACGTTTATGTATAATAACTCAAGCATAACTAACTAAACACTCGGTCTCTTCTAATAAAAGATTACTCTAAGCACTGACATTTGAAAATATTAGCCGGTGACGCTTTGTTGAGAGACGAAAGTTCAGGCTTGAGAGATCAAAGGTCATTTCTTGCTATTTACTTAAAATAACTCAAACATTACTAGCCGAACACGTGGTCCTTCTAAAAAAAGATTACTCTGAGCGCTGACATTTGAAAATATCAGTAACTGTGAGCAATATTAATCGATGAGACTCAGTCAATGACATTAGAGGAAAGTTCCTGAGATCAAAGATTAATATTTCAGATCATGGGAGCGCGGCGACATCTCGTTCATGTTCAATGCAGAGGCGCCCGACGAGGACCAGCTCGTCGTCATCGACAACAATGCAAAAGTGAGAAAAATGTTTCGAATATTTGAATTGGCGCCGGAACAAGGAGCAAAATCGTGGTGTAATTCAAAAACGACTGGTTTTTTGAAAAAAAATCTAATTACTAAAATAAATATTTTTTGTTGCAGGTGTACCAGCGCGTGCGCTACCAGGAGTCGGAGGCCGAAATTGATGAGGAGGTTGGGTTATATTATTATTTTTTTTTTATTTATTTGAATGTGTATGCCAAAAATCAGACATGACCATCTCTGCGTATCACCTTTGCTATAATTATGCACGCCCTGAAACACAAATCTGACGAAGTATTGGGCAAGTGAGCACAACGCGCTGAATTTATGCCTTATAGTTCACAAATAAATACTCTTCGCTGTTTATAACTGAAAACGATCCTGACAATGAGAGAGGAGACAGCGTCTCTCTCTCTCTTTCGCACACCCTCTCGCTCCCGACCCCTTTCTGGAGATGCAATTTATTCTCGCAGGTGGATGTTCTCATGTCGTCCGACATCGTCTCTGCCCAAATGAGCACCAAGCCCATCTCCTTCTCCCCCGCGTACACTGGATGGGTGTTTAGACACGAACGAGAGGTTTCTTTTTCTAAATTGTAATTATGTTTTTTTAATTATCATAAATCAGCGATTGTAAAAAGAAAAAAAAGAAGGTTGAGTTGTGACGAGAGGTTAATACTTTTCTAAAACCAAATATGCATTTATCATAGCCAGCGTTATTGTGGTCGGTCACTTTTTGCAAACTATAAATATGTATTTATGGCACTACTGAGGTCCAGATTCATTCGATTCAATCGCAATGGAAATTGCCAGAATGTTCAATTCTTTTATAGAATCGTCCGTAATAATAACACTATTTATATATATTCAGCTAAAATTGTGCTACCAACATCCCATGTTAATGTTATGCATTTTCCCTTCCTTGTTGTGCTGTTGGACCACAGTAATCCAATGAAATGTCAGTTTGTGATTCATCGACCTATTTGCAGGAACAGATCGGCGACTACGCTGCGACCTTCTACCTCGTCGAGGGAATGACGCTGATTACGAGGAAGCGGTGAGATGGTTGCGTCATTATTAGGCAATCTGTGGCTTGCATCACCATTAAGCAATCTGCGAATCGTGTTATCACTGCGGAAATTGTGGATTGCGTCGTCATTATCACATTCGTAAATGATGCGGTCATACAAAAAAAGTCGAAACACTTATTTCCGTTGCTGGTTGTCGACCCTCAAAATTTTGGATTGCCCTCTCGCTTTCAGTAAAAACAGGAAGTAACATTTCGACATTTTATTTGATCATATCACTTTATAAATGTTATGCGTAATCTGCGAATTTTGTCATCACTCCCTAATTGTCGCCTTGCTTCATCACTACGCAATCTCTTATAGGAGGGAGCATCTGACGAACGAGGACATCAAGAAGAACAAGACGTTCATGCAGAGCTTCACGCAGGGATCGGCTGTGAAAGATGAGGATTTCAAGGTGGGAATATTTAGTTTGATCTTTGATCTTTGGGAGTTTCAGAGCCTAATCTTTGATCTGCGACTCATTAGCTCGTTTTTGCAAGTTGCTCTGCTGACGTTTTCTTATTACTAATTCATCATTGTTGACTGGCAATCGGTTCTTAGTTTTTTCTTAGTTTTTGCTCATGAACGAGAATAAAATCATCTTTGGTCTTTACAAAATTCAATAGGTAAAAAAACATTAAGATTAGACTAATATGTATTTTTGACTCGACAGAACTTTTTAAATGATCTTTGATCTCTTCCAGTCCCTCCAACATCGCAAGTCGCTGCCTCCTCCCGGCCGAATGCCGACGACGTGGGAAGAGTACGAGGGAGCAGCGCCTGGTGAGATACTGAATTACCTAGTGATGACGTCATTTCGTTTTTTACATACCGTTCTGTGCAAAATGTAAAAATTGAATTCGTGGGGAGACCACCTCCTGCCTACATATTATCGGGCTCTCTGTCCAAATACATGTTCAGCTACGCTTTCCCGTATTAAGTTGCATAGTGATTACGTCATTCTCGTACTTTGTAGATTAGGTAACGATTATTCTTATAAATGGCTTAGTGATGACGCAATCGCAGGCGCTCCGCCGCCGCTCGGTCGTGCGCATCTGCTGAAGCAGAACACCAAGCAGTTCAAGGCGCTCATCGGAATGGTGAGAGATTGATCTTTGATCTCTGCTTTAATTGGGTTGCCTGAACGAAATCGAGAATTCAATAGTTCACGATCATTGATATCTTATTGGCAATATTGTTGCGGCATAATGTTTCTTAGACGGAAGTTGATCAGATCTTTCATCTTCAGGGGAGGGGGGGGGGGAACACTAAGCACCATTTCCTTAGGCTATTCTTGATTCCTCTTAATTGTTAACTAGTAATTGTAGCCTGCCAAAACACTTTCACTTGATTTTTGATCTCCCATTTCAAATTCTCTTCATTCCAGTCCGACGATTTTCCCCTCGGCGTCGATGTTCTTCTGGACATTCTCGAGATCGTCGCGCCCTTCAAACATCTCAACAAGCTGCGCCGTTTCTGCGACGCCCGACTCCCGCCCGGATTCCCCGTCCGACTGGGTACGGTAATATAAAATCGATTCTAGTTTAAACTTAGTTCTTTGATCTATTCTCATTGAAGAAGTAAGCAACAAAACGAGTAGCTTCCATACAAGTCTCAGTTTTGAAACGCGAATTCAATAGTTGAATTAAATACTGAAAACATTCTTGACTTGAGATCATATTGCATAGCATGAAAGTTAATTTTTTGAAAAGAAATTAGCTTCCATGCACATTTTGCTTCTTCAGACAAAAAAATTAGTAGAGGAATTGAGTGATTTTAATTTTCTCTTCAGAGATCCCTCTCCTTCCCACAATCTCCGCCAAAGTGACCTTCCAACGCTTCCAATTCATGGAAGACATCAGCGAGAAGATGTTCCGAGTGCCGGCCTCCTACCGCGAAGACCCCTCCCGTTTCCCTGATCTGTAATTGGCACCGTGCCAACTGAGCTCTGGCACCGAGCCAAACCCAGTAGATGACCCGCCCCGATGCCACATCCTTGTTACCGGTATCAGCCAGTTGTGATCACTACTTTTCCTCTCACTTGACCACTCTCTCATCTCTCTTTCTCTGATATTTTTCTTGCGCTTGTATCCCAGTTCCCCTCCCACTGAGAGGAATGTTAAAGGAGCCGACAGTGTCTTCCACTGGTAGCCCAGCGAGCGAATTCTAGTGGGCAAACCGTCGGAACCTTTGATGTTTCTCTCACTGGAAGTGTAATGGAATACCAGTGGTAGAAAACTAACAGATTTGTTTCTCTTTGTCAACGTCCCCATGATCCTTTCACTGACCTCTTCTCACTTCGTTACTCATATCAGACTACTTCATGTACCATCCCTCCACTTATGCCACACTTATTGTTGCTGAAGTGTCAGAAATGGTCTCCTTATTCGGTACGGTATCTCGCCTGCCTTGCCGGTTGAGTTAGTGTGTGAAATAGACCATTTCTGATACTTTAGCGACAATACCTCGTCCACTTATTGATTGCTTTTCTCCCCCTTCCCTCCCGATACTCAGCCCCTCCGTCGGTGTGAATGAGACCGAATGCCGACCGCACTTGCCATAATCGATTGATTAGATACCATGGTATAAAATAGTTTAAAATTGTGAAATTAATTGCGATCACATACAAGAACACTGCATGAACGTTTCAACAGAAACTGAGTTGACTTGACGCTTGAATAAAATTGAAGTACAATAAAATATCAGATTTTTGCCATCAGCTGAAACATATGAGAGCGCGGGATATATTTTCTATAGTCTTTTGGGGATCTTCTCAAAACTTAAATATCCGTGCCTCCTTGTAGTGTGAGCGATTGATATGGAGGCCAAATAATCGTTCGGAAGCTGCGTTTTTTCGCCGTGTTCCAAAATATGATTGCAATAGTATAATGTGCTGTGATAAGGATAAACAGAGAAAAAATGAGTGGTCACGATGCCGAATTGCGTCATCACAAACAACAGATGTAACTATCTAAGAAGGAAAGGGGGGGGGGAGAATTGCGTCAGCCGAGGACCAACGCATATTGAGGAAGCTGGACGATCCAAGACTGGACGAGACAAGACCGGTAAGGCGCATAGTTCAAAACAAAATGGGTTATCAGCGAGTTTCATCGCAAACAAGAAATGGAACTATCTAAGCTGGGGGAAGAATTGCGTCAGCCGACCGGTGTATATTGAAGACCATAGCTACGAAAGTGGCACTAGGGCGCAGATAGGAAATACAAATAACGCGAGACGTTTATAGATTTTGGGGAGAATACACAGATCAAAACAACAGGGGTATCAAGGAGAGATAATGGGAAAATGAGAGGGTCGCGATAAAATTCTCCCACTTTTTCTGGAGGGCGGAATTAGCAGAGGAAGGGGGGCAATAGTTTGAAGCAATGCTTTGTATCCAGGCACATTCGTGGTCCACCTCAATTACAAACTACACACGCTCCTCTAGTCTCTGCTCGTCGCTACTCCTGCACTACGATAAATAGCCGCGTCTTTTCTTCGTTTGAACGCTCACTCTATCTTCGCTTGCTAGCTAGGAACTGTGCGACATTTTCTACCTAACTTGATCACTGTCTGATTACACGCTGCAAATTCAGCATATCCAGCCCTGATTCAGCCTGGAAATATATTTATATGCCGGTATTTGCCCTAGTAAATGTTCCATAAATTCTCGTTTATTGCTGATCGCATCATGTCTACATAATGAGCATGCTTCTTACTTTTGCTTTTCACCCGTATCATTGAACGGTTCAATTGCTCTACTCCGTTCTATCTCTCGCAATTTCAGCAAACAAACTCCCACTAATTCCGCGGAAATGTCCAAGGTCGTCGGTAACGATACGAAAGCACTCAAAAAGGGTAGGTCATAAAGCTGTTCTGCCATGAATTATCGATTGATTGTCTGATTATCGATTATTCCCCTCAGGTGACCCCGAGCCGCCTCTCGCTCCCGGCAAGGCACGCATCTACTCGATGAGATTCTGTCCATGGGCTGAGCGAGCAGTGCTGTATGCGGCGGCTAAGGGAATTGAGTAAGATACTCTCTCACTTTATCACACTCGTTCTCTCCCGACACCTTTCTGCTTGGAATTTTGCCATAAACATCGTACACCTTGTGTTAAATAATATTGATGCATATGGGGGAGGGCTATAGGTATCATAATGATAACCATAATGGTGGGTTTATTGTCGCCTGAAACCGCAAATTGAGTGGTCAGAATCGCCATTCTGACCAGCCAGGATGACATACATCCAACCGCACCAATTTAGGAAGTATTCTAATTGCTTACTCCTTTCTATGCAGCTCTTTCTTTTTTCATGGTCAGACGATGTGGATCCCCAAATTATCATTCTGACTCCCCAATAATGATTCTGTACCCTCAGAAAGCTCATTCTGACCGTTCAACCACACGACAATAAACGCGCCATAATAATATTGTACTCTCTGACTTCCTAAATTGTAGAGTCGAGGTCGTCAACATCAATCTGGTCAACAAGCCCGAGTGGTACTACAACAAGCACCCTCAGGGCAAAGTTCCCGCATTTGAAAAGGACGGAAAGGTGATCGTTTGGGCAATTTTATATTTGCTTCAAAACGCTACGCAAATTTGTCCGGAGCGCGGTTTTCTGATCTCCTCTTTCCACAAGCTCAATCGTTTGCTCACCGAAGCAAGAGAAAGTGTGGAATTAGGAGGTTGAACAGCTGCTCTCTCAGACAGGAATTTTTGGAAAACATCATGCTGGTAAATTAGCTCTCAGTGTGCATGTTCGATTCCTCAATCTGCAGGACCTGATTTACCTAAATAGTCTTATATTATATTTTTTTGCAGATCGTGATTGAATCGGGAATCATCCCTGAGTATCTCGATGGTCTCTATCCCGAGTCGGCCATTCTCCCCACTGATCCATATCTGAGAGCGCAGCAGCGAATTCTGCTGGACCAAGTCGCTCCGGTGAGTATCGAACACATTTGTGATAAACGCGAACATAAATATTTACAATCACAATTCGAAAAGAGTTTGCGATGCTAGGTGTCTGTTTGTGGATCCGAAAAGAGAGGATGACTTTGCTCACTGTGTCTCGGTTGTGCCATTCTACCTCAAAACAATAGGGATCAGAATTTTGTGTGCTTCGCTCTCTGTCAGACTCATAAAGAGATACTTCAGATTACCACTGCCTTTTACGGTCTCTTTGCAATCTACCGTGAGAAATTGGAAGGAGAAGCGAGAGATGCGAAGATAAAAACGGTGGAAGATGCAGTAGACGGCATCGAGAAACTACTGAAGGAAGACTACTTCGGAGGTGAGCGATCATCTATCATTATTTTCATCGATATTTTCATTCCAGGCTCCTCGGCCGGTTTCGTAGACTGGTTGATCTTTCCCTTCTTCGAGAGACTCGCTCTCCTCTCTTCTCCCCTCTCTCTTCCCTCTCTCTTCCCTTCTTCTCGATGGCCCGCCCTCTCCAGCTGGTTCGGTTCAATTCAATTTATCTCATTTAGACTTTTATTTATTATGTGAGAGAGAAGATAGCAATCGGGGCGTTTGACTGTGTTGTGAGCTAAGAGAGCTAAATAATTAGCTCAAGACAAAAGCAAAGCAGCAGAAATTACATTTTTTTAATGAAAGTTGACAATTCATATTCTCGCAGGTTCGGTCGTATCTCCGCCCATCCTGCAGCAGCTGCAGCCGTGCAGCCGGCCGACGCCCATCTCGGATTCATCAAGTCATTCGTTGTTGGAGGCGCACCCGATTATGACAGTGGCCTCTGAATTCCCAAACTTCTTCAATTTCTTTTCTCCCATCAACTCATTCCAGCACTTAACAGCAATACACTTGGTGTTCCGATTGTGTACTTGATATTTAACGCAATGTAAATAAAGCGATATATTAAATGTGAACTTTAAAAACATACACTTCAATATTCACGCAAAAAAAACAATATGGACTTGTAAAGGTTTAAGTAGGGTATAATACTGTAATAATTTTATGTTCACTGAGTTCTTGAAAACAACGAAGTGAGTTGACTCTGACCGGATATAGATTGAATAGGCGTTCCCGAGTTCCTACTGTAAATACAGTTATGTTAGGATCAGCTGGAAATCAAATTCTTCCTTAAATCGGAAGGAGCAAAAATAGTAGAGTTTGTTGGAAGCACATTCCTTCATTTATTTTGTTTTTGACACCTTTTTAAAGTATTTTGAAGATTATTTTACCCGCAAGAGAGCATGGATCGCGCCGCTTTTCTGTAGTCACTCATGAGCAAAATGACGGCAAATGCGTCGAGAGGAGCGAAGAAAGAGAGGAGAGGAGAGCAAATGTCACTGGAAAGTGTATTTTATTTTAAAACAAGAATAAACTAGATGAAATTCCTCAGTAAAAGCGGAGATGATTAATGTCTTCTTTCCTAGTTTTTCGATACGGATCAATCTTTCTTCATTAAATAAAAAAAAAGCTTTACGACAACTATTCTCAGCGACACGTTTGAGCGCCCACTTATAATAATCTGCCGAATTGCTCACCCGAGAAATTCTTGCGCTATTCCGAACACGGGTATCACAAGCGTGCTCGCGCATGCGAAATGCACCGAGCACAGCGGAATCGCAGTCTGAACTTACACATTTTTCAAAATCGCAAAATCAATAAATCTAGATTATCGATGTATTTTATGACAAAGGGAGCGAAACCATCATACCTATTACAGTTTTCACCTTATTTCACTTGTAGCACACTTTAAACAACTATAGATAGTGTTACCCAATTCTATTGGCATCATTTAGCAAGCAATTCGAACCTGAATAGTGAGCATGCGGAACAACTGGTACTGCAACTTTCTCGTTTTAGCGGAGATGTTTTGATTGCTCGTCGAGAGATTCTTCACTGTTCCCACTCCACAGTAGACCATGAAGGCGAATCCGAATGTAAGAATAGCAGAGCAGAAGCAAAGAGCGAAGAGCGGCTTGGCATTGTAGTGACCGTCCCTCTCAAAACATACATTTGAATTTTTCGCAAATTTCGCGCGATCTTTTTCCTTCTCGTTGATTATGGGTTCACAACATAGGCCACTACAGAAGGGGGTTCGGAGTAAGCGATCGTGTGCAATTTCCCAATTTTTCTCTCTCTCTAGTTCTGACCCATTTCTGTAGAAATGGAAGCGTGCGGTATTTATCTTCACATTCTTTCCTTTCAATTTTCAAAATTTCTCACCCAATAATCAGTTATTATCATGGATCTTTCCATGGCATCAATTCCATATTTCTTCAGAAGTGCGGGCGCAATCGATGCGCGTGCCTCAGGCGTTGCTTCCATCAAATGGAAATTGACGGAATACCTAAACTTGAAATGATTTACTGATATTTACGTGTAATACAGTCCAATAAATATTATTGCACTTAGAAATTATTGCTATAACTGCTTTAATTCTGACTGATTCGAAGCATGGTGCCAATTCACTTTGATTAAGGTTAGGAGAAGTGCAACATTTGACCTCCCAAATGATACTAAAAGCAATTTATCATTGACCTATTCACGCATATATCATTGTTTTATTAACAGTAATGGTTAAGGTTATATTTATTGGGGGGAACTGTATCGCAGTCTCACCACGAAGCGCATTCGATAGCGGCGATAGAGAAAAGCAAAAGTTGGAAGCGTTTAGTGGAGAACAATTCGATTAGATGAGGACTGGAATTAATATTTGATCTTAGATAATTATTTTTAAAAAATTAACAATTAATGATTTCGCACTTGGAAACGGCCCAGTATCGATAAAGAAAGTTAAAGTCGACAATGACGATAATCAATGAGAATGTGCATGCCCAAATGCAAATTGTGTGCTGCAAAATGTTTTTAAAATGGCAATGAAAATATTTTATATGATATACTTACTCTACTGTCAATGTTCATCTGAAACAAGCAGCACATGTAACCGACAGTGTATAATTTCTGAAATGTTTTCGTCCCTAAAACGGACGAATTTTCCTCACAGGGAAATAAGTCTACGAATCTAGACTTATGGGCTGGCCAGCGAGGACTTTCAAAGTCTATACGCCTCGCTCCCCTGCGCCTTTAGACTTTAAAGTCGTCGCTGGCCAGCTTAGACTTATTTCCCTCTGAGTCGTAAGTAGGGAGCAAAATTACGAGAAGGTTTAAAATGAGCGTGAACCTCTCTGAACACATACGAAATAGTTGCGTAGAATGCATCAGTCAGAAGAAAAGCTATCTGATACAGAGTATTTTAGAAGCATGACGATTTGCTTGTTTTACCTGTAAGTATTTGTAAGTTCCAATGTCGCTTTCTGTCTTGAAAATGATAAAATAGAGAAGGAGCGAGTTCAACAACAATCCGAGCCCTGGCAGAAACACGCTTACGCTGTTTTTTTCAGATCATGAAAATAATGGAAAATAATTTATTATGGAAAAGATTTAAATATCTATATCAGTATAGATTTCGATACGAAATACTGATGATTACTCCCTTAACTCACAGTAGTTCACCCATTCCGTAATGCCGAAAATCGCAATTATATTAGGTTCCATTGATGTCGATGTAGCTGTAATAAACAGTACTATCGATACAGTCACAGACAAAAAAGAATGGTCAACATATCAATATCTTTTAGGTGCTCCTGCTCCTTCCACTTTAGAAAATATATAAATATATATATATATTATATGGGAAATATATATTACATGAAATATACTTCGCGCATGACAAAATTCCACTAAAAATAGCAAAGTGTCTACAGAAGCATTCCGTTATATACCGCGCAATTAATGGGTGGACAAGAAAACATTTGACTAAAAAGTTCACAGCCTTTTAGCTACCATACCACTGAATCATCTCATTTCCCTTTAACCCACGAGACGGACTCTAATAAGCCCACGGAAATTACAATCAATAAAAAATGCTCACATAACTGCGAGACCCTGTGCGCTACATTACCGATTTATATTACCCTCTTCGATATTGTATGAAGACGTCAAAATCGTTGTTTATACCGAAATAAACGGATAAGAATACAATTATTGTAGCACTGAATTGGGTCAGATCTTTGTCTCTACAAAATACAGATACCATGCCAATTTAGCACACGTAATCGATAGAGAAAGTCAATTTCGGAAATTTTGTATTATGGTGGGCGAAAAGGAAATTTTGTATTATGATGTTAGAAATTATCACGGAGCGTCAGCAGTTGCCTCATTTATGGAGTTACGGGAGAAGAAATAATAATAAAAACACATGACCTAAAACATGCAAAATTATCAAAAATAGTAAAGTAAATTACAAAAATTTTGAGAGAGAAATAATTCAAATAATTAGCAGGGAGAAGACACTCGTGCAAATTTCACATTTGCTAAAGATCAAAACACCATTATGGAAATGGATAAAAATATTGAAACAGAGAGTGATCCTCCCTTCACTCTTTCTCTTCCCCTCCGTCGCGTGCGGTTTCTTGTTCAAAATGGGTTGGTTTTCCTCTCCTTCTCCATTTGTCAAATTGTTCTAACGATAAGACAGTAGCCAATTGGTATTGGCAAAAGAGGAAAGCAGGTCGCCTACTTAGTTTCCTAACATATCGACTATCGATAATTTCTAATTAGCTAATCGACATCGCTTCTCAGGCCAAGTCTTCGGTGTGCTCAACGACGAAATCTTCTCTGACGAAGTCTCCTCTTGTGTTAGTTCTTAATTACTACTAATTAGCAATTAATATATATTCATTTAATTACTTTTTTATTCTAGTCCGAGTCCGAAGCTTCCTCCGTTGCTTCTTCCGCGAGCGGATCCGACGTCTCGGTAAAATGTCATGAACATCGGTCTTTGGCAGAGACAAGTGTGGAATCCTGTCAGGAAACGACCATAAAACCGTACTTTTTGCCCAAAAAAAAGGACATTTCTCATTGGCTTTTGAAATATGGACCAAACTCGTTTTTTAGGAGGCCGAGTCGACCGACGTCTCGGTGATGGAGGAGCAAGAGTGAGTTCTCGTTGGACTAATTATCCTAATTAATTAATTATTTAATTAGGCACTAATAAAAAAAACATTACAGTGCCGCCTACACGAGTTTCCCCGTGATTGAGCAGAGGTAAGATATTGCGCAGTGATGACGCAATAATTAAATTTCCAATTTTCAGAAAACTGAGCTTCCCTCGCTTCGACACAATTGTCTCTCTGGTTTGAAGGATGACCGAAATCTAAAGAATCACAACCATCTATCCGACCCAATTTCGTCCGCATCAAATTTGTAGTAATTCGAGATAAAAGAATAATGTGAATAATGTTTTCCAAATTCGCACCTTGCCGTGAAGTCGGGTTTAACATATGATACATTTTGCTTGTGAGATGAAGCAGTACACATCATTCCACAGGCCGGTCAACCTTACAGAAAGGGCTTTGGAGTGAGAGAGCGTGTGAAATCGAGAGGGACTCTCACTTTTGCACACTCTCTCGCCCTAACCCTGTTCTGTAGGTTTGGAATCATGTGAGTATGACGGAGAGAAGAATAGGTTGACGGAGAGGAACCACGGAACACCTGCCGCTGCCATTCCGGTACATTTTGTCAAAAAAAAGAAATAATATTACACATCTACTTATCTTTGCGAATGTTGTTCGTTTTACAAACAATATAATATGATACAATTAAATACATAAATTCATCGCATTTAAATTTTGAAAATTGTAACGAATAACCGTGGGCGAAAAGCCCGGCGCTTTTGAAGTGAGTTACGATCTGTAGATAATTCGCGCGGTACTTATTACAAATACACAAACACTCGTCCGGATTATTAAAACTTTCCGCTGATAAATAGCAGAAACTACGGTGAGAGTGGACGCAAAAGTGAGAGAATCATACAGTAAAGACACCACAGGTAGTTCTTGAAGTGGAATGTACTATTTTAAATTTGTAATACGCAAACGCACTTTGCAGGCCGGGTAGCGCAGTGGTTGTGTGCTAGAATGCGAATCGAATGGTCACAAGTTCGACCCCCCGTGCCTGCAGATCCACCCAACCAAGGGGGTTAAGAAATGTTGGTAGTGATTGGTAAATTACGATCCAAACATGCCTCGAAAGGGGTCCCCGATTCACGTGCACACGACACGAGAATAGCCTCGCAACAGGCCGCTGATCATCTCAGGACAGGCTCTCGTTGCCCCTCAGGCATAGGGGTGGTCGAGACCGCCTTGCGTGTAGAAGACCTACCTTTACTGCTATTGGGTGGGTAGGAACTCGCATGGATACACGCTGACTGTGGAAATTCCAGTACAAACCCAAGCAACAACAAGAAAAATATTTAATGAAAATGAAGACAATTAACAACGAGGATAGACATGAATTGATTGCCAGGATATTTCGACTCATCGATATCCCGATCCTGGGAAACCGCAACAAGAAAGGAGTAGGAAGCATCGATTGTATTTGTTGATCGTGAGAACTGCAATCAATAATAAGCCGTATCTGTATACTGTATTTTTGTTCCTCTAATGTTTTTACTCTAGAATTGTGCTGAAAGGACGCACTGCCTTATTGCTCGCTTCTAGGTGACCAACTGAGTGGGCGCTCAGTTGTTCACATCCTAAGTGACATCAGGTGGGCGCCTTCTGTTCACTCCGAAGTGATCTACTGAGTGGGCGCTCAATTGATCACTGTTAAATCACAGTTCACGCAAAGGTGCACTGTATGTTAGTCAAAGAATAATACTGTAGGTATGGATACTGAACCACCTTAAAGTATCTCCATCGATCCTGGGAAACCGCAACAAGAAAGGAGTAGGAAGCATCGATTGTATTTGTTGATCGTGAGAACTGCAATCAATAATAAGCCGTATCTGTATACTGTATTTTTGTTCCTCTAATGTTTTTACTCTAGAATTGTGCTGAAAGGACGCACTGCCTTATTGCTCGCTTCTAGGTGACCAACTGAGTGGGCGCTCAGTTGTTCACATCCTAAGTGACATCAGGTGGGCGCCTTCTGTTCACTCCTAAGTGATCTACTGAGTGGGCGCTCAATTGATCACTGTTAAATCACAGTTCACGCAAAGGTGTACTGTATGTTAGTCAAAGAATAATACTGTAGGTATGGATACTGAACCACCTTAAAGTATCTCCATCGATCCTGGGAAACCGCAACAAGAAAGGAGTAGGAAGCATCGATTGTATTTGTTGATCGTGAGAACTGCAATCAATAATAAGCCGTATCTGTATACTGTATTTTTGTTCCTCTAATGTTTTTACTCTAGAATTGTGCTGAAAGGACGCACTGCCTTATTGCTCGCTTCTAGGTGACCAACTGAGTGGGCGCTCAGTTGTTCACATCCTAAGTGACATCAGGTGGGCGCCTTCTGTTCACTCCTAAGTGATCTACTGAGTGGGCGCTCAATTGATCACTGTTAAATCACAGTTCACGCAAAGGTGTACTGTATGTTAGTCAAAGAATAATACTGTAGGTATGGATACTGAACCACCTTAAAGTATCTCCATCGATCCTGGGAAACCGCAACAAGAAAGGAGTAGGAAGCATCGATTGTATTTGTTGATCGTGAGAACTGCAATCAATAATAAGCCGTATCTGTATACTGTATTTTTGTTCCTCTAATGTTTTTACTCTAGAATTGTGCTGAAAGGACGCACTGCCTTATTGCTCGCTTCTAGGTGACCAACTGAGTGGGCGCTCAGTTGTTCACATCCTAAGTGACATCAGGTGGGCGCCTTCTGTTCACTCCTAAGTGATCTACTGAGTGGGCGCTCAATTGATCACTGTTAAATCACAGTTCACGCAAAGGTGTACTGTATGTTAGTCAAAGAATAATACTGTAGGTATGGATACTGAACCACCTTAAAGTATCTCCATCGATCCTGGGAAACCGCAACAAGAAAGGAGTAGGAAGCATCGATTGTATTTGTTGATCGTGAGAACTGCAATCAATAATAAGCCGTATCTGTATACTGTATTTTTGTTCCTCTAATGTTTTTACTCTAGAATTGTGCTGAAAGGACGCACTGCCTTATTGCTCGCTTCTAGGTGACCAACTGAGTGGGCGCTCAGTTGTTCACATCCTAAGTGACATCAGGTGGGCGCCTTCTGTTCACTCCTAAGTGATCTACTGAGTGGGCGCTCAATTGATCACTGTTAAATCACAGTTCACGCAAAGGTGTACTGTATGTTAGTCAAAGAATAATACTGTAGGTATGGATACTGAACCACCTTAAAGTATCTCCATCGATCCTGGGAAACCGCAACAAGAAAGGAGTAGGAAGCATCGATTGTATTTGTTGATCGTGAGAACTGCAATCAATAATAAGCCGTATCTGTATACTGTATTTTTGTTCCTCTAATGTTTTTACTCTAGAATTGTGCTGAAAGGACGCACTGCCTTATTGCTCGCTTCTAGGTGACCAACTGAGTGGGCGCTCAGTTGTTCACATCCTAAGTGACATCAGGTGGGCGCCTTCTGTTCACTCCTAAGTGATCTACTGAGTGGGCGCTCAATTGATCACTGTTAAATCACAGTTCACGCAAAGGTGTACTGTATGTTAGTCAAAGAATAATACTGTAGGTATGGATACTGAACCACCTTAAAGTATCTCCATCGATCCTGGGAAACCGCAACAAGAAAGGAGTAGGAAGCATCGATTGTATTTGTTGATCGTGAGAACTGCAATCAATAATAAGCCGTATCTGTATACTGTATTTTTGTTCCTCTAATGTTTTTACTCTAGAATTGTGCTGAAAGGACGCACTGCCTTATTGCTCGCTTCTAGGTGACCAACTGAGTGGGCGCTCAGTTGTTCACATCCTAAGTGACATCAGGTGGGCGCCTTCTGTTCACTCCTAAGTGATCTACTGAGTGGACGCTCAATTGATCACTGTTAAATCACAGTTCACGCAAAGGTGTACTGTATGTTAGTCAAAGTATATTACTGTAGGTATGGATGCTGATCCACCTTAAAATGTCTCCTTCGTATCGCAGATGGGAGGATACCGTCCCTCCATGGAGATGTGGGAGATAGACGGTGTTCATGGCTCGTCTTGGTCCGAGAGAAGACAATTCTCCCTATTTGTTGATCTCTCCTGATGCATTATTTTGTTATTAAAACGGTCTTTAAATTGTATTTGAGATAAACAGAGTAAAGGAAACTGCCCTTTTGTCAGCTGTCCACGTTGCCGACCAATTGAGCACCCGTTGTGAGATGACAACATCTGAGTGGCTCGATTGGCAGATTATACGAATAATTGTGTTTGATTAGAAGCTTATGTTGGATCTACGGTAGGTGTTTGAGGCCACTGATTCTAGGGTTACGGTAGCTGAGTAACTAGCAGTAGGGATACGGTATGTAATGCTTTTGTTTTTGGGTACTGTAGAAGAATCTTTCATTCAAGGGATACGGTAGAATCCCGGGAAGTGGGCATGGATACCTTAACCACCTCGAGAAGAGAGCGAACCTGATGTCGACCACTTTCGGTTGGTGCGAGAGCAATGAATGAATGGAGAATGGAGGAGAGAGAGAGAGAGAGAGAGAGCGAGAGAGAGAGAGAGAGAGAGCTGTGCAAGGTGCAGGGAAATTAAATAAGATCATAGAGAGTGAAGAATTTTCGAGAGGTAGAGACATAAAAGGATTAGAAGACAAGAGAGTAGCACAGCGTTTTGTAAGTGGAAGACTACAATTAATCGCAAAATTATGCCATTTTCCCTACATATATTAAACGACTTTGGAAATTTGTCTGATACAATATGAAAAATTATATTTTGTTTTGTGAAATTCACTGTTTTTATTCAAAGAACAGCGTGGGAACTTATCGTCAATCTTTCGTGCCTATCAATACAGTCTAACAATTAAGTATCTCCAAGGAAGGCGCTAATTATTTTGTCGTTGATTTCACAGAGAAAATCTGAACTCGTTCTGTTTCTTCTCCAATGAAGAGAGCAGAGGCAGCTTTACGATATTCGGTGCTGCAAATCTTTCATAATTATTATCGTCAACCCGTTGTTCTCGAACCTCGTCAACACATAGATAGGCAACTTCGCCCCGATTCCAATATTCACGAAAATGCCAGCAAAGCACAGCCATGCAATGCGATCTGAACAAGTGCTTACGTTCTTTGATGACTGAAACCCGTTGTGAAATACGAATCAACATTTCCCAAATAGCGCCCATTACCCCCACATTATTAAAGACTGTATTGTAACCATTGAGTCTACTCTAGTGCGTAGAGGGGTTGCTTGTATGGACCAACCAGGCGTCCGGGCGATCGTGAATACAACCACGAAGATATGTGTCATCGCCCAGCCACACAACTCGAATACCGTAACCAAAATGATGGTCCGCAGAATGCGCCTTCTCATTTCGAAATCTTCGCTGCGCACTGCAGTAAGTCACCTCGCATGGGAGTAATTTCAGCTCGGGAACCTTTCGCTTTTATGAGCTGCCATGTCGTCGCGTAGATTGCAACTGCCATAAATTTGATTAGAGCAGATGCGAATCCCCACCAGGCAATCGCCTCATTGTGATAGACGGAAGGAAGAAGGCAAATCTCCGACCTGAGTAAACAATTACAGGAAGGAAACCGATGTGTAATTTTCCTCGTCTGTACGCTTACAATAATACAAGATTGTGCCGAAAAAAGTGCATATTCGATATAACATAATCGACCCTTATAATCCGTCAGAAGTTCGCGAACTTTTCACGCATCTTTTCTCGTTTTAGGCTATTTTCTTTATAATTTGCGTTAGGTCATTATAGACGCATAAGAAACTACTAATGCCGAAGAATTTTACTTAAAATATAAACTAGGGAATTAGCCGCACCTCTTAGAAGGTCGCGGAATTCTGAGAGCTGTTTTCACGCAGCTAGACAGTGACGAGAGAGCACGCGGAACGAGGAGAGGGAAAAGTAAGCAATGTTGTTGTTGTATTTCTGCGCTCTCTCTGTTTACGTGCTCTCTCGTCACTATCTAGCTGCGTGAAAACAGCTCGCAGAATTCCGCGACCATCTAAGAGGTGCGGTTAATTCCCTAGTTTATATTTTCGGTTAATTTCTTCGGCATTAGTAGTTTCTCATGCGTCTCTAATGACCTAACATAAATTATAAGGAAAATAGCCTAAAACGAGCAAGAAAATATGCGTGAAAAGTTCGCGAACTTCTAACGGATTATAAGGGTCGAATATGTTGCTCGCACATCTTCAAAGAAATAAATGATTAGAAACGCGCTGTACCCGCAAGCGCATGCGATCATTGAAAATTGTATCTGCAATACACTTAGTAGAGAAGATTTCTTTTTGGTATTCTTTTTATGTTGCGTTCAATATTCTCCATAGTACTTTTTTAATAACAAGAAACATAATTCCGCAAGCGTACACAGTTCTCACCATGAGGTATTTCCACTTATTCATGGTTCTGTATGCATTGGGATTGATCACTGACACGAGACGATCAACGGCAATTGAGAAAATAGTAAATGAGCCCGCAGCTGCGCCCATAGCGGGAATAAACTGAATTCTTGAAAATGAGCTTAGAACAAAGCATAATCCCAAACATATGATCCCAAACGTACAGACCGGGGATAGATCAAGAGAGTGTGCAAAAGTGAGAGAGTGCTTCTCGATTTCACACTTTCTCTCTCTCACTCAAAAGCCCCTGTAAGGTTGACCGGCCTGTGGGATGATGATAAATCACTGGATACCACCAGAAAGGGGTAAGGAGCGGAGAAAAATGAAGAAAAAATGATAGATTCCTTCACTATTTTGCACCTAACACCATTCTGGAGGTACACCCGAAGTAATTTCAATTGCTTTCAAAATTCACTTCAAATGTTGTGCAAACTGTGCTGGATGGAAGAATCTCATCGTAGAACATCACACGCACAGGAATTACGCCACTCTGCAAGGCGAAACGAAAGGTTTATTTTAATCTATATTTAAATATATATGCGCTAATTAATACAAATAACGTGACAAGTGTATCGTCACAAGTTCACCTGGTGTATAGAATCGAATAAAGCGCAGGCCCCAATGAGAATATTGCAGGGCGACCGAAGTGTTCTGATTATTCCCTTTCTTTTTAGTGCCAAACTATTGAATACAAAAGAATGTAATGTAGTGAAAATGCACTACACTCTAAGCTTGTTTGGTTGCTCCAGAATATTTTAAATTACACTTGAATGTTGCATCTACTCACTTGGAGAGAACGCTTATCACGAAAAGCATCGAATTGAGCAGAAATCCGGCAAACATAAATGTTGCTGCGATAGTGAAAGCAACGAGTGTTTGTGAGGAATAATGGGTAGATTCGCTATGATTGAAATTCATGCAGAAACTGAAAATATGGTAGATTTGCACTGCGCAAAATGGCACCTATAATTTCTGAACGTGACTCAACAACAAAATAACAAGCAGATAGGAAGAAGCAAATATTGCAATCACTCATTTTTTTCCGATGGGGGAAACATGACAGGTGAAATATCAATAATTACAGTTTTCGAGATTTATCATTGAAATTATCTCATAGTGCATAAGGATGATGCAATATTGCATAGTGATGATGAAATTTTGTGAATGAGAATATAGAGCCAGCCACGCTGATTCCATTGATGGGTCTGCCAGCCTTCTCCGTTAACTCAGTACCGAGATACACTCAAAAGTCAGAACCTTGTCAACGGGCAGAAAATGGGCGTGGCCAAACCAGTGTCCTTCCGGAAATCGATCGTCGCGGGCAGGAGTCCAATCAAAACGCTTATTGCAGCTAGGAATCGGTTCTCTCATAGATTCTCAACCAAATACACGCCCAAACCAGATCTCTCGAGCACGTCCTATAGACTTCCCCTTCGTCAGACCACAATAATGCGAAAAAGTGATTTTTTTCGTGTTCTGATGACAATTGGCGACCTACCGCGACCATATTCTCAGGATCATCGGTAGTCATGATGGCGATCATTTTGGTGCATTGATCGGGTCTGGGCGATGTCTAAACGGCGAGATATGATTTTCAGGTATCCATTTTGCAGCATGGCTGCAGCCAAGTAGCGGCACCGCAGCAACTTGAAAAAAAGTTTCTAGGTAGGTCGTGGCCAGGTCTCAACATGCTGAAAGTTAGACGAGCGGGAAAAAATCCATGTAAGAATAATGGCACTTCAAAAAAGTGTGCATCGATTGCGTCATCACGACGCAATTACTGAACGATTTCGCTATCCCCCAATAGTTGCATCGTAATCTCCAATAGATTTGGTATAGGGTCTTACCATATCGTATCAAAGCCCCCTTGGGTTAAAAAGTTGTATCAGATATAAAAAGTGCCCGAAGACTTTTGTCCGCTACTGTATGTGTATCAACTATTCATATATTTGATGGTAATAATAATCATATTTAAACAATTATCGTTAAAGTGAGCCGGATGCGATTTGGCTTGTTGTAGCTCCGAGCGACGCAAACTCTCACCGCGAATTACCTGGTTACATACTGTAGGGTTCGAGTCCGCACGGTTCCATATAGCTTTCAGTGGTTTTCGTCACTGTTCTGTACGTTTCCTGATTTGTAGCGCGTAATAATCATGTTACTTTGTTCGCGCTAATTATCAACCTCGAATGTTTCTTGCCCACGAACTCGGCATTCGTTTGGCTTCTACTCTCTGCAATTTCGATTGGCAACAACTCCTTTCAACCAGGTACACATTTTTTTTCAAAGTTGTTATATCAATTAATCTTCCTTAAAAGAAGGCGTAACACGAATGATTGAAGCCTTATATTTTCCCCGATGTTCGAGGTTTCATTTCTGTTATCAGAAGTTGGTGAAACACAAATGCAGCGCGCGTTTCCCTCGCGCACCCTCCTCGTTTCCCCTTATACCTCTGCCGTTCTCTGACTTCTTCTCCACAAAATGCCAACTCTCAACGCGAAAAGATTGCAGTCTCAATGTGAGATACTGTAAAAATTCTGGTCGTTTTGGACTGTTTATTAAATATAACTTTCTTCAAACTAAAAATTGAAAGGTGCGAATTTCGAGGCTCTCATCGGGTAATCCATCCCCATTGCCCCACAGTGAGAATTCAGTTGACGAAATATTCGTGGGACACCTTCTTTAAACCCGCAAACCTCTCTTTATTTCAACGTTTCTCTCGTGATTACTAATTGATTCATAAAAATTGATTTTAATTGGACATCGCACCGTGCACCTCACAAAAGAAAGAGTTTTTTATTATTATTTTTATTTTACGCAATTAATTCTAGCCGCAATACAGACTGCGCATGCCATACAACAGCCATGTATTACGTCTTTAACCATCCACAACAGAACGATAAAAAGCAAATCAGCGATCTCTACCCAAACATCCAGCGCTATTGCTTGTTGTCGTTGCGTCCGTATTTGATTTCGTCGGCATCCTGTGCACTTTTGCCGACTCTTTTCCCATGAATAGAATGGTAGCCGCTTCACGATATTCAGTGCTACAAAGTTTCGTATTTGCCTTTCAAATGAGAGCGGCACGAACCTAGTCGTAAGATAGATGGGATACTTTGCCCCGATTCCAAGGTTGACGAAAATGCCGGCGAAACACATCCACGCGATCCTGTCTGAACTAGTATGAACCTAGCTGAATTTGGTTACAATATCGATTGCTATGTCAAGTGTACTACAAGTTAAATACGGTTAAAACTACAATAGGCACGACTGTTTCGCTCCCTTAGCGTCAGACAGTCATACCCCTCATATTTATGAGCTTCTGCTCTTCTTTGCCGTACAAAGAAAAATTCAGTATCAATAACCTTGAAGAGAATTACGGAGTACGGTCTACTAGATTCGAAGTATTCTAATTATAAAAATAAATATAAAAATTAATTTTAATTTTAACCTGGCATCTGCGCAATCATCGAAGTCGCCACTATGACCTGCGTTATTGCCCAGCCACTCAGTTCGAATACCGTAACCAGAGTGATCGTTCTTAAAATCCGCTTTATCAGTTCAATATCCTCGACGCGAACTATAAGAAACGTTTTTTTATTACTTAAATAATTAGTTGCTGACTTACCTTTCGCTTTTATTACTTTCCACGTAATTGCGTAAATAGCGAGAGCGGAGACTTTGCTTAGTGCAGATGCGAATCCCCACCAAGCGATAGCCGCGCCGTGATAAGAGGTAGGAAGGAGACAAATTTCGGACCTGCTAATGAATAATTGCGCATTACTTCAGCATTTATTCCGCATCGGTATATGGGAAAAAGCCGAATCACGTACTTCCGTTGTTTACCATACAGGAACGAAGACGACCCTCTCGCTTTTGCGTCTCGGTAAACACAGGAAGTCCCAGTTCGACATTTTGTTTGATCGTATCATTTTATAAATGTAATAGTGCTTACGTTACCTCCCGCAATAAAAGTTGCTAGATACCAATTGTACCGTCACCGGGGGATGGAAGGGTTGCGAGCTTTAGGGAGTGGGCAACAGCAACTATTTTTTTTCATCTAACTTATCAACAACTTCTCACACGTTCTCGAAGAAATAAAATATGAGAAATGCAATATAGCAACAGAAGACGAAAATTACAATGAAGTGAAACTGTAAAAAGTGAAATTGTGTTATAAATTGAGATTAATTGTATTCTTACAGTTAGATATTTCCACTGAGCCATTGATGTTTATGTATACGAACTGATAATCGACACAAGTCTGCCAACAGCAATGCTCAGAGTAGTGAAGGAACCAGCAGCAACACCCATTATAGGAATAAACTTAATTAAATCAAATTAAATTAAGAAAAACAATAATTTGGTTAACCTCGAAAATTGTGCACGTAATACTGGAACTGTCTCGTTGTAAAACATCACACTAACAGGAATTATCCCACACTGCAAGATTATCGTCTATTGAAAGTTCATTGCATTAAAACGCGTTCTCCGTAACAGCGCAGTGCCCGTGACGGAGGGATGGCACAGGGACTCAAAATGGTCGTAGGAAGTTCATACTCGGTGGTTAGAGTCCCCAGGGGTGGGATACACTTCAGCCAAACAATTGACCCCAATTATCGATTTTTGACCTACCAAAATCGAAATTTTCATCGTGATATTTGACACCCATGTTACATACCATTCGATAGCGCATCAAAAGTTATGTACGAATCTATGTTTTCGTGAAGATTGGATAACCGGTGTTAGAGAAAGGGCTAATAAACAGATATTTTTGAAAATCGAACGGATTCGATAATTTCTTTCCCTATTTTCCCATGATTTGCGGGTGCTGAAAAGTTTGCACAATATGTAAAAAAGGATGAGGAATCCAATAAAAAATATCCCGAATTTCATCTCGGTGCCTCCTAGGGTCTGCATTTTGAATCTTAGTGCGAATCTTGAATCATTGCTAAAAAAGTCGAGCGGTCGAAGATTCAAAATGAATCCTCACTTTTCAACAAAGATTCATTTGAATCTTGGTCGATTTCTATTGAATTTCGAATTTTTCTACGACGGTTTTTTCCACATTGTGTTACTACCATCTATATGGTGCCCCAGTCCAATAAGCAGATCTCATACTACTTCCGGTGGACACCAGCTAAAGAATATTCCGAAAGTACACGCATTTAAATTTTCTATTTTCATGTTGAGTTTCACTCCACTCTTTTAAGAGTTTTGTTGTTTAAAATTCACTTTTCTCTTAAAAATGAGCTCGACCGGTCAACGAAGATTCAAAATGCAGACCCTAGTGCCTCCCATAGTGATAATGAACAAATACTACCACCCGATCGGTCACATTCACATCGTAAGTTCGAATCCGCCTGCCTACATGAAATTTTTGCCGGTTTTTTTCAGTCACCAAATGATGTTTTCTATATTCCCAATCAACTTTGAAACATCTTTTGATGTATTACTTATAGTTTGACCATGCGTTTGATTAATTGAATACTGTTCTATAGCCATAATACAACATTTACATTCAAAGAATATGTTCAACGTTTATGAAACTCACTGATGATTTTTTTGCAACTTATCTCGATATTTTTTATGAAGTCAGTATAAGTGCTGATATGTGGCCAAGTAGCTAAGGGTCTGGGTCCCATACGAAAAAGCTACAGTATCCCCAGGTTCCGATATCGATTTTTTTCGACTTTAAAAAGTAGGTTTTATAGTGTTTCTAGACGTATATTTGGAAACAAAATACGAATAAAACTACTTTGGAAGTGATCTGACCATAGAAAAGGGTCGAAATATTTATTTCACTGTTTTTTACGTCCTGATTAAAAATGCACTGTCTATTTGATATTTCCAATCCCGACCCTTTTCTATGGTCAGATCACTTCCAAAGTAGTTTTATTCGTATTTTGTTTCCAAATATACGTCTAGAAACACTATAAAACCTACTTTTTAAAAGTCGAAAAAATCGATATCGGAACCTGGGGATACTGTAGCTTTTTCGTATGGGACCCAGACCCTTAGCTACTTGGCCACATACCAGCACTTATACTGACTTCATAAAAAAATATCGAGATAAGTTGCAAAAAAGTCAACCGTGAGTTTCATAAACGTTGAACATATTCTTTGAATGTAAATGTTGTATTATGGCTATAGAACAGTATTCAATTAATCAAACGCATGGTCAAACTATTTGTAATACATCAAAAGATGTGTCAAAGTTGATTGGGAATATAGAAAACATCATTTGGTGACTGAAAAAACCGGCAAAAAATTCATGTAGGCAGGCGGATTCGAACTTACGATGTGAATGTGACCGATCGGGTGGTAGTATTTGTTCATTATCACTATGAGAGGCACCGAGATGAAATTCGGGATATTTTTTATTGGATTCCTCATCCTTTTTTACATATTGTGCAAACTTTTCAGCACCCGCAAATAATGGGAAAATAGGGAAAGAAAATATCGAATCCGTTCGATTTTCAAAAATATCGGTTTATTAGCCCTTTCTCTAACACCAGTTATCCAATCTTCACGAAAACATAGATTCGTACATAACTTTTGATGCACTATCGAATGGTATGTAACATGGGTGTCAAATATCGCGATGAAAATTTCGATTTTGGTAGGTCAAAAATCGATAATTGGGGTCAATTGTTTGGCTGAAGTGTATCCCACCCCTGGGGACTCTAACCACCGAGTATGAACTTCCAACGACCATTTTGAGTCCCTGTGCCATCCCTCACTGCGCTGTTACGGAGAACGCGTTTTAACATTAGGTAATTGTATTTCGCATTCTGGAGAATATTTGCATCAGTTGGTCTGACGGTGCGAGTAATAAGAGCCCAAATATTTCCCAACTTTAAACAACTTAATCGTAAATAATAAAAAAAAACATTTTACATTATTTAACATTGTCACCTGATGCGCAGAATGCGAAGTCGAAGAATGCGAAGTCGAAGAAGTCGAAGAATGCGCAGGCGCCGATGAGAATATTGAATGGTGAACGAAGTGATCTAATCAAAATAATCAAATAATAATGATTAAAATAATAAAAAAAAGATCGATATCTTCTCACCTGGACAGTACGCTTGTCACAAATAGCATTGAATTGAGCAAAAATCCTATAAACGTCAGAGTAGAAGCGGTTGTGAAAAGAGCGAGAGTTTGAGATGAGTGTAGCCCGGACTTGCTGGTATTGAAACTCATTTCGGACCTGAAAAAAAGAATATGATAAAAAGGAGAAAAATCTCACAGCGAAATAAGTCTAGGCTGATTTTATGTGTTTAATTAAACATGCCTGCAACCGAATTGACTCATGAAGTCGTCGCTCTGTAGGCTAGTTTCTGTAGAATTATCGATTTCACTGGTTGAACAAGGCGTTTGGAAGTTAGCTATTTCCTTGACTGGGATCGAATACATAAATTACTGTGTAATGACAAGGTAGTAAATCACGCACACACTCGGCGGCACCCATAACAAACAGCGCACCGGCTGAAAACGCATGGTAGTGAATCAAGAATGAAAAGCGTGATTATTGTTAGACAATCATCGTTATACCGACCTTTAGTTGTGTACACAATTAGTGCAATGCCTATCAGACACTCTCCCAGGAGAATATAGACTAATATTGTCGTAGGGAAAATACGAACACATGGCGAAACGCTGAATCGGAAAGCTAATAAATATAGTCCTATTTTCGAATCCTCATTCCGACGAAAAGAACTTTTTTTAGACTTTACGTAAAATATTTTTTGTATACCGGAAGTAGATGATCACATGTTTTCGTAACAGAGCTCACCATAAATACAGCTTTGGCAATTTTCACATCTGATTACGGAACTATACCCGTACAAAAAAACGTTTGGCAGTATTATTTTTGAAACGCGTTCTGCGTTTCCGCGCAGAGAGAGAGAGAGATCTTACAGAGATTCAAAGTGGTCTAGGAGCTTCATACCTCGGGCTAAGCTGACTCGAAAACCACATTGTTTCGTAACTACTATTGTTCCAATCAATGAAATACGTTAGGCCAATTATAAACAACAGCGAACGCTGTTAAAACAATTCAAAATAATTTTCGCAGTACTATCATAGTTTAATGAGCGAAAAGCCAAACCGACCGAATTCCGAATAGTCATCTATTAATTTTTAAACAAATATTAGAGAAACGAAAATGAGATTTTTTTTTGATTTAGTCTAGTGCACATAGCACGAACTCTATTAGCTGTCAAAATCAAGAGATTCCAACGAACTCATATTCAAGAGACAACTCTCTCAATTTCACACTCTTTTTCGCGACGCGATATCCAGATGTCGGCATCAAAGAAAGTTCATGAAGATGTCGTATTCACTGTTAAGAAGTTAGAGACCACTAACTATAAGGGAGCGAGTGAGTGTGCGTGTTCAACTCATAAGAGGCACACTCATTCACTCTAGAAAAGCGATGAAAACTCTCAAACATATTTCGACGAAATATGTGGGGAATGGCGATTTCGTCTTTCGATTCTCGCTGTAATCCAGAAGATAGAGGACTGGAATGCTAGATCTTCTACATACTAGCATCTAGAACCCGATCAGATGAGATGAGATGATGTTCCTCATGTTGTGTACACGTGAATCGGTGTTTTTAAAATTTTGCAAGGTGTCCCACGAATATTTGGTCAACTAGCTGCTCAATGTAGTGTAAATGAGAAGGAACGCGCAACCATTGCCCGATGAGAGAATCGAAAATCGATTTTTTTTTCGCTTGAAGAAAGTTATTTGTTACAAACAGTCTCACATTGTTATCACAGGATATCACCACGTGAGTTGCTACTAGAGTGGTGAGCAAGAGAAGGACAGAGAGATAAGAAAATGAGGAGGGAACGCGCGTTGTATTTGTGTTTCATCAATTCATCATAATTGAAATAAAATGAACTGATATTGGGAGAAAAAATGTAAAATACATTGTCATTCAACATTCATTTCTCGAGCAATAAAAACATTACACAATACGAGGCAATTGAAATAGACAGGTCCTCATGGACTAATCGACGCTGCTTAAACAACTCGATCGATTCAGGAAACATTGTACAAAGAGATGGAAAAATTTACACAGTGTTCTTCCTGTTTCCACTTTTATTCAAGCTCGAAGATACAGCAGTCACTTCTGTGCCTTCGCCAAACCACAGCTTCGTCGCCGCTTTTCGGTATTCTGTGCTGAAAAGACACTGTAGAACGAAGCCGCATTTAATAATATTTTATACACAGAATGCGAACTGTTTTACGTGCGCCTCTCTATATACGCCAACTCTCTTACAAGGGGAGACCGCATAGTCGATATGGAGATTTCGAATGAGACCTAGTGGGATCGATTACTCTCACAAAAGTAAGAAATAATCAGTGGTTTAAAACTGCCTATTCTCCACCCTTAGTGAGATTTGCTAATTTTCCGGACATAGTCGAAATTTTAGCCACTTCCCCACAGAGAGTGTAGATATGACAACATCTCTTTAGCAGTTTTAAACCACCGATTATTTCTTACTTTTATGATAGTAATCGATCCCACTAGGTCTCATTTGGAAACTCCATATCGACTATGCGGTCTCCCCTTGTTAGTTAGATGTCGAGGTTTTATAATGAAGATAGTAGAGAGCGATTTCTCTACAGATTCACATGTTAACGAGTGTACCACAGTTTTAAAATGATACGCTCATAAAATGGACTATTGGTGTGTGTACTCTCTTTCTATACCTCAGCGTGTCTCTCACTTGATATGCTCTCTAGCGGAATGCGTTAGCGTTCGCGCGAGCGTTAGCTGATAATTTAGTTTTTTTTAATAAATGCAACAAATTCCAGTGAAATTATTCAAAAAAGGAGAGCTCACCTCGTCAGAAAATAGATGGGAAACTTCACAGCAATTCCGAAATTGACAAAGAATGCCGCGAAACAAATCCACGCAATTCGGTCTCGTTCTGAATTGGTTTTTGGTTATTGAATCATACTGGAAATGACATGTTTTCATCCGGAAGAATCAATTTTTAGGCATTAAAAATGATTTTAGTAAAAGAGGAATGTACGATAACGCTGAAGAGGTTGTAGAGACACCAACATTATGCGTACAAATACAGAGAAACTATAAAACAAAGCTAAACAATATTTTTGGCGTGAGTATTTTTTCAGACACGTTCTGCAAATAGCTACATACCAGTTCTACGGTTAAAACAATTGTTGAAAAATATTGGGCAAAATTAAGAAGGTTTGCGTCGCACTTTCACACTTATTCGCAACCTCTCGTAACCACCTCTGAATGCTATTCATGTATCTTGAAATTATACTTCGAAAATTAAATAATCGACGGGTTGCAAAGAGGCTATTGAAGTGGGTCAGCAACGAAAGAATTCGAGAACTGATAAGAGTAAGGAGTGATACCTCTTGTGCAACAAACCTAATTGGAACAATTTGATGGCTTACCGGATATGGCAATACTCGATGCTGTCCCTATGATGACTTGCGTTATTATCCATCCGCTAATTTCGAAAATAGTGACGAGAATTATCGTGCGCAAAACGCGCTTGCGCGTATCCGAATTGCCGGCTTGCACTAGAACAATGTAATTAAAATACTTGAATTAGTACATTAGAAATTTTAAAAAGTAACTTTTCGTTTTGATTATATTCCAGGTGATCGCGTAGAGCACTACAGCGATCAGTTTCATTAGAGCAGATGGACTGGACCAAAGGGCGATGGCTGCGCCGTGGAAAGAAGAGGGAATCAAGCACATGTCAGGCATGTGTGACCTTCAATAAATTGTTACTCAGCAAACAGGTTTCTAGACAAATCCAAAGAAAAGTACGTAGTATCTATAATCCGTAGAACTTTGCATATGTGATAGTTATCGTCGTGATTTTATGTCACTCGAACTTTTTATGAAATGTGATATCCCGAATCGCACGTCTCAACTTACTCTTCTCCGAAGAAGTAAACTATGAGAAAGGTACTGTAGCAGCAGTAGAAAAAGATTGCAAGAAAGTGTCGCTGAAACAATATAATGTTCTCAATCCTTTTTTCGTTGGACGTACCGTGAGATATTTCCAATGAGACATTGTTCGGTACTTGTTGGGATTTAAAACAGAAACAAGTCGATCAACGGAAATTGAAAGAACGGCGAATGAGCCCGCAGTCGCGCCCATAACAGGAATGAACTGAATTTATTACCACACTTATTCCGCCACATCATTCCACAGACCGGTCAACCTTCCAGAAAGGCCTTTGGAGTGAGAGAGCGTGTGGAATCGAGAGGGACTCTCTCACTTTTGCATGCTCTCTCGTCCCAACCCTGGTCTGTAGGTTTGGAATCATGTGCCGCGTTATTACATTACTCGTCAAGAAATGAGTAGGGCTCGGAATATGTATAAACATGTTTTTTGTAATTTTCTCATTTTATCACATTCTCGCTTCCTGCCCCGTTCCAAACATTTTTAAAAATGCATTAAACTTTTTTCCCAAATTCACCATGAATGAAGTGCATTCGAAGTTAGTGAAAACTCTTTCGGAGACGAATGAAACGGTCATTGGAAATAGTCCAATCTGAACAAATAACGATCGCATGAAGGGGCCTACAAAGGAATGTGGAGGAACTAATTACTACGGGAAGGAATTTTTGAAAGGATCCACTGAGACATGGAAAATAGGGGGAAAAGTTGTAGTCACTAAACTCACCTCTCCCAAAACATCAAATAGCGAACACGATGCAATCAGAATATTGCAGGGAGATCTCAACGTTCTAAAAAATAAACATTTCTATTGATGGCGACACATGTGCGACACCGAATGAAGAAGACATTTCTCGCGTGATCACTAGATTTCTTCTCACTTCGTCCGTGCAATGGTAAGAAACAGCATCGAATTGAGTAGTGTTCCCAGTATGTGAACAACGCCGTCAACGATGAACATGAAGATCGCCTCATTGGAGCGAAGATTGGAAAAAGATTCGACGGTCATCGAAGCTAGATGAAAGGTTTATTGGATTAGCAAAGATGGAAGATTGACTGAATATGCGAGTCGAAACTTTTTAAAAAGGGGCAAGATTATTTTTGTTAGAAAACTGTAACTGTGGGGAGTGAATACAAAACTCGTATTACAACAGTCGATCAATTATACAAATATCTGTGTTGTGTATTATTGTAGGCATAATAGAAGATAGATGAACGATTTACTGAATGAATGAGTGATCATTGAAAGACAGAAAAGATTAGTGCTCAGACCGGGATTCGAACCACGGGCCTTCCGCTTACCGGGCAGATGTCTTTGAGTCTACTCGGCAATGAATAGAGTTTACTCAGAAACAAGTTGATTTTGAATGAATGAGTCGAAAGGTGATTTTGCTTTTTATAAGAGGCCGTTTGCCTAAGAGTCGAACATTTCCCGGTACAGCGAAAAAATTAAGATTTGAGATAATATCGGTTTTCAGTGTACTTCAGTAGGCTGGAAACACTGGACAAATATTGTGGTATGCAAATTTCATTGGAGCTCAATCTTGAGCTCTGAAGATCTGGCTATTTACTGGTTTATCGGACACAGCTGGAGACCGCGTGAAGGAAACGCCAAAGTTGTAACAGAGACTCTACTTCATTTTCCATGAGTCAACTTTCGGTCATTTTCAAAATTTGAATATATCTGTAACTACTTAGAAAAAAGTAGTAACTCGCGTCCTGACAAAAGCCGGGCTACGGCATTTTGGTCATCCCTCGGAGAGGTTGTCACTATCTCTGAAAAAAAATTTGGTGACGTTTAAGGTCTGCCAAACCAAGTTATGAATTTTTAAGTTAGGCGGTATGAGCTTCAAATCACCAATTTTGCGAGAGAACACTGCAATTTGCATGTAATCTCACTCTTATTCCTCATCCCCGAGCTTGCTCGGTGTCTGAAATTCCGAAATGAAGGGGAAATAAGATGCAAATCCTTCCTCCCTCACTCTTGATAGGTGATTTGAAGCTCATACCGCCCCACTTAAAAATTCATAACTTGGTTTGGCAGACCTTAAATGTCACCAAATTTTTTTTCAGAGATAGTGGCAACCTCTCCGAGGGATGACCAAAATACCGTAGCCCGGCTTTTGTGAAGACGCGAGTTACTACTTTTTTCTAAGTAGTTACAGATATATTTAAATTTTGAAAATGACAGAAAGTTTACTCATGGAAAATGAAGTAGAGTCTCTGTTACAACTTTGGCGTTTCCTTCACGCGGTCTCCAGCTGTGTCCGATAAACCAGTAAATAACCAGATCTTCAGAGCTCAAGATTGAGCTCCAATGAAATTTGCATGCCACAACATTTGTCCAGTGTTTCCAGCCTACTGAAGTACACTGAAAACCGGTATTATCTCAAATCTTTACTTTTTCGCTGTACCGAGACCTGTTGCTCATTGTCTGATTCTTACGCAAACGGCCTCATAAACAGAGTCTCCTTGGAAGAGTTTGTACACTTAATAAAGCTTCTGCGAATGTCTCTTCTGCGGTTTAGTGGTAGTGTGCTGAGCGCGTCACCCGATCCACCCGGGTTCGACTCCCGTAGGGTGCAAGAAGAGGGGGATGATGGCAAAGGTTAGAGTACTGAAAGGACACAGACAGATCAGTCCGTTCCGTGTGGTAAACTGTTCACGCTGACTCTTTTTAAAGACGAAATTAACCGTTCTACCCACTTGAAAGTTTTTTTTTTTTTTTAATTCATCCGGCTTATCAATTTTTCTCATTTATCTTCTATCAAAACAGGACGATGCAGCAAAATGTTATGCGCTTTCACCAATCCACAAGACATTCGCCGTTTTCTGATAGTTTTAATAGATGATACTAACAGTAAAATCAAAATCCTTGAGAACATTTATACTTTCGTCTCCCACCGATTGGCGCCTTTCTCATTGCTACCCATACCTCTACACCCCCTTTAGTTCGTGTTAAACTCGTGACCGACAAATATTTTATTATTTTCGAGCACAAAACCACGAAATGGACAAATATCGACTAAAGCTTCCGCCTTTCTCAATAAGGTGTGTTATTCTTTAACACAAATTAACACAAATTCACAAGACAGTGAAACCCCCACTCAATGAAAGTGTGAATTAGGGATGGCTTCGCAAGAAAAATGACCGGTACAATTCTTGCGAAAGTGGAGAATGATCTTGCTTATTCTTGGATAGAAAGGGAAATGACTTGGGAGTATTATTGGGAAGAATGGGAAGCAAGATTCTTGAAACTGGCAAGAATCTTGCTTGAAAAATGACCACGTTTGGTGGCCAAAGAAAATTCATTCAAGTCGAAATCGCATTATCTGTGTCTACAATAACTAATTGGCGTAGTTTTGATATATTGGACCCCTCAATTCAGCCGCCAAATTGAAAATGACTGGGAAGCAAGATTCTTGCTAGGATTGGGAATCTTGCTTCACCGACAAAGTTCTCGGGAAATGATGTAAATGAGCAATTTCCCAACAAGATCTTGCTATCTTGCTTGACTAGCCATCCCTAGTGTGAATCATTTCTTCATTCACAAGTTTATGCCGGATACGAAAAAAATATAAATATTGTTGTCTTTGATCAGTTCGACTTTACTTTTCCGCCCTTCTTATCTGTTCCATTCGGATGAGTCAATTGATAAGAGGAGAGGATCAAGGCGGATTTCAAAAGGAAAAAAGGCGGTGGTAACGCCGAAAACCCGTCAAGATTTCAACACTCGCGTCTTACTTTCTTCTTCTTCTTCAATTCAATGCCCACTCAGTCGACTAAAGCTTCCGCCTTTCTCAATAAGGTTTTTTTTATTCTTTTCCAGACCAATGAATTCTCGAGAAAGGTGTATGAGGCTGGTGGGCTAGAAAAAGAAGCTTTCTCAAATTCTCGCTCAAAATCTCTGTCGATGGATTACAATCATACGATGTGTTGTTCTGAAAGTCTACCCTATTTCAGTTGTGTTTCACCGATTTGATACATTAAAGATAGGCATTAGTATATCGTTTTTTCGAGAGAAATCATATAAGACGGGCTAAACTATTTTGTCCAAGAGCAAATGACCACCACCGAATGACCGCCGAATCACCAAATGATCAACACTCGCTAGAGATAGCCAGAGTTCATTATTGAACAATTATTTAAATAACATTAATAAATAAAATTATTCTGATTAGGGTCTGGAGATATTCGGGAAGATGTGCTCTACGCCCAATTCTCATATCCACCAAACGAAGAAGGAAGTCGATCGACCAAGCGACGTCTCGATCATTTACAATTTCATCGGAAGATAACCTATTGTTGTGTAATGGTCTGATCCTCTCAATTCTGCATGCTCTCTCGGGTTGTCTGATCGATGAGAGAGCGTGTAGATGAGGAGAGTCTGATCATTACTCCGATTGTTGTACTCTGCACTATCCGAATAAAATGTGATTCATTTTGAAATGCGAAAGCGAGGCATGTTCGTTTTCATTTTTTTTGTAGATCTGCAATTTCACATTAGGCATTCATCTTTACAAATATAGTTTGTTCATATCAGCATATATGGATAAACTAATTTGAATAAGTGAGCTTGGTAAGATCTCCCTCACACGGCAAAACAATCGCAACAACAATTCCTAGCCCAGATCCAATTTCCTAGTCGCGCACTCTTCTTGTTCTCTTTTTGCCCAGTGCCGATGGACACATTCGGTTGTGCTTTACCCCGGGGGATCTTAGCAATCGGTTCTTAGAGACTATTACATTTATAAAATCGATAATGCCAAAAAGCCAAAACACGAACTCCCGCTGTTTACCAAACAGGAACGTCCGCGACCCTCTCACTTTTATGTGCTCTCTCGCCTCGGTATCACAGGAAGTACCATTTTGTTTGATCGTTTGATAAGCGAAATAGTATCACCACTCGTATACTGCATGCGTTAAAGCCGTTTCAAGAAACACAATTCAATCATGTTTTAAAGACAATATGCGTCAGGGACAGTCATTGCTAGGAAAGAGTAGTTCGCCTTCCGGTCTTAACTGGAATCATTCGCTGAAGAAAGAATATAATATAGCAAATGATATCAACGTGATGGGAAGATAAGCGATCGTTTTGAAATGGGAAAATGATAGATACATCCTCTCTTGAAAATATTTCACCACCGTTCTCCTGTGCAGAATAGTGTGACTTATTTCTCAACTTGTTATAATCAACTTAAATTTCGAAATATCTAAAAAAATAAACTTCAGGTCAAATATGTTTATGTAAATCACTTCAATTACAAAACACAATGATGAATTGATTTTTTTTTATTTCGAGAAAAATGTGTTTATGCAAATTTAGCATGTGATGGCAAATACTAAAATGCATCCTTAACCTCAAGTGGCATGAAAACAATTAACCGAATCGAAACAACAGATCAGCCAACCGGTTAGACCAGTTGCATTACGAAATTTTATAGTGGCAACGTTTTGTTCCTGTAAGTTGTTTACGAACAGCCCACCACAGGGGAGGACGGTAGAAAGGTTGCCCGGCACTACCTACAGTACACACTATGCTATGCTGGGTGCGGGTTGGGTGCGTGTATTTTTTGGCGCCCACGTGCATCATTGTGTACTTCTTTCCTCGGGAAACACTGTGCAGATTTGTAACACCGCATAATATCTCTTTTCATGTTGATCGCCATAATTCACAAATTACGTTTTTTTACTATTTTTTTAGATGTGGTCACTCAATTCCAAAAAGGCAATGAACACAGGTCACCATCAATCACTCATTCTACCGGTGAGTTACTTTTTGTTGTCTCAAAAAAAATATTTTTTTTAAATGCCCACCTTGCATAGTTTGCATCTCTATTCGGTGCTTACTCGGTTGTAGCACAGTGCTACACACTTTTTCTGTAGCAAAGAACAAACTTTTATCACAAAAGCCCTTTTACATGAGAGGCTCTTACTAGTGGGAAGTTGCTCCTCTCTTAAGTATATCCTTTTAGATTATCGTTATTATTATTATTCATTCATTTAGACACTAAAGCATGTGTTGCGTCGACTCAAATGGCTGAGATGGCGCCCAGTCTCGGCGCCACTTGGCGTCCTCCCGGTGCTCTCCGACATCTGTCCGCCCAGCGGCCGCCTCGTCCCGACCAATCTGGTTCTCTGCGTGAACCAACTCGACGCGTCCGGCCTGCACGCCTCGGACATCTACAAACACGCCAGCAGTGCGGATGAGGTGCGATTGCTTAGTGATTACGCAATACACTAATATGGATTCAGGTGGAATTCATTCTGCGCCATTTCGATTCTGTCAATTTGTCTCAAATCGATCCGTATCTACTCGCAGAGTGCGTCAAGGCAATTCTGCTCAGAATTCAGGTAATCAATAAAATCTTTGTTGCATCATCACTTCGCAATCGTTACAGGAACCGCTGATTCCGAGGAATCACGTGGACGATTTCCTTGGTTTGCTGAATTGCGAGGACAGTGAAAGTGCCCTAAGGGGGTGTCTCAATGATCTTGCTCATGCTAATAGAGACACGCTGTGCTTTATGATGGATCACTGGAAACGAGTGAGTACTGTATTCTTTTAGTGGTGCATTGAAAAATGATTTGAAAATTTAGCCTATCAAATTTGAAAATAATAGGAAATTCTGTTTTTTTCTTAACTGATATGCAGGTTGTTATTTGTATAGGTGTGACATCTTCGATCAATAAATACCTCTTCCAGGTGCTCGCTCACTCCCTCCACAACGGCCTTACCATATCCTCTTTTGCTACCGTACTCGCCCCGATCGTTGTGGGATTTCGCAATGAGCATGAATCAATTGCGGTCATGGAATATTTGCTGAATCAGTGGAATTAATATTGAATTCAAATTTATTTCGATAATTTGATAAATATTCGTTGGTTCTTTCCCAAACGGCACTTCCTTGTTGCTTCCATATGTAAAGCTGCGACAGTGCGACAAGTTATTTTTTATATGCTCAATGAGATCAAACCACCTCTTTTCTTGCTACTTAAAGCTGTGGCTTTGAAGACAAATGTACATTAATTGGAACTTGTTCAATTGTTCTTCCATCTTTTTTTCTTAATTGTCTGCATCATTTTGTGTATTTCCAGCTAAAACACACATTCCTTGATTTCTCTGTCCCCCCGTTCTGGTCCTTTTCTGAAGGTTCGGCGCAATTTATTTTGAATATTCGTCTCGGTTTCACTTACCCCCAGTAAGGGAAGAAGCAGATCGTCGTCCTATCCTGATATGCGTCTCAAGTGCTAACTTTCGCCTTCACCTAATCTTCCTCCTCCTTCTCTTCCCATCCTTAATCTATCCCCTATCCCCTCCACCTATCTCTATCCGTCTCATCTCCTCTCGCAGCGCAGAGAAAACTCGACCCAGTTAGGGGCCAATATCCAGGAAAAAGGTGAAAGTGAAAAGTGGGATTGAGAAAGAGAGGAGGGGAGGGTAAGTGTCTTGAGATATCTCCCCTCCTTCCCGTATAATGTCCGAATCGTTCTATCGAAAGGAACATCCGTGCACTTACTCCCCCCTTTCCTTCCCCCTTTCTCCTTCCATTCCACGATTCTTTTCCGGTAGCGGAAGGTCGATTTCTTCGTTTATTTAATTCATTCATTCATTCATTGTTTATTCCGTCAGAATCATGTACAAGAATTATAACTGTGAACATACATGGGCAGCAGGGGGCAGGGGCTATGTGCAAACGGGGGCTGGGATTTTTCGGGATATGGTTAATGCTTGTAACCATATCCCGAGCCGTTGAAAGGTATTGTTGCATCCGTTAAGATACCCGGGTCGTAAAAGGTAGGGTGTCCTACTAAACTCCATTAGATCTCTCGACGTAATGATAGTGAAAACGGTAGTGGTTTGATCCCATCCTATCTCGAGTTGAGTTCGAAATGTACTCCACCTCGGAGATCTCTCATTGTGTTGCATGACCCCTTTCATTAGTCGCAAGTAGCTCTTTGTGAACCTCTCGCATCTAAGGTACTCCTCTGGTATGGTATTTCTACTGATATCCGTCAGAACCTTTGATGTTTCTTCCAGTGAGCAAGTAGCTGGGATACTAGTGGCAGAAAAACAGCACAGTCCACGCCGCCCAGAGGAAACAAGTCTAAGAGGTCCCTGTCCAAATCACTTGAAAGTATCCACTCGTCGGCTTAGACTTGTATAAGTATTTTCGCATAAGCCCGATCCCCCATCCCCCACCCATTCATCTGCCCCGTCTTTAGTCTCACTTCTCCATTCTCAGCGGACCCACCAGCAGTACTCTCTCTCTCTCTCTTTTGATGACTTGCTAGCCTGGGAACGGTGGTAAAGATGCCTTATCTCACTCTAAACCCACCCGCTGGATGTCTCTTGTCGCCTCTCAGAAGGAGATAATACAGTCGTCCCGCTAAGACTCTTTTTTTCTGATCGAGTGCACCCAGAGGGTGATATTCAAGTATACTGTTGTAGACTCGTTTTGCTCAATCCCCAGAGGCAGACATTGAATCTACAGTAACCCTGAGCAAGGGATACTGTAGACTCGAATTTTGTGAATTTCTGACCGCATCGATCATGATTGATACCGATTCGAGTGCATTGATTATGAATCGCTCGTGAAACTTATTTCGCTCACTCATACTTCGCGTGATTGTTCGTAGCTAACTACAATCTAAGTCTGTCGACTTCAGACTCGGGTATTGCCTAAGAATGACGATGCTGGCCCTTCTCCTGCTGCCCGTAGTGGCTCTGGCGCAGCACTCGCCCCTCAACAAAGTGTGGCACGACGCTCTGCCCGGAGTGAGTTGGTCTTTGATCTTTCGAATGCTGCATTCATTGCCTATGTCTCATCATTTCGAGGGGACAAACTCTCCTCACTTTACGAAATCCCTTTCGCATTGACCAAAATAGTAGAGCACCGACGATGAATGCGGCATAAACTGCTAATCGATATTGTCAATTATATTAAATCTTTGATCTCCGCTAGGAACAGGAAATACCGGAATATTGATATCGCAAATCCATATATCTATCGCGCACCTTTGCACACCTTCTAAAAGCCGGTTCCGGTCTTCGCACTTTCCGGCTTTCCTTCCTGAGCGATGACTCGTCACACCTAGGCGAGAGAAAATCGGATAGAAGAATAGGAGATAGAGGATTTGAGCGATGATCAATTGAGATCCCGCTGTGACACCAAACAAGGATCCTGGTGCCATAAACCCGATCCACCCTACTGTACCAGAGAATTTACCAATCAATAATTACTATAAAAGAAGTCAATAGGATCAGGAATTCGAAAAAGTCATTAGGATACAAATAAACTGTTCACTAGCCTGTAAGAAGCTAGAAATAAGAGATATTTCACTTGCAAGTAAGTGAGCATGTTCACTTTTCCCTGATGCTTCTTTTTTCTGACAATTCTAGACAATCAATAATCATCGCCAAACATTCCAGGTGCAACCCTTCTGGGAGAAGTACCAGACGGGTCCTCACGGAATCGTCATCCGCGGATGGCAGTTCTCCCGATGCGCTTCCGAGCAGGTAATTATCGATTTTTGTTGATTATCGATCGGCAATCAGCGTCGACCCTCTCTTGTATTTTTACCCAAATGGATCCCCAGTTGACAAACGAATGATTGAAAGATTCCGACGATTTCCCAATAAGGAAACTGTGGATTCTCCCAGTGGGATTCCGCAGTTTCCCTCATTCGGAATCCTTAGTGGGGAAGAACAAGGAACCGTCGGAATCCTTGTTCTTCCCCACTTGGGCTGTCAAAAAATCAATAATCCGATCTATTGCCAATCTGCAGTGGACGGACTACGTGGTCAACGTGTCCAACATCGTCATCTGGCCCGACTACCCTCGCTTCCCCGGACCCATCTTCTTCAACGTGACCATGGACGTGTCGGAGAATCTGCCCGTCGACAAAATCGAGATGGACCTCGAGGTAACCGCGACGCAACTGCAACGCGTGAAACAAATCAATGATATAAAATCGATAATTGTAGGTCAGACACGCCGTGACGAACAAGCAGGGCACCAAGGGCTGGCAGGTCATCCCCTGCCAGGGGTGGAACATCGTCGACGGCTGCGACGGAGTCGGCTCGTGGTACGGCAGAGCGATTATTTGAATTTGCCGCGCTCCGTTCGGGAAATTGAAAAATTCAGTCAAAATTGCACTAGAGCATGCATGAATTTCGAGAATGAGTTGGCGCGAATTCAAATGTTCGTATATTTGCAGCCGCTACTGCGACATGCTGGACAAGTGCAATGAGGCGGTCAAGGGCTCCGGCAAGTACGTCACTGACAGAAAGGCCCTCGGATTCCTCAAGTGAGTTATTGGATCTTTCGGAGATTGATCTTTGATTTCTAATTATCAATATTTGTAGGGAGAACAAGTTATGTCCTCCTCCCAAGGGACACTGGACCATGACTTTCTCCAAGGTTTTCTCGTCTGAGGATCTGCCCAAGTCCTTCTTCGGACCCCTCCAATCGGTAAGGAATTAAATTAGGAAGATTAAAGATCAAACTACAAAGATCAAAGATCAATCCTACCTCATCTTCAGAACGAGTACTGGCTGACGTTCTCGTTCACTGACGGCAACGACAAGAAGCTGGGATGCGCCCGTCTCTGGATCGACGTCTGCAAGTACCATCTTCAGGTTTGAAATTTTTTTAAATTTTCGAATTCCCGCGCAATCTCGGGCGCATTCCAAACCGCCCACGTGATTTGACCAATTTTTCAAACATACTTTTTATCGAAATTTCATTTCGGAAAACTGGTCGAAAACGCATTGAGATGCTTGGACTTGTTTGGAAAGTCGCGCGAAGTTCAAAATTTCAAATTCAGGACAAGCAGCAGAAATGCCTGCGCGACCCGAACGCCTTCAAGAACTTCATCAACGAGATCTCCTCCCAGGCCGAGCAGCTCAGAAACCGAGGATAATTGATCTTTGATCTTTTGTGTATTTATCGATTTTTCGTAATGTTGCAATACCGACATCTTTTGGATGCATTCCTTCTGCAAACACGGGCACATCTATGTCACGTATGTTATTTATTAAATTAAATGTAAATTAATTTATTTGTATTGATCGATCATGATGAACAGAAAGAACATGTCTGGATAAAATACGTAAAATGAATCAATATTGTCACATCTATGCTTCTGCACTGCAATTCATATGAAAAAAGTCCAGAAAGGGGTGTGAGGACAAGAGATAAAAAATCGAGAGAGAAATATGAGAAATGCCTTTCTGTAAGTATGAAATCATGTGAAAGGATCCTTCCGCTTGCCTGAAGATTAGGGATAGCTGATTGTGAGATCAAATCAGTTTTTTTAATAATGTCTCCAAAATACTCAGCGAATAATTCCGAGGTCCAGACAAGAAGGGGTATTAACTGGGGTATACTTTTCGGAAGGATTTTTGGCGGGAATATTTTTGAAGTTCTCACAACACTTGAATCGATCATGGTCAGAGATAACATGGCAGAGATCCAACAAACAGACTCTCTCTCTCCTTAGCTGACCCCTACCTATCTATTTAGTGAGCGAGACAGACCCTCTTCTGATCTACACTCTCTCCTTCACTCTTCTCCGTTCGACAAAATCCCGCCGTTGTCTCACCTCTCTTCACACTAGCAATGTCGGCCCGGTTTTTAGGATGCCCTCTGGCACTCTTCTGCTCTGATTTTATGCGCCTCATCAGACTTATTACCGATCTCTCACTCAAGATGATGTAGAACGATTGCCCTACCGGCACCCTACTTCAACCGCTTACCTTGGCTTACCGGCTTGCCCCATCTAGCGTAGTAGTTTTCTACTGTAAAATCGCTTGACATGGAACCCTTTACCTTTCTTCACGCTCCCCTATATGAAATAGTAACCAACAAGTCACTTCTTCTGACTTTTCAACCTTCTCTAGCCTCTCAAATTGTCCCTTCCCCAGTTTCACTTCAGTACACGGATGAGTGCTAATTGAAGGGGGCCTCAATAGGCCCCTCTCGTTTCTCTGACTCTCCTGTTTTTACTCACTCTCTCGCCTCTCTCCCACTTATTTTTTCTCTGTGCCCTCCTCACATAAAGTCATCTCTCATCCCCCTCCCATCTCTGACTCTCTTCTTCTCCTTCACTCTCTCGCCCTCTTTGCTCTCTCTCTGCACCCTCCTCACATCAAGTGATCTCTCATCACTCTTCCATCTCTGGCCTCTCCTTACATCCAATGATCTTTCACCCCTCTCGCATCTCTGCACTCTCCCCTCATCCCATGCTCTCTCCCTACTCCTCATGACCTCATCATTCTTCATCGTTGATCAGGGCAACTATCCACTAATACCTCCATTTCCCTCTCCTTTCATTTCGCGCATCTTTCGTCTCTCACTCGCTTTTCATGTCATCTTTTCGTTGAGAATATCCTCACGGCACCTAAACCGCCAGAAATGGCTCGGGCGAAAGAGCGTGTGGATTCGGGAGAGTCTCTCATACTTTCACACGTTTTCTCGCGCCAACCCCTTTCTGGAGGTTTGGGATGTTGCATGGGGGGAAGGAGTCTAGGCGGCTGCGGCTGCCTGGCAACATTAGTAACTTCTTCGAAGTCAAGAGTTTCGCGCGTACTGTTAGGCATCGGTTAGATGGTGATAGGACGTGTTGGAACTGCAGTTTAGGAAGCCTCAACATTTGCTCCAGGATTTTTTTGGAATGCGTTTCAGAACATTCGGAAACTTTTCCATTTCTGGAGTCCTAAACGGCAGTTCCTAAACTTACCATTACCGGACAAACGCACTTCTCTGTACTCTGTAGAATGCAGACTGTGGTGCATGAGGTCTTCCATTGATCTACGCCTCATTCGACTACACAGAGCGCGAAGTCTCCAGCTTTCCTTACTCTAGAGATGTTGTCTCCAGCTGAGAGAGCTTGAGAAATCGAGAGATGGAGACATCAAGTCTCCTAATAACTGGAAATGTGAACACTCCAGAGTAAGGAAAGCTGGAGACTTCGCTCTCAGAGTATCAAGAAAAGTTATAGAGTTGCACTCTCACCCTGACCACTATCTCAAGTTTTGGAAGCATGTGATCTGATAGGAGCGTATCTAATCATTGCGAGCATCGAGATACGGTACAAAGGGGTCTATTGGTTTCCCATTTTCTCACGATGTCGGCACTACAATACTATATGAGAGTAGTGATGAAACGGCGCCAGAGGGGGTTATAGGGAGGTTAGCATCGTTTTAGTGGGAGATCGTTCATTCTACGAATCATTCTTGTTTCTGACTTGTCAGTTGCCGCTACCTCTCCTCAGGGAGATAGTCTCCACTAGTTTAAGCTCACTTATTGCACCCCCCCCCCATTTTCATTAGATCAAAGATCTTCACTTATGTTGTAATCTCCCTGACAGTAATCATTGTCTATAAGAACTTGCTCATCTGACTGCGTAACACGCAATGCTAGAGTAGTTTGCATCTCTCCGTGCCGTGACGTAAACAAAGAACGGTGCAAAAAGTGAGTGTATTTGACTAGGAAGCGAGCTAAATCGATCTCCCGAACTTTCCTCTCTCTCTCTCTCTCTCTCTCTCTCTCTCTCTCTTTCTTTCTTTCCCTCTCTCTCTCTCTCTCTCTCTCTCTTCCTATCGTTGTATCTCTTCCACCCCACATATCTATCGCAACCAATCACATCCCAACCGCCCGCCAGTAAAAGGAGATCCATAATCTCGATAATAGTAGTGGGGGAGGCCGAGAGGGAGCGAGAAGGATTCCTAGAACCCCCCCCCCCTTCGAACATCTTTTTTTCAAGAATCGCGCACGAAATTCCATAAGCCTTTTCTATATCGTGCAACTCTGATCCGGATGTGAAAACATGTACAGCTCTCATGATTCCAAGCCTACATAAAGGGGTCGGGTTAGAGAGTGTGTAAAAGTGAAAGAGCCCCTCTCGATTTTGTATGATCTCTCACTTCAAACCCCTTCCTGTGATTGGGCTCTGGAATAATTTAAGCTTCGTCGTGCGCACATTGTACAGTTTTGAGAGATGTAAACGAGAATTCCATTCATATTCCGCTTTTTAATGTGATACGTGCCTCTCCCGCCGCGATCCCCGATCACACTATTGTAAATTGCTCGAAGCGCTGATTCAGTGTGCGAAAATTTTCATAATCCATTGCTCTGCCCATTTCAGCGCAATGCTCTGGCTCGAAGAGTCTATCTCTTCCAACTGGGCCTTGGGGACGACACTCCTCGGCTCGGTGAGTTTGCAATTGTTTTATCACTTATTATAAATAATATTTTTAATATATTAATATAAAATAAATATATTTTTAACTTTTGAATACTGTAGCAGAAAAATTTGAACAGGCGCGCTTAGTGTGTAGTGTGGCTGGGCGAGAAATACTAAATAATTAGCGGCGCGCGGCGCCTCTGTAAAAGATCGCTCTTCGCTTCTGTTTGAGCTCAATCGATTAATTCGCTTTTTGTTATTGATTTTGTGCGTCCATTCGATGGTTAATACTCTCACCAACTGCAACAGCTTGCGTTAAACCGATTTGAATCATAATTTGTGTTGGAAGTGTCTGTTAAACGCCGCTTTCATGCGTTTCAGTTGCACGCGTATTTTTTCACAGTCATTCGTTTTCGTGCAATAAACCAATAAATCAACAATAAACCACTTTCCTTGTGAGACGCGGCGCATAGTTCAAACTAAAGTTTTATCGGAGGGAACAGTAGGTACAACGCCGCTTTCCTTTTTTTATTCCGCTTTTTTAGTTACGCGCACCTTATTAACTAATACGTTTCCTGCATTCTCATCGATTTCTGATTGCAGCCCAGGATGAGCCAGCACACGGAGGACAGTAGTGGGATGCCTTCGCCTGACGAGCTCACCGCCCCACTCTTCACCACCACAGATCGAGAGGTGAGCTCTTTCTTCACATTTATTCGTGTTTTTGCCTAGTTAATTAATCAATACTACTTAATTAACGCTGACGATTAAGGACACATCTTCCTTGTTGGATGGGGCGACGCCAGTGCCCTGTCTGCTCGAGGACGACCGGCCGAATGTCGATTTCCAACTCTCATCGATCGGCGTCGTCTACTCTGACTACTACGATCGGATCAGAGACGACGCAGAGTGGAATGAGCTGGGCCAGATGCGCTACGTACCCCTTTATTGTGAGTTACATTTAATAGCTGTATGAATATTATTGCTATACAATATTTCAATTTAAACGCACAATCCGCTTTCGCCAATTAGCTGTTGCAATCCCTTGCCTAGTTTTCAGTTCTCAGCTCATCCCCTTTTTGCGGCGAGAGACCCACTTTCATAACCCGCTTTTGACCTTTTAGCCAAAAGAACCCCTGTCTACATTTGATACATTAGATACTAGTTCCCGGCAGTGCATCATTTTGTTATGTCGCCGTTCGATTGTTTGATCAGTGGATGAAAAGCTGTGTTTATGTTCACATGGAGGTAGAATCTTTACTGTCTGAAGTGGTCCATATTGATTTCACAGAAGGACAAAATGCATCGGAGCCTTTTGCATTGTGCTGCTGGGACTCACATTGCTCAAATAATTATAAATAATCTCAAATTTGTATATTTCGACCTTTGGCAGCATATCCCCTCAAACCATCCACTAAAATGCAAGGTTCCCCTGGAACCTCATGCATCTATTTGAATTAGTTTGATAATATCTGTATCTATTCATATGAGTTCTACAAGAAATATTGATTGAAACTGCAATGGGTATGACTGTTTCGCTTTCTTATTTCCAAATAATTGATTCATTGATCGAGATTGATTTATTGATTGAATCTGTTGCAGCTCCCCGTACATCACACGGCTCGTTCTCGTCTGACCGCATGTCGTCGGAGGGATCGGTGTCGCCCTCACTGCCGTCACCCATCGGCGAGCATCTCAAGGTAGACTTTAATTATTATTTATTTTAATTAATTAATTGTAGTTATAAAGAGAAAAGGTGAAGGTTTCCCTAGGCTCGAAGTCCTGGCAAAGTCACTACTAATAAGGGGATGCCTTTACCTTTTACTTTTTATTATACTTTCAAAATTTATAATTAGTAATTACTTGTTTACTTTCTAAAATAGGTAAATATAATTCCAAAATGATATTGACATTTCTTTATGAGCAATAGTGAATCAGACCACTCCAACAGGTCTGTGAATCCTGATCCAAGTTGGTACTGGTGTCAAAACCAGGGGCGTCTATGTTATTTATAAAACAAATAAATAAAGAAAAATATATTTGCAGAGCAAGCGGGACTCGCAGTCGTCCGTTCACTTCCCGATCGTGGCCGGCGCGCCGCAGCCCTTCCCCGACCCCTTCTCCGATGTAATTAATTTATTATTTATTATTTATGCGCCTTACGCGTCAATGGAGCAGCCCCCCGCTGTTATGCAATGCACTCTAGGGGAGCGGTCAACTTCAGTAATGCATGAATGCACAGAGAATTATAGAATAGAGTGATTTATTTATTAGATGATTATGAATGTATTGCAGCGTGAGGCGTGGACGGCAGGCAACAATGGACGCCGTGGCGGCAAAAACAGCAACAAGCCGTCGTACGGTACCATACTGGAACCGAAGAACGATTACGGTAGGTGATTATCGATTACTGATTCATTTTGACAGTAATCTTACTGTATTCTTCTTCAGGAGCGACGGGAGGAGGAATGGGCGGCGGAGAGTACGGTAGCAGCAGTCAGGACAGCCACACGGAGGTGTTTGGCGGCAGTCAGGAGAGTCTGAACAACGGCTACGGTGGTGGACAGAAGGGATACGGTGGAGGAGGAGGCGGTGACTACGGTGGTCGTGGATACGGTAGACACAACAATCGATCCAACTCTCACTCGAATGGGGACAATGGAGGACGACGCATGGGAGGAGGAGCGCCGGCGCGCAGACAGCACTACAACAGTGTAGGATACGGTAAGCGAGATACGGTAGTGGAGCAGCAGTTATCGATCGATTTTGAAGGCAACAACTATAGCTCGAACGACTATGGTAACAACGGAGGGTCGTCGTCGTACTACGATCAGCACTCCAGCTACGATCAGCCGTGGCGCAATAGTGAGTTTATTTTCGCTGTTCATACTCTTTTAATTTTTTTTTAAATACCGAGGTTTAAAAATAGAGTAAAATAATAGTTTTAAAATGTATTTACATTTAAATTTTTTTTATTATAATTTTTTTAAATATTGATTCCTTCTCAGATGACTTTTTCGAGTCGACGAACAAGTACGGTGGCCCGATCCATCATGGAGGAGGAGGAGGCGCTCCTTCCGCCCCCTCGGGTCCTCTGCCCAATGCTTTCTCCAGAGCCAACATAAACGACGTGAGTGAAACGCGAATTCGCCTGCTAAGTTATTACGGTGTATGGAGCTTGGGAAAACAATTAATTTTTTTTTTGTTGTTGTATACCTTATATATTTAATATAAATTTGAACGTCTTTGCAGGAGCAGAAGAACAATCTGATGGCCAACCTGGCTCGTCTGTGCAACCAGAGGACCTACTAGGCGGTAGATGACGTCACGTCCGACCATGTCCCCACTCTTCCTCGCCCGATTCCCCTCCCTGCCCGTTATCCACTAACGAACACGTCTGGTATGGCCGTTAATCAATACACTCCCCGTTATACCCACGCTACTACTCTATCCAAATCTCTTTCGACCTCTAGTGATTTCTTCTAAATTTCCCGGTCACTTGCTCTCTCCCATCACTAGTAATAATAGCAGTCTATATCATTCTATGGTTTGTAGCCACTGCCTCCATCCTCTCTCATTTATCGATCTACCTTCTCTACTGGGTATCAAACAGTATACGTACTTGATTCAGTGTCTCTAGGTTTTTTTGGGCACTTTGCCATGCTATGCTTCCTCTTCTCAGTTTCACTTTTTCATCATTTTTCCCAATGTTCTAGTCGAATTTCCCTCCTTCCCTGATCACCTCTACCTCGATCTGTCACAATGCTCACAGTCGAACGAGTGAAAGTTAGTCTGTGATTCGAGAATCTACCGTATCCCCTGTCCTCCCACCATCACATCGTACTGTATCGTCGAACGCGTAGCATCAATCGATTGTCTCCCTACTCATTCCCCCAGACTTGGTTTCTTCTACTCGACCATATCTATCTCGATAGATGTTGAAATTGTGTGTATGAGTGGCACTAGGCGCCCATTGCAACCAACAAAGGCTAGAGAAGGCACCATCCCCCCCCCCTTTCCATAGGTACTCTTTCTTATTCATACGTGGTTCGTCTATACACTAACCCACACAATAACTACTACGGTCCACCGTAATAATCTGTGATAGGATGCTATTTAGATGTGATCTTTGAGCGTCTTATCATCATAATTTCTTTTTTTGTTTAACTCTTGTTGGTTTGTGTGTCTAGCATTGTTCCCTACACGTTGCATATGTTGTTTTACGTTACCCTAGTGGATTTCTAGTGAGTTTGTCGCTTTTCCTTCCCCCCTATCTTACATAACCAGTAGTAGCCGCTTGTGTTGTAAGATCGAACAATCCTATTCACGAATAGAGTTGTACAATTTAACTACACTAGTAGCTCTACATTCTGCAACTAGCTGCTTTCTAACCCTAGAATATATGACCTACTCTCCCCTCGCTTACTTTCCCTTACTTTAACAACCCTAAACATGTGTGTGCAAACAACGACAAGTATGCGTTACAAGTACAAGTTGCCCTCTCTCCTCAACTCATTCGTCAATTCATTCTTTGTGATCTCTCGAATAGAAGCCTACCGTATGCCCTATGTCCTCTCTCTCTGAAAGTTGCGTGTACTTTTATGGATTATGACGCGAAAAAAACGAGCAAAATGCTGCAATTGGAACTTTATCTCTCTTCGCTATGCAATGTGTATTCATTCTCATGTCTTTCACACTTGTTCCGATTCATGAATATGACCTTGTCCATCCAATAATGTGATAACCCAAATGATAAAATATGTGAGAAAACGATGATATGTCCAAGCATCTTTATCGATTGGTTGGAAATCCGAGGAATTAATTCTTCTTCCAGACCTGGTGGCCGTTGATGAGCACTTCCTGAATAGATTTTGTTAGGTTACTGTAGTTATCTATCGGTTGGTCTAGCTAGCTGCCGTATACCTTGGGTTTGAGGGGCGAACGGGATTCGCCGAATCCCTGTCCCGGAGCAGAGCGGACACGGAAGTTGAAGCACAGATCAATCTGAGATAGAAATCAATCGATAACTGATCTTTGATCTCATAAACTAACCTCGATGTTACCGTGAGTCTGAACCGTCTCGATGACCATATCCGATTCGTTGTTGTCCTTTGCTGAAATTACGGTATTTACGGAGTTGCAGTACACCTACCGTAACCCCCTATGCGCCCTACCGTAACTCACCCTGGACCGGTGCTCTTCTCGACGCCTTGAGAGTGTTGGGAGAGAAGGTGCGAGTATTGGCTGCAAAATTGCATAATCACTAAGTAGCACATAGTGATGATGCAATCGCGACTCACTCATGGGCGACTGGGCAGACTTGGTGGAGGATTCGGAAGCGGTCGTCGATCTACCGTATACCGTACCGTCGGTAGAGAGCGTGCGAGCAGTCGAGACGTCTGATACGGTAGACATCAATCGATTAGCTTAGGGTACAGTATGAATGGCCTGATCAGGCACTCACTCGATGTGGGATTGCGAGAGCGACGGGAGCGCGAGCCCGACGACTTGGCCTCGCGGTGGATCTCCTCTGAAATCGATAGATTACTGTAGATTACGGTATCCGCAGAGATACGGTAGGGCTACAGTACTCTGACTGCGCGAAGCCGGCGATTTCGGATTCTTGGCAGCCTTCTGCGAGCGCTTGACCGACTTCTGGGAACGGGCAGACTTGGGAGAGGCGAAAACCTGAAATGACGGATTACGGTAAATACACCTACCGTAATCTCGAGACCCACCGCAGTGTTGAGGTTGATCTTGGAGTTCTTGGGTGCGATGCGAATAGGCGTCTGACGCATCTGGATCTGAACAATAGGGGAGATCGGTAACGGAGTTATTACAGCAATCATAGATTACGGTACCTGCTCGGAGGCACGGTACGGCCATCCCTTGGGCGTGTCCGGAGTGATGGGGCGCACCATGCCCGCTTGCGCGGCGCGCGGAGGCGATCTGGATGGGGTTACGGTAGATTTCAATCGATATCCGTATTACGGTACCTCTTGGAGGATACGATATCGGGCGAGAGAGCGGTTGCCGGGGCCGGCGAGCGAGCAGAGCCTGATTAAGGGAGGGTCACGGTAGATTACGGTAGGTGGTGTATCTTACGATTCATCGCCGTTCGCAGAGACGACTTGGACTTGATCGTGCGGTTGCTCTTCTCGGGCTTGGCGGTGCGAAGACGGTCTGCGAATTCACAAACCTCGATAGGGTAATGTGCACCATACAACGCACCACGAGACTTGACAGACGTGGAGGAAAGGTCGTTGGAGCGGGCAGTGACTGCAAGGATACTGTAAGGTGGAAGTACGGTAGTTACCGTACCTGGAGTCTCACTGGCCGACTTCTGCGCACTGCGGAGATTCTTGCCTGAAGTGTTGATGGGTTACGGTAGGTGTACGGTAGAGCGAACTCACGACAGGGCGTCTTGTTCGGAGTGGCCCAGCTCTTATCGGTCTGATAGGAGCGAGCAGAGGTGGTGTCTGAAAAGGTATACGGTACTTCTGGACGCTATTACCGTATAGCTTACTAAGGAAGCTCTGCGACTGCGATCTATTGGGCTTCTGGGAGGCACGCTTGCTTCCTGCAAAGACTTTCCGTGGGGGTACTGTATTCATATTGATCGTACTCTGCGAGCTCTCGGGCGACCAGCGATCCGTCTTGAACGAACGAGCAGTCACGGTAGTCGCTGTAGAGTACGGTAGCGGGTTGATTATCGATTGATGGCATGCTTACCGAGAGAATGAACGGACGAGGCGTTGTCGTTGCGACCCGAGCGGGATTCTGAATATAGTTAAGATTACGGTAGTTCGGTAGGTCAGAGACGCACTCTCAGACTTGTTGCCGGGCGAGCGAGAGGTCTTCAGAGAGGTGTCGCCAAGAGCTGTTCGCTCGGAGAGAGTGCGAGTACGAACTGCAAAGATCAAAGATCAACCTGTATAATATATTTAACTTTAGCCTATGCGATCGATACTGAATGATGTACTGTAGAATATCGATCGCCTACTAACTATAGTTTTTAGCTACAGTGCGCGTTCACTATTATCTTGTTATTCATTTTATTTTATTGGGCTCGCTTGATCTTGTTAGACCGGATCTTCTGATGAAGATCAGAGACCAACGATCAAAGATCAAACCGGGAGAATGGGCGCGAGCAGTGCGGATGCCGCTGACACCCGTGCCGAAGAGAATCGGACGAGAGACGTGAGGCTGGTCTGAGAAGGGTACGGTGTACTGATTAGAGTACGGTAGTCCGAAAGGGATACGGTAGTCCGAAATGGATACGGTACTTACATTCCTGAGCGAGCTTCTGCTGGTCCACGAGTTCGACTACCTGCTCCGTCGGATCGCCCTCGGAGGGAAGAGGAAGGTAGTCTGTAGTGGGGTTACTGTAGCTCGGGGTACGGTAGGCGAATATCGATCGGTACGGTACTAACCGGGATCGTAGTAGGGCAGCTGCTGGTTGGCGTTGGGTCTCGACGGCGTTTGCTGAGAAACGACGCGCGCAGGCGAACGAGCTGCGAGGGATACGGTAGTTTGGATTTGGTAGATATCGATTTCAGTTCGGTGGGTCAGCGTGCTTACCGGGTCTGGAGGCGGGCGAGACGCTGCGAGCCGTGGCGACGCCAGCGGTAGCCGGAGCAGTCACTGCAGTGGGATTACGGTAGCTTACGGTAGATCAATCGATAGTGGAATACGGTAGAATGCCGATCGCCTACTGACTCGAGTTCTTGCGCGGCGGGCGCAGGTCGATCTCGTAGTTGGTAGTGGCCGTGTGCACGGTTGAGCATCTGGAGACAAAGATCATAGATCAAAAATCTCAAAGATCAAAGATTAAACTCGTCTCACCCCGACTTGCGACTTTGTTTGCTCTTCTTAGACGATTTGCCGGGTGTGAGAGCGGTTCTAACTGACGAGTTGGACGACTTGGCCGCAGCAGCAATCCTGAAAAGATACCGTATAACTCCGTCAGTTACAGTATCCCGGAGCAGAGTTACAATGTCCGCTGGAGCTACCGTACCCTGGCTTGCCTTTGTCCGTATACCTCGGTTGGAATGGCAGTTACGGTATCCCAGAACAGAGTTATAATATCCCGAGTAAGTTACCGTATACCTGGATCGCTGTCTGCTCTCTGTGGCGCTCCTGCCACTGTTCTCGAGTCCGGTGCGCACGTCGGGCGAACGGGCGGTCGCAGTGCGGACCGAAGTTTGCTGCACGGCCGGAGAGGCTGCAGAGATCAAAGATCAATTTGAACGATCACAGATAAAAATTAACTACTCAACGTCAGCTAGACGACAAAAACTCATCTAGAAAGTAGCTGGAAATTAGCTGCGCACACTGTGTATGAACGATGAAAGATCAACCAAAATCAAATATAAACAGATATCGGTCAGATATATGACAAGAAACCCGAGATCAACGATCAACCCGAAGATATGTGATGCGCACCAGCGACAGCAGTGCGGACGCCAATCGGAGTGTTGAGCGACTGTCCCTGGCCTGTAAGGATTACGGTAAGATCGATAGACTTGAGCTACCGTAACCTGAGAACGGACGGAAGGGCGATCGAGCGCCACGCTTGGGCGTTGTGTCGGGCGCTTGCTGAGAGGGCGGAACGAAGGATCGGTTGCGTGGGTCGGAGGAGTTGCGCAGTGCTGTAGTGGGTTACGGTAGCTGGTATGGTGGATCGATACCGTACTCTGGAGCGCACGCTGAGTAGAGGAGACGATCTCCTCCGCATCTCTGTCCGCCTGTGAACAGTGTGTGAGAGTACTGTAGGATAGGCGGGGTACGATACCTGAGACTTCTGCGTGGCAGGCACGATGCGGGGCTGGCTCGAAGGCGCCACGTTGGCCCAGGCATCACGCGGTGTGAGATTGTCAGCAGGCGGCGCAGGAGCACTGCAAAATGCGGCGTCGAGAGAGTACGGTAGATTTTTACGGACTACGGTGCTTACCGCGACACGCGGGCGTCCGTGAGTGACTCCGTCTCGTCTGCGGTTCGACAATCGTCCTGAGATTACGGTGGATGAGACAGGTAGAATACGGTAATGGCGATACCCCTTCGAGAAACTCGGACTCCTTCTTGGCAGGGGTGGAGGGAGTGGCTGGCTTATTGTCTTTTGGATCCATGGTTAGCTGAAATTTGAGAGATAGGGGAACAAGGTAAGTAAAGAGAGGTGGGAGGGAGGGGTCGGTCCACCAGACCTTGTAAAGGAACACAAACGCGCGTTTCGGTGTGACCACACGACCGTGCGAGACGAGTAGGGGATATGAAAGTGAAGTGAATGAGCGAAGAAAATTTGAGAAAATGAATCTGCAAATATCTAGGCGAAGAAATGAACAAAGAATATGCAGAAATAATGAAGAAAACAAGATTATGGACCATAATTTATGGTTACTGTAATCGAAAAACATCACTTTATGATCGCCTTCTAATATGTATACCGTACTCCGAGTTAGTCGACTGCGGCCTTCTGCGTTTGTTCCCATTTTGTTTCTAATTTATCGATTTTTGAGCCATACTATTATTAATTGTTCTTAATATTACGCTCATTGCAACCGCCAATATCGATTTCATACTTCGCGCTTGAATTGGGATGTTTTCCTTCAATTTGTGCTCGAAATTTACTGAAACCTTGAATTCACAAGTTCATTTGCAGGTATGGAAGGGACGCAAATCAGTGTGCGCTTCCTCGGCGAGGACGGCAACTTCCTCGGAGAATCGGGCATTCTGCTGCCGTCGACTTCAACGACCAACCAGCTGCAGCTGCTCGCCAATCAACTGCTAGAGGTGAGCAGCACGGCTGTTTTCATTTCATCATTCTCGACCATCAAGGCTTTCTAAATTGCTCAGTGCACGTGAGCTGTAGCTACTTCAGATAGAAGATATAAATTAGCGTGAAAGTTGATGCGAAGCAGCGCTACTTTCTATCTTATTTCTATCTTCTATCTGAAGTAACTATACCCCCACGAACACTGAACATTCATTCGAATTACTGCTTTCTGTACGGATTTCAGGCTATTTTTGCTGTGTAGAAGTGTGTTATCTGTCTCGGGAAACATATTTTCAAAATTCATTCCGTTCAATTTATGGTTTAACTTGCAGACTAGCGATGATCCGGTGCCGATCGCCTTCTTCACTGAGGAAGGCACGGAGATCATCGAGAGCATCGCGAAGAGCGTGGAGAAGATCGATGTTGAGAAGGCGAGTACTAATTACTTTATATAATTTAAGTACAAAAAATCAACAACGATATAATGACGGGAATCGCTACGCTAGCAAACCGGCCGTGTTGATGAGTCCTGCAGAGTAGTCGCTCTGCGGAAGTAAAGCCCTCTTTATTCCGGTTAAACTTTAGCTTTGCCTTTACTACGTCATAACACGAGGAGAATTTCGATTTATTGATTTTTTACTAATAAATTTGAACTGCAGACGATGACGATTGTATACCATCCGCAAGCAGTCTTCCGCGTCTCTCCTGTCACTCGATGCAGTTCCTCTCTGCCGGGCCACGAGCAACCAGTGATCAATGCACTCTTCAGTCCCGATGGAAGGTAGGAGAAGCAACTTTTATTTCTCCGAAGAACTCTACCATTTATGTTTAAATATCCTATCCTTTGTGCCATGCTCACCCAGTGTTTTCTTGTCTCCAGACCTCCACAAATAAAAATATGGGCAAATTACCGAATGCATTCAACCAATTCAATAGCACCTGCCATTTTTGCGTCTCAAACTATGCTTATTCTTAGGTATGATTTATCCTTTCAATCTGATTATCGCTCCGTACCTAGCTTACCTAATTTCAAGACTTTGTGCCTCGCTATTTAAAAAAAGAAATATTATTTACTATTACCTCCTCCAAAAGTATGTAAAAATGTTATCCGGACAAATTGCTAAAAGCATACAATCAATTCAACAGCGCCCACCCTATTTCTCAAACTATGCATATTCTCGATCATGGTTTCTTCTTTCAATCGGTCTTCCACTGCCAAATGTCAAATGCCTTGCAAAATGTCGTTTGTGTTTCGCTTCAATATTTCTTATTGAATATTATAATATTACTTATCATTATTATCTCGACTTGACCCCTTCATGGGTGAAATGGGTTTTTCGCAGGCTTCTCGTGCAGAAATGCCTAAAATCAGTGATGCTCATGAGTCCCGAAATTCGGTAGCGCGGGGAGGTCCGCGGGGGGGTCGACCCCCCGCAACCCCCACTCGTGCGGGGGGGGTCGATAGTACATGCCCCGGGGACATCAGCCATCACATTATTTTGGATCAAATCTATCGAAAAACGCATTATTTTCACCTTTTTACCCTGCTCGGACCCCCCCCCTCGCGGGGGGTCGCCGAATTAGGGACTATGAGCATCACTGCCTAAAATCGCGCGCAGAAGTGCTGCCCAATTTTCAATAAATTTGTCAAAAAAATGGTCAGAAATGCATGAAACATTCAAAATTTTCGTTTGCCGACATGGTCTCAACGCTTTGCAGAAGTGCCTATCTTCGCTAGCGAGTACCTATTTGACCTATGGACCCCTTGCAGGAGTCTCGCCTCCGGATCGGGCGATACCACCGTGCGCATCTGGGATCTGGACACGGAGCTGCCGCTGTTCACGTGCAAGGGACACAAGAACTGGGTACTCATCATCTCGTGGTCGCCCGACGCGAGGAAAATTGCGAGTGCGGACAAGGATGGAAAGGTGGGTGGGGAGAATCGGATCCGCTATTTGTAGACGCGCTGAAACACTAAATCAAGAGGTGTTCGTTAACCAGCGGTTTCATTTCTGACTGTTGCTGATTGTGTGAGCATAGTTCTGAAGATGTGAGCATAGTTCACGGTAGATATTCCAGTTCCATGACGATAATTTAGTAATTAAATTTTAAATGTGTCGTCCAGATCAATCTGTGGGACCCGTCGACGGGCAAGCAGATCGGGAAGACGATGGCTGCACACAAGCAGTGGATCACCTCCCTCGCGTGGCAGCCAATGCATGTCGATGCGAGTTGCAGGTGAGAGCGAGGGTGATGGTGGCAAAAGGGAAGATTGTGGTGTATGAGAAAAAAGGATAATAGTAATTTTCATATTATTATTTTAATATGTGACATTGAGTAAGTGCGGGGCTATTTCTCAACATCGTACCAACGGAAACCATTTTCTGGAAAGAATAAGTACAGTCTGAATCCTGAAAGTGGAGGGAGTATGTGGTACATATTTGTAGAGAGAAAAATGCGACCGTTTCATATCAAACAGCGCTGTGGTGGACGGTTATAGACTTCACCTGAAACTTGGAAATGATGGGATGATGTTGACACAAGAATCGTTTCAGACTGCTCGCTTCCGCTGGAAAGGACGGAGTGATTCGGATCTGGGACACGGCCACGTACTCGGTGGGTGCCTATTTGAAATAATAATTGCATAGTGCTGACGTATTGCGTTGCGTAATACTGATAATATTACATAATGGTGACGTCATATTGATACGATTGCGTACTGATAACATCATATTATCTTCCAGGTGGTGCGGTGCCTGAACGGCCACACGGCGAGCATCACGAGCATTCGATGGGGCGGCGAGGGGCTGATCTACTCGGGATCACAGGACCGAACTGTGAAAGTGTTCAGGGCGGCCGATGGAACGCTGTGCAGAAATCTCACTGGTGAGTTGACCACTTATTGCAAATAGAGGGGATATGCATGCTTATCGTATTCTGTACTTTTGCGATAGCGGAGACGTACTAATAAGAGTTTAAAATGTAAAGGAGTTTAAACTTTTATAAGAAAGAAAACAATGAAGATTTATATCGGGGAGTTTTACTGATGCAACCGATTACGTAGTAATAACGCCATTTGATCGTCTGTATGCATGATTGCAGGTCACGCGCATTGGATCAACACACTGGCGCTGAACACGGACTACGCACTGCGCACGAGTTGCTTCGACCCGAAGACGGGATGTGAGAGGCCTAAGAGCGATCAGGAAGTGGGTGGAAAATATTTTTTTTAATCGTTCCGATATAATACAAAGTTACTCTGATAAATAAGAACAATAGCGGCTAGGGTGCACAAGGAAACGGGCAACTAATAGATACACATTTTACGGGATGTTATAAAAATAATTCGTTGCATTATAATTTTGTAATGGACTGGAAGGATGATACAAAATACTCTTCACTTCACAGGCAAATGATGTTCGTGAAGTTTGTACTACTTTAAAATATTTTTTAAAAAATGTATATATTTGCAGGCCCAAGCACTGGCCCTGAAGCGATACGAAGACGCGAAGAAGATCACGGGCGGAGAGCGACTCGTGTCGGGTTCGTACAAATATTATTATATTATATTATTCATACATGGGCTAGGGTGTAGCCAGCAACAGGACCCTCCCGCTTTTTGCCGAAGACCCTCCCGCTTTCGGTACATGCCGTTACGATCTTGGATCAGACCCTACCGTTTTTTGCTCAAAATCACCAGGTTTTGTCACTGACCCTCCCGCTTTTGACCTGCTGTGATATTATTGAACTAATCATTCATATTGTTTTATACATAATAAGAAAAAAAATTAAATAATTGCAATAATGCAGGTAGTGACGACTTCACGATGTTCTTCTGGAATCCGGCCGAGTCGAAGGCGAGCATCGCACGCATGACGGGACACCAGCAGTTGGTCAACCAGGTACGGTAGGAGAGGGGGAGCGATACGTTAAGACGGATTTGTTGAGGTCGTAGAATAGCGAGAACTTGTAAAAAAAACTTGGAAAACAGCACTATTTATTATAACCTTTGATTAATCGCAGGTGTATTTTTTGTTTACCTTTTTTTACACTATGACACCAGCCTGATGCTTGTTTCGACGCTGATATGAATCGCATATTTAGCAGACTAGTTAATGGGCGAAGATGAAATTCTCTACTACGACAATTACGATTAACTAATTTGTATTTTTCTAATATCAAATATTATTCTAGTAATGGATGATTTTGCTTCCTTGACATTCTCAAAAATTACCAGTCATATTCTAGTTTCCATGTCGATACATGCATCGCATAATTAGCTGACCAGCTAATTTGTAGAAGATGGGATCTTGTAATGCTGCAATTACACTGAATTCATTATATTTCTCTATTACAATAAAGCGATACTGATAAATATTATTATTATTATTATTATTATTATTATTACTATTATTATTGCAATATTATCTGGATTTCAGGTGGTCTTCTCGCCCGACACTCGCTACATCGCCTCGGCCTCCTTCGACAAGAGCGTCAAGCTGTGGTGCGGACGGACGGGCAAGTACATCTCCAGTCTGAGGGGACACGTCCAGGCCGTCTACCAGGTATCCTAGTTATCGATTGACGGCAAAGTAGATAGTGTAGTTATGAATGGACTTTTTTTGAAGAGTCGGACTGGTACAGTAGCAAATTACAACCAGTAAATTTTTTTATCATTGTCGAATTAGCCTCAGGGCAAATATGTCGTTATTTTTATTATTACGCAAAGACGTGGTAAATATTGGAAAAAATCTGCATCAACATACCTTGTAGGCAAGATGAAACAACAATTTGACAGGATTTAAATTTCAAAATCGAATTCATCGAAAGTCTCCTGTCCCAGGTCGCGTGGTCCGCTGACTCTCGCCTGCTCGTCTCCGGATCAGCCGATTCCACACTCAAAGTGTGGGAGATGAAGACGAGAGGACTGTGGTGAGTAAGGGGACTACGATATCGATCGATTGTTGCCGTGTGGAAATACTGTAGTCAGCGTAGGGCGGTACGGTACGGTAGTCAGAGATATTGGATATCGAGCGGGCGTCTGAAACGGAGCCAGAAAATGTGTCACAGCAGCCGTCCGCATTTCTAACAAATGATTGAATCTTGCATAAAATTCGGAGGTCCGCGTGTTGAAATATTCAAAATTCCTTGCCCTTCCAGTGATGCTCATAGTCCCTAAATTCGGCGACACTCCCCGCGCGCGGGGGGCCCGAGCAAATGTGAAAATGTGAAAATAACACTGGTTTCGATAGATCTAATTCAAAATAATGTGATGACTGATGTCCCCGCTGCCTGTACTATGGATCCCCCCGCACGAGTAGGGGTTGCGGGGGGGGGGGGGGGGGGGGTCGACCCCCCGCGGACCCCCCCGCGCTGCCGAATTTCGGGACTCGTGAGCACCACTGTGCCCTTCACTGACCGTGCACATCAGAGCCTGCTTTTGATAAATGTGTTAAAATCCAAATCCAAAAAAATCCACTGGCTGTTAGATGACGGTCTAGTTAACTGCCGACTCCTATGTCGACAATTTAATTCACACGAAACCCCTAACTCCGGCGTAATTCCTCCACTTATAGGAAATCGTTGTGTCTGTCTGTCTGTCTGTCTGTCTGTTTTTTTCCGTACGCGTGACAGACATTTTTTTCGCATTTTCCTTATATTTCGCTTCAAAATCGCGCTATCTTCTCAGATCCTTTTGCATATGATAACTGACCAGAATAGCTTTCAAATTTTACAAAATTTAATTAGCCAAATCCATAGCCAAGTGGGTTACGCGCCAGACTTTGAATCCGAGACCCCCAGGTTCGACCCCCGCCGCGGGCAAACCTTTTGCCGCATTTTTCGCAAGTGCCAGAAACCGTTCTAGCACGTTTTTGAGTACCGTGAAACGCGTTTTCACCTGTTTTGCCGAGTTTTAACCACTTGACGGACTTTTTCGTTTTTTCGCTATAAATCACTTCAAATTCAATCAATCTTCTCAGATCCTTTTGCATATGATAACCCATCTGAAAACTTTTCAAATTTTAGTAAATTAATTTAACGAAATCCATAGCCAAGTGGGTTACGCGCTTGACTTCCTATCCGAGACCCCGGGGTTCGAACCCCGCCGCGGGCAAATCGTTTGCTGCATTTTCCCCAAGTGCCAGTAACCATTCTAACACGTTTTTGAGTAACGTGAAACACGTTTTCACCTGTTTTGCCGAGAAAAATCGAAAATTTCGAAAAGTTTCCAAATGATCCGTACAGCGTAGGGGATCAGAGGAAAAGTGTTTTGCGATGTCGGAAACGTGTTCGAACACGTCAGGGAAATCAGCACACGGTATCCTGCGTTTCCGTTGAGAAATGCTCGTGAGGCTGAGAGCGATCGAAAAAAGTTGCCACGGAGCCATGAAGTGGCGTAGTGGCAACTTTTTTCGATCGCTCTCAGCCTCACGAGCATTTTGCAACGGAATAAGCCAGTACTCTTTCTAGAGATTAACATTCTCCAGCATACTAACCTCCCCCCTGGACTGTACTTGGAGCCGGCTACCAAGTCCACCTCCCGGATCCGAACCTGAAGCCGGCTACCGAGCTCCCCCTGAACCGAGCCTGAAGTAGGCTGCCAAGGTCCCCCTGAACCGAACCTGAAGCAGGCTGCCGAGCTCCCCCCTGGACCGAACTTGGAGCAGGCTACTGAGCTTCCCCTGGACCGAACCTGGAGCAGGCTACCGAGCTCCCCCTGGACCGAACCTGGAGCAGGCTACCGAGCTCCCCCTGGACCGAACCTGCACCCAGAACTATGCATAGAGCGTAGTGTACGCATAGAGCGTAGTGTATTTAACCTCAAAACATCCCGGCTTGTATATTTTTATATTATTTTGAATGGTAATTGAAATTTCCAGGTTCGATCTGCCCGGTCACGGTGACGAGGTGTTCACTGTTGATTGGTCGCCCGAGGGCACGAAAGTCGTCAGTGGAGGCAAGGACAAAGTACTCAAACTGTGGAAGAAATAAGAGCGAATTTTCGATCGATTATTGTTATCCTGTTTTCTCGTTATGGACTTTGTTGGCTACCGTTTCGTTGTTGTTAACGCGCCTCTCGACTACTCTTTTTCAATTGTTAGGCAGTTCAGTAAATTGTTATGTTTGGTGGACGATAAAATCTGAATTTATTGATCCGAGCAGTTTATCGTATCGTTGAGTCCTTATGGTCACACGGCCACGTTGCTATCGATTGATTTTGTGCGAGTGGAAGGAGAGGAGTCGATGTTGCAGGGTTTCGTACTGTCGTGAGAAGTCGAAAGAGACTGGCAGCATAGTCGTGCACCGTAAGTTGTGTTACTGTAAGAGGTGTACGATAATTGCCATGGTGGTGAGTTTATTAGAAAGGCACGTGTTGCACTGTTTTGGAGAGAATTGTGGTATTATTGAACATGATTTTCAAAATCACGTGTAGGCTAAACTCAAGAGAAGCACGCCATAAATATTTTACGGTTCCTTGAGTTTGGAGTGAGTGGATGGTAGGGGTATATGACATAACAGATCCGATGTTACCGCTTTTTCACGGATCTGATCGTAGCTTATACGTATATGTTGTAGTAATTCCAAGCAGACATAAATTTATGCAGCGCGATAAACTACTCGATCCTATTTCCTGATTACCCTCCGTATAGAAATGTAATCAACCACACACTTGTCTGGGCTTTGATCGCGGCAAAGAAAGTTGTGCGGAAGATCCGACTACACTTGCAATTACAATTACTAGAAAGGCATTGAGCGGAGATGCTAATGGTTATGCAATATACACATCAGTAGCATTCAACCCTCATTAGACGAAATTGTTCATCTTTGCACCAAACGGATGAACGGGCTAGAATGCGGTCATGGTAATGCCGGATACGGATTTGCTCGACACTAGAAAAGACTGATCATGGAGATCGATAACACTGATGCGGACTTCCTGAAGCGAAATAAGGTTACGGTATCGATTGTGGCAAAAAGATGACGATTACTTTGTAGCGGAGGAAGGGAACCATTGCTAGGACGGCTCGCCTAGTTGCACCGGATATGGCCAGCAGTAGGACTGGCGGGGACCACAATGCGATCGCGTTGGCATAAGTGTACTGAAAGAACTGGGTTACGGTATAGAAGTAGAGTACAGTATCTTACATAGCTAGCCACTTTCGGTGCTAAGACGGCGTCACCGATGACGCTTGCGTACATCCAGTAGACCTGAAGCACGATTATTTAGCGATATAATCTTATATCGGCTCCGACTAAAGTGATAGGCATAGTTGGCGCGGGGGAACTTAGATCGGTTTTCTGTTTTTCTTTTCTTTTCAAGCATGACGGGAAAACCTGTTCTACCTGTTCTTTTTTGCCTTGAAGTTCACCTCGAACCTTAGTTATATCACACCTCGAATTGATTAAATATCTACCGCATACCTGCTGCGCTGCTTTAACGCCCTGACATATGGTTGAAGTGATGGCGTACAGTGTCTCATTAATCTGTTGCTGACGAGCTTGTTTCTGAAATAAACTAAATTAGTTTTGAAATTTTATATTTGTGCTTTCAAACATTGTATGCTGAGAATCGGTGCAGCTTTGCGATGCACCACCGACTCATTGGGGCGGTGAGAATGAGAAATGCGAGATGAAAGAAGGAAGTGAAGCCTTTCGTGATCTGAAGAGAGTTGCGTCATCACTAGATAATCTTGTATTAATTTGAAGGGGGAAATACTATTGTAACGTAATACAATTCAGACGTTTGGTCTATAATATTATTGCGCAGAGTTGCATAGTATTTAGGCAATGCGTGAATAACTGACCGACCACCATGAAGCGGGCTCGAATATCTTGCACGGCGAGAGGAGAAAAGAGTACAGTGGGACCGGCGAACATGAGAAAGAGTGCCCAGCGGGTACGGTAACGGGTCCAGAACTGTTATTATTTAAATACTATTTTGTATTATGCGGTTATGATGTTGGAAATGCGGGGGGGGTTGAATTTAATTGATTTCCAAGTACTTAGCGGGCTTGCAAGGCATTGCTATTGTAAATGCCGTATGATCATACCTGCGCGTACTGTCCATGTGAGAAAAAATCGGTTACTGGTGTACGGGTCCGCGGCCACCACTCTCCACACCGAAACGTACGGGTCCGCGGGCGACATGGGTCAAATGGTTTTCAAATGGCTAAAGTCGCGTGCAAAAGTGCTCTCAGGCCATAATTTTGAATTTTTCTGCTCAATTTAATCATTAATTAGGCGCGTAAGAAAGGTAGCGATACTCATTCCTCCATCCGAAATGTCGAAATATCAATTTTTTCCACGGGTCACCGGCCTAATTTCAAAAAAAAATTTTCTCCACGGGTCCCCGAAACAGCTACCTGTTTTGGCGCTCAGGTATGCGTATGATTTCATAGTTCAATCTCATTTATTCAAACTGACGCTGTCTGGTGTGTAGATTGCTATGACCCGTGTGAAAATGGTAGCGAATTTTGCTGAAATTTATCATTTTCAATTAATAAAGAATTTGCAATACCGAACGTGTGAGTAGTGCCGAAGATGTGCGAGCCATACTCGAATAGCAGGACTGGGTATTCTGCACGAATAATTATTAGAGTGCAAACGCTGCGCATTGCTAATTGTGTGCGGTTACTGTAGGGGCCTTTTTCTATCGATCCCTTTCTGGCATCTAAATGGGAGGAAATGGAACGCACCCCATCGCTTCGACAGTATTTTATACTGCATGCTGGCTTTGAACGGCAGGAGAGCAACGATGTTGGCGATTCCAGCGATTCCTTGAATGGTTTTACTATACACGGAAAAAGATCCAGGGCTCCTCGACGAAGAGTTTTGAAACTCCGTATACGCAGAGCGAGAGTTTGAAAGTCTCATCTGCGAGAAAGCGCACGAAAACAAGAAATCTGCTCTCTCTTTTTCGCACACTCTCGCATATTAGTGTTTCAAACTCTCCATCTGGACATATCAAGACTACATTTTTTTATTTGTGATTAGGTCAAGTAGTGTTCTTCTCACAGCTAGTTCGTGCAGAAATTCCTAAAGCTGCTCGCCTACTGGCTCCGAACAAAGTGCGGAATCACCAGTCTCGCCAGCGATAACCAATTTGACCTATGAGTTTCAGCTTCTATTGGTTAAATTAGAGTTCTAGTTCCACCTCACCAACTGCGAGAAAGAAAGTGTAGTACGCCGACTTCAGTTCGTTATTGGGGCTGCGCGCAATGGCGACTAGCAGCAGCGCGTAGCATGCCGAGAGAGCGGGCTCGATAATGTATTGGTATACGGTATCCATGTTAATCGTGAACTGAGCCATGTCAAAAAACTACGGCAAACGGGTGGATGGGAGGCTAGATCTGACGACGCAGGAAAGAAATAGAGAGTTACTAACTGCGCTTGAGTAAAGTTTGTTAGCGCCGCAAATGTCTGCGAATGTGTAATGTCGGTGAATTTGTAGCCTACTGCGAGAGAGAAGGTGATCATGCGCAAAGGTCGACGTCTATGTAAAAAAAACAATGAAGTCTTCCACTTTTTTTGCATTTTCAATGCCTTTAAAAAATCCTCACCCATTTTTCTACCCACCTTGTCGACTCATGTTCTGACGTTTCACAGTGTATAGCATAATTATTGTTATTGAATTTTCTGCATACGAGGATCTTTTACGATCATGAAAATATTCAAAGCGTAGTTGAAATGTTGTATTCACTCTGCTAATGGAGTGAATCGAAACACTAATAATAAAAAAAAACATGAATTTTCTGATATTTTTTTCGTTGCAGAATGAAGAAATCGCAGCAGCACGAGTGGCGAAGTCACGGGAAGAAGACGAAGAATGAGAAGAGAAGCATCGATCGATCGATAGGAACGCCGCCGCCTCCCGCCACGCCCGACGGACCAAGCGAACTGGAGGTATACTGTAGGAGGGACTACGGTAGATCCAATCGGGTGAACGGTAGATTCTCTATCGATTGTATCCTATATCTTCTACATAGTTGTATGGGGCCAAAAGTTGCACAGCTTTAAAAAGTCGTTGAGTAGGCGTACTTTTATTTGTTACCAATTTCTTATAGCTATGCGTTTATTCTATTGCCGCCAAACCCTTCCCAGGTGCATCAGATAATAATTATAAATTAATATATGTATTTTCGAAGACGAGAAAAAGAAGATGAATATGTGTGCTTTCAGTCGGATCTCTCGTCGCTGTTCTCTAGTGGGACGAGGAAAGATCCGGAGAGCAGGAGGGACTCGGCGGGCAGCCTCACATTGGAACTCACTCCATCCAGCGGCAAAATTGGCATGATCATCTCCCCTCGGGTGTCCAATCTGCCCCCTCGGACAATTAGCGTACGTATGAATCTATAACTGGCAATTGTCGATCTCATTATCGCTTTGGCCCATTGATTTTCCATCGATTTCATGCATTTTGATGATATTCTCGGTGACATTTCTTTCCTAAGACCTTATTATTCGCGAAATATGCACGGCGTCTTCAACGTCGTCAGACCTCCCATTCGATTCCCAGTGATCCCGAATAGCGTCTTGATAAACGGAATATAAAATAAAAACAAATTAGTGGAGATATTGCGTTAAAATATTGGAGATATTGGAATGTAGACATTGTTTTTGCAGAAAGTGCACCAGAAGCGGCTGGAGGCACTGAACAATCCGAGAAGCAAAGAGGAAGAAGAGGAGAAACAGGGAAAAGAGAGGAAACAGGGAGAAGAGAAGAAAAAGGAAGAAATGAAGAAATATGATGAAGCGATGGCGAAGATGGCTGCGAATAGGGAGAAATTTGTGAAGAAGAAGAACGAGGAGAAAACGGAAAAGAAGGAAAATGGTGAGAGATTTGCCTTTTGAATTTTGAAAGGGACGTGGATTATCCACGGTGGATACTCAAACATTTTTGCCTATCTTGATCATAAATGTAATACACGGACAATGTCCGTGAACATATTTTTGAAGGATACAGTTTTGACACTCGAAAAGCATCTAGAAATACGGGAAAGGATGAGTTTAGGAGGAATAAAAAATCTGACCAGTTTTTGGGATTTGAACTATAGTTTCAGAATTTTACGTGAATTCTGGCCAGTTTATATATTTCATATATTTTGCAATAAGCCGTAGTGTACGTGGGACGATGATGCATGATCTTGGTCCATCTTTCCGCCCTTCTTTCGCATGTTTTCCCTCAATTGTACAAGTGAAAGGGCGGGCGCGGGAATTGGTATACTGGTTGCATGAGAAGTGCGTGTGAAGAAGGAAGAGAGTAATCGACACGCACGTTTGGGTACGAAAGATAAGAGGGGGGGGGGCGAGAAAGTCACGCACTCTCTGCTTCGTGGTTTATCTGGTGAAGCACGTTTTGGAACTGAAGGCAAATGTTTTTCCTTTTCTCTCTGATCGATCGTACCTAGAGCTTAGCCGAACGGAACCAGACGTGTTAACTAAAGAAGTATTGAATACTAGATTAAGGAGAGTTGACGCACTACTAGTTTTTTAATGTTTAATATATTTAATATATGCACATAATATTTGCAGCAGCCATTCCGACCCGTGCAGCCGAATCGACGCCCAGTCAGCAGCGAGTGAAGAAACTGAGCAAACGGAAAGGTGAGTGATTTATTTGATCATGAATCTGACCTAGTAAATAACCTAAGAATGGACTACAGTATGCCTCGTATTCCATAGCTTACAGTACAATCGATTGATCGATTGATTGATTGACCGACATGATCGATTGATTGCAGCGAAGGGTCAATCGGTCAACGGCGCTGCACCAGCGGTGGGAGAGGAGGAGAGCGGTGAGTATTGTTACTTTTTTTCCATAAAATCATTTAAAACGCACAATACGCAGTGCGTAACGCAATATAATGAGGTGCTTTTTTATGTTCGGTTTTGTTTTTTATATGATCGGGCATATTTTCAGAATTGGAACAGTAGCATTTCGATTCTAAATTATCAGAGATTGAAACGGGAATTATGCTGGGGATTTGGCGAATTACTGAGGGTCACCAGATTATGCATTTGGCCTGTTACTTGCATTCTTTCGTTCGCGTTGTAAGCGCTCTTAAAAGACACTAGTGCCAAATAAACTATCATCCATCTCAAGCGAGAAAGATACGTGTGTTTAGACGAGGAAGAGAGCGCGAATTGGAAATTCCGGAAAATTGAATAGCTTCATTTAGTAACCCGCTATTGTTCTAGTGGTAGTTTCTTTTATTTTCCTTTTTTTCGCTTCTTTGATTATGTAACATCCTTTTCGGCGAATTGAATAAATATTATATTGTTACAGACGAGGAGGAAAGCGCAAATTGGACATCGATGCGACCCTTCGTGCCCCTCCAGAAGAATGGAATGGGGGAAAAAAGTAATATTTTTTTTGTTATTTTATTTTTTTAAATAAATAATTATTCGCTTGCTACTTAACTGTCAAAATTTGACTATGTTTTGCAGGTGCTGTTAAAATTTTAGAAATTTTAGATCGATGTCTTGAAATTTATTAAGTATTTTTTTTGTTTCAGGCGACAAGAAGCAGCTCAAGTCTGACAGAAAACGTGAAAAGCGGGAGGCGGAGGAACGAGAACGGCGAAACTCGGTGACTACCGTACTCAGCTATCCTCCGGCTACCGTATCCCAAGAGAAGACTAAGGAGAAGGAGGGCAGCCAAGTCGCCAAGCCCGATATCGTTCCCACCGTATCAAGCCAGCCCCCATCTACCGTATCAAGCCCGCCCTCCAGTACTACCGCAGTCGGATCGGAGAAGAACGAGAAGTACTCCAAGCATGGAGCCGTCAAGAATTTTGTCGATACCGTACCCAGTCAGTCCTCAACTAGTGTATCTCGTGAGCCCTCTTCACGACTCGCCACCGTATCCCGTGAGCCCTCCTATCGACCCGCTACCGTATTCAAAACTGGGCGACCCGCTACCGTATTTCAAACTGGGCGACCCGCTACCGTACGCCACGCAGATAACCACCTTAAGTATGGCAAGAATGGCGTCGCCAAGCCCGTTCACACGGTATTCTACGATTCTTCGCCGGAGAAGAAAGCTGCGAATAATGACGCCGTTAAATCTCCCGTAAAGCCGATCGATAGATCAACGGAGGAGTCGTCGCCGCGACGAAGCAGAAGACTATCGGAGAGTAGCAGCCTGCAGCAGACGGCTGCTGCATCTGCAACGCCGCCCCCTGCTGCAACCCCGTCGAGGCATAATGGAAGGGTGACGAGGTGAGAATGCGTTTCATCGGTTAATAGTAGTTTTGAGGTCCGGATTGTCGACATTGGATTGAAAATGGCTTCAGAATACTTAGGAACGGAATTATTATTATCCGTGTGTCGTCCACTAGTGGCCTTTTGCTGTGGCGATGTTTTATTACAATATGATTTAAATGTGTTTCTCGATTGCCTAATGATTACGCAATCTCAGAGATTCGTCGCCGGAGGTCTCGTCGACGTCCTCCGAATCGAGTGACGATGAGAGGGCAGAGGAGCGGAGGAGGAGCAAGAAGGTGGTTGTGAGACCGGAAGTGACGTCATCGATCAGCAAGCGTGACACGGCCGTCACGGCGTCACCGGCCAAGAACGATCCGCCATCGAAGACAGCAACACCGTTGAAAGAGAAGCGTGCGAAGGAGGAGGAGGAGAAGGGAGGCGAGGAGGTATGGTAATAGTTTATCATGGCAATCACTTGATTTTTTTTAAAAAATTTACAGTGATATAGAATAAATTGTGAGTGCGTACATGATGGGTACGATGTCACAACAAGGGCGACAAAGTGATTTGTTGAAATTCTAAAAAAATATTATGCTGATATATTGGGTTTTTAGTAAGCCGGCATAACCAGTGAGCCCCGGCAGCGTAGTCGCTTGTCGACGTAAAGTCCTCTTGATTCCCGTTCAACTTTATTTTTACCTTTTTTTCAGGTGGTTAAAGAAGAGAAGAAAGAGAAGAGCAAGAAGAAGAAAAAGAAGAAGAAAGACAAGAATACAGTGCGTCCCTCGACAGATCTGCTGAGAATGGTGGCTGAGCGACTAGCGAATGGGCATGGATTGATGGTGTTCAGGTGAGAGATTGCAATTAGTACAGTAATCGGGTATTCTGTTAATGGTGTTGGTATTCATTAACGGTGTAGGTGAACTTGTAATTAGTACTAACTAATTAGTAAACGGGTAACGTTAATTTAGTGGTTAGATAATAATTGTGAAGAACCTCGATGCTTGCAACTGTATTTCTGAATCAGGAAGATTGCGGTTTCATGCACGGCATTTTGTAATTAGAAAATCTAATCAGCGATTTATGCTCCAGCTTGTGTTTAACACAATTAAGTAGGACGCTATTTCTCTGGGCAATTGCTTTTTTTTAAAAGTTAATGAGTGGTAAATATGTCACCGGAATTTCTGAATGAATTTAATATCACTCCAATCAGATTGATCTCCTCCGAGACGCGACGGATCGCTGAGGAGCAATTGAGAAGAGTGGACGATGTACTGCATTTAGAGGAGTTTGACGATGAGGTACAATAGACGTGTTGATGGGCACGGTAGTGTGGTAGGACAATATGGTGATCAATAAATGGCTAAAACGGTGCAAGGACGAACACGGTGGTTTGGTGTATCCGTATGGTGATAAATAAACGGCAAGGTACGGGTCAGTGCTTCCGAAGATGAACATGTTTCAATTTCACTAGAGTACGATTAAGTAACGTTAATTCTGTTATTTGAAATTATGTGGATTACGGTAGCTATAGATACGGAAGGAAGTATTATGGATTATATTCATTGGTATCAGTGTTTTCCACATTCCCGAAATACGGAGACCCCCTCGCGCGCGAGGGGGTCGCGCAAGTTCGGATGTAAAAATAACATTGTTTTCGATGGATTGCATATAAAATAATGTCATGACTGATGTTCCCTTTCCCTGTAGTAAGGATCCCACAACACGCCTAGTCGATGCGAGGGGGTCAATTTTTCGGTATCTGAAAATTTCGAGAACCGTGAAAATCACTGATTGGTATTGATCGATAATCGGATTGCAGAATGCGTTCACGCGCGACGACATGACGGAGTGGTGGGAGCAGCGACGAGAGGTCGAGGATGAGACGGTCTCAGAGGGAAAGGTACGGTAGATATGGGGGAAGTACGGTAGGTAATGAAAATTGATTTTCTAAGCGGTTGGAATAGATCGTTATCCGTGTGGGTGCTGTCATTGATTGATATAGCCGTTAGAGTATTGTAACATTTCCAGAATATTGTAGTTCCGGTATCCATGTACCTCTCCTCCTTTCTTCTAATATCTTTTGTTGTGTTTGGCGATGTTTGTACATGTTGTCGCACTCTTTTGGTTTACTGAAAGAGTGATACTGTGATTATCCAATCTCTGCTCATTCAGGAGACGCTCTCCCACACTCAAATTTCTGCCTATCTCAACATGCGAAAGGTTGAGAAGCGATTGCTGACGGATATGGATGGAGGGCTGTCGAATCCGAGGAATGCAGGTGGGAATAATAATAATTATTATTATTTATTCATTTATTATTTTAGCGAAATACCACCTTATTGGTGATGTAAGAAGAGAATTTAGGCTACACGTTTTAAATTGATAATTCTCACATAAAAGTTTGTTTAATAGGATAACAAACTAGCATTGTCGGGTAACGTACCATTCAAGCATTGCATGATTGAAAAACTTGGAATGGGACGTCAATTCAGACTCATCAGTGCAGCCGTCGCAGCTGCTGCAGCATCCGCTGGCTGCAATCGATGCATCCTGTCTGCTGCACGAGTCGCAGACCTTGGCTGCGACCAGACTGCTGCAGCACGGTTGCAAGCGGCTGCAGGAGGTCTGGCTGGGACACTGCAAGGTTAGTTTACTCTCGCTCATTTCATGTCGACGTTCCTATATGCCAGATTCAGCAAGAGTGTGTGCTTGGATTGTTAAACAAGTACCGATACTAAAAAAAGAATGCCCATTCCGGCTCTCCTTACTACTTTCTTATACTGAGCTTACTGAAAATTTAGTAAGTTTAGAGTATCACTAGCGGTATCCTAGTCCCGAATAAAACGAGCGAAATGGGCAGTGCCATCATCGCCAATCTCCTAATGATGTCGTAATAATTACTTCTGCAGTCTAAACTGGTGCGAGAGGTGCCGCGACTGGCGGCGATCGAACGATTCGAGCACCGACAAGCGACGATGGAAACACTCGACAAACTGCCCCTGCTGCAGATGACGGTGAGGGTTACGATAGATTACGGTAGGGTTGCGGTATTGATGAGGTTACGGTAGGTTTACAATATACATGTTACATTCGAGATTCCCCTTCTCCTCATTTGAATTTTGAAAATATATTTCATTGACAATGCCATCTCCAATTAGTATTCAAACAAGGCGCATCTGGGATACATTCGCCCTTCACATGCTGCGCAAATATTGTGCGATAATTTGCGTTCTTTGCTCGCTTTAAAATAAGAACTATCGTTCATGTAAACTGGAGAGAGAAAATAACTCAGTTATATTTCTAGGCGGATACTTGTTGCAACTCTCCTTCAATAATAGTATCCCTGTAGCGCGGCGATGTTTCCTTCAACACTTCTACAATACATTAGACATTATGACTTGGACCAGATGTGCGATCATTTCAATCCGGAGAGCTCTTAGCTAAATTAATATGAATTTAATTATTGATTGATTACTCTATTTCCTCTCTCAGGAGCTCCGTCTCGACATTGTGGATGAGAGTGTGACGGCAGAGGGGCTGGCCGACCATCTCGTCAATTGCCAGCAACTGAGAGCACTCGAGTTGAATGTCGCCCCGACCGGAATCGTGTGAGTTTATCTAATAATAATTTTTAAAAATATTTACGCCCGAAGCGCAATATGATTTTTCATTTGGCAAGAAATAAAGAGAAGATATGGGGAGGGGCTCAGATTTTCACTTGAGCTGACGGAGGTCTCCGGATATAATATATATAATCCGATATATTTACTTAATGAACGGCACTGATGATAACCCGAAACGCGTCTGAACAAATATATTTCATCCAACCCTTCATTTTCATGGCTATGATTCAGCACCCACAGTAATGTGAGTTGCTAGTGTGGTGAAAAAATATATATTCAGAAACCTGGTGGAAACTCGCTTCATAGCGTTGATAATTATCATTCCGTGCGTTACTTTTGTTGTTTTCGATACGATTGGAGATACGACAAAAAAACAATTTTAATATTTCAAAGAAGACATAGAAAATATACCCCGTGAGGTTTTTGGTTCTATTGGAACAACCCTGGGCGGAGTTGCATTTGTGCGGCATTGTAGGGAGGTGATGCTCTAGCAACCCGGAAGAAACTGGTTTCGTAGAGCAATGAAGATGATGGCAAACTTTTCTTTGGCAATTCCGTAGATGTTGATTCTATAATAAATATTATTTTTGTTGCTATAACTGAATATTGAAGCGCTACGATAATGAGAACATGCAATTGTAACAATTATGTCAAGTGATGCATTGCTCACCCGGAACAATCTCGTTTCGTAGTGTCCATTTACACGGAACATTTCTGCCTGTATCAATCGCATACTCGCTGATACATCAAACCATTCATGGGCAGCAGGGGGCAGGGGCATTGTGCGAATTGGGGCTGGAATTTTTCGGGGCTCTGTGCAAAAGTCAAATAGTGAAAAATGTAGAGCTCATTTCACTTTTTAAAAAAAATAATACGGCTCAGGAGCTGTGTGCAAAAGTAGTAGGCGATCGGGGGCTAGCTGCAAAAGGCCTCGGATAAGTGCTGCCCACATGTGCATCAAACAAATTCCTATACACAATTGCAGCGACGGGAACACGTCGACGCACTACGCGCTGTTCACGCGACGCTGCTACGATAGAGAGAATTACACGGACGATCTGGAGTGGATGGTGAGGAGGAGGGCAAGAGGAGGGAAGAAGTTTTTTACTGATGGGGGGTATGACAAGATTTAACCTTGTGGAACAGTTTTTGTCAGTTAAATTCAGCCGCACACTTTGTGGGAATGTACAGATATGTTTCAATGCGGTAATAGAATTAGATTTGAGTTGAGTCTTTTTGAGTCGAAAAAATGGAGGAAATATGAGAGACTAACGGAGCGGATCGAAATAGTGCTGGCAGTTGATGAAATTTCCGATTGAAGATTGACAACATTATGTTGTAGTGCATTTGCAGAGAGTTACGACTGTGCCATTCCGGAAGTTCAAAAATGTTTCTACGCCTCAGGGCAAAAATATTGGTAGTTGTGACGTCACAAATCTTTTTCTTCAAATCGAATGGAATCTTTACGATTATTATTGCAATCGATAGCCCATCGAAATACAACTATTTTTCACTTTCGAAACTTTTTTGATGTTCACTCAGCCGAGTTATTCATCAAAAATAGTCTCTCCCTTAATTTTTAATTCTCCTCGAGGTCCTGCAAAATTTTCCCTTGTTCTACTACATCGCACAGCAGTTGCATACAATCTATGAAAAATAGAGAATTTAAAAGTTTCTGGCAGGAAGTCAAATACGGAAAAGTATGCAGAAAATCTCAATAAAATCAGTTGTCAATGAGCAAAAGCATAAGCCGTCCGCCTCCGAAGAACTAAGTGCTCTCATCAAACGGTTTAATATTTGAGAAATATTTGAATTCTTTCGCATTTTTTCACTCTCAGTGTACGCTGATGTTACCAGAAACATCGCACACGCAAACTGAAATGAGAAATAAGGCAGTTAACACGAAATTTCGCAAATACTGCGTTAATCGAGAACTGATTTTATTCAGATTTTCCGCATACTTTCTCGTTTTAACTTCCTGTCAGAAACTTTTAAATTCTCTATTTTTCACAGATTGTGTGCAACTGCTGTACGATGTAGTAGGACAAGGGAAAATTTTGCAGGACCTCTAGGAGAGGTAAAAATTAAGCGAGAGACTATTTTTTGATGAATAACTTGGCTGGGTGAGCTCTGATCAAAAAAGTTGCGAAAGTGAAAAATAGTTGTATTTCGATGGGCTCTCGATTGCACTAAGAATCGGAGAGATTCCATTCGGTTTGACGAAAAAGTTTTGCGACGTCACAAGTACAAATATTTTTTGCCCTGAGGCATAAAAGCATTTTTGACCTTCCGGAATGGCACAGTTGTACCTCCCACGAAATACACTACAACATAGCGTTGTCAGTCTTCAATCGGAAATTTCGTCAACTGCCAGCTTCCTGAAGAAATATGTCGACCCACTCAGATAATTTCTCATATGTGTTTCGCTTGGATTTTGTACATTTCGCTTGTTTAAAAAAATCCTTAAATGCACATTTTAAATCAACTGCAGGTACCGAATGTGGAGGAGGGCGAGCCGGACCCGATCACGCTGTGCACGCCCTCACTCGAGCATCTGGCGACCAATGTGGCCAATGTTAAGGTGAGAGGACAAAATTGAGATGATACCCGGTCGTTTGTGGTTTCGCGAGTGCTTGAGTTGTGGAGTGCGCCGACAGATTACAATGTCGTCACAATGCACGTCAATAATTATCAATTTTCTCTCAATATGCTCTCGTCTTGGAAATGCCACCATGAGTGAAACTAGTCAATCGATATTTGCCTAAGTTAAATAGTTCTCTTTAACTCTTTATCTACAGTTATTGTGGCAACTGCGTGACTCGACTCTTCTCCTCCGTCATCTTCGATCGCTTCGCGTCGGCACACTGAGCAGAACGAAAGAGCTGATCACGAGCAGCGAACTGTTCTGTGACACGAAGGAAGCACGACGATATAAGGTACGGTAGTCCGGATTACGGTAGCCAATATAAGAAGATACAGTGTCTGACCTGGAAAAGGGGTACGGCAGATGACGTAGTATTGATTGTGGAGAGGAATAGAGGCACGGCGGTATAAGGTAGGGTAAGCGGGAGCGATACGGTAGATGAATCAATTATTTATTGTGGAGGCGGAAATATCAAACTATGGTAGTTGACGCGGAATAGATTGCCAATGCAAGAAGGTATTTTATCTGACCTGAAAATGGATACGGTGGATGGAGAAGCATTGATAGTGAAGGCGAATAGAGGCATTATAGTGGATACGGTGTGTGAGATGTGCGGCAGAATGATACGATATTTACCAAAGTTGGATGACGGAATACGGATATTCTATTTTTTTTTGCAGCCGCAAGGTTTCTTCGCGCTGCGCGACGCGTACGAGACGGAGCTGGAGAGTGTTACGGTATGATTTGAATTGAGTAAATTCGCGCTTTTGCCCTGAATCACGGCGAAATATCGATCGATAATTGCAGCTGCGACTGGGCGATCGTGTGGGCATGTGTGGGCTGCGTCGAGACGTCGCGACGATCTTTGAGTCGATCGGAGAGGTTGGTTTTGAAAGATATACCAAGCTTAGCATCCAAAAGAACGATGCTATGGTATTACACTATCGTTGAAACCGGGAGTTGACAGGGTGCGGTAGTTCATGAATTGTCTTCATTGAATGACCCACACCATGACAGTTATGTAGTCGCAAATAAATACCAATATAGTGTGATCTACTTGCTAGATCACTTTCGAAATAAAGGATGTGTGTTTGAAATCCACTGATTTGCGTCAATTGGGCCTTGAAAAAACAATCGAATTCAGCTGCCCCCTTCGCTGCGTCGCTTCTCCGCCTCCTTCTTCTACAACCAGTTTGCGGGCGTTTGCGCGCCGTTCAGGTGGGTGTTAGAAAGTTGACCTACAGAACTCCTCTCGGGTAAACTAATCTACGCTAGCCCGGTTACCGTATACCAACCTACAGTATCCATTGCAGGCGGTGGACGGGCGAGGAGGCGGAGTGCGCCCCGGACACTGATCACATTGGCGTCGAGGAGATACATCTCCACTTTGAGCGAGCCTTTGATGTGGGTTACTGTAGATTAGAGAAGAACTGTAGTTATTGATTTTGAGTGGAGATTGCTGTTCTTTGAGTACTGTATTGATTGATTGTGTTACAGCTGCGTGGATTGCCTCTGCTCCTGTCTCGGGCGCTGAAGACGCTCTCGATTGCTGTCCATTATGAAAATGAGGAGGATGCGAAATGCGTCAGTTTGCGATGATTTATAGAGTCAATACGGTAATAGTATACCGTGCACAAAACGTGCAACATTTTGACGTAGACATGCGAAATCTCTGTTGTATCTATTCTTGTGTACATTTCTAAAAATAAGAAACTCGTGCGATGTTTGAGTGTTACAGTATGCTGTACGTATTGACTTATCAAATTACAGCTCGGCTCGTTGCTCGAGATGCTGCCAGCACTGGAGAGACTGGAGAATCTACAAGATCTGCACATTCAGGTACGGTACTTGCATTCTATCGGTTATCGATCCACTACCAACCAATGATTACTGTAGGTTCACGCACCACCACACGCTGTCGGGACTGTCCCGTGTGTCTAGTAGCCGAATGAACGGTTTCCGGATTTACATCTGGATCCGGGCGTTAGGCTGAAAGCGCACGTTGAGATACAGCGAGCGCATGGTGCACACTTTACTGTTGTCGCGCCCGCGCGAGTTGTGTCGCAGGTCGGGGGCGCGGTATTGGCAGAGAGTGTACTGTAACGGGAGGAGAAGGACAAGTCTTGACCCGACCGTAACGGCGCACGCTCTACCGTAGCCCGCCCTTGATTCATAAAACCGGAGCGCTTCACAGAATTATCGATTGGGATAGAAGTCGTCGTGGTCTCACGATGACTGTTTTCCCATGAGAGACTTTTGTGGCGCTCCCCCGGGGTCTCTGAGCGAGTAATGTTGCCAAGAGAAGCCCCGCTAGGAAGTTAATCTGTTGAAGGCGCGAATAGGTTAAAATTGCCACCATAGTTAAGTATCCTAAAAGGAGATATTCCGGCTGCGCATTCTTAGAATAGAATCAAATTAATTTAGTTTTGCGTTTTGTGTGGAGTCTTCCAGTTGTCTAGGGGTTTCCAAGGCAATGGGGATGTGTTATAGCAAGTGGCATGTGCGTTTCTTGTTTCACGCGGATTATCTTGGAATGGTAGCATGCCTGGTTGATATTAGTAAACCCGATGAATTTGTTAACTGAATCCCAATGTGCCACAATTAGGTGGAAGCCGAAATTAACTCATTGAAAAACACGGTAGAATTTTCACTATAGTTCTCACCAGCAAATCGACTTCACAATTTTTACGAAAATGCATTAATGTTTCCTTTCAATTCATCCAAAAATTTAAAGTGAAAGTATGAGGAGTGTGTAAACGTTTCCTGCGATGATTGACCACGTGAAAATTAACATGGGTGTTTCTAGTTGCACAATAGTTGTAAATAGCCGACTTTTCAAGTCGTGCAATGTTCTGGCGACCTACACCAAAGAGACCAATAACCGTTCCATACGCAGGTGTGGGGCGTGCGATGTCTGCAGCCGGTGGTCGCAGCTGTCGCAGGCTGCAGCCAGCTTGCTGCACGACTCACGCGACTCGCCGTTGCTGCATACCCCGTCGATGACGCATTCTTCGAGGTAAATTTTGATTGCGTTTTTTTACTCGGAACAATTGTGATTTCGGAAAATTAAATGAAAAAATGTTTAACCAAGTTTGGCTGCCTACGATCGCAAACTACGGAAAATCTCACTGCAACGAAATTTCCGAGCCACTTACAACCCATCGGCTCTCACTAATTTAAAAGCCGATACTTAATTTATTCAATTTATAGACGGACTCTGCTCCCTCATGGATTCGATCGACGCTCACCTCCTTCCCTCTGCTCGACTCACTAGGATTGCACACTGCCGTGCTGGCCAGACTCATTCCAGAGGAGAGGAGGAGTGGTGAGGGGCTGGTTATTGATTAATAGGGTACTTTGACATTTATAAAAGTGATCTAGAGGATAGACTTATTTGATAGGTAATGATTGATTAGGCATTTTGACCAAAAAGTGTTCCAATTGATAAGATGACAGTCTTTGTTTGTTGGCACGCATGCTTGATGTTTCATGATTGTGATAAGACATTCACGGTATTTCGATATCAATATTCTCGATATGTATGCCTCTGAGCAATTCAAATATCCCTGGGCTGTAGTGGCGCATTTCATTTTGTATTCTTTAAAAAAAATATATATTAAATGGAAATTGATTCGCGAATTGAGGGCAACCGAATTGTGTATGCCATATTCCCCATGCGCTCACTGGATGTATTTCTGTTTCGCCGTTCTTTTAAGAGATGCAGTTCGCCTTTTTCTTCACTATGATACTTTGGTATTGAATATTGGCAATCATTCATCCCACATTCAGGCTACTCGTGGCGCAACGGACTGGCGTGGTTGGCGAACGAGACGCTGAGTGGCGAGAAGCTCGCGCTTTCCCCGCGCGCCGATCGCGTCGAGCTCGCGGCCGCCGGCGCGCTGCCCGCACTCGAAGACGGCGAGGAATACACGATAACGCCGCACTGGGAGGTACGGTAGACGACAGGATACGGTAGATGAAAAACTATCGATTTTAGGTCGACTATGATGCAGAAGCGCTCGTGTTGTGTGATGAGGAGGAGGAAATGGAGGGGATACCGGGTATTGATTGATTTATCATAACTATACTGTAGTAGGAGTGGTTACGGTTAGGTGTCAAAACGTCCTCCTTGAAAAAATGTGTTCACGTACTTGTCCGAATATAACTAAATGTATGGTTACGGTAGACAACAATTCTAGATCGAGTTGTAAAATGTATGTGTACGGTATCGACTTCATTCAGATACTTCGTACTCGCGCCACGGTGCCGAGTCATCGGAGGATGACTTCATTACGGATGGAGAGGATGAGGAAGTGTGTGCATGTTTTATTTTTTTTTTAAATTTTACTTAGTATTTATTGATTAATTTTGTACCTTGGTTACAATAGAAAAAGGCAACTACACGCCTACACACTATGATTGACCTTACCCATAGGAAAGAAAGGAATGAATTAATTGAATTAGTCGGCCAATTCGAATAATTTTTAAAAAAGCTAATTTTTAGTAAAATATTTTAATCTAAATTCTCTACAGGAGCATGGAGGGGATGAATTGGATGTGATGGAGGAAGGATTGGAAGAGGAAACGGAGAGAATTGAGAAGAGAGAGAAGAGAAGGGATGAGGTACGGTAGATCAGGGGAATGGGATATGGTAGATGGAGAGGGACTGAAAGGGATACGGTGTCACGAGTGATGCACCCGGCTAATAGTGGTTTCAAGGGGAAGATAAGAAAGAATCAAAATAGATTCTGTGATAACAGGGGACTCCCTAAAAGCCGACTTTTAGGGACTTTTACCAAAACCGTCGGCCGACCTCCAAAACATTATTTCTGATGCAGATTTAATTTCTAAAGATGAAAATGAACCGGAAGTGGTCCGCAAAATGAGTTTTCAAGTTCAAAAATTTTTTCATGAAAAAAATATTTTTTCTCGATTTTTTAAAAATGAATCAGGAACTCATCCTTGACGGTTATATTCATATTTCATCACCAGAAACTGTTTAGAAATTGATTCATTAGCATTGCACGTCCATGAACATGAGCTATCTGATGGTTCGCAGCCGGCCGCCGGCTGTCGGCCGACTTTTAGGGACTTTTACCAAAACCGTCGGCCCACCTCCAAAACATTATTTCTGATGCAGATTTAATTTCTAAAGATGAAATGAACCGGAAGTTGTCCGCAAAATGAGTTTTCAAGTTTAAAAAAAATGTTCATGAAAAAAAAATTTTTTCTCGATTTAAAAAAAAGGATCAGGAACTCATCCTTGACGGTTATATTCATATTTCATCACCAGAAACTGTTTAGAAATTGATTCATTAACATTGCACGTCCATGAACATGAGCAATCTGATGGTTCGCAGCCGGCCGCCGGTCGTCGGCCGACTTTTAGGGACTTTTACCAAAACCATCGGCCGACCTCCAAAACATTATTTCTGATGCAGATTTTTTTCTTTCTAAAGTTAAAAATGAACGTTGAAAAAAGTTGAAAAGTTTAAGAAAAAAAATTTTTCCAATGTAATAGTCAATGGCTTTTGAGAAAATATTGTTTTAGTCTGAAAATTACACTTTTTCCAAGCAGTTTTGCTTTTACAAAAACAACAAAAAAAAGTTCACAGTTATTCTTTAAAGGGACCTGGCACTGCAAAATAAGTTATTTTTATTTTAAAGAAAATTCTTTTCCGAATAGAATGCAAAAAATCGCATATTTTTACGATTTTTTTGAAAGGAGTTATGATTTTTTAAAGATACTCTCGTACCGGGCATTACTGTGTTTAGCGCGCTAAACACCGTAGCGCCCGGTACATCAACGCAAATTCCGAACTTTGAAAAATCATAACTCCTTTCAAAAAAATCGTAAAAATATGCGATTTTTTGCATTCTAATCAGAAAAGAATTTTCTTTAAAATAAAAATAACTTATTTTGCAGTGCCAGGTCCCTTTAAATATTCTAAACCCGCATTCCAACTTGCACCTGATCGGAAAATGAAGATATTTGTATGACAATTTTTATAATGACCGGCATATCAAATTTATATTTGAATTATAGTAGGCTAGTTTGATATTTGAGATCGACGATGCATTATTGAATTATGAGTGTAAGGCACAAGTTTGGTCCCAAATTAGTATGAATACGAAAAAATCGTGAGTTATGAAAAACAATTTTTTGTTGAAAAAAGTAATTTTGAAAAATCAAAAAAAAATTATCAAAAATACTTTTTCCTAAAAATCTAATATTTGCAAAGTTGATGCACAATATCATGATCTACATTTCTTGACTAGCCGCGGATTGCAATCTATGAATAAAAGAAAAATCTTTTCAAAAAAAAAACAAAAGTGTTTAAAATTAGGTTTTAGAAACGAGCAGAAATTTTCATGTGTGATTGTTTGGCAGTTTGGGTGCACCATTAATGCATTATTTAAGGAATTTTGATCCTAGCTTTCCGTGTTAAAAAGTTGAAAAATTTAAAATTTTATGTCCGCGTGTGGTCGATCCTTACCTTTCAGGTCTCTTAAGTATTTTTTTTATTCTTCTCTGAAGTATTACCTTAAGAGACCCTCCACCAGAAATCGGAAAGGCCGATCGGATGGCCGAAAATACAACCTGCTCTCAAACTTTAAAAAAATTCTAAAAAATAACAGTATTTGAATCTTTCTATAAGGAATTCGATAATGTTCCTTCGAAGCATATTTATCCGATCGTACCCTGTTTTCAGTTTTCATCGATGACTCATTCTCGCCTTTAACTGTAGTTAGATCCGGTGTGCCACAGGGCTCTTGCTTAGGTCCACTCTTGTTCATCCTATTTATCACTGACATTTCATCACAATTCCCGCCATCTATTCGCTATTCTGTTTATGCTGACGATTTAAAGTTTTATGCGGAAGCTCCCCTCTATTCTGATGACTTACAATGTGCCCTCGATGTTATCTCTACCTGGTCAGTACAATGGAATCTCGGCTTATCCGAGACCAAATGCTCTATTATGCACTATGGCCTTCATAACCCTTGTAGACAGTTCCATATCAATAATGTCGCCCTTACATCCAAAAAGACTGTTAAGGACTTAGGAGTCGTTTTCACCCCTTCCCTTTGTTTCTCTGAACATATCTAAGAAATTGATAAGAAATCAAATTCTAAAATGCACTTCCTTTTCAAAGCTTTCCGTAGTAATTGTATCGATATTTATGTGAAATCGTTCACAACATTTATTCTTCCTAGTCTAAAGACCTGTTCCATTATCTGGAACCCCATTAATTCCGTTGAAACTACCAAAAATATTGAACGTGTCCAGCGCGACTTCACTAGGAAGCTCTATTTCCGTTGTTCTCTGCCTTCTGTAAGCTACTGTAACCGTTTACGCTCCCTAAATCTAACAACTTTAAAACGCCGTAGATTTGTCACCGATATTGTCTTTCTCCATTCCATTCTTCATAGGAATTATGAACTTGATCACTCTTCCCTCCTCATTCGTTCTCCTCTTACTAGATTTGTCCGTAATTCACATCACTTCCGTATCTCTCTGCCTTTCTTCCCTCCCAATTCCCACACCACCCTTGCCTCCAGAACCATATCCATATGGAATTCCCTCCCCTCCTCCTCGGTTGATTTATCCCGAGATTCCTTTCGTAGATATATCCGTTCCCAACCCAATTCATTTTTCCCTGAATTAGTTATTAAGAACTGGCTCTGACCCTTCTTCCCCATACCCTTGCTGCCATGCACAAAACCGATTCGACTACGTCGACGGACATCCATTTCTTGCCCCCATTCACAGTTATTTTTCTTATATGCGATACTCTGACGGAATAAATAATGAATGAATGAATGAATGTTACAACATGTAAGCTATTTTTTGAGATACCTCTTTTCTCATTTATTTGGGTAAAAAAATCAGATTTTCAAAATTAGAAATTGTATTTGTCAATTTCATAGCTTATAAGTATTATTTTCGGAATCTACGCGTGAAATTACGTATAATATAATATTTTTTGAATAGAAATACGAGGATTTATTTTTGCACCCAAAAAGGGTCGAAAATTTGGTAATTTTTTTCATCAAAATTTTTTTTCACGATCAAAGAGATGTGCGCTCGATCAGCATTCATGCCCCCCATTCCATGAAAAAAAGTTTGAGAGCAGGTTGTATTTTCGGCCATCCGATCGGCTTTTCCGATTTCTGGTGGAGGGTCTCTTAAGGTAATACTTCAGAGAAGATTAAAATAAAATACTTAAGAGACCTGAAAGGTAAGGATCGACCAAACGCGGACATAAAATTTCAAATTTTTCAACTTTTTAACACGGAAAGCTAGGATCAAAATTCCTTAAATAATGCATTAATGGTGCACCCAAACTGCCAAACAATCACACATGAAAACTTCTGCTCGTTTCTAAAACCTAATTTTAAACACTTTTGTTTTTTTTTGAAAAGATTTTTCTTTTATTCATAGATTGCAATCCGCGGCTAGTCAAGAAATGTAGATCATGATATTGTGCATCAACTTTGCAAATATTAGATTTTTAGGAAAAAGTATTTTTGATAATTTTTTTTTGATTTTTCAAAATTACTTTTTTCAACAAAAAATTGTTTTTCATAACTCACGATTTTTTCGTATTCATACTAATTTGGGACCAAACTTGTGCCTTACACTCATAATTCAATAATGCATCGTCGATCTCAAATATCAAACTAGCCTACTATAATTCAAATATAAATTTGATATGCCGGTCATTATAAAAATTGTCATACAAATATCTTCATTTTCCGATCAGGTGCAAGTTGGAATGCGGGTTTAGAATATTTAAAGAATAACTGTGAACTTTTTTTTGTTGTTTTTGTAAAAGCAAAACTGCTTGGAAAAAAAGTTTAATTTTCAGACTAAAACAATATTTTCTCAAAAGCCATTGACTATTACATTGGAAAAATTTTTTTTCTTAAACTTTTCAACTTTTTTCAACGTTCATTTTCAACTTTAGAAAGAAAAAAATCTGCATCAGAAATAATGTTTTGGAGGTCGGCCGATGGTTTTGGTAAAAGTCCCTAAAAGTCGGCCGACGGCCGGCGGCTGGCTGCGAACCATCAGATTGCTAATGTTCATGGACGTGCAATGCTAATGAATCAATTTCTTAACAGTTTCTGGTGATGAAATATGAATATAACCGTCAAGGATGAGTTCCTGATTCATTTTGAAAAAAATCGAGAAAAAAACATTTTTTTCATGAAAAATTTTTTTTGAGCTTGAAAACTCATTTTGCGGACCACTTCCGGTTCATTTTCATCTTTAGAAATTAAATCTGCATCAAAAATAATGTTTTGGAGGTCGGCCGACGGTTTTGGTAAAAGTCCCTAAAAGTCGGCCGACGGCCGGCGGCTGGCTGCGAACCATCAGATTGCTAATGTTCATGGACGTGCAATGCTAATGAATCAATTTCTTAACAGTTTCTGGTGATGAAATATGAATATAACCGTCAAGGATGAGTTCCTGATTCATTTTGAAAAAAATCGAGAAAAAAACATTTTTTTCATGAAAAATTTTTTTTGAGCTTGAAAACTCATTTTGCGGACCACTTCCGGTTCATTTTCATCTTTAGAAATTAAATCTGCATCAAAAATAATGTTTTGGAGGTCGGCCGACGGTTTTGGTAAAAGTCCCTAAAAGTCGGCCGACGGCCGGCGGCTGGCTGCGAACCATCAGATTGCTAATGTTCATGGACGTGCAATGCTAATGAATCAATTTCTTAACAGTTTCTGGTGATGAAATATGAATATAACCGTCAAGGATGAGTTCCTGATTCATTTTGAAAAAAATCGAGAAAAAAACATTTTTTTCATGAAAAATTTTTTTTGAGCTTGAAAACTCATTTTGCGGACCACTTCCGGTTCATTTTCATCTTTAGAAATTAAATCTGCATCAAAAATAATGTTTTGGAGGTCGGCCGACGGTTTTGGTAAAAGTCCCTAAAAGTCGGCCGACGGCCGGCGGCTGGCTGCGAACCATCAGATTGCTAATGTTCATGGACGTGCAATGCTAATGAATCAATTTCTTAACAGTTTCTGGTGATGAAATATGAATATAACCGTCAAGGATGAGTTCCTGATTCATTTTGAAAAAAATCGAGAAAAAAACATTTTTTTCATGAAAAATTTTTTTTGAGCTTGAAAACTCATTTTGCGGACCACTTCCGGTTCATTTTCATCTTTAGAAATTAAATCTGCATCAAAAATAATGTTTTGGAGGTCGGCCGACGGTTTTGGTAAAAGTCCCTAAAAGTCGGCCGACGGCCGGCGGCTGGCTGCGAACCATCAGATTGCTAATGTTCATGGACGTGCAATGCTAATGAATCAATTTCTTAACAGTTTCTGGTGATGAAATATGAATATAACCGTCAAGGATGAGTTCCTGATTCATTTTGAAAAAAATCGAGAAAAAAACATTTTTTTCATGAAAATTTTTTTTGAACTTGAAAACTCATTTTGCGGACCACTTCCGGTTCATTTTCGTCTTTAGAAATTAAATCTGCATCAGAAATAATGTTTTGGAGGTCGGCCGACGGTTTTGGTAAAAGTCCCTAAAAGTCGGCCGCGGGCCGACTTTTAGGGAGTCCCGTGATAACAGTACTATTGCGGCTTCGAAAAATAGCAAATGTTCGATCTTATGTGTGTGAAAGTATCGGAAAGATTACAGTTTTATAATAATACGTTCATGCTGAATAAGTCTGAATAGGTAATAAGTCTACGACTCTAGAGTCTAGACCTATGGTCTGGACAGCGACGACTTTCAAAGTCTAACCGCCTCGCTCCGCTTCCGATATTAGACTTTGAAGCCGTCGCTGGCCTGCTTAATGTTAGACTTATCTCCTAATGAGTGAAATGGACTGCTGATCTGTGTACTATCTTTCTATACCTCGGCGTATTTCTTACTTTGTTATGCTCTATCGCCAGCGGAACGCTATATTATTTTGGCCGAGTCGGTTTTTATAATAGATGAGGTGAGAGGTGAGGTGATTGTGAAGGGTGTTACGGATGGTGTAACCCCGCTATTCGTGGTTTCAAAGGGTAGATAAGAATGCATCAAATGAATGTCTTTGATAGTATGTGCCATGCCGAAGGTAAAAGGTAAAGGTAAAGGTGTTAGGTCTTCTACACGCAAAGCGGTCTCGTACAGTAGTAAAAATTGCAAAGATTCATTCTTTTCTATCTGGATTACCGTAGTATCTACAGTATGATCTTGTCCTTTTTTCAGAAAGTGCGAGCAGCCATCGAGCGAGGAGAGATGAAGGAAGAAGGAGAAGAAGAGGAGGAGGGAGAGGTCATCGACTTTGATAGCATATCGGATGGAGAGGAGGATGAACCGAGAATGAGGAGTGTGAGTGGAGTAGTGTTGTTAGAAATGATTCTATTCGCGATTAAGAATCGTTATTTGCGAATAGAATTTTTCGATCTAACGACACTAGAGTGGGCGGATTGGAGGGTTTCGGTAGAGACTGGGGGTTGTATTGATCGATAACTGAGAAATATTCACTGTGTCGATGTTGTGATATTTACGACTGTTGATCGTTTCAAGTGCCCGCGAATTTCTGGCTTCAAACACTGTCCACGAAAGGAAATTGTTTGCATCAACATAGGAGATTGTAGTTTCACCGCGCACATAAGTCTTAGTTGATTTGTGGATTTGCGATTATTCAGATTGGCATACATGTAATCTCAATTTAAACTTGTGCTGTTGTTCAATGCGAAATGCTGACTGCTCTTTCAGGATTTCGTGGACGACGAGGCGGTTGAGAGTGACAGGGAGGAGAGCGACGAGGAGGAGCGGAAGGGGTGAGAATAGGGGTACGGTAGATGATTGGGGATTACTGTAGCTTGGATTATTGATTAGCGATTGCTGTGTTTGTCTGTTGACGGTGTCCCATAAGATTCCTGACTCCATCGACTTGAGAATGAACCGTAGCTGAGGAATAATGTAATAGATTGCCAATACGGGTATCCGGAAATGTGCGATCAATAATTAGTAACTGATTAATTATTAATTACGGTTGCTTGCGTGTTGCAGGGAGGAGTCGGCGGATGGTGGTTGCCCGTCGGATGACGACGATAGACAGAGAGAAGAGGAGGAGATGAGAGAGGAGGGAAGGAGACAGAAGAGAATCGAGAGGAAACAGGTGAGAAGGGGAAGTGAGTAGTGCCCGGAATATAGATTTTAATTGGGAAAGTGAAACTTATGTGATTAATTACGAAATGGGTATTTCCCAATTTTTTCTTACCTTCCGGGGGAAAAAACCTACTTGCTTACCATTCTTACTTGGAGATGGAAGGGCCTGGGGGATTGGGGATTCAAAGGGTGGAAAAGAATGATTCCAGAGATTGCAGAGACTCTGGCAGAGAAGAATCGTAGTTTAGATATTATTCGGGATTGGGGTGATTATTTTCTTGTAAATAAAAAAGAAAATGGAAAGAAAACATGTGATATGAAAGGGGTGCGATTGAGATTTAAATTGTGGTAAATAATTGGAGTAGCTCTCTTCATGCTTCATACTCTTTTACTGATAGAGAGTATGTGAAATGAGGTTATCTGGTCCCAATAATTTTCCGAATTTCAAACATTGACGAACAAGGGGATTCAGAGGGTGGATAGGAATGATTCCTGCCTTGTCGTTTTGATGTGGCGTCCGTTGACTTCTTTTGTACGATTAACAATCTTACTTACGAATGCTCATTGTGCTTTTCTTTTTTATTTTACTTTTCTAAATAAAATAAAAATCGAGCTGTAATAAAATCTAGAAAAGTGAACGACCAGAACGTGATTTACAGGTCAGGATAACAGTGCGGGAATGACATGGGGAGTTGGGGCTCCATAGTCTTGGGAAGTATCATTCCAGTTAGGTCCTTTTGATTTTATTTTTCAATTTACTCTAATATGCATGATATACATCAATATTTAGTCCGAACTAATTCTGGCGAATATTCAATATTTTTTCTATTTTGAATTCTAGAATTATACAGAAATCTAACTGTAATAATAACTAAAAAAAGGGAACAATGAGAACTGTTTAGAAGAGAACCGGGGGGGGGGGGGGGTGGAAGGAGATGGGAGATTGGAGATTCAGAGGGTGGAAAATAATGATTTCAGTTTGGTCGTTTTGATGGTATCTTGGTCTTTGTTTTGTATGCTCATTTTTTTCCCCACGATGAACAAACATCCTAGTGCATTTTTCTTTTTTTAAAAATAGTCATGGTTTTCTAAAATGTAACAAACCAACTCGGTTAAAGACTAGAAAAGTGAAAGATGGAACCCTTTTATAAAATGACAGGTGGGATAGAAGCATAGATAAAATGGTTCCGTTGTATAACGTTACGCAGTGCACCATGTGTACGCAAAGAACGGTAATACTCGCTATACTCGCTACTCGCTCCAATACTCCCTCCATCCATAATACTCGCTCCAAATCTAGATCCCCCTACTCATAAAAACCAGATGAAGCGAATTTGCTATATTAGACATCAATATATAGTCAGAACTAATTTTTACAAGTCGAAACGCACCATGTATCTGGAATCCCTGGTTTTCCCACCAAAAAAAACGCACCATGTTTGAAGCCTAAGAGAGGTAGGATAATTTCAATTCTCACTGAAATTTACTCTTTATATCAATCTATGAACATTTGGTAAAAGAAATGCTCAAAAAAAATTTCCCGACGGCTGTAGACACACGGGGAATTGGGGATTCAGAGGGTGGAGAATAATGATTCTAGTTTGGTCGTTTTGATACCGTTACAGTCTCGTCGATATGTGAAAAAAATATTTTTGTATCTGTCTACTTCTATTTTTGCAGGCCAAAATCGACAACGAAGTGGAGCGTCAAAAGCGGAAGAGGCGCCTTGCGAGTGATGATGAGGAGGAGGAAGAAGAAGTGGTGATTAGGAGACCAGCCAAGCACAAGCGAGTCAGGACAATAATCGATAGTGACGATGATTGAGTACAGTAGAGGTACCGTAGTCAGATGCTATCGGTAACTGACTTTCCACTAGGATAATTATATTTGAAATTATACTTACAGTCTAACACGGACCAGTTGATTTAGGTTTTGAAATTGTGTACCGGTGAATCACAAGTACACCCGTTTAGGTTGGTGGATTCAGATGTAGTTTACATGTATTCATCTTATTTGTTGAATAATTGTGTTTTGCTAATGTTGTTACGTTGATGAATTGAGATTCTTCCCAAAATGAAAGTGAGACAGACAATGAGTTAAAAAAACTCATACACATTATGCATTATCCATGAAATGTGTTTCGAGTATCCGTTTTCGATCTCTCTTTATCTTTGGGTAGAGAAAGAAGTGTTTATCAGATCGAATTGATCAACTAATTGCACTCTGGTTCCTCCTCTCTCTAGTATTCGTCGCTCTTTGGCTGCGGCGGCTTGTCATCTGAATACGGTAGGTTACGGTATCTTCAGGCAAGAGTATGGAATACGATAAGCTACAGTATACGGTGGGTTATGGTATCCTAAGCCAGGGGTACGGTATCTTCTGTGAAGGATACGGTATCTTCAGTTAAGGAGGCCGTAGCGTACAGTATCCTCACCCTCGTAGCTGCCATCAGAGGTGGGTGGCTTGGTGGGACCCTTCTTGACCAGACGCACACTCAGCTTCTCACGAATAATCTGCTTGTCTGCAAGGATTACGGTAAGTAATGTTAGGGTAGGTATACGGTAGGTCACAAGTGTGACAGTGCCGACCGACGACTCACCGAGATATCATCAATGTACTTGCCGTCGGGGCCCAACTTGCGACGGCGCGGAGTCACGATAACGGGACGGTTTTCTGAGATTACGGTAGGTAATTTGGATACGGTAGATCGATATTACCCTCGTCCTCTTGCTTCTGAACCTCTTCATTCGAGGTGTGTTTGGCTGCCTCGCGGCTCTTCTCTGAAATCGAAGTTACTGGATTGCATCATCACTACGCAATCACCGTCGGCCTCCGCATCCTCTTTTTTCTTCTTCTCTTCATCATCTTTCCTTCTTTCCTCGTCCTCTCTCTTCCTCGTCTCCTCATTCTTCTTTCTCAGCAATTCCTCACGGCGAGTATCATCATCACGCTTCCTAAACAGCATTGCGTCATCACTATGTAATAACTGACCAATTGCAGCTCCAGTTTACTTTACCGGACCAAGCACACCAAGCAAAGCCGGGGTGGGGCCCTCATCTCGCTGTATGAACTTAGCGGTCACTTCTCCTGGTCCCGTAAAGTAAGCAAGTACCCCGATAGCATCATCACTATGCAATACCTAGTATCCTCCTCCTTCGCCTTCTTCTTCCTCTTCGTAGATTCATCATTAACTTTCGAGTCTTCATCCTTGGCCCTAGACTCTTCATCTTCGTACGTCGATCCCTCGTCATCATTACGAGATCTTCCGCCCTGCATCAACAAATCAATAAAGTTACAGTATGCCGGAATACAGTATCCACCTTTGATTGCATACTGAGAAATTCTATGCAGACTGAGTAAGTAATGTTTACCCATTACAGTACTCGCTCTGATTCACTATCTACCGTAACCCCGACTACAGTATACCTTTCCGTACTGCACGTAAACGATGGCCTTGGCGTCCTTGGAGGCGGACGTCAGAATCGATTCGATCGGATCACGCGAGCGACCTCCTATAGATGAATCTTTGATCCTTTCAAGTGATCTTTAATCTCTCACTCTGCGCAGGACTCTTTCTGTTGTTGTTGTTGTCCCTCTGCTGTAGCAGGGAGTTGGGAGAGGGCGAGCGGGAAAGCCTGGACTGCTGCGTGCGCGCAGTCTTGGGCGTACCTGCTATACGGTAATCAGGTGGCTAACTACCGTATCCAGACTACAATAACCCACCACTTCTCGGGGTCCCCGAGCGCAGCTGGGCCGTGGCCACTTGCGACGGCGGGTCAGCCTCCTCGATGTCTGCAAAGAGATTCTGTAGTTCGAGATTACGGTAGTCCGATGGGTCAGATGACTTATTCGACTTCTCATCAGTCTCCTTCTCGCCGGAAGTTCTTTTGCCCTGAGGGGCGACCACCGGTGGTTCGGGTCTCATCGTTATCGATCGGGGAGGCGCCGCACCCGATTGACTCCGCTTGTCCGATACGACCAGCTTCTGAATGACGATTGCGTCATCACTACGCAATAATGATGTCATACTCACTCCGTTCGCGTCGACAAACTGGACGCGCACGTACTCGCGGCTCTCCGCATACGATAGATTCTATAAGGTACGGTAAGTGATTACGGTAACGAGAGAGTTGCGGTAGGCGCAACTGACCGCGTACGGTCTGTGCATTTCCCACAGTTCGGTGGTCGGCTTCTTCGCGTCTAGAGCGTGCGCGAAGACGATGGTAATGCGGTCCTGAGGAGTACGGTAGGTTTTGTCGATCCGGGACCACTCTTATCGATCGCACCTTTCCACTCATAGGGATGGGGCCGGCATCAGTTCCTTTGTAGGTGATGTTGACCTCCTGGCGTTCTTGGACCTTCAATTTCGCACTTTTCGATTCGAGTCAAGTTACGATCTGACGTACCGGAAGCTTGAAGTAGACGGGACGGATACGGTAGAGATACGAGGCTGTAGTCTTGATCTGAAACAAAGCATACACTTCCATCGCCCGGTTAGCTCAGTCGGTAGAGCACCAGACTCTTAATCTGGCTGTCGCGGGTTCGAGCCCCGCATCGGGCTGGCAAAGTTTTTCACACCTTGAAGATTTGCGTCGCGTCTCCGGTGTTCTCAACGACGAACGACAGCACATGCTTATCCTTCGCGTAGGTGAACAGCAGCTGTGAATCGATAACTTCTAACGTGGTACCGTTTCCTCCACTTACCGTATCCGGGTTGACGGCGGCATGGAGGACGGATCGGCCGTCCCGCTCCTTGTGGGTTTCCGAGATCGCACTCATAGTGGACCACTCGGAATGAAGACGGAGGCAGGGAATGAACAGACAATGCGAGGACGATCTCTCCCATCAATCAATAGATTATCATTACCATAATCCCGTTTAGCAAATTCAATATTTCTGCAGAAACAATGACTAACAATTGGTGGCAATTTTGTGGCAATACAGGACGAGAAAATTATTCGGAATAAAATCATCTTTATCTATTGTACACAGTAATTAGTATGACTAGCAAAAAAAAACTTTACATATTGACATGCGACTCTTTTTGGAATGTTATAATGTGACTCCATCATAATTTACAGTAATCCGCGCTAGAAGCATTCGAAATCTTAGGGTGTACCAGAATATATTAGCACATCACGATTGCCTAGTGATGATGCAATCATCACTAGGCAATCTTTGCTCTCCTCTATCACATCTTCTTTCGCGTAGCCGTGTATCGTTCTTGGTAGGCGCCGTATCTAAAATACTCACATGATTGCGCCAGCATTAGCCAATGTAAATTCTTATAGACAGGCTATGCCACGCACAATAGAACTATGTAAATTGAGAAAGTATAAAACTAGTGTAACCGTTGAAAAATAGATTTAACGTACCCTGGCAAGTCTTGGAATTCGCGGTCCTGGAAGAGGTTGCCCACGTGCGTAATCAGCGATATGGACGAGTTCTGAAACACAAATTTAGCTTTTCCAAAGTTCAGTGTATGATGTATAGCCGATAATAATAACATCATTGAAAGCCATATAGTAAGCGCTGATTATTACCTTACACTTCTGTAAAAATCGCAGAAAAATATATGCCATTGTTTCGCCATCCCTCGTTCTAATTACCGTATCTCTAGAATGATTGCTACAGTATGCCTTCCACCGTACCTCGAGTAGATGCTTGTCGAACTGCTCCTTCCCGAGGCAGTTCTCCTCCACTCGCAGCGTCCGCAGTCGCTCGCACTTAATAATAATAATAATTTTATTAATATATGTAAAATAGAAAAATATTCATTCACATCTTTTAGCCTCGATTTCTTTATTAGTAAAGCGAAAATGATTCGTATCATCAAATCAATCGATAGAATACTGTACCTTGGTGAGGGCGACGGAATTGAGGCGAGACAGCTGGTTCTGATTCGCCACCAGCTCCGACACCATCAGAGTCGCGATCTGAAATCGATAATCACGGATTACAATAAAACAACTCCGCGATTGATCTACCGTACCCTTCAAATGCTATTGAAAACTGATTTACTGAAGTCACCAATGAATGCAGGATATTTCGGATAAACCTAACAACTAGGGAAATAAATAGATTCAATTATAAACTATATCAAAATCCGAAAAAAATTAACAGTTTCGTTGAGTGAACTTGTTGCTTTTGTTGTTTCCTGTCTTTCTTTTAACTTAATTTTCCTGTTTCCCCATGCCTCGCATAATGATATTAATAGAACACTACTTATTTTTCCCACACCTACACTTCAAAATTAGTTCTAATACCTTAAAAAGTCTTTAATTGTAAAATCACCCACATCATCGGGGAATTCAGTGATTCGATTCGACGAGACGTTCACAATGTCCAACTCGCGACAGTGGCACAGCACGACCGGGAACGACGTAAGGTTGTTCTGCAAGCAGGATACGGTATGAAAACGGTAGGTCAACTAGTCTACTCTTTTTTCAGTCATCACATTCCAACATGGCTCTTCTTCATTGCACTAAATCGATAATATATCACAAATATGTAAGCTAATCAATAAAATGGTGTTACAGACGCGCCGGAAAGTATTCGTACACTTTGTTTTTCTTGTGTAACTTTCGCAATAGTTGAGCAATTGACCTGAAAATTTTATTGGAGCTAGCCAATCCATTAACTAATCGGATGCCACTATTGCGGTGTTTGGAGCCAATCGTCTAGATTGCATAGTGATGACGCAACTAAACATCACTTTTTCGAAAAATTATATCTCGGAGGAAAAAATTTCTCCTACATATCAGTTTCACAGAAGTTGTAGATCTACCCATGGACTACCCAGAAAAAAAATTTCAAGATGCTGCAATTTTTCTCCTTTGCAGCAGCCTTGCTGCAAAATTGAGGCTGCAAACTCATAACTCGGCTCCCAGATAAGCTAGAGACCCGTTCTAGTGTTCAAAATGATCCATTCGGTGAGCCCAGAAATCTCTCGAAATGTATCGTCTCTCCCTTTGCATAATCTCGCACCGCCTCGTTTCCAAACACCTGCGCGCGCCAGTGATGCGATCGCGCCATGCAGGAAAAAAAATGATGATGCTACAAAAAGTTGGGCATCGATTCTTGGATGGTTTTGGGTCGTTCATACACAGAAACCATATTTTTAGAAAATTCACCCTTCGAGTTGAGCACCCTCAAAGTTGGGGTATGCAAAAAAACGACTTTTTAGTGCCCTGAGGGCAAATGATGCGCAATCTTCACCAAACTTTCAGAGATTTCTGGGCTCACCGAATGGATCATTTTGAACACTAGAACGGGTCTCTAGCTTATCTGGGAGCCGAGTTATGAGTTTGCAGCCTCAATTTTGCAGCAAGGCTGCTGCAAAGGAGAAAAATCGCAGCATCTTGAAATTTTTTTTCTGGGTAGTCCATGGGTAGATCTACAACTTCTGTGAAACTGATATGTAGGAGAAATTTTTTCCTCCGAGATATAATTTTTCGAAAAAGTGATGTTTAGTTGCGTCATCACTATGCAATCTAGACGATTGTCTCCAAACACCGCAATAGTGGCATCCGATTAGTTAATGGATTGGCTAGCTCCAATAAAATTTTCAGGTCAATTGCTCAACTATTGCGAAAGTTACACAAGAAAAACAAAGTGTACGAATACTTTCCGGCGCGACTGTATGTGTGAAATCGAAAGCTTTCTCGTATTGCTACATTTGTGTACATGCTGACGCATTCGTGGAGTGCGATCAAAAACTGGATAAATAAAATAAGTCAGTACCTGTGCCGCATTGACAGTTCTGAGTGCCTTACATCCCACAAGAGTCTTGGGGAGCTCTTTCAGCTTGTTCTGTGAGATGTTGAGCACCTCCAGCTTGCGCAGCTCGCCAATCTCGTCAGGAATCGACTGAAATAATATTGTATTGATTTATTATGATTTTGATTTAAATATACATTGGCATTAATCTAACAAGCATATGATACTAATAGATATCGATCGGCATAGATTATCTAACTGCACTGGTTTCATCGGACTGCATCTATTTTACACCTACTCTGAAAAAAGTGCATCGGCTTGCATTTCATGTTTTTTACACATTCACGAGGAGATAACTTTACAAAAAAGTAAAAAATACTCATTTGTACCTCTAGGACGTTATCAGTGAGGTGAAGTTGCTTCAGCTCTTGGAAGAGTGCGATGAAGGGCGGGAGCTCCTTCAGCTTGTTCTGACTCAGGTCGAGGTTGCGGAGGAACTCGGCCACCGCTGACAGCTTAATAATCGGTTGTTTTAAGCGACTTGAGACATACGACGCGTACTTAAGGTTCATGGAACAGGGTTCAGTTGAACCTAAGGCTCAACCTTATCCTTGGGTGCAGTAGGATGAGGTAATGGAGTCCCATACAATAATTCAGATTAGATTCTCATTCGATTCTTTTTTTTTGCAAGAGATGATGTTTTTTTCCAGCTAATCGCATAATCCCGTGTATTTCTAGCTAGGTTCCTAGTGTCAGAACTGCTTCCTCCAACAATTTATTCACGAACAATGCCCGCGTTTTAAAACGTATGATTACCTGGTCAGGCGCCGCGCGTAATCCGTGGTTCTTCAGTTGCAGCACGCGACTTTTGCGCGCGTTTTCAATATGCTGAGCGACGACGGATGAAGAGGGACCCGACTTGAACGGATTCTGAAAGAGATGAAGATCTCGCACGAGTAAAACATGTGCAAAGTGTTATATTTTCGGGCCATCTTGATCCAGCTCGTCAATTCGCAAGGAATGCCAGCGGTAAGTCGTGCAGAATGGCTTCAATGCCATGATACATCAAATGTTTCATCAAACAGCCATGTAGGCAAACGAAAGGAGAGCACATGATCAACGCGAAAAACTGCAGATGGCGAAAACGAACCTTGGAACCGAGATTGGGCCCGGACTTGGGCGGTTTCCCACCTTTCGAGGCATCGTTACCCATCTGAAATAAGGAAAATGGATCGGACGATAATAAGAAGCAATAAATAAGGCGAAAACTAGGGACCCCAAGTCTCAGAGCCGTAAGTGAGAGCCGACGAAAATACTGTGACCCGTGGGGTGTCCCTAAATTACGGCCGCGGCCGCGGCCACGGCCCAACGGCCGCACACCCTATTTTACGGCCCTACGGCCCCACGGCCCATATTTCGATATTTTGATTTAAAATCTAATTCTTTATTTCATGTTCGGGAATACACTTAAATTGATTAGTTTAAGTGTAGGGACTACAATAAGTGCTATAATATTCCGAATATTTTTCTCGTGATTACGTACACCGGTTACAGACGAAGTGAGCTCGCGTGGTATACACTGTAGATATTACATTTTGTTTATCATCTGGAAAATGTCTTCATGGTCATTTGTAGCTGTATCAGGGCATGCTTCTGAATCGAAGATGAAACTTACTCATGTAAAAAGTGACCCGTATTTGGATTCTGATTACGACCGTTGCATCAGATGGCCGATCTCGATCGAAAGTAGATCTCCACTTTCTCATAGAGTATAGAGAGTAAATGGTCCTTTAAAATCTCAACCAGATCATTGATTGGGAAGATCAAGTTGTTGAACTGCAGTGAAGACTCATACAAGTTATTAATCCAAATTCCCCCAAGCTTTGTCAGGGATGTATTTCTATACTAAATTTTCATTTATTTTCAATTTTGAGTGGATTATGATCACTGCCAAGTGCCTAACTTTTGAACATAAAATTAAAAATTTCATTTTTTTTAAATCGGTAAACAGATCTTTTTTTTTGGTAGTGATGACGCAATTGATCAATGACATTTCAGAGCTGATTTTTTTATCGGAGAAATTGTCTTCGGCAATCTAGTGAAAGAAAAAAGATTCCCCATTTTTTGGGAGAGGAATATTAGTGGGAGGAAAAAATCGTAAGCCACGAAAACATCGCAGCATGTCCACTTTCCACTTTTCATTCTCTACTGGTATACGGTAGGATTTCGCGAAAAAAATATTTTTCACAATTCATGAGCACATCATAGTCAAATCGCGGTGTGCGAGATAATACAATTATTCAGCTGAATATTATAATTTTCTGTTTTAAGAAATCATAGAAAGATTCAGCGAGCGAATTGGAGTGGAATTTCTATTCGAACATTTTTGATTGCTTCAGCGGGTACAGTGCACGGCTGTGCGGAAAACTTTTTCGGAAATTTTTTTGGAGCTCTCGGAAACATCGAAGCCAGAAGTTACAGACATTTGTTAGTAATTACATTGTAGCTTAATGAATGTACTGAATGATCAGTTGGAATTATCATAATTATATTGTCTTGAGAATTGAAAAAAAAAAAAAAAAAAAAATCAAAAATGTTCGAACAGAAATTCTACTCCAATTCGCTCGCTGAATCTTTCTATGATTTCTTAAAACAGAAAATTATAATATTCAGCTGAATAATTGTATTATCTCGCACACCGCGATTTGACTATGATGTGCTCATGAATTGTGAAAAATATTTTTTTCGCGAAATCCTACCGTATACCAGTAGAGAATGAAAAGTGGAAAGTGGACATGCTGCGATGTTTTCGTGGCTTACGATTTTTTCCTCCCACTAATATTCCTCTCCCAAAAAATGGGGAATCTTTTTTCTTTCACTAGATTGCCGAAGGCAATTTCTCCGATAAAAAAATCAGCTCTGAAATGTCATTGATCAATTGCGTCATCACTACCAAAAAAAAAGATCTGTTTACCGATTTAAAAAAAATGAAATTTTTAATTTTATGTTCAAAAGTTAGGCACTTGGCAGTGATCATAATCCACTCAAAATTGAAAATAAATGAAAATTTAGTATAGAAATACATCCCTGACAAAGCTTGGGGGAATTTGGATTAATAACTTGTATGAGTCTTCACTGCAGTTCAACAACTTGATCTTCCCAATCAATGATCTGGTTGAGATTTTAAAGGACCATTTACTCTCTATACTCTATGAGAAAGTGGAGATCTACTTTCGATCGAGATCGGCCATCTGATGCAACGGTCGTAATCAGAATCCAAATACGGGTCACTTTTTACATGAGTAAGTTTCATCTTCGATTCAGAAGCATGCCCTGATACAGCTACAAATGACCATGAAGACATTTTCCAGATGATAAACAAAATGTAATATCTACAGTGTATACCACGCGAGCTCACTTCGTCTGTAACCGGTGTACGTAATCACGAGAAAAATATTCGGAATATTATAGCACTTATTGTAGTCCCTACACTTAAACTAATCAATTTAAGTGTATTCCCGAACATGAAATAAAAAATTAGATTTAAAAACAAAATATCGAAATATGGGCCGTTGGGCAGTAGGGCCGTAAAATAGGGTGTGCGGCCGTAATTTAGGGACACCCTGACGCGTGTGGTGCACGCACTGATTGCGGGAGTTCAAATTTTAGCGTGGAAATATCATTTTTCGTTCTTTATTGATTTTTGAAAGCGTGTGCATCTTAGCTTTGTTTGAATATGCCTTCTAAATATACTTGCTGGTTTACTGCCAAAAATAAAAGAAATTTCGTCTTCGCGAAATTCTACAAATTGCGTTTTACGGTGTTCATTTTTTCCATGAAACCGTTTATTTCCGCTCGCATTTGTGTGTGAAAGCGTGCCCCTCGCCAATTTTCTGGCTAGTAGAAGTTCAACACTATGCCCATTAACTGACAAGAAAAGAAGAAAATTCGTCTTCGCGAAATTGTGCTGTAACGCGTTGAACATAGCGTCGTTGAACAAACATTTCACGTTGTTATTGTTCAACCATGACCCGGGGTTCATGGTCCAAAATGGCGCGAGGGTTGTTCCAACCAAACCCCTAGTGACCTACTCTAATGTAACCACCGTAGTCTAACTACCGTACACAAGCTACCGTAACCCGACTACCGTATCCCATAAGGCGTCAGTCACGAAATTGCGACTGTGTATGGTGTATGAGTGAGATGTCCGATTATTATTGCCTCAGGCGTATTCCGTAGCCCTGCTACAGTATCCATGTAATGGAAATCGCGCTACAGTATCCGATACATGTATTATAGGGCACATTTATTATTCATTTTACTTTTTTTCCCACCATACTCTACGGTTTTTTGGTCGTAAAAATTTATTATCACGGATTCTTATGAAAATTTATGTACATGTATTTCAACTCTTGCTCTTTCCAACCACGTTGCCAGTTTTTTTATACCACGTTTCGCCTTCATATGAAAAATATTTATAAGATTGACCTTTGACTAAAAATTATATTTTGCTTCAAAATCAAGGTTAATTTTCAAGCTATTTTATTTGAGCAGAGGAGCTCTTCCTCTTCAAAATATTACCACCGTACCCATTTCTGACTCGATCTCCGGTACACTCATGTACAGTCAGCATGGACTTTTAAAATATTTAAATATTTTCTCAAATCATAGAGCCCATACATCAATATTTTAGCATTCATCAAGATAGTGTTTACACTAACTAACGTCTAAAAAGTAACTAAATCGGACACATCGAGTAAACTGCTGGATCGATTTTGACATAGGAGATTCGTCTCAGAGAGAATAGCATCTAAACTATCCCGCGTATTTCTTTGTTATTACTACCACAGTAAGTACTAACACTGGCTCCCATAGTAAGAACAAAATATGTTCCATGCTCCATGATTTAGGGAAATTATTTGGATTTTTTCACAAAAGTGCTTAAAATATATCCTATGTGCGCCTGTTATTGAGTCAGGAATGAGCACTGCAGGCATGCTTTGTACATGAAGACTCTTCTTTCTAATAAAAAAATAATTTGACTTTTTATCGTAAGTTTTTATCTGATTATGATCATTCGTCAGAGGTCCACCTTTGAATATTTTTAAAGAGAAGATAAAACATGGTATCAAAAAACCGACAACGTGGTTCTATTGAGAAGGGTTTGATATGCATTGGAATATTTTTTTTAATAAGAAACAGTCGCCGTGTTCTTTTAGATCAAGAATATTGTTGGGGATACTGTAGCTGGACTTCGATATTTCTAGTGTGATTTGATTATTTGAAACAAATTGAACGTCACTTGTCGCGCCCCTTTCTCCTCTCTGTTGCCACTACGTGTACTTTAGTCAAAATTGGTATATTTTTAGCTGCATCATGGTTATGAGACTATGTCTGTTAAGGAGATCATGAGGTCAAGCGACAATGGTCAATTCAAATGGAAAGAGCAAGCAAGCATAGGGAAATGGTTTCAGAAGGATTACGGTATATAATAGTTTGATTTTGAGAAAAAATCTCGAAAATCATTGGCCAACTTTGAATAAGTGCTTCAGGGTTACGGTATATAAATGTTATAACCTAAATAGCATGAGTGAGAGAACGAGAGATATCTGTAAAATCATCCTCTAATCTTCTCTGACTACTGTTTGTGTACAACAGAAGTTATGCGAAGAAAGAAGAAAGATCTAGGAATTATTCGATGACTCTTGCTTAGCTACCCCTGGATTACGGTATGAAATTTATGTGCTCAAAAGTAAAATCGAGAGAGTCATAATCGAATCTGGCGACACTACTGCAACAATGCAAAACATCATAGACGAGTTTACACGCGCAATGAACTACTCTACAAGAAAAATGAGTAATGTATTACAAGACAGCATTGGGAATTGCGTATTTCCCTGTCTATCCATAACACTCACTGCTTGATTACAATCAATAATTGTTCGTCATTGATGTGTCGAGTAATTATCACAATAAATAAAAATATGGGTCGTCGATGAAATACGATAAAAATGACTTAAAGAAAATTAGTTGACACAATGAACAGAAAACCGCGACGCGCGAACCACGCGTTGCGTGCGTCACAACTTTCAATTTGGTGCAATTCAACTAAATCGCTGAAAACACGCTGAAATGGGCGTTTCCTGAAATTCTAACGACGCCATTCATAATTTGCATCCTCGACTCCCCGAAAGAGAACAAACACGGATTTTTAAGATGAAAATGACTTTTTACTTGGTGGTCCCTAGCGAAAACAAATTTAATCCGAAAACCCCGTAGAGTTTGACATTTTTAACTTACAGTGAGACAAAGTTAGAGTTGGAGCAGCGGATGTGTCAGATTCTACACTGAGTATTTTGTGCTATTTTTTGTCATATTGTTTTTATACTTTCGCTTGTTTCTTTTAAGTTTTGTTTTGTACATTAATATTTGAAGAAAATTGAAGAAAAAAATAAAGAAATATATAAATAGTTCAGTACAACGAAAATACTCATTTCATAATGGTGTTTTCTATGTACGGTAGGCAACAGGCATACTGTATGTAAATTTACCAATAACTACCATGTCGGCATACGATAACTTCTCGACTTCTTTTCGCTGTTATTATTAGCTTCTTTTTCGTATTTTGTTTTCCTATTCAATCATAATCTTGTGCTTCTTCATTCTGAGCATCTTTTGCACATAAATGCACTTCAATCTCTCGGCGGCAACGACTTCTAGCTCGCAGTATATCTTATACGATTTCTTCGCATTTCACCCGTTTACTAGTGTGTTATGTGCACCTCACTGCTCGTGGGGGTATGGCTACGTCAGGCACGAACAATGCTCCTACAGCAAGAATACAGAAATCAGTAGCAATTAACTTTCTTACTCTTGCTCGTGACGACTGACAAAAACGAGAAAGCAGCGGTACGTCAGCTCTGCAGAGCTACTTTCTTACTTATTTTTGTCTTCTAGCTGACGTAGCTATACCCCACATGCACTGAGCAACGATTGCTTTACGTTGTTCGATAATTAATTCCCTGTTGCATAATTGCTTGCGCTAATCCTACGCGTGCTTCAAATAGTTCAACATGTTCGCGACAGGCCGATGATATATGTTTGCACTGTTTTATAATTTGCAGTCAAGTAATTATTTAAATTCTTTAAGATCCCTATATTCTCCAAGAGCCGACTTTGACGCGCTGATGGTGAGTTGGCATTTCATGTGGTGATCGATAGTGTGGCAAATTTCCTCCGTGTTCAATCAAATTGCAATTGGAGACACGGTATTTGTCGCTATTTATCGATTACATTGAATCATTGACTAATTCTTATCCAGGATCTATCGAGAGTCAAGGCGTCGGAGGAGAGCGAGGACGATGAGGTAGGTCATACCTGTGTCAGATGGTCAGCTGTCAAAAACATACTTCAAAACATACGGGTCCCCGGCTCAATTTTCGAAAATATTTCTACGTGTCTCCTCTACTTATAAGGAGTTACAGGGAAAATTCAAGATGAAAAAATAGGGTAGCCGTAGTTTTCTGAGGAAAATCACAAAAATATACGGGTCCCCGCGCCAATTATGCCAGTCCATTGTATCGGCGCTCAGGTATGGGTACGGTAGCGCCACATGGATACGATGATAGGCGAAATCGGGATCTCGTAGGCAGTTCGCACAAAAAATGCGTAAAATGCAGTGCCGAAGTGCATATTGCACTATTTTCGATAAATTTGATGAAAATCCGTCACAATTCATGCAAATATTTTACAAATAGTTTCTTACTGGTTAGGACGGCGTGCAGACGTAAATTTCCTCGCTAGCGAGATCCTATGGATACGGTGAAAAGGTGGTTCAGGGACCGAAGTAATGCATGCTTACGTTAGAAACAGGATACCGTACCCGGTGGGTACGGTATCCGGAAGGGTCAGAAGTAAGTAATTTAGTGCATTCTAGGTGCGAGTGCTGGGTGTCGTGCCGACGAAGCGAAAGATGACGGAAGCGAGGGGAGTCCATGAGAGGTGAGCAATATTCGACGTAAACCCATCCTAGTTGGGTTCCGGTTTGGGTTCTGCGGTTGGTTTTTGGTCTACGTAAGTTTCGTTAAAACCACCCCGCGTTTAAACTAAAATTGTCTTATCTTTTGTTACAGATCCTTCCTCTTTTATGTGACCACTAGAATCATTCTATGTTATTTATCGATTTAAGGTAAGCTTCTAGTAGATTCTTTCTACTTCGAGTACTGTAGCGTAAACAGTTCTAGTTAAATGCTCATTTCGAAATTATATTTTGTCTTACATAGTATTTGCAGGGTCGAACGGGGCAATGGAATCTCGCCAGTGGCCACCGTACTCCCACGTCCTACGGTAAGTGTGTCCGAGCTTTTAGTTTGTGAAAATTCGATAATTCCGTATCACATTACTGGTATATCACCTGCTGCACTCGTTCAGCTTGCTCATCTGTCTTCCGGCTACGGTAGTGCACCGCACGTCGAGACTACCGTACCCCTTCCCGCCTCGGCTACCGTATGAAGAGAGGCCGAGTTGTTTGGATGTTCCTGCCGTGCTCAAGTGAGATTACCGTATTAATAACATTTTGATGCATCAATCGATAAATGGATAAGTTAATCGATAAATCGATAAGTTAAGAAGAGTCACGAGAAGAAGCGCCGCTTGCTTGAGGCGTACGAGAAATCACTGCTCGACCAGCACTCGGTAATTGCTAATTACTAATTATCAATTATTAGTTACGAGGGAGCATCCATTTGCAATCCTCGCGAATTAAATGAGTCCTTATTCCTGTAAAGACACTAGCCCCCGGGTGTCCGTAGTATGTTTGGCTCCATAGACCAAAAACATCGTTCCACAGAACAAACTCAGGCAGCATTTTGACTTTTTAGAGATGAAATTTCGAAAAATCAGACATAATTTTGACTTTTTTTTGAGGTGAAATTTCGAAAAATCAGACATCAGTTTCAGGGTTTTTCCACTAAAACGGTAAAATCAGACAGCATTTAGGACTTTTGGGAACATACATTTTTGGTCTATGACGGATTCCGTACTACGTATGGCCCGTAGTTATTAAGAATAATATCACAGTCATGTACGTATTGCAACTTTCCAAATTAATTGTGATCCGTTACTGGATGATAGCACAATAGCAGACACAATCATGGGTCGAAAGGGTGCGTTGCGGAAAGTCGAAAATGCGGGTTGGTTTTGTCAAAAATGAGCATGAAAACTCCAAAATGCGGGTTGGGTTTGTCAAAACTGGGAATGAAAAACATAAAATGCGGGTTGGCTTCGTCGTTTTTACGTGCCTTTCGACCTATGGACACACTGCAAAAGCTATAGCCTGGGTTATTGTTTAAAACCAAAAAAAATTATTTTGTTTTAGTCGAGCGGCTTCGATCGATTCGCCCAATCGTGGGAGATCAAGGAATTGAAGGAGCAGTTGTAGGAGGCGAAGAATGGGTCAGTTCATACATTTATGCTTGCCAGAAATCATATATGTGCAGACAATGACATGCACCGCCACAACGGTTTCACGCGATGCATAGTGTCCCAGCATTGACCAACTCCCCAAACCTTCAACTATGTTCACTTCTTGAACGTTTGCATCGTGCCCCGCAACCAGGTTTCGTGAAAATGAAGTATGCCCCGAATGACCGTGCCCACATCTGCCAGAAATTCTGGTCGGGACCTGCCATGACGATTTTAACCAAGAAATTTCAAGATGCGAAATGTATCTAGACATGTGGAGTAAATCCAAATTAATAAGAATCACTCTATGGCACCTGTTTCCATCGATTTGTGGTATAGATCTACCAAGCAAGTTTTGTTGAATTTCTCCTAAATCATTGATCTTGTGATTGGCAAAAGTTGACTATCCCCAGCCTTTGCAGAGCAGCCCGGCAGAAGCAGACCATCAACGAGCTGCAGGTGACTTAAAGATTTTTTTAAATCATTTTTCTCCACTAAAACATCGTCAGACTGACGATACTACAGCAGTGGCTGCAGAGGTTTACTTATTTCTTCCAGAAGGCTCTCGAGACGCAGCGACTGGAGAACGTCAAGAGGGAGACCGCAGCTGAGGTACGGTACTTATTTTTTTTGCCTTGTAATGAGGTACGGTACTTAATTTAAAAAAAAGGTAAAGGCATCCCCTTATTTACGCTCCTGAGGCTGCTAAGCACTGCTAAGGCAAGCGCAGAATATGCAAATTCAATACGGAGGCCCAATCTCTTCTTCGGGTCTAGTTAACTTCATGATTAGACCGCTACCAATCTTTACCCATTCGGGCGCTTTGGTGAGGCGATGGCTGTAGCTGGGAATCGAAGCCGTTGTGGAACGGTGTGAAACTGATTCCACAACGTAGAGTGCTTAAATTTTGTTTTTGTACAATATGCAAAAATCTCTCAATTACCCTTTTTATGCGGAAAAGCCTAAACGCAGTGTTGTGAGCGCGATGGGGAGGGGGTGAGGAGGAGATGCACAGATCAGTGAGTGAGAGTTCTCTCTCTGGTGCTAATCGATAAAGCGAGAGAAAAAGTAAGAGAGTCTACTTACTTCCATGTGCTAGCCGTCTCACACAGAAATGTGTTTCAAAACGCACATAATGTATGACGGAAAAAAACGCCATGCGATTATTAATGATCGATCTTGAATTGTCTGTAAAAAAGTACCTGCAGCAGGAGCAGCGGGCCGAGTCGCTGGTGCAGCAGCTGCAGCTGGCTTTGACGGCTGCGGAGAAGGAGAAGGCGCAGCAGCAGGAGAGATTGCAGCACATGGAGGTCAGTCGCGTTTTGGTTCGTACAAATGGCCACAAATCCTGGTCTTTGTTTAACTATGCCAAAATTTGCTTTCTTTGGAAGTGATATACACGGTTTCGTACTACACGTGATTAGTTTTGACACTCATTACAAGCTCACTTCTTGAAATCACGATATAAAACCCTTTTTCTGCTGCAGGCTGCAGCCAAGTCGGCGGACGCGCAGCACGCGAAGGAGCTGCAGCAGCTGCAGGAGAAGCACGACCAGCAGCTGCAGCAAGCAGCCCTGCTGGAGGAGCAGCGCCTGCAGCTGCAGCAGCATGTCGCCGAACTGCAGGTTCGACTCTTTTCCATTGTCGTCAAAGAGTGACACGAGAACATCCTAGACACCTCATTCATTAATTTATCAACAACAAACACTTTATATTTAAATATAAACTTAGTGAGAGTGCATAGATGATTATTTATTTGATACTCCCCCGAAGAGTCAGTGAAATAAACGATAAATAATAATTTCCAAAAAGAAAAAAAGAAAAATTTTCTTTTAAAAAAAACTTTGGCGTAATGTGAATTGCGTAGATAGATAGTTGTTTATTGTGTAATTAATTAACGTAGCACATGGAGTCTTTGCATTGGTAAGAATACAGAAGCTTTCACTTGCTGCAATACCTCTTGTCGGCTGCAGGCTGCAGCTGCTGCGGCGGAGCTGCAGAAGCAGGAGCTAGGAAAGAAGCGGCTGCAGCAGCTGCAGGATGTCATGGTACTGTCCATAGACCAAAAACGTTTGTTACCGAAAGTCTCAAATGATGTCCGGTTTTTTGGGGGTTTAGTGTGCAAATCGAAAATGATGTCTGATTTTTCGAAATTTCACCTCAAAAAAGTCCCAAAGCTGTCTGGGCTTGTTCCCTAGAACGAGTTTTTTGGTCTATGGTGCTATCTGGTTGCTGCAGCTCTGCCACTTGCTGCAGCAGCTGTCAGAAGCAGCAGCTGTCTTTCAGAAGGATAGGGAGGAGAAGATGGACGAGCTGAAGACTTGCAAGGTATTTTAAGTAAATATTAAAAACAATATAGTGACAAAGAATTCTCACTCATTGAGTAGCGGAAATAGGTTAATTTAACACATCCGAGTACTTTCCCTAGTTTGATGTGCAATTCCAACCGAATGTATAAATATTCAACCCTTCTTGTCTTGAAATGTGTGTCAAATAACGGAAATGAGATGGAACGTGATACTTAGAAATTTCGAAGAGTGTTAATTGTGAAATAGTTGTAAAATATATTAATTAGTCTAATTTCAGACTTCTAGAGACAGTCTGACGGCTGCTTACAAGAAGCAATCAGAGATCGTAAATTCGTACAAGGTTTTACTTCACTTAATCTCATTTACACTTTTCAATTATTGTTTGCGAGAGAGCAAATAGTCAACGGGATATTTGACTGTGTTATGAGCTAAAAGAGCTAAACAAGTAGCTCAATGGGTGAAAAAACGCGGAATATTACAATTTTTTGATAAAATATTGCAGTTTTACCTTTGTCCTTAATTTTAGCAAAAAAATGTAAAATAGTATTCCGAAAACGCTAAAAATTCTACAGGAGTCGGCGTTGCGGCAGCAGCAGCAAGTGAGTGAGCTGGAAGAGTCGGAGAGAAATCTGCAGCAAGAGAAAGGGAAGCTGCAGCAAGAAAAAGAGGTTCTGCAGCAAGAGAAAGATAAGCTGCAGCAGGAGAGGGAAAATGCCCAGGTCGGAGTCTTAATTAATCATTTATTATGCCAAAAAATCGATTGAATTGTAGTGGAATGCAAATCAAAATGATAATTACTATTTCACGGCTAGATGACAAAGATACTGCGCATGTGAGAGAAGTGTAGTAGGGGGGAAATGCTCCCATCATATTTAAAACGCGTTCTCTGTAAAATCGCAGGACTGGGCGGCACAACTCCTTCAAAGTGAACGGTTCGGGCTCAAACTTTTTTCACAAACAATTCTAGGTGAAAATTAAATTTTAAAAGTGAGAAATACAGAAAATGTCAACTTTTAAAAAATCGATAATTTTTTTACGAAAAAAAAATTTTTTTTTAATTTTTTTATTTTGCTATCGTGTTATATATCATTCAAAAGAGCATCAAAAGTTATGCTCATATTCACAATTCCATGAGAATTGAACCACCTGGAAGGAAAATCGATGATCATATTCCCAGAAATTTGACGCTTCTGTGAAAAGTATTTTTGAATAAAATTGTTCCCATGATTTCTACCTCGTGGATCCCATATATAATATGTATTTTTCATCGTAGAATCGCATGGCCACTATTTGGTTGAAAATCTAGGGAGTAAAAGTACTCGTACATTCACTTGACCGTCACCACCCAGAAATGAGATTCAATTTTGAAGTGCGTAGAAAATATTTTTTCAGGGTTCAAAACTGAATCATAGATACCCCACTTGAAAGAGCATCAAAAATTATATATAAATTTACGATATCAGGAGGATTGAACAGCTACGAGCGCCAATCGATAATACCATCCCCAGAAATTGAAACTTTTAGTCATGCTCACTATTCGCTTATATTTTCATTCAAAGTGATCTACCAAGCCTTAAAAATTTTTAACAAGCATTCTTATGTGTAAAGTGAATTTTAATCGTAAGAAAGTTATGAAAAGTTGAATTTTGAAAAATCGATAAAAATATTTTTCGAGAAAAAAAATAATTTTTCACTTTTTGTAAAATTGCCTATCGTGTCATATCTCGTGTGGTTATATACATAAATTTTGATGCTCTTGCGAATGAGATATGACACGACAGGAAATTTTACAAAAAGTGAAAAATTATTTTTTTCTCGAAAAATATTTTTATCGATTTTTCAAAATTCAACTTTTCATAACTTTCTTACGATTAAAATTCACTTTACACATAAAAATGCTTGTTAAAAATTTTTAAGGCTTGGTAGATCACTTTGAATGAAAATATAAGCGAATAATGAGCATGACTAAAATTTTCAATTTCTGGGGATGGTATTATCGATTGGCGCTCCTAGCTGTTCAATCCTCCTGATATCATCAATTTATATATAATTTTTGATGCTTTTTCAAATGGGGTATCTATGATTCAGTTTTGAACCTTGAAAAAATATTTTCTACACACTTCAAAATTGAATCTCATTTCTGGGTGGTGACGGTCTAGTGAATGTACGAGTACTTTTACTCCCTAGATTTTCAACCAAATAGTGACCATGCGATTCTACGATGAAAAATACATATTATATGTCGGATCCACGAGGTAGAAATCATGGGAACAATTTTATTCAAAAATACTTTTCACAGAAGCGTCAAATTTCTGGGAATATGATCATCGATTTTCCCTCCAGGTGGTTCAATTCTCATGAAATTGTGAATATGAGCATAACTTTTGATGCTCTTTTGAATGATATATAACACGATAGCAAAATAAAAAAAAATCAAAAAAAAATTTTTTTTTCGTAAAAAAATTATTGATTTTTCAAAAGTTGACATTTTCTGTATTTCTCACATTTAAAATTCAATTTACACCTAGAACTGTTTGTGAAAAAAGTTTGAGCCCGAACCGTTCACTTTGAAGGAGTTGTGCCGCTTATCTCAGCTTTCACTGCACTCTTACAGAGAACGCGTTTTAACAATAATAATAAATCATATTTATCCGAATATCGTGGAAAGCAGAACAAAATTCAATAACTATGGTTGTTTTTTGTTTGAAAATGAAAAAAAAATGCAAACTTAAAATGCAAAAAAAAATGTGTGGAAATTAAGAAGTCGGAGCGGAAGCTGCCCGACTCGAAGGAGGCACTGGAAAAGGAGAAGGAGGATTTTCACACCTCCTAAAAGGGGTTAGGAGCGAAAGAGTGGGCTAATGTGAGAGAGTCGTTCACTTTCACTCTTGCTCTTGTCCTAGATCCTTTTTCTTGACGTTTGGTAAAGGCTATGATTATTAGGCGTACACGGTGGCTCAAAAATCCCTCGATTCACTGCAGTAAAAATGAACAGAGACTAGTCGAGTAATGATCTGACCCTCTCAATTCTGCATGCTCTCTCCCGCTGACTGATCGATGAGAGAGCATGTAGAATGAGGAGAGTCTGAGCATTACTCGATTGGCCACGACCGTAACGCGTGCCATCGACTTATTTGCTATGGTAGTGCTATGAAACTTGTGGACTGCGTAAGGCATTATACGTAGTATTCTCGTGCCCTCGTTTTTATCCGCCTTTGAGCCCTCGTGGCTTGATATCTGAGACAGAGGAACGCGAGGTGAATACTAACCTGGAGGTTACTGTATCAGGAGGTACTGTAACCCTCTGCGGTGTTGCCATCCCACTTGATCTTTGATTTATTCCTCCATTTTCAGCAGGAGCTGCAGCGCGCGGCCAGCCAGCTGCAGCAGTCGACTGTCGCCGAATCGTGTCTGCAGCAGCTGCAGCAGGAAGTGGCGCGACTCACCGACCACAGCAAGAATCTGGAGCTGAAGTGCGAGGCGCTCAAGGTGGGTGGCAGTTTTAGTTCTCTCTGATTAGTGGTTGATAGAAATGATGAATTGAATAGGCTAATGACACTTTTTTATTTCTAAATTTTCTCTACTTTTGAGCTAAATAACTAAAACAATTAGCCCAAAAAAACTAAACAGAGTAATTCCACATAGTTATGCAAAGTCATGCAAAGTAGGGCCTGACAATATCAATTCACAATTACTCGTTGAAAATTATTTTTATTCCGCTCCTAAACAACAGATACGGAAACGAGAGAGCATGACAAAGCGAGAGACATTCCGAGGTATAGAAAGAGAGTGCATGTACCATTAGTCCGTTTCGTGAACGTATCATTTAAAAAAAGTAATATTCAACATAGTGAGGGGGCCCGCAATTTCTAACAAAAAAACGAAATTTTGGAACAAAAATGGGAGATCTGCGAGTTGAAAATGTCTAAAACTGCGCCGGCGGTCCGCAAATTGAAAATCGCCATAAGTACTTATTCCAACAATCTGGTTCTCCCAAACAGAACGTTTTCTCAACATTTTTTTTATTTCGAATTTTAAATCAATTTGCCAAAAAAAACTAAACAGAGCAATTCCACGCAGTTACTGAAGTGTATCCGAAGTGTGTGGATAGAGATTGCGTCATTACTACTCAACATGTATGATTACAGCTGGCGCGTCTCCAGATGATCGGTCGCATTCCGAAGATGTGCGGAGACGAGGAGGGCAGGGTTACGGTAGCTGATGGAGAAGCGAGGGTTACGGTAGCTGGCGCAGAAGAGGTGAGCGGGGGAAATGATCAGGAGGGAAAGCGGGGAACTTGGAAATTCAGGTTCTCAGCTGCTGAGATTCAGTTCATAGCCATAATCAGTGTCACACGTTATGCGCTCTTAAAATTGCTACGACTGTTTGGCTTTGTCAGTGCGGAATCAGTGACTTCAGCTGGGTTGATCTTTGATCTTTGCAGCATTCGACCGACGCTAAGAGGCCGAGAAGGTCGTCAAGAAAGTCGAAGAATGGGCAGTGATCTTTGATCTCTCCTACTACTTTTAGATTCAGTGAAGTACGGCACAGCTAGGTATTATTAGATGCTGCAAAATTTCGTTTCCCTTTGTGATTTCTGACTTTTTTGTTTGTTCGATTCTTTTTTTTGCTGTTCCAACTATTTGCCTTTTGTAGCTGTACTATGTTATTCCACCATAGTTTTAAAAGCTATGGTTCGCATGCGAATTTTACTACGCAACATTCAATGTCTTGTTAGTGTAAATTTCAAAGTATGGATAGCTTTTAGTTTTATTATGGAAAATGTAGTGTGAGTTTGTAAGTGCGTGTGTTCTGCTGCATTTCTCGATTGTTATTCGTGTGTAAACTCGATAAAATGGCATTTTCACATAATATTATTTTATATAAGTGCGTTGTCTGTCTGTTTGTGCGCACCTTGGAAAACGGGAAATCAAAAATCCAACGGGAAATCAAAAATCCAACGGGAAATCTCAAAACGGAGCAATGCAAATAGCGAATTATATAAATTGCAGAAATAGTATAAATGTCTTATTTAAAAAAAAGATTTTCCGTGAGAGACCTGCCATCGCAAAATCTGCTATCGCAAAATATCATTAACTGCGCCGTAGTCGTCGAGTGGTGGGAAACTTGAGAGCCTTGGAACGGAAAGAGAGAGAGAGAGAGAGAGAGAGCGGGCAAATCTACCAAGTGGAGCCGGCGCCGTCGTAGAGTGTGTGTAAGCGAAACCAAACACACTCTCTCTCTCACAAATTTCGAGACGGCCGCCTTCGAAATTCCACACGTACCAGTTCGGCGCTTTTTTATTCCGCCCGTTCCAATGGTTCAAACTCGCCCATTCCTTGAAATAGCGGCTTAAATATCATATATTTTAAGCCACTCCCACCTTGTCGTGCCGAGCTGTTTAATTGCCCGACTCCGTTCCAATTCAAAGTGTTCCAATCTCATCTCGTCTCACATTGCGCGATTTTCCATTTCGTGAAAACCTCTGCGTAGAGGCGGCACAGCAATCAGTTCGTCCAAAAACCCACTCCGGTCGTCTCCAGAAAGGGGTCAGGAGTTAGCGATTCGCGCCCGTTTCGCTCTTGCTTCCGATCCTTTGTCGTGGTTAAAAAAATTGTTTGAAAAGGAACGGAGCAACGCGTTTTCTCTATTTCAATTGAAACGTTTAAACCGTTTCGAACGCCCCCAAATTCCAACGAACAGAAAATCGAAAGTATGTGAAAGTTTGTGCACACATCAACTCAATTGTGCCCATTCTCCTCTCTCTCTTCTATCAAATAATTCGACGCGCCCTGTTTATTTTGGCGCCCGGCAGATCTCTCTCTCTCTCTCTCTTCCTACTTCTATCGCCTGTGTTTTCTCTCTCAATTCTCATTTCCAAATAGCCATTCCCGTAATGTTTACAGAGCTTGCGTAGGAAACGCGGAATGTAGTTTTAATCGGTTCAAGCTTGAGATATGATTCCGGACTTTTCATCTCTCACAAACATCATTTCACTGTTTAATCAGGTTCCCAGAAAGGGGTCGAGAGAGGGGGGAGAGTGCTTCAAATACCAAGGGAATATCTCAATTTTTCCCGTTCCTGATCCCTTTCTGGAGGGTTGCGATTATGAGTTGTATCGGGTCATGTTCTAAGGGGATAGATGCGTGATACATTGTTTATCCAGAATTTTTGTTTGGGTATCCACTTCGGAGTATTTAGAAGCTTTTGTTTTCTGGTTCGAAACGAGAGTTCGCAAGTTCGAAATCAAATGATCAAAGACTTCTCTTTATCTTGCCCATTGGTGAAGTGGAGATATTAAGGATAAATTTGGCCTTTCGAACTCTCTCCTAATCCGGTCACACTATTTTAATAAGCCTCCTTATCCTGCATTCTAAATAATTTCTAAACAGCAGAGAAGATTGAGGGCAGACGAGGAAATATTATGATAAAGTTGAGGGGTTTATCGACTCTCAGAGAGCGAAATCTCCAGCTTTCCTTACTCTGGAGTGTTCACATCTCCAGGTATTAGGTGAAATGATGTCTCCATCTCTCGATTTCTCATGCTCTCTCAGGTGGAGACAACATCTCCAGAGTAAGGAAAGCTGGGAACTTCGCGCCCTGTGTAGACTTTGAAAAGTAACGATGCGACTAGTTGCTTTCGCCTCTCCTCATTTAACGCACTCTTTCTCGCGAAATTTGTCGATGTCCCTATTATGCAACTATGTGAACCGTTACTTTTCAAAGTCTATTGGTCAATAGTTTTCACATGTACTGATTCATTCCTGGTCGCTTGTTAGTCGAAAGTCAAAAGGATCGGGAGACAAAGTGAGTGCAAGTCACTAATGTTGTGTTAGTTTTCGGAAAAGCAAAAAGCCCAACATTTGAATTCCCGCAATTTCTTATCTCAGTTCTCCGTGGAGTAATCGGCTCAAAACTACGTTTATAAGGTATACAGTAGAGGTGGGCAGTCGAAAAGCCGGAATGAGAGGGAGAACAAAGGATTGAACCGGAACGAACCGGAACGGAACCTTTGTTCGACATTATTTCAGACAAAGACATTTTTCGACTGATCATCCCTAGTATACAGGGTCGAAAAATATATTCAATAAGAAGTTGCGGGAATTCAAATTTTCGCCTTTTTCCATTTCTTTTTTTCCCGAAATCTAACACGACATGAGTGTGGTCACTGTGGTGGACATTGTGCAGCCCGTTTCTTAGAAGCAAGGGAAATTTCAAAAAGGTTCTGCAACCAACATTACCCCGTTTCTAGTTATGTTTCCCCTAGACCCTCCTACTTTTCGTCCAAGTTGCGTTCACAAACTTCTCTCTCTCTCTTCTCCCTCCCTTCTCCCCTCTTTCTGTCACTCTATTTTGACATCTCTCTCTCTCTCTTCTCTCTCTCTCTATCCAATTGAGCAGAAGTAGGGGGGGACCTGAAGGCAGCACAAGGCAGGCTGTTCTGCCGCCCCAACACTGAAACATTTCGCCGTTTTCCCTTCCCACAGGAAAAAGTCGAATATTTTTTCAAGTTTGTTCAATTATATTTTGGTTTCGTATTTTATATCTTGAAGTGAATCATGTTTGCGAACGCTAGACAAAATTTAAAAAAAAAGCTAGACATAATAACCTGTACATAAATGTTCACCAATATTTTTCTAGTTTGTGTCATATTATGGTTAGAATCTAGTAGATAAATCCATTTACGAACGTTAGACGAAGTAAATATTCCCACAAGTTTTAAATTGTTGTTTTTAAAATAATGGTTCTAATTTTAGAATGCTACGTTCCACCACAAGCTCTGCTAGCGATTACTATCTGCTTCTCTCGTGGTTGCTCTCTCTCTCTCTCTTCTGTCATTTCTGTGTTTAGCGCGCGGATCGTTTTATTGAGTGTTTGTGAAATTGCAATACACCCCTATGTTTTCGTTCCCCCGTAGTGAGAACCTCTGCCACTTGTTATTATCAGTGAGAGAGAGAGCGAGAGATGAGATGAGAGAGAGAGAGAGCGAGAGATGAGATGAGAGAGAGAGAGAGAGAAATATTCGACCTTCATACCCCTTCACTGCCGTCCTCCTCCAGAAACGGGCAAGAGTCGGGGACTCTCTCAATTCCACACACTCTCTCGCTCCGGTGGCTTGTAATCGTGTCACTTTACCACTTTTCGAGTAATTCTCACTTCAGAACTGCGATTACATTAAGGCGAGATATCACATATCCTTTTGCAAATTATGATCGATAATTGACTCTCTTCATTTCGCACACTCTCTCAGTCGCTCACGAAAGAGTGCACTGAATGATGATAGCAAATAAGATTATTAACTCAAATTTCAAAATCACATGACTTTCTACATGATTTCATGCGAAGTTCACGTTTTCTACACAGCTAATAGCATGATTTCTTGATGATTTTTCATATTTTTTAGTATAATTATCGATCGATTAATTAGGTAATTAGTGAGTTTACGTTTTTCGAATTCTCTCTAGTTTGCTCTCTTCTCTTTCCCCGAGGGCTTCGTTGTTTTGACCAATTTTCGTGAAACATCCGCTCAAAAACATTCCCCCCCAAACCAGCTGGCAAAAGCAGATTAAGTCCGAGTGCTTTTCAGAGAGAGAGAGAGAGATACTTGTTAGCCAATCGAAAGGTTTTGACAGGTTTCACGCCCAATTGGATCTCTAGATTCCCCCTACCCTAATCCAATTTCTTATGTAGAAAATGTTCCTCTCTCATCTCTCTCTCTCTCTCTCTCTCTCTCTCTCTCTCTCTCTCTTCCACCCATCTTCCCCCTTCTTTCTAATTTGGCAGCACCGCAGCGCATTTCTTTAATATTAATGAAGTGCCAGGGGACGAGAAGAAAATGTGGCCGGAGAGAGAGGGAGAGAGAGAGAGAGGTCATGGGACGCAGGATATTGTGGGAGAAAATGGAAAAGGGGTAGAGAGGGAGAAAAAGTGAGGATGGAATTGTGCTCTAGCAGCTTCGAAAACAGCCACACAAACTTTCTCGATAGCGGGGCAGTTTTTAGGGAAGAAAGAGAGAGAGAAAGAGAGAGAGAGAGAGAGAACAATTGGGACGGGGGAACATTTGTCTTTCTAGTTTCACTCAATGCCAATTAGCGCGCCAACGCGGCCGCCCCTGTGTACCAATTTTGACGACGGCGAAAACGAAACGTTTCGCCATTTTCGCTCTTGGTTCTTGGTTCTGGTTTCTGGATCCAGGTCCCGGCTCCTGGTTCTACTACTGGTTCTCGCTCTTGTTCTAGCTATGGTTTTCCCCTGGCTCTTCGTTCCAGTGCCTGGTTCTGATTCTGACTCTTGTTCTGGATCTAGTTTTTCTCTTTTTCTTGGTTCCAGAACCTGGCTCTGACTCTGGTTCTTCTATGGCTCTTTGTTCTAGTGCCTGTTTCTGGTTCTGAATAATTCCCGTCGCTATCATCAATAATGTCAAAAGTATTGAGTCAATACGTGCAAATAGCTTGATGATTCAAGCAAACAAGAGAGTGATAGTCTCATTATCTCACTCGCAGTGCCGAAGTGTGCGGTTGCGTAATTGGATACAATATGATACAGTCGCCTATACATAGACTACGCTTATACAATTTGATGAGCACGTCCCTCTATCAGATTCGATGCTGTTTCCTTGTTTCTTTGGTGCATTTTCACTTTCTTTATTGCAATCATGAAATGATAAGAACGTGCCAAATTGGAAATGAATAATATATTTCATTTCATACTCAGTTCTCATTTTTCGTCGTTACCCTTGCAAAAAGCGATAATTTTCACCCCTTTTTAGCAGCAATTTTACTTTCTCTTCAATTTTCTTCTCTTTTGACATGCGCTTCCGTTCAATATTTGACACTGAAGTTCGCACATTTTTGCTGCATTTTTGCTGCACACACTGTCTATAAAATATTCTTCTCCTTTTGACACGCGTTTCCGTTCAAAATGTGATTGACGCCAGTTCTCACAATTTTTCTAACTCTTTCTCACCTTATTTCAAGCCGCGCCTTTTGAAATTCCCACCTGAGCACAACTGCACCAGTTTCGCACCACTTTTTCTACTTCAACGTGCAAGAGGCGTTCACTCCTAAATGGAGCCTACAGTATACCCAACACTACACTATAGTAGTTCAGTTTCCGATTATCGATCCAGAGGAGCATCAGCGTGTATATTTTTGTAAAAATAAACGGACCGTAGTATTTTAGGTTCCTAGTTTCTATGAATTCAGATAAAAATTATAGCGAATTCATAAAAAAGTTATCTTAATTACAGAAAAAAGGCCTTCTCGAGGCACTGCGTTTTAAAGATGCGTAAAAAGTGACGATCCATAGTGATTTCACGCCTCTCTTGACGCGTATGATGCGGATTTATGGCATTTTGATGCGCGCGCGATTGGCCAAAGTGATATCAAGTGCTATTCTGCAGGCAGTGTCGTGTAAGGAGGAAGGGACGTGTGTTGCGAGCCGAGGTGATAAGCAAATGATATCATCAGGGGCGAACTCGTGAGAGGGTCTCTCTCTCTCTCTTTCTCTCTCTCTCTCTCTCTCTCTCTCTCGTTGCCCCTTATCACCTCCACTCTGCGTGTTATTCACACGAATTGCGTCGTCGTCCACACCACTCTAATCTATCCCGCATCGCATCTCTCCCACTTTGTTTCTCTTTCCCCTACTCTCTCTCTCTCTCTCTCTCTCTCTCTCTCTCTCTCTCCCCTTACCTATTCGATACTCCACCCCTTCAACGATGTTCCCGAAAATGCCTCGTGCACCCAATATCAACGGATTACTTGTAGATTGGCAATCTCATGAGGTCCAAAGAAACAACTTCATGTAACATCTCACGAGCTCTTATGACTAATGACCACGGATTACGGTAACCTCGCCACTCGAATCGCAAACTGATCTTATTTATGTGCGTGTTTTGTCGCGTAATTCTGCAGCGCACGTCTATCTGGAATCCTTTTCCTTTCTCCTTCGAAAACAACCCCTTATCAGTTATTATACACGCAAGAGCTTTCTCCTCCCACACTCTAGTGGAAAAAGCTACACTCCATACACCTTATTTCCTCCTTTCTCCTATTACTTTTTCACTGTTGCAAGAAATTTCTGAACTTTTTTGCTCTTGTTCCGGGCTCCAAATTGCGCTTCGTTTCAATTTTGCATTACCGCAGTTAAATATCGATTGAATACTGTGGTCCCGCTAACGACCGTAACTTTGCACCTAATACCCACGGTTACTTTTTCCTCCATTTCTTATTCCTGACTCAACATTCATTCGCGTCAAATATTGATTTGCGGCAGTTAAAATATCTATTGATTACCGTAATGCTGCTAACGACAGTAAGTTTGTGCTACAGTACCCATATGGAGGACGCCATGCTGTCGATGGCGGGCGCCTGCTACAACGCCATCTGCTCCGTGTGCGGCGACGCGAGCGCCGGCAAACACTACGGTAGTTATTGATTAATTAATAATTACGGTAGCGCTGTCGATTAATTATTGATTATTTTTGAATAGCCAAGGATCAACAATCAATCCACAACTCAACTAGAAAAATATAGCAAGCGGTTGAAACACATTTGAATGTTGATTTTCAAGAAAAAAATAAAGCTGCAACACTCTTTCGAGACTCATCACACTATACTTGCCAGCATTCGAATTATTTAGTGCCCAACAATTTATGTAATACTTCTTACATCATTCCCATATCCTATTGAACCTCCAGAAAGGGGTCATGGGCGAGAGAGCATTGAGAGTTACCCTCTTATATTCACCCACTGTTTCGCTTGTGACCCCATTCTGGAGATTTGAAATATTGCGGTATAATAATGTCTCATTCAGGAGTGGCAGCCTGCTATGGCTGCAAGGGATTCTTCCGACGAACGATTAGGTCAGTTTCGAAATTCATTTTATTTTGAAATTTAATTTCTTCTCTTCCAGAAATAGTCACGAGTATGCGTGCCGCTTCGACAAGACCTGCGCGATCGATAAAGGTCGGTCCTACCGTAATCTACTCTTTATTGCTGAATTTCGGGGGACGCTTCAGAACACGCGCTTAGGAATGAAGCATTAACAAGACCCGAAAGGTTCTTCTCAATGTACGTTGTTCTGTTGTAACCAACTAATATTTAAATTAAAAATAATTTAATACATCATGTCAATTCTTCTTTTGCGAATGCAGTATTTCATTTCTTTTTTCTCTTTTTTTTCTATTTTTTTTTCGTATTTTTCGCAATCTTTCACTTCTGAATCGAGAAATACGAGAGATAACTAGGCAACGGATTTCCTTTCATGCTTTGTTATTTCTCTAAATCTAGATCCTAGCAATGTCCAGTGGGCCATGCCCACCTTTTTGCATTCTCCTCTCCTCCAACTTTACACCGGAGGGGAGGAGAGAGAGAGAGAAGGCTCTCAAATTGAGGCTGTCGGAACACGTAAGAACGGGGGCTGCGGCGGCTGATTGTTATTACAAAGTTGCGAGCGGGAGGGGAAACTCGAAAGTCTCTTACTCGAAACAGTTGGCTTTTGCCGGGCTCTCTCTCTCTCTATCTATCTCTCTCTCTATCTCTCTCTGTAGCAAGAGGAAAAAGAAGCAGAAGCGCTCAAAAGAAACCGATATCCGAACCTTATGTTCCGCACGGAACGCAGTGTGTAAGAATGTGTCACCGGAGGGGATTAATTACTTAATTAATTAGCTAATTAAATCTTTACTAATTAATTTTCAGACCAACGAAATGCCTGCCGGTACTGCCGCTTCCAGCGGTGCATCGCCGTCGGCATGGAGCCTGATGGTAATTAATTAATTTGCATAATAAATTAATTTTAATTAATTAAAATAATTAGCAATTCGCCCGGATCGCGACATCATCGGCAAGCAGAAGAACCCTCGAAGGAGGAGATTAACTGTGAAATCAGAGGATGGAGAGGAACCGACTTCCAGCAATGAGTGAGTCCTCCAGAAAGGGGTCAGGGCGAGAGAAAAGAGAGAGAGTGCACCTCTTGGGTTTACACGCTCTATCACTTGAAACCCATTTATGTAGACCTGTAGAGTGATTTGCGTAATACATTTAAATAATTTTGAACGCAGTAGCTCAAAAATGCGTTAATCCAGTAGGCGACGGTGTGAGAGTTGTGTTGAATTATCGATTTCATTTTTTTTGAAAATATTGCGAATTCAGGCGTCTCGACGAGGGTTTCATCGCATTCTTTCACAACATCGAAATGCAGGCGAGATTTTACCCAAAAAAACGGTTCTTTAAGAATTATCACGATTGTAATTAAAATATAAAAATTACAATGGACATAAAAAAATTCTTTGCTGTTAATCGATCGAAGGGGTAGAAATCTTTACAGAAGTAACGTTACATATTGATTACGTATATCACGCCTCTCACGAGAGAATCGAGCTGGCGGATGCAATGGGCCAAAAAAGTGAAATTAAGATTTACATGGATTAAATCATGCCTGGGGATGGCGGACATCCTCCCAAAGTTTAGGACATCCAGGATCATGGGGATCCGTAGGTACGCTGGGTCGGTACCCTGGGTATCCAACTTTGAGCTCGATTTTCTCGGTTGTGGGTTGTTTTTGTGAAAATGTTTGTCTGAACGACCCCGGCTAATTTTTAGAGCTCTATCGATCCATGTACTTCATTTATCGAGAAATTGAATTTCTAATGCACTACACTCAGGCCAATATTTCTCAAAAATGTAGGAAAAGCGGGAGCTCTAATCTCTTGAGCATGTAGATCTCATCAAGATCTTTCGAATGAGTAGCTTATGGTGAAAATAGCCGGGGATATGAGAGAGTTGTGTACTTTCGAAAGCCCGAGATGATTTGAAGTAAATTTTGTTAAGCGATAACCGGTCTTATGCAGGAAAGAGGGAAGAAATGGAAGAATTACAAGATCATTTCATTTCTCGTGTCAGAGACCGCGCGGTCAATGGTGAAGAAAATTTACTTCAAATCATCTCGGGCTTTCAGAAGTACACAACTCTCCCATATCCCCGGCTATTTTCACCATAAGCTACTCATTCGAAAGATCTTGATGAGATCTACATGCTCAAGAGATTAGAGCTCCCGCTTTTCCTACATTTTTGAGAAATATTGGCCTGAGTGTAGCGCATTAGAAATTCAATTTCTCGATAAATCAAGTACATGGATCGATAGAGCTCCAGAAATTAGCCGGGGTCGTTAAGACAAAAATTTTCACAAAAACAACCCACAACCGAGAAAATCGAGCTCAAAGATGGATACCCCGAGATCCAAATCGGTGTAAAGACAAAATGATATTGGTGGTTTAAGCTTTTGGGAGGTTGTTAGGCATCCCTAAGGAGGAATAACCCCACAGATAACTCAATTTCACTTTTTTGGCCAAATCCGCAAAAGATGTGTTTCAGCCCGATTCTCTCGTGAGAGGCGTGATATCTAGCCGATCAGACACTTATTGATGTCTCCTGGCACTTTGACGTAAGAATAGGTGATGAAACACAACACATAATTCCACAGGCCGGTCAACCTTACAGAAAGGGCTTTAGAGTGAGAGAGCGTGTGAAATCGAGAGAGACTCTCTCACTTTAGTACACTCTCTCGCCCTCACCCCTGTCTGTCTGTTTGGAATCATGTGACAATATCAGAATTCCTCGCGCGTCCTCTAAATTCTCAAACGTTCGTTCCTCCTTCCTCCCTGAAGTTTTCTTGTACCGTACAGACATCACCAACGCATTATCGATTTTGCATTTAGGAGTAAAGCAAAAAAAATCTCTGCTTTTCCACTATGGCATCCTTGCCACTTCACGTGTGTCGTTACCCGCCACTAAATACAACATGTGCTCTGCAAATAAACACTGTTAATAAATATCATCATCATCATAATCATTATTATTATTATTATTATTATTATTATTCAGGTAGCCGCAGGCACTCTCCCCATCGTCTCCGTCCCAATTGGCATCAAAGCCGACCCCGAGTGTACTCTAGTCGGCCTATTCACCAACAGAGGCGCCTACTCACACGAAATGTTTCCGGTGAGGAACTCTTCTTACTAGTTGTGTGTTTGTTTCGCACGGCTCCAACCCCCAAAAGGGGTTAGGACGATAGAGAGAGAGAGTGCAAAAGTGAGAGAGTATTATTTAAAACACTCTGTGACTCCAATCTTCTTTCTTTGGTGTTGCTCGGTATTTGGAACGATGTGATTGCAATTTCTTAAATATTCTACAGCAACCGATAATCGATCAATAATCGCAGGTCTCCTACTCGCTCGGCCCGACCGCCTCGGTGGAGGAGCTGATGAATGGGATTAGGAGGTAATTCAAGTGAATTTGGTTACGTTATCGATTGCTATGTCAAGTGTACTACAAGTTAAATACGGTTAGAACTACAAGGTATATGACTGTTTCGCTCCCTTAGCGTCAGACAGTCATACCAAGGTCTCTAATAGCTACAACAGCAATTATAAAAGCAAATGCTTGAAAGTTTGTTTGAAATTTATCAAGAAATCAGAGCAGTAAATTGATGATGTGCAAATCCGTTGCTAATTGAATAGGTAGTGAAACATACCTGTTGGAGAAAGTTTTCACTGGCGTTTGCCAATGCTTGAGAATAATCAATATTACCTTTAAAATGATAGGGCCATGCTTTAAAAATCAATAAATCAAAATATATTAATAATCTTTAAAAGCAATAATTCAGAAGCGTTTTCTCGTGCGCGTCATGGATCGATGCCATCTGCACCGCCTCTAACATTCATAGCGTCGCAGAGAAGGTGCGTGGTTTACTATAAACTATATTTTTTGTCTGTCTGTTTGTGTGTTTTTTATCTGCCATCATTTCTCCGCCCAATTCTCCAAAACGGGGTCATGGGCAAGGGTGCAAAAGGTTTAGCGCACGTTCACCTACTCTCTCTCTCTTGCCGTCGACCTCTCTCCAGAAAATTGTATACATGTGTCGTTTGCCTGTCTGTATATTTGTTTTTTTTGTCTGTTTGTCTGTCTGTCTGTTTGTTCTTCCTGCTAAGAAATATTGTAATAATATTCTCAGGTCGCCCTGCTCCGCTCCGTCTTTCCCAACTTCTACGTGCACAGTCTCGCAGCGAACACGCATCGGTAATTATTGATTTTTTTCAATTTAAAAATCGATAATTTACATTTTATTGATTTTTCAAATCTTTATTTTCCAGTTTCGCTTCCGGTCAACACTCGTCGATCTGTCTCTGCAATGGCGTCACTCTTCCCAGAGACGCGCCACGGGAACTCACGGCTACAAAGTAAGAGAGAGAGAGAGAGAGAGAAAACAAACCGATTTTCCCACGCATTTTTCCCTATCTGGGATATTTTGAGTCTGGGTACGACATGCGTTCGATTGAGAAAGTAATTTTGCAAAGAAATGGGGGTTTCTGGTTTCAGCTGCATCTAGTCAATATTCCTGCATTAAATGCGTATTATAGCTCAAGAGAATTTTTCCAAAAATTAAAAAAAAATCAATTCGCAGTATAATCTCGAAGCGGTTCGTTCCTCGACTGTTGGACGAAGTGATTGGGCCAATGTCGCAACTCGGATTGACTCTGGACGAGGCACTCATTCTGCAAGTGATGATCATCTGTGATGCTGGTGGGTTAATTAATATTATTGATTTAAATATTATTATTGAATATTTTTTAGCCGTCTCCGATGTTGACATCTAGATAACCTTATTAAGATGGCTCGAGAAAGTTAATAGAGAGTTGAACAGAGTTGCTCTGGCTTAGATCTTGTTTAGCTTCAGAGCGGTCCATGAAATATTTGCTTCCCATTCGAAATTCAGTTCGGATAATGTAATGACATCATCACTATTCCAACTCAGAATGCCCCGACGTCTCTGCCCAAACGCGCAATGCCCTGTGGAATCTTCGTGAGCGCGTGCAGGGGATGTTATTCCACGCCATCAGGTGTGTTTCAGGAGTAATTTTTAGGTTGAAAAAAAATCAAATTTTGATGTATGTTTCACCGCTTGATCGTAGTCATTTGAGCTACGAAATAGTTGATTCATCGTCACTTTTCACAATAAAATAAGTTTTTTTTTATTTCCGAAAGACCAGCTTTCGCACGCTATCAAACAAAATAATCTCATATGCATGCATTTGAATCCATTGACATTGCAAGAAAAAAGCATTTTAGCAATTTTAAATACGGCGAAAATACGCGAGTGCTGAAGTGTGCGATCAGATATGTTTCACCAGTTACTCTTCCCTTTGCGAAACTAGGAAACACCAATTCCGTATTTCTTCACAGTTCTACAAAAAAAGTTGCAGTTCTCAAGACTTGGACGGCGGCGCTCAGTCGATGTGTGCGAGATTCGGCAGAGTGATGCTACTCGTCACTCTCATTTCGGTTAGTTACTCTAAATCCAACCCCCTTCAATGTTTTCTTTCTACACGTATTTTTAGATTATTCCTTTTTTTAGTTTAGAAGTCGTTTATCAGGAGACCATTCGGTACACTAATTAGCAGTTCCTCTCCGAAATGTTCAATGGTATGGGTAAATGGTTCCTGCATTTAGCACAAAATTCTTGAAAAAGTGAAGAAAAAATTAACCGGAAGTAAATTTTAATTTTCTTGCAGAAAGTGGCCTCTATCTTCCACGAGAACATGCAAGTCGCCGGTCTCTTCCTCGACCAATTCACCGATCCGCTCGTTGCTGAGCTAATGAACGAACGATGCAGAGATGTGAGACGTACCGTATGACACCGTACCGATGGTCAATCGACAAATGACGTTATTTTAGCGGCAGAGCCAAGAGAGATACCGCATACACCTACCGTATTGATAGTCAATCGAAAACTGACCTTATTTTGTAGCAGACACGTGAAAGAGATACCTATACAGATACCGTACCTCAGATAGCCAATCGACAACTGACTTTTTTGCAGGTGATCCCATCCCCGCTGGCCCGAGACACGGCCGATTCGTCCGTGCCCACGCGCGGCTCGCCCCGACTGCCCAGCGATATTTGCGAGGTTATTATCGATTGATTACTGTAATGATTATCGATTGATTACGGTGATTATCGACAGCAATTATGCTAAGAGGGCTTGCAAAGGTGATAAAGAGAGCCCTAATTTACACACTTTCTGGGGGTTGACCGGGGCTGTAAAAAACTATATGCTTATCGATTGATTACGGTAGCTATAAAATCGATAATTGCTTCAGAATTCGTTGGACCGTCCGTGTTTCTCCGATTCATCGCTCAACTCCGCCCTCTCATCGCAGATGTCACTGCCGTCCACGGGAACACCCCAGAGGTGACCATTTTGAATAATAAAAGTATTTTAACTCCATTTTATCGTTATAATTCTCAGCTTTTAACATGATTCCAACCACAAGAATGATTATAAATTAAATTACGCCTTTCTGGAGGCCTGGAATGACCTAGTCTCAGAAAGCCGTTCATATTTATCGATCGATCTCTTTTAGCAGTTCGACTCTTCTCACGCCTACTCTTGCCTCCGATCTCACTATCTCCACTTCGTTCCTGAACGCGACTCAATTCGGCATGCTCGCAACTCCCCCACCAACGGTGCGTTTCCTCTGATTACGAGCCTCCAGAAAGGGGTCGAGAGTAGACTTTGAAAAGTAACGATGCAACTAGTTGCTTTTCTTCACACCTTCTTTCATTTCTCGCACTCTTTTTCACAAAATCGGTCGATTTCCCTATTATGCAACTAGTTGAACCGTTACTTTTCAAAGTCTAGTCGAGAGCACAGAATGTGATATCTCGTATTGTGAACTCTTCCGCGGCTAACCCCTTTATGCATGCTATCCATTCTTTGCGTTGCCACATGTTTCAATAGTAGTTTCCCAGTCCTTTAGTTTTGTGTAAATACAATTTTTCCTGATTTAGTGTATTTATCAAATGGTGATTCTCATTTCAGGCGCTGCCCCGTCCGTCTCCCGTCTCTCTCTCCTTCTCCTCTCCCTTCTTCCCCACTCCTCCCTCCTCCTCCCATCTCCCCACTCTTCCCTATTCAGCCGGTCCTTTCCTAAACCAGACGACGTCATTCTTCGACCATAACTTTGGACAATGCCCCTAAGCATCCCTAAGCAATATACTTAAGCAGTAATTGAAAAGTATCTAATAAGGTAGTGCACTGAACCGGCAAAAGGACAATTATCGATTTTCGGCAAAGAATCTCTTTCGATTCGTCGATTTGTCCTCCATTCGTCACAGTAGATCTGCATTAGTCGCGGGTTCGCAGCATAAAATGTACAAGCTACCTCGTTGGAGAAGACTTCGCATTGAAAAATTGTGTAGAAATAGGCATTTCGTGGTAGATACAAGTACAAATTCTAGTTCGTTTCCAAGATCTTTTACGCCTCCCTCCAATGTGTTTTTATATTGTCAGGTTACTCCCTTATTATTCATTTCGCTGTAATTTAAAACTTGTTGGCTACTATGCATCGATTCTAGTCACTCTCCAAGATTGTCGATTCGAAAGTGAAAACCGTTTGATAAAATGTATATTATCGGCAACTTGAAGTACAGCGCAAGTCTTCTAACATCGCATTAAAAATATTTTTTTTCGACCATAATGATCATAGTGTAATTGATGCTTCCACAATTTCGTACGACTTTGAATATGTGGTGAAGCATATTTGAGATCATTTTTTGAGCAATTGATTGTAAGTAACAAAAGTAACTAATAGTGCGGTTCCATTTTGCTATTAGAATTCTCCGTCTAATTAGTAGCTAATGGGAAGCGAAACACGAATTGAAAGTGAAATTCACATCATAAAATGACCATTGTGTGCTCCAAAGCAGTGAACTCCGTTTTTCAATCGCCGACCGAAAGTAAATTGCAATTTCAAATTTATCGACGGGATGTGCTTCACCGGTGAAACAATAGTTTCTGAAGGCAATGAACATCGATTACACCAAGGATTGCACTGCACAATCATTTATATCGGAAAGCAACTGTAAAAAACGTCAATTGAAAGATGTTTCTATCGTGCTTTTGTAATAGAGATGTTATACTATAACTCCCGTAGACTTTTCCCCCCTCCCCTCCTCTATAAAGCTCTATAACATTTATTTTTTTCTCGATACTTCACTAATACGAGTCGTTTACGAATGAGCAGAAAATGAAAATGTAATCCCCAGTATTTGCAATGTTTCAATTGTTGCCAATTGAACGGTACTACTCGGTACCCTCTTCGATTTCTCTGACATGTACGAAATCCAGGCGCAGGGAAATAGGGGCTGAATAACCTCTTCCTGATCCTTTCCCCGTACCAGTCGATATCTTTCCCGTCTAAAACCGTTCCATCGCCACCGTTCGATCCTTTCCCGGCTAAAGACACTGCTACTAGCGGCACTCATTACACCCCGATCATTTACCCTTCACAGCGCGCCGAACGCCTCTTTTTTGCCTACGCGCCACCTTTCTTTGTTGACCTCGGGTGTATGGAAAGGTTCTCTCTCTCTCCCTCTCTCTATCGGACAAGCTGGGGGTATTTAAGGTGGAGAGGGGGAGGGAGGGACAAGTGCAGCATTAGCAGCAAGTGCAGCATCATGGACAGCAAGCAGACCGAGCAGCGCCTCGTGAGAGAAGGCGAGGGACTCAGGAGAATCGCCTTCGCTGGCATTGCCATCTCGTATGTTCCTTGAACACTTCCTTGCCTACTGCCAATGAACTTAACTTGTGATGTTTTCAGTTTCCCTTCCCCCCGCGTAATGTCTTTTCACAAATAATCTGTTGTTCTCTACCAAACACGGCTCAAACATTTCGTTTTAGAAAAAAACATTTCGTGATGTAATCAATTGTGTATTTACAGTACGATGGCGACGCTGACGGCGATCGTCGCCATTCCCTCCATCTACAGCTACGTCCAGCACATCCAGAGCGATCTCCAGACCGAGGTGAGCATGCTGATGCAGTGATCTACACAACGGCTCTTTATTGTATGGGTTTGCCAAAGTGTAAGAAACAAATTGAAAGCGGGCCAGGCCGTTCCAGAGCTTTGGCAACTTTTTGTGCAATGCGCTAGGGTTGCATGTTCGGTATTCATATTACGACATTTTGTGTGAGAGAACGGAAATGCGGTTGATCAGGCGCAGAGCACGAGAAAAAAAGAGCGGCAGAGGATGTGCACAACACCGAACCGATATCTTGTATCTAGCGCTGTACTATCCCATCAATCAATAACTTCTGTTCAGATCGATTTCTGCAAGCACCTCACTGACGGTCTCTTCGGCAAGTACGAGCATCTCTCTGCTGTGAAGGGCACTACGATCAAGATCAAGAGACAGGCCGGATACGGAGACTCCGCCCCCGTCGCTGCTGCCCCTGCGCCTCAGCGTAGGCTTTTATTATATTATATTTAATAATTATAATTTACATTAAACCGAAAGCGATAGCTTTGTGAACAATTCTAACTACGAGCATTACACATATTCTATTCTCTATTCACCTTGAAACGCCATAGCAATAAAATAGACGCGAACTCTCGTCATATGCTTCACGGAATATGCATTATTGTGAGCCAGTCAAACTTTTTACTGTCAATCGGATTTCCTAGATTATTACTGACAAATATAACTTCAAACTCTCCATCTTGCAGCCACTTACGACCAACTCGTGCACGACGCCCCTGCCGAGCAGCAGCAGCAGTGCTGCAGCTGCGGCGCCGGTGCAGCCGGTCCGGCCGGCCCTGCCGGACCCGACGGCGCGCCCGGAAACGACGGAGCCGCCGGCCGACCCGGAGCCAATGGAGAGGACGCCCCCGCCGACCACGTGCCCACCGCTGATGACTTCTGCTTCGACTGCCCCGCTGGAGCCCCTGGACCCGCCGGCAACCCCGGACCCAAGGGACCCAATGGAAACAACGGACAGGACGGTCTCGACGGACCCGATGGCAACAACGGCGCGCCCGGACCCATGGGACCGCAGGGACCGGCCGGTGCCGACGGACAGCCCGGCCAGCCCGGATCCAAGGGAGCCGACGGTGTGGTTGAGGAGGTGCACGTGCCCGCCGGTCGTCCCGGAGCTCCCGGAGCCCCTGGTGAGCCCGGACCCGACGGAGAGGCCGGACCCTCGGGCAAGCCTGGTCGCGATGGAGTCACTGGTCCTGCTGGAGATGCTGGTCGCGATGGTGCTCCTGGAGTGCGCGGAAAGGACGGAGAGGCGGGACCGGCGGGAGAGACCGGAGTCGGCGGAGGCTGCGACGACTGCCCCCCTCCCAGAACCGCACCCGGATATTAGATCTGACCGGCGGCATGACCCAACCCTAAGTTATCGTTTGATATGTCGTAATGTACTGTACAATAAACGGATATTATTTATTGGCTCTGACAACTGTGCGTTACCCGTCAGGAGCGAGAAATATGTGGTGAGATCAGGATGAAGAGGGGGGAGATACATAAATAAACAGAACTGAGATTGAATTGGGTGGTCAGAAGCCGCATCGTTCGATACGTGAAAATTTTGAGTCGAGCTCTCGGACCCCTTTCTGGAGGTTGGGGAAATCAAGCGAAGTGCTCCCGGCTCAAGTAGTACCACCAGTAGAGCACTGCAATGGAGGATTTTCTCGTTTATAAAAGGTACTTATTTATTCATGAAAATTGCATACACAGAGCGCAAATTTGCTAGGAGAACGGTTCTCCAAAGTTTCATTTGTTAGAAAACGGTTCTCCACCCTCCTCCTTCCACGCACTCTCTCGTCTCGGACAGCAAACGAGAGAGCGTGTGGAAGGAGGAGGGTGGAAAATAGTTTTCTAACAAATGAAACTTTGGAGAACCGTTCTCCTAGCAAATTTTCTTTCAGTGTAGTACAATAAACAAAATACCATTAAATAGTGCGAAGAATGCGGGGAATGCTTTGGCTGCGAATGCATCCACGCGTGCTCCCGTATCGAAGTCGTACTGGAAACACATTATAAGTTATAGTCTGCTAATTTAGAACCTTATTGTATTTTGGTCAATTGAAGCCTCGTGCCATTCTTTTAATTTATGCTATTATACCGCGTTTCCTCGTTATTCGCATAAATATTATTATGTGATATATTTTATTATTACCCAGCAAATTGATGCAGAATCAAATTTTGCCGAATCTGCAAAAATACAAATCATCTGTGAAACTCACATTGTATCCTTCATAGAATGAATTCTGCGAGAAGAACCCGTTTGAGTTGCCATCTTCGTCTCTGGAAGCAATTTATTGGTAATATTTATAAGGTATTAGTTAAACGAATTTAGTTATTATGTTTAAAACTTTACAAAAACAACACGCGTAAAGACATTTGTGGCCAAGGCATTCTCCGCAATCGTCGTACTGTTTAGTAACAAAAATATTTCCTAGTGATGACGTAATCGAGGAAAAAAACGTACAAAGACCCGTAGGCGGAGAATTCCCTGAGACGCCGCTCGTTCTTGCTGTACAGCGAGCCGTTCGTCGTATTGTCTCTGAAGAAGAAAATTATTCTTATTATCTAATTAATTTTCTAATTAAAATATTAATTTTGAAACGGTTATTGAGGTTTGGAAAAAAAGTCCACCTTGTCATAATTCGCTTCCGCTGCCGAATCCGCTTGTTGCGCTTTTTGATCTGAAAATTTTAAAATTGATAAAATTAAATATTGTCTGATATTGACTTAGTTTCATAAACCTATCTCAGGGGTTAGCCCCGGAGAGTAGTAGCTTGTCGACGTAAAGTCCTCTTGAATCAGGTTCAACTCTACTGCGTTTACTGTTACCTATAGACATTCCTTGGGAAGTAAATTACTTACTCATGCACATCACTAATAATATTATGATTACATTTCCGATGACTATTGCGTTTACTGTTGCCTAATAATGACGTAATCGTTCTCACTTCATTGATCTTATCGACGAATCCGACGACTGCCAATTCGACGAGAGAGAAGAAAATGAAAGCGACGCAAACGAAGAACCAGAGATCGATTGCCTGTTTTAATATACATTTTTAAATTTGAAATAATAAAAAAAACAAATTTATAAAACAATAATATACGCTCTTCCCCTCGAAATAATGCTTGTAATACTTCACTAAATCGAATCTTGTAGCGTTTATAATAAACAAATCTGATTTATAAACAAAGCTCACTTTGACGAAGGAAACGCGCGGCAGGTTCTTGACGATGTTGCCGAACTGAAATTGTTCTTTTTTATTATGCAATTATTGTCTTTAAAAAAGTTCTAAATTTCAATTGCCTGTCCTTGTTCCCAAAAAACAAACAGATTTTATCGGCACATTAAATACACATTACTTATCCGATATTTTGATTAATCAGAGACTTTCATAATAAATACACCGATATAGACGAACCTGAAACGTGAGTGCCATCAAACTCGAAACTCCTAGCGTGATCCTGGCAGGAAGAGCTCGAGTATCGATCCAGAACGCGATCCACGAGATGAATACTGTAGAGTTGTCATTATTTTATTTTCCTGATGTTGTTGCGTACCAGAAAGGTAGGTTGGCAGGTACATCTGCAGTACGTAATAGCCGTAGAGTCGTTGGAATCTGGAACAGAAATATAAAAGTATCTATAATGATATATTTTGTAATATGGCACTCGCACTTATGGAATGAAGAATACTTTCGTGTAAGACACATTCCAACAACATAATCCTTTGAAACATATGCTATTGCACATTTCATTTTAGTTCATCCTTGCTCGATGGTATTATTGAGATGTGTTTTAATACTCCATATTTCTCGCAAGAAAGGTTTGATCACTTTCAACTCGGGATATTCTTGAAAAATATGAATAAAACTAATAAACTCTGACCTAAACGTCACTTTCAGCTGGTCCCACATCCCCGCTGTGTACTCCAAATGGTCCGTCTCAGCGGTCGCATTGTAGAACTGCAATATTCAAATATTTTTAATGGAAGATTCTGTAAGTGCAACAACTTACACAGAAATTTTTCAACGCGAATTTTTGGGTAAATAATATTATAGATTATAGATCTCATCTGCCTGTCGATTTCTTGTTTCAACTTCTCGTGAAAGAGCATACGAACATTCATGATCAGAAAGTTCCATATGAAAAGTACTTATTTTCGAATTTTTTAAGGAATGTGATGTTAATTTTACATTTTTTTGTTGTTGAATAAAGAGTACCTGGAAGTCGGGCAGTCTCAAATCCTCCCTCCCAGGCGTCGTCAGTGGACTCCACGATTGCCATCGAATGCGCACCTAATTCATGTTTAAATTAATTTTTAATTTTTTTTACAAAAAGGAAAATACAAGAGAACATTGCAAAATCCAAATTCTTGTTGAGAATTCTTGTATTAGTTATGTTTTGGATTCAGAGAGGATTCCTCAATTCTGTCATTTCGTCTATCAAAAAAGTGCTACCTCGGCAATATTGTACGAGTAGGACTCGAGGACGAGCTGGCATTCCTGAAATAATTGACTATTGCAATACGATAGTTGATAATGTTGTTTTTTAAAAGTTTTTTTGCAATGAGAAAAAGCGTGTGCTTTACCTTTTTATAAAAAGTATCCCTTTTTTAGGAATAAGCAGGTTCGCGTCGAAAGCAACAGTTCGTTATGGTCGATGGCATTGTTTTTGTCGTCGTGGGAATTTGTTACGGCGTACCTGTCGATCGATGGGAAAGTTCGACAGTTGAAACTTGCAGGGAGCAGTCACTCGAATACGGTAGTTGAGCCATACGGTACCTGAACGGTTTTCTATTGATCTGCTAATCATCGATGCTTTACTTTTATCAGCTGTTGTAATATTTACAATTATATACAAGAACAAGTGTGGAAAGAAGATACCGCGAAACGGTAATTCTTCACGTAAGTTTCACCCGATTCGTTTAGAGAGGAAATGTGACGGGTAGTCAATGGAAAATAGGTAATCGATGATTGATTAAAACAAGAAAATTTATATTTTTCTTTCATCTTTCTGACTTTCATTCGCTTCCCCGCGCCTGCATCTTTCTGGAGGGTTAACCATTCTCTTTCTCACCATTGGGATAGATGATGAGGAGGACGTTCGAGGCTGGAGATTTGTGTAATTCCGTGTGTTTCGAGTTGACAAAGCACACATTTGGCGTCCACAATTTGTCGGCGACGGATGAGTCGAGCGAGAGATTCGACTTGCACGAGATGTCACTGAAATCAGTTACAATTGACCCAATCTTTGAATGACCCAATCTAAAATCGCCGCGGTTTTGGGTACATCCAAACTTTGCCCCGGTTCTTTTTGTTCAAAAATGCTCAAGTTTTTTTGTTCCGATTTTTCGCTTTTGAATGACCCAATCTAAAATCGCCGCGGTTTTGCAATAAGAATAGCTCTGAAGTTGACTCTCTGGCGTTTTCTTTGTATTCAATAGCGGTTTGGATTAGAGCAGCGAGAATGGATCACAGCTCCGCGCTGTAGAAGGTACATCCAAACTTTGGATGTACCTTCTACCCCGGTTCGTTTTTTTCTCAAAAATGCTCAAGTTTTTTGGTTCCGATTGTTCCTGATTCTCCGGAGCACATGTCGAATGTGATCAGGAAGAATAGGAGCAGGATTGAAAATACAATATTGCTTCGCTTACAATTTCGCAAGCATTTAGTGTATCAGTTTCTGAAACTCAAATTCTAAAATAGTAGTGTTTTCAAATTCTAAAATTCGTTTATTGTGTTGTTCCGATTGTTTACTTCCTGCTAGGAGGGACTTTACCCGGAACAATCAGGATACAATCGGAACAAGAAATTCTCGAGTGTGAAGTTGATTTTTAGGGAAGGCTTCTTTCAATTTCTTGTTTTTCCTCACACAATTGAATCGTTAACAGGAAAGCACATTGAAATTCTATTCTTGACCTAAATCTACTTTTTCATGTACCGGGAAGTTCTTTTTTTTTTGAAAATTTGATCAATGGATTTCCAGTTTTTGAGCGTGTCTTTTCTTACAATTTCAAAATGATACGTTCATGACATGGACTACTGATGCATATACCCTCTTTCAATACGTCTGTGGGTCTCTTGTTTTGACACGATCTCTCGCCTTCCGTAGTGTACGTTATGAGTGGAACGTTTTATAATTGTTTATTAATTTTTAATATGTTTCACCTGTATCGCAGTCTCTCGTCAGTCCACACTTGCGAGTACCAAACATCGGCAATGAACGAATTCGTTATTTCCGAGATCGAACTGATATCCTGTGAAATAAATATTTATTTTTTTATTTTTATATTTATTTTATTTTTATTATTTATATTTTATTGTATCGAGGGGGAGAGAGACTATCACAATCGCGCGCCTCCTCCTCTTCATCCCTCTGTGAAACTCATCGTTTTTGCACAGAATACTCACTGTGACTCGGAAATTGCCGAAAGCCCCCAGGAAGTACCCATTCCCACACCTACCTCTTCGCCAAGTGGGTGCTAGAGTTCGCCCGCCTAAAAGCCCCCAATTGAGTCTGGGTCCCATTGAACTGAAGAAAAGCGCCCCTTTGTTTCAGGCCCTGAGCCCTAATTACGTAGTCATCAATAGACGGAGAGAGAAGGAGGGAACCTCCAGGGTTGAGTGCGATTGAAAATGCATGAAATGCAGAGTGGAAATAATCCCAAATTGCCCCTCTGAAGGACCATAAGGATCTGCTTCTGAAGAGGACCGTAATACGTATTACCGTCCGCGCTCTTGAGCCAAAGAGTCTTGACCCGAATCGAGATTGCGCACTACTAGAGTTCGAAATCTGATTCTCTCCATCTCTCTTCATTTTCCATACTCTCTCGTACACCGACCGGTAAAGAAAGAGAGCGTAAAATGAAGTCTCACATTTCGCACTCCTTTGCGCATCCTATTTGAGGGGTGGCCGTAAACACGGATTCAATGAAAGCGGAAATACCCTTTACTTCCTCCCTTTATTCTTCGAAAAAAAGAGCGATCGTTTTCTTTTTCCTACCGGAAATGAGAAGCAAAAGGAAAACGGCGAAATTGTGGGGTAGATGGGTAATAATTTCGAAAGAGATAGAGAGACGCGGATAAATTGAAATACAGCAACGACATACTACAGTTTTCATTTCGGCACGCAGTTTGCAGGAGAGAGAGGAGGAAGGAGAAAGAAGAGTTTGAACATATTAGAAAGCATTAAAGGCTACTCTATATCTAAGATAAGTGGGACAAAAAAACTGGTATAGGATTACTCCTTTCATGAAGCGCATTTTTGATCTATAAGAAATGAAGAGAGGGTCGAATTTCGCCTCATCTCTCTCATGTTTGATGAAAGGAAGGCATGTGGGTCGTGTTCTATGATCATTGGGAAGGAGAAAGAAACAGGAAGCACGTGGTTGGGTCCCGCAACGACTTGGCAAGGTACGGTTCCTAAATCAATCGATAACCTACCTGTACAGTAATCTCGACTTGCACATCAACACTGCCGTTGGAGGGCACGAGTGTTTTGTCGTAGCCCTCAAGGACCTTTGACAGCACGGATTTGCGCTGACCTGAAATCACATGATGACAAATCGCCAGAAAGGGACCACTGCGAGAGAGTGCGCAAAAGTAAGAGAGTCCCTCTCAATTTTACATGCTCCCGTACTCCAAACACCTTTTTGTAGGAGCCGGGCAGTGGAGCGATGTGAACTAATCATAAATCACTAATTAAAATGAATTATAATTCTAATCATCCTCATCGGAAATGTAATCATAATATTATTAGTGATGTGCATGAGTAAGTAATTTACTTCCCAGGGAACGTCTGTGCATCAAACATGGAATGTAGTCATATTTGTTCGTGTTTTTCAGAACAAATTTGAATAGAGAAAAATATATCTATACTAACACTATCGTACGTGCTGAAAATATCGGAACGTTTACCGCAATGTGATCAAAATGTTCAGAATTTGCATCTTTGCGAGTACGCATTATCATGACTCGTGTTTATGCTAATTCGATTAATCCGCATCGATTTGCCGGAATCTACCCGGTGATGCCCGGTGAAATGTGTAACAGAAAGCGACAAATTCGATTGCAAAAAAGGGACAGAACCGGCAATTACTGGCATTTCCCGGCTGTATACGGTAATGATGACAATTCGCTAACTTGGTCGGTTATCACATCGAATTTTCTCCTTTGTTTTAGACATTTCACCGGGCATGTCCTGGTATTTTCCGGTAAATCGAGGTGGACAAAAAATATGAACCTACTCACGAGTCGCATATAATTTTCTTCGCAAAGTTACAAAAATTGAACATTTTGATCATGTTCCGGTAAACGTTCCGATATTTTCAGTACGTACGATATACTTAAATGTTACAAAAAAAGATAATACCTTGCTCATTAGTGCACGGTCTCTCGGGTGAGTGATGCTCTGCAAAGGAATTCAATTAGTTATAAAAAATAATTTGTTTATATAATTAGCTAATTAAATAATGTGTTCAATCGATTACCATCAGTGACGTAGTTGGACAACGGCCGGGAAGTGTAAGCCGCGATGTGCAGTGGGTTGCCTGAATCAACAATATTTCAGTTTGTGATCAACCAAGAAAAGTACAGTACCCGAATGCTCAGGTGTGCTCCTCTTGAATGTTGAAGAAGTGTACGTGGGAAGTGTCGAGGGGTCTCGTGGAACTGCAAAAATGGTTAGAAATAAAAAAAAATAACAGAAAAATGAAACGAATTCCTATCATCATCGCGTTATGTTCTAGCATAGCTATTTTAGCGTCCCCTACATAGCGCAAAGTTGTCAGAATCAGCTACGTTAGCAATTGTCCCTTTTTCATTGACTGAGACATTTAGTAAACCAGATTATCCCGGCCTTTGCACGATTTAATTAATCGCCATTTTTCTTGTTCTCAGAGTGCGAATTCCCACAGATCTCATAAGGACTGAGCCGATAAACAGGAGAAAACCGACCAAAGAACTGCCGGAAAATACTGGTTTTGTGGCCCGTTTTGCTGTTCTTTCTTGTTTTTCTCTGGTTGTCGATAGCCTACATCCTAGTGCAGCTTCAACAAATACACAGGGAAACGGGGACCTGACATTCCACAGGCCATACGGAAAGGGGTTTGGAGAAAGAGTGCATGTAAAATAGAAAGGGACTCTTTCACTTTTGAAAGCTCTCTCACATTGACCCCTTAACCCCTCTGGATAAGTTAATCAGCGTGTTAGTTTGTGCCGAGTTCACAGAGAGTCAGTTCGTGATACTTGAGGAGTACAATAGTACCTGGGCTAGCTACGGTAGACTGGACGGCGGGCGGTCTGACTACGATGCCCGCACTGCTCAGCGTGATCATGAGCAGCAGGTCGTGCAGCATTGCACCATCGGACTGGAATAATAAAATAAAATAAATTATATTAATTAAAATAAATGTAAAAAATATACACATAAGAGAGGTATCACGAGAGATCGAAATCAAAAATACTTTTTCGAAAATTGTTCCGACCTTCCTGCAATCTCTCGTGATACCTCTCATAACATGAATAACGCGCTGTGTCATGTTATATACTTATCGTGCGCCAAGTGTCAACATTGGCATAAATAGCTGATGAAATTGAAAAAAAATTGTTATAGAGAATGAGTGGGAGATGGGGTGAGAGGGGATCCGGGCGAACACGCGAGAATGAGAGATTTAAAATCATTAATAAACATAAATAATGCATAAAATGAATAACACGCTGTAGGCAGTTGTTAGAAGCTATACCGGCGGATCTCCCAAGAAAACTGATAAATAGGTGATAATAACGAGACATTATAGAGATGCAGCTGATTTCTTCCTATATTTTCCATGATTATCATAATCTACTTCAGAACAATCGAGAAACATGCCTCTAACCTACATAAAAGGGGTCAGAGTGGGACGAGAGCCCTCTCGACTTTGCACGTTCTCTCACTCCTAACCCCTTTCTGGAGGGTTGTGGAATGATATTGAGACAAACAACAAGAGTGGGTAGAGAGATCCAATAAGGTTGTCATTCTAATTCACATAAAACCATAAAACATAAGAGAGAAATTATCGTTGACATTTCGCATGAATGCGATTTTTTTCAGTCATTTTTCTAACGACTGAAATAAAAAAAAAAAAATTGGTCCGAGCGTCGAATGCGATTTTTGATTGCTTCTAGAAATCAAAAATCACCATCAAAAAGCAGAAGATACTGTGTGAGAATAAAAGAGGATATGTGGGAAAATCGCGGGCGGGAAACTGTCTCACTCTATCTCTATCGCTGAATGAATGAATGTCTCTGGTTCTCTGCGAGTAGGAGTGAGGAGAGAGAGAGAGAGAGAGAGAAAGGGGGAACCATTCATTTCGCAGCGCGGCCCCCAAAACAGAGTCGACTACACCCCGGATTCTAACAGAGACTATCTGCCGCAAGTGGGGAGACACTACATGAGAGAGAAAGTAGGAGGAAGAGGTACGACGACTGCGCATGACTCCCTACTTCCAGATAGATGTTAGGGCCAGCTCGGATTGAAATATCTGTCTATGCTAACGACCGACGACCTAAAATGAAGCTCCCCTGCCTGCAATCGCATTTTTAAAAGTCTAATCGGTTAACAGATTAGACTTTATCGTCACTCTGACTTATACAATTCGTGCATACTCCCTATTGGCGAGATAATGTGCGAAATAGAGAAGTTTTCAGCTTTACGTACTTTTCAGACTGACTCCTTAGGGCTTAGGACTTAGGGTTAGGGCGGGGCGGTGGAACACTGTGGATTGTGGTCGTCTGAGCAGTAGACAATGAAGAAATTCAGAAGACGTTCATGAGCCAGGAAAAAGTGCGGTGCTGCATAGTTGAATACGGTAAAGAAGAACTATACTGCCGACAAATTCCAAGCCAACAGAAAGAAGATAGGACAAGAGAGTGTGCAGAACTGAGAGAGTCCCTCTCGATTGCACACGCTCTCTCACTCCATGCCCCTCACTGTAGGGGGTGGACTGGGACTGGACTCTGTGATGATAGTTACCGAAGGACCAGCGGGGAAAATGAGTTAGAGAATAGGATGCGAAATGGAAGTGGGGAAAGTTCCTACGAAGTACATACGGTAGTACGGACGTCCTTTTTTAGCAGAAGTGCTCTAGAAACTTCGGTGATAGTACGTTACTGCCTTAGAGTATCCCGAAAGATATAACAGTTTCTGAACATTCCGAAACGTACCCCAAGCAAGTTGTGGTAGCAATATTTCAATGGTTTCTATTAGGCAGTTTCAAAACATTTACCCGAAACCTCTTCTCACACAACTTTACACAGAAAAGGGTTAGGAATGAGAGAGTATATCGAGATGACTCTCTTAACTTTACACACTCTCTCTTTCCTGACCCCCAATCTGGCGGTTCGGAATCAAGTGACGACTCTGTGTTGGTGAACTTTTCTCTGCTTTTCTGCGCCAGACTAATCCACGTTTCACGACTAACGAAGAGACAAAATTGAATCGAATTCCGCATGTGCTCGAAATTGGAGGACGGGTTCAAGCAAAGTGGGGAGGGGAACGAAAATAGGAGGGGTGAGAGAGAGATAGAGATAGAGAGAGAGAGAGATACGAAGGAGTACTGCTAAAGGACGGTGTGCAATTTTAAAGGTGCACATGTCTCGAGTTTGAAATGGGCGGAAAAGATCGGGAATCGCCTCTCTTTTAGCAGTCCTCACCACTCGCGCGCGTGGCTTTTGGCAGGTTGCATGCTGCGCCTGAAACCGGCATTTGGGAGGGGAAACTTGAGACCGGCTTTTGGGAGAGCCGTACGCCCAAATTAGGATTGCGGGTAAAACAATATCCGGATGCAGTGAATGTGATGTGAGCGGTAGACGTAGTAGACTACGTATTTTTGTTGGAACAACATGTTTTTTTTGACTATTGTGTTTTCAACAGAAGTGAGAGAAAGAGGCTCGATTTAGAAAGAGATAATAAAAATCATGATGAAAATTAGCAAAAAGTAACGAAATTGGTTAGTTTTTAGAAGCACTTGTCCTACATAATTAACCCCGGAATAGTCCTAAAACACTGGCTCCCACGCGCAAGATGTTGCGAAAAGGCGATAAAATGGTCGGATAACTGGGAAAAAGTGGTTCTCCGGCCCGTTTCTCACATCTGGGCCCGATTAGTGGAGGAATTGGTCGGATTCGAATCGAATAAGCACAGACAAAGTTCTGCTGGCAAGGGATGCACTTTAGATATTAGTTCGCGTTTGAGTTAGAGATCGGTTTTACGGCTCACATGATTCCAAACTTACAGACCAGGGTTAGAGCGAGAGAGTGTGCAAAAGTGAGAGAGCCCCTCTCGATTTCACACGCTCTCTCACTCCAAAGGCCTTTCTGTATGGTTGACCGGCCTGTGGAATGATGTGGGCTGATAAGGCGAAGATAGTCAGAGAGAAAGAGACTGCCAGAGGGTTTGCTCAATACCTAATCGGCACACCTAATTTTGAAGAAAAAGTCATCTCAAAAGCCTTATTTCAATCACAAACATATTTTAAGATAAATTTGGTTTTCATCCAGTAGATTCTAATACGACCTAAATATAATCGGACCTATATTTAGGCGATCACAAGGAAACGCGGTGCCAAATTAAATGTAACACGAAATGACGGAGCCTTCGAATCGAATAAGCACAGACAAAGTCCTGCCCTGGCCCTTTCCTATTTGCCGGCCCTTCCGTATTTGCCGGCACAAAACACGGAAGTTCTGCTGAAATTGGGCAAAAGTTCAGGCAAATTCACGAAAGTTTATGGTGCAATTCAGGCATCAATCGGAAATACTACGTCAAGGCTTTTAAGTGGGAAGATGCGAAATCGAAAGAGGAGGAGAGGGGGAATTACTTTTGATCGGAAGCGCGAGATTAGGGGATATCTAGGATTTGCAGAGAACAGAATTGCCAGAAACCGAAGTCTAGGAGAATTCGTTTCAAAAGTTTCAACAAAAAATGGTTCTTCGCAATTTCTTGTAAAAAAAACTTGGGCTTGGTGTTCGCCAATTCTTTCACCGTCTAGAGCGGAATGAGAAAATGAGAAGACTCCGTAACGACTAGGGGAATAGACTAGGAGGGGTCGATCTATCTAGATCTCTCTCTCTCTCTCTCTCTCTCTCTCCCTCTCTCTCGCTCTCGAGTAACGACATTCCTCCAGAATTCAATTTGCTGCCTTGAGACAAAGAACAAAGGACACACAAAACACGGCGAATGTCAGCGGAAATGCGATTCGGAACTTTTTCAAGAGGGATTTCGCGCATTTTCGTTTTGTTGATCGACAACTGAGCTTTTTTTGCTCCGTCGACTCTTTAAGAGCTCACGTTTCTCGCTTTTACTCTCGATGCGTGCTTCTGACAAAGACTATTCATAGGAGAAGGGATTGAGCAAAGGCTCGAGAGCCTATTATTATTATTCCGCCTCTCTCTCTCTCTCTCTCTCTCTCTATCTCTCTCTCTCTGAGTGGGGGCAAAGAGGCACGGCTTAGGACCCGCGAATGTTTGTGTTGTTGAAAAGAGTGTTTTAGAGATCGCAGGTCACTTAGTCGCCCTGCTTGCAACTACGTCAACAGATTATCGGCCCCAAATTACTGCGCCCAAATGTCTGGGGGCAAGGGACAAAACATATTGGCACTTTGTCCCTAGGAGAAATCCACGACATCCTAACGAGTGTCTATGCAAATTGAGACGGACAGTTAGAGAGTGTAAAAATAGTGCGTAAATGGGCGTTGGTCTCGCCACGAATTCAATTTTGGCACTCTGCCAGGACGCCGTGTGAAATCCTCTTCACCGACAGTAGACCAATTGCCAATTTGCGGCTTGTTCTTTAAAAATTCGAAGAAGAACGAGGGGAAAACTCTGTGGTAGCAACCACATGGAAATGTTTTCGGTTGTCTATTAGGGGGTGAGAAGGGGAGGGAAGGAGAAAGACCTTTCCATACGTTTTCCACAATAATCATTCATCTGGCAGCTGTCGCCTAGGATTAGAAGAGTAGTCGCCGTTTTGGAACACTTTTTTTGGAATTCAATATTTAATAAAACTATTTTAAATGTTGTTGAAATTGCAATCTGGCGAGTCGAAATTGAGACAGACAGTTAGTGAGTGCGGAAATAGCATGGACATGATGGTATCACCACGCATTTTGATTTGAAAGTTTTGCTAAGAAAACCGTATTTTGATGGAAGAAGTAAGTTAAAAATTAATATTGGTACTCGTCTTTAAAAGAGAATCAAAGAAGACCGTAGCCAACAAACAATTTGAACATTCAGACGACTAAGAAAAGAAGAAAGAAGGGAGTGATCAAAGATGGGTTAAGGAACCTCATTCCCTAAACAGGTCAAATCTCCAGAAAGGGGTATGGGGTTAGAGTCCCCCACTATCTCGTTCCTGGAGGCTTGCAATCGCATGAATGGACTTTACTGATCTATGAAGAGATAAATTGGGGCGCAATTTGAATGACCAGAGTCTTGCAACAAATTGAATGCGGAGGCTTTCTCTCTCTCTCTCTCTCGGATAAAGTTTGAATTACCACGAAGGGTGAATTAGCTATCAAACGAGCGCCTACTGGGCAGAGCAGTGAAAGAAAAGAGGAGGAGAAGGAAGAGAAAGAGGAGTGGAGGGGCACAGCCCAAGGAGAAAAGGGGTGATCAAGAGAAAGAGGATATCACCGAGAGAATGCGCAAAACGAGAGAACCGGACAACGAGAAAAGTTCCTGGCATGGTGCCAACTCAATGCTGTGAAGGAGGAAGGGGTAAGTATTGGGAGGAATAAAGAAAGAGGGGAGGAGCGGGTTTTCCGAGGCGCAGAAACAGTTGACCACTTGACAAATCCTGGAAGTTGGGTGATTTTTGGCGGAAGTTGTGGCTCTGAACCTGCAAAATAGCCTAGTAGGCACCAATTTATGCGAGACACCGCAGGAAACAGGGCGGTAAACAAACTGTGCAAAAGAACCTCAAATTGCATCGTAATTATGATGTTTTAGGGAATTGTAAAATAATAACCTGTTTGATTTGAAATGATGGAAGATATGGGGGACTCTCCGAATTTAATTGACAGGGGTCAGACAAGGAGGAATTGAGATGACAGAGGTCACATTTACTAAAAATTTCTTCTTTCAGGACAAAAAAAGTGAGCATGTTCTAACTTGTAAGTGTAAGTCACTAGAAATAAGATATACATGTATGAAATGTAAATGTATGAAATGTACTTTTGTCTGAACAAAGAGCGCAAATTTACTGTGAGAACGAAACTTTCCTGATTCCACACACTCCCTCGTTTGGTCACTGAAGCGAGAGAGCATGTAGAGTGAGGAGAGTGGAGAACCGTTCTCTAAGAAACGAAACCTTTTGGTGAACCATTCTCCTATAACATGTACTCTTCATTTCACACACTCTCTCTCTCGACCGCTCGGATGACGAGAGACTGCAAAATGGAGAGTACATCGATGTACATTGATGTGACACTGAAGGGAGGGAAAATACATCTTTGTTAGAGGTTGAAGAAAACTCTCTATTCAACAACTTTTCTAGTGGGACCAATCCCGACATTTCACTTATAAACAAGTGATTACGAATGATTTGTTCGCTTGTTTTCTGATCCTAGTGATTTTTTTCTTAGTTTTAAGGGGGCAAAGTGTTTCTTGTTGTGTTAACTTCAGAATCTCTATTCAGCAAGTCCTTCTAGTGGGGCCAATCTGGGCAGAAATATGGAAAAGAGTCTAATTGTAAGTCTCGGTCATAAAAGGAGCAGGAAGTGTTTTACTAAAAAAAATAATAATAATTTTATGTTGTCAACGCCCGCGCGCAACATGAAATATTGAAATTTGCCGAGAAATATGGAAAAATATAGAAGAGAGATGGCGGAGGTGAACTCTGGTGAAGTCAAAGTGTTTTTTTGTTAGAGGCGGAATTTATTCAGCAACTCTTCTAGCGGAGAATCTGAGCGGTAAAAAACCGAGCCTAATAGCAAATCTCCATCACTCTCTCGATGTTTTGGAGCAGTAGTTGTGAACTCTTGGGTGCGAAAATGTTGCTTTGCTAGAGGCTCAACCATCTCTCCATTGAGAAACTCCCCTATTGGGCCAATCTGCACGTTGGCCAATTGATTCCATGTACACTTTCAATTGTTAACTCTTTCGTGAATCGAGTAGAGAGAGATTGTGTGAAATTCGAGAGAAATAACACCGTTCATAGTGATAGGACATCGACGAAGAACACATCACAAGACGAGAAATGTTGCTTGGTTTGCTGATTCTATTCAGCAACTCTCTCTCTCCTCACGTTTTCTCCAATTGGTTCCATCTAATCGCTCTTCACTTCCGAATTGCGTCGTGAAAAACCACGAAATTGTCCCCTCTTTTTGGTCTTAAAATTGCCGACGCGGGGGAATGTTGCACATGGAATTAGTGGTACATGACTGAGAGAAGAGAGGAAGGGGTGGACGAACAACCCGGAAGGAAGAAGAGGGATGTTGCGGAATATGGTCTCTCTCTCTCTCTCTCTCTCTCTCTCAGGAAACTGCTGCTGCGGAATATGGCCTATTGGTCGCACGCTGCATGCACATAGTATGTCAAAGGAAGAATAGAAAAGAAAAGAAAAGAGAGACAGTCAAACGTAATGCGGTTAGTTCCAGTCTATCTCCCTACGTCTCGAGAAAGTCGAAAGATTCAGAGCCCAGATTTCTAGTTGGATTCCCAATGCAATGGTGGATGAATGAAAGAGAAAAAAGAGTCTGAAAAGGCCCGAGATATTTTCACGCATAAAGCGATTCCGAAAATGTGCCAGACCCCACACGTAGGCCGGGATGGAATATTTATTACTGTGGCGTTGGTAAAACTGCGTATGACTTTTGAAGTGGGTCTACTTTTGTCGACGCTAGAATGTTTTGGTAGTTTCAGACGTGGTGTCAACGAATGCTCCATGCTGAAAGGCTATATTTATGTGTTTTAAATATAAATAGGCGGAAAAAACTATTATCAATTTATCAAGTGACAAGGACATTAGTTTAAAATGAAAAATCGCTTCCCTCAATAAGCCTACCAATTTGTTCTGGAAAATCAAGGTCAATATAGATATATCGATTCATCTTAGTAGCTACAATCGTTATGAGCAACTGAGATAATCAGTCAAAAAATTTGCGAATCAGAAATGATACCAATCTTGTGATGTTTCGTTTTCCGCCCATTCCGTTTTCAAAGGACGCAGTCATCTTTCGCTCTTTTCGATGCTGCACGTGCATTGCTCATAAACAATTTGCTCCGCTCTTTCTGAAAGAGACTGTGTTATGCCGTAGGGACGCGCGCGCTGATGAATTCTTCATACAAAAACATATGGAGCCGCCTGAGCGAGAAAATGAATTGGCGTAGAGAGCGAATTGGAATACATGCACATAAAGAGGGCAGAGGCAGCAGATACGAGTAAATAATTTAGAGGAAATCATAAAAGAGTGGAGGGATGAATGCAAAGAACCGATCGCCAGAAGGAAGAATCGAGTGCCAGAACACTTTGCGGCCGTTTTGAGCCATTTTCCTGATTCTAGGATGAAACGGCACAGTAACCCGGGGCTTCTGGAGGTACTGAGGTCGCAGATACCCAGATCTGCCTCCATCTCCATTGTCACCGTCAACACCCCCCCCCCACTTCCACCGCTCAGCTCGATGAGCTTCAATATTTCTTCGAGCGCTGCAGTCCTCGAGGGAGAAAAGAGGCACGTCTGACGGGTGATCGCGGGTGATCTCAACCTCCGCGACGGTCACCGAAAAGACGGCGCATTCTGATCCCATTCCATTTCCATTCCCACCCCTACGGAGACTACGACGACCTCCTCTTCGATCTACTCTTCTTGATCATTCCATGTCAAACCTGCTTTGATAAGGGGTCGAGCTACCGATGGACTTGAGAGCAAACCGGAGACAGAGATAGACTCGAGTACTCAGAGCGCCAACTATCTTACTTGTCGACATCTTGATAGTCCAACTCTCTTATATCCAAGATACTTCACTCTTTACTCTCTCAAAATCAAATACTACCTCGGCAAGAGACTGAGTATCTTAATGTCGACTTCTTAGAGAGTTCGCGATCTGTACGTGCTCACTAGTTGGAGATAGATGGTACCGGACGTCTTAGTCGTCAAAGGCCTCGATTACTCCTCGGACCACAGACTGTAGTGAGCACGAAGCCGACTCGAATTGGGTACTCAAGAAAACCCCGACATCACTCGATTCTCTACTCTACAAGGAAGCCATTTCCCGATATCCAGGTTCAATCCCACCCCATCCAGGAACTGTGACCGCATCTGATTCTGATTGAAGAAGTGCGCGAGATCAGTCGAGACTTCCTCTCCCCAACGCCCTCCACAGCTATCTGATGCTCTGGATAAGTAGGAAAAGATATCTTTTCTGAGACCCCGATTGTATCTTTCTCGAGATGACGATAGTCAATTGAGCGTGCAGGAGTTTCGCGTACAGGGACATCAAACCCTGTGGAAGTGTCGGCTGTCCTCAACGCCCTCTCTCGCTCTAGAGTGGATCCCTCGTGCGTACAGTGTCTCGAAGCAGCTCTCAACATTGGATGGTATACCGAGAAGTCGTACGACCGACCAGTTTTGCACTCCGATCGTCAAGGGAGTCCGCCAATGAGACAATCTTCTCAAAGCTGTTTACAGCGGCCCTGGAGGATTACACGTGCAACCTCGAATTGGAGAAGGAGGGAATATGCATCAACAGAAGCGCTTCTCGTATCTCCGGTTTTCCGAAGGGTCTTTTTTTCCCGAAATGTACTGTGTACTGCAGTACACGCTATCCCTCAACGCGTCGTGTACTAGCAGTACACAGTGCATTGGCAGTACACGGCGCGCGTGCACTGCAGTGCACAGTGCATTTCAGTACATCACTCTCGCTTTTTCAAGTGTATCGATACACAGGTGTACTACTCAGTGCACGTACTGAGAATGCACTGTGTATCGATACTGCACTGATTTCGCCACCCTATTCGGGACCTTTCAACAGAACGCACGATGTGCGCCCGACTGCTGTATGGTTCGGGGCGCGCTGCGTCGAAACCTACACCAATCGGGCGCACAAGCTGCGCTGGTAAACCGGAGCATTATGTGGTGTTAGTTTTCGGAAAAAGGGAGTGGAAAAAGGCCAAGATTTGAATTCCCGCAATTTCATATCTCAGTTCTCCGTGGAGCAATCGACTCAAAACTTCGAATATAACATTTTTCGACTCTTTTACACCTATGAACGAAATTTTGAGTCGATTGCTCCACGGAGAACTGAGATATGAAATTGCGGGAATTCAAATCTTAGCCTTTTTCCATTCCATTTTTCCGAAAACTAACCCCACATAACATTAAACGGGCGGAGCAGTGGTTGGCCAGACGCGTGCTTCGCCTCAACATAGATGGTCAACCACAGTCACTGAATGATTCCTCCTCAAGATCTCCGCTGGCCACCCGGATATGAGTATTCAAATACGCATTCCCTATTGTCCTCGCAGCTCTGTCGACATTATACAACGCTCGCCCACGATAAAGAAGAATGGATGAATTGTGATCCACACGACAATACTCGTATAAAACATTTTGAAAGCAATTATTATCTATTTTTTTGCAATGGTCACAGTCAAATGTGAAAAGTGAAAGAATTGGCATAATCCCTCATTATCCTATACTCCTTCCTCCCTCTTCCCTCCCTTCTCCATTCTTCTCTCCCCTCATTCCCTCGTCTCCCCGTGATGCCGAGTGGTCCCTCGCTCCTCTTCCTCCTTCTCCTCTTCTATTTGTCCGTCGACGCTGTCAATATTACGCTCGCAGGGGTACGTGCGCTCTTTCTTTATACTTCTACAGCTGGTGTACCTAGCGGACGCCAACTTTAGAAGTAGCGTGGCCCATACGAGCTACAGTACGCCTGGTACTGCTGTGTTTGGGACAAGCCAGCATCTAGTGATTTCTGCAGTTTCCCATTGCCTTCATTTCTGATATCGTTTCTGGTCGTCTCACTCATTCGTTGCAGTACATTTACTGGCATGTCCTAAACACTGCAATGGTGTCGTACGCCAAAGGTACAGTACCCGTCCACATTCCAGGTGGACTGCGGCAATTGCGGAACTGAAACGAACAAATACTGCACAGCATCGGCGTCTTTCCACTCGCAGAACGAGTTCGAGTACGACAGTTGTTGCCCATGGGTTCTGCTTCTGAAGCCCAGTTCTGGAGCCCTTTCCCCTGTCGGGATACGGGTGATAAGGGAAAGGGGCGGGGTTGCCCCCCTAAAGTAAGGAAGTCCGTCAGATGCCATTGAAATGAATCGCTTCGAATGATCATTTCTGGGATCGCTGGGCAACGATCTGGGCTTCAGCAGTGGTTCCTGGTGTCGGGTTCCCACAAATCGCCCACTGGACGCCCAGTGGAATTTTTCATTTTGTTTAGAGGGGCTTTTATCACGTCGTCTCTAAACTGCGTTAATTCCGGCACACTTGCTTCGATCAGTAACAGCTAACACTGCGAATACCGATTACAACATATTGCAGATACTACACCAAAGTAAGTCCCCAGATGACCTTACAATGCTCCGCTGGAATTCCGGGATTGCGGCCCAAATTTACTTGCTTGTAAGCCTATGTACATTTAATTTAGGTTTAATATTTTGAAAATTTCTCAGAATGTAAAATAGCTAATTTATCCGCTGTTCCAGTCTTGAAGTTAGCTTCGGGGATGTGGCTGTCACGTGCCACTTCAAGGACAAGGCCCAATTAAACGTAATATTTGTGTTTGCCCATTTCGGTTTTTTTAAAAAATTACCTAGGTCATTTAGAAGCTCATAATGAAGCCGAAGTATAGTCCAACATCGAGAGTGTACGATAACACACACGACGACGACGACGACGAATCCGACCAGGAGGACTCCTCAGACGCTGTACGTTACTGTAGGCACCGAATTGCGCTCGACAAATGATTTTCTTGCAGCGAAAGGCCTACATTACTGTAGCCACGGTTGTTTTCGCGTTCATAATGACGGGATTGCTCATTCTCATCGTTTATCTCGTCGTACGGCGACTTTTGCTATTGCGCAAAGGTACTTTATCGATTTTCACATGATTTATAGTTTGAAAATCGATCAATTTGCTATTTTTAGACCCAATCGACAACATGAAAGTCGCCGTCGCGCAGTCGCAAGTGCTCAAAGTTGTCGAGGTGAGAGAAAGCTCAAAGATCAGAGATCTGAGGTCAAAGATCAAAGATCAAAGATTCGTTGTGTGGTTTAGGAACACAACGACCGCGTGCTGAGCGCGCTCGCAAAGACGCCCGCGAACGACGAGCCCAACAAGGCGGCTACGGTAGGTAACGAATTGGCACCGTGCCAAGATGGTACGGTAGGTCGAGTGGCACCCTGCCAAGATGGGTACGGAAGGTCGAATTGGCGCTGTTCTAAGATGAGTACGGTAGGTCCACCGTACCATGGCGGGTACGGTAGCTCCATGGAGGGTACGGTATGCACCGTTGGCATCATGCCAAGATTGGTTACTGTAACCAACGAATTTAAGGCGGCCGCTGACGAAAAGGATAGTGAGAAGTCGACGGATGCGAAGGAAAAGTCAAAGAGTGATAATAGAGAGGAGAAGAAGAAGTGACGAGGTAAGTAAGTGACAAATTAGTAATATTAATTTTAATTATAAAAAAATCCATTTAAAATATTAATTTCACCTAAAAATATCCCATTCCAGATTCGTTCAATCAGCTCACAAGATGAAACAACGCCATGAAAACGTGCAAATAACCGATAAAGAATCAATTGAAATTTGTTGGGATGTGTTCTGATGTAATACTCACGTATTATTTATTAGTCTGTATTATTCGCGAAATGAATTTTGAATAGATCATGTATTCTTTATAAAACCTTGAGCCCGAATAATTAGAAATACAAAAAATGACATACTTCAGTAGGGCAGCAACAATACAAGGGGAAAAAGCAGAAAGTTAGCAACTCCAGTCTACCGGGTGACGCTAGCAAATAGCAATATGACAAGGGGTTTTGAAACGACAAAAATGGAACGCTGTAGTGAGACTAGTATACGAGTCAACCGTATTGAGGAGATTCCTGAGTTTCCGAATCTTTTTCGGAATGTGACAGTCATAACATAAAAAGGGGGGAATTACACTGAATTAGACGGCGAATTGAAAGTTCACAAGCATTTTAAAGGAATTCAAAATCGTCTTCATCATAAAATTGACGCTTTCGCAGGAGAGAATTGAACCGTTTCTGGGCGCGATGACCCTGTAATGAATTTCATAGAAATGTGCTTACAAAGAGCGGGAAGTCTCCTATTTCCTGCACTCTGGAGATGTTGTCTCTTGTATAGAGAGCAGACTCTCAGCATGAGGCAACATTCCCAGAGTAAGAGAAGACTCTTCCCGCTCTGAGTACAATTGGCTGTTCTATCTGCGTTCTAGCAGCTATAAGATCAGTCTTTGATCGGTAATAAGCGTGCTACCGTACTCAAATGCGATCTCTTCCTCCGTACCCGCTTCGTTCGATGTCTCAATTTGTCGCATCGACACTCTGGAGGGTTGCAGCAAGGCAGGATGGAGTTGTTGTAGTGTCCGAGGTTCTGAGGGACGGCGACGATTGTCGATCGATGGAATGTGATGAACTCACTAGCTTGATGACGAATCTGGTAATTAATATAATTAATAATTTATATACAATACAATTATTTAATTATTTTTTTATATATATAAATAGTAAGACCCTCTTGTGTTTCGCTATGATTAAGAAGGAATTACAATGTAAAAATGATACATTCGTTCTAGGAATGAATTACTGGTTCTCTTGGTTTGTCATGTTCTCTCGCCTGTCAGTTCTGTGTTTAGCAGTAGAATATCAACGGAACGTTTTTACTATTTTGGATGAGTGTGTGTGAATTTGTAATAGAGTAAAAACTAACCTCATTTGACTTCTCGCTGACTACTAGTGGATACAATTCATATGGGTCGACGTCGAGATCAAAGACCATCGGAGGATCGTGAACCGTCAATTGATCCTCGGGACACTTCTGACTCACGTACCTGGAAATGGAAAGGGTTGATTTGAAGAATACCCCTACTGCTGTTATTTTTTGTTACTGGTTATCAATCACGGTCACGGTTATCACGGGACCAATCGGAACATTGATACCAGGAGCAAGAAATAGCAGTAGGGGAATACTGATGTATGAAGTTGGTATTTTTTAAAGCTAGAAGTTATGTTTTTAAGTAAAATTTTCTAAAAAATTAGATAATAAACTGACCAGTCATCCTTCGGTTTCCCGTCGGGACACCACTGCGCGAGTGTGGCGGAGGCAGTCTCGTTGAGGAAAATGGGCGAGGTTTTGTAGTGGACCTGATAAGGAGACATTTATACTAGAAGACCCTGTGCTCCCGGCAACCAACGGAACAGCTCTTGGCCAACAACATTTTGCGTTGTTTTTTTGGTGAAGGTTCGATTGTGTTTCATCGCACCATAAATATATTTGTCATACGTGTTTCGGAAGACATAATTATAGTTTAAAAAAAAGTATAATCACCTTGAATCGACCAATTCGCACCGCCATGAGATGCGTGTTGCAGTAGTAGACGATGGGCCGCTTTCTCGACAGCGAAACGCGATTGGAAGCACCTGCACGAAATGAAATGTTTGGATTCAAATTAGAGGAGGACCCGAGATACAGACACACACATGTTTATCGTAACAAGATAATAATGCGAAATATAAAACCGGTAACTCGGGACTGGACTTTCGCACTTCTTAATTGTACCTCGGGCTCAAACAAATCACAATGCGTACCAGTCAGTTCGTTCCAAATGTTCGCTCCATCCATGTAGGCTTGCGGGCGCAGCTGAAACATATTTGATAAATATATTTTAAAATATTAATTTAATATTTAATCTACAAACCCTATCGGCCACGCCACACTGGTTCCGCTCGTACATCGTGCGATAGATGTCCATGCTGGAGATCACCTGAAAGTAATCATAAAATCAATAATGAATGAAACTTTAAATATACTGTAATGTTAATTAGATAAATCGATAATCAATCGATACCTCGTGGCTGACTTTTCCCGCGGGTACGGTACCCGGCTGCCACGCGACGAAGGGAATCCGGAATCCGCCCTCGTAGCTGTTCGACTTGCCTCCTGGAAGAATTATTATAATTATTATTATATAATTGCATTGTTTTATTCTAGCTAAAATTGCACCAAAATTGACATTACCATGTCGAAACGCTATTGAGAAGTTGATGAAACATTATCGAAGCGGGTTGTTGTTAAAAAATGATTTACGTTCAAAAAGGCAGATTCAAGCGCATTCAGTCGTTCTGCCTCTCACCTTTGAGTCCCGCGGTACTTCCTCCATTCAGACATAATTCGACATGAGGACCGTGATCGCTCATCAGAATAACGAGCGTTTCCTCAGCGATTCCCGCATTCTGCAATCGAAATGGTAAACGTTTAGACTAGGATTTGCAAAATATCACCCAATTTACTCGCTTAACTTTTACTATGAATCTTTCGCAGTTAAATAACTTTAATATGAAAAAATAGGTTGTTTGTAGAGATCGGAGAACGATATCGAAAGATGTTGCAAGGCACGAAGTTGAAGAATCAATGAAACATAATTCGAATTTATAGTGGGCAACGAACGAGGGAATGGTTCTTAGGTAGACAGTTTCAGTATTCGCATTACTTTATTCACGACCCCTTTCTGGAATTTTTTTAATTGGTCGTGAAAGAATGTGAAATAGATGTAAATAAGGTGTACTTAGTTAAATTGCTTTACCTTAATCGACTCCAGCACCTCTCCCACTGCCCACGCCATCTCGTTGATGTTGTCACCGTAGAGACCTGCATATTAATTACAAATGAATTAGTATCAAAAATTTCTAAAAAATCAATATCTAACGAAGTACTGTAGCTCACCTCTCATCGATTTTCCGAGGAACGCGGAGGAGGCGAACTGCGCTGAGTGCACGTGAGGGAAGGAGAAGTAGAAGAAGAAGGGACGCTTGGGCTGAAATGTAAAATTTAAATTTCGAAATGATAACGTCTGGTTTGAGTTAAATGCACATTATTAGTGTAAAGTTTTCCCTCGGCAATAAAATTTTAAAAACGAAATCACATTTCACATCAAATTTGATGAGCGGTTCTGTGATTCAGCACTTTGATGCAAATCCCATAAAACTGGTGCTTTACGAAATGACGAGGATGATTTCATGTTTCCTGTTTTGAGTCAACTTACAATTAGTGTCATCTGGGACACATATTACGTGCTGATAGTCGTTCTATGATTTTTGTTCTCCTCACCTCATCCCTTCTCATCTTACGATAAGTGTCCCCACAAGAAACTCCCGAAAACAAACCGGATGAATTTGTGTTTCACCGGTTACTCATTTGTCTCACTTCTGCATCCACACCGATTCCAAATTTTCGTTGCCCATACATTCCCTCTTGACACAAAGAGTCTCATATTGAATTGCCATCACACTTTTCACCGGTGCATCAAATAAATAAATACATAAATTCCTCACCTCTTCCCTTCTCATCTTGAGAAAGTGTCTCCAATCAGCGACGAGATTCTCCGTCATATGCTCGAATTGCATCGGTTGCTGCACGATTTCGTCGCCGTCATAGAGAAAACATAGCGTCTTGTTCGGCCCATCGTGGTACAACTCCTGCAACGAAGAACTACCGTACCACCTCCTCATCGCTGTTATCGATTGTTTAGAATAGATATCGATTTATCAATTAGTGTAAATTGGACTATTACAGGGACGTATTGTTGACATATTCGACCTGCCGCTTTTGTTACAGAAAGCGGCAAACGTGTCACAGAAAGCGGCAGAAAGGTGGTTTCAGGCATCGTGTTCCTCATTACCGTATGCTCTTTTTGCACCTGACAATACAATTACAATATTTATCACGTCAGACGATAACGTCAAGTGAGGATGTGGTTTCAGGGGTCAGGATCATTCTTCTCAGAATAGACGGATCATTTCGGCTGGGGTCGGGGTAGAGGATCGGTCTTCTTCCCATTCACAGACCATCAAGACGAAGAATATATATGAGGCTGTTCGCGTAAGAATCAATAAAAACGATGTACACTGAATTTGAAATGTATGCTCAAAATTAAGGAACTTACGTTTTCGAGGGTGCTGATCATCATGGTGATAATCATTTTTCACCTAACTCATCGATTGGGGCGTACTGTAACTACCGTTTTTTGAGGCTGCATCGCTATATCTCATGAACCTGTGGGCCAATTTGCATGAAATTTTTTTCTAGGAGTATTTCACTCGCTGATAACGATGTGATATTCAAATTCAATAAATATAATACGCGCCGAATTTCAAAATAGTGTTTTGGAATACCTTCAACCAGAATCGAAATTTACATATCTAGGAAGATGCGCCTTGTTCTCGGCTTTCAGAATCGTATGCTACATGCATACTTCAAATGTACCGTTGTTACGCTTTCGGGCTATTCTAATTGCTTCCACATTTATCAGACCGCGCTGATGGGCGCGCAATGAGAATGAAATAACTCCACTCTGATATGTTTCAAGATTATATTTTGAATGCCAATCCTTGTCATTGTTTCAATGTTCCTCAACTTGTTTATGGTGCTTTGTTCCATAGGAGCTCACTGCGGCTCCTTCTCAAACTATGGAGACTCGATCATACCGTGTGCCGGGGAATTGGTCAAGTGAGTAAGCTATTTTGGAATCCATCACTGTTAATGATTTCAGGGGGCTGTATAATCTGTTTAGAAGTTGGCCATCTTTTCGTTTTTCTTTTTCGTCAGTTTTTGACTTAATCTTAATTCCTTTGCATTAGTTCGATAAAGCACGATGAAAAAGTAAGTATGCCAACGAAATCAACATAAAATATAATGTAAGCGACTAGTAAATTCGTGTTAAAGATGGCCGAAAACTAGAAGTTGGCCATCTTCTGTTTGCGCGGGCTAGACAGTGACGAGAGAGCACGGGGATCGAGGAGAGGGAAAAGTATGCATGCGTTGTTTACTTTTATTGCGAAACTCTGCGCTCTCGCTTGTTTACGTGCTCTCTCGTCACTGTCTAGCCCGCGAAACAGAAGATGGCCAACTTCTAATTAAAAGTTGGCCATCTTCTAGTTTTCGGCCATCTGTAACACGAATTTGCTACATTATATTTTATGTTCATTTCTTTGACATTCTTACTTTTCCATCGTGGTTTATTGAACTAATGCAAAGAAATTAAGATTACATCAAAACTGACGAAAAAAGAAAAAAAAGAAAAGATGGCCAACTTCTAACAGATTATACAGCCCCCAGATATGAAAATATCCTAGACGAGAATCACGCTCTTTTCGGATGTTCCAACTCCGTCGATCTCCTAATGATTCGAGGAACAGGCGAAATTATCGATTGGAGTCATGACCAGGTTAGAATAAGAGATCTTTCACATTTTTGTGAAATACTTGTTTAGAGTAAAATATTGTCGGAGAATAATGTCTGTGAGGAACACATAAAATCTCTCCTTTCTTTCTTGGAAATCCAATACATTTGGGAATGCATAAAATAGAGAGCATAAATTAGTTTGCTCGCTTCCAAAGGTTGGCAACCGTTCTTTATTTTCAATTCGACCGCACCGCTCCCTGTATTCACGGTCACAATGAGCTGTAATTTGCATGCCTGGTTGAAACCAACAAGTGATCTCTGTCCTAGACATCTCTGTTTTTTAAGGTTAAACACTTCTCCACTTCTGACAAACACCACTTCTCCATCCACTGAAGAAGTAAGTATACCGTAATTATTGCATATTTTTATTTTTATTTTTGTTTTAGATACCGATGAAACAAGTTCGCATCAAGAGATCTAAATGATCAGCACTTTAGTGCTGTCGTTATTATTAATTGTTATTACTGTTATTGCAATAAAATTTGTTAAATATCGCCTTTTTCATTGCTTATTCGAAATAAGGTTGATAGAGATAAGAGACGACGCATTTCATTCTCTTCATTCTCATTGCGCGCCCATCAGCGCGGTCTGATAAATGTGGAATCGGCAATTAGAATAGCCCGAAAGTGTAACAACGGTACATTTGAAGTATGCATGTAGCATACGATTCTGAAAGCCGAGAACAAGGCGCATCTTCCTAGATATGTAAATCACGATTCTGGTTGAAGGTATTCCAAAACACTATTTTGAAATTCGGCGCGTATTATATTTATTGAATTTGAATATCACATCGTTATCAGCGAGTGAAAACACTCCTAGAAAAATTTTTTCATGCAAATTGGCCCACAGGTTCATAAGATATAGCGATGCAGCCTCAAAAACGGAAGTTACAGTACGCCCCAACCGATGAGTTAGGTGAAAAATGATTATCACCATGATGATCAGCACCCTCGAAAACGTAAGTTTCTTTGATTTCCAGAAAATCGATGGACGAGCTCCTTCAGTCAAGTTGTTGATCCTTATGCGAACAGCCTCATATTTCATAATCCAATCCACAATATAATCACACCTGACGTGCGTGATTATATTGTGGTCACGCGGTTGTGTAGCGTATCTCCTCAGCCATTAGTGCGCGGCGACGCGTGCGTTTCCCTATGGTTAACGTGTATTTTCCTATTTGGCAGCGTGTCTTTTCCTATTGTTATGCCACTTCCGGAGAAGGGCGCAGCTGCTTTTCCCCTATTACGAAGACAAAGAATATATATTTCATAATCCAATCAATGGCAGGATAAACTTGATTGATCGTCCTTAGTAAATATCGAAAACCACCGAACTTTAGATATTTTTCTCGTTTTCCGTACCAAACTTTTTTCAGTTCATGACAAGTCAATCAAAGACCATTGAAGTTGTGCTAGAATTCTTGGAAAATTCTTTAAAATTGCATTTTCGACTAGCCAGTGATCGAACACTAAACTAGAGACTGTGTTTGCGCCCCTTGTGCACCGGTGAAGTTCCTACAGCACAGTTCTCCCGGATTTGTGACGGAGTCGTGGTCTTTGGCGTCCAGACTCTACTGTCCGTCAAACCATTGAGAGGTACCTGTCTCGACGCGATATTGAGACCCCACTGAAATAATTTCGAGTGGGAGAGACACTCCGCATGGATTTGCACACAATAACACAGATCCAAAAAAGCAGCGCTGTTCCAGTGATTCCTAGGCTGTTTTCTGTGTTTTCTTAGTCAGTTCCTGAGTCGCACATGTAAAAATAGCAACCCCAAGTGTGTCTGGCGGTGTTTGGAACTCGGAAATCCCGGCTTCCAAGGTTTTTTTAGGAAGCCAGTTTTTAGATCTGTGGGAAATTGAGAGCTGATCTAGTGATGTTCGGTGACGAATCTGCGCATGCGAATGTTGATGATACTGATTTTGATACTGGAAATAGAAGAAGCAGTTGACAGAAATAGATAATTACTTTGCTGCTTGATCACTAAAGTCATGGGGGTATTGTAGCAATTCTGTTTTTGTATACGGAGCATCTCAGTGACTCGCAGTTTGTGATGTTGCAATGGATTTGCAGAGTCACACATCGTGATACCGGAAATAGCCTTATGGAACAAATGAAGATTTTCATATCAGAGATTAGTTACTTTATTTGTATTTTTCCAAATGCGAAATTATTGAGCAAACCTTGGTCGTATCGCAGTCCCAAACGTTCGTAAAAGGCAGATTGACTCCGACAAAGTCGAAGCCCCTTTTGGAGGGGAGATGCACCCCATCGTCAGCGAGTCTGCATAATATATAATTATATTTATTTATTTAAAATATTTGTTAAAAATTTAATATAAAACCTACTGCTGGTTGATGCCGAGATGCCACTTGCCGACCATTCCCGTTGCGTAGCCTGCATTAATTAAATTAATTATATTTACAAATAGCTAGTTTTACCTCGCTCCTTGAGCATTTCCGCTATGGTTTTCTCGTTTTTCGGTAGGCCTCCGATGTCCTGAATTAATTTTTTTTGTATTTACTTTTCGTAAAATCTATTTTTGTTTTAGTGCTCCCGTTTTATTGATCACCTGCGGCAGAAATACGCGTGCTCCGCCTGTAACGCCAAGACGAATCGGCAATCGACCTGAAAAGAATTTGGCTTATTTGCTTTATGTTCTTGGCTTATTAATTTTATTGCCAACTGACTATTCAGTAGACAGGTTTGTATGTACTGTATCGTGCGTACCAGTGCAGGCCAGTGCTATGTACAAATTGCAGGTGACAAGTGGTGAATACCACCTTGCGAGTCTCGAGATCTATGATTCCACACCTACAGTAAGACTCATGACGAGTTAGTGCAACTGTGTGAGAGTCACTCTCGTTCTTATACGCTCTCTCACTCCAAACCCCTTTCTGGAGCGACAATGAACACTTTTACCTGTCATGAATCCCGCTCTAGAAGGACTGCACATGGAATCCGCAGAGTAGGCGTTGGTGAAGCGAGTGCCCTCTTGTACCTGAAGAGTTTTAAGATTTTAAGACTCTGTTTTTTCTTTTGAATTCAACTTTTTGCTCATTTGTGCCCTGATATCGAGTGCGCATGACGAGTATATTGGTATGTGATTTATGACGAATTTCGTTCCCACTGAGGCTCATGGGGATTATACATAAAAATGGTAATTCATTCAAAAAACAATTCCCGTAAAACGAGTTGATCAGTCCACGATTGCATGTTTTTTTTCATATTCATACTGAATATTCTTTTCGAAACTGCGGATTGTAGGTGGTAAATTTTATTGTGGGGGTGGGGAAGTCTCCGTGGTGCCGGACCAAAAACCAAGATTGAATTCGAGGTGAGACCGTCTCGGAATTTGCTTTATGTTTGAGGAGGAGTGTTTGCAAATTTTGTCATTTTCGATCGCTTAGTCTCCAATCCTCCCACTTCTTTCCTGCATATCAAGGGATCTGCATGAGATCCAAGACCGTCACGCAACCACTTTTAAACTGTGCAAAAACCCTTTCCGGTGATCATATTTCAATTTTTTTTTGTTTTTCTATTATGCTTGTATCAAGGGATTTGCGAAAACGGTCCAAGACCGTCGCGCGATGTGAGCTTGCTGAAACCATTTCCGGTTTCAACCACATTTCAATTTTATGCATTATGTATATTAAGCTGATTTAGATGGTTTCTGCAAAATATTATAAAATGAGTCACCAGGAAACGCGGTGCAATAATATTCTTAAAAAAATAAAATATATAAATAAATAAAATTAAAAAAAAATAACGAAACATTTACGAATGACACTTGGCTCACCATTCTTTCAATGGGCGTCTGCTCCTGTGTCGGGTTGCCGTACGCCTGGAGATCGCCCCAACCTAAAATAACATTATTAATTATTTTTATTAATTAAGTTGATTAATGAAAATCACACCTAAATCGTCGACCATCAGGACGATGACATTAGGGTGGTCGGGCGAGACACGGGGAGCCGCGCAGAACTCCTGAATTTATTTTACTATTTTTATATTTTTATAAAGACCCGATTTCTGCAAAACTAATGTGGGAGTAATGCGAGTGTTCTTCACACAGTGCTGAAGCATATTTGAATTACTGCTCTTCAACAGATTTTTTTTAAATGGCCACGGAAAACGTGCACACAGAGTGCAAACTCTCTTACCATTCGACATCTAGAGACTTCAACTATCTTATATTCCAAAGATTTCACCCCCTACTCTCTCTCACTTTTACACAACTGAGTATCTAAATGTCGACATCTAAGAGAGTTGTGCAATTGCATGCCCTCAGAAAAATGGTAGTAGTTTTTAACTATCATGATAGTTAATATTTTACTATCATGTGCCGACCATGATAGTCAAAAACTACTATAATTTTTCTGAGTGTGTGCAGCGATTACTCAGGTGCTGCAAGTGCGCAAGCTGCAGCAGCTGCAGCAAGCCTACCTCAGCGAGCAGTCGTGTGATGGACAGCAAAAGGACGAGAGAGGAGCGAAAGACGTCCCGCATCTCTGCTTCCTGAATGAGACTGAAGTGAGCTGCGATCTTTTCCAGATCTCCTCCCCTTCCTGGGAGAGAGAGAGAGAGAGAAAGAAAGAAAGAGAGAGAGAGTGAGTGAGATAGAGAGAAGGGGGCGGAGCCAGGCACTCTCACTGATCCCTACACTTCTCGACTATATCAACACAGTATTGAGCAACAATTGCGATCTCGGGACGGAGATATTACAAATTCATAAAGACTCGATCGAAATATTATAACGTTCCGCTGATAAACAGCAGAAACAAGAGCTAGAGTGCACGAGAAAGCTTGAGAATCAGACAGTAAACACACCACAGGTAGTTTTTGAAAAAAAGAAAAACGTATTATTTTAAATTTGTAATATGATAAAATGAGGATGATTGTGGTGATAGCACTCTACAACTAATACATGCGCTCACAGGGGAATTATGAGTTCATTAGCGTAATGATACAATGAATTTTACGGGTGAAAAGTGGAAAGTTGAGCTCATTTATACGATTTTGAGAGTGCCACGAAATTTGCGCTGCATCAAAGGGCCAGTGACGAATTCAGCGTCTAATAGGTGCGTGGGGTTAGAAACGTTTAAAATCCTCGCTGGCCCCATTAAATTCGACGTATTTCCCTATAAGTACATATGTGCGGAACATTGTGTTGCTCCTATTCTTCCACTTTGCACGGGGGCTACCACAGGGTACCCGTTTGGTGCCAGAAATAGCACTGGAACTTTGAACACGGGGATTACCACACGGGGACCAGCTCGGTGCCCAAAATAGCACCGGAACTTTGGTGCTTGGTTCGCTATTTCGCAGACAGTGATGTGGACATGCAGTTGACTGCCGCAAATTGGACATATCGAATCAGGAGAAGGGGAGGGGAGAGACGAAACATCAGAGTTCACTGGGTCCGGAGGGGAGAAGAAGGGAGCACCACTCTCTCACTTTAGCACACTCTCTCGCCCCCCCCCCAGTTCTGCTCTGGTACTCTGGTTCAGAAATCCTGCCAGTATCCTACTGTAAATCCTTCCTAGTTGGATTCTACAGTAGAATCTTAGTAGGATTTCTCAACCAAAGTAGCGCACACGGAAAAAGTCTTACATGAGGCCCATGAGACTAAAAGAAGTCGTATACTTTTTTTTAAAAGGTTTAAAGGTCTCATGGGCATCATATAAGACTTTTTTTCTCTCCGTGGAGGCTTCATTAGAAACTCTAGTTTTTGTCCACCACTAGTGTCTCTCTCAAATTCCCACACTCTCTCATTTTCCACCAGTTGCCCACCAATAGGGTAGACTATTGATGGAAAGCGATAGAGTTTGGGAATTTGAGAAGTACTAGTGGTGGACAAAACCCAGAGAAGGAAGGAAAAAGCATTCACAAGCCCCAAAGGAGTGAAAAAAGTGAACGTGTGAAAGGCAAATAAAGAAACATGAGAGGAGGAAGTAAAGTGAGTAACGAGCTAAGGGACCTAATCGTAGATGTAAGCGATCATAAATGTAACTTATTATACATTGGGATATACATAGAATTTGGAGAAGATCACATATCTCTTTTTATTTATGTAAACTCTTTTCCCATATGATTTACTGTGTGGGAAACAATTGTTTCGCAGCATTTTCAGTGACGTATAAGGTAGTGAGTCAATAATAATAATGATACACAGAGAACAAATTTGCTAGGAGATCAGTTCTCCAATGTTGCGTTTATTGGAAAACGGTTCTTCAACCTCCCCATTCTACGCGCTCTTGCATGCTGAAGTGGGAAAGCGCATAAGGAGGCCGGAAACGGGTTTCGAAGAAACGAAATTTTGGAAAATCGTTCTACTGCAATATTTGCGCTCAGTGTAATAATAATACATTTTATAAAAGTGTTATAACATTTATAGTGAAGGAGTACCATAAACTCATTAACTATTTAACACACATCCTAATATAACACTTTAATTACTTACCAAGTAAGCAAACGTGCAACCAGACGATTTAAATGGTGAGAAACAGACTGCCAGAGGGAACCCCGAAACGGTTTCCGAACTGGGTAATGATGTGAATTGGGCCTGAGGCAACGCGTGCCCTCCGGCGATAAACCAACAATGATCAGTATCATTTTGATAGCATCGGTGGTCATTGGTCACTTCCAAGAGCGAGTGTGTACTGAGGGTGCTGGAGGAGCGAATAACGTCACACCATTGCACAGCCGGTGAAACCAACAAAAAAGGGGCCTGGATGCGAGAGTGCGTGGAAAAGTGAGAGAGTCGTTCTCCATTTCTCTCTCACTGCAAGCCTCTTTCTGCAGCTGGTTTGTGGAAAGAGGTTGGACGTGCATGGGCTAGGAACAGAACCTTCCCACTTTTTTTACCGATAATCCAACCGATATCAGTTAAAGTTGTCAGTATTTTGCATCAGACTGCCGATTTTTTTTCTCAAATTTGCAAGGTTTTGTGATTCTGATTCTCCAGTTTTTGACCTATCAGCAACTCAGAGGGAAATAAGTCTACGATTTCATAAGGCTAAGCTGACCAGCGACGACTTAAAATTCCAATAGGCGCAGAGGAGCGCGGCGTTTAGACTTTGAAAGTCGTCGCTGGGCAGCCCATAAGTCTAGAATCGTATACTTATTTCCTGTGAGAATAGTCCTTGCATAACTATGAAGATGGTCATTGGTCTCTTCTTTGAACAGATAGTGTGTGTACTCTGGAGCAAGCATCATGTGGAGGAAATTTAATGTCTACGATATTCTACACACTGCGATCGTTGATCATCGAGGGATGTGTCAAAATTATGGTCGGTACACTCTAGTCTGGACGTCACACGGAGATATACTTCCTGCTGTATTTCGGTCAATATCAGGGTTCAAATTGACCAGGGGATACAATAGTGACCCTTGCCCTGTGTGTGTGAATATTCTGACCGTCTCTAACCCCTGAGGCTATGTGCAAGAAAGATCTCAATTTTTGAAAGAATTTTTGGCATGCGATCATTTTTTGCTCCTATTTGTTGTTGCTGTGTGTTCCTTCCTGTATCCAAATGTTAATTTAAATTGATAATTTTTAAAAAAAGTACAGTACAAAGTTACTGGGATAGAGATTGTTTTACGTCGACAAGCGACAACTTGGAAACTCTTTAATTCCAAGATAAATCTGTCTTATTTCCACACTTTTCTGCACGTTTTCAACTGTTCGTTGGGTGGGACAGTCTCACACTTCCCGTTTACATCACAGTCTAGTGACCAAGTCGTCGGCGATGGGAAACGAAATAAAATCCCGATAGAGAACCTTCCCGTAGGACAGTTTTCATTTCTTCCAGGGAAAAATGTCCACCAATGTTTCGTTGTCTGGAAGATTTTCAGGAACGAAAAAAATGGCAATCCTAACAGACTAAAAGTGTGCTCTTATTTCCACACTTTTCAGCACTTTCTCAACTCTCCAGTGGATTAAAGAAAATAAAAATGTCTACATGGCGGTCTAGAGACCAACTCGTCGATGGTGGTGTGAAATGAAATCCGATAATAGAGGAACAGTTAACCGAGCGATCTATTATAGAATTGTATTTCCACGATTGGTCAGCGACAGGACCAATGATCAAGTTGACACTCTCGCACACTGTGACTGAATACTACGCGACATTTGAGAACTGGAAAGAAGAAAAATGGAATTATCAGTTTCCATACCCACAACGTCATATTGTGCCTATGTATCCGATACTTGAAACCGCGTTGTTGCGGGTAAAGAACGTTTGACTTGTTTGCAACTTTTAATTGGAGTTGGGCCGTTGTCTAGACGAGGGCAGAAAGAGGGTGGGAAGTTTTTTGAAATTTAAAAAAAGTAGAGAGCATAGTTCCCCCGGATCCACGAGGTTGTAGTTGCTTGAGGCGGAAGGAATAGAGCAACTTCAAATATACAGAAATAGGATACAAATCAGTTCGGTAGAGCTGAAGTGGAGCTACCTTCTAGCTACTTTACATCTGGTTTCAATCTTCCAGCTCAAATTGGTATGTCATACGCCTGACGTACTACACGAAAAAAATACCTCATGATTCTTATGGTGGTATCATATTAGTAATATGTATACTACTATCAATATGCCCACCATAACTATCATACACATATCATTTATATGTGTACACGCACAGAGCAGGATGGTCTGCTCGGACCGGAAAGAAGACTTGAGAAATGACCGCTTTCTACGGTAGACTCTCGTCTATTATTGGCGCCAGCAGTGCGTCTACATAAACTTATAGTTTATTCAGCGACGCTTTCAGGGCATAAGAGAGCAGAGAGAGGGGAGTATTTGCGGCATTTTGGTCTTTGACGCGGTCGACGGCATTTTCGAAATGAATGATGTAGGGGCGCATTGGGTGGTCCGCAGCAGATCAGATAAACAAGAAAAAAGTTTGCGGTGGGTCCAATAATTGCACATGATGTTTCTCTACGAATCGTCATTGCGTAACACATAAATGATACAACAAATAGATACAATATTTGTAGGAGGAACTGCGTCACAAAGGCACAATCGTGGCAGAATATTGCCTCGACACACTGTTGTGTGTTTGCATGATAGGAGGGGAAAGGAAAGCATCAACAATGCCTCGGGGCAATCATGCAGGGGAAGTTTTTTTCGGCCACACCTATCACTGATACAACAAGCCTGCGCCTGAAAGTTGACAAGAAACGGGGGGAGAGAAGATTCTTGAGAAAGGGGCAATACGCAGAAATTCAGAAAGTTCATGATGCTTTCATGCGTTCTCCAACCTCGTCATTCTACACGCTCTCTTGTTTCGTTCGGTGAGCAAATTATTAGTGTTGAACACTCGAAACTTCTTTTGTTCAAAAACAAAGGAAGATTAACAACGAAACAAGGAAATCTTCCGAACCTGAATCGAAACGCTTTGTTCTTTTTAGTTTCGATTTTTCGAGTGGTCAACACTACAAATTATAGAGTGTGAGGAGGCTGGAGAGCCGGTTTCTGAGATACGAAACATGGGAAAATCAATCTTCTTGCACATTTGTGCGTTGTGAATTCTTCCTTTCGTACGATTAACAAATATTCTTCTGATATGTGCTCATAGTGTGCGGGATATCATTTTTTCTCGTCTGCAAAACAAATTCACCATCTGCATACTGATTTCTGATGCCTGTTACTGATATGTCAGAAAAAATGCGCTCATCTATGCATTTTCGTCAACAAACATCCAGCATCTGGCAAACATGAAGAGAATTTGCACAGTTTGTTCTTTCGCCATTGTTGCACTGATGAATACACTTTGAAAAGTAAAGATTCAATTAGTTGCATAATAGGGAAATCAACCGATTTTACGAAAAAGAGTGTGAAAAATTAAGAGTCTATGGAAAAAGCTACCAGTTGCATCGTTACTTTTCAACGTCTACTGATGACACATTTTTGCTATTTCGGCTGTGCACGAAAAATACTTTATTATTCTATCTCGAGCACTTCCGGCATCGTGTTCCAGAGTGGGAACGCGAAAATAAATGCGATGGACTCTATCAATTTTGAACACACTCTCTCTCTCTCTCTCTCTCTCTCTCTCTCTCCCTCTCTCTCTTATCCTTTTCTGGCGCTGTTTAATCATGCGTATCGTCATTCGTTCGTTGACCGCGCTTTGAGGAACTAATATCTGTCCAATAATCACAAAACAGGCAGCGTCGAGTGGTTTGGTCACTAACACGTGCAATGCGCAGCTGGACTACCGTATTTAGCGAGGAAATGAGCAGCGCTTTCCACTGCGTGTACGGTAGCCAATTAATCGAGTTCGTAATGTTCTCTGGACTCAAAGGCGTCTGGGCAAATATGTAGGTAAGGGCGGATTGTTGCGCAGTAAAAGGTAGACTTGGACCAACTACAATTATTGTACTTATGCATCAAATGAGGCGATCCTGCTACTTCGTGAGGATGAACGTCTTCCATTTGACTTGTGGGACCACTCAGAGATGCCACTTACTAATTACTTATTACGGAAAATAACTGACCCCATTGGAACATCTACGAAATCCACAAATCAGACTTGGTCTCCGACCGAATATAGGTGGGGAAAACCACATGGTTATTGCTTTCTGATGCCGATCGTCTCATGATTAATCCAAACCACGTAGAAAAAGTGCCGTCAGGTGATGATGAAAGGTGTTATTTACGGGCCGCGATATTAGGAATCTGGCTCTCTTCATTTCACATGCTCTCTCTCACCGTCTGACCGATGCGATAGCGTGTAGAATGGAGAGGGTCTGATCACTCGCTATTAGCGTATTACTGCTAAGGAACCATGGCAGGGAGCGGTATGGTAACGGTCGACGATAACTTTGACACAGGGAGTGATTGACACATTGGTGGGTACAGTAACCCACAGCGTTTCACGAGTATGGGGAGAGTAGACCTAGGAAAATCACCGTTTGAACTTGTCTTGCGCATCAGACCACTGATATAGGAAGGGTTCTCGATGCGGCGCCCCATGTACTGTAATCGTCGCACTATTGATCGAGCGCGCGCAGCTTATATAGAGTATTGAGAACGCGGTCCTGACGCGAGCCGGGTTTGACGATGGAGGCGAGAGGCGACTTATTGCCCCGCCCCCTCGCATGATCGATCTCGTTTCGCCCCGCCCGCTCGCTGCGGCACAGAGAAAGCTCTGCGTCTCTGTCCCGCTCGAAGGGGGAGAGACCTGTTCCACCCCGTCTCGGGTAACGCGCGTCCTCCTGATATAAATGGGCCGTTCTTTCGCTTCGCCGTCTGGCCCTCTCCCTTCACTGAACGCTCTCTAACTTTTTGTCTAGTCGTCTAGCCCTTAAGTCCGCTCTCGAAATGCTGTGTAACCCTGGCCATTCGCTGTACTGGACTACCGTGTTTAGTTCCTCAACGCGCGGTCTACCTATGCAATCACCCGTGACTAAACTGCGACAAAAAGTGATAGTAGTTAGAGAGTGTGCGAAAGTGAGAGAGTCCATCATTTTTCCTACTCTGTAATTTCATTAGCGTACTGCTAAGGAACCATGACAGTGATCGGTATGGTAACGGTCGACGATATCTTTGACACCAGGAGTGATTGACGCATTGGAGAGTGCAGCGAGGCGCGGCTTGTAGTGATCGCAATATCCGTGAATGGGGGAACAATCGTTTAATAAACCAGGCCATGCATCGAAATATCTGGATAAAATGACAAACAAATATATGAAAAAAACTCTCAACCAAAAAAAAGAGTTTGCAAACTGATGAAATGCAATGCGCGGGCAGGAAGTGTTTTTAAAAGCCGTTGCAAGAACCATTCCAGACAGCTCTCACGCACGGATCCTCTTTCACTTCCGGTGAGGTCTAGCCAACCACTCTTGAGGCAGTTTCTCACTCTCGAATACTGCTAAAGACAGACTAAAGCGTGGGAATTGAGGCGAGACACACGCGAAACGACAATTTGAAATGGATACGAGAAAGCCGAACATCTGGTCAGGTCTCAATGACCATTGATTCCCAAAATAGACGAATTTTTTAAATAAAAAAAATATTGACAAATCAAATTAGCATATAAGACTAGTGGTGAGTAACGGAGAAATAACAGAAAAACGATGTCACATCCCCTGCATTTTTTCATAGCTGGACCCTGCCTGATCTAGCCCGGAAAAAATACCTTAGATGGAGTAGAATGTTGGACAAGGCACAGATAGTTTCAAAAAAGTCGATTGCGGAAATAACTTTACCTTTTTCTTATCTCACCTTCGCACACATTGCGACTCCCCAACTTGACTATTTCGAGGAATTTTGGCATGACGCCGTTTATTTCTGGGCGTAAACTACTCATTTGCCTCAGGGCGATCACAGATTGTTACTTGCACGGCGAATAAGGAATCAGTGAGCAATTGCGTAATATCTGAGGCTCCGGCCAACCGGGTAATCAACCGGCGAAAAAAAAGAAGAAGAAAAAGGAAATACCCGGTAAATAGCGCACATTGCACACGATACGAACGAGAAAAATCATACAACTGCACGTAAATCGTTGCTACACACTTAGAGAAAAGATAGTAGCTTTGGATAGAAAAAAAATACCATGGCGGTCTCATGAGTAATATCGAGTGCCGACGAACCTTGCAGAAAGGGGTTTGGAATGAGAGATCGGGCGAAATCGAGAGGGGCTCTACACTTTTGCTCGTTTACTCACCGTGACCCCTTCCTGTTGGCTTGGAATAATTTGTTACTAGCAATGTGGCCGGGAAGAATTTACGGGTGAGCACTACGAAAATCACTTAGATTATACACGGGCGGTACGCATAATTGAAACGAGGGAGATCAATCTGGTTTAGATCATCATCTCTATGCTGTTTTGCTTGCAATTAGAAGTGAACTTCGACCTTGTCTTGGCGAATTATGCTGTGCCGTTGCTATATCATTTTGAGGGATCAAAACTCTCCTCGAATCTAATACTCTCTCGTCCTGGTTAAGCTTTCCTCGTCAGAGAGAACTTTGAGATGCCAAAATTGGCGGATGTCGTAGGAAATATGCGGTCTTGTGATGGCAACCACCAATTTCGTATTTGACGCGTCACAGAAATAAGCTCATATGCAGTTCTAAAGTCCAACTTCGAGCAGCTAACTAACTCTGGTCATCGATGATCAAGCAAATTTTACATAGAGCAAAAGAAAGACATATTTTCCCAGAAACAAATAGTGCCGAAAACTTCAAATTAAAGTCTGACGTTTCCAGAGGGAAGTGTCTGAGACAAGTCTACATTTAGGGGGATGCTTACTGGTCACTTAGAAGATGCCTACCCCCTCAATCGAGTGACGTGTTACAAGTTGGCCAGTAATCTCCGAGCTCTTGGCGGGCCGTTTCTCAGACTTTGAGAGAGAGGAGAGAAGGAAGATAAACAAATGTTTCCTACCCTACAGACGAGCAAGTGCGAGTAAGCGTGCAAAAGTGAAGGAGTCCACTCGATTTTATACGCACTCTCAATTCTCAGAGGGAAATACGTCTACAAGTTTACAACTCTAATGGGGCTGGGGACGACTTTCAAAGTTTGAACGCAGCGCTCCCCCCACGCCTATTATGTAGACTTTGAAGTCATAACTAGCCTTCTCTGAATATATTTCCTAAGAACCCCTTTCTGGAGGATATACGGGCATGTGAAATTATGTGTAAACAGGTGAATCTAATATGCAAAAAGGAGAAGAAAGGCAGCACAGATCGGCAGACGGAAACAGTGTCCATGCACATTATCAGGCAACCACTTCCCCCGCAGTGATCTATTAATCTATTAACGGGAGCGATACCGTACCCCTAGACGACCAGAAGGCAGGGAAACATGTGTTCCATGGCATGTAGGCATTGGTTACCCCGCAAGGAAACATACCGTATCCCATTCAAAGCCGCCCACAACTCAAGGAAAATATTCCGAATCAATTCTGTATGTGTATCTAGGGATCATAACGAGGTACTGCATATATAAAATGATACGATCAAACCTAAAAGTCAACACACAGACTTCCGATGTTTACCAAACAGGGCGCCAACCTTCTCACTTTGTGTGCCCTCTTCTCGCCTGAAGTAAACACAAGAAGTTTTGATATTGTTATCGTACATAAATGAAACAACCGATATTTCACTGTGGGATGAAAGAAAAAAATCAAGTAGCGGAACTAGCTGGTTGGTCCAACGTGTATCAACTTAAGCTGCAGTTATCGATAACAGAGAGCATACCGTATCTTCAGGAGATCGAAAAACAGGGATTGTTGAGAAAAAAGCATATCTAATGTCACGCTTGCTGTGCCTTCATTAGTCAAACTCTTTCTTCGGATAATGATGCATAAACTCCCGCGCAGTGATAATTAATGTACCGTATACCCCTTGGAGACCAAGCATCGGTAATTATGGGAGATCATATAATTATTGTTCAATTTGATTCAGAGATGCTTCCGCAGAGATCCGGAAGTGATCTACCGTATTCACGAGATATGCAAAATTGCATTTATATAATGATACGATCAAACAAAGTGTCAAAGTATTACTTCCTCTGTTTACCGAAAGCGAGAGGGTCGCCACTCTACCTTTTTGGCACACAATTAAAGTTCGCGATATGATTTCGTGACATCGGTATCACCATTCAGCAAATAATTTGTTTATTTGAAAAAAAACAGAGCGGTTTGGAAATTTTTTGACTATTCGCGCTCACTTAATTGTGATGAAAAAATATTTAAAGATTCTTTAGAATTGGATAAGAGATGCAGCGAAAAATGCGACGTGCGCAATGCCCCGTAGGCGTTTTCTAATTAAAACTCTAATCCATGTGGTATTTGAACAAAATCCGTACTTTGACCATGCTCTTTGATGCTTTGTAACTAGTAAATAAACACATTTTCGACATCACCGAAACACCTTTTCGAACGTTCCAAAATGTTCTCTGTTCTTCTAATCTTCGAATCTCTTCATCTTTGCTGCATTAAATTAAAAGTGGGATTTGAAATTCGGGCAAATAATTGGATTGGGACCACACTCTCTCACATGCTAGCCGGTTTAGAGAGAGTTCGAAACTAGCAGGGTGTGTTGAGGTTAAACTACGTTATGGTAGGGTGCGCACTACGTTTTCAAAGTATGGTTCAGGGGGGCGTTCAGTTGCAGGGCACAGTTCGGTCCAGGGGGAGCTTTGCAGCCGACTCCAGGCTCGGTCCAGGGGAAGCTCGGTAGCAGGCTCCAAGTTCGGTCCAGGGGGATTTTTAGCCAGCTCCAAGTTCGGTCCAGGGGGAGCTCGGTAGCCGGTTCCAAGATCGGTCCAGGGGAGCTCGATGGCCGGCTCCAGGTTACATTGAAGCTCGACTTATGTTGGGAGTGTTAATCGCTACAAAGAGTACTGGCTTATTCCGTTTTCGATCGCTCTCAGCCTCACGAGCCTTTCACAACGGAAACGCAGAATACAGTGCGTTTAGAACTTTCAGAACAATTTCAGAGACGTTTCCTGTCTCCCCTTCCCTACGCTCCCCTTCGTTCTCTGAATCATTTTGGAACTTTTTGAAATTTTCGATTTTTCACGTTAAAACGTGTTAGAACACGTTCAAACACGTTTCTGACATCGCAAAATACTTTTCCTGTGATCCGCGACACTCCCTTCATCATTTTGGAACTTTTCGAAAAATTCGATTTTTCACGTCAAAACTCGGCAAAACAGGTGAAAACGTGTTTCACGGTACTCAAAAACGTGTTAGAACAGTTTCTGGCACTCGCGAAAAATGCGGCAAAAGGTTTGCCCGCGGCGGGGGTCGAACCTGCGTTGGTCAGATTTGAATGTCGCGCGCTTTAACCACTTGGCCATGGATTTTGTTTAAATATTTTTTATTTAAAAGTTGTCCTTTGTGGATACGCATATGATAGTGAAGAGAGTGTGTCGAAATCTTTCTTCGTTCCCGAGTTATTCAGCAAATAAGGTTTGAACACACGGACACACACACACACAGACAGAAAGACAGACAGACAGACGTTCTGAAATAATAGTCTTTAGGAATGAAGCGATCTGATCCAATCATTTACCCGACTTTCAAACTCTAATTGATAGTATGAAATGCATTTTTCAGGACCGAATCAATTAATAAATGTATTTTATTACATTAGCTCAAGTAGTAGGATGTGAGTAGTCGTGCGGAGGGGTCTAAAACTGTTCACATGAGACGAGAAAGGGATGGGGGCATTCTAGACATTTTGTGCTTGATTGTCTACTAGTTCTTGCCCGTCAAAGTTCGTTGAACATTGCAGGAAACGCAATAAAAAACGGGGTAAATGGGGTGGGGTAAATCAAAACGATTCCAGCTCTCTTCTTTCGCCACTTTTCGATAGTGCGAAATGAAGAGTTCTAGATTTCATTTTTTTTTTGCGAAAAAAGAGGGAGAGATGAATCGTAACCCATTAATCACCGTGTTCAATTGGGGGGGAATAAGGACTGAAAGAGTGGGTGTACGGTACATTTGGATGAGTAGGGTGGGAAAGATTCGCTAAATGCAACGGGGATTCTTTTCTTGGGCTATCGGGAAGCTTTGATCGTATCCTAGAAAGTACGGTAATACTGTGAAAGGGGCGAGGAAATGCGAGAGTATGAAACCGATGTGAATAGCGACTAGTTGAAAAGGAGAAGGAGAATCACAATTGAAACTGGTCGATCGTTCGAATTACGGTTATTACATTTATAAAAGGATACGATGATACTTCCTGTGATTACCGAGCACACGTGCGGAAGATCGTATCATTTTATAAAAGCAACGAATAGATACTGTATGCGGCTACGGTAATAATACAATCACTGATTTTTGTTGTTAGCCAATATTACACACAATTATGCGAGGGGGTGACTCGATATCACAGACAGAGGCGCTACTTGCATGGGACAGAGAGGAAAATATGTGCACAGGTGAAAAGAGACAGTGGGTTAAAATATACGGAAATTATGCGATCGATAGTCCGCCGTTTCAACAAGTTGTTGTAAAGTCGAAACGGGTGGAGGGGGAAAGATGCTGCAACAATGATACAAATCTACCGAGGTCGTGGTGTGGTGGTGCGGTGCGTGCGATCGGTGCGGCGACGTTTGGTAGTCGTCGGCTGCTCCGGCGGTGTGGCTAGGATCGACGGAAGAACGACCAGTCGGTGGGGATGTAGGAGGCGAGACGCTGCGAGAGCGAACCGCTCTCGGTGGAGGTGGTGGAGGGAGTGGGAGATGGCGTCCCGGCTAAGAATGTCGATTTAAGTTATCAAAATAAAAATAAATACTATTTAAATGTCAAATTGGTTCTGTGCAAAATTCTGTTCCAAAAACGTATAATCAATAAGGCGTCTTGCTCGATTTATTACTCGATTCAATACTAGGATTTCTCAACCAGATGAGATAAGCTAATTCGCAAAATTTCAGGAGGTGAAGTTGAGTTTCACGAGTGTGATATGTTTCGAAATCGGAAAGTGGATTTGATTCTTTTTACCCCCAAGAATTCTAAACGAATAAAAATCAATACCTTTATTGTTGTTGTTGCGTGCATCATTGGCGGACGATCGACCGTCGCACCGTCAGCTCGGATCTGAAGAGTTAATTAATTAATAATTTTTTAATTAAAAAATTTCAGACATCGCTAATTGAGATCGATCGAGGGAGATGTTTCAGCGCTCCACTGTACCTATGCCTAGGGTCCACCGGCTCCGCCCACTCCGGGCGTCGTGTATGAGAGAGGAGAGGCGCGAATGTCGAATAACATCGTTCATTCTCTATCAAATAGGTCGTTCAGCGGCCTATTTTGGAGCTATTGAAAAGTTACACAACATATGGTTTGCGCATCATGATCTGTCCTCATTAAATAGGTCAAAATCTGGCAAGAATGGTCAAGAGTAGGCGATTAGAGCATTTACAGAGAGAATTGCAGCGTGCGCACGGAGTAATTTGCAAATATGGTCTATGTGGTCATTTTATTATAAAAAAATAAAGAAATAATCAATTTCCTGAATTGTTATTTCATTTTAAAAATAATATTCAATTTGCATCGAATAAACTAGTACGACCGTACAAATGCGCGATACATGTGCCAGTTACAGCCAAGTCGGCATCGAAATGATTGCCTCGGAACATTTTATTCAAATTTGAGTTTGATTATATCGATTGTTTTCCCTTTACTTTGGCTTTTAACACTTGATTTTCGTAAGAATGTTGATCACCATTCGCTTGCCCATTCTTTTTATTAGAGATGGAACCTTTGATCAAGATCCGACTGTACGCAGGCTTTTGGAGATCAAGAAAGAAACAAACGAGATCACTCCCCTACAAGTCTAGCAGAGTTGGCACAGAGAGCTAGCAGAGTAGAGTTAGCAGAGTCGATCAATCGATATTCCTGTATACCGTAATCAATTTGAGATAGATCACTGTTGATGTTGTCATAGAGTTATGAATTCACTTTTACCCGTCTCAGGTGACATGTTTCGCGCTCCCCTTTTTCTTTATTCAAATCATTCTCCCTTTTTTAGTCTTTTCAGACTACTTACCGTATACGGCATACCGTATACGTATACGGTAAGTAGTCTGAAAGAGACCATCTGTGAAAATACAGTTCGCATTGACTGTCATTCTTGTTCTCATTATCAGTAGAATCATATCACAGGTACTTCTTCCACATTGATGTGTTTCCTGTTTGTTTAGCACATGAAAAACAGTATTTCTCCAATAAACCGGTTTTCTGTGTATGAAAGACTCAGTTTGCTTGCAATCAATAATTACAAGAGAGTGGATAGTCTAAACAAACATATAATGTCGAAAAAGCGACTTCACTGAAGAAAAAGTAAAGTTATAGACGGACGAGAGGTGCTAATGAGAGCGGGGGAATGGGAGAGGGGAGAGGAGATAGACTCCGCCCACTTTTTCTCTCGCTCGCTTTTGCTCCCTCTCACACAGGGGAGGCGCGCGCACGTTTCGAGCTCTAGCGCAGCTCGGAGACAAGATATCGACAAACGGCAAAAAGGGCGATGTTATTGAGAGCTCAGCGGATACTTTGAATATATTTTCAACCCCATAGTGAAATATCGGCTACCCACGTTGTGGTCCCTACCTATGCCACTCGGTCGGCTCATGATTTATAGTAAATGTGAGCTTGTTCATTTCTCTTTTACACACTCTCTCACTTCAAAACCATTCCTGGAGATTTGATCGATCCCTGGAACGATGTGCTAGGCTATTACAATCTAACATGTCAACAGCGCAGCAACAATCAGGTGTCTGACCGACCGTACTACCGTATGCTACCGTACCAGTTCGTCCGTTCTCCTCGGGCGCGGGAATCTCGAGAATCTCCGGATGGAGCGTGATCACTCTCATCAGAATGCCGTTGATGTACTGCTTGAGTTTGAAGTTGCACACTTCCTGCTCACGAAGGGCTTCGAGGAGCTGAAAATAAAATAATTTTAATTATTTTTGATACAAATCGTGTTTGATGGGAATCACTTTATGATCTATTTTCCCTCGCAAAATTCCTGCATCAATTTGTTTTCCTAACATGCGCGGCCTCAAATAAAACTATCGTACGCCAATAACACTCTGTACAAAGGTGTGGCACTGTGTGGCACAGTGTGGCACTTTTTGGCACTTTTTAGCACTTTCTGATTTTCACCTCGAAAGAAGCGAATTTTGTGGCATATCTTGTTATAAACCACTTCCTATCTAACTTTCCTCTAACATAGCACAAAAAAATTAAAATTAATGAATTAAAATAATTAATTTAGAATGGTTCGGCTGCCAAGGTCGAAAAATAAAATCAGTTTTCAATCACGCTCAATTGCGTCAAACACCGTAATCAGCGCTTGAAGCAGGTGCGATTGACGACTGATTTTATTTTTCGAACTTGGCAGTTGAACCATTCTAAATAATTAAATTTAATTCATTAATTTTAATTTTTTGTCCTGTGTTAGAGGAAAGTTAGATAGGAAACGGTTTATAACTTTCGAGGCGAAAATCAGAAAGTGCTAAAAAAAGTGCCAAAAAGTGCCACACTGTGCCACACAGTGCCAAACCTTTGTACAGAGTGTTATTGGCGTACGATATAAAACCACTATATTTTCTTTCCCCCATTTCAGACGAGCCAGCAAAGCCGCACAAACATTTGCCGTTTTGCGCTGAGAGTGAAACACAATTCTACATTGCGTCTATTTTATATGCATTATCATAGAGCTTCTTTTGGGCTTGTTTTCACCTATTCGTGACAGTGAACTACGCAGAAATATCAGTCCATTTTTTGGTAGAGTAGCTTATGAGGGGGCTCGTCGTTTGTGTGATGTCTCCAAATGTGAAAGTGCTGAAGCGCTTGTGGTAAACGATTAAGAAATAGATAGTCAATCGTACCTCAGTGGTTCCCTTTCCGCTCAGTTCATCGGCCAGACTCGTCCCCGCTCCGTCCTCCAGCAGCGATCGGCCCCTCTCGAGCGAATCGTGCAGTAGCTGCGCCTGGTAATTAATTAATTAATTAATCAACTTATTTACTCTTTCGCACTGTGCCAAAGTAACAACTACGGAAATAGACATCTTTGTTGATTCGCAGCTCAAATTGAATGAGGAAAAATCGACAATTGAGCTGCAAATAATAATATTACAGTACCTGCAGTTCCTCGTTTTCCTTCTTGAGTCGCCGGCACTCCTCTCGCATCCGAGACGATTCCTCCTCAGCGGAAGCGAGCTGGAGTAATAATAATAAAAAATAATAATGATAATAATAATAATAATATTACAGCTTTTCAGTTTGTTCCCATTTCCCCCTTTCTCCCATGCACCTATTTCCTCTCTTCTCAGACAGCTATCATTCATCCAAAGTAATGGTTATGTGTATGGGACAATCCCTCTCAATTTTTATGTTCCCTTCACATGAAAAAAATACCATGAGAAAATTTTTTTATGTCTTGAAAATAATGCTTTTCGCCGAATAAATTTAATTCTGATTCCCCCTTCTTCACACCACTGATTCAATTCGCGTCTACAAAGAGAAACACGCACGTTTTTTTTATAAAATATAATACAGTAAATTAATATTCATAAAGTAATACCTGTTCAGCAACGCTCGTCTGTCGGGGGAAGTGCTGCGACAGTTCGTGTGTCTGTCTGCTCAATTCCTCCATCAACTCATTCGACGAGTCCATGTCCTGCTGAGCCGTCTCCTTGTATCTGCAATATTTTATTTGCTAATAAATTAATAAGAATTTTTTAAAATACACACAGAGAGGATTGCATTCAAGTAGCAATCAAACTTGTTTTAGTTCACTTTTTTTTGTTTTTCACGAATCTTCGTGTCAATTTGGTCACTGGATCACTAAGGATTACTTAGCCGTTAAGTAACTAAATGCTAACTCATTAACAACTAATTAATAAAGTCTCATTAGCTCACCGTCTAAATTCCCTCTCCAATTCGGCCCTCTGCTCATCCGATTCCTCTCTCGTCATCTCACTCTCCGCCAGTTGATCGGTGAGCTTCTCCATCTCTCTCTGGAAAATGAATTACGTCATCGTTATGTAATGTCTTCGTTATGGAATTTTAAATGCATTCATCACTAACTGGAATAACGCCATCACTATGCAATGAAAATGACGTCATCAGTGTCAAATTATAACGTCATTGTACTTATAAAAGGCGAATTACGTCATCGCAAGGAAATTTACATTTCTTTTAGAGTTGGGAAAGAATAACAACTAATATCATGAGCTTTCAGGAAAAAATACAAACTATAAGAAGTGGGGTATTGAAATAAGTGAAAGAAAAAAATGTGAACATTAAAATGTATTTAAATAGTAAAATTAACTCACTCGCAACTTCTCAATCACCGCGTCTTGTTTCTCCTTCCCCGATCGCATTTGGATAATGTCTTTCTCGAGCACCTGAAAATATATATTAATATATTAAAAAATATTAATAATCTATTTATTATTAAAAGTGAAACAATACAGTTTGCTCCCTTGATTTTATTCTTTTATTGTTTTATCTCTACCTCATCATTAGTAAACCTTTGCATCCAAACTTTCATAAACTCATTGAAACACAACTGCGTCAAGCGCCTAAAAGCTCAACTATCAAAATATCATATTTTGCACCCCCTCTAATAGTAGATTATTTGGATTAAAATAATATTTAAATTATACATAATTTAAAAAGACAAAGATATACCTGATATTTGAGACTGGCGCTCTCAATCTCCAGTGTCTTCTCTCTCTCGCATCTCGTGAGAATCTCCCTGTGCCTCGATCGCTCGTCCTCCAGACGCTCCGAGTATCTTTAATTAGTGAATAATTTGTAATTTGCTCATTTAAAAAAATAAAAAAAGCCCAAAAATCCAGGAAAAAAAACAATCAACGTATGCTCTGTTATTAACTTATTAAAGAAGGTTTGATATGTTTAATACGCGGTTAACGTAACGCTCGTATGTTTCACATCTTCAATTCGGCTCGGATACGTTTCGCAGTAAGTTCATGAATCAAATGAAGAGACAACCATAATTTGGCTAAGTTCATGGATTTTAAAACAGATTAAACCAACGGAATTCAAATTAGATCAGCATGCCCCTTGACCTAACCTCAAAGCATGAGTATGATGAAAATTATTATAATGATTATTATTATTATTATTATTATTGTAACGATTATTATTATTATTATTAACAAACCGATGCTCGATGGCCATATTCTGCTCTTCCAGCACGTGAATTCGCTCATTGAGCACTGCATTGTCCATCTTGAGCCGACTCCGCTCGTCCACCGAGGCCGCCCGGGAGTCCTACAATTGCATTTATATTTTATATTAATTAAATTAGTTCTAATAATTTTTTTTGAAGCTGAGACCATTTATCCATATCCGAGTCGATGGGAGAGCGTGGGAATCACACGACAACCAAAATACTCAACGGTACAAGAACGGACACAGAAACAACCAATATGTAATAATATGTTTCTAAAAGCACGGTACTAATTATAGCGCGAAATGTGAGATCGCGCACTCTTAATTTCGAACACCTTTTCTTGCATTTTTCATGCGCGAGGTTATTGTTGCGAAATGAAGAGAGCGCGGACTCACATTTCGTACACTAGAAGAAATTACAATTTGTTTAAATGCCAAATATTTTGGAATAAAAAAATACCCCCACCTCCAGGTCCGTCAGCTTTTTCGTCAGCGAGGAGACCTGGAAAAGTAATCGATAATTACCGTAACCATTATCGGTTTTCATGTCCCAAGAAGCTGGTAGAACATGCGGAACTTAGAGAAAGAATATAATAGAAAAATATTGAAGACCGAATAAATAGCAATGACCTACCTGCGCAATTACGAATGCTATCTAGAATTAACTTGTTTGTATTATTCGGAACAATTTTCATAATCTATTCGTATTCTACAATTTTTGGCTACTTTGCTTTATCTATCCCTGAAAAAAATCAGATTTTTGATCTTTCACTTGAGTATCGAACTTTGAAATAATTCGATGAGCTACCGTAATCAAGACAATCCGTTCGGGACTCACCTGCGTCGAGAGGAAGTTGATGTCGTTGTGTTGCGGCTCGCCGTCAGAGAAGGAAATCAGCTCGTTGTCGGGCTCGGAAGAACCGAACGAACCCCTGCAATCAACCATTTTCGATAATTATTTTTACAAAAATTGTAATTGGAATCGATTTTAATGTCCCGTGAATGAATTACGACCATTCTAATTTGGAGTGCAATTAGAATTCTAATGTATCAGTAGTCCCATAATTTCAGAAGGCTAGAATCTTTTTTTTCAAATTCAATGTCGTGTAAATATCGTATGCAATAGATATGCCAGAAATACATGCTGATTTTTACAAGTATTGTTTTTTTTCAATAATGATTAAAATAAAATACAAAATTTGCCCTGACCTCCTCGAGTGCCCGCTGGCTCCGCCCGTCCGTCCATGGTACAACCGGGAGGCGACCGAGGCTGAACTGCCCGTCGAGCCGTTCAACCTCATCGACGGAGACGACGATGAGTCCTGAAGGGAAGAGATTACGGTAAGTATTGATTGACTACAGTACGCGAGATGTTACTGAGTCCTGTTCGGAGGGTAACGATTGGAATCATGGTAAGTATTGATTGATTACAGTATGAAAGATGATATTGATTGATCCTAGTTAATTTCTTGTCACGCACGCAATTCCCAATTTCCACAAATAAGGGTAGAGCGCATCGATTGATTACAATTCAGTTAACTTGCTATTGGCTCATCCTAATATGCTTCTTGTCAAGCAAGAAATTCTATATTTCCACTAATTGGGCTAGAAAACATAGAACGATTCCAAATATCCGCAACCGGGTGAAAAAGTTTGCGAACCAGGAACTCGCGGGAATTGGGACTGTACAAAGGGATCGGAAGAGGGAGCACCAACACAGAGATATTGGATATGTGGGATGGACGGAGGAGAGGCTCCTGTTTCAATCGTGAGTTTGGAGGGGTGAAGAGAGAGAGAGAGAGAGAGAGAGAGAGAGAGGTGGAGGGCCCCCCCCCACCTACTCACACGATTGCTCTGGTCGACATACATGGCGCCCGTGTATGTACCAATCGGAAGAGGTGTCAGGGTTCTCTCTCTCTCTCTAGCGAGAGAGAGAATGAGAAAGAAGTGGTAACCGAGAGAGGTAACGGTGGAACAGAAGAAAAGGAAGAAAAAGGGCAGCCGAACTTCCTGTCGACTACTCCAATTGATGAGGACAACGTTGAACTAGTGAGCTTGGCTTGATAGGACACTATTCCCGCTTACAAGTAAACCCCCCCCCCCAGCTATGGGGATTTTACTTGTAACCGGAAAACCTAAAATATCAAAAAGTCTATCATTAACGAGATGAAGCAGGGATATAAAATGTCAACCCGATTCCGAACTTTCAGAAATGGATCAAGAGTGAGAGTAACTGATGTTTTCATGTTTGACACCTTTCTGGAGAATTTGTTGTGTCTTGAAATGATATCAGTTCAGCCTACGCAATCAGCAGTCAGATGAAGAGCAAAATATCACGCGAATTTGAGGTTGGCTCTCATCTTATTTCATGCTCTATTATACACACAATGCCAGCCCACGCTTTGATAAAAGAAAGCAAATACGTCACGCAAACATTCGAACTCTCCCAAAAATATCGAACACTCTTCCGAAATATTAGAACGTTTCGCTAATAAATATTTAAAAAGAACAATGGTGAGAGAGCGCACGAAAACGAGAGAATCAGACATTAAATAAACTACGAAGTATTCTAAATTTGTCATAAACGCGCTTGTACCTACAGTGCAGAACTCCACCCGACTAAGGAGTAAAACTAGTAAATTCGTTGCCGAGACAAGGTCGAGGCCTCTCTCTCTCTCTCTCTCTCTCTCTCTCTCTCTCCTTCCGCTTGCGGTTATAATTGACGTGTGTATGTCAGAAAAGTAAGGGAGGAAATGATTGAGCGGAAGAAGAAAGAATGAATAGAAGAAAAGTGAGGACAGGTGAACTGCGGAAGAGAGAGAGAGAAAGAGAGAGAGAGAGAACAGTTGAAACTGGCTCGGGATCGGATGTCACCTGTATGACACGCACAATCAATTCCCACGATCTACCGTATACTGCGTGGGAGTACTGTACTATTTGTGCCCAATTCCAACAATGCCATTAAGATGTACAGATTTCTAACTGAATTGAACACACCTGAGCAAACTTGAGAACTCGGAACACGACCCTACTCAATAAAAGAGGCGAAAGATGTACTGACCCACAGCTTGTCCCGGAGCCGGCTTTTCAAAAGGGATATCCGTGAATTGCCGAGCCGGCAATTAGACCGCCGCTATCCTCTCGGGATAATCTGCGGACGGTGGACGAACGAAAAGGTGGAGACGCAAATTACGGTCTCGGTGACTAATTTATGGGCGTTCGGTCAAACTTTTGACGAGAAGTCGCGCTACTAATCGAAGAAATATGTGTGGGAAAGAGAGAGAGAGAGAGAGAGAGAGAGAGAGAGAGAGAGAGAGAGAAGCAGCATAGGGAGAGAGAGAGAGTTGCTAGGGGCAACCAATTCTACCCCATCAACTCAGCTCTTTCCTTTCTGGCGAAATATCGAGAGAGAGAGAGAGAGAGAGATCGTGGAAAACCGTGTGATGCAGTTATAACTGTGTGCGCAAATAGAGTGTGACTCATATTACTGAGGTAACACACAGCATGCGAAAAACGGGGGAAAAGCTGGAAAATCGTTGGGAGATCAGTCAACACTTTGGAATTCTCTGAACGCAGAGAGATGACTAATGCCCGCAAAATTCATAGGTGAAAAGTTCAAATTTGAATTCCCATAATCTATGATGACTCCTATTTGAGGCAGCGAAAAAAATCATGACTCTATCCTGAAAGGGAAACCAAGATACCAAAATCAAGAGGTACTCTCCCGCTTTCACTCGCTCCTGACCCCTTTCTGGAGATGTGGAACCGGGATTTCCGGATTCCTTCTCTTCCCCGTTCGGAACAGCGATCGTTTTCCTGTTCTGTCTGGGTGATCTATCTCCTGCGCGAGAGACCGTGCGGAAACGAGAGGTTTAGAGAGCGAGAGCAGGGATTCTTGGACAAAAGATAGCGGGAACGCGTTCAACATGAGCAAACAGAGGGAGGCCCCGATTTGGGGCGAAGGGTGTGAAAGCTGTCACAACGAAACCGCCCTCCAGAAAGGGGTTTGGAGTGAGAGAGCGTATAATATCGAGAGAAACTCTCTCACTTTTGCACACTCTCTCGTCTTGACCCCTTTCTGTCGAGTTGGAATCATATGGGGAGAGGTGTGTGAAAACTGTCAGTTTGGAGTTGACAAAACTAGGCGAAGAGTGATTCAAAACTCGCGAGATTGAAAGTGGATCATGCGCAGTTCAATCAATAATAACGGCTCGGCTGACTCCCCGATTTGTTCTTATTGGAACTGATTCCGGAGTGCCTACACACTAAGAAAAGATAGTAAGCGATAGGTATCGTGAGCAAAATGCTAGTAATATTTTACTATTATGCGCGATCATGCCCATAGTGATAGCTAAAAAACTGTCATTATTTTGAGTGAATAAGGGATGGCAAGGTAATGAGATGGCCAGCGACGACGGAAAATGAAAGGACAATGAAATTTAAATTGATTTTATTGGAATTCTCTTCCAATAAGGGGACCCCTATTTGTTACTTCAACCGGGGGCAAAAGAGTGGGAGGAGAGGGAGAGAGAGAGAGAGAGAGAGAGAGAGAGAGAGAGACAAAGACTGCATTGGAAGTGCCTCATTATCTATTCGAGCGAGCACAAATATTCGAGCCCCGGTGCCCGGCTCTCTCGCTTACTCTTACTGCTACTATTCAGGGTTAGCTAGTACATTATGCAAATATCGATTGATAGATCATCGAAAAAAGATCTTCAATAATCGAAATGCTTTGCTCACCTGAGCTTTATTATCTCTTGGAAGCACTCCAGAATCCGTTATAATCGCTAATAAGTCTTCGATAAAGTGCAAAGTAGTAAGGAGTGATCTTAGTCAGAGACTGATCGCAAATTGTATTCTTACGCCACCAAAAATCGGTCATAAATACTATAAAAGTGCATAGGATCAGGGGGGGGGGGAATTTGCTATGACTAAGGCGCGCCATCCCTATCGCATCGCCCTACCGAGCATCCAGAAAGGGATCACGGCGAGAGAGTGTGAAAATTGAGAGGACTCTCTCACTTCTGCACACTCTCTCGCCCTGATCCCTTTCTGAAACCGTGTGTCACTATCGTACCTCGCACTACTGAGTATCTGGGATGGGCTCGCGCCAAAAAAACGCCGTCATAATCGTTGATAACGGACGATAACTGGGGCGATATTCTATACGGGTTGAGCCCCTCCAAAAACAGTCATAAAATTGATAAGGGAACGATAAAAAGGCGGTGATAAAGAGAGAGAGAGAGAGAGAGAGAGAGAGAGAGAGAGATTTCGCCACACAGTTATGCACGTGGATTTCACCGTCTCTCACTGCGCACATTCTTTCCTGCTCTCTCTCTCTCTCTCTCTCTCTCTCTCTCTCTTCAAATCACTCTCATCAAAAGCTGGTCAAACATTCCAGAATCACTTGTCTAATGAATCCACACAGAGATCTCGTAGAAGAAAACACGCAAAAGCCGCGGGCTACTCCATAAAGGGGTTTGGAGTGAGAGAGCGTGTAAATTCGAGAGAGGAACTCTCTCACTTTTGCACACTCTCTCGCCCTGAGCCCTTTCAGGAGGGTTAGGAATCGCGTGGGATGCTAATAAACGGCGAGTGCGACCCGCAAGCACCTAGATCGTAAAGGGAATTCGAACAAGCGGGCAGAAGTGGCAGAATCAAGCGAAAAACGACAAGCACACGTAGGAAAACCCGGAAATGGCGCGAGAAAATGGAGAAAATGACCTTAATTTTGGGTGAAATGTTGCTACAACAGGGAGGAATGGCGGGGGCTTCCATTTCTGCTCTGGGAGGCGAGTTTATGCTGTTTATTGTTAATATTTTTAAAATTTATTTTTAATTTCAACCTCATAGGGTGGAAAACTCTGCGTGTAACTCTGCACAAACTGAACGAAAGCTCTCCTATCAAAAAGAGAAATATTCCAAACGTGTTTTTATCATCCCTATATTATGTTTGGATGCTTCAGCTTGACTAGAAAAAAAGAAAAAAAAACTATTTTCCACTCATTAAATTTGCGCAGCATTAACCATACCAGTGGCCCCTTAGAACCAGTGGAATTCAAAATCAGATCACGTCAGCGTGCCCCCTCAAATCATGTAAAAGAGGAATGGCGGGGGCGTTTGACATTGGACAGTTTCGATGGACAAGTCACTTCAATTCAATAGAGGTGAGAGGAATCAATTCGGTGTTCATAGACCGCGCGCTTCTCTCTCTCTCTCTCTCTCTCTCTCTCTCTCTCGGGACAATCCTATTAGTGTCTGTTGAGAACCGCTCCTGAGCGCCGCCTTTTTGCTGAAACAATGAGCAAACGGAGGAGAAAATCGCTGTCAAGAGCGTTCAAATGCAAAAAAAAGAAAAAAGTGTGGTTGTGCGCGTTATTTTGGCACAAATCGCTAACCGCACAGAGCGCAAACTCTTTAGTACGTGTATCTCTCTCTCTCTCTTGTTAATTTTTTTTTGATATTGAAGAGATATCTACTATATTCATTTCGCTTGTTATTCAAAATACCGGCGTTATCAAGAGAGGCGAATGTTTGAGTTGCACCCAGAATGAATATACCTACTATTGAGTATATTCTATACTGAGATATGACACCGAGTATATGATATACTCAATATTGAGTATATTCTCTCGTTTTCGCACGCTCTCTCGACGCGCGAATATACTCAATATTGAGTATATCATATACTCGGTGTCTCATCTTAGTATATTCATTCTCCGTGTGAACGCGATGCAAAAAAAGAGTTGTTGTTTAGTGCAATACTACGAAAAGTTGGCAGATGGAAAGTTCAAATATGAGTTCCAGAAAAAACTCCAGGAAAAAAATATGCTAAATACCAGATTGTGTGAATTCAACTTCGAACTTTCCAACTATAAGATTTGAACCTCATTATTTTAGCATAAATCGCTAACGAGGAGGAAAGGCCCGCGTGACAGGCCCCTCATGCACAGGTAAACGCAAAACAAAACTAAGAGGAGAAAAAGAAGAAGATGGGAGGGAAGGAGGGAGGGAGGGAGAGAGAGAGAGAGAGGGAGAGAGAGAGAGAGAGAGAGAAAGAGAGAGAGAGAGGGGAAGGGAGGAGGTGAAAACTGGTCCCGCCTCATAGGGCCCCTGTTACGAAACTATAACAACCCCCAAATGCGTCATATACTATTATTTGTCAAGTTATGCGAAATCGCTGGAGAAAATATAGTTCAAAAAGCTAAGCGAGAGAGAGAGCCTAATCGAATACCTCCATTAACGAGAGGGAGAGAGAGAGAGAGAGAGAATTATATCTCCCACTCAGCCGGGATGTACGGTCGATTGAACAATTCTGCTGCTCCTTTTAGAGCGCGGGGCCGTATAAGCCATTGGGTTTGCGGGGAAAGGCTCGGGTATGTTTCAGCGCCACTTTTTGGTTCGGTGGTTGTGTGAATTTCCAGTTTGTCAGCGATACAGATACAGCTAAAATTAAAACATATTTCGATGTAATGGAAATAAATGGAGACGATTAGTGAAACCAAGAATTTGCTCGTATTTTTGTGTGGCTCCTGTCACAAATTTAGAACCCCATGAAAAAAAGAAGGAAAACAGAGCAAAATCAAAGCAGCAAACAAAAATCGGAGACAAAATGACGTGAAATGTGCAGAGACTGACTTCGAAATCTCTCTCTCTCTCTCTCTCTCTCTCTCTCTCTCTCTCTCGGGGGGATTTCGCAAACCGGAAGCGCTGCGCAAATTTCGAGTTATGACCTCTGAAGAAGGAGAAGTTTTGAGCGCTCCTGAGGCGCAATTCCCCGAGGGTGACACAGATAACATCCATCAGAGGAGGATAGACAAAGCAAACCGCGAATCTCGAAGGAGTGGGGAGAGAGAGAGATTGGGAAAAATGAGAGAGAGATAGACAGAAGCTATCGATGTCCCTTCACAGCCTTCCACGACTAGAACAGAGGGAACTGGTCAGATACGGGTATTACCTATCCCCCCCTCTCTCTCTCTCTCTCTCTCTCTTTCCGGTAAGTAAGCAGTACTACAGTAGAGATATCGGTGAGACCGGTTGGCCCCTCAGGCAAAGACACAAGGACCGATTATCTAGTGTGTGCCCCCCCAGGCAAAAGAGACCAAATGGCAGACAAAAGACAAATTGCGAAATGACCGGTTGAAATGAGAAATTGAGGGTGAAATTATAATAAACAAAGTAATATCGACATAATTTTCCCAAATCCGTTTTTATTACGGTATAAAAAATCGGTGCTGCATCACCCCCAATCCACCTATTTCCAGGTTAAATAATGTATTTAAATATAAAATTATTAATTAATTAAATAAAAACTGACATCCCCGGAGGCGGTGTCGTAGAACTCGCCCGACGTGTCGAGCACGATTCCTCCTGCAAATAATATTAATATTAATAATAATAATAATATAAAATTTTAATGGGTTTTCAGTAGGTTTTAGGCATTTTTCCAAATTATTCAGACAAAAAATCAATAATTGAAACAAAGAAGAAAATCAAAAAACCTGCTACAGTGAGTGACATTCCTCCCAATTCCTGTTAGCGGGACTTAGATCGACATCGGGGGCGAGACTAAAATGAGTAATATTTAAACAATTAAATTTATCAATTTATTTTAATTAGTTGTATAGCTTCGGCGCAACACAGGAATCTCATTTCACAGTCAAATTTGCAGAAAGGGGTTCGGTGGTGAGAGCCTCCCTCTAGACCCTTTTCTGGAGGTTTGCCTTACAAAATATTGCGAGTGATAATACGCGATGCCAATCAATCAATTTCATTGCGAAATTCGGGCAATCGTATCGCCAATTGTCCACGGACAAGATACAATGGCCTAAATGGTGCAATAAAATACGAAATTCGATAGAAATTTGCGAAATCGAACACGACACAAAGGAATAGAGAGATAATCACTATGGTAACTTTGAGTGAAGAGGGGGGGGGAACGCTAATCTCTCACATCAAAGAGACAGATTCTGTTAGCGTATGCAAATTGAGACAGACACATAGAGAGTGCGAAAATATTATGAAAATGATGGGGATGGTCTCGGCACGAATGTAATTTTGGCGTTTTCTCTGAATGCGATTCTCACCATCAAGAGAAAGAGTGAAATCGAGACACTAATGAGACGCAAATGTTCTACTGCGAGATAGTATGTAAAAGTGAACGGCGATAGTAAAATCAGACGGAAATCCGCCGGCGATAAATCCACGGCATTGTGGAGTCTATGCAAATAGACGGAGACAGGCAGGTCCCGCAACGAATTTGCTTTTGGCACTGTGCCAAGAACAGTGCGCGAAAGAAATCGATCAAATCGAATCGAACGATCGAAGGTGGTAGTATCAGAGGAGGAGTGAGTAGTAGTATAAACAACCCTCTGAATAACAGATAGAGAACAATTAAAAAGGTGATTCAGGAGACGTCATTTTGGTGTTCGGAGGGTGAAAACACAACTGTAAACGCGTGATTCCATACCACCAGAAAGGGGTCGGGTGCGAGAGAGTGTTCATAATTGAGAGAGTTCTTCTGATTTAACACTCTCTCTCTCACTCTTTCTGTGGGGCATGGAATCACATGGGTTGCTATGCAGTTCGGTTGAGGTTTTGAGAATCATTTGATCAGGGGAGGGAGAGAGAGAAAGAGAGAGAGAGAGAGAGAAAGAGAGAGAGAGAGAAGGAGAGAGAGAGAGAGAAACCGAAATCGTTTAGTAGTAAGCGAGGAGGGCGAACAACAAGATGGGAAGCTACTCAAGTAGTCTACGACAGTGAGGGTAAACAGTATCGAATATCTGAGAAGAGTAGCAGATAATTCGCAGTGAAAACAGACAGCTTTGTGAGTAGGCGAGGGGGGTGCACACGATTCCAACCCGCCAACAAGGGGTCGAGGCGAGAGAGCGTGTAAACGCGAGAGAGTCCCTCTCGATTTGACACGCTCTCTCACTCCGGACTCCTTCTGTGAAATGAATGATGGGCTGAAGAGTAGGAGATAATTCCGAGTGAATACAGACAACTTTGTTTGCGGGGGAAGGGGCGACAGGTAGAGGACGATTGACACTATCGATTGATTGTGGAGAGAGAGAGCGAGAGAGAGAGAGAGAGAGAGGCGGGGTAGGTCACGGATGACCCCTTTGGGACTGTTTGATCTCTGGACGAGCGCTTGATAAACAGTCTTTGATCGATTTACGAACGATCAAACGTCTTTGTCAATAGCACTTTCTGAGCTTGTGAAAAGGCAGAATAAATCAATGAATCATGTTTATGATTCCATTGAGGTCACTGTGCACAGTAATGTCATTTGAATACGATGTCACATCAAGGTGGCAAACAAAAATTGTTAAATTAACTAAAAATTTGATACCAATTGAAGAAAGAGGAGGAAAGTGATCAGAAAGAGCGGTTTATTAACGATCAAACGCCTTTTCATTGGCCTTTTTCCTAAACTAAACATGGAAAGATGAAGCAATCAATGGAAGAAAGAGATCAGAAACGAGCGGTGGTTTGGGATGCAAAAGAGAAGAGAAAAGAAAGAAAGAAGAAAAGAATGAAATGAAAGGAGAATGGAGGGAAAAGAGAAAAAAAGAGAGCGATAGGATCTCTCTCCCTCTCTCTCTCTGCTACTCTTCGCGATAATTTAGACAAGGGGCGCGCAAAAAAATCGATGTCAGCAATGACCAATTATCGAGTAAACTAGACCCTTCGAAAGATCAGCCTCTCACTTTTGCACACTCTCTAGCCCCGATCCCTTTCCGGAGGTATGGACAACGCGTACGCAAAAAAATCGATGTCAACTACGACAATTATCAGGGTAAAGCAAACCATTGCACAGGCCGTACCACCCTCCAGAAAGGGGTTTTAATTCAGAAAGTGTGTAAAATCTCATTTTTGCACGCTCGCTCGCCTGAATCATTTTTGGAGGTTTAGAATCATGGCGCTAATTTAGGCAACAAATAGGCGCGCGTAAGCAAAAAATCGATCTCACTCATAATTATCAGGTAAAAACGTCACTTTTGCATGCGTGTGCAAACGAAAGTGACAAGTTATCACTGATAGTGGGGAGGCGGGAAAGAAAATAAGTGACAATCAAGCAGATTTGGGAGGAGTTCACTCCACGGATTTTCAGCCGACGGAAAGGACACACGACGAGAGAGTGTGTGAAAGTGAGAGAGTCCCTCTCGACTTAATAGACTCCCTTACTCTAAACTCTTGAGGGTTGGCAAGTCTATGGAATGATGTGAGTCTCAGTAACATCGTTCGAAACCCGAAGGATCAGGCGCGAGATAGTGTGTACAGGTGAGAGAGCCCAGAGAAAAAAAAATGTCAAATTTCTTGCCATTTCTGGACAATGAGATCATTTCGGAGACAGGGGGCTAAGCCGATTTGGACCGCTCTTTAGCACTATTCTGCGCCATTTTTCTGTACACACCTACAAAAAGCGCGGGGAATTAGTCAGAGGCGATCATTGACTTGGCGGGAGAGAGAAAAGAGAGATGATAAACCACTAGAGATCGGGTAAATAGCCCCAGTGAGAGAGTGTGTGGAAGTGAGAGGGCGCAGAGAAAGAGACAATGATATTTGCGCGGGCGCGGTGCGGGTTTGGTCATCTATACGGCTAAGCTGAGGGCGAAAGGTGAGACGCCTTTGGGAGAGAGAGAGAGAGAATTACGTATGGAAGAGAGAGAGAGAGAGAGAGAGAGAGAGAGAGAGAGGCGGCTAACCAGGATCTGCGAGATACGATCAAGATTGGTATCTCGAGAAGGGAGAGTAGTTATGAGGAATGCGTGGCAGCTATATACGAGAAATAAGAGTGGGTAAACGTTTTTATTGCGTGCCCAGAATATTATCAGAACTTTAAACGTAGATATTTCAAATAAAAAAAGAAAGAGAACTGCTAGATGGCTGAAAAGTAAACAATACTCTAGTATAAAGCAAACTTGGGTAAGTAAACCGAGGTTCTCTTCGTGCAAAATAAGATATCCGGAATGATTTTTTTTAAAGATCTAATTACTAAAAGTAAGAAAATTAGCGCAAAGTAGCTCTCATGAGGTGGGAATGAGTGGGGAGGAAAGACCAGAAGTGCTTGCGCCCCCTCCGATAGTGTTTGATTTGTTGTGCACAGTTCTCTCTCTCTCTCTCTCTCTCTCTCCCACTGAGCCTCACTTCTTTGCGTTGATTCTATTGTCCCTGCGGGTGTCTCTCTAACAATCTTTCACTCTGAACAGGTCTGAGCGCGCAGGAGAACGAACACATTCACCCCATGAGGTTCCGGAGGAGCCGGTGTGGAACCTAGAAGTGGCACATTCTTTGGAAACGAAAAGAACTGGCTTTGCCATGAATCTGGTCACCAAAAATGAATCTGAAGCGATGTGAACTGCGAAATTATTAGTTTTGCAAAAAACCTAGCTGATTTTGTGCTTCATAACCGAAGTATATGGAACAACGGCGTTGCTCGGCAGTCATGAAGATAGAATAAAGATATTGGGATTAATAGAAATGTATAATCAGGATTGTCACGCAGAACAATAGAAAGGGTATGAAAAAACGATGAAATAGTTACCGTACTAGTTATTATTCGGTTGTTGTCGCTTCTCAGAACCTATCGTGAACTGAGTCTGGCCGACCCATGTCAAAGCCCATTTTCGGGTGACACTTCACTTGCGAAACGGCGCCGGGCTATGCATGCGTAAGATTGATAGGCGGCGAGTGAGTGAGAAGAGAGAGAGAGAGAGAGAGAGAGAGAGAGAGAGAAAGAGAGAGAGAGATGGAAACAATCAGAGAGTACAGTGACAATAGAGAGGGAGAGAGAGAGAAAAGAGGGGCAATAAAGAGAGAGAGAGAGCGAGTGCTCACGCATGAATCAGGAATGCAAGTGTGTCTGTGGGTGAGTGGAAAAGAAGAGTTACTCTTCTTCTTCTGAATGGAATTGATTGTTATAGCAAAAATCGTGCGCAGAAATGTTTCAGACTTTTTTCATACAAAATTTTGGAATAACGGTTATCGTTACTCTGATATTGTTGCTGAAACAATGTGCATTCCGTAAAAGATACTCGTGAAACATATCCCGACTCTCAATTTTCGCAATATTCCCTGAATGAGAAACAATGGATATTCATTGGAGCACACGAAGGGTTACTCTTCTTCTGATGGATGCAATTGACTGTAGTGGCAGGAAGCAGATATTACAATTTTTAGGGCCCACCGAACCGGAAATTCCAAAATCAGAGCAAAAAAGTACGAAAAGACAGAAACGGCCAAAAATTCAAATATGAACAGGAAAACAGTTTTCTCGGTATATTTTGATTTTAAGGGCGTGCCCCTATCAGGATTTGCTCTTAATATGAAATTAAGATGACTGCGAAGCAGCACAAACAAAATGAAGCAAATCTGTGTTAGCGAATGCGTCAAAAATCTTGATCGAAATTCAACGATTTCAAATTATATTTAATAGCTTTTGTTCTAGGAGGTGCCCCTATGAAAGTAATTGATGTATTATTTTTTAATAGTCCGATGCATCTATAGAGAAATTATGCGGAAAATCCGTACTAGCGAACCTTATTTTTTTCAGTATCAAATTTTACGAGTTCAACACTGTAGCTATTGATTATGAACTAATTCTAATTTTCAAAACGTAAAATTAAATTAAATTTTATTTATCCATGGCTTCTTCATGTCAACCAGAACTGAATACATGCTGTAAATAACATATCAGCCAAGAAAACAGCTAGAAAACAGTCAAAACGAGATGATCTGACCCAACCGATGCTCGTTCGCTCCACCGAACTCATGGCGCAACGATGCCGCATGAGTTCGGTGGGGCGACTACACCGCGCATAGCGGAGCTTAGAAACATGTCTGACACTAGTTGAATTAGAAATATTTGATAAATCTGGAAACGCTATCTTGATTCTGCATGCCTCATTACCCCGAAGGCATGAAATTTGCAATTTTAGGTACAATTTTCAATTTTACGTGGTGGCCCCTATACAATTTTTCGAGCCTTCGTCCGAAATAATATAACGTTCCGTCGATAATCCGTGCTAAACAACAGATACGGCTGCGAGAGAGCATGGCAAACTAAGAGACACGTCGAGGTGTAGAAAGAGAGTACATCACCAGTAGTCCATTTCATGAACGTATCATTTTAAAATTGTAGTTCTAGTGCAAAATTTTGTAAAATGTCTAAGAGTTCCGAATTCTGCTGATAATACCCTTGACCCCAGCCCGAGTCTTTAAATTATGCCCTAGAAACATATCCGAACTGACATTTTCACAACACCAGAATTGAGCCTCGGGTAGATATAGGAAAAAGAAAACACAAAAAAAACAACTATGACGTATAACCAAAGTTTTGGCCATTTCAGGATATTTTTCTACAAACTTTTTTTGAGTGGATGCGTGAGTTCAACTTTCAAATGTAGCAAAACAACAAGTTCAATAATCAAGGGAGTGGGGGGGGGGTCATCACATGGAGTAAAAGGCGTGAGTAAGATCTCTGTCTCTCTCTCTCTCTGTCTCTCTCTCTCTCTCGCCATTTTCGAGTGAGTGGTCGAATGTCTCAAGGGAATGAAGTGGACTGCAGAATGCAAGATTAGGTCGAGTCATGGGTCAGAGAGAGAGAGAGAGAGAGAGATAGAGAGAGAGAGACCCGAGAACTACGAGAGACTCAGAAGGGAAAAACAACCGGAAGCGATCGACAACTGACTTTTCAATCAGTTGTAGACAAAAAAACAGCAACGAACAAACGCGAAAACAGGCAAAAGTAATGAATTTTACAAGGCCTCAATAGATCTCCCGTCTGGCGTTTCTGGCTGATTTGCGATGTGTCTACCACCGTCTATCTCCACCCAACTCATTACTCAAGAGGATCGGTCTCTCTCTCTCTCTTATCCCTCCCTATCTCCTCCCTTCATTCTCTAAGTCTTCTCTCCGGGTCGTTTGTTTTATAGCTACTCGTCTCTTCTCTGGAGAGTTGACAACTGAGATAGAGAAGAGTGGTGGAAATCGGGCAAAAAGGACTGACTACTCTCTCTCTCTCTCTCTCTCTCTCTCTCTCTCTCGGGTTAACGAGCGCCGGTGCACAAAAAACAAGCGTGCTTGAGACTTTTGAATGAGAACTGGTCGAAAACAGCGAGGGGTCCGCAGTATATTTAGAAGGGTGAAAATGGAGGCAATTTGCATCGACAATGACCCTACTGAATTCCACCATGATGAGGAAGTAAAAAGATCAGAGCATTGAAACAAAAGGGGTTATCCTATGCAGTAAGATGATCATAACCTAAATTTGTGCACGCAGCTAGACAATACTTCAACATTGTTTAAAAAAAGAACTTAGAAGAGTAAAACTACCGCCAATACGGAAAACCAGACAGGCATCGTCAAATAAAAGTGAACAGCTTCCAGAACCTCTCAATCTTCCTGGAGGTTTGATTGGGCCAAAGATTGACCCAGAAATAGAGAGTATGCGATCTGCCCCTGACATCGGTCCATCATCCATAGTGGTGGAGGTTGATTGGGTCTTCTCTCACACGACGACTCGTGTCACGCCACGCCACACAACCACACACTAATTCATCATAGTCTCCCGATGAAACTGCCAGACGGAAGGAACGGAGGATGGAGGGAATGGGACGGAGAGAGAGAGAGAGAGAGGTGAGATCACTTCACGGAAAGATAATGAGTTTAGGCTACCTAGTGGGATGATTCCTTCAGAATAGTTACTGTGGAGGCTAGCAAATCCTGATTCGAAAATTTACAAACTTTAAAAGGGAAATGCAGCGAGAGCAACCATAACAGGTCAGTTCAAGCTCTTGATCAGTGCTTGATCTCTCTCTCTCTCTCTCTCTCTCTCTCTCTCCTTCTCTCGATTCAAATCTCTCTCTCTCGATAATGGTCCTTCATGGTCAGTGCTGCCACTTGAATATCGCGAGAGAAAGAGATGAATGAGAGGTGTTGTATCTATCTCGTTTTGATCCACTGCACCAAACATACAGTGGGCGATTGGCTAGCGAAGGTCGACCACGAAATACACATGATTCCAAACCTACAGACCAGGGTTAGGGCAAGAGAGTGTACAAAAGTGAGAGAGTCCCTCTCGATTTCACACGCTCTCTCACTCCAAAGGCCTTTCTGGATGGTTGACCGGCCTGTGGAATGATGTGAATATGATGCAAAATGGAAAAGTGAAATCTAGAAAAAAACATGAATTATCGATTTCGATTCAGAGATTTTCAACGAATTACGCTGCGAAAAGGGCTGCGAAGCAACAAAAAAAAAGGAAATATCGATTAAATTTCGCGGATCTTGCTACTCGAGAAGAACCGCGGATGAGCCGGGATTTGGTGGAATAAGTAGAGAGCGTAGGGATTCGAAATGGATGGTATACTTGGAAAGAGGAGAGGGGGAAGGGGAGTGGGGTACAGGTGCATTCATTATTCCATGTTAGAGGAGAGAGAGAGAGAGAGATAGATAGAGAGAGAGAGAGAGAGAGAGAGAGAGAGACGGAGGCCTCAGTGGGTCAGAGACCTCATATCCACCCCTGTGTGCCTCTCTCTCCCTGCTACCTGACTGGTCTCTCCGTTTCACGCACTCTCTGACCACTGGCTGGCTGTCGGGTACTCTCCTCGAGTGCCGTGATCTCTCGTCTGAGCCCAAGGCTAAACAAAGGCCAACAGTAGCGTGTGTGGTACTGACCATGTGCTGGTCCTTGGGACAGAACCACTACTATGCCGGTAGAGTTTACATAGAAATACATTAGAAATTGGTTGTGGTATTGCGAGCGAAAAATTAATAATATCTCTATTTTGTTTAGTTACGTTGCGACTTGAAAAAAACTCGACAGGCGCAATTAATTTTCAATAATCACGGAAATCAGTTGAAAGCAAAATCAGAAGAATCCAATCAGAAGCGCGCCCCGAGTGAACAACCGTAGTATACCGTGTACCACAGTTCGGTCGGACGGGGCTCTCGCACGGAGAAAATTACAGTAATCCTCAGGATCGCGAATAGTCTTCAAACATGTCGTATTCTTCTTCTTTTTGCTCTCTGAAGCCTGCACGATCTTTCTTTTTTCTATTATTCTCTTTAATTCCGCTTTATTACGTCACAATCCCGTTCCACACGTGCGTACGGGTTTAATTGCGCAGGTTTGAGGGCCCACACCAGTAAGATTCGCCCGGCAAACAAGGTCCAAGAAATAAACAAAGAATGGCGCCAATTTATACCTTGCCTACGTTGTATGAGTTACTAGTAAAGTATGTTGAGTTTAATTTAAAGGGACCCGGCATAGATTGACAACTTGATCTCTATCAGTCAAATATGACATGCTTATAACGAGAAAAATAGTGAAAAAATTCTCGGAACTTTGTGTTTCAGGATATGCGCAGGTGAACTGTCGTGGTGTACGAATTCGACGTTTCCTAATGTGGTCATAACTTCGAGGAATGAACATGACATGCCCTGAATTTTGCTTAGTAGTCATTCAGGACATCGTAGGCATTCATTCACCACAAATTTATGGATTTGAGACACTTTTGAAAAGAAATTAGGAAACGTCGAATCCCAAAGCGTGTGCCTCTGGGAGTCGCCGTAAACCACTCCCAAAGGGTCCGAACATATTTTTTCTTATTTTTCCTTTTGTTAGTGGGCCAAAACAATGCCAAATAAGTGTGTTTCACTATCTATGCATGGTCCCTTTAAGATTACTTTATTGCTTTTTTCGATTGCATAACCTTGAGATGAACACATTTATCGTACTTTCGAAAATAATTAAAGCTCTTGGTGAGAACACGAGACGTTTGAATGGCAAAGTCAGCAAATACTTGTTAGATGTTTACAAATACAAATAAAAAAACACAAGAGATTGCACGATGTCATGGAGAGATTGGAGTCCAGTTTCTACAGAAAATAATATGGCTAGCGTAGTCAGGGGGAAATCGATAAAGGAGAATAGATGGTACATCGTTCCACAGTCCCCTTCAGAAAAGAGTGTAGAGTGAGAGCGTGCAAAATCAAATTCTCTCACCCTGAACCCTTTCTGTAAGGATGGAATCATGTGATGAATTGATCTTTGAACTATACATCTAATAGCAATTTCGGTCTATCGTTCCGATCGATTTAGTATCTCCTTCTTATCTTCTTCTTCAACATTGCGTGTTCTGCCAAAGCGAGAACTCCTTCTAACATTTCGTCTCCTACAAAAATATGTATTAATCATTAAAATTTGAATATTATAATGGGTAAGTACAATACTATTCTCGAGGCGTCTCCCATGCATTCATTACTCAAAGTTTCATTAACACAGAGTCCTCATAAAGTGTTTTAGATTACGATTTCAAAGCTCAGCTATTTTGCCATAACTCATATTTATTATGTAAACTCTAATCATGAGTTTGTCTTCTATTCATTATATGTTTTTTCCAAAGTGGCGGCAGTGCGATTGCTCCAACATTCGCCTCTCGTTACTTCTAACAACATTGAAACCTATCCAAATCAACATCAGTCTTATTGCATCGCATTTTCCCGTCACTACTATATATATTTATTAAATCGTAGACTAACCGGTAGGCTTGATGAATTTGGCGGGGATATTGAATCCATAGGAGTCTGTCGTGTCGGCAGGACGTAGTTCCACCCCGTAGATGTATGGAATGCCCTTGTCTTGCAAGTAGTCAATCGAAGTGCCCGAGGCGGGGTCTGAATATGCTTATTATCCTTTATCGATATATCCACGAGCACATGATGGCGGGAAATGTATTCATGTAAACTTCTTGAAACATAAGCGAAACATACATGAACGATTTTCCTTACTTCTTTGTTCAAATTGAATATTTATCGAGCGTTAAAAGCGTTCACAAAAATAGTTATTTTTAAGTATAAATTATATTCGAGCACAACTTTATCTGCGTAAATGATATCTCTAAAAGCGAAAAAAAAGTAAGAAACAATCTTTAAAAAGTTGTGGACAAACTTACACATGACTTCAGCGATCGTCCCGTACGTGTAATTCGATCCAGAAGTTCGTCTTATCGCACCAACAGCCTTGTTAGCTGCTTCTTGCTGAATAGTATCAAATTTAAATTAATATATTCACAGTAATGCTTTTAATCTGGAAATGGTTATTGAAAACGAACCTGGTCGTTGAAGTTGGCTGGTCTTTGGCTGGTGTAGCCCCAGGGCGCGAGCCACACCTGAACAGTTGATAGGAAATTCTTATTATTTTATCAATGCGACCCTCATCAATTTAGTACGAGCCTGATGTCACAGACCAACAAGACAAGAGAGCTTTCACAGTAGGAAAGATGTACAATACCAAGCTATATTCCCCTCATTTCTTCCCTAACTCTTTTCATTAGGTTGTGAACGTCTGAATCGTAGTTTGAATCTGAATGTTACCTGTCCATATGAATGCAGCGAGATGTAAATGGTCAGATCGGGGATCTCGAAGGTAAGGAAGTTCTGAAAACGATGAAGAATAAATTATCGATCGATAACTGAATGCGTACCTTCAATCCGGCAATCTCCGGTTCCGAGAAGGGATGCGCACCCTGGTAGATGTTGGAGCACGGCGATCGATTGGCACCCGCTTCTGAATCACGAATTCATAAAATTTTTTTAGGAGCTAATGTGGTGTTAGTTTTCCGGAAAAGCTCTTGGAAAAGCAATCGAGAGTGTTAGTTTTTCCGCGAGCTTTTCCGGAAAAGCAGTTAGATTTGAATTCCCGCATTTTCTGTATCTCGGCTCCCATTGAAGCTAGCAATTAGAAAATTGGTTTTAGGGTTACTTTTCGCATTTAGACTTCATGGACCAAGTTTGGTATGCCTAGCTGTACTGGGAGCAGAGCTATGGCCGAAAATCAATAATTGCGGGAATTCAAATATTTAGCTTTTCCGAGCCCGCCGTGAGAAATGGAAAAGTAAAAACTAACACTCCTTTTAGCTTTTCCAAGAGCTTTTCCGGAAAACTAAGACCGCATGACCTAAGACCATTCACGAATTGAGGCGATTTTGTCATTGATGAATGGATGCGACTATAGCAATGCACTAGAATCATGCACTTCAATTTTCGGATCCCTCAGGAATTTGAGCAGAGTTGCACCAAAGGTTCGCGTGAACCACCGTCAGACCCGTCCGCTCACCTCCCCACTTGAATCCCCAGTTCCTGTTGGCGTCGGTTCCCAGGCAGTAGCGAGATCCGTTGAAGCGGGAGCGCGTCTTGCGCCACAGTCGATCCTACGATACAATTTTAAAATGATACGCTCATTACATCGACAACTGAAGTGTGTAGTATCTTTTTATGCCTGACATTGAGCGTCTTTCTTGCTTTGGCATGCTCTCTATCGCATATCATTTTTGTCTTTAGTAGCGGAAGGTTTTTTTTTGAAAAATAAAAAAAAAGTAATCCATTACCACGACTAATAGTTTTATGAATCGGTAAACATCTATCGTATTCAATGTTTTTATTGTATGAGTGTAGTTAATAAAGTAATCAATAGCCTCTCCTTACCGTATTCCTACTGTATTCATATCCATCGGGATTCACTTGGGGCACGATAAACCAGTCGAAGTCGTGCATCGCCCGAGTGAGTCGAGTGTCGTGGCCGTACGATTTTACCATCTGTCAAGGATATATTTATTCAGCCAGGAATTTGTTGTTTTCTTGTTTTTATACGAACAGTAACCGAAGACGCAATATATAGAAGTGTGCTGATCAATTCATACAATAGGAGTGAAACCTATCGAAATTTTGAATGCTCGCAGACGAATCCTTCACAATAAGAGCAATCCTCACTTTGATTTCGAGAAACGACAAATTCTGAGGAATAATCGTAGAAATACATTACACTAATCTACGCTTAAGCTTAATCTAATTTAATTAAGTCACCTTCTTAATAATATACATGGCAGCGGCGGGTGCGACCCATTCTCTCGCGTGAACTCCGGCATCGATAACAATGGCCGGCTTGTAGGCGGAGGACGTCGAAATCTAAAAATTAAAAAAAAATTAAATAATATATTTTTGCGGCATGCCTACCTACTGGTCATTCGAATGGTCACTAGTTCGATCCCCGCCGAGGCCAACCAAGCCTTCCATCCACCCCGGGGCGGTAAATTGGTAGCAACTTTGATTGCGAAAGGTAACGTGCCCTAGATGCCTTGGGAAAGCTTGGGTTACGTAATCCCACGTTGCAGCTGGCTTACCGGTTTGCCCATCTAGCGTGGTAGCTTGCTACTGTAAAATCGCTTGACATGGAACACCTTTACCTACTGATTATCAAAGATCTAGCAAACCTTCTCTTACGAATAGAATGAAACATATCTAAATCAACATCAGTTGGTTAGTTACCATCCCCTCTTCGAGTCGTTTCCTCCCACAATCTACAAGTTCTCATTCACTATCCACAATGTCGTCGCTCTTTCCACAATAAATAATCTACATTATTTTTAATGAAATAGAATCGTACCCCATAGTGAGGTCACTGCGCATCTCGATCTAATACAAATGCTGTGAAACATATATTTTTTGCCAATTTATCTCCCATATCCCTAGCATAAAACTGATCTATAAAACGATAAAAGGACGCGAAAAGCGTAAATAAAAATTCGAAAAAAGGTTTAACAAATTGATAAAATTATGAATTTACGCACTTTTACTCCCACAATTTGCCTATTCTCCGTTGATCGTGAGACGTTGACGACTTTGACGAGCGATGGATGATGGCGCTCCAGTTCGTGCATGAATCGGACCATCTATAATTATTTAATTTTTATATTAGTTTCAGTACCCTATTTTGAGAATTTTCACTGTTAGAGTTCATATCCAACGACCACTTTTTTAAAATTTAAAAATGTCGCGCTGTTTAGTTTATGATGCGTTTATTAATTGGTGAATTTATTTATTTCCCACTTACCCGATCATATTCGTGATAGGTCTCATCGTCAAAGTCCTCGAGAACATTTCCCGCTCTCTTCCGACGTCTTTGCCGATTGTCGATGACGTACCACTCCTCGTCGATCAATCTAAAAAATGAGCATTTATCGATTATTTATTTCACTACTCTCGTCACAATGGCAGATTTTCAAAAATAACCATGCGTTGGTATAAAATTAGAAAATTTTAGAATGCACAAAGGTAGCGTCAAATTTTGACCAGTTGTGCGCGTAGAAACAACTGATGTGTGTGCATCGTTTCAAATGATAATCAGGGACGAAGCTTATCACTTGTTCTCTCTCTGTCTCTTACGTAAGGATCACTATGGCGTAGACTGCCAGCTAAATGAGAAAGAAAAAATGTTTAAAATCTCTATTTTGTCTTGACTAACTTTTTGCGATAGATAAAAAGTAAGTGTGTAGTGATTTTGTTGGCTTCAATTTTTAGGCCGATGTAGCTACTCATGGAAATAATGTGTCATCGTTCCAGATGATTGACTGTTATCAGCGATTACGTCTATTATCAGCTCTGTCTCTCACGCAAGGATCAGTATGACGTCGAACGCCATTAAACTGATGGATTAGAGAGCGGATTAGTTTTTGTCTAAATAACCAAAATATATTTAAATAATGCATACTTCTGCACATTTTTCTTCAACACAGTGACTTCATAAACTCCCTGCTTCTTCAACATCAACAGGAAAGTCTCGAAGAAATCAGGCGCAACAAGAACGTCAGCATGGGCTTGGATCTAAAAAGTTATTTCGCGATCCAAATACCGTAACCTAAAAAAGACACATACCTTGCTCGGCTCAGAGAAGACGTCGAAGAGGATGCGCCGCTCTTCGCCGTGTTTCTGAATTTATATTATCCTCAATTTCTCACTTTATTTTGTCATATTGGTATTAAAGAGCTACCGTTTTTCGCGTACCATACTTTTATTATGATCATTTATGTTAATGATCATAATATGCGTGATTTTTATAATAAGTATAATTTGCATAATATTGTTTAAACATCATAAATTAAATTATTGTATTCACCACATCATAATCATGGGCGATATCAGATATCGTATCCAGCCACTCGGCGATGGTCTCATTCGCATTGAAACGAATTAATTTGTACCTAAAGAAGAATTGCAAACGACATCAATAAATCGGAAAATTCAAAAATCTCATATTCGTCATGAAACATAGCCCATTTGCACTGAGCCAAAAGTTTGAATTTCACTTTCTTTCACTACACGTACAACAATGTTAGGGAAAGTAACGAGCTGTTTTCACTTTCTCCGATAATGCACAATTTGTGTGCACATCATCTGTTTTGTAGTCAAAGATACAATTTTCAGTCAGACAAAGGGGTTTTCCGGAACAAGTTTGGAACTCTATTGGTTCCGTTCAAATCACGATTATCTTTTTACAATTTTACAAATACAAAATAGAATGATTAACACTCACCCATCGTACATGGCCGCATTCGATACGCCCAGCACAGCTGCTATGAGCACCGTGCGACTGAGCAACATCAAGCGAGCGCTGATTATTTAACTTATTTATTTCATTACAATAATAAATTGATTCATCGTTCACGAACGACGTTTCAACAATAAACGACGCACTGTTCAACAACGTCTAGAACGGATGCACCGTAGTTGAAGAAAATGTGGAAGAAGGAAAAAAGTAGAATTAATCTCCGTAACGAATCGAGAAATTCGGGTAAGCGTCTTTACATCGTACAAGCTTTATCGCGCACTAACAGGTAGGGAAAGAAAGGAAAGAGAACTCGCATTTCTCAGCACAGTACACAATCTCCGAATACTGGTAAGAAAACAGTGTAAATGTGCGAATTCTAAGGGAGGAAACAACCATGATACATTGCAGTAAGGCATTGGGAATGGAAGTATTGTAATGCTGTGCAAATTTCACAGGTGGAAAGTTCAAATTTACGACAAATTCCCGCCATCTCTCTAGCTCAGTTGGGAGGTGAATCAATAGCGAATATTAAAATGTGAACTTTCCGCGGCATAAGAACGATGAAAAGGGTGACAAAAACTGGGAAAGCCGCTGATTAATATGTTTCACTCTAATCGCGTTTTCAATCATGAAGACAAGTTGGACATAACAATTTTCAATTATCCGAAGTGATGTCTAGAGAAAACGGCTAGGAATACGTAACAAACGAAGGAAAAAATGAAAATTCCATCTCGCGATGGAGGGGATTATCTCGGTAAGACTATGAGGGAGGGGCGCGACCAAATGAAGAAATGAACTACGAAAACGCGAGTAATGATCAGGCTCTCCTAATTCTGCTTGCTCTCTCATCTATCAGACAGCGCGAGAGAGCATGCAGAATTGAGAGGGGCAGACTCGAAAATGAGGATGACTTTGAAGGATAATAGACGGGAACGGGAAAAGTGTAATGCCATAACGAACATCTGCGTCGTTTTGCAGTCGGGAGGCGCAAAGTTTATGTGTGGGGAAGGGGGAGAACTGCTAAGTGGGTCTAGGAAGAGGAGAAAGGATACCACATGTGCCAGAAGGATGAGGAAGTGCGGGGGAATTCAGAAATTCAAAGTGTTGCGGTACAAGGATCAACTGCGAAATTGTAGTCATGGTAGCAAAACTATGTCATCTCTCCAAATTCAATTGGGTGTGATCAAATAATGGTAGGATTTTTATGGTCATCGGAATATTTATGACTTTGGCCTGCTCGTTTCAACGGTCTGTTACCACGACGAAAAGATTCAGAAGTTTGTTTGCGAAAATATTTCAAATACTGAAGGTAAATCGATAGATATCGCGCGGGCGAGTATAGAGAGGCATGCTGGGGACACGGTCGGTCAACGTTGAAGATGATAAGGCATTCTCTCACACTGATAATGAGTGATATCAGAGAGAGAGGGCGAGGAAAAGATGGACTCAGGCAGGGTTCCGAGAGAGAGAGAGAGAGAGAGAGAGAGAGAGAGAGAGCACAACAAACATTCCCTCTAGACACTCTGGAAGTGATCCATGCTCGCACCCTTCCCGGTGAGAAGCAAAATAGATCATCTCACAAAACTTCCAGTACGTGTAGTTCTATTTAACTGAATCTCAAAAAGAAAATCTCAAATCCATCAGAATCGAAAAGCGCAGTAAGAAGCAGGGAACAACCTGGTTGAAGCTTATATACTTTCTAACTGACCACGGGGGGTGAAAACAGTACTTTTCCTCATTATCCTCGTCTCACTTTCACTGGCTACTTTCCCCGCTCTTACTTTCCACCCTTCCATTGTTGCACTCTGGTCATTCTAACGTGTCGGCCGACAACAAAACAGAATATAAAAAAAACCGCGCCCGGATGTATTTGAGACGGGTGACAGAACAGGAAGAGATAATACAACGCAATGCGTGTCCACACCCTCACAACAGGAAAGCGAACGGTGTCTGAAATACCACGTACGAGGGAGTGGCCGCATGTGCAAGTTAGGTGCTCAAAAATATTGTAACAGATCAACGAAATGTAGATACTGTTCCATAAAATAATGAGAATGCATGCGTGTTTTATTTTATGAATCGTGGCGATATGAACAAGTTGAGTGCTGCGCGATAAGGTAGGCAGGATAACCAGAGACTTCCCCGGTGGCACTGTTTCAAATAATGACGATCACCCAGGCGGTATTTATGAATCATCCGGCTCTAACGAGAGACAGCGGTCACGTGCGCTCATTATCCGCGTTGCATGATGGTGCAGTGAACTTTCTACTGCCCGCTGGTCGATGGTTTAATCCCATCCAGGGATACAGCTTATCATTAAATGGAAGGTCAAATAACCAATGTCAGCTGCGGCGGCATTTTTTGCATGCAAGGAATGACGATACCCGCTCATCTCTTCCTTTTTTACCATCGACTAAGTATGCATAATACTTGCAGCGACATGCATAGATGATGCGGCAATGTATCTATATGGGTGAACCGAGAGACGTCGCAATGTTCTCATAGGGAAATAAGTATAGTCTAGGAGATAATAAGCGCAGGGGAGCGAGGTGTTTAGACTTGGGCATTCATCGCTATCCGGAGAAACGTAGGCTTCGTTGGCCCATTTCCTGTGAGTTAGTAGCATTTGTGGAAATGCAACGTTGCAAAATAGGGACATGAACGAGGTCGCTGAGCGTGCACTGCGCGATGTTTACACTAGCAGCGCGAACTTTCACATAAACAGCGTGCAACTTCCGTCTACGTTATACATTATGACGAGCGCTTTCTTGCCTTTTATGCAATAGCTACATAAAATAAATAATAATAGCACTTTGGAAAAACTATTTTGAATTTGGCACGTAGTGTTTACCGAAATCAACTACTAGTCAACGTCTGCACGGTAGGCGTTACATCGAAACAATACACACAGAAAAATGCAACTAAGAACAGGCACTCAAGTTGACCCGCCTACTCATATGTAATTATGCGCATCTTATATATTAGTAGGCCCTACTTACATATTAGTAGGCGGGCCAATTTGAGTGCCTGTTCTTAGTAGGATTTCTCTCTGTTCTGTTACCATTCCGCCAGGTAGCCGCACGTTCACACACAGCGAAAAATGTTTATAATATATGTCTCCTGAACGTCACTTGTATGTTACATATATCACGCAAAAGACATTCAGGAGCAATATATAAGAGCCATCTGTCTGAGTGCAAAAACTGGGCACAGCTATAACTCATACAAAGAGCGGGAAGTCTCCAGTTTTCCTTACTCTGGAAATGTTGTCTCCTGCGCGGAGAGAGCATGCAAAATCGAGCAACCGACTCTCACTATCTCTCGACCGCTCTCACGACTGCCCTTGCTCCTTCAGCAGGAGACAGCACCTCCAGAGTGTGAGAAGCTGGACATTTCCCGCTTTGAGTACTGTTGTAGCGGTAGATCGCATAACCGTATCGTAGCGATAGGTTATGAGGAGGTATGCAGCGGCAGAACCGAACACTTAACGAGAGGCGAACATACACATACGAGAACGACGGGAACCGAACCGGCTCCTCTCTCCCTTCAATTCACCCGCGGGTAACGTTTACTCTGCAGTAAAATGTGCGGCGGTGTCTGTGTGCATGTGTCTATGATTGATTAGCTCATATTTATCTTCTCTCGCCTCTCGTCAGCTCTCAGCGGAAGAGTGTCACTCTCTCTCAGTTGAGAGAAGGGCAATTGACGCCTGAGGGCAAATAGGAAAGATCACACAACGAGGGAACTGAGCGAGATCTGACACGGCGAAGATGCATGTTGATTGCCTCTGACGAATAAACAGCTGTCACAAATGAATTTCAAACGAGCTCTGAAACTACGTTCTTCTAGTACTTGTATCCAATTAGGGTTCATCTGAAATCGCATTTGCTTCTGCACCAGACGACACGACGTCATGACAGGGTCTTACGAAGGAAAGACTGCAGCCAAGCATTGAGCAGAGATGCGTGAAAAGGTCTTCAAGCATACTCAGATACTTAGAAGATCTTCAAGAGCTGTGGTTATAATTCCCCATTTTTTTCTGCCTCGAGTTCTCAGAATCCATTGTTTATAGGGTTGTCGTTGTGCGCGGACGTCCTGGCCGTCGGTCCTCGAGGAGTACGGTAAGTCATCTTAACGTAGTCCTCGATCGAGTCCATCCATCTCACTAGTAGTATTCTGGGTAGCGACAGCGTGCATATAGATTTAAAACGCGTTCTCTGTAAGACCGCAGTGAAATTTGAGGAATCCGGCACAACTCGTTCAAAGTGATCACCCAGGGCTCAAACTTTTTTCACACATAGCCTGAGGTGTAAATTAAATTTTAAAAGTGAAATATTAATGAAATGTCAAAATTTGAAAAATCGATAATTTTTTTCCGAAAAAAATTTTTTTTTTCAATTTTTTTCTTTTTCTGTTGTTTTACATATCATTCGAAAGAGCATCAAAAGTTATGTATAAATCAATAATTTCACAAGAATCGAAGCACTCTGAGCGAAAATAGTTGATTGTATCCGCAGAAATTTGCCGTTTCTGTGAAACTTTATTTTTGATAAAATTGTTCCCATGATTTGCAAGCTTCTATTTTGATATATATTATGTGTTTTTCATTGCTGAATATAATTATCATAATCTTATTACATATATCCTGCATAATGGTAGTGGCATCTTCTCCAGACCATGACCACCCAGTTGTAAATTTCAAAAAGGAAATGCGTAAAACTTTTTTCCCCGGAAAGTTAGCATCTTTTCATGCACGCCATTCGGAAGAGCATCAAAAGTTACGTCTAGAAGCATGATTTCAGGACGATCAAACTACTAGGAGCGAGAATCGATAATCCCATTCGCAGAAATCGATTTATGAGAGGTATCACGAGAGATCGTATGTAAAATAGGCCTTTGCGGAACAATTTTCAAAAAAATATTTTTGATTTCGACCAAACTTCTATATTAGACTACCCAGCTGACGAGAATTCGATTTATCCTGGTCCCAGGTCCAGAGCCGGCTTTTAGGAAATCTCCGGCTCCAATTCCGGAATCATTATAACTCAGCTCAAAAGTGAGCTAGAATGCTGTGGTTGGGCTCAAAATGTTCATAAAAATCGGGCAAACAAATTTTGTGTTGGAAACGAGTTTGGTAATCGCTAACTGAAAAAGTTGTGACCGAAAAAGTAAATTTCGAGCTTTTCAAAAAAAATTAAGATATCGAAAACGCGAGAAGTCGCACTTTTTTATTGCAGAATATAAAAGAGCTCTTGGAATAAGTCTCGGAAAAAAATTAAAAGAGAACAAAAAGGGGGGGACCTAAACTCGAAAAATACCTTTGAATGTGAAAAATCGAAAAATATCGAAAAATAAACTTTTCCAAAACCAAACAAATAATACTTTTTCATGCACCTTGCAACACTGTAAGCACAATAAAAATAATATTAGAGTCTGTGAAACCCATTTAGACCAAAACAAATCGAAAAAAGTAAAAAGGTTTACAAACGAAGAAATCGGATTTTATAAATAAATAAATCAACCAGCTTAGAGTTTCACAGACTCTAATATTATTTTTATTGTGCTTACAGTGTTGCAAGGTGCATGAAAAAGTATTATTTGTTTGGTTTTGGAAAAGTTGATTTTTCGATATTTTTCGATTTTTCACATTCAAAGGTATTTTTCGAGTTTAGGTCCCCCCCTTTTTGTTCTCTTTTAATTTTTTTCCGAGACGTATTCCAAGAGCTCTTTTATATTCTGCAATAAAAAAGTGCGACTTCTCGCGTTTTCGATATCTTAATTTTTTTTGAAAAGCTCGAAATTTACTTTTTCGGTCACAACTTTTTCAGTTAGCGATTACCAAACTCGTTTCCAACACAAAATTTGTTTGCCCGATTTTTATGAACATTTTGAGCCCAACCACAGCATTCTAGCTCACTTTTGAGCTGAGTTATAATTATTCCGGAATTGGAGCCGGAGATTTCCTAAAAGCCGGCTCTGGACCTGGGACCAGGATAAATCGAATTCTCGTCAGCTGGGTAGTCTAATATAAAAGTTTGGTCGAAATCAAAAATATTTTTTTGAAAATTGTTCCGAACCACCTGCAATCTCTGGTGAGACCTCTCTTATAAGGCTAGGCTTAATATTCACCTCTATTATCGTTCAATGTGATCGCCCAGGACTCAAATTTTTTTCTCATGCAGCCTAAGGTGTTAAGTAAATTTTAAAAGTAATTTGGACAAGAAAATTCAATTTTTGAAAAATCGATAAAAAAATTTTTCTTCAAAAAAATCAAATTTTAATTTTTTTTTATTTTCGTGTCGTGTCATATCTCATTCGAAAGAGCATAAAAAGTTATGTAAAAATCCACACTTTCATGCAGATTGGGATGCAATGAACAAAAATATGTGACTTCGAATAGTCTCAATTTGTGAAGACAGTGTTATCTATATTTTCGCTTGGACGTTACAAAACTTCACGAAATCATGGAATAATACATAACTTTTTATGCTCTTTCGAATGAGATATGACACGACACGAAAATAAAAAAAAATTAAAATTGATTTTTTTGAAAAAAATTTTTTTTCGATTTTTCAAAAATTGAATTTTCTTGTCCAAATTACTTTTAAAATTTACTTAACACCTTAGGCTGAATGAGAAAAAATTTTGAGTCCTGGGCGATCTCATTGAGCGATAATAGAGGTGAATATTAAGCCTAGCCATATAAAGACGTAACTTTTGATGCTCTTCCGAATGGCGTGCATGAAAAGATGCTAACTTTCCGGGGAAAAAAGTTTTACGCATTTCCTTTTTGAAATTTACAACTGGGTGGTCATGGTCTGGAGAAGATGCCACTACCATTATGCAGGATATATGTAATAAGATTATGATAATTATATTCAGCAATGAAAAACACATAATATATATCAAAATAGAAGCTTGCAAACCATGGGAACAATTTTATCAAAAATATAGTTTCTCAGAAACGGCAAATTTCTGCGGATACAATCACTTATTTCCACTCAGAGTGCTTTGATACTCGTGAAATTATTGATTTATACATAACTTTTGATGCTCTTTCGAATGATATGTAACACAACAGAAAAAGAAAAAAATTGAAAAAAAAATTTTTTTTCGGAAAAAAATTATCGATTTTTCAAATTTTGACATTTCATTAATTTTTCGCTTTTAAAATTTAATTTGCACCTCAGGCTATGTGTGAAAAAAGTTTGAGCCCTGGGCGATCACTTTGAAGGAGTTGTGCCACCCCATCCGACGTTCTTACAAATAACGCGTTTTAATCCTCCTCCTAGGTACCACGAGTGGCTCATAAGCTGTGCATTCTTTTGTTTTATAATTTTAAAACGCGTTCTCTGTAGCAGTGGGAGGAGGACTGCACAATCTTTTCAAACTCATCACCAATGATCCATACTTTGGGTATGGAGTCCCCAGGGGCGGGATACACTTCAGCCAAAAAAGTTTTGAAAAAATTCAAAATTTGGCGCGAAAATCGAGAAAACATTTTTTCGGAGTTGTGTTCCGAGACATATATCATTCGAAAGAGCGTAAAAAGTTATCCCAGAAACTCGTTCAGTTTTTAAATTGATCACCTTTGACACAAGTTATGTGTCGAAAACTTCGAACATTTACACTTTTCTCGAAGCAACGAGTCACATTTCAGGTTCTTATGAAAAATAGATCGGGAAAAGTTTATATATTGTGTAGTTTTCATTCTAGAATATGATAGCGTCGAGAAAATTGAAGATATCGTGGACAGGACATACTTTTTTTGCTAAACAACATGACCCGTTTGTCGACGCGGGTTCGATCCCCGGCCAAAACACAATCTTTTGCAAACTTTTTTCATTGCCTAAACCAATGGTTCCTGCAATTTCAGCAAGTTTTATGATGTTAACAGACTTTATATGATATTTTCAAGGAGAAAGCAAATAATTTAGAGGTGTTTTATTTTTGGTCCAATTTCAAGATTTCACACCATGTTCATGGTGATTTTTCTCAAAAATATTTTTTTCTCAAATCGGCTGGAAAAGTTATTCATATCTTCAGTACGTCAAAATGTGAAAATATTTTCAATTTGGTGCAACATTTGAGAGAAAAAATATTTTTGAGAAAAATCACCATGAACCCGGGTTCATGGTGTGAAATCTTGAAATTGGACCAAAAAATAAAACACCGCTAAATTGTTCCCTTCTTCTTGAAAATATCATATTATGTCTGCAAATATCATAAAAGTTACTGAAATCACAGGAAACATTGGTTTAGGCAATGAAAAAAGTTTGCAAAAGATTGTGTTTTGGCCGGGGATCGAACCCGCGTCGACAAACGAGTCATGTTGTTTAGCAAAATAAGTAAAAAAAACGATATCTAAAATGTGAAAATATTTTCAATTTGGTGCAACATTTGAGAGAAAAAATATTTTTGAGAAAAATCACCATGAACCCGGGTTCATGGTGTGAAATCTTGAAATTGGACCAAAAAATAAAACACCGCTAAATTGTTCCCTTCTTCTTGAAAATATCATATTATGTCTGCAAATATCATAAAAGTTACTGAAATCACAGGAAACATTGGTTTAGGCAATGAAAAAAGTTTGCAAAAGATTGTGTTTTGGCCGGGGATCGAACCCGCGTCGACAAACGAGTCATGTTGTTTAGCAAAATAAGTAAAAAAAACGATATCTAAAATGTGAAAATATTTTCAATTTGGTGCAACATTTGAGAGAAAAAATATTTTTGAGAAAAATCACCATGAACCCGGGTTCATGGTGTGAAATCTTGAAATTGGACCAAAAAATAAAACACCGCTAAATTGTTCCCTTCTTCTTGAAAATATCATATTATGTCTGCAAATATCATAAAAGTTACTGAAATCACAGGAAACATTGGTTTAGGCAATGAAAAAAGTTTGCAAAAGATTGTGTTTTGGCCGGGGATCGAACCCGCGTCGACAAACGAGTCATGTTGTTTAGCAAAATAAGTACGATATCTTCCACGATATCTTCTATTTTCTCGACGCTATCATATTCTAGAATGAAAACTACACAATATATAAATTTTTCCCGATCTATTTTTCATAAGAACCTGAGATGTGACTCGTTGCTTCGAAAAAAGTGTAAATTTTCGAAGTTTTCGACACATAACTTGTGTCAAAGGTGATAAATTTAAAAACTAAACGAGTTTCTGGGATAACTTTTTACGCTCTTTCGAATGATATATGTCTCGGAACACAACTCCGAAAAAAATTTTTCTCGATTTTCGCGCCAAATTTTAAAATTTTTTAAAACTTTTTTGGCTGAAGTGTATCCCGCCCCTGGGGACTCCATACCCAAAGTATGGATCATTGGTGATGAGTTTGAAAAGATTGTGCGGTGCCCCTACACAATTTTTCCCGCTACTACGGAGAACGCGTTTTAATTATTTGATGCATCCATGATTGGTAAGAAAGCAACATCTCCGGGTTAAAAATGATTTCCCTTTTCAGGAGGAAGCAATCGATATTCCTGAATGTTGCATTGCTGTAACATCACCGCCTCTTCCTGAGAACCTGCCCTCATCCTGCCTATAAAGGGGCTAAATCGGGTGCTCACTTGTTTTATTCATAGACGGATCCAAGCAGGAAAATAACGACGAGAGGAGAGAAGAACTACAAAAGAAGTGAAAAGAGGGGGAAGGAGGTGATTAGGATTACCTGCTGTCCTTTCCCTTATCTCCCCTCCATTTGCCAGCAAAGCTCGGTGCTCTGGGACGTTGTTCGCCTTATTGAGGCTTTGAACTCAAAGACACATAGTTTTTTCTCTCGTTGCACATCGTTTCTCACACCTTTCTGTTGTGATTTCGTGCACTTTTTCGTGCACTCGGACTCCTCTTTCAGATGTTGAGGTCACTTCTGTTGACTGCCCTGGTGTCAAGTGCAGCCGCCCAGTTGAGTGTGAGTCATTCGTTCTGTTTTTTGGAAGTTCTCTAAATATTCCACAAACACTGACATCAGTTTCTAATGTTGCGTTCACTGATCACTGGATTCTACTCAAAGCACATCATTCCACAGACCGGTCAACCTTACAGAAAGGGCTTTGGAGTGAGAGAGTGTGCGAAATGGAGAGGGACTCTCTCACTTTTGCATACTCTCTCGCTCTAACCCTGGTCTGTACGTTTGGAATCATGTGAAAGGGGTCAGGTCACAATGAACACATCACTTCGATCACTGCAATGTGTTTGCAATTGTAGCTCAGAAACTGGAATGATTCATGTTGCTACTGCGGAATTTGAGGGACCAAATAATGCGGAAATTCGCAGTTCCCGAATCTCTTCCCCGCCCAACAACCTTGCTGCGGCGGTGCCTACGGAGGGTACTACGGTCAGACGACTACCGCTGAACCGACGACTACTGAGGATCCGAATAAGAGCACAACCACTAATGGATATCAGGTGAGTCGGGTCCTGTAGAAGTGAAAGATGTTCTGCGCAAAAAGAACCTGTTTCCTCCAGACCTAGCACATACGAAAATGTATAAAAGACGAGATGGGACGGAGGAAGAAATCTTTTCTGTGTGCAGTAAAACGGCTGTGTCTTTGCCGCGCCTGTACCATATTGTTACGACTATTACAATTTTAAAATGATGCGTTCATGACATGGACTACTGGTGTGTGTACTCTCTTTCTATACCTCGGCGTGTCTCTTGTTTTACCATGCTCTCTCGCCAGCGGAATTTGTCTTTAGCGGCGGAACGTTTTATTATTTTGGACGAGTGTTCGTGAACTTATAGTAGCAAGGGACGATAGAACTAGCTGCTGATCCCCAAACCGATTTCTAAACGCTATAAATTGATATTGCAGGCGTTGGGATGGGAAACTGACGACGACGGTAACGTCTTCTGGGGCAACGACATCGCCAAGATCTTCCTCTACCAGGTACACTTCATTAATAATATACTTAATTAAAAGGGGTTTTACGTTGTTCTAATTAATATTGCATAAGCATCTATATTTCTTCCGACTTTAGAGTATTTCTCATGATAATCGCTGACTTTTATTGCGAAGTTCTTATTAATATTGCAATTTTTTTAAAATAATATAAATTCCAAAAATTTGCATTCAGATGCCTGCGGAGAAGTACTGGGCGCCGATTCCCAAGGACTGGCCCGAAGGTATATTACTGTATCATTTAGATTTTTTACAGCACTTCTATCACTCACACATGTCTTTGTCACCTAGCCGTGGCATCGTCATTATCATGTTACCCAATAATATTGATGCAATTCGATCAAGTTTTCGACATGAAAATAATTGATTGTAGGTCCGATGTTCGGTTCTCACTGGCCCGATTCGCCCAACTACCGCGCATTCCCTCCCGGATACGCCACCAAGGGCATCCAGTCGAACATCCCTGATCTGATCACTGCCTTGAAGAACCAGGGCAAATAAATCAATCGATAATTGGCCATTGATGTAACCTTATTTAATAATGTTATCAATCGATAATGATTATCGCACCTCACTCTCAGGATGATTGTTTGATGTATAATAAAGGAAATCTTGCCCCTTGCTAAGCGCTCGGAGAGGACAAAGAACGAAATGGAAAGTGGCTGGGTGAAAGCCAGTCTGCGGACAGTAAAAGCTACTGCATCCGAGAGTATCAACGGCTATTCTCGGCAGGACTAATGACTAATTGGCTATTAATTACTGACTACTTAAGAGGGAGTAGATAGAGAGTTGACTAGTATTGTAATGGCCAAACTCATCTTGATATCGGCTCTTGTCGCTGTAGCCGAGACAATTTTCAGTGTGAGTACGGCGGTTTTGTTTATTTTAGAAATGATAAATCAAAAAAGAAGTAAGCTTGACACTTTTAACTATTTTTTTGTTATTGATGGAGGCAAAGGATAATTGCTGCTAATCATTTTCGAACTATCTAGAAACATAACTGTGCTCGCTCGCTCAGTTTGCCTCATCACTCTCACTATCTCTTAGGGATGCTCCAAAAACTGATCTTCTAATTTCGAACGTGCCTTCTCCAGTCCGATCCATTCCCTACGGAGTGCTGCACGCCCCCGCCCATTCCTATCATTCCTCAAAACATTCCGACCACCACTACGGACCCCTGCACAACTACGAATGGATACAATGTGAGTGACTGCGTTTTGAACAGACTTTGAAATTCGGATATAGAATGCAAAGAGAGGATGTATTGTATTTCTCACACTCTCTACACCGGTCGCTAGGTGAACGATGCACGCAATATTCAGACCCTGATCTAATCCAATTATTCACCCGAAATTCAAATTCAAGCTCTATTTTTGTGTTATGTTATTATTGATATGTTTCAGTCGGTGTTCGTTAGAAAGTGAAAGTTATCCAATTCAATGTGTTAGACAATTGATGATCAAAAATTAAAAAAAAATACAATATTTATAACAAAATATTTCTAATGCTAGGCGATGGGCTGGCAGACTGACGACAGTGGAAATGTCTTCGTCGGCGACGATATTGCCAAGTTCTCGCTGATTGTGGTGAATTTGCCAGTGTTAAATAGTTAGATGATGTGCCACGTAGACTAGCTGCACTCATTAATACGCCAATTCGTAAGTATGCCAATACCAATTCAGTATGATTAGAACACTATATGAACCTTTTCCCCCTGTACGATATTACTCTTATTTCAAATTACTTTTACAACACACAGAGCGCGAAGTCTCCAGCTTTCCTTACTCTGGAGTGTTCACATCTCCTAATAATGGGAGACTTGATGTCTCCATCTCTCAATTTTGCGCGCTCTCTCCGCTGGAGACAACATCTCCAGAGTAAGGAAAGTTGGAGACTTCGCGCTCTGAGCAGACAAGCTATTTACCTATAACGTTAGAATACGCCTTCTTATTTTATTTGCTTGTCGGACATTGTGACGACCTCATCCATGAAAAAATAATATTTTTCTAGATGCCGGATGAGATGTTCTGGAAGCCGCTGCCTAAAGACTGGCCCGAGGCGGGCCTCTTCGGTTCTCAGTACCCCGATTCTCCCGACTACCGAGGTCCCTGCCAGGGCTGCTCGTGTAATAAGAAAGTGAAAGCAGCGAAAACATGGGCGTAAATCCGTAATTTCGCTATTTGATACTTTCGCTATAGGAAACTTCAAAAAACAATCCCCTTTTCATAGATATTATCTAGCTCCTTTCCCCTTCTGGATGCTGACCGGGATATGGAACGATGTTTCTAATATTGTTTTCACAGATATGGTAGTAATTAGTTCAGTACTAGTGTTACCTGGAAATTCATCTTGCAATTGTATGTGTCGTTCTATTGAATTCCTTACAAAACGCGGTTCGCTAAAGTTAAACTCGTTGATGTAAATCGGATTCTCCATTGTGACCAGAGGGAGTGAGAGCATGCATACATGGTATTATCCCGAGTGCATGGGACAAAAAGAGGGGCAGAGGGAGGAGGGAATTACGCCAAAGTCTCCGGTTCCGGGATTATCCGAGGAGTCAAGAATGGGCGAGTTACAAATGTCGCTTCTCACTTTCTCCTGTGGTTCTTTGTCGGAGATGCTTCTCCTAGCTTTTTGCTCGATTCTGGCGCGGACTTCCGCTGAGGTAAACATACAACCCTTCATTCACTTGTACAATTTTGTTTAAGCAGTTATCTTTTAACAATAAACTCAGTAGTGTCTCGTTTTCTAGCGAAATACACGAAATACACCAATTTCATAACTTTATACAACTTTCCAGATAGCATCAGCACACACTTCAGATCGGTTCGAGCCTGTGAAATACTCTCGAGTTTCCAGTCATACCACAGAAAAACCTTATGATATGGCCGAGGAGGTGAACGGAATAGTGAAGTTTGTGAAATGACATTTAATATGGGACAATGTTCGACCAAACCTCCTGATAATTTCTCTATATTGCTTACAATAATTACTTCCATGAATTATCTAATTATCTAATTGATTAATGTGTTCATTAATTATCTGATAAAAATATCGCTAATTAATGGCATAATCAGATACTACACCGAGCTCATCTTTCCCTCGACAGCCCACAGACACGAGGAGCATCGAGTGAAGTTGCCTACTCGAAGTCCCTATCGACTTGAGAAGACACCTCATCATAAAGGAGCCCAGTTCTCATTCGACTATGCTCCATCAAAGTCGGGAGAGTGCATCGACAAGTTACCTTCGCGGTCTACCGAGAGACCTCCTTACAAAATAAGGTCTGTATTTACACATCGTAGTGAAATGTATTTCCTGGATATGTTTGAGTGTATTCATTTTATTTTGCGGGTTCCAATTGCTACAATAGTTTTTAAGGCAAGAGTGGAAAGTAATTGAGAGGAATATTTAACAAACAATTGCATTATTAAACAACAGTAATCACTTCTTGTGTGCAGAGCGATTTTGAAAGTAAATGATAGAACAATTTTCCAATGTTTTTTCTTAAAATTGTTACAGTAGAAAACTATCATTTCTTGTGTTGATTTTCATGTAGAGCATCCGGCATCCCTTAGCACATGTCGTATTTAACAAACGAACCTATAATTAAAGCAGAAAACGCCTATCATTTCTTGCATTCAGAGCCTCGGGCATTCCTCAGTACCTCTCATATGCCGAGCAGGCGCATGTGGTTGCTGCAGCTGCTGCAGAACATGCAGCCGTCACAGTGCCAACGACAACTACGACCACCGAACCGACGACTACCACGACCAATGGATACAATGTGGGCTTGTCAAACTTCGGCGTTCTAGCGAGTCTATGGAAATTGAGGCAGACAGTTAGAGAGTACGAAGACAGCACGTAAGGCAGAGGTCCGTCGTCTCCGAATCGTCTGGAGACGACGGACCTCTGCCAACTACTATAACGACGATCAACGACACATAAACGAAGCTATTAGCCCTCTGGCGGAATAAATAATTGTAATTGTAACTGTAATTGTAAATGGCGATGGTCTCACCACGAATTTTCTTTGACATTTTGGCAAGCACACTCGTATGAAAGCCGATGTTTGTCGTCTAGCACACCCATCCAAATTCGTTTATGTTTCAATCAACTCTCTTCAGTCGGGAAGGCGAGGTCCTAGCACTGGTGGACTTGTCCCTGCTGCTAAAAAAGTACATTAATAATATTTATCAATTTGAGGCGATGGGCTGGCAAACGGACGATGATGGCAATGTTTTCGTAGGAGACGACAATGCAAAGTTACTTTTGATACAGGTGAAATACAAACAAAACATGGCCCTCCACACCACTAAAGCAATCTTGAAGACACAAAAATAGTAAAATTATCAAAATTGTATCAACTCAGATGCCGCCAAAGAAGTACTGGGACCCGCTGCCTAAGGATTGGCCCGAGGCCGAGATATTCGGATCCATGTTTCCAGATTCGAAACACTACCGAGGAAGTAACGAATGTGCCAAATGCTGATTCTCCACAAATACAAATTCAAGAAGAAAAATCCGCAATATCTTCCCGCTTACGTGGTAGCACTTGAATATGTTTATATTCATAACACTAATACGTTCGATAATTCGATAAATGTATCCCATATTCACAGACTCTCGTGCTGAAACATTCAGATATCGCACATTTTGAACGGAGTGGCGATTTTTTTACGGTTAAAGAAAATTGAAGCATTATTCTGAAACGAAATTATTATTGGAAGCCTCCAACTTCTCATAGTCTGGAGCGTTGTCTCGTGCTGACAATGAGAGAGCGTGCAAAATCTCTAGACCACTCTCTTGATTTTGCATGCTCTCTCAGCAACATCATCCAAATTCGGTTTTGCTTCAAGTCTCTCACGTCAGTCGGTGAAACAGTTTCCCAGCATTTATAAAGCAATGGTAATGAATAACAATTGTAAAAAAACCCTCCAGAGATGTCTGTGATGTAATATGCTCGATAAAAATATTTTCTTCCGCCTGGACACCGGCACCGTTTTATCGTTACAGTAGCAAAATACAGTCAAAATAGGCAGATAACACTGAACGCCTCGAAACTGCGTCTCTTTCAAACACCTCAGTTCGTGTCTCGGCGAGGACTAGACACAGCACAATCAAGGTGTACGAGAGAAAAGCAGGGGGTTTCAAGGTAGGTAATGAGCATGCGGCCAACGGGGCCTCGGCTAGACAATTGGCGGAGCTAGAGAATCAGGGGAATTAACGATTGCTGGCCCAAAAAAACTCGAGTGAGTGTCATTCTTATTCCATCCGTAAGGAAGATCTGTTGGAGAACATCCTAGAAATCTGGTTTCTCGATCTCGTCCATCCTCAATAGCTTGATTCCTTGATTCTCCAATATCTGCAAAAGAATTCTCCTTCATTTAGTGTCAGATTGGAGGGGGTAGTTATAATAATAACATTTATGCGAATCACGAGGAAACGCGCGTAAAATAACATAAATCAAAAATAAACGGCAGTGCTCACTCTCAGAAATAATTACTCCGTGCAAGAAGTGCATTGGATTGACTCGTAGATCTTCTGATGGGTTGGGATGAGAAAAGTACTGTAAAAGAAGCATCCAGAATGGAAGGAAGCACATTCCCAACCTCCGCACGACTCTTAAAGAATGGGTATATAACATCAGTTTTCTATGGGCGAATACATACACCGCAATACGAAAAAAAATTGATCCCCACTAGCTCCGGAAAAACAGCTCGCGGAATTCCATGAAATTCTGAGAGGAGGGGCTATTTCCCCCGTTAATAGTTTAGGTTTTTTCTTCGACATTAGCCTTATGCTGTTCAAATGAAATCGCGCAAAATATAAAGAAAATAGCTAAAAAGGAGCAAACAAAGATGCGTGCAAAGTTCGCGACCTTTTAAAAGATTATAAGCTCTCGTAATTTACGGTTGTCGGGAAATGGTTGATTGAAATCCTTTAGTTTCGATATTAGGTCCTTTAGTTTCGATATTAGATGGGAAACCAAATACACGACAAACTCCAGTCGATCATCTAAATACGTATCGGCTCCGTGCACGTTCTGGACAATATTTTGACATCCTCGAAAAAATAGCGAATATTATTTTGTATTTGATTCTTTATCAGAAGCCAAATTTGAAAAGAATATAAAGAAAGATATCGACTAAAATAGTTTTTAAATGTACCTTCGACTCTGTCTTAAAACATAACTAACCTTCTGGAGGAAATATCGATAATAATAGATAATGTCAAATGAATCAATCAGACAATGTAGATGTCTGTAAACAAAATTATCACGAAACTAGTATTTTAATACATAACATATATAATTCACTGCGGTGAGTGATAATACAGTGGCGGAATATTAATATGATGAATACAAGGACGAATAATCACTAATACATTATTTTTTATCAAAGCTCTGGGGTGGGACAAGAATTGCGACTGAATGTAAGGAGAAAGAGAAGGTGGAGGCGATTTCTCGACTCCCCCTCCCCTTCCCCTCCGTTCCCTTTCCACCGGTGGAGACAAGGGATAGTGTAGAGTGTAAAGCGTGACTCAGACCCGAGCGGAAATGACAGTCGATGGTCTTGTGAAAAAGTACAGAGGATAACATAGAAGAGAAGTGGGAGACCACATGACCACTTCATGAAGACGGAATGTTGTGCAAAGGCGGGGACTGTCTGCCATCTTGTCCTTTTAATGGAATCTAGAAGAAAGAAGTGAACACTCGTGACTCCTCTTTGTCCCATTCCGTCCTCGTTCTCATTTTCAGCAAAAGGGTCGTTAGTTGTGAGTGCTGAGCTAATGGGAACTTCGGCGACAAAATAACAAGTAGTCACCTTTTGAACCTTAAGAAAGAGATCAGGAGCAAAAGAGTCCATGAAAATTGGAGAGATCCTTCATTGCGAATTCTTCCCCACCCCACTTCCTTTCCTGTGAAGTAGATAGTTAAACGATTTGACGGCGCATTCCGTATCACTGGTCTAGGTGAGACCGTCCTCTAACAATTACACTCTCTATCATTTTGAGGGAAGGCGAGAGTTCCTTATGTTCTGAGTGGGTAACCTGTCTTTTCCATTGAGTTTCTGAAACATGCAGCTGGTTTTATGTTTCACTCAGCTCACATAATTTGGAGATTCATGCAGTGTTGATGATAGCTCAAAACGAGAGATTCTGAGAGGGTCTCATCTAGACTAGTGATACTCAATGTTATGTCTATTGTACATCAGAGGAAAGGAAACGGAATGGAAGGGCCGAATCCAATACATATTCATCTTTCTTCGGAGAGAACGCGTATTTCTTAAATGTTTTCGGCATATTTCCCCTCAAAAACGATTACTTCGGGCCATTAGCTCCTTCTTAAACTATTTCATCAAGTCATCAAGTGGTCTAAAATCACCAAACTGTATCTATGAGAAGCACATGTGTCTGCGGACCTTCACTCACCATCATAGGTTTGGGTAAAATGTTTGCATCAAGGCTGCTGCATGGCAAACCCAGGTACTGAAAAAGTGACCTCATAATGTTGCAAGTTCGAAAGAGAGGCGGATCCCGCCCATATTAGCTAAGTGTATGTGTACTTAGATAATATGGTGCACAAATGAGCGTGATTCATCCTTTTGGAAGAAGAAAATGCGGAAAATTATATTTAAAAGTGTACCATGTTCAGCGCATTTATTTAATACTCGTGGGTATGTATGCGAGGCCATTTTGTTGTGAGAGGGCGGTATCGTCTAGATTAGTCTAGAACATTAGACTCACCATAAGACATAAGACGTGAGATCGCTTGTGGGAAAGAAAAGCGATGGTCTAATTTTTTTCAAAGAATGGACTTTTTCCCTGTTTTCCAAAGAGCTACTAAGACGTAGCTGATTTTATGTTTCAGTCAGCTCACATATTTTGGAGGTGTGGAATTCATGTGGTGAAAGAGAGAGGTACTTATAAAATTATTTATCTTGCACACAAAATGGAAAACACTTCCGGGCTGAACCAAGCAGTTGTTGCACATCTAGAGGGAGGAATTGTTTCTCGGTATGAGGAGATAAGCGTATTGATCTACCCACGAACGAGAGGAGTTAAACTGAGTACGGTAATGAGCGCGTAATACTTGGACACAATAATAAACAGTTAAAGCAGAGGGCAGGAACAATTACTGATTTACAGATACTAGTTAGCACTAAAGTTACATTAACAATACTATTAAGAGTAACGTAGAAACACTACGGATGAAGAGGTAATGGAATTCGTTAGAGCACACAGTGCGTTGAGAAGGGAGATTTCTAACACTAAGTTACCTTGCAGTCATAAGTGAAAATTTAGAAGTGAAATCGATAAGGACCGGTCATGGTAGGGATTGAATATCTAGAATCCGAGGTGCTGCTTCAGCTGCAGTAGTGCTGCAGCTGCAGCCGGGGTAGAATGGGATTGGGTGTTGAGACTGTTGGAAATACCGAAGACGCGTCTGTAATTGAACGATAAACTGTTGCATTTTCTCTATTTCAAATGATTTTTTTAAAACGATTAACGTATATCATTAATGAGATTAAAGTGTGTTACCTCCTCTCCTCAGGTCCCTCATTCTCCTTCTTGACAATCTTGAACAGCGAGTTTCCTCTGTGCTCAAGCGTTCCGATTCGGACTCTGCAAATCAATAGGGTTTGGCACTTTGCCAAGTTTTTTGGCACTTTGCCAAGATATTCTAAGCTGCTCACTTTTCCTTCTCGGGCGTGTCATTTTTTCCATCTGCCGCGTTCTTCTTGAAAGCAGGCGATCGGAGGATGTTTTTGATCGAATATTTGGGCGTTTTCTTCGGAGATTTACCGCCGCCGCCGACGTTCCGAGGAGAAGTGACGGAGGGCTAAGAAAGTAGAGATTACATTCAAGATTTGACGTACACGGACATATATCTATGATATCCCACTTTTCTACTGGAGAAAGAGTAAATGTCGATTGTTAATGGACCAGACGATAAGAAAATCACACATCTATCTATGCCTAATGCTGTTGCTAAATTATATATCTATAAAATAATAAAATGCATTTTTAATATATTATTTACCTGTAGGGGCGCGAGTACTCTCCTGGCTGCCTTGGGTGAATTCAATTGTTGTTGATTGTTCTGATTAACAACTGCATTGAGAGCGTGGCTCAACGAGAACGGCATTCGATTGGTGGCTGTCGAGAGAGGCTGCAATTAGGCAATTATTAATTAGCAATAATTAATATAAAACAAGGCACAATTTACCCAACATTGTTTTCAAAGGAAGTGTGCACTTAAGTGATTACTGAAATATGAATCGGCCACTTTAGAAATCGGCAATTATCACAATCTGTGCTTAATTGATAATTCGGAGAGAATGTTCCTCTCAATTTTCTTGTCAGCTGCATACTCACCGATAGGACGGGTTGCATCACAGTTCTTGGAGATCGGACAAAGTTGTTACCCGTGCCGACGCCTGACAGATCGGAATAGGTACGGTAGAGTGTCCACGGCTGCTGCAATGGGATGAATTATTATATTAATGACCAAAAATGTACGAACGAATTGATTGCACTAAAAGAATTCGGGGCATACATCAACAATGGTGAAACTCAACAAAAATTATGCCTTGTAAATATCCTACTCATTAAATACCCAGCGAGCCAAAACAATCTTCCAAGTGTGATGCGCCCCTTTTTGACTTATTGTTGTGTTGGTTTCCGATGTGCGCTATCTATTACATCTAATTTCCGGTAGGTCACACACATTATTATCGATCTCACCGTTCTCGGCAGTACAAATTGGCCTGCTCCCAATGCAAGAGGCGAAGTCGGAATAGAGTGAGCGGTTGATGGAGACCAACCCTGGCCGACATGAGGAGGCAAGACGAGGTTTGATGTCGATTGACTCATCTTTTTCTGTAATTATTGATTGTTTTTGGAAACGAGTTATTGATTGGTTTCGATTCGTAGGTCAAACGGCGATTGGCTTACCCTCGAATTGGGACTGGGCATGGCGAAAGATTGAGCTAGTCGTTCGTGCAGCAGTCGCTCCTTCTCAGCAACATTCGCCAGCTCCATCATCTTCCATGCGGCAGTTGCCGGAGAATCGTGCGGCGAACTGCAAAAGGGGTGGAGTTTGGATAAAAAAATAGATTCGGATGATGTCTGGCCATACAAACACTTGAAACACTATCAAGATGACCGGAATTTTCCACTCTTGGCATGGTGCCAATAAGTTTTGCCAACAAATCTCACCTCAATCGAGATATTTTGCCCGCCCGGTGCTGCCTCATACCGTCGTCCAGATATGCCTCGCTCTTGGATCTGCAAATATCCGACATTTTTTTTAAATAGTCATTTCTCGATCGCCTACCGTTTCCCCAGTGTCTTTTCTCTAATGACGTCGTCGATTGCCTGCCGAGGCATAACCATCATCTCCTCAAGCTTCTCGTCAGAGAGCGTCGCCGACTCTGCAATTATTGATTTTAGTAATCAATAAATCGATAAGTAAATTACCATCAGGCTCGGGTCCGTTGTAGATGAATAGGGGGATCTTCTTGGTGCCGAAGAGGTAGTGCACCTGCGAGGACAGATTATTTATATATTTTATTGTTTATTTTTCCTGACCTGCTACCACTGATTAATTACGGCTGCCTCCTTACTTTCACATAGTCATGAAACCTATCAGAAAACAAAATAACTGATTTTTTAAAAAAAAATATCTAAACATTCTGTTCTCACTGTCTTCTGACTGTTACGTGCGATTCGGATTAATTACTATTATTCACTTTATTATTATTATATTTATGATTATTATTCTCACCTTCTTGATGATTCCCATGGCCACGAGCACATTGGCGATGTCGTACAGTCGGCGGCAGCGACCTGCGCGACTATTGATTAATTAAAATTTTAATAATCGATACCTCTGCTGGGTGGGTCGAATCCCTCTGTCTCGGTGTCCTTGATGAGTACCGTACTGGCGACGTCCAACGATACACGGCGACGATCTTGCTACAACTATCGATTGATTTCACTATTTCGAAACTCGGTTATACATCGTTAAGAGCGCTGGTAACAAGAATAAGGAGAAAAACAATTTTGAATAACCGTACCGGATTAGCAAGCAACACCATGATGAAGCGTCTGCACAACATTGCAAGACTGTTCTTGTTGCCGCGCGGGTCCTGTAATCATTCTTTTTGCTTGCAGCATTGCTTGTTGAGATCTTCATCAGTCATAGCCAACATATTCTAGCTTATTGAGATCTTCATAAGTTATTCACCTCTCATTCACTAAGTTATGCACCAAAAAAACGCCCAGAGCATGGTATTTTCCAGGCACCATTCGATAACCGATACTGTAACCGACCCTCATGTTCTGACTGGTGGAGGGAGAGGCAATTGATGGTGCGTGCATTCTGAATGATGATTTGGATGAGAACGGAGATTCGACGGGTGAACAAGTGAGAGTTGAACCACCGGAGGAAACGGGAAGGACGGGGTCGAGGAGGGATCCTGAGCAAAGAGATTGCTGAAGTTCTATGAATTATCGACTTCCCATTTCAGCTGATCTCATTATCGCATCACCACTCCACAGTCGGTCATCCCAACAGAACGGTTTTTTTTGGGAGTGAGAGAGTATGAAAAATCGAGAAGGTCTCAATTTTGAACACTCTCTCAACCTGTCCCCTATCTGTATGTTTGGAATCGTGTAGAGAAATATGTTTCAGATTGCTCGTAAGAATGGGATCTGCTATGCGCGTCAATCAAACATAAACATAAACGTAGAGAAAACAATATTAATTATCAATATAATCCTCACCAACGAGATCCTTCCTCCTCGCTCCAGGCGAGAGATCGGTGAAGGTGCACATGGCTTGTTCTACTTGAAGAATCTTCGAGGGCAGGTTTTCTTCGATCGACTCGCGCTACAAGTAACTTCTGTTCCCGTATATTATCCAATTCAACATTCGAGTTTCCATAAGCTGCTTTAAAAATTTCAGCTATATATAGGTAGGTAGCGTCAAATACAGGTAACGTTGCTCTTATCATCTTTCTATTCAGAACAAAACGAAGAATTTCATTATCTGGATTTTTAATTCGTGCCCCGGTCCGAGACAACTGATCTGCCTGCGGTAAATTTAGTGTTGCGTCGGTACAAAAACGCAACTGATATATCACTAAAGCCCCTCCCTCTCGACAGTAATAATAAGTGCCGCGTACCCAGGCCTGCCCATGCATTAGCGCACGATTGCGTCATCGCCGAGAGGGGTCACAGGTCCATTTGCTTTCTTTGCAGCACCGGGCCATAATGGCGCCCCCTGTGCCGAAGCTCTCGAGGGGTTGCGCAACTTGGTGCGAGAGCGCGGAGAAAGAACGGGAGGGAGAGGGAGAGAGAGAGAGAGAGAGGGAGAGAGAGAGAGAGAGGGAGAGAGAGAGAGAGAGAGAGGGAGAGAGAGAAAGAGAAACAGCCAAGGAGAGAGAGACTGTCGAGTGATGGGTCAGGGGGCTGCTTGCGTAACATGGCAAAGCGCGCGGGAATAGTACGACAGGGATGAGCAGATAGCGATCGATGGAGAGGTAGGTCAGGGAACGAAGGGGGTACGGTGGGTGAGAGACTGGATCGATAACATGCAGGTCACAACTCTATCGTCATACGGTAACCGCAAAGATGAATCGATATTACTCCAAGAAACTTTCGTATTCATTGACTATAAATGTGTGAATGTACGGTACATCACGTAACGATAAAATCGTGGGATCGAAAAACAAGGTTATCAAATTATTAAAATACAAACATAGGATGGACGGATCGATAATGGTTACCTGTAGTTCGAACATGAGCTTGGGGAGGTTGTTGAGGCCGTGCCACGCGTAGAAACTCTTGTTCAGTTTGCTCATCGAATCGAGCGCTTCCATGACGTTGACTATGTCGTAAATCCGGCGTTTCTCCACTTCTGCAATAGGATTATTTAGTCTAACTAGCAAATAAGAACATAATAGCTGTCTGTGAATACATGGTTAACAGACCGGAGATTTTGATTGTGTTTCAAGTCAGCGTGAAAGGCATTGGTGAACAAATCGAGTTCGTTCACTTTGCGCAGCAGCTTGAAAATAAATTTGAAAATATGAGAAAAAAACTAGAAAAACGGGTAACTGGCAGTTCACGTACTCATTTTAGTTGCGATACTCTCCAAATGCACAGCGTTGCCTTCTTCCTTCCCGCTAGTAGCATCCTTCATCGCTTCGATAAATCTGAAAATCGATAATTAAATTTTGAAAATCGATAAATCAATAAACAAACAAACCGTTGGCACAGCAGCCCCAGACTCTTCTCCTTGCGGCATGTCACATGCTTCCCGTCGACTCCCTGCAAAATCGATATTCTACTTGAGATCAGGAACAGGTTACGGTACCTCCTCGCCTTCCATCTCGTACTCATCTGAATCGTCGGCGGAAGTGCCTGCAAATGTTTTCCAAATTATTAAAATTTCGAATTTTCCCGCCAAAACGGGTCGAGAGAGGCAATTTAAAAATGCGGAAACGAACCGGCGGTTGCCGAGCTGGAGGCGACGCTTCCTTGCGAGAAGACCAGCGGAGACGCGAGAATCGGATCATCTAAAAGTGGAAAATCGATAATCAGCAAAATAAGTTACAGTAATACCTGGCACTCGCTCCTCGGTCTGGGTGGTGGGCAGAACGAATTCCTCTTCGTTCTTGACAACCAAGTGGTGACTGATGTTCTCTTTATCACCCGATGTGTCCATCTGCAAAAAAAGCAATCGATAATCATGGAAGCAATCGATAATCAGGGGAGCACAGGCAACGCGCGCAAAATTCGAGTGGTGAATAATCGGAAAGAGGAAAGGGCGGAGAGAGGGATTAGTAGTTATCACTGCCGAATCTACCGCCAGAGAGTGGGTAATCAAGAGGCAGCCCGCTACTGGGAGGACTCGTTCCCAGGGGATGACTGACTCCTGATCTAGAGCTAGGCCCGATAGGGAGAGGGGGAGGGGCTCTCTCTCTCAGGTCAAGTCTTATCGAGATGGCCTCTACCTATAGCTTCGGTTGTGGGTTAACTGCTCCCAGATTAACAAGTCGATTAACAGTTTCACTGACCTACTTTACCCCCTCCGATTTTAGATCAGAAGCTTTGCGAAATTCTAAGAGTTCAAACGCGAGTGCAGGGCATCGCTTTGTTAGATCAGACAATCGAGAGAGGAGAGAAGCGGTAATTAGTCAGTTATTAGCAATTAGGCTATTTTCGAAACGCAATTTCCGGTCTCGAAAAACGGGGAGGGACGCGTTTTCGCACCCACAGGCTTGGCGGGGTTGTTTGGTAGTGCGCGCGGGAGAGGAGAGAGTGCTAGGCTTGGTGGAGAGCGGGCAGAGTCGCAGACTGTCGATAAGAGAGCGAGCAGATTGGAGAGGGCGGCCGACGGTCAGACAGTGACGAGACAGCGGGGAGATGAGGGAGAGTTTCGCGCGCGATTCCTAGCCGAGAGAGGGAAATTGGAATAGCCTCGAGCCATTTTATCTCGCTCTCTCTTTTCAGTGATAAACACTATTGACGTGCTAAGAGTCCGCAGTGATCGGTCTATTTACTGATAAGAACCGTTACCAAGAACGCAGCTCCGTATATACGAATAGTTCTCGAGCTAGATCTCTCGAGACCAATTCCCGTTTTCAGGAATGATAAATCGGGAGCCGGAAGTTAGGAAGGAGTCGAAAATTCAAATTGCAGATGCGGTAATTACGACGGCCCCGCACTGCCGGCCTTCTCCTCCCTCGCTACCTCATTCCAAAAAGGCCATGTGGCGTGGTTATGTGAGACATTTATGGGCGGCAGAGAGTTCCAAAGGGTGAGACCGGGCAGAGTGTGTGTGTATTCAAACACATTTCTCCCCCCCCCAACCTTCTTCGAAATTTTCATAAGCCTGTTCAAATTTTCTACGATTAGTCCAGATATACATTGTGGTATTAGACGTTTTGATGTATCTTAAGAGGAAGATCAAAAGTGCAAGGAGAGTAAACACGGTTCTGGAACTATCCTTATCAGGAAAAGTGTCTCCAGTGTCTGGATAGATCCAGTCTATTCGAATCGCTAGCCAGCTATCCACAGGGAAGACAAAGAAACAGTTGGTGCCCCAGTGGTCACTGTATCATCTCTCTCTCTCCCCCTCTCCCCTTCCTTGAGAGACAGTTTGTGATATTTATGGACGGCCTGTGACACATGAACTAGCTCATCCAGTGTAATACAGTACCCGCATACAGCAAAGTCTGTTCTAAAAGAATTCCGAACTAGAAAAGTTGTGAATTTTCTAGTTACCTGGTCAAATTAGGGATTTATTAATGGTATAGTACTGTAGAAAACGATGTGCGAGATCGTAACTAACACTTTTTTACAAGATACCCAGCAAACTTTTGGGGGTGGGTGATCCATCACCATTGGCTATCTTGATGAGGAGATGTCTCTCGTCTACTATCACCCCGTTCGATCTCTACAGCCGCGCAGTAAGGACGTCGCGAAACTTTCGAATGGTGTGGGAGAGAGAGAGAGAGAGCGAGAGGGAGAGAGAGAGAGAGAGAGAGAGAGAGAGAGGCGGGCGGTTGAGGGAAGCCTCTATTCAGTTTGCACGGGTCTCTGACCTTGGTTTGGAGCAGATTGACACTTCGCTTGACAAGCGAAATGGGCGAAGGGAAGAGGAACGATTCAAAAACAGGCGTGATGGATTGATATTGCAGTTTTGACAATAAATATGATAATTAGTGAGTTTTTATTATACTAGTCCCTACTAGGACAATTTTATAATGAATAACACGTAAAATACAAGACAGTCTCGAGAAAAGTGGCAGCAGCTACTAGTGAAGCATTTCAACTTAACGCTGTTATCAACTCTTTTTAATTTGACTGGGTTGAAATTATGGGAAAACGAGTTCGGGATCGGGGGACATCCGGCGACCTTCCAGTGTGAATCTGATACAAATTAGATGAGATATGGAATGAGGAGGGAAGGATCGAGAGAGATTCTTATCTCTCCCCGTCCCGCTCCTGATCTAGAGGGAGATCCCGCCAGGATGATCTGTGAGGACACGGGAAAGTAAGAGACTCACAGCATTCCAAACCTCCAGAAAGGGGCCAGGAGCGAGTGAGTGAGTGAAAGTTAAATAAAACGCTGCCGATTTTGCGCACTTCTCTCATCTGACCCCTTTATGGATGTTTGGCCGCTCTGCGCACATAATTCCAAGCCTAAAGACAGGGATCAGGGCGAAAGAGTGTCAAAAAGTGAGAAAGTCCCTCTACATTTTACACGATTTCTCACTCTAGACCCCCTTTATGTAGTGTTGACCGATATATGGAAAAATGTATTGAATGGTGTGGAGAATAATCAATGAACATGTTATCGATATGAAAATAAGATGTGTAGTGCTTTCGAAATCGTAAAAAACAGCATTTAAATATGTCAAGTGGTTTTTGTGTTTCAGAAGTTCATGTTCTCTTTAGTCTCTTTTTCTTCAACTACAATAAAATACAAATCTCGAACACCATTATTTTCAGGGCGTTCAAAGCAAAGTATTTCAAAGTAAATGGCATAATGCACACATTGAGTTTTTTATGGCATTCAGAAAGAACTTTGCGCAAATATTGCTAACCAATTATGTTTCAGACATAATTCATTTTCTATTGTGCACACACACACGAATCACTCTGTGTCGACGTTCTGCCTCTATCGTAATCAATAAAATCTCAAATTCCAAGGGATGAAAACTGACTATGAATGAATGAATCTTTATCACGTTTGCATGTTTCGTATGTGCATTTTGAAGAATGATTTCTACTTCTATAGATTCTTATTGTCTCTCGTCGATTCTTGACTAGTTTTCGTCCTTGCTCATCCGAATTTTCCCCGATTGAGCGGTTTTCTCGGTGGTTTTCGATCCGGGAACGAGGTCGGGAGCTTGGTTGCTCGTGTTGGATGCGTTTGACGGTGGTTGCAGGGGAGAGTTCGGATCGTTCTTCTTATCCAGTTGATGTTTGCCAGCGGGCAGTTGCCCTCCCGTTCTCACTCCGATCTTGCCTCCCGCAGCAGAATGAACGCGTCCTCGAGGGTGGCCTGAGTGAAGCAGAAGTCGGCGGCTTTTACGTCGAAAAAATAGTTTTTTCGATTATTAAATTTATTGAAATTTTTACTCCTTTACTAATTATCTCTTTCTGATAGTACTCTCATCACGCCGCTGCAGTAAAGAGCGTCATGATCGAGATGCCCTTCAAAGGTGAGGGACACTCTCTCGCTTTTGCACACTCTCTCGCTCTTGACCCCTTTGTGTATCTTGTGGTGTAGTCAGGTTCAATCATCTTCTTCTTCTCCTCACCAATTTACGAGATACAGAATGATCGTGAAGAGAGAGAGAGCTGGGCAGATCTCCTAAAGTTCGCTGATCAGCTCTGCCAATTACAACCGTCTGATCGCTCTTCTTTCGCGCCAATTTCAGATTCAAATAAAGAAATATTTACACGGAATCGACTTTATACACGTGAAAGCCACTCGCCATTACCCGGTGGAAGTAACTTTCACAGTCCACTGATCAGTCCTCTCACAATAACAATCTCTCATCCGCTGGCGAAATCGCGACGAAATCTCGAACAAGAGGCCGGCCGTCAGTTGTTGTGTTTGATAGAAGAGATAGATGAGAATGAGAGAGAGAGATTAAGAGAGAGAGATGCTGAATTCCCCCTCACATCTCAGCTCTCAAACAAATCCGTCATGTCATCGCCTCCTTGCTTTCCCCCCCTCGACCATACAATATCGATTAATTTCTCCCGCTTACCTCAGAATTTTGATCACTCATGATATTTTTCCGACAGAGTATCGCATGAAAGAGAGTTAGCTGTGAATGGGGCAATACATGGATGCCCTTTGACAGAGTCGAATCGGTTTTATGCATTTCAATCGATGTTCGCTGTTCAGTAGGGGGTTCTAAGGGGGATGGATTACTCGCGCTCGTTAGGAGAGAGGGAGCCGACTCTCTCTCTCTCTCCCCCGGTTGTAATGCCGTCATATGAAACGAGGGAGGAGAGAAGTTAGAAGAAGAAGTTGAGGGAGTCAGATCCCCCCGTTAGAATGGCAAGCAGTTATCGATTGATGTCGCTGCAACTTCCCTTTTCCTCGTTTACCGTAATCTGCGCTATACCGTAGTCAGTTAAGCTTTTTTCATGGTTCCGGCTCTGATCATGTCCAGATGGCTCTCTCTTCTCTTGTCTTTGATTGTCTTTGTCTTCTCCCGAATGCTCTTGCTCTCAAACATAACACACAAACGCTTGTTTCTCCCCGTTTTCTCGCATGACCAGAGAGAGAAACGCGTGAATTCTCGTGATTTTCGTGAGATTTTTGCGTATACATACCATTCCTTCGAATTTTTATCATGCGTAGGGCGTAGGAACACGCTGATCTCTTCTGGAGCTGTATTCGCTTGATGCTAGCAACCTATCCAGATTGTTAAAGCTTTTTTGATCATTTATTTAATTTCAGTCATTTCAAATTCTTGATGGGTTAACCCTCGTGTTATCACGCATCTCTGCGCCCTGTCGAATCAGGAACTTGCGAATGGGCGAAATGTAGAGTTCTACAATAATAGCACAACGTGCCGTGTATTGTCCACCAAAATCGCCGTTCAGTTGCCTGTACGCGATCTTCTGAAGAAATAAGTAAATGACGGTAGAATAATTAATTTATGTTAATTAAGGGTAAACCCGGCCCGTAGCTTCTCTCCTCCCAGTGTTTTCTTCTTCGACCCCCACAGTGAGTGACTGTCCGTGCGCGTTTCGCGGATTTTCCTCTTTCGATTTCACGCGATTTCACACTGCACTCGAACACTGGAGAGAACGACGGCGATTGAGACCAACTGAGAGTGAGTATTTTAAATAATTTGTAAATTTGAAATGTCACGTTCCCTTTAAGAACTTCCTGCTATGTTCTTATTTGCTGATTGTCCAGCTATCAAAGTCTCCCTTGCTGAAATGTATGTTGTTTATCAACGAAAATGCCATTATGAGAAAACCGAGGTAGCGTGTGCACTTGAGAAAGTTGAGGATTAGGGTTCTCTTATTGGAAGAGAATTCCAATAGAAATCCATTGGAATTCCATTGCCTTCTCATTTTCCATTCTCTCTCACCACCCTCGCGGTCTGAGTTCCTTTGTTCCCCCTTATTGGAACTCCGGAATCACTCCCAATAAGGGAACCCTATTGAGGATGATATTTTTCGAATTTGAGAGAATTGGATAGCCGAGATCTAAGAGAATTTGCGCTCTGTGTTGAGAAAAGGAACTACTCTCACGCATGTTTGATCGCCCGAGTACAATTACCGGCAGAACGTCTCCCACTGGGAGCACTGGAAGCGCTTGATTTTAGAATGTTTTCCAAGTCTTGCTCATAATGTAAACGTGAGTCGTCGTATCGTTTTCGATATGTTTCAGAAGCACTGTAAATTTCGATGTATCGTGGAAGTTATAATCTGCAGTGTTCATGTGTACAAAAACCAAACAAAACCAAACAATCCCGGCTCTGATCATGTCCAGATGGCTCTCTCTTCTCTTGTCTTTGATTGTCTTTGTCTGGTAAAACCCACTGATCGTATAAGTATTATAGGTATCGTACGCCAATAACACTCTGAACAAAAGTGTGGCACAGTGTGGCACTTTTTGGCACTTTTCAGTCTCCCTTGAAATTCACCTCGAAAGAAGGTGATTTTATGGTGTCGCTTGTTTGCAATCGATTCATATCTAAATTTGCAACCTTTCTGGTAAAACCTTTGTTCAGAGTGTTATTGGCGTACGATATTATGGATAACATTAAATTTGCAGCATATCAATGGTGTACTCAGAGGAGTTGGGCTACGACCCCGACGAGTGGGAGGAGTGCCCACCGCCCGATCACTTTCTGGTTTGACATCTTTACAATTGTATCAATTAACAATAATTATAATCATATCGCATAATTTTATCAATTAACAATAGTTATAATCATATCGCAATAATCCAAACAATTTCTATTGCAATCGATAGGGATTAGAAGATCGAGAAGATCGAGGCATTCAATCACTCTCTGTTTAAATATCTTTATTTCATTAATACTTAATTTATTAATAACTATGTACACTCATTTAATTCTTTTCGAGATCACTTAAACATTTTACACTGCAATCAGTAGGGTCCCTAAGATCAAGATCGCACGATTTGTTCCTTTTTTCTGCTGTACACTTTGTCGAAATCTGCGAGATTTCGCAAAGCGCGATATCATTTTCCCCAACTCTCGTAACTTCTCTGTTTGTTTTTCTCCATGTCCCCACACGCTCACTAAATTAAAATTTTTAATTTCCTCGTGCGATAAGTGAAAAAATAGTGCGAAGAGCTTGAAAGCTACTCTTCCGGGCAACATTTTTCCTTCTATTTTTTTGTTTCCGCATAACTAATCTCATATATTTTCGCCCACATAAGCATCGTGATGTTTTAGTGTTTATTTTCTTATTTTTCTTATATTTGTCTCATCATTTGAATATTTTTTGCCGAGATCGATTGTATCCGGGGCACATCTCACATTGACGCAAGCATGTGAAGAGAGGGAAGAGCGTGGGTTGGAGAGACGCTCTGACTGAGAGGAAAAAGAAGAGACAAGGGGAAATCCCGGAGATCTCTCAAGGGAGAGAGAGAGAGACGGAAAGAGTTTAGGGTGACTAGAGACAGGAAAAAGCAGAGAAAGAGATGAGAAAGATGAGGAACACCTGACGCCTATTGAGCTTCATGGAGAAGAGGAAAGAAGAAGAAATAAACGAAATAGATCACGACTCATAAATCGAAAGAGAGCCGAAATGTGGCTCCATTTGTTTGCTTTGGGTGGTCTACTAGCAGTAGATTACTGCTAAATGTAAGATCGAAAATAAAGTAGCCCGATCAGTTAACTGAACCGGCTCAGTGAGATATTTAAATTTATCCTACACGAATCATTCGTTTTTAACCTATTCCAATTTCTCAAACTTTATCGTCTTCTAGAAACAAAATGTAAAACAACAACACAACAAAAACAAAATACTAATCGCTGATTAATTTGAGGTCTTTTCTCCACTAACTCGTCTGGTTCTTTCTCTATCTGCCATCGGATTCTGTGCTCTCTTCTTCTGGTTGGTAGACAACAATAAGAGCAAAGGAGGAAGAGGAGGAGAGGAGAGTGAGGAGAAGGTGAGGAACGAGACCGGGAATATAATTTTTTTTACAAAGAATGTTTAACATTGCAAGAATTAGAATATTCGTTTGCGTGAATATGGGAAAGTTTTTTTTTTAAATTGTCAACATCCATTGATAATCATAAATATTTTGCTGAACTTTTTATCCCAGGAACATTCTCACGTTCAAGAGTCAAACAGTCTAATTTGTTTTCTCACATAATAAAGGGAAAAATATCAATTAGTTTAAATTAAATTGAATATAATTAACTTCCCTGCAGGTTCAAGGAGTGGCCACTACCGAATCCTCTCTTCCCTCATCCGATTTCATCTCGGTTCTCTCTGGTCTCCTGACAGGAAGAGCCACCACAGATTCCGATTTCGTCCAGAAAAGCTTCAGAGATGACGAGGTCAGCTGTTAAAATTGTAAACTAATATATTCATCATTTGGACTACTGGTGTGTGTACTATCTTTCTATAGTTCGGCGTGTCTCTTGCTTTGTCATGCTCTCTCGCAGTCTGATGTTTTACTTAGGGCGGAACTTTATTTTATTTTGGACGTTTTTATGAATTTAAAGTTACATTTTCAACTTTATGCGATATCACAGTCTATTGAATCCGACAATGCGCTCTCTACATGAAACATGCCTGAAACTTATCCAGATTCATCCGTTTTGTTTCATCTTGATTGATTTATTGCATGTCATAAACAGTGAGGTGATAAAGCAGAAAGGTAAAAATCACATCCTCATCTTAGCGAATGTCGCCTGAAATCATTAATCGATTGATTGATAAAATGTGATTGCAGCGTCTGCCTGCAGCAGCTGCAGCAGTGCGAGACGTGGCTGCCAAGGTAGGGTTTTGTGATTTTGAAACGTAAACATCGACAGCATTGCAAAATTCGCTTCCGATAAGAAAATGAAAGACGCCTGAAACCTATCCAGATCGATTTACGTCCCGATGAAACTGAATTCCACTACAAACCTGCCGAGGAACCCAAGACCGCCGCAGATGTAAGCGTTTTTCAGTAAAGAAATTTGATTATAGTTTTTAAAACATAATTTTTAAAAATCAATTGTGATTTGCATATTCGCAGTAGTGTTGAGAAACTATATTATTTCCCGCCCGAGCAGTTGTGTTTAAACCTTTGTTCATATTGAGAGAGAATTAATAACATACATTTTAGTTGGCGTTAGCATTTTTAATAAAAAAAATCAATAATCTCAATGAATCAATAGGTTCGGGCCGAGATCGATCGTGCATCCTTCGAGCTGCGTGATCTACTCGGATCGGTTAATGAGACAGCACCGCCCGTGCCTCCGCACAGACACGGAATGAACGAGGTGATTAGAAGTCTATTGAAAGAGGATACGGAGACAGAGCGTGCAAAAACGAGAGAGCCCCTCCCGATTTCACACGTTCTCTCTCGCTCCATGCCCACGTGAAATTTCGAATCATGTGGCTGGCGATCGTTTCTTCGTTTTAGCACTTTGTTTTAGCATGTGTTTGACGCACTAGCGAAAGTGTTGAACTGGTGGTATAATGAAAACCAATGCGCCCGATTTTTCTAGCGATTCCATCGTGCTTGACCAATGTCCATTTTTGTGGATACAAAATACTCTATTCTCAACAGATTAATGAATCCATAACACAACTTTGCAGATACCTGAGATCTCTCAGCCTCTCAGTCAATTTGCGGATCAAATCGCGCATCAAACGATCGACGCCGCCCAGCGAGCGAGAGAATATCTGGGAGGAATTCAGTGAGTGGAATTTCCATTGGATTTTTCCCATTGAATAGTGAGAAAAGGACGATGGAAGAAAATTCAATAGAATAAACACGGAATCGACTTTCCTTCCCTTAATGCAACTGAAAAGGCCCTTTTATTGAGCACAGTGAATTAGGAGGTGGGACTGAGCGATGTACTGTAGAGCCAATCTCAATGAAATTTTGCTTACAATGCGAAATCTGCAAAATTCAGGCCGCCTACTGCAGCGGAAGTCTCGGATCAGCTTCAAGACGGCTATGATCAAGCTGCACAGCAAGCTCGCGACTCGTACGACCGTGCTGCAGCTGCTGCAACCAACGCGTACGAACGTGCCGGCCAGCCATTTGCTGCAGCCCAACAACATGCAGCTCAGTTTGCTGATGCAGCCCAGGATAGCGCTGCTGCAGCTTACGAAGGTGCTGCAGCAGTTGCAGCCAACGCGTACGACCGCGCTTCAGATGTTGCAGCCAAAGCGTACGACCATACCCAGGAGCACGCTGCTCAGCTTGCAGCTGCAGCACAGGATAGCGCTGCAGCAGCTGCAGCCTACGACCGCGCTGCAGCTGCGGTCCGCGACCCGCTCGAGCGCGTCGCCGAACCGATTCATGCTGCACAGCAACAGGCGGCATCTGCCGCGCAGCAGCTCGCGGATGGCGCGCGTGACGCGTACGACCGCGCGCAGGCGTCGCCGGCTGCGCAGCAGCTGGCTGCTGCAGCCGCGAGTGCTGCAGCTGCAGCTGAGCAGGCCGGACGGGTCGCAAATCCGTTGACGACGTCGCAGCATCGATCGTTTGACGAGGATTTCGAAAGAGTCCAGAGGGATTTGGACAATTTGATGGCGGAACACACGGCACCGCTGGGAGTCATCATTCCAGGTAAATTTTGTGAGAATCGGAGATTGCAGTGGTTTTGTTGGAGAACAGATTGTGGGTATACATCGTTAAAACAATGAAATAGAGTAGGCAAAGTAAAAGAGTGTGCATAGAAGTGAATCTGAAAGTAGCACATCTTAGTCGTTATTTTATGATATTGGTTGTTATAACTAATTATGTTAATTATTGGATACAAATATAAGAACTGTTCAGGTGCCTCCACTTCCACTTCACCAGCGGCCTCTCATCAACTCGATCAACCGGGCACGTCTCCCATCGATGAACACGTGAGATTGCTCACTGCCGGACTACTCACTTCCGACAGCGAGAGGGTGATTGAATGATTAATTAATTATGTAATTAATTTATTTGGTATTTAATTTAATTAACAAAAATATTCTTCCATCATTAAAGGCAAAAAAAGATAAAACGCTGGATAATGAAAAAAGTTAGACTAACCCGCTAATTCGTGTTTCACGCAGTGTTAATCTTTGTGTAGCGAGTGTAGTGCTTCAATCTGTCTTTCGAGTTTAGTAGTCAAAAAATACTCAAAATTCTAAATATTGTTCAAATAAAATAAAATAGAAAATTTTTTTTAATCTGTTTTGAGATGCCATCCGACGTGCCCTCACTTCACGATATCTACGAGGAGCGACAGCGACAGTTGAGTCCCCCACTCGGATCTCCCGTAAAGATCCCCACTATGGAGTGAGTATTGATTGGATACCTCCAGAAAGGGGTCGAGGCCGAGATAGTCTCTGTATTTTACTCTGGAATGAAGCAATCGTCGTTACAATCACACCTCCCCTCTAATACTGTGAATAAGTGACCCCCTTATCGCTTTCAATTAGTCGCAGGGTGCAACCATTTGGATGCGATTTTGGATTGGTAGAGCCAGCAAATTAGAGTTTCACGCAATCCTTAACTTGAATTAGAATGTATCACGTCAATTTTGACCAGAAAAAAAAACAGGTAGCCAAAATGAACTTAGCAATTCGAAATCACCTCTTTGTCATGATTGATACTTTTTTTCCGGACTTGTGGTGTAGTCGACACTGACATGTGGATTCTTTAGAGGTAAACGGCGGAAAGAATACGATAGCCGTCTTGTATCGATTACTTTCTCGTTGCAGGGATCGGGCAGCGCTCAGGGACTGGGAAGAGGAACTGGCGAGAGTGGAGGCGGAGAAGGTGGCCAGACTGGGTGACATCATTGTCGGAGGAGATGACATATCGGGTGAGTCGAGTTTGAACTCTCCAGAAAAGGATCAGGAGCGAGAGAGTGTGTAAAAGTGAGAGAGTAGACTGTTATCGCACGCTTTCGTCACTGACCCCGTCCTGAATGGTTGGCACGTCGTCGTGGGATGATGTCGAACAACAATGACCGTAATGAAAATCAATTTTTAATCGAAGAAAGTGAGCGGGTGTAAATGGATAGTTGATAAAAACAAAACAAGAATAACTATCTGTTTCCTCAGTTGAGAAAGGCGAAGTTGTGTTTCACGCTCCGCATAACTCGCTGTTATGTGGAACTTGGATAATGTGCGCTTCTTTGAGTTGAGAAAAATAAAAATGCTGATTCATAATTTGCACTATCAATAGATGACAAACATCACATTTAAGCCTTTTTTGTAAAATTTTCGGAAAAATAGCAATTTATTGCAGATATCGCCGCGTCGGAGGAGCATTTACTGCCGGCAGATCACATCTCGATGTACTCTCAGGAGAGCAGCACCGTGCACCCACAGGACATGCGGTTAGGCCATTGTGATTCAGAAATCACTATCACTATCTCTTTCTACGCATTTATTCAGCCCATTCAGTAAAGCAATTTCTCATTCGCTAATCCTTGTTCAAATATAGGGAAATACGTTTTAAAAAATCAAATGATGTCACTCGAAGAAGGTCAAAATAGTTAATTATTGATTGATTTCAGAATTAGAGGCGACAACGAAGCCATTCCCGCAGCTGCGAAGATCAACCAGAAGGTGGCTTATTCCTAAGCAATTATTGATTGACTGACCTTCAACTACTATTGTTTGCTAAAATGATATAAAAAGCTATACATGTTCGCATACTAAATCAAATTTGACCTACAGCTACAGCTACGGCTGAAAGCAACTATTGCCTAGTGATTACTTCTTCCCCTAAAATCGATCAGATTTCCTTTAAAACGGCTTAGTATTACCCCTGATATTGCCTAGTGATGACGCAATCTGTTTACATCTCGTTCTAATCGGCTTAATACTATCTTATATTGCGTAATTATGACGTAATTTCAGATCGACCAGATCTCCTCTGCTCTCGAGCAGTCTCTCCTCTCCGAAATCGAGCAGCTCGCTCGTCAAACGTCGACAATGCAAGCGGAACTTGCTCGAGCGAGGTCGGCCCTCTCTCGATACGCGTTGATTGCGAGAGAGAGGGAGAAAGCGGAGAGATATTACGAGTATGAAAGGGCGGTGAGAGAGTACAGGAGAAGGGAGAGAAGTGTGGATAGAGAGACGCAGACTGAGGATAGTAGGAGGGACAGTGGACGGCATGTGGCGTGGGATAGAAGTCTGTGAATTGGCCCACGCCTAATTACGCTTATTAATAGCATGAACAGAATTGAAAAAAGTCATAGCCCAAGCCAACCAACCTTGCAGAAAGGGGTTAGGAGTGAGAGAGCGCGTATTATCGAGAGGTACCCCCTCAATTTTGCGCACTCTCTTATCCGAACAGCCTTGCGTTGGTATAGAATCATGTGGAATGTATGCGCGTTGATGTTTCACTGGATGTTCTTGTTCACTTTGTGTGTGAAATGTTGATCTCCACGCGCCGACGGGAAAAGTCTCCGTACAGGAGACGAGCGATGTCTGTATACAAGTAGCACCCGCTAACAATCCTACCGTAATCAGTCTTACCACGACGCTAGAGTATACTGTATCCATGTCCGTGTCCGTTGCCTGTATTCGTATATCGATCGATCGAGTCCGTATTATATGTAATGGTGATAAAGCATGTTGCCCGTGTCCTCTGTGTTCGTGTAATCGCATCCTGAATGCGGGGAGGTGGAGGAATGGTAATAGACACTGCACTGAGTGTAAGAAAACATTGAGAAGCGAGAGAAAGATTTCCCAAACTTGGAGCCACCAACATTATTGTTCTCGGCCACATTTGTTTACCTGTGTGTTGGGTAGAGCACCAAGTAAAATTGTTACAATCCCTGGTTCGCAACATCAGTCTACGTGTGAATGTGGATATTGTTTGAATCACAATTCTCACTATCTCGATAATGAAAGTCATGATTACCGTAACCTCTCTTCAGGGACTCTGAATACAGTGCGGACGAGTTGTCGGAGGGAGGAGTGCAGCAGCAGGGCGACCCGAGGGTCGACGCATTCCAGCCCGCGGCAGATGTCAGGTTCATACCGGTGAGTTTATATTCGAAGAAGAGAAAGATTACAAAAAGCTAGCATGAATTGACCAATTGTTTCTAGTGCGCAAAATACATGCTAAGTATCTATTGGCAATTAAGCAATTTACGAATTTTATCCAAACTGTGAAACTGAAATGTGACCGGAATGATCAATTGGTGGTCAAGACCATCACAGTCTGATGCAGAGCTCGGTTTTGTTGAAAGAATGTGAACTCAGTCGGACGAATATAAAAATAAAATAAATTAGAATAATTTTAATAAATATGAAAAATGCAGGCGGATCAGGCAGCTCCGATCTCCCATCGTAATAGTGAGAGACAGAGTGGAGAGAGCGACGACTTTGTCAAGGTATGTTACACGCATATCCTAAATATACCTACAAAAAACGATTGCTATTATGAAGAGCATTATTAGTATGTAAGTCAAATTATGAATTATATAATTACTGTATTCAGATCACTCCTCCTTCCCACTCTGGCGCGCCTTCTCCCTCGCCTTTCCCTAAAGGAATGTCGCCATCTGAGGTGTGTCATAATTCTCAAGCAGTTATTTTCTCAATTAAACGAATTTTTGCTAAATCGGATGGAATTGAACTACATTCAGCTTTTTTGGCATTGCCATTCTTTCTTTTCGATATTGCGTTCGTAACCATAAAAATTATGTCAATTTCTAATCAATAATTCTTCAGGAGGAGCAACTGCGTCGTCTAGTAGACGAATACGATGTGATCGGCGACGGCGCCACTTCGACACTCAAGAAAGACGCCTCTGCCCCTGCAGCACTTTCGGAAATTTCTGAAACCGCTGCGCCAGCTGCAGCTGCTGCAGCCCCGCCCCTGCCCTCGCCGACCACTGCAGCCATACTGCAAGAGTACGAACTGCCCTCGCCCGGGTCCGGTACCGGTGCCGGACCAGACTACCACCAACAATTCTCGATCGGACTCGGTTCCGACCCGAGAAAGCCGGGCAGCCCGCTGTCCACCTACGAGGACTCGCCGCTTGCTGCAGCTGCTGCAGAAGAGGCCTTGCTGCAGCCACTGCAGCAACACTCTCACCAACAGCAGCATCACGAGCTGCAGCAGCAGAAGTTGCAGCGACCCGGCGCCAAGATCTCGGCTGAAGAGCAGGCACAGCTGGATAAGGTAGTGTTACGCTAAGAGCACTTTTCAGTTTTCGGTGAAATCATTGTAAGAGAAAGCGAATTTTATGTGTTTGTGTGCAATTTGTATATCTTTTCACGACCCATTTGTTATGTAAGATTTCTCCTTATCAAAACAAAAATGAAAAAAAATGATATATTTCAGCTTGCGTTCTTGTAGAGCGAAATGATTAGTGATTTGCTCTGCTTGGCTTCGTTATAATTAAAAAAACTGATTTAATGAAAATATCATAATGTATATTTGTATTTGCAGGTGCTACAGGACTTTGAGATCACTCCGACAGCGAAGGAGTCTCACACTCCTCACACTCCCCCGCAGACACCCGAAACAAGTCTGAGAGATCCATTCGGACGACCCGTTCAGGTATATTGTTTTTTTAAATCTGAAATAGGAAAGTTTCGTGGCAACAAACAAATCTGGGGAAACTGAGTGCACGAGTGTATTAGGATTACAATATGTTTCAAAAGTATTTGATCTGAAGAGCGGAGGCGAAAGTTACAATAAAAGTACGAACTCCTCTAGTAAAACCAATACTTACTTTTAGCATAACATTTGGTCTCTCTAACTGAAACGAACGACAATTGTGTTATCCGAAATAAAGACGAATTTAAAGGCAAGCCCATTTCCTCAAAGTCTGAAAGTGCAGAAATCAGTGTCGAATGACGTTAGGGAAATGATAGAGTTATTTTTGGTGTTCACTATTTCCTGCGCGCACTATGATAAACAACAGAATAACAAGATGTTCACTTCATTCCGTACACTCTCTCTCGTATTACCGAGAATGTCTGGGAAGAGAATAGAGTAGTAGGAGGGCAACTGATACTATTACTGGTCAACAGACTACGCGCGTATCCGGACATTGACCGTGACCTTTACGAATTGTTCCCCTTATTATACTCTTTATTCACGATGTTACACAACTACCCATGAATAAATCTTCGTACAACACTTAGATTTCATTCGTACAACGATTTTAAAATAATTTAGGGATTTAATTATTTATTATATCAAAATACACTCATTTGTCGATACGCTGGTATGTCTTGTAAAAACTGTTCATCACTGCAGGGACTTGTGATGCCGTCGCCCGAAGTTCGCATCCTGAGCACCGGAGATCCCCAGAGTGAGTTGACCTTTCGCACGTTTCCGTTTCTTCATAAAATTAATTTGAATATATCAACATAGAGCGATGAGTAATGGAAAACATTTTGATCTTCACTGATTTTGATAGATTACGATAAATTCGCCTGGAACGTGCTTTTGTAAAATAAAAAAAAGAAAAACAAAGACAAATAAAAAAGTTTTTGTCAGGTCCAACAACCGCAATCACTCTCCCTATCGCCCCTCGCAAGTCGATTCCCGATCTGAAGGAACACTTCCCCGGTCTTCCAACCAAGGCATCCATTGAAGTAGTTGACCCATCTGTAGCGCAGCTGCCAAGAGGTACGTACCATGTCGACATGCTGTCCTGGCGAATTCAAATTGAGTCAGACGATCGAAATGGTGGGGATTCATTTGGGCAAGTTTTAAAAAAACAGTTAAAATATCTTATTTTTAAAATATTTTGTTATTATTTAATATTTTATTAAATGATACTTATTATTTATAATATACATTTATAAAAATATTTTCTAAAATATTGAAGTGAACTAGAATCTCGTTTCCTCTCCAGACGTCGTCCTTCCTTCCGATCTCGAGGATGTCCTCGCTTCTCTTGTCAACGTCGACTCGACGCAGCTCTTCCTGCCGTCGGAGCAGCCCGTGCAGCCGCCCGCCGACTTGCGGCAGGCTGCAGATGAGGCTGCAGCAGCTGCAGCAAGAGACGCTGCTGCTGCAGCAACCTTCGCCCAGTACGAGACGCCCATCCTGTCTGGACCCACGCCAGAACCCATCAAGCAGGTACGAATATTAAATTCTTTCAGAAACAACGTTATTTGAATAAAAGTTATTCACAGCGCATGAAAAACTCAAAATTCTTCAGGAGACCATGGATTCATTCTACAACGAGCGCGCGCCGATCGAAATCAAGGTTACACCAACAGCCCCTGCAGCTCCTCATCTGCAGCAGCTGCAGCAGGCGAGTCTCGACCTGTCGCAGCCACTGCAGCCACCGATGAGCGCCTTCGACCGACCGGCGGAGGGAGCGAAACATGTAGCGCTCAACGCAGATTTCGTCGTGAAACAGGCTGGAAAAGAGGTGAACTGAAATTTATATTCTTTTTTTACGTCCACAACCAATTTCCTTCTCTTTCATGTGCATTTCTAGACAGTAGTACAAATAAATTGTATCACGTGAACCAAGTTTGGTGTAACTGCCATAATATGTGTAATTTAATAAATGAATACTTTTTTTAAATAAAAAAATATACATTTAAGGATGAGCCATTCACAAGCTTCAACGTCAAGCCGCAGATGATCCCTGCTTTTGATGCTCATGTGCAGGTACCAAAATAAATGCTGTTTGGAATACTCTGTTCATAGTATTTACTCTCTTTCTTTCTATCGTTCCCTCTTTCGGGGGTTTGAGGGGACTGTATAATTAAAATAATTATTTACAAAATTAAGAAAAAGGCGGACGCAGCTGCTGCAGCTACAGTGCGACATGCGGAGCTGCAGCAGGCAGACGCCATCTTCCAGGTTTTTTATTCATTAAAAAATATTTCTATTAGAAGCTGAAGGACAGAAGAAAGTCAGATATTTAGTTAAATCCGGATTGCTAGTTCTTTTGTATCGGTTGTAACCAGGGCTCAGTTTGCTTCATATTTAAGGTGAAACATACGCGAAAATAAACCATCACACTCGCATTCCTAATTCGAATATCAAAAATTTGAAACTCTGATTCAGCATTTTTTTTAATATTGCAAATTCAGGACGCCCTTGACTACATGCACGCGCAGAAGCCGAAGACGGAGACTCAGGTTGGACGATTATTTTATTTTTTCAAATTTATTTAATTATCATTTCATAATTATGATATTACTGTTAAATATCGAGAAACAAAATATTACCATAAAGGTTTTAAAGTAGTAAAATCAAGCCATCGACTGATATTACATTTATAAAATGGTACGATCAAACAAAATGTCAAACTGGGACTTCCTGTGTTTACCGAGACGAGAGAGCACTCAAAAGCGAGAGGGTCGCCAATGTTCCTGTATGGTAAACAACGGAAGTTCGTTATTCGGCTTTTTGGCATGATCGTATCATTTTATAAATGTAATAATTAAGGTTTGGTTTCCGATTTTAGGTGCCGCAAGCTACCGGTTTCATCATGGAGGAAGAGATGCTCTCATCGCACGGTTAGTTTCATCAATCGATAAATGACTATTTGAGAAAGTAAGTTTAGAGATTTTAGAGATTCATAGGCAATTTTAAAATAATTGTAATTTATTTTAAATAAACAAATATTCAGGCGAAAATGCGCCTCGCAAATTGGAGAAATCCGCCGAGGGCACGAGCAAATTGATCAAAACTAATGAAGTGAGCGACTATATATTTTATTCTTTTCTGAATATATTAGACCTTCTTTCTCTCACTAGCTCATGAACAAAAAATAAAATTTATTAAAATTTTAATTAATATTTCATTATTATAATTAACAGGTGTTCGATCGTCTCGATCCTCATGACGACCACGATGATATGACGTACGCCCCAGAGATTCAATCGGTGGAGATTCCTCCTGATCAGGTGAGAGGCCTGGTCCATTTTCTCCAATTCTCCAGAAAGGGGTCAGGCGCGAAACAGTGTGGGAAAGTGAGAAGATCTGAAAGATGGTGTCAGTGCATGAGCATTTCCCGAATATTTTATTTTGTCATTTGGGCAACCTTTGAATTGTAGGAGATGAGATTTTTTTCATTTTTAGGAGCAAAGATAACCTAATTATATAATAAGATTATAATTTTATTATTTTTATAATTATAATTTTTATAATAAGATAAATTATAAAAAGTTGTCTTTAGATGAGCGAGACTTCCGAACTTCCTCACGACGACTTGCCTGAAGACGATTTCCCGGCATTCCAGAGTGTGCAAGCGCAGAAACTCGGTGAGAACACACTTTTTAGCCATGTTGCAAAGGGTGCCAGTCCCGGGTCCCGTAAAAGACCAGACCACCCCGTCAGGTCTACCAAGCCTGGTCCAAGTTGGTACTGTCTGGCCCAAGTTACAAGTTAATACCGCATTAAAACATGCTGAAGACGAAACTACCTTTACCTTTTTCAAAGTACAAAGTAATCATATTTTAATTCAGAGGCGGAAATTCGCGCGCAGGAATCGGCCGTGGAAGACATGAAGAGTGCAATGCAACATCGGGTGAGATCATTTGGTTTTTAAAACAAAAAAAACTGAAGAATGCACCATCGATTGAGCCGTGAATGGCCTATGCTTCATAGCTGGAGTGAAACATAGTTGATTGCTGATCACAGATTCTTACTCATAGAACAATGCCCAGCCTATAGCATTTCCAATCTTTTCGCAAACAACATTGATTTGAGATATCGGGAGCAAAGATTTCTAGTAGAGAGGATTCAATCTTGGAAGGAACTTTATTATAAATTGAAAAACTTGACTGATTGAGGCGGCTCTGGCTCAAGCTCCGCACATAATCTCTATGAACAGCCAACATCCTCGATTCCCCTCAACACCGTCCATCTCCAGCGCCCAGGGAAGCAGTCCCAAGGTACGAATAAAGACGAAGATTCATTGAGTTAACATCGGAGATCTTTCAAACATGGTTGGCGACAGAATACCTACGATATTCGCTTCACTCTTTTTTATATTTGTTCGATACCGGCGTCTAGCGCATTGACTGCCCCGTTGGCAGGATAGCTTTATTATTTAAATGAAACTCAGGACACAATTAGTGCACTACATCGAAAGAAGACTTTAGGAGGCGAGAGACACTATTCTTATTTCAGAGACGGCATTGCGAAAAGTTCTCAGCCGACTTGCATCCAAAATTAGTCAATCAACAGAGAGAACAAAATCGAATCCCTTTCAGCAAAGTCATCGTCGCTTTCTCGAGAAACACGAGAAGCTTAAAGTATATTTTTTATTAAAAAACAATTTTATATCGCACTTTCCCCACAGCTCAATTTCCCGACGAACACTCCTAACTCACCACTATAATGACTATTCCTGCAATATAAGCGCACATTTTTTCATTCCGAATAGTGTCTCCACAAGTAGTGTGATGGGGTTCTAACAACCTACCCGCTCGCTCCGGACAGTCTTCCCTTCACTATCCCAATTCCTACCATCTCCCACCAACCCTAGCCCATTCGCAGGCTCTTCGCAAGCAGAGTTCGCTGCTCTCCATTCTCGGCGTCACTTCCACACAGGAAATGCTGCTCAAGATTGACAGTCTCGAGGTTTACACCCCTGCTTTCTAATTAGCATAATAAAAATATTATTTAATTAACCAATCGCTTTCTAAAATACCACACGCGTTGATCTCCCCCGTCTCGGAGCACTAATATTCATCCCGAGAAATTAAAAATCTAGATGTCAATCGATAAGATGTCAATCGATAATTGCAGGCGCTCTCTAACGCGATGCGCAAGGCCGGTCTGGACTCGACCAATGTGATCTTTGGTGAGCTTTTACCGGAGGTGAACCGGAAGTGAACTACCGAATTCAGGGATCGACTACACGGCCTCGAACAAGTACCAGGGCGAGGAGTCGTTCGGAGGCCATTCATTGCACACAATTCATCCCAATTTGAAGAACCCCTACCAGCAGGTGGACTTACATAATCCATTTTAATAACCGAAAAGTTGAATGAAATCAGTAAAGAAATGAACGGTTTCAGAAATTACGTTATTTGTGAGGGGATAAAAAATGTATGACTTTCTTTCACGGCTTAATGGTTGCCTCTACATGAAAAAAAACGAGAGAGTGTGGCATAACCGCTTCGCTTTTCGAAAATCGATCCAGATCAATACCGATAATAATCATTGGGTTCAATCTCAAAGCACTCTATACGAAATTGCAAACTTAAAATCTCCCTGCTGCAACTCAAATCCCGCAGGTGATCACTATTCTCGGTCGAACTCTCGCTCCCTTCACAACCACTGGAGACATTCCCGTATTTGGATTTGGAGATGCGAGAACGAGCGATTGGAGTGTTTTCTCATTGAAGAACCCGCATTGCACGTCCCTAGAGGAGGTTCTCAAGTAAGCACAGGAAATACTCGCTTATAATTTATAAAATCTATTTATGTATTGTTTACTATTTTTATCCACGGTATCAGGATGAATTATTTTTAAAGATGTGTCATATGGAAATTTCAGACGCTGCAGTTCGTTTCTAATGCTGAAAAAATATTATTTTTTTCAATTTTGTTCATTTTTCAAATACTCTCCTTTGCAGGACATACAACGAGGTGACTCCGACAGTGGAATTGTCCGGTCCAACCAACTTCTCCCCGTTGATCTACCAGGCAATCGAGATCTGCCAGAGGACACGCGAGGTTCGATTATCGATCCATTTCATGTTTTTATTAAATTTCTGACAATTCATCTCGTCATTAAAGGCATGCGTGTCCCCCACCTTTACGTGCTCTCTCTCTTCTCATTTCTTGACACATTTCAATTTCTAGATGAACCAATATTACTATTAATATTATTATTATTATTAAAATTATTGTTATTATTATTACAGTACCACATCCTGGTGATCATCGCCGACGGTCAAGTGACTAATGAGAAGGCGACGAGACGGGCTATTGTACAGGTCTGTTCATTAATAAATTGTATTATATTACAGATTAAAATTATTTTGTTTTATTATAATATGCTATAAACAGTCACGAGCCATGAATTATTTGTAAAGGCCTCTCTGGAATATTGAAAGAACTGTGAAACCGAACCGAACGCAAACATTACCACCGAAGGATATTTTGATCAAGATCTCGTCTTTAATCTCTGTTTTTTTCTATACAGCCAAATAAACCACATGAAACCCTGAAATAATAAATTCTTATAAACAATAAATATATCCTCCATTACAGGCATGTCAATATCCTCTGTCTATCATTGTCGTTGGAGTTGGAGACGGGCCGTGGGATATGATGAGGGTCAGAATTAGTTTTAGTTTTAGTTTAATAGTCGTTTATCAAGAGGGGTGTTCGTGTTCACAGGGGAATCGAATGGGACCTCTGACGACGTTGAAATGGCTCATTATCTTCGGTTGAATTTCGTCCGAAGATAATGAGGATCCTGAAGATGAAGATAAGATAATGAGGATAAGGAGTTGATTTGATCCTCAGTATCAGTACTCTCGTTGGTCAGAATTGTTGCACAGAAAACAATCAAAAAAGATAGTTACGATAATTATGGCCGAGTGTCTATATTAATTGCAAAATTTTCATAGCTTGTGCCATATCATGATAGTTTGAAACTAACATTTTGATTTATGTATCTGTGTGCTCAACCCACCTGTTTTCCACGCGTTTCCCACTTTCACCGGCTTGATAAATACCATCAGCCAAAAATGCCTGAAATATTAAACCAGCTATTTTTGTCAGGTCTTCGACGAATCTCTTCCTAAGCGACCATGGGACAATTTCCACTTTGTCGAATTCCACGAGGTTCTCAAACGGGCGTCTGGAGCGGCTGATGGAGATGTTAAGGTTAGATATCACGCCTCTCACCTAAGGGTCGGACTGGGTTTGGCACAGGATCAAATATTGAAGTATGGGTTTTCTATGTTTTCGGATAGGTATAGGCCCAACTAAGATACCTGAGAGTTATTACGACCTGAGTTTCATTCTCCGCTCAGTAGCTGCATACATTAGATGGAGCTTGCAATCTTTGAGGCACTTTTTCGATATTTAAACGACGTTTCTGTGAAAACTTTTGGCTTGGAGCTACTATTATTTTTCATTGTTCTTTCTACTTATGTTGTTTATTTTACAATTTGTAACCTGATTTGCATAAAAACTTTCATGAAATGCAGAAATGCCATAAGGAAAGCAGAAGAAATAAAGTCACAGGAGTCTTTACGAGGTGAATACGATCAAAATGATATATTTATGCTCCCCCAACTCGGGAGCTGGGTATGTTTTTCACATGAAAAACTTATTTTAGCACTCATTTTCAACATTATACATCTCACAGACAAAGGGAATCACCGCACCTTTCGACCGCTCAGTGAGAAATGGCCCGCTCTCCCAATCATTTTGCGCCACTCTAGACTTGATTCTCATTGTCTGTGAGGTGCCTAATGATCAAAAGGGTGCTAATAAAAGTATTTCATATGAAAAACATACCCAGCTCCCGAGTTGGGGGAGCATAAATATATCATTTTGATCCTACTGACCTTGCACAGACTCCTGTGGCTTTATTTCTTCTGCTTTCCTTGTGGTTTTGCTGTAGTTAATGTAACATTGTTTTTATGCAAATTAGGTTAAATTTTCTAAAAATAAACTACACTGGTAGAAAGAACAATGAAAAATAATGTTAGCTCCAAGCCAAAAGTTTTCACAGAAACGTCGTTTAAATATCGAAAAAGTGCCTCAAAGATTGCAAGCTCCATCTAATTTATGCAGCTACTGAGCGGAGAATGAAATTCAGGTCGTCATAACTCTCAGGGATCTTAGTTGGACCCATTGCTATCCGAAGGCAACAAAAACACCAACACTAAAATCTTTATCAATGCGGCAAAACTGCCACTTTGAGCCGACCCTTAGGTGAGAGGCGTGATATTACTGAATATTCACTTTTTTTATAAATATTATAAATATATGTTGATTTTAATGTATTAGTACGAGCATCGTGTCAACAGGCGGTGAAAATATTCACATATGCACTCTACTACGTATTGGGTTCAAAATCATTGGTTTTGATCACGCGAAAACAATAACGACTATCGTAAACTGAAACGAGTCTCATCTAAATTGCAGGTTGCAATTCAATCTCTTCTCGAGATTCCCGATCAATATCGATGCGTGTGCAATCTCGGGCTGCTCAAGGGTCGATCGCCCTCCCTCACGCATAAAAAACTCATGGCTGATTAAAAGTCTATAGTAATCGTGAAACCTCAGATCGCCAGGTGTAGCAAACATTGTTCAGGAGCAGCGACTAGAGGTATTATTCTTTCACAACCAGCCCCCAAAAGTCATTCCATCTTTATTGTTCACGAATTCGCTCTCGGTGACTGCACATCTATTTTTATTGCATAGTCTTTTGAGTGATGAATTCACCGTTCGAGTGCCCATAATTACCGTAGTCTTTTGTAATTACCGTAGTCTCTTGCAGTAGTCGTAACATGATTAGTTAGTCACTCTGGCCACCGTTTACATGTTTTGTGTAAGGAGGAAAGGCTCTTACAAGAGATAAATCTTGAAAAAATACAAAAGTTTCTTTTCTATTAATATTGACAATCAATTTACAATACACCATATGCGCGAAATACTTTAAAATGTCAGTCAATGTACCGATCGATAACCTGAATATCCTGAATAAGCTTATTGTGCTTGAAACGGAACCACAACGCGGGCAATCGACATTCCGATGTTGGGTTAAAATATAATCAAAGTATCCGCTGAGATCTCATGCTGCGCAAATTTCATGGGGTGCAAGGTGCAAAATAGTTTTATGTACCCTTTCATAACTTTCTTCCTAGTGAATCTACAACTTCCAAACTTGATACAGGGATTGCGAGCAACGTTTGGAACATTTTCCTTTTTGAATGGAGAGATTTCGTTCAGTATGAGCTGAGTTACACGAGTTTTCCACCTTCAGAGGGTGGAATTCCACCCATGAAATTTGCGCAGCATCAATGACATCGCACTTTCTGGACGTTATGGATCGCATGGTATAGTATAGGACTTGAGAGTACTGTTCTTCAACTCGACGACGATAGGGCCGGAGGAGATCCGATCGTCTTGTTCGGGATGACTTCCACGGGTCGAACGCGTCGGATGTATATATATATATTTATGCGTGTTCAATGGAAACGCGGTTACAATTAGAAAGAGAAAACGAAAAACGAATACAGCATCACAGAGTGAGATCATGAAAGGTCGGGGGATGTTGGTGTGGGCAACGCCTCAAACTTGAGTGTTAATTCCCCGTACGTACGTGCGACACGCGATAATAATAAAATAGCACGGGATATAATAATAATAGAAAAAAATAATGGGCTTGAACGATTAGAAAAAAAAGAAAAAGAAAAATACGAAATTTCTGAGAAATGATTGCGACCCTGAGGATTACGATAGATTTTCCGCGCGAGAGTCCGGTCCGACCGAACTGCAAGCTATGGTAATTGACTCGGGCCAAACTTTTGTTCTTTTTTGTTTATTTCCGTGATCATTAAGTGATTATTGAGATTTTTTAATTGAGAGAGCATCAAAAGTCGCTACACATTTCATGATCGCCTATTGGGCCATGCTCACGTAGAATACAGGGCTAACCTCAATAAATTAACACATTATCTCAACCCGGTGAGTCATTCCGTTGTTTTCTAGCAGTGCACCCTTCCCATTGTCCCTCACATATCTGTCATCTCTCTCTCTCCCCTTCTCTATCCCTCATTCCTCAAGTCTTCAAGGTCGCTCGCCAGTTCTCAGAAGGGACGCCTTCCTTCCCCCTCTTTCTCCCGCCTGTTCGAATTGTGTGTTTGCACATTTGGATTGACCCTTTTCATGCGTATTTCGTTTCTCTCTCTCTTTCTCTCTCGCTCAATCTCTCTCTCCTCTCTGCCGATCATAAGCTCGTTAGCTTCTTTCTCCAACCCCCGCATAACTCTCGAATCATCTTCCGGTTTTGTTCGGTTCATGAACGGTCGGCCCACGTCACTCCCGATTACTCATATACCTATAGGTACCCAAGAGTATTCATTGTGCCAGTAACCGTCTCTCTCTCCCGTGGTTCAGTCCCCTCCGCCAAATACTTGTAACACGATAATTACGGTGGCCGTACTGCTTCCGAGTCTCTCTCTCTCTGCCCAAATCGAGAGTGTACCTGCCTACCAGTCTCTTTCTCTCTCTCTCTCTCTCTCTCTCTCTCCCTTCTATGCACATCATTCATACCTCTGGTGACAGCATTGCGTGACTCAGTGTCAGATGAGAGGTCAAATGAGGTGGGCGACGACACGAAAGGTAGATCAAATAGATACCATTACATGATGAGTCGGAATGAGTCAGAATGCCATCTTTAGCGCGTAAAGAAGATCAAACAGATGTCACTCACCCTGTCACGGACCTTATCGGCATTACGTTCATGCCCTCGAATGTACGAGGGATCTCAGCATTGACTATGCATACTTAATATAGGGTAATGCCTGTAAGTATGAGTTGCCACAGAGACAGATGATAGCTCATTATGAAACGATCGCTCCTTTTAGAGAACTATTGCAGGGAAACTTTGCGTTATGTATTCCATTTATTCGCTTTATGATCAATGTACTTCGGCGGTATCAAACTGCTCACTCCATGGATTCCTCCACTGATCATTGGCATGCCTAAAAGCATCTCTCTTCATCAGCCCGGCAGTGTGTGACTAACTGGTTCGGTACTCTCCTCTCTTTCTTCCTCCCACTTATGAGACAGGGAGAGAGAGAGAGAGAGAGTCTGTTCCTGTAGGAAAAGGCCTCAAACACCCATTGCCGTCCATTCAAGTGCCACCTAACGGACGTCAAAATACTTGTGTTCCTTGACTTGTTCCCTCCTTCCGCCACTTCCTGATCTTGCGTGACTAGACTCTGAAAAGAACAGCAGTTCAACTATCTGAATACGTTTGGTAATCAAATAAAAGTTTTATATTTTTTTATTGCCACTATTCTTTGTGAACAGAGGAGAGCAAGCAAATCCATTCTAAAGGTCCGTCAACACTCTAAAAAGGCGCCAGAAGTTAGAGAGCGTGTGAAATTAAATTTATTTCTCAGTAATTTTCTCGCTCCATACCCCTTTCTGTAGGGGTTTGCAATCATGCGAGATGAGATATCTAGCAAATTCCTTGTAGATAACAATCGTAGAATTGAATTCTCGAGAAGCAAGCGGGTCGATGACCCTTGTGATGGAGATTTGAAACCGAGATTTCGCACTAATTCGAATTGGCTCATTCCAACTATTTCCGTGGTTCTGACTGTTTCTTGCCTCCGTCTTCATTGCTACTCTTATTGGCTGAAACGGCTTGAAAATTAATTAAGCAGTTTGTCTGAGAATAGCAACTGCTAAACTAATAATATTCTTCTCGAATTCTTGTTGAGATTGAGAATTGAGATTTTGCTCATTCGAATCGGCTCATGCCCGCGGTTTCTGTGCTTCTGATTGAATACTAGATTTCTTTTTAAATAGAGACCGAATCTATTAATACCGCACTGTTTCTCTTGCTCATAGCCTGTTCTATTTTTTCTCATCGGGAAAAACTCTCCACCCATTGTCCGAAACCGCTTGAAAATTAGTTATATACTTTGTCTGAAACCTAACTGCTCTTCAGTAAAAGCGCGAGTCATTCTTGCTCTTTCCTGAACTTTCTCTCTCTCCTCCTCCTTCTTCTCCCTCTTTCCTTCTCTTTCCGATCGACCTCCTCCTGGGGGTCCAGTAATTGGTCACCTGTCACATTGTGTGGGGCGGTGGAGAGAGAGAGAGAGAGAGAGAGAGAGAGAGCTGGTAGGAAGAAATGAGAAAGAGTGCACCGTCTGACCTAGAGCCGTCTTGTATAACTTTATTAGTCTGTCCAGTCCGCTTTTCATCAATTCTAATGGATATATATTACGGTTTTAAAGCAATTTAAAAATAACAGGAAGGCTTTTTTCTCCCGCTGTTCACCAACGTGACTCTGTCTCTTAAGCATGATCTCTCCCAATTTGACAACTACGCATAATTTTTATTTGTGTTTTATCGTCCGAGCTTTGAAGACAATATCGCTGACTACCCTTTGAAATTTCTAATGAACAATATCTGAAACGTATCGTTTTCTGCAAGTCTTGATAAGTCTTGTACAGTTTTATTGGATCAGTGTTCTCAATTCGCGGCTTCAATTCGGTCTTTCCATTGCCAACTACTTCGCTTCCTAGATAATCATTTTTTTAAATTGATTTTCGTAAGTACATAAAGTTGTAAATGTCTTTCTTCGTTGAGTTTTCGACTCTTTATAGCAATTATAAATGAACAATCGTATCGTTTTCCGCCCAGTCTCATTCCTCGTTAGAGAGACTAACGGGACGGCCACGAAGTAGTGCGAGCAGTCTCTCTCTCTTACCGGTTCTCGAATGATGACTTGTTTTGCGATGCGTGCCTCTCTCTCTCTCTCCCCCCCCTCTCTCTCGCGGTCCCCGTTTTGCTCGCCCAGTTCAACTGAGGTGAACGACCGCAAGTTCGTTACCTTCCCTCAAACGGTGCGTGTCCTAATTCAGTCGGAACCCCCGAACTTAATTTCATACCCCGTGATAGAGTGTGCAAGAGTGAGTCATTTCCACACTCTCGACCTTTTTCTGACCAGTCCTGACCACCTCTTACCGGGCTACCTTCCTGTAGGCCCATTTGCCTTGATGCCGGTTCGTATCATAATATTTGTATTTTATCATCATAGTTCAGTTTGTAGCAGATCTTGAAAAGAAAATTTTCCATTATCCTTTAATCTTTACCTATCCCGCCTCCGATCCCTTTCCAGATGTTTCCAATCATGCGCTTCCCGACGTGCCATAATTCAGTCCCAATACCTGAACTGCTAGTTCTTTGATTATTTAAAGAAGGTCTTCCGGAATTTATGCTGACCACCACTGGTACATACTTTTCCGTGTTTTCAAAACTAAATTGCTCTGTATCTGTATCGCCATTAAGGATCAATATGTATCCGTATCTCTATTGACAGTTTCTGCATCTCTCATCTCTTGCTCTCTCTCTCTCTCTCCTCCCTCACCTCTGAACCCTCTCTATTTGACCAAACTCTCATTGCGCACTCTCTTCTCCTCAGGCCGCTAGTGCAACATCGGCCAGTTGACCAACAGCGAACCATAAGGAGTTCGGCCGATTTTAGGCACTTACTTAGCAACGTTTTAGTGGCTAAATAGCTTTAATGCTCCTACATCATGTGTCCGATTCATGTTTCATTTACCCCATCTCATTGTAAAACGCAACTCCTTCAAAACTAACAACGAGTCCTACGGACATTAGCGACCTTTGCCAATTACTTAGTGATTTCTTTTACGCGTTGAAACTACTAAATAACGTAAATGCTCGTAAATCACCCGCCTGATTCACGTTTCAACTCAATCATCTAAGCCCATTTTCATCCGATTCGATTCATTGACTCATCGTTCCAGTTTTCGTTCTCTTACGTGAAAATGGGTATTGGAAATGATTACTCATCCACCGTCTCAAAAGAAGGCATTCTCGAATTTTATGTTTACTCAGAGAGAAAAGAAGAGAGAGATAGAGAGAGAGGGCGGGCTATCAAATCTCCTCCACCCCCTTCCCACTTTTGATGTGTTTCTCTTTTCTTGATACGCGCCAGGTCATGCACAATTCGCTGAAAGTTTTATTTGAAGGTTTTAGGACCTTCAAATATTTTTATCTCTTTCACTCTAAAATACAAAAAAGTAGAGTATTTTTTGTAATGTATTATAAACAAACTTTAATTTCTCTACAACTTTAATTTCTCTACAATTTGTACTTCCCTCACTTCCCTTCTTGTTCGATCTCTCTCAATCCAATTCAGCCCCTCTTCTTCTTTCTCGGATCTCGACCTTCGCATACTATTCACAGTCACAATGGGGCGAGTAGTAGAGAGTAGTCGAGAGAGAGAGTGAGAGAGAGAGAGAGAGAGAGAGAGAGAGAGCGAGAGTTACACGGGTGTCAAGAGTCTCTACCGGGTCCGATTCGTTGCGTACTCTCGCCAAATTATTAATTTTATTAAAAACTAAATGTCATCTACAATTGCAGTATTAATTTTAAATCGGGATCTGGAGAAGATAAATGATTTTCGAAACTCATCTGCTAACAGAGCGCCAATCCTTTGATAAAGTGAATAATAGAATTTAAAATTGTCCTTCTCGTGTTTTTCTTAAACCTGTGACAGTTTTGATATTTTAGGTTACTAATCGTAATCCTTGTATTAGCTGCTCATGTAAACTTTTTTATTTCATAATAATTCTCATTCACGCTCTAATTTACTGTTCTGCGACGATTCGAAAGTCCTCGAGTTCAGAGAAGTCCCGCTTCTCTTCTCAATTGATAATTGTCTCTCTCTCTTCTCTCTCTCTCTCTCTCTCTTCTCTCTTCTCTCTCTCTCCTCTGTTCCGGTCCATGTTTATGACCTCAATGGTAGTCGGAGCGTGTGACAGCTCATGAAGAGATTATGACAAGGGTCTACCAGTAATCTTCTCTCTTTTGATACGCGTACTGACCCCTGACTCTAGTCCATTTCATTGAACTATTATTATATTCGCACTGAGTAAAACATGGCATTAGCCATATGTGCATACTTTCAATCGCTTGCAAAATAACCTGTAAGATTCTTGTTCCATCGCTACTATAGGAGAAGGCGTTGAAAGGAAAAAGTCTACAAATAATCGTCTCTCTTTTGATACACGCACTGACCCTTGTAGCCAATTGAATTCTATCGCATTATGGATGCGCTGACCAAAACATACAACGCTTTAGGCAGTTTTGACCACTAGAAATATTCTGGTTCGAATGGTGCTCTTTGAAATGAAAAGAGTCTACTGGAAAGCTCTGCTCTTGCTCTTTCGGCATTGATTTTAGTGGTCAATGGGATTGCATTACACATGATTCCAGACCTACAGACCAGGGTTAGAGCGAGAGAGTGTACTAAAGTGAGAGAGTCCCTCTCGATTTCACACGCTCTCTCACTCTAAAGGCCTTTCTGGAAGGTTGACCGGTCTGTGGAATGATGTGATTATTATATGCGTACTGGCCAAAACATCCTAATGCTACAAAGCATTAGGTTGCCTATCACACAGATAGAACAATGTCTTCTATCTTCTTCTCTCCTCCCATCTATCCATTATAGATTTTTAAAAAACATTATTGCATTATGTAAAACACAAAATACATTTCCGTGTACGGTGGCTATCGGTAAGACATTTTTCTTAGTGTGAAGCCATTTGTTTCGCGAATTTTTTGATCGCTCATCGAAATTGCCTGCCTGATTGCTGTTTCACCACTGCTATAGGAGACCGCGTGAAACGGCATTCCACTGAATATTCGACCGAGAATATAAAACTTTAGAAAGAACGAGTGCGCAAAACCGAGAGCGGCTCTGTCGCTTGTGCACAGTCCCCCTTTTTTGTAGCTTTGGAATAATGTGAAAACATGGACCTAGCAATAATCACTTTATAGTCGCCTCTAAAACCACCTGCAAGATTCTCGTTTCATCGCTACTATAGGATAACAAACGTCTCTCTTTGAAAAGAAGATACAGTAGATCTCTCTCTCTCTCTCTCTCTCTCGGGGCTCCGATTGAATATCTCCCTCGATTGCATCATCACTTGCCCCATTTTTCCTCCCTGTTTACCCGTGTATTTCATTCATTCTCAGTTTGCATGGATCGACGGACACTCATACGCGTGTATGTACTGTTTGTGTCGAGAGACTTCCGCGTCTCCCGAGAGAGAGAGAGAGAGAGAGAGAGAGACTCGATCAGGACGTTGCGAATCCCCCTCAACACCTATCGAATGTCTCACGATCAAGTTATCGAGTCTCTCTCTCAATCTGCAATGTGTGAAAGTGGAAAAGGAAATGTTCTTTCGTTCCGGTGATGCCTAGATTTTTGGTGCCAAATTAGGGAACAGTCGGAAGGTCTGGTTTTTTTTCCAGTTCGGATCAACGTATGGTCTGTATTTCCAACCTGAAATCATGCACGTATTCACGGAAAAAATATTATATAAAAGCAAAAAATAAAATATTCTAATAAAAAGATTTCGAAAGCGACTCCAACTTTAATTATTTTGCAAACAATCTTAACTGGCCGTTTGACTCAAAAATTCGTAAAATGATAGAAATGAGCAGGGATAATTTAATTCATGCTCAAGCAAGCACGTGTTGAAGTAGGTTTCAGTGATTCGCGTAGTTGGAGCGAAGTGCAAGAGAAGCGCTGTGTAGAAGTCACATTTAAAAAAAATATTTTTGACGTCTCGCTTTTTTCACCGTTTTCTCCAATATCGCCTGTAAATCCCGTGATTCCCTGAGGTTATTTTGTTCCGCTCTCTCTCTCTCTCTCTCTCTCTCAATCGACTCACGACCTCTCAATGGTAATGCGCGCCCGTTTCATTCCATTCCTCTATCCCATTTCTTGCACTCCCTTACAAAAGGTCGCGTTAAAGGATCTCTCTCTCTCTCTCTCTCTTCCTCCCTCTTCTTCTTCCCGAGTATTACAGAGCTTTCACTGTTACGGTTTAGTAGCTCATGTGATTTTAAGTGAGTATTTCTTTCATGACAGGTCAAGTAGTGGTCGAGAGCATTAAACATTACTCATTCCTAATATCGCTGTTCAAACATCTTCATTAGATAGGTGTTGAACTACAACACAATGTTCGGATTGTCAGGGAAGCGTCCACATAGTGTGTTTCCCTAATTGGGAAAAGGCGCCAATTTCCCACGCTCTCTCACTTTCCACTAGTAGTCTACCCTATAGGTGAGCAACTAGTGGAAAACGAGAGAGTATGGGAATGTGAGAGAGCCACTGGTACTACTACTGGTGGGCGAAAACCAGAGATCGTTTGCCTTACATTCCTTGAGGCACCAGAACATTGTGACAAGCAATCGATTCTAAGTATTTTAGAAAAAAAACATTTCACGCCTCTTTCTTTTCTAAGATATCGGAGCTGCTCTTTTTTGCCTCAATTATGTTCACAATTTTCGGTTCTTCTTTTCGGTTAGTAAGCTTTTCTCAGAGAATAAATTCTTCAAAAGAGCCGAGGGGCGAAGAATCCAAGTTCCATCTCATGTTCTGCGCTTTTTCTCCCATATTCTCTCGCTTGCGCGACGATTTGCCCTTGCCCCCGAATCGTTCCCTATCCTTCTTCTTATCCCTCTCTCTCTCTCTCTCTCTCTCTCTCTCTCTCTCTCCCTCTCCCTCTCTCTCTCGCATATCCCCGTCCGTTTTTTCAAGAGCCGCGCAATTTTCGCCGTCTGTGGATTTCGCGCGCGCTTTTCGGCCGTCGTTCACCATTCTTTGCTCACCCAATCGAGTGGTCATCTGAGAGAGAGAGAGGGGGGGGAGAGAGCGATCCTCTAAGAAGAAGCTAACTGACCTGAGGACATTTCACCTCTTTCCCTACAATCGCCGGTATCGGTTTCACCCTCTCGTTTCTATTGTTTTCACTCTTTTTCTCGAGAGGTGGTCGAAACCGCGCTAACCTTTGATCAGCGGATATCGAAAGTGCTACGTTCAACATTTCCAGTCCGATCACCGTTGATTCTAGAAATGCAACTGTTAACTTTATGACTAGGCAACGTTCAAGGGATAATCGTAAATCATAAAATGAGCTTTTCAAGGAAATAATAAATAACACTAGTAAGGCCGCAAATAAAGCTTTAAGCGGCTAGTTGAATCTTCCCAAAGTTTACTCACGTGGTAACCAATTAAGGCTAACTAAATAACTAATCAGTAACTGATTAGTCGGGGAAAAGGCAGAACCAGTCACTGCCCCCTCATCATTCTCTCTCTCCAGCTATGTACACACACATTCACTTTCCACTGATGGTCAGCAGCCTACAATCCGACTCATCCCGGTGCGGCTTAGCGCAGTCTCTCTCTCTCTCTCTCTCTCTCTCTCTCTCGCTCTCTCTCCACTCTCGATGGGCTAATCGCAAGAGGAATGCTGAATTCGCGCCCGCCGCCGCGCTATTTTCACCTGCCTCTCTCTCGTGAATTTGCACGGCGAAAACTAGTTGACTACTTTTTCTACTTTGATCAGGGAGAAGTTGTGACGGCATGGTGCAATAGTTGCGTGCAGAAAAGACCCAGGCCTACTGGGGAATACGGGATGGTGCCTGCATATCACATGGTACCGAACCTACAGAAGGGTAATACGTTTCAAAATGAAACTGAGAGAGACCCTCTCGATCTCGACCTCTGCCAAGCCCTTCTATAAGACACACTCTTAATTCCGACTTACATTTTCATTCTAATTAATTTTTTTCGTGAAGATTTGAATTCGAATCCCGGATTTTGATTACTCGACTCTACCATACCCAGTGCATGATTCTGCTAACTGAACCGTGATACAGTATCCGGTTCGTAATAACTCCTATGCAACATGGGCTTTGCTCTCATCCAAGGGAGTACATTGGTTTCTCTCTCTCTCTCTCTCCATCTGACCTCCATTATCCATATTAAATGTTCGTTTCACTCTCTCTCTCTCTCATCTCACAATCGTTGTAAAAGGGAGTGAGAGGGTAAAGCCGCGCGAGTGATGCTCTTTGCTTACTAAACCGGATATATATGTGATATTCCTCCCCTCACTGAGTTGCCGCCGTTCCTACCACGATTTTACCCACCATCGATTACTGTAGATTTAGTGATTTATCGATTGTCACTCTGCCATTTGATCCTCTCTTGGTCTTTGAAAACTGCGGCATTACTTATCCGATTACAAAACTATCTGCAACTCTGCCCTTCCCATTCGACTTTTTTTCTGAATTGTGCTGGCTCTCGAGCAAATCCTCTTTCCTTTCGACACCGATCGAATTCTGCGCAGTTCTATACTATTCCCGCATCATTCCAAACCTACAGACTAGGGTGAGTGCGAGAGAGTGTGCAAAAGTGAGAGAGAGTCCCTCTCGATTTCGCACGCTATCTCACTCCAAAGGCCTTTCTGCAACGCTGACCGGCCTGTGGAACGATGTGTTTCGTCGCAAACGTCCCGCCACGCTCATTTGAGTTTCACCGATTGCTTGCAAGCGATGGGCGCATAATAAATATCAGTATTCTCAAATTTCGCACTTAAAAATATCTCTCCTTATTAGTGATCTCTTTCGTTGTTTGATTCCCGCGCGTGAATATTAAGCACTTATCGAAGATACTGTCCGGGCTTCTGTGGCACGTAATCTTGCGTGATCGAGTCGCTATCTATTTTACGGTCACATGCACTACCGTTACATTTACCGAATACAATTTCAGATAAATCAGTGATCTACCGGTATCATCTCTTCACAAATCGACGGGATCGATATTCCCCCTCATCGCTCTCTCTCCAGAATGTGAGTGCGCGAATACGGCGTGTGTTTGTCCCCCATTCGCGGATACTTTCTTTGTTTGGAGAGAGAGAGAGAGAGATCGCTTGATCGGCATACTTGATTCGCACCCCGCGCGAGTGAGATTCTCCATCTAAGAAAATAGAGTCTATCTCTCTCTCTCTCTCTCTCTCTCTCTCTCTTTATTTCTGGAAGAAAATGAAGATTCGCTATGTAGAAGCGATCAAGCGTGATAGAGTGGTGAAAGTAGACAGAAATGATCAGGGGTATAGCAGTGGGCGAGGGGAAATTAAGAACAACAACAAAAAAGTTATTATGTTACGGTTGTGTTTTAAAAAGCCAGCAAAGTGTAGTAAAGGCGTGGGGGAGAGGCGAATAAAAAGATATTAATTAATTAAATTAGTAATAATAATAACAATTTGCAGGCCAGCCGAACAATGCTGTCACCGGTGCACTAAGAAGGTGTACCCGACGGACAAAGTCGGCCCACTCAAGGACGGAACGTTCTTCCACAATGTGGGTTTGAGTTTCATTCGTTGCTCATAAGCTGATGGGATTGAAATAAATTGTTACGGTGGATTTTTACGAGATAGAAAAATAAGGGAAAAGAACTGAAATGGACTTCATGCGTTTTAGTGTATAGCTGACAGATTCAGAGCATATTGGTTGCAATTTAAATGGGGATTTAGTGAGGTAAAGCTTAGATTGCGACACTAATCCATCTTCCACAATGTTAATTTGAGTTTCACGCATTGCTAGTAAGGAGGAGTGAATTGAACAAAATCAGTACGAACCACTCCAGGTCCCAAAAAACCAAAAAAAATTACGAATAACCAACTACGATAGACTTGCATCAGATTGTGACTAATCACTTCTTAGCATTTTTGTTGCAATTGAATTGAGGACCTGGATGGGCACCCTGTGATAAGGATAAGGGTGTACCAAATGAGGATTAGACGAGTTTTCGAGAAAAACGTCTGGATGATTCAATCCTTTGGGTACGGTGACACCATCCCGTTCACCCGGGGTCTCTTGATAGGGCTTGTAAAGCCGTGAGGGACTCTCTCAATTTTACACACTCTCTCACCCAAAAAAAAAACTCATTCTACCTCGTCAATGTTGAATATCTCTGCAGGGTTGCTTCAAGTGCTACATCTGCGGCACTCGACTCGCCCTGAAGACTTACTGCAACAACAGGAACAATATCGATGATAAGGTAAACATATTAAAATATTTATTTTTTTACAAATATTGGACACTATAATATTGAATTTTTCTCCTAAAATATTTCACTGAAAAATTTTTGCAAATATTTAATATAATAATATTCACAATTAAGATGAAAAGGTCGCGTTCCTAAAACATTTGAATATATTATTATAAAATTATTTAAATTAATTATTTTAGTACTTCAAATGACAAGGTGGTCTCCTAAAATAATAAATAATTTGCAACTAATTGTATAATTATTTAAATAATTCAGGAAGTGTATTGCTCCAATCACGTGCCCGTCGCGTCTCCTCACGATCTTCCACTGGAGAAGAGACAACAGAACGGATCCAGTCATGAGAATGGACATAATGATCAGAGAAGGTATAAATATAATGATAATGTCAAATTAGCAAAATTCTTTAAACGATGCTGTGGACCGTTTCGTTAAACAATATCGAAAAGAGTCGTTTCCGCAACGAATGATTGTTATTGCAAACTGCTGACGCCCGATTTGAGAGAGTTATTTTTCAGTTGCAGAGATGCTAACTTTTTAGAGATGTCTCTTGCCACCGATTTCTTAAATTTTTAAATGAATCAAAAATTAAATCGATAAGTTGCAGGGATGATTAAGATATTTCAAATATTAAAAAAAACTCGATAAAAATCGATAATTTGCAGAGACGCTGGCTTGTCAGACATGCGCATCGCGCACGCAATCAAAGCGACGAAGGTGGCCAAACCGTATCCGAAGATCACTCATGCAGGAGCGAATTATGTCGTCGTGAGTGGAATCAAGCTCTAAATATCGATGTCGTGAGAGGCAGTCAAGCCCCTATTTTTTTGAAAAGTTGTTCAACCCGAATCACACCGGCCTGACTTCCAGAAAGCGAACGAATGTGTAAAATCGATTGATTGATACTTTCACAAGCTCTCTGACCCCAGACCCGGCCATCATTATTGGGAGTGATGTGTGATAAACTAGTCCACAAAATAATAGCCGCAATATATACTCAAGGAAGGGGGGAATAGAGTCCGAAACGGGTCTATGATCGATTGATTTTGGTCAAAATGCGGAATTTCCAGGATTACGATGACCAAACTCGTCTCGAATTGATCCATCGAGAGGACGAAGATCACATGTACGATCAGTTCAGTCAACAGAGAAAGGATGAAAGCCATGAATTTGAACAGGAAACCAAGGTTATCATTATTATTATTATTATTATTATTATTATTATGGAATTTGTCTCTATACACGCAAATGCATTGTAAATGAGAAAGATGGATGTGTGCTACTTTTCGATGCGCACATCCTCCGAATTTTAGCGATTATCATGTGCTTAATCCAAATAGTGGGGGGGGTCAATAAAGGTATTTTTCTTGAACAATGTGAGTTTGAGTTTCACTCATTCCTCGTAAGCAAGAGTGGTTGGGGCAAAATCAGTTCTCCTGCCATTAGTACGTATTAGCTAATAATAGTTGGAGATCGATAAAGATGTCTCTTGATTCCAGAAGGAAAACTCAGACATCGTTGAAGATCAGTAAAGGCATTAAGTAATCAATAATTAAGTAATGAAATAATTAAGTAATAAGGAAATAAATTAATAAATTCTTTGCGAATCGACATAATTTCAGGAGGAATGGGAAAAAGCTCTGGCCGATTTCGCGCGTAAATTCGAGCGAGGGCAGGCAAATAACAAGCAGAAGGACGATTTGATCAAGCATTTGACGATTACGAGAGAGAAGAAATTGGAGACACTGCATTCGAGGAGAAAGGTATGAGGGATGCCTCTCCACTGGATGGTGAACCCTACGAAAAGGGTTCGGAGTTAGAGAGGGTGTGAATTGTGAAAAATCTCATTGTGAAATCGATAGTGTCGATTTCTCACCTTTCCACGCTCACTCGCCCTGTCCCCCTTTCTGCGAGTTTTGAACCATCTGAGGTGCAGCTCGAGCACGAGGATATGCAAATTTTGAAAGACGGTTGGAAAGTAGGAGAATAGTAAGCTCAACTCGAATTAAATGTTTAGACATTTTCCTTGAATACAGTGCTATCTCGAGATGATCACCGAAGATATGAGATGGCTGAAACGTCGATAAAGCGGGGGAATAACGAAAAATATATATTGATCAATGTCAATTTCTATTATAGGGAAATTAATGTCTAATTTGAATATTTAAATTTCTTTTTAAAACCATTTATTACAGGAACGGGAGCGATATCTCACGCAAGAGCTCGTCGATCGACAGGCGAAGGAAATGCTCGAGTTGTTCAAGCAGAGCAGAAATGTTTGTTTCCTTTCTCCCACTCTTTTCGCCTCCCATTTTAGTTTTTAACATAACAACTGTTTTTTAAAGATATTTTCTTAGTTAGAAAACATTGAAAAAACATCGAACTTGCAACTCTGTTTGAGAGAAGAAAAAAAAATTAACGTCTGGTTATTTTTTTTAGTAAAATCTCGAAGGGGACACAGCGGAAATAAAAATTATTAATTACATTTTATTATGAATTTATAAAATTACAGGAAGTGGAGGTTGCGGACGACGTTCGTGCCTATCCCTCCTCTCCCCCACCACCCGAGCCACCCCACTGCAGCAAGAGAGAGATCTACACCACAACTGAGGTTAGTTAATTATTTTATAATTAAAGTATAGTTATTACAACTCATTTGCGCGTATTAATAATCAGTTCTACGTGGCGGGAATTGTTGATGCGGAACACAAATAGGAAGTATAATATAATCGATCATATCAGGTGTTCGAAACAGTGGATCAAATCGCGATGCACACTGCGCAATCCGACGTTTCCTCGTTCACCAAACTCGTCCGACTCTTGACCTACGATGCGAGGAATGATGTGGAGAAGGCGAGGTGGGTTTTTGATGTAGTATTTATGGTATTGAGCTGTAAAAAATACAAAATTGATTATAAGAATATGCCGAGGGGGATGGGAACCCACTGGGAAGTAACAGATTATAATAGTTATAAATGTTCGCGTAGAAATGCGGACCCATAATGCAAATAACTCATTGACAGAGATATTTGTGAATTTAAAATTAAATATTTTCAAATCGATATCTGTAGAGATCATCGAATCTTTTAGTTGGCTGATGTTACAAATCCAAGTTGAAACCTACGCAAAATCACGGAACAAATGAAAATTCTCACAACAATTGAAAATTCTGCTGATATAGTGGAGATCTTAGGAGTAGAATAATCAAAAGCAATTTTCGAAGCCCTGAATTCCACTTCTAAGGATTATCAACAGTAATGCGCAATTATACTTCCTCAAATACTTCTGACATAACAGGCCTACAATTATGGATTTTTCAGGGCAATCTACCGATGGATCACAATCAAGAACCTCAATCTAATGAACTTTGACGATCGAGTGGACAAGGTGCTGATAAAACCGAATAGAACAACGTGTTTCGACCTTTCGAAACAGTTTTTCAACAAATATGAAAGATTGATTTTATTAATTAATTTAACCACGATACTTTATATTTAAAATTATATAAATTATAGGACACGCCGATGGGTCTGCTGCGCGGTATCAAATACGGCACGGAGAGCTATCACGTCCTGTTCAAGCGGTCAGAATCTATTTGGAATTTTCGAAACTTTGATTGACTAATCGAATATATGTTTCATCTAGAATACCTAAAGTCAAATATCCCTCAAAACTAATTCGTCCTCGCTCTCGCTATTATAAAAGCAAAAAAACAACGTTACGACGTGGACAAAGCTTCGCAACAGGCTCACCTCAGGACATGCTCTCGTTGCTACTCATGCATAGGGGTTGTCGACATCTAGATATTCTGACCCATGACGAGGCAGCGCATAAATTTGTGTGGGTAGAGAATATATTTCTTGAATATACGAGAGTAGGACTAAAGACCTAGATGTCGGCATCTAAGAGAGCTCGCACTCTGAGTAACATGTTTACCTGTTTCATAAGTCATCACATGATTCCAAACATACAGGCCAGGGTCAGAGCGAGATAGTGTGCAAAAGTGAGAGGGTCTCTCTCGATTTCGCACGCTCTCTCACTCCAAAGGCCTTTCTGTAAGGTTGACCGGGCGGTGGAATGATGTGTCATCCGCTCGTTTGCAGATTATGCAGTTACGCGGGTCTCCACTGCGTGGTCATCCGCGGTTTCTCCAAATCCGCAGGATATCAGGTATTACAGATACGAATAGTTAGTACGAAATAACAAAACGTTCCGCTGATAAACACAGGAATGATCTTGAAATATATGAAGGGCTCATAGATACATACTAAAACATCATACATCATTATAAAACATTATCCATTGTTGCCAGTTATAATAATGACTTTAATATTGTCCCAATATCGCTAGACATGGCCTAGGTCGAGAGTTTGACTATAATTGTTTTGGTGTAATGATATGCCTTATATACACAGTAAACTTGTCAAAAGTTTTGTCAGTATATGTTAGAATTGAAACCCAAATCCGCGGATAACGCAATTAATATTCATTTTGTTTGGCTCGTGCCATGAAGATTTAGGCTAATTAGTTTTCGTATCATCTCGGCTTGTTTGTCAGAGATTCATTTTTAATTTTGCAGCCTGGTCTTGCCTTCGAGGACAATCGATTCCGCAACACGTGGAACGCCGTATATCTCGATGGAAGCTGGCGATTTGTACAGTGCAATTGGGGAGCGAGACATCTTGTGTGAGATAAATTCATTAATTTTAATTATTTTTTGCAAAAATAAATTATCTGTGCATAACACATTGAATAGGCCGCGTTGACCGCGTTATGTTTCAGCTAGAGCTCAAGATAAGTGCCTGGAAAGTCAGATAGTGTAATCGACACAGCATGTGTTGTAAATTGTGTATTTATGTAACACAATCAGGAGATGATAGCCAATTTTTCGGCGACATAATGGGACAGTTATTTTACAATTAGGTCAATATCCGATAGTTTGAAATCAACTAGCACCATTCCGCAGCCCAGTGACGCAAGAGATCTCACTTGCATAGCACACTCTGAAGAGCGTTACCCCTACTTGGGGAAGGTTGGAACCATGCAAATTTGTTGTGTGTCTCACTTAAGTTTTTTTTTCCGCTCACAATAAAAATAAGTTGCATTTTACTCTGAATTCCAGAAACGCCAAGGACAACTCTTACGACACGAAAAACGACGGAAATCTGCGGTATGAATACGATGACCACTACTTCATGACTGATCCTGTGGTGAGTTTGGGAATTGTGGGAGAATACTCCCACCAACGGGGAAATTGAGTATTCTCACGGGGGGAAATAAGGCAGGATGGCGGTGACTAAAAGGCGCGGGGGAGCAGGCTGGTTAGACTTTGAAAGTCGCCGCTGTCGTGCCCAGAAGTCTAGAGTCGTAGACTTCTTTCCCTATGAGTTGTCCCCATCAACGGGCAACCATCGGCACACTGAGCGCGAAAGTCAACATTAGGATACTCGTCTCTCGACGAGATAGGACGTGAATTTGAGAGAGTAGAGGGTGATGTATCTTGAATATAGAGTTTGGACATCTAGATTTCGATGAGTAAAGTCGATGAGTTCGCGCTCTGAGCACATTTATCGTATCTATCAAGAGGATATTCCAACAACACTAACGAAATAGCCTAAAAGGTTATTTTTTTCGGAGAATGGTAGATGGGAGGGCAATGAGAGATAAAAGTGGTATTATTTCAATTAATTAATTAATGTTAATCATTATTATAATTACTATTATTATTATTGGGGGCAAAATACTATAGCTACTCCAATTCTTGGAAAAATGTAAACCTCTCGCACAATGCGCGAGATTTGTGTTTCACGAGTGTTCCATATGTTGCGGAGAATGTGATTACTTGTAGAGTGATTACTTGTAGAGTATTTCAAACACAGAGAGAAAACATACTTATATTTAAGTAGGCGGCCTACTATGAACTCGACACCAAGTAAGCTATACTAATATATAAGTAGGGGGGCCTACTAAGTATGCGCCCTACTAACCCGCGGGCTCTCCGGCCTGGCCCCGCCCTCTTTCTCGATTGGCTCCGCCCCGGCACGGTTTTTCATCCCCTTCGCTCCATTCCTTGTTTGCATTATTTGTATCATTCATGTGAAAAAATGAATATCTGGAAAAAAAATATCATTATGTCACTAAACACATAGTACCTTCGAGATACGACTCAAATAACAATATTTGAAATATTTGTAAATATTGTAACTTTCACAATATTTAAAAAATGTTTCAAATAGTACACCAATATTTGAAATTCTTTCAAAAAAACACTTTTCCAAAAATCCAATATTTACCAACGTGTCAACCATTACCTAAATATGAAACATGTACGGGATCCGAACCCAGGTAGGTACATCGACTTATATGGTAGACCACTTAATAATCGCAAAAGTGAAAAAAATAGGAAGCATTCTGATAGTGTGAATCCTGTCTCACCGCGCCCAAAGCGGAAGGACCTCCGGATGCAAGTAGGCCTGTCTACTTATATGTAAGTAGGCCCTACTAATCAGAGCCTCCTCCTACTTAGTAGGCGCCTACTAGCCCGGTTAGTATGCGCACTCCTAAGTATGTTTTCTCTCAGTGAAGAATAACTTATTGGTATGAAAACAAATACTATAACTGACTAATCCTCCGAATGGAATTCTCTGTATTTTTTTCAATTACCTCAATGAATCATTAAAGGAGGATGAACACCACCGGTTCCCGCATGGAATTTTCTTAGCAACAGGTGTTTATACTGTAAGGAAAGGTTGAGGATAATAATCGCAAACTGAGTGCGCTGCTAAACGCAGTAAGACTTTCTGCGATTCCGCCTGTTCCTCCCCTTCCCTAATCCCTCGTTTGCATGTACTCTCTTCCCTCCCCCTTCCCTCTTCCCCGTGGGGGACGAGGGAGGGGAAGGGAAGAGGGTGCATGCAAACTCGAGAGGAGAGTAAAAGTTGACCGAGAGATTTGCTTACTCGCGCACGTGAGAGAACTCCCACATGATTCCAAACCTACAGACCAGGGATAGAACGAGAGAGTGTGCAAAAGTGAGAGAGTCCCTCTCGATTTCACACGCTCTCTCACTCAAAAGGCCTTTCTGGAAGGTTGACCGGTCTGTGGAATGATGTGCTCCCCTTCTACCGTAATCGGCACTTTACCCTGATTATCCCTTAGCTATTGTAGATTCTTTGCGAGCGCGTATCTCGGTTCGGATGAAAGATAGTGATCTCAAATTTTGGAATTCTATTATCGTTCACAGGAGAACGCGAATAATGCCAACAAATCGATATTCTATTTTTCGTGTTCCTCCTCCTTTAAAACGATAAGTTTCTATTGTTGGAATCAGTGCAGGAATTCAAACAACACTAACGAAATAGCCTACATGTTTTTTTCGAGAATGGTGATGAGAAGAGGGCAATGAGAAATTAAAGTGTTTAAAAATTATTTCAAATAATTATTCTATTATAATAATTATTATAATAACTATTCTTATTATTGTTATTCAGGAGTTCATCTACGAGTTCTTCCCCGAGGACGCCCCATGGCAGCTGCTGCAGCGACCAATCACACTCAGGCAATTCGAACGAGTGCCATTCGTGAGGTAAATCAGCACCAAGCAGATCTAATTTGCCTCCACCAACATCGACTCAGCAAAACATTTCAACATTACCCAGCTAAATCGCCAGAAAGGAAAATCTATAACTTTCTCTCACTCCCGCGCTCTAAGATGCATGGGACGGGATAATGCATACTTTTAAAATACAGAAATGCGAAATAATTATAATGGAGCTGCGGTGAGATGTTTAGCATTACATTTAGTGACGGCAAAGAAATGGGAATGCAGAGAGAGAAAGTCATACACTAAAATTCCTAATCGTTGATTAGAGTTCCCTCTTTGCAGATCTCTCTTCTTCAAGTACGGTCTGCAATTCACGAATCGCGCACTGGAGAGCGTCTGCTATGTATGTATTTTATTTATTTATCGTGCACCGCCAGAGGCGTCAATATGGTACGTAAATGTGCGAACAAATGAAAATGTATTAATGACTGCGATTCCAATGTATGTTTCACGAGCATTTCTTGTGATAAAACCAATTGTCTTCAACGATAGGAGGCGGTGTAGGATGAAAATAAATAAATAAAATACATTTTTAGACCGATCGATCGGGCGCCGCGTCGATTGCAATTGAAATTCCGCCCGAGGCAGCAGACAATCTCATCTTCCACTATAATCTAAAGTTAGTTTCAGATTTGTCTTCAAACAGGCTGATTACTCTTTCTTTTTCCACTTTATTTCACCTTTTGTCCACTCAACATATTGCGATTTTGTAATTCTAAAAATTTTATTTACAGATTCTACGACGATGACGAAACTACGATAGACGGCCTCAGCCTGAAGCGATTCGTCATGCAGTCAGTAAAGGTATGGAGTGTGACAATTGATTTACTTATTAACATTCTATCACATATAGTATGAAATGCGGATAAATAATGGAATCATATCTCTTCATTTCGCACACACTCTCTAGAAGAGTCTCTGCCCCGGTCAGTTGAAGAGCGAGCGCGTGAAATGAAGAGATCTAAAACTATGATTCACCCGAATTTCAAACTCTGTTATAAGGATTAGGGTTCGCTTATTGGAAGAGAATTCCATTAGAAATCCATTGGAATTCCCTTGCCCTCTCATTCTGCGTTATGTCTCACCACCCTCGCGGTCTGAGTTCCTTTGTTCTCCTTATTGGAATTCCGGAATCAGTTCCAATAAGAGAACCCTAATAAGGATGATACATTTTATCCATATTTAGAAGTTATCACCTTTGCAGGACCGAGTAGTCTCTTTCCGTGTCCATTCCCCCAGCACTCGACCACTTCTGCTGGACATTTTCGCAAACTCGGGTTAGCTATTTATTTCCAATTAATAATTTTGTTTTCCTCTGGAATTATGGGAAATACATAGTACTTAATGCTCAATATTTTATTCTACATCGGTGATTTGGGTAGCAGGGGTTTCTTTACGTTGAGATGCAATCTTCAAAAAAATATATACGAAGATGGTGATAATCGTGGTGATTTGCAGTTTCATCCGGGCACTACCTCACGGGGCAACCGATCAAGTTCAAGAGCGTCTGCAAATTTAAGGTAAATTTATTTTATTAATATTTTTTATTTATTTCAAATTTTAGATCGTCTGTGAATCTCTCGGCGTGATTATGATTCCTCTGCCGGAATGCGCATCCGGAGAATGGGGACCGGCCAAGGTTTTTTTTCAACCGTGCTTATTATTGACAGATGGCTTATGGAAGTAATGCATTTGCTATCGCTGTAGTATACCTATTTCGGGGAAAAAGTCACGAACTGTGAGATGTGATGGTTTGTATGAACTAACCTGTAACCTGCATTCAATCAATAATCCCTTTTCAGGCAACTCGTCTCTTCGGTCTCTACCCGATCACTCACTCTGAAGCCATTGTCAATGCTGGTCGTCACGTCGAAATCCGATTCCGAATGTCCAAACCACTGTCGGAGTTTGTCGCATCGCTTCATAGGAACAGGACCGATGACAGGTACGGTAATAAGGGTCGTTGGGTCAGCAAAATGATTTACTCTCTCAACTTTGCCCCTTTTTCACGGATTGCAAGCTCCTGCTAAAAAATTAAAAATTTGATCTGGATTCAAATAAAAAAATACTATTTTCTCATCTAATTTGCATTCCAGGAGTCTGCAGCACTGTTGCGTCGCAGCGATCCGCGGCGACACGGTCATCATCCAAATCGAATTCCCCGACGAGGGACAGTACGGTCTCGACATCTACACACGGTTGGCATCTATCGACTAATGACTTTTTAAAACAAAATATTAAAACTATTAAATATTTCCAGGCAAAACGACGCGATCGTCAACGGAAAGCAACTGCTCACTCACTGCTGCAAGTATTTGATACATTCAAGGAGCTCCTAAATCCCTTTCCATACTTAGAAAAGTAACGACCAACTTCTCCTGGAATTGAACCTATTTAACGAGAAAGCGTTCGAGAAATAAGTGTTTTTGCATCATTACTTTTCAAAGTTTACTCAATATTGACCTGTTAGTCCTCTAGATACCTTTTGTCACTTTACATTGTATCGATTAATTTCTCCATAGATTCCATTTATTCCGTCAAAACCGCCGTGAACCAACCGAGCATCGTCCATACGGGTATTTCCTCAAGCATCCTAATCGTCTAGCCACAAGTCCCCGTCCCCGACCGAAACGACGTCAATAACCTGCAAACTTTACTGCATTACAACGTTGTCATTTCTCTTACGCTATAGTTGTGATCATTCTGCAGGTCAGTAGTTCATTTCGATTGTCTCAAGCTGTAAACCCCACCACATTACACCTCCAGAACGCTCTCTGACCCCTTTCTGGACGTTTTTTCCTGTCTCCCCATAATTTGAAACCTCCATAAAAGGGTCAGGACCGAACGATAGCTTGACCGCTTTACGGAGGTTTGAATCCTCTCTCCCCTCGATTCACACACAGTTTCCGATGTTCACACGTACTCCTGATTGCTTGCTTGAGTGAATATTTGTTCAGTCCGCAATGGTCGGCTTGCGGGCAATCCTATCGCCTTCCCCTCTCTCTCTTCTTTCCCCCGTGTCCTAACCCCCCGATAAAGTGTTCCCCGATACTCTCGCGCCCAGCTTCCGCCTCTAAAATACACTCAAAAGTTGCCCCGCCGGTGATCTCTCTCTCTGGGAGGGTGACAAAACGGCAACGGCCAAAACGGCAACGGCGGAAACGGCAACGGCCAAAACGGCAACGGGCTATAACTCGGTTATTAGTGATCCGATCGATATGGGAATAGTACCATTGTACTCCTACCGTACCCCACTACCGTACCCCACCGTACCAGTATCCACATATGGGTTCGGTGTGTCAGACAGCGGGTCAGATTCATGATTTGTGCCGTAAACATCCGTGGGCGCCACAGTAAGGCTACCGTATAAAACTACAGTATCCACAGATGAGTTCGGTGTGTCAGACTTTAGGTCAGAGTCATGATTCAAAAGTTTACGGCACAAATCATGAATCTGACCCGCTGTCTGACACACCGAACCCATATGTGGATACTGTAGTGGGGTACGGTAGAAGTACAATGGTACTACTCCCATATCGATCAGATCACTAATAACCGAGTTATAGCCCGTTGCCGTTTTGGCCGTTGCCGTTTCCGCCGTTGCCGTTTTGGCCGTTGCCGTTTTGTCACCCTCCCCTCTCTCTTCTCTCTCTCTCTCTCTCTCTCTCTCTCTCCCTCTCTCTCTATCTCTCACCGCGGGCTGATAGAGACCAGGGCAGATCAGCAGTTGCTAGTTACACGGCATGCTTTGCGGGCAGGATGCGCTTTGGTTGATCTGGACCACCTCCAATCATCTTATTATATAATCTTTACTTACTATTTTTTTCTTTCGCATGTTCTCGCGCGCAAAACCACGACACATCTTATCTGGACATTCAAATAAATTCTTCGGTTTTTTTTTGTAAATCGAGCAATTAGTATTTTCGCTTTGTCTACCGTTGCAACGTCTGGATAGAACTTAAGGAAGAAGTAGCTTTACTGAGTTAAGCCCATCTCCTTCTCATCTATCTTCTCCTTGTGTAACGCAACGATGAAATCATCTGTTAATTAAGCACCTTATTACTCTAATTCAAGCGCTCTAGATATTGGAGTAGTCAGGGGATAACTATACCTGCTTGTACACAAATGTGCCCGCCGGTGAAAACTATGAAAATAGAATCTGAGTTAGCCTCCTCGTATATCTTCGCCTTCTATGACGCAGCAATGAGATTGTCTAAACAGAAATCTCCCTCCTCCTTCTTCTTCCACGTATCCATATCTGAGAAGGCGCATTGATTTGTTGGGAGGAGACATCACACTCTCTCTCTTGCTTGCTAGACTTCCTTTCTAGATTCGTTTATTCGTTATTTGTTCCATCAGAGGATCCCTACTGTAAATTTAACCGTAAAGAGGCAAGATAGGAAGTCCATCGAAGGAAGAAGAAAGAGTCAGAAACATTTTAATTAATTATAGGGCACCTGAAGGACGAAAATTCGTAATAAATATTTTTTATGTAATTGATGTTTGATGTTTGGCAGCCGGGGACATTTCGTGTCATCCTCAGGCCAGACTTTCGCTTTATTTATCACTGTGGCTCAGTCTAAGTCGGTCTCTCTCTCTCTCTCGTCACCCTCAACATGTGGCAGCTCTCAGTCGTCATTGACACAAACCACTGACGTCAATCAACAAAGAAGTTCTAATTTTACTTTTACTTCCCACTTTTCGTGCCACGTCAGATCATTTGTTGTTTCTCAGTTCGCGATAGACGTTAGATCTCAGTTTAGCCCTCATTTTCACACGTCGTTTGAACCAACCACTTTGGATAGGGCTTGATTCCAAACCTAGAGATCAGGGATAGAACGAGAGAGTGTGCAAAAGTGAGAGAGTCCCTCTCGATTTCACACGCTCTCTCACTCCAAAGGCCTTTCTGGAAGGTTGACCGGCCTGTGGAATGATGTGATAGGGCATGATGATCAGATTTTCTCGCAAGGTTTTCTGCCCATTTAATATTGTTAGTGCTTTACATGGATTTCATGGAATAGTGCTTCACCTTTACATGTGTATACTCTAAGGGAAATACGCCTAGGAATCCAAAAGTCACGGCTACCGAGCGACGAGTGGAAAGGCGATCGCGAGTTTGGAAGTACACAGAGCGCGAACGCTCTAAATGCGTCCCTCTAGAGAACGAACTATCTTAGAAAGTTGAGCGAGATAGTGTATGCATTGAAGAGAGCGGAGAGTGAACTCTCTTGAATATAAGATAATCTAATTCTCTAGAGAGGCACATGTTAGAGAGTTCGCGCTCTGTGTAAGCGCCGTCGTTGAGCTTTCGAAGGCGTCAGTCGGTAGCCTAGAGTTTTGTGATTCGTAGACTTGTTTCCTTGTGGGACCCCTTTGTGGGATCAAATCTCTCTCTTCCCTCTCAACACACAAAGATCATGAGAACAGCATCAGATTGTGCCTGAAAGGCTTTTTCCACACACACTCTGATCCAAGCACTGGCTAGGATTACTCACTGAGGATGTCAGTGTGTAGTGGTCACTCTCTGCCCCATCTCTCTCTCTCTCTCTCTCTCTCTCTCTCTCTCTCTCTCTCTCTCTCTCTCTCCCTCTCTCTCTCATCCCTTGCAATACACCACCACCTGATTCCCCCACCAGATCCAAAATCTCACCTCTCATTGTGTCTGATGTCTCTATTGTCTCGACAAGTGTGTTTCCACATCTTTCTTTTCCCCCCTCACCACCACACTTTCGGAGATATCCCCTACCCTTCTGATCCTCCATTGAATTTTAGGTGCACTTTTTCATTGCTGCAAGCATTTGAGACATCCAAGGTGCATCTGAACCCTTCCCAACATCCAAAAGCAGATAAAAAATAAAGAGAATATGGGGAGAGGGTTCGTAAAAGTAAGAGAGTATCTCTCTATGTCTCAACGATTTCTCACCCCAAACCCCTTTCCGTGGGGCTGAGCGGACTGTGGAGTGATGTGACCTCTTAGCTCTCTAGATATCTTGTATCGCTCTGGAGCTCTGCTTTTTTTGTCCGGTTAAGATCCGATTGAAATCCACACCGCCGTTCGATTTCACACCGTCCCTTTCACGGGTGTTTCAATGTTGAATGAGGATGGTGTTCGGTTCATTCTTATGTGCTCTAAGCGAAACTCTGATCCACCGTGAAATATCCTCGAGTAGCTTATTTGTTTGCCGTTGTGTCAGTGTACTATTCTGATCTGAGAAGCTTCAACGAAAATTATGTGGTTTCTACTTCAGTTAATTCCACCGATTTTTTTCCAGAAAATCAAATAATGATTTCATTCATTGTGCCTGTTGGTATGGCACATTTCACAGTAAACTTACAGAAAATCCCTCTCACTTTTGCGAACTCTCTCGCCCTAACCTCTTTCTGGAGGGTTTGAATCAACTGAATTTAGTTCATCAATCCTGCTATCCCATTTGTCGCGAACTAAAATTTTAAAAATCCAAAATCCCTCAATTCTACTCAGAATTATGTCATCAACGAACGTCCATCCCTACGCTCCCCTCACTCCTTTCTCACCCGGACCCAACTTCCTCTACATGAGCCCACTGATCATGCTGGTAGCCATCCCGATGGCTTATGGTGAGTGAAATTGACTTTTAAGCTTTTTCAATTAAACAAAATTAATAAAAAACTCAAGTTTTGATTTTCAGGAATTTTCGGCGTTAAAAAAGCGCGTTTGCGGAGTCCCATTCACTTCCAACAGGTGCGTTTTGTTGTTAATTAACTTCCTGGTCGTATTTTTTGACCTCAGATTTACGACTTTTTATTGCGCGGGGCTCACTTTTTTATTGTTATGTGCTAATGATCCTTGAAAAAGTGTGTGGCTGATCTATATCATGTTAATTCCAAAAATATTGCAATTACTTGCAGGGTACACTGGGCACTTCTGCCTGGCGCGCCGCTCTTTCCATGGCACTCATTGCGATTATTCCCTTCACAATATGGACGCACTTTGTGAATTCTGCCTCGGCGCTGCTGTATTTGCTGGGTAATTTTCTTTTTTTAATATTCAATGGTGCTCGGTTCACTCTTATGTGCTCTAAGCGAAACATTGATCCACCGTGAAAATAAATGTTTCGAGAGATTATTTGATTATCGTTCCTGTTGAATCTAATCATTCTGATCATATAAATAGTATAATTATGTTTTTGTTATTTTCGTGTTCAACACGATAACGACGTTGTCTACAACTCTATGAATTCCAGGTTGTTTCAAGGCGATTCTGCTCGTAACTCTGACGACCTCGAACATTCTCCATTACATTCCATCGCCCTCCGTCTACAAATACATTGCACTGCGATTTCACTCGAGACATCGTATGTTTACTAGAGTTTGAAATTTGGGTATATAATTAGATAAACACTATTCCTTTAGCACACTCTTTTCACTTTACCGATTACTGTAATAAGCGCACGGTACTCTCATTGTTATACTGAGCATACATTTTATGTTACAATACTTAATTACTAATACTTAATACTTAAACTAATGCTTAATACTAATACTTAATACTTAATAAATAATACTTAATATTGAAATAGATAATGTAAATATATTAAAGGGACCAGGCAGCGAACAAAAATAGATTTTTAATTTTCATAATTTTCAATGAGCTTTATTCACTGTTATCGAATGAAAAATTAAGAAAGAATTAAATTTTTATCATTTTTTTACAATTAGTTATTTTAATTTTTTTTTTCCTATTTCCGAAAAGACAGAAAGCTATTTAATTTGGTCGGACGATTAGATTTAGCTTTGAAAAGAGGAATGTTGGAGTTTTTACCACTCCCTGACAAAATGCGCACAACCACAGTTCATGTAAATGTCTGGTTTAAGAGAATTGGATTGTGGTGTAGCCGCTACCGTAACCTGCTGTGGAGAAAAGGCGAAACTTTGAAAATCCATAACTAATTTCAAAAAAATCGTAAAAATATGCGGTTTTTAGCATTCTTCCGGGAACAAGATTTTCTTTTATTTAAAAATAACTTATTTTTTTCACTGCCTGGTCCCTTTAATAAATAATTTAAATAAATAATTTAAATACTATTCAGTTCGTCATCTCCTCTCTGCCCTTCAACTCGTCGTCTCTGTTGTCTCTTCCTACCTTCTCCTTCACTTCTGCTCACTGTCAATAGCACTGTTAACAACTCTCCCTGTTCAGGTAGTTATTTGTTATTTTTAGAACGGTCTTTTTAGAAAGGTTATTTATTATTTTTAGAAGTAAATATCTATTCTGAACGAAACATATCAGAGCCAAAGAGGCCAAATGATAGAACTCTGATACCTATTGTATTGCACTATTTGTGTGCCGCGTTTCTCTCGCTTCAGCATGCATACTATTGCAAGAAATCTGATAGCATCCTCCGTCTTCGTATAAATTTCTCACATGTTCGATAAAAATCCGATAAGCAAAAAAAGAATAAAATAATTAATCGTCTCTATCAGGCTCTCACTCCTCTTCTCGCCTTCTCTTCTCTCTTTGCCGTTCTTTTCTCCGGTCAAAGCAACATAATGACGCCCATCTTCGTCGTCGCTCTTACTGTATGCATTATTGATTTTTTTCTCTTACCATTGATTTTCGGATACTTTTTGTTGATTTTAGCTGTTCAAGCTATCAAGGAATAGAGAATGGAAAAATGAACGACAATGAAGGATAGTTGAACCTCAAATCCACATAGATTAGCAAATTGTGAAAACCTCAAACATTGTCATGAAAATGTTGCAGATCTGCGCCGCCGGCCTGGGAATGTTTATCTACTTTAGCGTTGAAGACGTCACCTCGCTACAAGTATTTTAAATAATTTTTTTAATCAACCATTTTTTTCCATATCACTAGAACTGACATGTGTTTCACACATTGAATTTCAGTAAATTCAATCGGGTTCAATGATAGATCTGCTGTCATCATTCAAAAAAATTAGATAAACTAATCAAATTTATAGATGTTTGCCGGCGCTTTCACTACAACCACTTTTTGGCGTTTGTAATTTTCATTATTATATTCATATTATTTTTATTATATCTTCAGGCTCTCCTCCCTCTCCGTTTCTCCATCGCTCCTTCTCTCTTCTCCTTCGTCCTCGGATTTCTCTTTACTCTCTATCAACTGACGGCATCACCAACGGTTTACCAGGTGAGTTACTCAATTTTAAATATTTTAAATTAAAAAAAATATATATATTAATTTCTAAGCTCTATTTCTCCCTGTCAACACGCCACAAACTGCGGCTCTGTTTCATTCTGTACGGAGTATTCCTTCTGGTAAGTTTGCTTCTTTTTTTCTTCAAATGACAGTCTATCTTCTAAATATAGTTCTAAATATCAGTGTTTCTGGTTGTAACCCGATAATATTTTAAAACGTCATTACCAATGATGACGAAATACTAAATTAAAATTCCAGGTCTCGGGTATTTTCATTTTCCTCCTCTCCTCGCTCTACGGTGATTTCCTTTCGAGAAACTGCCATCTGACATACTCACTTTCTTCCCTATTCCAAGTGAGTTTCAGTCTCGTTATATCATATTCAATGTCATTTGGAGATAATTGATCTGCTCTGCGCAATGCTTTTGTATAACAATAATTACTATGGCTATCGATACTATAAATTCGACCAAATTCGCCGAAAAAAGACATTTCGCCCATAAGCCACGGTAATAACGGAAACGGTTATTGTTTCTAATTTGTATCCGCGTTTTTCCTTATGAATTCGCATAAATATATATATATATTATAGAGAGCACCCTAAGGCGAGAGAATTACACAGTGAACACACACATGTAGAGACATCGCTTTAATAATAATAATAATAATAGTAATAATAATAACAAAGCTCCAATACTCAGTTCATTAAATACACCCTGCACCCTCATTCCTTCCTGTCGTATGCCGTATGTGCCGCTCTCCACATCATTCCTCTCACAATCCTACAGGTTTGCTTACATTTTTTTCGCTTGAAACTTTTTTGTTTCACCGTATATTTCATGCTGTATATTTCAGTTGGCTCCGGAGCGTTTTGTGGTAAAAATATACGTTAAAGGGACCAGGCAGCCTCCAAAAACAGATTTTTCATTTTCATAATTTTTATTCAACTTTTCTCACTATTATCTAATGGAGAATGCAGAAAAAATTATATTTTTAGCATTTTTTTACAATTAGTTATTTTAGTTTGAAATTAGACTCTGGAACGGTGCGTCGCCTATTTCCGAAAAGACAGAAAGCTGTTTAATTCGCTCTGATGATCTCATATTATTGCAAAATTACAGCTAATTCTGCTCTCCTCCACTTCTCATCTCTGGGAGGAATTCGCCCGCGGACGATTCTCTTCACTATCGGCCGGCAAGCAATTAGCCGTCCTGCAGGTAAGAATTAATTAATTAATTAAAATATTAATTAATTAATCAGGTGACGACATTTCTTCTGTGCGTTCTTCTCACGGCTTCGGTACTCCTTCTGGAGTACTTCAGAGCGCCTTTCCATCTTATTGTACCCCTTGTTTTCTACTTTATAAGGTAAAGTAATTATTTAGCTGAATCACTTTTCATGGGCTATAGCTATTTCTAACGACTCTTTCGCTCTCTAAGCCAAACCACTAAAACCAGTACACAGCAGGTCTGCACAGCACACACACTACACAGCAGGAAATACAAGTATCACACAAAATGAGATTTTTTTTTAAATTAATATTTTACTAATTATTTCAGCTGTCTTACAACAATCATCGCAACAGCTTTCCTTGTCGGACATTATCTTCCGTTTTCAAATTCTAAGGTACGACGGTTGATATTCAATTTGATAATCATATTTACTTAAATTTCATTTCAAACAGATAGCCCATAGCGGTCTGAAACGACACTAGCTTGTATTACGATGCAAATCATATATAAATATGTAAATCAATTAGTAGAAGATTAAGTGTGTTGTTTTGGAGCGGAACGTATTATTATTTTGGACGAGTGTTTGTGAACTTATAATAATCTGTAGAGTGCGAAATGTGAGACCACGGTCTCTTCATTTCGCACGCTCTCTCACCTACCGACCGGTCGGAAGAGTGTGCGAAATGAAGAGACCGTGGTCTCACATTTCGCACTCTAATAATCTGTCCAGGGTTCCCTCTCCGCCTTCCTCCTCACTCTTCTCCTCCTCATCGCTCTTTCTTCTCTTCATCTCCTCCACAATCATTTGCCCGTCTTTGAAAGCATCTGCAAATTGACTGCGAAGGAACTCAATGGGGAGCAGAAATCGGGTGAGTATTTACTATCACTCAAAAAATGATAGAAAAATTGAAAATTTATGGGCACAAACCCATAACTATCAGTTATACTAACACTTTTTTTTAAATTTTTCTTTAATTCCGAAGCTTGTACCAGAAATCGGGTTGGGATTTGTTAATTTTATATGGTCACATTAACCATAACTATCAGTTATACTAACACTTTTTATATCATTTCGTAGCTTGCAGCAGAAATCGGGTTGGTTTTGTATGTGAGAGGAATGATGCTGGTCAAATATATAGACGATCGCTTATTTGGAACCCGCGAGATGCGTGTTTTCGCAGGTTGATTTATCTGCTAGCGAGATCAGAAAAGTGTTAGCACCGTTTTCAACTAAACCACGGTATGTATTCTTGGCACCATAAGCTTTCAGATGAGAACATCGAATTTGTTAATTTTAATTCATTTTTAATATAATATCAAATATTAAAAATATTAAATATTCATAATATTTAATATTTTTAATTTAATTTTAATATGAATGAATAAATAAATGAATATTAAATTAACTTTAAATTATTAAAGTGTCCCTGGATGGATGTCGCTGGACTATAGTCTGATTATTATATGGGAAAAATTAAAATAGCACAATTAATAACTTTTTAATTACTACAGTATCCCTGGACGTCGCTGGTCCTCTCCTCGCTCGATTCGTCACTTCCGTCTCTCAACTTCCGCTGTACACGCATCCACTGCTGCTGAGCACGGTAAGTTGATCGAATAGTGATTTATTTATTACATGTATATTTGATAACCAGAGAAAAGTGCGTCATTTTTTTATAAAACGGTGAGGAATATAAGATAATCTAGAATCTCCCACTATCTCCTACTATGACAATTACATTTATAATAAATACGAACAAGGCGGTGTAGTACATTTTTGTTTTGTTTTTGCAACGAGAAACGATGAGACAACTAAATATCGTACTCGCCTATAAAAATAAAGTGTTTGTCTGAAACTCATTTTGACAATTGATGTTTCCATCAATCCTATTGAGAATCCAAATCGATCAACAAGTGTTCCAAGACTACACAGAGAGAAAACATACTAGGAATACGACATCAAGTTGGCACGCCTACTAATATATAAGTAGGGCCTTAGTAGGCCCTACTTATATATTAGTAGGCGTGCCAACTTGATATCGTGTTCCTAGTATGTTTTCTCTCTGTGTAATTTAATTGATTAGTTTATGACTGGTTGTGGACTACTTGATACTTTGGTTCTTCTATGTGAGGCCAAGAGAGATGGGCATCAACTTTATTAACTGTCGTTCGAAATATCTCAACCAATAAAGTTGATGTCCATCTCTCGTCTCTCTCTCTTGGCCTCATATAAAAGAACCAAAGTATTTAAATTGAGTAGCTAGCTGAACGCAAGAAATAGTGTTTCTTCCGACACAAAAATTTACATATATTAAAAAAGAGTTATAAATGCCTTATTTAACGGGGCAAACCATTTAGAAGTGGATATCTTAGATTTAAGTGGTCAATCATGCTCTCTCTCCCACCTTCCCTACCCACATTTAGATTATTGTTTATCCTTCCTAATTTCTTTACTTGCCGTCACACCCTTCGCGGGTGTTTCAAATATATAAACAAAACCTTTGACTTCGATCATGCTGCTCAAATATTATAGTAAGAAAATATTCGAGGAAAAAATTAAACGAAAGTATTCCCTAATTTCCACTGTCCTTTTCCATCTCAGTTCTATCTCCTCTCTTCATCTCTCGTCTCATGGGCGACGGGCGGCGAGGATCTCTTCGTTCTCGATTGGAATCTAGTCGTTTACGTCTGCTCCCCATTCTCTCCGCCATTGGGTAAGTATAATTATCGATTTACAGTAGACAGCAACCAAACAGGGACTCCTCTAACCCATTCGCAAAGAATTGACTCTAATCTCGGGAGACGGAGAGTTGGAAATTCTGTTAGAGATCGTGCGAAAATGATAGTGAACTCCCTCAAAAATTAGTTTTAAACTCTCCGTCTCGACAAGTGGTGTTTAAAATTCCTAGAGCCCATCATTCCAAAGCCCGGTGAAACATCCAGAAAGGGGTCAGGAAGGCAATAGTGAGTGCAATTGAGAGAATTTTTTTCTCCTACACTGACGTTTAAGAATTTTGGATTTATGCAAACGATTGTGAGATTCCACCCTCCCTGAGGAGTCTTTGGTGTAGGTAAACCCCACAGACACAGCCTGAAAAGAAATTCAGATATGTTTCGCGCACAATGTAAGTTCATTAAGAAAACTCGGTTATCAATTTTGCTGTCTTTTCGCTGTGTTTGGAAACAAAATATAAGTATGGTCGTACTTATTTTCTTTTAAATTATATTTTTATGTGATGTATTCTCTTTGAGGAAAACGTCGCTCCTTCGTAGAAAGCGAGAGTTTCCGGTACGCACAGCAGAGGAATACAGTACGATATCCAGTGGATCGACAATTCCTCTACGGATAAGGACAATCAATACCAAATAAAGTTATTCCACAGCCAGGTTAAACCTCCAGAGAAGGGTCAGAGATCCCTCTCGAATCTTTCTCGTCTGTATTACCCTTTCTGGAGGTTTGGAATGATGTGAGATGAGGCACAGAACCCAGTTTCAGCGAATTGCTTTAGATTGTTCACCGGTTTTAGAGACATTCGCCATGATTACATTGTCTTCCTATATTGATCTCAGCATGTCAATCCATGGATTAGAATATCGCTCTTCATTACGAGTATTCGATTGTACCTAGGCTCTTTCAGAGTTCGAACGAGTATCGCAAACTGATAAACGGTGATTACCATATTATCTACATAAATACTACAGCATCGTCGAAGAGGGAGGACATTATAGTGTACTGCCAGTAGCGGGTACCTTGGCAATCAAAGTACAAGAGAAGAAGGGTCTTATGGGGGAAGAATGACAATAGGAACGTGAGAAATGTTTATCAGACAGCACTCAAACTCTACGGAAACTCCTATAATTTATCTCATTCTCAAGAGCGCAATCGAAATTCTCCCATAAATTCTTCATCAGATCGTCGTCGAACTGAAATTAAAAGAAATTGATAATTAAATTAGGTTGATTATTTTAATTTTAAAAAGTAAATCAGCCAAAATTATCGTTCATACACTTTTGCAATTTAATATTTTGATTTTAGACTATTTAAATGTACTCACATCATACGACTCTATCAACGCCATAATCTCCTTAAATATGTTTTCCGTCCTGTTCCTGAGCACAGCCTGAAAATATATATCATAAATCGGTAAAGCAATCCTTCCCAAATAGGATTTTACTATTTTGCTGGAGATCTTGTCATTTTATTGTTTTCAGGCGGGTCAAAATTGAGAGGATGTACAAAATCAATTGTTTGAGAGTGTACTACTCTCACTCCTTACCTCTTCTTGCCTGTCAACTATGGGACGGCACCCTCAGAGAAAACTTACTTCGCGCATGCGACGAAGATCAGAACTCTCTAACATGTGCCTCTCTAGTGAACTAAACTCTATTATATAGTTGGTGAGATAGTGCGCTAATTTGGAGAGATAGCGAACTCTCTTGAATATAAGAGAGTCCAATTCACTGGAGAGGCGCATGCTCGAGAGTTCGTACTCTGAGTGCTTGAGACGTACCAGACGATCGTCCAGTGGCTTATCGATGTCGTCGATCGTGGAATCACTCATTTCTCAAACGGCCTTGACCACAGAAAGTTATACTATAGCACACGATTTGTGTTGTTCCTGGTGATGTTCCGATTGTTCCCGGGGACACTCGGGCGAGTTCTCTCTGGAACCAGGAAAAATATGAACATGACAAGGAACAATCGGAACATCATGCACATTAACAGGAACAATAAATTGTTGAAAATGATTCACAATGAATATAGTTAGAAGTCTTGGGAATACTTGCAACGAGCAGGATAGAGGGGCGAAAAAGGGGAAGGGTAGAGGGGGAAAAGCCAAAGTGGAAGAGATGGACAAACAAAGGTGGTGGGAGGAGATGTCTGGTATCTCAGTAAACACGGCAGATATGTCCACTCTCCCTGTTAGAAACTAGCCAGGAAACAAGGCATTCTGGTGAATATGTGCAAATTGAGGTCAACGCTTAGAGAGTGCGCAAAATATCATGTAAATGGACGATGGTCTCACCACGAATTAAATTTTTGCATTCTGCCTAGAACATCATGGAAATTCATTTGAAATGTGACTATTCTGTTCAAGAAGGGGTGACTGTTATGAAGTTTCAAAAGAAATCATGTATGTAATGCATGGATTTGAATCAGAGAAGAACATCAGATGTCCACATGTGTTTCAAAGAGTAGCTTTGTATCAGTAAATATTCACTTTCATCAGTTTGACCGTCACAATCTTTCCAAAAATAACAATTTTAAAAAGTCTGCCAGGCCGAATTCCTAAAGACTATTATTTCAGAAAGTCTGTCTGTCTGTCTGTCTGTCTGTGTGTGTGTCCGGCGGTCACGCTAAATATCTCGCCAACGGATAGAGCTATCGACTCAGTTCCTTCGCCATCACATGCATCTCCACAAGAGTAGCTTGCTCAATAAAAATTGTTTAAACAAAATCCATGGCCACGCGCTTGACTAGCAATCCGAGCGACGCAGGTTCGATCCCCGCCGCGGGCAAATCTTTTGCCGCATTTTTCGCAAGTTCCAGAAACCGTTCTAACAACTTTTTGAGTACCGTAAAACACGTTTTCACCTGTTTTGCCGAGTTTTAACATGAAAAATCGAAATTTTCGAACTTTCTCCAAACGCACCTGTGAGTGTCGGGGATCACAGGAAAAGTGTTTTGCGATGTCAGAAACGTGCCTGAACGTGGAAAATCGAAATTTTCGAAAAGTTCCAAAATGATTCAGAGAGCGTAGGGGATTACAGGAAAAGCGTTTTGATGTCGGGAACTTGTTCGAACACGTTCTGAACGCACTGTATCTTGCGTTTCCGTTGTGAAAGGCTCGTGAGGCTGAGAGCGTTCGAAAAAAGTTGCCACGGAGCCACGAAGTGGCGTAGTGGCAACTTTTTTCGATCGCTCCCAGCCTCACGAGCCTTTTGCAACGGAATAAGCCAGTACTCTTTGTAGCGATAAACACTCTCCAACATAATGTAACATGGAGCCGACTCCCGAGCCCCCCCTGGGCAGAACTTGGAGCCGGCTATCGAGCTCCCCCTGGACCGAACTTGGAGACGGCTATATTGCTTCCCCTGGACCGAACTTGGAGCCAGCTACCGAGATTCCCCTGGACCGAACTTTGAGCCGGCTGCCGAGCTCCCCTGGATCAAACTTGGACCCTGCTACCGAGCTTCCCCCTGGACCGAACCTGGAGTCGGCTGCAAATTCACCGGTGTGCAACCACAAGTTGATATCAAGCCTAGAGCGAATATCAACTTGATATCAAGCTCCCGATTTCACAAGTTGATATCAAGTTTCCCCAACCAGGGAAAATACTCGTAAACAACTCCAGACAGTGCACTCAAAGCTCGGGCGCATTCACCGCGTCTCATTTTCAAACCATTTTATCGATTTCCTACTGTTATTTATCGAATTTCGTCGCATTTTCTATCTCAAATTACTGCGGGACTCGTGGAGAACGGCAACATTCACATTGAGGTATTATTTACTGCGGAGTTCCGATGAAACTCTCGCCTTTTCAGAATGTGAAGATATCAGAAATGGATATTTGGTTGAATACTTATAATTTCTACACGTTCTCATCCATAAATGAACGCCTCTGATCTTTATGTGCAGTTTTCGTCACAAAAAGGTTCGTAATTGAAGAATAATCTTCTTTCCAGATCCATTTTATACATTTCTTATACAATGTTTCTTTCTATCGGCGAGATCGTTTATGCTATTTCTAATCATCAAGTTGGAGATTTCGTCGATACTCAAGGTGAGTGAAGCGTTTCCTAAAATATTCCTTTCAGGCAGCAGCCGAAATTTAATATTTGGATATGGTGCCGTTGTTTCAATAATTTCAGCGCCCTTTCTATACGAAGAAGCACTATTTAGAAGAAGTGAATCATATTTTGTGTGCTCTATCACCTTGTAAAAGATTTGTGCATATACTAAACTGTTTCATTTGCTTGAAAAACTTGAAAGAACACGAGTGTAAACAAGGGTACGGGAGCGCGGGGCCCACAGAGATTCCACAAGTTGATATCAAGCTCATTCACAAGCTGCCTTCAAGCTTGATGCCAACTTGTGAATGCGCTTGATATCAACTTGTGGTTGCACACCGGTGAAGCTCCCCTGGGCCGAAATATGCTCGGCAACTGAATGCCCCCCTGAACCATACTTTGAAAACGTAGTGCGCACCCTACCATAACGTAGTTTAACCTCAACACACCCTGCTAGTTGTCGGAACATAAAGACATTTTTTTCCACTTTTTTTTTGCGAGTTCTAATGATTATATTTCTACAGGTACATTTTGTATTCGTAAGAATCATTCCATTCTTCCCTGACTCGCCGAAACTAAGAGTGTCCCTTCTAATCAATCTAATGCCTAACAATGTACATCCAAATTGAGGGCAAACGTCCAAATGATGCTAAATCTATAGAAGGTGAATATGGTGAGAGACTGCGCAACGGTGAGGGAGCGACAGAGATGATTTTGCACTCTTTCTCATTGTAAATCCCGTTCTGCAGGCGTGACCGGCTTGTGGAATGTCTCTTCTAAACAATGTAATTCATACTACCAATTTTCCTTACAAATTATGGGCAATTCATGTATCCAATTTTAAAATCATTCTGTGTGTTAAAATATTTCTGAGTGGTAGTGCCTTTATTATAATTCGTCGTCGTCGTCAATGCATCGAAACCGTGTTTAATTCATCGCGTCGATGGGGTCGGGTACGGGGTCGGGCGGGTCTCTGGGTCGGTACCCATATCTGGGTCCCGACCCCGATGCCCGGCCCGCCCCCTCCGCCCCATCTCCGCACCCGTCGTCGTCAATGAGATGATTATTAGCAGTGAAGAACATCCGAATGGACGAGCAGATGCTGGCACCCGCTTAGTATCCGGGCGGGGTACGCGGGATGGGGCAGTGGTCGCAGGATCCCTCCTCTCCGAGGGGTCCGTTGGGTCCACGGGGTCCGTGCGGGCCCTGTTTGCCAGGGGGACCGGGCGCTCCCTTGTCTCCCACCTCTCCTCTGTCTCCCTTCTCTGTGCGTCCATCGATACCGGGCACTCCGGCGTCTCCGGCGGGACCAGGAGGACCACGGGGACCGGCGGGACCCACGGGACCGTTGACCTCGACGACGCGACCGGGCTGACCAACAGGGCCGGCGGGTCCATCGGGACCGACCTCTCCGGGCGGGCCGGGGGGACCGATCATGCCGGTCTCGCCCTTCTCTCCGTTCTTGGCGGGCAGCGCGTCCTTTCCACGAGGACCCTGAGGACCCTTGACTCCCTGGGATCCGGCGTGGCCGGGAGGTCCAGTGGGGCAGATGACACAGGGCTCGGAGGGAGGAATGGCAGAGGCGATAACTTGGCCCTCCTGCAAAAAAGCATGGTTTTGCCCTGTGGTTTCACGAATCTGATGAGAAAATGTGCATTTGCATTGTAATATTAGAAAGATGGAAATCATCGGTAATAGTCTCACTTAGGATGCTATAAGATGTCATTGAAACCTATCAGAATCTGATCCAATTGCAAGACCGTTGTGAAATCTAGCCAGCACTTAATCAATCACATAATCGTCTATTGAAAGGTGTCAGGACGAGTGAATCCTTTCGATTTCACATGTTTGCACAAACTTTTTTTCCACCCTTTCTGACCGATCTGTGCAAGAATGTGCAATGAATTTCAATGGTTTCTCACATTTCCGTGCTTGCCGGGTGCACCGGGTGCTCCATCGTTTCCATGGGGTCCGTCGTCTCCGGGCGGGCCAGCGGGTCCCGCTCCTCCCTGCTGGCAAGGACAGCACTGGGGAGAGGCATCGGCATTGACCACCGGACCGTAGCTGCCCACTCCACCTCCTCCGCCGCCGCCTCCTGAACAGATTATTGATTAGACACATCGATTACGGTAGCACTTGATACCGTACCTTATCGTTCTTGCTACTTCTCAATAACGTATACTGTACTGACGAAAGGTCTATCGAATTCTCACGTATCCTACAGTATCGCCACCATGTTTGCATGCGGCTCCTCCACCACCTGACCATTATGTATTCTACTGTGTCCTAAGCATTCGATACCGTGCCCTGTGTATCCTACCGTATCCATGCCATTGCTACTGTACCCTGTGTGTCCCACAGTATATCTAGACCAAAATACCGTATCCTACCGTACCATGTTTGCCGGCGGCTCCTCCTCCACCGTATCCTCCTCCGCTGCCTCCGAAGAGCCAGGCGGCCGCCCTCTTGTTCCTGTCCTGCACGCCACCACGACGAATCGTGTGGATCTCCATCCACATATCACGAGCGCGACTCTGGAAAGGTACGGTAACTGGAGGTACAATAACAGGGATTACGGTAGGTGGTTTTGGAATTATGCGAAGAACTGCTTTATAATTATTACGAGCGCCACTCTGAGTAAGGGGAGTACGGTAAGTGTGAGAGTGCTATGGTAACTATGGTGACTGGGGGTACGGTAACTAGAGGGGCACGGTAAACAAAATATAGTCAAAACTCATTGGAAAGGTATCACGTAGCGCGACCCTACAGTTGAAAAGTATGTAATGGTAATATGTATCGAGCTAATCACCAGAGCACTGAAAGGCCGTTGCCACTATTGAATTCATCCAGTTCGTGAAACCTACTTGGACTCCGATATGATCCCGTTCCCTTTTCAAGTCACGAATATTACATTTCGGCGTCAATCATTTTTGTTGGAAAAAACGCGTATGGATGTTCGGTTGTGCTTACAGTATTGTCTTGATTACGATATTGCTCTGGATACGGTAATTACGGTACCTTGCAGAAGTCAGTCTCCTGGATGAGATGGGACTGGAAGGACTGAACATATGAGGCGAGCATGGGAAGAGTGACTACGGAGGCGATTACTGCCGCTGTGGAGATGACCTGAAGAGAGGGATACTGTAGACGATACTGTAGTTACTGTAGGGATCGGGGTACTGCAGCCACGTCACAATCGATATTTGAGAGAGATACCGTAGAATGAGGTTACTGTAGTTGTAGTATACTTTAGGGATACTTTAATGAGACAAGATAGTTCTGTAGTGAGACTAGAGAGCGCTGTAGCCTAATTGAAATCAATGCGAGAGTAGGATACTGTAATGAGGACAGAGATTACTGTAGCCTCGTCAAATTGATGTGAGAGAGGGGTGAAAAGTAGAAGAGTGGCTAGCCCAGAATCAATCTGAGTCTCACCGCATTCAAGTCAGTTTTTTTTTCTTCATTTTTTTAAGAGACAAGAAGCAAGGGTTTCAATACTACACGTACGCATAAACGGCTATTTACAGCGTGTGAAACTTAACTGATTGAATTTACTGAACTGTGTAGCGCACAGTACGTTTTGATGTAGCTATTTACTCTAACTAATTAATAAATCAACTAACTAATTAAGAAATTAAGAAATTAGCTAATTAATTAATTAACTAATTAACTCACGACAGCGAAGAAGGCGACCTTCCGCATCTCTCGATGCTCGGGCGTCTCCTTGTCGACGTCCATTTTGGGAGAGCTGAGTGAGGACACTCCTAACCCTCCCTGCCTCGGCTACCCCTTTTATACCCCCAGAGAGAGAGAGAGAGAGAGACCTCAACTTTCCCCTAATAACAGCACTCCTCCCAGTGATATCCGCCCTACTCTAACTGCTAGAGAGTGGGGAGATAGGGAGAGTCTTGGAGTAATGCGTGTTCACAGAGGGTAGGGTTAATCATCAGAGAGAGGGAGAGAGAGAGAGAGAGAGAGAGAGAGAGAGAGAGAGAGAGAGCTTATCAGTAGGAGCCAAACCAGTTAAGTTGATAAGGATATTACCCCCACAAGCTTGGCCTAGTAAGGAGAGGAACGAGTAGGGAAAGGGAAAGTAGGCATGGGATTCACATCATCCAGTAGATCGACCCCGTGGAAAGGGGTTTTTAATGATAGGGTAAAGGTCCTCCAGGTCAAGTGAATTAACAGTAGATACCACGGAGCAAGTTGTAAGCCAGCTGCAACGTGGGATTACCTTTCCCAACCTCACTATTCCTGTAAAGCTCTTTGTCGCTCCATGCGACATCGTATTTCGTGTGCAATAGTTTCTAAAAGCCTAACATCATTGCAATTATTATTGATTAGTACATAACACGATAAATATATTATATAACTTTCTCGAGGCATCTAGAGCACGTTACCTTTTTGGAATCAGAGGGAGTTTTTCCAATCAATTATTTCAAGCCAATGTGGCCTCTCTATCACGATAACGGAGAGGTGAAATTTGAATTTTTGAAGAAAAAAATAAGAATTCAGTGTGAAAATAAGATAAAAAATCTCCGAAACCTCCTCTCATTTCCGGTCTGAGGACGCCAGAAATTCGGCAAGAGAAGGGAGAAATGTTCCCACACAGTTAAAAAGATAATTGAAGACATCTGTGAAATCTCTTCCAATCGCCTCTCTTGTTGTTGATATTTCGAGCAGATTTCAGAGAGCGAGAGAGAGAGAGAGAGAGAGAGATTTCAAGATTCTCAGACAACTGCACTATTTCTCTCTTCTATCCTCAGATCAGAGTGGGAGATTGATTCCCTGCTCCTACGCTTTTCCACTACACGACAACCTTGCGACAACTGTTCCCTCTCTCTCTTTTTCTCTCTCTCCGAGACGGCGGTTGCTTGTTTCACCAGCGGTTTGTCAACGTTTGCATGTCGCTCATTTTCGTTATGAACTCAACATCGAGCAGAAATATGTTAGAACAACTATTCTGAAATGTTTTTTTTTGTTTCTGGCTGTTGCTTCCCTGATGTCATTAATTATATGGTACTCTTGTATGGTTTTCTGGTATTTATTTCCTCTTTCACGGTATCCATTCCTGGCAGGTGCCAACAGAACGCTTTTTGGCACGGTGCCAACAGAACGCTTTTTGGCACGGTGCCAACAGAACGCAGTGTCTCAACGTCCTACCTGCCACTCATTGCGGTTGTTGTTTACGAGCTCGATGGGAGGCAGCCAATCCCTTCCTCCCTTCAACAAATGGCTGGCTCCTCATCCCTGCGCTCCCCCAAATTTTGTTTCGCCAGCAGTGTTCTGGAATTTTTTTTTGCTTGGCAGGATTTTTTATGTTTAGGATTCCGGAAATACACTGGGAAAAAAGCACCGGGCCTAGAAAAAGTACCATAGTAGATGGTATTACCTATAGGGAAATTGATGCTGCGCTAATTTCTTCGGGGAAATGTCCCCATCAAAGGGTGGAAAACTCGTGTAACTCAACTCAAACTAGACGAAATCTCTCCAATCAAAAAGGAAAATGTTCCAAAATCCGTGTATCAAGTTTGGAAGTGGTAGCTTCACTTGGAAGAAAGTTATGAAAGGGTGCATAAAACTGTTTTGCACCTTGAACCCCAAGAAATTTGCGCAGCATGATATATCGATTTTCATCGGAATCCTTCGTCTCTGTCTAGATCGCAAGGCAAAACAACGATTTTTTTTAAAAAAATATTAGCGTTATCTTTCGTTTGTAGTTGACTTGTCATCCTGCGCTTTCAAAACGCATTGCCTAACATTTTATTATTCAATTAATTTTTTTTTCAGCTGCTTGAGGATCAGTAGTTCTCACGGGCATTTGCCGTGTGAAATCTGATAGGGCGAAAGGGTGGGAGACTTCTTCTCTCTCTCTCTCTCTCTCTTCCTCTTCAAAATCAATCACTTCTCCCTCTAGTGTTCAGGCCTGAATCTGCACGATTATTTCCTGGTCGGGGCCTTCTGTCTATCATTTCTCACTTTCAAGGGATAAAATTCGATTTAAACGATACTCGATCGCAGAATGCTCGATTTGTAATATGTTTCACGCAATAATAGCCTCGGAAGTTTTTCAAAGTTTCGCAATTCCTTTTCGTCTTCTTGTCCAATTACCAAAAATTATGATAAACTATATCAGGGAAAGATATTTTTCTGACCTTGACCTCTTTCTTGGAATTTCGTGGAGTTGAATTTTATTTATTTTTATTTATAAAATTCAACTCCACGAATTTTATAAATATAAATAAATAAAATTCAACGCCACGATTTTAATTTGGAATTTTCTCACAATCAGTCCATTGTGTGCAAGAAGTGTATAACAATTTTAAAATGATTTGTTCATGACATGGACTACTGGTGTGTGTGTGTGTGCTCTCTTTCTATACCTCGGCGTGTCTCTTGTTTTGCAATCTCTCTCGGAATTTGTGTTTAGCCGCGGAACGTTTTATTATCTATTTTGGACGAGTGTAGAGAACTTGCAATAAAAGCGAGCGCCCTCTCGCTCTAACACGCATACTCACTCCTGACTCCAATCTGAAGATTCGCCCGCAACCTGAGAAAAATGAAGTCGTCGCTATCACGCAAATATGCATTGTCAAGTCATCGATTACTTTTGTTGACATTATAGCGTATTTGTACAGAAGTTGTTTATTTAAGTAATTACTTTTTAGTATTTCTCTTAGTCCGGAAGTGCTATCTAGTGTTGTTAGATAGAATAATCCTATCCCCGAAAACAAATATTATTCGCGAATAACCTATTGCTCTCGCGAATAGAATTATTCGATCTAACAACACTAGTGCTATCCTCCTCTCTCCCATTGCCCTCTCGATTTCTCCACTCGAGCTCATCTCGTTAAATCACTTCCATCCCCTGAAGACCGCCAGTAAATTCCCTCCACTTCCCCCCCACTCTCAACTTACACAGCATTCGACCTTCTCTTGTTTTCTTCCTTGTCTTTTCAAGCCAGTTGAAACGACAGAGTTGAAATTATAGATGTATAATTTAACAATAAGCAGAAATGCTGGCAATGTTACAAAGGTATCGTAAAGTCTTTTCTGTTTCATTTCCACGTTACTTGATTGTTTATTTGAATATTTGTTTCAATACTAATTTACATTTTAATTGCAGGTAATGGACGGCAGCAATGCGTGGGATCTCGTGCAATCACAAGGTAAATCGTTCGTTTCAATTTTTAATATTAATTAATCTGCTAATTTGTATTCCTAGTTAAATTGACTATAATATTATTTAATTGCGAAGCGGATTTTTCTTGTCGCATCATCAAAGCCTACAGAGAGGCCTCGCAACTGACCCTTATGGAGATTTTTCATTACTACAAAAGAATAGGAAAAAACAACAACTCGAAACGCTTTACAATTTCAGAAGAGGGTCCGAGTGGTTCAAATGAGCGGAAAGTGTCCCGATCGCCGTCTTACGCATCCAAGATCAGCGATGTGAGTTCATTCATTAAATAATGAAGAAAAAAATAAAATAGATTAATTAAAACATATTTTTATTCACCAATTTGTTCATTCCGAGTACCAACCGCAGTTGATAATTTTGAAAAGAAAAACTAAAGGAAGCAGCAATTTTTGTATGTTGCAAAAGAATCATGAATTGTGTTTAGTGTCCACGTTTCCGTTCCGCCGATATTATCTATTAAGAGAGAAATTATGATTAGTATTTTTATTATTAATTAATTAATTTTAGTTATTAATTATTTTAAGGTTATTTTCACCCTCGACGACATCGACATGGAGGGACTCACGGCGCAGATTCGGGAAGAGGAAGCGGCCATCGACAGGAAGAAGAGATCGTGAGAATTATTTAAATTTATTTGCAAATTATTCATTATTTTAATTACTATCAAAAAATTTTAATCGACAAATTACACTCGCCCTTCGGTCTCTGGGTAATCGAGATAATCGTGTAGGTGGTAGGTGACTATCAATTAACTATCTTTTTTAATTGTAAAAAAATGGGAAATTTTTTACACTCGCCTTGGGTCTCAGGTGAGAGAAGGAATGATTGATTTAGTGTTGTCCAGTATCTCGACGGATGAAACAGAGGTAAGTCCTGTCGTCCATCAATTTTCTTGGCAATTACTATCGAATTACCGCGCAATGCAATGACATCAAACTATTCTGAATATATTCCGTCCATTGATTGTGTGCCCAACTTTTTTTCCACTTTTCACTCGTAATTATTGAGCATTATATTAGCAATATAAATACTACGCCCATGGTTATAACAGTATATTTTTTCTCAAGAAAGTGAATTCGAGTAATCGTGTGGTAAAGGAAAATCACTTTTAGGACCACTTGTGAAACACATTTCAATATCATTGTTGTCCACATGTCAATCCTCGATGAGACACCACAAATCTCTCTCCTCTCACTCCGAAACTTGCGATATCTCAGCTCCAATCTGACAGCGCTCATTAGTCACCCACACCTTTTCTCCGATCTCTCTCTCTCTCTCTTCCCTCCATTTCTCTCCCTCGCTTTCTCGCCTCGATAGCCCCAGATCTCGCCCATCTTATCAGTTATGCCAGAGAGGGGCGCTGATCTGGCGCCGCGCCCTGGATCTTGATTTTTATCACTTTAGAGAGTGTGAATCAAGTGCCCCTTACCTTTCACCACAAATCAATCCCCATCTCCTCATCCCCACTAAATTCGAACTAAGTGGCTGAGAGGCCATTTGATTTATTACAAATCGTTGGCTCTTCTATTTCTTCGAAACTATTAGTTGGCATTTGGCGATAACTTTGTCTTCCTGGTATTCCGTAACCCTTGCTTTTTCACCTGTTCCCTTCACGTCGTTTGCACGGCATCCGCGCCACTCTGGTATTTTTCCTATTCCAGACGAAAATTACACCGGGATCCAGCCTGAAAAATACCATAGTACCCGGAACTCCTAGCTAGTGTGATCGCTTATGCATTGTGAAATTCCTTAACGTGACAACTCTATTTACCAGTATTTAATCCTATTACAATTATCACATCCTCCTTCCAGCCTCCCTCCTCTTCATTCCTCCCTCCACTTATCGTGTTCATTATCCTTCCTCATTCTTCTTCTTCTTCCACATTTCTCGTCGGACACCAAAGAGAAGAGTGCATTACACCTTTTCTCCCAACCACTGCGCTAAAGTCGTCAAAATCAGCCCTGCTCAGCCGAAGACTGCTATCAGCTAGTATCTCTCTCTTTCTCTCTCTCTCCCTCAGCAAAAAGACCAAATGCTCTAAGGCGATAAGTGCCTATGAGCTCCCGAAGACCCCACTTAATCCCCATACACCGGACGCAAGGCTACTTCAACAACTCGTACGTGCCAGACCGCGAGCCGGCGCGGCGCCAAAACGAAGGCGCGGATGGGGCGCGGCGCCGGATCAGCGCTTCGGCGCCGCCCAACGACCGACTGATGATCGTGGCTGCTGCAGATGCTGCAACCTTCCATCAGTACGACAGGCAGCCGGACTATTTGAGGACGCTGGCATTAGCGTCGAGAAGGAGTCCACAGAGACATGTCAGTGTTTTATCAAAACTAAAATATCAAAAACCAAATCAAAATCAACCTTGTTGTACCTAGAAACCTATACACTGGACGTGAAACATACTTCTCCGATCACTATTTAGTAGTTAAAAAGCTGGCATTGCTAATGTGATGTTCGATTAGGCTTCATCACGGGTTCAACTAGACTACTTGCCTCCATTTCTGCTTTTGAAGTCTTAGAAGTGAGATAACTAATCAATATCAGGGTCCTACCGTAACCTTCTCCGTCTTTGTCAATCTACAACAGCGCGCTGCACGCGCGCGTGCGGCCGCTGTAATTCTCGCGCATGCAAACATCGACGATGAGGAGACTATAGAAGACGAAGCTGAGGTCGTGCTTTTTGATGCCCGACCTCGATTTGAAGCGGCGACTACGATAAGAAGCGATGTGAAAAGATCAAAGATCACTCCGATGACGTCATCAGTAACGACTGTGAAGAGGAGAGAGGGGATGAGGGCTCAGAGAATACCAACAAGGATTGGAGAAAAGGAGAGCAAACCGGCGAATATCGAGGAGTGGTAATGGGTCGTGATCTGTTATTCATTAAATCTTGTCACTTTTTCGGTGAAAACGATGCTGTAATACCCCCAGAAAGTGATCATTGGTGAGAGAGTTTGCACGTTCAAAAACTCTTTTGTTGAAAAACTGGATTAAATTATGGTGCCTTGAAGCTTTGGAGAGATATGTAATAGGGTTGGCAATTTGATTCCTTATGCGTATTTCAGATCCATTTCACTCTTCACAGAAAGAGCCGGTCGGCTCTCAGATCCAAATGGCTCTCTCTCATTTTTGGAAAGAGCCAAATGGCTCTTTCTTATTTATCTCCACTCAGAGAGTGAATTGGAAAGTCACAATGGTACGGATCGACTTAGAATTTGGCAGGCGACATTATATTTTTTATATGTAAATTGCCATGAACAATGGCATTTTGCATATGAAAATGCTTCCCCTTTCTATTTTATGAAGATGTGGTACTTTAGAAGATTAATAATCAATCTCTCAGTCAAGTTATAAGCTCGTAAAGTAAGAAGGATCCATTTGGCTCCTTCTTTTGCTCGCTGAGAGCAATTTTGCTCTTTCTCTACCCTCCTCATTTTCTGAGAAGGAGTCATTCCGCTCTCAATCGCGCGGTGTTGAGCGGTGTAAAAGGTAAAAAGGTAAAGGTGTTAGGTCTTCTACACGCAAGGCGGTCTCGACCACCCCTATGCCTGAGGGGCAACGAGAGCCTGTCCTGAGATGTCCTGGGGTGTAGAAGGAGTCAAATTGCCAACCCTAATATGTAAGTTAAATTGGAGTAGGAAATAGCGAAAGGGCGAGTGTATAATCTCTGTGGGAATAAAGTGTACAGTGTAAAAAAGGAAAATAAACTAAACAAAACTAAACAAGTGATTTTTTAAATAAAAAAAACGAATATTTTGCAGGCAATCTCCAGCCTTGGCGAGCCTGCGGAAGGTGTCACAACAGGTTCGAACATTTCATGTTGCCTTTGTCTCATATTGGTAAAGAAAACGGAAGGAAAAAATTACATGTAATAGGAACATGATTTAATTCAATAGTCCTTAAAGTGATATCGTGCACGAAAATGTACGAAATATATTCTGAATGATTGGGGAAAATAGTAATTGCAGGTTCTCAAAAAGATCGGCGTGCAGCCAAAGCCAAAGTCGCGTGACCAAATACTCTTCAAGCATCGGGAATTACCTGAAATCAAGTGAGAGATCTCCAATTTTCTTAACTTTTCAAAATTATTAATTACTTTTCACTAATTTATTTAAAGAATTGAATTTTAAAATTACCCAATTAATTATCAATTAATTAAGATTGGAAGCTGTGCATTGCGAGCGGCCAGTAGAGGAATTCCAAAAGTCGCGATGGTTCAACTTCAGGACGATGAAGGTACGTTTTTGTAGTTTGAATTAACGATTATGGGTCAATAAAAATGGAACAATGCAATTGAATTCCGATACACGAATCAGGAAAACGATCGGGGAAACGTTCATATAGGCACACAGAGAATGAATACACTGAGATAGGACACCAAGTATATGATAAACTCAATATTGAGTGTATTCGCGCGTCGAGAGAGCGTGCGAAAACGAGAGATTTGTAAGTGTATGTCCTCTGTCAGTGGAGGATACACTCAATAGTAAGTGTATTCGTTCTAGGTGCAATTTTAATCAAAATTCGTAGTAAAAATGTAGAATTGAGACGCTAGTTTTGTCAGATTGAATTCGGCTTCACATCATTCCACAGACCGGTCAACCTTACAGAAAGGGCTTTGGAGTGAGAGAGCGTGTGAAATGGAGAGCGACTCTCTCACTTTTGCACACTCTCTCGCTCTAACCCTGGTCTGTAGTTTTGGAATCATGTGGCTTACTGCTTTTCATTCAGGCCTTCACAGTTGACGAGGAAGCGATGGCAATCGCTGCGGGCAGTGCTTTTATGAGTGATTCCGATGCTAAAGGGTCAGTGAAATGGATTAAAAATTAGCTAGAACATATCACTTTTCATTAATGCAGTCTCTAAAAAGCTTCAAATTGAATTTCTTTTAAATTTGTTATTTTTTTTCAGGTACGACGAGGAATACGAGTACGATCCGTACTGTCCCGTGCACGGAAGCAGGAGAAGGAAGAAGGAGAAGGTTTGTGTCAAATTGACTAGACAGAAATCATCGTAACTAGGGTTCTCTTATTGGAAGTATTGGAAATGAACTCGCCATCTCTGTTTCACTCACTCTCTCGCACGCGGAGCGGTCTGCGGTCCTTTGTTCTCCTGATTTCACATTTCCAATAAGGGAACCCTAATCGTAACAGAGATATTTTAAAGAAGGAGTATCACGAATCTCCTGCTCCCTCATTTTGTTTCAATGGCGCGGTCGCTTTCTCCTCGTTCCCCCTTATCCCTCCCAATCATTTTTGAATCCCTGCGCGTCAGGGTCAGTTTGGCACAGAGCCCAACGCAGATAACTTTGTTCAAACCTATCGGCTGAACATGCGGCTTGCGGGGCTCTTATCGGGAAACCGATTACCATAACCCGACAGTGAGAACTCAGTTGACCAAAAGTTCGTGGGACACCACCTTTGTGGGATTAGTAGCTGGGTTTATCAAATACTTAAAATAACTATTCTTATGTACAATGGCGGATAAAGAAAAAAATAAGAATAATTTTTATTATTATTAATTTTCCAATGCACATTAGATAAAAACTGCAGGGCGTGGTGACCGTGCAGAGTTTGATCAGCAAGTTCGAAGACGCGCAATCGAATACAGGATCAGCAACGAGAGAAGGAATGCTTAATGAGTATAGGTGAGATTATCTGAAGGGAGAGAGGAGTGAGACAGGAGAAATATGGAAAGAAATACAACGAACATGACAATAGCCATTGCTCAAAAGTGTATTATTTTTCGAACTTTTCCTGGAATCGCTACACATGGACGATAAGAGTCTTATAACAAAATTTATCGACCAAACGATCGCGTAGAAAATGAATGGGGAAAAAACTTTTTCACTATTAGAGCGTTGGCCCGTGTTCTGCAAATAAACATTAGTCATAAAGATTGTAGAGTAATTATCCCTCGCACATTTGCATAAAAACTTTGATTTTTTTTTAAATTTCAGTCAGGAATTCATCGCCAAGTGTATTCGGAAGCAGAAAAGAGCGGCGTTGTCGGGGAAAGAGAGGAGAAGGACGGAAAAAGTACTCAGGAAGATAAAGGTGAGTCAATGTCTCCAGAAAGGGGCCAGGCACGAGAGAGAGAGAGAGAGAGAAAGAATGTGTGCGAAAGTGAGAAAGTCCCTAGTGCTTTTGCGTAATCTCGAACTCTTGACAAAAACAATGAGCCAATCTCTAGGGGCAGTGAAAAAAAAATTAACTACTTCATTCAACATTGGTGTTTCACTAGCTCTTGATAGCGTTTGTATTTTGGTATGCGATAATAAACTCTTGAAAGATGATTCAAATATTTCAGGCCAATCTATGGATCATCTCTCTCGCTTTTCTCTTCCTCTTCACAGCTTTCCACGGTCTTCAAAATCTGCAGACATCAGTGAATGGAACACTCGGAGCGGACAGTCTGGCGTCAGTTGAAAATAATCCATTGATTGGGTGTCCGCACGATCTGAATGGTACGCAAAGCATTGCCTTTTCACTCCTCTCGTCGCTGATACCTTTTCTCTCAGTTTTCAAGAAAGAGGTTTGACAAGACTGGTCCAACCTTTAGACGAGCAAGATACGCGCGTCAACTTACACGAGCCAGATGTACCTTCTGCCTTGGTTTAATGGGGGAAATTGGCTTTTGTTTAGCTACTCACCGATTTTCCAGTCTACAAGTTGTACTAATGATGAATCGGATAGAATGCGATAGATACGTTTAGATACGCCTAACTCAGCAATCAATCAATCAATCAATAATATCTCAGTGTTCTCTACACATCTCTCGCCTTCTCCTCCCTCTTCGTCCCTTCTTTTATGATCAATCGAATTGGATGCAAACTCACTCTCATCGCTTCCTTTTTCGTATTTCTCCTCTATCACATCGCCAATTTTCTACCGAGGTGATAAAATGCGAAGATATTACACAATAAGTAAACGAATTACAACAAAATATTACAAACGTTACAAAATAATGCAAAGGGCAACGCAAATTTTCTCCCGAGGTGAGAAAACACTTAAATTTTTAATAATTGCAATTAAATTGCGCTAATTATGATATTTTTTTTGTGAAAAACATGCGTTTGGCGTTTCCTATATTACAAACTTATATTGGAACGGCAACGCATGGTGCATTGTTTATCGTGATCATAATGGTTTCTTACATGAAGAGTGAAACATAAAACTCGCCAGACCTAGAAATGTACGAAATTATCTAGAAAATATCTCATGTTTGCCGGCACTTACTAGATACACTTTTTTCAAATTCTGATTCATTAGTCTGTGATAAGATATTATATTACAATTAATTACTAATTATTTAATTACTTCAGATACTACTCGCTCATTCCAATATCGATTCTCGCTGGAATGGGCGGAGCTTGTCTATGGGGAGCAAAGTGTGCATATATCACAGAGTGCGGACTGAGATATGCACAGTTGAACATAGAGAGTCAATCTACGGTTATTGTGAGGTGAGCGGATTGAACAATTACACTTTCCAAACCAGAAAGGGGTTAGGACGACAGAGTGTGCAAAAATGAGAGAGTCCCTATCCTTTTTACATGATCTCTCGCTCCAAACCTTTTTCTGCAATGTTGACCGACGAGTGGTATTATGTGAGTTTTGTTTATCTACCAGAGCGAATGAAAACATTTGTCTAATTTTGAGCCAAGTCTTCAGCGACGAGTGAAGCATATATGTAATATCTACATGCTAGGTTTTCGGCTTGTGCTAGATCAAAAAATTCGAAATCGTAGTTCGAAACCTCTAGACGATAATTTCATAACTGTAAATATTGCTCTGCATTTCCCAACTGCACTCCGTGCCGAGCGATCAAAACGTCGAAAGGAAGCAGTAAAAAGAAGAGTGAAACGCAAAACCCGCAACCAGAATGTCGAATTACTGAGGCAATGCAAATATAGAAAAATGTTCAAAATGACGTATAAAATATTTCAGGCATATTGTATTACTATTAAAAATATTTAACTATTGTTACAGATTCTTCGGTTACTTCTTCATGGTTCTCCATTTGGGTCAAGTGATCGGCAATCTTCTCTCATCTTTGCTATTGACTGCAGTGCAGAAAGACAGTGAGACAATGACGTCATCGAATTCTGAAAATATAATCGAAACAATTTTTGCAAAATAGAAACCAATAGAGCCACTTGACGTTCTTGCATTTATGTTACCTTGTTGATCATCATTGCGATATCGGAGTGTAAGGTTCACGTTCACGATCTATCATCGATATCATTGGCGAAAGATTATTTCATTACAAAACTTTTTCGTGCAATGTGCAATACTGCAGGTATTCTGGAGGACAGACACGAGGCGACGTGTGGTAATCGATTTCCGTGGAACGAAACTTTGTTATCAGCACAGGTTCGACATTCAATCCACATTCAGCCTTTTTCCATGATATTTTTGTTTCGCACGTTTCAAAACACTGAAATCTTGCGTTTCGTCGCCTCACCTTCTACGAGAAAAGACATTAAAAGAAACGGTAAAAAATGGTTCTGCAATCGCCTTCAGTATTCAATAAATCATTCATTACCGTACTCAGGCCTCAGCCCACCTCGCCCTTCCCTCCTCTCGTATCTATTTTGCTGTGTGTGCTGCATATCTCGCGTGTGCCATTGTCGCAGTTCTTATCGTCGTGCTCTTTCTCAATGCACTGCACAAAGATGTCGTCAATCGGTGAGTTTATGCAGTCTCGATGAAACCAGATACCACGGGTTGTTCGGAATATCGTAGAGACGCAGCTTCAATGTATTTAGCACTAAATGCACAATGATGTCTTCAGTCGGTAAGAAACTACTTTTATGAGCTTTTTTCGGTTCGGGATACGGTAAAATATAATGCTAAATAGAATAAAACTCCACAAAGATGTAGTCAATCGGTGAGTTTTGCCCGAATCAAATACCAAAAAGAAAAAACACCTTAGCTCTTAGGTAAATGGCCTATTTCCCTACATGATTTTACTACCCATAATATCCACACACAGAGAAAACATACTAGGAATACGACATCAAGTTGGCACGCCTACTAATATATAAGTAGGCAATTAGTAGGCCCTACTTATATATTAGTAGGCGTGCCAACTTGATGTCGTATTCCTAGTATGTTTTCTCTCTGTGCAGTTAACTATAGAAATTTGAATATTATTTTTTATGCAGTTGGAATATGGCTACAATTGCACGACACTGTTGAAACAATTCATGCATATACAGTGAAACTCAACTATTACGATAAATATATATGTAACAGGGAAGGGTTATTGATTGATTATTCTAGCAACAACACGCCAGTCTTCGATGCTGAGATTCTCAAATTGATGCTGGATAATCTCAAGAACATCAAGGTTACGTTTTACATTCACTTATTAACCCTGCCGGAGTAAAACGATTTATCTCTTTCCCTAAAAGCGACTAAAATAACATAATCAATAGGGAAAGATCATGGGCATATCAAATTGTTGAATAGAAACATGGTAGCAACTTTGCTTTTACTTTTATTATTTTATTAAAGATTAAACATTTGTAGATGTATCTTCTCGTTCCTCTCACGATCTTCAACGGGCTTGAGCAGGCTTTCGTTGTTGGATTGTACACCAAAGTGAGCGCAATTGCAAAATATTTTTAATTGTTATTTTTACATTTCTAATTTCTTGTTTTATGCATGCCATTTCAAACGCTCGAATTGTATTATGCCCATGATAAGGAAAGTGCCATCGTTTGCGGTTAAATCCCTTGTGGATTTGTGTCTCGTTGTCAGCATAAGATTCATTTGGTATTTCATGTATTCAGTTCCGTGTCTAATCTGACTTTCAAAATATTCAGTGTCTGTACTAGATACCTAGTGCAGATTAGCGTATCAAAAGAGAGCGAGAGATCTAATATCAAATCGTAATGAGAGCGCTTGCTATCTCGTGGATAAAATCCGTTTCTGGCCTTTTCACTGTTATGTAACTTTCTTGCATGCGAACCTCTGACGGAATGAATAAGCAATCAACTAACGAATGAATGAATGAAAATTACCTCTCTCGTTTTTCAGGCTTTCGTTGGTTGCGGTCTGGGCATCTCTCAAATCGGCTTCGTCATGACTGCATTTGGTGTCTCTGACGCAGTTTGTTCACTCGTTTTCGGACCGGTCAGAAATATTTCATAAATATTTAGCCGAGCCAAAGGAAATCGACTGGCGATGTTTACAACCACATCTATGGGAATAGAATATATCCTACATGAATAGACTTTTGCGCCGTATACTCTTTTTACGAATTTTATTTGTAAATCTACGGGTAAACTGTCGTAGAAAGTTCAGGAAAGGGGTCAGGAGTGAGAAAGTGTGCAAACATTTGAGAGTCTCTCTTGATTTACCATAATCTCTCACTGCTGACCCCTTCCTGGAGAGATTGAATAAGGATATCTCGTTCCAGTTAATCAAACTCTTCGGTCGAATGCCTCTATTCGTCTTTGGCTGCGTCATTAACATGCTTATGATCTGCACTGTACTGGTATGTTTGACTTCGAATTTACAAAATGCAATCGGTAACTCGCATAAATTCATATAAATTGCAATATTATTCATAAATATACTCAGCGGGATTACTTATTACTGAATACTTTTGAATTGCCGACAATAAGTAATTCACGCGAAACAAGTATTCACGTGTGCGAAACGAATTCTCGGTGTCACCTGGAAACATTTTTGAAACCATTAGTTTGAAACCTGCTGCGCAAATTTCTTGGGGTGCAAGGTGCAAAACAGTTTTATGCACCCTTTCATAACTTTCTTCCAAGTGAAGCTACCACTTCCAAACTTGATACAGGGATTGCAAGGCACGATCGGAACATTTTCCTTTTTGATTGGAGAGATTTCGTTCAGTTTGAGCTGAGTTACACTCGTTTTCCACCCTTTGAAGGGGAAATTTCCCCGAAGAAATTAGCGCAGCATTAAATAGATCGGTGTGCAATCACAACTTGATATAAATCTCCTGATTTCACAATATCGAGTTGTTTCAAATGTTTGCCCATAATTATTTTTTTTAATTTTCATAACCACAACGATAATTGTTGAGGTCTGGTCTCTCAACCCCACCGATACAATGGTTTTCTACGTGATCGCCGGTGTGTGGGGAATGGCCGATGGAGTGTGGAACACCCAAGTTAATGGTATGTCCAGATATTTTTAAATATTCGTTTCGTCTTGTTACCACAGTTCAATGGCACAATCCTGCTGCACAACTGTGCAAATAAAAATCTAGGGTACCGCAATTTAGACAATTTGAGAGAGAATTTGATTCGACAACTTCGGCTCAATTCTTATCCGGGGACAAGGGAAAAAAATTAAAGTATAAATATAACATAAAACTAAATTTAAATGCTCAGGCATTTGGGTAGCTCTGGTCGGTCGTCAATCTCTTGAATTCGCCTTTGCTTCCTATCGATTCTGGGAATCACTCGGACTCGCACTTGGATTCCTTCTATATCGGTTACTTTTTCCAACAAAAAAAAATTCTTCTAATTTCTAAAAAATACTATTTCGAAACGAATCCACAATATTTTTTTCCAAGTTGAAATATTAGATTTTATTATCAATAATAAAACTTTAGTAGAGATGTTATTAGAGCAATTCTTGAAGCAATTGTAATTCTCATCTCTTTATCAGCGGTCCGCAAAATAGCGTAAATCGACACTAAATAGCAGTATTTATTGCAGTTTGGTCACAGTGGAGACCTTCCTCCTCATTTCCTTCGCCCTTCTTCTCGTTGGCATTGCGGGATATTTCGCCATCGAATTGTACGACCACATCAGTGTATGTTTTTTATTCATTTGCACAGTTACATTTTATATTATATTAATAAAGAGATAAAATAATGCAATAAAGATAGCAATACCACTTGTTCAATATGTATTTTATTGTTTGCATTTGAGTTTCGGATTACATAATCCCAATAGTACTTTCACAGCGAGATCAGGGTTCAAATACAAACCGTGAAACTTATCCGATCTCAATCTTATTACGCCCCTCAACTACTATGACTTTCACGCATTCATCCTAAATTAAAATTCAATTATTCATATCAATATAAATTAAATCTTCTCAGGCCTATCTCAATCGCCTCTTCTCCGTTTGTCTCATTCGTCGTAAACCTCTCATTCCGGGTTTCCATCAGACAACTTCAATGCAAGCATCGTTGCTCAGTCGATCGAGTTATGGAGTTTCGCCCGTTCGATGATCACCTTCTTTTCTATGCTTCATCTCATTTTGAGCATCTGTTTTTCGAATTGTTTTTGTATTTTTATTGTCTAAAATTGTCCCTAGAAGACTCCCCTGAGCATGCCTGAACTAAAACTTAGGATATACCATTTGCACCACGGGTCAACTCGCGTGTCACGACAATTTTCCCGATGTCAAGTCAATCTTCTTCTCTCTGTTATCTCCCTCTCTCAATGCTTAATTAAGTTTTTAGCATATCTCCTAGATCTGTTCTGTAACTGTTCATCGCAATTCGATTAGATTCTAGAGTAGTGTTAACACATATTCTCAATCTCTACTTGAACCACTTTTCTTGATATGCCTTAGAGTATACCAATTGCCCCCACGGGTCAGAACATGTCTGTCAATTTTCCCGATGTCTAGTCAGCCTCTTCTTCTTTCTCTGTTCTCTCCCCCGATGTTTCTACGGTTCTAGCTTCTCGTTCCTGCGATATGCAATAAACACTAATTCTCCTTCGCTCATAACCAGCCCTCAAATCACGCGTTGCGCCATCATTCATCCCCCATAGATTAATGAGTGATTGTACCAGTTCGAACCTCTCTCCTCCTCTCCTCCTCCTCCTCACTTTATTGCCAGGCTCACAATTCGAAAGGCACCGCCATTTCGCATAAGCCACTGCTCACCCCCAGAGACAAAACGAGATTTTGCCCTGTTTCTGCCCCCCCCCTGCCTCCCAGCGCCCGCCGCAAAAATACGCGGATAAAGATGCGCGCGCTAACCAGGATAAATCACCTCCTCCTTTGTCCCCATCTTTTCGTCGCTTTCTTAGCAAAATAAGCACAGCTCGTAAAGATATTCGATGTCATTCGATTTTACGGTAGCTATCGCTACATATATTTTCAAGTTATCCCAAACCTGTAAAGGAGCCAAGGCGACATAGTGTGCAAACGTGAGAGAGCCCATCATATTTTTACACGCTCTCGCACTCCAAACCCCTTTTTGTAATGTTGGTGATGCGAGCCGGCTGCAACACAACTGCATGGCAGTTTTAAGAGAAATATATGAAAGTTGACAAGCCCAGTCGGTTCTGGTCACAGCATTTCGCGCCATTTTCGCATTATTCCTCCTCTTTTCTTTGCTCTTCTCAACTTCTCCACGGGTCAGGTTTCGTTTGCCTGACTTTGAGCCGTCACAGAGTAATTATCGTTCGCGGTGTAAGAGGAGGAGAATGCTGAGCCGGGAACGGTCACTACTCTTGAAAGGACTCTTCTCTCTCAACTTCTCATTCTCCCCCTTCTCGATAGTGCAGGATTAAAGGGGGAGTAGCAGGAATATTGAGTCTACTAAGGTCGTTGACTAAGGATACTAAGGTACTATAGAAGGCAGAGCCGTGTTTTCCATTCTATTTTTTTTCAAAAATGAGGGTGAGGGATAAGGGAAAATTAGGAAAGATCGACAATTTCATTGAGAGATGGAGGAAATTAGGGGGGACAGACATTCCTGATACTCCACATTTATGGCACACGACAAGCGTTCACTTTCACCCCTCGTTCATTTGGCACTCTCACTCTCGATCCTACAGCACGGCTCGCCCGGGAAATCACGGCTCTGAAATATCTAGTCATTTCGCACTGTCTCTCTGCTCTCACAAATGCCAAAGCTCTGTCTCATCCATATCCCTATCCAATATCTCCCTGCCATCTCTTAATCCTGTTCCTGCGCAATAGCCAGCGCTCTCGGACACTGCACTTTTGGCACTCTTGCCCGGTGTCTCGGAACATTCCCGGGAATTACGAAAGCTCTGAGATGTTCCGGGTAGCTCCGACATGTCCGATTTGTTGTTTACAATTCATGTAACTAATTTGAACAGATCTGCTCGTTTCGTACGCTTTCTACAAACGATCGTTGGAAGAGTGTGTGAGAAACACAAGTTAAGTTTTTAACTATACGCACTTTCCATCTGACTTTTACAGCCCCAAACCCTTGCTTATAAAGCCGAAACAAACCATTTGATACACGTTCGGTTCATGCCCCCGCAGTAATCGGTACGATTGTTCCACTCCCACTTTCCGCCCACTTTCCCCCCCTCTGCCCCCACAACTCATCTCTCCGGCCTTGATTAACACGATAACTTACACACGATCTCTCTCTCTCTCTTTCTCTCTCTCAATCCGCGTTGCTCTTGAAGGATTTGTTCCGATCTGCCGTTCAATCTTGTGCCTCGCGGCTAGTTACGGTTTGGTTGTTCTATCTCATTTCATGCTTGGTTCTTTCTTTCTATCCAATTTAACCCTTTCCTGCCTGATGCTTGTACTGTAAACAGTGATGAGGGACTGTGGAAATTAGATCTGAGCTTGCTTCACTTGGCCTTATATCCAAACATCACAGTCCTTATACTCAGCGAAAAGGTTAAATTACATTTTCCGTTACCTTTCGGGTATCTAAACTAATCGTATTTTCAACCGGTCAGTTGCGAAATAGTCGCTTGTCCACGTAAAATCTCTTTTTTTCGGTAGTTACATTACTTACTGTGTTGCGCCCGTACACTGTTCGATGCTACTACATATATTTTCAAATATTGATTTTCGTCTTTATATTTTGAAATAAAAACATTTTAGATGACTCGATTGATATCAATTCTGCTCCTGCCAACTCTTGCCCTTGCACAATACAACTCACAAACGTATCCCGACCCACGACTCGATCCCCTTCAGTGCGGATTAGCTTTTCCCGGTGAGCTATTTATTTATTTGTTTATTGGATACACCCGTCAAGGGAGAAACAGCATGGAACGGTAAAGTTTTTGTTTAATGATCCAAATATGGGATATCTGTATTCAAGCTGTACTCAACAGATTTTACAGTACCGTGTATTCAATAAAATAGGGTGGGAAGTTTCACTGGGAACAAATAATAGCTGTTCGGTTTCTGATTTCTTTCCCACTCACATTACAAGTGAAAATGAGTATTTATGACGTAATCCACTCCATTTCAGGAACAGTTTGTGATCCCACGCGAATAATCTCTGATGACGAGCGGGGGAAGATTGCACAGCGAATTCAGCAGGTGCATTACTGTTCCAACGACCAATTATTTTGATTCGAAAATCATAGATAACATTATACCGTGGACCATGGAGAGTATCGATGACTATAGGAATCAAAAGGGACTTTTTTAATTGTCCATGTTTTATTCGAATTTATGTTTAATTAAATTATTCTTATTCTTATTATTATTTTATTACAGTTAACTGGAGTGACTGCTCCTATCCGCAACACTTCTCCCTCCTGCGCCCTGCGGCCCAACGCGAATTTGGAGATTTTCGTGGCTGTGAGTGAGAAAAGGCAACGAGTTGTGAAGAGAAGGGGAGAAAGAGAAAGCGTCGACGCATCCTTGCGCAATATAGCGCATTTTTCGGAGGAGGGGGGAGAACCGTTTGCTGAGAGCGCTCATTTTCTTGGAAATGGTTCTCGACGCGCTCTCTCGATGTGGTGAACGAACGAGAGATCGTGTTGAGTGAGCATGGTGAAGAATCCAAGAAACGAAATCTTTTAAAACCACTCTCCTAGCAAATGTGCGCTGAGTGTTGATAATCCAAAATCCCAACGAAAGTTGAACATTTTTTAAAAATAATAATTTTTAAAAAAGTGAATGCATTTAGATAATCGATAAGATCGGCTCCGTTCCTCACGCGGCCATTGATATCGAGCAGTTCGCAAACAATCTCAAGCGAAAGTACCAGAACTTCCAGGTTAGTAGACCGAAATAAAACATTTATCGATTTTTGAGCGTTGTTCTAATTCTTTACTAATTTAGGGAAGAGAAACAATGGTTTCAGTAGCTTTTTTCAGCAAAAATAATGATATTTTTGAAAAAAATATCACCATTTACCATTTCAGGACGTTGGAATGTGCGACACCTCAGTTCTCATTGTTAACTCGCGACAGGACAGACAGGTAATCAATCCAGATCGTTATTATTGAATTTACAAAATTCGAAACTCCAAATATGGTTCAGAAGTAAGAGAGCGAGAGAAGATTCAGGACATTTTAATGATATTTTTATGTAAAATTGGATGAGACCGATTGTGTTAGCGTTTTAGTTTAACTTAATTGTCGTTCACCGGGATTTTTCCCCGGGAATCAATGCGAAGTGGTTTAAATGCGTTTCATCGATGCATGAATTAGGTGTATTCGCCATCTTTTCACTATTATTTGGGCTTTCCTTGAAAAAAAATTGCAATTGACAATTTTAATAATGTCTTTTCATGTTGTACGTACAAAATTCCCACAATTGGGTAAAAAATGCAAATTCGAACTTTCCACTCGTAAATTTTCGCAGCATCACTGTTAATGCTCTCGCAGGTGTTTTCATTTGCCGGTCAACCCCACAGAAAATTGTTTTAAGTGTGAAAGCTTGTGAATTCCAGAGGGACTCTCTCACTTTTCCACACTCTCTCACTCTGACCCCTTTCTAATCATGTGTTGCAGGTGTTCACAGTAGCTGGTCGCGACGCGAAGATCAACAAGGCCACACTTCGGCAAGCTTTTGAGAGAAACGTCCTGCATTTTAAGGGTGAGAGAACTTTTCGACTCACTCTTTCACCTAGCCGCTACCACCGCAAAAAAAAACTTTATTTCGTGATCTAGAGAAACGTAATTTATCCATTTTCTTGAAAATGATTGAATACATTTCAAAATTCTAATTTTCACCTGGAACTAAGTTTTTTTTCAATTAGCCCTTTATAAAATCAAATACTGCTTCTTCACAATCTTGAAGAATACTACTGACTTTTTCGAGTCTATGACAATTCATCTATTTATATCTATCATTGTTGCAATTATCAGTATTAGTTATAAAATTAGTATTTGCATTATCATTAGTATTATTATTATTATAATTATGATTTTTGTTATTAATGACATTCTCCGGACTCATGAAGCATCCGGTACAATTTCCGAGGTTCTGAATCTGGTTAAATATTTTTTAAATATTATTATTATTATTATTAATTTCAGACGGTCGTTACGCACTCGGTTTGGAGGGAATGATCGAGGTGATCGTCGCTGCGTATGGCAATGCACACATCGTGCAGACTCCGGCCGGAGATCAGTTCAAGTGAGTCCTCCAGAAAGGGGTCATTAGCGAGAGAGCGTGGGTAAGTGAGAGAGCCCCTTCCACAATCATGGCTTGATTGCGGAATGGTGCAGTTCTAGCGACGAAGAGCACGAATTAATTAATTTGTAGAAATTAACAAAATTGTTTTAAATTAATTAATTACAGCGGTTTCGACGGAAGTGCGGGCGCCGGCACTCACAATTCGATCACGCAGAGGTTCGCTTTTTTTGTTTTGTTTATTTTAATTTTATAGGACTCGGGGTCCCAACGCCCTACCACTGTCGTGCAAAACTTGCCAAATGTCAACCCTTGCTGAAACCTAACCGGAATTTTTTTTTCTAGTTTTGTTCTTTTTTATTTAAATTACTATATTTTTAGAGCCGCTGGTCTTCCCTCCGTACACACCACCGACTCGAGACAACTTATCGTAGAGAGGGAGATTGTTGTGAGCTATTATTATTATTATTATTATTGTTATTATTAGTATTATTTTTATTTTTATTATTATTAGTATTATTATTATTATTATTACACAGTCCAAACGGAAATATCCAGAAGTTTACCGAGCGAAAAGTCCAATGGGTTCGTTTGGAGGCAAGGGAGCAGAACCTTTACACTTTTAAAGGCGCCGCTCTGTCGCCTAAACTTCTGTATTCGTAGACCTATTTCCGGTTGAGATGCTGAACTTGGAACACCTAGCTTCCACGAACCGAACCAACGTTATTTTCTGCCAAATCGTCGTTTCCCCTCTGCAAAGTACGAATTGCGTCCATGCATTCCATTTAACCGCACAGATCGGGAAGAAATGCGCATTTTGTCTTTCATTTTATGCATTACCACCTTGAATTTACAAAATGATGTAATGTACAATTCAATAGCAGCCAGGTGCTAGAACTACACACATCCAAGAAAAAAATCGAGTATGAAAAAGGAAATGACGATAATACGAAAAAAAATAGATAAATGAATATTTATATTATATTAATACAAATTACAGGAAGTCGACGAGCCCGACAAGGTTTGGGTGCAGATTATGCAGGTAGCATTTTTAATTATGAATTAATTAATTGATCAATAAATAATATTTAATTAATTAATAAAAATTTCAGCTGGCGCTCGCTCGCTGCGGGGACAACAAGCAGCTGTTCGCCGGCAGTGTGAGGGCGGTTGTGGAAGGTACGAAAGCACTGTATCATGACGCTGACCAAAAGAGTACAGGAAATAAACGTGGCGTAAGTCAAGCGCGGGAAGTTCAAACATCTACCAGGATTTCTCTCACCTGGAAACTTAGCGTACTGTAGCTAGTGCGTTACCAGTCTTTCGTGGAATAACCCAATCCACTGAACCATTTCACGCCTCCAGAATCGAGGACGTCAAGAGTGCGTAAATGAGAGAGAGTGATCGTTTTTTTTCACGCTCCCAAGGTCTCCTTACGTGTTTTCCAGCGCACTCTATTTGCGTGTATTATCCTCAACCTTGTATTGCCGGATGTTCATGTTCCTTATCCCTTTCTGAAAGATTTATAGAGTTGTGGAATGATGCGAGACAGTCTCTGCTGTCTGATCTCGATTGCTATATGAGAAAATGTGTTCGGGTGGGAAAATATTCAGCATTTGTGCGGTTTCTGAGCTCAACACTACCACGTCATGTGCACTTCTGCCACCAGTTTTATAGTATAGGTCCCCGAATTTTTTAACTCCTGGAATCAAAGATTGATCCTCTTCGCTGTTGGGAATCTTGGAGTGGCCCAGTATTGAAAATGATAACAACGTTGGCGAGGTTTTCAAAAGTCCATTTCTGAAATCTGCGAGGTAGCATGCGATTTTGATAGACAGTAATGCTAAAATTAATAAATTAGTTCACCAAACACCTACAGGAATATTGATCAAACTACCAGAATGCCATGCTCATTTCGTGATTCGTAACAGGAAGTGAAAAGGAACTGTATTACTAACAACTTAGATATTCCAGTAAACGATAAATCACCCTCGCGCAGCGATTTTCACCGATAGTATGTGTACAAAACCACTAACAATTTTTATAAACAATAAAAAAGCTAATAATTCATTTGTCACGTTTGTCATCCAGCGGGGTTTGTGTTTCCCACGTCCTTCTTATGCGTCGTCACTCCCAGCCACGCTTCGATGGCTTCAGACTAAGAAGCAGAGCTCCGCCTACCCACAACAACTATCACAGATTCAAACCATCGAACAACGCCCCGAATAATATTGTTTTAGGGCAAATAACGACACGAAAAGCATGCCAAAAATAAGAAGTGCGGGAGAAAAGGCGTTATTGTTTTCTGAGGAAATTATTTTTACTTTAATTTTCGTGTTCATTTTCACGGGACATTTCGATAACTTCCAGATTTAAATTACTCTTGATTCCGGTTCAAATTTACCTTGAAAAGGTAAAGGTTTGGGTAAAGTAAAGCCCTTCACATGTAATTTTTTTTCAATTTTCAAGCACTTTCCCGGGAAATTTCGAAAAATTTTTTTCAGAAGCAATGCAAATCTCGCTCGCTCTCATCTCTGACACTCGATACAATTCGATTGAAGAGGAAGTCGACAAGCACAAGGATGTCAGTGATTCGACGATTGCATAAGGATGACGCAATATTACTCACAAAGAAAAAAAACGCTAAATGAGTACGAAGCACCACATGTCGAGGCGGAGAGTTTGATGCTCTATTTCCAGAGACGCAATCCAGAGACGCGCTTTCTCATTTTTCGCACTTTGAATCTCTCCTTCTCTGCGCCACGACTAGAGTTATTTCTATACGAGTAACGAATTACCTAAGGATGATGTAGCATCAATAGTAATTTCAGATTCTCGGAATCCGCGAGCAGGCGTGGAATTCAGCCGCCAATTCATTCCTGCATCCAATGTATGAGAAGTATGCAGGTGAGTATTGTGTTTCAACGCGGCTACTTAGTTTTCGGAGCAGAGAAGACACTCAGTGAGAGAGAACGGATTGGTTATGAGTACAAAAATGTTTTGTCTGTTTATGTAAGTAATTTGCTTTAAAAATATGTCTATGAACCTATAATTATAATATAAAAAAACATATAATTATATTTCAGGCAATCTCGCCTCATCTCCGGTCAAGAGTTGCCCGAATCCCAACGTGCTCCAGAAGCTCAGGAGGATATAGAAATGGAAGAGCTCTATGAGATTCTATAGACGCATAAGGAAAAACCCCGAGTAGAGTCTAGATAGAGGCTATTTGATTTCCCCCTCATCGTTTCTTTATTCCTTTCAAACACACAAAAATTTACCTCACGGGTTGTCTCGTATCATTGTCTCCTTATACCTCCAGAAAGGGGTTATGAACTCTCTCACACTCACACACTATCTCGCGCTCGACCCCTTTCTGGAGGTTGTGTGGTATACAACGTTCGTATTTCTAAGCGCCGCGTTTGGGTGGCTGGACGAGATAAATCATACTCACTAAGTGCTGTTTCGTCTACATTTCTGTTCTTCACTCGTCTTTTTTTCGAGAAAATCGATGTTTACTGGCACGAAAGAATCGCGTCATTTACGTCTTCCAGACACAAAACAGCATGTATTTTCTTGGTAGTTTAAATAGAATATGGTGAAACGCACGGTGTTCTTGGCAAAATGCCAAATTCTAGTCCATTTCTTCGTACTCTCTAACTGTTTGTCTCAATCTTCATAGATAAACAACAATGTCAATTGAACCGAATTCTCGAGAGCGGTCAAAACACTGCGAGAGATACTTCCTATGTGACACGACTTAATGCCGAAATTGGAGACTGTCCGGCGAAAGTCACTCTCTAACCAGAACGCAGTGTCATATTGCATCATCGGCTTTTTAGTGAGGAAGGAAGATCAAGTATTCCATTCAAAAACAAAATTCACCGCCTCATGTCACATCATTCCTCAGTCTTTTTAGACCTCCAGAAAGAGGTTGAGAGTGCAAATGTTACAGAAAAAAGAGAGTTGCATTGATTGATTAAGATATTACTATAATACGGATGGTTGAGACAGCCTGGAGAAATGGCGAATTTCCGCCCTTAGATCAAGAAATTTTCGACCAGATATGAGTCAAAATTTGCGTAGGAGCAGAAAACGCTGTCAGCCTTTACTCCCTGGTTTTTTACTTCCTAGTTGGATTTCCGGCACAGGGATCGAACAAGGAAAAAATAGCAGAGCGGATCTTGCGACGAATTATATCTCGGCTTTGCGCCTTCAGAAAGCTCTAAAATAAATAAATAAATAAAAATAAGTAACGCTCTCCAATCATCTTTATTCGGGGGTTCAAAATCAATATCAACACACACTAGAGGAAGAGACAAGAGGGTACACATCATTCCACAGGTTAATCCTACAGAAAGGGGTTTGGAGAGAGGAAGCATGTAACGAGATTTACTCTCTAGCTTTTGTTCACTCTATTACCCCGACCCCTTTCTGGTGGTTGGGAATTATGTGGGAGACGGACAGACAGGACACACACACGCTTTAGATCAAAGATCAAAGATCAAGGGGGAAGAATGTGAGAAGTTCACTCCTTATTTGCCCAGTCGTTGGTAGTTGAAGAGCCGACCCGTGTCGTACATCGCGGGGAACGTACCTTAACACAAACTATAGTAAAAATGCTGTTCTGATTGTCTGTGTGTTTGTTTTAATGCATGTTTGCTTGTCTGTCTCCCTGTCTGTATGTGTGTTTCTGTCAGGCTTCCAAATATAGTTTACTTACCAGTTCTGATCATCGACTCCACTTCGGCCATGAGCTCCGGATCTCTGAAATTTTCTTAGTTTTACTTTTATCGATTGACAACTGACGTCATTCCGAAGTAAGGAATCCATTATCGATCTTTTTTCTGTATGGAACACATGAGTCTATGACGTCATTTCGAGGTACGGTATCAACTATCGATTGAAAACTGACGATTCTATGACGGCTCTCAATTTGGGGTCGAGCTGTGCCAATGGGGAAGCGACGGCCAGTGAGGACAGGAGACAGAAGAGGAGGATGTACGACATGACGACTCGGAGGAGGGAAGAGGAGGACATCTCGTGTTTTACCTTTATTAATAAAATTATTTACATATTTTGACAAATTTAGAAAAACATGTATGTCCCACAAGGAGGTACAGCATAAAAATATCTACGAACATAGTAGCTCCAGGTAAGCAAGTGGTACAGCGTTAAGTAATGCTAATAAAATAATTAGGCTAAAAGTGATCGACGGTGGTCAAACACGGAGTTCCTTAATTTAAAAAAAATAAAATAATAAAGATGATCGTTGACCCGACGACAAGGAATTCCTTGAAGAGTGTCACTTGGTGAGGAAGACACACACACACAAGAGGAAATACGGAAAAATTCTATTGAGGCAAAACGAGGGGGGACGAAAACAAGAGAGTGTGTTAGAATGGCCATGAAGAGCCATCACAAATCAGGGAATCGGGGGGCACATGATTCCAAATCTACAGAGCATGGATGGGGCGAGAGATTGTGCAAAAATGAGAGAGTGTCTCTCGATTGCATACATTCTCTCACTCCAAAGCCCTTTCTGTAGGGTGGAGTGATGTGTGGGGGAAATGGAGAGATTATCAGAGGCAATCCGACTGTCTAGGACGGCCTCGTCGTAATGGAGAGACTGGTGGGGAAGGAGTAGGACTGCCTTAGGAAAGGGGGCGGGGCTTGTGGAGAGGGAGGGGGAGGAATGGAGAAGGAGGAGAGACTGACGAGATGTGGAAGGACAGGGACTGTTTCGGATGAGTAAACTAATGTACCCACGAAGAAAAACAATAGAAAGTCTGGGTTTAGTTATGTCAAAATCCAGGGTTTTGAACATTTTTTGAGAGATTGTGCGGAAATCAGAGAGTGACTTCGCGCATTCTCTAACATTGGTGTGTATAACCCTTGCTTTTTTTGAAGTTTGTTTGGTTTTTCTTTGTGATCATAACAATGTAATTGAATTAATTAGAATCTCTGGATGAATCAGTCTTCCAACAGGCAAACTGTAATTGGGACAGTCGGTGATGTTGTGTTTCAAAAGTGTATGATAAGTGAGGACGAATTCATGGTGCGATAGTCTTCGAGAGGATTGTTGAAACGAAGAAAATAAGTGTCAATGAGAAGGCGCTGATTCTCTGAACGCAACCCCCGCCATTTTCGCACCAATCTCTGATACATGCGCCTAATTTCGGGTATTCATTTCTCGCTAGCCGTTTTATCTGCCCTGGCATTAGACACGTAGCCTGACTCCACTCAGTGGTTTAAAGGTAAAGTAAAGTTGTTCCATGTCGAGCGATTAAACAGTTGCAAGCTAGCAAGCCGGTAAAAAAGCCGTAACTCCCTTCAATACTTCTCTCAATCAACAGATACTGATACATATTTATCCTAGCATCAAGGCTGCAGAAAGGAGGCTTCGAAGTCAAAGGTCTCTCAATCTACTGTACTACTAATCTGTTGAAATCTCACTCTCCAGTCGATTTAACCTATTATCGCCATTCTCCGAAAACTGTAGACTTCCGCGGTCACCCCAACGTTCTACCCGTTCATATCACGGCATGCTTACGATTATATCTATGCAAATTGATGCAGACAGTTAGAGAGTGCGAAAATAGTAGTATGTAAACGGGCGATGCACGAAATCAATTTTGGCATTTTGCTCTCAGAGCGTCGTGAGTAGCACCGCATCCGAATGAGTATGGGCAAGAACAAGCTAGAGAAACAGGGAATCATTGAGAGAGTGCGCGAAACGAGAGAGTCGGACAACGAAATACGTTCTTAGCATAGGGCCAACTTAATTCTGTGTCTCACCGCGAATTCAATTTTTGCATTTTGTTGAGAACGTCGTGTGTAGACTTCTGTCTTTGCGGTAATCCCGGTACTATCCTCTAATATTGTGGTGCTCTGAGATAAGTGTAAACGTGCATTATCTGAGCATGCAAACTCCGTTCTCCCGAGAGTGGGAAAACATCATTCCGCTGGCCGGACAACCCTACACAGGTAATTCCAAACCTACATACCATGGCTAGAGCGAGATGCGTGCAAAAGTGAGAGAGCCCCTCTCGATTTAACACGCTCTCTTACCCTGATCCCTTAATGGAGGGTTGGAATCACGTGCTTCGGGAGGGATAGCCTCTCTCACTTTTGCACACTCTCTCGTCCTAACCCCATCCGCAGGTTTGGAATCATGTGGGAAAGTGAAAGTTGAGGGTGGAGGAATCGGCAAAACATCATCGGAATCCCATTGACGCAATAATTGTCCTTCTTCTTCAACTGTTTGCATATACGGGTGGGAATCGGGGCCTGCTCGAATTTCATTCAAAGTCCTCCCGTTTGTGCGATTCATAAATGGCTTTAGCGATTAGCCCCATAAGTCTAGCTCTGCAACATCGAGGAGCTTCTTTCGCGCGGAGCAAAATGTAGTTTGTTTGGTTTGTGGGGACAGACTTTCCATGTGATTCAGTGTTTCATCCTGCGTACTCAGTCATCGGCGAAACATTGAGACGCTCGTAACCAAAAAGTCCATTGTAACTCCCAAAATCAAAATATGTGACAATAAAGCAAAATAATTTTTGGTAGAACATACTTTCCATGTGTTTAAGTGTTTCGCCTTTTCTACTTAGTCCTCCGAAACTCTGGCACCCCAGTAGTAGTCTATTTCCTCGCCCTGCAGACACACTCATAACTGCATGCAACGGCGCTAATTGGAAACAGTGAAGAACGCTCGACGCGTGGGCCAAGAGAGACAAATGAAAATGCTCTCTTACTCTTTTTCGGGACCACTTACCCCATTAACCCCGCACTCTGAGGTCGATAGACAATGGTATAGTAGTCAATGAATTCCACCCCCTGCCCACGTCATTTTCCGCAGTTCCGCCACAGCTCCAGAAAGGGGTCAGGAGCGAGAGGGATGTAAAATCGAGAATACCACAGGAGTGCAACTACAAGTTGATCTCAAGTCTAAAAGCGAATCACAAGTTGATGTCAAGCTGGAAGGAAAGTTGGTAAGTGCTTGACATCAACTGGTTACACACTGGTGGAGTAATGGTCTGATTCTCTCAATTCGACATGCACTCTCCCGCTGTCTGATCGATGAGAGAGCATGTAAAATGAGGAGGGTCTGATCATTACTCCACCGGTGACTCTCACATCATTCCAATGGCCGCTCAACCCTACAGGAACGGCTTTGATATGAGACAGCGGGTAAAATCGAGAGGCGCTCTCTCACTTTTGCACACTCTCTCGCCCTGATCCCTTTCCGGAGGTTTTCGGAATGATGTGGGGCGTTCCGCTTCTTCCACCATTCGTCACTCTGTCTGAAAAAGGCCCATCTCAAATTCACCTCCACTTCTCAACTTGACGTGCAAATGGCTCGATTTCAAGAATAATCGCCCCATTTTCCACCCTCTTCCCGACTTTCTTTTTTTCGAAATCTTTTTGGCCAGGCGAAAAGGCGTTTCATCAGAGCGTAATCAATGCCCGGTTTCGCGTCCTTCACTGGTCTTTTTGTGAATAAAAAACGAATGGAGGAAATGAGGGTCGGTCGCAAGTGGAATTGTCTCATGTTTTGCGGCAACTGCAGCAATCAGATGGGAGCATCTCTGAGTAGGGAAGAAGTGCGCTGATGCCGCTGTCTGATTCAAGAAGCCCCGAGTTGTAATGAGAAAATGAGCGCTGCGGGGGCTTAGTGCGAGCATTTCAATTTCACACGAGGAAAGAGAAGCAATTAACGGGCGCCACGATTTTACATGATGATGCCATTTCAAGAGAGATCACAGCAAACGATATGAAAAACGCATGCAAAAAACGAGGAAGCATGGAGGAGAATGACGTCAGTACTGCCTCAGGGGAACTGAGTCGTCGGTGCTACCGTACCATGCAACCCCTCAAATCGGCGAATGCTCTAGAAAGGGGGTCACGACAAAATGAGTGGAGTCTAGTGATAGAATTTTTCTCGCTTTCAGACAAGTGAAAATATTTAACGAGCAGAAGAGATGCGTCTCTAATCAAAACTTTCCCCGGATGCTTGGCATGGTTACAAAACTAGGTGCATGCAAAAGGTTTAGTCGAAGAGTTTGCGAATAAGAAAGAGTCTAGAGAGAGAAATGTTCCATTTTCAACACTGAAATTCGCAAAAGTGACATTGATGTCATAGGACAGACTACTTTGAATGCCGCACACTATTGGCACGTAAAAACTCTTCTACTGTAGTGAATACTGCGAACAATTTACCTGCTGCCTCCACAAAAAAAGGAATGAATTATGCAGTATTTTGAAAAAATTTTGACAAGAGAACGCGGATTGTACAAAACGGTGTATTTTTTCTCGAAAAAGTATTTGCGCGAGCACGTACACAGATAACGGAGGCGTGATCTCTATAGGTCAAAAGCGCCTCGGGAGTGAGAGAGTGAGTGAACATGAGAGAGTTTAAAGAAAAATCTCTAACTTCTATTGATTTCGTACCGTTCTTGGGAACGTGCAAACATGTCTGTCTAGTTGTCAGAATCCGCAACAAAATATGAAAACGATAAAACTAGTCCAAATCGGTCTATTCGTAATTTAAGCTGTGAGGGGATCAACAAAGCACGGTTATTTATTGTGCCCTAAACGTCACGTACACGTCTTTCTCACTCATTTTGCACGATCAGATATAATTAGATTTGACACAACAACGCGAAACCGGAAGTAGATCATAAAATAGAATGAAATTGTTAACTACATTTTCAGTTTCCTAGTAATTCGAACGAAAGATCAAAGATCAAAAAGTCAAAAACTGAGTGAATAGCCAACGAATCTCTTTTGTTATGATCCTCCGACCAAGTGGGAGGGCCTCCCCTTCTCTCATTTCTATTCAGCTCATTATGTTTTGTAAGGGGAAACTCCTCGTGGAAACGCTTTCGTCTGATTGGACTAACTTGCATGGGGACTATAGAAGCTCGTGAGAGCTGTCAAAAGAATAGCTAAATGGGAGGAAGTGAGATGAAAAGGCGCTTTTACGTTTCACGATTGTCATAATAACTGCGCCGTTAACGGTAATAGCTCGATGACAAAGATCCCTCTCTGGCGTTCACACACTTTACTATAGTATCTGGCATCGGCTCCATTTCCAATTTGTTATATCATTTTAAAGTGGGGGGGTGACAATTCCGCAACGGCATTTCCGCAACCGACATTTCCGCAACGGGTCATAACTCGGTCAGGAGTGATTTTTATGTCATGGGACAGGTGTCATTGGTATCGGTTTCACTAATATGATATATCACTAAAGTTGATCTTTGATCTTTGCCCACTCGACGACATTTCCGCAACGGGGTATATAACTGCTCAATTGCACCCTAGAGATACCGGGATGATTTTATTCGATTACTGACCATTTCCCCTTTCCATCCAAGAGTTGATCTTTGATCTTTGCCCACCCAACGACATTTCCGCAACGGGGTATAGAACTGTTCAAATGCATCCTAGAGATACCGGGTTGGTTTTATTAGATAACTGACCACCTCCCCTTGCCATCCAAGAGTTGATCTTTGGTCTTTACCCACTCGACGACATTTCCGCAACGGGGTATATAACTGTTCAAAATCGCCCTAGAGATACCGGGTTGGTTTTATTCGGTTACTGACCAACCATTTTACATAAAAATTTGGTATTTTCCTGCTCGACGACATTTCCGCAACGGCTTATAACTTTGCTCGAACTCGAGAAATCTGTGTGAAATTTTTTCCCTGTGTTTTTCCCATCGATTCGGCTTGTTGCTGTATTTTTCTGACAATTTTAAATTTTCGGCTAATTAGCGAAATTTTAAGTAGCTAATTATTTAATTTGTGGGTTTGAAAGCCCTCGCGGTTCTGATCATGATAACACTTTGGTGGGGTTATGCAGATAGGTTTAGTGCAGTTATATACTCCGTTGCGGAAATGTCGTCGAGTGGGTAAAGACCAAAGATCAACTCTTTGATGGAAAGGGGACGTGGTCAATATTCTAATGAAACCAACCCCATATCTCTAGGATGCATTTGAACAGTTCTATACCCCGTTGCGGAAATGTCGTTGGGTGGGCAAAGATCAAGGATCAACTCTTGAATGGCAAAGGGAGGTGGTCAGTAATCGAATAAAACCAACCCGGTATCTCTAGGATGCATTTGAACAGTTCTATACCCCGTTGCGGAAATGTCGTTGAGAGGGCAAAGATCAAAGATCAACTCTTTGATGGAAAGGGGAAGTGGTCAGTAATCGAATAAAACCATCCCGGTATCTCTAGGGTGCAATTGAGCAGTTATGTACCCCGTTGCGGAAATGTCGTCGAGTGGGCAAAGATCAAAGATCAACTTTAGTGATATATCATATCAGTGAAACCGATACCAATGACACCTGTCCCATGACATAAAAATCACTCCTGACCGAGTTATGACCCGTTGCGGAAATGTCGGTTGCGGAATTATCACCCCCCCCCCTTAAAGTGCACCGATAATATTTTTTTATCTTATTTTCTGCGTGCTATCTGCAATATTCCAATAACTATAGAAATACTTTATTTATCAATAAAAGAGTCAACAATCAACAAAACATGCGCCCACACTACCAAAAAGAGAAAATCCTCAGAAGCAAAACACGAGAAACAAATAGTGACGCGCAACAGGGTGCAAGATATTCGCCGGGGCAAAACAATTAGTGACGTATAGGACGGAATCAACACTTCTAAATAGAGAATGCAGACATATAGTTAGCAGAGGAAGAGAAGGGAAAAGGGGAAGGAACTGTTATTCGAGATACAATGGATCGATTAGCGTCTGTCTTCATCGGATAAATCGATAAATCGGGGAGATGCCCTTCACTTCTCAAGCAGTCTTGGGAGTGACCTCGAGCTTGTGGAGAACCGATTGTACCTGAACAGTTCAATTACTAATAATGTCAGGCTCACCAATAATAACAGCTAAAAATAGGCAGGACTCACTAATAATAATAGCTAACAATAGGCAATAGTCAGATGAGGATGGGTCGAAATTCCAAAAACATGCACATACACAATGCGACTTCCGTCGTTTTCGTATTTATTTTCAGACAATGCATCTACTACAAAGGAATTCCATGCTGTACCCGTACAAACAACATACTCTCTCAAATGCTTAAACAGACAAAAGTAACGGAGGCTCCCACGCAATTTCAGAGATCTTCTTTTTAGGGGGGGGGGGTTACAATATTTTCAAGGATAATGCGACCCACTCGCAACTAATGCGTTTCACGGGGTACTTATTACTCTAAGGAATATTCAATCAGTGATATCTTCCTTGCTGCTGTCAAAACATAACAATTATCGATTTTCTGCCCCCGCCTCCCACTGACCTCGTACAACTTGTGAATGTGCTTGATGAAGTGCTCGCCCACTCTCCTCGCCACCTTTGTGTCCGCGATCACAATCATGTCCTGACACAACGCTATTATTGATTGCCGTAATTTGTTAAACTCCAACAACAATACTCACAGTTTCATCACGATTCCATAAAGTCCTGCTAGAGATCTAATACAATACAGCTTGTTCACCAGAATTTGCAAACAAATAACTCCAATTCGTGGTACCGTACTACCGTAGTCCGATACCATACCTTGTCGACGTAGAAATCGATATCGGTGGTGGTCTCATCGACGTCGCTCGCGTCCGTTCCCACTGCGCCCGTCGAGCCGTCCTTGCCCAGCTCGTTCACGATCATCTCCAAGCGAGGTAAAGGTTATTATATTTGGTTATTTGTGTTGCATTGGTATGAAATGGTGCATTGGTACGAGATCGTTTCAAACAAGACACATCGTGTATATACAAGTGGCGTGAAACCAAAACCAGATGGGTGTAAACCAATTGTTTTCTAAAATATGTTGCTATTAGCAATAATACCCTCCCGAGTTCTAAATACTTTCCAACTTCTAATATGACCAGCTCTGAAATGGTAACCCCCCCCTCCTCCATCCAATCCCCATTTACCTTGAAAGTGAGCAGTTTGCTCAGGAAGGAGTCGTAGTCGACGTCCTTGACGTCCATGAACGACGCCAGCTTGTGCGTCGGCAGGGTCGTGTACAGCTGACAAATTATTTTGCTTAATTATTTTGTAAAATCATGTACTTAAAAATTAAGATGTCAATCCTGCACATTACAGTTTCACCACCCCGCCTTAGCTAGATTTGGTAACCCTCAAATGATATCAACTACGAGCAGCAGCTGTCCAATAGTTCGATAAATTTATTTGTTTATTACGCAATAAATCAAATTGTTTATTACGCATTCGACAAATCGATACTTGAAGATCCTACCGTACCTTGAGGTATCCTCTCAGGATGGGGAGGGCTATCTGACTCTCGATACCCTCGAGGAAGGCCTGGCACTGGCGGATCAGCGGCTCCTACAATTCATTCATTCATTAACCTATTTCTACATCATCTTCGTTATTGTTAATGATACACTTTATAAAGTTTAGCACTGATTCAAGTTGTACTAATCCTAACGTCAAAAAAAATTGTTTTATATTTTAAAAAAATATTTTACAATTATATTGCATTCTCACCTTAGACAGATTGCCGCCCTCGTACACGACGGTCGTCGGCGAGAGGAACTTGGGGCACCTGCAAGGAAGCAATAATCAATCGATAATCTAAAGGAAACAATCGATTGGTATTCAGCAAGTAGTCAAACGAGGCTCCTTCAAACTATCTACATCAACTACCGCACACAACAACCACCGGGGGAAAGCGTCACTTTCTACGTCGGCAAAAGGAAACTTTTTTTTTTCATGGACATTAGTCAGTTTTCATCAATTTTTCGAATATAGAGCAATAAGCACTTCGGTAATTGTTTTTTTAATACATTTCTGCGCGAATTAACTGCAAGAACCCCGATTGACTCATGAGTGAACATACCCCATCTGGAAGCAGGATCGGAACTCGTCAATGTCGCCGTTGGCCATGCGCGACATGCGGTCACCCACGCGCTCCCACAGTTGAGATGCGACCGCCTCGTCGATCCTGCAAGATAATTAATTGTATTACTGTATTTTTCCTTTAAAAATCACTCCTTAATCAAGAAACATCATTGATTCAATCGATATCTAACTAACGTACCTCTGGGGCTGCAGCGTGAGGCAAATGGCGAGCAGCTGGTACAGCTGGTCGTTCGTCTTGCCGATCTGAAAAAAATTGTTTAGTATCCATTCACTATGGCAAATATTATACTATAAATAAATAAATAAATTTTTAAATAATTTTTAAAACATACGACATCATACTGGAAGTTCTTCTTCGTCTGCTGGTTCTGCAGCTGCACCGACTTCATTCGCTGGATGTACAGCAGGCAGTTGACGAAGATCTTCGTCGCCAAAAAAATAATAATAAATTATCGATTGAAAAGAAATCCAGATTTTTTTTCCATTTACGCATCGGAAAAAATAATAATCATTGCGTTCTATCAAGCCAGCGTAAAATAGAGAGAGAAATCCAGGCACTTCAATGTAGCTACACCCACGTAAATTACGACAGTATATGGACAAGACGCTTCACGTTGGATGCTCTTTGGACAATAATAACAGCAATCTCACCTCGCCATAGTTCCTCATCATCATGTGCGAGAAGCCGACAAAGTAGTGGAGGGTGACGAGGCACGAGGGCACCGTGTTGTACAGACCCTATAAAAAGAGATTCAATGCTGTTTCTTAAATTGTACACCCACATCGCATCTAAAATATTTAGCCATACTCGTCGTCATCATAAACCAAGATCAACGTAAGAGCTTCAGTAAAATCAAGCAACAAGTGCACATTGTTAATGTTGTGACGTAAGATAGTTCCCGCAATTTGGTATCTCGGTTCACAATGGAGCTAGAAACAAGAAATTTGGATTGAGGGTTTTGGCCACGAAAACCTCACGAACCGAATCTATAACGCTATGAGTCGAGATATGCAACTGCGCAAATTCAAATCTTTATCTCGATCAGTGATTGTTTACGTCAGATCAGGCCGTCTCTTCTTTGTTCTCTCACCTTGGGGTCCATCTCCAGATCCTCGACCGTCTTGAGTGCCTGGTGGTAGTCAGCCAGCAGCACGTGCATTCGCAGCAGGCCCACGAGCGAGAAGTAGCCCAGCTTGAAGTAGAGCGACGACTGGCCAAACTCGTCAGCAACGTCGTCCGGATTCTCTGCACAGAAATTACTTATTTAAATTCAAAACATAAAATATCATAAATGGAAGGGTTCATTCTACACCTAGCTTGCATGGCATACTTTCGGGGGTCAACAGAATCAACACTTTCGAAATTTCAGTCGGATCAAGAACAGTTGAAACAAGATTTGGGCGGGGAAAACAAGTCGATCAGCGTACGTCTCTGCTTGATGGCGTGCAGCTGGTCGTTGATCTGCGACTTGCTCAGCAGCGAGTAGAGAATGTTGAGCACCGGGTAGATGTTCCACGCCTGCACAATCAATCAATAATAGATTATAACATAATGTCGACTACAACCTACGACGAATTCACATGAAAAAATGTAATAATGGGTCTGCGAGATTGTCAGGCTCATAATTTGCTTGAAATCCAGCCTAATTAATTACTGAAATCCCGCACATTCTGGTTCTCCTCAATCTGAATGAGCTCGTCGATGTCCTCCATCACGCGCTTCGAGGGATTCGCCTTGAAGAGGCAGAAGGCTTGGAACTGAAATTGAAACAATTAGGGAACGTAAAGATATTATAATAAATATACATTTGTATAAATGATCTGACCTGGTAGACGAACTCGTCGACAATGTCCCACAGCCAGATGTTGGGAAGAGCGAGCTGGATGGGCTCCTTCGAGTTGAGCACCTCGGAGAAGAGGTCCTGCAAAGACAATATTTAAATATTTAATTAGGTTTAAGGTAAATGCATGCCATGCAAGAAAATGATGCTACCAGTGATGATCTCAGCCCCTAAAATCGGCGGGGGAGGGGGGTTGCGCGGGAGTAGTGAACATAATAGGGTTCTCTTTGATCCAAAATAGTGTGATAACTGATGTGTCCGCTCGTTGTAGGGATCCCCGCGCATGTGCAGGAGATGCGGGAGTCACAATTTTGAATTCGGAACATTTAAGAAACCGTAAGCATCACTGGCTGCTACAGAATCCGCCGACCCGGAATGAGTACGCAACCTGGTAGTTCATGAAGCTCTCGTATCTGTGCACGAGAGAGGGTCCGCGCTGGTTGCGCGCGTACAGCTGACGGTAGTAGAGCTCCTTGTACAGGATGATGAACAGCTTGCGGCCTGCAGTTAGTAAATATAGTTCTCTTTCTCCATGGATTAATAGCAGAATTGAGTCATAGACCAGAAATGGCAAGGATATAGCATGAACGATTGGAATACTCTGCAGTTACTCTACTATACCTTAAACGTTTTAGACAAATGCCATTCAAAAAATTGCCGTAGCGACTATATTTGGAATACAATATCAATTCAGAAAATTGTTTGATGGCGTACCAGGGCCGACGATGGCCTCGACCTGGTGCTCGTCAGGCCACATGCGCTCACGGAAGAAACGCTCCGTAAGATCGGCAAAGCCGTGCTCGTACAGCGAACGAACCTGAATCAGATATTGTGATTGGTCTATTTAGCTAAATAGTTAATTAATTAGCCGTCAAGATCTAAGGAGATAAAGCCAAACCTCGTCGACGTTCTCCTCCTCGATACAACGGGAGAAGTACATGAGATAGTCGGCGACCTCGCTGGGCACATCCTCGTTCGCATCGCCTACACGATATACCGTCTTTTGCGCAACTTCTAAGACAGGAACGAGCAAAGAAAGCGGACTTACTGGCAGTTCTGGCGCGATTGCGCTGTTCGCGCTCGTAAGCGAGGTCCTTCTCGGGATCGCCGGTATGCGGCTCGTAATCAGCACGACGCGCCATGTTTGCACTGTAATGACGGATATCTCAACAAATACTAAAACCAATATAACAATGATAAATAGCTTTAAAATGCGAAACAACGACGAAATTACGACAATGAGTACAGTATCCACAATATTGCACCACGCACCATGGTGCATTTTCAGAAACCACAGAAAAGTCCATAATTTATTGTAAAGTAATTTATTTAATTGCGCTGTTTTAATTCTCCGTTGTCCTCCTGTCGTAGCGCAACGTTGTGGTATGTAGGTATCGTCTATGATGAACTTTTCGTCTGTTGAACTATTACAACCAGCGCCGGCATAAATCTTACTTAGATTGCAATGCGGCCCGATGTCACAAACAGCGCGGCGAAACTCGCCCCATTCTAGCTCCGCCTCCTTTCGACTCTGAAATTTTCTCTCGTTTGCTATTCTTCTGTCGTGTTTTTCATTTCGCAAACCGCAGCAATTGCTCGCAGCGACGGGTATCGATTCGTTGGCACGCGGGGCAACTTCTTTCTGCCTCCTTTTGTTCGTTGCGCTTCTCGGCTAGCGATTTGACCGCGCGCGCGCCTATGTCACCTTTCCCGAATTGGAACTGCGGCGCGCGCTCACCAAACAGAGCAGGAGCCGATCTAGGAACACAGAGGAGACATCAATACATCGAGAGCTCCTCTCTCTCCCCCCGCCACACTCACCAATAACGGGTTACTCCCCGCATCCTTAGTGTTGACCATTGCTCTCGGTTCTTCAATGATCAGATCTTTCGCATCACGAGATGTGTTCCATCACCTCTATTCATACTTACCTTACGAGCGTACACGCCGAGTTACACTGCTCAATATTGCACCATGATTCGTATCGTGTGTTTGCATTAGAATCCCTTATCTTCTTTCAACCATTCTACTCTGACGCGACTATTGATGGTGTTCTTGCCACAAAAAAAATTAAAGTACCCTGTTTCGACGCTGTCTATACACTATCACTGTCATCTTTCCGGCATACGCCCCCGTTTTGACGTCATTATTTATGTCATTCCACTCCCAAATCAAACCTTCAGAGGCATGAAAGTGTGTAAAATGATGCGGTTATCTCTAGGTCTTCACACTTTTCCATAGTTTCCTTCTCCCGACGTCTAGCAATAAGTGCGTATATATTTTTTTCTCTCGCTAAATCAAGAAAAATATCCAGTTTCTCTTAGTTACTATTGTACGTTGATCGATTTCCATTTTGTATTACCATTTTTGTACCGCGTCTCCTTGGGCCTCTCTCATAAATATGTCTATTACTAGATGGTACTCCGTGATTCTCTTTGATTGGTAACTGATTTCTTCTTATGTATCGCCAAGGAGTCTCTTTTCTTGGCAATGCATAAGAAGAAAAAAATCAGTAAATATAGTTCTATTTGACAGACATGGCTCTGTCATCGGGCGGCGGCGGTTCTTCCGGTGGTGGTCAGCCTCCCCGTCGTCTCTTCCATCGTGAATCCTTCGTGACGACTTCTGATGACTCGGACGATGAGGATGATAGAGGAGGTTAGCAAATTGAATATGATTACAATATCGATTGCTAATTCAAGTGTACTACAAGTTGAATAAGTTAAAACTATAGTAGGTATTATAAAATTACAAAAAGTTGTCCGACACCACGAATAAATCGTTCCACTTACTATTTCTCGAGCGCGGGAAAAGGTGGATTTGAATTTCGGAAAACGCACTAAGTGACTGCACCCAAGGCACACCGTTATTGTTCAAACAGTTGTTTATTATTAATTTTGCTTTTAAAATAGTATTTCTGACGGTTATGCATCCTCAAAAAAACCTCTCCAATCACCCCAGTGTCGGCGCTACTGCTGAAGCCCAAATTAATCTGCAATAAATTCAAAAACAAGGTCGTTTGAAACAAGGTCGCTTCAGCAGTAGAAATAAACGTTCTCCGTTTTCAACCATTTCGAAAGAGTCAAGAGCAATGTGCAATGAACCGAAATGATATTTATCGAGAAAGTACAACGATAAACGAAGCAAAGTTCCTGTCGAAGAAATGAAGAGTAGAAAGCGCAAAAGCAAACGCAAAAAGTTGTCAATAAAAACAAAAATGGAAAGAATCTCACCTAAATCCCTTGAAGCAGCCCGCATTTTGTTCCCGCGACGTTCCAACCACTCCCTTCGACCGCAAAACACGCACTGGAGTACTCATTTGCGCACTCATTTGCGAATCAAAGAAAGTAAGAAAATCAACCAGAAAGAACAGAAAACGGTGAATATTGATTGAGCGTTAAAGAGGTTGCGCAACGCCATTGCCGCACTTTTTTAAACGCGCGCGCGAAACGCGTGCGCGTTTAATGCGACGTTCGGGGGTGTTATTGTCGGAAGTTTTTATACGTATAATATGGCTGTTTCGCTCCTATCGGTTTAATTACCCAAGTTTGAGGGTAATTAAAGTCATTCATGATGGGTTGAATAACTTGAGACTTTGATCAAATAAACATATATCGTAGCGAAAACATGAAGATAACCAGGTACCCCCTTTTCATGTTGATGTTTCATCAATACGTTAAGATTTTAGAGTGCGACAAACAGTGTCCTGCCTTTTAATTAGTTGTAATCTGACCCCATCATTTTGGAGTTCGTCCAAGTCACGTAGGCTCTCGGTTGTGGACTATGGAGGGGTGCGCGTTGACTTTCCACCACCACCGATCAACAACATCCCCCTCTGTGTTTACACGGCAATTGACAGTCAAATGAGCGAGAAAGTGAGGGGAGATGGAGAGAGAGCGCAGGTGCTCCTGTAGTCACCGGAATCTAATCAATCGTCGTACCTCGATAGAGAGCTCCCCCATGGAATCCCGCTGTTACGGTTCGTTGCGCATTTTCAGAATACAAAAATAGGGTTGTATCCTGTATCGTAGACCAGCAAAACAAATTTGTCTGTCTGTGTAATTGCTTCCCTAGTTTTCGCGCCGTGGATCTAGGTTAGATGTAACTGTATGCGAAAGTCTATAACTCTTTGTCGGTAGAAAAGTAAACTTAAGTTAAAAAGTCATGTAGCTGCCAGTGTTTCGGCCCTGCGTCTATGCTCAAAGACGGGCGCCAAGTTCTAAATAGAGAGATAGGCTCCCATTATGTAAAAAAATATTTTGAAATGCTGCTCATAAAATTGGTTGTTCATTGTTTAAATTCTGATAGACACTGACTTTTTTTTGCAAATTCTAAATCAGTATTAATATCCTTCTCACCGCTGTGATAGAAAGAGCAGGTGCTCGTTGGGTGATTAATGATCATGCTCCACTGATTGTAAATGCTCTATCATCGATTAAATAGTGTGAGGTTAAAGCGCCTGTTTTTCTTTCACAGTGGTGAGAAGAATATTGATACCGATTTAGAATTTGCGAAAAGCCATGGAGTCCATCAAACTTGCAAAAAGTGAACAGACGATTTTATGAGCAGCGTTTCAAAATATTAATTGTATAATGGGGTCCTCTCTCTATTTCAAACTTGGAGGTTCGCTGAAGAGCGGATATCGTCTGATCGTTACTTCCCCCTTGCATATTAGATGAGATCGAGGTTAATAATATTGGTTTCTATAGCGAACGCTCGAATACTGTAGTTGTTGATCATACGTTTTCGTCCAACCGGAAACAACGCTATTTCGAAACTTCAAACTGGTCGGAAAAATCAACCGGTCAGATCTGTATCGCAAGTTGGTGGAAACTGATAAGATAGGAGGGTTATCCTTACTAATCTGAACCTTCTGCACATTTCTATACTTGTTGCAAGTCTTACAACTTCTTGGTTAATCAAATTGCGGACCGAAATCTCTGGTCAACATGTATTTTCTTGATGTAATCGATTGTGTGCTTCAGGCCGTCGCAGCCGCGGCGACTCGGACGGCTCGTCGACGGGCGGCGACCAGGCGAGAGGCAGCTGCCTCAAGTCGGGACAGGTTAGTATAATATAACGGCTCCGTGAAACCTAGAAGGGCCTAGTTTTTCTCCGCAATAACCTCAGCTCAAATTGACGGTTATGTCTTTGCAACATAGACACCATCTTACAACATAAGCTTGACTGTTCATATTAAGATGCCGTATCGTTGGTTTGAGCTGATGTTTTACGAAGAAAAAAATCGATTACTGAATAGAAATGCGAGAGTTTGCAGCTGGTTCGCCACGTGGCGTCGACGCCCCAGAAGCAGCAGAACGGCGCGCGCAGCGTGCAGCAGGTACGCAAATTACGAATCTGACCCAGCGAACCACGGAGAGGTTACTGTAGTTGGAGGGAAGTCTACGACTCTAGACTTCTGGGCTGCGGTACTACGACTTTTAAAGTGTTAACGACTCGCTCCCCCCCTATTAGAATTTGAAGTGGCCGCTGGTCAGCTTAGATTTATGGAATCGTCGATTTATTTCCCACTGTGAGGATACTTTAGTCGATTATCGGGTTACTGTAATGCGTGACGTGCAGGTATCGTGGTCGTTCTCGACGGGCGCGAAGCCGGGAGGCGGCGGACAGGGTGCAGCCGGTTCATCCTCAGGATCATCGCAGAGACTCTCGAAGAAGGAGAGAGAGGCCAAGGGTACGGTAGCCGATTATAATTTATCGATTGACCATTTGTAAATATTGATGAATTCTTAAACGTCGCTTGGTTTATTGTGGAATAGAAGAGTTCGGTAATTAATGTTTGTTAATTAACTGATTACAGGTTCCGGCTCGGCGGCGTCGCCCGAGTTTGCGCCGTGCGGCAAGCAGCATCGGGCGAGCAGCGCCTGCAGCAGCTGCAACACGTCGCCATCGGAGTGAGTAGTGGGAGAGAGGGGCGGGGTTACTGCAACGGCTGTAGGGATACGACTACACTGGATCAGTATTCACTTCGGTTCTACTGAATTATTGCACAAGACCAGGTTTTATGACTGCCAAAGCGGGCAGTCCTTTAGTTTGAATGACGTTAGAATCGTTTTGGTCTTCTGAAGTAGTGCTAATTCTTTATCCTGTCTAGTTCTGAAGTCGTAGCGTAAGAAAAGATCAATGCGTCATTCGCTATTACGCATTGTATTGTGGGATGTGAGCATCTGATGTGCGAGAACTTTTGAATGCATCAAAAGCACAAACGTGTAGAGTATCCTGTGCGATGTCAGTGAATCATTTGGGCATTCCTATGTTTACCACTCACTGTATGCGTATCCGCGTTCGTAATATCGATTGAAAATAGAATACATAGTTGGCTTCTGTTTTCGATATGGTTAGTGTGAGTCAGAGTCATGGTAATTCGTATAAAAGCATGAATGCAATACACGGCGTGACTGCAGGTCGCCCGCGCGCGCTTCCTCTGCCGCCTCATCGGACAAGAGCGAGAAGACGACGCCCACGCTTGCGTCCGCCATAAAGGGCGGTCGAAAGGTACGGTATGGTGGGGTAAAATCTATCGAATAGTGAGAGCTACCGTATCGATTGGTGTTAGTGTGTGCTATTCATTGATCATTAACTGAGCGCCCAAATGAGGATACCGAGAGGACGCCGAACGGAATCAAATAAGCCGCCAGAATTGTTCTCCTAGAAATTGTGCAGTGAAAATAATAATAAAAAATCGAGCGAAATTACTTTTTGAGCTAAGGGCTACGGTATCGTTTCTGAATGAGGAAGTATGTGTGGGGTTGATGGCTGTCAACGTGTTGACTGATTCCGCCATCGGGTTTTCGCGATGAATGGCTGGTACTCTCATCTCTGGTCCCAATGAATCTCTCTCTCTCTCTCTCTGTTCTGTCATATCTCTTCTTCTTCTTCTGCTCTGTTTCCAATAAACGAGCAGCCAGCTGTTGGCGAGGGGCGAGTGTTCTGTGCAGAGGGAAGGGATTAGGAAGAGAAGGGAGGGAGAGAGAGAGAGAGAGAGAGCGGCGCAGAGAAGGTGGAATGTCAAGGGTGGCAAACGGGAAAGAAAAAGAGAGGTGAGAGGGGTTATTGCAATGCGAATTCTGACGCGCGCGCCTGTTTCCATCCTATTATGATGTTATTGTTGTATCAATCAATACTTTAGTCAGTATTGATTTATAAAACAAGATCATTGAAATAGGTTGGGGGCAATCGATAAATGTAGTGTAATACCAATGTTTCGGAGCGTTCCACAAGTTTGCATCGTTGGTCGATCGATTTCCTGTGTTGGCAAATAGCCCAGTCTGTGCCTTGTATCCACTAACTTTATAGCTCGAGTCGCTACTATTTTTGTTGTGCCCCATGGGTCTGTTGTGGGCGGATGACCATAGACTGGACGCGGGGCGCTCTCAATGGAACGATGGACGTCGTTTTTGACACGAGACGAGTGACTATTCTCTCTCTCTCTCTCTCTCTCTCTCTCTCTCTCCATCCGCCGCCATTGAGAGGCAGCGGAAGAGACTCCCAATGGGAAGGATGAATGTGGATGAGGGGGAAGAGAAAGAGTGTGTTGTTCATATATCTATCTATCCAGGGGACTGATGCTATAGTGGTGGAGAAGGGGTGGCGAAACACTGGGGAGAGAGAGAGAGAGACTGATAAGTGAAAATGTGGCTTCCCTTTCGGTTTCTCCATCTTTCTTCGCTCCCGTAAATTCCTACTCTTGCAAGCTGCTTTTACCGCGCACCTTTCCATTAAATCTTGCTTTGTTACCTGATTTCGTGGTTGGGAATCTAGGCCGACCCTTTTCATTGTGAGGAGAAGAGGAAGGAAAGAAGCAGATGAGCAATGAGGGGAGAAGGATGGAGAGAGAGAGAGAGAGAGAGAGAGAGAGAGAGAGAAATGATGACCTTCCGAGTGTTTCGCTCTCTCTCCTTTCTCTCTTTTTGTCTTCATTATCCAGGCTGCTTGCAACATCTGTGCTAGAGCCGATGATTCCTTTTACTCGGTTATCCAGGGGAGATTTGAAAGAGAGAGAGAGAGAGAGAGATCTCCGGATCACATTTTGATTCAATCGTGAGAGATTGGGGGATTTACGGATTGTAGCCATAATTCTCACACTCACAAGCGTGTTTTCTGGCCACCTCTTGTGTTTCTTAGTGTTTTTGCTCTCGAGAGCAAATACACTTGAGTACGAAGCGTGTCTAGACTCTGGGCGTTTGTAGCTATGCGTTAGCTGTTGAGCATTATGGAATCGGAAATTAGTTGTGTTTTATTAACTGCATGTTTATGATTCATGCTTCTGCCAGACTAGGTTTGCCTCTCATAGTTGCTACCGTACTCAATATTCCTACCGTATTCCCTGTTTTCCTACCGTAATCCCATTCCTTCAGGACCCAGCATACCGCGGGCAGCGTTCGATGTCGCTGGGCGGGCCGGCGCACGAGTCGCTCATGTCGGCGGTCGCGGCGCAGCATCGCGCCAACCAGAACACGATCGACCTGACTCCCGGCGAGGGTGAGTGTACGGTGGCAGTTATTGATTTTTCTCCCGTTTCATAAAGGTATCATTAATGAAACACCGATGCATGATTTCATCTATGAGTGCCGCCTGAAACCTACTACAATTTTGTGATTGTTTTTCTCACAATTGCTAAGATATCTGCTCCCTCCCTCTATGATGAAAATATTTTGAAAAATGTCCTTGCAGTTTAAAAAAAATTTCAAATGTGCAAAAGGCATAATAATATTTTTTAAAATTACCCCGTGATAAATATTATTATTATTATATAATTTGCAGTGGACAAGGTGGCTCTGGTGGTCGAGTCGACTCGCTTCCTCATCTCGCCCGCCGTGCTGACGAGCAAGCCCGATACGATGCTCGGTGAGGGGCAAAACATTTAAAAAAAATATTATTAATGTTGTTATGTTGTTAAATACGTTATTATATGTTCACAATCGTTTTTCTAGTTGATTGGTTAGTGAGTGTTGAGTCAGAACCTTGGGTTATGAAGGACTGGATCAGACCTATTCGCAGTGATTCAGAACTAATTTTTTTTTGAAAAATCGAAAACATGAAGATAACCAAGTATTCCATTTTCAAAGTGGTTGGATTGGTTAGTGATGATGCAATCAATCTTTGCAGGTCGCATGTTCATGCTGCGCTGCTCGGGAGGCGCCGAGCTTGTGACGCCCAATGCCAACGACGACTTTGAGGTGTGAATATTCATGTTTCGTCATTACTACGCAATCTCTCTTTGTTGCAATTTAACAGTTCCATCATGACTAGCAGTGAACAAATTCGATATGCGATGTCGACCGGGTATCCACAACAGCGCCAAAAAAAATTCACAGCGGATATCTGCAATACTTGGAACAACTTGAGAATTATGTGTATAATTTGGAGTTCCGCGTATTGTAACATTTTCTGAAGCAGTATCGGCCTTCGGCAACTTGAAAATCGTCGGAATTTTAGCCGAATACTGTGAGTAAATCTCTCTCCCTCTGCAGGTGGCCGATGGTCTCTCCTCCAACTGCTTCCGTGCCGTCCTCGACTACTACACGACGGGAGTGATGAGGTGAGCGCAGAAAAGGGATTAAACAATTAGTGTTATTTATCTAGAATGCATTCAAGTGTACTATGAGTTGGGATACGGGCGCGCACCTTCGAAACAGTAATTAATTTGGTTCAAGTATGGGGAAGAAGTTGCCAAGAAACGCGAATGTAGCAGCTAGCACCTATCTTTGCGAGAACAAGAACCCCATAATTTCAAAGTGTTAGATTATTTTTGTTTAGTTTTAATTTTAAAAAAATAAGAGGACAAATTAATTAATCCCCCCCCCCCGCAGACGCCTTCCTTTACTACAGATTATGAACACATACTACTGTATTATCGATAAGTTACAGAAAGAATGTATAATACACTGAAGCTATGGGTTTTGATATGGACATTGCCTACAGTTCAATAATACGATTGTTTGAAGGAGGAGAAGAATGTGCCAAGAAACACGAATGTAGCAGCTAACACTCATATTTGCGAAAATGCGCAGCATCCTTTTGAAGAGTGAACGGGATGAATTTGGATGGTGCTAAAAATATAATATTATGCGAAATACTATTGGTGGATTCGGAACAATAATACCATTGAATCAAGTAGAGGAAGAATACGCGACGAAACATGAATGTGCCAGCATATTCGAAAAAAATACATCCTGTTCTTTTGAAGGGCGAACTAGATGAATTTCTGATGCAAGACAAATATATAAAAGTTAAAACCGCCTAATTAACAAACTGACCCTCCCCAGATGTCCTCCCTCCGTCTCGGTGTCCGAACTGCGTGAGGCGTGCGACTACCTGCTCGTGCCCTTCAACGCCGAGACTGTCAAGTCGCACAATCTGCGCGCCCTCCTGCACGAGTTGAGCAATGAGGGAGCACGGCAGCAGTTCTCGAGGTACGGTAATCGAAGTTAAGTATTGTATAGTGACTTATTTCCATAAATTACATGTACAGTGCGAGAGCAGTTCTCGATGTACGGTAGTAAGGTTTTGTTATTGTATAGAAACGTTTTTTTTAATAATAGCGAGGCAGCAGTTCTCGAGGTACGGTAGTTTGAGTTCTGTTATTGTTTATTGATTTTTTTAAATATTGCAATAGCATAGTTGTAAGAGCAGGTATTGGAGTGCGATAGTTAAATGTGAGTCTGTGGTTAGCCACGGTAGAATAGGTAAATTCGTGTTGCGGTGGGTTATGATAATGCTAAAATAGCTTGAGTTTGTTGATGGAATGGGTGATGTCACTATGATGAGATTTTCATTATGCCTGTAAGAAAGATACATAGGTGCCTTTTCGCTCTTATAATATTCTCTATTAGTGATTACGGTATTTGGCGCTTCTGTTACCGTATAAAACAGGCAGATGTCGAAAAGTAAAGTAGCATGGAAAACTGGTCGGGAAGGTTTTCGATTTTTGACGGTCTGCTGGGCAGGTTTCTACATTTCTGGGGTGTTTAAGGAGGCCCTGGCGAGCAGGTTTCGTTTTTATGGGTCAAATTTATCAGGCATTTATTTTTCGCGCCCGCATTCGGCGAGCTGGTTATGTCCAAATCTACGCACTTTTCACCTATGAAAACAGGTCTTGCATTTATATCAAAGCGAATTTAGCTTGTCTGCCGCAATTAATCGAATAAATATACTGAACCTAGAGAACTCGTGGTAAAAACATACGTGTGCATTAGTTCTGATGGTTAGGTGACGCGCTATTGTTGCAAGACGACGAGTTCTCTAGGTTCGGTATAATTGAAATTTATTTCTTTGATTAATTCAGGTTGACTAGCTGAATTCGTGTTACGGTTGGTTATGATAATGCTTAAACAAGCAGAGCTGTTTTTATTTTTAGTAAAGTTGCAATTGTGCTCTAAAAAGATTCTCTATTGTTGATTTTTTATAAATCAATAAAATGTTAATTATCAATTGATTGATTGATGTGCTTGCAGATTCCTCGAGGACGTCATACTGCCCCAGATGGTGGCGTCGACGGAGCACGGCGAGAGGGAGTGCCACATTGTGGTGCTGCTGGATGACGATGTGGTGGACTGGGACGACGAGTATCCGCCTCAGATGGGAGAGGTACGGTAGGGGTATCGAATATTGATTATAATTAGGTGGGGTGGACGGTACTGTGGGCGGCAGTGATGTGAGAGAGACACGCAAAGGTTATGGTTGGAAATTGTTTAGCATAGGAGCTGACGGGAGCAGCATCGTTGAATAACGTTCTCAGAGATTATTAAGTCATGGTTGTAACATGAATCTGTCGAGTGGAATTTAATGTTTATATTTTTTCTCCGGCTTAATAATTATGACTGAGTCGCATCGAAGTGATGAGCGTTAGATAAGTAAAACCATGTGCTACAGTATGTGCTATAAGTAAGTATTGATTTAGTGGGGGACGGGAAGGGTTGTATAGGGTACACTACAGCGAGGAGCTCACGTATATGTTACTATGTGTTATTGTTCAGCGCCTGCGCGAAATGGAGTAATCTTTGGAAAATTTAGAGATGAATAAGCCATGGCTGTAGCGAGAATATCCTGGGTGGAATTTTTTTTTTGGATTTTTTTCATCGGCTAAATGGGGGGGGGTGTCAGAACCGCAACGACAAAAGCGCAACAGCGAATAACTCTCTTCAAACTTCAAGAATTGATCTGAATTTTCAAGTGCGATATTCCATAGCAATGAGCAATCGAATCTGTATGTTTATTATTGCCTCCTTGCTGTTTGAAATTGTTGCGCTTTTTATCGTTCCGCTCAGTTTCAGGCACAATGACATAGTGGTTTCGATAGAGCAGACGATTTGGAGTAAAATGAGTTTCTAGCTGTTTCTATACGACTTATTCAAAGTGACTTATTCAAAGTTATTAGAAGAGCTAGAAAGGGGTTGTTGCGCATTTGTCGTTGCGGTTCTGACACCCCCCCCCCCCCGGCTAAATGATTATTATTGGGTGCCATGGAGGATGTGAAAATTCTGTATAGTTACGTTATATTATAGGTCACCAAGTATTTATTAAAGAAGGCGTAACACGAATGATCGAAACCTTATATTTTCCCCGATGTTCGAGGTTTCATTTCTATTATCAGAAGTTGGTGAAACACAAATCCAACGCGCGTTTCCCTCGCGCACCCTCCTCGTTTCCCCTTATCTCTCTGCCTTTCTCTGACTTCTTCTCCGCAAAATGCCAACTCCCACCGCGAAAAGATTGCAGTATCAATGTGAGATACTGTAAGAATTCTGGTCATTTTGGACTGTTTATTAACCATAACTTTCTTCAAACTAAAAATTGAAACGTGCGATTTTCGAGGCTCTCATCGGGTAATCGATCCCCATTGCCCCACAGTGAGAACTCAGTTGACCAAATATTCGTGGGACACCTTCTTTAAGTATGAAGATATAGTATTGATGTTTTTCAATTGCAGGAGACCACCCACGTTGTCTACTCGACGCACCTCTACCGCTTCTTCAAGTATGCCGAGAACAGAGATTGCGCCAAGCAGGTGAGTACGGTATTTATCGATTGATTGATTGGGCTACGGTATATTATCGATCCCCCGATGTGTTTGTAGGTGCTGAAAGAGCGTGGTCTCAAGAAGATCCGGCTGGGGATGGAGGGCTATCCCACTCACAAGGAGAAGGTCAAGAGGCGATTCAATAAGGCTGAAGGTGTGTGATGTTTTCTCGCTTTTTGTATGTAGTTTGTCACTCGGATATGACGACACAGGAAGTATTTTTAATAGCTCTTGGGCGCCCGGCTGATTGTGGTTCCACGTACTCGACATGTTCAGTAAATTACTGTTAGAGTTGATGGAGCAGGATAAATATTTGGATAGGGCATTTTTCGAACTATTACTATCATTCACCATGTAATATTAATATTTTTATTAAGTAAATTTTATTTCAGTCATCTACAACTACGTCCAGCGACCGTTCGTGCACTGCTCCTGGGAGAAGGTTGGATATTTAAAAAAACTGTTTGAATTTGCCCGACTGTTTTTATTTCCAAGTGCTCTACATATTTAGTTATTTTTTTGTTAGGATTGATGTGGTTTAAAACAATGAACAATACATTATTTAATGTTGTATTCTAATTTGTCTTCTCTCACAGGAAGAGGCACGTTCTCGCCACGTCGACTTTGCGTGCCCGATCGTGAAGAGCAAGTCGAATCCGAGTCTGGCTGCAGCCGCCTCCGACCCCCTGCCGCAGCAGCAGCAGGGAGGAGGCGGAGCTGCAGCAGGCGCAGCCCCCGCTGCTGCTGCACCGCCAGCCCATGGCGCTGGTCAGTAAAATTCAATCAATGTTTACATTGCTTATTTTGATAAATTATAAATAGAATCTGGTTAGTCGGTTAGTGATGTCGATGGCGATCAGAAGTTGCAGCTGGGTTTTTTTATCATGTTTTAATCATTTAAACAATTTTGCATGATGTTGTTTGATTGGAAAATTAGGCATTTTATCAGGTTAGTTGGGCGATTATTCGGTCGTGATTTTCCACCGAAATCACATGTCAGACGAGGGGTGTATGATCAGAAAGCCATTTATCGATTACTATTCGTGTCCCTTGCTGCAGGCAACGCGATGATGGCGGCTGCAGCGGTAGCGCAGGCTGCAGGCGAGGGCAACCCGCTGCTGCTCAACGTCGCCGGAGGACAGCATCATGTGAGTAGTTTAATGTATTAGTATGTATTTACATCAAATAATTATATTCGGCAAAGGTTATTCGCGAATAGAATTATTCGATCTAACAACACTGCTATTTATGAAAATTCATCTTATGCTTTCGGATATTATTGTCTAAATAATGACTACTTGAAGAGCGCGATAAGCCATGCATATTGTATCTGTAATATACATTTTGAATTCGGGTCATACGTGTCCAAAGCCGCCGGCTTGCGCAGTGCCCACCAAGATTCTTGGTGGGCACTGCGCAACCATGTATAGGGGTCATGGTCCAAAATGGGTTTTGGGTTGGTCCCACCAAAGTCAAAGTGGTATACTGTAACTTCACCGTGGGGGTCCCGCAACGAAAACCGGCTACCGTAACCCATGGTACCGTAACCCGGAAATACGAAATTGAGAATCTTGACTCGGTATTTGTTGCATTAGGTAGGCCTCGGGTAGAAATTAATCGGACGGCATACCGCGGTCCCGGCACGATATTGCCGATACCGTAATCAAGTCTACAGTATGACCAAATTGCAAATTGAGCCAATTCGCTCGGTATTTATCGCATTAGGTAGGCCTCGAGTATAAATAAATCCGACGGCATACGGTGGTCTCGGCACGACATCGCCGATACCGTAATCAAGTCTACAGTATGCTGAAATTTCAAATTGATCAAATCGAGTCAGAATTTTTGTGGGAGGTACGTCTCGAGTAATAATTAATCGGGCGGCATACGGCGGTCTCGGCACGACATCGCCGGTACCGTAACCCAGGCTACCGTACCAGGAAAAAATGAAATGGAGAAATTGGACTCGGTATTTGTTGCATGAGATAGGCCTCAAGTAGAAATAAATCGGACGGCATACCGCGGTCCCGGCACGATATTGCCGATACCGTAACCGTCTACAGTATGACCAAATTGCAAATTGAGCCAATTCGCTCGGTATTTCTCGCATTAGGTAGGCCTCGAGTATAAATAAATCCGACGGCATACGGTGGTCTCTTAAATTTCAAATTGATCAAATCGAGTCAGAATTTTTATGGGAGGTAGGGCTCGAGTAGTAATTAATCGGGCGGTATACGGCGGTCTCGGCACGACATCGCCGGTACCGTACTCGGGTCTACAGTATGCTAAAATCTCAAATTGAGCCAATTCGCTCGGTATTCGTTGCATGAGCTAGGCCTCGAGTTGTAATTACTCGGACGGCATGCGGTGGTCCCAGCACGACTTCGCCGGTACCGTAATCCTGCAGTATCAGACAAATATTAAATGGAGAAATTGGACTCGGTCGGACTGTGAAAATCGGAATCGGACTGATCGGACTGTGTATTTTCGGATAAAATCGGACTGTATTTTTTCTCGGTTGCCGTATCCACGAATACTCCAACGATACAGTAGTCCAAATTTTCGAAATTGAGCAAACCGAGACGGAGTTTTTTGTATGTAGAGCTCGAGCAGGTATTGTATGCAGTATTGAGTCTACCGTATCTGGGGTTACTGTTCCGCGGCTACAATATGATGAATTTATGAAATTGGGCGCATCTGTCCGCGATTAGTTGTATGAGTAGGATCTCGAATATTCGCTTTTCGGAATGCTTTCCGGTTTTGTCATTCCCATTTCGTTCGACTCATTTTGCAACCTTTATAAAGTATTTTGCTCCATTACTATATTGTATCGACAAATGCATATTTATAATGAACACTAAATGAGTAGCGTATCAAGGCTACGATATCTCGCACATTGCAAACTCGAGGTCGACCACATACGAAATATCCCCGATCTGTGATATTTCAAATTTCATGCGTACTGAAATCCCGCAACAGTAACCCCGAATATGGCGGAAGCAATGCCACATACCACTCCAATATTACCTACTGGAGATCTACCTCCTGCAAAAATCCCCAGTCAATGTGTTCATTTTTATTAAAATTCGGGTTACTGTAGCCGGGGATACAGTTACCGAGAAATAATACACAGTCCGATTAATTACTGCCCGTGGTCTACATCAAGCAAAAAATAACGGGCTCAATTTCTCCATTTCAGTTTTTCCTGGTACGGTAGCATGGGTTACGGTACCGGCGATGTCGTGCCGAGACCGCCGTATGCCATCTGATTACTTATTACTCGAGCCCTACCTCCCACAAAAATTCTGACTCGATTTGATCAATTTGAAATTTCAGCATACTGTAGACATGATTACGGTACCGGCGACGTCGTGCCGAGACCACCGTATGCCGTTCGATTAATTATTACTCGAGCCCTACCTCCCATAAAAATTCTGACTCGTTTTGATCAATTTGAAATTTGGTCATACTGTAGACGGCTACGGTATCGACAATGTCGTGCCGGGACCGCCGTATGCCGTTCGATTAATTACTACTCGAGGCCTAGTTCATGCAACAAATACCGAGCGAATTGGCTCAATTTGAAATTTCAGCATACTGTAGAATTGATTACGGTATCGGCAATGTCGTGCCGGGACCGCCGTATGCCGTCCGATTAATCTCTACTCGAGGCCTACCTAATGCAAGAAATACCGAGCGAATTGGCTCTATTTGAAATTTCAGCATACTGTAGACGACTACGGTATCGGCAACTTCGTGCCGGGACCGCCGTATGCCGTCCGATTAATCTCTACTCGAGGCCTACCTAATGCAAGAAATACCGAGCGAATTGGCTCAATTTGAAATTTCAGCATACTGTAGAATTGATTACGGTATCGGCAATGTCGTGCCGGGACCGCCGTATGCCGTCCGATTAATTTCTACCCGAGGCCTACCTAATGCAACAAATACCGAGCCAAGATTCTCAATTTCGTATCTCCGGGTTACGGTACCATGGGTTACGGTAGCCGGTTTTCGTTGCGGGACCCCCACGGTGAAGTTACAGTATACCACTTTGACTTTGGTGGGACCAACCCAAAACCCATTTTGGACCATGACCTATACATGGTTGCGCAGTGCCCACCAAGAATCTTGGTGGGCAATGCGCAAGCCGGCGGCTTGGACACGTATGATTCGGGTGCCCTGCTGTTTTTAGTTGCACGTACTCTACATATTGAATGAATTTAGTCGGGCGTGCTCACAATAGGATTATTTTTCAAAGAAACGATATACGCTTTTAATTAATTGATTACTAATTGCAGCACGGTGCGCTGCACTCACCGCCCGCGCCGCACCGAAACGATGACTGAGGAGGAGACCGCAGAGTACGGTATCCGTCGATCGATACGGGACTGACTACCGTACCCTCAATCGATCATCTGCCCTCATCCCTCTCCCCTACCTGTTACATGTCTATTTATCAAAAAAGTGCCAAAAAGAAGCATTGTTGTCCCAGTAATCACTTTATATCTGGATATTCCATACAGCTTGCGCTTTGCCGCGTTAGTTCCTGTACATTATTATCTACTTTTTATCCGAAGGATGAGTTTTCCCCCCTTCTACCGTACTCCACACCTAGTATCTAGGTAGGTCAGCTTTGTTACCGAGGTAGATCAAGGAGACGTCTGACCCCGCCCCCCTATGCATACTCCCGCACCGCTTTGTACCTACGGTATACAGTATGCCACACAACCGTCAATCAATCAATCAAATACCCATTTACACTCGGCTACTATCCCCTATGCACATCGTGTTACGCCTTTTGACTCGCTCTTTCCTATCTCCCTCTATTTGTAAACGACTTATATTTTGTTTCGTGCCTGGTCCCAACCCGAATGGTGGATTACTGTAGGTCATCAGATCGATCTACGCCCCCAAGCGCCCTCTCCATTGCCAACGCCCGCCCGACCTTGTTATTACGCTTCGCTCGTTATCCGCAATGAAGAAATATAATAATTTATTTCATTTTATATACTTAAATGTTGGGTCCGCAGATTCGGGATAGTTACAAAAACAGGGGAGGCTGAATGTGGGGAATGATTAGCTACGGCTACAGTATCTCGGCTGTGGGCGGAGCTTAGAAGGCGGCGGCTTGGTCTCCGCGGATCTTGGCATTGGCAACTGCCTGGCCTGCAAGGTTACGGTATCGATCGATAAGGGTATACGGTAGATGAACAAACCTCGATCGATCGCTTCTCGCTTCTCGAGTCGCTTGCCCCAGTGGCAGTCGAGGTCGTACGGCTTGCCGTCCACCTGGAATTGAGCGGGGTATGGTAGCTCGAGATTACGGTAAGTCGAGGGTACTGTAACATTACACACAACACCTGGTATTGAGGGGCTTACGGTAGGTCGATAAGATTACGGTAAAGAGTACTGTAATAACACCAGCTGATTCACTGATCGCATTCGAGGTCGATTTACACTGACAAGTCTCAATTGCAAACGTGCAGTAGCGACGGGGAGGGATTAGTTTCCTTGTTCGAAAACACGCCACAATGGACACAAAATAGAGAGAGTTCCAGCACACAACGCGACCTTGATTGAGGGGCGATCGACCAGAACGAGAGAAAAGTCAATAAGTGTGCGATCTACCGTATCCTGATAAATAGACTACTGTATAAATGAATACGGTAGTTGCCTACTTCCTATGCAATCATTAGCGGATCAAAATCCCGCCGTGATCTATGATCTCCTTTTATAGACAAGATTTGGAGTGTGAAGGGTTAAAATCACAGAAAATTACGTCATCCCTACGCAATCTCTCCCCTCCTCACCAGATAGTACTCTCCGTTGGGCAGGGGACGGCTGCACGTGCTGCAGGTGAAGCAGCGAGGGTGCCAGTGACGGTCGAGCGCCAGCAGGCATGTGTCCACCAGAGTGTCGTTGCAGCCTGACAGATTACGGTAGTTACGGTATCTGATAAGGGCTACGGTAGATTAAAGTCCAAAGTTACGGTAGTCGGCTAGGTTCGGTAGTCGATAAAGGTTACGGTAGGGGTACGGTAGATACGGTAATCACTGCTCACCGGCGCACTTGGGGTTGAACTTGGCGGCGAAGCAGACGACACAGTAAGCGAAGTTGTCCGCCGTCTGCAAGGTAATGTAGTTAGGATACGATAAGTGACGGGCAATCGATATTGAAGCGATACCGTACTCTTATGGTTACGCTACAGAGGGTAAGTCGGATAAATGCTATATTCTCGGAGTGATCTTCGATCTTTTGATCAGCCCCTATGCCAAAGTGGTCCCTGTACATCAATCAGAACCAGGAATCTAATCGGCTCATCAAACCCGGCTCGGGTAATTCCCCGACTCGCCTGGTAGGTCTGCTTGATGGGTCGTTTGCAGGCGTTGCAGCAGAAGTGGTCTGGATGCCAGAGGCGATTGATGGCAACGACCGCCTCGTCACCCACGGAGGAGTTGCAGAGAGCACACAGACGACGGTCGGAATCTGGAGGGAGAGAGGAGTACGGTAGCAATGGATTGGGGGATACGGTAAGTGGGTAAAGATGGAGTACGTTAGGAATGGGGATACGGTAGGCTGATTAGAAGGATACGTTAGGACAGAATACGGTATTCTGAGAAAAGTGGACAGATGAAGAAAAGGAAATGAGAGATAGGCTCACGAAATGGGAGATGATGAGGGTGATCAGTGAGTGTAGTGATAAACTACCCTTCAGATCAGGGACTCGGATCAACTTTTGATCTTTAGATCTTTGATCTTTAGCCGGCGACCAAGTGAGCGAAAAAAAGTGGACCAGATGTTTTGCTTTGATCTACCGAGAAGGTCATAGCCGCGGCTAAGGAGTGGGTCCGAAAGTGTCTACTCTGATCGTGACAGTGATGTCCTCTCTCTAGATCTTAGATCGGGGGTTACTGTAGTTTGAGGGATACGGTAGATGCGGAGTAGAGTAGGGATACGGTAGAGATAGGTTGGGGAGGGTAACGTACTATTATCTCCGGGCTGCGGCATATCTTGAGAGAGCGAGGCGACCGATCGGAACGAAGGGAAAGGAGATGAGTGAGGGGAGAGGAAGAGAGAGAGGAATAGAGGAGCCTTTGTCCCCATGGTAATCTGGCCCGTTTGCATAAGGTTGATTATCGATCTCATCCCTTTTTTTTGCAAAAAAAAATGTGCATAGTTCCCAACGATTTTCGAGGATGCAAAATCGATGCAATGGCAATTTTGGAAATTTCCGGTGTGCAAACAAATGTTTTGGGAATGAGATATGTTTCAGCCCACATTGAAGACTCAACATAATCATTGAAAGAGAATTTCTCCAAATTCTCTCAATTAAGTTGTAGTAAATGATCGTCTGTGTTATTCAAACCCGGCTCGCGTAAGATGCAACATTCCATTCCGCCCAGTCATCATCATTCATCTTCTAGTGCCGCGCACTTGATGACTCGCAATCTTTGTTCTCCTCCTTCTCTTTTCTCTGCTCTCCGAACTACAATAGTAATAATACTTGTCTCACTTCTCATCCCCCATCTCACGCGTTTCCAATCTATTGTAAACACACAAAAAGAACTTGACGGAAGTCACATGATTCCAAACCACCACAAAGGGGTCAGGGCGAGAGAGTGTGCCGAAATGAGAGAGTCCCTCTCTATTTTACACACTCTCTCACTCCAAAACCCCTTTCCACAGGGTTGTTGAATAATGTGTGCAGCACAGAAAGGTGCTTGCAATTTTGATTTATGTGCGGCCCTCGTTAGTTTACTGTAAACTGCTCGCAAGAGGTGATTGAAAACTGACTCTTTTTCTTGTTATTTCGAACGCGCGCTGAATGTGAGTAAGAGCCGTTGAAACCAGGGTCACCGAGCCGACCCCGCCATTCAAGACCCACATTCTTGCTGTGATGTCTGCACCCGTATTGCGTCATCACTAGGCAATCACTAATTTCGCTCCTTCAAATGCACTATGTTTTGTTCGTGTTTCCTCTTTCTCTTGGTCTTTCTACGGTCACACACATTTCCGGATCAAAAAAACACTTAATAACCCTGTGTGTGTGCATTATCACTGTGTGGATTCTTATTAAAAGGACAACTCTTTGTTAACCCCCTAGTTTTTCTGTGCCCCGCCAACCCCCACTCACACTAAGAAACGCTGGCACTTTCCCTTTCTGATCGGTAGCTCGTCCCTCCCTATCTCAGATCATTCTTACCTCATCTCATATCCATCGTATCCCGCAACGGGAGGAGAAAAATTGGGAAAGGAGGAGGAGGGGAAATAGATCTCACCCCCCCCCCCTCCTCTTCCCCCTTTGCCCCCCTCCTCATGTAAAACTTGTCCTCAATGGCAAGCACACTGGGCTGCCAAAATGCCCTACAGCCTCTCTCTCTCTTGTTCTCTCTCTCTTTCTGTTCCAATTCTCACTTCATGTCTATGTGCCCAAATGAGATCCGCGCCCGAACATACGGCTAGTGTCGCAGTGCCGTTTCCCCCATAACTTGCGTCATCCCTACGCAATGCCGCACGATTTTTCCTCATATGTCTATAACTTTTTGCGCCACTCCCAAACGATCCCGTTATTGCTGCACCCGTTCTCCCGTTCGCTATCTATCTGTCCCAGCGAGCGCTCGGCCGCACCCAAAATATCGTGTTTCGGCATCAACACCAACCGTAACCCGACGCGTATTATCCGTTCAGGACCCGCAGGCTCGGCGGCTGCTCACACCATGGGGCCTCCTACGACGACAACCTTCGTCGTCCTGATCATCGCCTCAGGTATACGGTAATCCTACTGTAGCTTTGACTCGCGTGCTTGGGTACTGTAGTTACTACCGTACTGCAGTTACAATTACAACTATTTTCAAATTACAATTATCCATTCCGCAAGGGTTAGGGGTGTCATGTGGGTTCGTTATAGATTATCATTGTAGACTGGGTTTCGTGGTAGTTAGTTGTAGACTAGCCTGGTTGATGCCCTTTGAGGGGGGGGCACTAGAATCAAGACACAAAGTGCAGATGTTGCACTCTTTTTCACCGAACGAAGTCACATTGTGTCCTGGTCCTGGTGTTACTTTTTGGGTGTAGTTAGCAGCTTGTCTTGTGCGGCACCAAAGTAGTGGCAATGCTCTAATCTCTAATCCCTTCGTGACCTCAACATTCCAACCACACACTGCAGTATTGGCACACGTTGTGCAGCCGATTGTTTGTGTAAAACCGCGCATGGTTCTAAATTGTCTCGACCCACTTTTTGAGATTCAACGAAATTCCACTTCGCCAAACTGACAATAAACCTTGGCGGGTTTGCCAATGCCACATGGAATGCATTTCGATTTCCGGAAAGATGGTCAGAACACAATAGACATAACAACGGCATATATTCATTGGATACTGTAGTCAGGTGCATGGTGACACAATCTAGACGTACTGTAAGACTCAACAGAACTAGAAGCAACGTTGAAAAGTAACGATGCAATTAGTTTTCTCCACAAACTCTTCGCGTCTCTTTCTAGTGATATCGGTGGAGTTTCCTATCATGTAACTAGTTAAACAATTACTTTTCAAAATCTCATCAGAATGCAGTCATTGAGATAACGCAGACCCCTCCGCATCATTCCACATCCCGTTCAACCCAGCTGGTTTTGAAAGAGAGGGAGTACCATATTTCGAGAGGGCACTTTCACTTTTGCAAACTCTCTCCTCCTGTCACCTTTCTGTAGATTTGGAACTATCAGAAGGTGGTCGTAGAGATAGCGCAGTCCCCTCCTCACATCCTCACGGCTCCAAGGATAAAGCTCTTTGTTCTCTCATAGTCAATTGCAATCCGCGCCACTTTTTGCATGCGCCAAATCCTCCAAATGTTCTTGCTCTTTATTCTTCTTCCCCCCACTCTAAAGGCATTTTGAGATGGCAATCGCGATATGAGCACTGTTTTGTACGTTTGCGGACCGAATCTCAGCACACTTTCGAAAAACCTTTTGACAATAGAGGTAAATTATAATGGAACGGGGAAGTGATCAGGGGCATTAATTCAACAAATGTGAACCCTCCTAATTTGGAGATTTTTGCTAGGTTACTTGGCATAAAAACAGTGTTGTCTCCAAATTGACCTCATTGTTAGAAGTATTTTTAAAAGGATAGACTCATTTCTTCTTTTTTAGATTATTGAACACTTTTTCTTGTCTTTTGCCGTAGATGATCATCGAAGCAGCAGAGATCCCGCGCAAAAAGGGAAAGTTCTCGTTCATAATGAGATTACGCCCTGAGAACGGCAGATGAGAGAAGAGGGGAGAGGCGGAAGTAGAGAGAATAAAAGGGCGATTGAAAAAAACGAATGGTGATAGGTTAATGGAAACGTTCTAAAACCTTGATTGGGAGAACTAGAAGACGCAATGTTCCTAGTATGTGTTTTAGATGTGTTTCAGCACATTTAGAAACGTGTTCATAAACGTATTCGCACTAGTAGAGTGAAGGCAACGATATTTACTATCTATCAGTGTATCCATGTTTGCTCGAGATGCAATAATTGTGGACAGTAGTGAGAAATAGCTGATGAGATGGAAACATGTCAGATTTGGAAGATCCGAGTTGTTTCATTGTTCATATCTGCTCATCTCCTCACAGTCGTTCTTTTTCTTGTCCCTAATTGTAATTCCTTTGCCCTTCTCGCCGCAACTAAGAGGGGCCAAGTCATAATAAGCTTTCGCTTTCCGGGGGAGCTTTCCAAACGAGTTCTATAGCAATCTGCCAATCTGAGACTGAGATAGAGACACGGCAATGAGAACATTGAGATGAGATCTTTTAGAGTACAAGATAGGGAAAGAGAAAATGGAACACTCCCGGATAGGGATGATAATTACACGTAGATGCAACGCTTTTCTCGAACAGAAAATAGTGCTATCGAGAATATTTCGAATCTATGTATAAGTTTAACGAATTTTCATGAAAATAATGTTCACCTTGTCGTTTTAGGATGATTCAACAAGAAATTTTTTTTGAAAATAGTGAAACGCCACAATAGTCATAGTAAATAATTAGATGGCAATGAGAACATTTAGAAGAGATCTGTTAGAGTGCAAGACAGTGAAAGAGAAAATGGAACACTCCCGGATAGGAATGGGCATATCACATTAGCGACTTTTCATTTTCAAAACAATTTTCTGAAACAAGCGCTGACACCGAGTATTTCAATGTCTTACGAAACTGATGAAACATATCGCAAATACACGTGCTATAGAGAAGTTTCTAATATTGAGTCTATAAAATAATTGGAAAGTGCTTGGGACGAATTATCAATAAAAAATATATATTTGGGATTGAAAAATTTTTTTTTAGTTCTTTTAAAAATAAATAAACAAAGGAATGAGTGATAGGCCACAATTATTGTCTTGCAGTTTCGCTCGCTCAACACGAGGGCTTCAACATCGCACCGCCCGCAATCCACTCTGGCGTCGTGCAGTACAGGTGAGATTACACAGGAATCGATAACTCCAGAAAGGGGCCAAGGGCGTCCTTCAGTGAACCCCTCGATTTCATAACCCTGACCTCTTTCTGGAGGTTTTACTGCACACACTGAAATAATCTAAGGATTTTTTGTGTAGGTGTAAATATAGATAAAAGAGGGAATTAGGTAGAGTATGAGGTTCGGGAAAATAATTAGATCAGTGCTATATCCATTTCAAATCAAAGCGCTGACAGTCGCACTTTCAGCCAGTTGAGAAACTGATGAAACATATTGCAAATTTGGATAGATTGGGCAGAAACATCCTATTTATCAGAGCTAACAGGCAGGCGTTGGGTGGCTACGACGTGCAGCCGCCGCAGCTGCAGCAGCAGTACCCGCAGCAGGGCGCATATCAGGTAAATAGTGACGGATAAATTGCGATAGTTGTTCATAGGGTACAAAAACCTCTTGTAAAAAAAGTTATCTCAATTTGGGCCTTATTTCCGAAATTTCGCTGCCGTATTACAACTCCTTAGATAAAAATGTAAAAAAAGGGATCGTGAATATTCCATCATCTCCCGATTTTGATGTTTCTGGGATCAACAAAAGTGACATCTAGTTCGAAAACAGCGAAAGACAATGTGAACTTGAAGGTATCTGGAGCCGTCGTGCAGCAGCAACAGCAGTACGGCGCAGCAGCAGCACAGGGCTACAACCAGGTGACGATCCCGCAGCAAGCTGCAGCATATGACCAGCCACAGCCGCAGCTGCAGCAGCAGCAGCAAGTCTTTGCTGCACAGGTTCGCTATTGCTTCCCTATGTTCCTCAGCATGAATCAGTTATGTTCGCACTCGTCATCTACTTTTCCCTGCTTCATTGTCTATCTCTCAGTACAACATCCGTTCTGTCACTTCTGTATCACGAATCCACCCACTCCCTCCATGTGGTGATAGAACGTTTTGGCACTGCCGTTTAGGAACCCTCTACATTTTGTCCAGAAGTTCTCTAGGATACGTTTCAGAACATTTCATCTATTTTATATTTTAGGGTTCCTAAAAGGCATTTGCAAAATGTACCATCACCCGTCCATGTCTCTCTGCCCACGGCGTCCCCTTGCAGCTACTGGCTAATCCTGCTTATGAAACGCGCGGTCCTCCAGCTTTCGGACCCCCGCACATCGGGCAAGTGCAGCAGGCTGCACCTGCTGCAGGTGCTGCAGATAATAAGGACGGCGCCTCCGACGACCCTCTCTACGCTGCAGCCACTGCAGCCCGCCTGCAGCAGCTTGCAGCACAGCAGCAGGCCCAGGTCCCGCCCCTTCACCTCTATGTTTTGCACGGGTGCACACACCTTCATGTTCTGAGTTCCTGCGCTACTTTTGAAAGATTGAAAGAGTTCATTCCTTTAATCTTGAACTGAGTTGATGAATAAATGCCACCATGTGAAGTCTTGCCGTTCATGGATTGCCGGTTAACATGTCGATTGCTGCAGGTTGGTCCTGCTGCCGGAGGCTACGCCGTGCAGCAGCTGCAGCCGCCTCCCGTCCCCAACTCGCCCTTCCTTCCGCAGCAGTCCCAGGGACAGTACGCACTGGCCGGACAACAACAGCATCAGCAACAGTTTGCTCCCCAGCAGCAGTACTACCCGCAGCAGCAGTATCTGCAGCAACCCCAGCAGCAGTTCTACCAGCGACCCCCCGTGTCGCAGGCTGTGAATCCCTTCTACGGACAGCAGGGCGGATACGTGCAGCAACAGCAGCCTTTGCAGCAGGTGCAGCAGCAGCAGTACCAGGTGAGCTATGGATGATGCAAGATTCCTACTGGAATGCGAAATGTGGGAACAAGGTCTCTTCACTTCGCACACTCTGCCATCGACTTACCGGTGTTGAGAATGAGCGAAATGAAGAGACTGTTTTCTCACATTTTGAACTCTAATTCGGACAGATTGGTGTTGAGCAGTTTAGTGGATAATTTAAAATTGATAGGAAAAGAGAACATGAATGATGTGATGTGTTGCAGGCACCTCAACAACAGATGTATGCTCAGCAAGCGCTACCCGTCGCTCAGCCTCCTCCCCAGTATCTGCAGCAGCAGCAGCAGTACCCTCAGGCTGCGGTGCAGCAACCAGCCGTGCAGCAGCTGCAGCAGCAGCAAGCCTACGCCCAACAGCCTCTGCCCGTCTCCCAGCCGCAATACGACGCGCGACCACAGCAGCTGCAGCAACTGCAGCAGATGCAGCAGCGACAGCAAGTCATCGCAGCTCCACCTCAAGTCCAGGTTTGCTACAGTGAATAATGAATTTGAAGATAGTGCACGATTTTTTCACTCGAATCTTTGTCCAGAAACGAATCAGATTTTTTAGAACGTAGAATACTCTTGCGCATTGACACTGAGTCTGATACTTCTAAAAACTTACGATTTATCTGAAACACGTTTCCCCCTTAATTAGCACATCTATAAAATCACTAGGACCAGGACTCAAACTGAAAAATGTTCACACACCTACATAAAGTATCTGTAGTGACTTATCCTACAGAGAAATGAAGATGCTTCCTTTGTTTTCTGTTGTCCTGACCCTACCCTGCCCACTTGTTTCTTCATCTCCATCTCTGCAGCAACTGCCCCCTCTCGTCTCTCCTCCCGCTCCTCCCCCTGCCGCTTCTCCGCTCATCCACGTCGAGCCGCTTCCGCCCGTTCATCCGACCGCGCCGCCTCCGCCCGCCCGCTTCACGCCCTACCTCGCGGACGTCCGCGACCCCGCGGCTGCAGCGGCAGCCACCGCCCAACCACGCCTGGCCGCGCCTGAAAACCTCGAGACGTCGACTGTCATCGCTGTCGACGCTCACGCTGAACAGGTGAGGAGGAAAACCGCACACATCGTTCTATTTCCCGGTCCTCCAGGTTAGTTGTGAAAATGCGAATTCCGCTGTCAGGTTAGCTTACATGTCTCGCCCTGACACCTTTTTGGAGGTATTTCACTGATTTTTTGGAGCCCGCATCTAATTGCAGGCGACGAATATTTTAACACCGGGCCGGTAATCATTTCAGATATGATTATTTCACAATTACAACATTTTTACAAAATTAAAAAATTGAGGTGGCTGACAATCACAATCGCGCCGAGCTCGTTACTAGAAGACCGAAGAAGCTGAAGAATAAGAAGAAGAAGAGAGTTAAGGTTGTCTCCACCACTGTTCAGGTGGGAAATATCGATCAATTTATCGGATTCCGGAAAAATACCGAGGTTCATCTCATTTTCTGGAAGATCAAGCTGCATCTTTGCTTATTTATAGATGTCCAATCACTTGTTGTGAAAAAAAACACACACACTTTGTTCATCTACGAATGTCATCTAGGGAAATTCGTAATTCTACAGTACTCCTTCAGGTTCAGCCCGTGACTCTCGCGCCCGCGCCCTCCACCGTCTCGGCCCATCGTGCCAGCCACAGAGTCGTCACGGTAAGCGCCATATTTGATCCCAAACAGAGACCACAGAATGGTTGAATCCCACACTGTGAAACACCGGTGTTCCACATCCCCGCAAATTCTCCAAAAAGGGGTCAGGAGCACGAGAGTGTGAGGAAGAGAGGGTTTTTTTTCGGACCCTCTCTCTTTTTCACACTTTCCACAATGACCACTTTCGGGTGGTTTGTAATCAAGTTTAGCTAATCTATAATGAACTATCGATCTACTCAGACCACATTCCCTCCCTCGATCGCTCCTCCCTCTGTCATTCGAGTGCACAAAGTGGACGCCGTCCCCCAGCCAGCCGCCCATATTCAACAGGTGAGATAAACTATTTTTAATAATACATGAAATCAATTAACAAAAAGGGAATATCTTTCTGGACGCAGCAGAACCATTTGACATCACTTTGTTTCTCAATCTCCAAATCTTCTATTGCATATCAGATACTAGTGTTTAACTCATTAGAAGAAGACGGAGTGAAACATGTATTTAACTGGATCAATTACACCTTTACTGTCGATGTTCGGCAGCCTAGAATTCTGGATTTGTAGACTTATTTCCGCTGTGAGCGAACCAGTTGACATCATTTTTAATAAATTTTAAAATCAACGAATGACACCTATCAGAGAATGGTGTTGGATTCATGAGAAGAAGACGGGGTGAAACACGCGTTCACCTAGATCCGTTATCAGTTTGACAATCATTATTTAGATCGCCACTCCTCCTCCCCGTATTCACAAGCCGAGCAACCGACCCAGCAAGCTTGTCGAGCTGACCACAGCGGCAAATGTCGCGGCGGGAATTAGACAGGTACGGTAATCGCCCTTCAGATACGGTAGCCTTAGGATACAGCAACCTGTATTGATCCAATCCTGCAGAGCGGGTATCAAAGTGGAGAGAGAGATTTTGAAGCGAACAAGGCTCTTTCATTTTTGCACACTTTCTTGCCCTGACCCCATTCTGGAGGCTGTGAGATGATTTGGAAGGTGACGAATGTAGGCTGTCAGAACACGTGAAGAAAAAATCTGACTGAATTTCATTAATTCAGTCAGAAGCCTGACTCAGGAAGCCTATCAAGCATGCAATCTAATAGATTGCCAACGGAAGCAATGATTGAACTCTCTAATTTCTGTTCGTCACTAGTTGTATCACACCCAACTGCGCAATCAATATCCGGCTACAGTACCCTTCTGGCTACAGTAATCTTCCCTTCAGAGTCCTAATGAGGTCTTCCTGCAATGCTGCAAGGACACGGGCATCGTCACAAACTGCCACTCCCGTTGCAACTTTGACACGCTAACCAAGAAAGTGGTGAGCAATATTTTTTTGGCATTGAGCCAACTTCCAAATAAACTGCTTTGAGTGATGTAGTTTATTCTTTTTTCTCCCTAACTAAACCATTCATCGTCTAACGAACTTGTAATCATGAAAACTCCGAGATAATTGCCGTATTGCAGCTAACGGGCATGTTCCTCGGCACTGATCCGTGCCCGCAAAAGTACGGTAGGGACATGCTTTCGTGCGCCGCCCAGAGGGGCGACCACACCGAATGCTGCATGGACAGAGGAGTGCATACGGTAGGTGTATCGGAATATTGATGTTTATTACCGTATCTTTCCAGACCGCTGCAAAGAACAAGTGTCTCGGATTCTGCGTCATGACCCCGGGATCGACATTCCAGGTATGAAATCAATAAAATACATAATTTATTTTAATAAATATTTACAGAAAATAAATATATAATTCAGGCCGACATCTCCATGCTACCATGCTGGGCCGTTCTCAACGACATCAAGGGCTGCTTCAAGGATGCCATACTCGATCAAGAATGATCACAGATGTAGTTAGGTACCGTACCACATACGGGTTCTTAGGAACACATCCCGATCGATAGACCACATGTCATAGTGTTAGGCTAACGAGCAAAAGTAGAGATGCTCAATCGATAATTAAGGGTAAGCTTTAATGGGGTGCCACTGCCACAAGCCAGTTCGCCCCGAGACATTCAACTTTAACCACTTTACTAATTTGAAGTACAATTTGTATGCCTGGAAATCTCTCAGGATGCTAACTCATTGTCAATTCAACTATTGTGTTACACTGATACTCTTGTAATTATTTAAGACCTCCATAAAGATTTTTTACATCGAATTTATCAGTAACCGATAATTTCGAAACATAACAAGAAAACAGAACATGCTACTGTACCTATTGAGAAAAGTATGGAGAATCTATTATCATCATCTAACAAGATCAGAAGTAACGGGTGCAGATAACGAATGAATGCGAACCGCAATACGGTGCATGAGGAAATGTTGAGCGATGGCGTTCGGAGCGAGCCTCCACGACCGATCATATTAGGAATCTGAGAAGAAGCCATTATTACAACGTCCAGTATCAGTGTGGAACGAAGTTCAAAGTAATAGCAGTTAGTTGCTGTGTGACAGACAACCAAAGAAAGCGGCAGAAAGAAATGAAATAAATATTTTAAAGATAAATTCAATTTCTTACTTATTTCTTCTGGGCCATATTGAGGTATTCCTTGTCGGCGATATCAAGCATGAGACCATTAGCAGGCAGGAAGACCTTGTTACCAGACTCGGAGACCTGAAAATAACACACATTGAAAATAATGAGGAAGATGAAAGGGAGTAGAGGTAAAAATAGAAGATCTATTTTTATTTAATTTTTGAAGGTTATTTTGCGCAACCAGATTATTGATTGAGGGATTGTTCAAACAATTGTTATGGCGAGTAATGTACACAGCCAGGCAAAAATACGAAAACTTACGGTCTGTGCGATCTTCTGAGCGGCGCGAATCTTACGGAGCTTCAAGAATCCAGGGTCGTTCTTCATGGCATCTCCGAGCTTAATAAACGATGATATAAATTAGTCCGTGTAGGTTAAAAACTTCATTAAACAGAAGAATTCTACTCAAACTCTATTAATAATTTGAAATACCATCTGAGCCGACTGTGCTTCTCCCTCAGCCTGGACAATTTTCTCAAGACGCTGCTGCTTGGCGCGCTCAACAACGAAAGAAGCACGCTGGGCCTCCTGGGCGGCGACTTGCTTGGCCTGAAACGACGAATATTCTGAGTTGAATTTAATTAATTTGTAAAAGGGAAAAGTCACAACTTGAACCATGTAGTAGAATAATAAAATATTTAAAAGTGTGATAGTTAGCATTCAAACCTCAACGGCGGCAGAATACTGAGGCGAGAAAGCCAGCTCAGTGAGGGAAACGTCGTCGAGGATGATGTTGAAATCGAGTGCGCGCTCGATGAGGTGCTTTCGGACCAACAACGAGACCTGCGAGAGAGAACTAATTACAATGTTTACTGAGAAATTTTCCCGTTGCGCCTCAGGCGCAGATAAATATTATTATTAAACAAAGTTAAACACTTTTAGCATGTTTTCACCTGCTGACGCTGAGTGATGAGCTGAGAAGCGTTGAACTGGGCGACCACGCTCTTCAGAACCTCGTTACAGATGGAAGGAAGGACACGCTCCTCCCAGTTCTGGCCGAGGGTGCGGTACATCTTGGGGAGCTGGTTAGGGTCAGGGCGAGACAGCACACGGAGTCCGATGTTGACCATTTGCAAGTCCTTGGATCCAGTGGGAGAGCGGATCTGAAAAAAGGCAATTAAGAATCAAATTAAAGTGTACATATTGGAATCATTTGTTTTATTAAATGGCTACAACATACCTGGTTGGGGCGAGCGCGGATATCGTACACGATGGGGTACTGGAACCAGGGCATGCGGAAGTGAAGTCCCTCTTTGTACACATCCTGCGACAGTCCACCGATTCTGTTGAACATGATCGCGCGGTGACCGGCATCGACTAAATGGGAAAGTTCAGTCAATGTTCGAGCAGTTTATAATAACCCAAAAACGGAAAGTGATGCTAAATAAAGCGTACCGGTGAACATGGATTGGGCAACTCCATACGCAAGTGCTCCCGCGCCCACGAGCAGACCAACACCAGCTCCTGCTCCCTTTGCGTTCTGCAAGGCCTTCTGGAAGACCTCCTTGCCCTGTTGTGCCATCTGAACAGAATTGTTAAACAAGAATTACGCAAATAAAATCAATAAAACAAAAAAAACCGAGAACCTTCAAAACTTTTCATCAACGGCAAACTACAAGCTACACCAAAATCTACCGTAATCAGAAACATTCCATACGGGGCCTTTTCAAACAGAGTCGATGTTTCCGAAACTAGGACCACTGTGATTAGTTGACATTTTCGATATCGTTGCGAAACAAGCCAAATTCGTTATTTTTTCTTGTTTATTTTGCTTCAATAACATGTATACCCTCCAATTTAGTTATTTCCCCTAACCTAGTGTTTTTTTGCATACTATTTCCTTCAGAATGACTGACAAACCGGCCCGTCGTTACAACTTTGGTGCTTCTAAAGGCACTGGACTCTCTGCTATCGCCAACAAAATGTGGGATCAGGGAAAGCAGGAGTTTGGCGGCCAGGTGAGCCTGCGATGTTCATGGCTTTGACCGATTCCGTGCAGCTTCAGACCATGAAGCCCGTCATTCTCGAGAGAAAAGGCCTGTCTGATGTCTTGGACCAGATGAAGAAGGACCAAGGGCAGCCTGCACCCATTGAATCATCGTCGTCCCCTGCTCAACCGGCTTTTGTCTTCGGCCAGAAGCTCTCCGAGAGAGTGCTACAGGTTAGCACACTTCTTTTACTCTAGTACTCATTGCTCATGCGGTATATATACTTCAGTTAGAAGACGGGAGTCAGCTAGAAAGCGGCGCTACAACAGCTCTGCAAAGCTACTTTCTAGCTGAATTCTGTCTTCTAGATGAAGTAGCTATGCCTTCCACCAGAAGTAGCTTTACCCCACGAGCACGGAGAATTTAGTTATACTCGGTAAGTTCGCTCGTTTTTGTTTGTTTTGATATACTATTCCTTCATTTGTGGAACAGTGTAAGAAACAGAAGACTCTCGCACAGACAGAGGACAAACAGAGCGTGTGAAATAATAGTTAGCAGTAATATTTCAGCCGACTCACACCACCGCGTCGTCGGATGCAGCGAAGAACACTGAGAACACTTTCAAGACGGCCGCCGCAGCTGAGAAGCGGACGACTCTGGGCGATAATGTGAGCAGCCCTATCCATTATTCGTGTTACTCGGTGCCCAGCTAGAGCACATAAAAACTGCTAGAAGTATGTAAAAAGGAGTGCTACTTCAGTTCTGCCGTAGTCTAGCTGAAGTAGCCATGTCTTCCGCCAGAAGTGCCTATACCCCCCACTGAGTATTGAATACGCGAAACAAGGGTAAATTTATTTTGTTTGTAGACAACCGTATAATATATTTAGAATGAATTTGTCTTATTAATTCATTGCTGACCAATCATTTGCGAAAGATACGATGGCTTGATAGTTTATCGATTGTTGCTGGAGGACTGCGAGTCTATTGCGGGACCACATCATGATCCTCTTTCTGGCGCGATGAATTGTCACCACGACTGGCCTCTTGCTTCGACGCATCGGCGCTCTGGTAGTTGCGAGCGAACTAAAATTGGTTAATTAATAATTATATTTATAATTATATTAATTAATGAGATAGGGGCTCGCGCTGTTTTAGGCGCATGTAAATAGTTTTGGTAAGAGTGGGAAGGAGAATCGACCGAGTTTGTGGGAACGCATTAGCTTTCATGGAAACAGAGGCTAGCGAGCAGTCTTCCTCAGTTTTTTAAATGTCCGTGTTATCCGTAGGCGCCAGAAGATATGAGCTATTTGCTCACCTTCTTCAAGTGGAATGTAGATGCAATGTGGATGAGGATGTTGTAGGAGACGTAGGCGATGATAGGCATCACTAGACCTTAATAAGAGATGCTCAACAGTCATCATACGAGGGCATATTTAATACAGGTTGAAACCATGTCGGTATACGACAAATTATGCATCGCAACAGACTTATTGCACCTAATTATAAGGAATTTGGTGAAACAAACGAGTAGTGTGATAAGCTTTCCAGCACTCGACATTTCGGCATCAGTGATGAGCGCTCCCCCTCGGATCGGGGTGCCGCTATTGCGACATATGCTAATGTGCATTTCCTACGACCTTCATATGTAATATTTTTCGAACAACTTTTCGTGTATAGTGTAGTGTTCGACGAGACAAGGAATTGCGGGACCGCGAAATTTTCAATTTGGCCAAAATTGAGCAGCTACGGGCACTTTATTTTTCTGGAATCGGGGTACCCCCTCGGATCCGACGAGGTCGCTCACCACTGTTCGGCATGCGAAAACACAAGTTGGCTTATATACGTTGGATATCATGCAACGTATATAGGCGTACACTAACTCGTTGGCCTGACTTGTTTTGTTCCGGTTACGGTTTTTTTCCGTTGCGTTAAGCCGTTCACGTTTACTTCAACCTCTGGGAAGTTATATATCCGCTACTCACACAAGACCTCCGTGTACCAGTGCGAATCCTCTCCTCCCATGAAGTACTCGCGTCGAAATGGCTTGATGTTCAATTTGTCGTCTTGAGGTTGCATTGGTAGTCTGTTGTAGAGCTGAATGTCTTCTATTTGTTATTTCACCCTATTGCTCCGGTTTTTTTGGTTAATATGATAGTCACAGGTCAAATAGGTTCTCAATATGCTCTCAATTTTCTGCATGTATGCTCCAAGTACCTACGAGAAGCCCATTTGTCCCATGATACTAGTCAGTGCATGCCAGTCCGCACTCACCACTTTGTTGTCCTCGAATACGTACGTGTAGTTGGGAGCGCCGAAGAAGCGGTAATCATAGTAGACCATAGAGAGAAGGGAGGGTGCGACGACCGCGCGGCGCGGTAATAAGGGGTGTGAAGTGAAGGAGTGAAATGATATCGATTAATACACGATTACAATTTTAATCAATTGAGAGTGGATGCAAATATATTTACAGATGATTTTAATGATGCTAATTAATTGATTATGATTGCAGGACGGCACGAATGGCGGGTCGACGGCGTCTACAGCGGAGCGATTGCGGGCGGACGCGGAGCAGTACTCGAAGGACCATGAAAAGTGAGAAAATCGATAATTGAATTATCGATTCATTGATTGAATAGTTATTGATTTATTAATTAAATTTGCAGACACGCGGTGGCGTCGACGTCGGTGATCGACGTGAAGACGGGCGAGGAGGACGACAAGACGATACATTGTGTGGGTTTATCGATTCTATTTCTGTTAGGTTGGGAGATTATTAATTTTCTTTCTGTCATCAAATAAGCTGTGATTACATAAGCAAATGGATATCGTTTGAGAATTTATTCCTCTCTTCCTCTTGAGACTAGAAAGAGATTCTTCAAGGAATAAATACATCACAATATTTTGGTGCTTGAAGGATTGTCAGGAATTGATCACGTAACGTCTTTTCCCAATTGGGAAAATGTTGTGTTTCCTTATTGAACTATCGCTCGGTTGCAGTTCTCGTGCAAGATCCACTCGTTCGAGGCTTCCAAGAAGCAGTGGGTCGAGAGGGGAATGAGCAGTCTCAAGATCAACCTCATCGGAGGTACGCTATTTGTGTTTATTATGTATATTTGTACAAGTGCATTTATCACTTGTTGTTTGGTATTTAAAATTGAATAGAATAATTATATGTAACTTTTTTTCTCGGCATTAGTGTGTTCATTTTATTAATGTCTTGGTTAGCTAATGTGGCGGATAATTGTGTTCGGAAATCTTTGAACGTTATTAAATATCTGTTATTGTGCAGCAAAGGACGACGATGGCTGGACAAGCGATGCGCCCGCGGAGAACTATCGAATCGGTGAGAATTATTGATTTTTCTCCGAAAAGAGGTACTGTAAATCACAGTACAGTACATTATCGATTTGTGCTTGCAGTTGCGCGCACGTTCGGTACGATGAAGCTGGTAATCAACTCGCCCGTCTTTGCTGATATGCTCATTGAAAAGGCGAGTACTTTTCCCCGAATAGACTATAGAATATTGAAAATTATAACAATTGCATAGTAGATAACATCCTCATCATTGTCAAAATGCATCATAGTACTTTTCAAATCTTCTAAATGTCTCAATTTCTCGGATGGATTGCGTTCGTAGGCGAACTGCTTTCCTTCTAAATCTACTATAATCGCCAAATAAATAAAAAATATTACTTTTCCAAGGAGATGTTGGACTGATCAACTGCCTCCCTTCTATATCTACTCTAATCGTCAATTGAAAATATTATTGATTATTGATTTTTTGACAGATGGACGAGCGTCGCATCAAGATCACGGCAGTGAGTCCAGAGGGAGGAGCGCCCCAGGTCTTCCTCATTACCAATAATCTTGCGGTTAGTCTTCTTTTTGTAACTTTTTAAAACAACAATCTGACGGGCTTTGCGTGCGACCATTAACTAAATAGATATTGTATTAGTAATTATTTATCATCCTTATCTCTACCCTTTCTACTGCTAATGTAACGCGCAGCATTTAGCAAACGATCAAGGATTATATGTCAGTGGTGATTGAATAATTATTATTTAATGCAGCTACTATGCATAATGATACTGATTTGTGCGTTTTTTGGCGCTAAGGAGCGAAACTGTCATACCTATGTTTTTTTTGACACACTAACTCTGTAGTACTTTTAGAAATAGCTATAGTTATATATATTTATAAATTAGCTCAATTTTGCAGAAGACGGACAGCCAGGGCGAGATCATGTACAGTGCGCTCAAGGAGACGAGAGAACGAGTGAAGAGGGCGGAAGAGGGACAGAATAGGAAGAGGAAGAGAAGCGAGGAGGTCGAGGTGAGATATTACATTTATACAAATGATACGATCAAAATTCCAAAATGGTACTTCCTGTGTTTACCGAAACGGAGAGAACACGCAAAAGTGGGAGTCCGACAAGGTATCTGTTTGGTGAACATCGGAAGCTCGTATCATATTGTAAATGTAATAATAATTGCATACTCGAGAGAAATTATAATCGAAACAGTAAACTTAGGAATTGTAATAATCGAAACAAAATTATTATATTTACAATCAATTCGTAGGCAAAGTGATTTGTTTGAATGCTAGTGATCAAGAATCTATCGAAAATTGAACTTTATTGAACGGATGAAACACAAATGGTGCGGTATTTCGCTGCTTGAATTTATCTATAAATGCTGTGTATGCTCTTATTCTTTGTAAGGTTCGGCAATACTTTTTTTTCATAGATCGAGTCAATTACAGGAGAACGTTCCGGAGACTAAGAAGGCTGCCGAAGCGCCAAAGGAGGAGAAGGAAGTAGAGGAGGATCCGAATGAGTCGATCGAGGATACGCAAGATGAGGAGAAGGAGAGTGAAGACAACTCTGTAGAAGCTAAGGACGAGTAGAAGAGACACACACATTCTAGTGCAATCAACATATATCGATATAATCTGATTATATTATATTTCCAAATATTCACAACTCTCTATTGTAACCACACACTACATTTTCTCACCTCTTTTTGTCATTTTTGTAACGTTAACATTTAAACAGAAAAAAACGGAAATTTTGTTTTACAATTATCCCGCACATTTTTTTGTTTTCCGGTTTTGCACCATTGCTTTCGACATTCAACTTTAGAATTATGCAACTGAGCATTGATTGAATTGTGTTAGTTGTCGATTGTCAAAGATAAATTCAAAAGTCTGCTAAATAAGATCATAAGATCAGTATTACATTTATAAAATGATACGATCAAACAAAATGTCGAACTGGGGACTTCCTGTGTTTACCGAGACGAGAGAGCACGCAAAAGCGAGATGGTCGCTATGGTAAACAACGGAAGTTCGTTATTCGGCTTTTTGGTATGATCGTATCATTTTATAAATATGAGCCGGGCGAGATAGTCGTCTCACTGGCAAAAATGAAGGGCTTAAATCCAGCATGTAAGGGTCATTTTGACCTCGTTTTTTGGTGTGATGAAGTCAAATTCTTATTTTCAAGTGTTCCGAGAAGTTGCATGTGACATTTCACGGGCGAGAAGTGTAATTCAGATATTTATCGGAAAAACAGACAAAAAAAACAAACAACAACAGTGCGAGAAATGTGTAACGATGGTTCCCGGGACAGTGGAAAAAAATTGATCTTTCTTAATGCGAGAAATGTTTATTGCACATTTCGCACGCGAGAAGGTAATAGAGTTATTTCCCGCCCCAAATAGTGCGAGAAATTCAAACGTTGTGAAAACAGTGCGGGAAATACTCACGATTGGTTTTAAAGATGTTCTTGTATAAATAAAATTGATCTTATAGACAGCAAAAAATGGTCGAGTGCAAGTACGTAAAAACTGGTAATCAGTTGGGTGTGAAAGGTAAAAAGAACGAAAGAAAATTGATTAGAAGCATAGGAAATTGTAAAGTATAACAGGACATATTAGTGGGAGATGTATAAAAGTTATGAAAAATGTAAAACATGAGTAATGAAATAATGATTAAATAATCGATACTCATAGACGAGGTAAAACGAGTACATATATATAAGAGACCTACAAGAGATTTGTTAAAAATTAATAACACCAAAAACATTAATAACACCTATAGAGCTACCGTAAAGGGGGTGGATGGGGGGGGGTCACCTCACTCTTGCGCCTTCGCCTTTGTGAGGCGATATGTGAAGACGTCCTCCTCCTTGCTGATCATCTCTGATTGGTAGACTTGTATTTGCGAGAGTAAAGATGCATCCGGTAGCGTGGTGTGCACGCGGTTGAAGCATGAATAGGCCACGATAGCTGGATAAAACCATACTTTAATGCCAATTTCTGCATCTAATTAAGTTACAGATTAGGGTTGCGAATCCGGACAATTCCGGACAGTGGAAGTGAAAAATGAAAGGGGCCTTGTCCTCCATTGTCCGTGTCCGGACGGACGTCCATCTGTCAGGATTTGTCCGGGAATACTGTACTCTGTCCGGACAAAATGATAGCAAATTGGTTTTATTTTTATTTTTTTGTAACAAATGTTATTTTTTCAAACTTTTTTTGCTCATACTCATTCACTTTACATTATTTTATTCATTATTTTGCTATGTTTAGTTGAGTTTCAACTCCCCCACGAATCGTCATTAGTATTGTTCTGCTCTTGGCACAGCCCTTACTACTGAAGAGTAATCCTCTCAATTGGTGGTTCACTAATGGCCGCCGTTTCTCCATTCTCTCTGTTATCGCTCGTAGATTCCTCTCGGTGTAGAGCACCAGTGTGAGTTCAGAGCGTCTTTTCAATCGCTGCGGTCTCATGTTTAAAAACGATCAAAAAGATCATTGATCTCTCTACCATCTCTCCACTCAATCTGTTGCGGATCGTTTTTTTTTTAAACATGAGACCGCAGCGACTGAAAAGAGTTGAAACTCAACTAAACATAGCAAAATAATGTAAACTGAATGAGTATGAGCAAAAAAAAACTTTGAAAAAATAACATTTGTTACAAAAAAAATAAAAATAAAACCAATTTGCGATCATTTTGTCCGGACAGAGTACAGTAATCCCGGACAAATCCGGGCAGATGGACGTCCGTCCGGACAGACAAAGAAGTCCGGACACAATGAAAATGAGTCCGACCGGACATTTTGTCCGGAAAATTCGCAACCTTATTACAGATGTATTTCAGACCATTTTTTCAACACCTCCTACCGCATCTTGCCCTACCAACCAAGTCTACCGTAGCTTGATTTTTAAAAAAAAAATTCAATGAATACCTGCCACTGAGTTGCTGGCCCCGTGCACGCACATCGTGTTATAATAATCGGCGCTCTTCAGAGATGGAGTATGAGACGTCCCGAAGACCAGCCTTCTGATTCCCTGTAGTGGAATAGTTATTCTTAAATAATTTTTCGATTAAAAAAACTGACATGATTGTCGAGTTTCGCCAATATGTGCAGCTTCTTCAGTTCATCATCCAGTCGTTGCACACTCCATATTCTGCTTCTGTCCCCGCCGATGATCTGACACGGCACCGAATCGTACATTGCTCCTGAAATAACAAATTAAAGAGTGAGCTCTATACATAAACACACACCGTCTTTTTTGTGAGGTGCGCACTCGACGCAGACTTTCTTGACTGCCATTGAAGTCATTGTATGCTTTCTTGATCTCCTCACAATGGCCCCCCCGTTATGATGACAATCATTTGGTGGTCAAACTTGAATACAGTATGGTCCCTCTCCCATGTCTGCGATGGGATTAGTAAAAACATATTTATTTTTAAAAAAAATTATATTATTTAAAAAAAATGTTTTAAGCAGTCCTCCTTTCTAGTATAATATTAACTAATGGTTGGCTCACGTCGACGTCGACGATGTGGAGTAGATTCACCGACTTATCGTCCAACGGCAATATCGAAACCTTGCAGAATGTGATAGGATTGTGCAGGCTCCTCTCGAGCTCCTGCAATTCATACAGTGTCCTAAAACTAAAACAGCTTTAAAAGCAATTGTTCTATTTTTCGTCTAGTCGATTAAGGAAATCAAATATAGTACCTTCCCTTGGTCGTCCTTTGCTCTGGGCATTCCCTCATAGTGGTCGACTTTATCCATTAACGCCGTCATAGCTTCCTTGACTGTGGTAGTGTCCCCCATAGCTACTTCTTGTGTTGTAGTCTCGCCCTGTAAATCGGTCAGTGCCATACAATTACTGGATTTAAATCACATAAGATGATTAATAATCTCTGTTTTGTTATTCTACAAGTGTTTCCGCAATATTGCAATGAGTGTGATCGTGATTTAGCTCCAGATTTAGCTCCAACTTAGGCAACCCACAAACTCCGGCGCCGACATGGTGAGAAATGAGGGAGGAATAATAATATTCTCCTCTTATTTCATGATTATCATAAATCAGTCCACACCCATCACTATGCTAAACAACTACCCGCGGAATTCTTAGCAACTACCCGCGTAATTCGCAAATACCCGCCAACCGCTCCGTATATTGAAAATGAGACGGAATAAACAACTAGTTGTTCCGCCTTTTAAAGTCTAATCGTGATCTACTAACTAACGATGGCGTAAAAGTAACACCTCACCCCGTCTCTTAGGTTTGTTCCTTCCTTGGAGACGTTTGAAGATGTCACACAGTCTCCCGTTACTGGGGCTCGTTGATGTCGGCCACCTGTTTCCGGTATTTGTTATTGCACCCGTCCCATTTGCATTAGTGGAACAATAAAACTGCAAACTATATTTACCTCGGTGATTTTGGTCCATTCATCCTGCTTAATCGGCTGCTCTTCCGTTGGCCCTGCTCTTGGTTGGGTCGGTGTCAGCTGCTTGTGAGCTGCCAGATTCACCTGCAATGCTTTATATAAGAACAACTATTCGGATACCCCGTTTCATCACTAAGGAAAGAGGCAAAAGTACCAAGCTTTGACTGATTCGTTATTTCGGCGCTGAACGAGGTCAGTTCGGCGCTGCCCCCCATACCAGAGTCGCGCGAGTTGCTCATCAATGTCCCGCGAGTGAAATACGGAGGAAAATAATAACTAAAACGAAAAAGAAAACAGTAAAAATGAACAATTTAAAAGGAAATGCGAATAAATCAAGCAATTTCTCAGGGACGGTATCGATTTGAGCCTGAAAAAACACGGTATTTAGAGAGGCTATCACCACGATATTACTGTAGTTTGCACGTTGCGCTTCCGTTGTTTTCTGGAACAATTTTTAGGCCACGCTTTCTCTTTTTATTTTTTCAGCTCTTATCTTTGTTTTTTTGGTTTGTTCTTATTATCCTACCCGTTCAGGCTGACTTCAAGGAGCCTCTCGTCGTTGGCTGAATCTCCACTCCGCCCCCAACACGCCGAAAAATGTATATAAAGGTTCGTAGTGTACGTTTATTTTAAACGTTTACCTCTAATTTTAACTTTAATTTAGTTTACTTTATAAGCGTTCTATTCACACCCGTGAGTTGACCATTTTTTCAGCACGAAAATCGTGACAACATGCTCATTGTTGCGGTTGACACCAGTATCGGGGGCCGAACATTGTGCAAGCCCAAGTTCCTCGAGGTGCTTGGAATCACGCTGAACGAGTGAGTTTATTTACGAGACATTTAACTAGCTTTTATTTTCGTTTCCCTGTGTCAATCTGTCCCGTTATTGGTGTATTAGCGCTAGTTCCCACGTTTAAAATTTCAGGTTCAATGACTACGTTGCAACGTCAAGATGGGCCATCCCTATATACACCATCGTACTGGGGCCATCGGACAGCACAGTGACGCGGTGCTTGAGCATTTCTCTGTTTTATAGTTGTTTGATGAAGGTACTCCTCTTATGATATATTTGCAGATCTCGCGAGGGTCTATTCAACACCTGTCATCTTGCCTACATTTGTGAGAGGGTCTGTCACAACAAGGAAATCGGCGTCGATGTGCACAAGGATCTCGTGACCTATAGGGACTACTTTTTCGCCCATCTCCAGTTACTGGGACCCGAGACGAGGGCAGTGAGGGCCGACACTTGTTTCGAATGCCTAGAAAATCAGAAGGATCTGGCCGGGAGCACAACACAACCCCCTCTCCTTTGAATCCTTCTCCATTTCCGTTGTTTCGTTGTTTTCACCCCCGCTCCAAAGGAACCAATTGTTATATGCCCATTGTTGACATGCATTAAAATAACACTAACTATTTGTCGTTGATTTATTTGTTATTCTCGGTTGCTTGCAGAAGATACGATATCTCCTTTTTCTCTTGCTCAAATAAACACATTTGTTCAATTCTATGGCCTGATGGCTGTGAAGTGTTTAGCAATCACTCAGAATACATTTGCATTTTTATTTATAATTACTTTTTAAACATCTATTTATTTCATATTTAGTATTTAGTAGCGAACATATAAGGGGAAGGGGGAAGTCATCTGCTCAAGCGCTAACAAATCTGACATTGTTTCGACTGTTTTACACGTTGCATTTGCATGTGCAACGTGGACCTTCCTTTATTTATGTCTACATATGCGCTATTTCCATATGACGTCCCTCCCCTAGCGCAGTGGAATCATTTGCTCCGCTGGTTTCATTGCAGTTCGTGACATGAGCTCTCATCGTGCACTTCAGCCCAAGGGCGTCCCCCGGTGGGCCTTCCGGAGACTACGCCTCTCGCTCTCCCCGCCGCTGTGGTTCCTTCGGATACTAAGATGGGATCGCCAGCGAGAGCCGATAAGGTTGGTTAATTGTACAGTTTTTTATGGACTGCTACAATTAGCTTTGACAAGACGATATAATGTTTACATTCAGGTCTCGTCCGCGTCTCTCGTCATGTACCCGTCTGGTGGGCCCATCGGAGATCGCAGTCCGCATGAAAAAATCGACCGGGCATTTCTCCTTTCAGCGTGAACAGTAAGTTTTCTCTCTTATGGTTTTAGGAATCACTTATAACAAGAATAAATTCATAGCGCCCGGGAGATGTGGGACGTCTTCTTCAGTGCGAGTCGGGTGGAGGGACTACGCCTAATCAGAATAATATGGTACGTCTGAAATGGAAAGGTGAGCATTGTTTAAAATTAGTAATTCTTAGGTTAGTGGCTGGCGAGGACAGATGTTGATCGATGTTATGAAGGAGACGAGGGCGCCTCTCACTCAAATCTGTGATGGTTTGGGATCGGTGGATGAGTTGAAGGAGGCTGTGAGTTTTTTTATCGACTTCTTCGGGCCCTTATCCTAGGCCACGGATTCCCGAAAAGTGATATCGGTTTTGGGCGATAGGGCATCCGGGAGTGGTTGAGAATTGGTGAATCAGGAAATCTGCGCCTCTGGGAGGAGCGCCCTTTGGTTCTAGTGTGATATGGTAATTTTGGAATCTAAAATTTAAATTTCAAAAATGGAAAAATCAAACTTCAACATAAAAAGTGATGTTCATTTCATAACCCAGCACATCTCGGTTCTTGCGCATATCACTAGAATAGCAACTACTAGTGCCCCTGATGCTCCCCGTTTTTGATTTTGCGCGAATTGACCATTCTGAAGCGAGTTATGAAATTTCTACAAAAATGCGGAAAAAGCCGATTCTCGGAAATTGACAATTAGGCGAGTAAGGTCGACATCTCAGTTCGGGCCCATATCGCTAGAATAGCAACTACTAGTGCCCCTGATGCACCCCGTTTTTGGTTTTGCGCGAATTGACCGTTTTTAAGCGAGTTATTAAATTTCTACAAAAATGCGGAAAAAGCCGATTCTCGGAAATTGACAATTAGGCGAGTAAGGTCGACATCTCAGTTCGGGCCCATATCGCTAGAATAGCAACTACTAGTGCCCCTGATGCTCCCCGTTTTTGATTTTGCGCGAATTGACCGTTTTTAAGCGAGTTATTAAATTTCTAAAAATGAAATTTTTGGCCATTGATTCCCGAAAAGTGATATCGGTTTTGGGCGATAGGGCATCCGGGAGTGGTCGAGAATTGGTGAATCAGGAAATCTGCGACTCTGGGAGGAGCGCCCTTTTGGTTCTAGTGCGATATGATAATTTTGGAATCTAAAATTTAATTTTCAAAAATGGAAAAATCAAACTTCAACATAAAAAGTGATGTTCATTTCATAACCCAGCACATCTCGGTTCTTGCGCATATCACTAGAATAGCAACTACTAGTGCCCCTGATGCTCCCCGTTTTTGATTTTGCGCGAATTGACCATTCTGAAGCGAGTTATGAAATTTCTACAAAAATGCGGAAAAAGCCGATTCTCGGAAATTGACAATTAGGCGAGTAAGGTCGACATCTCAGTTCGGGCCCATATCGCTAGAATAGCAACTACTAGTGCCCCTGATGCACCCCGTTTTTGGTTTTGCGCGAATTGACCGTTTTTAAGCGAGTTATTAAATTTCTACAAAAATGCGGAAAAAGCCGATTCTCGGAAATTGACAATTAGGCGAGTAAGGTCGACATCTCAGTTCGGGCCCATATCGCTAGAATAGCAACTACTAGTGCCCCTGATGCTCCCCGTTTTTGATTTTGCGCGAATTGACCGTTTTTAAGCGAGTTATTAAATTTCTAAAAATGAAATTTTTGGCCATTGATTCCCGAAAAGTGATATCGGTTTTGGGCGATAGGGCATCCGGGAGTGGTCGAGAATTGGTGAATCAGGAAATCTGCGACTCTGGGAGGAGCGCCCTTTTGGTTCTAGTGCGATATGATAATTTTGGAATCTAAAATTTAATTTTCAAAAATGGAAAAATCAAACTTCAACATAAAAAGTGATGTTCATTTCATAACCCAGCACATCTCGGTTCTTGCGCATATCACTAGAATAGCAACTACTAGTGCCCCTGATGCTCCCCGTTTTTGATTTTGCGCGAATTGACCATTCTGAAGCGAGTTATGAAATTTCTACAAAAATGCGGAAAAAGCCGATTCTCGGAAATTGACAATTAGGCGAGTAAGGTCGACATCTCAGTTCGGGCCCATATCGCTAGAATAGCAACTACTAGTGCCCCTAATGCACCCCGTTTTTGGTTTTGCGCGAATTGACCGTTTTTAAGCGAGTTATTAAATTTCTAAAAATGAAATTTTTGGCCACGGATTCCAAAAAAGTGATATCGGTTTTGGGCGATAGGGCATCCGGGAGTGGTCGAGAATTGGTGAATCAGGAAATCTGCGCCTCTGGGAGGAGCGCCCTTTTGGTTCTAGTGCGATATGATAATTTTGGAATCTAAAATTTAAATTTCAAAAATGGAAAAATCAAACTTCAACATAAAAAGTGATGTTCATTTCATAACCCAGCACATCTCGGTTCTTGCGCATATCACTAGAATAGCAACTACTAGTGCCCCTGATGCACCCCGTTTTTGATTTTGCGCGAATTGACCGTTCAAATTTTGTTGCAGTTCAATCTCAACGACAGATTCGTGTTCGATATCTGTGATACGAGGGCCAATCTCAAATGTGTACTCCCGGCGTGCATCGCCTCGGCGGAGGACGACAGGATGAGACAGTACATCCTCAATGTGCGGAGGACCTGTGATCTGCCCCGTTGAGCGACGAGACAGTTCTCCTTCATTTCACTTATTCCGCTCTATTCTTTCATTTAATTATTCATTTCGCTTATATAACTATTTTTCCCTCCCCTGTCTAAATCATCAAATGAGAAGATTCATTCTTTAACGTGACATCATCGAGGGACCACCATCTCAATATAGCGCTTACATTTCTACGATATTTTCTTTTTTTTAAAATTGGTTCACGTGGATGGTGGTCGCTAGATAGAATGTACAGTTTTCCTGCTAATTATTGTTGTTTCACTAATCATGCAAATTACTGCCCCATTCCATTATAGTTCATATTCATACAGTACACCAATTGTACCCATTTAGAAGTATCGAATCCCCCATGTTTCCCTTTTCTATAAGACCACGCACTTCATTAGTGCTTAATCACGATTAACACACCCCTCTCAATACTTCTGCCCCAATACAAGAAGGGACGTTTCATTTACTCGATAGTTTCACAGATGGGCCTCTTAGAAGTGATAGATAGCATCATGTATGTCTCCATTTTGTATGATACAAGAATGCTATGACACGTTACCTTTGCATTACACCCGATTTCAACTCAACATTGTTTATTCGATGGTTTTAGGGGAAATCTAGTATCCTCCATTTTTTCTTCTTTCGGTGCGAGAAATGTACAGGGTCATTTCTCGCACTTGGGGAGTGCGGGAAATATCAACTATTACATTTCTCGTCCGAGAAATGTCGTCACACATTTCCCGCATACTCCGAATCCGAGAAGTCTGCAAATGCATTTCCCGCACTGTAAAATTTAGGTTGAAAATCTGCAGCCTCACACCTTGCGGGAAATGCACATAGCAACATTTCTCGTCCGAGAATATTCACATTACATTTATCGGAGTCATCAAAATACAAATGTACGAAAAATTCCGGGAAGTAGCAATATGCATTTCTCGGGCTCGGGCGAAGGGCGGAGGCACCTGGAAAAAAGTTAAAAATTATTGTTCCGTGAAGTGTGTACCGACATTTCTCGGAGGGTAAAATACCACCCTCCCAGTAGCCCTTACATGCTGGATTTAAGCCCTTCATTTTTGCCAGTGAGACGACTATCTCGCCCGGCTCATAAATGTAATACTATTGTCCACAACTAGCAGGGATGTGTTGAGGTTAAATACACTACGCTCTATGCGTACACTACGCTCTATGCATAGTTCTGCAGGTTCGATCCAGGGGGACCTCGGTAGCTTGCTTCAGGTTCGGTCCAGGGGGACCTCGGTAGCTTGCTTAGGTACGGTCCAGGGGGACCTCGGTAGCTTGCTTCAGGTACGGTCCAGGGGGACCTCGGTAGCTTGCTTCAGGTATTACAAATTTACGAGCACTCGTCCGAAACGATAAAACGTTCCGTTGATAATCCGTGCTAAAAGGCAGATACGGCTGCGAGAGAGCATGGCAAAGTGAGAGACAGGTCGAGGTATAGAAAGAGAGTACACCACCAGTAGTCCATTTCATGAACGTATCACTTTAAAATTGTAATACGGTCCATGGGGACCTCGGTAGCCGGCTCCAAGTACGGTCCAGGGAGAGCTTAGGATGTTGGGGAATCTTAATCGCTAGAAAGAGTACTGGCTTATTCCGTTGCAAAAGGCTCGTGAGGCTGAGAGCGATCGAAAAAAGTTGCCACTACGCCACTTCATGTCTCCGTGGCAACTTTTTTCGATCGCTCTCAGCCTGACGAGCCTTTCTCAACGGAAACGCAGGATACCGTATGTTGATTTCCTTGGCCTGTTCGAACACGTTTCTGACATCGCAAAACACTTTTCCCGCGGTTCTCCACGCTCCCCGGTTCATTTGGGAACTTTTTGAGATTTTCAAATTTCCAGGTTAAAACATGTAAGAACAAGTCCAGACACGTTTCTGACATCGCAAAACACTTTTCCTGTGATCCCCTAAGCTCTGCGCATCAATTGGACACTTTTAGAAAGTTTCGGTTTTTCACGTTAAAACGTGTTAGAACACGTTCAGACACGTTTCTGACATCGCAAAGCACTTTTCCTGTGATCCCCTACGCTCTGCGCATCAATTGGACACTTTTCGAAATTTTCGGTTTTTCACGTTAAAACGTGTTAGAACACGTTCAGACACGTTTCTGACATCGCAAAACACTTTTCCTGTGATCCCCTACGCTCTGCGCATCAATTGGACACTTTTCGAAATTTTCGATTTTTCACGTTAAAACTCGGCAAAACAGGTGGAAACGTGTTTCACGTTGTTCAAAAACATGTTAGGACCACTTCTGGCACTTGCGAAAAATGCGGCAAAAGATTTGCCCGCGGCGGGGGTCGAACCTGGGGGTCTCGGATTTAAAGTCTGGCGCGCTACCGACTTGGCCATGAAATTAGCGCATTTTTCTTTTTAAATTTTGGAAGGTTTTCTGGTCAGTTATCATATGCAAAAGGTTCTGAGAAGATAGAGCGAATTTGAAGCGATTTATGGCGAAAATGAAAAAATGTCTGTCACGCTGCAACAAAAAAAAAATAACATACAGACAGACAGACAGACAGACAGACAGACAGACACAATCATTTCCTATAAGTGGAGGAACCACGGGAAATGTAGTGATCAACAACTAAAAATTACGATCAAAGAAAGCGGCGAAAAGGGGGTAAGCCAAACAATAGTGCTCCGAAAATTTTGCGAATGAGAAGTTGAAATTTGAAGCCCAGTAAGAAATTCAATGCTAACTCGGAGCATTCCCAGTAGATTTAGTAACTCTACCAGTAGAATTAGTAACTCTACTGGTAGAGGACCGTGAATTTAAGGAAAATCGACCGTAAGAAAGAGATAAAGTGAAGAATATCAATAAATAGTATTTTTCAGCGAACATAGGTTATTTGTGCGGATCATTGACAATAAATACTACATTTATTATTATAAATAATTCGACAATCAATGGAGATCTAGGGTGTCTAATATCCGGGTGCAGTTCTGGGGTTGGGGCAATGGCTACACCCTCCTCCCGATCCCGATCCTCCGCTCTCTCCTGCCTTTCCGGCAGCTCCGGGGTTGCCTGGTATTCCGTCGGGTCCGGCATCTCCAGCGGGTCCAGGAGGACCGGGCTGAGAGTCTGAAGAGGAACCAGGCTTTCCGGCGGGGCCAGGAGGCCCAGCGGGTCCCGGAGGTCCAGCGGGCCCGGGACCTCCAGGAACATCCATTGTCTGTCCCGCAGGACCCGGGGGACCATCGGTTCCGGGTCCTCCATCCTTTCCGGCGGGTCCGGCCGGGCCAGGGGGACCTGCAGGTCCGGGTCCTCCGCCAGAAGCAGCGTTTCCAGGAGCTCCGGGGTTTCCGTCGCCTCCAGCGGGCCCTGGTGGTCCGGGTGCTCCGGCCGGTCCAGGAGGGCAGTCGAAGCAGATGTCGCCACCTGCCGAAGCTCCCGATGGTGCAGCGGCCCCTGCCTCACCGGGGGAACCAGCGGCACCGTCATTTCCTGGAGCTCCATCGGTTCCGGGCGGGCCCGGAGGACCCATTGCACCCATTCCACAAGAGCAGCAGGCTCCGCCTCCTCCTCCATCACCACCTCAATTAGATTCAATTCAATTTATATGAGAGAAGATAGACATCTGGGTGTTCTACTGTGTTGTGAGCTAAGTTTGCTAAACAAGTAGCTCAATGTAAGCAGAAAAAACAAACCTCCACCTCCACTCGATGCATCTACTCCAGCCGAAGTTCCGGCTCCTCCATCACCCCCTCCACCTCCACTAGTGGCTCCTTCAGCAGAAGCTCCGCCGCCTCCACCGCCACCTGAAGTTCCACCAGAGTACACTGCAAGCGGCAGTTTTGTAAGTTGATATTCATAGCTGCCCTACATAGTTCCATAAGATTATCTTGAGAAGCTTGCTCGACTTCATACAGAGAAAGCGTATCTGGTCGACGTATTGCTTCACTTACTGGGCGCTGCGACGGGTGCGGGTACTGGCGCCGAGACCGGCGCGGACACTGGACCAGGAGCCGGAGGAGGTGGGGGCATTGGTGGACTCGCGTATGCGCCTGTTCCAGCTCCAGCAACTGCTCCTGCTGCTGCTGCTCCTCCTCCTCCACCTCCTCCTCCCATATCGTACGTTCCGGCGCCTCGGGCGCGGAATCGCTTGCGCATCGACGGTCCGCTCTCGCCCCGCTTCAGCTGTTGGAGTTTCTCACGGATGACTGTGGCACGACGATGACGAGAAGGACGAGATTCGTCGAACTACAAAAGGGGAACTCAGAGGGTAACAAGTCCCCGAAACCATAGAACATTTAAGATGGAGAGCGACGATTTTCAAATCTCGCGTTTCTGCGCCTATTGCACGTCGAAGTCGTCGATGGCCAGCGTGGACTTGTGGAGTCGTAGGCATTTCCCCATGAGAAATGTATCGCATTTCCGCACAGTAAACGAAACACACAGGATAAGAGCTATTGGCAGCGAAACGCAACGAGATGTTGATGCTAAATAGAGGATCACCTACGATAGTTCTGCTCACGCCGAAGATAATTGTACACCAACGTTTTCTGCTAGCCACGTCACTCACCAATTCGAATCTCCTCCAGAGTCCGCTCGATCGCTCCATGCAGAAGTCGACCTCGTCCAGAATGTTGGAATGAACCATCTGAAGCATTTCTCTTTCCAATTTTGACTCCTCGCTCAACGAAAGCGACGTGGTTCTTCTGATGCCACCATGTGCATTCACATCCATGTGATCTGACTAATTTTACGCAAACTTGGCCAATTCTACTTATATTTACCGTCATGTAATTGTAGCACATGGGAATGGCAATGATGGCTGCGATGATGGATGCAGTGGAGACTGAGACCGAGAAGAACGCGAGACGGCTGAAACGAATCATAATGACAGATACGTCTGGAAGCACCTAACGTATGTCATACTACGTACGTACTACTACTACTACGTACTACGTACTACTACTACGTACTACGTACTACTACTACTACTACTACGTACTACTACGTATGCCAACGTACTATGTCAACTAGTAGTCGCGTCGATATCCTCGATGTATTTGCTAAATCCTATCTCTAGTTCGGAAACCAGACCATTTTTTTTCATAACTTTAAATAATGTTCAGAAGTAAAAACGTTTCAGAAAAAGACGGATTCCAAAACGCAGCTGTTCTTCAGATAAAGTATTTGCAACTAATCGCGTGCAGTGGAAAACGAAAGGAGATGGAAGAAAGTTGACAAAAGGTGGAAAGCGAAATAGTAATCATAGCAAATAACATTTCGAAAAGGGGCAATCAATCAATAGATATAAATATTAAAATATAATACACAAATGGATACGTGCCGTAGCGCCTGTTCTTCTTTGAAGGACTCCTTCGTGTCCATGAGAGACGGGCTGTTGATTGATGTTCTGAGGAAAAGTGACTACTTTTATACCACAAAGAGACCATGCAACAAAGAACGATTATAATACTAACAGAGCCACTGCTTTGTTTTGGCATACTTCGTTTTTATGAGTTTCGGGTGGTTTCCGAACTTGTTCTTAGAAGAAGAGTGCTTGTGGTTTAGTGTCGCGTGTATGAATGGGGGCAATTGAGATGAGAGTCTATACAGATATGGAGTGACATGCACTTGACTAATTGTAAAGGTAAAAGTTAAGGACTTTTCGTTAGAGAACTACTATCACAGGGATACGATGCAGTATCTGTTAAAGATTCATACCACTTAAAAGCCCAAGGAATCCTCAAGAGAGGGTTTGAATTTAAAAAGGTGCAAATGTGTGCGTCTGTGTTCAGTAAAAAACAATACTGAGAATTAGAAACAAATAATTTATTAACGTAATATTCACAATATGGACGTCTAGATTTAATATCCAGGGGCGGTTCTGGGGGGTGGGCAGTGGTCGCATCCTCCACCAGATCCCGATCCTCCGTGCTCTCCAGCTGAACCAGCGCCTCCGGGATTTCCTGGTGCGCCGTCGGGTCCAGCATCTCCAGCGGGTCCAGGGGGACCGGGCTGAGAGTCTGAAGAAGAACCAGGGTTTCCGGCGGGGCCAGGAGGTCCTGCGGGTCCCGGAGGTCCAGCGGGCCCAGGGCCACCAGAAACTTCCATGGTCTCTCCAGCGGGACCAGGAGCTCCATCGGTACCGGGCCCTCCGTCCTTTCCAGCGGGTCCAGGCGGGCCAGGGGGTCCAGCGGGGCCGGGTCCTCCTCCGCCGCCTCCAGATCCCGGTGCTCCAGGGTTTCCGTCGGGTCCAGCGGGTCCAGGTGGTCCGTTAGGCCCGGCCGGTCCTGGAGGGCAGTCGAAGCAGAAATCTCCACCGGCCATAGCTCCTCCCATGGGCGCGGGTGCTCCAGGGGCGCCAGCAGATCCAGGAGCACCGTCGTTTCCGGGAGCTCCGTCGGTTCCGGCGGGGCCAGGAGGTCCGGCTTTTCCCATTCCGCACGAGCAGCAAGATCCACCTCCTCCTCCACCTCCGGCAGCCGAGGCTCCAGACGCTGTAATGAATTCTCACAATTCCGGTTGATGCACTATCGCTGTCTCCATGATAGAAAGTATTCAGTATGAAGAGGCGTCCATAAAGAAACTCACAAGGAGCGGGGGCGGGAGCAGGTGCGGGAGGCGGGGCAGCGCCGTAGGTTCCTCCTCCGCCACCTCCACCGGCTGCAGAGGCGCCAGTGTACACTGAAAGAGCGCATGCATGAGTCCAATGATGAGGTTGTGCACTGAAGTTCTACAGAGGACTTATTAACATCTAAGTCTTCATCTGCATAACAAACGGGCAATAATACTCACTGGAAGCGGGGACGGGGATTTGGACGGGAGGTGCTGCGGGAGGCGGTGCTGCTGCATACGCTCCTCCACCTCCTCCTCCTCCTCCTCCGCCAGCTGCAGCTGATCCTCCCGCTTCGTAGGTGCCGGCGCCTCGTGCGCGGAATCGTCGTCCCTCGGTGCGGGCAGGTCTTTCGATGTCCTGGAGCTGACGATGATCGAAGAAGATCTGATGGGCCTGACGGCGGATACGAGAAGAGCCAGTGGGGTTAACCTGGAAACAGATTGTTTAAAGATTGATATGCATGTGTTTTAATTTTGTTGAAAACAGTATCATCTGTCAACTAGATTTATCGGGGGATCCGTTAATTACTAGCTAAGACACCCACCATTTCGAATCTCCTCCAGAGTCCGGTGGAGCGCTCCATGCAGAAGTCGACCTCGTCTTGAATGTTGGAGTGGACCATCTGCAATGCGTTCATTGACTAAGCAATAAATCCGCGGAACAACTCTTCATTAGACAAGGATCAATGAATGGTTCATACGGGCATGCAGCTGTACGGGTAGATTGAAAATCTCTTTCGTTGAAAGCTTTGAACATATTGTTCGAATCATGAAGCAGCTAATAGATATATCCGTACCGTCATGTAATTGTAACACATCGGGACGGTGATGATGGCAGCGATGACGGAGGCAGTGGCCACAGCAACGGAGAGGAAGGCGAGACGACTGGAACAGCAGTGTAATTAAAGGCATCCATGAGCAAGCACTCCGAAATCAACAAGAGGACTTGGTAAGTTACAGTTAAATCTTGCATCGAGTTGCACAGTCTTTGCTCTATACAGATGAATAAGCCGATGAATGGTCTAGAATCACATACCGAAGCGAACACTCCTCGACGAAGGCGGCCTTATACTCCATTGTATTGAAGGCGAGGCGAAGTTGCTGGAGTGACCATTCACTCGCCTCTTTTATACTTGTCTGGACACATCGGTTCTCTGTACTTTTCTTTGTTGCACTGGAGAGTGTTCGTTGATATGCTCGATTGCGTACCAGTTTGATTGATAGGAACGATGATTATAGATACAATCATACAATCATTACAAACTCGGAAACTATAGCGCGGTATTAGCGTAGACAGAGTTCCCCTCTCTTCATTTTCTCTAGTCTTTTGCTAACCGAACAGACGTCAGTTCAGATAAAACAAGCGCTACTTAGTTACCGTGTCGCTGCAACTGTGCCGCAATATTGCACTGTCCGGCCATGAAGAGGCAGCATTTCAAAGTGTCGATTTTGTTTATATTCGTATACTCATTTGATCTAGTTACCCAAATCTTTACATCTTTACACATCACAGATCATGTTGGCGGAATAGTCCGGAAACGTATCGCGCTAATGTTGATAAGCACAGAGGTATTTGAGAAAGCGTATTTACGCCACTCGCGCAATCATCGTAATGTGTGCAGCTGTACAGCGTTGTCTTCATTTTGTTCAATGCTCTACCTCTAGTAGATACTTTCTACTTAAAACTTAATTATACATCGGGAATGTGGGTGAGGTCGGGTTTCTTGACGTCATCGGCTCAGGATCGAGTTGTTTTGAGTGGAGAATCATCACAACAAAAACTTAAAAGAAGGTATGAATTACCGGTCACACATATTCTACACCAAAGACCAAGTGCAAAAGCTAAAATCCTCAAAATACGCAAAAACATCCAGCTTCTACTATTTGCGGTGAGGTCTGTGTTGGACATTTTGAACAAAGTTTAATGCGTACTGTTCTGTTACACTCTTGCATTCGATTAGTATAATATGCAGCGCTGGAGCCAACACGATCGGCTACAATTGAAGCTCTATCATGCGAAACCGGTGCCGTACCTTGTTTCACCTTTTCGTGACAGTATTTCTTATACTTTCGCTTGAGTTGAGCTCACCAGGCGATTTACTCCAAGAGCTTTTGCCAAACAAGAAAAGCAGCCATAATTTTGATTCAAAAGTTTTGAATAGAAGATTTATGCTCAACAATTCACGCACGTAGATTGAGTTTAATGTGAGTGGTAGACTCCGCAAAGTATCCCCTGTTGCCAGAGATGCGGGAACCGGAACACATTCTCGAGTGAGATATAATGGGATGTATCGTATTAAAAACAATAAATTTCTAATTATCGATAGGCCTATTGCACTGCATTGCAAGCATAATGTATCTGTCGAAGTCGGATGAACATCGAGAACTTTAAGAATGATTGAAACTCATTCCATGTTCTTGTTCGTGTCAATGTTTTCAATATAGTGCACCGACTAATAGCACGGAATGAGCAATAGTAATACTTTATTATTAGGGAAAATCGCAATACGAAACGAGCATCGATCACATGATCTAATATCCAGGGGCGGTTCTGGGGGGAGGACAGTGGTCGCATCCTCCACCAGATCCTCCTCCTCCGTGCTCTCCCGCTGCACCAGCGCCTCCGGGGTTTCCGGGTGCCCCGTCGGGTCCGGCATCTCCAGCGGGTCCAGGAGGACCAGGCTGAGAATCTCCGCCAGAACCAGGGTTTCCGGCCGGGCCAGGAGGTCCCGCGGGTCCCGGAGGTCCAGCGGGTCCAGGGCCACCAGAAACTTCCATGGTCTGTCCAGCGGGACCAGGGGCTCCATCGGTACCGGGCCCTCCGTCCTTTCCAGCGGGTCCAGGCGGGCCAGGAGGTCCAGCGGGACCGGGTCCTCCTCCGCCGCCTCCAGATCCCGGTGCTCCGGGGTTTCCGTCGGGACCAGCAGGTCCAGGTGGTCCGTTAGGTCCGGCCGGTCCAGCAGGACAGTCGAAGCAGAAGTCTCCACCAGCCATAGCATAGCCACCTCCCATAGGTGCCGGGGCTCCAGGGGCACCAGCTGTTCCGGGAGCACCGTCCTTTCCTGCTTCTCCATCGTGTCCAGCGGGGCCAGGAGGTCCGGCCTTTCCTGTTCCGCACGAGCAGCAGGCTCCTCCGCCTCCACCAGCAGCCATTGCCATTGGTGCAGAATATGCTGCAAATATTATCGTGTTGCAGAGATAATTACACTAACTGTTACAGGTCTCTATCGTTCTCGGCAGAACGATCGATCTGTGAGTAGAGCAGCGTCTGCATAATGACGAGAACACTCACAAGGTCCGGGGGCGGGGGCGGGGGCAGGTGCGGGATGCGGGGCGGAGTACGCTGCAATATTGTCGTGCTTCAGTGGACGGCTAAGTTCTTACATTTTCCTGGATTGAGGTCAAAGGATCTATTCCTCATGATAGAACATATCTAGTTCGAGGACTGTGGATATAAAAGATACTTACAAGGTGCAGGGGCAGGAGCAGGAGCAGGGGCAGGTGCGGGAGCTGAGTACACTGAAAAGATTCTTATGTAGATAATACTGAACTTATTGGCTTTCTAGATGTGCGTTGATAAATGAGTGGTACAACTTATCAATATACTCACTAGCCGCGGGCATGGGAGGCGGTGCTTCAGCGTATGATCCTCCACCTCCTCCTCCACCACCAGCAGACGCTCCTCCCGCATCATATGTGCCGGCGCCCCGAGCTCGGAATCGGCGTCCTTCGGGGGTTCTGCGAGCGGAGCTCTCGATATCCTGGAGCTGACGGTGATCGAAGAAGATCTGATGGGCCTGACGACGAGTGCGAGACGGGTCAACGTTGTCGAACTGTAAACAAAGGACTTATCGATGTAAAACGGCAGCAAGCTTCTGCTGGGTGATAAAGCCGACATTTTGTTCAATGATAGTGGTATTGCACTGCATACGACGTACCATATTGAATCGCTTCCAGAGTCCGGTGGATCGCTCCATGCAGAAGTCAACCTCGTCCTGGATGTTGGAGTGGACGTACTGAAAGGGTGACCGTTTTTGTTACGAACAGACTTTGAGCAACGTTAGGAAGGTTGAGTGGCTCAAGTGCGAACCGTCATGTAGTTGTAGCACATCGGGACGGCAATGATGGCAACGATGATGGACGTAGTGGCTACTGCGACGGATTGAAAAGCGAGACGACTGAATTTTGGTTGTTATGATACATATGAAATACATGTCTAGATCATTATCCATTAACCAAGTCCATACTTGAATTACAGAAAGGATTTGGCCAATGGACTTTCAAAGTAATTCATATTGGCTATTTAATGGCTTACCGCAGGGCTCGCTCTTCGAGGAAGTCATCCTTTGACTCCATTGTAGAAGGTGTGAGCTGTGCTGGAGTGACCCTTCCTTCGCTGCTTTTATACCCGTCTGAAATGATCATTACTTTGTACTTCTCTTTGTTGTACTGGAGGCGGTTCGCTGACATGCGCTAATTCATTCCTGTTTCTTTGATAACAGCCAGCGCTCCCGCAGGAAACTGTGAAACGATTAGAACCTACTGGAAAGGAAGACGGTTACTAGGTTGCGACCTTTCACTACGGCGTGCGATTTGGATTGTTAGTGAGCTGCAATGACTTTTTCTGTGAAAACTTGGAGCATATGCACTTTTAGATGTGTTCAGAATATTTACTTACATAGTTAATTATTAGGCCCTTCTACAGCGGCGAAGCCGCTTGGATAACATGTTACAACCCCCCCCCCCCCCACAACTGATACTACGCGAGTCGAGATAGAAGCAGCATCTAGCCACTGGTCACATCCTTGTGGGTGAGTCACGATGGGAGGATAAAGCGTTGTGTGATACGCGTCAACCATCTCTTCGTTGGCCATCCTGAGCGATTCGCTACTGTGGTATTGTCAATCTGGTCCATGTGGGATTTCGGCGCACGGCTGATTCTACTCTTTTCATTCAAAAATTGCGTCAATCTAGTCAGCGCGCTTTCGAGAGCTTGATAAAAGTAGGATATTTGGGATATCGGCACCCGATACAGCATATCGGTATAAGAATATCGCCAAATTATCTGTGTGCGAATCTATGGCTAATTGTAAGCACAGTATAGTTTCATTTTATCGTTGTTATTTTTTTTGTAGAATAAATACCGTTGATGAATAGACGATAGCGTGTTGATAAGGGTCGACGTTTCGGGGTCGTGCTTGGAAATATCTATACCTACTCGCATCTCGGAGTGTATTCTATCGTAATTTAGTCTTTGCATATATAAAAGAAGGATCGGATGATAGGTAGTTGGTCCGTCTTGCACAAGTTACACCGAAACTTATTTTACCAACAACAAGTTATGACCTCTCGATCTTCCATAATTGTATTGCTTCTTTACTACTCGTACTCGGAACATAAATCTATAGACCGGACGACAATTTGTTATGTCTAGCCACTTGTTTCCTTGTAACCAATGACTCAACAATTACGTTGCTCCTGCGCAAAACGCTAATCAAAAGAGTGACTATATGAGAGGAATCGCGATAGAATCGACCACCAGAGGGGGGAAGTGGAAATAGAAATCGATTTGGCTTAAAAGTGAATCTAAGGTACTTTTGGGTCCGCTCTATTCGAATTTGAACACTAGAGCTCATGAAAGTCATTCGCTGTCGAGAGCGGTCGCCTCAAACTCAAGGTGTTTGGGATTTGTGTTCAAAAAATTTTCACGCGAATTAATGCAACTTTGTTCAAAATAGAGATATCGTCTCGTTCTTGGAAAAATATGAAAGGGTAAACATTCCTCTACGATTTGAAGACCACCGCATCATTCCTAGCCACCGTTCTGCTGCACAGCGGTCGCTTTTGCAAAAGTTATTGTAAATCCCCAATTGGGAAAAACTAGTGCACCATTCTTGGGCATATTATAGGGTCATGCATGGAGTTACTTCGCCCAACTTTTCAGCCCGATCGGGCCATGCGAAAAAATGACGCTCTCCGTTATGTAATGACCATCTGAGAAAACTTATATGCAAACATATTTTTTATTCCTATTTCGAGCTCAAATGAAACAAAAATAGGTAAAAGTTGATGGAAAGTGTGTTTCATAACGTGTGGGCTCTATATTCCACAACTGAAACACGAAAACACATTTTTTTCTGAAAAAGAAATAAAGCATATTTTAAGTAGTGTATATGTTTGAAATATACTCTAGTAATATTTTTTCTATCTGAAATTACGTTTCTAACATTCATAGGGCGCTATAATCTCATTTATCCATTGTATCGCAAATGCTACAAAGTTTCGACGATAAAGCAAATGTGATTGTTTTCTAACTTTATCGGGTCCATCGTGGGAAGGCAAACGACATACTTGCTTCAAATATTCCTCCACTACTAGGAAATTGAAAAGTCTGACTGTTTGTCTGTGTGTCCGTTGTTTTTCTGTTCGCGTGACGGACATTTTTTCTCGCATTTTTCTAATATTCCGCTTCAAATTCTTCCAGATCCTTTTATATCTTTCCCTATTTGAGTATTACTATGCCTTTGATGACGAATATATCTAATGTATGGACAACCATGATTCATTTGAATAGTTTTCATTCAGTGATTTCATTTCTGAAATCGCAACTTTTCCTGAGATCCACGGCAATCCCAATAGTTTTTGGCAAAAGTTGGAAATTTTCGATTTTCACGTTAAAACTCGTTAAAACAGGTGAAAACGTGTTTCAGGCTACTTAAAAACGTGTTAGGAGAGCTTCTGATCCTTACAAAAGAAGCGGTAAAAGATTTGCCCGCGGCGGGGGCCGAACCTGGGGGTGCCGGATCGGAAGTCCGTTGCGCTATCCACTTGGCTATGGATTTGGCCAATTAAATTTTGTAAAATTTCATAGGTATTCTGATCTGTGTGATCAGATATAAAAGGATCTGGAAGAATTTGAAGCGGAATATTAGAAAAATGCGAGAAAAAATGTCCGTCACGCGAACAGAAAAACAAAGGACACACAGACAAACAGTCAGACTTTTCCTAGTAGTTTCAATTTCCTAGTAGTGGAGGAATATTTGAAGCAAGTATGTCGTATGCCTTCCCACGATAGACCCGATAAAGTTAGAAAACAATCACATTTGCTTTATCGTCGAAACTTTGTAGCACTTGCGATTTTTCTCAGATGGTCATTACATAACGGAGAGCGTCATTTTTTACATAAGTTTTTTTTACATAATTTTTTACATTACATAAGTTTTCTCAGATGGTCATTACATAACGGAGAGCGTCATTTTTTCGCATGGCCCGATCGGGCTGAAAAGTTGGGCGAAGTAACTCCATGCATGACCCTATAATATGCCCAAGAATGGTGCACTAGTTTTTCCGATTTGGGGATTTACAATAACTTTTGCAAAAGCGACCGCTGTGCAGCAGAACGGTGGCTAGGAATGATGCGGTGGTCTTCAAATCGTAGAGGAATGTTTACCCTTTCATATTTTTCCAAGAACGAGACGATATCTCTATTTTGAACAAAGTTACATTAATTCGCGTGAAAATTTTTTGAACACAAATCCCAAACACCTTGAGTTTGAGGCGACCGCTCTCGACAGCGAATGACTTTCATGAGCTCTAGTGTCCAAATTCGAATAGAGCGGTCCCGAAAGTACCTTAGATTTACTTTTTAGCCGAATCGTAGACTTAAACTTTCTATTTCCGCCATACGGTCGATTCTATCGCGATTCCTCTCATATGTTACATTCTCTCCCCTTTTTTTCTCTCCGACATTTCGCTGAACTTGTCGATGCTGCTCGCACGATTGATATCGGTTCTTGTTTGTATTTCTAGTTTTCATAACGATGTATTAAACGTCCAATCCAAATGAGCGGTGACAATACTTTATAAATACATAATATCTTAAAATGCAAAGATCTAATATCCGGGGGCGGTTCTGGGATTGGGGCAGTGGTTGCACCCTCCTCCAGATCCCGATCCTCCGTGTTCTCCAGCTGATCCAGCTCCTCCAGGGTTTCCGGGTGCTCCGTCGGGTCCGGCATCTCCAGCAGGTCCAGGTGGACCGGGCTGAGATCCTCCAGAAGAACCGGGGTTTCCGGCGGGGCCAGGAGGTCCCGCGGGTCCCGGAGGTCCAGCGGGTCCAGGGCCACCAGAAACTTCCATTGTCTGTCCAGCGGGGCCAGGAGCTCCATCGGTACCGGGTCCTCCGTCCTTTCCAGCGGGTCCGGGCGGGCCAGGGGGTCCAGCGGGACCAGGTCCTCCACCTCCACCGCCAGATCCCGGTGCTCCGGGGTTGCCGTCGGGTCCAGCGGGTCCGGGTGCTCCAGGTGCTCCGGCCGGTCCAGCAGGGCAGTCGAAGCAGAAGTCTCCACCGGACATTGCTCCTCCCATGGGTGCGGGCGCTCCAGGAGCGCCAGCAGATCCAGGAGCACCGTCGTTTCCGGGAGCTCCGTCGGTTCCGGCGGGGCCAGGAGGTCCGGCTTTTCCCATTCCGCACGAGCAGCAAGATCCACCCCCTCCTCCACCTCCGGCAGCCGAGGCTCCAGACGCTGCAATATTCGTGATTGTTCAGTATGACTTCAAGGAAACGTTCAGGTGTCACTGTGCCTGTTGGAGAAAGTTCACAGTCTCCGTGCTTCACCATGAGAGTATTTAGTGTAAGGATATGTATTCACGCATACAGAGGCCACTTACATTGTGCGGGGGCAGGAGCCGGCGCAGGGGCAGGCGCAGGTGCGGGAGGCGGGGCTGCGGCGTATCCTCCTCCTCCTCCTCCTCCTCCTCCTCCTCCTCCTCCTCCGCCGCCGCCGCCAGCTGCAGCAGAACCTCCAGCGTCGTACGTTCCGGTGCCTGAAAGGCGGAGGTCGACTTGAACGATCAAAATAGAAATGAAATATATTAAATATGAGTATATTCAAACGGTATGAAACTGAGAGTTGAGCCTCTTTCTATTCCATTGAGGACTGGATTGCTCACCTCTCGCTCTGAATCGTCTTTTAACAGCGGTGTACACAACGGCATCGTCATTTCGCTGGAGTTGACGATGGTCGAAGAAGACCTCATGGGGACTCGCTTGACGACGAGGTCGAGAGGGAAGGGTGTCCCCGAACTGTAAACAACATCTTCTGCCTCGTCGCATCTTTCTCCACAACCCAATAACATATTTCCTTCTTAAGAGGAGAATGGTGTTAGAGAACCGTGCAGTTCGTTGTCCATTAGAAAGGGAATGTAAGCAGCAGAGAAAATGTGGTCTCGAAATTTTCTGAAGATGAAACTCACGGCATCGAAGCGCTGCCACAGGCCAGTGGATCGCTGCATGCAGAAGTCGACCTCGTCTTGGATATTGGAATGGATCATCTGCAACGGGAGATAGTGATGAATTGTGTCATTGTACATTTTAAGTATTGAGCTGCGAATGGATAAACTCGTACCGTCATGTAGTTGTAGCACATTGGGATGGCGATTATGGCAACGATGATGGATGCAGTGGAGACTGAGACGGAGAGGAAGGCGAGACGACTGAATATAAATTAACTTTTACTTAACTTTACTTTTAGTATAAGCTTAGTATTTAGTATAAGTATAAACTTTTAAGTACTAAATGCGTTAATTATAATAATTGATGATTCGTCGGAATGGAAGATGAGAAATTTTTATTTTACCTAGCAGTTAGCAGTGGTTCTAAAGTTGTTCGAACGGTACAACATCTAATAAGCAGGTAGAGTGAAGCGAGGGAAGAGGAGGATCTTACCGTAGCGCTCGCTCTTCGTTGTAGACATCCTTAGACGCCATTGCAACACTGCAGAGGTGCTGGTGATTCCCCCTCCGCCGCTTTTATACCCGCTGTAGGAGGGGTGTGTGCACAGAACCGTCTTTGTTTTCACACAAGGAACAGTTCAGTGATAAGCTGGAAATGATTCCAGTTTTGAGTTATAATAGTTGCGAGAATTGTTTTGAAGTGATATCTGACACCGATGAGCGGATAGTAAATAACGTACAATGCAAATCTTTCTTTTGGAAATATACATTTACCTCTCGGAAAGTACAGATTCAAAAACGATGCACTACGGAAAATACATTTGCATACCATGCACAACGCATCATGAACTTTTACAGGAAGAAAGTATTGTTATTTCTCTTCGATCTCGTAATCTTTCCTTCGTCATGCTTTCCGAGCATCAACAGCAACTTCCTGTATAGTCTACAACATATGGTTCCTGAAATGCGTTTGAGAGTACCCCGTCACACACAACGTTTGATACCCCCCTAAAATGAACACCTGCGTTTGAACGGTTGATTTGTAGGGTTTTCAAATTGAAGGCGGCCGAACAGCAAACAACATCAAAGGGGCGGAGACTAGTGTCTAGCGCACTCTCACTTTCACACGCTCTCTCGAGTTTAATAGTTTCTCTGCCGCTCTCCGCTCTCTTTCCTGCCAATGTCCGCGCGTGAAACGTGGTGTAAACATCATCGTCGCGCTGAATTGAGGATCTAGCCCTCCTTTGCTTCTTCTTCTTTCATTCATTCATTCATTCACTCGTTCATTGTTTATACCGCCAGATTATCGCATACAAGAATGTTAAAGGTGAACGGGGGCAAGAAACGGATGTCATTCATTCATTGCTAGTAATCGGAACAGATGTTCCCTGATCGGACAATATTACGGAAGCTCATGGGGATTATAAAAAAAAGGTCTTTGAAACCCATTGCGCATTGCGTACCTCGACGTATCACGCTCACATACGATTTGAGTATACGATTTTTCAGTTCGCGTTTCGTTAAAAAAAGAGATTAGGTCACAGCGCGAAAACACTTTTTTCCTCGATGTTACATTCGGTGCTTTCCAATGGAGTCTGCGGACTGTCTCTGTTAATTTTAAATGTGGGGGAGTGGGGGTTTTGAGCCTCCGTGAATTTTTTAATGTTTTCACTTGTTCCATGGAAATCAACAACTCAACACTTTCGTTGTTATTTCATATTCGCTTAAGCTATGTGAAACCATTAGATGTCTACAATCTTATCACAGAGATAGCTAGACAAAAATAATGAAAGTGCAGCAACGACTGGATTTCCTCATTTACATGCTCTCATCTCTCGCGGACCTGTTGATGTTCCTTATACGATTGTGATCGCGTTTGTATTTCAATTGTTTTCATAACGATGCTTTCATAGTCCAAGTGAATTGAGCGGTGCCAATACTTTATAAATGCAGAATATGTTAAACTGCAGAGATCTAATAGCCGGGAGCGGTTCTGGGGTTGGGGCAGTGGTCGCACCCTCCTCCAGATCCCGATCCGCCGTGCTCTCCAGCTGCACCAGCGCCTCCGGGGCTTCCTGGGGCTCCGTCGGGTCCGGCATCTCCTGCGGGTCCAGGGGGACCGGGCTGAGATCCTCCAGAAGAACCAGGGTTTCCGGCCGGGCCAGGAGGTCCAGCAGGTCCCGGAGGTCCAGCGGGTCCGGGGCCGCCAGAAACTTCCATGGTCTGTCCAGCGGGGCCAGGAGCTCCATCGGTACCGGGTCCTCCGTCCTTTCCAGCGGGTCCGGGCGGGCCAGGGGGTCCAGCGGGACCAGGTCCTCCACCAGAAGCTGCGTTTCCAGGAGCTCCGGGGTTTCCGTCGGGACCAGCTGGTCCAGGTGGTCCGTTAGGTCCCGCCGGACCAGCAGGGCAGTCGAAGCAGAAGTCTCCACCGGCCATAGCTCCACCCATGGGCGCAGGTGCTCCAGGGGCACCAGCAGATCCAGGCGCACCGTCGTTTCCGGGAGCACCGTCGGTTCCCGCGGGGCCGGGAGGTCCGGCTTTTCCCATTCCGCACGAGCAGCAAGATCCTCCTCCGCCTCCACCTCCAGCGGCCGCGGCTCCGGACGCTGCAATAGCAATTGTGCATCAGAGGGTTTCTCACTTTTCACAGAAGCGATTGGGGCAGACTCAATGTTTCTATTATTCATGACACAACATATCCTCGTCAGTATGGAGCTAAGTAATGAGGAGATATGTAGACCAATAAAGAAGATATTACTTACACGGTGCGGGGGCAGGCGCGGGAGCAGGCGCTGGAGGCGGGGCAGCGGCGTATCCTCCTCCTCCTCCTCCGCCACCACCGCCGGCAGCAGCAGAACCTCCAGCGTCGTACGTGCCGGTTCCTGAAAGAAAGGCTTACAGTTTAACGGCAAAATATGATAAACGGTGTAGTAAATGAGAATAGAGCTTCATACTCCTGGCACTGAACTGAACTGCTCACCTCTCGCTCTGAATCGTCTCTTGACGGCGGTGTACACAACGGCATCGTCATTTCGCTGGAGTTGACGATGGTCAAAGAAGACCTCATGGGGACTCGCTTGACGACGAGGTCGAGACGGAAGAGTGTCCTCGAACTGTAAACAACTTCTATCTCGTCCCATTTGAGGCCAGTTGTTGCAATTAATATTAGAGAACATACAAACACGACAAGGATCAATGTTTTCTTGACAAGTTGTTTTGATCTAAAAATGGGAACATAATGATCGTGCAATTTTCCAAAGATGAGACTCACGGCGTCAAAGCGCTGCCACAAGCCAGTGGATCGCTGCATGCAGAAGTCGACCTCGTCTTGGATGTTGGAGTGGATCATCTGCAAATGCAATAGAAATGACTGAGAAAGATTGACAATCTGTCTTTTTATGAAATTTCTGAACAAATTTGTCTAAGCATTAATCAAATGGATTAATCCGCACCGTCATGTAGTTGTAACACATTGGGATGGCGATTATGGCAATGAGGATGGAAGCAGTGGAGACTGAGACGGAGAGGAAGGCGAGACGACTTAATTGATGAATAGTCGGAATGAACGATGACTAGTTCGCTATAGTTAAGAGTAGTTCTAATTTTTTGAACGACACTAATGGTCAATGAGAGTGAAACTAGGGAAAGGAAGTAGTGATCTCACCGGAGCGCTCGCTCTTCGTTGTAGACATCCTTAGAAGCCATTGCAACACTGCAGAGGTGCTGGTGATTCCCACCCCGTCGCTTTTATACTCGCAGAAGGAGGGGTGTGTGCACAGAACCGTCTTTGTTTTCGCACAAGGAACAGTTCAGTGATACGCTCGGAATGATTCCAGTTTTGAGTTATAGCAGTTGCGAGAGGAGCATACGCGAGTGATAAGCCGTACCTTTCTCACGTAGAGGTGTAGGGTATACCTTGGACGAGGTGTTGTTCCTCGAATTTGGTTTGACTTTGCAGGAGATGATCATTCAACTGTTGAAAATATTGAATGAAATGGATCTCCCCATACCATTTTTTGGTCTGTATCTCTTTTTGGTGGCATAGATAAGCCACGGTGATGATGAATGGACTTTTCTTGTTGAAATTTTTAGTATTTGCAAAAGTGGCGACACATTCGAACATTATGCATTGATAGTCTCGTCATTGCAGCTCGAAAACATCCGTTTTCTATACGTATTCTTTACGGGAACACAGTTGCCGATAAAAATCGTGTTTTCTTTCGTTACATGACCTGCGCACTCTTTTCGTCTATACTCTCATAAAAACTCAAACGACCATTCGATTTCCATTAATGACTAGGAGCAGAACTGTTCCCAGGTGTGCTTGTGCCACATCAAAGTACGATGCCTCCTCAGTGAAAACAACGCGTTTGTAGTTCATCTTGTTCTTTGACGCCGACCACCGTGCATGTTTGAGACATGGTAAATCTATGGACTGAGGACTCTATGATTTAAAGAAGGAGTATCACGAATATCCTGCTCCCTCATTCCTCATCTCCTATGTTTCAATGACGCGGTCGCTTTCTCCTCGTTCCCCTTGTCCCTCCCTATCATTTTTGAATTCCTGCATTCAGGGTCAGTTTGGCACAGAGCCAAACGCGAATAACTTTGTTCAAACTTATCGGCTGAACATGCGGTTTGCGGGGCTCTTATCTGGAAACCGATTACCATAACCCGATAGTGAGAACTAAGTTCACCAAAAGTTCGTGGGACACCACTTTAATACGATCATTCTTGTTCATGCTTATAGTATTTGCAACGAAATAATTTATTGATTAACACCCCATGAACATTAAAGCTACATATGTCATAACGAAATTCAACAATCCTAGTATCCAGGAGAGGTTCTTGGTACGGGACAGTGGTCACATCCACCGCTAGTACCCTTTGATCCAGGCGTTCCAGGAGAACCAGGCGCACCACGATTTCCAGGGGAACCATTGGCTCCGGCACTCCCAGCAGGTCCAGGAGGTCCGGGCTTTGATTTTTTGGAGAGGCCATTCTTTCCTTTGGGTCCAGGAGGTCCAGCTGGTCCAGGGGGGCCTGTGGGACCGGGGCCATCAGGAAGCTCAATGATGTCTCCGACGGGGCCAGGCGCTCCATCAGATCCAGGTTCTCCGTCCTTTCCAGCGGGTCCAGGTGGGCCGGGCGGACCAGCAGGTCCGGGAGTTGTATAAGATTCGATCGACTTCCCGTCTGCTCCGGGGCTTCCATCGGGTCCAGCGGGTCCCCCTTTTCCGTCGGGACCAGGCGGTCCAGATGGGCAGTCAAAGCAGAATTCGATGGTCTTGTACGAGTCCTCAGGCTGCGCGTTCGCTCCGGGTTTTCCTGCTGCTCCCGGCGCTCCATCGCTTCCCGCCTCTCCGTCCTTTCCAGAGGGGCCGGGCGGGCCGGTCGGTCCCACTCCGCATGAGCAGCACGCGCTTGGCGTGGAGTATGCTGCAATCGACGCACGATTAGAGCTGGATGGTAGGGTTGCCGGTTCGGTTTTCGTGAAACGGCCTATTGCTTTCCCTCTGGCATTTAGTCAGTGAAGCTTTTGTCATAGTGAAAAGCTGTTAAACGGAGATCACTGCCAGGAGGAAAGTGAGAGTCCGTTTCACTGAAGCGGTAACCGAACGGACAACCCTACTGGGTGGGAGGGGGGTGACGACGATCGGCGAGAACATCATTTGTTCTGTTTGCTCACTCGCTGCGGGTGCTGGAGTGGAACTGTACGAGGCGCCGCCGCCTGCTGCAGATGAACCCGAATACGCTGAAAGGAATGAATTATTCCCGAATTGCTATTGTGGCGATCACACAAGTTTGACCACTTGACAAAAGATATTTGCAGTGTCAGGAAGGTGGATTTATACAATGATACGATCAAACAAAATGCCAAAATTTTAGTTTGTATTTTTACCAAGACCCTCTGAGGTAGGCAGACTTGTTGAGCGTATATTTTTATAACTGAAATATCCTGCCCGTCGCATTGCTGCAATACTCACATGAGGCAGTGGGCGGGGCGGGGAGGTCGGGGGTGCTGCCTTCGCTGTCTGCAGTAGAAGAGCCCGAGTAGGCTGCAAGTGAAAGTTTACTTCAGAGCATCGTTATGAATACGATACCAGCTCTCACTATCTCTCAAATACATTAGGAGAGTTGTATCGTGTATTAAATTCATACCTCCTGTAGGTGGCGGTGCGGGGGGAGGGGATCCGCCGCCTGCCACAGCTGCTCCTGGTGGGGCCGAGCTGGAGCCGTAATCGCCACCACCACCGATAGACGTACCAGGTGGAGGAGGACCAGACATGGAGTCGTACGTACCAGCTCCTGAATGAAGAGTATTTATGAGAGGAATCGGGAGAGACTCGACCATGGCCAGGACGTAGAAATTTATGATTTTTGATATGGCTGAAAAGTTTATATAAGGTATTTCAACACCTCCTCTATCGATTGGCGTTGACAGAATTTTGATAAAACATTTCGCAATCGCGTGAAACATATCCAAACCTGGAGTCTTCGGATTTTTCCGCCGAGAGGTCAAAGTTTGAGAAATCATAACTCGGTTCAAAATAAAGGTTGTCAATTGCGGTTTTGTTTGTTGGATAGAGAATATCGTTGGCTACAGTTTGGACCGTTCCAACTCATTCCTGGCTGATTCATTGGAGCGAAGCGGTCGGTTTCATAAAAAATGTTATAAATCGCTGTAAAGTTAAAAGTGTTCTTAGGTTCTTTGTTCGTTCGAACGCGCAGCTCGGTTGCTCACTGGAACTCAGAAGTCGGCTAAATCGGATCTTGCGTGGCAATTGCGCTCTGCCGAACTTTTTTTCGAAAAAAATTTTTTTAATGCCATTGTTCCAAACAGTGTCATTTAGATTTGTGCAGATAGATACAGAGACTAAAATGGTTATTGTGTTTCCAACACTCTTCGTGATGGATCGTGTGATGGTCGGTTTCATATCTTACACCGCTAGCCATATCCTTAGAATTTCCCTCATCATGCTAAGAGCAGTCGGAAAATTGAAAGTGAGTCTCTATCTCATCATTTTGCGCAGCTACAACATCTAAGTTTTCCAATATTTGACTGAAAGCGCGTGTTCTGCCTTCTCAAAGAGCAAATATCGTATTTTTCGAAAATACATCCACTTTTTCACACATATCTCAGAAATCTGTATATCCACCGAATCCTGGCGCAGATCAAATTGTTCGGAGAGTTTAGTAGAATCATTTTGTAGTTGACAGTATTCAAATCTAATGATGATTTGACATCGAAAAAAATATAAACCTCAAAATCGCTCAAATTTCTGAACAAAAAAAAAATAATTCTGAGGATTTCTGAAACGTTTCGAGCGAAATATTGTCCACATTCATTTTCATGTACCTAAAGAAGAACTATGAAACGGATGACTTAAACATCTGAAAAAATTTTTTTTTTGAAAAATACCATGAATACGGGTTCATGGTGAAAAATATTTTTTTGACCATGATCATTGTATCCCATCACACGATCCATCACGAAGAGTGTTGGAAACACAATAACCATTTTAGTCTCTGTATCTATCTGCACAAATCTTCCGTCGAGCATCATCTCTAACGATTATGACAACATTAGTACACAATAGGACCTGGTAAAGTACAGTTTCTTCAAAAGTGAATTTCAGCCCTGAAATTTTTCGAATTTTTTTCTCTCAAAAAGTTCACTTTAAAAGTCCCCAAAAACAACTTGTATGGTGCTTTTAGATTGTTTATGAATATTTACACTGCAAATGACACGGTTTGGAACAATGGCATAAAAAAAATTTTTTTCGAAAAAAAGTTCGGCAGAGCTCAATTGCCACGCAAGATCCGATTTAGCCGACTTCTGAGTTCCAGTGAGCAACCGAGCTGCGCGTTCGAACGAACAAAGAACCTAAGAACACTTTTAACTTTACAGCGATTTATAACATTTTTTATGAAACCGACCGCTTCGCTCCAATGAATCAGCCAGGAATGAGTTGGAACGGTCCAAACTGTAGCCAACGATATTCTCTATCCAACAAACAAAACCGCAATTGACAACCTTTATTTTGAACCGAGTTATGATTTCTCAAACTTTGACCTCTCGGCGGAAAAATCCGAAGACTCCAGGTTTGGATATGTTTCACGCGATTGCGAAATTTTTTATCAAAATTCTGTCAACGCCAATCGATAGAGGAGGTGTTGAAATACCTTATATAAACTTTTCAGCCATATCAAAAATCATAAATTTCTACGTCCTGGCCATGGCCGAAGTGGTCGAGTCTCTCGCGATTCCTCTCTTATGATTTGTGCCTGAACTAATCCAGATCCGGTGCCTTCTAGCCGGTGGATTTGGAAGCGTGTCGGGCTAAGCAGGATGCCGGACTTAACAAATGCAACAAAGTATCACAAGGAAACGCGGCCGACCTTTTGCTCGGAATCTTTTGTTCGATGAGACAGTTCGTTCCAGCCTCTCGTAGTGCACGTCTCCATTCTTCTTCTGTCGTTTGTCGTAGAAGACGATGGAGTACTTGGCGTGTCGACGTTCACGAGGAGCGCGGTCGAACTGCGATAGGGAGAGGATTGTGGTGGTAACTCGCAAGATGATCGCAAGCAATGGAAATATCTAATGACACACCAGCTTCAGCACCCAAAACTGGAATGTAATAGGGAGTATCAAGGGGCATTACATTACACATTGATCACGTTGGGCTTTAACGCCAGAAGAAGATATTGCTTCAGGTCAGGCTCATTCTTCTCAAGAGAACAACTAGAGCAAATGAATAACGAATGAAATGTTGAGGTGAGGTAGCGTTTTTTTGTTAAAAAAATGGAATTCTGCAAATTGTATTGGAGATCAGCGATACCTCTTCGAATTGATTCCAGAGATTGGCGGAGCGGACCCTGCAGAACTCGATCTCGTCTTGTAATCCGGAGTGCACTCGCTGCAAGAATTATTTAAAAAAAGGAAAATTCCATACTGTAGACACTGCACCGCGATGTACATTATGGTGCGTTTTATTGTCGCTGATGAAATGAAGTGGTGCCATGCATAAAACCGATTCGACCTCGTCGACGGACATCCGTTTTTTACCCCCATTCACAGTTCATTTTTCTTGTACGCGATCCTCTGACGGAATAAATAATGAATGAATGAAGTGGTGTCAACATTGCGCACACAGTGTGCGAAATGAGGAGATTTTATCCAATTTGTTACCCCAATTTCAAATGCCAATTCGTACCTGCATGTAGTGGTAGCTCATGGGCACAGCAACGACCACGACCAGCAACGACACTGTAGCCACAGCGACTGAGATCACCGCGAGACGACTGCATTTTGGAAAAAATCGAATTTAAAATTAAAAGTCAATTCAATTTAATTATGATAACAATGATAACATTTCAGGCAATAGCGTTCGCAATAGTGGCAGCAGGAAGCAGATTTAAAATTCGAAAAAGTCAATAAAATTCAAGACAATATTAGCTGATTGAATTGATACAAGAGTTGCTCACCGCAGTTCTCTCTCCTCCTCCACTAGTCGCTTCTGTTCATCCATCGCCACGCAGTGAGATCTGACTTGAGTGTCGACTGCTCCGCTCTTTTATAGGCACTGCATTCCAGGGAGTGACCCGCGATTGTTGCATACAATTAAGACACGTGCGAAAACAAGAGACGGCAGAGGGTGAAAGGGAAAGGGATTAGAAGAGAGTGGAGAGAAATCGAGAGCGCGAATCAAGGAGAGATGCTTATCGTGACAGTAACATAGCAAAGAGTAACGAATCTCGAGGTAACTGGTTCGAATCAGATCGTCTTGAGGGCATTCTCTGCTTCTTCCGGAAATGTAAGGGAGGCATGCCGATTGGAAGACCCGATAACGTTCCCGTTAATTGGCACAGCGGTATTACCTGTTGCATTTAGGGGCGTTCGCGGTTTACAATAGGCAACTACTCCAGGCTGGTCGCGATTGTATAAATCCTGATGGAAACCATAACACCAAGTTGGAAACATGCATCATGAAGCAGAGTCGAAGAGCAGCTTCACTTTGGAATTTCAAATTTTGGAAATGCCAACATTTCACCAGGAATTTTGATTTGTGCTTTGTACGATCTATATTATTGTTCAAATTGCAGATCGGCGTTGCAACAATTGCAAATTTACTGAGGATGTGATGCTCTACTTGATGGAGAAAGAAATGGATGATTGGACATTCGAAAGAAATCGACATTTAAAAATGTTTTAGTTCTTTTGGGCAGAGCTGCCATGACATTGACGAACCATTCCAGGGAAAGTTCATATTTTATCCGTGAAACATACTATTGAGAGAAGAGAGAGAACACCCTGGGGCGACATGATTCTTTTAAAATATTTTCACTGTTTGTAAGTGCAGTGTTATATTTGAAATTCCCTCACGAAAAAACTTCACTTGAAGATGCCAAATTTGCGGAATATCAACTTTTCACTAGAAAAAAACTAGCAGGGATGTGTTGAGGTTAAATACACTACGCTCTATGCGTACACTACGCTCTATGCATAGTTCTGCAGGTTCGGTCCAGGGGGACCTCGGTAGCTTGCTTCAGGTACGGTCCAGGGGGACCTCGGTAGCTTGCTTCAGGTACGGTCCAGGGGGACCTCGGTAGCTTGCTTCAGGTACGGTCCAGGGGGACCTCGGTAGCTTGCTTCAGGTACGGTCCAGGGGGACCTCGGTAGCTTGCTTCAGGTACGGTACAGGGAGAGCTTAGGATGTTGGGGAATCTTAATCGCTAGAAAGAGCACTGGCTTATTCCGTTGCAAAAGGCTCTGAGGCTGAGAGCGATCGAAAAAAAAGTTGCCACTACGCCACTTCGTGGCTCCGTGGCAACTTTTTTCGACCGCTCTCAGCCTGACGAGCCTTTCTCAACGGAAACGCAGGATACCGTATGTTGATTTCCTTGGCCTGTTCGAACACGTTTCTGACATCGCAAAACACTTTTCCCGCGGTTCTCCACGCTCCCCGGTTCATTTGGGAACTTTTTGAGATTTTCAATTTTCCACGTTAAAACATGTTGGAACAAGTCCAGACACGTTTCTGACATCGCAAAACACTTTTCCCGCGATTCTCCACGCTCCCCGGTTCATTTGGGAACTTTTTGAAATTTTCAATTTTTCACGTTAAAACATGTTGAACACGTTCAGACACGTTTCTGACATCGCAAAACACTTTTCCTGTGTTCCCCTACGCTCTGCGCATCAATTGGGCACTTCGAAATTTTCGGTTTTTCACGTTGAAACGTGTTAGAACACGTTCAGACACGTTTCTGACATCGCAAAACACTTTTCATGTGATCCCCTACGCTCTGCGCATCATTTTAACACATTTATCAAGAGTTCAATTGGGTCTTCATCCTCGATTGAGGATTTAAGGGTTCAGTTGAGAGCTCTGATGTGCATGGCGTTCCAGTTGCTGCTCCTTGCTTCACTCAGAAAGTCCGGTCCGATCGTTTTTCGAAATAAGTCGCTCCATCTTGTCGTTGGTCGTCCTCTTCGTCTTTTCCTTCGTGGGAACCATTCGATCACAGATCGGCTCCACTTCAAGCAATCATCATTAGCGATTTTGTGCACCCAAGACCATTTTCTCTTCATCGCAGTATCAACAAAGTCTCGCACCTTAGTAAGGTTACGTAGCCGTTCATTCGAGACATGATCGAGCACAGTACAGCCAACAATCCACCTTTCCATTTTCCTTTGAGCCACCGATAAAAGGAAAATGGAAAGGTGGATTCATTTGTTTTTTGGTCAATGCCCATGTTTCACACCCATAAAGAACCGCCGGAAGAATGCATCCATTGAATAGACGCCGTTTATGTGCTATTGGGATGCCCTTATTTACCAGAAAAGCCCTGTGTTTATGGAAGGCCCCGAATCCAGCTTGAATACGCCTGCTTATTTCACATGCGTCTTTCCCCGAGATTGCTATTGCGCTACCAAGGTAAACCGCCTTATCAACCAGTTTCACCTCCTTCCCACCAACTTTCACCACCCTTGGTGTTACCTTTGAACACATCCCGAAAGTTTTGTCCCCATTTAGCAATAATCCCACTTTCCTCAATACCCTCTCCAATTCCTTCGCCATTGCTTGAATTTGCCGTTCATCATGAGAAATGAGAACGGCGTCGTCGGCAAAGAGAAAATGCGAGAGGAATCTGCCATTTACATTAATCCCCTTTTTGTCCCAGTTTAATTCCCGCATGGCCATCTCCAGAACTGCAGTGAACAGTCTCGGTGATAAACAATCGCCCTGTCTTACACCTCGACCAACTTTTATTTCCACTTCCTTCCCATTTACCACGACCACATTTTTACTACCCTGAGAGATTCCCGCCAGAAATGAAACAACCTCGGAAGGAATACCCTCATACTCAACAGCTTTGTACACTGCTGCTGTGTAAACACTGTCGAAAGCTTTACTGATATCTACAAAGAGTAAATATATTGGAAGCCTGTAATCGACACAGTAAGCAATGACTGACTTGAGAGTATGAATGGCGTCCACCGTGGAATGTCCCCGTCTAAAACCCATTTGTTCCCACCCTTTATTAGTATCCAAAACTGGAGCATATCTCTTGTTGAGCAGACCAGTTAGTGCCTTCTGGAGTACAGGAAGCAAACTAATAGGCCTGTAGTTTTTAGTGAGAGATGTGTCACCAGTTTTGGGCAAGAGAATTGTGCGTGAATCCCCGAAACCCTGTGGAATTTGACCCCTAACTATATTATTGAAGAGAGGAGTGAGTATTGGGACCAATTGATCTACCCCTACCCTAAGCATTTGTCCCGTGATCCCATCCTTTCCCGGTGCTTTCCCCGATTTGAAGTACCGTAGTACCTCTCTAACCTCAGCCTCATAAATAGGAATAAACGGGTCCCGTACAAGTTCTTCTCTGTAGCCAATCCCACCATCCCCCGCATACAAGTCGTTGTAGAAGGCCTGAAATGCCTTCTCAATTCCCGTTTGAGTACATTCCCACTCCCCTGCCCCATTCCTAATCCGACTTATCCTATCCTTCCCAATTGCCATTTTTTCAGTTGCCTTTTTATAGCTTTTCCCCATTGAGATTGCTTGGTTGACATACGCTAGATGCGATTGTTCTCGGTCGTTTTTGTACGATTCCCGAATCGATCTGTTTATGAACAACCACTCAATCCTCGATACCCCTACCGCGTCCATTTTTAGCTGTCTGCGCATCAATTGGACACTTTTCGAAATTTTCGGTTTTTCACGTTAAAACTCGGCAAAACAGGTGGAAACGTGTTTCATGTTGTTCAAAAACATGTTAGGACCACTTCTGGCACTTGCGAAAAATGCGGCAAAAGATTTGCCCGCGGCGGGGGTCGAACCTGGGGGTCTCGGATTCAAAGTCTGATGCGTTATCCACTTGGCTATGAAATTAGCGGATTTTTATATTAAAATTTTGAAAGGTTTTCTGAGCAGTTATCATATGCAAAAGGTTCTGGGAAGATTGCGCGAATTTGAAGCGATTTATGGCGAAAATGAAAAAAAATGTCTGTCACGCTGCAACAAAAAAAAACATACAGACAGACAGACAGACAGACACAATCATTTCCTATAAGTGGAGGAATAACTTGTGCGGTATACGATTTATGTAATCTGGCATGCAAGACATTGATGCTGCATTACTGGGAATGCATGTAATTCACCCGCGAAACGTATTTGTGAAAGGAGCATACACATTATTGTATCCCAATGTACAAAGATGAAACGAATTTCGCACCCTGACACGATGTTATTCTTCTGAAACATTCTGGCAGTTTTGTAAATACAGTAACGGCTCGTATGTTGATAAGTTTTTTTTTGGAATAGCTTAAAATTACGTTTGATTGATGCATTTTTGTTTGTTGCGCTACATTTCCTTTAAAATGTCTGTGTATAATTCGTTTAACAAAGATCCTGATCAGCATGCACTTGATTACCACTATTATTGTAATGAGTCTAGATAAAAGCTTGAATCTCAATAAAAAAACACACAATCTTCATACAGGCAAGAATGTATATTGAATTTTTGCTTTTTGCGCTATATTTCCTTGAAGATGTTCTAACACATGAAGACCAGTTGGTTTCGAACAAATTCTTCCGCTCAATCAGACAGATTCCTCTGTGCAGTGTGCACTTTTTGCGTCGCCTAAAAATGCAGTGTGATTACGTTGCATTTCTGCATTTGTTTTGTTGCACTACTTTTACTTTACGCTCTCTAATTCGTTTAAAAGAACCTGATGAACATGCAATCGATTATCATTATGAGAATTTTCAATAAAATTTTCACAAGCCTGTTTGATACATACGAGAATATACAACCGTTCAAACACATGAGAAAGACCAGTTGGTTTCGAGCAAATTCTTCCGCTCAATGAGACAGATTCCTTCACTTTTTGCGTCGGTCTCTCCACTCCTCAAACTCTCTCGTATCCAGTTGTCTCTCTCCCCCATTCCATGATCTTTTTGCATTGTATTGTGCCGGGTCCGGATTGCGAGCCTCCGCCCTCTTATTCAACATTATTATAATTCACTCCGCGTCATGCGACTCTGCGGTTGAAAGCGTTCTTGAACTGCCTTCAGTTCTGATTATTTGTCGATGTTATTTCTAGCTTATTATTATTTCAAACTCGCGTACTCGATCGACGATCAAGTCCAGTCGATTATTTACCAGTCTACTGCTAGTATTTATTATAGCGAATAATGTGGCGTACGGGAGGTGCTGCCTCGGGAGCCGAAAATCTCCGATCTCATATTTTTGTGTGAAAACTTATTTTGTGTGATTTTCAGCATCAGATGCTCATCCGACTATCGTTGATATTTTTGATTACATTCGATGTTGTTTTGTGCCGATGCACAAGTCGGAAATGTGAAGTGAAGACTGTTTCTGGTCAGTTTGAAAAAAATTTTGTAATATATTTATTCTTAGTTGTCGGCTGATGTTAGCTGATGTTTCCGGAAATGTTTCCGGGAGCTGATGTTTCCGGAAAAAATGTGCTGTTGATTATGTGTTAGTAATCGAACAACGGAATGTGTCTATACGCTTAGAGAATAGTAATTGCAAAAATGACAGATCAGAGAAAACTGACGTATTTGATAGGTCGTAAGACTCGCGATGCGGAAGAGACGAATTTGGATGCTGCTGTGGAGGAATCGATCGAGGAGACGAAGGGAATGTACAAGGAGATGGGAGGTAATTTGAGTATTATTTATTACTTTCATAAAGGTAAAGGTAAAGGTGTTCCATGTCAAGCGATTTTACAGTAGCAAGCTACCACGCTAGATGGGGCAAGCCGGTAAGCCAGCTGCAACGTGGGATTACGTAACCCAAGCTTTCCCAAGGCATCTAGGGCACGTTACCTTTCGCAATCAAAGTTGCTACCAATTTACCGCCCCGGGGTGGATGGAAGGCTTGGTTGGCCTAGGCGGGGATCGAACTCGTGACCCTTCGAATGACTAGCAGTTGCTCACACCACTCGGCCATTCCGCCCTCATTACTTTCACTTTCTATTTTCTCTTACTCTCACACTTTCTAAAGTTGAACAAGGCTTTCGAGACAAAACTATTTACTTCGTGCTCTAATAAAAAATACACTACTTTAATTATAGATAATACGCTTGAAGTTGAACGGCTTCCATAAATACTGATTTATATTTGCAGCGCCCTTTCCCTCCTCACCGTCCATCGAACTCTCACTAGACAGAGCCTTCCCTGCTTTTGTGATCGAGGAAGTTACCAGAAGGGCTGGAAAGTAAGCACATTTGAGATTATTTCATACTATTCCTTCACGATATAATCCTCATTAATTAGATGAGTTCATTAATAGGAAAGCCTCATCGTCCGTCCACTCTGATCTTTGTCCCTCTCCTTACTGCGCCCGACGTTCTTCCCGATATCGTACGTTTCCTCTTTGATCTGAAAATTCTAAATTCGAAGCAGGACAGTCATATCTAGGGGGCGCAAGCTCCGCCCCCTACCTTTCTTGACGAGAGGGGACAAGTGTCCCAATCGAATGGCAAGCTTCATTTTCAACCAAATCCCGCGTTCAAAAGCATATTCGAGAGCTCTCGATCTACTCTACAAGTGATGCGTTGCGCACCTTGTTCTGACAACATTTAGTAGATCAAAATGTGACTGAAAGCCTCAAGAGTAGGTGTTTAGAACACTTCCAATTCACCGGCACAGCTGCGCAAATCTCAGTATAGGTGGAATAGCATGCTGAATCTATACAAACAAAAAAATTAAAATTTTATTGATGCGCAGAATTGCCATTTGATTTTAAAGATATTTTCAAAATCAGCAAAAAGAATTGCAAACCGTTGGATTTGAACTAACGACCTCCTGTTTATAAAGCCTGTGCTCAACCGCCTGAGCCACGGGGGAACACGAGTATGGAGTGCTCTTTCACTCTCACAATCAGTCAGGATTTAGAGTTGTAGATTAGCTCCGCCCACTTCTCTCTGTCACCACTTTCTGTCAAACGACGCGCATGGTTTTTGAGGCGTAGCGCGGCTCAGAGACAAGATTTCGACAAACGGCAAAAAGTATGATGTTATTGAGAGCTTAGCGGTTCATTTGGCCACACTTTCTATCACTTAGCATGAAATTGGCAGATCACGTTGCGGCCCCTAGTCATATCAGTTTTTTTTTAAATCAACACTGCAATACCATTATAAGCAGCAATTTAATTAAATTTTGTGAATAATTGATTCGTCCGATCGATTGCCTGACAGTAAAGGTCTACAGCATTCATGACATGCGCGGAACAAGCGCGTGTGCTCACAATCTTTGCACTGCATAATCACTCAGTCACTCAGTGTCCAGGAATGCACACTACCCACTAACCTGAGCCTCCATTTTTGGTTCAACCTCACCCGAACCTGAGCCTGAGCCCGAATCTCCCACAGGTTCTCCCGATGGCACCTGTAACAATGTCGTCCATCCCTCATGGGGAGCAGCCATGTCTCCATTGAGAAGACTCACGAAGACAGCGGATTATGAGGACGGTTGGAGTTTTGAGACTCACTGTATGAAGGTTAAAATATAGCAAAAAATATATAATAATATTGTATCAGAGGGGCAATGAAATCAATGGATCCGACTTACTTAGTCGACGCAGTTTAGTCGCATTCATAATGTTGAGGTATCTCCGCCCCTCTCTCGTTCCTCCCCCGACCAGACGCCGTCGCTCCCCTCGTCATCGAGGGACACGGAGAGATACACGTTGGTTTAATCTATTCTATCTATTATGTTTATAGCGAAATCGAGCAATGATGAAAAAGTTCAAATTGCTGAAAAATTGTTTGCAATATTATTGAGCGCCCAATTGGGTCCATGCCAAGGTGACAGCTCGCTCGAATTTTATCCGTATATTCCAGGGTCTTTCCAAATTCCTCCCTTCCCTCTGGCGATTCGTCGTCGTCGATTCGGTCGAACTTCGTTATTTCTTCGAGGATTCGTCTGCCTGCTGCAGTGGATTCGAAACCCGACATAGAGAATGTGTGGGAACGACGGTGGAGAGGTGAGATGAGACATCCACAAACCAAAAGCGGACATATCTTTCTTGCCACCCTCATTCACAATTTTTTTTCCATGCAATCCTTTCTGACTAAAATCTTCCTCAATAATGAACCTCAATTCACGGTTGATTCATGCCACATTGTATGTAAATAATGCTGTTGGTAACGCTTGCAACCGTTAGTTGGCAATCAGTCACCATATCAAATAAAAAAAATTGTCGATGTAAAACATTCTTCGGGGTTAACGGGGGAGTCTATATTCCTTTATTGTTCAGATTCGTCAAATGTGCCTCAATCTCGAGAACCCTTCCGGCATGTTCGGCTGAAGGCCACCGCAAAAGCAGACAACAGGTTTAATTTCTAAAAACAAATAATATAATTATTAATTAAGTTAATTAATTTTAGATGAATACTGCCAGTTCTTTTCTCGACCTCGGTCCGATCTACGGCAATTCGCATGAGGAATTGAACAAGAGGAGAGGCAAGGAGGGTGAGAGAGACTTATCCCAGCGCTTAGAGCGTAATTACGAAGAGTAAATAACGATATAATGGTTTGAAAGTTATTTTAATTAGTAGTTAACTTTGAACGATTATAATTACAGGAGTGCTTGTGCCTCCTCGTCGCGGTGGCCCTCACAGTGATCCAATCGGAGCGCTTTTCAGATCGAACCACAATCTGATCGCGAGAAAACTGGCGGTGAGCTCCCTATTCTAAATACATATTTATTTATATTCTAAAGATATTCCAAAGATTACATTGGATTTCAGTCGAAATTCCAGAAATTGGCCTATGTTTTACCAGTCGAAAATGTCACCTGAAAAGATTCATCGGTGTATTGGTGTTTCGCACAGTTCTTGTATTGCGATAGAACGATTGTCTGCCGGTAATGAATTTGTTCAATCAGCGAGTCAAGAAAAGCGATTTTCTGCAGGTAATTAATTTGTTCAATCAGCGAGTCAATGCCCACTGGTGTTTATTCAACTAGACGGTGATCTCATAAAGAATTCAGTTTAGGCATTTTGCCCAAACCGCCGTGCATATCTAATCGATAACCATCTATTATATCTATATTTTATACAAGTTTATTCGTTCCTTCAGAGAGTGAATGCCCACTGGTCGTCTGCCCAACTCTTCGAGGAATCGCGTCGTCTCAATATCGCTCAGTACCAGCACATGGTGTACAATGAGCTGCTCCCACTAATTTTGGGCAAGGAATCGTGGTCGAGGTGAGGGAAGAGATTTGAATACAAATTACAATGGGTATTATGAAAAAGTGTTCATTTCGCACACTAACTCTTGCAGTTAGTGTGCGAAATGAACACACCGTTTCTCAAGTATCATGTCGTTTCCTGTTTTTGAACACTGCACTAAACATGTTTTCAAACTCCCAGATTCCACCTTCATGCAGTATCCAATGGCCACTCCAACAGTTATTCTCTCCACGCCGACCCCTCCACACTTAACGAATTCGCGGTGGTCGCTGCTCAAGTTCGCATCTTTTCAAAATTATTTTTATCGATTATATGTTTCTTTAAATTTGTCTTTTAATTTTTTCGTTTTCAAAAAAACTCCCCATACTATCTACAACAAAAACTAGACGAATGAGTTTCAGTCGCAAATGAAATAATCGAGCGGATCCGTGGGACTATTAGCGCATCTGCTCTACCACGACAAAAAAGGAAATATATAGATCTCTCGTCTTCTCTCCTCTGTGCACATCGGCGACCATTCCGAGCACATCGACACTCCCCACTTCTCTCACCCCGATCGACCACATTCCTCCGTTGCTCCACCGTCATTCGAACCTTCGGTGAGTGCGTTGATGAATTTCGGAATGGGATTGCTTGAAAGGCCTTTTAACGCTGAAAGCACTGCCGTTTATGATAAACCCACCCACTAAATTGTTCGCTAACACTGCTGAAACCGCCGAAATGTGTTCCGATTCGCACTGCACATGCTCATTCCTGACCACATACTCATTGAAACATTACTAGCAAATCTAAACTCTCAGGAACACATTGCACAGTGTTCGAAACAGAGTCGGCGAAAACAAGTTATAGAAAGAGAGAGATAGCGAGATAGTGCGCCAAACGAGAGGGTCAGACAACGAGAGACGTTCTTGGCTTGGTGTCAAATAGATGATGTGCATTGGAGCAGTATTTCTTTTTTTCCAACCGTAATCTACTTTTCAGCCGCCCGCTGCTCGCATGCTCCTCACTCCATCGACTCCGCGAGTGCCCCATTCTATGGAGGAGACCATGGGAGGACATGAAGCGACGAGGAGTATTGAGTGAGAAATAATAGGATTTAAAGAAATTAATGTATTAAATCCTCAATTAGAAGACCTGGGAATATAAAAATAGAAACTATGACTTTCTAAAGGCACTTTCCAAGTAAGACGAAGAAGACTTTTGTTGAAGGTTTTTAATAAAAAAACACCCAGATCCACGTCTAAACATGATGAGTTTCAACTACGAGTTAAACATTCTGAGTAAGGTGGACGTTCGCTCTTGTGTGGTTTTTTTCCCTGTTTATAACCAATTGAAAAAAGTACCTTATCCGCAGGGGAATGCTGTCCAATTCCGGCTTCTCCGCCACTTCGCCCGTGCCCGAGACTGCGCGATACTCAGGCAGAGGTCTCGAACCGGGAGTGGAGGACGTACTACGGTAAGTGCGCTCGTCGATATCGATCGATCATTTTCGTAAAAAAAGATTACTTTTCAGTTCTCGAGATCACGGAATCTCGCCATACAATGCAGTGAGAAAGGCCTGCGGACTGCATGAGGTGGGTATATTGGAGACGACCCGTATAAGTGAACTTCGACAAACGGGTTGTTCGGAAAACATGACGTCATCGACGTTGGGGACGGGGTTTAGTGCCACACTGACGGGCAAACTGTTTGTCGAGTAAGATCAAAACAACTAGCGTTATCGAGACATTTTCTTTATGCACGAAGTGTTTGTTATATTTTTTGGCGTCATTGGATGACGAGATTTGAGATTGCAAAATTCGCCGATTTCTCCCCTGATTTCATCGAGAAGTACGACATCGGCCAACTCTCCGATATCTACAAGAGCATAGACGACGTCGAGTTGCTGGCTGTTAGTGGACGGGAAATGTGAGGATTTGAGCACTTTACGACGTTACTATAAGCACCATCCGCTTTGAAAACGCACACATGTTGCAAATTTGAAATACTACGTCATTTCGAGAACTACCTGTGGTGTGTTTACTGTTTGCTTCTCTCGTTTACGGATGCGCTCTCGCTCTGTTTTCTGATTGAAAGTTTTAATATTTTGGACGAGTGTTTGTAAGTTTGTAATACGTTCAACATGAGAGTGCGCTAGGTTGTGCATCACATACTCCATATCAGAGCACATACGGAAAAGTGGCAATGGTAATCTCGAAATTTGCTATTGCCACTTACCGATAAACGAATCTCATTTGCACTTTTCGACAAGTTGAAATATTTATCTCGCATAACATGTCAACATCAATTTGAGTCCCCTCCGAGGCGCTCTTCTGGGAGAGACTCTCAGCTGTATCGTCGGGCGGCAGTTCCAGCAGGTTTTACATGATTCCAAACCTACAGACCAGGGTTAATGCAAGAGAGTGTACAAAAGTGAGAGTCCCTCTCGATTTCACACGTTCTCTCACTCCAAAGGCCTTTCTGGAAGGTTGACCGGCCTGTGGAATGATGTGGTTTTGAATAAAAATGGAGGAAAATATTTTATTGAACCCTCAGGCGAAGTTCGGCGACCGCCACTTCTACGAGTTCGATCTGGGCAACGGAGGATTCTCCGATGAGCAATTGGAGCATGTTAGGTATTACCGCAATTCCGAATATAATATAGATACGTACAACCTTTGATGAGTGTGAGGCAGATGGCCGGACAAAATTCTCCTTATTTACCCATTTCTCAAGCTGCGTATTTCGCTAAAATTTTCATAGCTTAGAAGTTAGAAATCCGAACGCCATACGTGTAGCGCTAGATTATCATACGTTCATCTTTCAACGGTTCACCGAAAGAGCTGAAAGTTTCTGAAACTTTCAAAACTTTCAAGACTTTTCTGAGCTTCTGATGCATTTCCACTGTTCCTCTTTATTTTCATTGCATTCTTCCTGGTCGATTGTCCATTTTCCGTACAAAATTAAATTAAATTGTTACAAATAACAAGCGTGGAATCCTTGGCAAAAATTCGCGAATGACCGGAAGAAGAAGCCGGCGAATAGCACATATTTGTCAGCAAAATGCGGTAGTTTTCTTGAACGCTTTTCTGCTCGTTATTTGTTATAATTTAATTTAATTTTGCACTGAAAATGGAAAATCGACCATGAAGAATGCAATGAAAATAAAGAGGAACAGTGGAAATGCATCAGAAGCTCAGAAAAGTCTTGAAAGTTTTGAAAGTTTCAGAAACTTTCAGCTCTTTCGGTGAACCGTTGAAAGATGAACGTATGATATCTTCATTACGAGCCAAAAAGTCAACGAAAATGAATCGAACCAAATTAATGCAATAATGTAATTTTCTTTCAGAAGATCATCGTTATCTCGTCTCATCTGCGACGTCACTGGAATGCATTCCGTTCAGCCTCAGGCTCTGAGAGAAAAGGACCATTTTGAGTGTGTTTCAATACGGTTACATGCTTTTTTTGTCTTATTTCCCTCGATAATTAAGACGGTTAACTAATTCCAAAGCAATAATGGAAATATTGTATATGAGAGGAATCGGGAGAAACTCGAGGACGAAGTGTCACTTCGAAAAATCATGATTTTTAAATTTCCTGAAAAATTAATGCTAAGTACTACAAAGTCTCCTCTATCGAATAGCGTTGCCAGAATTTTTTTAAAAATTTTTGTTTTGGAGTGAAACACAAATGTACCAGGTGAGTATGGGATTTTGTTTCGAAATTTCAAAGTTTGAAAAATCATAACTTGCTTTAGAATGAAGATACAGACTAGCGTTGTGTATTGTTAGATAGAGACAACACTTGGCTACAAACTACAACCAATCTTTTCATTCCCGCTTCATGCAGCGATGCAGGGCGGTCGCTTTTGTAAATGTTTTTTTTATTTTCTTAAAAGTAAAAACTAAGAACCCCCTCCTAGTACGTCATTGTGGTATGTGCGGGCACTCATTTCAGCCAAAATATGAAATTCCAGAGAGGGTGTATTGTAAAGTATCGTACGTACTGAAAATATCGGAACGTTTACCGCAATGTGATCAAAATGTTCAGAATTTGCATCTTTGCGAGTACGCATTATCATGACTTATGTTTATGCTAATTCGATTAATCCGCATCGATTTGCCGGAATCTACCCGGAGATGCCCGGTGAAATGTGTAACAGAAAGCGACAAATTCGATTGCAAAAAAGGGACAGAACCGGCAATTACTGGCATTTCCCGGCTGTATACGGTAATGATGACAATTCGCTTACTTGGTCGGTTATCGCATCGAATTTTCTCCTTTGTTTTAGACATTTCACCGGGCAGGTCCGGGTAGTTTCCGGTAAATCGAGGTGGACAAAAAATATGAACCTACTCACGAGTCGCAAATAATTTTCTTCGCAAAGTTACAAAAAATTGAACATTTTGATCATGTTCCGGTAAACGTTCCGATATTTTCAGTACGTACGATAGGCGAATAAAATGTGAAATCTGGTTAAAGGTTCTCATCGAAAAGTGTAGTCGGTGAGTCTCATTTGGGGTTTAATCCTACGAAAACGATATAAAAATAATATTAAAGTTGATAAAAATACATTTCATCTTGTCGTTTTTCGATTAAAATTTTTTGAAAAATTTAAAAGCTGAATTTTGAGTATATATAATTTTCCCTGGTTCAAAGTGCTAGTTACCAGCGAGTATCTTAGTATTGTCCAATATGAATTTTAAAATGCGTATTTGTCGATATTGTACGCATAGAGCGTAGTGTATTTAACCTCAACACATCCCGGCTAGTTATACTCTGTGATCAATTTACCGAATTTTTTCATTCGAAATAATTAAAAATGTTATTGATTAATTCAAATGCTACAATATGCCTCGACACTTCGTCAACGGTATCTTCAGGAGATATGCAACATTCGTCCTTTTGAAAGTGAGTTGCTATCTATTCGTAGAAAGAAGTTATACCGTCTAGAAAACAGTGCGTTTGACGAACGACGCGCGATCTGCCTTCTCTAACGCTCTCTCACTTCAGCACACTCTCTCGCCCAGGTTCGGTCCCCGAGCTGGGCATGAATCTTTTGCCAGAACCTCGCCTCAACGGAATCATGCAAATTCGATAAGAAACACTTCTTATGAAGTTATTGTTACTATGGCAAAAGATTAGTTCTATGGCCGGGGTCCGAACCTGGGCGAGAGAGTGTGCTGAAGTGAGAGAGTGTTAGAGAAGGCAGATCGCGCGTCGTTCGTCAAACGCACTGTTTTCTAGACGGTATAACTTCTTTCTACGAATAGATAGCAACTCACTTTCAAAAGGACGAATGTTGCATATCTCCTGAAGATACCGTTGATGAAGTGTCGAGGCATATTGTAGCATTTGAATTTATGAATAACATTTTTAATTATTTCGAATGAAAAAATTCGGTAAAATTGATCACAGAGTATAACTAGCCGGGATGTGTTGAGGTTAAATACACTACGCTCTATGCGTACACTACACTCTATGCATAGTTCTGGGTCCAGGTTCGGTCCAGGGGGTGGTTGGTCACTGGCTCCAGGTTCGGTCTAGGGGGAGGTCGGTCACTGGCTCCAAGTTCGGTCCAGGGGGAGCTCGGTAGCCTGCTCCAGGTACGGTCCAGGGGGAGCTAAGTAACCTAATTAAGATTCGGTCCAGGGGGGCCTCGGTAGCCTTCTTCAGGTATGGTTCAGGGGGACCTCGGTAGCCTTCTGCAGGTACAGTTCAGGGGGAGCTCGGTAGCTTTCTTGAAGTTCGGTCCAGGGAGGAGGACTCAGTAGCCGGCTCCAAATACGGTCCAGGGGGAATATAGTATGTTGGGGAATGTTAATCTCTAGAAAGAGTACTGGCTTATTCCGTTGCAAAAGGCTCGTGAGGCTGAAAGCGATCGAAAAAAAGTTGCCACTACGCCACTTCGTGGCTCCGTGGCAACTTTTTTCGATCGCTCTCAGCCTCACGAGCCTTTCTCAACGTAAACGCAAGATGCAGTGCATTTAAAGAGAAAACGTTCAGACACGTTTCCGACATCGCAAAACACTTTTCCTATGGTCCCCCACGTTCTGCGAATCAATTGGTAACTTTTTGAAATATTCGATTTTTCATGTTAAAACGTATTAGGAAACGTTAGGACTCGTTTCCGACATCGCAAAACACTTTTCCTATGGCCCCCCACGCTCTGCGAATCAATTGGGAACTTTTCGAAATTTTCGATTTTTCATGTTAAAACTCGACAAAACAGGTGAAAACGTGTTTCATATTACTCACAACGTGCTAGAAGGGCATCTGACACTTGCGAATAATGCGGCAAACGTTTTGCCCGCGGCGGGATTCGAACCTGGGGGTCTCGGATTGTAAGTCAAGGGCGTAACCCACTTGGCTATGGATTTGGTCAATTAAATATTGCAAAATTTTAAAAGGATTTTGGTCTGTTGTCGTATGCAAAAGGATCCGAGAAGATAGAGCGATTTTGAAGCAATTTATAAAGCTTCCCGATACGCGATTCCGAGCCTCCAGAAAGGGGTCAGGGGCGAGAGAGTGTGCCAAAGTGAGAGAGTACCTCTCGATTCCCCTTGCTCTCTCGTTTCAAACCCCTTCCTGCGAGGTTTGCCGGCATGAGGAATGATTCGGAACGAAATGTGCGAAAATTTCATGAAATCGCGTGAAATCAAGTGAAATCAATCGATATTTCACTTCAAAAATCGGCAAAAGATGCTCAAATGTGAATCTCGTCACTCAAAAATGGATTTGGGCCACATTTGACACTTGCAAAAAATGCGGCAAAAGACTATGCACCGGCGGGGATCGAACCTGCGACCCTCGGATTTGAATTCGAGCTCGCTACCGACTTGGCCATGGAATTATCGATTTTTTGTAAATAAATATTGAAATGTTTTCTGATGGGTTATCATATGCAAAAGGATCTGAGAAGATTGCTTGAGTTTAAAGCGATTTATAGCGAAAAAACGAAAAAAAATGTCCGTCACGCGGAAGGAAAAAAAAACATACCAACAGACAGACATTTCAATTTCCTAGTAGTGGAGGAATATCGACAAATACGCATTTTAAAATTCATATTGGAAAATACTAAGATACTCGCAGGTAACTAGCACTTTGAACCAGGGAAAATTATATATACTCCAAAATCCAGCTTTTAAATTTTTCAAAAAATTTTAATCGAAAAACGACATGATGAAATGTATTTTTATCAACTTTAATATTATTTTTATATCGTTTTCGTAGGATTAAACCCCAAATGAGACTCACCGACTACACTTTTCGATGAGAACCTTTAACCAGATTTCACATTTTATTCGCCTACTTTACAATACACCCTCTCTGGAATTTCATATTTTGGCTGAAATGAGTGCCCGCACATACCACAATGACGTACTAGGAGGGGGTTCTTAGTTTTTACTTTTAAGAAAATAAAAACAACATTTACAAAAGCGACCGCCCTGCATCGCTGCATGAAGCGGGAATGAAAAGATTGGTTGTAGTTTGTAGCCAAGTGTTGTCTCTATCTAACAATACACAACGCTAGTCTGTATCTTCATTCTAAAGCAAGTTATGATTTTTCAAACTTTGAAATTTCGAAACAAAATCCCATACTCACCTGGTACATTTGTGTTTCACTCCAAAACAAAAATTTATAAAAAAATTCTGGCAACGCTATTCGATAGAGGAGACTTTGTAGTACTTAGCATTAATTTTTCAGGAAATTTAAAAATCATGATTTTTCGAAGTGACCTGGAATCCCAAAAATGCTCGATTCTCTCCCGATTCCTCTCATATACATCTCGTAGAGGTGAGACGGTGAGATGTTGAAAGACGGGTATTATAAAAGATGTCTCTTGAAGAGTTGAATTGTGTAGACAACTCTGCTGGGTCTACATATGTAAATCGAATCGAAGTAGTCAACATATTTGGCGGGGGGGTGACATTTGAGCAACGGGTAATAACTCATGTCAGCTAGGAGTGACCCTAGAGCTATGGGAGTGGTACCATTGTGATCAGCATCAGGTAATTGAGATTTCATAATTAATTGATTAATTAATTAATATGTCATTAATTATACTAATTAATTAATTAATTATGAAATCTATTTTTTTCTGATGCTGATCACAATGGCGCTAGGCTCACTCCCGGTGAGTTATAGCTCGTTGCTCAAATGTCGGTTGCTCAAATGTCGGTTGCTCAAATGTCACCCCCCCTATTTGGCTCCTAATACCCCTGTTATATTACCTCTATTACAGTAACTTCTCTTACAGCAACCCTTGCCACAGTGACCCTTGTTACAGTAATTCGCCCGTTCCCTGTAATTCGTCGGCCATCGGGGAGAGCGTCGATTTCTCGCTGTGGAAGAACGAGGATGTGACAAGGGAAGGATTCGGAGTAGACGAGGAATTACTCGAAAAGGCGAGAAGACCGCTCCGGGTTTTCAACGCACGATGTGCGTGCGATTTCCACTACTCAGTGCTTCTGCGTCATAGCTACTTCAGCAAGAAGCCAGAAAGCAGCGCTACTTCAGATAGATAGAGCTGAAGTAACGCTGATTTCTGTCTTCTAGCTGAAGTAGCTATGACTCCTGCCTACATGTACTGCAGTAGCTATGCCCCAGAAGCACTGAGTACTGAGTTTCGCGTCGTGTAAAACAAGTAGTGGAAATCTCGCACGCATCGTGTGCTCTGTTGAAGGTCTTGTACAGAAATTATGGTATGTCGCGCTGAGACGTGCCTCGTGCGCGTGATGTGAAATCGCGCGCACGTCGTTCTTTGAAGACTCGGAGGACGCTAAATTTCCCAGAAAGAGCGCAGGATTGAAACACAGAACACATTTGCTAGGAGAACGGTTAACCAAGGTTCCGTATTACATTAGAGAACAATTTCGATCCTCCTCATTCCACACGCTATCTCGTCTGCTCACCTAAACGAGACAGCGTTTAGAAGGAGGTGTGTTGGAGAGACTTGCTCTAAGAAAGGAATCCTTGGGGAACGTTGCCCTCGCAAATTTACGCTCAGTAGAGTGCATACGCGAGAGGAACCCTCTCAAACTGTCACACACAAACACACGTGTGTACACTAGGATTGCACGTTCGGTTTCGGTAATACGGACTCTTTTTCTCTAGTTCTCTCCTCTTTATCAGCCGTATTACCGATCTCTCGCTGAGAGGGTCGTAATTCGAAAACCGAACCTGCACACCTAAAACACCCTAACAATCCTTTTTTTGGAGAGACGTGATACAGCATACATGCTCTTTCAGTACCACGTAGTTTTGTTTGTTCTCAAAATAACTCTTGTGGTTTGTCGATTCGAATAATTAACGACATCTGAGTAATAGCATTGCGAGAACATGAGACTGTGCCAATGTACATTGTCAAGTTCAAGTGAGCACTAAGTGTTGACTCTCTTTATCTTGATATGTTTCAAGAACGGCTAAAATCTCATCCGTCAAGCCAAATTTTGATAGTATTTTTCTTTTTTTACAGAAATAAGTAGATAAAACAAATAATAATTTGTTCTCCACTCCATCAACAATGGTTGATATTTCGTTGGAAAATCAAAGTTATCCCCAAGTCCGAACATGGATTCCCCTTTTTTTAGGCGATAGAGCACGGTCGGAAGACACATCGAGAGAGAAGAGAAGCAACGAAGGAATCGATTAATCGGAGTACGGTACCCATTTGATTGTTTTCTGAAAAGTCAGTGAGCGAAGAAGCGAATGCGTAAAACCAGGAAGACTTCTTACACAAAAAAAATGTGCTAGAAGTGCAAAGTATTTTTATTGAAGTAACTTGCGACTACTGATTTATCGATTTATGGCTTTTTATTTTCTGTATGTCTGTGTATGTCTGTATGTTGAAATGCTGTTGAAATTTCATCATCACTATGTAATGCGACACACACAACTTTTTTTCGTATCCCACTCGTTTATTGAGACAGCGAAGGGATTTGCTCTCTCTTTTACATTCATTCATCATTCTCTTCTTTTCTTCACAGGAATCCCCTCTGCTTGCATAGAGACTCATAAGCGTCGATGAAAGACTTCACTGCCGATTCCTTCAGAACCTGTAAATAGACGTGGTGTGGTGCACGGTGCGCCCCGCGTTCTGCAGATTCCCACTTACACCTTTGGACAATCCGTAGGCGATGAGCACACGATGGATGTAGAGGTACTGTATGTCCATCTGCACCGAGCCGTGACGTCTCGCACGCAGTTCGATCACAACCTGAAAGAAACGGTGGGTGTTCCGAGTACTGTAGGTGGGAGTGCGGTAGGCACCGTACATCTTTGGCCCTCTTCATTTCGCCCAGCTTGAGGTACGCCTGGATCAGGTCCAGTCCAACGATCGTTCCCGTCCGACCGATTCCTAAACACATACGGTAGGCACGCTACCGTAATCTATTATCGTACCTGCGGAGCAGTGGATTACGGTGGGCGAGAGCTTCTTCAGCTTTTCGAGCAGTTTGAAGCACGTCAGCTTGTCGGCGGGCACACCGCGATCCGGCCAATTGTTCCACAGGATGTGCTCCAACTCGTGCGACTCCTGCAACGAAATTTGCAGGGATACGGTAGGACTACAGTAGCATGACGGGTACATATGTATGGTGGATACTGTAAGTGGGATATGATGGAGAGGAAAGGGTACTGTAGCATGAAGAATGAAGAGACGGAAAGGAAGGATGGCTACGGTAGCATGATGGATACTGTAAGAGGGTTGCAGTATCAATCATGCTACCGTAGTATTGTGGCTACGGTATAATGTAGACTACCGTACTCACCGCTCCGTCAGTCACCGTCAGATTCGTCACAGTCATCAGCTTCTCGAATTCATTCTTGCCCGTCACTTTCACCGTCAATTCACCGTATTTCACCTGAGAGATCAAAGATCAAATGAACCAAAGATCAAAGATTGCACCTCTCCAGTCTCGGGCCAATACTGCTCGCACTTCTTCTTGCCACACTCGACGATGTTGCACAGCATGACAATCGATCTGAGAGCATAGAGATTAAAGATTAAAGATCAACGTGCAACTCCTCACTTGCACTTCTCCTGCCACACCATGCGCCAGAAGTCGTCGATGGTGGCCACGATTGGCCCCTGATATCGATTACCGTATTCTACCGTACACCTGATACCGTACCTGGGTGCAGATATATCTTCGCTTGTCTCCGCCCGCTACGTCGACCCAATTGGCGTGAATGTAGTCCTTGTCGCCTCCCTGAAGCGTCACGCGAGACTCGTCTACACAGAAGACGTCTGCAATATATGGTACCGTAGTCGACCTACAGTACCCCCTCAACCGAAGATAACATACAGTACTCCCTCTTCAACCGGTACCCCATCTACCGTACTCGACCTAGAGTCCCCATCTAGACTCGTCCACACAGAAGACATCTGCAATTTATGGTACCGTAGTCGACCTACAGTACCCCGACTGGCGTAGTCGACCCACAGTACCGCTTGTCTACCGTACCCTTGTATCGATTCTTGTCCGGATTGGTGTCGAAGGCGACCTTGGGCGTCGCACCAATCGCTTGCGTCTGCTTCTTGATCTCATCAAACTCGGCCAGCAGACCCTGCACTCCCGTCTGAAATAATCAATAGTATCTCTTCAACTACCGTATCTTCAGACATAATACCATACCGCGACAGTTTTCGTCACAAAATCCTTGAATGCCGTCTTGTACAACGGTTGGTCCTGGAAAGAGTTACGGTAAGTATTGAAGGAGTACTGTAGGTTGGGGAAACTATTGATTGGAGAGTTGAGAGTAGGGTACCTGCGTGGCCCCTGGCCCGCCCCCTCTCTTCCTCTTCGTAGCTGCTCCCGAACTGGGGTTTTTCTTCTTATTTCTCTTCGCACTTGTATCCACTTGAGTACCGTCGTCGTCAGCTATAATCGATATACGGTAAAACGAAGTTACGAAAGGGATACTGTAGAGGTTTACGGTAGGAGGGATATGGCAGAGGGATACGGTAGGCGGGAGATGGGGTAGGTGAGATGTACGGTAGATGAGGGATAGGGTAGGTTAGGGGTACGGTAGGAAATGGATACGGTAAAGGGGTACGGTAGGAAAGGGATTCGGTAAGAAGAAGGTATGAAAGAGATACGGTAGAGGGGTTCGGTATAACAGGGATATGACAGATTGGTGGTACGGTAGGCGAGAGATGTCAGGCGAGGGGTACGGTAGGAGGAATCGGGTTGGGTGGTGCAGTAGGGGTAGCTTCCTGGCATTAGACACTGTAGGGGTAGGGGGAGGATACCCTCAAGGATAGGGGGTATGCCTCAAGGGGTAGGGTACCGTCCTCACCATCATTGCCCTCTCCCTCCTTCTTCGTGGTGGTACTCTTCTTGCGCGGCTTGGGAGCCATCGTTCAATATCTGGAAATGGAGATCTTAAGATCTGAGGGTGTATCGGAGATCCAATATTGGAGCTCCAACTAGGGGGAGGGGCTCATCTACTTCGAGAAAACTCACCGCAGGTGTAGAGTAAACCGCGCACGAGCGGAGAATGAGGAGTTAATGAAGGGAGGAAAAGAGAGAAACGATCGATCGCTCGCACCGCCACGCAAATTTATTTGCAGATGAGAATGGGATTAGGTAGATACAAATTGTATGATAAGTAGGAATTAGAAGTTCGCCAAAATTAGCAGCTTTTTTTGCCCGCTTGCACGGAATGTATACGTGAAAATTGTAATCTTTCCAAACAAAAAAAAACCAGCCAAACAAGTTCGCGGTCGTTGGCATTTTGGGGTGAAGAAGTCAGGGAAAGGGAGAGATATTATGGAAAAGAGGAGGGTGCACGAGCGAAAGCGCGCGCTCCATTTGTGTTTCACCAACTTCTGATAACAGAAATGAAACTCGAACATCGGCGATATAAAGTATGTGATTACGCCTTTTCCAGTAATACTATTTATAAATTATTTAATAATGAAAACATTCTAGTATTAATCCTTCATTTCTCTATTATTGATTTATTGCAGATCAGGGCAATTGGACGCACGGCGACCCTCTCATGATGTACTCGGGCATTATGAGACCGAAGAGGGAGGCCATGGAGGTACGATCCACATGATTTTTATGTATTTGCTTTTTTTGTTGTTGATAACTCTCGAAGGATGTGACAGTAATTAAAGAAACGGGGAAGGATAAAAGATAATCCAAATGTGGGTAGAGAAGTTGGTGAGGGATGCAGGCTAGACAACGGATTGTGGGCAATTCTAACCACACAGACAAGGGTCAAGGTGAGAGAGTGTGTGAAATTGAGAAGGTCCTTCTAGATTTTACACCCTTTCTTACTCCTGACCCCTTTCTGTATGGTTGACCGGCCTGCAGAATGCGTGTTTCATGGTCATTTAGTTATTTTCGAGATCCCGATATCTGGAATAGTTCTTTGCCAGGCAGTATAACTATATTTTCCGTGCCACAGTACTTACGCCCTTTTCTGTACACATGATTCCAAACCGACAGATAAGGGTCAGTGCGAGAGAGTGTGTAAAAGTGAGAGAGTCCCTCTCGATTTCACACGCTCTCTCACTCCAAATCCCTTTCTGTATGGTTGACCGGCGCGTGGAACGATGTGTGTAGTGTTGCACGGGTTGTAGAATGAGGTGCCATTGTGCAGGTCTCGGAGACCTCCTGTGTTCTCCTCGAGGCGACTCGGTTTCTCGTTGATTCGAGATCCGAATTCTTCCCGCAAACATCGACAGCCTCGCTGTGCTCCGAACTACTGCCACAAGTGGATGTGTCAAGGTAACTATTGAGAGAGTTGAGATAATGCAGTTATCGATTTTTCCTCTGCTTTTTATAGTATTTTTCTTTCTTTTTTTTCCGGATTTTATCGTAATAGCGAACTAGTTATCTAGAATACTTGCAATTACGATAGAGTCGAGCAATCAATAATTATTCGTAAAAATCAATAATTATACCCGTCACATCTGAAATTTTTTCCTCGTTGTTCGTATAGTTGTTATGAATGTATTATTTAATTACCCGAGTTTGAGATTCCACTTCTCGAAATAAACACGGGGTAAACAATTATTAAATGATACGTTCATAATATGGACTACTGGTGTGTGCACTCTCTTTCTATAGCTCGGCGTGTCTCTTACTTCATAATGCTCCCTCGCAGTCATATCTGTTGTTTAGGAACGGAATGTTTTTTTATATTTTGAACGAGTGTTTGTGAATTTATAATACCATCAACCAGATTCGTGGGTAATTGGTCGTTTCTCTTCGCCGAGGGAGATTCGCAAGAGGCCTGTCTGCCACAGAAACTTCCCTGTGATCCTACAACTCCCTTCCGCAACTTTGATGGTGATTGGAATATTGTTTTTTTTTAATTTAAAAAAATCAAACTACACTCAACAAAAGTTTGTACATACTAAAATAGAGGAAAACAATATCCCGTGGCACTTTTTTTGTTGCATTTACAACTTTTTTCTGTGTGATTTTACTATAATAGTAATGGTATAAAGTCTTTTTTTAATTTTTTTAAATGTAAGCCGAAAAAAATCCATACTCCATTCAGGCTGGTGCAATAATCTTCGTCGTCCGCACTACGGTAACTCATTCGGACCACTCCAGCACCTGCTAACGCCTGCTTACGATGATGGTAGGTCAATTATCGATTTAATTTATTGATTATACTTTATATTTAAAAATGAACATCTTGCTATTGTTATGTTTTAATTCGACTTTAGATCATTCAATATAGCGAATCAAAAGATTTGGATAAGATCTTTTTGCGATATGTTTCAAGAGTTGTTTAGGATGAGATCGTGCCCCACAAGAATTGATTACTAGGTTGATGAAGGTGTGGAAATAACAAATGAATGAACATTAATATTTTGAAACAAAACTCTCTCATTTTCACGCACTCTCTCGGGTCTAGCCCCCCTTTCTGGAAATTTTACCTACCTGTAAAATAATGTTGCAGGAGTAGATGCTCCCCGTAGTCGGGGCAAATCCGGTCGGCCTCTTCCCAGTCCACGAGTAATCTCCAATCAGGCACACTTTGATGTGCCTGAGGAACATCAGAAGTGAGATCGAGATTTAACCATCGATGAAAGGACGACATTGCATAAATATTGTTCTTAGCGTCTTTGCTTATTCTCCTGTTTACTCAATACCATTTCACATCGCGACAATCAAAATGATTTACTTATTTGATTCATTTAGTACAGTAGTTTTACGTATAATGGAAATTGTAATTTTTCGTTTTAAATCACGAAGTGCATCTTGCAGATACTCGCACATGCTGCAGCAGTTTGGTCAGTTTATCGATCACGAGATGACACACGCTCCGACGAGCAGAGGACCCAATAATGAAGTCATGAATTGTGAGTGGATCAGCAATTTTAAAAAAATAAACAAGGAAAGTGTACGAGTACGTTTGCAATTACAATATTATAAAACTTTTGCCGAATCCTCGCATATTGATGATTTTCTTGCGTTTTAACAGAACTAAATGAACGCGTATACGCATAACAATATATTTATTATATTAAAATATATTAAACAAATATATTAAACAACAAATACTTGATCCCGTGCCGATTAATCACTACCACGTCAAGATCACTTCATATTCACAATTGGAGAATAAAGATGAAAGGAAACAAAGAAAATAAAATAATGAAAAGAGCCCCTTGCAGGTTCTCGCTGTGACTCTCACTCTTCCATCTCTCCCGAGTGCCTCCCTGTCGCTGTTCCATTAGACGATCCATTCTTCCCGCCTTATGAGGGAGAGGAGAGGAAGTGAGTTGCGTCATCACTAGGCAATAGCGAGTAATTTTTGCCGGTGCATTCAAGCTGTCTAATTTGATAGCCATTGGAATAATGAACCAGTTATCACACATGAGACACTTTCTGGAGAAGGGTATATTTGATTTACTTAAATAAATTCTTATGGATACTTAAATAAATTCTTATGCATTAAAAAAATAACTTGTTAGATGCCTGCCGCTCACTCGATCTCTGCCCGGTCAGCTCTCGCTGGGGACGAGAAACCAGATCAATCAGGTAATTACTAGACGCTTAAATGTGTTTCAAAGCAGGTAGAGAAAGGCCAGGGAGCATACGCAATACTGAAGTCAAAGAGGGCATTGAATAAGAAAAAAATATAACAAAAATCAATAATATCAGATAGCATGAAATATCGATTGCAGATCACGTCATTCATCGACGGTTCAGTAATCTACGGATCGACGATCTGCGAAGCCAAGGCACTTCGGCTGTTCAGAGAGGGAAAAATGAACTCGTCGAGACTGGGAGAATTTAATCCGTGAGAAACACTCAAACTGCTAACCCAAATATGATTGAGCACATCATTCACTTCGACTGTTTAGGGAAAATTAACACACTTCGACTGTTTAGGGAAAATTAACTCGTCCACACTTGAGGAATTCAACCCGTGAGAAGCACTAACAATAAAACTGTTCATTCTCTACAGGGAGACGCTCCCTCAGTCTTATTCCCCTGAAGAATGCGAATCCTTCCCTGCGGCTCCTTGTTTTCTTGCCGGCGACGCGCGCAATTCTCTCCATCCGCTGCTTATCGTACTCCACACTGCGTTCCTACGGTAATTAGAATACGGTAACCAGAATATTTATCGATTTTTATAGTTGATCTCAATTGAAATGTTATTGTGTGGTGATACTTGAAGAAATATTAAAACATTTCTTTGAAACGTACTCGAAAAAAATGAATATTTTGTGCAAAGTTCGCAGCACAAAATATTCATTTTTCTATTTTTAGTATATGCTTATGTTGAATTCCGCAATACTTATTTCTTTTTATGCGTACAAAAGGAATAATATTTTAAGAAAGATAATTTGCAGGGAGCACAATAAACTAGCTGATCGTCTTGGCAAATTGAATCAACACTGGGACGACGAGAGAATTTATCAGGTTTGTAACGAATCAATTAATAAAATATGTAACAGTAATCCAGTATCGACCACTAATTCAGGAAACGAGACGAATCACATCGGCGATGCTCGCTCACATAAACTACAACGAATACTTGCCAAAGGTGAGTCTAGATACGATTTCTGAGAGAAAATCGATAAATCGCCATTTATCGATTTTTTTAGGTGCTGGGACTCTCGGTGATGACAAAGTACGATTTGATACCAAAGACGAACGGATACTATAAAGGCAAGGAACAACATTTTAGAAATCGTTGTACTCTTCTTACATTAAAAAATCATGGATAATTCCACTGCGCTAACCATAACTATCGTAACTGACATTTGTACCAATTGTGTTGTATCTACTATTACAATTTTAAAATGATACTTTCATGACATGGACTGTACTCTCTTTCTATACCTCGGCGTGTCTCTTGTTTTGCCATGCTCTCTCACCAGCGGAATTTGTGTTTGGCCGCGGAACGTTTTATTATTTTGGACGAGTGTTTGTGAATTTATAATATACCTTCACAGACTACGATCCCACGTGCGACGCCTCCATCTCGCAACCATTTGCCACTGCAGCTTATCGATTTGGACACTCCCTCATTCGGTACTGCAATTTAGTTGGTAAATGCGGAAAAAATTGAAATCGTGGTGAGAACATCGCCCATTTCCATGCTATTTTCGCACTCTCCGACTGTCTGAAACAATTAGCGTAGAATCACCAGAATGCAGTGTCTCACATATTGCTTATTAAAACGCAATCAATATTGCTCTATCTAGTAATACAATTGTGCATTGCCTAGTGAAGCCTGATTTGAGTTATGAATTTGAGTGATTTGAGTTTGAGTCACTTTATTTTTGAATTATTCAATTATCGATAATTTGAGTATTGCCTAACGATGACGCAATACTCCAGATATTACCTAATAATGACTCAATTCAGTCGTAATCTTCATCGTCTCTCTCCCTCTTATCACAACCAGAGTCGGCCCGTCGATCTGGCACGAACCTTCAACGGCGTCGCATCAATTTATGATGGGGAAGGAGGTGATCTTTGATCTTTCGACCGATTATTGACTACTTATTGATTGGTTATTAATTGATCAGTTAATCAAAGAGTAATTAACGATGGTTGACCGAATGATCAATAATCTTCTCATGTACCCTAGCATTGATTGTAGCTCCAGTAGCTTCGATGTTTCACATGCAAATTTTATTGCTGATCGATCAAGTTCGATGATTAGTCGTAGATATATCGGATATAAATAAATGTAATGTTGAAATAATTATTTGTTTCTAATTTTTCATGAACAGATAATAATAAAATCTTTAAAAAATATTCAGGGTCGACAGATTCCCTCCTCATGGGAATGATCGCCTCTCGATCGATGGCTATGGACTCCTTTGCTTCCTCGGCCGTACGCAATTTCCTTTTCTCACGGTACAGTAATAACAATAATACTTATATTCATACGAGACACGAAAAACGCGGCGCAAAAACACACATTAAAAGAAAGAAACGGAACATAACGACAAAAAAAGAAATAAATAGCTCATTCGTGAAACTGCCAAATTTTTGATGCTCAGTTGCGTGATTCATGTTTCAACGAAATGTGATATATGCTGTTAAGCAAGACATTTGATAGCGCCTGTATACGCATTTCAAATGTATCACTCGAAATAATCAGTTAAAAATAAACGAAAATATGTTCTTGATATGTGGAAAGCGCTAGAATGCGTGTCTACGCTCATTGTCCTGTCTGGAATTTTGGACGATTGAGGAACATCATGATTGCGTAAGGATGAGGAAATGTATTCGATCATTGAGGAATGGCTTCGCTCGTTCGGGCATGGATCTCATCTCCATCAACATTCTGCGTGCGCGCGAGCATGGCGTCCAACCGTACAACGATTTCCGGTGATCGATGATTGATTTTTTTCTGTAATAAACATATCGACAATGTTGAATGTGCGAGAAGCCACCCTCTCTATTGTCATTAGAGTGCGAAATGTGAGACCACGGTCTCTTCATTTCTCACACTCTCTCGTCTATCGACCGGTCTAGAGAGTGTGTGAAATGAAGAGGGCGTGGTCTCACATTTCGCACTCTAATTGTCATACATTGACGAAACATTAACGAATTCGGCCTGACTGATTGCTTCATTTTGGTAAGGTTTTACGAAGCTAGCGTAATCGAGATTTTTCCGCGTTTTTTGTGAAATGTTACTTCTTTTCTCTTTACTATTAAATCGGGGTTGATTGCCTGTTTAGGAGGGTGTACAGTATTGTGAGCATGAGTGCAATTTAAATATTTATAATAGTCCTTTTCCAGTCAATTATGCGGACATGGTCGCGCCCACTCCTTTCACGATCTCTCCCATGATATGGACGGGCAGGCAATCGAGAACCTCCAGAAGATATACGAAGGTTGCGTCATCACTACGTAATCGCTAATCTGAATATCATCTCAGACGTAGACGACATCGATCTCTTCACTGGCATTCTATCGGAACGCGCGCCGCCCGGATCACTAATGTTTGTTGTGCAATTATTGATTGATTATTCAATTATTGATTGACTCGCTCCCGGTTACTCACAAAATAAATACTCATGGAAGTTATATACTTAACACTGGTTCAAGAGTTTGAGACTCAAATTTTAGATTTTCACGTAAACAAGAAACTCTATTGTTTTCGCTCGCTCTAGAAAGTTGATAACTCACCGTCTCGGCATCATTAAATTCGAGTTATTTCTTTGAGAGTGTTCAACTGTAGCGAGTGAACTTAAACTAGAGGATTACCTAGTGATGATGCAATCCTCCTTTTCAGTGGCCCAACCGGTCTGTGCCTAGTGGCGGAACAATTTGCGAGAACGAAGAGATGTGATCGATTCTTTTACGAAAACGGCGACCAGGCGGGAACTTTTACACCTGGTCAGATTTTATATATTTCCTTAGAAAATATTCATTTAATTATTGTTTTTGTTTGGTGTTGTATTTTATTCCATTTGATGGAACAGGATCATTGCAGTGAAAATTATGACACATTTCTGATATGTTTCACTAACAATTTATTCGTCGTTTTTCCGAGAGCGAAATACTCTGAGCGGCATTCGAATGAAAGAATTTATTAAAAAGAACTGAATCAAGTAAGAAGTTGCAGATCAACTGTCGGAGCTTCGAAAGGTCTCTCTCTCCTCTCTCTTCTGCTCATCTTCACTCATTCTCAAGAGGATTCAACCCGATTCCTTCACGCTCCCCGATGATCTAACGTGCGACTAACACTAAGAGAAACTTTTTATAGGAGAACAAAGTTCCAAAGTTTCGTTTCTTTGAGAACAGTTCTCCATCTCTCCTCCTTCTCGTTTCGGTGAACACACGAGAGAGCACTCAGGGCACGAAGTCTCCAGCTTTCCTTACTCAGGAGTGTTCATATCTCCCAATAATTGGAGACTTGATGTCTCCATCTCTCACTTTCGCATGCTCTCTCAGCTGGAGACCACATCTCCAGAGTAAGGAAAGTTGGAGACTTCGCGCTCTGTGCACGTGGGACGAGGAGGTTGGAGAACCGTTCTCTGAAACCTTCTAAAACCGTTCTCCTAGCATATTTGCACATGGTGGATAATAAGGATGACAAAACGGCATTCATGCCGGCAAGGGCGCAATATAAAGTTACGTAAAGATAACCGTTACTAATTTGTTGATGGCATTTATTACTTACTTAAAATCCTTAGAACTGAAAACAATCATACGATACGCGATTTGCGCAGGCAAATGGTAGTTAAATAATTATTTTCCGCGTGATGCCGGCATTCCTTTTTCGTTTTGTCATCCCTAGTGGATAATGAAGAATTGTAATTACCTAAGAATGACGAAACAACTTAGAAATGCACCGGTGCCCTGCTCTTCCCTTCCCCACATCGACTTGGCGCCGTGGCTCGAGAAACGTTCGCAGACTCCGCCCCCTTTTCAGTTTTCAATCGATAATTGCAGCGAGCTGCTCGATCTACGGTATCTCTGTGTCGGTTGGTGCCACTATGGCGCCGTCCCCGTGTCAGACTTGCACTTGCACGACTGCTGGGGTGAGAAAATATTTTTAATATTATATTAAATATATTTTTTAAAATCGATATTCGCAGCCGCGCTGTCAGTCGGCTACCGTGCGCAATTGTGACGTGCTCGCCGATCGATACTCGCTTCGGGAGATTCAGGAGGTAAGAAGGGATACTGTATTTTAGAAAAATTTTCCGTTCAGGACACTTCCTGTCTCGTGCAATGTCCGCAGTACCAATGAAGAGAGGCGACAGAACCGCTTTATGGCGAAATATATGAGAAAATAACAGAGAACACTCGCGTGGTGTGTGAAAAGATGCATAAAACTCTTTTAAAACAAAGATTGCGTTGATTTTTAGCGGGGCAGCGACAGAAAGATTGCAAGGAAGCAGCATTTTACTATAAAATTATATGTCTGTCTGTTTGTTAGTTAGTCCGTTGGTTCATTACTACACAACACTTCTGAAAATTCGGAGTATCGATCAAGAATAACTCGCTAAAAACTGGGATGGGAATGAATGCTAAATAGGAACGCCGTGTGAAAATGCGGAGAAAGAGAGGAGGGAAGGCGGGGAATTGCATTCTGAACCACTAGAAAGGAGTTGACAACGGGTCGATTCTCACGGAAAAAAGTAAACGACTCGAAAACGCTAAGCTGACCAGCGACGACTTTAATTTCTAATAGGCGCAGGGGAGCGACGCGTTTAGTCTTTGAAAGTCGTCGCACTCCAGTTTAGGCTTGTAGACTCCCGTGAGCATTTACTCACATTGCCAACCCTCTCAAGAAACCTATAAAGGGAAGCAGAATGTGGGATGATTACATCATCACTAGCAATCGTAGACACGAGCTCCCGATTGCAACATCTCGATCTCTTTGGCGATGTTTACTCGAGCCTGAAATGTGTTTATCAGCTCATGGTGCATCATAAGTTTGTCCTTTATTGCCATAGAAAGCACATTATTCGAATGCTACAGAAAGGGGTCTGGATGAGAGAGCGCGGAAAAGTGAATGGGTCCATCTCGATCTTATGCACTCTCTCGCTTCAAACTCCTTTCTGCAGGGTGCAGCCTGTAGAATGGCGTGAAAATTTAGAATATTCAACTACGTTAATTTGAGCATAAACGAAGGGCTTCATTACCTTGGCTTCATACTGATCCCTCAGATCCTTCGTTGCGAATATGTTCGGGATCTGGATGAAGAAACGGAGAGTCTGCGATATTGCATCATTACTATGCAACAGCGTGAAAATACTTGGAAATCAGCTTTTTTTATGATTTCTAGTCAGTAGTTAAGGGCGTCATCAATTAGATTAATCAATCAGTAATTGGAGTAGTTGATCCATTTCTTAGAGTGATCACCTTGAGTCTCTGGGTGGCGTAATCCTGGTCGGATAGATGGTAGAACTCCGATCTCATTGCCAGCTCGTGACCAACGAAGGCTTCCGGAGTGTCTCCGAGGAAGGACTGAAATAAAAATACATTATTATTATTATTATTATTAATATTTTTATTAAAATGATAAAGTCGACTTGTTATGGAGAATACTCGTTGTAAATTGTCAAGAAGAAGTAATAGAAATATAGAGTGCCCAATGGTATTGCTGCATGAACTAAACAAACAACGAAGGTCCATAAAACTGAGTGCCTAGGGTCGGGGTGCCTATTTACCTAGGGTCGTACGGTCAAAACACGGTACAGTTCGTTCAGCCAAGCGATGCGCCCTTACTACTTTCGGGCAAACGTATCTCTATCATACTTTCGGATGCAGTTTGGACAAGATTTTCGTGACTCACAAGATCGAAATCGAGCAGATAGTGTAGATCGTCGTCACCCGTCGCGCCCTCTTGCAGATTCACCTGGATTTAAAATATTATTTATGTTAATTAATTAGTCGATAATTAATATTTACATCGGAGCTGCCCTTGCCCGACTCGATGATGAGCTCAGCGACACGGTTCTCCTGGTCGAAAGTGGTCTCCTGAAATAAAATCGAAATTACAATAGTTCCTCCACTTATAGGAAATGATTGTGTCTGTCTGTTTGTCTGTCTGTCTGTCTGTCTGTCTGTCTGTCTGTATGTTTTTTTTTTGTTGCAGCGTGACAGACATTTTCCCATTTTCGCCATAAATCGCTTCAAATTCGCGCAATCTTCTCAGAACCTTTTGCATATGATAACTGCTCAGAAAACCTTTCAAAATTATAATATAAAAATCCGCTAATTTCATAGCCAAGTGGATAACGCGTCAGACTTTGAATCGGAGACCCCCAGGTTCGACCCCCGCAGCGGGCAAACCTATTGCCGCATTTTTCGAAAGTGCCAGAAGTGGTCCTAACACGTTTTTGAACAACGTGAAACACGTTTTCACCTGTTTTGCCGAGTTTTAACGTGAAAAATCGAAAATAAAATTTAAAAAAAAAATCGAAAAAAGTTTCCTATTGATGCGCACAGCGTAGGGGATCACAGGAAAAGTGTTTTGCGATGTCGTAAACATGTCTGAACGTGTTCTAACATGTTTTAACGTGAAAAATCGAAAATTTCGAAAAGTTTCCAATTGATGCGCAGAGCGTAGGGGATCACAGGAAAAATGTTTTGCGATGTCGTAAACATGTCTGAACGTGTTCTAACATGTTTTAACGTGAAAAATCGAAAATTTCGAAAAGTTTCCAATTGATGCGCAGAGCGTAGGGGATCACAGGAAAAGTGTTTTGCGATGTCGGAAACGTGTCTGAACGTGTTCTAACATGTTTTAACGTGGAAAATCGAAAATTTCAAAAAGTTTCCAAATGAACCGAGGAGCGTGGGGAATCGCGGAAAAAAAGTGTTTTGCGATGTCAGAAACGTGTTCGAAGACGCCAGGCAAATCAACATACGGTATCCTGCGTTTCCGTTGAGAAAGGCTCGTGAGGCTGAGAGCGATCGAAAAAAGTTGCCACGGAGCCTTCGTGGATCCGTGGCAACTTTTTTCGATCGCTCTCAGCCTCACAAACCTTTTGCAACGGATTAAGCCAGTACTCTTTCTAGCGATTCACATTCCCCAACATCCTAAGCTCTCCCTGGACCGTACTTAGAACCGGCTACCGAGCTCCCCCTGGACCGTACCTGAAGCAAGCTACCGAGGTCCCCCTGGACCGAACCTGCAGAACTATGCATCGAGCGTAGTGTACGCATAGAGCGTAGTGCATTTAACCTCAACACATCCCTGCTAGTTTAATAACAAGAAATTCGGAAATAAGCGATTGATCTCGATAAAAACAATTGATAAAAACAAAATTAACGCATTTGCGAATGTGTTTCAGAGTGTATATTTAGGGGGCGCAAGCTCCGCCCCCTACCTTTCTCGACGAGAGGGAACAATTGTCCCAATCGAATGACAAGCTTAATTTTCAACCAAATCCCGCGTTCAAAAGCTTATTCGAGAGCTCTTGATCTACTCTACAAGTGATGCGTTGCGCACCTTGTTCTGACAACATTTAGTAGATCAAAATGTGACTGAAAGCCTCAAGAGTAGGTGTTTAGAACACTTCCAATTCACCGGCACAGCTGCGCAAATCTCAGTATAGGTGGAATAGCATGCTGAATCTATACAAACAAAAAAATTAAAATTTTATTGATGCGCAGAATTGCCATTTGATTTTAAAGATATTTTCAAAATCAGCAAAAAAAATTGCAAACCGTTGGATTTGAACTAACGACCTCCTGTTTATAAAGCCTGTGCTCAACCGCCTGAGCCACGGAGGAATACGGGTAAGGAGTGCTCTTTCACTCTCAAAATCAGTCAGGATTTAGAGATGTAGATTATCTCCGCCCACTTCTCTCTTTCACCACTTTCTGTCAAATGACGCGCATGGTTTTTGAGGCGTAGCGCGGCTCAGAGACAAGATATCGACAAACGGCAAAAAGTATGATGTTATTGAGACCTTAGCGGTTCATTTGACCACATTTTCTTTCAATTAGCATGAAAACACGTTGCGGCCCCTATGTATATTAGTTTTGGAATCATATCGCAGTGAAGATTGTAAGCTCTTGGACTTTTTAATATTACCAGTAAACAAATTATCTTGAATCTCCACTATGTTTAATTTACTTTAATAACAAAATTACCTGGCTGAATTGTCTCAACAATGCCGCCGACTCCTCCGGGTTATCCGATTTCGTAGTAATGTAGACGATACTGAATATAATTATATATTTTTAAAAGATATAATTTTTTTAAAATTTACTTTCATGAACTTATTGTTAGGCTTGTCCTCCTAACTAACCGCTAATATCACTATGCAAAGACATACATAATTAAATTTTCTTCAAATGGGGTAATTTCGCCTAGCAAAGATTCGAAGACAAGCCTGCCATCGCCAACGGCGCGTATCTCAAGGGTTATGCGTATTTATGTCTCTCGGATGTTTTCAGGGGTCGGACAAGAAGGAAAACAATCACATGATTCCAAACCAGAAAGAGTCAGGGTGAGAGAGTATGCAAAGTGAGAGAGGCTCTCTCTATATCACACGCTCTCTCCCTCAAAGCCCCTTTCTGGAGGAAGGAAAACAGCCTCACTTCTTGAAGAATATGGCGAATGCGAAGGCATAGCGATCCTTCAGCGAATCCTTGTGCTTGTCGAATTCAGTAAACATTCTGCAAATATTATTGATTTTTTATATCCCTATTGATTTTTTTATTGATTTTTTTGCAATTATTTATCGCGTCTGAAGTAAACGTCAGCTGGGGAAGGTGCCTCTGGTAATAATTGTTCTTTTCAGTTTGGGCGAATGTATAATTTCTTTTATTGTGATTTCTAGATAATACAAAATAGATTAGATGAATTCGCCATTTCCACGCGAATGTCCAATAAAAATCGCATCACTCCCAAAGTAGGTCAGCCATTCAGAGAGATGGGAATAGTGGGTGACAGGAGGAGCCCTGTCAGTACAGTCTCCGAAAGAGTATCGCGAGATCAAGTTAGTGAATGAGAGAGTGTGCGAAACGAGAGAGCCAGACAACGAAAGACGTGCATGGCATGGTGCCAAATCGATGCTATGTGTCATGTTCACTCATTTTCCCCTCTTTTGGCCCCTTCCTGGAGGTGAAAGGGTGAAAAGACACCCTATTTGGCCGATTCACATTATTTTTTTCCGACTCTGACAGCATGCACGAATGAATGAATACTTACCTCTCAAGATGGGCGATGCCCGAGAATCGACGACTCTTGTGAGCCTCCAGAATCTTCGTCCACCACCTGCAAATTGAATTATTGATTTTATTACAATTTAAATGCGTGAAAAATCAATAAATGCATGTTTATTGTCACAAGAAACCCCATTGGAAAGGATGAATTGATGTGTTTTTTCCTCCTTTTCCTCTCCCTTTTCGGCGTATCTCTCTATTGCGTACTCTGGAGGGCTCTTACGAAATGAAGAGAGATGAGGGGATGGAATAGAGAGAGAGAGAGGCGCAATAGTTAGAGGAGGGAAAAGAGAGATGTCCTCTCGGCAATTAGACTCTCAAGAGAGGAAGAAGTTTACTTTCGATACTTCTTTTTCGATAGCGAGCAAAAACAGCGCTACTCGAAGTTTTAAAAATAATTATTGTGTAAAATACTATTATTTTGGAAACTAGACCAGAGTGTACCAACACTACACCTCGTATTCTTTCCGATAAAAGAGTTATGTGAAACACATTTCTCCCCAGCCCTAACAAAATCGAAGGAATGCATTACAATCTATGGTATTTTCTTAGAAAAATATCTGTTTTCTAGGAAATGACTCGAATACATTCTTTCCAGAGGCAACTAACTCGTAAGCTTATTTCTAATAACAAACGGGGAATCATGACGTGGTGTTTTTTTTTAATTTTGATTAAGAAATAATTTTTTAAATAAACTCACTTCTGCCTGACTTCCTCAGTGACGAAGGTCGTCAGGTCGTTCCAACGTTCCACCAGTGCTGCTTCTGATGATGTCATTCTGAAGAGAAAGAGTGAGGAAACCCCCAGAAAGGGGTCGGTGACGAGAGAGCATGGAAAAGTGAGAGAATTTTCTCACACTCCCTCGCTTCTGACCCCTTTCGGGAGGTTAGGCAATCACGTAAGGACAGTGACAAAAACAAAATCAAGTACGGAATTGGATAGGAAATGGCATGCGCTTTTTTAGTTTCTCCCGCCCTGGCACTTTTTATTCCTGAAAACGTGGCGGTCGAACTTGATGGCAGACTTTGATATGGAATTAGATTTCCAAAGTGACTCCAAGAAATTTCGCAAAATACTAGAACTTGGTTTGGTTCGTTTCTTCTATCAAAAGCTGTGACCTAGAGAATATAACGTGTCGAATTACTTTAAAAAATGAAAAGGGAGAATTTCTCAGTGGTTATCAAAAGCTCCAGTCTGCAATGTCATACGACAAAAAAAAGAATCCAAATTCCATACAGTCGCAACTGATGGCCGTTTTCGCAAGAGAACAGAAATAGAGCGGCATTCAAAGAATTGAAAAAAATCCGCGAAAAAAACATTGAAAGTCGGCATTGGTTTGGCGTATTTCCTGGGGCTGCAACTCCAATGCAACGTGATACGAAAACAAGCGAATTGCAAGGAGCCAGAACAGCATTTAACGATCGACTCGACGAACCTAGAGGATCTAATGTTTCAAATTAGTAAAAAAAAAAGAAAAAAGAAGACTTTCTCAGTGGTTATTTCCTTTCTGTTATCAAAAGCTGCAACGTGATACGAAAACACACAAAACAATGCAAGGAACAGCTGGGCACGCGAGAAATTAGAAACCGCGCATCGATAAACACGCGAAGCCACGAGACTTTCAGTGTGAAGAGAGAGAGAGAGAGAGAGAGAGAGAGAGAGAGAGAGATAGAGAGAGAGAGAGATAGAGAGAGAGAGAGAAAGCGAGCAACGGGAGGGGGGATAGAAAGAGCAAGCAGTAAGGGGGGCTCTCCTCCCTCCCGTCAGGCTCTCTCCCCTCATTTCATCCACAACAGAACCTCTCTCGTCGTCTGGCACTCTCCCCTCTCCCCGTGCTCTCTCGTCCTCTGACTTCTACCTTCTCCTCTTTCACCATTATGTATCGCCTCCTTTCTCTCTGCCCCCTAAACCCATCAAGAAACCCTCCCCCCTCTCATAGATGCCGAATGCAAATACACTTGTAAGCCGTTCGGCCATCCAAATGGAAGGGCGAGGAGCAATCGATAACCGGGCGTGCGTGGTGCGCCGCCCATTGGGAAACGACGTGTGTCAGATGCACGCACCGCACCACCGACTTCGTGTGCAGAGGTCGCATCGGGGCTTCGAGAATCCCCTGCTGCCGCCGGGCCAACGCGTTCAATAACAAAGGGGAAGAGAGAGCACGTGATGTGAGAGGGTCAGGCAACGAGAGAAATGCTTGGCATAACAGAACGCTGCATGCAGATGATGAAAAGGGGACTACAAGACTACACATAAATCGAAACGTCCTGGAAGGGGTCAAGGAGAGAGAGCGTGCAAAGGTGAGAGAGCTGTCCTTGGTTTAATGCTGCGCAAATTTCGTGGGGTGCAAGGTGCGAAACAGTTTTATGCACCCTTTCATAACTTTCTTCCTAGTGAAGCTACAACTTCCAAACGTGATACAGATATTGCAAGCCTCGTTTGGAACATTTTCCTTTTTGATTGGAGAGATTTCGTTCAGTTTGAGCTGAGTTACACGAGTTTTCCACCCTTTTATGGGGAAATCTCCCCGAAGAAATTAGCGCAGCATTACACGCTTTCACTAACAACCCCTTTCTGGTAGGTAAATCGGCATGTGGAATACAAATTGCAAGCATGACATGCTCTAGACACTGTACACTTTTAAATCCCTGAAAATGCTTACGAAAAGAGTTGCGAAATATCTGGGGAGTAGTGTTTTGACTAACCGGAAAGGCACAAAGACAGTGAGCGAAAGCAGAATTAGCCTCACAGCGAATTCAATTTTTGAATTTTGCCTAAAGCGATATGTGCGAGATTCAAGGCGTTCTTGGGAAAATGCAAACAGTAATTTTTTTGCGCACCCATTTGAATAATATTTTCACGCACTTGATCTGTCTTTAAAAACTCGTCCGTGTTCGGCGGAGTGCCTTGAAATGAAATCTTCTGCAAATGACAGCCATGAATTTTATTCGTATGAGTCATGCGGAAACTTAAATTTGCAGAGCCAAGACAGTACCCTATTATTCCCTTCCCTCCACCTACCGTACCCCACCACAGTAGCCTATCGTTCCCTTTCCTCGACTTACCGTACCTCCCAAGTACTCCTTTCTCATCACTCCCAGGGTAGATTGACATGGTCTGCATGGGGACGATGTAGACCGTGTTCTTTCTACCCTAGGATGGAATGCAAAAAGCAATTCCGCCATCCGTACCCCATCCCTACCGTAGCCCTCTTCCCATCCCTCCAAGGGAATTCCTGTCTATGTGCCACCGTATGTGTGAGACATGACTTAAATTCTCTTTGAGGGAGGGAACGAAGATATTCATCTCTCATACCGTACTTCCCCCCACTAATCTGCCTTATCCCTCTTCCCATCCCTACTAGGGTTGCTATTTCGATCTGCCACCGTACGTGTGACTAATCGATTTGGCGATCCTTGGATAGAGGGAATGAACATCTCCGACCCTCATGCCGTACCCGGACCTCATCTCTACCGTATCCCTTGCTCCATCCCAACAGCATCCCTCTTCCCATCCCTCAAAGGATGTTCTTGTTAGTGTGCCACCGTATGTGTGAGGCACTGACTTGAACGCTCTTTGAGGAAAGAACATCTCCATCCCATATCTATACCGTACCCCCACGCCCGTGGCCACCGTATTCCAATTCCCTTCCCTCAAAGATCATTATTGCTTTTGTGTCACCGTATTCGTGAGACAAATGTAGCAATGATCTTTGAGAGAGGGAATGAACATCTCTAATCCTCGTACCGTACCTAATCCCATCTCATCACCACCCCTACCGTATCCCTCTTCCCCTCCATACCGTACCCCTCTGCCCATCCCTCCGAGGGTTGCCTTTTCGATATGCCACCTTACGAGTGACGCATTTCGACTTGACAATCCTTGGAGAGCGGGAAAGAACATGACCATCCTTTATACCGTACCCTACCTCCCATAACTACCGTATCCCACCTCATCCCTACCGTCTCCCTCTTCCCATACCTACCGTCTCCCTCTTCCCATACCTACCGTATCCCACCTCATCCCTACCGTATCCCTCTTCCCATCCCTCCAAGGGTTGTTTTGCCAATGTGCCACCGTTTGTGTGATGCACTGACCTAACAGCCCTTTGAGAGAGGAAATGACTTCCATCTCATTCCCCTTACGGTACCCACCTTATCGCTACCGTACCCCTCTTCCCATCGCTCCAAGGGCATTACTGCTTTTGGGCCACCGTATGTGTGAGGCAATTGCTCTAATGCTCTTTGAGAGAGGGAATGAACATAAACCAATCCTCAAACCGTACCCACCTCATCCCTGATGCACTCCTTTTCCTACCCTTACCATACTCCTTTCCCTTCCTCTGCCCTACCCCTACCGTATCCCTCTTCTCATTCCTCCAAGGGTTGCCTTTTCAATGTGCCACCGTACGTGTGATGCATTGATTTTGCGACTCTTTGAGAGAGGGAATGAACATCGCCGCTCTGATACCGTATACCTACCGTACACCTCTTCCCATCCCTCAGAGTTCTTTTGACTGTGCGTCATCATATGTGTGAATCACTGGCTAAACTCTTGGAGAACTCACTCTCCATCCCTCATTCCAAAAACCACCTCTCCCATCCCTACCGCATTCTTATTCCTTTACCTGCTGGTTCCTTCTTTGAGTGAGGGAATAAACATCTCCAACCGTTATACCGTACCCTACCCGCATCCCTACCGTATCCCTAGATAATCTTTCTCCTCGGAACCTCTAATCAGTCGTTCTCGAGGCAAATCTCTTTGAGAGAGGTTCGCGAAAATATACAATGTGTTTGCTCGACCGAAAAAAATCTGGGCGCTAGGGGAACCAATTAATATATTTCGTTCGTTATGATGCTGAAACGAAGTCTCCCTTGCCCTCTCCTCTTCATTCATTAGCCGATTGCCCTGCCTACTAGTGCTGACCACTCGAAATGACCTTTGTTAAAGAACAATGGAAGATTAACAACGAAACTGACCGAGCCGATCTCACGAACGGCGCAATCGTATTTGTTGAACTTCCAGCATTCCGAGTGCTTTCACTAAGGAGATTAGAGATGCTCTCACAGGGACGGATCTGGAAGTCGGTTTTACACACTTTGGCACGCGCTGACCCTTTCTGGGGCATGCACCGTGCTGTGGAATGATGTGTCTATACACAAATTGCTAGTACAATTCTGATTAGGACTGTTATATGTAAACCGTTCAGGATACTCAGCATGGGCATGTAAAGAGGATGATTGGGACTCGTGTTTTTACTAACCGGAGAGGAGCAAAGGAATACACACAGTGAGATGAAGCATAATTATCCCGTCTCGGGTCTCACTGCGAATTCAATCTTCGAATTTTGCATGAAATGGATGTTCGTGAAATGTACGGCGAAAATGGTAAAAGTAAATTTGTGGTGAGACCATCGTGCATTTACATGCTATTTACGTGTGAAATCGAGAGGGACTCTCTCACTTTTGCACACTCTCTCGCTCTAACCCTGGTATGTATGTTTGAAATCATGTTCTTTGAGATGATAGGTGTAGATAGATTTTGCTCTATTAGTCGATTATTATTCCGACTCGCTTAAGTTCTGAGTAAAAAAATAGTGGCCTGATAGATTACAATACAATATTTATCAGTGTCGCTTTAGGGGCGCTGATCAAGATGGAGTTTCGTATTGGATTCAGACATTGGTGTAAAGCGAGCGTGTGCCTTATCCTGTCTGTCGTTTGTACAATGTTCGAATTAGAAAATCTGTATGTTTTTCTGCAGAAGGAACAACCTCGATTGTAATAAAAAACAGACAACGAGAGACGCAGACATGATCTAGGGAACGAGGTGTGGAACGAGGTTAGCAACGAGCTCGAGCGTGCGAGAGATAACCCGAAAGCGAGAGAGAGCAGAGAAAGAGAGACAGGAAGGAGGTTGATCGGGAGATTAGTCAAAAATGGAAATTAAAATTTGTAGTAAAAAATGATAGCAGTGGGTTAGAGAGTCTCCAATGAGCATCCCATTTAATTTTGGTGGTAATTGGTGCTCATTAAATATAGTGAGAGGTCGTTCCACACCTCGTTCCTGTCTCAGGTGAGGTCTCCCACCCTCCCAACTGTAATGTTCAGTATGAAAGAGAAAACATTCTTTTCCAAAATGCCAACTCATTTTCGGCTCTCAAAAATCGTTACACAGAAGTCAAACTCTTGAGGTCTTGTTTGGGCAGACGTAGATCAAGAGATCACAATCTCATCTTCTCCCACTCTCTTGCCTGATCTCTAACCATCTCGCACTTCCTCCATCTTGCATTCTCTCTCACCCTGAGACTCAATTGATCTACTCTGATCTACCCTCTCCCTCTCTCTCCTCACTCCATTCCCTTACTCTCCTGATTCACTCACAGTTCAACAGTCTCCAGTGTTCTCCTCTCCCTCTCTACTCTCCATTCCATCACCTACCTCTTCTTCCCCCTACCACTCCATCCCTTCTTTGCCGAATTCCCCTTCGGAGGGTACCCTTCCCTCCCCCTACCGTACAGTACCCTCCCCATAGTCCCATCACTCTCACTACCGTACCCCACAATACCTTCCACCTAGCGTTCCCCCGCCACGGTACCCTCTCCTTCCCTTTCCTCCACCTACCGTACCACGGCAACAGTACTCTCCCCTTCCCTTTTCTCCACCTACCGTACCTCCGCCACAGTACCCTCGTATTCCAATCTCTTCACCTACCGCACCTCGGCCACAGTAGCCCCCCCCCATTTCCATCCCTCCCAGGGTAGACTGACTTGGTCTGCATGGGGACGATGTAGACCGTGTTCACTCTACCCTTGGATGGAATGAGAAGCCATCCCTCAATTCGTACCACCATCCCTACCGTATCCCTCTTCCCTTCCCTCCTAGGGAATTCCTGTGTGTGCCACCGCATGTGTGAGACACGACTAGAATTCTCTTTGAGGGAGGGAACGAAGATTTCCAACTCTCATACCGTACCCCCTCCCCACCCATCTACCGTATCCCTCTTCCCATCCCTCAAAGGTTTGCCATTTCATGGTGCCACCGTATGTGTGATCCATGATATGGCGACTCTTCGAGAGAGGGATAGAACATTTCCACATCGTGACGCATGGGCTAGACAATCCTGTGTGTGAATGAACGTCGGCATCCCTCATACCATATCCCTACCGTATCCCTCTTCCAATACCATCTCTTAAAGGTTTGCCTTTTTAATGTGCTACCGGAAGTGATGCATTGATCTCGCAACTCTTTGAGAGAAGGAACAGCGGAAACATTCGTAGCTAGTTTGATCGAAGGTGCCACAGAATCCAGAACAGCTGCCGCTTTTAAAGCTGTCCCTTACAATTTAGTGGGTCCCGGCAATGAAGAGCCGCTTGATTCCAGAACCTACTTTACCATACTTCTTTTTTAGGTGTCCTTGTACGTGAAAATACACAAAAGACGAAAATATGTGGCAACAAAAATCTTTTTTTTTCTCTACAAGCAAATCGGGAGAGAGAACTGACGACGCAAGAGAAGAACCAGAGGAAACGATAGAAAGTGGATGGAAAATACACAAAATGACAAATATTCTTTTGAGATGGCGAGCAGAATGCTGACACTAGGGTTGGCCTCACAAGGAATCGCAAGAACGCAAATCTCAGGCAGTCAACAATCACTTTAGGGCACTACGTCGGATTAGAACTATTTTTTTTTCGAAAACAGTTGCCATTAAGATGGCAAATCTGTTTTCGAAAAAAAACTCATCATGTAGGTTCTCATCCGAAATAGCGCCGCTGGAAGTTGGACAAATACTAATGCGCCATCGTTGAGTCATTTTGCCTGTTGGATACGGTAGCGCTGGGAGAGGATGGGGGTACGGTAGGAGATGTTCATTCCTTCTCTCAAAGATCAACGCTTCGCGCGTATGGTAGAACATTGAAAAGGCAACCCTTGGAGGGATGAGAAGCGGGATAACGTAAGGGTGGCGGTTGGGTACGGTATGAAGGATGGGGATAATCATTCCCTCTCTCAATGAGTTGTTAGGTCAGTGCATCACACGTACGGTGGCACATTGACAAAACAACCCTCTGAGGGATGGGAAGCGGGATACGGTAGGTATGGAGATGTTCTTTCCCGCTCTCCAAGGATTGTCAATTCGTAATGCGTCACACGTAAGGTGGCATATCGAAAAGACAACCCTAGGAGGGATGAGAAGGATACGGTAGGAATTGGAAGAGAGATAACATACGGGTGGCGGTTGGATACGGTATGAGGGATGCAGATGTTCTATCCCTCTCTCAAAGAGCGTTCAAGTCGGTGTCTCACACATACGTTGGCACACTAACAAGAACACCCTTGGAGGAACGCGATGAGGGATATGGTTACGGTACGCATTGCGAACTGGCTTTTCTCATTCCATCCAAGGGTAGGTTGAAAATGGCCTACATCGTGCTTATGCAGTCTACCCTGTGAGCGATGGGAATGGGGGAAGCTTACCGTGGGGGTACGGTACCTGGAGGGAAGGGAATACCTTTCCAACAGGTATCAGACCAAGGAAGGGCTGGAGCAGAAAGGGGTAGGGGAGGACGGTGTAGGTCATGAAAAGGAGACTAGGGAGAGGAGAGGAGATCACTGGAGACTGTTGAACTGTGAGTGAATGAGAAGAGTTAGGGAGTGGAGGGAGGAGAGAGAGGGAGAGGGTAGATCAGAGTAGATCAGAGTAGATCAGTTGAGCCTTTGGGTAAGGATAGAGAGAATGGAGGATGGAGAGAGTGCGAGATGGTTAGAGAGCAAGCGAAAGAGTGGAAGGAGAGGAGAGAGTGATCTCCTGATCTAACTCTGCCGTAAAAAGATCTCAAGAGTTTGACTTCTATGTGGCTATTTGTGTGAATATGTTTCAACAATGTAATAGATTATGAACCCTTTAGGAAATACATTGTTGCGTCGTCACCTAGAAGTACAATCCTTAAAAATAAATAAAATAATCTAAAAGTAAAATCCTTAAAAATAATTAAAATAATCTAAAATATTGCAGTCTCTCTAGCATGGGCGATCAAGAGGCGAAAAAAGCTGGACAGGAATTGATTGAGAAACCGACAGGCAGCAACTAACTGAGTGGTGATCTTTGATCTTTGATCCCATTAATTGATTTTTTTTTTGGTTTAGTTCGATGTTAACTTGACCAGTAAGCATAAGCTAGCACATACAGTTACACCTTTTAGGACATAAAAGTCTGTCTAGAGTTTGTCTACTGACGAGGCCCACCCCCAGGGTGGTGCTCAGTGTCTAGACCAAGGGCCGAAACACACAGCATCGACACCATGCCAAGAGCATATCTCGTTGTCTGGCTCTCTCGTTTTGCGCGCTCTCTCAACATCCCTCTCTTTCTCTAATTTGTTCTCGCTGACTCTGTTTTGAGGGCTGTGGACACAATCATCACCATTTCCTTATGCTTTCCTTTGATATTTTCCTAATTGTTGACTAGTAATTGTAGTCCGTCAAACATTTTTTTTATTATTTCATCCTCTATCAGCTCCGGAAATCATCCTCAACCTGGTGAAGGAAAATATGAATTGTAGAATATGTTTCAACAATGTATTAGATTATGAATCATTTAGGAAAAATTCAGTACATTTGTGGAAACAACAATCTTTATTGCTCTACGTACACACAATCATAAAACGGGGGAGAGAACTGATGATACATGTAAGGGAAGAACCAGAGGAAACGATGGAAAGAAGAGTTTGAAATTCAAGTAAATATTTGGATGAGCTCTCTCCATTTCGCACGCTTTCTACACCGGTCGAGAGAGTGTGCGAAACGAAGAGGTCTAGTCAATTATTTACCCGAATTTCAAACTCCAATGGGAAGGGATGGAAACACTAAATGACTTATATTCAGCATGTAACAACATTCTCAAACTGAGTAATGTCGACACACTGCCCATTAGTCATTTTGTGAGCGGGCTAGACCGAGACTAGACTCTCTCCTATTCACACACTCTCTCACCTACTGGGCGTAGAGAGTGTGCTGAATCGAGAGAGTGCAACAAAACTAGGGAAGATCTACCAGGGGAAACACACACCGTCTACTTGTGTACAGCTACTTGAGTATTGATTGGTCTTCTGCCGATTTCAAGTCGAAAAAAAAACGAATCGAAATTGCGCGAAAACGGAGAAAAAACAACTTGAGGTGTGGGGAAATAATCGAGGAAATAATCAGAAGAGAGATCAGGCGCTGCGATATATGTATATAAATGAGTATTGATTGAGAAGGAATGCGCGGGTACGGTATCTTGAGAGGATTGGGTACTGTAGTCGATGGTTATCGATTAGTGCAGCTGGCAGCCCTGTCCGGCGTGCACCTGGATCGCCTGCTCGAGATTGCGAATCTGCAAAGATCATCGATCAGACTGCATAGATCAAAGATCAAACTACAAAGATCAGATTAAAGATACCAAAGATCAAAATACAAAAGCAACAGATCATACTAAAGATACCAAAGATTAAACTACAAAAGACACTGAAATGACTAACGTACCAAAGATAAAACAACAGAGATCAAAGCTCAAAGTTCAAACTACAAACCTGCTTTCTGAGCAGATCGAGGTTGTAGTCGAGTTGCTTCGCGTGGTCTCTCTCCTGATTCACTTGGATCTCGAGTTCGGAGATGCGCGCAAGCTTCTTCTGACGACATCTGAACAGAGATCAAAGATCAGATTTTAGAAATAAATGAGAGAACAAAGATCAATCGAGGGCAGGGAACATTTTAACATAGGAATCGGTCTACGATTCATAGTCATTATTTGAGAAGAGAAAAAACACAAATATTGCATCATTCACAATTTTTGCCTTTATTTGTAATGTTAAAAATTTGAATGAAAAAAGAAAGGAATCTCTATCATAATTAGGATGGTGTTCAGGAGCTAATCAAAGACCAAAGATCAAAGATCACCACTCACTTAGTGGCTGCCTGTCGGTTTCTCAATCGCTTCCTCTCCAGCTTTTTCGCCTCCTGATCGTCCATGTTAGAGAGGCTGTAAAATTTCAGCTTATTTCTTTTTTACAATTTTTTTTATTTCAACTATTCGCTCGGTTGCTGAGGCGCTACTGCATTTTCTATATGATTCATCATCTAATACCTAGCTGAAACATATTTCGCCAAACACAACGCGCACTGTGCCCTATCATTTTGAGGTGTCAAAATTCTACATTTCAAATACTCTCCCGGCCGGCAAGTTCACTAAATAAAGTGTGCAAATTGTTTGGAAAAGGATAAATCGTAAGTATTCACTCCCTTCCCGCTCCCCACTCCTGCGAATGACCCATTATTAAAAATCATTTTTAACTCGTTCATTTTTGTACATGTTGTCGCACCCTTGTGGTGTACGATAAATAAATAAATAAATAAAAAGTATCTATACTCAATTTCGGAATTGTATGATAAGAAATTGGGCGAAATTACGTGATTTCTCTTTGAACGTTCACGAGTTCAAATGAGAAATCAGGGGGAAAAGGAGAGAGAGAGAGAGAGAGAGAGAGAGAGCGAGCGAGAATCGAGAGAAACAGTGTAGATCAAAGGGCGGTCGAAATGAAAAGAAAGGGATGGAAAAAGTGGGGGGAAGGAAAGTTGTAGAGAGGAGATCGGGAGGGGAGTTTACAGCCCCCGCCCAAACAATGAATGGTCAAGAAAACGACTCTCTGCCGCAGAGAGAGAGAGAGAGCGAGAGAGAGAGAGAGAGAGAGAGAGAGAGAGAGACGTGAATAAAGTGCACAAACAATATCGCGAACTCAGGAGCGTTTCCACGGTGCGCGGGTTTGATTTCGAAACTGTGTGAGAAGAAGGGGGACACTGGAGAGGAGGAGAATACCTAGCGATGACTCATCGTCGCTCTCTCTCTCTCTCTCTCTCTCTCTCTCCTGTACTCTATGCGTTTCGCAACACAACGCAATCGCATCTATTTTCCCCTTTGACCAAACCCCCGTTGTTATGCAGGCAAAGACATGATGGAAAAGATGATTCCAAACCTCCAGAAAGGGGTGTGGACGAGAGAGCGTACAAAAGTGAGAGGGTCCCTCTCAATTTCACACGCTCTCTCGCCCAAATCCCCTTTCTGGAGGGGGGACAATGGAATGGGAAGATCAGAATACACAAAGAGTTGTTTAGTGCCCGCCCCCACATAGATCAAGTCACACATTGAAAATGGTTGAAATGCTTTCTCAATTTCGCACAGAGATGGCACTCTTGAGAGGAGAGACAGGAAGATTCATACAGAGGGAGAGACGCGAAAACACCCTGACAACTGCGCTCACTATTTCACTTGTTTAAAATACCTTTTCAGCTCCGGTTAAAATGTGTTTTTTTCATTCTAAAATCATCGTGAGGAACAGGATGTCGGGGTAGATCAATAGGGCGCACATGCAATTTTCTCGACCTACCTCTATTTTCTCTCTCTCTCTCTCTCTCTCTCTTTTCTCGCGCATCTTTCACTCATAGATCAATCAACTTCGTCACATGAGCGTGTGCGAGTGGGAATGACGAAATACTGCGCGGAAACAGGGTGGACAACCGCATGATTACAAATGGCCAGAAAGGGGTCAGTGCGAGAGAGTAAGCAAAAGTGAGAGAGCACCTCTCGCTTTTATACACTCTCTATCCATGGTCCCTTTCTGAAAGGTTGACGAGGGAGGAATTGGGGGAATTAGCCGCCTCGTGATCTGGGCTCGAAATGGAGGGAGAGAGGACAGGAATAGTACACATCTGTGACGTGCTCTTAAAGGGCTCACCGCCGTTTCGTCTCTTTTTTGCCCACATTCGAGTGTTTAATTTGAACAGTTCGAAATATTTCGAAAATGATCAAGTAGAGTGGTGAATTCAACGTTGATACGAGCCAAACTGGCATGTTGCCAACTAAACACCGTCGGTAGCAACGAAACAAGGAGCGCCAGACAAGGGGAGCCAGAGTTGGGCGGGAGCCGGAAAATAGGCAGTGAAGCGAGGCAAACCCTCCCTTCTCTACACAATTCCACTCGAGAAAAGAGTTGCGATCAATCAATGGAACAGTCCCCCCATTGAATCGAGGGGAGGGAAGAGAGATCGAGGAAAAAGGGGCAGTTACCGATCGACTTCTATACCGTAATCGATTGCGGGGTTACTGAAGGCGGCGAGGGTAATCGATTACCTGTGGGCAAAGTGGTGGGCGGCTGCGGAGTGCATTATTGGTGGGTCGGACGGGTCGTATTTGCAGCAGCTGCAGCAAATAGAGGAAGGAAGGAGACTAGGGGTAAGGTGTCAGGCACGGGGCACTGTACGAAAGGAAGAGGTGTTTGGCGAGGAGGAGGAGAAGGATGGAGGAGGGGAGGAAGGAGGAAAGGGTGGGGCCGATAGGGGGGAGGGGAGAGAGAGAGAGAGAGAGAGAGAGAGAGAGAGAAACAGTGAGTGAGAGAGAGAGAAATGTGGAGAGAGAGAGAGAGGTGATGACTAAGCTTAGCGCCGTCAAAGGTGTGTGCACCAGAATGTGAATGTGTGTTTGAATAGGGCAGAGAGAGAGAGAGGCGATATCTAATCGATAGTCAAATAGAGGGGCGATTATCCGTGTGGGACCGGCATGTGACCCTTATCGATTGTATGCTGGCATACAGTGACCGGCAAAAGCGGCGGTGATAAGCTGTTATCAGTAGAGCGATCGGAAATGATAGCAGACGATCGATAAAGGGGTACGGTAGGATCAATCGGAGATACGGTAGAATCAATCGATAACTGATAGGAATGAATCGGCCGGTCGTCCGAGAATGTCAAACGCCGTGAGTCATCTCTGTGTGTCAGTGCGAGAGAGGAGAAAGAGGAGGGAGACGAGAGAGTGAGGAAAAGTGAGAGAGCGAGTGATATTTCCCCTTTCGAAAGGACCAATTCTGACGCGTTTACGAGATCGATAATCGGATTACGGTAACATGCAGCGTCACGGCCTTGTACAGAAATAGGAGTGATTTATGCATGCAATTGGGCGCTTTTTCAACGCTTTTGTTTTTCTGAACTTCCGCGCTATAAAAATTTCGTCTAAATACAGAGTAAGGAAAAAGTATGTCTCAGAAAGGTTTTAAATACAGAATGGCATAGAACGAAGCGATTTGTTCCTGTGCAGTTTTGATTTAAAATAAAATAAAATTATAATGAAATATCAATAAATCCGCGCACTTTCTCTCTTGGCATGTATGTTTCAGAAAGCACTTAAATACTGAATCGCATAGAAAGAATCGATGATCGGTGCGTGTTGAATTATAACATTTAAAAAATATAATAAACAAATAAAAATGTTTAAAATTTAATTTTCAAATCAATAAATAATCAATAAACATACTCTCTCTTCACAGTCGATCGTGTTTTCAATGGCGCCGATCCCGCTCCTTTCGATCTTTCCGAATCTGAATCCGAATCTTCATCGGACGAGTTCTGCGCTGACGTTTCCTGAAATAACTTATTTTAAATAATATAGAAATTTAATTTTAATTTTATATATTTTTATATGTGTTTGTTCAATGATTAACGATCATTCCTCGCCCGGAATAGGCATGATTCCCCACAGTATCATTACTCTTAAGTAAAGAGTTGAGGGAAGACATTCTCCATCAAATTCAATACATTATTCCCTGTTTGTATAGGGCAATGCGCGAAAGAATTAGTAAAGGTGAAAGGGACTTTCTCATTTTCACTCGCTCCCGACCCCTTTTCTTGGTGTTTCAATTCATGTTATTATTCTGTTGCGTGTGTATCCTCTTCTGTTAATGAGCTCATGCGTAAAGTTTGCTCGAATCTAATTCATTTGCATCAACACTCGAAAAGGAGTGAAGTGGAATAATAACAATAATAATAATATTTAACGTGTCATGCGGTTTGCGCTTCAGATATCGTGGATTAATCACAGAGACGATAATATAATTCAATTTAGGCAACGCTCTCATACAGGAGAACAAACTAGAAAGTAGTGAGAGAAAATGTTCATGTCTCTCTCATTTTCGCACACTCTCTCATTGAAAGGCGGAATTGCACCTCAAGTGTCCCTAATCTCCCTAATGAGTGTGCAGTGCAGTGTTGTTATTCTATCCTTGCTCAAGTGGGTAATGAGTATGGATGAAAACATAAGTCATCAATCACATTTGTGCAATGATCTCTCGCTTATTATTCCTGGCAGGAATATCCTGCTATTAGACGCTAATTAGGAGCGGAACATTTCAGTATTTTGGATGAGTTTATGCGAAGTCGTAATATGAGAAAATAGATATTAAAAATTAGCGAAATTGGATTGCACGTTATTTTCCTTTATGTTTCACTGTCCATAGATACTGAATCGCACAGAAGGAAGCGATGATCTCAATTTGAGTAATAATTTTTTTTAAATAAAGCAAATTCTTCACGAACCGATCGCGGTCCCGGTCCTTGCATGATTACTCTTCCGAGGGACAGTGCAGCCTCTGCAGCACTTGCAGCAGGTGCAGCAGCAGCAGCTGCAGCAACCGAGGAGTGGCCGTTGAAGAAGGGCGGCGGGGGCGGTCGCACGACTGCAGGAATGGTTGCTGCTGCAGCACTGACGACTGAGGAGGAGCGACTGGTCGATGAGGGAAGGGAGAGGAGAGAGTGAGGGGGAGAGGAGGTGGATGCTGCAAGGAATAGACTTTATTAAAATATTTGTATTTTTTTGTAAATTAATTAACGCGGATCCGTCCGAAAACGACAAACATATCGGGAATCAACAAAATGCTACGTAAGAAGCCCGTTACTCACTGGTGAGGTAAATAATTGAACGGAATTTTTTTTAAATATAAATAACGAACTACACATTTTTCGAATTTAATTATATTGTGTCATTCTAGGGTGCGCATTTTCATTTTTTTAAATATTACAATTATCCATTGTATTTTCAATTATCCGAATCGAATCGAACCTCCATTATCCCTGATCTCGTGATTATCCTTTTCCGTCGGTGTTTTGAGGGCCGCCTGAAGAATCGCTTCGAAATCTCTGAAAATGTTTATAAATTAAAATATGAAAATACATTTTTATCACCGTTATATATTTTCGGTGACAATATCCTGCATTTTCATGACTCCCATAAACGGACAAGACATTTTTGATGAGACCATTAATCGTCTAATTTTCCTTGCACGCTCTTGCGTCGTATCTCCATGTAATACGATCCCATCCCAATTATATCTCCCATTATTAGCTCGTATTTCGCAGAATAATCTCATACACGCGATTATATTTACATTTGGATGACGAGAGTTGTTTCACCCAATTATCACAACGCATTACTAACTACCCCCGTCGAATTAGTAATACTGTCGGTAACTGGAACGTAGCTTGTGATTGATTAGTCAGCTATGCATTTTTTTTCCGGTCGCACCCGACATTCAAATAATACAAAGCGATACTATTTTGTTCCAGTTGTATCGCATCAGTCTGGACACAGTTCCCGCCCTCCAGAAAGGGGTAAGGGGCGAAAGAGTGCGTGAAAATGAGAGAGCCGCTTCCGATTTTACACACTCTCTCATTCCTTAGCACTTTCTGAATGTTTGCCCGAATTGTCAAAAAATATGAAAGCCATGACTAGAAACGAGAAGCGCTTATATCTTCCATTGAAAGCTTTCATCGCTAAAATGCGCGCCAAACCGTCAGCCCCAAATAAGACATTTTCAAAATACATTTTATAAACTTACGCAGTAGGTGTCCGGAATGGTTGGTTGACGGGAGATGCCTGAGGGGAGAGACAGTTGACGAGTGGTTTGAAATGGTCGAGAAGTGAGGGCGAATCGAGAACTGGCTGTTTAAAGTTATTCGCCCGCTGCACGTGCGTCAACGCATCTGCAAGAATTAATTAAATTATTTTAATTGATTATTTAAATTGTATGATTTTTTTTCAAAATACGCACCGCAGCTCGAGAACTAACGAAGGAACAAGTTTCATCCGGACAAATGTCTTGCGTGAAACACATTTTTTTCATTTCCTGTTGCGATCTATTCAACAAAGTTCATTGAATTTCCGGCCGAAATTGGATATACATTCCCTGCGATAGTTATTGCCGATTTGGAGAGGAATTGAATAGAGTGTGTGCTGGTGAAATTGTTTTGAATATATTTTTTATTAGCTTCTCTGGTGAAATTAGGAAACAATGTTCGACATTTACTACAAATAACAATGGAAGGCTATTCTTTTTCGACTTCTCTTTTTATTTGTATATTATTATTTTAATTGTAATTAGATCAATGAACGATGATATTCACTCTATGCGCACATAAGTTTCGCTTGAAACTCACTTAAAATACACCGAGTTTGCTGAACTTTGTGCAAAATTTCGCGAGTTTCTCTGATCGCGAGTTTTTGCCTTTTCCGATTGTGAGGGAGGAGAGAGAGAGAGAGAGAGAGAGAGAGAGAGAGACAGAGAGAGAGAGAGAGAGAGAGAGAGAGAGAGAGAGAGAGAAAGACGCAATCAGTCACCGAAAAGCGATAGAAATCATCGCTGACTCATCATTCTGACTAATTGATGAATCGACGCTTTTCGCGTGTGCTGTTGAATTTTTCCGCGCGATCGGAAATTGTGCAAAAATGTCGCGGCAAATTCGAAAAATGCCTTTGCGAACTTTGCACTTAGAAATGCAAGGTCGACTATGGAAAAATATCGTCGTTTAGAGTAAGTAAATTAAAGAAAGGACGAATTTATGGCTCGAAAAATGGATGGCACTTTGGTGCGTCCCTCAATTGAAAGTTCTCGTGCTAATTCTTTTCGCGTGTTCTACGCGAGTTTCAAGTAATCTCCCTGCTCTACCAACAAATCATCACTCAAACAGAGAAGAAACATTGATCGATTGATTGACAGGCGACCAGAGCCGCTATCTATCCCTATCTCCCGGCTCTCTCCCCGTATTCCCCGGTTCTAGGAAGAGAGGGCGAGCTTGTTCTATTTGCTCAAGCTTTGGCACAAAAAATCGATCGATAAGTTAGCACGTAGATCGCTCCTACACCGTCAAACCGCATTGGCAGCGCCAAAACAACACTGTATGACAAACACAGTCGGTATTATGAGTATGTATAGTAAACAGTAATAAAGGCAGTTGTCGATAGACGCTCACCGAGAAATCCCTGGGCGTACTGTAACTGGTCGTTGGTTACTTTGTCAGGAAACAGGAGCGCCGTGGGCGTGGGCGTCGGCAGCTGCTGCGCCGGCTTGTACTGTGGCGCTGAAAGGTTACGGTAGTTCGGTAGGTCACGAAGATGATTACCTACCCATGATAAAGTTTGGCGGCACACGAGGTTGGGGTTGATTCAGTGAATGAGAATGGGGCGAGAAAGAGTGGGGGGAAGGAAGGGAATTGAGTGAATACTCTTTGACTGCCAAAGAATGAGTCATCTCATCTCATCTCCCTCTATTTCTCGACTCTCTCTCTCTCTCTCTCTCTCTTTGACTCCTCCCGTGAACCCCCGCTGACCCCACCCGAAATGAGGAGGGCGGTATATAAGGTGGAGCCATCAGCCCACTCAGACTACCGTAATGAGTCCCAACCGTATTCTACTCGCAGGAAATGGGTCTTCGACTCCACAGTCTACAGTGCGACGACTTTAACAGTCTAACAGATTCGCTTAGGGGCACCTTTAAATGTTTCAAGCTATCGCTCGGTAGTTCAGATTGCTGGATTCGCAGGTATATTTTCCAGTGAGTTCTATGTTTCAGTACTCACCCTTAAAGGTATTGAGCAGTTCCGCCGCCGTTTTTCCTTCATTCGACAGTTGATTCAGCAGAGAGATGAAAGAGGGCGACTCGAGCACCAACTTGAACTCATCAGCCTTCGTATCCACAGGAATCGGGCCAGGAGTGGGCACCTGCAAGAGAGTACGGTAGTTCGGCAGGTCACGACCATGATTCATCGCCGTTCCTGCACAAAATCCTGCAATACCTGCGTCGATCCGCCGCCGAAGTCCAGTTTCATCGAGTTTCGCATGGAACTCGGGTCGAAATCGTCCATGGCTGTCGATTCCAGAGCCGGCAATTAGATGGCGCGGTTCTGGAACCGGGTTTGAGTAATGGTGGGTACCGGGTCGCCGTGACTAATGGCCGGTCGTGGTGGCGCGGCGATGGCGCGGGCGTGGCGCGGCGCCAACCCCCAATCAGACGATGAGTTAGAGGGGGGAAGAGCAAGGGGAGCGAGCAAGAGGAGAGGGGAAGTGTGACTCACCCCCTCTTCTCCTCCCCAACCAATGTCTTTCACTTTCTCTCTCTCTCTCCGCCTCTCTCTCTCTCTCTCTGTTGAATCATTCTTCCTCAGTGAGAGAGAGAGAGACAGCCAAATCGATTCATCCCCCCTCCCTCCCGTGCGGTGACGTCACAACTAGAGAGAGCAGAGAGACACACATAGAGCAAAGAAGAGACGGCGGAACCAGAATGTGCCCTGAGGGATGGTGTATGGTGCGCGTGCGCGTGGTGCGCCGAGTGCACCGTACAGTGGGCGCGAATTAGTAATCGTCGCCTACCACTACTGGTAATGGAGTGTGAGAGTGGGGGATAGTTTATTGACTCAGTGGTGCTCTCTCCCACTATCTATCGCAAATCGCTCACTCGCTCACTATTCTCTTCTCTTTCTCTCTCCTTTTCATTTACGCATGCGGCGGCGCTAGAAAGTTTGAGAAAACTGCGCGCGATCTGGTAGATCATGAGCACCAGAAAGGGGCTGAGGTGAGAGAGCGTGCGAAAGTGAGAGAGCCCTCTCGATTGTACACGTTCTCTAATCCCAACCGCTTTCTGGGTGATAGGACCTTTTTGGAACTGTCACTTGGGAACCCGAAAATATAAAAGTTTCTAAATGTTCTGGAATGTGCCCCTAACAACTCCAGGAAAAAAATGTTGAGGGTTCCTAAAAGGTATAGTTCCAAAACGTACCATCCCCCACGCCTTTCTGGTCAGCCGATGGGACTATATGGCGTTGCGTCATCACTATGCAACAATCTGTGCTCGCTAGCTGAGTAAGGAACGGCGAATGACTAAGCCAGACGTGTACCGTAAGCAAAACACGAGTAAGGGGAGAGAGAGAGAGAGACGGAGTAAAGATGATTGCAAAGTGATAATCAGGGAACGAAAGAGGGGGGGGATAAGGAGGAAGATGCATACGAAAATGAGATGAGAGAGAGAGAGAGCGCGCGTGGGGAGAGAGAGAGAGGCTTCATTAACCTTCTCTCTCTCTCTCTTTCACATGTAATCTCTCATCATCGTTATCTCTCTCTCTCGGCCAGCTCTGTTTCAACCCACAAGCTCTTATCTCTCTTATCAGGACCGTGACGGCATCTCAAAAGTGTTACCCGCAAGATGGGAAGGGAGGAGATGGGGTCAGACACGGAGGAAACGATAAAGGACTCAGCAAAACGAGAGAGAGAGAGAGAGAGAGAGAGAGAGAGAGAGAGATTTAGGAAACAGAGAATCATTGAATTGTTTAGAATGACTACTAGTGTTGTTTCATCGAATAATTCGCAGAAAACAATGGTTATTCGCGAATAGGATTGATTATTCGATCTAACAGCACTAAGGACTACACAGCGAACAGAGGAAGGGGTCAGGCATGATTCAATTCAATTCCATTATTACTAAAGACTATTATTTCAAAACGTGTGTGTGTGTGTGTGTGTGTGTGTGTGTGTGTGTGTGTGTGTGTGTGTGTGTGTGTGTGTGTGTGTGTGTGTGTGTGTGTGTGTGTGTGTGTGTGTGTGTGTGTGTGTGTGTGTGTGTGTGTGTGTGTGTGTGTGTGTGTGTGTGTGTGTGTGTGTGTCTGTCTGTGTGTCCGGCGGTCACGTTTTTCGTATTTTCCTTATACTTATATTTTTTTATATTTCCCTTCAAAATCGCTTCCCAAATCCTTTTGCATATGATTCCCGACCAGAATACCTTTCAAATTTTACAAAATTTAATTAACGAAATCCATAGCCAAGTGGGTTACGAGCCAAACTTTGAAACCGAGACCGAGACCCCCAGGTTCGATCCCCGCCGCGGGCAAACCTTTTGCCGCATTTTTCGCAAGTGCCAGAAACTGTTCTAACACGGTTTTGAGTACCGTGAAACACGTTTTCACCTGTTTTGCCGAGTTTTAACATGAAAAATCGAAATTTTCGAACTTTCTCCAAACGCACCGGCGAGTGTCGGCGATCACAGGAAAAGTGTTTTGCGATGTCAGAAACGTGTCAGAACGTGTTCTAACACGTTTTAACGTGGAAAATCGAAATTTTCGAAAAGTTCCAAAATGATTCACAGAGCGTAGGGGATCACAGGAAAAGTGTTTTGCGATGTCAGAAACGTGTCAGAACGTGTTCTAACACGTTTTAACGTGGAAAATCGAAATTTTCGAAAAGTTCCAAAATGATTCAGAGAGCGTAGAGGATTACAGGAAAAGCGTTTTGTGATGTCGGGAAAGTGTTCGAAAACGTTCTGAACGCACTGTATCTTGCGTTTCCGTTGTGAAAGGCTCGTGAGGCTGAGAGCGATCGAAAAAAGTTGCCACGGAGCCACGAAGTGGCGTAGTGGCAACTTTTTTCGATCGCTCTCAGCCTCACGAGCCTTTTGCAACGGAATAAGCCAGTACTCTTTGTAGCGATTAACACTCCCCAACATAAGTTGAGCTTCAATGTAATCTGGAGCCGGCTATCGAGCTCCCCCTGGACCGAACTTGGAGCCGGCTGTAAAGCTTCCCCTGAACCGAATTTGGAGCCGGCTACAGAGCTCCCCCTGGACCGAGCTGTGCCCTGCAACTGAACGCCCCCCTGAACCATACTTTGAAAACGTAGTGCGCACCCTACCATAACGTAGTTTAACCTCAACACACCCTGCTAGTTTATCACATCAAGCGGTAACGCTATCTGGTGAGGATGTGGTTTCAGGGGACACGACCATTCTTCTCAGTATAGACGGATCATTTCGGCTAGAGGAAGGGGTCAGAAATGATGGAAACAATAAAAGAAGGGGGAGGCAACAGAGGATAGAGTCGATGAGACCTTAATCCTGTTGATATTGTGCGTAAATTTACCGTTTCTTTAAGAGCGAAACAGTTATGTAGAAACGGCGCGACACTCTAACACTCCCTATCAATATTTCAAAAAATATTGAAATGGATTGAAAATGGGCTTAGAAAACTTTGCAGATTTTTTGAATGGCGCAATGTCTTCCGAAATCCTAGGAACCGAAATAATGAAAAAAAAGAAAAGAAATACCCCGAATGCTCAACGTTTTTTTATAAATAAGTGGATGCATGCCATTTCGTAACCGGGCAACTGTGTAAGCAATCATAGACATTCCATACCCACAGACCAGGGGCGAGAGAGTGTCCAAAAGTGAGAGAGTCCCTCTCGATTTCACACACTCTCTCACTCCAAATCCCTTTTTGTAAGGTTGGCCGGCCTGTGGAATGATGCGAAAAGTAGTGAATTCCAGGTCAGACTTGTGACGTAAATGTTGGTTACTTGTTTCTAATGAAGCAATTAGGGACAAAACAGCAATTCGAGGAAGCGCAAAGTCCAAATTATCAGAAGAACATTTCTCCGAGGCTTCTTTTTTTGAAAACTCTTCTCCAACCTCCTCGTTCCACGCGCTCTCTCACACCGAAGCACTAATTATAAACGAGAGCGTGTGTGTGGAACGGTTCGAGAATCGTTTTACAAGAAAGGAAATGTTGGAGAACCGTTCTCCTCGCAAATTTTTTATCAGTGTATAGTTAGTTCGAAGTGTACTGCAAATGAACTGTAGACAAAATAATACTATAGATATGACCATTTCGCTCCCTTGCGCATTATTCCACGGGTTTGCCAAGTCTATTGTGCAAAAGTGAGAGAGTCTCTCTCGATTTTACACGCTCTCTCACTTCCCCCTGTAGCAGAGAAAAGTTTGAAGCGAGAGAGTATGCAAAATCTAGATGGACTCTCTCACTTTTACACGCTCTCTCACCCTGGCCCCTCTGTGTCGGCTTGGAATCGCGCGCTTAGCGTTGATGTCTATGAAACCTTACAAGGACCCGCTTACTCAGAAATAAATACCTGTAATCCTGATATGCCCAGATCAACAATTTACAATTCTAATGCTAGAGAGCGTGCGGGAGTGAGAGAGCTCATTTTCATTCACTCTTTGCCAGAGTTATGAACTTTCCGCCTGGGAACATGCAGCTTCAGACTCCTTTTATATTTGTGAGTTGACTTTGGCAAGGGATCGAATATTCTCGGAAGCGCTTCAGAAAGGAAGTAGTAGTGAATTGAAGATATGATTTCTCACGTAAATATTGTTTACTGTAGCGAAATCATCGGAATCATACCGGATGTACTTTGAAGCGGAATAAAATACATCGGAAATACTAATAATCATCAGAATGCAGTAAAGAAGGAAGTAGCCAGGCTGGTTCTGGTCGATGGAATTGCAAAAATTATCAGAAGACAACGTCTCTAACTTTCGTTACTCTATTAGATGCTTAACTACTGTTACTAGGAGATTCCTATCTCCAGATATCAGGTGATCTGAACAGAGCAAGGTGTTGTGAAGAAACTCAAAAAAGAACTCTTGAGAATGCAAATGGGCACATGATTCCAAACCTACAGACCAGGGTTAGGGCGAGAGAGTGTGCAAAGGTGAGAGATTCTCTCTCGATTTCGCACACTCTCTCACTCCAAAGGCCTTTCTGTAAGGTTGACCGGCCTGTGGAATGATGTGTGGGGATATCATATTTCCATGCAAATCCCTCGCTAATTTGAGTTGCAAGCTCATAGAGTTTAATATTCTGTGTGACTAGACAGCATTCGAAACAGAGTCAGCGAGAACGAGTTAGAGAAAAGGAGAGGTGTCGAGAGAGCATGCGAAACAAGAGAGTCAGACAACTAGAGATGCTCTTGGCACGGTGCCAAGAACAATACTGTGTACTTTGGCAAAGAAGCGAATATTCTCGGAAGAGCTTCGGAAAGGAAGGAGTAGTAGTGAATTGAAGATACGATTTCTCACGTAGATATTGTTTGCTTCAGACTCATCGGCATCATCAAACCGGATGTACTTTAGACGGAATAAAACAAATCGGAGGAAATGATAATAGTCATAGGAGTGCAGTGATAAGGACACACATAATTCCACCGGCCCGTCAACCTTACGGAAAGGGCTTTGGAGTGAGATAGTGTGTAAAATCGAGAGGGACCTTCTCCTTTTTGCAAACTCTCTCGCCCTAACCCTTGCCTGTCGGTTTGGAATCATGTGGTCATTGCTGGCGACCGAGGTTGACACAGGAAAATAAGTCTACGAGTCGAGAGTCTAATCTACCGAGTAACGACTTTAAATTCAAAAAAAAACTCATCAGCATCATCAGACCGGATGTACTTTGAATAGGGATAAAGTAAAGCGGAAATATATGTTATCGGAGTGCGGAATGCGAGTCCGTGGTCTCTTCATTTCGCACACTTTCTTTACAGGTTGGTGGATGAGAAAGCGCGAGAAATGATTTTTAAAAAAATGATTTAGACCACATATTATGCACTTTACAGTGAACGGTATTTAATAGGCCAGATTTCCAGCGGCATCATCATTTCACAGGCAAGGCGAGCCTCCAGAAAGGGGTTAGAAATAAGAGAGCTGATGTAAAGTGGAAAGGGGCTTTCTCATTTTCACACACTCTCTCGTTGCTGACCCTTTTCTGGGTAGTTTGGAATCACGTGTTAAAGAAGCGCTAGAACACAGCTTTGCTATGACAACTGGGATAGAAGGCGTCGTTATCTTTGATAATCATGAGATGAGAAGATACGGAAATAGCCACTATCTCTCTCTCTCTCTCTCTCTCTCTCTCTCTCTCTCTCGTTTCTCTGATTTCCCCAGACGATTCAGTGTCGTCAGTGAGAGGCATATTGACTGTGTGTCGGGCCTTGACTGTTTGTACTGATACCATCCACGCCTATCAGTAGTACTCGAAAAATAAACACAATGCGCGGACTTTCTTAGATGCCAACGTCTAGAGAACTCCGCTTAGACTATATAATATCGACGAGAATTTAAGAAAGAATCGAATAAAATATCTTGGAAATCTTGGAAATAATAGAGTTTGAGTGTCTAGATAACTGGCCCCTTCTACGAGAGTTCACGCTCTGCGCAGGCATGCATTATTCAATGGATTTAGTTTCCCTTTCTTTGTCGATTTGTATTATTGTATGTCTCTGCCGTAGATAAAAATAAGCATTTCTCACTCCCATTTGTATTTTTCTCATTCCTTCCTGGTAAGTGTGTGAACATTATGACAGAATGTCAAGGAAAGGGGAAATGCCATTCGCCGGAATTCTCACCGATAATGCATCCCTAGAGTAATGGTCAGACTCTCCTCATTCTACATGCTCTCTCATCGATCAGGCACCGCAAGAGAGCATGCAGAATTGAGAGGGTCAGACAATTACTCCATCCCTAGCGTTATTCCGGAATTCCCTCTCTTCTACAAAAATGCGAGCTCAGTAAATTCATAACTCTTTATCTCACAGGGTTTTGGAATGATCGGGGGAAGGGACAAGCATTGTTATTTATTATGACCGGAATGAGAAATAAGTTAGTTAGCAGTTATTGTGCATCACCGGGCGGTTGCTGAGATTCTGGCATTAAAGGGGGGGGGGTACTAAGTTGCGGTAACTACCGGGGCGGGGCGGGCCGGGGCCATGTCGGGCAGAGCCGGGGGCGGGACCGGAGTCTGGTCCTCGTCCTGGGCCGGAGCCGAAGCCGGAACCGCGTCCACTTCCTGGTTCTGGTTCTCGTCGTATTCAGCGGCCTTGACGAGCCGGTAATTAGGGTCGACGATGGGCGGAGGGAGGGAGGTCTCGGTCGAGTCTTGCTCCGCAACGAATCGAAGGCAGGTAGACTGGAAAGAAAATCATTTTTCGATTGCTGGCTCAGAGATGGATACGGTAGAAACGGTTGATTTCAGGATTTTTTTTAGAATACAGTTGATTTCAGGAGATTCTCAATTATAAGAAGAATTCATAGTGAGGGGTTACGGTAGATTACACAGTATGGACGATTACGGTAGTTTTTGTGATGTTCGACGGGTTACGGTATCTAGACGTACCGTGTAGGTCTCGGGGTGCGATCGAAGATGGGCGCAGTGCGGCGAGTTGGGCAGTTTGAGAGAGTGAGCCTGGACTCGAATTATCGATTAGGAAAAGTCAGTTGTCGATTGGATTGAGGGTGCTGCGGGGTACGGTACCTGTGCGCCGTCCTTCTTCGCCTGGTGCTCGATGATCTTCTCGATGCTCTCAGACGAGCAGATCTCGTCCGTGTCCGAGTAGATGAAGAGGGCGTTCCTGTAAGAGATCAAAGATCAGATTGGGAGGTTATATAGAGAACAAAGATTAAAGAAATCAAAGAGAAAGAGGTTAGTGCGCAAAAGTGAGAAAGTTCCTGCCGTTTTTACACGCTATCTATTTCTAAACCCACACGTAGGATTGACCGGACTGTGGAATAATGTGACAGTTACTTAAAGAAGTAGGCTTGGTACTAAACCAAGAGATCAAAAATCAAAACAATCTCTCACTTGGGAATCTGCATTTCCTGCAGGTGCCAGTAGGAGAAGTTGCGCTCCCACACGCGAGATTCCACGTGAGAACGGAGCTGCACATTTTAATTATTTAATTAATTTACTAATTAAAATATCAATTAACAAAATAGCCTTTTTTCATTTCCGCAATTATAAATTTAGTTACAATATTTATGACGTAGACACAGGTCTGAGATCACCCATTCCAGACATCAGGATTGTTGGGCAAATGAAGTGCCCGTGAAACACTCATTCCGCAGGCTGGTCAACCGTATAGAAAGGTGTTTGGAGCGGGAGAGCGTGTCAATTCCAGAGGTTCTCTCTCATTTTTACACACTCTCTCGCCCTGATCCCTACTCCGGTTCAGAAATCCTACTAGGATTCTACTGTAGAATCCTACTAGGAAAATGAGTAGGATTCCACTAGGATTCTACTAGGAAACCACTAGGAAAATGCACAAAGACGCAAACACACACACACACTCCTTGTTGTTGACAAACGAGGAGCGTAAATAAGAAATGTGTATGTTTGCGTCTTTGTGCATTTTCCTAGTGGTTTCCTAGTAGGATCCTAGTGGAATCCTACTCATTTTCCTAGTAGGATTCTACAGTAGAATCCTACTAGGAAAAGGACTAGGATTCCACTAGGATTTTTGAACCAGAGTAGGTACCTGGAATCATGTGAACCATCGTGAAACTCACCCAAATCATCGCGTGATGCGAGGCGAAATAGAGGAGGAGCACGCCGCGATACGTCTCTCTCAAGAAATAAAGTTGTAATTATAAAATAAATTTGTATTTATCAATTTCATAAATTAAGCCCTCATACTCTAAACAAGGCGAAGTCGATACGTCTCCTTCAAGAGGAACAAACAATTATGTTTTAACGTATTTTTCAATTCAAAATCATCGTCCATGGTACTCCGAACCCTCATACAACCTACACGAAACGAAAATTCGCCGACTTTCTGTGCCCCAACTTTTGTGAGATCTGAATTCTCAACTCGTTACCAAATTGGCATGGCTGCTCGTAAACAAGAAACCCATTTTTCGATTAATATTTATTTAAGTTCAAAAATATTTAAATATTAATTTATATCTATAACTAATTGATACCTGACAGCGGCGTGGAATTCGGGAGCGGGCAGCGAGGCCATGGAGAGCGCACGAGCTGATTGATCAGGACGGACGAAGGCTGGAGCACTGAAGGAGAAAGAGATCAAAGATCAAAGATCAAATAAGAGATCAAAGATCACGATGAAGATCAAACTAGAGATCAGCGACCACAGTTATGCAAAGGAAAGAGTAATGATCAGACTCCCCTCAATCTGCCCGATCTCGATCAGACAGCGCGAAAGAGCATGCATAATTGAGAGGGTCAGACCAGTACTCAAAGAAAATCAGCGAAAAAAACGAAGGCAACGTCATGATAGTAGATCGGGAATTAGATGAGATGGCTACGGTACATTTCAGGATACACAATTTACGATGAATTGGAAGAAACAAAAATTGGACACGATCAGAGAGACATCAGGAATTAAAGAGATCAAAGATCAAATCTCGCACCTGTCAAAGATGATTCCCTTGCTGACGGAGATTATGTCGTCTCTCTTCATTTTGTGCAGCAGTCCCCAGAGGGCAGTCCAGAGGGAGCAACCATTCATGGAGAAGACGTGCCTGAGAGAGAGAGGAGATGAAAAATCAGAGATTGGAAATCAAAGATCATAGGAACATCAAAATCATTTCTTTCATTTCTGGTAGACATGGGAGACTTAAAATTGGCGTCAACATGTTTGTTCGTCGCGTTAAATGTCTGCTGAACTATCTACGTTTTCGAATATTTTTACGGCGACTTTTTGAGACCAGCGAGAGAGCGGTTTCATGGGGGAGAGATAGAGGTGTGGTTGACTCATCACAATGATTCATTGCGCATATTTAATATGAACTATTCCAGCCATCTCTTGAACTAACTCACACCAGATGTTGTATTATTGTCATTCACGAATTTCCCTAGTAAATGCAAATTAAGACAGACAACTAGAGAATGCGAAAATAGCAAGAGGAATGTTGGCATTTTGCCAAACAATTCTTTCTGTCCGAAATATATCAACAACTCACCACACGACCTGATTCGGTTTGAGTGTCCCATCAGCGAACACCCGTTCGTAGAGCATCTTGGCGTACAGCTTGTAGGAGAAGTAGCCGCGCACTTGCACGATCGGCATCGTGTACCGGATTGTGGTGTACCTGGAGTACGGTAGGGTTACGGAAGGGCAAGGTACGGTAACTTATTGTCCTTGGACACTGTAAGATACGGTAGCTTATGGTAGACTTTTTGGACGCTGTAGGATACGGTAGTCTATGGTAGGATGTGCTTGTACACTGTAGGGTACAACAGGATACGGTAGGATACCGTAAATTTCTAGGTTCTTGTTACGATGCCAAGTGAGACGGATGTTGTATTTTCCATCATTTCAATCCGTTCTACCCGCCAAATAGCACGTGGACGTGAAGTGAAAACAACTTGAACAGTGCTGACTGCACAATCTAACATTGTTGAGAGGACAGGAATACGCGAAGTTTACAAGTTCTTTGCCCCCTTGTTCCCTCTCGAAAGTATGCATTGTTGGGAAGTTGTCTTAGATCTATGGCCTGCAGTAAAACGTTGTCCCAATGTCTCAAGCAGTTCGGCCAATTTATGGTAACCTTTAGGAGATCTTGCACCAACTCTAAGCCTACTATGAAATTCGCGTAAGAGTGCCCTCAGTCTGGTCACTCCCTTCACTGATTTTATAGAGATCGCAGAAAAAATAACAATGATTGACCGAATAGTTTCCCCCCAAACCATGTGTCATAGACCACTCGTTCGGTCTGAGCGTGAACTTTCATTATTTCTTTGGCTGATCAAGATCATATTTTCTATCCTACTCTACTCTGGAGTTATTCTTTTCAATTAGAAGAAAACATGAGTTACCAAAGGTGAGAAGTACACTTGCTGGGTATGATAACTGTGATTTTTGTCAGAACAACAATCGCTGACCGAATTCTGCCCTATTAGATCTCCGATGCACTATGTGGCCGAACTGTAAAATTCAAGTTCTCTAGTCACGCATGATTATTCAGCAATTGGCTGACCCGGGTTCGTACTAGATACACATCATTCCACGGCCCGGTCAATTTTACAGAACGCGCTTCGGAGTGAGAGTGAGAGCGGGTAAAATTGAGAGAGATTCTCTCGCTTTCACCCACTCTCGCGCCCTGAGCCATACCTGGTCCTTCGGAATGGTGTGACTGAATATTTTTTTTCTGTGGAAACTAGAAGACTGCACTGAATTCAGAATATTGTGCGCTCTGCGTAACACAATTGGACAAATTGTATTGATTATTATTCAAGTTTGCTCGTTACGAAATGTGGAAATTCCCAGACGATAGCATCTCTTGACTCTCTTTCGTCACATGCGTGAGTAACGTAGAAAACACCGCACTACACAGTTGTTCCTATCTCTGGCACTCTCCTCGATTCGCACACTCTCTCGCCTATTTAACTACAATAGTTTTGAATTGTTCTCTACTTTTGATCAGTTTTCATCTCATCTATCTCACACGTATTCAAAATTCAGTCGGTTCCAAATTTTCAGAACTTTTTGGGATACGTTCCACAGAATTTCGAAACCTCAGAATTGGGGTTTCTAAACACCCGTTCTAAAATATGTCATCACTTCCCTCCAATAAAAAAATTACGTGAAGCCCCAACACCTGTGCCTAATCATCCTTTCCTGCCCTCCCTTCTCAACCGGCTCAAACCAGACTACACTGAGCGCCACACACAACTACTATGCCATTCTGTGAGGAGCAGGGAAACACCCACAAGTAATCGATAATCGAAAGCTACAATACCGTACCCTGCTTGCTCGTAGAATGACGCGTATTTGGTCAGATATCGATCCTTGCAGCCGGCCCAGCCGAAGAGGATTACGGTAACGTCTTTCGCGCCCGGCTCGGAGAACTGTAATCGAATATTGATTTTTTTCTAGGAGCCCAAAAGTACCGTACCTTGACGTCTTCGGCCTGCATCTTCTTACTCTTGGTCTTGCCCTCTCCGGCCTCCTCGAGCCCCCTAGAATTGACCATGGCTTGAAGAGCGGAAGAATAGAGAAAGGTAGAGAAGTTGTCGGCCTGCTTCAGGCAGAAGGCAGGAACGGCACGAGCCAGACGCAGAGAGCCGGATAATAGGAAGGGAGGGGGCGCGGGACGACTTAGCGGACGCGGAATGGGTCGAGAGGAGCGGGGGCGGAGCCAGGGCAGGAGGTCGAGAACCTCCTCGTCTATGTACATTGTGTGCTCGAGAAAGGGCATCCGTCAAGTAGACTACGGTTCTCACCCGGAGGGGGGAAAGATACTTACTGATAGTGAGGGGATGTGGGGGGGGGCTGATAAGCCGAACTGGTAATATCAACGAGTTATCTAGAGAGAGAGAGAGAGAGAGAGAGAGAGAGAGAGAGAGAGAGCGGTTCAAAGTAATCAGAGAGTGCTGTTGCACAAGGAGATAGCGCGCGAAAGTAACACAGTAAGTGTCCTGGTTCTCCGGATGTGACAAACATGCAAATTAGCTGTTCTTATACAAAGATTATGCTAATTTTCGGTTACGGAAAAGTTACCGCACACCCCCGGATTCTTGAGTGATATTATATTTTGCGTCTGCACTCTCCCTGATTAGTATCAGTTATTACAGTACTCTCTCACGATCGGTTGGGAAAATCAAAAGACATGGGAAACGGGTAAAAACGCGGGCAAAAGTGCGCAAAAGACGGATAGAAATCGCGATTTCGGGGCGCGATAGAGGCAAAGTTCGATGGTAGGACCAGGGGAGAAATGAGGGCACAGGGAGGGACAGGATCAGGGGGACAGAGGGTGAGGCACAATCGATTCAGCTTCTCTCTCCCTGCCCTAACTCTGACTCACAGAGGAGGCAGAGAATGGAAATGGTATTTGTGCGGGAGGAGAGATTATGAAAGTTCGTTCTAGAACTGGGGCAGAAACGGATAAAACCACGTCATTCCACAGGCCAGTCGTCCCTACGGAAAGGGGTTTGGGGTGAGAGAGCGTGTAAAAATTAGAGGCACTCTCACCTTTGCACACTCTCACGTCCTGGCCCTTTTCTGTAGGTTCAAAATTGTGTGAAACGCGGTTGAATGACGGGGAGAAATGCGAAAACCCACCGACCCTGATGAAGGAAAGAAGGTGAAATGAGAGGAGAAGGGTCAGGAATTGTTCACACATGTATTCAGAGGCGAGAGAATGCGCGAACAGATCTCTCTCTCCCTCTCTCTCTCGGGAAAGGAGAGAAAATGGAGAGAAGAGATGAAGGAAATAGAAAGAAGAAGGGCGAGAGGAGGGTAAGAGCATCGATTCTGGGGGGAAGAGGAGACCCCTCGTTCCCATGGACGACGTGTCTCACACAGTTTCACCAAGTTTCACAACTTGAGAGCGAGAGAGTGTGGGAAAGTGAGAGAGTCTAGATAAACTAGGCAGTGGTTTAGTGGACTTTGGAATGTTGTTCCCTCACTTTCAGATGATTCAAGTCCTTTCCCCCTTGTTTACCCTCCCGATCGCTTTGCTCTCCTTTCCCTCGCTTCGGAGAGACGGAAAACACACAAAGAAGTTACAGAAGCGCAGAAAAATGAAACTGCGTGCGTGGTGTAAGAAGAGCGTGCACCGAGAGCGGGAAAGTGCGCGGCGTGTGTGCACTGTGATTAGGCCACGCCCCCTTGTCATCCCCGAGTTCGCGAGTTTCATTTGCATTTTTCACTGTTTTCCAGTGTTTTTCGAGCGAAATGGATGCTTTTACGGTGTTCATCACCCCCGATATCACTAGGACGCGTCGAAATTTGCGTGTTTTAGTTATTTTTCGCGTCGATTTAGGCGATTTTGTCGTATCATCTTCCTTTTTTCAACTCAGTTTGTTGCAGAGGGATGAAGAAGGGCGGTGTGATCGTCCCGTTGCTGGCCGACTCCGACAACTGCACTGAGGGATACCAGTGGATCAAAGATGTGAGGGTCTTCCTGTATATTTTCCGTTCCGATTAGGGGATAATCCTGTCTTGACGATGTCTTCGCTCATGTATCGGTTACTTAGCAATTCAATGCTTTCTTTTGACAATGCGATGCTATGAATGAGTGGCTATCGATGTGAGGTTGAGGAAACTTAGAAATAAGCTTGAATGAATAATTTATCGCAGGTTTTCAACGATTGCGTCGACACTGAACTCAAGCTGCTTGGCTTCATCGTTGGACTCATATCACTGGTTCGTAGGCTTTTTTTAACGTAACCCTTCTTGCATTTCTCAGTGCTCATAGGGTATAGCTACTTTAGGCTAAAAGACAGAAATCAGCTAGACAATCTAGACAACTACTTTCTAGCTGGTTTTTTTGTCTTCTAGCAGTTGTTGAATCGATTAGTCAAGATGTTATAGGTTACCGGATGATTCATAATTGAGTGATGTATGTCATTGAGCGTATCACCTTTATCTTTCCTAGATGGCTCATCTTCTTTTGTACATTAGAGAAAGTCATTTTTTTTGGTTATTATGACTAGATTATGCAAAAATGTGTTGGTAAAAGGCGAAAATATCACGTGCTGCCACGAACTCGATATCCACAGTAAATTAATCAATATCGATTTACAGGCGCTCTGGCTGGTGCCGCTCATACCCCAGTTGCACCAGAATTACAAGCAGAAGAAGTGCGAGGGAATCTCACTCATCTTTTTGTTCTTCTGGTATGTTACACGGTATTTTACCAGTATTAAAAGCGTGATGGACAGAGAAAACTTGATTCGTCGTACACTCGGGCTCACCGTGAATGGAATTCTCTAACTAGTAAACAAGTAGGTAGCGGTCCCGATGAAATTGGTTAACACAGGTGGATGTACACTAGGGTGGCGAAATCAGTACAGTATCGATACACAGTGCGTTTTCAGTACGTGCACTGAGTGTATCGGTGTATCGATACACTAAAAAAAGAGACTGGTGTACTGAAATGCACTGTGCACTGTAGTACATGCACGCCGTAGGTAAACAAGTAGGTAGCGGTCCCGATGAAATTGGTTAACACAGGTGGATGTACACTAGGGTGGCGAAATCAGTACAGTATCGATACACAGTGCGTTTTCAGTACGTGCACTGAGTGTATCGGTGTATCGATACACTAAAAAAAGAGACTGGTGTACTGAAATGCACTGTGCACTGTAGTACATGCACGCCGTGTACTTGGCAGTACACTGTGTACTGCTAGTAGACGACGCGCTGTGGGAGAGCGTGTACTGCAGTGCACAGTGCATTTCAGTACATCACTCTCACTTTTCCGAGTGTATCGATACATTTGCTATCTTCAAACTCAAGTACTACAATGCACATGAGACTCAAATGTACTGCAGTACTGCACTGCTATGTGCCACCCTAATGTACACTCCTCGGGGTATCTGAGAACCATTTTGAAAAGTTGCCATAATTGTCTCATGAGTATCGAAAATGTGCACACGCCTTCCCTCTGATAGTCTTTGCGTTTACTAAAATAGTTTTAATGTGCTACACATATAACGATTACGATGGTAAATATCAAAGAAAATTTTCAGGTTGGTGGGCGACATGTGCAATCTGGTCGGCGCAGTGCTCACTCATCAGCAGCCAATCCAGCAGATCATCGGCGTGTACTACATCATCCAGGTGCGTGCAGTTGCATGAGACGACGTTTCCCAATCGTCGCCGCCTATTGCAGGACTTGACGCTGTGGGCGCAGTACGGCTACTACACCAAGATCTACCCCACTAGAGCAGTCAGATGTCAGTTATTTTTTAAAATTTCAACTGATTTTCAAATATGAGTCGAGCATCTCTGGGCTATGTTGGCTAGATATTCAATACTATAAAATACCGTGGCAACGGTCCACATTTCTAGCAAAATTATGGGAAAGTTGCATAAAATTTGGAGATCCGCTTTTGGAAAACAAACCCTACATATTACACATATTACATTTATAAAATGATACGATCAAACAAAATGTCGAACTGGGACTTCCTGTGTTTACCGAGACTAGAGAGCACGCAAAAGCGAGAGAGTCGTCATTGTTCCAGTATGGTAAACAACGGAAGTTCGTGATTCGGCGTTTTGGTATGATCGTATCATTTTATAAATGTAATACAGTATCGGCGGCCCTCAATTCAAAAGTCTTTGACTACCCTAGCCCATCACTGTCTGTGGGACGATTCCACAAATGCAATCGTGTTTCCGAGAATTGTTTCCCTTTTGGCGACACGATTAGAGTCGAATGCACCTCTTCTTATCGTTGTTATCAGCAGAGCGCAAATCGAGAAGACGCGAAATCGCGCCAAATTTTGAGGGAAGAGCGAAATGATAAGCGACGAATCGGATAATTGACGGAAATTTTTTTCACTGGGACAGATGAGCATGACAATTGGGCATAATGAAATGAATCATAAGAAGTACCGTCAAGTTAGTAAAAGTGAGGAAACATTACATCTTCTTGTGTCAACATCATGTTTCCCTTAGAGGTGATTTGAGGTTTCATGACGCTAGGAAAGGTAAATGTGGTTCGACGTCAAGCAATGAAACAAGGTGATTGATAATAAGCGTCCAATAATCGTCACATGCAGTATGAACATGAAACATAAATACTAATGTGCCCAATTAATTGCCGGTTTCCATTGCAGCCTCCACAATCGTCGTTCCGTGTCTTCTAATGGTCGTCTCTCTGGGCGCCTTCTCGATGAGCGACTCGCTCGGCGGCGGCGGTGCAGCAGCTGCAGCCATTGCAGCACCCGGACGACGACTGATGGGTGTGGAGAGGTACGGTAGATGGGAGGAGAGATTACGGTGGAAATGTATTATGGATTAGTGAGTTTCATAGATTAGTAAATATATGAAAGTGGTAGAGACCTCATCTGAGCAACTCGTAGCCAGTTTGTTCAAGTCGAAAGATATTGGCATATAATTTGGACAGTTCCTATATTTGAAAGAAAAATCGATATGCAATTAAATGAATGCTCTCTCCTTCCAGTGTCTTCTCCGCTCCTTCCCTCTCACTGGGCGAATCACTTGAGATGTGGCCGATATTCGAATCGAAAACTGATGCGGTGAGTGCAAAATATCATACTAACGTAGAATGAGTAAAATTGTACGGTTCATGCAACAATTCTAGTATATTGGCGCAGTGCTGTTATGCTTAGAGTTCTGGGATAAGAAGAGATTTGGATACAAACTGGACGTCGTTTGATTTTTTTCAATTCCAGTTTACTTTATGGAAGCTATACCGTAATCCCAATCCCGCATTTCCAGTTGGGATACGTGATCGGATCGATTGCCGCCATCTGCTACTTCTCCGGCCGCATCCCGCAGCTCATCAAGAACTATCGGTGAGCATTGCCGGCTCTTGTTAGGGCTAATTACTAATTAGCAATAAGGAATGCACAATTTGAGTAATGTGGTGTTAATTTTCGGAAAAAAGGGAATGGAAAAAGGCTGAGATTTGAATTCCCGCAATTTCTTATCTCAGTTCTCCGTGGAGCAATCGACTCAAAATTTTGTTTATAGGTGTAAAAGGGTCGAAAAATGTTATATTCGAAGTTTTGAGTCGATTGCTCCACGGAGAACCGAGATATGAAATTGCGGGAATTCAAATCTTGGCCTTTTTCCGTGTCCTTTTTCCGAAAACTAACACGACATAAATAGCGAATCAATGGTTATAATCTAGTTAGCAGATGGTTGTTGAGACGAGATAAATCCTGCCACAAATGATGCATTATTTATTATTATTAAAAAAATTGATGAATACATTTTATCTGCGGGTTTCCCGTAATCATTCGAGTCACACGCCAAATGGATTTCTCGTCGGCACTTCTTGTCAAAAAACGCCGTTTACCTATGTTGTCTATAATTCGAGGCTTTACATATATCGATTGATCAATTTCTATCTATTCAATGATAGAGTTTTGTATCGTTAATAATAGCTCAATCTCATTTCAGTCGTCAGTCATGCGAGGGTCTCTCCATCCTTATGTTCTACATTATCGTCACGGCCAATCTCACGTACGGAATATCGGTGAGATCAATACGAAACAATTTTTTTGCAAAAAAAAATTACCAGTCGGATTCTCGTTGCAATGCAAAGACAACAACGTTAGCTAACAAGCTTCGACAATTCCACTCCAATTTGCTAGTTCAAATTAAGATCGACAGTAAAAATAAATGGACAATTGTCCATTGCAGGTCCTACTCGGGTCGACCGGTTGGCTGTACATTGTGAGACATCTGCCGTGGCTCGCTGGTTAGACGCTCTCTCATGCTATTATCCATGGTTTACCTAGCAAAATTGTTGGAAATGTGCTACTTGGTGATTTTTTCCCCGTAGATATGTGTTGAACGCCTCGTATCTTACGGTTGTGTTTTACGCCTCGTATCTTACGGTTGTGTTTTAGTGATTCCCAAGAGCGTGATGACATGAATTAGTAGTCTAGAAACTATACAAAAACAACAATATCGGCCATATCCATAATGTATTCTCCCATTTTCTCATTTATTTATGTATTAAATAAATATAATTGCCTGTTTCAGGTTCGCTGGGTTGCTGCGCCTTCGACGCCGTGATGATCTCTCAGTACTACTACTACCAGAAGAAGAGCGACGGAGTGGAGCACGAGAGGCTGCTCGACGCCGAACAAGGAGAGGACGAGTAAGCAATCTGGCCCAGCCACACCGCCGACTACGGTAGCCTACTGGGCTACTCCTGTAGCCCCACCACTCATCTACCCTAACCACTAACGGGCTACGGTAGGTCACCGCCTTTACTTTTCCCATACAGACTTACGGTTACGCATGACCTCAAGTAACTAGTCGACAAGTAAACACAAACCCTCACTCACCCAACACCTGCTTACTAATCTTGTAACAAAGTCTCCAAGATCAATTAAACTATTTTGTGATAGACAAAAATTACCGTTGCTGAGAGTACGGTGTTTATCTCGATTCCTATGTGCGAACTTAGCGACAGATTTCAGTCCCGATATCCGTTCGAAATTATTATTTGATGTATAGCATTTGTCCCCTATTAGCTAGCCCAGCTGCTTTTCCTGTGAATCTATTGCTTGTATAATTTGAATGCGTTTCAGCCACCACCAAATATTGTAACTATAAGATTCGAGTTTCGATATGTTTGTCAAGTGACTGTCTGTCTTTCCATCCTGTCCCTAGGGCTAAAATATGGACGCTTGGAGTTTGTGTATTTTGTTGTATGATTGCGATAAAGTCGTGAAGTTTCAATCAATGAAAGTCGTAGAACTAATGACGTGCTGGTATTCCCCTTCCCGATTCTGTTTCTGTCATCATCCCATGCTTGCAAACACAACACGCCAACAGCACATCTACGCTTATCGATTGAGAGAAAGAGGGCAGTGCATCGTCGATTCAAAGCCAATGCTGGCTAGCTGATTTTTATACAAGATATTCGCAGTCGAGCCGCGGTATGGCGTAGTAATCGCGTCGACGCATCAACCTGCAAGCAAAATCAATAAATATCGAGTGAGGTAGACTAATTGCGGATTACGGTATCTAAGTGTACCGTACCCTGTCGTTTTCGAAAATAGATTAATTAAGAGTACAGTAGGCCAACACAAAGACCAGATTACGATAACTCAAAGTACCGTACCCCTGTCGTTTTCGGCGGACGGTGCCTGTGTTCAATCAGCATTCGTACGAGTGCCGTCCTGAAATTGATCATACGTCATCCCCCGTTCACTTCCGGTAAGCACAAATACCTGGGTTCTCGTGAGTCTCGTACGCTCCTTAGTGGCTGTCTGGGTTCTGTCCTGCAATTATTGATTTTATCGATCTGACCTTTGATCTACCCACTCACCTTGGCGGTCGTGTATCCGTCCAGCTGGGTGGGGTCGTTGGGCGTGCGGGTTCCGTCCTGGGTCCGGGTCGCACGGGTTCGATCCTTGGCCGTCTGCGCACCGAGCGTCGTCTGGTCCTGCGTGCCCGCAGCAGTCTGCTCCTGAAGAAAACATAGTATACAGTACGATCGATACCGTAATATTGAGATATCGATCGATAGTCCAGCTACAGTACCTGAGTGCCCGATGCTGCCCTCGTCCTCGTTCCTCCCTGGGTGGTCGGCTCATGAGTCTGCGTCGGGTCTCCGGCCGTGCGAGTTCCATCTTGCGTGCGCGTGGCCTGGAAATAGGATTGCGTCATCACTAAGAAATGTAGAAGCGAATTGCGTCATCACTAGGTAACCCGCTCACCTTGGTCTTGGATACGCCAGTACGTCCTTCGGTCTGCACCTGAGTGCCATCATGGGCAGCTGTCGTTCCATCCTGCAAATCAATCGATATTACAGTACCCCAATAAACTGATGATACAGTATGCCATAATCTGTTTCGGACCTGCGTCGTTCTTCCCTTGGTTCTCGAGACGCCCGTTCTTGCATCGGTCTGTTGTTGTGTTCCATCGTTGGCCGTCGTACCATCCTGCAAATTTAGTGAGAGCTAATTACAGTAGGTACCGTAACCCCACAAGGTAATACGGCACCATATCCCGGAATACCTGAGTGGTTCTTCCCTTGGTTCTGGAGACGCCCGTTCTTGCATCGGTCTGTACCTGGGTGCCATCGTTCGCCGTCGTACCATCCTGCCAAAGTATTGATTGATTATCAGTTGCTCATTGCCGTAGATACCGTAATCTACGATGTATTACCGTAACCAAATGTACCTGAGTGGTTCTTCCCTTGGTTCTCGAGATGCCCGTTCTTCCTTCGGTCTGTTGCTGTGTTCCATCATTAGCCGTCGTCTCACCCTGAAATCGATCGATTTATCAACATTACAGTATACCGATTGCAAAGTGATGACGCAATATGCCCACCTGGGTGGTCCTTCCCTTAGTTCTCGATACAGCCGTATTACCCTCCGTCTGGGCTTGAGTACCGTCGTTAGCCGTCGTTTCACCATATTGATTGATACCGTAGTCCCATATTTCTCACTACAAACCTGAGTGGTTCTTCCCTTGGTCCTCGACACGGCCGTATTGCCATCAGTCTGCACTTGGGTTCCATCGTTGGCCGTCGTACCATCCTGATAGCAATGAATAATTACAGTACGAATACCGTAATCAGTGCCCACAAGTCGATAGCGTATTCCTAGTCGGGTACCGTACCTGCGTCGTTCTTCCCTTGGTTCTCGAAACGGCGGTTCTGCCCTCAGTCTGCACCTGCGTTCCATCATTCGCCGTCGTTTCACCCTGCGAAATTATTGATTTCCAAATATTGGAAAAATATGGTACCGTACTCCAGTACCGTAAGCGGACATTTCATTACAAACCTGGGTGGTCCTTCCCTTCGTTCTCGAGACTGCAGTTCTTCCTTCGGTCTGCGCCTGAGTTCCGTCGTCAGCCGTTGTTCCACCCTTAAAATATTGATTGATACAGTATCTCGATACCGTAATCCATTATTTAGCCTTCACACTACAAACCTGAGTAGTTCTTGCCTTCGTTCTCGAGATAGCAGTGTTTCCTTCAGTCTGAGCCTGCGTGAAATCGTTGGCCAATGTTTCGCCCTGAAATCGATCTATTAATCACTATTACAGTATACGGATTGCGTCGTGATGACGCAATCTCACCTGGGTGGTACGTCCCTTCGTCCGAGAGACTGCAGTTCTGCCCTCTGTCGTCATCTACAATATGCTCCTTACATTTTGAGGAGGGTTCTTGGGAAGGTAGGGTACTGTAGGCTTGTTGTTATGATAACAAAATCCGACGCGTACCTGAGTCTGGTCGAATGCGGTAGTCGGGTCCTGGGTCGGGTCGCCTCCTCGGGTTCTCGTGTCCTGGGTTCTCGTAGCCTTGGTGCGACTCATCGCCGTGCGGCCCTCAGAGTTCACCTGATATTCACAAAAAGTTCAAAGATCAAAGATCACTGCCTCAACTTCTCTATCATCCCGATAAAAGAAATCATTGCAGCCCCTTACAGTGCAAATACCGTAACCCGGTTTGACACTTTACAGTACACACATCGTAACCTAGGTTGACTGGGATACAAATACCAACCCAATTTGATACAGTAACTTTTGGTGACAGTAACCTGAGTCTGATCGAATGCCGTAGTCGGGTCCTGGGTGCGATCCTTTGTCATGGTGACGTCTTGCGTGCGCGTCACACGCGTCCTCGTCACGCCCGTTCGACCGTCAGTCACCATCTGAGAGCAGTAAATCGATCGATAATTCCAAACTACAGTATCCAATTTCTCACCTGAGTAGCGTCGCCCACCGTAGTCGCTTCTTGCGTGCGAGTCGGGTCACGAGTGGGATCCTGCAACGAACAAGGGCACATTAACCACACCTTACAGTAGCCCCCAACCAACTACCGTACCTGTGTGGTTCCAGCGCGGGTTCGGGTGATGGCGGTTCGTCCCTCGGTCATCATCTGGGTCTGATCTCCAATGGTCGTCTGGTCCTGGGTAATTCCAGTCCGCGTCGGGTCCATCTGGGTCATGCCAGTCATCGTGGTTCCGCCCTGGGTGCGGCTAGTACGCGTACGACCGCCCGCCGTCATCTGCGTCTGGTCGAAGGCCGTCTGGTCCTGCAACTAATACCGTAATCTCCATACTCCCAATCAATAACTACCTGGGTGGGATCGAATGCAGTCTGGTCCTGCGTGGCTCCCGTTTGAGTGAAGTCCTGCGTGCGCGAGGCGCGAGTTCGGGTCATGCCAGTTCGACCTGCATTCAGCATTGCATCATCATTAGGCAATCTCAAATCGCCACTCACCCTCAGTGATCATTTGCGTCTGATCGCCGATCGTCGTCTGGTCCTGCGTCCGTCCCGTCCGCGTCATGTCCGCTTGAGTCGCGCCAGTCATGGTGGCGCCTTGCGTGCGGATGGTACGCGTACGACCGCCCGCCGTGATCTGCGTCTGGTCGAACATTGTGGGATCCTGAAATGTTTTGCCGGGTTAGATACCCTAACCCTAACCTCTCCCCAGCTACCGTAACTCCTCAACTCACTTGGGTCGGGTCGAATGCAGTCTGGTCCTGGGTGGTGCCAGTACGCGTCATCTGGGTGCGCGAGGCGCGAGTTTTCGTGATTCCGGTACGACCTGTGAGCATTGTATCATCACTATGCAATCGACAGCATTCTACCGTAACCCACAGTACCTTCAGTAATGGCCTGAGTCTGATCATTGAGTGTGGTCGCGTCCTGGGTCGGGTCGTAGTAGCCAGTTCGAGTCTCCTGAGTGCGCGAGGTACGAGTCTTCGGGGTGATCTGCAAATTTGATCTTTGATCTCTGATCAAAATCCAATATTACGGTACCTGAGTCGGATCGCCCATCATCGTTGGCTCCTGCGTCTCCTGGTCAGCTGTGCGGGTCGTCTGGTCCTGCATTTAGATTATTGCCTCGATTACTTAGTCATTACGCAACATGTTCAAATACGCAACCCCTTCGTCACTTCATCTCGACTTTACTGTATCTCACTATTGCCTAAGAATGAAGCAACCCCTTCTCTTCTTCACTCCCCTTCCTCCCTTCCTATCCTACAAATTGCCTATGGATAATGCAACTACAGTAACTCCCTATTGCCTAATAATTACACAACTCCTTCTCGCCTGAGTCCTCGTCGCTCTCGTCTTCGTCAGTGCCGTTCGTCCATCCGCACTCATCAACTGCGTCTCTCCCTCTCTCGTTCGACTAATCGCCGTCCGTCCAGTGAGTGTGCGCGTCTTGCCGTTCTGAGTGAAGTCCGCCGCCGTCAGGTCCCGACCCGTTCGAGCGTCCGTCTGGAAATGAGAGGATTACGGTAACCTGATCAGCTGTGCATGTATGTGGATAAATGTGCATAGAGGGTCGAAATTTCTGACCGTCATCTGCGTCAGATCGTTGGGAGTGAGGCCACGAGCGGTGCGACCTGAACGGAAAATATTGTTATACCGTAATGACACGCCTACATTACTCAGGAGATTACTGTAGTCCAGGAGATACCGTAATCTACAGTATTCAAGTGAGTTACTGTATTACCTTCAGTGATGGCCTGCGTCAGTTCCGATGGGGTCAGCTCCTTGGCAGTGAATCCATCCGTGCCTTGCGTCATGTCGTTGGCCGTGACTTCGCGAGCCGTACGACCATCCGTCTGCAGGGATCAACGATCAACAACCACCGATTTAAAAAAAACAACGTATCAGAGACATGAGAGATCACAACGATCAAAGATCAAAGATCACTCACGGGGAAATAAGTATACCACTCGATAAGTCTATCAGTCGATCAGCTGGTCGGATACAGCTTCAAAGTCTAATTGCCCAGGGGAGCGAGGAGTTCAGACCTTGAAAGTCGTCGCCCCCAGCGTAGACATATGGTTTCGTAGATTTATTTCCCAGTGAACAGTTCTCTTAACTCACCGCTTGCGTGGGATCATTGCGAGTGTCCGTGGGCATTTGCGTCTCGTCGTTGGCCGTTGGATCGCGGGCAGTCACGCCCTCAGAGATGAACGTGTTAGCCTGCAATACGGTAGGATACTGTAGTCGTCCTACCGAATACTGTACTGCTGCATCCTGTTTACGACTGTGTACTAACTACTGTATGCTGTAGAGGTACGATAGTAGGAACAGTATACTGTACTGTTATAGCAGGCAAGTTGCCGCATTAGATCCATGCGGGCACAGTACCAATGCTACAGTACCTGTGTGGGATCTCCCCTCGTTATCGTCCTCGCCGTGGCTGCGGTGTTCGTGCGGGTGCGCTGCGTGGTCGCGCCGTACGTCGTCCGTCCCTGAGCACACGATCAATAAATACCGTAGGTACTGTAGGTCGCGGAATCAATTACTGAGCTTATTCCGGTACTTGCTCTCTTGAAACCGCTACTCACCTGCGTTTTCTCAAGTGTCGTCGCTCCTGCAATTTGATTAATTAATTAAATGTATTTTTTAAGTAATTAAATTAATGAAGTAAATGCTCACCTCTCGTCTGCGTTCCCTCAGTGCCCAGTGTCTTGCCGCGACCAGTCAAGAGAGATGTAGTCTGCAATAAACACAAACTAGCGTTATTCCGGTTTCAGGATATCAAGAAATATTCGGTCTTCCCCAACTCATCAATATCATTCAATAATCGAAAAGGGTTCTCAAAAGCATTTTTGGCTGATTTCATTTATGATCGATCCCATTGATTAGATCTGGGTTTCCGGAGTAGAGTCGACGTAATATTATTATTTAATGAATGTTATACCTTATTAGTAGCCGCCTGCGTCTCTCCCTCTTCCTCATTGAGAATCGCCGTCTTTTCCATGTCCAGCAACTTCGCGTCCAGCGCCGTCTCCAGTCTCTGCAAGGTAATCAATAATATCCAACTACAGTATTCTCCGGGCTGTTTTGCATACTGTATCATTCTTTGAACTTTTTTTACTGTATCATACTGTATCATTCTTTGAACTGTAGTTAATTTACGACCTACAGAAACCAAATCGATAATGAACTACAGTTGATTATCGAGTTATCATAGAAACCAAACCACAGTATACGTAAATAGTCTATACTAATTGGGTTACTGTAGTTCCCGCTACAGTCCACCAAGTATCGATTACTAACCGTGGTCAACTTGCTCTTGTCCAATTGCATCGCCGTCTTCTTCTTTTGCGTGGTCGACTTCTTCGATGACGCCCCACTCTCGTCCTAAATCATACTGTAGTTTACAGACAAAACATTTTAAAGTATCCAGAACCCACACACTTTCTAGTTACACAATTTTAGTAACAGCAAAATTAATCAAGCAGTTTCCGGCACATGCACATATTCATTTTCGTTTACAAGGGTAAATATGCGTCAATTACAAGAATTTTAATGTAGAGAAAAGCTCAGTAGAATATTTTCTACCAAATTTTAAGCGGCGTGTTGCATGAATTCGCCAGGCAAAATCGGCTCAAGCCCCAATCTTTCCCCTCTCACTCACTCCTTCCTCCTTATTCGTCTTCTCATCAATGGCCGTCCTCTCACCGAGCACCGTCGGCATCCCGAGTGCCTCGTATTGACCCTAATTAGACAAGCATAGTTAATTAATTAGTGTAATGAACTTACGTCATCATGGGGCGGGTTCTGGAGTTGCTTCGTGTTGAGGGTTGCCTTCGACGCAAGAGTCGTTTTGTCCTTCGACTGTAATTATGTTCATATGTAATAAATTAGAAACATTGATGAACACTGATTTTCTCCTCTTCACAAAATCGGATGGCAAATGATGGGAGAGCTTTCATAAGTGGGTCCACATATTTTGTATATTTGGAAATCTACCAAATGATCATTCCAAATTCATCTCAGGATAATCCCACTTTTTCATCCAACCCGATCTAGATCACACATTTTCTCTCGTGGACAAAACGGCATATTGATAAATCTTTTTATTATGCTTCTTTTTTTCCAGAACTATAGTGGAAGTGGTCAGGCGTCAATTGATTCTTAGTAATTCGATCATCCAGTTTTTTTTTATATTCCAAGGAAAGTTTCCATTGTCAAAATTGCCTCCTCAAAAAAAATTGTTCACGGAAAGTGTCCGTTTTTTTTAAAATATGTATGCTCTCCTCGGCGCTGGGTTACTTTACCGGACCAGACATCCCGTTCTGATCGAGAGAGCCTCTCATTCATCATCCCGCTGTGCAAGATGATGATGATAATGAATCTTATGGGAACGTGGTGCCTGGTCCGGTAAACTAAACCAGTGCCCTCTTCTCTCTCTATCTCACCTTCGCTTCCTTATTATCATCCTTATCGTCCTTCCAGTCATCATCGATATCCGCCAGTTTCGGGTACAAATCCTCCCTCTGCAATTATCGATTACTTTTGTCTAATTATCGATTAATTGTGTTCATTATCGATTATCGATTACCTTCTTCTTCTCCTCCTTCTTCTGATCATTCGTCATCTTGCTTTCCTCCTGTTGTATCAAATCGACTCGCTCCGTCTGCAACGAAGGGATTACCTAGTGATGACGTAACATCTCATTATTACAACACTCCATTATTACCGTACCCCGTCATTACTACTATATTACCGTTCCGTCTTATCCCCAATAATACCGTACCCCGTCTTTCCTCGTGGTTCCTTGGACCTCCGACATATTGGAATCGTCAAACTTGAGGAACTCGTCCTTCTTCTCCTTCTTAATCGTTGATTCACTCACGGGTTGCTGCTTCTTTTCCTCAAAATAGCAAAGATCAATGAGAAATGAATAAAGATAAAAGATAAATTATGAACCAATGGCCAAAGATATAAGACCATAACATCACTAAATGGGGGTGGTCTGATGAAGATGGTGGCGAAGGATCAAAGATCAAAGTTCACTAACCACCGTAATCGGGACGATGACCATGGGCGCGGAGACGGGCGTCGGTTGCTGTGGAATGGCAGTCACCAGCGATGGCTCGTCCTTCAAATCAATATATCTTATAATTACGGTGTTTCTAATACCGTATTACGGTACTACTCCCATTTCTCATCTTATTCATTCAAGAATGAGTACTGTACTCACGGTTCCCCTCTCTCTTACAGTACTCACCCTCTTCCTATCGAAAAATTACAGCACTGTTACCGTACTCCATCTAGACTACGGTACTACTCTCACATTTCTCTCTCTCCTCACCATCTTCGGATAACGAAAACACTACCGCAAGCGTCCGTGATTACGGTATTGTTCCCCGTTTCAACCTCGTCTGATCGATAAAAGACTATGTTCACTCTAGCTTGCGGCACTCTTGCTACCGTACTCCATCCAGTTCACGATACTCACTCTCTTCTGATCACTGCTCATCGCAGTTTCACTAACACTATCCCAATCGCCACTTTTCCGTTTATTCCGTATTAGTGTATTACGATATTACTATTACCCATTACTCCTACCGTACTCCATCCAGTTCACGATACTCACTCTCTTCTGATCACTGCTCATCGCAGTTTCACTAACACTATCCCAATCGCCACTTTTCCGTTTATTCCGTATTAGTGTATTACGATATTACTATTACCCATTACTCCTACCGTACTCCATCCAGTTCACGATACTCACTCTCTTCTGATCACTGCTCACTGCCGTGTTGCTCGTTTTGTTCGTCGCCGTCTCCTTCTTCTTCTTCTTGAAGCACGCCCAGCCACAGCAGAAGCAGATGAGCACGGCAATGAGAACTGCAACAACAGACCATACATTTTCGCCCGGCCCAGATCTCTCATTTTTACACACTCTCTCGCCTAGCATAAACTGGTTCGATCCATATCGGAAGTTCGACTAGGGGGTAATTCTTACTAAACTCTACATTCTGCGTATTCCTAGATGGGTCTTGAGTCTATAAACTACCTAGTTAAAAAAGTATAGACCCAGAATCTGGGCCAACGAAAATGTATGCAACAGACACTACTGCAGTGTTTGGGACCAGTCATTTCTGCAGTTCCCTTACCCTTCATTTATGGCTACGTTTCTGGTTTCCTACGCATTCATCATTTCCGGGAAAATGTATTTGCTGGTCCCCAAACACTGCAGCAATACCCAATAACATGTTTCCTCCATTATGTTACTGTAACAGGTTTTGATCATCTCATGAGTGCCTCAACAATAGCCGCTCAGAAATTTCCACCCAAACACATGTCGCTGGGTTCGATACCGTACCCTGTCCTCCTCCCCCAACCACCGTAAACTCACTTAACGCGACAGTTCCGACAGCGCCGCCGACGGCGATCATACTAGTCTGGCCCGAAGAAACCGACGAATCGCCGCCTTCCTCTGCAAATTAGTCAGTTCTCGATAGTTCACAAAGCATACTGTAGCTGTGCTTACTGTAGCACTCCAGTGTTCGATTGAGATTCGGATCGAAGGTGGTAACTGCAGTCGCTTCTCCGTCCGCCTTCTTGTTCTTCTCCAGCGGCACCTCAAAATCAATCAATTCGAGATAAGCTGGCGCCGTGCCAACAAATAGAGCCGGAAAATAGTCTCACCTCCTCCCATTTTCCGGTCGCGCCATTGCAGTTCAGTCGCTCAATCTCCACGTGATCATTCCCATTCTTGTAGCTGCAAAAAAAAAAACTAAATTGATTTCGCCACAAAAAAAGACAAGCTCTTACCGCATAGTAGTATTCTTAGTACAGAACACGCGAGTTTCCAATACCTTCATCTGTAAGATATCATAAATGTATTCTCCTTTCCGACTAAACAGCTGGCACCGAGCCAAAAATTACCGGATCTTCTGAATTTTTGGCAATGTTGGCACGAATCGGTGCGATGGGACAATCGACTGCCTTCGCACACCTCAATCTATCAATTTTCGCTCCGTTGAACTCCCATTGCACTTGCTCCTGCAAAGTGCGCATTTAAATTTAAAATAAACTTTTTTTCAAATTACCCAATTTTTAGTGCGTACTCAACCTAATAACAACCATCAAATTGGCGGAAAAATATTAATACATTTGACAAAATAGCATACATCAAGACCCTTGTGCAGGTCGAAAAGATGGGTAGTTGATTTTCTGACGCATTTTGGCTCTCCTTGGGCGGTCGTCTTGGCGTCACCTTTCATCATGTAGATACGCTTATTGTCTTTGCACTGCAAGCGCACATTTTGGCCTCAAAATGTGAAAAACGTGAGGTGATCAGCCGAAAGCAGGAATGATCGTCGAACAAAGGATTTTCCGGAAAAAAAACCGGCAAACTCCTTTGTCCGGTCCAATTTTTGAATGAAAGAACTTTTCGATTGGTTGACCCTAGTGCAAACACACCGTCAAATCGGCACAAGATCCATCGGGATCGGGCTCTTTGAATTCGGGACAGTCTCCACCATGAGTACAGTCGGCCTGGTTCTCACAAAACGAACACGCTGAACAATTCCATTCATTCATTATTTATTCCGTCAGAGTATCGCATACAAGAAAAATAACTGTGAATGGGGGCAAGAAACGGATTCATCAATTTGTTATACAAAAAGTTGCGTACCTTGCGCTACGCACATCGCCGTAAGAGGTTCGTCATATGCTTTCATTTGAGTATCAGCAGACCACTTGACTTCGTATTTGAACAACGTGCCGCCGTAATGTTTGCACTCGATTCCCACTATCTGTACAAGACCCGTCGTCGTCGGTTTTACTGCCCTGAAAAAAACATCTTCTAGACGCAATTCTAACTACATTTCAATTCACTTTGTTTGCAAAGTGTTTTTTTTTAGGTGTTTTAAGGAAATAATGATTAAAGTAGGCCTCTATATTGGAGATGCAAGTTCGGTATTCGTTTTACGGTCAATTGGAGAGATCTCGGTATTAGGGCTGACACGGCGAAGAGAGACAAAGAAAAAAGACTGCCAGAGGGTATACAAAATATCGAACCGGCATCCCTACTCTTTATAACAGGCGTCTCACGTAAGGCACGGGACAATTCTGGTACATTTTTAAAAAATCGTGTTGTTTTTTTCTTCAGAATATCGAAGCACTTCTGCAACACTATCGAAAAATGCATAAATTATAATTTTAGCATTTTTTTGCTGCTGCAGCAGGCGGCTGCAAAGTTTCAGACATCACACTTGGACCCGGTGGAAAATGGCTTCAAAATGCTTCAATTTCAATGAAAAAAATTTTTCTGGGCATCTGTTGGCATGTTCTAAAAAACCCCTGAGTAATTTTGCGACTGCTCATTTTTGAAATTCTGAGCAGTTTTTCACTAATAACTTTTATATATGAAAACATTCACACCCAATTTTTTGATATGTTGTAGCCCTTTCAATTATCTATCGAAGTTATGTTTGACATATTTCGTGAATCGTGAGTCCTGGGTGTGTTTCACCCCAAAAACCGCTGAAAACAGGCGAAGCGTCGCACGGCACACAGAAAGTCAGCTTTGTTGACTTATTGCAAATGCATCTGAGAGTCCTGGGTTCGAGTCCCAGACCAGGAAAACATTTTTGCCAATTTTTCAGTTCTTCATGGATAGAATTTGACATGTGTTATCTGGTATTTATTACCTTTCTATGCGCGCTGCAGCTTCAGTTGTCGTAGACACTCGAAAACTCTGAAGCCCGTCTCGCGAACTTCTGGTATTCATGACGTTCGTGTTCTTCGATCTTTGTTGTCTAGTCTTCTAACGATGGGACTTCTAACGAACTTCTAACTTCTAACGAACGACTAACGAGAGAATGTCTCACGGAGAAGCAGGATTAGGTATTCACAAAATAATTTTTTTGAATATCTTAAATAACAATGCTGATCTCAATTATTTAGGTTTCTTTATCGAACGTTTTCTATATATAATTGTTATTTTGTTCCCTTTCTGATCCTGATTTATTGCATTAATTTGTTTCTCCTGAATATCATAATTTTGTTTCGCCCCTCTCTCCTCTCCGATTCTTTACGACAACTGAAGCTGCAGCGCGCATAGAAAGGTAATAAATACCAAATAACACTTTCTATCCATGAAGAACTGAAAACTTGGCAAAAATGTTTTCCTGGTCTGGGACTCGAACCCAGGACTCTCAGATGCATTTGCAATAAGTCAACAAAGCTGACTTTCTGTGTGCCATGCGACGCTTCGCCCGTTTTCAGCGGTTTTTGGGGTGAAACACACCCAGGACTCACGATTCACGAAATATGTCAAACATAACTTCGATAGATAATTGAAAGGGCTACAACATATAAAAAAATTGGGTGTGAATGTTTTCATATATAAAAGTTATTAGTGAAAAACTGCTCAGAATTTCAAAAATGAGCAGAAATTACTCAGGGTTTTTTTTAGAACATGCCAACAGATGCCCAGAAAAATTTTTTCATTGAAATTGAAGCATTTTGAAGCCATTTTCCACCGGGTCCAAGTGTGATGTCTGAAACTTTGCAGCCGGGTGTCTCACTTCAGCTTGAAATGCTTGCCGTAGTCGTTTTTATCCTTCCCGGGCGCGATGCACTTCACTTCGCCATTCCACGAGAAAACCTTTAAAATAATTTTTAAAAATAGACTGGTATTGATCGCAACCGGAAACAGGGTACTACCCCAAAAATGTAAGAAATTTTTGGGAAAGGATATTGTTCAGCATTGTCCGGTCCACTGTTCACAAATTTACAGAATCACTCTCCCCAAAAATTTCGTACTCTTTGGTGGGGGGGGGGGGTAATTCGGGAAACAAACAGCATTACCGGCAAGTACAATTCATTGTCAGCGATGGTCGAGGATGAGACATCGACATTCAATTCTTTGCACGTCACTGTAATAATTAATTATATAATTAAATGCCTTAATTATAAATATAATTAGCTATCTTCATATTTGTTCAACGTACAAGTCTTTTTCAACATAGCTTCCATGTCGCTCAGTGAATTCTTTTTCTTGACATTTACACCAATTTTCAGAGTAACTTCGGCCTACAATAATATTTGATACAGAGAAATATCGAAACGGCTTCAGTTTTTAAAAGAAAACATACAGTGCTGGTGGGAAGCATGCCAGACCGTCGTTCAACAATTGCTTCGCATAATGTGAAGGATGTGCCAATGCGGCCACGAATCTCCGCTACAAGATAAGTTAGTAAAAGACTAAGGTAGCATATATTACTTATTTTATAATCTTTCTCAGACTTAGTCTTCGCCCTTCCTTCATCACGATGACATTTAATCTCAAATTTAAATTAAATTAAACTCTTCACGAGACGTGACAAACTAAAACCCGCACCATTAAGGTTTCAGACGATGAATCAACTATGCGTATTTGTATGCCATTATCATGATCAGCGTCACTTCCGCCTTTGAGCTGCATCACAATAAGCCATTTTGAATCAGAATATTTCCTGGAAAAAATGCGAAAATGATTTTTTCGGGCAAATAAAAACGTACCGTATCGCAACCAAAGAATCACATGTATTAAGTTGCGTTTTATCACTCTCAATACGCCACTCTCCAGTTGTTAGACATCCAGTGAAACATGGCTGTAACTCATATTAGTGAAATTGCTCACGTCCAACCTTACAGAATGGTGCGCTGTCTATTTCACTACACTACTGCAGTGTTTGGGACCAGCCTTAAAGAATGAGTGACAAGACCAGACATGAAATCCTTTTGCTGCTCCCTAACACTGCAGTAGTGCCCCAAGCGCCATGAACATGACCCTCCCGCTTTATTACCGAAAAACCCGCCCACGATTTTCCATCAGACCCTACCCTTTTTTCGCTCAAATACACAGTTTTTTCACTGACTCTCCCGCCTTTGACCAACTATTTACAAACAACCCTTGCACACCCAGATGATGACAAACGGGACCACGCACAGCGTTTCACGAGTAGACATTGAGGGCGAGAGAGTAGAGCCGGCAGAGAAACGAGAGACATCCGCACTCTCCGCCCCTTTCTCTCCCTCCGTCTGCCTACTCTCAAACCCGTCTCGCGTAACTCGCGCTCTCCAACTATGCTATGTATGCAGCGCGTGCAAATTAGCGACAACGCCTCTGATTTCCATGGTTCATCGGCACATCTTATCACTCGGTTTTGCATGGCCTGTCCGGAGCGCACGCAGCGCGTCCGCTTCGCTCTCAATTTCGACATCCCCGCTGACATGCACATCAAAGAAATTCAAAACCAAAAGCCCAAAAAGCGACAGGTGTGAAAGGCTGTGCCACAACGATTGATCTCACTTATTTCTCCTATCGTTCCCCTTAGCCCATACTCAATACTCATTTCACCTCACGATTCATTCATTCAGGCACTCACCAATCGTAATTTGTTAGCTTCATCGGAGCTATCTGGACCCCTGCACGTCTTGTCATCTAGTTCCAATATTTCTGCTCCCATTGAATAATGGAGCAATGAGACGCCCGAGATGAGAATAAGCCACGCATTCATCACACTCATCTGTAATCAATAACTTTAAACTGCATCCCAATTACTGTAATACAGAGTACGGCAATAGCTGATCGGGCATAATGTAGTTTCTCTGGTAATGACTGTGAACGTTTTCAATGAGGAGCCTTTACCCGAACATAGATCCGGATCCCGCATACTGTACTCTTTGACAGGCAGATATACTGTAGTCGCACTGCCTTTGGGCCACTTTAACTGCATCTAGGGGCAGTGCGACTACAGTATAGACTACATTATGCCTGATCAGCATGAATACAAACCACTACTGCAGTAGCCTAACCACAACTGGAAAGTTCCATTGCCCAAATTCTGGTAATAAGAAATGCCGACGGTGTCATGTGTTATTCCCAGCCAATTAAACCATAACCACGGCATATGGGTTACTGTAACCAGGCATCATAAAGAACTCTAGCCGCCGTGGCACTTCTTCACTTTACCGAACCAACCAATATATCTGAGGGGTCAATGAGAGGTGACCGCTAGATTCCCCCAGTGAGATGATGAATGAGGCTCACTCCGGGAGGCTTGATCCGGTAAAGTGAAGAAGTTACATCGCCGTTACAGTAAACTTGGGTCGGAAGACACATTAAATTGGATTACAGTAATAATCATTCCCCGCCATTACATTACCCTAGGGCCAAAGGTACAGTACGCCGGAGCGGTGCGCAATAAAAGCGGGGTGACCGTAATTCAGTATAACAACGAATTCTAGTCGCCGTTGCCGTACCTTGTGACACAGGCACAGTATGTCCGAAATATATGGAATACAGTAGGAGTTACAGTAATGCTCAATATCACAAAGAAGTATAGGCGCAGCTAATGTAAGGCCCAAGGCTACAGTACACCGGAGCCATGCGGAGTCAAAGTATCAAAGCGGGGATAAAGAAATACACCGTATCCAAACAAAGTACAGTCACTGTTACATCTTAGTATCCAGGTATACACCATGTCAAATCAAGCTGGGTTACAGTAATGCTCTGTATCGCAATGAAGTTTTGGCGCTGTTACAGTACCCTAGGACCAGCAGCTGCAGCATGGTCGAGTCATGCCGAATCAAAGCTTTGTTACCGTAATTCATTATCAACACGTCCTCTAAACGCCGTAACAGTACCCTTGGGAGAAAAGGTACAGTATACCCGAGCCATAATCCAAATTGAGTTACAGTATTGTGCGTAAATTTTCCGATCCGTCAATAACGAAACTACTGTGCAAAAAGTCGGCGAAATTCTAACACGCCATATCAATATTTCCGTGATTTTATTATGTGCTTTCAATAGCAGTGGAATGCACGTTTTATGAAATAGGAATGAAATAATTTTAGAGAATATGTGTGCCTTAGTAGGGAATAATGTTCCGAAAGATGGACTAATTTGCACTAACGACCGTATCGGCAAAGTGGGCGGAGACTGCTAAGTTTTTGAACTGCACAATAATGTAGAGTACCTCAATGAAGTATAGGCGCCGTTACAGTATCCTAGGGCCAGTGGTACTGTATGCCCACACCGTGAGGAGCCAAAGCGGGGTTACATATGTGCACATTATCCCAATGAAGTATAAGCACCGCTGCAGTATCATGGAACCCAAGGGACGTAAGAGCCTTCCCCTCACTCTCGCAGTGGAGGAGGGGGTGGAGTGGTCGGCGGGGATGGGTGCTCGGCGACCACTGTTGTTCAGTGTCGAATACAACTTTGGTTACCGTAATACAGAAACACCACGAGCTCTAGATGCAGTTAAAGTGCCTTTGGGCCACAGACACAGTAAACCTGGCCATGTGGATTCAAATATGGGTTACCGTAATTCAGTATCCCAACGACCTTTAAACGCCATTACAGTACCCTCCGACTCAATGGTAGAGAATTCCGGAGCCATGCGAAATAAAAGCAGGGTTACAGAAATGTACCGTATTCCAACGAAGTCCATGCGCCGCTACAGTATCACCAGCACTAAACTAATACAGGTACTCTGATCCCATTTCATAGTCTCCTCTTTATACCCCTCATCCTAGTCTCGCCTACAGTACTATTCCGCCTTCACTCTCCAACAATATCCTCGGACCCCGCTGAAATGAGATTGAGGGTGGAGGGGTCGGTGCACCTATGAGATCGGTGAAGGGGGGGAAGGTATCCTCAAGGGTGTAGGGTATCCTCACATTCGATGGTCGTTAGTGACGAGTAGAGAAGGCGAGTGACCAGTAGAGACGGGCGATGAGTGGGAGAATGAAGATTGGATGAAGAATGAGGAGGAGAATGGAGAGAGGAGCTATTTATAGGAGAGACAGACTGCCAAAGATCACGAGGCGACCATTATGAAAATCCAGAAGATAGAGTTGGTAAAAATGAGAGACAACAAGAAACAAAGTAGAGAAAGAAATCAATTTGAAAATTCAAATTGCTCTGGCCAGCGAAAACAACACTATAACTTTATCAATGAACGCAAACTTATTAACAAACAAATCAATGTCAACTGTAGATCAAGTGAAAATGGAGATAATGCCAGCATACCGTACCAAAACATACAAAAAAGATCGATAAAACTGGTACTTGGCTCAACTGGGGGGAACGTATGCAAACACTACTGGTACTCAAAAACAGGGACAGCATTTGCACAAACGATTCTGTTCAGCTCTAAACAGAGCTCCGAAAATATTCTTTTCCGGGATAAAAAACTAGAGGAAATATATTATTAAATGGCGTTGTAATGGCGAGAGAGTCGAGTAATTGACTTACCTCGCTCTCCTCCTCCCATTTCCAACCTTTCTTCTACTGCACAATCTGGAACAGCGTGGGGTCGACGCAGTCCTTCGATTTCAATCGATAATTCTTGGATGCGAGATTGCGCGGCTTCGCCTCCGCCACCTTCCGCACCACCACCTCGTCCACCATCGACACCAGACGGAGGTCGTGGAACTGGAAGCGAGAGAGAGAGAGAGAGATCAAAGATCAATCGAGAAATTAGATACAGTATGATGATCTTCCTCACACAAACGTCCTACAGTAATCACCTGGTTTGAGATTTCGGCATCGAGAATGGGATATGTCACAGAAGAGACAATTATTGATTGGATAGATAATATTTTAACCTTTACATATTTGACTAGTTAAACTCACATTGACATTCTTCTTTCCCTCGAGGATTCTGCACAGCATGGTGGCCTCGTTGTACGCCAGCGCACTCTCCGACATGTCCTCAGTGAGCAGACGCTGCAAATTCGATTATTAATGTAATTCATCATGATTACATAAACCCATTCATGTGCTTCATCACCACTATGCAATCTTCAATTCAAAATACAGAGGCCTACATGTTAGTATTATCGTGATATTCATCCAAGAAAACGACATTAAGGCATCCAAGTAAGGAACAAGAAACAGCAATCAACCGTGTTTCCCACAATAAGTCGGAAAAAAATGTTACAACCTTGTAGACGCTGAGGACCTGCGACTGCGCATCGAACGAGCCCATGTTGAGACTCCAACGATACGTGAGACTGCATGGGACACATTAGTATTTTACATCATGACAATGAAATTTCGTTCAGGTTATCACGACTATGAAATCTTCAGGGAGAAATACATAATATATTGTCAATGTATTGAACATGATAATACATGCTCACGCTATTTTGCGCACATTCAGAGTAACAACTGCGCATCAATTTCGAATATTGATTAAAGGGATCCGGCATCGAAAAATAAGTTATTTTTATTTTAAAATTCAGAAAATTCTAAGAATAGCTGTGAAAACCGCATATTTTTACGATTTTTTTTATAAATTAATTATGGATTTTCAAAGATGGTAAAATTAAGGTATACGGTAGCTCTCGCATCCTCGGACTTACGCTGTTTAGCGGCTGTAGAATCTCAAAAGGGACGATGCCGTAATATTTTTGCGTTTCTTTCTACTGATTCGTCCTCACAGATACCCGCCATTGTCTAATCAATTGCAAAAACACTTATTTTCACTTTGCTAATGCCTGTTTTAAACTTTTGCAGCCGCTAAACAGCGTAAGTTTTGAGGATGCAGGAGCTACAGTACCTTTGAAACACGATTTTTTGAAAATTCATAATTAATTTATAAAAAATCGTAAAAATATGCGGTTTTCACAGTTATTCTTAGAATTTTCAGCTCTTTTGAATAAAAATAAAATTAAAAGAATATAAAATTATGATTTTTTTGGCTGCAAACTCCCTTTAAAGTATTCTCATAAAAGAGATAAAAAAAGAACACGTTTGCTCACTCGGATATCTCTGCAGTCGCGTGCACTGCGATCGGTCCCTCGTCGCAGAGATGGAGAGGGTCGGAGGAGGAGGGAGTGAAGGTGGACACCCACTTGTTCAACTGAAACATTTCAATTGACATTATCATTATTTATTTCGCCAGGATTAGGGGTTTCGTGTTATATCGTTGTCGGTTGTACTTATAGCATAGTTCTTCATTCTTGAAACTTCACTAATCATTCACATGTCGCGCCTTTCCGCTTTTCGCATTTATGGTTTTCCCTACCGTACTTATAAGTACTCGCTCTTCTTCTCTACCTAAATTTCTTTAGGCGCCTCGCCTCGGCATTCGATGAAACGCACGATGGCATCTACCCTATCCCTCTTTCTCCCTACCAACACGCCACTACATAAATTATTCTTTCGTCCCTACCGTATTCCCTCTCTTCACCTCTCCCTACCGTACCCGACTACCGAATCCCCCTCTCCTCACCTCTTCCTTATCGGGAACAAGGTTCTATCATCTCTACCGTACCCGACTACCGTACCTCATCTCTATCAGGCACAAGTTTGCTGGTCCTCTCCGTCCATCTATCATCAGCTGATCGTCTCGTGGGCGTGTGAATGGCGGATGGGAAGAAGAGTCGATCGGGTCGATTCGGATTCGGGGCGAGAGCGGTGAGAGAGTGGGCAGAGCAGGCGGAGAGGGCAGACTCAACCATGTGGGATTGACTGGAACGAGGCGGATTATAAAAATATTTTATTGTCCGTGCCTCTAATAATCATTCGACTGATAAAGATTGAATTGAATTGCAGTTTATACCTACGTAATTTGTGTTACAGTGATGCAATAATTTAGCAGGTAGAAAAAGTTAATGGATCCATGGCCAATCAATAGATGACCCAAAAGTACTGAATCTCGGTTGCTGTAGATGACTACAGGTTACTGCAGAATAGTACGGTAGTCAGGGATCAATCAATAATAAATAACTTTGCAACAGAACTCACGCGTCGATGGCGCGATGGGCGACGCGGCCGTGCTGCACGCGCAGAATTCGCTCGAGTGCCGCGCGATCCGACGGAATGGAGAGATCAAACTGCAGCACGGTATACTACGGTATTGTTTACGATAATCAATAAATAACTGAGTTATTATAAGTCACTCAAATTGCATTTCATGTACAGGTTCAGTTTATTGTCCTGCTTATACAAAAAAAAATGGTGATGATAATGTATGTGATTCGAGATGTCATCTATTAGGTAATTAGTTTGTTTTAAAATGAAAATAAATAATAACGCGATCTAACCCGAATGCTGTCGATTGCGTCTCCGCCCACAGTGACTCGAGAGAGCATGTCGAGAGGGGGCAGGACAACCGGGACCTGACACGTGGTTTTTTATTAGTATCTATATTGAAACACAAATTGTGCAGCGCATAGTGTGCAAAATTGTTAACCAATGGAATTATAATTAATATTAAATAATAATAATAATAATAATAATAAGTGAGCCATACTTTGGAGGTGACGGGCATCACTCCGTTGTGCGTGTTCTCAATGTCCACAAGGATTTCGTTGCCCTGCAAATAGGCTATTATTCCAAGCATAGCTGCCAACGCCAACCTCCGTTTCAACCATGTCTTCAACGACCAATCGTCCACAAAGGGCTCACAACGCGAGATAGTGCGCACAAGTAAGGGGGACTCTCTCATTTCCGTATATTCTGGCTAATGCATGTGGGAGATCAGTTTGCCGCTGCCAAAAGCCGAAATAGGCAAAATTGTTATGTTTTCAGTAAATTGGAATACGGTAGCACTGTGCAATCGACTATCTAGGGCACGCAACAACGCTTGGATGCATGCTGCCCCTAAATTGTCGCACCCCTGTGGCGAATTTACAATAAATAAATAAAATAACTATTGTGTTCACCTCTGCATCGGTGTCCCTCCTCTTGGCCTTCTCCAATCTCCATTCATACTTGACCGAGTGTCTCGTCGGCTGCCCGTTCGACGTCGACACCGAGTACAGCACGCGCGGCTCCACGCACAGCGCCCACAGGAACCGAAGGGGCTGCAGGTACATCCTGCAATGGAGACCATTGGGGGTACTGTATCGACATTTTAAAATTACGCGTCCATGAAATGTCCACCAGCTACATTGTCGTTTCATGAGGAAAACATAGCCCGTCGAACAAGTGAACGATTGTTGATGGGTCTGATATTTTGTTAACACTACTATTATAATTGCTACTATTACAATTATACGCTCATGAAATGGGGCTATTGGTGTGTTTACTCCATTTCTACACCTCGGCGTTGCTCTTGCCTTGTCATGCGCTCTCGCCGCCTCACATCTGTTTTTTTTGGAGAAGAACATTTTGCTATTTTGAACGAGCGGTTATGAATTTATTATATTTTCCAACTGTCATACCACTAGTAAACTTATTCGTGGTTAGTCTTGCAGTAATCTACTAGTACGAAAATAACAGAGAGTGTACTGTAGCTGATGTTATGGTAGCAGTGAAACGAATCGATAACTGACTTGTTATCGGCAATGTGTCTGCAGCTGATCGGGTAGAGCGCGATGATGAGTAGGGCGATCGAGCGGTCGTCGCACTTGAGACCGCATCGGGAATTAGTTATGTTATAAAATAATAATAATAATAATAATAATAATACAGTAACAACAACAACAACATGTTCATAACTTTCTCACACTGCTAGCTGTTTTTTTAGCTAACACTCCAGCCACACAAACAATGAGTCCGAAACATTGCCGAGAAGCTACTATGCCTTGATGAAACTACAGTGCGCCAGGAAATATATGACAGGAATCGCGAGAGACTCGAGCTCATCGGCCATGGCCGGGACATAGAAATTTATGATTTTTGAATTGGCTGAAAACATAGCTCAAGGTACTACAAACCCTCTATCGAATAGCGTTTTCAGAATTTTTTTTAAAAATTTCATTTTCGCGTGAAACACAAATCAACCTGGTGACTCGGAGATTTTTTCAAGTAATAGCAAAGTTTGAAAAATCATAAATATCTTCAAAGTGAAGATAGAAATCCGCTGTTTGCTGCGTTAGATAGACAAATGACTCGGCTTGTTTACCAACCGCTCGAAGTCATTCCTGGTTCGTGCGCCGATGCGGGGTTGTTGTTTTTGCAAAAGTTGAGCTAACTTTCTCAAAAGTCAAAAGTACTGGTTCACTCTAAGAGATGTTCTGGTGAACATTGTTGGTACTCCAGTAAAAAATGGGCCAAATCGGCCCAAGCGTTGTAAAGATGGGATGAATTATGTGAAGTCCTCCAAGTGTAACTATTATTCGTGAATAATAATTCTTGATCTTTTTAGGTGAAAACAATGTAAAATTAGTAGAAAACAATATTCTGGATGTTTTTGAATTTTTTTATTGACAAGTTTTTCAAGGAAAAAAATTTTTTTTTCACGATTTTTGGATTTGCCGAATGTCTGAAATTTCGAAGTCGATATAACTCTTGAACATCTTCATATTATTAGATATACTTGCAGGAAGAAGATCTGTCCGTAATTTGCAGAGTATTGAACTTTTCCGCACTGAATTCACAACTTGTATGCGAAATTTTCCTACAAATATTAGAAGCAGTCAAACTCCTTCCATGCTTCAGCATGGCATTCCTCATTATAGGTAGACCAATTTCCTTTTTGGAAGTGAAAGTTTATCTGCTCGTAGAGAGGAGTTACTGCTCCTGGAAAATCGATTATATTGCGAAAAGCGCGTGCTCTGACTTCTCTAGCACTCTCTCAATTCCCCACGCTCTCTCGCCTGGGTTCGGACCCCGAGCTGGGCAGAAATCTTTTGCAAAGTCTCTATGTTATATAAATTACGTAAATTCAGCCCACAAACCCTGGTGATGAATCAGAGGAGTACTGGCAAAAGACTTCTGCCCAGCTCGGGGTCCGAACCAAGGCGAGAGAGCGTGGGGAATTGAGAGAGTGCTAGAGAAGTCAGAGCACGCGCTTTTCGCAATATAATCGATTTTCCAGGAGCTGTAACTCTTCTCTACGAGCATATAGACTCTTACATCCAAAAAGGAAATTGGTCTACCTATAATGAGGAATGTCTCAACGAAGTGTGGAAGGAATTGGATTACTTCTAATATTTGTAGGAAAATTTCGCATGCAAGTTGTGAATTCAGTGCGGAAAAGTTCAATACTCTGCAAATTACGGACAGATCTTCTTCCTGCAAGTATATCTAATAATATGAAGATGTTCAAGAGTTATATCGACTTCGAAATTTCAGACATTCAGCAAATCCAAAAATCGAAGTTAAAAAATTTTCATTTTTTTTCCTCGAAAAAATTGTCGATAAAAAATTTCAAAAACAACCTGAATATTGTTTTCTACTAATTTTACATTGTTTTCACCTAAAAAGATCAAGAATTATTATTCAAGAATAATAGTTACACTTGGAGGACTTCACATAATTCATCCCATCTTCACAACGCATGGGCCGATTTGGCCCATTTTTTACTGGAGTACCAACAATGTTAACCAGAACATCTCTTAGAGTGAACCAGTACTTTTGACTTTTGAGAAAGTTAGCTCAACTTTTGCAAAAACAACACCCCGCATCGGCGCACGAACCAGGAATGACTTCGAGCGGTTGGTAAACAAGCCGAGTCATTTGTCTATCTAACGCAGCAAACAGCGGATTTCTATCTTCACTTTGAAGATATTTATGATTTTTCAAACTTTGATATTACTTGAAAAAAAATCTCCGAGTCACCAGGTTGATTTGTGTTGTGGGCCATTTGTGTGAAAAATCATACCTGAACTACCCCGGCTCATTTTTTGAGCTCTATCGATCCATGCTATTCAATTTTCATGAAAGTTACACTGAATCGTGCTACATTCCGACTCAAGTATTTCAAAAGTGTAGGAAAAAAGCAGCTGGATTTTTGTGTTGTCGACGGCGTTGTCCTCTTCCAAACAAGTGGCTTATGCTGAAAATAGCAGAGGATTGGTGTGTGCTGTGCCGATTTCCAACTTCGAGATGATTTGAAGTCAATTTCTCACAGTTCAAATCGCTCACTTTCGAGCGCGGTGAATGAAATTAATGAAATGATGCATCATTTTGTCTATGTTTCGTTCAATCACAGCGGTCTGAGCTGAATGCTTATGACTTCAAATCATCTTGAGATTGAAAAATGGCACAGCACACACCAATCCTCTGCTATTTTCAGCATAAGCCACTTATTTGAAAGAAGACAACGCCGTCTACAACATATCAAAAATCCAGCTGCTTTTTTCCCTACACTTTTGAAATACTTGAGTCGGAGTGTAGCACGGTTCAGTGTCACTTTCATGAAAATTGAATAACATGGATCGATACAGCTCAAAAATTAGCCAGGGTAGTTCAGGGCCTGAACTTCAGGCATGATTTTTCACACAAATGGCCCACAACCGAGATAATCGGGGTCAAAGTTAGGTACCCGGAGGACCGACCCGGTGCCACGACCCACAAAATGAAAAGTGGGTTCCAATACCTCGGGGGGTTATCAGACAGGCTGGGAAGGCCCAAATCCACGAAAACCTCGATGTCACATTTTGGCCTCATTCCCATCCCCAGCTCGATCCTCTCGTGAGAGGCGTGATATATGCGGATAGTGGAAGGTAATGATTTCTTGTATGCAATCCTCTGACGGAATAACTAAATAATGAACCTATTCATCACTTTCTTTCACTTCTATTTTTTCTCTCTAAATTCTGGTAAACACAGCGAGGGAAGCGAACTAATTTCTAGGAACTATCATGCGTTGATGAAACTACAGTGCGCTAGGAAATATGCGGACCGTGGAAAGTAATATTTTCTTGTATGCAATCCTCTGATTGAATAAATAATGAATGAACCTATTCATCACTTTCTCACACTTCTAGTTGTTTTTTTTAAAAATTCTGGTACAGCGCAGGGAGAATGAAGCGAAATAATTTATAAGAGATATTATGCGTTGAAGAAACTGTGATGTTCCATGTATTCTCCCCGGGTCTCAATTATTCATCTACGGTATCCCCTCTCCGCTCACCTTCCAGCGCCGGCGAATAGGAGTCCCATGGCGGTGTGGGCGGTGCTCTGCTGCGCGTGCATCGGCCCCGTCTCGCCCGCCCATCGGAGAGGATCGCCTGCGCAAATAATCGATAAATGACTTTTACTTACGAATTAAATTCAAGTTAAATGCAAACTCAAATAACGAATACAACTCTGGCGTTTGACACAACTGACTGCCAACGAAATCGTATTCGGAATTTAAAACGCATTGTGCTACAAAATTCCAGCAACAAGCAAGAAAAAACCGCATATTAGCAAGCTCTACAAAGAATAAGCAAATAAGATACGGAATTGAAATAGCATCTCGCCTCCTCCTCCCATTCGCAGCGCGCGGAAGACGCGCAGTGCGTCCAGATCGCCGCTGCCCGCGTGCAACTGCAAATATAGTTACTGTAACCCCATTTATCTTCAGCTACAGTAACCCTCTTCCATCTTATCACATTCCGTAATCCTGATTGTCATAGCAAATTTCTACTTCTGAAGTGATGCTACCGTATCTTTCCATATAATCGATTACAACCGTATCCCTCTATACAACCTCCCTGAGACAACACCGTACTCCTTCCCGTCGGCTACCGTATATTTTCCAATACCGTAACCTACAATGGCAAGTGCGAGTACAACTTGGTCGAGGCAGTCCGAGACGCAGCTCTGTCCCGCCAGTCGACAGATGCGAGAGAAGCTGAAGGAATCAATCAATAAAAAAAGGAAAAGTTAAACGACATCAAATAATGCAAACTACCTTACCTCTCGCGCTTGGAATGATCCTTGTTGATGTTCGGAACGTCCTGCAATGCAAATTACTTTAAAATTAAATAATAACAATGACATAATTTTTGTTCGCTTACACGATACAGTCTCATGGCCAATGCATTTCGAAAGCTGCACGCGAAGCACGCGTGGTGAGATTCGTGGTGTAGTGGGGGCGAGGGGGAATTAGTCGACGAAAAGAAATGAGTCTCCGAAAAATGCGGCAAGAAATTTTGCATGGGGTGGGGGTCGAACCCCCGACCCCTCCTTGACAAATTACTTACTTACCTGCTGAGCCATGCGGGATGACAATACAGACTTCTACTTTGCGCTACCCTATCGTGCGATATCTCATGCGCCGGGCCGAGCTGCCAGTGCGCTTCGAGCCATTACAGTACGCCAACAATCCGTTCGGGAGTACACACTCAGCTCCTTCTGTCCCAGTGGGCGGAGTTTCAAGGCTGTTTTGTTCTTGCATTGGGCTATGCCTTTTCATGAGACTGTGACGAATCACTCATTTTACTACTCATTTTGTTTGCTTTCACGGCGGGATGAGCAGAAAATGAAAGGATGCAGCCATAAAAAATTGCCCAAAATTACCGTACTCCAAGAGCTGCTAAATGTTTGCTGCCGTGCTCACCTCTCTCTTGGGCATCAGCACCTCCACCCATTCGTGCAGCAGTCTCGCAATGGTGGGATGCGAGGTGGAGGGCCATTTGAGGGCCATCGCGAACAGGCCGCCAGCCATACTGTACAGGTACGTCTGCAATCGATAATCACGCATTTTGGAGAGAGCGAAAGGGAATATTCCATATATGGTCCCGTTACTAACTGAACTATAGACTGAATTACTAACAATAAGGGAATATAGTCCCGTTACTAACTGGAAAAAAACAGGGAGAAACAACAAATTGACGACAAACAAGATGTACTGGCGCAGTTGCGAAATGGTTTGCAGTATGTTCTGGGACAATTAACGTTTGTTATTCCCAAAAATGCAACCTCCGTGAAAGCAAGTTCGCAAGTGCGCGCCCGTACATTTTGTTTATTGTCAGTTAACGATCAATATTTCCTCCTCACCTGAGCTACCGTCTCCCGATCGATAATCCTCTCCCAGTACTCCTTCTCCTCTCGCGTGGGCGCGAACAACTCATCTTGCATCCGAATCACATGCGCCTCGTAACTGCAATTATCGATTGGCATACTGTACTTGCTTTTTACATTTTATTTACAATAAAACAATTTTGGCGTGTAATAGGTGTTAAACAATTAAATTCTGTATTGGCAACAATTAAATTCTGTACTGGGCTTGGATCGTTTGTTGCATTTTGGAGTACATAACGAACCATACTAATCTTAGATTACTAAAAGTATTGTAGTAACCGCCTTGAAGACGTTACTGTAATTACTGAATTATTTAAAACACACTTCTTGATCACATCGGGGATCTGCTTCTTGAGCCACTCGTCCGACGGCGCGATTTCCTCCCATTCCACAAGTGCCTGAATGATGAAGCATGAGTTAGCCTTTTTTTCGTTAAAAAAATAGACATCAAAAGGAAAGGTGCAAAATATAAAACATATTTAATTGGAATGTTTACGCTTCCTAAATCAGATAGCATTGTTTGCTAGGCATAGGTTGCACGAGCGAAACACGCACTCACCTTGACATATAGCACATGCTTTTTTGTCTGATGAAAATAGTAAATAAACAAATCGATAAGCGATATAATATAATCGATACGATACACACACAGAATATTCGTAGACATTTCTTCTCTATCACCTGGCATAGGTCTAGTGTGGATTAGTTGAACTAGTGCAACCCCTACTCATCTCGGCACATCCTACACATGTATTTTTGTGCAATTATCATACGATAGTAAACAAACAAACAAGGTGTTCGAAGTAACAAGCCTATACATCTATCGTCACGGTCTTCACTCCACCACCTCACTTGGCCTAGTGTGAATAGGTTGCGCGAGCGAAACGCACACTCGCCATGGTACATAGCACACAGATTGTACATAGTTTTTGTGCAAAAATAATTAAACATTGTGCAAAATAACAAGCATACAATATTCGCAAAATTCGTTAGGTCTATCACACGACATGGCATAGTGCGCATAAGTTGAACGGCTAAAACCTCTACTCGCCTGGACATATGTCACACATATGTGCCACAGGTTTTTTGTCCAATTAAAATAGTAACCAGTTAAAATCGGCATTCTAAAAAGGAAACACCATTCGTAAATTAAATAGATTCGATTTATCACATGACACGGCCTAGTGTGGATAAAAAGAACGATTGAAACCCCTACTTACCTTGGCGAGCACGCGCACACTGAGCAGATCCGGCCGGATTCCCTCCAGTTCGTACACCGTGTTGGGCAGCGAAAGCTCGCGCGCAATGTGTCTGTGATAATAGAGATCTTGAGTACAGTTTAACTTGTAATATTTAAAATACAATATATTTCTAATTCGTTCGCCTCTCCCGCATTCACGATCGCTCGTAGAACAATGCCATTAAGCTGCTCGTTCAGCTCTCTCACTTTACTTCGATGCTAGTCAATGCTTATGCTCCTTTGAAATTCATTGCACATGTAATCATACTTTGAAACAAGATAAATATTGTTTCTGAAAAATCAATATGTCGGCCCCGCTCACCTATTGCCCGTCTTCATGAAGAGCAGTCCGAGGGCGATGGTCGCTCCGTGTCCCGTCACGTGCACATTCACGTGGTCCGGATCCTCCTAAATGGCGGTACGTTGTGGATACCCACAATATAGAACATTCCAAATGTTCTGAAGCTTGCAACCCAGTCAAATACTGGAGAAGTATGTTCAGGGTTCCCAAAAGGACGTTCAAAAACGTCCTTTTTTATCAACTCCTTTGAAAATTCTGGATATCGTAGACGGTTCCATCTCCCGCCTTGATATAGCTCGACGGCGGCGGATTCTACCCCACACCCCCCCCAATCACTTCGATGTTTCAACCGCCCCTCTTCACCCCGTTGCTTCCAAATTTCTCAATCAGAATATCAGCGCTATTACTGTCTCCTCACCTTGATTCTACACCCCCCCAATCACTTAAATGTTTCAACCAACTCTCTTCAACCCGTTGCTTCCCTATTTTGCAATCTTAGTGTCATTTCTAGTACCCTCTTCTCGGCTTGATAACCTGTGGCGGATTTCCCCCCATTTACTTCGATGTTTCAACCACCCCTCCTCACCCCGTTGCTTCCGTATTTTGCAATCTAGATCCAATTGATTTTGATCTCCTCCCATACCATTCACTTCGAGGTTTCTACCAATTCTCGTCAACCCGTTCATTCCATATTTTGCAATCTGATCACCCTCGCTATTCGCGTCTGCACACCTTTATAAGACCCGATGGAGGGGGTGGGGCACTCCTACCCAATCACTTCATGGTTTCAACCAACCCTCTTCAACCCGTTCCTTCGACACTTGGCAATCTGGCATTTTCGATCGTAAAATCTCCTCACCTTGATATGACTCGATGGCGGCGGCAGTCCTCCCATGCCCGGATGGTGTCCCGAGTGTGCCTGGTTGTGCTGCTGCTGTTGCATTACGCCCGAGCCACTCGCTCCTGAACGAAATAAGCCTTCATTAAAGAAACAAATATATTTGTAAAACGAAACTACAGTTATTTATTTCTTTCCTTCTCAGATGCCCCGTCGAACGTCGCCATTCTGTCGCGAGCACAAAATAAGCGCATCGAAACAACACTTCACCAGTCTTTTTGAAACGATAAAAGCTCGTGCCTCAACCAACACGAGTTTAATAAAATTAATTATTTGTTGTAGAAAGAATCGATAACCCAACGCCACCCTTTTGGTCCCAGCTGAATGTAAGACCTTCGAAACACCAGTTCACCCGTCTTTTCGAAACGATAAAGGCTCTCGCTTCCAACGAACATGAGGTTCATAAAATCAAATGTTTTTGTTGCAAAAAACAAGACACGGCCGAACGCCACCATTCAGTTTCAAGATATAAGTAAGCTCTTCGAAACATTTCACCAGCCCTTTATAGCACTAGGAAAAAACAACGAGAGTGAATAGCATCAACATAATACGTAATAATTTTATTTAAAAATCAACTAATTTTCCTCTCAGTTTTTCTCCGTCATCATCGTCCCACATGATTTCAAACCTCCAGAAAGGGGTTAGAGTCAAGAGCGTGCGTGTGAAAATACGAGATGATCTCTTACTCTTACACGCTCTCTCCTGCTTGACCCCTTTCTGGAGTTCCTCTCACTCACCAGTGGTGGTCGAAAGCTGCTCCGGCAACAGTCCATTCATGCCGATCGAACTCTGCATGTCGCCGCCCGACGACATGAACACGCAGTCCGACTGCAAAGGAACAGAACATTGATGACAATATATGCCAGGAAAGGAAGAGAGATCGCGTAGCCGGACGGGCCGGAAACCAAGTACTCATTGTGAAACCCCATTTCCAACTGTGATGTTCGCAGCTCACTAAATTAGTCCATATCGAAATCATGACCCCCCGGGCACGAGGTCCCGAATTAATGGAACGTGTGGATAACTGACTTCCACCTTCTGCATTTTCCCAAAAATTCTGTAAAAGAGAGAACGGAACAACGATGAAAACCTATAAATCTAGAATCAACACAAATGCTGCTCTCTTTCTCTCTCTCTCTCTCTCTCTCGCACCCGCAGTCCTCCATTCATGAGCACGATGAGTCGGTCGGAGACTGCGCGCATCGTCTGCGCCAGCGGCACCTAAACAAACAATATTAATTTATAACATTTAAATATGTTTAAATGTCAAAATGCATCTCCCAGAAAATAATATAACAGGTATTGCATCAGTCTTCTCACATCAGAATGCATCATCCCTCATTTAGAGGAGTCAATGCGCGGTCGCTAAACACTATTCATAGCCTTGATCTTGAAACACATAAATAGTATTTTGATCGAATTAATCCACTCGCATTATTTATCGCAATATCGTCTCCCTGTCCCAGCCCTATCAGGCCAATCGAGAATCCGCACGAGAGTCCGTACGAGTATCGATCGGTCGACGGTTCCGACTCCAGATCCTGCTCGCGACCCATCTGGAATACAGGAAATGTCGTGGCGCTCTTGGAATTGATTCCGAACAACCGCTGGATCATTGCGATACCACGAAAAGTTTCTAGGGATGAGAGCGCTAATTCGCAGTTTCTCCGAACCCTTCCGAGTACAAAATAGAAGGAGATCAAACAACAACAACAAAAAGCTACCGTACACCCCCACTACCGTACCTCATTGATTAGATGGTCGATGAGCGTCGTCCTGCAACTGCCAGTGAACAGCAAACCGAGACCGGCGACTGCTGCTGTCTGCAATGGAGATCGATATAATGGGATTACGATATTGGACAAATCGAATAGGGAAGATATTGATTTTTATGAAACTATGAATCGGCTTACCCTATTTGTGTTTCATACTGCCTATGTACACTCGTTTCTCTGTATTTTATCATTATGTTGAAAAAAAACCTTAGAAGAAAAATAATTAACGCATTATTTTATATATAATTAAATTTATTAAATATCTGTTCGTCAGGTAAAGTAAGACGAAAGTAAGAAAGGTTACTACATGTATTATACGTAGTTCAACCTAAACACCATGTGCTAAAAATCGGATCAAGAAACTACTTTTTTACGAAACTTTAAATCTCTGCCTCATTTTTGTTTCATATTGTCCATATAGACCCATAGTTCAGTATTTTGCAATTAATCCCAAGCTACAATTTCAAAAAAACTAATAAATTAAATTATTAAAACCTGTAGCAGTCCATCGACGTGAATCTCGAGCAGCGTCGGGCCCATGAGGAAGGGCAGATGAGTGACGAGAATCTTGTGGATCTGCGTAGAAGAGAGAGATTAGAACTTGGTCAAACTGTATAGCAGATTGCAGATGCACAACTACTATTACTTGTAGTACACTTGGAATAGCTTTAGATATTGTAAGATTATTCAATTCTGATAGAAATCAAACAGTCTATACCAGTGAAGTCTAATTCAGGTTTCACATGAAATGAAGACGATGTGACATGGAAGTTCAAGTGTACAAAATGGAATGGTTGTTTAAATAAATTGAATCGTAAAAAATGCAATACCTGTAGATCTCCCGTGCCGATGTGGGCCGCAGACAGTCCGAGGAGCAGAGCTATCGAGGTCATCTTGTCCTGAAACGTTCAGAATCAGATAATAAATACCGGACTATTTTAACCAGCAATCTTTGGTTTCTACACTCATACATTCTCCCCCCATCATATTCCACCGGTTAGTTTAGCACAGTAGGCGTTCCAATAATATAGAAGCGCTAATAATAATAATTTCCTTGTTATATTGTCCTCAAACAATCAGATTCAGAAAAGAAATATCAAAGTACTTCAAACACAAAGTACCTCCCTCGTTTCAACACCGATACATTCGGAATGTAACATTCCCAATCACATTTCATCGTTTAGTTAATGCTGCATACCGTTCTGTCGCCAATATCTTGTTTCAACACCCATACATTATCAATCACATTCCACCGTATACTTAATAACACGTCGTGTAGCGCATCCAACAACAATACCTAGTAATAAAAAAATCCCCTTGCCATATTGTCCTGAAACATTCCGGTTTGCTGGGCGTTCTGGCACCACTAATACAAATAATAATATTCTCCTTGTCCTCTTGTACTGAAAAATATCACGAATATCCCAAACAGTCAATCTCTCGTTTCAACTCCCATACACTCCCGATTGCATTCCACCGTTTCGTTAATAGCGCACAGCGGTATTTCAGTAATAATAATAATAATAATTGATACCTGATTGGTGAGATGCTCGTGGACGTAGAACATATTTAGCGACTTGATGTGGCCATTCAATCCAAACGCGTACAGCAGACCATTCATGATGCATGGCTGAATGAAAAGTACAATAGACACCTTTATTGAAGCAGAAACGTTGTTCCTCTTCAAATCTCTATCCCCTGGAACAATAGGGTTTCTCCATAGAATCTTCTTCAAAACTCAATTTAACCAAACCAATCGGCTTGTTTCTCTGGGGAAAGTATGCTCACGACTATTCTTAAACAACTTGGAACATTCATGTTTCTCTCCTACATGTTAACAATAACTGGACTTCGCAATTCCAATGGTACTCGGAACCCTAACTTTCTCTAACTTTCTAACGGAATCTCTAACTTTCCATTTCTACTCATGAATGGGAAGAAGTTTATTTCAAGGAAGCGTGCTTCCAATGATTTCGACCCCAAAAGATTACGTGCAACACCACATTTTCTCGATGTGCTAATACTATAATACTTATTTATGCGGGAGAAGCCGTGGAAAGGACCACATCTGTGGAATTTTCTGGCATGGTTGCGGACCACTGCTAGAAATAATATACAGAATATCTACTTTCACCTTTTGAAAATGCTCCCCTCTCTCCCTCATTCCTATTTTCAATACCCCAATGCTCCCTCATCCCTAGCTCTAAGACACTCAGTTACGCTCCTTTACCTAATATTTTAATTTCAACAATTAGTCGCTAATGAGCCAAAATACGTACTTCCGTTACTTGCCAAACATGCGCGTACTTCACCCTCTCACTTTGTTGCACTCTCTCGCCTTCGATAAACACAGGAAGTAACATTTTGACATTTTTTCATCATATCATTTTATAAATGCAATACCCCCTCACCTTCTCCTGTCCATGTGTCTGCGTGAGCCATTCACTGTCCGTCTCCATCACATCTGCGGGCGCCACAGTCAGCCCCACCGCCACGCCCTGGTAGAAGTCGCCCCAGTCCCGAAGGAGCTTCGTGTTCTGCCAAACGATATCATAACTTTTTTAAAACATTAATATTAAGTGCGTTTAGTCGAATGCAAGTATCACTGTGGTACTAACAAAATTTCTCATAATTGTTTGTCACATCATCACGCTACTACCACTTTCAAAAGTGTTTTGGATAAATTAATACAGGGTAGAAACGCAAGATTGCCATGCAGAAGTGGTTATCCTCACTAGAGAGCACCTATTACGCAAGATTCCGTCCTCAACTATATACTTTGATAGTCCTATGCAATTTGATCTGTAAATAAAATAATAATCAATAAATATTATTATTATTAATATTATTATTATTATTATCCCCCACTTACATCACTGGCAGGCACGTCTATCGGCTGGTTGGTCGGGTGGATTCTTCCCGACAGGCAAATGTCGCGCACGTGCAGACTGTTGTTCGGCACCGGCAGCACCGTGCTCAAAGCGATTTTTTTAAACATTTAAATTTTAAAATGATCGGACCTAAGGAATTACTCTTCTCCCACGAACTCTTCCTAAATGCTCACAGCGAAACTACAATTCAGTTGGTTGTTGTGTTCGGAAACACACATTTTTAATATGATTTTTTTTTTAAACTGTAAAAATTAAGAAACTACTCGTACACGCTCGACCTCTTCCTAAATGCCATAGAGAAACCACAAATCAGCTTGTTGTTTGTTGGAAACACACATTAAAAATGCGTGCTTCAAAATAATCTAACGAAAGTCAGGTTCAGCTAAATTCAAGTTATATTAAAGATTAACTGTGTTATCAAAAGTTCTAAACTTCAAAAAGGGTCAAAATCTGTTAAACACATTTACCGGAAGTGCATAATGGCGCGTCCGAATGACTGGGAGAGCGTGCGGTAGTTGACCATGGACAGGAACGCCTCCTGCTTCTCCCGGCTGTCCGCGTCCGACGCCGACGTGTCGTAGTTGCCTGCAAACACGTGTATTTATTTTATATACCCGTGATCATGGAGACACGGAGACAGCGCAACACGAATGTCAAGTATTATAGTGTGAGCAGGGAGAATGAGGCTTCGGGAACGCGAGCTAAATACTACAATCGAATGGCCAATTGATGATTTTAGCGCTGCGAGCTCAGTAAACAAGTCTGGAACGAAATGTAATCAGCACTTTGATTTTTTATAAATGTCAAACGAATAATGCCCATGAAAACATGTTTTCGGAAGTTCTTTGTGTGACTAAGCAAGTAGGTATATACATCCTTGTCAAAGTTAGCCATGCGAAGAAGCATACCCTGTCATAAAGAATACAAGAAACCTCAACCCACCAGGTGTCTGCATCACGGGTCAGTCATTGATTAGTTATTTGTGTATCCAAATAAGACGATTGATCAATGGGGTTTAATTGGGAAGAGAAACAATGGATAGCTATGGCAATAATCATCCCAAGTCATAAAGAATGGCAGAAACGCCAACCCACCAGGCGTCTGCATCACGGGCGGCTTGGCGACGATGGGGATGTAGATGGGACGGAAGGACTCCATCATCATTACAACGTTCTCTGTCCTGAAACAATATCATTTGTTTAAAATAAAATAGAATAAATAATTTGAATAAATAAATATTTCTAGCATTAAAATTGTGGTCCGAGTCAATTTTTATATTATATTACATCTCGTGTTGTTTAATTTTTTTTTTAAATTAATAAACCTCTGGTCGTGTGGCCAGCGACGTCTGAGCAGCTGCGCCGTCTCAAACGGAGTGGGGAAGTCGCTGAATATTATTTAAAATAATAAAAATATACCGACAATTCAAAAAATACAAACTTCCAACCTCAGTTTCGGCGGCATTTCCACCTTGCCGAAGAACATGGCGGGCTTGAGTGGCTTCGACCTGTCGATTGCATCATTCATATGTCATTATTAAGTGTCGAGATGACGTCAATTCCGATTCAAATTTCAAACCGGGAGTGACTAATTAAAATTAATTAATTAAAATAAGGCTAACTTGTTGGTGATCATGGACACGAGGACCTTCATGGCTGGATTCAGATTGGCCACAGTCTCTCTCGTCCAACCGAGCGCAGCAAACACACGATCGCATCTGCAATCAACTCACGGATATTGCCTAGTCATGGAACAATATTTCACACCCGTCCTATTACTCACTACCTGTTGACTACGCCTCTTCTCGCGTACAAATTGCCGCCAAATTAGCATGAAGACACAAAAGTTCCCACATATCGCTTATTGTTAGTCATGACGTCTTCTCGTCAACCCTGTTTCATCCCTCTCCTTCCGGGGACGGCGTCCTATACCAAAACAAAATCACGACAGATTACCTAATGATGACGCCTCCTCTCACCTCGTCATATCATCGTCCTTGTCATCATTGACTGCCTCCTGCAGCGCCCTCTGCCCCTCGTGGTTCAGTCTCAGTCTTCTCGCCCAATTGATGCTCAGCATGCGGACGAGATCGCCCGTCGAGCGCACCAGACCGAGACCGACGCCCGCAGCTGAAATTATTAATATTAAAATGTATATAAACGCAATTTAATAAAAAATCACAAAATGGCAATTATTTAACACAACTTTACCGCAAAATCACATCTAATTTTAATATACCGAAAAGAAAATGCCGAGACCAATGCCTGCTGATGAAAGAGACAATCATCATTTAAATATATCACAAAAAAAATTAAAATCAGTAATATTACATCAATAGAAATTGCATAATAATAATGTATGTTACTCTAACGTGGTCTCAGGCTGAAGTTCAATACACGAGATATAACTTTGCACTCAAAAGCTTGTTATGAAGCAGAAATATGCCGGCTGCTTCCCATTACGAACAGCCGACTACTCACCGATGAATATGCCGGATGCGAGCGGGCTAGCGGGCGGCGCTGTTGAATACGAACCAGAAGCCACCTGAAATACAGTAAATAAATATAATAGATTTTTCTTGAATCTTCGTAATTTAATATAATTATTTTAATTATTATTAATACCTGTGGTGGGAGGGGCGAGCAGAGCATCGACGGCGTGTTCATATCGATCGATGGCGAAGAGTACGAAGGGTCCGCTGTTCTCCTCTTACCGCGAACTGAACAAGATACAGTAATAGATCGATCGGCAGATGGTATACCGTGTACAAGCGTTTGAAATTCGGGTTAATAATTAGACTAGATGTCTCCATTCCGCAAAGTCTCATTGGTGAGAGAATGAGCGAAATGAAAAGACGTCAACCAATTATTTATCCGAATTTCAACCTCTACTACCATTCAGTTGTGGGAAATAACAAAAACATGACACATACACTACTTTAAGGACAAATCCCTGTTTAGCAGCTCAATATCGAAATTTAAATTAATAATGTAAAATATAAAATATATATTCACCTCTATCCTGCAGCAGCTGATGCAGGACCTCCTCATTCGGTGCCAGACTGACGCGCTCTGAAATCAATCGATTATTACAGAACAACAATCGGCATACTGTACAATGCCTCTGTCCATAGACCAAAAGGTATGTTCCAGGGAACAAACCCTGACATCATTTCGGATTTGCGCCTGGTTTAATATCTCTGCTGCAGATTTTTACCAAGCGTCTGCAGATTTTTCTGATGTAATCGGACATGGGCTTTCAGCTAAACACAAAATTGAGAAAAAATATTTTCAAAAATATTTTCGAAAATATTTTTGAAAATATAAAATTTTGAAAAAAAATTTTTTTTTCCACATTTTGAGCGCAAGATGGGTTTGCAAGCACCAAAATGTGATAATTTATCCGTTTCAAGAGTGACAGACTAAAAATAAAACATTCTAAATTATTCATGGAACATACGATTTTGGTCTATGCCTCTGTCAGTTATAGAGATTTCTATTCTATTTGATTTCTATATTTTTTTTAAAACAAGAATCAATATTTCCATCCTGCTATCGCATCCCTGCTACCGTACCCCGCGAGGTGCCGGCCATATCCAGTTCATCGATTGTCGATGCTGGCGACATCGGGCACATGAACGACTCGTAGATGGACATGGACGAGGTGTGGCCTGCAAGAGGAGGAGACCATTAGTGTCTCCAAAATGGAGGCACGTTTAGGAACCCAAAAAAACAAAGCATCTAAATGTTCTGAAACGTATCCCTAACAAAAAATGGCAAAAAATGTCGACGGTTCCTTTTTTTGCAAATATAAACACTGTTCCTCTCTGTTCACTTCGATGTTTCAACTAACCCTCTTCAACGGGTTCCATATTCTACAATATTGTTCTGAGTGTACGGTAAATAGTAGTTCCCCGCTACCGAGGAAGGGCACTTCTGCATGGTGACGCTAATTGAGAACTACTGTGTCCCCTCCCCAAATCGTAACGAACCAGCGAGATGCAGCAGGGAGCAGAGATACTCGCCGACTGAGGGTACGGCCGTCGGAGAGAAGGCTGCAAGGGCGGCGACCGCCGGCGGCTGCAGCACCTGCAGCAACGGCAAACACTCGTTACAATTGAATTCGAACCTGCTAATTACTGGATACAAATCAAACGTTTATCTGATAATTTGTACAAAGCTTTGATTAATAATATTAATTTATATTAATTATTTTAATTAATTTTAATCATATCAATTACCTGTCCCCTCGCTGCTCCGGTCGGCGGCGTGAACAGACTGGCTGTCGTCGGCGTCACCGCTCCTATAAATTAAATTATATTTTTCAAATCCTGTTAGTTAGAAATGCTGAATCATAGCCATACGAGTACATGAAAGGCTGGATCAGATAAGTGACCCAATAAAATCTGATCCAACCCTTCATGTACTCGTATGGCTATGATTCAGCATTTCTAACTAACTGATTTCCTCATGAAGATAACACAGTATTCCCTCTGTAAATCCAGTCCAAATTAAAACATATCTGCCATTGCAGTAGACACTCGGCAAATTCTCTACGAGCTTCAAATCCCGAATAAGGTAATAGCTATCTGTAGAACCTGCAGCGGCGGCGGCTGCATGATGGGCGGCTCTTCGCAACTGCAGCAGTCCTCCGTAGGCTCCGCCCCCTCTGCGCTCGCCCGGCGTCCGACGACACCGATCCCAGCTGGTCGCCTGCATAGTATCGATTATTATTAACATTATTATTACTAATAACTCAATACAGTAAATGATATCTCGAAAAGTGAGAGAACATCGATCTCCTAAATATAAGAAAAAAAATAGCTTTTCACACGCCCGTGAAGCAAGGATGAACAGGGTTTGAGAAGGATGAAAAATCGAGAAAATAAAATCCAACCTGTACTATCTCCTGCTTGCTCTCCTCCTCCGCCTCTCGTTCTCCCTCACCCTCTTGCTGCAGCTGCTGCAGAGGCTGCATTCGACCGTCGACAGATGGCCGCGAGAGCACCTAAACGACACACTAGTTACAATTCCCTGATCTGCCTGAGCTAATTGAGTAAATGATCCAAATCCTTGTGGAAAACGGAAGGACGAGTAAAAATAATAATTCGTGCAACATAATTTTCAAATCTCCCACCTTGATCTCCCTCAGATAGGGAAAGTCACGGGCGTAGTAGTTGGCGTACGCAGAGAAGGAACGCCATCTGCAGATGAGGGGATTATTATTGAATTAGGGCCAGTGCACCATTAGTATCGAGAAAACAAGTGTACAACGATGGTCAGAAACTGCAAATCCCCTGGTACAGCCATCGAATTCGACAAAGAATGAATAAGGCACATCATGCTTACAGTATGATCAGTTATCGATAGATAAATGCATAGGCCGAAAGGGTGCATTGCGGCAAGTCGAAAATGCGAGTTAGTTTTGGCAAAATTTGCCACGAAAACGCGAAAATACGGGTTGGGTTTATCAAAAATGAGCATGAAAAATCGAAAATGCGAGTTGGGTTTTCATTTTTTTCACCACAAATTATCAAAATACAAGTTGGCTTCGTCGTTTTTACGCACCTTTCGACCTATGGATAAATGCATCAATGATACCTCGCAAAAATGAACAGATGGAGGGCGAGCACACGCAACACTTCGTACTCAGCCATGTGCATCTTCGACTCCTCGTACGAGAGATGGAGAGCCTGCGGAATAAAAAAAGTGTTACATTATTTATATTTCCGCTCCAAGATAGAACTCGCGGGTGGCGGATCCCATACGCATTCACTTCGGTGTTTCAACCAACCCTCTTCATTCTGTAGTTCCTGTATTTTTCAATACGGTTATCATCGCTAGTCATACGTTTATCAAATGATACGAGCATACCAACAACACTTTCAAAACGTCGTTCACCAAACACGCACGTTGTCGACCCTCTCACTTTTGTGTGCTCGCTCGCTTTCAGTAAACACAGAAACTAACATATTGGCATTTTGTTTGGTCATATCATTCTATAAGTGTAAATCCCCTCTCTCCGTAATCACCAGCCTACAGTACCCCCCTTCCCTTCTGCCCTACCGTACCTGGAAGACGAGCGGTGCAATGGGTGCGAGTGGCGCTGCGCCCTCCTCTCCGTCCGTCAGCAGCACCCTTCTCCTCCTTCTCTTGACTGCAGCTGCAGCAACCTCGGCTGCAGCCATCTCGCGCGCCCGACGACACAACTCAGCCACGCGGTAGAAGCGAGACATCGCGGCCGAGGGCTGCACAGAGACACACATTATTATTATCGAGATTATTAGTAGAGCACAAAGTAAAAATGGCCAATACCCAACGTTTGAATCTAAAAAAGCCGCCTCACAATTCAAAACAGTAGCAGTAACCTCCAAAATATCCATGCACATCCTATTTTTATTCATTTCTTCCATTATTACCCCACTCACCTCTACTTAAGTTTATTCCACAATATATTTCCTGTCTAATTAGTCTACCATGTCTCCATGTTTTTTCCACAAGACAAGATAGTTTTTTCACGATACATCTCTTCTCTGACTACTCTCCGCACCTCTCCATAAGTGTCCTCCGTCTTCGCCCACGGGTAGAGTGGGGAGGGCGTTCTCGCAGTCAGCTCCCGCCTCGTCGCGCTCCTCTGAATCAGCTTTATTGATTAAATAATATAAGAGGTGAGGGAAAACGTGTATTATTATACTATGAAGCGAATTTAGTAATAAGGATAGTATTAAGATTAATATTAACAACCTCCTCCTCCTCCTCGCCCTTCCCGCCGTCGTCCGTCTCCACAGTAGAAGTGGTACGCAGACGAGCGCCCGCCGACCGGAGCGGGTCCTGACAAGGGAGAGCATAATGATAGTAGTGTATCGTAAGGTATAGTGCAGATACATGTAATAGATTGTTGATAGACTTTGCCACGAATGGATTGACATCTTATTGAAGATTTACTGTACTAAGCACAAACTGAAGCACAAAATCTGCTGTAAAGGGAGAATGGAGAAAATTCGTCCAGAAGACAGTGCTATGGCTTGAAATAATCTACCAAGTAGGCTGTTGCTACATTACATCAAATAATTTTTGCGAAGAGATTTAAAAAAAAAAATTTCGCACTTCACAGTAAATAAGGGGGGCAAGACATAATTGAGCGCCAATTGTCATTCGAACAGCAGATCGAAATGTGAAACCGTGCTGGCAACGATGAGGCCATCCCCGGTGAACTCTGGTTCCATGAATATTTGATAACACTTCGCTGCTCTCATTCAACAATTAGAACGGCCTGCAGCATCGACCAAAAGTGTTCACTCAAAACATTGATGTCATGTCTTTTTTGTGCCAAATGAAATATCGACATGAAATTTTGGCACGATATAGCGCATTTATCCCTGCGTCGATTTTAAATAGCATGGCGTGATCATGTTATTGCATAACTGCTGCAAGCACTTTTGGTCAATACTGTACGTAGAACGTAAATAAGCATAGTGTAGATGCATATCCCACAGGAGGATGTTAATTTGCTCTTGAAAACTATAGCTATAGTCGTTTGTTTGTACAGCTAGTCAATGAGCTTTAGTCATGGAACCATAGTTCACCGGGGATGACCGCATCTGTACCAGCACTGTTTCACATATCGATCTGCTGGTGTAATGACAATTGACGCTCCACTATGTCTTGCCCGTATTTACTCTGAAGCTCAAAATATTTTAAAAAGCTGTACAGCTATTCAAAATGAGAATTTAGAAATAGATGGAGCTTACCTTGAGTACTTGGGGCGGATTGGGGAAGGCGCCCGTTGTCGACTGCAGAACGTCGCACACAAGACGCCATTTCTGAAATGGAATCATCATATTCCCCATTTTAATTAACAACCAGCATATTGCGTTGTCATTTCATAGAGTTCTCCCTTTTATAATCGGGATAATTAGTTAATTTTCGGGGCCCATCTATTTCCAAGAGTCCAAGCTCGAACAGAGCCTTAGAATTTACATCAATTCATGTCCAACTACTGCCATTATCGAGTACAGTAGTGCTTTGATACCATACCCCACCTCTATACCAATTCATGCCCAACTACTGGTGCCCAATTATCAATTACAGTACCGATCTGATACCGTACCCCCCCCTTCTGCTCACTTCATCCTCCTCCAATCCCTCCTCACTCCTGCTCTGCTTGGCTCCCACCGTATCCTCGCCCGTCTTCTCCTCACTCTTCCTCTTCTCTCCGATGCTATCGCCGCTCTCGCTCGCAGCAGAAGCAGACGTGTCCATCGGGGGTTCTGAAGAAACGAGTACTTCGGTTTATAATGTAGACATGGTTCTAAAGAAAACAAGCGCGATTTTTTTCCATTTATCATGTGGACATACATTGTGAAACATCGAATCAGGATGAGGATCAATCAGTTTAGATAAGATCTATCTTCCAATAAATTGCACTCAATTAGTTGATATTATTTCATATTTCTGCCTTGCGGATTCCCTTTCACAGTTGGCAGTATCCGTGTTTTGCAAAGCCATAAAATGCCTTACCAGTCTCAGTGGGAAGAATGGGGACCTTCTTGATGCTTTCAAACGATTTGCCCTGAAATACAACGATCACTCCTGTAAAAAAAAAACACTTTTTGTTGTGAGTAATATAGAATATAATAAATGTCGCAGACATACTGCAATTCCAAATTAGCATATCAACATAAGTCAGTCAGGAAACACAAAACTTCCACGACCCTTGCCAAATTCGGTAAAGCTCTCCATTGCATGAAAATAATGTACGAACGAGCAAAAACGGATTAAATTATGACTATATATTTAATTATTTATTAATTACCTTATCGTAAATCTTCTGCAGCTTCATCACTGTCACCGTCCGTCGCTGGCTGTTCTTCATGAGCGCCAGAATCTGAACAACGCCTTGTGTTAAGATTGTCAGGAAAGGCACGTAGTGGATTTTTCCAATTGAGAAAATACACTTGTTGCTCGTTTGCCTTACATTCCACGATGCACCAGAATACTGTGAAGATAACCTCTATAGATTTCATCGTACAACATATACCGTTTGTCTCATCATTAAATCAATAATTTCCCTCATGTGCATCCCTATCTCATTGCAACCAAACTATCGACTGAAACAACTATTTATCAAGACGAATGAGGACGTCAATTTCTGCAAAAGCTACCAGGAAAGATCAAACATCATCTCCCCTCTAGATAAATAAATGAATACAAATCGCATAGAGACCAGCATTCATTCTAACACTCGACCCGCATGATACTGATAATCGATTCTGATTCGTTTCCCTGTTACAAATTCAAAAACATCATCCACAGGAGACAAACAGCATCAATCGTTTACCTTTTCGACGGGCTATGCATTGCTCATGAAGCGGCAATATTGCGGGCTAGTAGCATTCAAAAACAATATCATCACAGATTCCATTGATTAACACACATCAGAAGTCCCTTTCATGAACGTATCTTTTTCCCTAATTATAATACCGTACCCTGCTGCACTCCTCCTCATCCGGCAACTCCTCTGCCGCTCTCTCCGTGTAGACAACCTCCACCTCCGCCTGCACGAGATCGTCGTCGTCATCGTCGTCCAACAAAGAACTGTCGATTTCTGAAATGACGAGAATACTTATCTCTACATTTATCGATTTTTTTTCATTATTCCGTAATTACCGAGTTAATATTTAGTGAGGCCACTTCATCCATCAGAGAACCATCGATTTCTGAATCACAACGCAAACATTGTACATCATACCTGATACCAACATGAGCTCGTTTCCTATGTTTGTTTGTTCAAACTCTCACACATTCCTTTCTTTTCTCGTTGATAAAGGAATTCAGTTTAGTACAACGTCAGCTTCTAAATTTATGCATGCTTTTCTAGCTAGCTAATGATCAAAATCTGGACTGAGTAAATTCCCGATTAAATTCATGTTTCACCTTCCCGACATTATTCAAACTAATATCTGCAGACTGATAATATCGAATAACTAATATTTAGACTGCAGATTGCGGAAACTTGGAACATGAATCACACCGTAGACGCAGAATTATAGTTAATGTTAATTAATGCTACAGTTAATTAAGAAAAAAAGAAATGCGTCAATGTGTTTATAGACCTCACCCTGTTCAATCTCCGGACTCAACTCCTCCACACTCACTCCCGTGTGCTCCATGACGAGTCGAGAGAGGGCGGCCACCTCGTCGGGAGCGTCCGACTGCAATAGTTATATTTCATATTTCCGATTGGACTAATGTTTCACACTCTCTTCATCACTCAAACTAATAAGCTTTCATAATAGGGGTAGGATATTTCTGAACAAAGGTTCTAAAATTCATTGGGAAGAGACCACAAAATATTAGACATATCCTCAACACTTGCACGCCCATAACTGGATTTTAGGTATCATGGTCCGTGATTCATGGGACATTATTAAACTTTAGGCGCGGCCACCTCGTCGGGCGCGTCCGACTAAAATACCTTTCCCCCATATTTCTGATTGCATTCGCGTTTCACAATCCCCTCATTATTAAAAAATAATTGATTTTCGGCTGCTCATAGATTACGGAAATATCGTACTGAACAAAACGTTCTAAAATTAATCGGACCTGTAATACCATCCGACAAAGCATTCCACGTATTACCGATAAATGCATGTTTCACACACTCCTCATCATAGCTCTAAAAGTGGATTGAATTCGACCTGGCAGGTTCGGGTATAAGGCGATTACCTAGAGCCGAGATACCCACACTGTTTTGTAGCTACCATTGCCCCAATCAATTAAAAACCTGAGGCGAATTGTGGAAATCTGCGGCACTTGGAAATAAACCTGCCCGACTGCAAAAAATGCATTTCCTAGTGCAAATTTATTTCGCGAAAAAAAACGTGCCCTCCCGTGCAGCGACCCAGTAAGCGATATTTTTGTTAGAAAGAGGACCATCAGAGGAATCGAAAAAGCTAAAGACCGGCACGTTTTTCTTCCTGGGAAAAATCTAGTAAAAATAATTTAAATCCGTCGATTTGACTTTTTGACCTATGCTCCTCATCACTCAAAGTGTTACATTTTATTGCTAAACCTGTCCTTTCCACATATTTATTTGATGGCTGCTCATGAAAAGTATACTGATCATTAGATATTTTATGCATGACCATATAGGAATCACTAGGATTTTGGTGTGTGTTTTTGTGTTTTTTTTGGTTTTTGGTGTGTGTTTTTTGTGTGTGTAGATAAGTGTGTGTGTTTTTCCAATATCCTCACCTCCATCTCCTTATTGGCCGTCGTCCATGCCACCAGCAGCTTGGCCATCTTATCGGGCGTCGTCGCCAGTGTGTCGCACAGCGAATCCCAGATGCGCGCCGCTGCAATGGGTCATTGATTCAATTGTATGTATCATGCGCCTAGTGCCCAAAATCGAACCGACACGTGCTAATTTTTGCGCAATAAAAATTCCTTCATTCACTCATTCACTTATTGCAATAATATATTACTCAATCTCTAGAATCGCTAGTTGCAGGACTAGTAGCCGGTCGACACATGCTAATCGTTCAACCAACCTTGGCTAGTAGACTAGTACGAAAGCGGTGAATTTACAGGGTGCGTGAAAATTACCCGCACTCGATTGCATCAGATTGCGCAATCGCTGCTAATCGATATTTCGCAACACCTGTAGCCCAGTTACGAAGACTAACCTTCCCTCTAAAACCGTTCGAGGTTTCAATCCGATTGGTCTAGTTAGTCAAGTATGGTGAAAGCAAACCCGATGATATATGCGATCTTGGCAGTTTATCGAGGGGGAATCCAACCCTCCGATATTTTCGTTCGTCTCAATGCCCCCGAGAGAACCCTCTACCACGCCAGTCGAGGCTACCAGGAACTCGGCACGGAAGAGAACAGTACGAGGAGGGGAAAACCGGTGACCGCAACTTCACCCCAGAATCGTGAGATGAGGTGACAGAAGGTACACCATAACCCCAAGAGAAGCATGCTCGAGATGATTTCAAGCTCGGTATTTCCAATGCCTCCATTCACAAGGTCGCCAAATCCGGCCTGGTGCAGCAGCAGTACAAGTACTATAAGCTGCTTGATTTGGCCGATTGTCCGATCAATCTCCGCGGAATGGGATGCCCTCTCCTTCTGGACCGATGTAGCATTTACGCACATAAGGTCACTTTCTTTACTGATGAAAAGATCTTGACCCTCGACGGTAAGATCGATACTAAAAACGACAGAATCATTGCCCACGATACCAAGGAATCTGTCATGCTGGGTGGCACACCGGTCATACCTCGCATCCTGCCTATGTAATCGTATTAAAGGGGTTTCGCTCTACCGGTCGGATCCCTCTCGTATTTGTCACCCTAGCCGTGAATGCGAACACAAATTACTAAACCAATCATACTCTGAAAACCGCAGTCCCCTGCCCCAAGTCTCATTTAAGATGGTGATTTTGTACGCTGCCGAAGGGCGGCGTACCCAGCAACACGGTTAATGGCACGACCAAGTGATCTGAGTAGATTTTTCCCGACTACATCGCTATCAAAGAATTGCCACCGAACTTCCCCGACTTGAATCCCAGGATTCCAGTTTCTGGAGAGTTGTAGAGAGCAAGCTCTCGTCTACTAAGCAACATTCTCTGGGCAGCATGAAAACGGTCCTCCTCCGAGCGTGGGACACTCTCGAAAATCACTACCAACGTAAATTACCGATCGCCTATGTGAAGCTTCTCCGCGTTTGTATCAAATCAACAAGCGGGCACATCGAAATCCATGGGCATGTTTCTGTTGCTAATTAATTGAATAAATGATTATATAAAACTGGTTGCTCAAATGGCATTCAAAGGGGAGATATTGATAAAAGTTCGAGTGCGGGTAATTTTCACGCACCCTGTACAGTTTATAATCGATTATTATAATTATTGATTACTCACCAAACTGCGACCGGAAGAGGGCGGGGATGCGCACGTGCAGCACGTCGCCGCTCATCGTCGACTGCGAAACGATAAGATTATTTAAATATTTTCATAAATATATAAATACAAAAAGAGGGGCTATTTATAATACACGTCAATTTCCTACGAATAATTGGCATCTTGCTAAATTTTTTTTAATTATAAAAAATAGAAAAATCTATTTTACCAGTGCCATTGTCCGGTCCGCGGCGCAAAGTAGCCGGAAGCGGGCGGGAGAGACGAGGGGCTGAACAAATATTTTTGTAAACGTTTTTAATGGGAAAACCACGCTCGAATAATTTAAAAATTTCTCCCCTCGACATCATCAGTCGTTGCAACACACGTTTATCTGCTCACTCGGCTAGATGCAAATGAATTCCTTGACTTCCGTCGCTACCGTACTACATACACTACTAATATCGTAGTAAGATCATCTTTACCGTAATCTTGCTCACCATCTTGAGAACGAGCACGGCCGCCTTGTGAGGTCCCGAGTACATGACGATCGACGACTGATCGGGAGATACTGTAGCCGTAAGACGAGAGCTCTGCAACACACGCGTAATGAATCAAAATAAGATGGTCGTAGCTCGCAAACAATTCTTGATTTAAAAATAATAAAAATATTACGAAATCACATCATTCGACCGAGCAGTAAAATCTCCATAAAGGAGTCAGAGTTTGGGGGAATTTTTTTAAATGATAGAACTAACTCATTTTCTCACACTTTCTCGTCCCCGGCCCCTTTCCGGAGTTGTAGAACCATGAGAGAACAAGGTAAATAAAAGACAACAGATGTCCCTCTCACCTCGATATAGTCTGCTCCCGCCGTCTGGATGAATGTTGGCTGCGAGCCGGGCGGGCAGATCAACGTGGGGATTCGGTGCTGCAATGGGTGCTGATATCGAGGGGAGACGCAAAGGAAACCAATAACTTGTACACCACCTCAAAACCATCTACAGTATGAACGGAAGCGGGGAGGTAGCTGTGATTCCGATAATCGCTTATTGTCATTTTCCCGGCATCCGAAGATGCAATTTATTATTTATCTTACACCCCAAGGGTGCGTCAACATGGCCAAATACATAACAAAAACATGTTATAATCGTTAAATTCAATACCCCTGGGCACTTACCGTATTCGGTAGGGCGACCTTCATGACCGCGAGCTGGTCGCCGACCAGCCAGTTGACGAACGGAACCATGTTCATGTCGTGCGAGACGAAGAACTGGGAAAAAGGTAAAGGTAAAGGTAAAGGAGCAAGCTCTTCTACACGCAAGGCGGTCTCGACCACCCCTATGCCTGGGTAGCAACGAGAGCCTGTCCTGAGGTGATCAGCGGCCTGTTGCGAGGCTATCCTCGTGTTGTGTGCATGTGAATCCGGGACCCCTTTCAGGGCATGTTTGGATCGTGATTTACCAATAACTACCAACATTTCTTAACCCCCTTGGTTGGGTGGATCTGCAGACACGGGGGTCGAACTTGTGACCACTCGATTCGCATTCTAGCACACAACCACTGCGCTACCCGGTCTGTTGATTAAAGAGATTAAAGATAATACCCTTTGTTTACTAGCTATAAGGCAAAACAAACATGCACAATTGCTATTCCCATTTCCTCGTTATACTAAATAGCAAGGTAGACCAAACATTTCGGCGGGAATGTTTAGAAAGCCTTCGGCAACTATTCATAATCAGAATCAACGGCATGCATAAGATAGTGTTCCGTGGTTGAGCTCTATTCTCTGGACAAAGAGGTGGCAGTTGACCTTGCTCGCCCTCTGATTGGGGTCCTTCTCCGTCCACAGCAACTCCATCCACACACTCGAGATGAGCGACTCGTCCTCCTCGGGGGCACAGAAGAGACCGGAGAGAGGGCGTTTCTGGAAATATTTAAGTATTTACGACACAATAATACAAATAAATAAATAAAAAATAATACAGAAAAATAAATTTGAAAAAATATTATTCCTTCGAGAACCCAAGTTAGCATTTTTTGAAAATTTAACAAAGCCTAGAATGAATTCACTAGTCAGCGACAAAATAAACAAATGGAAGATCAATTTAAATTTTGAAAAAAAAGTTATCTATCTCACCGTCAGCTGTGCAGCCGTTCCCTGCTGCTGCAGCACCGGCGTGGCTGCGGCTGCAATGTGTGCATTTCGACTATACATAATGTAAATTTTTTTTAAATAATGCGCTCATGAAATGAACCACTGGTTTCTGCACTCTCTTTCTATACCTGGTCGTTTTTTTCTCGCTTTGTTATGCTCTCTCGCCAGCAGAACATGGGTTTAGCCGCGAAACATTTAATTACTTTGGACTAGTGTTTGTGAATTTATAATAACATCATGATCACTTTATTCCCCCCCCCTTCTCACCTCCCACATTGACTCCTCCGCGGGGCGTCGATGTCGTCGGCAGCCGGGCGAGTCGCACGAACGGTGAAGACTCGCCCATCGATTGCAGAGAACGACTACAGTATGCACGACGTTATTATTTCAATCGATTATTCCCCCTAATTACAGTGTCACCCATGTATAACTAGAGTAAATTTACGTCAACCAACGCCGCTCAAGTTAACAATATCCAAATGGAAGAGAATTTTTAGCACCAGTGTAGCCTCGTTTCACCGGGGAAAATCCCAATTTGAGTGAATTGTAAAATTATTCCAGCGAACGACTACACTATGCAAAACCCCGTATACTCGATTTTCCTTCATTACAGTATTTCCCCATGTACAACCGATAATGTATGGTAATCAGCGAATAGCACGTACAAATTAGACACATCTAAATGGCTGAAAATATGAAACACCCATGCAACCACATTTCACCAGGAATCCTATTTTGACTAAACCATCTACCGTACTCACTTGGGCGTATATTTTGTACCGTGTGAGACTGGTAATTTATGGTAACCCACAGAGCATTATAATAGCATTCTTAAGATGGATGATTTTTCATAGCCAATATGTAATCACGTTTCACCGAGAACACTATGCTGTCGGAACCTACAATAACGTAGTTGAACTATACTAGTTTTGACTAGACCATAAACGTAATCTCCTCTACCGTACTCACTTGGGCGTGAACTTGGCGCTGAAGGGCACTCCGCCGTGCCCGACTCCCGCTCCCAATCCACCGTGCATTACGGGCGTGATGGGCGAGGCGAGAGGACCGGCTAGGAGAGAGCGCATGCGGCGGCGAGTGGCTGATTGCTGCAGAGAGAGAGAGAGAGAGAGAGAAATGAAAAGATATCAGTCGAGATCGAAGATCAGGGAATAGCAGATAATAGTAGGAGAGGTGTATGGGTTTGTAGTACCAACAGCTAAGAATTTACTATCCTTCCGAGGCAAAACTTGGTATACCTTTGCTCTGCAACAAGAACCACGCGGGTGCTAATATACAATCCAAAAAAATTAGGAATCATTTTGATTAATTCCTTATCATGAATCACTCGTCTCCACTATTAGAATAGTTCTCCTTTAACATCCTACCGTATCCCCTCCCCTCGCTACCGTACCTGCAGCGCACTGGGCGGGGCTACGACAGTCCTCCGTCCTCCTGTGGCCGGGGCGGCGACGGGCGGCGGCACCGCCGTGAACGTCGGCGTGTGCGTAATGACACCTGCAAATTGAACATGGCAATCGTATCCACGCGAAATTTATTAGTGAAAAAATTATTTCTGTATTTCTGCTATACTCAACGATCGAGCCAATATTCTGCAGGTTACTATTTTCACAAAATAAGAGCGACCCATGAAACAGAAATTTACAGGCAGTTCAAAGTTTCGGCATCAGCCCATATGCATATTCTGCTGCACATAATTAATGTGATTGTTTGTCCTTCATACTCTATCAGCCGCCACTCTCTACCCACTACTTTTCGCACCCTTTCCCTCCTTCCATCCCCACTGCACCTTCTCCTCCTTCTAATCCACGGCTCATCGCCCGCTTGCCCTTCCCCCTTTCACTGCTCCCACTTATTCACAGAGATCGACCATCGCCTTGCTAATTTTATGCAGCAGGCCCTCATTCCACTCATTTCTCCATGCAGCAGAGGCAAACCCCCAGAGAAGGGGCAAGAACCAATAAACGGCCCAACTTTCTTATCTCACTTCATTGTGACCCTTACAACTGATTATGCATTCACAATATTTACAGGTAATATAAATATTTGTATTATGCTCACGCCCTCCACATCACCGTAGATAAATAAATATAAGCAACCGGGGGTTTTTTCTTCGCACACCCACTCTCTCGCCCCCTCCATTTCTAAAGGTTTGTCTTCATTCCACTCATTTCCGGTGCAGCAAAAAGCAAAGAACCAATAAACGACCCTGCTCCTCCCGCATCAGCGCCGATGAATAAATTATGAGTAACCGAGGATGACCGTGTGAAAGTGAGCCTTTCTTTGACTTCGCTCTTTCAACACGAATCACTCTCTAGCTCGCAACTTTTTCATGCTGCATTCATTGCCGATGCCCCAGCCTTTTGAGGGGTCAAAACTCTCCTCACTTTACACACTCTCTCATGAATCACCCAGTCGAGAATGTGTTTTGACGCCTCAAAATGAAAGGGCATCGAGACAATGACTGCAGCAGCATAAATGTGTGCCCTCATTCCCGCTCATTTCCCACTCTCTTCCGTCTGTCAGTGTCTTCCTCCCTCTCCTCTCCCTCTTTCCTCTCACTTTGCATCACAGAGTGTTGAATAAAAATGTCACAAGTGGCTTCTTCATCTTCTTCAAAACACCCCCGACTTCTTCGTAAATTCGGATTACGCTCCTCGTTACGCGCCTTCCCGCCTATAGTCCAATAGTTCACTCCCCCCTTGTTTCTCTCCGCCGCTCACAATTTTCGCCGTCCCTAACAATGGCTCATTCAATTTGGAACAAAACTTGTCGTCTAGGACGGGGCGAGGGTTCATTAGTCTCGGTCCACATGTGTCTCCGACATTCTCCTCAACGTCGACAGACCATAACCAAAAGGGCATATATCAAAAGGTTGTTGAAGAGAGATACATTTTTTTTTGATTTTTTTAGTTTGATTTTGGCTGAAAAATCGAAAATGTCGTTTGATTTTTTTTTAAATGTCACCTCGAAAAGTCAAAATGCTTGTTTTCATGTGTTTCATGGAACGCACCTTTTGTTCTATGCTCTTAAATTCCCCTCAACGTCGACAGACCACAGAGTTCGCCCACTCATTGACACTCTCAGAGATCCATTTCACTGTAGTCCGCCCTCTCCGGTGGTGTTCCCTTTCTCCTCATTTTCCCACATCACTCGTAGCCCCTGACCACATCTGACTTTACAAATAAACCGTGCACTCTCCTATCATTTCCAAGAATAGGCTTGTACCAATCGGTTTTTCATGAATATAAACCCGTGCTCCCTCTTCCGTCAACAAATTTGAATATCGTTTCCGTTGTTATTCAAATAACTGTTCTCTGTCATTTTAAAATGTTCCACGTTCGTTCGCAAGTCCCCCCTCTGATTGGCTGTTGTTAGCAGTCCGCAGACCCATTTGCATACAAATCAGGACTGAATGCAGAAAGAGAAAATATAACCAACGACAAAAAAACGGCCCGCTCACCTAGTTACACAAATCGAACATCGCAGTTTTCGCGGTGAGAAAAGACCAAGTAATTTACAAAAATCAAATTCCCACACTATACATCAGACCGTCGCCGATTATTTTCCACGAATGTTGACGCAGAATTTTTGTCAAAATCTCCGAGGACCAAAGACCAGCGCGAGAAGCAATCCGCGCACTTTCTGTTCATCCTTGTCTACCGACCACTTCTAGGACGTTGATCGCCCATTCCTTTCTCCGTATGCACTTGTTCTTCTTTCATTCTTACAACTAGCAAACTCGATTCCCCTTTTTTCTCTCCCTCAATTGCGCATCTTCTGCAAATTTCTTTAAGTCACGCATATTTCCTGCCCTCGCGAACGGACAACAACTCCGATTCGCGCCCTCATCCCAAATCCGATTTTCCCTCCCCTCTCCATCTGCCATCGTCTCCAAATAGACTACAATCAGGCATCTGACCTCTCGGACGACCTTGTTGTCCTCCTGTGGCTCTCCTCCGGCCCATGACTTCTATTCTATTCTTTCACATACACACTTGTCGCCGCCCCTCAAAGTCCGAGAAGGAGCCCCGTAACCGAATCAGAAGGGGCCGCAGGCCGACCGGCTGACTAGTGAGAGATAGAGAGAGGCGAGTAGGCCATTCTTGTCGTTCCCCGTTTCTGTCTAGGCATCTCACTCACTTTACGGAACGCCATCTATTCATATCTCTCCGTCGAATCCCTCTCCATTCTTTATTGCGGATTCAAGCTTAACATAGCCAATTCTTTCTCATTTTCCTTCTCGAGATTCTGAATGACTTCATCCATCCATCTCACTTACTATCTCTCAATAGGTAGAGTGAGCGAGATGGAGGGGGGACGGATCAGGACTGGGCGGAGCCCATAAAAACCCTCGTTCCACCCACTTCCCGCTTTCATTTGGATGGCAGCAGGAGAGGGGCGGGATAGGAGAGGAGTCTCGTTGAATGCCCGAAATGCACGACGTTTGTGGGTGATGTCCGACCACTCCTTCTTTTTGCGTCTTCCTCATCCGCATCACTCTCATGTGCATCTGTCCATCTCTCCTCCACTTGTCTGTCCATCACCACGTCCATTCTTATGATTCCAAACTTCCAGAAACAGGATTGCAGAGAATGCGTGAAAATCAGAGTACTCCATACTTTTGCTCATTCTCGCGCTCCTGGCTCCTTTCAAGAGATTCGACGACACTGTTCATTAATGCTTCTTCTTATCCCATTCTCTCACTGCAGTTCATCTTGCCCTCACAATTCCCGTTCAATCGATGTCCATCTCCATATGTCGTTCACCCTATAGTATTGGCCGTTACAGCACATACGTACACAGTCATTCTACATGCCGTGTCTAGCCAAGCTTCGGTCGCTCCTCTCGCTCCCCGTACAGAACGCAGAGGCCGCCCATCGACGGTCAGTGACAATATAGCCCACCCACTGTTATAGTGCGAAACCACTACAGTACATTTGGTATACGGTATAATGCGCATTAGGCATACGGCATGCAGACCTGTGGTCCATGTTAACTTTCTTGAATTCAATTACGCTCAGCTCATTTCCCCCCCTCCTTGCAGGCACGTCTGTCACACGTGGAACGCCCTCTACGGACACGACCCGCAGATCGTCTCACGTGCAATTAGGTGGGTGCGCAGTATAGGGCAGGAGGTTCCAGGAGCACCCCGAATTTCGAGGATCTCTTTGGGGGGGGGCAAATATTCGAAAAAATCAGGGCGGAAAAATATATGCTGACAGTTATGATTTTGGATACATACTGCCCACCGATAGGCAGCCTATGGGCATTCTGCTTACAAATCCAGGGCCGTAAGGGGAGGGTTTTGAAAGACCTTGTCCATTGCCTACTGTAGATGTCCCCCTCGTTCCACAATCTGTACCCAAATGTTGTGCTGTCTATTTCTGAGTAGGATAAATTCGGGTCCACGAGGGAGGCATGCTGCGGTGCAACCTGCCCATCGGAAAACATGCGCATGGCCAAAAATAGGCGCTCGTGATAGCTGCCCGAGTGTGTGTTCCTCATTCAATTTGTCCAGCACATACATACAGACAGACAGGCAGCCTCATGTCTCCTCGTTTCCTCCCCCTCGTTCCCATCATTCCTCCCTCCCTCCCAAATCGTACACTGCACACAACAATCCGAGACAGACCGAGGCAAATGCGCGGCGCTCGCACCAAAATCTGTCGTCCTTCCACATTGACAAGTCCTCCATCGTCAACACATATCAGACAACTTGTGTGTGTGTGATGTCCATAGACGCCAAGGGAATAGAATACACATCCACTTCCTTTGCATCTCACTGTCACCAGACTGTCAGAAGTTGGCACGCGGATCCAATTTTTTTTCGGACACTATCGTCCGCGTAATGTGCAAAAATGAAGATTTTTGGACCCATCTTTCAAATTCCTTCATTCCTTCGCCGTCACTGACTGCATGTCATCACTCCAACCGCTCACAAAACTCTTTCTAATCTTCGCGAGAAAACGGCCAGCCTCAAATCCTCCCTGCCGACATGCAAGCATCCAACAGCAAGTGACTTCATCTGACTAAATAAAGGCACTATGGCCACCTTTCCCTCTATTCCCCTTTACGGAGGCAGTGAGCACAATTACTACAGTATCCCCTAGTATAATTAGTCTTGTTAACACACATACACACACATACATCGACAAAGATCTGTTCCTGCGAGGAACCCGCAAAACAAATTGTTTTTCCTCCTCCTTATTCTGCTCGCTCCTGACTAACCGACTATGCAAACTCACGGCAATTTTGCTGTCGAGAACCCCGCGTGAAGAGCCGCTTGCCTAAATGCCTCCCTCCCACTCATCACGTTTTGCCGCAAACGGTTTACAGGACAAAATATCAGAAAGGAATACACCGCGCAAGACCCCAACGATCACTTATCCTCCCTCTACATTAGCTTATCGTTTCACCGTGTCACGGGGTGGAGAGGGAGGGGAGGTGGTCATCCGACAGTCCATCTCTCTCTCTACCCCTCCTATAATCGAGTTGCATCAGTCTCGAGTGTTGCGTCAGCACACAGATTTCCTGCTCCGAGCAAATCAAAGGAGGCAAAGGGAGGACCTCTTCTAGAAGAGAAAGCGCGCCCCTCATTCCGACCAAAATATCGCCCAGCCAAGAAGGATGCACAATTGAAATATAGTATGTTTGCACACGCTGACAATGAGAGCTGTGGGATACCCCTTGACTCTGCGACTCAATTTACCGTACTCGGAAATTCATTAGAGGTCGGGCAGCGGTGGTGGAGGCGCTGTACGATTCAGCCGCGCAAATATGGGTAAGTTAAGCAAAATTACACAGCACATAGACAAAATTGTAAAAAAAAAGATTCTTTTAAAAAACCAAGTGCGAAAATGCAAAAAAAAAACTCCGGATCTCTGTTCTAATCCAATCACCTCCTCCCTCATTCTTCTTTTTCCCATCTTCTCGCCCTTCACTCTCACAATCCACTCTCGAAACACTGCCAGTCACCCCCCCCCCCCCCCGCATCCACTTGGCATTAACACAATCAACAGAGAAAGAGAGAGACTGAATTCAATCCGGACCCGGGGGAAACTTGCAAAAATCCAGCGGAAGTGTTTTGCACAGGATGGAATGCTGCAATGACCAACAAAGTATAAATACAATGCACCCGCATATATGTATAATAACCACCTCAAGCTTATCTCATCCTTCCATTACTTTCAGTGAAGCCTGGCTCAAGGCCGCCGAATCGACGCCCACTTGGGTGTGGGCGCTCATTGATCTTCCCGAGACGAGTGCTGCCAACTACCAGGAACACAAGCACTTTGTCGCCATCATTCAACAGGTATACAAACGGATCTCTATATTCGCCGGTGGTCGGACACATGCTACTCTTTCGACCACCAAATGCTACTAATCCGACCAACCGACCAGTATTCCGGCAATCGGCGATTCAAGGGGTGTTTAGACATTCCCCCCCCCTTCTTGCTCACGAATCAGAATATGGAATCATGGCGAGAACGCTGTTCAACAACCGGTGGGGATATCTCACCAGAAAGCAAATCTGCATCGCAATATTCATTCTGCGCACGAATATCATGCAATTCGCGTGATTGCTCGAGCAATATTCTCGCATCAGCGAATGAATGAGCAGATGGAAAATATTCTAAATAATGTTTTCAGGTCCGGGACTTCTTCCACATCCTTATCAAGGTGCACAAGTGCGATCCGGACATGGTCAAGTCCCTCTCATTCCGACTGGGCGCACGCCACAGGCGCTACATGGCCGAGGTAGGCATCAATCAGAGATACCCACGAAATCCAAAATGCAGAAATTAGCTAATCAAAATTCCCTGAAGAACTGTCAACAAATCTTATCCACTTATCAGCTCAATTCCGCAAATCCGATCATATCCAAGCATCAATTGATGCATGGGCGCAAAACAGGATAATCTATCCATCTCATTATGACACCTTCCTAAAATCATTTATTTATCGTACACCACAAGGGTGCGACAACACGTAGACAAATGTGCGAATACAAGAAATGTTCTTATTTAAGAATAAGATTTTTTTGCTTTGTGGACATGATTAATAAAACGCAATAGATCACCAATCTCCCCCCAGTCCTCTCCCCATTCCACCCCAGATCTGCTCACAGGGTCGCGACAACGCCTACTGGCATCCCTTCGCGCAGCAGATGCCCATCGCCATCGTCAAGGCATATCAAGCAGTCATCAAGGAGAACGGACGGTAAGATATGATATTGTCATTTTTAAACCACGTTAAAAAATAAAGCGCGGTCAAAATTTCGAAACTCAGAAAATGCGGGGCTTTGTGAAAATAATTACTCAAGGAGCTTTATTGATTCGAGGTTGCTTGTGAAATATTAGATATCGAGAGGAGTAATGGGCCTCCCAAGAGCACTGTCCACGCCGCTTGCTCTTCTTGCCTATTCATGACGCAATCTCTCCCCCTTCCAGCCTCAAGCGCCTGTTCCGCATCCGCGTCGGCTCGTCTCACGGCGGTCCGGAGCGGACGGAGGAGGACGCGCTCATCGAATCGTGGCGACTCTTTGTGGGCGCCGTCGTCGAGAACATGCGCAAGGGATTCGAGGGATGCGCCACGGATAAGACGCCCATGAGACTGAGCATCACCAAGTGAGTACAAACATAATACAACCAGCGATTGTCATGGTTCCCTAAATTTCCCGAATTCACAACACTTTACTAGTGATTTCGTAATCATGCCCCATCGCAACCACTGCCGCCCTCCCCCCTCGTGCGATATGTGAGAACAACTTTCTAGAACAGTATCTGCCACTTCCATGTAAAGTAAACAGAGATCTAAGGTGGACATTGGCGCATCGATGTTTCAATAAGGACATTTAGCTCATAGTTAGATCTTCGAGACAAAGTACTCAATTCCACTGATAAATGCTCGAGAAAGATCGACAATCAGAGACAATAGGTTCTACAGTAAACACTTAAAATTATTATTCAAGCCCATCTGAAGTGTTCACAATAATAAATAATAAGACAAGTACTTCCGTGGATCAGGCGATAAATGAGAACACAATTTACGGGGCCAATCGATATTTTGTTACAGTAGCATCATTTCGATGGCTTCCTTTCGCTCCGCAGGCGTCAGGTCGCGTGCCAATTCCACCTTTCTGGAGCCGGGTAATGTGTAATTCAAGTCAGTTCACGATCTAACCGAACTCCCCATTACAGTAATCCAAATCTCCCCATCCACTTGCCGTGCCTCATCGTCAATCGAACGATGTCCAGAGGTGTGTTCAACAATACTACTGACTTTATCGATTTTATAATACCGTATCAGTTTCAGGATGGTCGAGATTCGCTATCTCCCTCTCCCTCAGCTAGCGCAAATCAGGTATCGATTATCAATCGGCAATTACATTTATAAAATCACGCCAAAAAAAGTCAATACACAGGCTTCCATTGTATACCACACGGGCACATGCGCGTCCCACTCACTTTTGCGTGCTCCCTAGTCTTAGGTAAACACGGGAACAGCCATTTTGACACTGCGTTTGCTCGTATAATTTATAAATGTGATAACCACGCGGCCATTTCCCGAAACACAAATAATCTATTTAGCACAGTCGCTCGCGCAGCATCTTCCGTTCCCGGCCGACCAGCGAGATCGGCATCTACCGTAGGCTGAGCTCGCCCAATCGACCGTATCTCTCCGTCAACGACGTGAGTATACTGTAACCTACCGTAACACCGGGCGTCATCTTTCCCACGCTTCTAGTTCGGTGCACCGAAAAGCTCCGATTTCCTCGAGGTGCCAGCGCATTGAGCGGATCGCGTAAGTTTGTAGACAGTAGTAGAACCACCCCCGAATATTAGCGTTTCTCGTAAACCTGTTCTCATAGTAACTTCTACCCCCCATTTCAGTGTTGCCGTGCCTCCCAGCGTGTAAATTTCCTACCATTCTAGATCAAAATGCTTGTTCAAAATTTAAAATTAATAATATTCAGGCCATCTACGACAACAACGGACAGCGGCGGTCGCTCACTCTTCTGCCCGGAGGAATACCTCTCTGATGCCTGCCCTTGCCAGCTATCGCCTACCATTTTTAGCCCTCTTGCCTCCCATTTCCATAATATTTGCCCCAGCATCCCCACGTGTAAGCGCTCACGCTCAACAAGCCCTACGTGCAGCTATTTTTTGTGTGTTTCAGTTAATCGTGAAGTCATTCAGAATAAATAAATAAGATAGATAGAGATGGATGCGCACCTTGGTCAGGGTTGATTCGTGGTGTGGCGAGTTGCTGGATCGCACCATTGCCGGGTTTCTGTCAAAATTCACATTTTCACGTGATCAACTAACTCGATTCTACCGTACTACCACTACAACAAAAAAATTATGCTACCGTGCTAAACAACTACAAAAAAATCGACGCTACCGTACTACAAAACCCGTCCTACCATATTCTCGATGGCCTCATTCGATCGCATTGCGTAGAGTCGATGGGCGGATGCGACGGGGTCGAAGACGAGTACGAGATCGGCACTCGTCCCGACCACTTCCACCTCCGCGTCGCCCTCCCAGCAGTACACCAGACGGGATTCTGATAATAACAGCAATCATATTGGTTTCATCATGGTATTTTTTAACTTAAAAATTTCGAACACAGACAAACGAGATATTGGAATTTCCATTTTTTTGGATATGTGAATTTAGATAAAAAAATATGATAAGGTAAAAATGATTCACTTTAACACTACCGTACTGCCACTACTATACTTTAAATAATAAAATAATACCAAAGTTGTCCAAAAACAGTCAACTAAATCTAGCAAGTGTGTAGCATCTGCTGCCAACTCACGTCCTTTCTGCGAGCACAGCATGGGCAGCGCCTCGTCGTACGGATGAGAGAGCGAGAAGAGTCTGGAAGGAATCATTTAAATTAGTGTTAAATGATCAAAAGAACAAGTGTAATTTAGTTTTAGAAATGGTAGATGAATATACATCCCGTATGCGGCAACCATTCTAACATCAGCTGACTAAATTCTCAACGATAGTGAGCGCGTGCAACCCAACTTCACCTATTGGAATCACAGATTAAATGGCATCGTCAACATCCGGCCCAAAATCTCGTACATTGTGTTTTATAATAAAGTAAAAAATAGATTTTTTTACCATGCACTTTTTTGGCCATATAAATAACAACGAAACAGCAGAAATAACTAGTAGTGCAACCACGTCGTGGTTTTTTCATAATCGATATTCCTCACCTTGGCATGAAGTAGTCGGGCGGCGGCGTGAACAGCTTCTTGTCTCTCTGTGCTCGCTCGAGCAGAAGTCCGTGCGAAGACTGATGCACGCCAGTGATCTAACAATCACCTCGATTAGTAGTGTACGGAACACACGTGGGCAGCAAATTATAGATATTTTTTGCAGAGTGCTTCCATCCCGGTTTCACTCGATTACATAGTGCCCCAGCATTGACCAACTTCCCCCCCCCTTAAATCTTTAACTTATCACATTTTTAACTTTAGCATAGCGCCCCTCTACCAGAATTCTCAAAAATGCGTGCCCCCGGGTGACCGGTAAGGGAGCTCGGCTCTATCTCACAAGGAAATATTTCGAACAGGGATGTGATTTTATGGATACGTATTTTAGAGGGTTTAAAAAAAAGATTTTACGGCGCAAGTAACTTTTCTTGATTATTTTTAACGGAAAAAAGTAAATTATATTTGACGAACATTGAGTGGACAATTGTCTTCTTCTATGCTCCTCCACTGAGACATAATGTGTTTTACACAAACGTGAACTTCTGATTTGGTTTGCCCATTCCACGAAGCCCCACAAATAAGTTTTCAACAATGCTCTGATAAGTTTTCGATTGCTCGAAATAAATCAATTGGCTTTCTTTTTCCTCCTCTTTTATTTTGGTTTCAGAAACAGTAAATTGCACGGTTTTACGGATCCGTACAATTTTGGTTTCACGCTCCGCTCTGATTTCCTCGAAGTGTGAATAAAAGCGTTTTTTCACGTTTTTTATGATCTCACTTCGTAATCGTGCAAATTCTATGTTCATTTATCGTTTTTCTTTCTACATATTTGTTTTCCGTTAACACGCATAAAATATATGTAGTGACTCTCACGGTTCCCTAAATTTCCAAATTTTTAGTTACTCCCTCGAATCAGTCATAACACTATTTTCGACAAAAATCTATCGGAAACAGTGCATTTCTAACTTCGGCCCTACGATACCAGCGGGTGTTCCCGAATTTAGGGAACGTGCGAAACACACCGAAACACAGGGAACGTGCGAAACACCGTGTAATTATCACATCGCCCACCTTGAATGGCACAGTGCACGTGTAGTAGTGATCGTCGGTGGTTGCATACATGTCTATCGCCTCTTCTCCCACGAGACACAAACAGTCCAGCTCGTCTCCTGAATCGCCGTTGTTCAATCCGAGAGAGGCCGAAGAGGGAAAGCGATGCCAGAACGCCTCAAAGAGCATGTTCGACATTCCGGTAAAGGAAGATGGGCAAGGGTGTTGTAAAATCTGATGTAAAATCGTAAACTGAAGCAGGGTGTGTTTGCGGACAAAAGCAGAAGGGTTCTGTTGCTGGCTACACCCTAGCCCATGTTTGCCGGTATAACAAAATTGGGCGTATTATGTGAACGCAACTAACATTCTCATATATAGACCTATTTTCTTTTGTATCAAGACCGAGAAGTAAAAACACTTATACTCCATGTATCCCAACCTGCTTGATGTCGAACTCGGTCTTGTAGCTCTTTATTGCGGTTCCATCGGGCTCGAGGGTGACATACGCCTGCTTCGAGTTGACGATCCACACGCATTCCGTCACCAGGTCGGATACCTTTCTGGTGCTGGCCAGTTCCTGTGATTCGTTGATTATTAACTCGTCCAACGACCACTGAACACTCTTCGATACTAGTTCAATGTAAATCAAAAACATATCCAAAAATCTACAGCTTACGGCAGTGCCCGCCTACAATGGTCCAGCGAACAGGACTAGAATCCCAAACGATGTTTAGAATTCGTGACTCTAGCCTAATAGTTCGTATTTCCTGCTGACCTGAGAGCCCTTGGGCAGACACGCCTTCGACATGGGCCTCGTCCATTCCGCGCGAATCATTGCTTCGGATTGCAGAGAAGAGTCGACCGTCGATGCGTCCTTGTCGTCGTCGTAGCGCATTCACTCGAGTCGCGAAGACTGGCGCATGAACTACGCGCGAAAGCGATGCACACAACGGTGGTTCTGCAAGGATGATGACTTCGTTCATGAACATTCAAGTCTAGAGGACGAATTTAAGGTGGGGAAACCCTTTAAAGTAGGTCAAGATGTGGGGCATCAGTAGGAGACGGGTATCAGCTAGTTATATGCCGCGGTTCACAAAAAATAGCGGATAAAATCGATAAAAAGAGTGAAAATTGTGAAAGGAAATTATTTCAAATTTGAAACGACCGCTTCACCTTAGCTACGGTATCAGGCCGAATGCAGTAAGAGTTATGCCAATGTTGTGATTTCACAAAATAATCCATTATCTATTGATTATAATTAGTATGTATTTTTGTTGGCGAATGTTTATCAATAAACTTAATTTGACTTATTTTGACGGAACGCGTGATAATCATTTATTTGTATCGAGTAAGATATCTGCTCGAAATGAACACCATGTACAGTAATCTTTTAGTAGTTGCGTCCAACTGTACCATTCTTGTTTACTATTTCATTTTCGCAGAGTTAATCGATTTTCTTGTTTACTGACCCATGGGAAACACAATCCGATTACTCTCGCTCTCCTCTACGACCTCTTGTTCACGCTGAAATTGACCATGATGATCAAAAACTGAAATTTTTCAAACTGTTGCGTGTGAAAGCCCTGTTGTTGTGCAATCTGTCCACTTGCACTCGCACTTTCCCAGATGCGATTTTAATGTCTTATTTGTCTCAGTGAAATGGCGCGAGGTGGCGGACGCGGTGGGGCTACTCAACAGAGAAACACCCACCAACAGCAGAATCGACCGCCCGTTTCCAAGCAGATCACCAAGAGGCAGATACCCGGTATTTCTTTCTCCCTTTACGAGCGCTAGCTCAACTGCAGTTGGCCGTTCAAGGTTGACTTCTCATTGATTCAGGTCGTCACCCGTGCTCTTGTCAAGCGCGTATTCATGATCTGGTACGGAACTGCTTCGGATGCGGTAAGGTAAGTAGATATTTTTTTCTGGTAATTTTAAAGAAGTACCACTGCCATAAATGGGCAAAGGTTGTTCGGAAGGGTCGGTAGCAATACCTTCTGGTCATGAGCAGAAAACGGGATGGTCTGTGCAATTTGTTTTTGGTTTCCCGCCCTGATCTATGAATGGTTGGTTCCGCCACTTCTGGGCTTCTGCAGTAGTTCCGCTACACCCTAGCACATGTATCATACATGCCTTTTCAATCGTACTATCTTCAGATCGTGTGCACTCAAGAGGGCAGCGGTCCGTGCTTCTTCTGCGGCACTCTGGTGTGCACGAAAGAGGAGCGGGAGGTGCTCAATCGGAACTCCCGCCAGTCCAAGGAACTGTACAAGCAGCTCACCGGCAATGAGATGCCCGAGGTTCGTGTGACTCAGACGCTCTCATATTATACGCTTTACTTGAAACTTAGTAATACCAGTTGTAGGAAATAATATACAAAGAACAATATATTTAGGATAACTTTAAAATTATTTTCCCTTCGTTAATTTTCAAACTGAGTAATCAATAATCAATATATTTCAGGGTGGTCTCAATCAGATGTCGTTGACGTCGATCGCCTCTGGCATGCAGACGGCGGTCGACTTCCGCAATACGCTCCTGGCTGCGGACAAGAACAGCGAGACGCGAACGAGAGTGAACGATCTCGATGCGGACTTTGCCAATATCGACGCCAACCCCTTCCTGTCTAAGGAGGTTAGTTGATAAACTACTATGTTTTAATTTTAGTATTATTTATATTTTAAATAATAAATATATATATATTTTTAGGAGCGCGCAGCGATCATCCGTCGTCGAGAGGAGCTCCGCACGATTCGAGAGCGACGACGAAGGGCAATGGTGAGATATCTTATTTGGAATATCACGTAAAACACAGAACACATTTGTTACATGTTTAAGATATTTCATTGGAACCATTTTCGGATAGCAATTGTTAGAATCTCCAACAATTTCTCCACTATGATAGTTTATTGTCTCCAATTGACAATCAACGACTTTTATCAACAAAAAGATAGACCTGAAACGCATAAGCTCGGGCTTTTTTTTCAAATTCGCCTGGCTGTCCGAAATGCAGAAATTAACCGATTTAAAAAAAATCACATAAAATTTGAGTCTTTTACGCTTCACGCGTGATATATCGTAGTTGAATAGGCTCTCGCTATATAATGTGGTCAAATAGGCGCTTGCTATCGAGGATAAGCACCTCTGTCCTCACCATGATGGATAACGGAAATGTTGATTGTTTCCTGTGATTCTAGCCGCTCTTTGACTCTTTTTTTTCTTCTCTAAATGGGGAATATGCATTTAGGCACGTAGTTTCAGGAATGGCTGCACGAAATACCTGCGAGAGTTCTATTTGACCTATGACTGTAGTATATCGCCAGAACAGCGCTAGCATACGTCAAATAGGTTCTCGCTAACGAGGATACGCACTTGACTACGGACTTCTGACCATTTCGGGATTTACATTTTTTACTTTTTCATGCGTTTCGAACCGCTTATTTCACAAATATATCGGAAATTGGGCGATACGCACTTCGACACACAAAATACTAGCGAGAATCCCATTTGACCTATGAGCGCTAGCCATGCTCTATTTGTCACGTAAAAAGTGTGACTCATCTCCCATCTCGACCAAATGCTCTCCCATACAGACACTCGATATCGATCTGGCCACCCGCGAGACGACTGTGAGAGGCCAGAATCTGCACGAGACGGATGCCGCTTATGATCCTGTCATACGACAGATCCTCGATCGATCGGGTGAGTGTAACCGTGCTTAAATATGAAAGTTGAAGCGTAATTTTGGCGGGAATGAATTTTTCCATTATTGAATATCGCGTTTTGTAAATTTAAAATAAATCTGTAAACTTGTAGAAGAGCGCCGGAAGGCGAGTGATCTCGAGACGGAGACGGTGACCGACGGACGATGGAGACCCATCGGATTCGTCCCCAAGGTGTGTTGGTGTTTCAGGTGTCGCACGAAAGCATGGCGAAATGCCGTAGCTTTACTACAGCTTGATCAAAGACGATAGAACAGTGATTGGGATCTTTGCTGTGTACTCGATTAATTTTCGTGTGTTACAGTATACAATAATTTCAGTTTCGCTGTCACAGTATACAATGCTTACAGTATCTGTGTTACAATATCCACTAATTACAGTATGGCGGCGGCGGTGGGATGACGTGTGAGCAGCAGCGGAAACTGATCAGAGAGGACTTTGAGGACGCAGTCATCGTGGGCAGACAGAGCGAGCAGGCGGCTGCATTGGATGTATGTAACTTGTATTATTATATTTTCTATCGATACTTGTGTTTAAAAGGAATAATTGGGACTAATTAATCAATAATTGATCTCTTAGGTGGAACGACGCGGGTACTCGTTCGCCGTCGCCCAGCCCGTTGCCACGCTGATAGCGCACGGACTCGTGAAGTAAGCTACTTTAAAAAAAAGATAGAAGTTACAAAACAACAGGAATAATGTAGGAACTGCGCTCGTATTTATTCTAGGTATCCTATAGATTTTCACCAATCGATAATTCAATTCTTTTCTGAATACCCTCAATTTCTCCTCAGATATCTGCGCGTGGAGGAGGACCCCATGCTGGTCGGCCCTCTCTTCGTCTGCTCCACTGCTGCTGCAGTGACGGAGAAGGAGATTGACGACTGCCTCAAGAAGTACCACGGTTAGTACTGTCTAGTATTTAGTTATTTATTTATTTATTACTTAGAGGGGTACGGCAGCAATTAAAGAAACCATGAGGAATAGAAGATAATTTTTATGTGGGAGTATTGTAGCATATCTATTTTTAGTCATTATTATCGCGCAATTAACCACTAGTATTATTTGTAGTTATCAGTTCCGTTTTATATTCTGAAAGATGACATCTTATCTTTGTAGCCCACGAGTCGGCGCGCAACCTCGAATACTCGGCGGGCAGTGTGCTGGGAAGAGCGTTCTGCGCGGAGGTGATTACGAGAGAGGAGTATGAAGAGGAGGTGAGGGATGAGGGAGGATTAATGTATAGCGGTATTTTATCGATTATCGATGGATAAGAAGGTTATGGTTAGAAAGTCTTGCATATCCGTTGCAGCTGGCTTACCGGCGTGCCCCTTCTAGCGTAGTAGCTTGCAACTGTGTGATATCGCTTGATCTGGAGCACTTTTACGTTTTACCTATCCATGAGTTATAATGAGTTGTCATTCCAGAACACTTCCTCCCTCAAGTGGGTCGATATTCCATGTGGTCGTCCTTCTACCGAGTCTTCACCTCGATTCGCCCTCAAATTCACCTCATCCGAACCCCTCCTCACTACCGTTCCCCATATTCCCCCGAGCGAGGGTACCATCTACCAGTTGGATTCCACCCTTAGACAGGCGCTCCAACAAGTTTTCTCCTAGATTATCGATTTCTCCGTAGTCTTTGTTGATTTGGCGTGGTGTCTCTATCCGGTGTCGGTGTCTTTCGGACGACTTCGGGTGAAGCAATCCGATTTATTGTGATAATTTATGTATAAAGAAGTTACTTTGATGGCTGATTCGAGTTTGTGCTTGATTGAATGTTGAGGATCATTCAGCGATATCGGATTGTTTTCTTAATTCTAATCGATTACGGTAGCAACTCAGGTACTGTAACTGTCTGACGATGGCCGACGCCGCTGCCCCCGCTGAGCGTGAACCTCTTCTCGGAATGGACGCCGAGGAGGTACGGTATCTAGGCCTATTGATCGATAAATGAGATATCGTATCCTTAACCGTTCGCTTCAGGAAAAGTTCCTGAAGGAGACGGCTGCCAAGATTGCGGTGTCCAGCGTCACCCACCCGCTGCTTGCCACCAAGACCCTCATGCAGGTAACGTAATTCGATAGAGTGATCCTGGGAGTTCTATTGATGCGTGGCGAATTTCAAGGATATTAGGTATTCTTGAAACGGTAATTCAGCTGGGACTGGTGAAGTTTTTGTTCAGCTGCATACCTTTTTTTCTCATACAGTGTTATCGAATAATTTGGGAAATAATTTATTATGCATTATATAATTAATCGTCTAATAATAATAGTTCCTTGCCAGCTGGGCCACGAGCCGTTCGCTCTCTCCACGGGCAAGACGCTGATTGTGGCCGGTAGAAACGCCTACTTCCTCCCCAACGCTTTCAGCTACGGTGAGTAAAATTATTTGTGTTTAAGAGATTGCCGGAAATCAATCAAATCATGGTGGAAAAGTCAAATCATTGAGAACAAAATTGTGCCTAAGTCAACGCCCAAAGGCGCAACTGAATAAGGCAAAATATACAGTACATTAAGACTCTACTGGGAAGTATTGTTGGGGGGACTAACCCGTTTTATGTTTCACTGCCACGTTTTCCACATGAAAACAATACGAAAACTGGTACGTACGCCTCGTGCCTGGAACCGATAACAATGTGTTTTGAATTGCAGCCAAGCAGCTGGCGGAGACGCACCCCTCCGGATGGAGCGTCCTCATGACGGGATTCGACTCGGCCGCACTTGCACTCATCGCAGGCAGATACACCACCAGATGGGCGACCAAGGTACGGTAGGAGGGCGGTAGTTATTGATTGGTTGAAAGGGCATTACGCCTCTCTGTCTCTAGAGGAAAGCTGACGTCTTACCGCGAACATTTATTTACAGTCATTTTGAAATTTACGACATGGAGTAATATATTTGTTAAAAGGACATTGTGCCCATTCGCACGAAACTTATTTATTGTCTAGTTGGCATTTGCGTCAAGGAGCTTGGCACGACAGAATGCGCAGTCGTGAGTATCGATTTCTTACAGTACCTCAACGACCACTACCCTGAGATGGGCGGCAAGGCGGAGTTTGAGGAGGAAGACGAGAGGAAGCTGACCGATGAGCAGAGCTTCCGGTTAGATTGTTAAAATTATTATTGTTATTACTTATAAAATGCCTATTAAATGTGAGATTTAAGCTATCTACAGTACTCTTATCGTAATCAATGTTAATTGCAGCCGCGCGCTGCGCGCAGCGATCCGCGACTCGGCCGTGCGCACGGTGGCCGTCTTCGCCGCGAGACCCTTCACTGGTACGGTAGTTGATACGGTATTGATCGGCTTTTAGTTTTGGAACTGTAGACCAATTCGCTCGCATTGATTGTAGCTATCAGACGTGCCAACTGTGTTAAGATTTTCGAAAATTTACCTAGGTACTTAGTAGACCCATCTTCAACGGGCGGGGCCGCGTGGATGCTAATTAAAATAATAATACTGACTTTAATCATGATTACATTAACTTTTCAGTTGTCTGCATTCGTCAGATCGCTCAGTTGATTGGCGGCGAGGGCAAGTACCTCAATGTGATGCAGGGACTGAGAGTGATTCACACGGAGGAGGGATTCGGAGGACTGTTCTCGTTGGTTTTTATTTGTTCTTCTTTGTGAATCGTATGTCAAACCCAGCACATCCGTGATATAAGGAAACGATAAGGTCGGAAGAGTTTCTGTCCAATTCACTAGTCTGTTCATTTCATAGGTTAAAAAGTGGGATTTCGATATAACCTGCCCGCCGAAGGCAGGCGCGAAAAATATATACCTGATCAATTAGACCCCTAAAAACGAAACCTGCCCGTCAGGGTCTCATAAAACACCACCGAAATGTAGAAACCTGCCCGGTTGACCATTAAAAAAACGAAAACCTGCCGACCAGATTTCCATGCTTCTTTACTTTTTGGCCTCTGGTTCATTTTGTAAGGTTAGCCTGTCATTCTAAATCTCGTGAGTGATGTCCATAGTAATTTAGTTCCTTCTCAAACCCATTGTAATTTCGTATTGTAAGGATACTCAAAATTTGAGTGTATTTCTGTAAATTTTTGACATTCTTTCTCATCTGTCAATCTTATGTTTTCCAATTTTCTGGAATCGAGATCTTTTTGTTTTTTTTAAAATCACCGTGATCCTTCAATCGTTCAATCAGAATATTCCAACGTCTGTATTGAATATTCTTTTTTCTTTCTTCCAAACCCCGCACATCCGTGCTACATAGACTTGCTAAGGTCGAAAGAGATTGCGCTCAATTCAATCCGATGTTGTCTTCCAGTATGTGTATATCATTCCCAATTTCTACAGTGGTAGGATGCAATCCTCTCATTCTTTTTACCGTAATTGATTTCTCCCTCTATCTCTCGTTGCAGCGGCGTCATTCCCCAGTTGTGCGCGGAGCTGATCATGGTGTGGGGCGTGCACGCGGTGACGTTCGCTGCGGAGAGAGCGCTCACGAGATCGGGCATCGACCAGGGAGAGGACAAGGAGAAGGCCGAGAAGGTTATTATCTATTTAATTGGTTGAATTAGATGAAAATTAAATTAAGTAGATGTCTGCTCCCTGAAAATCGGGCTCAGGAAATACTTGGGGGAATTGATGCAAGAGTCGGCGCATTGTGGTTGCAGAGAGGGAACATCTATGAACAAGTGATCATGTTCACTGATCAGTTGTTAGCAATCGTTGGGTATTTCACAGCATTGTCGCTTGCAGGACTACAAGGAGGCGCAGCGTCTCATCCATCTCTTCACTCCTCACATCGTCGCGCCCTTCTCCTACCCCTACTCAGTCGTGTCCACCGTCATGGCCTGCGTCGGATCGGGTGAGAACTTCATTATTTTAATTATTTACTTAAAACATCTTTATTACTCCTCTGAATTTATACGTAGTTATAGCTTTCCTGTGAGTTAAGGTGGTTGCGTACGGCGAAGTGGCGCCAGAAATTGTATTGTCTACGGGTTATTGCAGTCAATAGTGTATTTGCTTAGTGCGTGATTACTTAGTTGGCATCCAGCGGAGCCGTGTGGAGAGACACAGAGAGAATAGTGGATTTGTGATCATTAAATAAATTAAAATTAAAATGACGTGCTCAGGTCTGGTGGTCTCCTTCCTGCCCTACAACCCCACGTTCAACAACTGGCAGGACTGCTTCTCGTACCTCCGCCCGCACGGACTCAAGAGAGGAGCACGACTCTTCCTCAGAGAGCAGGTACATACACCATTCCATTTATTTATACCCTCTAGAATCGCCGGCTCTATTGCTGAAGCCCGGATCTGATCAAATATAACCGATAATAGGCGATATAGTCATTTGAAATGAGTCATTTCTAAGGCCCTAGTCCTGGTATTTATGACAAATGAATCCGTGCTTCAGCAGTAGTGCTGAATCGCCGGTGGTGCGACAGATATGTACGTGTTGTTGCTCCGACCATCGGCGATTCCAGAGCCCCTCCACACTTGTTAGGCATTGGAAGGTGCCTTATTTGAGGAGAAAATATAGTTTTAGAGTGTCGTGCTGATGTTTCACTTAGTGAAAATCACTGTATCGGTTAAAGAAACTTTCCCCAACTATAACTTGTCGGTGCATCCCTAATCCACCTTCTGGAGACTTTTTTCATCTTAGTTGTATGAATGCGGCAATAGTGCAATAGGATAGCGTATTATTGCGATTATGCTTGAAGAGTAAATCTATTTCCTATAGGGATATCCCTATATCCCTATATATCCCTATAGGGATAGTTCAGAAAAATAGTAGGACGAATATGCCGTGGGAATATTCCAATTTCATCTTTTTTATTCAGTCGGGCGCCGTTTCCGTCGGCATGGACAAGCAGTTGTACGCGTCGAACAAGCACTTCGCCTAAGAAGCCCCGCCCCCTACCTCCTGACGATTATCGATCGATCGATGACGTCATCTTTGATCACTCGAAGACGTCCCCTCTCCTTCATTCTATGTATGTTCTCGTAAGTTGTGGTAGCTCTCTTCGTCCCTCTTCGGTCCTAATCAATCGATACTGGGCGGAGTCTCGATAGCCAAGTGTAGTTGTGGTAATCAATATATTCGATCTAGGACCCCGAAGCTGATCTTTGTATTCTAACCAAATCGTAGGCGTTGTGTGTATTACCCACCGAGTATAGCAAAACAAGCTTTTTCCTCTTTTCTGTTTCGTTAAACTCTTGGATTCTAATTCTTCTCATTTCCGTAGCAGCAGGTGATTATTAGCTTGGATACATGGAATGAAGTGAGATCGAATTGTGGGAGGGAGTAAACCTGAAAAGAGGAGAAATAAGATAGTTGTTGTTTTTTGGCAACTCACTGTAGGAAATAATGCTTAAAGTAGCGAGAATCTTGAGAATCTCAGTCGTTTGGGAGAGTAGTTCCTGGAATTATTGATTTGCAATGTGAGTGCCGGTTAATAGTAGTGAAAGCACGGAAAAGACGAAAGTGTGTGGAAAATAAAGTATTTTGTGGAGTTTCACGATTACGAATACTGACATGGAACATAAAACGAACACACATACTTCCTATCCCCTCGCAATTCGTTGTTCCTCTGATATCCTGAATGCGGACGCGACGAGCTCCTGATCCCTGACTACCGTATCCGGGGATCCATCTGACTGGGCGGAGAAGGGGTATCGGGGCGGGATCCCGGGTCTCTCGGCGCCGGGCACGAAACTGCTCAGACTCTGTCCGTACCAGTTAGCTGCGGGCGATCGTGGATCCAGTTTGTAGAGGGATTGCGGACCCAATCCATAGTCCTGGGTCCGGCCCACGATGAGGGGTTCCCGGGAGAGGGCACGAGGTTGGGCGTAGAATATGGTCTGGGGCTGGCCGAGGTACAGTTGCCCGTTGTATTCGGGGTAGTGGATGTTGGGGTCGACAATGGTCGTCCCAATGGAGGTCCGACCGGTGAAGGCCGAATTGTAGGGGGTGTAGATGGGTCGACGGACGAAACCGAGGGATGCGCCGGTCTGGGGAGTGTAGGGACTAGATCCAGTGCTGAACTGAGGGGAGTAGGGTGCACTCTGGCCAGAGTAGGGAGAAGTCTGGCCAGTGTATGAAGATGATTGGCCGGAGTAAGCAGGAGCTTGACCATAGTTGGCAGAGGTCTGGCCAGAGTATGGGGAGTAAGGGGATGGTTGACTTGAGTAGGCAGTCTGGCCAGGGTAGGATGATGGGCTTGAGTAGGAATTTCCGGCATAGGACGATGGTTGACTTGGGTATTGCGAGCTAGGGTATGAAGAGGCCGGGCGTGAGTAGGCCGAGGTCTGATCAGAGTAAGGTCTTGAGTAAGAAGATGGCTGACTGGCGTAGGGATAGGAGGTGGGTTGTTGTGGGTAAGACTGCGGATTGTATGGTCTGGCGTAGCTTGAGCTTGGATTCGGTAGATGAACAACGTAGGCCACTTGGTTCGGTAGCGGGTACTCTCTCTGTTGCTGCAGCTGCTCTGGCGGAGCCCTCTCGTACTGACTACGTCCTACAGTATCCGGAATGTTGGGTGCCCAGTTTGAATAGTCAGGTGTCGATTGGTACTGGGGCGGCGCTACCGTAGTCGTTGGGGAGAGGTCTTCGAGCAGTGCGGCGACCAGCTCGGCGTCCTTGGTACCGTAACTGGCGCGGTAAGCACTAGGCTGCGGCGTCTCTGTGTCGGACTGAGCGACAGGGTGCACTATGATATCGGATGTAGGAGGAGGAGGAGGGGAGAAGGAGGGATCGGACGACACTCCGGGGTAGGAGGGAGCCTGCAAGAGGAATGGACTGGACAGACAAATACGGGACATGGGACAACACTCTCCAGAAAGGGGTCAGCAGCGAGACAGCGCGTGTAAATGAGAGTCTTCTTACTTTCATACACTCTCTCACTCCCGACCCTTTCTGGAGACTTGACCGGACTGTGATATGACAAGACCGGGACCAGACGGATTGGGACTGCGTGCATTGGGTATTGGGCACTCTCACAGTTGCGATGATTACGAACGGATATAATACGAGAGCTGACCACTCGAAAAGTTACATTTTGAGCTTGAGACTAGGCAAAGAGTGGTCATTTCTACACTACCGAATAGGGAAGCAGGTTCGGTGTGCGTATTACCGATCCCTCCCACAAAAGACCGCAAAACGATAACCGAACCTGCATCCCTAGTACCCTCTACACTATAGTATCTATTCGCACTTGTTCACAACTCTGAATCCCCGCTTGAAGTCCCAATCGATCTGGCGGCCCGTGTTGTGCCCCGCCGGTACATTGTGCAGGCCGCGGGCTCGCGGCGGAAAGTCGGGGAAGTCGGGATGCACGCCGGCATCGAAGTGGGATACGGTAGCCGGTAGGGCTACGGTAGGCACGTTGGGCGAGGAGGGACGAGTGCCCTGCAATGCACTGGTAAATGTATCGAATCGATAGTCATGATGTTAGACCGAATATTCCTATTCACGAATTGGATCAATCGATCTAACAACACTATTACTTAGATTGATCGGCAAATAGACGTGAGGACGAACGACAGGACAATACTGTTTACAGTAATCTACCGTAGTCTACCATTAGGATATCTGGTGGCGTCGACGCAGTTGTGTTGGGGTAATCAGTCGTCGTCTCTTCCACCCAATTCGCAGTGGTAGTGGGCGGATCCTGGACCGGCGAAAAGGTCGATGGTTCGGCAGTAAACGAATGGGGAACGGGCACGGCGTTCCATGGGTCGGGAGTGATTCCATCCAACCCAAAGGCGGTCCCAGCTGGATCTTGGGGCGGTTCTTGGGTTTGGGTCGGCTCCTGGGCCGGATAGGTGGTTGTCGGGTCGGGCACCGGGAAGGTAGTGGTGGTTTCTTCGGGTAGCGGGGGAGGGGTTTGCGGTGGCACAGTAGTCGTCTCGAAGAGATCCTGCAGCGAAAGGTTACTGTATCTAACTAGTTGGTTACTGTATATTCTAGACACGGATAGGGTTACGGTATCGTGTGCTAGATTATCGATTGGTTACGTTGGGTATGGATTCGCCCTTCTGCCGCAGCCACTCCTCGAAGTCGTCTTTGGTATTCGTCGACCAGTCGGTGAATTTGGTGCCTGTCTGACATGGTGAGGGTTACGGTAGACGACGATTATTGATTACTGAGGACATGCGGACGGAGACAAAAGGACGATTAATAATGAGTTTGAAAGCACTAAATCGAGATGTAATTGTTACATTTGATGACAGTCAGACGAAAAGTTTGCGATGATGAAACATAGCATAATCTAGAGTTCGGAGGACTTGGGCATGGCAATTAATGCGATATTGTCTACAAACGAACCAATCCTGCAGCAGCTATCGCCGTGGGAGTAACAGATCTGCAATATATTCATGATGATAAAAAATTGCGTCAATTATACAGATATATATATATATATATATATCTGTATAATTTCCTACCCCCATGTAAACGTGAAAACCACAGTGGGATCTGTCTACATTCTTTGTTTATAAATTTCCCTCTTATTGCGTGACGTTCTAGCTTTGATCTGTACGTTTCTAAAATCAATTTCAATTTCAAATCCGATAATGTTAATTAATGCAATTACATATTTCATCATCACTATGCAATACTCACTCCTGGCTGAGCACCGACGGCGCGGCGGTGCCGGTGAATTGGTGCTCGCTGTGACTGGCCGAGTTGAGGTGCACTTTCGTTCCAGTAACGGACGGACTACAAAGATGTTTGTTTATTTTCCCGGATGTGCAAAAAATCACATGATTCCGAACTGACAGATAGGGGGTCAGTGCGAGAGAGTGTGCAAAAGTGAGAGAGCGCCCCTCTCGATTTCACATGCTCTCTCACTCCAAAGCCCTTTCTGTATGGTTTACCGGCCTGTGGAACGATGTGAAATGATGTGCAAATTTAGAGAGCACAAGTAAAAACGGAATTACGGCGACTGTTTTACATCGCATGATAGATAAAATTTCAAGAAATTCAAAGTGCAACTTTTGGCCTGGGAAGTTTATGTGGATCCGACGCAATCTTGACTTTCAAAACAACTGATTTTTTTTGGAAAGGACAAGTCGAATTGCACTAATGTTCCTATCAATCGATCAATCATTTATCATGACTAAAACTTGATTAATTCCTGCTCCTGATTGATTACGTTCACATGTTTAACTGGTGGTAGTACGTTTTGGAATTGTCGTTTAGAACACGGAAATATTTTTTTCCCGAAAGGTCAGAAACGACTATTGCGGGAATGTTGTCGGGGTGCTTAAACGGAAGCTCCATAACATAAGATCACCAAGATACCGTTGTCTCGAATTTTGTAGTTGCTACTACTTGCCATCATTTTAAACACTCTGTCTGTCTGTTTGTCTGTCCGTGCGTGCGTGAGCACTACCGAACATCTCGAAAACAAGAAGAGGTAGAGATTTGACGAGATTGAATAACTTGAAAGATGGTCGTGACCTACCCATCGATTGAATCTGCTAGAGCGGCCAATTCCTTTCCTGCCTCAGCATCCGATTGAAAGGCAGCCATTTGAATCTTTGAGGTAGCTGTCGGCTTGGATGAGGCTGAAATTGTTCATTGGTACACATGATAACAAATCTCCAGAAAACGCTGGCACTTTTTACCGAGGTTTGATTGGCTGAGGATAGATGATAATTGCAAAAAAAAATGATACGGAGAGGATGAGACAATTGAAGTCTGGCGTGAAACTCACGAAAAGTCATGAAATTAATTACGAGTGTCACTTGTTCATTGATCTACTCATCAATAAATTGATAATTCCCACCAATATCCTCCATTGCTCTGTGCTCAATCTCCTTCCAGAATGCATCGTCAGAGAAATCGTCCGAGGCTGGCTGAAAATTAATTTAAAAACTCCGAAAACAAACATAGTAATGTTTCGTCCAAGAAAACATAAAATTGTGACATTTGGTATTTATAGCAAAAACAAAACCCACTCAATTAATCTCACACTCTAGATCGTTATAAATGAAATTGGTGAAACGTATTTCGAATTTGGCTTTTTCACCAATATTAATTATAATAATCCTTTCCCCTACCTTCGACTTCGTGCTGCTCCTCAGAAAATCGTCGATTTCTGAAAATAACGAAATTGGTTTTTAACACGTTTCATCGTTTCAAATATTTTCATAATGTAAGTCACATGGACATGTGGCGTGGTTAAAATCTCAAATATCGTGAAAAGACTCTATTTTTATAACTCATTTTGAATTATTCCTTTGCAAATAGTAAATGATCAGATGATATTGGATCGAATTTCTCTTTTCGCGTGGGATAATTTTGTGCTCAGATAAGTATTGCCGTGCTCCCTTTTGAGCAATGATCTCATCTCCGCAAAATACACAATTTCGGAGAGAGAGAGAGAGAGAGAGCACGAGTTGCTTCCTTCCCTGTTCTCTTGCTAAAACAGTTCGCAGTATCGCGTTTTTCTCCTTTCCCACAGATCGGTGAGAGGTCAAGAATGAAGCAGTTTTGAGATAACAGTTCTTGTACTTTCTGACAAAACAGTGTCATTGAGAAAGGCACATTTTCTACTAATTATTCTAACTTTGCAAAGATGACGAATGACGAAGTCTATAATAACATTTCTAAATAACTGTGTTTATTCGTTTTTTGTGATATTGATAAAAATAATCCCACCATCGATTTCTTTAGGTTCCTTCGCAGCTCGTCTCAAACGAGTAGGACGGGTGCTGAAAATATCAAAATTATAATAAATTATTTTGAAAAATAAACAACATTTTAAATAAAGTGCGTATATTTCACATAATTTCGCACCCGAAACGGGCACCCACAGAGAGCGTAATCATTCGAGAATTGCTTCTGGTCTTTCCATTGTCGTCCTCTAAATTAACACCTGGGCCCTTCCTGGAGGTTCAGAGTGATTCATTCATTGTTTATTCCATCAGCAGTTACAACACAAATTAACTGTGAAGGAGGGCAAGAAACTTATTATGCGGTGTGTACCTCGGAAATCGAATAATGGCGGGTCTGGGCGCTGACATTTTCTCTTCTACACCACTATCTGCTCCTGACTCCAACTCATCTCGTACTGGAGGAAAGAGAAACTCCGTTCTGAATCAATATTTCAATTTCCGGTCTCCCTGGGAAAATGGAGACGTTACAGCTCGAATGGGTTTTTTTTATTATCATTAGATCTAGAGTGTCAATAGTTTCATTAGAGTCGGCAACACTTTTCAAAAAAATCGAGGACCATTTTGATACAGCTGCAGCTGAGATTTAAAAAAAATCTTACCGTAGATATCCCTGCGGCCATAGTCGATCGTCCTGCAGCAGGGACTTGTCTATCTTCTGGTCGAATTTTCCTGCAGCAGCTGCAGCTGCTGCAGTTGCTGCACAGACGATCAGCAGCACAGATCGCATCCTGCGGGCCGAGTTATTGTTCGAGCAGAGAAGTGATAGACAAAGTAACTGAGATACAGCATTCGAAAGAGCAAGGGCGAGATCAAGGTAGAGAACGAGAGAGAGCGCACAAAAGGAGAGAGACAGACAGCGAAAGACATTCTTGGCATGGTGCCAACTCGATGCTGTATGAGAGAAATGGCAGAGAGTGATCGAAAGGTGGAATGCTATGGGTGAGTAGTGATAGGCACCATCAAGTTCTCTAACCTTCTCCTCAAACCCAATCAAACTTTCGTCCTTTCTCGCTTAAAAACAACCCCGAATTTCGACAAAACGAGTGACTTCGTCATCACTAGGTAACACAAATTAAGTATTCTCAAAGTAACGAAGCAATGAACATACTGAGCTATGGGGAAGTGAAAGGTTGCTAGTGAAAAGTGGAAATTGTCCCGTGATAATCTATTCATTGTGTAATATTGTACGTAGTCCCGCATTAGAGATCGTTCCGCTTTCATTACCGGCACAGTAATGATCTACCTTTGAGCTGAGCTGTTACAATTACATTTCCAATTTCCATAAAGTTCACTTTATAAACCTTACAAAATGTACAATCACATAAATAAGGAACGATTAACTTAGTGGCGGACAACAAAAGCTCTCAATCTACTCTTACATCGGGGGATACCGAGAAAATATTCATAAAGCGTGAATAAAACAAAAATGTGTTTGTTCATCTAAATTTACGCTCAAGAAGAACAAAAAACTCGCTAAGAAGTATAACTTCAGAGGGTATAGAAGCGCGCGCATACATTACCACAACAACCAAGTCATAAGCACTGTAGGAAAAGGGGATTATGGTAGGAAAGAGGCACGGTAGGTAAATGATGGCATAATAGGGAGCAGACATAGTGCGAGAAGCGAAAGTGAAAACTGCCACATTCACGTATCTCGTAAAAATGGAACATGTCTGTAGGAAGTGATCAACATTACTCATCCTCTACCGTACCCCTCTCGCCTACCGTAGCCGGAAGCTCGTGTTCCGTAATATGCCTAATCAGGAAACGCTGAGACGAGCAAAATAAATGGAGAGCTGCTTATGCGTGGACAGTTAGTTAGTCTCTGTATGGATGGATGGGTATGTAGGGTAGATCAATCGGTAACTGAGGGAAGGCGGGTTACGGTATCGTATAATCAATCGATATATCGTCGTCTAGAAGAACTTGCGATGGACGACTCGCTTCGATCCGTCATTGTCGTACTCCTTCTTGCTCACCCACATCTTCCTGCAAAGGAGAAACAATTTCGAAATTTAAATTGCATTTTTTAGATCCAACGAATACTACTGGAAACTTCTAGTAAATATTATTTAGATCAATCGATGTGACTGTTGACAGAGGTGTTCTATTAATGGAATTAGAATTTACGATATTTCAACCAGCGATGTATCCCTAATCAACCAACACGCACCTGAACGTATCGAGAGACGCCAGAATCGATCCTCCGATCCATGTCGAGTACAGTCGCTCCTGGATTTTAATTGTTTAATTTTAAAAAAAAAGATAATTAAAATTGAAGTGTTGAAACATGAAATACCTGGGGTGCGGAGATTCTGATCTTAGTGTCCTGGGGAGCGAGACGCTTCATCTGAAATAACAAAATAGAGTTTTTGCTAGAATTTAAAAAAAAACAGCCAGTGATTCTATGTTTCAGGGGTAATTTATGTCCTGGCAAAATCTTTACTTGATTAATCAACTCCAGCTGCGAGAGTGATACAATAGACAGCGTTTTGTCAGAATATAAAATAATGGGCTCGTGATTCTCTGTTTCAGTATTGATATTTGTTCTGATAAAATATATATACTAGAGTAGCGAAAACGGATCATCCCACCCCGTTTATTGACCCCCAAATGCGGGGAGTACGAGAGAGCCGGATCCCTGCTCTCTCGCGGGGGTCGTAAATGGGATCCGTTTTTGCCCTCCCAAAGCACTCTCATCCTAATTTTTTTCTCTAGCGCAATTGAAATGATATTTTCTAAAAATTATTTCTCTTTATTCTTCCGATGAACGAGGTATTTACTTGAGTAGCGAAAATGGACATTCACTTGGAAACAATTTCGTACGGGGCCACATATATACGTTGCGGCATGCGTGATAGTAAAAAGGAAAAGAATATTAATAATGGAAAAAAGAATATTAATAAAAAAATAAATAATAAATAAGAAGAAAATTTCCCCTCCCGCATTTCCCGGGGAAAAACGGATTCCAAAACGGATCCTTCGCCTATTTTCGGCTCCCTGCTCGCGAGAGAGAGCATTTACAACCTCCCTCGCGGGGAGTGCTAGAGAGGGAGAATAAGAGCAGGGTCGGGTGATCCATTTTCGCTACTCTAATATATACGTGACCAGTGGACTTGACGAAATGACTACGAACACACACACGAAATTGTAAAATACGTATAAAGTCATTAATCAATAAATAATCTCACCTCATACAGTAGTCTGTCTCCGAATCCGGGGAACATGGTTGACCCTCCCGACAGCACAATGTTGCTGTACAACTTCTTGCGCAGATCCATGTCGCATTTCTGCAAATTCAAATTCACCAAATCCGGTAAATATTACCAAAAACGATGAAACCAATGATTACCCAGAGACTATTGCACTGACGGGATACTTCAATGATTCCAGTATCTATTTTTCAGTCTCTTTCAACTACCGTAATCCAATCAATACGACATCTCCAACGATTATCGAGAAGCTACAGTACTGGATAGTAATACAATGATTAGAGTAACGTTTTTCTGTCTCTGCTAACTACAGTAATCTACCGTAATCCCTCACTCTAATGGCAATGTCGACGCAGTTGGCCACTCCGGGCCACTCTTCTCCGATGATTTCCGGTCGGAAGAGGATCTCGGGCGCGCGGAATCGGCACGCAGCCACGTCCATGCGGGAGCCGTCGGGCAGAGAGTATTGCATCTGAAAATAGGGGATAAATAATGCTATAACTCGCAATTAGAGGGAAAATAAATCTACGGCTCTACACTTCTGGGCCAGTGAGCGACGACTTTACAAGTCTACTCGCTTCGATCATATGCATTTTTAGGCTTTTAAAGTCGTCGCTGGGTAGCCAAGGCTTCTGGAGTCGTAGATTTATTTCCCTCTCAGGAGCAGCACGGATAAATACACCATGCTGACAGATAGCATGCACTTCCGTTGCCAATGAATTTATCAGTTTATCACATCAGGCGATAGAATATATTCTTGCGTTGAAACAATGAACAGCTTGGCCAGCCAAGACTATGAGAAAATGTGCCTCGAAACATATTGTCACAATAAAAATACAAAATAAACGCTGGCTTTGCTCCTACTCACCTTCTGCTCACAACCACTGTTTACAATTTGTCTGTGCAGCTGCAACCCCGAAATGTTGCTTTGCTTTTGTGATTTTGGTTCGAAATACGGAAACTCGGCTTTGTTGGTTGGTTTGCGATTTGTTATCTTTAAAGTTTTTTTCAAATTTATTTTAAAGAAATAACAACCAACCTTCTCAGGATCCGTGGCTTCCTCCTTGATGGGATTGGGAGAGAGATAGCACGCCTTCTCCTTCACCTACAAATATAATAATTGTTAACCTATACATTAAATCACTAGTGATGAAGATACTCCATTATTAGAATGAGTATTGACGGTGAAACATAAACGCACTAGTCTATCTGGTCTTGCTTTGAAAAACATCTATTCCCACTCATTTTCTAAGTAGACATTGTTCTCTAGCAAGCCAGTTTCTCGTTTCTGTCCTACAACAAATTAGCCCGTTTGGGAGACATTATGATGAAGAGTACAATCGCATTATTCTATACTACCACTTTTGTAAACCATAAATAGGAATTTTAGCGTCATCATTATGGACGAGCACTATTTAAAATAGTGTATTTGAAAATCTTCGAAACACTCTCAAACAAGGAAATTTTCCGTTTCTGTCCAGTAACAAACTAGCGCATTTGAGCGATATTTTAATACACGATATGTGGATGATAACGAACAATATGCAATATTTTTTATTCCCTCACTTTAGTCAACCATAAACAAGGAATTTTAGCGTCGTTAGCATGGACGAGCACTATTTGACATTTAAAATCTTCCGCACACTCCCCAACAAGGCAGTTTTCCGTTTCTACCCTATAACAAACCAGCGCATTTGGGAGACATTATGATGTAATGTGCATTCTTGCTATTCCCTCACTATAATAAATCATAAACTAGCAATTTTAGTATAGCCAATATTCGAAACAATTATCTCCTCCCTCTCACCTCTCTGACAATCTCAAACTCGCTGCTGCGATGGAAGTCGTGTCCCTCCTTGCGCAGCAGGAAGCGCAGATGGCGGGAGACGTCGCGACCCGCGACATCGATTCGCTCGATACTTAATCAGGCTTAATTAATTAACTAATATTAAGTAATCGCAATTATATTTTATAAATATCGAACTATCTACAGACCTATTTATATTGTGTTGGTATTCTTTTCAGCGACGGAATATGTGTTATCAGTCAACCTTGGTGAGCCCTTTATTTAACACCGAGACGAAACATGAAACAAACTAGTCGAAAACCAGATAAATTTCAGATGGAAAATTATATCCACAAAATTAAGAAAAAAACAAGAATACAACAATATGATCTATTATAAAACTTTTTAAAAAAATTTCAAGTACAATTAGGAGAGTCTCCCCTCCCCCTATGTTTCCCACTTATTTCATGTGAAATTTCAAATCCGCCCCGGGCGTAGATTAATAAATAAATTAAATAAAACGAGCATACACCTTATATCTAGCCTCAAATTTCAATTGAATTAGTTTATAATCTGTAAATTAAATGATAAATGGCCATCATTATCATTATTATATGGTAATTAGTACTAACGCATGCTGCATGGCGAATCCCTCGAAGATGGGGACGACGTGAGTGACGCCGTCGCCCGAGTCGAGCACCACACCCGTCGTGCGACCTGCAACCGGAGATTAGAATAGTAGGTCACATGGGGTCCTCGCCGAGAACTTCTCGCAGCATTCCCAGTACCGCAACATCGAGTAAAGTAATAGTTAGAGCGATTAAAAATGATGATTCCATATTGCCCGTTTCGCATATTGAAATATCTCCCAAAAATGCTTCTTTGTTGTAGGGAAGAAACGATAAATTGCCTTGTTAGCGATCGGCGTCTATTAGAGTGTGTGGGCAAATATGACCTATTGAAATAGGATTTCTGATCAAGGTCAAATTGTTTATCGACGCTACTAATTGTGATGAGAGTTATTACAATTTTAAAATGATACGTTCATGAAATGGACTACTGGTGGTGTACTCTCTTTCTATACCTCGACGTGTCTCTCACTTTGCCATGCTCTCTCACAGCCGTATCTGTTGTTTAGCACGGATTATCAACGGAACGTTTTATTATTTCGGACGAGTCCTTGTAAATTTGTAATATAGACGTCGAGAATAAGCACCGGTCTCCCCTACTGAGGCATCCCAGTTTGAGATGCCGTTTCATTCACTTCCGACTAAATCTGCGGAGATGGCCGAGTGGTGTAAGGCGCCGCTTGTCATACGAATGATCACGAGTTCGATCCCCGCCCAGGTTCACCAAGCCTTCCATCCCCCTCGGTGGCGGTAAAATTGGTAGCAACTTTGATTGCGGAAGGTAACGTGCCCCGGAAGCCCGGTCAGCAGGGGATACGTAGACCTAGTTAGCGAACCGGCCTTACCGGTGAGCCCCGGCAGAGTAGTCGCTAGTCGACGTTAACATCTCTTGATTCCGGCAGAAACTTTACCTTTACCCCTACTGAGGCATCCCAGTTTGAGATGCCGTTTCATTCACTTCCGACTAAATCTCACTTAATCAAGACAATGGCTATTAAAAAATCAAAAGATGATTGCTCCTCCAACATCGATTTTATTCTACTTTACTACAGTACTATGCCACCACAATACTGTTCCCCTATCGATTGATCTCATCGGTAGTGATGGGCTAAGATTTTCTAGTTCTTAGTTAGTTCTAGATTTTCTTTTTTAGTAGTTAGCCAACACTGATCGAGAGAATTTGATCACGCGAACCTTCAAAACTTTAATGCATTTTTTTCAATTTTGGTAGTAACGCAGACTGTGACATTTTCTGGTTCTGCTCGAAAAAGAATATCTAGCCCGGCTCACCGGTCGAATAGAGGGCGAGGACGGCTTGCATCTGCACGTGCAGCGCGGGCACGTTGAACTGCTCGAAGAAGATCTCGGCTGCCTGAGAGTAGAATAATTATATATTTATGATTATTATTAATTAAACATTATAAGTAGCGAGTAGGATAAGATCCGCCTAAGAAGATCGGTGAAACTGACAAATAGCAAACAAACAGTGGTGACTCATGAGCTACTTTACACATTTTAATTATTTTAATCTAATTTATATACTTTGGGTATTGAGACCCACCTTCTCCCTGTTCTGGAGTGGATTGAGCGGCGCCTCAGTGAGCAGGACGGGGTGCTCCTCGGGAGAGATCTGCAATACGGTAGGATATCGATTGATTGATTCAGTGATCAACACTCGTCAAGATACGTGAGGGATTTGGCGCTAGATCGTGAAGCGGCGAAAGTATCTAGTAACATTTGTCTAGAGAGGTAACATTACATAGCATAAGTGATAAGTCATTAATAATTAATAAAATTAAACATGCCTGATTCTATTTCGAACTATAAACTACAACTCACATTGAGCTGCTCCTGACTGTAGATGTACTGCCAGACCTTCTCCATATCCGACCAGTCATTGACGATTCCGTGCTCCATCGGATATTTGATGGAGAGGAGACCGCGATACTCCTCGGCCTTAGGGCCTGCAAGAGAGAAGTCTCAGACTTCAAGGGAGGATTTGAACTAGACTCTAGAGAAATGGGCTGGTTAGTTTGAGTCTCGACGTGAAATCACGAGGGACTGCTGGCAAATAATGCACAATTGATTAAATGATCTCATGCTAAAATTATTTAAAATGTTTATTTGTTGAGTTGTGATCAATGAAGACTCTTCATTGCATAGAAGAATGATAAGCAACATTCGTTGAACTTCAGTTATTTACCTACGCGTAACTAATTGGCGTGGAAGTAATTCAATTTGATACCACTAACCAATGAATAGATCTCCATCGAGGGCGCCCGCCATGACTCGCGTGTGCTTCGGTCGGCCGACATAGTTGGGAAAGCGAACCTTCGGCGCCTGATCACCCGCGAAACCGGCCTGGAACAAGCACTTAGGGCTTACACTGACTACTTTAGTCTCCAACGATTTAAGGGGAATGATGACTCTTCGTTAATTCGAGCAAACAATCGCGAAAAGCAAGGAAAATAAAGAGAAACCAGTCGATACGAACCACGTCGTGGTGGAGCCTTTTCGATGACTCGTCGCTCAAAACACAACTGACCTTGATTTGACCCGATCCGTTGTCGATAACCACCGGCTGATTAGTTATCACATCGTAAGAGGAGGCCATGATGACACGAGATGAAGCCCAAACTGCAATTGGCCAATTTATCGATTTCAGTGCCCCGAAACACCATTGTAAGTGGCGTAACTGACTCAACGACGCGCCAAGAACACAGCTAAATCCTTATGGAGTCGTACTGCTATTTACAAACAGAGTAAAACATTCAAATTGCGAAACAAATAAACGTGTACGAAATTTTGCGCGCGACTACCGGGCGAACTCAGTTTGCAATGGAATTGAGCTATACCGTAATATTCGAGGTCTATCGAAAACTGCTTTTTCAAAAATGCCTTTCGAGTACTTGCTTGTTTCTCTCGTTTACTACGTTTTACTGTTGTTCCGAACTCCGTTTTTAGTGTTAATTTTCTTCTACAAATAGGTACCATGGGCGGCTACCTATCGGCACCGTCGTTGAGCCGTTCGCAAGTCGAGGAGATGCTGCAGAAGCTTGAGCGTACGCGAATCGAGCGTGAACTGGCGGTTAGCGAAGCGATCGAGCGGCGCAGGAGAGCTTATGAGGCGAGATTTTGCGATTTATGTCGAACTACTATTCTGGATCATAGTTTCAGCTATCAAGAACCCTTTAACGTTACACCAGATTAATCGTAATTTGAATAACGTAGTTTGTTTCATGTTTCTATTTGTATTTAATTTTCAGTTGTCCCGAGATCGTGAGGCGTTCAATTGGCTCGCTTCTGGAGGAGGTCTCACCTCTCTCATCGCTACCATATCATCATACCATCACAGTGAGTCATTTTTAGAACACTGTCCTCAAAGATTTGAAATGTTAGCGTGCGTGCGCTGCATTGCTGGGTAGATCAACGTTGCTGCTATTTATTTATGACTCACCCTATCAGCGACAGTTTTGAAAAAAAAATGTTGCTAATTAAATTAAATTTAAAAAAAAGAGTATCTGCGTCGTACGACTCATTATTGAAACTCTGTGTGTATTGTTTTTCAAATTAAATTAAATTACTTCATGGTCAAAAATGTTTTAATAATCTCAATCCATAGAGAATCTGATCCATCTCCTGCCCATCATGCCCATCGCCACGTACATCGGCTACAAGGCGCACTTCTGCTACGGTAACAAGCAGCAGCAAATCGCAGGTACGGTATTTAGGCATACTGTATTGACGAAGCTCGAAACTTTACTTCGAACGTGGAAGCTCAGATCTCCCTCATGCCTTGACGGATAGCATACAAAGTCTCCATAATTTCTACACGTCTTGTTGCACCCTTTGTGGGTGAATTAATTAAATAACCAACGAATCATCCACGTTTACTTGGAAAAAAACCCGAACTTGTTACTGTACCCTGTCTTCAATTATCGATTATCAGCCTGCACCGCCGATCTCGTCAAGTACGATGCCGACCTGCTATCGATCGCTCCCATTGGCGTCGATGACGTCAAGCGAAGAATGAAGGAGCTGGAGTTGATCAGAACTGAGATGGATTGAGTACGGTAATCGTACTACGGTATCAATCGATATCTAGTTGTTTCAATAGGTGTTTGCGACTTTATCGTATTTTTTATGTTTCGCGCACGAGTAATCTGTTGATAAAGTGTTTGTAGCCTAATCTGTCGCTGTTCTGCTAAAATTATATGGTTTCTCGGCCACTGATCTACCTGCTACCGTATATTTACTTCCCGTTCTCATTTATCGATCGGTAGGTCACTGAAGATGGGTCAGAGTAATGTGAAGTTGGATGCGACAGCTATCGAGAAGCAGCGTCGGGCACAAGTGAGATACCAATGCCCTATTTTTTCTTACGATCTACTAGATATTCCGAATTCGATCTACCAAGACATATATTTTAGTGTTAGGCAGAAATTTCAAGACTCGAAATCGATTTAGAAATGTTCAGATTAGTAGGAATAACGTCATATCATACCAATTTTCAATGGAAGTTCCCATCAATCCGACGAAAATGTATGTGGCATGCTAAATTTAATCAATATTTTCGTTCAGCTTGATTCCGAATTGGCCGCGGCCGATCTCATCTTCGTGCGAACTCGCGCTTTGCAGGTGAGTATAATGATTAAATCGATGGAATGAGATGAGTTTCATTCGTGCCTTTTGTACATTTTTTTCTTCAATCAAATGTTTGTATACATTCCATTCATAGCAAAACAATCCTAAAACTAGTAACGATGATGTAGTGGCCGCATTTCCGTAGGATGATGGTAGTGACGTTATTGTTAGTGCTACTGTGTTTTACCGGATGTCCATGTATTATTACATAGTGCGTGTTGAATCATTGCCTAGTAATGACGCAACGTTCTCTCTCTCCAGATTGCTCGTCGTCGTGAGCAGTTCCATTGGGAGGCGCTGGCTGTGGGCACGACGTGCGCCGTCCTCATCGCATTCGGATGCTTCATGAGGAGAAGGGTGAGTTCATCTTTAATATTTTATTCCTTTGAGTACAGTATTACAAATTCACAAAAAAAAGAAAATACACGCGCACCAGTAGTCCTTTTCATGAACATACATTTTAAAATTGAAATATGACATATCTAGACAATATATTTGAGTATAATCAGTTTTTCGATACTCTGCTGATCTTTCATCGTCTTGTGGGACACTAAACTAGCATGTTTGGAGGTCGTTTGGTACATTTGAAGGTAGCGATCAAATTTGAATTAAATTTAAAATATACCTTACGACGTGACGTATTATCGGATAGGCTTAAGTGACAAATCGTTTATTGGGGGACTAGAGGTATCATTTTTGTATGACGTCACCACTTGATCTTTGATCTCTGCAGGATTTCGTCATTCCGATCGCTCCTCTCATCATGGGCGTCGGCTATCGATACGATTCCGCGTACGGAGAGCAGTTGGAGACGATCAGAAGTGAGATATTATTGATTACTAACGAACAATATTACGAGACGTGATAATGAGGAGTCATTGGTAAAGTTTTTTTCCCTGATTTTGAAGCGCGAAAGAAATTTCGCTAAATTTAGATGCGTGACTGATCTAAAAATGTGCATGCGGCCCATATTAGTAAGGATGACCGCCACTTTAGATAAACTTTCGATACAAATCTGATAAGTTTGAAGTTTAGAAATTATGAATTATGAATAAAACAATTGACCAATAATGAATAATTTAGACAACGCCGAGCGACTGCTGAAGGAGACTCCCGAGAAGTTTGGAAGAATTGGCGGCCCGATTACTGTAGCTGAGATTGATCGATTGAGAAGAGAGCTGTACGGTAGTGTCTAAGTCATATTGAGAGAGACGGTAGTCATTGTTTGTAGAGATAGCTAGAATTGTTAATTGTTTATCTGATAAACCCTGGTCGTTATATTTGCATGTCGCATGACGCATTTGTTTAGATGTAACGCATACAAATAGTAGTGAATAAAAACAGTACAAACAAAACAATACTACAGTACAGTACAACAATAGTACAAACAATAGTTTCAATTTCGAAGAATAGTGAAAAGTTAGACAGACTATGGCGTCTACAATAATCGTCGTTCAATTACTCCAACCCCTATTCAGACGAAGGAATGGTATGAATTGCGGGTCTCGCATGATTCTAACCCAACAGAAAGGAGTCAGGGCGAGAGAGAGAGAGAGAGAGAGTGTGTAAAAATCAGAGCTTCTCTGGCCCCTTTTTTGGAGGGATTGTATTTTTTTGGATTGTATTCATATGAAGAGATGCGTACGAGAAACATGAGTCGGAACACATGCACCAAATGAAAATAGAATTTCCGTGTGATTTGATGTTTCGAGTGATGCATATTAAAAGAGAGTCGCAAGTATCCTCAATCTTGCGAAATGGAAGTCTTTATATAAAATCTTTATATAATTTCAAGAAACAATTCATAAAGTGTCATGAGAAGGAATATTATTCAGTGAACAAAAATTACTTTGTGGTAAAAGAATACTGTATGTTGTAAATTGACTATTGGTCCAACCTCAAACGCACTCTCCACCTCTTCTAATTGCCAATTCCTAGTTTCAAGTTCGGAAAATGGCAGGCAATGAAAAACTCTGGCAACTACAGTACTCCACGATCAATTATTTGCTGCCCCCTATTCTGACGATTGGGGAATGATGTGAATTGCGGGTCTATTCTCATCGTCGAAATTGAGAAGAGACACGGATGGAATTGAAAAATGAGCCGTCGCATTTCCTATCTCATACTAATTTCGACAGAGAGACCCAATTTCATCGTCGTCTATTTGCTCTCTCACTCTAATTTGCCTTTTGCTCTCCCTCCAAAAGCGAAGGGTACTGTAGTTGACGGATGAGAGGTACGGTAGGCATACTGTAGTCTGTGAATCCTGGATGCAGATTCGATGCTTCATGCACCTTTTTTGAGAAAGAAGGTGATATAACGGATTATAAAGCGAAAATATTTTCGAAAAAAAGTAGAATCCCAATGGTCCAAAGCGATGCATGGCTGTATTTGCATACTGTCTTCTTTTTGGGGATGGAATTTCGCGGGCTATTTTCTTGCCTAATTTCATATAGTCCAATTAGAATATAGACGAGCTGCTTTGGTCCGATGCCTCATTTCATTTCCGAAATACTATAACGTCTCAAATTTCTCGCCGGATATAAGGAACAACGACACTCCGGATAGATTGGGAACTGATTTCCGGCTCCGGCCTGACGAATCGCCGGCTCTGCGAACTCTCCAGGGAGTAATCTTCATCGTTGCATAATAATTGAGAGAAGAAGTGCGCGAATTGGGAGATAGTGTGTGAACAGAGGAGAGGGCAGAGAGTGGCAGATGTGTAAGAGAGTGTGTGAGATGGAGAGAGCGAGCAGAGAAGACTGATGGGCCTGTCACACACTATTAGCATGTATTCCTTGGAGGTGCACTGCTGACAGATTGATATCAGTTGACGATGTTGAGTAGTGATGACGACATATGGGTGCACAGAGCGAAGTCTCCAACTCTCCTTTCTTTGGAGACGTTGTCTCCTGCAGAGTGAACATGCGAAATCGAGAGAAGGACACATCACTTCTCCTATTGATTGGAGATGTGAACACTCCAGAGTAAGGAAAGCTGGAGACTTCGCTCTCTGAGTAAGGACTATATCTTTAAAGGTGGTGTCCCACGAACTTTTGGTCAACTGAGTTCTCACTGTCGGGTTATGGTAATCGGTTTCCAGATAAGAGCCCTGAATGCAGGAATTCAAAAATGATAGGGAGGGATAAGGTTGGATGAGGAGAAAGCGACCGCGCCAATGAAACATATGAGATGAGGAATGATGGAGCAGGAGATTCGTGATACTCCTTCTTTAAACATCTAACATAATTCATTGTGATCAGCACAAAGCGTCGAAAACTATGTATGTTTATCTCACATTTAATATTTTGCACTATTTTGTCCGATTCTATCGCAAACGTCGATTCTTCACCGATTCTTCGTGAATAGAGAATTTGGATATGTTTCGAATACACGATAATATCACAGGCACACGTTGTTACCATTGGTCCGATTGCTATCCAAGACAACATACAATAATAACCATTTTGAATGCTCATCCAGAATGGCGTCAGTGGCAAAGAGATGAGTGAAGTGTGAGACACTCTCTTACTTTGGCACACACTCAGACCCAGACCCCTTTCTAGAGTCTTGATCGGGTTCCTGAATCTGCAAAATAGCAAATGCGTCTGAGAAATTGATGAAATGCAGATGCACAAGATGGAATTGTGCGAAATTGGTTTGCTCAATCAATCTGGCACCGAAAAACGGACAGAAACATCCATCTCATGTCCAATTTCTCTTCGTTGTCGAAAAGAGGACAGCGGGGGAAGGGGCAAACGAATCCCAGTCTCCAGAAAGGGGTCGAACGCGAGAGGCAGTGCGAAAGCGAGAGAGTATCTCTCAATTTCACATACTGTCTCACTCAAAAGCCCTTTCTGTAGGGTTGACCGGCATGTGGAACGATGTGGGAAAAGACAGAAGTAAATGATTCCTCCTGATTGGGATCAAAGCTTTCTCACTGTATGACAGTCTGGGGGGGGGTTCTTATCGATTTCACACGCTCTCTAGAGCCCGACCCCTTTCTGGAGGAAAAAAGCGGGAAATATCAGTCGCTTTTCCTCCTCATCTTTCCATCAATTTCATCTCCTTCTTCTCATTGGCCAGCTCCAAGTAGGCGGAGTCTCGTCTGGAGTGTTTTCCTCCCCTCGAAATCCATATGTGCAGCGGGAGCCACCGTAATGGAATCCACAGGGAGGGGGCGGGGCTAGGAGAACAATTGGGCAGTCTTGGGCAGTAGTCTCATCTCTACTTGAGATATCGTGAAATACTTCCGTCACCCCCTATACTTCTCGTCAAATTTGCAAATCCTGTTGAGCCTTAGGCGTAAATATATTATTATTAATTTTATTATTATTATAATAATTGATATAGATCCTGTGAATGGACGTGGAACCGACCGCTCTCGACGTCAGCCATGTGTGGAATGAGTTCTGGAAGCAACAAATCGGCAATGGTGCGTTGAAGTCGAGAAATGTTTCTACATACTACCTTCACATAGAATTTTCTCCCAAAGTCCACGAGTTAAAGCTATTTTAAACCCCCATTTATCATTCTATTTCAGAGTATGAATTTTAATTGAACCCAGAAATAAGATTTTCCGAAAACCCAGAAAAAGAAGAAGCTTCTTCTAATTATGAGTCTTTTCTTTCCTAATTTTGAGGGATCAAAGAGATTTTTCAAGCCCATTTATCACTCTACTTTTCAACCATGTTTTTTCGAATATTTCGCCCCAGAAATGATTAGCCCTCTTTTCCCATTCGAGCAATTTTGATCCTCTGCAGTAGAAAGTACCTTTTCATGCTTTCAAAAGATCAGCCCACCATTGAATAAATAAGGATGTTACTCCTTATCTGTTTTCAGTTGACATCAGTTGAGTTGATTAGTTTCGGAGGCACTGAATCGATTTAGGAATGGATGTAATTTATTACAGTAGGCTGATGTTTGATCCCTAATCTATTGCCAGTTCTGTTGCCGATTTTTCTATGAGCCCAGACATTGACTACTTGCTTGCTTGTGAACACAACGTGTGTTTGCGTTTGCAACAGTTGAAAGTTTTTTTAGTTTGAATGTCATCTTTGATCTTTGATGTTCGATCTCCTTATCCTCTGCTGCAGGTACTGCACTCGCCCTTGCGACCCTTGCAGCAAGTTCGGGAGTCGGATTGGAGGAGGAGGAATCGACGAGAGAATCTAGTGGAGAGCCGATAGAAGGAGGAGAGGAAGAAGTGGGAGAGGGTCAGTCGACTTTTTTTGTCGCAAAGTTTCATTGGATTAATGCAGTTATTCTAAAAGGACCATTTCGAAAATAGAGTACACCTAAATTGGAAAACGTCGCTCATTATACCGCAGCAGTGAGAAAATGCCCCAAAAAATTCGCTTTTGACGCTCTTTAATGCAAAATTCTTTATTTTATATTTGCAGAAGAAAATCAATAAATAAAGCGAATTTAAGACGATTGCGGTCCATCGGAGGCGAAACGACGTAGGACGAGAACGAACTTCACCGGATGGCAATTGGAGGAGTTGGAGAGCGCTTTTGAGGTTGAATCAATCGATAATTTCAAAGATACATTACATTATTACATTATTATTATGTATATATTACATTATCAGCAGAACCATTTTTGTTCACAGGGAATCCGTGTTAGATTTGGAATTGTTTCTGGAACTCACATTTAGTTTTTTTTTGAGTTGTTTCTATGGCCTCAGGAGACTATGGAGAATTGAATTTGATTTAGACTGTCATACTATATGCGCGAGTTGAAACAAAGAACCACACGGAATTTGGATTTTGATATTTCCCGCTCTTTATTGAGCACTCGAATACACAACTTATTCCAAACCGACTCACATGATTCCAAACATCCTAAAAGGGATCATCTCTCGTCTTTGCACACTCGCCCTGACCCCTTTCTGGAGAGTTACGTGGGCATGTACTCTCATTCAGGCCACGCACTATCCGGATGTATTCATGCGGGAAGCACTCGCAATGAGATTGGATCTTCTGGAATCTCGAGTTCAAGTTTGTCACAATTAAGCACGTATCACTAGACAAATCTTATAAAATAAGAATGTATCCGAGCATAATTTCACAATGTAGAAAAAATTAATGATCCAACCCTTGATTGTCGTTGCCATAATTCTCTTACTAAACGTTTCCAAAAACTTCAAGACAATTTTTGCTCTTTGTCACCATTTCAATAAATAGAATTAATCACATGATATTCTGCAGGCGAATAGTCATGCTTTCACTGAAATTAAGGTGATCTACATTGTCAAATTTTGCTTGGGTACATTCCTTAATGGAATGAAATGTGTCTAGCGATGTGTAAACGTTACTGAACTTTATTTTATCTCCGAGACTCTAAATGTCCTAGATGTATAATACTACGATTATCATTCCACAGGCCGGTAAACCTTACAAAAAGGGGTTGGGAGTGAGAGCGCATGTAAAATCGTACTCTCCCACATTTACGCACTCTCTCGCTCTGACCTCTTTCTGGCGGTTTGGAATCATGTGTACTACGCTTCGCTCACAACTAACTACTTCTAATGACTCCCCCTCCCCTTCTCGCCATAATTCTTATCTCTTTCCCATTCTCCTCTTCATAAATGGCCCCAGGGGAGTCAGCAGTATCTTCTCATAGAGAGACAACGGAGAGAAAAGAGTTTAGTCGATAGGGGGTAAATAAAGTGGTTGGACGAAAGGGTACGGTATTTATCCGGCTACGGTAACGCCTTTCCCATGTTTTCGCTTCTTGGAGAACGGTTCCTCATTCCACGCACTCGTTTTGCTTCGGTGAGCACTGCCGGTTTGAGACAGCGCGTGGAATGTGGATGTTTTTAAGAAACGAAATCTTGGAAATCCGTTCTCCTAGGAAATTGAAAATTGTTATTTTCCATCGATTGATTTCCAGGTGTGGTTTCAAAACAGGCGAGCAAAATGGAGAAAGAGGGATCAGTCAAATAACAAGAATGGAAAATTCGCGACGAGTAGCGAATCCTCAGATGCACCGATGAAAGAGGCATGAAATAATTTTTTTCGTTAAATTTAGTTTAAAAGTCACTTATCAATAGTCTATTCTTGTTCACTGAGAATCGAATTGAGCGCTCATTCTTCTGAAATGTAAGCCATCTAGAGTGTTTTTTGGGAATGAAATAGTATTGTCGAAAATTTAAATCAATAATCTACATATTCCGTACAATAATTTTTAAAAGTATTTCTTACCATCGACCTGAAATGTTGTTGAATTACAGGAGCGCAACGACTTCTCCATCGAGCGCCTGCTCGCGGCCAGCCGCGTGCCGCGCGGACGCCGCCCCAACGCCAAGTACCCGCGCGTCCAGGTGACAACTTGAGATTCGTCTTTCTGTAGTGGCATAGTCAAGAACCGTGAGGTTTTATCATTGAAGGAACATATTTTAGCGGCGATGGAAACACGAAACAACTATGGATAAAAACCAACTCCCTAGGAAATTTCATGTTTCAAAAGTCGAATAACAGATTATTGAGCCACCCAATCGCAATAGTTCGTTCGCATCGTTTGGAATGAAAAATCATTCGAATATTTCCTTTCTATGCTCAGACGCTTCTACATTCTACAATACACTTTTAATCTTGAATTCAACGAATCAATAATACACGTTAATAACTAGTAAATGCAAAAAAGGAAACGCTCTGTTTCGTTTTAAATTTAATTTCTAAGAAAATCAAATATAAATTGCAGGCATGCAAGAACATGTCTCCCTACATGATTCCGCTCTTCACCGTCTCCCAACCCGTCGGAGCCACGCTCAAAATCGATAATTGCCCTTCGACTCCAGTACCCACATCTACAGTACCCCCATCTACAGTACCCCCATCTACAGTACCCCCATCTACAGTACCCCCATCTACAGTACCCCCATATTCCGCGCAGGACCCTCCTCTCCTGTCCACCCTTCTCCAATCGATCTCGACTTCCGGTGCTTCTCCAATCACTCTCGATTAATTTCATGTGTAAATACTCCTGAGCAACGATGACAGATGATTATGCAAATGAGACGGGGGAAGACAGGAGGGGTGAGAGCCTCTATCTCTCTCTCTCTCTCTCTCTCTCTCTCCTGGATAGTGACAGTCGATGCCTCACGACAAATGCGGTAGAGTCAATTTGTGAAAAGATAGAGAAATGAATTTATCTAACTTAAAAATTATGACCCCTTGCAAATATCTATTTTCGCCTTATTTCAGAGCACATACAAATATCCAATGACGTAGGCTATATTCGAATACTCTGAATCTCCTTTCTCGAGATTTGAATATTTGTGTTTTCGCCAAGGCGCAGGGGATCAAGATTATCCGACAGAAATCCAAATGTGGTTGTTTCGCGTTTCAAGTGTGCTAGTAAAGGAGTGGAATGGGCTCGGAATTGTTCTTGTTCGGTCAATTTTTCCAGAGACAGAGAAAAAGAAGCGAATTCTACCGTAGTCTTTCTCTGTCTTTCCTCGCAAACAAGATGTTTCCACTTTGGGAGGCTCTCTTTCTCCCCTGAGAGCCGACGGGGGAGTCCATCTATTATATCCCACTTCTCTCTGACGGAGAAGAGAGAGAGAGAGAGAGAGAGAGAGATCTTGATATGTTATGAGCACATCTCAAGAGGCGCATCAATTTCGTCTTTCCGTCGCTTGATGGGTAGATTAGGAAGTAGTTTACTTCGCATTTCGTAGCGCTAGTAGAAGATACAATCGCTCCAACGGCGAAATAAGGGATAAACAGAATAAAGTATTTAAGTTTAATATTTATCGTACCAAACTACTTCTTTTGTGTTTGGCGCAATTAATAAGTCAAAATATGTAGAATATTTTAATAGTAATTACCATTTAGTAGCTTTCGTGGAAGAAATAATCATTTAAAAAAAATAACGGGAAAACAAGGTAAATTATATTGAGAAATCAATAAATTTATGAGTTTTTATCGAACATTTATTATTCAAACAAGATATGATAACGTCAGATCTTATGTAAGAAACGTGCCTAAATTACATCGAATCCGCGATTGTGAAAGAGAGAAAAAAGGACTAGACATAGGATTCTGAGTAATGGTCAGACTCTCCTCATTCCACATGATCTCTCATCGATCAGACCAGCGCGAGAGAGCATGCAGAATTGAGAGGGTCAGACCATTACTCATCATTCTCTTACTTCAACCCGTGGATATGAAAAAAAACAATACCCTTGATTTGCGTTTGATTCGACTCTTCACTAAAAACTGAATTGGTTTTCTGAAAACTTCCCTAGCAATAGTTGAACCCGATGTTTCCAGCGGAAATACTGGATTGAAGTCGTTCTACGAGATTGTTCCGCATAAGATACAATGAATGACTTCACGGCGATATTTGCAGTCAAGACTCGTACTATGTTCTCTAGCAACCCGTTTTCACTAATTAGTTTTTTTTAATTCGGGCAAATTATTGTATCAGATCTCCGTTGATAGTGTCTGTGAAACGAGATATGTATGATCCAAAATTTTGTCCCGAATTTCAAACTCTGTCTGTTTTGTCATACTACGCAGTCTAGAATTCGAAATTGGCGTCCTGCTCCTCGAATGGTCTAATCGTTCCCTGCGGCATCGCGTTTCCTCTCAGTTCAGGCGGCGTCGCCACCCTAATAGCGATAACTTTTCGGCGCGGCGCCTCGACGGCGGGCGCCGGCGCCAGCTCCTCCAGTGGTAGGTTCTCGGGCGCTGGCGCCACCCGGGCGCCGGCTGACGCGGGCGCGGCGTGGGCGCCGGCTGGCGTCGTCGCCGTCGTCGCTGACGAATCCTCGTTGTGCTTGGTGCGTCCGAGAACGGCGGAGAGAGAGAAGCCGTAGCGGGTGACGTGGTTTACTCGCTGAAAGAAAAATGTCAATAAATCGCAAAAAATAGCGCAGAATAATTCAATTATTTGTATATAACTTGCTAGCTGGAAAATTATACTTCTACCATTTTCCAAAATTGGCCAGAAGTATTTGTGTTTCAGCTTCAATTCAAAGTCTTCCATTCAAAGTACGTTTGTTTCAAAGTTGTTGAGTACTGGCAATCACCAACCAATTTAAAAAGATCGAAATTCAGTTCCCCCTACTTTATTTTCATTTGTTGTGTAATTCATAATTTAAGATAAATCAATAATTAAAGTATTTTCGTATTTCTCACCGGTGGTCGGCCGTTTCTCAAGTGTCTTGCACGCAATCTAAGATACCACCGAGCGCGAAAGACGACGATCAGCATGATTACCTGATTATTGATTATTTTCTCCCTGATTATTGATTTTTTTCGTTCGCTCTCTCACACAAATTTCACTTGTTTTCGCACACACTTGAACTAACAACTTGCAATTTGCCTTTTCCCTACTACCCAACGGGCACTGTGATTACGCGCGTGGCTTCCACCTGTCTCGGCATAAATATCGATTAGAGACATTTGTCTTGTTATGGTCTCTCTCTTTCTCTCTCTCTCTCTCTCTCTCTCTCTCTCTTTCTCTCTCTCTCTCTCTCTCTCTCTCTCTTACCTCGACAGCTGAAGCGAGCGGCAAGGCGATGAGGACGATTCTCGCTACTCGATCCGAATCGTCGACGACAGAAGACTGAAATTAAAATTATAATAATAATAAAAATAATAATGTTCATAATAATAATGCAATTAATAAATAATAATAAAAAGAAGAAATACTATAATAGCAAGAATAATATATTTTACATCCGAGACACAACAGGACATGCATTTGACAAGAATTATGCGGAAGATAAGGGACTACCCGAATTTCACTTGACATGACGGAGGTCTTTTTTACGCCGTGGATTTTGTCTAGTAATGACTAGACTTTGAAAAGTAACGATGCAACTAGTTGATTTTCTCCACAGACTCGTCATTTCACACACTCTTTCTCGCGAAATCAGTCGATTTCCCTATTATGCAACTAATTGAACCGTTACTTTTCAAAGTCTAGTAATGACAATGTTGATTGTCCTGCATTTTTTCTAATTGCCGCAAGAACGTTAGTATTCCCGCAGGACAACTTGTTGAGCGCATTCATCAAGATTTGTTGGTGAAAAAAAAATAATTCGATCCTAAGTATACGTGATTTTCAATTTTTCCACGCTAATTAGCTTCGTCCGAGCGAAAGACCAAGAATTTTTGAAAGAGGAAGTGAGTCTAGTTAGAGGTTTTGATTCCCTCAGGCTTTGGTTCCGTGATACGAAGAGATGACTTTTCCTATATTTTCCTGGTGTAAAGATCAACAGCTATAAATATGGTAAGCTGTTATATTATGTGCATAGTCATATGTTCCCTCTTCTTTTTCTGTATCGCACGCACCCCTGTAAATGTGTGACTATGAGTGCACCAACACTCGAAACTGAACTGAATATTTAACGAAGATGTCCCTATATCTATTTGTCCATAATTATATAATTTGAATATATTTATTTATTTATACAAAACGTGTCAAACTAGTTTGTCCGAGAGGGAGTAAAAATATTAAAATACCTGATCCGAGACGATTTCTCCCACTGCTATCAGTGCTGTGATGGAATTGACTGCGATCATAAAGCAGTGGAAAACGATGAAGGGAACGACCAATCGGACCTGCACGGTAATAATTATTTTATTGTATTTATATATTTATGCGTGTTCAATGGAAACGCAGTTACAAATAGAAAGATTTATACATATATCTTTTTTTCATTTGTTGCATTCCAATAGTGGAATGCAACTAATGATGAATAATAATAAATAATTGCCTGGCAATATAAGTAATTGAATATTTCATCGGAAGCCCCGTGTCAAACCAAATGAGCGCCTATTGCGGACTTCTAAACCCGTTTCAATGTTTGCATAGACGTATTATCACATGAGGCATATTCTGCGCGAAAAGAGTAAATCATTCATTTCTCTTACTCTTTCATACTTCATCGAAAGCCCTGTTACAAAATAACCTGAGCACATATTCACAAGATTCCAAACCTACAGACCAGGGTTAGAGCGAGAGACTGTGCAAAAGTGAGAGAGAGTCCCTATCGATTTCAGACGCTCTCTTACTCCAAAGGCCTTTTTGTAAGGTTGGCCGGGATGTGGAATGATGTGTATTGTCACCGGCTGTTTTGAAGCTCAAATTTTCCTTAATGTCGTATCTCGAGGAAAAGTCATAGGAAAAGTTAACGCATACCTATTTTACCATAAGATATCGCCAACATTTTAAGTATGCCTGTTTCAGGCCCAAGGCCATTTTTGTTGTTCAAAAAAGTCATCTTACAATACATTTCTTTTTAGATTGCAATCTTTTCCATACCCTCGTATTCTGCAGTGCGTAGAGCAGTGTGGAGTGCGCCGCGACACCGCCAATTAGGAAGATGGAGAATCTGAAATTAAAGTTTTTTCCTCTTCCTTCTCTGTAGTTTCCACCGGAAATCATCGGTTGCACCCGTTTCTAAGATAATTCTCCCTACAAATGCTAACAGTGGCCCTGAGACGGCTGGTATGAAATTGAAGTTACAAAATGCGGGTTGCAAGTCACATATGCCTATGATGTTTGTCTATAACATAAGCCAGGTGAACTGGCGAGAAAACTAGACTCGTCCGCTTCAAATTTGCCCGCAGAAAAGACAATTTGGTTAGCGTGCGATAAGTGAATTTCCAAGATTGTCTACGTGTACGAAAATATGCACGATCACTCATGGAAATTCAGGCAAATGCCGAAAATAAGTGCACTCTTAACACGGTTTTCTATGAAAATGCTACAATTGAATTCGTAGGACCCGTTACATACTATTTTCGCACTCTAACTTTCTGACTCTCGACAATTCGCAGCTTAAGAGATTTTGAACATACTTCAGGAGTTATATTGCCCCCTTTTATAAATACTGAATTAACTCAAAAGAACGATATAAATTGATTGAACGTTGCTTGCGCACCTAATACTGATTCCAGCACAAGCCTGGGAAACGAACAACTCTCACTTGACATCATTTCTCACTAGAGTGCGGGCCACATCATTCCACAGCCCTTTCAACCTTCCAGAAAGGCATTTAGAGTGAGAGAGCGCGTGAAATCGAGAGGGACTTTCTCACTTTTGTACACTCTCTCGCTCTAACCCTGGTCTGTAGATTTGGAATCATGTGGGCCACTCATTTCGCACACTCTCTTCGTCCGAGGGCGAAAGCGTCTGCGAAATGAAGAGACCGTCGTCTCACGCACTACTATTTTTGCGCTCTCTAACTTTCTATCTGAATTTTACTCACCATAATTACGATCTCAATTGAGCATTGAAAAAAGGTTTCGGAATGAATGAAATGTTCGTGCACACAATACGCTGCTTTTAGCACAAGTCTGGGAAGTTGAGAGATCATTTATTGCCCATATTCTCACCCTATAAGAGCGATGACGTCGATGGCTGTCTCGTGTCGCCACCACTCAAAGAAGGCGACTCCCGCACCCGCCAAGCCGACGATCGATAATAGCCCTGCATTATCGATTGGTTTCTTAATTATTGATTGGTTTAGTGACAATATCTGTCCTGCATCAAGACAACCGCCTTACCAACGATAGATAATATACCTTAATTATCGATTAGTTTCTGTATTATCGATTGGTTTCCTAATTTTCGATTAGTTTCTTATGCTGCGCAAATTTCATGGGGTGCAAGGTGCACATCAGTTTTATGCACCCTTTCATATCTTTTTTCCTATTAAAGCTACATCTTCCAAACTTGATACATGGATTGCAAGCCACGTTTGGAACATTTTCCTTTTTGATTGGAGAGATTTCGTTCAGTTTGAGCTGAGTTACACGAATTTTCCAACATCAGAGAGTGCACATGCACCCCTCAAATTTGCGCAGCATTAATTATCGATTGGTTTGTGACAATATTTATCCTGGTACCAAGAAAAATCGATGACCCCGACGCTACCTTACTGTAGATCCATTTAACTTGATGCTAAGATAAATATATATGTAGTTAGTTTAAACGTTAATTGCTTATTAGCTGTCGGTTGCCGCAGGTGTCGCACATGCACAATTAGCATTTCCCCCAGAGACACGCGAGTTTTGCTAACGCACCGAAAATTGTTAGCAAAAAAGGTGTTATTGACTAGGAAAAATCTTTTTGCTAACAAATGTGAGTAATCTTCGATCACAATTACAGAGTAACGTCAACGATCGGTTCTGTGACATGGCAATTTGACATTACTGCAGATTGCATACATAATTAAGTAAATGAATAAAAAGTGTGACTCACCGAACGCTCCAACTAGAATTGCCGCTAACTTGCAGTGAATTATGCCGAAGAAGAAGAAGACTTCCAAGTTTTCCTCGAATTCCATCCTAGAAATTTTTTTATTTGTTTATTTTAATTATTTGATAACCCGCGAAGCTGCGATAGCAATTGTGCAAACGATAAATAATAAAAAAATAGTTAAAGAATGATTTTTTTGATTAGAATGGTTTTCGAGTGAGGTCTAGACCACCCGAACATGCATTTCAATCACGTCATTATTACAGAAAGGTGGTGGGAGTGAAAGAGCGTGTGAAATCGAGAGGGACTGCATCACTTTTGCACTCTCTCCTCTCTTAAATGTCGGAATCATCTTGAATGGGGGTGATCTTTATTCTGTGAGGGCGATCGCGTCTAGAATTGGATGAATAAATCACATAAAATTGATAAACACGCGACAAATCAGGCCAAGTATCCATAAAGGGGTCAGTCAGGAGAGTGTGAAGTCTCTCTCACTTTTGCACACTCTCTCGCTCTACAACTCATTCTCTGGAGGTGGAATAATAAGGTGGTTTTTATGCCCACGGCTATCAGATGGAGAATGTCCACTGAAGATCAATATTCGAATTGTTGGACAAATGTCTCGGGAACCTTGTTCGGCTATAAAATAAATGCTAACTGGTCATCTTTTTTTCAGAATAAATAAAGGAAAATCGTAAGAATAAGAAGAAGAATAAGGGAGGTGAGAGCTGCATATATTATAATAGAAGCTGCGAGATGGATCTCTCTCTCTCTCTATTATTCACCCCTTTCCCATCATCTCGTGCACTCTCCCATTATTAGTGACGCAAGTGCGAGAAATCCAGCTAGCTACAAATTCTCGCGCGTTCCGGAAAACAAGACAAAATCATGGAGCGAGCAAAGAGAAGGTGTCACTCCAAACCGCCAGAAAGAGCCAGGGCGAGATAGTGTGCAAAAGTGAGAGAGTACCTCTCGATTTGGCACGCTCTATAATGTAATATTTAAATTAAGAGACATCCTCGATTCATCATTTTACACAGAAACAGAAACAATCTCTCCTCATTCCAAACCCATTTTTGGCAGGGTTGACCTGGAATGAGGGAGAAGGGAGAAAAGGGGAACTCTACTGAGGACAAACGTGTCCTTTGCCCGACATTGACAAACTCTCGCAGGGAATAATTGGGGGAAAGAGGAAACCCGAGCAAAAACGGCCCTCTTTGTGTAGTTGTAAGCTGTGAGTTTGCAAGAAAAAGTTGTTCACGCAGGAAACTCGACGTGATGGCATCCAGGATGGGGTCAGCAGCGAGATAGTGTGTTGGAATGAGAGAGTCGCTCTCGCTTTCTCACGCACCCGACCCCATTCTGGCCGTTTGAATGGCGGAATGATGTCGGGAAAGGCCGACGCAGGGGAAAGCCATACCTATGATATAGGAAGGGTATGAACTACGGAGAGAAAATGGAGATAGAGAGAGAGAAATTGAGAGAGGGGGAAGCCCCGGAAAATAGGTGGAGAAGAGAGTGAAAATGTGTGGAATCTGCATGAAAAATGCATGAGGGGGCAAAATCTCGGGGAATCTGATTCCTTCACTTTTTTATGTTCCGCTTTCTATGGATATTTTATGAATAAGCGGCAATCAAGACTATCAGTCTAGTCTCACCTAATTACTCTGATAAAGCCACTTATAAGAAAAAAAAACACAAGAACTGTTCCTGTACCCTAGGGACATTGGCACTATCACAAATAGAAGTGGGGGGGCAATAATCGTCGACAACTGGTAGATAAGTGATAATAAAAAGGAGACATATGGGTAAGGCGGGAGGGGAGAGGGGAGAGGCCTAGATAGGGGTTGTCTTGGATACCTCTCTCGCGGAGAGGAAAAACGACGAGGAACTCTCTTGATAGTTAGAGAAACGCAGAGATTAGGGGAAATTGAGAGAGACGTACACTCTAATTTGCCCGTTTCTGCATGCGGATTTCGCCCCAAATTTCGCACAACCACAAAATTCAGGTGGAAAGATCGGTGAAGTGGAGAAATTTAGAGAACATCTGCGGTTAAGCGCGTAAGGCCAAAACTCGGCATTTAAACCGGGGAATGAAGAAATGGATAGTTATGTAGAGGAATGCTGAATATCAGTGGGTGCTGATGATATATTCAGTTTTCGAACTAAGAGAAATATTTAATCTCTTATAGATGATACGGTAAGAGGAGCCACCCAGGGCATCGAGCCATGTCAAAAATTTAAAAAAAAAACAACTAATAAAAACAAAATAGAAATTTCGCATTCCATCAATGAGCTGTTCTAACGCGAATGCACTGATATTCATTACGTGGAAATATGAGCTGAGATTTCGATGAAATAGAATATGTCGTTACTCGAAATGAAGTGAAACGAAGAGTTCCACAAGACTTTGGCTTCGATTGCATAAGATGACGGAGATCTCAGACGCGACTAATGACCTAGTTCTTTGCTAAGTAATCACAGATAGGGAAGTTCCCTACTACCCGGCAGGAGACTTCACTACCGTATAAATTTTTTTGTTGTGGCCGGTAGTTAATAGTTTCACCATGATCTGCCTATCAGTACAGTAGGGCAGTGTTTGAGTGCAGAACATGCTCTATTCAGTGCACATTGTTCTTTGAGCTCTTTGAGCATTTTCAACCAAGCAAAAACATATATTATTCCAGCAAGTTTTGCACGCAACCTGGAATTATAGTGACGAGTGAAATAGAAGGTTGAACAGATGAAAGAGAGAAAAAACACAATAGTCTTTAGGTAGAGGCCGCAACGTGATCTTCCATTTTCATGCTAATCGAAAGAAAATATGGTCAAATGAACCGCTAAGGTCTCAATAATATCATACTTTTTGCCGTTTGTCGATATCTTGTCTCTGAGCCGCGCTACGCCTCAAAAACCATGCGCGTCATTTGACAGAAAGTGGTGAAAGAGAGAAGTGGGCGGAGCTAATCTACATCACTAAATCCTGACTGACTGTGAGAGCCAAAGAGCGCTCCTTACCTGTGTTCTCCCATGGCTCAGGTGGTTGAGCATTCGCCTTATAAACAGGAGGTCGCTGGTTCAAATACAGCTGTTTGCAAATTTTTTTGCTGATTTTGCAAATATCTTTAAAATCAAATGACAATTCTGCGAATTAATAAAATTTTATTTTTTTTTGTTTGTATAGATTCAGAATTCTATTCCACCTATACTGAGACTTGCGCAGCTGTGTCGGTGAATTGGAAGTGTTCTAAACACCTACTCTTGAGTCTTTCAGTCAAATTATGATCTACTAAATGTTGCCTGAACAAGGTGCGCAAAGCCTCATTCGTAGAGTAGATCGAGAGCTCTCGAATAAGCTTTTGAACGCGGGATTTGGTTGAAAATGAAGCTTGTCATTCGATTGGGACAATTGTTCCCTCTCGTCGAGAAAGGTAGGGGGCGGAGCTTGCGTCCCCTATCTTTAGGGAAATGTTTTCGAAAAAAGTTCCGCGTGAGAGTTCTCTGAATGGATGAGGCATTGTTTTGGAAGGAATAAAGTTGAGCGGGAACTATCTCCGGTTCAAAAATCATTTAAGGAAAATCAGTTGAATTCCACTTGGAAACCAATTGGAACACGAATACACAGAGTATCATCGAATCCTAGTGATTTTCCTAGTATAGAATTCTACAGTGAAATCCTACGAGGATTTCTGAATCAGAAGTGCGACCACGATCTACGTACGGTCCATCTCAGTATATTTTTCTTATTTGAGGAATTCTGTTCTGATCGTTCCACAATTTGCGTGGCATTAGACGAAAGTCCGTGACGCGCGCACCGTATCTCTTCATTCTCTCTCTCGTTCATCGACCGGTGAAGATGGTGCGCGAAATCACGAGAGCGTAGTCTAATATTTCACACTCTAGAATATAGCTTTGACTGAAGGACATAGTGAGTAATCCGATTCTTCCTTCTGATCTCTTGAATCGCACTACATAATAACATGTGAAATGGAGTGAACTATTCTGCTCGCAACCTTTGCACAAACGAAATTATGAAAATCAAAGAGCATATTCCTTATGATGTGCAAATTTCAATGTAAATTCTCATAATTGGTTATTGGCTCCCAGTGGAGCTTTTTTTTGGGATGCAATGTAAGGTCCATGTCAGATACCTTTTCAAATGTGATCGTTCCACAATTTGTGTGTCATTTTATGAAAGTCCATGAAGCGCACATTGTACCAGCATTTGAGAAATCTGATGGGGAAAGTTCAATGTCGAATGACGCCCTCAGCACGATAATCCATTTTTCTTCATGAGAATCGGTCGTATCCCACAGTGAATGCATACTTTGCACTCAAATCTGTGTTTTCTGTTCAATTGTTAATTGCCTATCTGCCTGTCACATTTTTACCAAATTATATAAAGACGCCGTTCCAATTATAATCTATAGATCAAAGAGAAGCTTTGAGCAAACACAGTCTCGACCCCATCCCCCCTCCTCGGAAATCGGCACTTGCCATGATAGTAATCTCAAGGCAAACAAGCGGAGGTCTCATCCCCGCTCTCCTCCTTTTATACACTCTCTCGTTCGGTAGAGAGAGAGAAAGAAAGAAAATATAAGTCAGTCGAGACGAAACTATGATGGAAGTGCTACCTTGTTTAAACATTTTCTTATAATTTATTATATTTTGCTTTCACTGATTATTTTTATTCATTCTTCCGGATGTTTTCTTGTATTTTGAATGATTATGAGGCGTTTTGGAATATTAACTTCTGGCGAATTTGTAATGTTGTCAATTATCAGGGAAAAAAATAAATCAAAGGTGTTGATTTATATCTTTTTTATATTAAACACACAGTCTGGCATTCATGTATTTTCGACCGTCAAAATTGTAAGGAAGTTCAAAAATATCCGGAATAAAAAGAGAACCGACGTCAGAATATAGAGGGAGACTGTTGTCCATTCTATATCTGTTGGTAGCTTCAACTTTTTCAACGAAATTCAACTTTTAATTTAAAAAAAGAAACGCAACGATTGTCTCGAAATTGCGGTCGAGTTGTTTTTTTGTTAATGATCACCCTAATCGTTTGCGATATACAGCTCGGTATTTTTAAAAATAAAACATTAAATAACTACAATTTCTGAAAATTGATTAAAAACCTACAATTCCCGAACGGGTTTGAGACAAACGGTTGCGCAGGAAGCAGAGAGGTAAGAAAGGGTCAAATTCAACTGGAATGTGTTATATAATTTATAGAATTTCTTTATTATCATATTTTGGAAACAGGAGAGACTGGAGAATAGCGAATTCGGATATCGTGAGACGATATGTAGTCATAGTGAAGCACATTCTTAGAGGTCACATCATTCCACAGACCGGTCAATTTTTTTTTTTTTTTTTTTTTTGTTTACCTACCAATATCGCGACGAGTTACTTATGATATTTCAAAAACTCTATTAAGGTCGGAAATTCGTACACTAATTTCCCCATCCATTTTCATGCTTCACTACAACAAGAAATATCTTCGCGCGGTAATGAACATCACTGAGTCGCATTCTAAATGAATTTGGGGCCGGCTACAAAACTCCCCTGGACCGAATTTAGAGCCGGCTACCGAGCTCCCTCTGGACCGAATCTTGAGCTGGCTGCAAAGCCCCTCCTGGACCGAACTTGGAGCCGGCTACCGACTTCCCCTGGACCGAACTTGGAGCCAGTTACCGAGCTTCCCTTGGACCGAATCTGGAGTCGGCTGCAAAGCCCCCTCCCCCTGGACCGAACTTGGAGTCGGCTGCAAAGCTCCCCTGGACCGAACTGTGCCCGGCAACTGAGCGCCCCTTGGACCATACTTTGAAAACGTAGTGCGCACCCTACAATAACGTAGTTTAACCTCAACACACCCTGCTAGTTTTGGCTGTTTCCGATTGAAAGACAACCGATTTTCTAAAAAAATAAATAAAGAAATAGTTCTGATCCGAGGGTGATCATGTGGCCTACTATTCACCCCGCTATTGCACTTGTCACATTAATCACTACGAGCAAATGTGAAAACAGTTGTCACTCAATGTGTAATCACTAAGCCCTTCTCTCTATTATCTCCTTCACTTTTCTGATTCATCTCCTCCGATTAGTTCAAACGTGCTTCAGTATCCTTCTTCTTTCTTCTCAGGTATTCAAAGTCAATATACCTTTTGTTGGTAGAACTCAATGTTTTAAAATTAGAGACGACATTTTCTTCCCGTCTTCTGCACTCAGAGAAATGTATGTCATATATGGCTCCTGAACTGCGTTTGTATGTCATATATAACATACAGTATGTAATATATAAAACATACAAACGCAGTTCAGGAGCCATATATGACAGACATTTTTCTCTGTGTGGTTAGGATAAATGATTAAACTGGCAGTAATCACTAACAATAAGCCCCTCTCCATTATCTCTTTCATTCTTCTTATTCTTCTCCCCACTCAGTTCAATTGTGCTTCATCATTAGTACATCCCTTCGTAAATGGTGAGTAACGTCATTCCATTGATCGACGATTTAATTAAAAAACAAAAAAAAATCAATGTTGAATCTTTCTTACATTCTAACGATAAAATGAATTTTGAATTTTCAATAATCGTGTCATCTCGTTTTTTTCCGTCTTTTCTTTCTTCATTCTCTTCCTTCGTATTTTGGAATGTGTACGTGCAAATTTCATAGCAATAATTCAGAATACTTTTATTTCAGCATATTTCCCCTTTCATTTGTTCAAAAATTGAGCCAAAATTTTATTTATCAATTTTCCAAATATTCTTCTCTACTAGAGTGAAGTTCAACATGAATATTTGAAAAATATTAAGCGAGAAAAAAATTTGTAAATGCACATCAGAGCCTATTCTTGATAAATGTGTTAAATTCAAAATCCAATTTGTATATTTATAAAAAAATCAATTTAGCATCGGCATCCCTTCTATCTTTCCCCTTCTTTCCCTTCTTTCGATCACAATCTCATCCCTTGTCTCCAATTTCAGGGCGCGCGCATCAAAATTTATGAGCGTGCACTTTTGTAGAGAGAGAGAGAGAGAGAGAGAGAGATGGAGAGAGAGAGAGAGGGAGAGAGAGAGAGAGACGTCGGCAGAGATCAAAGAGAAAAGAGAGGAGACACCGACAAATGTCCCCCCTCCCATCCTCCAATCTCTCCCAGAGTGTGACGAGGGCTTATGAGAATCGTAAAAGGTGATAGTATCAACTTTTTGAATTCCCATTGTATTTTAAAATTTCAAAACAACTAACTCTTACTTTGGGATTAATCCTATAAAGACACTATGGTTAACCTAATTTGTAGTTAACATCATTTGGCAGTTTATTCTGTCCAAAGAATGAAAGAGTTCTCACAGATTTTGTCTGTTGGCTTAATTTTTGCGGATCTTCGTCTTTCCCGGGCGTTTGGTGTTCACATTTCGTTGTGTCCACCAGTTCTCGATAGTCTCCATTCACTACAGTACGCTCTCTCCTCTAATCTCCTGCGTTGTTTTCACAGGAACCCCTCCACTCAAAGCATCCGCGCTCTTCTTTTCGCCATCCAAAGTATTTGCACTCCACCGTATCCTGCGCTCTCTCCATTCCGCACACTATCTCGCCTGAAAATACTGCTTTAATCAGCGAAAATAGTCGATAATGTCGATCGATAGATCAATGATACGGTAAAATTGGACACTGTAGTGGTCTATCGATTGACTGCCCCACCTACTCCATCTCTTCTCTTCTCTCCCTATTCCCCTCTCTCGCGATGCAAATTAACGACCGCGCGAATCACATAAATTTCCGATGGCCTCTGGGCGAGAGAGTGTGAGAATCGGAGAGGGTGGTTGATAGGCGACGAGACGGTGAGAGAGGTGGAGAGAGAGTGTGGTGAATGGGGAGAGTGTGGACGGGAATCAGACACAAATACCCACACATAACAGCTAATAGCGATCGATCTGAGATGACCGTGAAATAAGTGACAATCAGATGTTTACGCCTCATTATTACCTCCAGAAAGGGGCTCGGAGTGAGAGAGCATGTGAAATTGAGAGGATATTTTTGTGCACACTGTCTCTCGAACCTACCCCTTATGTCGGTTCGCACGGCCCGTTACGGCCACTTCCGAAACACACGGCCCCGATTCAGTTCGCTTTGTCAAAAACATGATCGCGTCAAAATTATCTTGCATAACGGGCCGTGTTCGGAATCATGTGGTACGACCATGCTCGGTACTTAAAAAATTTTCGAAAAAAGCGCCGCCCGTTGAAAATGCGTATCACAACGATGACTAATAAACAAGAACGGAAAGAAAACTGTTCTGATCGTCAATGGCTGCAGAAACACCTAAAAGCGTGTTATTCCTAATTTTAGAAGAGTTTTTGTTCTCAGAATTCTATATATTGGTTGCGAAATTGTCAAAATTTGTTCATTCTTTTTCCGAAGTTGTTAGCCTTTCCCTTCGCTCTTTCGCATTCGATTCCATCTCTCCCTTTTCCACTTAAACATTCAGTCACGACCGGGTAGCCCATAAACTTTTACGAGACTCTCCCTCTCCCTATCTCTCTCTCCCTATCTCTCTCTCTCTCTCTCTCTCTCTCTCTCCCTATCTCTCTTTCCTTCTCTCCCTACTTGTTTCCGTCCCTACGAGTTCCCTGCCACGAAATCACCCAACGCAAAATGACCTATTCCGAGTATCTCCAATCGTCCAAATCACCTTCTTCCCAGATTTATCGATTTCCGTAAGTTACCGTACTCTGCGTCTCCACCCTTCTGATTAGGTACTGTATCGGACGCTGGCCGTCTGGCGCTCTCGCCGCGTGTTTACCTTTATATCAATGATAAGAGAGGGGCAATCAATGGAGTGAACATGCAGTGTGTATTCCTACAAGGTGCTGACCACAGACTCGTGACTGGCATTGATAACTGCCATAGTTAGGTCCCCTTATCATGCTAGGGTCAAATCTAGGATCAGCAGAGCTGTGTCGAACATAATCATACACGCATACTTTATCACCAACGCATTCACGAACAGGGATTTATCGATACACACAGAGAAAAATGTATAAATCCAGCCCCATCGTGCATGAAAACGTATAACATGTAATAATTTTTTCCACATATTTTCATGAACGAGGGGCTGGATTTATACAGTTTTCTCTGTGTGTAGGATGATATGTTCGCTCGGGCGAACTTCTCGGTTGTTTTCTGAGGCAGTGTAATGAAAATGGCAAAATTGTAACTGCGTCAGAATACTAGCGCAGCTGCAGAAATGTAGGATTTCGTAAAACTGATTAATTCGTATAATGCCCCCTCCCACAAATCGTACGCCAAGGTCGTAATCTCGCGTCGCGCCCCGGAACACTTTAATCCTCTTTCCGGGGGCGATCGACTTTTCCGCCCGATCAATCAATGGGATAGAATCAATGGGAATCAGAGCGACCAGCCTCTAATCCGATGGGTTCAGTCCCTTCTTCCCTCACATGATTCCAAACCCACAGACCAGGGTTAGTGCGAGAGAGTGTGCAAAAGTGAGAGAGTCCCTCCCGATTTCACATGCTCTCTCACTCAAAAGGCCTTTCTGTAAGGTTGAACGAATGATGTGGCCTTTCTCTATTGCATTCCATCAATAACTTCAGCACTAAACAGAGCGCGAATTCTCCAACTTGTCGACATCTAGAGACTCTAAGTATCTTACATTCAAGATAGTTCACTCTCTACGCCCTTGAATACACACACTATTTCGCCAATTCTCTAAGAGATTTGAATTCTCTAGATGTCGGCAAGTTAGAGAGTTCGCGCTCTGTGTAGTAGTGATCCCGGGTTGGCGTTCGGCGTTCCATCTCTACATAGGCCTAGCTATGAGGAAAATGTAAGGAAACTGTAAGGTTCACGCGCACGTACACTCCTTTAGCACGCCCATCTGTGAAAGAGTGCTGGAAATGAAGGAAAAAAGTGGTTATGCGCATGTTTCGCCAATGCGGCCCTAATACCGAGATCCGATGCATAGCAAGGGTGTGCCGAACCTCCCTCCCCATTCCACAAAAAGCGTCTAGACGAGGCGTGGATCTCACACCTTCCAATCCCCATTCTTTTCTTCTTCTTCCCCCCATTCCCTCGTTCCGCCTGCCTCTTATTCACACTTTACGAGCCCTGCCCCCCTGGGAAAGGTTGATGGTCATGTGAGACGGTGCTGGTGAATCAAGGCGGGAATCAGGGAGAAGGGGGCGGAGTCTGGGGGGAAGGGTACCCTCCCCCCCCCTCACTCCCCCTGCCTCCCTCGCTCGCGGATACTCGCAAACAGAAGAGAGCTTAGCACCCCGCCAGTGTCTACCCTACCCTTCCCGTCTCGTCCCTCAGTCTACAGTAATCCCGAGAGTTCCTCTACAGTACCCTACCGTATCCAAAGGTGAGAATCTATCGAGTTCTGAGTGCGCCCAGCTACCGTGTCGCGTACCCTGTAGTTCCGAGCCGTGTATCGTTCGTGGTTGAGACACATACACTCTCGGGTACCGGGTGCACGAATAAGCTGGCGCCACTCGACCCGAATCTTACAGTAGCCCTATCATTATCTTATCACGATCTGACCTGTTTTATTAACCCAGCCAGTTAGCGCTAGGCCGACCCGTGCCGACAAAACAATCCGCCATTACCGTAACCAGTTACCGTACCCCGCAAAGTCACGGTGAGACGCGTCTTCCCGCCAATATTCCTGACCCCATAACTCTTACAGCGCCCTTGGACACCTATCGTTGCCAAACTGCCTTTGTGAGGGTGTGATCGTGCCCATTCCATCTCCTCTTCCTTTTCCCTCCCTTCTCTCTCTCTCTCTCTCTCTCTCTCTCTCTCTCTCTCCTTTTTCTCCTTCTTTCCGCTCTGAGCGATAAGTTATGGGTTCGCCTCGGCGGCCGGCGCTACAGCTTCCCATAAATTGTACGAGGCTCTTTCGACGACTAGGAAATGGAAGTCGAGGGCACATGATTCCTCCAGAAAGGGGCACGCAGCGAGAGAGTGTGTGAAAGTGAGAGAGTGTATGTAGGAAAGATATACTTTTGACAGACATTTCTGCGGAGATTAAGTTAATGACTAATAAGACGAAGAGTTTTTATTTTGCAGTGTGCCAATGGTTATCAGACATAGTTGCGAAACACATTTTCAACGGGCGCCGCTTTGTGAAAATTGTAAAGTGCCAAGTGGTCGTAAGATTTATACTCTACGTGCAGAGAGAGAGAGAGAGAGAGAGAGCGTGCGAAGAGAAGAAAGACATTTTCCTTTTCACACAATATCTCGCTCCCGACCCCTTTCTGGAGGGTGGGAAGAAGTGAACATCATCCGAAAGGGTTACGGCCAGATCAAGTTAGAGAAAGGGGGTGTCACCGAGAGAGTGTGCGAAACGAGAGAGAGTCAGACATCGAAAGACGGTCCTGTCTGTGAAGAGAGGGACAGCCGGCATCTGGTACCAATCGGGTAATTCGAGACTAGCACCACATGTGCCGATACATGTCAGTCTTTGTGGGAAATCAGAAAGCGCTAATCAATACCGCATGTTTACCGCACTCTCGACTCTCTCGGCAGTCGAATCAAAAAGTGGAATGACAGAAGGAAGTGGAAAACATGAGAGATGAAGGAGAAATCTGGAAAAAAGTGCTAGTTCTATCTCATTATTTTCAAATACTGGCCACACTACGTTGAGTAAATTCAACTAGAGTTTCGATTTTCATTTTGAAATTCAGGCAAATGATGAAATCACATGTTTCCTCTTCCCGCTCCGAGCTTATTTGCTGAAACCGAGTTTCCATTAAATTGAGTCGGGATCTTTCAGATATTGAGCTTCGCCCTGATCATCCCCTCTTACCGTAAGCGATTGATGCACTTGAGAATCGCCACTCAAGGGATGCACCCCGATCAAACAGTCTCTCTCTCTCTCTCTCTCTCAGATTCATTAATCTGTGTCTGTGCTCTCTTCGATTCCCCTGCTCTCTCTTCGAATCGAGCCACGGTCGATTGAGATGAGAGCGAGACTGTCAATATTTGTGAGAGCAGCCAACTTGAAAGGAGCCGCGCGATAGGAGGAGAGAGAGGGTTTATCACTAGAGGGGACGGAAATGGACGATCGGAGAGAGAGAGAGACCAGATCAGTCGAGAGTGTGGGCATAATAATAGTCTCACGTCACTCTGAACCAGCAGAAGAGGGTTGCATTTCGTCATGGCATTACGGTAAAATTAGTGACGAGACACTTCTATTATTTCCTAGGCTACTCCTTTAGAATACATTTAAACTATCACACGCAGGATGCCGTTTGTTTAAACTTTGTACAGTTGACAGTTTACATTGAAGTCAGTAGTGGAAAAAGTAGAGATTGAATGGAAACAATGGATACAATGGACCAAAATTAGCCGTGGCCACGCTGCGAATCGGTAAGTTTGATTGTGACACGGAAACTGTCTGACTCCGCAGCCACCAAAAATGCTCGATCCAGAGCCGAAGAATCCATCATAACGCCAAGATAAATCCATTTCCCGCCCAAAATCGCCCTTGGGAGAATACAAAATACATATTAAAGATTAACAAATAAATCGATTATCTTCATCCGCAATACAGTACATCGAAAAGCGACCATAACATGTGTTTACCGGTATGGGAGAGGTTGGAAAGTGTTAATAGTTATTAACTTAAAATTTGAGATCACAGGGGTGGATAAATAATCACAGGTACGTTATTTCACCCTAAACTTCTACTGCTTCTTCACTTCTCCTTTGGCCACAGGGGCTACTGAAGCCAAGGGATTCTCAGGTACAGTGATAACGTCGCCCTCTGGGAGCCCAGCCGGCGCCGTCTTGGCGCCAAACGCCTGAGGATAGAACCAAGTCGGCGCAAAGCCGGCCGGCCAGTAGTACTGGCTTGGCACGAATCCTGCCGGGTACTGCAGTGCTAGCGCAGGCGTGGGCTGTGGCGCGAGGGCGGCGCCCGCAGGCGCCTGGATCGGCGCTGATTTCGGCGTACGCGCAGCGGCATCGGCGGCTGCAGGGGCTGCAGCTGCAGCTCGCGCCGCCTGCTGCTGCAGGAAGAATTGCTGCAGGAACTGGTTGACGCTGAGTCCATTGAGGGCGGGAGTGAAAGGAATCGACGGATGAATCGGGTTGCGGAAGGCTTGAATTGGCACGAGAGGGAGGGCGGTTGCTGCAGTTGCTGCAGTTGCTGCAGCTGCGGCAGGAGTCGCAGGAGTCGTTGCTCCAGGCATTGCACGAGTTGTCGGAGTCTAAACAAGAACGAACTAATCAATACTCAAAAGATCAATATTACAAATTGACAATGATACGTTCATAAATATACCTTGGCCTGTCTCTTTTTGTAATGAAATATGCGTTTCCCGCTTTTTTCTTTATATTGTTTTGGTGTTGGTGAATTTCTAATAAGCTACCGTGGTTATCGCAGGTGCTGCAGCTGCAGCCGTCACTGGCTGCACAGGCTGCAGCTGGACGACGGGTGCTGCAGTAGCAGCTGTCGCTACTGCAGCTACGATAGTGGCTACATCAGGACGTGTCTGAAAAATCACCTACATTAAAGATCAATTTAAAAATCGGGTCCGACCTGTCCTGCTCTCTAACCATTTTCGTCGATTTCAAACTGCTCGTTGTTTAAATATTTCGGAATGAATACTAATGAATTTGTATTAGAAGAAGAATCGGAAATCTAACCGTTGGTGAGGGCGTTGGTGTGGCTGTAGATTGGACGACAACTTGTGCGGGTTGCGAGGATTGCGTGACGATGAAGGGTTGCTGCACCGGTCGCTGAACAGCAACTGGCGCCGGCTGCAACCATTTTTTTTATTTATTTAAATTATTAAAAAATAATTTATATTATGCAACAATGTTCTCCGATGAATAGCACATTCCACAGTCCGTTCAACAATACCTACAGGGTCTCTGAGCGAGAGAGATTGAGAGCGAAAATGAAGATATACTCTCTCACATTTGCACACTCTCTCGCCAAGATCCCTGTCTGTACGAGTGGAATTAAGAATAATGTGTTAGAAATGCCGACCTGTACGCTCTGCGTCGCGATGGGTTGCTGCACTTGAGGGATAGAATGCTGCAACTGCTGCTGCAGAGGAGGCACCTGAACACGACAATTAACGTGTCTACTTCGATACGCGGAGATATAAAGATTCGCATACTGCACTTTTACCTTCTGCGCTTGAAACTACTACACTTTTCTCACTCGCACGGTGTCTTTGCAACATAGTGGTGACATTGTAACTGTCATGCTGCTTCACAATATTTCATTCTACTACAATTCAATCAAATTTGTGGTATGATAATTGTATTGATTGATTGATACCTGAACAACGTTCTGCAGTACTTGATTGGGTTGCTGCACTGCTGTAGGCTGCTGCACCGATCGTGCGGCGATTGGCTGCAGCTGTTGCAGCTGCGCCGGATCGACGGTTTGCAGCACAAAGTTAGGTGGCGGAACGTGAGCAGGCGGTCGTGGTACGAATCGAGTAGGAAGCGGCGTTGCTGTGGTGGTTACTGAAATTAGTTAAATATTAGGGTTTTATCGCTTTTTAGAAAAAAATAAATCTAACATTTTAAAAAGAACGAACGATGTATTCATATTACAATATTGCTCTGTAATACTCCAGACAAAGCGTGCAACGGAGTGGGAATCTCACACAGCCATAAGCTCTTTCTTTTGTAACCCCTTTCTGGACGACCGACACACTGTCAATTGAGAATATTTAACTCACCCGGCGGGGGCGTCAGTCTGGTCGTAGTGACCACCACCGGCCCTGGGATGTGGATGGGAACGCCGATTCGAATGTTCGGTGCACCCTGAGAATGGCAGGGATATTGGCGCTATGTGATGTGATGTTTCACATACACTGCAAGGTGTGACAAGGAAACGCTCCAGTAATTCTGTTGCCAAATAGGTTTTAAAACATTAAAAAAATATCAGAGAACGTGTTGCGAACGTAGATATATTGTGTAAAATATACTTCTCCTTCCCAAAACGAACTCTCACAGAGTTTTGAGTGGTAACGACGGCGGACGAGGGTTGACTGTTCAACGATTCGATGGGACGACGACTCGACCTATAAACGAGATGGATTTATCAAATCGTTTGAACGAATGTATGAAAAAGAGAGAATGTATGATTGATGGGATATGTTTCATCTCTGTTACGTGAATTGGTGGTGAGAAACCGATATGATTTCGCTGTCGTCCTGGGTCGTCGCAATCATACTAATAATATTTATAAAATCCAAGGCCGATGGAGAGATGACCCGAAACGAGCAATCGGGCCCCAATGGTGGAATGCAACTTATGAAGAATACCGGCCCATCCTCATCTGAGCACTATTGCCTGACTTGATAAATAATTGAATAATATAATCATACGAGGGAGAGGTTGTGTGAGACAGATGGACCGGTCGTCCACTTCCGAGCGAGATCGCCTCAGAGATCTGCACAATTTAATATGGTTCAACCATTTTCTCCCTTCTCTGGAAAATCTAGATAGTTTGAGAACGATATTGAATCCAATGAGAGTGCTGAATTTCCAGAATTTTCTTCACAGATGTTTTACCTCATACGATCTAACAATCATTATCTTCGTCTATTCGTATGTCTTTTGCAATCAGTGAAACTCAACTAATTCGAACATATGCGTTTTACATTTTTCTCTCTCCATTTCCAGCCGCATCGTAAATACCTCTTCAATGCCGTGCTTGATATCGACGGTATCGCTCGCCTTCGTTCCATTCTTGTCGTAGAATTTGTCGGGACGCACGAAGACGAACTTGTCGCGTCGCTTGTTCACCTGCAATAACTCCCATGATCATCACTCAACGCTGTAAAGAGCCCTGGAAAATCTAGGGCGTAGCTCAAACAATGGTACAATCTGTTAAAATATTGCTGAAACTTCGAGGCACTGATTCCTGACCTGCTTATCTGACAACTTGCTATGATGAAAATGTGATTCGTGACTCAACTTCTCGAACGTCCGCAGGGGTTGTCGAATGTGGCGCGGGTCTCTCACACGCTGAGCTTTGCCTTCGGAAGCCTCGTCGTAGATCAGCACTCCGTCGACCTTCTGCAGCTGAAAGGGATGGTTAGTCATAGAGAGAGCAAACGGGAAAGTCGCAAAAATTATTCCATCCTTCTCTTCTGTAGCGCACGACTGATGGTATACAGCTCACAGGGAAATAAGTCGAATTTGAACGTCTAAGCGCTGCGCCTATAAGGCTTTGAAGTCGTCGCTGATCAGCGTTGACTTATCGATTCGTAGACTTGTTCCCTTGTGAGAGGATGATAGTTATCGATGGCACACATCGACTAGATAAATACGAGCACCAACCTGATTGGACTCCTCGACGACACTGTCCTCGGTGGCATAGTCGTACATGGTATCAGCAGGCTCGCTCGGCTTGGTTGGTTCAACAGCGAAAGCAGTCGACAGTCGACCGCCCAATCCCATGGGAAGGAAGGAACTCGACATCGGAGTCATCGCCTGAGCACCCACCCGAATCACAATGGAACACTACAACAGAATGAGGGGAAGATCACAGCAAACATGTCACTCTTCTATACTCATCACATCAACCACGGCAATCTCAATTTCAATAGATACTACGATCAGAGAATAATCCGACTATCATTTTCAATGCACCAACACCACTACTACTGTCTCGGTGGATATGCAATCGACAAAGACGATGCATGCGGTCTTACATACACTAACTATTCTACTGCCGTATCTACACTACTGCAAGGAATGTGATGAACGCACACAATGACACCCAGAGTATGAGGAAACAAAATAAAGACAAACAGGGAAATTACCTCGAGAAGCGGCATTTCCCGTCGTCTCGCAGTCTTTTCGCCTTCAGCCTTGGCGTCGAACGTGCCCAACGCTCTCAGTACATCTCCGCCTCTGCCTTCGGCCTCAGCCTTGGCCTCGAAGGTCTCCATCATTTTTAGTCCACGGAACATGGCTTCGTCTAACTCTTCACCAGGAGTGAGACGAGCCTCTTGAGCACGAGCGTCCACCTAGAGACAGAGCGGAACACATAGCCGAACTACCATATTAGAGCCACTACACTAGTCCTCTCGATACAGGCTCACTTTCCACTGACTACTATTGATAGTATTACATCTAGATGATACATGGTTATCAGGCAACACACACGATATATAGGGCTGTTATTAGGTAGCGAGACAATCGATAAATATCCTATGGAGTATATTGCGAGTACAGTTCTCTAGAGTATAGTTATCCAGTTATTTCACATCAATAAGTCATGAGGAAGCAGTCGATGCTCGAGTGGTTACTGCTAGATTAGATGGTCGAGAGCGTGTGGAGTGATTGAATACCTCCGCGAATCGTTTCCTCAGGGACTCGATCTCATCGTTGCTCAGGGCAGTGAGCGCCCGTAGCGTGCGCAGGTCGAGACTGAGATCGTCCTCCTCCTCGACTGGCGAGAACACAGGCACCGTCGGTACTGCTGTGGTAGTAGTGGTTGTGGTGGCCGGGGTCGTGGTACGATCGGTGGCCCGCGTGTTAGGCGGCTGAGTGACGAAGACGAACTTGCGAGTGTGCGGAACAAAGCGAGTTGTCGACGGCTCCTGAAACGGGAAGATCAAACTTAGCAGCATGATTGGCATTCGACCATCCTCAATTGCAGTATATCTTTCATTACGGATTCAAATGGTGTATGCGATGAGATATGAAGGGTCCTTGAAATTGAGTGGGCATATCCGTAACACCGTTTCTTTACTGTACCTATTTCACTACAGACCCTGGGCTATTACAGTTTTAAAATGTTACGTTCATGACATGGACTACTCTTGTGCGTACTCTCTTTCTACACCTCGGCGTGTCTCTCGCTCTATCATGCTCTCTCGCGTCAATCATTTCTGCTTTTAGCACGGAATAGTAACGGAGCGTTTAATAATTTTGGACGAGTGTTTGTGAATTTGTAATAGCTGTACACATATTCTAAAGAATTCAATCGCTGAGAATATACATTTTAGGAAGCTTTAGGAACTTTAGGAAGTTGTCTATTTGCTTAGGTATTTCTATGCAGCTGTTTCTTTTTCGTGAATATCAAGTCCGATAGTTAATTTAATTTGACTCCCACGATTCATGCTGCGCTAATTTCTTCGGGGAAATTCCCCCATCAAAGGGTGGAAAACTCGTGTAACTCAGCTCAAACTGAACGAAATCTCTCCAATCAAAAAGGAGAATGTTCCAAACGTGGCTTGCAATATCTGTATCAAGTTTGGAAGTTGTAGCTTCACTAGGAAGAAAGTTATGAAAGGGTGCATAAAACTGTTTTGCACCTTGCACCCCATGAAATTTGCGCAGCATCACTTCGCCATTTCGCACCTCAGTTGTTGTCGTTGTCGTTGCTTCCGTCGTCGTCGGTCGCTCCGTCGTGGTTGTCGTTGTAGTAGTAGTTGTAGTAGTAGTCGGCGCTCGTGTGGTCGTTGGCGTGAACACTTTTCGCGTTGCTCTGAAATGGACAAATTTACTAAGAACTAACTGACAGAGATGCGGGTTCCCTTGAACGTTAGTAGTTCATGAATGGCGGCATAAGATGTGAACGAGAACCTTGTAGTTGACGGTCCAATGTCCAGGAACTTGGCGCGACGCGGCTGCAGTTATTTTATTCAATTTCATTAAGCAAAAGTGTACTCACTTGGCCGCTGGCAAAGAAGCTTTCGTGGCCTCCAAAGATCTCTGACGGGATCGGTGGACTGCAAAGTAGCCCTTTCAAAAATTGTTTTGGACAATTTTCTTCAAATGGGAAAATACTAATAAAGGAAATTCATACCGATTATCCACAATAACGTACTGATACGATGTATCTATAGAACACATACGGACTAACAAGTTTGTTTGGTCCTAATTCCCCAGTTATATTTGCTAATGTTCAGATACATATGAAGAAACCACTAACAGGAAGTGCGGATCGTCTTCGTCCATTCCTAGTTTTGAGACGAGATCTTCGTGGAATGAGTGGAACTCGGGATCGGGAGGTGGAGGAGGAGGGATTGTTGTAGTTGTAGTGATCACTCTTCTCGTCGTTGTAGTTGGTCTTCTTGTGGTCGTAGTGGGAGCACGAGTACTGCAGCATCGGTTGTATGATAGTTTCACAAAATGTTGGAAAATTAAAATCGTTAAGATCGTTGTCATTCAGTTTTTTGTCTGTCTCGTGCCCGCGCTAGCATGGGAATTATCTCTATCCCGAATTTCAACCAAATTTTAGGGAACCGGCAACAAACCGACTGCGCTGATTTGATGTGAGCATTTGCCGAGATAGCGAAAGTTCTAAAACGATTGTTGACTGACGTCGTAGTAGTAGTCGTGGGTTCTTCCGTTGTTGTCGTCGCTTCTTGAGTAGTCGTAGTCGGCTCTTCAGTCGTTTCAACACGCGGAGGCAAGGCGACAAACTCAGAAACCGAACGATCGTCCAGATTCACAGGCTGCAATGGTTGTTGAACTGTGGAGCGACGATTCTCAAGAATTGTTTGTTCCAATCGCTTCTGATGGTCCTGCTTACAAATATAAACAAGCTACAAAATGTTATGTTCCAGGTCGTTTTCCGATTGTCCCTGGTCATGTTCCTGCTAGGATGAGCATTACCAGCAACAATCGGAACAAGGAAAACAAAGAAAAACAAAGGCGTACCTCAGCATCGATCGATTCAAGTTCGCGTGCAGGCTCTACTCGCTGCTTTCCTGAATTATTCAATCTTAAGCCATAAATAAAACTATGGGATGGAATTGACAGCGGCATTGTGATCTATTCTATTAATCCAGCAGACATCACATCATTCCACAGGCCGGTCAACCATCCAGAAAGGCCTTTGGAGTGAGAGAGCGTGTGAAATCGAGAGGGACTCTCTCACTTTTGTACACTCTCTCGCTCTAACCCTGGTCTGTAGGTTTGGAATGATGTGACATGAGAAGGGACGGACCAGGTCCGTTTCTTCTTAACTGGCGTTCCAACTCCTCCTGTAGAGTTCGGATGGCCGTAAGTTTTTCCTCGATTTCCGCTGATGACAGAGATGCTCCTGGAAAGCCGTTTGGTCAAAGAATTGCAGCATCGCATACCAAGTTTGTAAATTCCATTGAGGATCTACAACAGGAACTACTATATCGTACGTACTGAAAATATCGGAACGTTTACCGGAACGTGATCAAAATGTTCAATTTTTGTAACTTTGAGAAGAAAATTATTTGCGACTCGTGAGTAGGTTCATATTTTTTGTCCACCTCGATTTACCGGAAACTACCCGGACATGCCCGGTGAAATGTCTAAAACAAAGGAGAAAATTCGATGCGATAACCGACTAAGTTAGCGAATTGTCATCATTACCGTATACAGCCGGGAAATGCCAGTAATTGCCGGTTCTGTTCCTTTTTTGCAATCGAATTTGTCGCTTTCTGTTACACATTTCACCGGGCATCACCGGGTAGATTCCGGCAAATTGATGCGGATTAATCGAATTAGCATAAACACAAGTCATGATAATGTGTACTCGCAAAGATGCAAATTCTGAACATTTTGATCACATTGCGGTAAACGTTCCGATATTTTCAGTACGTACGATACATGCCGATTAGTTCTCAACGTTTTAGATGATTTGTTAAGTGCGCAACTCACCAGAGTCAGTTTTCTTCTTCTTTAGTTGTCTCTTCGGCAGAAATTCCGCCTTGTCCAATATGATTTGACGTACTCTGTCGGGTTCTAGCAATAACGTTCGAGGATGGGAGATGGAGATGTCGCTGACTGACTGGTGAGTCTTTCGACGCTTCGAGGTAGCGGAAGGAATAGTCGACGGCTGCGATTATTTATCCTTATATTTTTCTTCAAATTACAAACTGGTGCGAAAAAAACAAGATAACCGTCGTAAACGGTCAACAGGTACTATCAAGGCAACAAGTATTAAGTGAAGCCTGCTATGCATCATATATGACAATCGCATCTGCCCACGACAAAGCAACGACTGTGAGAACGGTGCCTACGACTTTTTCACAAAGAGATTACATATTTTATCGCGCTACCTGCCAAAAAAAGGAACAAATACCGCATGAACATTTGTTTAAAACACTCATTCTTACCGGCGGTTTCTCCGTTTCATCGTAGTCTTCTTCTTCTACACTGCGAGTCGACGGCGTGGCGTGAGGACGGAATTGGAACTCTGGAGGAAACAATCTTAACTGCTTTTCGTACAAGAACGCGACGCCTTACAGCTTTCTTCAGTACATCCAGGAAATTGTGAATTCAAAGCACTTTCGAGTATAATAATAAATAGTTACTGCTGTCATGTGTGGGACCTAGCGAACTGTTCCTGACCTAACACAACTTCCTATCTATTTACTTCCTATCTAAGTATCAGCTATCCCGTCATGCAAATATTGGTTGCGTAGCTTACGAGCATTCCCGCTCTTTTCCAACGTTATTCACTTCTTGAGACGTCGTTATTACGTTTCCTCCCGTATTATAAATATTATTACTTAAAACACCCGTTGTGCACATAACAGTTACCAAAATCTGCGAGCTAAGCCATTCAATACCTTCAATGTCTGCGTCTACAATCGGAGAGGGTGGAGGAGGAGGCGGTGGAGGTGCACGAGGAGGACTTGCAGTAGTAGTCGTTGTTGTGGAGGGCATTACTCGCGCTGAAACAGTAATGTTGTTAGATCAAATAATTTTATTCGAGAATAACACAGGTTATTACGAACAACAATGAAATTTTCTTGAATTGCCAATATTATAAGGGATTATTCGATATAACAACACTATGAAACAGTCATTCATGATCCCCAATCGTTGTTGTAACCTAATTCAATTGCACGTGATGAGCCAACCTTTCGGGAGTGTGTGGATGCCAACTCGGATCACCGATGGACCATCGGATATGATGCTTCTTGGCTTCACCTCGACCTGAACAAATGCACTGAGAGCATGTGCTATCATAGCACTCATCTAACAAGCGTGAATATTAACTATCTAGTACTTGTTGAAGGGTCTCAAGATCCTTGACGATGGCCTGGAATATGTCCTCCTCCTGCATAATTCGTCCGTGTCCCTGCAGAGCAAGCAAGCGATCACTAGCAGGCTTAGAAGGGCTATTCGAGCTTGACTAATGCATGGTGAGGCTTTCAACTCAGTACAGCCTTCTCGCTGCACATATTAACTACATCACATGCAAAGCTTTCGAGGTTGCGGGAACTAGCAAGACAACGAGAGACATCCTCCGCTCGAATGGATGAGAGACCATGCAGCAGTTGCGATCCTCTGTTCTCACCCTTCGTCCGCCTCTGATCGTCGACTTGATGAGGGGCAGCTGTGTGGTGGGTGGAGGGGTGAATTTAGGGGCGGGCGGAATTTTGCGTGTAGGGCGAGTAGGCTGCTGCAATGTTCAGTAATTCAGTGGTAGACTACAAATGAACAACTGATCATGTTCCTCATCTTGAAAATGCGTTATTAAAAAATCGTATAGTGTGAACTTTCTATACAAGAACTAAAATAATAATCAGTTTGATCGCGTAGTCAGAGTTTAGACGATAGGCGAGTGTTGCGGGTTGGACAAAATGTGAAACCACGGCCTCTTCAATTCGCGTATATCCTTCAAATTGATGGACCCCATTTCGGAATCAAGTGTGTCCTCAACTGACCACTCGTGGAGGAAGAGTGGCAGCCACTCTGTCCACCGACTGAACACGATGACTTCCAGCAGATGCACTATCTCTCGCATTCTTTTCTCTGCTCACACCACTACTGCTGTAGATGTCAGGACCGTACGTCAGCTCGCGGATCTGAAAAAAGTCGTCACGAGCGGTCGCCTCTCCATTCCGTCCGATGGAGAGGTGGACTTTCCCCTAGTTCTGCCTCTGGTTCCCTAGTACCCCTCGTCTCTACTATCGACTACAGAAGTCTTGAATCCCCATACAAGCCGGAGTGGTCGCCGTGTAATGGGTATGACCTACAAGTTGAATTGATCCTCAGTATCAGTATACTCGTTGATTCTCTCTAAGATCGATGACTCGAGTATTTTACTAAATTTAAGCGAATGCATCGATCAAATAACCCCCCCCCCGACATACGACGATACTGTTCACTGATCTCTCACGCATTATCGTCATGCTACTGCCGATTATTCTTCTGCGGCCACAAATTACCTTCTTTCTGATCATCTTCGGCATTTCTGGTAGATCATTCATGGCGACTGGCGGCAATTTTTCGAGAATCGATTCGGGATCGACTTCTTCATTGCCGATCTGAACCAAAAAGTGGTGAGAAGTGATGAAGTATCGGCCTTCGTGTTCCAGCATTTTGAGCGAGATATATGTAGGTTTTCCGTTTTGAGCGAGATATCGTATTTATCAGCCGTATAAATACGGCTGACAAAAGGCAGAGAGTAAAACGAGACAAAAGGGTATACGCAGCACCATGCCGACTTACCTAGTGGCAAGAATCAATAACTTCATCTTCAGATTCGGGAAAGACGGAAAAAATGAGTTCGATAAAGTTTAGCTACGATTAATGTTACTGCATTTCAACATTTAATGAGTATTTTTAATGGAAGAATATCAATTCCCACATTTCTCGCCCAGTTTGCCAGAGGTCCCGGCAGGAAGAAGATTTTGAGATCGCCAACTGCATTCACTTGATACGGCGATAGATAATAGCGAACCTCATGGTCAATCTGCAAATTCGTTCCCTTGACATTACTGCAAGCGATGTTCAGCCACTAATGCCTACTCATTCATTCTGCCACTCAAGTACAATGCCTCATGGGCACTTGATAAGTGAACGAACAACTTGGATTAAGTTGGGAGAATCAAGAAAGAACCAGTGTAACGTTGTTGCAAGTTTTAGCATTTATAAATATATTTCAAAGATTCAAAAACGCAATATACACAATAACATTTGGCTCCAAAAACGGTGTACAATAAACAGAGCGCAAATTTGCTAGGAGAATGTTTCTCCAACCTTCTCATTCCACGCGCTCTCTCGTTCGCTCACTGAAACAAGAGAAAGTGTGGAAGAAAAAGAGTTGGAGAAGCGTTCCCTGGAATCCTTGGACAACTTTCTCTTGGCAAATTTAATCTCAATGTAAAAAAATATAACATTCTCACGGATGATCCATTGACGATCATGTAATAGTATGCGACGGTTCTCGTTTCATCGTCAGTGTCCACACTCGAAACGGCGTTCGGATTGCTGAAATAGTATAGCATGAGAACCCCACATTTTGGTCCATCAAAGTTGAAGGCTGATGGTAATTGCAAACAACAAGGGTTCGAAGGCGAGCTGTGGTAGTGACAAATAAGATCGTTATCTCTAGGATACCCTGTCTGATCTAATTCCAACTAGCTAATTGAATTGTGATTTTCCCTAAAGTCAAAGAGGCGAAAATATATTTAACACATGAACTCACATGGGATGACGCCTTACTGTCGTATTGTTGTACAGCTTCATTTTCGAGCCCCAATTTGATTCGTCTCGCGTCTAAATTAAGCAAATTTCGAATTTCGACAGAAAATGTGAAAGCTGTAGTGTTAAGCTGAGCAGATGCATCCATAGCAAAGCCGTTGATTTAGTTGCTTGATTGAGATTAGGGAACAAGAAAGGGGAATTCCAGATACAACGAACTACGATTTACGATCTGATAATGAGGAGAACGAATCTTCATTGCTGATTCCGGAACGAGATATCATTAGTTGGACCGTGACTGCGATTTTGTTTCTATTGCTGATTCGGCGTTCGTATTCCGAATATCGAGCGAGAAATCGGCAATACTGATGATAAGAGGCAGAATCAGAGAAAAAAAGGCTTTCAGATGACATGTGCGACACCTAACCTGCATCCTCATTTTCTATCAGAGTGTTCGGATCAATTCTAAGTCTTCCTACCTCTCCTATGATATTTAGCACATGTCTAAGACACTGAAATTAGTAATTGATTAATTAATTAATGGCATTTGGTAATAAGCAGAAGCGGATAGCAGCTCACGGCATGTCTTTCTCTCACTGATTCTGTGATCATCGGCAGCAGAAGGAAGAGGCTGACCACAGCCTTCATCATACAATCTGTAAATATTTAAATTAAATAAAAAATTTAAAATTACAAATCAATCAGGACCATTCATCGAAAAATTTAATCGCGCAAACCGATTCGAAAAAAATACGGAAATGGTTGAACAGAGATGGAGCTCGGCTGAATTTGAACAAGTGTGTGGAAAAGAAGCCGCGGCTCGGCAGAGATAGTGATATAGCACGGATGGGCAAATTAACGGCTCGATCCGCGCTCGGTCGACCTTAGAGTAGGCTGTACACACTGCATCACCATTAAGGATGGCGCTCTTGTGTAACATCCTGGCCCTTCCACTAGCTGTTGATACGAGTTATCTCTTGAGGAAATGGGATAGGGGATAAAGTGTGTCAAAATAGGGGCAAAATTGCAACAGGTGCGGGTTAGCAATGAGCAAGAGGACAGGGGGAAATTCCGCGATAATAAAGATGCGTTGACACGATTGTGCATTGAAACTTCTTCCAAATGAGCTCGGCACAGTAATTACGTGAAAAAGGGGAAATAAATAATTTTCTGGAGCTAATTAGCTAAGAACAATTGTAGAATAAGCATATATAATGGCGGTTATGAGAGAACTTTCACTACGCTCATCTTGGCATAGTAACTAAACGAACCGTCGCGTGCATTTGAGCGTAATGACCAACGGTCACTAATCGAGGCAGGAGGTCTCTCTCTCCCCCTCTCTCTCCGTCCAAATTAGAGATGTTACTAAACCGCCTCATAATCGCCCCGGGCGCAAAGATGCCAATCGGCAGAACTGTCCACACAAAGAGGGCAGAAATCGGCAGAGAGGTGATAAACTATGTGATAGCCCCCTGATCATTACGTAAAGGAGTTCTTGAGAGAAGTCGAATTACTCAACGGAGAGAGAGCGAGAGAGAGAGAGAGAGAGAAAGGAGAGAATGGCAGGAGGAGGCAGGATTAGGGAATCCCAGTCAAAGGAAGCCGAATGCCACCAATTAGTGCAGCCGATCGTGAGACATTGGACAATGGGGATGGGAGAGATAAACTTTTCGACTGCTAAGCGATCCTCTCGATCTAGCGACTCTTCCGGGATAGGGAACGGCCTTTGTGGAACGAATGACATGATTGCAACCCTCCGGAAAGGGGTCGGGAGCGAGAGTGTGTGGCAGGGAGAGAGAACCTCACGATTGTACACGCCTTATTCCCACTCCTAAACCGTTCTGGAGATTTGATCGGCGTGTAGTTAGGAATAGTTTTAAAAAAGGGAGAGATGAAAGGTATGTATTATTCGATTTTCAGATGAGTTTCAAAGAAATAGTTTAGGAACAGATTCACTCATTCAACTGATAGTAAGGCGACTGCTTGGGTAATAGCGCATATTTATGAAATATATAAAAGGAACCATAGTAAACGCGGCCAGTGAGCAGAGATACAATCTATAGTGCGTTGCGAATTTCTCTAATGTGGTGTTAGTTTTCGGAAAAAGGAAATGGAAAAATGCCAAGATTTGAATTCCCGCAATTTCTTATCTCAGTTCTCCGTGGAGCAATCGACTCAAAACTTCAGATATAGGTGTCGAAGAATGTTATACTCGAAGTTTTGAGTCGATTGCTCCACAGAGAACTGGGATATGAAATTGCAGTAATTCAAATCTTGGCCTTTTTCCATTTCCTTTTTACGAAAACTAACACCACATAAAATACAGTCTTACTATCTTCCAATGAAATCAAAAGAACTGTTTCGGTGCGAATTATCTTACACAGAGAAAAATGTATGTCATAAATGGCTCCTGAACTGCGTTTGTATGTCATATATAACATACTGTCTGTTATATATAACAGACAAGCGCAGTTCAGGAGTCATATATGACATACATTTCTCTGAGTGTAAGGAGAACGGACAAATACCTCTGCTTCCTCTAGTGCAAGTGAACTGGCGAAACCGAACATGAGCCTATCTACCGCCTCCAAAATGCCCCTTCTTCTATTCCATCGTTTTTCCCGCTTGTTGTTCTATTATCAATCGCTGCGGGCGTAGAAAGGTCGCTATACTCTGACCCTCTCAATTCTGCATGTTCTCTTGCACCGTAAGATCGACGAGAGAGCATGCATAATGAGGAGAGTCTCGGTCGCGGGCGCACTCTTGAGAAGAAATAGCATAAGCGTGAACCGAGGCTAGATGGCTATCGCACTCCTCTCGCGAGGTGCCATTCCGCCCTTGAAATGCCATCCCCGAGAATGAACGCGAAAACCGATAGGCAAACCATAAGCAATGCACAAGTGTAGGAAAGGATAATTGCTTAGACGCTAATTATCTCATGGGAGCAGCCAAACTTCTGCTCGTTCAAAAGCAAGCGAACTCTTGCATGGAACGATTTCAGGAAATACATATTCGGAAGACATTAGAACACACTTGGATGCTGCATAATTCAACCTCCTCAGTAAACTCTCCAGAAAGGGGTCGGAAGCGAAAGAATCAAGGGCGAAAAGTAGAACTCTCATGCCACATTTCTGTGGCTTCGGAATCAAGATTCGCTATCACGAGTACGACAGTAAATAATTTAACGGACAATGTAGACGACGACGCAAGAGGGGAGAAAGTGAATTAGGAAAGAACACAGTTGCGATGATGATCCAACCAAATCCGGATAGACCGGTAAACGGATAATAATCTGAGTGTGAGATCTACTAAATTGTACTGCTTTTCGACTATCTGAGTAATCCATCTGGTTAATGGCATTGTTGCCAACTCTCCTGATTCCGCCTTTGAGCCGAAAAGCGAGAGGAAATTAACTATCCCCATTTGTGGATAGCGAGACAATTTTTCAATTCCAAAAAAGAAATTCTCCCATTTCGGCACTTAAAACGGATGCGATTAAAAAAAGAGAAAAAAAGAGAAGAATAAAGAGACTGCACCTTTCCGTTTTCGACTCACGTATTTGCCAACCTCCATAAAGGGACCAGAAGCACTCTATATAGATGTTATAGCAACTGATCCCTTTCTGGAGGATTGGCAAAGAGCAGAGCGAAGTGCGCTCCCGGTCAGACCGTTTCGAGTAAACTGAAGTAAATTATCTCTTCCAATCTCTGTCTCGTTAATCCCGGTTTTACGGCCGGAGGGTCTGTACTCCCCTCTCGTATATCATGTTTCATCGAAGATACTATCAAGTGTCGAATAGGGATGGCTTCGCAAGAAATGACTCTCTTCACTTAGCACACTCTCACACCGGCCCGACCGGCGAGATAGTGTGCGGAATGATGAGGGTATTTCTTGCTAGTGCGCCATTCCTAGTGCGGAATGTAGAAACGATCACGGCAAGATAGCTTTGCATCTCACCCAATTAAGAAAGAATAACAAGTATATTAATTAACAACCAGTATCTTAATTAACAGTTAAAATAAAACTCTTTATTCAGGCACATGCAAATTATGCCATGCGCATCTGATCACTCTTTCTAAATCTGTCAACAAACAAACAAACAAACAACAACAAAATATCATGCAAATTATCCCTAAAGTGATAAACCGGGTGCAGTTCGCTAGGCTACAGATTCTTGATGCTGGAGAGAAGAGACGACTAGAGCTGAAATAACAATTTCAAAATTATTTTCTAAAAATCAATAATCTGGAGAAAAAAAAGTACAGTATCCGATTTTTTTCTAAACTATATATTAGTTTTAATTCAAAATCGTATTTTCTTCCGCAACCAATTGCTACCGTACTCACAATCTCTTCCATGCCCAAAACGATGCAGCGAGGAAGAGATTGTTAGATGGCGGCAAAATCGAACGCATTTCCAATATTCGAAAAAATATTTATTCCCCCCACAGACTCAGAGGGAAATAAGTCTACGACTTCAGAAGTCTTGGCTCGTGAGCGACGACTTTAAAGTTCAGAAAGTGCCGCTCCCCTGCCTCTAATCGAAGCGAGTAGACTTATGAAGTCGTCGCTCGGTAGCCGAAAAGTCTACAGTCGTAGACTTATTTCCCTGTGAGAAGATCTAGCTGTGAAGGGGTTCAATAGACGGATTTCCGTAGAAATTGTCCTCTTTCAACTCATTTGAATCATTATACACTCTTCTAGATAACTGCTTACAATGTACTATTTGTCAAATCAATCAATACTCTATGAGATTCTAGTTTGAATTCCAGTGATGGAATTCAAACTAGAGTATTGATTGATTTCCACTTGCCTGTTTGTAGTAACTCAAGTTCTGCGGTCGATATCGAGATGCGAGTTGCTTCTGAAGTTGTTGAGGGAGCTGATGACGCTCGGCAGACAGGGGAGATTTAGCTGCAATTTCATTGATCAGACAGCCGGAATTTTCTAAATTTTTTTCATCGAATATTTCAATCCAATTATCATACAAGGCGGTATTTCGGCACCTACGGCTCCCTCGATCCCCATCTGATCTACCACTCAAACTCGACTTGTACAACGATTCTACATTTTGCGCATTTGATTGCGGAATCAATCAATGATAAACATAACCGGAGATAATAATGCAGGGGGGGGGGGGTGACAATTCCGCAACGGCTTATAACTTTGCTCAAACTTGAGAAATCTCGGTGAATTTTTTACCTTGTTGATTATTTGCTAACCTCGATCGATTCGGCTTGTCGCTGTATTTTTCTGACCATTTTGAATTTTCGGCTAATTAGTGAAATTTTAATAAAGGAATTAGTTAATTTGCGGGTTTGAAAGCCCTCGCGGTTCTGATCATGATAGCACTTTGGTGGAGTTATGAAGAAAGGTTTAGAGCAGTTAGAAACTTCTTTGCGGAAATGTCGCGTTGAGGAATTTTCACTCCCCCCATGCAACCCTTACACAGTTGGCTCATGGGTCTGATGGGAAGGAGGGTCTGCGGGTGCCGCTTGAAGGCCGCCTGTTGACGAGAGAGACTCCACTGAAATAGAATTCAATTAAATACTATGATTTTTGGCGAACCGCAAAACTGCTTCGACTTTTTTTCTATAACGGAGTGTCAAATTCTTAAAACAGAATACGATTGAAAAATGTTGGGATCTTTAGATCCAGTTGAGCCATTACCAAATGCCCAATGAAACAGAGCAAAACGAGTATCCGTTCTCCCATCCACTCTAATCCATACTATCTTCGTTCAAAGGGAGTTTGCAGCCAAAAAAATCATAATTTTATATTCATTTCTTTCTATTTTCATTCAAATGAGCTGAAAATTCTAAGAACAGCTGCAAAAACTACATATTTTTACGATTTTTTGAAATAATTATGAATTTTCAAAAAAAATCGTGTTTCAAAGGTACTGTAGCTCCTGCATCCACAAAACGATCTGTAGCGGCTGCAAAATTTTAAAAAGGCCTTAGCAAATTGAAAATAAGTGTTTTTTTGCCACTATGGCGAGTATCCGTGAGGACGAATCAGACAAACAAACGCAAAAATATTACGGCATCATCCCTTTTGAGATTCTACAGCCGCTAAACAGCGTAAGTCCGCGGATGCGAGACCTACCGTATACCTTAAATTTGCCATCTTTGAAAATTCATAATTAATTTTTAAAAAATAGTAAAAATATCGTAAAATAATTCTTAAAATTTTCTTATTTTTAAAATAAAAATAACTTATTTTTCGATGCCGTATCCCTTAAATATTTACTTACTTTTCAAACACATTTTGGAAGAATATTGCTATAAATGGACATAATATAATATAATGTATATAATATAATGAATATGAATAGTAATCTCCAACCGATGACGTCATGCGCAGCAGCCCTTTCTGCTTCTGCTGTGGCCTCACATCCAGACCCAACTCCTTTCGCCAGTTCGAAACGACTGGCGATGCTGCAGTAATCACGAATGATCTTCCGTCAACTTTCACTATTACGATTTTTAGGTAGGTAAATTCATGTTTTCCCACTAAAACGTTCTTAAAATCAACTACTAATATGAGCACTCTCCATCTACACCTCGGCGTGCCTCTCTCTCTCTCTCTCTCGCCATCGGAACGTGTGTTTAGCCGCGGAACGTGTTACTATTTCGAACGATTGTTTGTGAATTTGCAATGGTCATTCACTTCCTTGTAATGGCCGAGTGCCGGAAGTTCGTGGACAAATGAGGGGCGGTGCCTTGACGAATCGAGTAGTATTCATGATGGGCACGACGATGTCCTTGGGGTAGTTCTTCGCATTGGTTGTCGCCGTATCGAAGCACTGCGCGTTACCGAGAATCTGCAAAATCGGTGAATTCAACGCTAATTTCAAACTCGAAAAATCATGAATTCTTTCAAAAAAAATGGTAAACAATCGCATACAAATATGCGATTTTTACCTTGTTTTGAAAAAAAAAGAAATTCAAATATATGACAGGAATCGCGAGAGACTCTAGCATGACCGGGACATAGAAATTCATGATTTTTAAATTGGCTGAAAATTTAACACAAGGTACTACAAACCTCCCTCTATCGAATAGCGTTGTCAGAATTTTAAAAAAATTCATTTTTGCGCGAAACACAAATCAACCTGGTGACTCTGAGATTTTTTCAAGTAATAGAAAAGTTTGAAAAATCATAAATATCTCCAAAGTGAAGATAGAAATCCGCTGTTTGCTGCGTTAGATAGACAAATCACTCGGCTTGTTTACCCACCGCTCGAAGTCATTCCTGGCCCGTGCGCCGATGCGGGGTGGTTGTTTTGCAAAAGTTGAGCTAACTCTCTTAAAAGTCAAAACTAATGGTTCACTCTAAGAGATGTTCTGGTGAACATTGTTGGTACTTGCTCCAGTAAAAAAATGGGCCAAATCGGCCCATGCGTTGTAATGTGGCGCTGACTTATGTTACGCCTTCCAAATGTAACTATTAGTCTCCAATGATAATTCTTGATCTTTTTCAGTGAAAACAATGTGAAACTAATAGAAAATAATATTCAGGTAGTTTGCGATCTTTTTTATAAACAGCTTTTTGGAAGAAAAAAAATTGAAAAATTTCAACTTCGATTTTTGCATTTTCCGAATATCTTATATTTCGAAGTTTACATGAATGTGAAACATCTTCATAATATTAGATACACTTGCTGGAGGAAGATCTGTCCGTAATTTGTAGAGTATTGAACTTTTCGGCACGGAATTCATAACATGCATCCGAATTTTTTCTACGAATATTATAAGCATTCCAATTCCTTCTTTACTTTATCATGGCATTCCTCATTATAGGTAGATCAATTTCCTTTTTGGAAGTGAAAGTCTATCTGTTCGTAGAAAAGAGTTGCAGCGCCTAGAAAATCGATTATAATGTGAAAAGCGCGTGCTCTGACTTCTCTAGCACTCTCTCAATTCCCCACGCTCTCTCGCCTGGGTTCGGACCCCGAGCTGGGCAGAAATCTTTTGCAAAGACTCCTCTGATTCACCACGAATGTTTGTGGGCTGAATTGACGTGATTTCGATAATATAGAATCTTTGCAAAAGATTTCTGCCCAGCACGGGTCCGAACCCAGGCGAGAGAGCGTGGGGAATTGAGAGAGTGCTAGAGAAGTCAGAGCACGCGCTTTTCACATTATAATCGATTTTCTAGGTGCAGCAACTCTTTTCTACGAACAGATAGACTTTCACTTCCAAAAAGGAAATTGGTCTACCTATAATGAGGAATGCCATGATAAAGTAAAGAAGGAATTGGACTGCATATAATATTCGTAGAAAAATTTCGGATGCATGTTTTGAATTCCATGCGGAAAAGTTGAATACTCTACAAATTACGGACAGATCTTCCTCCAGCGAGTGTATATAATATTATGAAGATGTTTCACATTCATATAAACTTCGAAATATAAGATATTCGGAAAACGCAAAAATCGAAGTTGAAATTTTTCAATTTTTTTCTTCGAAAAAGCTGTACATAAAAAAGTTCGCAAACTACCTGAATATTATTTTCTATTAGTTTCACATTGTTTTCACTGAAAAAGATCAAGAATTATTATTGGAGACTAATAGTTACATTTGGAAGGCGTAACATAAGTCAGCGCCACATTACAACGCATGGGCCGATTTGGCCCATTTTTTTACTGGAGCAAGTACCAACAATGTTCACCAGAACATCTCTTAGAGTGAACCATTAGTTTTGACTTTTAAGAGAGTTAGCTAAACTTTTGCAAAAACAACCACCCCGCATCGGCGCACGGGCCAGGAATGACTTCGAGCGGTGGGTAAACAAGCCGAGTGATTTGTCTATCTAACGCAGCAAACAGCGGATTTCTATCTTCACTTTGGAGATATTTATGATTTTTCAAACTTTGCTATTACTTGAAAAAATCTCAGAGTCACCAGGTTAATTTGTGTTTCGCGCGAAAATGAAATTTTTAAAAAAAATTCTGAAAACGCTATTCGATAGAGGGAGGTTTGTAGTACTTTGTGTTAACTTTTCAGCCAATTTAAAAATCATAAATTTCTATGTCCCGGTCATGGCCGATGAGCTCGAGTCTCTCGCGATTTCTGTCATATAATCTATGCCCACCTCCTGATTTCTCAGATGCTTCTTGAGATCCTCTGCGTCAGCAAATAGAATGCCGCATCCGCCACAGAGGAACGGCTGTATGGTCTCGAGATGGCGAGAGTGCGCGTCCTGCCACGAAATAATGACATCGCTCAAGTTATCGATTGATGCCACGAATACTGTATCGGATATGCTAATTGAAGAAACTAAATCCCCCCATAAATGTGATACGAGCGTAACCGTGCTATTGTGAAAATAATCGTGATTTTTTTCAAATTATATAAAAAAAGCAGGAAAATAGTTTTAAATGATTAAAAATACCTTCAAATGCTCAGTCATCGTCAGCAATGACGTGCACCAGTGCTGAAATAACGATATTTTCAATCAGAGAATCTTATCAACTATTTAAAAATTCGATAAATACTATATTTCAATCAGACGAAATGTAGTAACGAACTCAAAAGATTTGGTATTTTCCAAATAGGAATAATCAATAATCGATTCTTGTGAAGCTACAGTACTCACATTGCAGATGGGACAGTTGTGGGCGCGGTTGAAGGAGGCGAAAGTGCCGTGCGCGCGACGCTCAGCGCTGATTATGGCATGATACGAGGGTACTGTAAACACACAAAATATAGTAATACAGTTGCACATTAAATTCCTGGAAGAACTTTTCTCCCAAAAAAAAATTAATTCGGCAACGGACATACTGCTCAGAATTATGGTAATTAATTAAATAAATAATTGATATTTAATCTATATGAGAGACTATCTGACTCGATCGACATTTGTTCGCAGGCTTGGCACAGTACTAAAATGAGTTGTTGAGTTAAAAATTTTAGAATGCACAGTAGCCCAGGAGTAATCGATTCGTGGTGTTGATAAGTTGTGAAAATGCATCTACGCCTCAGGGCATGACGTCATAGCTATTTCCGGTTTTTCAAAAACTTCATAATTGGGCTTCATAAGTGGTACCAATCGATTCCCCATAAAATTCTAAGACTTTTTCGATTCTATGCATTTTTTGATAAACGTCGATCTACGGCGAGAAAAGTTTAAAATATCTTTCATTTTTACATTTACGCAATTCTAGATATTTTCCCTCCGGCAATGCCGAAGTTTTATTTCCGCAAAACGATTCTTCAATAATAGGTGTTAATCCATTTTAATATGGAGAGTTTTTATTTTACCCAAAAATATACGCGAAGCAGAAATCTGTGCTGGACTTAATTGTTGTGTGCTACAGTACGACCGGGCGAGATCTCTCATTTCCATTCTGCGATGTTTAATTGCAGTTTGCAGCACTGAGTTGCACATCTTGCAATACTAGGCCGTCAATCCCGTGCTTTAAACCACCGGAGAATGGTAATGAGAAATCTCGCCCGGTCATACTGTAGCACACAACAATTAAGTCCAGCACAGATTTCTGCTTCGCGTATATTTTTGGGTAAAATAAAAACTCTCCATATTAAAATGGATTAACACCTATTATTGAAGAATCGTTTTGCGGAAATAAAACTTCGGCATTGCCGGAGGGAAAATATCTAGAATTGCGTAAATGTAAAAATGAAAGATATTTTAAACTTTTCTCGCCTTAGATCGACGTTTATCAAAAAATGCATAGAGTCGAAAAAGTCTTAGAATTTTATGGGGAATCGATTGGTACCACTTATGAAGCCCAATTATGAAGTTTTTGAAAAACCGGAAATAGCTATGACGTGATGCCCTGAGGCGTAGATGCATTTTCACAACTTATCAACACCACGAATCGACTACTCCTGGGCTACTGCACATTCTGAAATGTTTAACTCAACAACTCATTTTAGTACTGTGCCAAGGATAATTCGACTCAGAAAGTCTCTCATATGTATCTCTCACTTTCGACTCTTTTCGTGCCAGTTCTCATCTCGACTTCCTTCGACGTGATTGCGTACAAGTTGTTATGCAGATGGACGGGAGTTTCACCGGTGCATCTCTGTGGAGATATTTAATTAATTACTTAGTCAATTAGCAAAATATTTTTTTATAGTTATGACCGTCAGCCTAGGAATTGTCGACTTGCGGACCGCCGACACTGTTTCAGAGATTTCCAATGCGCGCACATTTGAAATGTATTACATTTGAATTAACACGGCCGGAGCGGAATTTGTTGGCCCCATTGCGGACCCCGGCTCGATATCGATTATCTAGCCAAACTGTGATGGCCGTACAATTCCTTCCAACTAACCGTTCCGTGATGCTTGAACTCCTGATGCGAGTAGAAACCGACATCATCACATCGTCCACAGTGGTACGGCGCATCCTGCAATACTACCGATATTAATAGGCTTTAAAATTTTCCAGAGATGTCCCATCGATGGGTGCATGAGAAAGCGTGCAAAATGACGAGACCATTTCAGACCCCTCAGTGACACTGTTAACAGCACAATACAACATGTGAGCTCGCATAGGCCGTGCTGCTAGTTCAAACTTTGGTCATTAACCCACAAGCCGTGTAAGTTATACTGGAATTTGTCAAATGCACTAACCGTGAAGTGCTCCAACGAGTGCTCGTTCTTCTGATGCAGTAGTAGTCCCTCGGGTGAGAAATACTGCTTGCAGAAACGGCATGGACGCATCTACAATAATACTATCAATTGATTACCAGGAAATAAATATCTTGATAAACTGTAGCATCTTTTGCCGCAATATTCAGACAATAAATGATGCAGTGCATAAATGTATCTATCAGTTGCAAGCGCAATACAATTCTGCCAATTTTCGCATTACCGGTGATTGTGTGTTTCGAAATTCCCGTAAAAGTAAATCATCGTTGTTCGCTATAGCGCTATCTATAGAATTCTCCTGAACGGAAGTTGCACATTTCGTCACAGAAACTACTTCTCACCTCATTCCCAATATTCTCTGGTATTGCCTTGAGTGGTCCGCTGCTGTACTTTCCCACGCCGCCAATGTCCACTCCTCTCTCCATACTCGGCTTCTCTGACGCGAAAGTGCGCGTTATGACCGGCAGCAATTTGTCGTTTGCCGGCTCGTCCCAGTTGTCCACAATGCAGTTCTGCAAGCGCAGTGTCTTAAATGATTTTACTAAAAATGAATCGGTGCATCAACTACATGTAAATAAATAACTATATTTTAGAAACCTTGCAAGTTGCAACCTTGGGATCAAAAATATTATTATTCTCCACAAAAATTCACACCGCGAAACCTTTCAGTTTCAATGTGAGATACTGTAAGAAATCTGGTGGTTTTGGACAGTTTATTACACGTAATTTTCTTGAGACTAAAAATTGAAAAATGCGATTTACGAGGCTCTCATCGAGTATTCACTCACCTTCTTTAAGCTTTGTCATCGGGAATGTGATCTTTCTTTGGGAGACTGACCTCATAGTGATCAGCGTAGTGGGCGGGGCAGAAGAAGTGGAACTGCTTGCACTTCTTGCATTTGAACGATGCATTCTGCAATAAATAATTATTTTGTTGCATTTTGCAGAATTAACATTTTTTAATCAATATGAAATCTATATGAGATGGGTTTCCTACCAAAGGATAATCTAACAAATAATTTATTATTTTGGTTGCATTTTCAGCTTTAAATGGAAAAAAATAGATATGAACTCTGATAGGACTCCTGGCATAGGAGCCTGATTAATTTGATCAGAAACTAACGTAATCAAATTGTTTCTGAGTAATTACTCTAGTCCGTGTCGATTAGGCTCAAAGAACATGATCTGTTCAAGATAGCAAACATCACCCATGTTCCCCCAGAACGCAATGATACAATTTGTCCGCGTAGCGGAGGATAATCTAGGCAAAATGACTATCACATAGAGAGCGAACAGAAACTAACGGCGAAGTAGAACTGTGGGTGGTCCATCTTGATGTGCCACTTCATCTGGACGATCGGCCAAATCTCCGTGCATTGCAAGCAGCGACGGAGAAGCGTCGAATCCATGCGAAGTGGCGCCGGAGAATCACCTTAAATAGGAAATAATTAGAATAATAATCGCATTTTGGATTTTAAAATTAGAATCCATTGGACGCCGCGACCAATTTTCTCAAGCATAACACAGGAAACTTTTAAAAACCTAACATCATTTCGACATTCAAGGCTCAAGGAATTTCAAGCGAATTTAATTATGCGACTAAATTGGGAAAAGAATATGACATAATTGCTTAGTAATAAATCCACATTGGACGAACATGGGCAATATTCGTCCTTGTAGATGTCAGCGTAGATATCGTAGTCCATATCGTCGAGCTCGGGAATATCGGGAATGGAAACGATCGGAAGAGCCCTCTTCAACTGGAAGAGATCTCAATTATGGATTATTCTTAACAACGAAACTTCAAGACACGAACTCGATCTGAAAACGCGCAGGAAATCCAGAACAGTAATAATAATCTCCTACAGGACCAATTTCCACCAACTTGCGGTATAAATTTGAATCAATCAACAACCGACCTGTTCAAGTGCGCGGAGTGACAGTTGGTAGTCGTGAACGACGAGACAGCCCGAGCAACCCTTGCCGAACTGAACAAAATAGCCATTCATTACTTTCTCTGTATAGTAGACCGGGCAGAGCAGTGGTTGTGTGCTAGAGTGCGCAGAATAGGGGTGGTCGAGCGTGTAGAAGACCTAGCACCTTTACCTTTTACCCTCGCAATGCTGCCTTCCCCCGTATGTTTTTGTCAGTATTTCCCGACCCTCTAGTAAAGCTTTTCCATGAGGTTTTCTGGAGACGCTCCATAAATGTTTTAAAAAATCCTCAATGCGCCGAAATGTGAGAAAGGCAGGATGCAATTCTCAGTATTGGCATGAATTAAACAGCGAAAGAGTAGAGGGGGGAGTGGGGGGGGGGGGGGGGTAGTTGATGCTACCGTGCTCCAAGTTCCGTCCGAGACCCACCTCTTCCCTCAACCGGAAGTGATCGAGCAGCAGACGCGCGTCCTCGAAGCCGACGTGACACGCAGAGCATCGGAACGGCTGCAAGACCGGCAATTAGGCATGCAGATAATTAGTAAGAGTAAAGCTGCTCTTAGGTTACAATAAGGCGGATACTTATGCAACGGTATTAGTTGTAAGGCGGTCTTACCAGGAACTCGGAAGCCGTCAAATGGTGGAAACGCAGCCGCTTTATGATGTCGCTGTGCTCGCTCTGCAATTCGAGAGAAAATAATTGATCGATATAAATATCCTGTCTCGAATTTGCTTCCTGCATTCAGGTGAAACTTGTAAAAATAACTATTTCTATTTCAATCAGTATTGTAGGTGATTAGGGACGGAGCTGTGAATATTTGAGTACGCTTTTACACGGTACTACCTGCAAAGTCACCTACCGTATACTAATTCCTTCTTTGTTTTTATTTAAATTCTAGCGAACTGCGGTCAATTAGTACAATTTAAAAGCCGAGACGTGTGTCCATGAGTCATGTGCACACTGTAAATGAAAGAATAAGGCGAATTACAAAGTTTCCATTCGAACAGGTCGCATTTTCAATCGAAATTTTCGAAACTGCTTATTAAGCGTTTATTTATGTATGAGCGATAGATTGCAAGGCGAAAAAAAAATGGTAATCAAGGGTAAGTTGCATTTAAAGCCGCCGAAATTGGTAAAATCAATGCTTGAAAATGGCCTTTTTACAACGGTGAAAACATATTTATCGATCACGTATGGATATAAGTGCGTATTACGAGTTTCTATTTTAGTGACGTGTTCTAGGCACCATGATACTGTTTCAGTGTCAAAATTAGGATAAACAACGCCGCGGATTTCGTAAACAATCGTTTCGAAGTTAAATTGGGTTACGGTAGTTGATTTGCTCAAGTATTTCAATGAAAGGCTGTGATATCTGGTCAATTTTGCTGTGTTAGCTTGAAGTACAACACGAGGGGATGCTTTTATACTCGATTGTTAAAAGATGAGTGTGATTTCAATAAAAATTTATGTTTCAAATTAAATTGAAAAGTCAATTCGCAACTGTTGATTTACCGGATAAAGTCTGGCCCAGAGAAACACACTTCCGGAAATCCGCGGAATAGACCGCCAAAATACTTCACCCCTTTCCTTTACTTTGTATAATGATTTTAACTTAATTAATTATTATATTTTTTAAAAACAAAGTGATTCTATAAAACTAGGCAAGTGCAGCTTTCAAATAAGCCATAACACTTAATTTATCGTCGTTGTTCTTATGCAAGGCCTCCGTCCCTATAGGTGATGGAAACTAGAAACCCAATAAATGTCATTTCGAAAATGGAGTGTGTTTAGATAAATACCGAGAGATGCGACGAGAGGACGAAAGCATTGGTGGTTCGTTTGTAGCAGAAGGGACAGTGCGTGGGCGCCTGGAAGGATTTCTCGCGAGCCTCCACCGCTTTCACATACCGACAATCCTGTAATCAATAAGTATAAATATATTTTAAATTTGATCGATGGAATAAAGAATTGAATTGAAATTACGGAGTAGTAGGTATGCAGAAAGTGATGCAACCAGAAACCGAACAACTGTCATTTAAAACAAATATTCGCGATGCGCATTCGAAAGAATAGTACATAATTCACGTGTAGTGAACTTGTATTTTTCTTATAATTGTTTTTTTCTTAAGTATGCAAGAGACTCACATTCTCGTGTTCAGCCAATTTCTCCATTGTTTCGAATCTACGCTTCTTGCACACGGAACACTCGTACCGATTGATCTACAAAGAGGATACGGTACTCAGTGCTCGTGGGGTATATCAACTGTAGGCAGGGGGTATAGTTACTCAGGGGGGATAGGCATAGCTAGAAAGCAGCGCTACCACAGCTCTATACAGCTGAATGCCTGTTCGATATCTACTTCCTAACTGATTGCTGTCTTCTAGCTGAAGCTATACCCCACAAGCACAGAGTATTGAGAGCAACGCTTTCTCTCCTGGCAACGCTTCAGAAAAATGCACATGGAATGTATGCACTCTTTAAATGCTAAGCCAATCGTATCTGTTTAGCAGCGGCAGGTTGTGCAAATTTAATGTTCTTTTGAATACAACCTAATTGACCACTGAATCGAGAACTGACACTATTGAGATGGACGTAGCACCGCCTCAGATGGGTACTGCACTCCGCAGCCGTCAAACTGATCGAGTTGCACGACGGGCACACGTAGTAGTCCTCCTCGTCCTCGTTGCCCGGCAGTTCCGGATACCGTCGACCGGAAGTGCCTGAGGGCAGGAGGGAGGCGCAGGAAGTGGCCTGCAATCCGTAGCTACTGTGGTATTTATTTCCAGACTGCATCCCGGTATATTTCCAGCCTTGAATCAGACAGGGATTCAGCCAGGAAAAAAATACCAGCGTATAGAAAATAGTCAAGAACAAAATGGTATAATGACACGTCTTCGTGAAAACTTGTAGTAGATGAATATTACTCCATTTAACTATTTTCAGCAGTAAACAACAAGCAGAGAAACTGGACCGTTCGATTACGCTGCTATTTATTTCATCGTTCGCATTAAGCCCCATTAATGGATCCTCACTTCCTCGGTCTTGGGTTTCTTGGGTGAGGGTCCTGCGATGTTCTCTCCAGCATCGATTCTCTTCGCCTCATACTGAAACATATTCAATCACCGTTATAATGGAGCGTTTCTTGTCGCCTGACCCCTCAGGTTGAGCGGTCAGAATGACAATTCTGACCCCTCAGAACGACCATTCTGACCCCCCGGGATCATCATTCTGGGGGTCAGAATGTTTGTTTGGGGGTCCACCTCGTCTGACACCCCACAATGACCGCTCTGACCCCTCAGAATGATCATTCTGGGGGGTCAGAATGGTCGTTCTGAGGGGTCAGAATTGTCATTCTGATCGCTCAACTTGAGGGGTTAGGCGACAATAAACGCACCATAAATAATGAAAATGACAACAGAATGACTGTCAAAATGCATCACATTTCCACAACGAATCTGTAGTACTTTCATAGATCATAGTAAAATGTATGCTACTAATAAAGCGGCTCTGATAAAATAATTAACCGACAAGGTAGTAAGAAGTTACGGTAACTCTGGGCGATTTGATGATCTGGCTTGCGTTTCGAACGTATCGAATGCTGTGAAGCATAAACATACCGGGTCGGCCAGTTCATAACCATGGCTTCTCATGTGGACGATAAACGTCCGCTCATTGGGGAACGACATCCTACACTCATCACAGTCGTATTCATCCTCTTCCTTCTTGCACTCGTCTTTGGGCTCCCCTGTAATAAGACAAATTTACGAGATGAAATGAGACGAAAAAAGTTTGTCAAAACAATCGATTCGGCATAAATGGATTCCAACTACTTCAACTCCCCAACGTGTATACATGATTGCAACCAACCAGACCCTCTTTCCGAAATTCGTCCAGCTATGTAAATGCAGGCGCACTCTTGAGGTGTATGATAAATAAATAAAAATAAATTCCCGAAGTGTGATTTTCCCATCAGCACGGTGCTATTTCCCATCACTACGGTGCCATTTCCCATCACTATGGTGCCCTTCCCATCACTATGGTTACCATTTCCCATCACTATGGTGCCCTTCCCATCACTACGATGCCCTTCCCATCACTACCGTGCCCTATCCCAACACTACCTTGATGCAAGTATCAATATTCCCTCCACTCGCCTTTCACTACTCCCTTGTCTGTTCCTATCGGCTGCTGCGGTTCCTCCATCGACTCGTCCAGTGGTTCCTCCTTCACGACAGCTTGGCCGGCTGCAGGTGCAGCAGATGCAGCACCTTCCTGCTGCGAGTTACAGTAGTCGTCAGTCGGTTCTTCCTTGACAACGGCCGTCATTGGGTGGACACAAGGAGCTCTCAATTGATCAATGTGCTCCTTCTCTCCGTCCATTCGAGCACGCAAATAGGGCGAAATATCTAAAAGGGAATTTAAAATTTCAATCTGTCTGAAATTATGACGTCACCACTAGGCATAGGCTTTTATACGGTGATTATCTAGTAATTTTAACTTGAAATTACGAGACAATTACCGAACAAACGCCATTGCCTAGTGGTGACGTCACAATTTCATACAGAAATAGCATTAAAGTTGCATCACGATGCGGATCGATGATTTTCGAAACACTGACGATTGCCCAGTGATGAGTTCCCACTCACAATCATGCTCCAATGAGCAGATGGGAGTCTCGTTTGGTTTGTTGATCCAATGCTCGGTAATCATCGATTCGTCATTATCGATTGGCTCGTACTACAAAGATCTAATTATTTTGGAAATTTAGATAAATACAGAACTCTTCTGATCAACTCAGTAACGTAACGAGCGCACTGGGACCTTCTATATTTTTCAAAAATAAATATAATTAAAATAATTTATCTAGCTCCGAGGCGCACTAGGATTTGAAAATATAATGGGACGATATGGGGGACTTTCCGAATTTAATATTTTTAAATACCTTGATTTCCTTCTGCAATTCGCTCTCAAATGCTTCAATCGTCATGCCCATGTACTCCGCTTTGATTTCCTTGCTGTACGTACCGTCGAAGGTCAATTTGCGCGTCTGATTCTCGGGCGGAGCTGAAATAGATGGCAGCTATTATTGAATTTATGGCAAATATTCATCTGGATATCATTCCCCCCAGCAGAATCAAATGTAAAGATAGGCAAGGATATTGTACCGAGACCGTTAAAATGAACTTAAAAATGGGAGAGCACTGTAGCTGGCCACCAGGGCTGGAATTGCACGTCTACGGATTTTACGAATTTTAAGATACATACATTTTACGGTTTTACAGATTCGTAAAATTTTAGTCTTACGACCGGTCCTGCTCGCCACGTCCCAACTCTAGTATGAATGACAACGAAAATCGCATAAATGACGGAATTTGCTCACTCTAAGACGTCACTCTAACCTGATTCATCGATCTGGTTGGGATCATCGTCAGCATTCGATTTGAGTGTAGCGACTACATTGGACTTGAAGATGCATTCCTCCTTGAAGTACTTCACCACCCTCACGTCCCCGTAGCACACTTGGCCACTCTAAATTATATTTATTCTCTAATCGTCGTTAAAAGATCCATAATTCCTATGCCAATTTCCTTCTTCACAACTAAGGAAACACCAGTATTAAATGTGGGGATGTCCATGTTTTTAAAGAATTTCTTTTTAAAAAAACTTTTCCCAACGCAGTACTGAAATCGGTGCCCAGGCATGTCCAGAAGTTTGTATGAAAGTAATCGATAAAGCCAAACTGACGTGAACGCTGGCATGGATGTGCTCGGCCCATTGCGACATCGACTTGAAGGTGCAATGACACATCGAACACAAGAAGGGCTCGTAGAAGAGTTTCTGGAAAATATTTTATTATGTTTTGTAATATTTAAGTGCAAATGCGTGCTAATGAGACCAACATGACGGACCAAAACATCATTCATTGAAGATTTGATGGAACTAAGGGGCTCAATTTGCTGAAAACATACAAATTCTCGACTACACAACGTGGAATCCAATCGAAACCAGCATAAACTTGCCTTCTTGGGGAAGGCTTTGATGTGTGGACTCAGTCTCTTCTCCAATTTCCGCATCGTCTGCTTGTGCTTATCCTAAAATTAATCAATAAATTATGTTTTCAAATGGATAATAATAAATTAAATAATGGACGTTGTATTTATGACGGGAAGATTAGGTTGGGTACAACAACACAAGGAAATCCTTCGGCAGGCTAAATAGTAGGGTTGGCGGTTTCGGTGAAACGGGCTCTCGCTTACCCCTCTGGCATTTCTCTCCGTTTCACGGAAAACGGCCGTTTTGGAGTGAACAACCAATTTGAAGAAATCGGAAAACGAAGACCGTAGAAAAATCAGAAAAGGGAACAGGATACCTAACCAATTTTTCCTTTTTCGTTTTGATGATTTTGGGTCAGACAGTAAATTACTTCTACTCCCAAAACGGACCGTTTTCCGTGAAACGGGCCGTCCCTCCTATCCCTTCCCCGTTTCACGGTGACATACTGCCAGAGGGTAAACGAGAGTCCGTTTCACGAAAACCGAACATGCAACCATACAGGCTACAGTACTTTCTAACTAGTAAAATGAAGCCAGTGTGGGCTACGGTATGCGGTTTGGATAAAAAGGCCGTAAAAAATGTTTAAATCTCGAAAGGAAACATTCGACACACATGTTGTCACATCTGAACGTGAAATTTGAAGCAAAAACGACCATTACACAATTAAAACAGTACGTTCCGCTTCAAGGATCTGTTTACCGTCGGTCTCTCGCCCTTGTTGCTGCTGTTTATCAGCGGAAATCATTATGCGGAAGGTAATAACCGCTTACCGACATGTGATTGGATAGAGTGTAGGCCTCAGTGAAAACTTCTGGACAATACGAACAGACGATGGGAAGGGCGAAGTCGTAGCGATCTGAATGCGTAGTCATACCGTACGATCATACATGGGCCAGGGTGTAGCCAGCAACGGGATCCTCCAGCTTTTGTTGCCGAAAACCCATCCGACTTCGGTTCAAGCCGTAACGATTTTGGATCAGACCCTACCGCGTTTTGCTCAAAATCACCAGGTAATGTCACTGGCCCTCCCGCTTTTAACCTACCAGCAACAACTTGCCCATCTATGCCGAACGATAGTGTTGTTTTCAATCGAATTATACTATTCACGAATAACAAAGATTATCCGCGAATAATTCATTGTTATTGGCGAATTTGGTCTAACAAAACTACTGTATAATCCATGAAGTATTTGGTCATCTCCAGATTTTGGATGCGAGGGTAGATATGAGCGCAAAAGTAGGAGAATACTGTAGCTGGTTACACGGATGTGCACTAAAGAATAACTTACACGCATACATGAGCCGTTGTACATCCACCCACTTTACCATAATCCACTAGTAATTTACTCCAGCTACAGATATTGTCGCACAATTCAATTAGCATTGCAACTCACGCGTTATCGAGTCCTCTCCTTTGCTTGTCTCGCGGCTCGAGTTAATGTGGACGACTACCGTACCCCCGCACGCCTGATCCCTCTGCAAATTCGAAATTCTAAATTTGAATTTCATTTCCTGTTTTCAATTACCTTCTCCATCCTGACGAAATGCGCGGCGATCGCACTTGCGGTCGGCCAACAAACGTTGCACTTACTGCACACAAATGGGAACGTCTCTTTTCGCATCTCAAGCATTTATATTTATTTTATTATTTCTTACCATTCGTGAACAACAAATATCTGTGCCTTTTACAGAGAGTAGATATTTTAACAACGCGCAATATGATACCACTTACCGTATCCCATTACTCACTTATATATGCTAATATTTATAGGTTTTTCGTCCGATCAGAAAAAATTTAAAAAATGTAAGATATCGTACCCATCACGCTCACGCTCACAATTTATCCTATACCTCCCAAAAATTACACATTTCCTTCATTCTAAACGAATATTATCATTTTTTTATTTAAAAAAAGTGTTTACTCACCGCACTGGTATGTACTCCCACTTCGTCGATCAATCTATGGCCATTACACTCCCTCTTGAGAAACCTGATTAGCGAAATGTGATGGTGCTGCAATAATGTCTGTTTCGACGGCAGTGATGGGCTAGGAATTTCGAAGATTTTCGAGTTGCGGACCTCCAACGCTGCGTCAGAGAAATCTAACACGCGGGCCACCGAATTTTGTACGTATTCCAAGGCTGGTTTCGAGTGTAAAAAATGCTTCCTATATAAAATATCTTTAAGGGACCATCCGTGTTCTAAAATGTTCGAAAAGATTGAATAGATTGATTTTGAATAGTTTGTATCATAGATGGGCAACGGTTGTTGCTGGTAGGTCAAAAGCGAGAGAGTAGTGGAAAAACCTGGTTATTTTGAGGAAAAAGCGGTAGGGTCTGATCCAAAATCATAATGACTTGAACCGAACGCGGGAAGGTTTTGGCAAATAACGGGGGGATCATGTTGCTGGCTACACCCGAGCTCATGTATGATTTTGTATTTTCGGCACTACTGCTGAAGTCCGGAACAGGCCAATAAATAGTCGAGGAGCTCTTGAAATGAGCATTCCATATCACATTGTTCTTTATTGAGAATTCCGTGTTTCAGCAGAAGTGCCATATTTTCACCTGTATGTGTGAGGAGAGGGCGTAGTGATCGGCGCATCGCTTGAGGCAGTAAGGACAGTAAGAGGTTCGCATGAGAAGAGGATGTTGACGGAGACGACGACACCACTGCAAGACGACAAAGTACCGTATACATTATAGGATCAATTACAGTATACCCTATAAGGTAAAAGTACCGTATGCCTTCTCAAAGCACCGTATAACCTATAGAATCAAAGCGGTAAAAGTACCGTATACCTTCTCAAAGCACCGTATAACCTATAGAATCAAAGCACCGTATACCCTATAGGAAAAGTAGAATATACTTTATAAGATCAACGTACCGTATACACTATAGGATCGACAACACTGGGCACGTACAGTAATGCCTGCTCCGGACTCACACCTACCCTTACAATTTTAAAATGATACGCTCATGAAAGGAACTACTGATGCGTGTACTCTGTTTATATACCTCGGCGTGTCTCTCGCTTTTTCGTGCTCTGTCGCAGCCGTATCTGTTGTTTGAGAGCGGAACGTTATTATTTTGGACGAGGTTTTGTGAATTTATAATAGGCATTCTCACCTGAACATGCTCCTTGATGCCATTCCACTCTCCGGTCTTTCCTTCCTTGCAAAACGGACACGAACCCTGCGATTACCACTTTATCGATTAATTATCTTTATTATATTTTTAAAAATATATTAAAGTTATCGCTAGCAATTATTGCATATTAGTGAGGTACAGTCCGGTCTCATTAATGATAAATACTCGTTCACTGATCTCTACTCTTCATACGAGAAGCTTCTAGAAGATCTTCTTGATTCTTTTAGAATGTATTTTCAATAAAAGAAAGGTCACTCACACTAAATCGGTGCTTTCCATCAGCGATGTTCGCCAGCACTCGATTGATCCTCGGCTGAGGGACGATTGCACCGCGAAAGTCGACGGGAATGCGACCACCGGAGGGCAGAGCGCCGCGCGACCGAGGCGACAACGGCTGCAAAATGGCATTTATTGATTTTATTAATATATTTAAATACAATAAATATATTTATCGTACACCGCAAGGATGCGTCAACACGTATAATCGAATAAATAGAAGGAACACCGTTGATTGCAGCCCGTTGAACGATACAAGTTTGCCGAATAAGGGGAAACAAGCGGGCAAAACATCGATTATCACTGATTTTGCTCGGTTTTTGCGACTCACGCATCAAAAAGTCGATACTGCGGAAATAGACGCCCAATAAATGAACAAATATATAGCAAACCGGTAGCTTGCACGGAGCTTGCGAGCTTTTTCTGAGGAGACAAAGAATGAAACCCGAATTGTGGCGGCAAATTATGAGAATAGAGAAAATAACTGACACCATTCATGGCCAATCGGGTAGTCGGGGCGATGAATTGACGTTGAATTTGGGCTGGAATTAATGAAATTAAGGTGGAAATATCGAAAAATAGGCGAAAAACAAATAAAGTGTTCTTGGCACATTGCCAATATTTGATTACTGTAGCCGCTTTTCTCGCCGCACCACAATCGACTGCCGCTGTCGTTCCAGGACCATCTGGTGATTTAATGTATTTGTTTTATTTATTATATAACAGTTGAACATATTTGCAGTATTTGAACAGCAGATGAAAATATATATATATACAGAAGAATAAAAATGGCGGAACTTTAACTTCATAGAAATTGGCTTCTTTATTACTTTGCAAAATCAATATTTACGTAAATTTGTTCTTCATGATGAAGTGTAAGATGGCAATAGTAAGACATGCATAAATGTACGAAGTCATTGCAATTTCAAAAAAATCAAGAAGAAATGAATTAAATCTAGATGATTACAGTAGGCACGGTACGGAAGAGGAACGCTAAAGATCGATGAAAAAAATGCAAAATTAAATAACGAATATATAGGATGGTCATCTCCACGTGAAAACGCACACGGACAGAAACGGTGTAAGCATCAAAATCTTCCATAATGAAATTTTGAACGAGAATGTGTGTAAAAGTGAGAAGAAATCTCGCTACAGACATCTGTATTGAATTTTGAAGTAGATTAGAAGATCTCCCAAATAGCGGACGCGGCTCTGGCTCCTCGTTGTGGGGACCAGAATTATGTAGAATGATGCAGTCAAGACATGTTGCTCACATTGTAAGATCTCACAAAATAAAACCGTTTATACAGGTAGCCAGCGCAAGCTCCGCCCACTTTTTGTCTTCACGTGAGGCGAGAAGTGTCCCGATCAAATGGCAAGCTTCATTTTGAGCCAAATCCCTCGTTCAAAAGCTTATTCGAAAGCTCTCGGTAAACTCTACAAATGAGACCTTGCGCACCATGTTCTGACAACATTTAGTAGATCAAATATTGATTGAAAGCTTCGATAGTAGGTGTTTAGAGCACTTCCATTTCATCGGCACAGCTGCGCAACTCTCAGTTTGTGTGGATTAGCTCGAGGAATCTATACCAAGAAAAAAATTAAATTTTATTAATGCGCAGAATTGCCATTTGAATTTTAAGTATTTACAAAATCAGCAAAAAAAATTGCAAACCGTTGGATTTGAACCTGCGACCTTCTGTTTATAAAGCCCGTGCTCAATCACCTGAGCCACGGGGGAACATGTGAGAGCCGCTCTCAATATCAGTCAGAGTTTAGAGATGCAGATAAACTCCGCCCCTTTCTCTCTCGTTACCAATTCTGTCAATCGGCGCGAATGGTTATAGAGCTATTGCGCGACTCGGAAACAAGATATCGACAAACGGCAAAAAGGGTGATGTTATTGGGATATCAGTGGATACTTTGAACATATTTTTCAAACCTTTTCATAAAATCGGCAACACACCTTGCGGTCCCTATATACAGGCACGTTGACATGCAAATTGTCCCTATTGTGAATGTGATTGAGCAGTTGAACCTCGCTGGGAGACACGTTTTTAATGATGGAGAGAAGAGGCGACAGCGGCTGAATTGCATGTATTGATTTAGAGATAAAAATGTATTTTTAAAAAATCAATAAAATTACCTCAATCTCCGATTTACCCGTGAACGAAAGACGATCCTGCAAGGAAATATTGATTGTAACATCTTTGCTGTTAAATTTCATTTCAGACTGTCTAGGAAAATGTATTATCTGGCATGATCCCGAATCCATAGAAAGGTGTTAGAGTGAGAGACTATGCAAACGTGAGAGAGTCAGTGATTTGTGTGTGTGTGACAGTGAGAGAGTCAGAGTCAGTGAGTGATACAAGCTCTCTCACTCAAAACCCATTCATGTAGGGTTGTGTGGAATTATTTGATTTATTATATGAAATAACGAAATTCTCGGATAAATTCCTTCCCACTTACCATCTCTTTCTTGTCCAAAACGATTGAACGATGAAGTGAATCGAAAGTATTTGAAGATTCCAGACCGACACGTTCCAACAACCTGAAAATTAGAAAATCGTGAAAATAAAATGCCCTTTTTATTATTTTAAGAATTATTTCTGAATCAAATAATCACTAAAGTTTGCAATTCGGAATCGTGCTAACCTTGCGAAGCTTCGATGTGCCGAAGAAAACCGATCGCTTTCACACTCGGAAACATTGAGAAAACTGCAAAAAAAATATTTATTCTAATTGTCACTGTAATTTTAATTTAAAAAGACAAAAAAATGGCTCACTTCACAGCCGCTTTATTGATGATGAACGAGGGTCGGGCGTCGGACAAATCTACTGCAACTTTGTCGTCACGCGGAAAATTATCGATCCATTCTCTCAATCGATCGACCATGACGAAACTGTCGTCTGGCGCCTGAATAATCAATAAATATTTCATAATTACAGTAATCAGAATCCACTATTACCGTTGCCCATGCTTACCAGAAAAATCCAATCTGCGTCAGGGAATAACTTGCTCGCAAGGTAAATTGACAGTAGATCGAGACACACTTCCGACTTGCCGGCAATGTTGACGATGATGTGAGGAGACGTCGCCTGAGCATCAATATGGTCGGGAACAGTAATCACCCGCCTAGGTACAGTAATCGACCAGGAAAAATCAGTAATTGCATCGTGAACTAACCAATTGCGCTTTGAGCTGGGAGAAAGTGAGCAGTGCATGGTAGTCGCAGTTTGGCAGCCAAGTTTGAGTGGAAGACAGTGCCTGAGAATAATAACAATTAAGAAAGTGGGCATTTGCGGAAAGTCTGATAACTACTGAAAATGAAAATGAACACTGAAAATCGCAGTCACAGCGAAATATCAGAATATTTGTGGCTATGATTACATACATACATACATATTTATCCTGACATCAAGGCAAGGGCCTGCAGGAGGTATCATTCGGGGGCAGAGGTGGTCGGGATCTTCGAATTCGAGGCAACTGGGTCAAGGGAATGGATCATGCTTGGCTTCCTTGGTCAATTGTAGCGTCGATCTTGGACGATAGACATTGAGCGTAGAAGTAGATCTTCCAGCAACCAGTGACGTCCTGACTAGCGTGTATCAACATAAGTGAAAACTCACGTCGTAGTCTTGTCGACTGGAGCTTTTCTTGATAGTTGGCGACTTGAATTAGGTGTATTCGATTCGGGTCCTCCGTTTGAAGTGGTACCAGGTGGGCGATATACTTGCCGGGTTGCCCAAGCTTGCCCATGATTAGCATGGGAGAAATCGACATCGTTACGACTCTGCTAAACTACGCTTGACACAATCTTTTATAAACGGGGTTCCCCTATTTATATCTATTCGAAGTATTGCATAACACGATTTACGAACCTGCGGTACTCTCCACTTCTGCGCGTGCAAGAAGCAAGCGATGGTTGATCGATTCATTCTCTCTTCTTCCCTCGAGCCAATCTCGATATTGGTAGGAGTCCATCGAATCTCGGAGAAAGGTACTACTTCGGAGCTGAAAAGAATTCTTTTTGAAATTAGAAAAAAAAGTAGATCAAGACTTACTTGGGCACGATAATCTCGGATCCTTCCGTCTCCTCAATGACTATCTCCGGGCCCCAGACCCTGGAAAAGAAAGTGTATTGGAGTGCGAGAGATAGAGAAGGACTCTCTTACTTTTGCACATTCTCTCGTCCTGTCCGCAGGTTTGGAATTCTGCAGGTAAAAGGGGGGGGGGGTGGGGGAAAAATTTTAGTGAAAGATTTTTCTATAGGCTTTATCAGTGTTTATTTTTGAACGAAGCTTCGGAACTCAGTGGGAGTGAAATTACAGGCAATCATTGCAATTGAATCTGGCGTGAAACACATTTCGTCTGTCCTATTCCGCAGTGGTGTGAGTATATCTACTTACACTCATTTTCCAATTACTCAGTGCTCGTGGGGTATAGCTACTTCTGGCGGAAAAGCATAGCTACTTCAGTTAGAAGACAGAAATCAGCTAGAAAGTAGCTAGAAAGCAGGGCTACTTCAGCTCTATAAACTGAAGTAGCAATGCTTTCTAGCTTCCTTCTAGCTGATTTCTGTCTTCTATTTGAAGTAGCTATACCCCACGAGCACTGAGTAGTGAAACAATTAACTAATTAGTTAACTTACAAATGTTTGACGACGTGATAGGCGGCGACGCAGCTCCACACCGTGAGGGCGACAAGGACGAGAGCGCAGAAAGCGACGATCTTACGCTTCTTCTTCACTGGCTGCAAAGATGTCTGCGCTTATTGCATCATCACTACGCAATAATTTTAAATTTGTCTTGTGCGTAGGTACTTAGAATTAATTAAGTATTTGATTAATTGAGCTTATGAGATCTCGAATGATCTATTCCTTACAGTTTCCGCTGTTTTTTTCTCGAACAAGCAGGTAATTTCATGAATTCTCCTGTCGGCATACCCTCTTTCTAAAGTGAAAGAACTGTTTGAATACACTGAATTCCAGTAAACGACGTGTCATCAGAGAGAGGAAATCTGATCTTGTGAATCTTTTGAATGAGAAGAAGAAGAAGAGGCGGAAGAAGCGAGAGTTCAATACAAATAAGCAACAGAGAAACAAGCGCACGTGGTTGCTATACGATCAGAGACCAACGAAGACAGCTTTAACCCAGTGTGCCGCACAAAATATGGGTTAGACTAAGACTGTGTTTGTCCAGTTTTTGTGCTGTTTTCAGCTTGTATGTGGGCTACTTAGAAGAGAAAATAGCATTTTCTGCACGATTTCTGGAGGGGGAGATCTAAAAGGAGTTCTGCAATATCTTTTTCGCCCGTTTTGATTTTTCTGTCTTGCGAGTGTCGAATAAATTATTTATCGGCAGTAAAGTGCGCATGATGCAGATATGCCAGCTAACAGAGGGCATAAATCGCGTATTCGGAAGATGAATCACTCCTGTCCCTTTCATGTTTCAAGCCTGCCTCATATTCAATGAATTCTTGAAACGCCGTGTTCGCTTCACACAATTCATAAGCTCTAGAAACAGGCAAGCTCGAGATAGGGCTACTTTTTTCCCGATTATCTTACTGACCCAACCCAGTCTCGCATCCCCCATCATCTTTTTTGACATCTAGCTTGAATTTAAAGGTGCCAATGAAATTTATTTTATTTAATCGTATATTTTAATTAATTAAAATGCTAATTACTCACATTGGGCGGTTCCCTCTGAGTTAGCGTGGATCTCCTAGATCCCTCACTCGATCCAATGGAAACATTCTTGTCGATGGGAATGAACGGAATGTCGACGGTCGCGTCGATTGACTTGCAATCTGCTAAGCATTAAAATTATTTTGCAAAAAAATAGCCATACCGTAATTAAGTGTGTTTTTACAAGACTAAAATTTGTTTATGACCAATTGTCAGTATATTTCGAAAGACCCTCTGGGTGTCGAAAGGCGTTACTCATACTCAGAGCGGGAAGCCCTCCCTTTCTCTGGGGATGTGGTCTTCTGCTGGGAGAGCATGTTCTTTGTATAGATCTCTCTCTCTCTCTCGACTGTCTCTCTATTTTGCATGCTCTCTCTCAGCAGGCGAGAACATCTAAGTAAGGCAAGTTGGAGACTTCGCGCGCTGAGTGGCCTAAACCCATTGTCGACGCCTAGCTAAAGAGAATCTGAAGTTGGTCGATGTGAGGCGAAAGGGAAGAGAAACACAGAGGAAAGAAGGAGAAGAAGAGCAGTAAGAGAGCAAACAATGACCTGGGCTTATTACACGCGTGGGAAAGCGAGCAAATGCGCAAGGAAATTGCAACAACTAGCGCAAAATTCCATCAATTTCCCTAAATATTTGCTCGAGAAGACGGCGTTCTGGCGAGTTGATGGAAATTGAGAAAGTCAGTTAGAGAGTGCGAAAAAAAGCATGTGAATACGCGATGATCAATTTAGGAATTTCCCACGACATCCTAGAGAATCTCCCTGGAAATCCCATAAATATTCCTAAAAATTGCGCTCGAGAAAGGGGGAAAAGCGTACCTTCTGAAGCCATGGCGGAAACGACCGGGAAGGTCAGCGAAACATGGGTAGAGTGAGGGAAATGAGTAGAAAGAGGAGGAGAGGGAGGGAGAGTTGAGAGACTAGAGCTTCGCCACACTATATATGAGAAGCTCCGACGATGTAAATTGCCTTCCGTAAAGAGCGGGAGAGAGAGAGAGAGAGAGAGAGAGAGTGAGAGGGGGGGGGAGATAGAGGAAGAGAAAAAAGAGAGAATGAGAGAGTTGCGAGTCGTGTGCTCTTCTCGGATGATAAACAGGGAGAAGCGCGTTTCTCACACTCCTCTCTCTCTCTCTCTCTCTCTCTCCTCACCCTCTTATCTGTTATCAATGATAAATCGCTTCTCTAACACAGTCAAGGTGTTTTCGTAAGATTATGCAATAAAAATGAGGCAAATGTAGAAAAAACATGCACGGAACGGGAAATCGCTAATATTCCTTACTCTTGAGATATTGCCTCCTGTTGAGAGAGCATGCAAAATCGAGAGAGCGGATAACGAATAGTGATAGACGATATTTTTTCATGACCTCTCACAAGGAGACCATTTTTTAAGTGTTATGAAAGTAGGAGGCTATCTACTCTGAGTTGGCTTGTTATTTGCTTCTTTCTTTATGCATCTCACCTTTCAATGAACAGAAAATTAAAATATCTATTTTTATCTATACAAATACATGAATGAATTACACGTAGAATGTGAGCCGAGGCAAAGTGAAGCTAAACCTGAGATTTCCAAACGTCAATAATTTATGGCAATGCAATTCCAAGCCTCCAGAAAAGGACTGGGTGCGAGAGAATGTGCAAAAGTAAGAGAGACCCTCTCAATTTCACACACTCCCTCGTCTCTGACCCCCTTCTGGAGAGGTTGGTTGGGATAATGTGCTATGGATCGGATATTTTCCTGAGAAAACTGCGATTGCGCGCACGGGGAGGATGGAGAAGGGCATCGGATTCCTGTAAGGAAGTCATTACGAAAGAAAATATAGAGAAATAAGAGTGTGAATCCAAAAGTCTAGGCTACCGAGTGACGACTTTAAACGCCTGAATATGCTGCTCCCGTGCCCCCAACAGAAGGGATTTCACTTATAAAGTCGTCGCTCGGTAGCTTAAACTTCTGTATTCGAATAGATGTTCCCTCCGACAATGAGAATAGAATGTGATTCGACAGCCTTTCAAAATTCATCGTTTGTGGTGTTCTAATTTGAATTCAACAGGAAAAGCAGGCTAAAGAAATCGGTCGGATACAAAATACTGGCTGTGTTGCTTTGTCTATGCGTTTTCAAAATTATCTTTCTAATGTGGTGACGAAACCGAGTTGTTTTTCAACTAATTTATAGATGGGTGGGAACATAAAGTGCAACAGTTACGATCTGAAACCCACGATGTCTATTACATTTATAAAATGATACGATCAAATGCCAGATTGTTAATTCGTGTGTAAATCGAAGGCGAGAAAACCGACAAAAGTGAACGGGTCGTGCATGTTTGGTAAGCAAGGGAAGAACCTTTTTTTCCTTTTTTTGTATGATCGTATCATTTTGTCAATGAAATATTCATGTCCTTCAGTCAAATGTTATATCACTAACCTTCCTCGCTGATTTCTTCCTTCTATTCTTGTCCCTCTCTTTCAGCTTTTCTCTGATGAGAGCTTTCTTCGATTGAAGCAGCTTTAATCGCTCGGCTGTAACGATACACATGATTCCAAACCTACAGACCAGGGTTAGAGCGAGAGAGTATGCAAAAGTGAGAGAGTCCCTCTCGATTTCGCACGCTCTCTCACTCCAAAGACCTTTCCGTAAAGTTGAGTGGCCTGTGCAATGATGTGGATAATGTATGTGAGTTGCGGGAAGACACGATTAAATCGAGCTAAATCTGAAGCTAAATCGTGCTGTGTTGCTCCGGAACAGAAAAGATAAGATAATAATTAAATTCCCCCTTTTTTGATTTTCCGCGGGACTTGAAATTTCGTTTTTTCGAGTCACTGGCAGCCGAGTTATGGCGAAAATCAAAAATTGCGGGAATTCAAATACTTTATTTTATTTTCTGTTCCTCTCAAACCATAACCATGGATGATGCGAATTATTCAGTGCCCTTGGCCATAACTTCTCTAGCTTATAATCATGGGCACTGAAGAAATCACATCCCTTCACAGTCTATTAAATCTCTAGAATGATGTCTTGGGCCATTTCTAGAGGTTCGGAATGATGCAACAGATATTTAGGAGAAATTCTCTCAAATAATGTTTTTTGCAGAGTGTTTACTACTTAAAAGTAACTACGGTAAATTGGACCCACAATTCGTGTCCACGGGTGCACTCGAATATCCCGTGAAGTCATCCATCGGAAGTTGAATTCCAGCAGGACCTCAACACAATTTATTACCTCGTTACTTCTTGAAGTCATTTGCGTTTATCAGGTGCGTAAGCTGATTACTCGGCTCATTGGCATTACTACTAGCCGCTCAACTGAAATTGACATTTCTTTACAAGACGAGCGAAAGGCGAAACTTAGACAGACAGCCCCAACATTGATCAGTGTCCGAGTACTTTGGGAAATCTGTTTACCAATATATCGACTGCTCGTTGGCTGATCTGAGTCATCGCGCGTCTCCATTTCCGGCTCTGCCGAAGCTGAAATTTAAAATCTTATTAAATTAAATTAATTAAAATAAATTTAAAATCTTTTAATTAAATATTAACCGTGACATCGTCCGATCGGCCTCGCAATTTCCATCCTTCGAACGGTTTCCGTTGAAGAATTAGAGGAAAGCGCTGCAAATATCAGATCACTAGAAAAGGAAAAAAAACGTTTTGCAATTTCCGTTTAGGAATCCGAAAATCCGTGTGGCGGATCGATTTCCACAACGGACAAACACCCTCACAGAATAGTCTAAATTCTCGGCAATCAGAGATATTTCATTCCCAATTAACAGGTAAAGGTGTTATGTCTTCTACACGCAAGGCGGTCTCGACCACCCCTATGCCTGAGGGGCAACGAGAGCTTGTCCTGAGATGATCAGCGGTCTGTTGCGAGGCTATTCTCGTATTGAGTGCACGTGAATCGGGGACCCCTTTCGAGGCATGAGGCAATTGCTACTTTCTATTGTTTCAAACGCTCCGTCTGCTTGTATGTGTGTGTTTGTGTTTGTCTGTCTGTCTATGCGGTTTTCAGTGTGTTCACTACCGAATATCTCGAAAACGAGAAAGTTTTCTCACATTCCGCACTGCTATTAATCGGCGTGTCGGGGTCTTCCTCCATTTGTTCGACACGTGAAGGACCCGGCTGCTGGGCACTGAAATAACCACTTTTAGGTTCTTTCCCCGAAAAATTTATTTTTCTTCTTACCTAAAAAGTCCAATGAGAAGTTGATTGAAAAGTCAGGACGAAAAAATTAATTATCACGTTTTAGGTTCTTCCCCCACTCAAAAATGTGTTTTTCCTCATTCAATCGGTTCTTTAGTGAAAATCCTTGTCGAGTTCGCAATATGAATAGATCGTGAAACATACTCGTTGATGTGGTCAATAAAATATATAAATTATCACGTTTTAGGTTCTTCCCCCACTCAAAAATGTGTTTTTCCTCATTCAATCGGTTCTTTAGTGAAAATCCTTGTCGAGTTCGCAATATGAATAGATCGTGAAACATACTCGTTGATGTGGTCAATAAAATATATAAATTATCACGTTTTAGGTTCTTCCCCCACTCAAAAATGTGTTTTTCCTCATTCAATCGGTTCTTTAGTGAAAATCCTTGTCGAGTTCGCAATATTTAAAGATCGTGAAACATACTCGTTGAGGTGGTCAATAAAATATATAAATTATCACGTTTTAGGTTCTTCCCCCACTCAAAAATGTGTTTTTCCTCATTCAATCGGTTCTTTAGTGAAAATCCTTGTCGAGTTCGCAATATGAATAGATCGTGAAACATACTCGTTGATGTGGTCAATAAAATATATAAATTATCACGTTTTAGGTTCTTCCCCCACTCAAAAATGTGTTTTTCCTCATTCAATCGGTTCTTTAGTGAAAATCCTTGTCGAGTTCGCAATATGAATAGATCGTGAAACATACTCGTTGATGTGGTCAATAAAATATATAAATTATCACGTTTTAGGTTCTTCCCCCACTCAAAAATGTGTTTTTCCTCATTCAATCGGTTCTTTAGTGAAAATCCTTGTCGAGTTCGCAATATTTAAAGATCGTGAAACATACTCGTTGAGGTGGTCGATAAACGAGAGTCCGGGAATATCCGAGGGATCCGTGTAGGGAAAGGGAGCTGAGTAGTCCAAGGGAGGAAGGACAAGACTGATATTACAAATTAATAAACGCTCGTTCAAAATAATAAAATGTTCCGTTCCTTAACAACTGATATGGCTGCGAGAGAGCATGAGAAAGCGAGAGACATGGAAAGGGAAGGGAAAGAGAGCGCACGCATTAATAGTTCGTTTCATGAACGTATCATTTTAAAATTGTAATATAAATAGATAGAAATACATTTTATGAGAAATAACGTGCATTTGAATAATGTGAGTACGCACGACTTGCACCGCAACAGAAGCACTATGGACAAAAATATTTGGCGATTAAGAATGATGCCAAGAGAGTATAAACAAGAGACACAGAGAATCAAGAACCTTCTCGGCATGGTTTGAAAAGAATGTTGTCAATCTTTGTTAGGCAGACTGGGATCGAGCATTCACCACAAACATCAGAATGCATTCATTTTTGTCGATCTTTCAAGAATTTGCAGAAGCCGTCTACGAATCGTTTGCCTAGCTGACGTGCTCCAAAGACAAGAAAAGGGTCAGAAACGTGTGAAAGTGGGAGATGTTGTCTCATTTTCGCACAGGTTTATTTTTGCCCCCTTGTCTGACCCCTTTCTTGAGATTCGGTCTGTAACTGATGCAAGCAGCTTTGCCGCATTACTCAGAGCGCGAAGTCTCCAGCTTTCCTTACTCAGGAGTGTTCACGTCTCCTAATAATAGGAGACTTGATGTCTCCATCTCTCAATTTCGCATGCTCTCTCAGCTGGAGACAACATCTCCAGAGTAAGGAAAGTTAGAGACTTCGCGCTCTGGGTACTGAATCTCCTTGTTGCTCGCTTGTTACGGTAAAGCTTTATCAGACTTTTGGTTAGAAACAAGCATGTTAGGTACCCGAGAATGAGAAAATGTGTACGATATTACCACACAACAAATAAGCGGACAAACTCCGGAGGTTTGCACGTCGATCGATATTGTAGACTGTATTTTATATTTCAGTTCGGTCACTGACTTCCATGCTGTCCGACCTGTCGAGAAAAGCAAAGAGTTAGTGCCACTCGAATTATGTTAATTAGATAAGTATTAATTAGTGTTACTCGAACATAAATGAGCAATAAAACGGTTAGGTGCAATACATTTCGTTCAGTCATGCGATAGTGCCAATTGTGAAATGGTGTTAGTGATCTCTCAGTGCGATTATCGATTGATTGAATACAGTACCTGTTCTCGTAGGGACCTCGAATGGCTTCAAACGCGAGTGCTTCCTCATCCAAAGCCTTCCTCAAATCACTCGTGGGGAGTCTCTCGATTTCGTCAGCGTCGAAGAAAATCTGAACACTTAATGTCACTCAAAATTTGGAAAGCTTTTGCGCACCGAATAACGGGCAGTGTTCCATTTGGAATCAATAATGTACTTTTTTAATGCGTTTGTAATCATAGTAGTGTTTTTTTTAAACGCTCACCTTTTGGGGCGCATTGGGTTCGATCGAAGGATCGTGATAAGTGGAGAAGTAGGGCATTGCAAGGGCGTCTTCAGCAGAACAGCGATTCCATGGAGAGAGGGAGAGCAACTGAAAGTAAGACAGCAATATTACAATTTTAAAATGATACGTTCATGAAATGGACTACTGGTGCTGTACTCTCTTTCTATACCTCGGCGCGTCTCTCTCTTGTGAATTTGTAATAGACAGACATCTCTATCAATTTACTAGAGCGCAAGTATATTGAAAAGTATACATTTATAAAATTACACGATTATACCAAAAAGGCAAAGAAATAAGTTGTTTACCAAACAGGGACGCTCGCAGCCGTCTCACCTACGGTACACACAGGAAATAACAATATACACCTTTCTGTCTTGTTTTCAATCGATCTACCCGATCAGCTCATATACAGAGTCTAAGCAGAGTCTTCATGAAAACCCACAAAATCATATTCAATATATTTTTCGTTAAATAAATATATTGAATCTTTTTATCACCCAACATCCCGCAATAATGGCTGCACTACCCGTTCCTATAGGATATCAGAGACTTTCTGAGAGGATCGAGTTTCCGGCTACAGTGGCCGTACAAGGAAACCTAACCTATGCTGAAAAAAATACCCTAGGGTCAACTTTTTGTGTAGAAACCGAAAATCGATCTTAGAAGTGCTGATTCTCAAACCCGGCTGAGATATGTTTCAGACCATGTACCAAAGTCGAAAAATGAAATTTTTTTTCTTCGAAAAGGAAAGTTCTCCGTACTTCATAAATATTAATGCTCGCCCAGAATACATCATTTTCATTGTTGAAAGTGAGAAAATAACTGTTCTTTGAAAAAAGTTATGATTTTTTGAATGTTTAAAAATTCTTCAGAAAAAAAAGTTTTATAGCTGGGGGATTTTCGATAAGCTTATTGAATTCCTCGCAAAAAGTTACTCCAGAAGAATTTTTTTGAGAAGTTTTCAAGCCTAGGTACGATTTTTAAAATAATTTTGAAAATCGCATGCATCATGTTTTAAAGATTTTTCGGTTAGAAATTTTTCGGTTTCGTTCTATATCGAGTCCATTTCGCTCCCAAACGTTCCCAGAGTACTCGAAATGTAATGTGCAATTAACTTGTGCATAGATATCAGCCATCTTGGTACTTATTTTCCCATTACCGTATCATAAGCGGCCATAATGTGTTTTTCTCAGATATTTCGATAGAACTTTTCTTCACCGTCCTGGTAAGGGCGGAAAATTATCCGACAACTTTCTAATAACTATATTTCGCGGTTATTGTAATTAAGAAAGAGAATATATCATAGCCAAGTGGATAACGCTATTGAATTTGAATCCGAAATACGATGGTTCAATGCCGCATGATCACAGAGGCGTGAAATGCGTCTTCCAAGTATGAAAATAATATTTCATTTGTAATACAACTTAATCTAAGTCTGTTTAAATGATTTTTGCTATTTTTTTCTCATGTAATGTTTGCATTCGGATCAACAAGTGGTTGAGACATGTCAAAAATCGAAATCCATCAAAATCTTCCCCATGGGTTACTTTTGATGTAGAAATCAATGGCATTTAAAATTTCGCAAAAAAATCTTCTGGTCGATATGGCGTCGTGCAAGTTTAGCGGAGAACCTGCTAAACGTAGGAAATAATCAGGAGTGTCATCGGCGTCGAAGAACAAAATAAAGTTAATATCGAAATTTTTCATTATTTGATAAAAATGCAATTTCCGCTAAACTTGCACGACGCCATATCGACCAGAAGATTTTTTTGCGAAATTTTAAATGCCATTGATTTCTACATCAAAAGTAACCCATGGGGAAAATTTTGATGGATTTCGATTTTTGACATGTCTCAACCACTTGTTGATCCGAATGCATACATTACATGAGAAAAAAATAGCAAAAATCATTTTAACAGACTTAGATTAAGTTGTATTACAAATGAAATATTATTTTCATACTTGGAAGACGCATTTCACGCCTCTGTGATCATGCGGCATTGAACCATCGTATTTCGGATTCAAATTCAATAGCGTTATCCACTTGGCTATGATATATTCTCTTTCTTAATTACAATAACCGCGAAATATAGTTATTAGAAAGTTGTCGGATAATTTTCCGCCCTTACCAGGACGGTGAAGAAAAGTTCTATCGAAATATCTGAGAAAAACACATTATGGCCGCTTATGATACGGTAATGGGAAAATAAGTACCAAGATGGCTGATATCTATGCACAAGTTAATTGCACATTACATTTCGAGTACTCTGGGAACGTTTGGGAGCGAAATGGACTCGATATAGAACGAAACCGAAAAAAATTCTAACCGAAAAATCTTTAAAACATGATACATGCGATTTTCAAAATTATTTTTAAAATCGTACCTAGGCTTGAAAACGGCTCAAAAAAATTCTTCTGGAGTAACTTTTTGCGAGGAATTCAATAAGCTTATCAAAAATCCCCCAGCTATAAAACTTTTTTTTCTGAAGAATTTTTAAACATTCAAAAAATCATAACTTTTTTTCAAAGAACAGTTATTTTCTCACTTTCAACAATGAAAATGATGTATTCTGGGCGAGCATTAATATTTATGAAGTACGGAGAAGTTTCCTTTTCGAAGAAAAAAATTTCATTTTTCGACTTTGGTACATGGTCTGAAACATATCTCAGCCGGGTTTGAGAATCAGCACTTCTAAGGTCGATTTTCGGTTTCTACACAAAAAGTTGACCCTAGGGTAATTTTTTCAGCAAAGGTTAGGCTTCCTTGTACGGCCACAACTCGAGCCTATCAGATAGTCTCTGATATATCATTTTGTGTATTTGTTGAAGGTCAACTCATCCTCATTCTTGGTTTGGCTGATTTCCCTCTTATCTTATTTTCTTTCACATGAATCTTTCATCTTATATAAATATGAATGAAAAAGAGAGCGGAAAAAAGATTAAAATTCAGATATTCTGTCATTCCTGACCCCTTACTGGTGATGGTACCTCTTAACTGCTGATTAGGAACCGGCAAATACGAATGTATCCAAATGTTCAAAAACTCCCTTACAAATTTTGAGGAAATATGTTGTGTGGCAGTTACAAAAGGTCCTGATACCGTGAGATTTTTGTTGTTGAGCGAACTACGATCAACGACACACATTCGAGGCTAACCACTCTCTGGCGAAAAAAAACACATTGAATGGAATTGGACGAACTCACCCTCTCCAGTACGGCGAGTTGTCGTTCGTTCGCCTTATTCACATACATTCCGAGTGGAACAGCCGTCTTCGCTCCACAAGCAGCGATCCAATCGTGAACAATCTCGGATGAAATCGTCTCGATCATCTTAATTAGATCTAATTAATTCTCCTAATTATACTAATCTGAAAGTAATTGCGAAAATCTATCAACATTAACCCCACTAAAAGTCATCATTTTTGTGCATGATACTGATGAACTAAACAATGAACGCGAATGAACGAATGAAAAATAGTTGAAATGAGAATGCGAAATTATGAGATTTAAACTGCATGTGTTGACTTTCTTGGTCTAATTCTATTTGTGATGTGCAACTGATATTATTTGTGTTTCTCCTATCTTCTGATTATTCTTTCTCATCCTTTCGTGAATGTAATAAAGCGACTGTTATATTGACTAGTACTCTCGAACCATGGACTAAAAGTCCGAACATGGCGACCATGGTCTGGAAAGAATAGTACTTATATCGTACATTTTTCTACTCAAATTGTGTCTGAAAAATGTATTATTCACTGCCCTTCAAACAAAGTCGAGACCGTTATAGAAGGATTGCTAGAATTTGTAGAAACGTCGAATAATCAAAAAGTGCTTTCTAATGGAAAAGATCGTATCGATAATATAAAAAATAATGGAATTCAACTTCCCGAAATTACATTGGATAGCTTTTGGAATTCAATGGAATGGTTGACAAGTTTTAGTAATTTTATGAATTCAGCGAAAGTTTACATCTTCATGACTATACTAATAATAATATTATACTTTTCCGTAAAATTTATTTTGTTTTATCATACTACATCTTATCAGTTTTTAACAAATTCAAGACCACATGTGAAAACTTATTAACAACATTTTATTTTTTATATATTTTAAATAATTTTTTACAAGTATATATATTTTTTAAAGTAATTTTCAACAGAATTATTTTTGTTCGAAATTGATGATTGATTATAAAATAAGTGTATAAACATCTTCTTTGTTTGGGAGGTTCTTATTGAATTTATATTTTTTGGATATATATGTTCAATTAGGACTAATTACGATGTGAAAACCACGAAATAAGAAAATAAAATGATTTAATTGAAATTAATTTAAATTAGAAAAAAAGAGTTAATATAAGAAATAAGTGTAGGGTGTTTACAATAAACGCTTAAATATTCAAGAGAAGTATGAAATAATCCTAATTTCAGAGGACTCGCTACTAACAGAGAGAATGTCCAAGTTAACCACGGGGAATCAACGTGGTGGACACGGGAGACGAGCCCCACCACCGAAAAGGAATGGTCACAATACAAGTAAACCCAAACATCCTTCGGACAACTTCAACAACGGGCAACAAAACAACGACGGCAGCAAGAACATCACCGTCGACGAGGGAAGCAACGGCGGAGACGAAAGAATGGACGAGGGAGACAACAACGACGCTTCGTCCGGAAGCAACGAGAAGACTCATCGTCGTACAGTTCAAGTGTACTGTGCTTTTTGTCGTAAGAAAGACCATTGGGCAGTGGAGTGTCCTGTTTTCACTACTTTGTCTGCTAGAACAAACATACTGAGAGCTAGATCCCTCTGCATAAGGTGCTTACGTCCAAGACATCCAAGGGCGTGTCCTTCATTGAACCGTTGTTATTTCTGTAGTCAAGGGCATTTACGTAATGCAAACAGTCATCATTCGTCGTTATGTCCTGTTAGATTCGGATGATCGTGACCTTCTTTGTTTGGGAGTGTGTTGACTTTCTTGGTCTAATTCTATTTGTGATGTGCAACTGATATTATTTGTGTTTCTCCTATCTTCTGATTATTTGATTCTTTGAACACTCTGCAATGAGTGTTATTGTTTTAGAACGGAGGCGTGGGAAGATAGGAAGTGAAGGGGAGTATAAAGGCCATTGGCTTTCTCTGAGTTGTATCTTTCTCATCCTTTCGTGAATGTAATAAAGCGACTGTTATATTGACTAGTACTCTCGAACCATGGACTAAAAGTCCGAACACTGCATAATCATCTATGGAACTGGCAACGAATACGCGAAGGAAAACTAAATACTGACGTGGCAGTATAGTTTGGGGAATCTCTAATTATGGATTTAAGAAAAATCATACCCGTTGCTCTGGAGTGCCCAGAATGCACACAATCATCTTCACTTGCGAGACGATGTCTTTTCCTGCATAATTTTAAAATGGAAATATCAATAATTTGATATTTTTATTATTGAAAAACACGGCTCTCTCTCTCGTGCAGTGTTTTTGTCAGTATTTTGCATGAGCGTAGAATTTCAAGATTCTAGCTCAATGATGTTATGCTTTTGAAAAAAATAGTAATCGTAGTAAAACAAATATGATAATGCAAGGAGGAGCTAAAACAGTACTATTACTTAACTCAAGAAGAATCTTACCAGGGAAGAGTTGGCGCCGTTGTATCATCTCACCGAAGATGCAGCCGGCAGACCAAATGTCCACTCTGCAATTTTGTGTTTCAAAGGGTGGACAAAAGCAATAGTATCATCTCACCGAGTAATTCACAATTAGCGCTCAATATCGGTTCTAGAATAAGAAAACATACTGAATTATTTTACAGACGAAAACAACTAACATATAACGAAGAAAATATGATAAAATTGGTCCCACGATAATACATTGTTCTCTACATATATGGACACTTGAGTAGTTTCGTTTGGTTTTTTTTGAGTAGTTTCCGGGCCCGGTAGAAAAGTTCTGACTCACTTTGTATCATAATTCGGGACGGAAAAGAGAATCTCGGGGGCGCGATACCATCGAGTCGCCACGTAGAGCTGATGAGATTAGGTGACGTTATTGTCTAAGAACACTAGGGACACTTACGACTAAGGACAGGACTTAATAAACTAGTCAGCATATTAGTGTTAGTTTGGTGCAGAAAGATGTTTTTATTGCGTTTCATCTATCGAATCTTTGCTAGAAGTACACTACGATACACGCATGATTTAATTTGATTTGATAAATCAGTGCAAAAGTTTGTTGATGAGCGTTAATTGTTAGCAGTTGTAATTCTTCTCACAGGGAAATATACCAACGAGTCCACGTGGATCTTTGACTGGGGCAGAAGTTTTGGTCTATGCCTCAGGCAGTCTCAGTAGCCGATACGGATTCACTCATATTTCCCCGTGAGATGGACTGGACGATGTCAGTATCAACATACACTGAGAGGAGTCCCTACCGACATCATCTGCACGTTTTCGTTGCATTGATCGATGCAGCGAGCGAGACCAAAGTCAGCCAACTGTAATTATTAGATATTTTAATTAATTAATTCATGTTAATTATGTATTTTCGAAAACTAAATTGCAAGGCGAACATGGTTCAATGGAAAATGCTTATTTAGAATCATTTCCGGTTACAACGAGACATCGGCTGCGTGTGCTCACTATCTGTGTCTATCGTCTATTTCCCCATTATGTGTGTTGCTTATTACGCTTTATCATTTTTTTTATATTTTTTTACAAAATTTGTAATACGTACAATCTTTCTACACCTTGGCCTCTTGTTTTAATTATTTTTGTTTTTTTTTTAAAGATTCGTGAATTTGTCGTACCTGCAGCAGGCAATCCGAGTTGACGAGAATATTGGAGGGTTTGAGATCACGATGAACGATGCCCACAGAGTGGAGATACTCAATAGAATTAAATTAGGAATTTTTTTTCTATTTTTTAAAAATCTATCCATTCTTGTAATTCTTGTAGTACCCATGTGAAATGCAATAGATAAATTGGAAATGCAGATATTTGATTTGTAAACATCGATCTGCTATGTGAAAGACGGCATAAGTCTGTTCAGAAATTTTTCTGTCAAAATTCCATAGAACACCGGGACATGTTACCAGATAGTAATTCTTAAAAGAGAGATATGATTGTGTTAGGATCAACAAATCGCTGGGAAAAAAATCGAATTGGCTTGCTCCTACAAGAAACTTGTGCGATTAATTTCGCAATAGCGTGTCAAAATTTTTATGTCAATGTTATGTGGGGGTCGCGAAGCTATCGCTGTTCAATACACGAAAAATTATTTGGGACAAACTTGAAGCATATGGCAAATTAGCAAAACTGTAGGTAATAGAGGAGCTCGATTTTATTTTCTGGTCTCAATCATGAAAATAAGAAGCCGCAGAGTTAGAAAACGTAACTTAGACTGCGAATGGATCAAGTATTGCATGTCTTATAACGACATAATTTTTTAAAAAAATATTCACTGTGACACTGTTAGCTTTTAAACAAATCATGCTAAATTCGCTGTGAAATGTCTCGTGTGTGTGTGGTTGTTGGAAAGACAAACATATAATAAAGGTTTTACCGATTAAAAATGTGTTCCATGTCAAGCGCCTTTAAATTAGCAAGCTACCACGCCAGACGGCGCAAGCCAGTAAGCCAACTGCAAGGATCACGCAACCAACGCTCTCCCAAGGCATCTAGGGAGCATTACCAGGAGTGGATCGAAGGCTTGGTTGGCCTCGTCAGGGATCAACTTCGTGGCCTTTCTAATGACTATTGCAATTTTAATTCATGAAATGGACAACTAGTGTGTGTATTTACTCTCTTTCTCTACCTCGGCGTGTCTCTCCCTTTCTCATGCTCTCTCGCAGCCATAGCTGCTGTTTAGGAGCGGATCGTTTCATTATTTTGGGCGTTTGTGAATTTGTAATAGTGGAAGCTTCCCACTCGGTCATTCCCGCCTTTATCAGAACGAAAACATTATGTCATCGAAACGTCAATAAGTTGATGAGAGTTCTACGAGCATAGCGTGATAATGCAAAAAAAAGTGTCCTCCGTTTCCGGGTCCTACTGGTGTTTTTTTCTATTTTTTTGTTTCTTTTCCTTGTAACATTTCGCTGAATTTTCCTAGGAACAACAGAAATACAATGAGGAGCAACAGGAAGACCGTAATATTGACTGAACGCGATTTCCGGGAGCCCAGAGGCGCCCTATTGTTAATCGATCACCCAGTGTTTAGATACTACGTCCAAAGTTACCCCAACGAGTAACTTTTCAGCCAATTCAGTTTTTCCCTTGTTGACTCTAGCGTAAACAGAGATATATCAATTCGTTTTTAAACGTAAACAGCTTGTTCTCATTCGGCCTATTGATTGAACGATTGTACTGTGCGAATTTTAGAAAGATATTTTATCGAAGAAGTCACGTTCGTACACGGATCCCGAGTGAAGAGAAAATAAAAGTGAAAAAACGACTTCGTGAAATAATTCTACGAGAAATCGTAGGAGCAATGCGCGCCACAGCTCAAATAGGTTTCAGCATGCAATGATAAGTCTAAATAGCGGGGCAAAGTAATGCTTTTCTGTCGCGCCAATTCTTTAGACAAGAAAAACATTAAAAGGCCTCTCTTAAAACCCTCAACGTGTCGCCGTTTTCCAGCGTACGACTTCATAAGTTTTGGTTCTTTTTTAAAATTATGATAACTAGAGAGCCCTTCTCATTTTCATACAGGGTTTCGTATCTGACCCCTTTACGGAGTGTCTCACCTTGAGTCCTCTGAGTATTTGGTAGAGGAAGTACTCGTAGTGCTGCTCGTGTAGAGCCTGTTTCGAGTGGATAATCTGCAAAGATCGATTACCATCTGCGTCCGTTCGTTCGTAGCACAGTCTTCCCTAACTTTTTCTGCTGTTTGGAAAGGGTCATCCCCAACGAGGAAGTAAAGGTGAGGAATTGGGAAAGCTCTGTTGTTTCAATGAACACGAATTTTGCTATATCACTACCCATTCACTACGTTCTAGTTTTCGTCTGAGCCGACCTTCACATCCCCAGGCCGGTAAAAAAAACCCTAAAAAGGGTTCGGAGTAAGGGAGCATGTAAAATCGAGAGGGCCTCTCCCACTTTAACCCTTTTCTGTAGATTTGGAATCATGTGACTTCCGACTAATCGATACGATGATGGACTAATGGATACTACGACGTGGATTACCTACAACTGTAAAAGCCCCCCAAAGCCACCCCAATACCCGATGAGAGATGACCTGAAACGAGCAATATTGCACAATGGTGGAGTGCAACTAATGAAGAATACCGACCCTTTTCTCAGCATTATTGCATGGCATGATAAATAATTGAATGGAACTGAAATTGTAGGTTTGGACTCTTTTTTCGGACTAATCGATGCTCACCTGATGTAGATCAGTCTCCATCAAATTCATCACGATGTAGATGTCTCGTTGCGCCTGAATCATGGCACATTATCGATTTATTGTTTTCGGCTTCAGTGTGTGCTTGTATGTTTGATATCTAACTAATAGTTAACTGTAATTTTTCTTATCTCCCCTATCCCATACTTGTTCATTCGTTTACGCTTTTTGTTGTTCTTTATATCATTTTTGTTCTATTTTTCATGGGATGCCATAACCAGGGTCTTTTCGGTTTCACGTGATGATGATATACTCACATTGAAACTGGATGCTGTGAAGACATCTACAAGGGAGATGATGTTTTCGTGCTCGATGTGCTTTAGAATTCGGACCTGAAAAGAATAGAGACTTCACAATTTTTGGGAACATACTTCCTAATGGTATCGTATTGTCAAGAAACACCAAAACTAAATAAGAAAAAAATACCCCGATTATTCTCATTTCTCCTTGTTTCATTTTGTTGTGTTATATTAATTAGTCATACTTTGCCTAGCTATGGATCAATTTGATACATATTTTTGTTATTCATTCGTCATGATAAATTCATTCTTATTAGTTACAGGTGATTCCGAATTTCCACAAAGAGCCAAGAGCGAGTGGTTTTTGTAAAGGAAATAGGGGCTTTGTAATGTCCCCCTCGTCCCCTTTCTGGAGGTTTCACCGGGTTTTAACGATGTGCAGATAAGATCAATCGTCCGATATTTGCAGACAATCAGTTTGAGATTTGTGGTTCTCTCTCTCTCTCTCTTATCTGAAAGACACGCTGTCCACCCACTCAGATTCTGGCAATAAAAGACTTTCGAATGATGCATGCGAAAATTGTAGTGCGCAGTTTTGAGAAGCAAGCACATGGTCGTCTACGAAATAAAAGTGAGGGCATTTTTATCTACGTTATGTTGAAAGTACAGATTTTTCTCGAATGTAATCATAAAAAAGGGAAAAAAGATGTTGTGATCACCAAAAAAATAATCACGACGAGATACGTAGTTGGAGAGATTCTCTCGTTGTCACACAGTCTCTCGCCCTGACCCCTTTCTGGAGATTTTTTGTTGTTAAAAAAACATACCTCTCTGAGTGATCGCCGGGCGAGACTCGCGGCCAGAAAAGCCATCGGAATCTTCTTGATCGCAACTTGCTTCCCTTTCTTCTGCAAATATTGCGAAATGAAAAGATACGCAGCATAATTTCAACCCCTACTTGCATAATTAAGAAATAAATGAATAATTTTAGACAATATTATTATAATGAATGGGAAACAACTTTAGACACAATACTTTTTCCCGCCGATTTGTAGATTCCCTCGCGCTTTGCGGCGGAGATTATTATTATTATTATTATTATTATTTGTATTATATTAATTGGAATAATTATCGACATACATTATCGATTGCCTTGCACACGACGCCGAACGCTCCGCGCCCGATTTTGGCCTGAAATATTGATCTTATTATTTTTCATTCCATCGGAGCATTTATGTTTCACCTTCATGATATCCCATTTTTACAACATTCCGCACTAATTTGATCTGCAATGTCTATGAAACCTAACAAAATGCACAAATATTGTAATTGTCACTATTATTATTATTATTATTATTATTATTATTATTATTATTATTATTATTTTTATTACTATTAATATTAATATTATTATTTTAATATTATTTTTATTCTTATCATTATTCAAACCTGCTCGACATACGGCGTTCCGTCCAGATTAAAGTGCAGTTGCTGATTGCCTCTCTGCATCATCTGCGGTTCTACAAAACACAACTTTATGACGTCATAAATCAATCTTTAAAAATGTAAATCATTTCCGATTTTGCTACAAACTAGACTTTGAAAAGTAATGATAAAATAAGTTGCTTGTCTCCAAACACCCCTCATTACTCGCACTCTTTCCAGCGAACTACTTCGATATCCCTATTATGCAACCGGTCGAACCGTTACTTTTCAAAGTCTAATACACAGAGAAACAATGCCTGCCCTGTATGGCTCCTGATCATTGTTAGCATGCTAAATTTAGACCCATTTTGACATACATTTACCTAACATAGTACAAGGAAAAAAACGTTCAGGAGCCATACATAATACATGTTTGCTGGTTAAGGCATACTGAATCAGGCGGGCAACAATCTACTCTCTCTCCCCTTGTTTGAGGGGGGGAAGACGACTCGATAGAGAGAGGGGGGCTGAAGGTGCGGCGGCGGTTCGATGGTTGTTATCAGTGGAAAGGAGATGGAAGTGATAGAGCGATAGTAAGGGAAGGAGAAAGGAGAGATCACTCCAGATGAGTCCCACCGCGATAGAATACCGTATGACTCAAGAAGATCACCTGGTCGAGCCATGTTATCGATTGATCCGCTCCCGAAGTGCCATAGAACAGTGCCTGGAATGAGAGAAGCGCTTTACGGGAACCTTGTTGGTAACTGCATAGTTCCACAAACGAATCAAAACTACAGAAATTAGTTAGAACAGGGTCTGAAATCGAGAAGGGCTCTCTCACTTTCGTGCACTATCTCACCCTGGCCCCGTTCTGTAGGGGAATGATGTGCCACGTGATAAAGTGTGCGAGGGAAGCCGGCGCGAATTGCGCAACAATGATTGAATCAATCGATTGAGCGAAGCGATTAACTCATATTCCCCCTTCCTCATATAACCTCCAGAATGGGATCAGGGGCGAGAGAGTAGGGGAAAATGAGAGGGCCAGAGAAGCCCTCTCGTTTTGCACACTCCCTCGCCCCGTGACCCCATTCTCGAGGTTTGACTCGCTGATCAAGAACATTTGAGACACGCGTACACAAAAGGATTGTGATCGCGATGAAACGACGAAAAAAACATTTCAAGGACGTCGAAAAGTACGAGAGAAGCCGCTAATTACTTTACTGCTAATTACCACTTCTTCTCGAAATCTCCAATTAACTAATTAGTGAAGTCAACAGACCTCAAGACCATCTATGAGCCATAATATTACAAATAAATACCAAAAAAGGGAATCGATCTTGGCAATTAGTGTACCGCAATGGTGATTGTGGGAATAGGAGGGAGAGGAGGGAGGGGGGAGAGAAAGATAGAAAGGTAGAGTTCTATCGATAGAGCAAGTTTGACAGTGCTCCTCTCCCTTCTTCGCTCACTGTCTCTCTTTCTTCTCTTCTTTTCGTTCTTTTCTCTATTCCAATGACCTCGTGTCGCGTCGATTACTAGAAACGGTTAAGCTGACTACGTCATCAAGTTATTACTTGCATTCATTGTAGTTCAGCAAAAAAAAATATAAGCGATCTCTTTCTCATTCAGCAAAGCTTCGAAATTCTTGTAAGCCACTCCGCAAGAACTTCATTCAGTCTGATTAGTTTCACAATAAAGTTTTTGTATTGTTGAGCCCTAGCATGACAGATTTGTGGAAAATGATCAATACTTTGCATGTGTAAATTTAAAAGAACAATTATTTCTGACCACTTTATTGCCAATTTGATACAAAACAAGTGAACAAATGGCCGCATCCCGGAATTCATTAATTAGCGTAATTCCAAAACGATGAAAAACGGGTAAAAATAGGATAGAATCCATTGGAAAATCGTAGCGCACAAATTTGACTCCGAGGTAATCTACAGTAATAACAAGTACAAATCAACTACGGGTGATATGAAGAAGAAGAAAAAAAGAAGAAAACAGGAGCTCGAAACTAAAATTGATAATTAGGAAAAAGGGGGATTGCATCCATTCATTATAATCTACAACACACAATTTCACAAATATAAAGGAACATCTTCTGTAAACATCTGTAAATACTCTTAATAAATTAGCAACTACTTCATTTGGGGGAAGGCATACGTCATCTATTGGTGTCGAACTTGTCCGATCGTTCAAGGTACATACGAATCAAATGATATGGGGTCGAAACGGGGGGTCAAGGCACTTAGGCGAATGCCTTAGTAGGGGCAAAACAAATGGAAGGAAGAATACGGTAAAATAAGGTCCCAATCCAGTAGTGAAGTGTCGTCATAAGGGGGAGCGCCAGTGGTCAGAGAGGAATACGGTAGTCGTGTGGAATCGAGCGGAGTCAGAATCTGAAATGAAACTCATCATAATCAACTGCTACATCCTTCCAACGTATCCGTGACAAGACAGTAGAGATGACCACTCGAAACATCGAAAATGAAAAGAGCAAATCGTTTCGACCCAGTTTCGAATCACTTCTCCGTTTCATTGATCATATTCCTTTGTTTTCTAACACAGGTCATTTCTGGTGGTCAACACTACAAGAGTGATACACGGCGCCATCTCTAGTGAGCTCATGGGTCAAATAGGTCTTCGCATGCGAAGATAGGCACTTCTGCACTTTGCATGTAAACCGGATTAACGTAGCGAGAGAGTACAGGACAGACACATGAAGGCCTCTGGCTACATCCCCGCCCTATGCTAATTGCGAACTTGCGAAAACCCCATTTGACGTATGAGTGAGCTACAGTACGGCTACAGTATCCCTTCTCTGCTACAATACAACTACAGTACTTCTTTACTACCGTACTCACCAGTGTCTTCTGGATGCTCCCCATGCTCCGGCAGCGGCAACGGGGGCAGACGAGGCTCCCATATCGGGGAACTGGTCGGCAGACGAGATGTCCAGCTGCCACGGGGCACCACGGATCTGCAATGCAACACATGCTTATTCAATCAATCCTCTACGACTACCGTAACCCAAATGCAACTATCGACAACTGAAAAGAAAAGTAAAATAGCTACCGTACCTCAACCTTGGCGGGAGCAGCGGGCTTGACGTGCTCCTGGACGCGGTGAGAGAGGAACTGGTTCTGCAACGACATCAATCAACACTTGGCAAGCAAACCATCGCATACGGTAGCAATACGGTATTCAAGACTACGGTATTTTGAAAGTACCGTACCTTCTCCGAGTGCTCGGAGAGGAAGTCCTCCTCAAGGTTCTTCAGCTCGTCGATGCAGTCGAGCACAGCGTTCTCGTCCTTGCCAGACACCTGCGAAAGACGCACATTAGGATATACAAGGGCCCGCGAAACACGACAAAAATAGTTGTGTCTAATGACAATATCTACAGTATGCACCGTCTACATTAAGATGGTATAATGAGATTGCATCGCCTTCTTCCGCATCTCATTTCAGATGGCATAGGAAACGACCAATAGTCAATCAATAATGTCGACCACCGTAACCTCTCATCATCATCAACGTACCGTAACGAGGTCAGGGTCGGCTGTCTCGGAGCGAGGGAAGCGGATCTCGACGTTGTAGTCCTCCATCAGCTTCCTCACGTTCTTTCCACGGGCACCAATGATGCGGGGATGGGCACGAGCGTCGAGGACAATCTCCTGAAGAGAATAAAGTTAGTCATCGATTACAATCTCCACCGTACCCCCTACTCAGGACTACAGTAACCCCCAACCTACGTGGACAATCATCGAGCGCAGCTCCTCCACAATCGACTCAATCTCGGCGGCGCAGGCGCGAGCCTTCTCCTCGTAACCTGTAAAGCAACCCGATAAATAATCAATACTTGAATAATATCGACTACCGTAATCCATCAGATATCATAGATACCGTACCCTGGAGGGTGATCTCGTCCGACTTCTCCTCTCCCTTGGGCAGAGAGATGTTGACGTCGTGCTTCTTGCGCAGCTCGTTGACGACAACTCCCTGTAGAGAAAACGATTGGTAATTAGTAATCAATAATCAGTAATCGATAATCAACTACCGTACCCTGAGTCCGATGATCTTCTGGTGGTACTCGGCGGGAATGTTGATGGTCATCGACCACGAGCGCAGCTTCTGTAAGGAGAACAGAGGTAATACAATAGATAAAGCGACCCGTAGTAAACCAATTATCGTACCGGCCTACAATAGCCTATATACCGCAACTACCGTACCCTGTCCTCGGCCTGCTCCTCGTACTCCTTCAGCTTGGCCTTGATGTCGTCGAGGGCGCCATCGACGGCGTCAGACTGACCAGTTACGGTGATCTGCAATCGATCAATTACCATAACCAATTTCTTAATACACTATCTCAAGGTAGACTACAGTAATACAACTTTCACTACCGTACTCCTCCTCCTTACCTCATCGCTCTGGGCCTCGTCCTTGGGCACGTTGATGTTGACGTCGTTGTCCTGCATGATCTTGCGGATCTGAAACGAACAGAGTAATTAGAAAAGCGATAATTACCTAGCATACCGTATATTCACAAAGAAAAATCGATAATCCGCTTACCGTCTCTCCTCCACGTCCAATCAGGAATCTGTGGGCGTCGACGGGCACGTTGATCACCTTCGCGATGGGCACGAGAGCCTGCAATCAATGCATTATTAATCGATTGAAGCCAGTTGACGATGGAAATCAGCTACCGTAATCCCACTCTCTCCTACCGTACCTTGAGGTCCTCGGCGGCCTTCTCGCAGGCAGTGTCGCGACCAGAGATGGCCACCTGGTCGGCATCAGCAGCCGCCTCGTGCTCCTCGCCTCCATTCTCGGCTGCAATACAAAAACATACTTTATTCACCATTATCGTTTCCCTGGTTGAAAAATCCAAGCAAGATTCAAAAGTCGGATCTTACTAACATTTATGAATCAGAGTCAATGTGCTCGACATGATGTCACCTTGACACTTTCACACGCAATACATACTGAAGTCACTGTCATGCGAAATTGTTGACGTCACCGTCACAATTACGTCAAACGCACTTACTGATGGCGTCACTGTCACACGCACGCATCCTCGTACGTAGCTAAACTATGCCGCCATCCCTACGTCATCCTCACTCACCATCTCTGCGGGGGAATCTGATGCGGACATTGTGTCTCGACTGGATCTCCTGCACCTTCTGGCCACGGTTGGACAGCAGCGAGCGATGGTGCACGGCGGCAATCTCCACAGTGATCGTCGACTGAAAATTATCAATTTTATAACTACAGTAATCAAAGCATGCGCTCAGTTCTCAATCGACCACAGTATACCTGGTGGTCCATGTCGTCGACAATCTCGTCGATGCGCGTCTTAGCCGACTCGCAGCACTGCTTGATGCCCTTGATTGTGACGGTGCTGCAAATACGATAATGATTAATATGCTTATAAAAAATATCCCCGCAATTTTCCTCACTTTTCCACCAATTCCCGAAATTCTCATAGTTTCCGCATCAAATTCCTTCGTACAACTCCATGTTCACAATATCAATTTTAAATTCGAAAAAGACATCACTACAAGGATCACCCTTTTTTCTATCACTCTTTTCTATATAGTTCAGATACGCACCGCTGGTCCTCAGCCGCCTTTCCGGGGAACGAGATGACAACGTTTCCGTTTTGGTCCTGAATCTCCTTGAGCAGCTGGGCGCCGGCGCGCTTGAAGTGCACGTGGTACTTGGCGTCAACCTGCCAATTAGCAATTACTAAGTGTATTTACAAAAATATATAATTAATAGAATTATTTTAAAAAATAATCACCTCCATCTTGATCTCGACCGTCTCGTTGAGCTGCTTGATGATCGACTCGAGCTCGGCCTGAATTTATGCAATTTAGAATTTACAAAAAAAAATCAATATCTAATCAGACTACAGAATCCGCCGCCGATCCAACTACCGTATACTCACCTTGGCCTTGACGACCTCGTCGTTAGTGCCCAGGAGGTGGATCGTCTCCTTGTCGGCGTCAGCCTCGCGCGGGAACATGATGCGCACGTTGCCGGCAGCCTTGATCTGCAAAACAAAATATTGTAAAAACTTTAAAGTCATTCCTCGATAGATTATTATAGTCAGGTACCGTACCTTGTTGATTCTGGCGCCGCCCTTTCCAATGATGAAGCGGTGGAACTCGGGCTTGGCCTTGACGGCGTCCTCGGTGAAGTTGGCCTCGCGATCCTTGGCCAGATCGAGCAGCACCTTCTGCGCACGCTCAACGTCCTCCTTGGGACCGTTGATCGTAACCTGCAAAGGAGTACGGTATTAATGTGGAGATAGGGTAATGTCCAACAGAATGATTAAGAACACAAACAAGTTCCAGCTATAAGACAGCACTGAAGCATCGATCTGCCTGCCTCCTGCCGTAATACATCTCAAATCGGCACTTCTTTACTTTACCGGACCAGGCTAGTAAGTCGGATTCATCATCTCACTGTGGGAATCTAGCAGTCACTCAATTATATTGGGGTAACGCGTCCGGTAAAGTAAATCAGTGTCCTCCAATCAATAACCGTACCGTACCTTGGTGCTCTCGCTCTTCTCGGCTGGGAACTTGATGTAGACACCTCCGCACTCCTTCTCAATATCGAAGAGCACGCGTCGTCCTCCTCCAATCATGCGAGCCTGCACCTTCACGGGGATCTCGACCTCGACGGTGACGACAGAGGCAAGCTCAGACTGCATCTTCTGCAGGAGGGCGATCGCCTGAAAGAGGGAAAGATGATTACTGTAATCATTCTTAAGAGTTACTGTAACAATAAGGTTTGCTTGAAAGAGGAGAGGAGGTTACTGTAGGCACTGTAAGTGGATACTGTAAGACGATTTGCTAGTGGATACTGTAACAACAAAGGGCAGTAATCCTACCGTACCTTCTGGACATTCTCCTTCTTGCCAGTGACCGAGATGCGCTCCTCCTCCGAGTTCTCATCGGGCAGATCAATGCGGGTAACGGTCTCCTCACGGATCTTCTTGATGTTCGCTCCGGCCTACAAAGATAATCAATATAATCTTTTTTTCATCCTCCCTTTATTTAACAAAGTTTTAATACAAAATAACAAGATCTATGACGTCATCAGCACTCTTCTCCCTCACCTTTCCGACAATGTGCTTGTAGAACTCCTTGAAGATGGGGACAGACTCCTGGTAGTTCGACTCGGCCAGATCCTTGGCGATCTTCTGCAGCGCCTTGGCAGCCTCGTCGACCTCCTGCACGGAACATTGATTATTTTTCAGATACCGTAATCCCAATCGGAAACTGACTCCTACAAAAGATCGATATCAGCAAACCGCAGTACCTTTCTGTCTCCGCGCACGTTGATGATGTCAGACTTCTTGTTGACGTCGGGGAAGGAGAAGTTGACCGAGGGGAACTACAATCAATCAATCAATAGTTGATTCATTCGTCACTACTATACCCTTCCTACAGTAATCAATACAGTATCACGCTACCGTACCACCGTTACAGTACCTGGGTGCGGAGCTGGTTGATGGCCTTGCCGCCCTGTCCAATGATCAGCTTGTGCAGGCGCTGCTCGATGATCAGGTCCTTCGACTTCTCGTTCTCCTGCACATCAATTCATTACAATACAAACTACAAATGCCGATTGGCGCAACTACAAACTGCAAAGTGCCAACAGTCCTAGATTTGCCAAACTGCAGACTACAAAGTACAAATTGCAATCAATCAATAACTGACAATCTTGGTGACGAGTGCCTTGATCTCCTCAATCGCCTTCTTCACTCCCTCCTTCTTGCCCTCCACCGTAATCTCGTCCGAATTGGTCGCCTCGTCGGGGATGTTGATGGTGACGCCGTGCTCGTCCTGCGCAATAATAATATTACTATTTATCATAATTAAATAGTATGAGTCATAATGAAATCGAAATATTGATTTTTCTTATTCAAGGAGTATAGTACGATCTCGATATTAATAAACGAATCAGTTATCAATCCATGCGTGTTTCTCGATACCGTACCTTGAGCTTGCTGACGAGTGCTCCTCCTCGTCCAATCACGTGTCGATGGAGGGTGGGGTGCACCTTCACCTTCTCCATGGCCATCTCCTTCGTGATGCGGGCAACCTCCGTCTCGATGGCGGCCTTCGCGGCATTCACCTGTAATAATAATAATAATAATAAACATAATAATAATAATAATAATAATAACAACATTCAGTGTCGCTTTAGGATTCCGCCGCTGGATTTGTCCGGAATCCATTCGGAACCACCAAAGATATTATTCAATCCTCATCTGCTTTATTTAAACCCTAATAGAAATCATTCAATATTTTTATCGATTGGTCAATGACATTGAGAGCTGGAAAGTACATTCAGTCCATCACACACATTATCGATGCCCTTTCAGCTCACAAACATCAATCGATAAATAAACCACTGTGCCATCAAGAAGGATCCCGACTCTTCCAAGTTTCATAGTCTGTTCAAGTGTTCAAAAATGAGCCAAAAGTGTCCTCACCTCTTCGGGAGATCCCTCGTAGAAGATGTCTCCGGAGTCGTCAAAGTCAATGTCCACCTTCTGGCGGTTGGGCACGAGGGCAGCGAGGGTGGCGCCCTTGGGACCAATGAGCAGACGGTGCATCCACAGGGGAACCTGCCAAGACAATCGATAAATGATGTGCCGACAGTACAGTAGTACAGTAGACTACTGTATTCCAAAAATACATTCCCCATCGTTTCTTTGTTTCTTCTTTTCATCATTATCGTAAACGACGATCGAGAAAAGCAGAATAAGAGTCAGTCCTCGATAGCCACCGGCCGCCTTCTGTACCCCTTCTCACCTTGCTCTGTGCAGTGATGGTGGAGGAGGCCTTGGCGTACACAAGAGTGAGCGCATCTCCCAGTCTGGCGGGGTCTCCACGAAGGGTAATGACGTCAGAGGTCGTGTCAACCTGCAGGCAGCAGCCATCATTACTCATTGCCTAGTCGTGACGTCATCAACCCCCATTACCTAATCATGACGCAATCCCCTCCCCTCACCTCAGGCATCTCCACAGACACTCCGGTAGTCTTGAGGATGTCGGCGATTCCGGCTCGCTGTCTGCCCACAATGTATCTGTGCTGGGCACGGGCAATCGTCACGGTGAGCGACTTGCAGATAGCCTCCTGCAGGGAGCATCAATCAATAAATTGATATTACAGTATCCAAAGTACCATAATCCCGAGAATCAATCAGTAACTTTATGCTACAGTATCCAAAATAACCAGAGAATCAATCAATAAATCATACCGTACCTTCTCGGCGACGATGGCTCTAATCTTGGCGGCGGCAGTGAGCACTCCCTCGCGCTCTCCCGTGATCATGATGATCTCGTTGTTGGAGACGGGAGGAGGAATGTTGATCTACAAAACGAATCGATAAATCATGTACATCAATCGCGCACGCATCGGCGCTAGGCTCCGCTCACTCCGATAGGTCGCATCTCACACTCACCTTGATGTTGAACTTGGAGGTGAGCTCATCGACCAGCTCGTTGTTGGGTCCGCGCACCCACGGGTAGTAGCAGCGGGCGGCGTTGATGTGCTCAGTGGCAAGCTTCGCCTGCAAACCAAAAATTAGTCAAAGCCGATCGTGCGCGATTGTCGCACCACCAACGAAGATACCGTACCTGCTCGGAGGCGACGCGGTTAATGTGGGCGGCGGCGCGCTCCATGCCGTCGCGGGGTCCGGTGATCTTGATGACGTCAGACGCCGAGTCACGGCCCGGGATGACAATCTTGGTGTTGGTCTCGGCCTCGAGTGCCTACAAGAGCCGCATTAGTCTACCGTATCCATCTTCCCTTAGAATGCCCATCTACCGTTTTCATCCGTCCAATCAATCGATAATCCTCACTACCGTACCTTGAGTGCATCTCCTCCCTTTCCGACGAGCATTCGGTGGAATTCCTTGGGAATGGCCACCTCACGGGTCGCCTGCGTCTGCAGCTCTCTCACAATCTTCGCCTTTGCCTCCTCCACTTTCGCCTTGGGGCCAGAGATGATGACGGTGAGGGTGCCATCGCGCGCCTCCGACAGCTCGATGCGGGTGCCTGCAGGTACCAGTTGCAAGTGTGACATACCAAACTCGCTACCGTACTACAGTAATCCACCGGCTACCGTACTCACCAGTCGCCTTAGCCACGGCTCCGGCTCTCTGCTGCTCGTCAGTGTTGGGGCCGAACGACTTGCCCTTGACCGAGCGCTCCTCCGCCTCGAGCACAAACTTCTGCAATTTTGTATAATTATTAATCATTAATTCATAATTTTCAAGCAATCCAGTTATATTGTTGATCCCCTCGTCTCTGTTTCACTTATATCACATATCACTTATGTCTTGACACTTCTCCCGCCTATAGAACCACGATCACGCAAAAAGGGCTGTAAATAGTATCGATTGAATGCGTTTTCCTTCTCACATTTCAGTGTGATGCCATCCCAACAATCTAATCCGAATGACAAACGAAAGAGAGAGGTGCATGCAAACGATGGCCATCTCCAATGCGACATCAGACACTCACAATCAGCGTGTTGCAACTAGCGATAAGAAGCACTCTCACTCACTCCAAACGCTGATTGACATCATTCCAGGCGACTTTAAATTTAGTCACACATTCCACTCTTTCCAATTAACTTCCCGCCTAAAACGTCAGTGTATCTTCTATTCAGCCCTTTTCACACTCTAATCAACAACTCGTCGTCTAGACTGCAGTACATTCCTATGCAACACGCAAGATCAAAGCATCAATTCGACGCAAATACACGCATAGCATATTTTCTGTAAGCACATCTCGCGCCAGCTCGTACCGTCTTGAAGTCGGGTCCTCCCGGTCGGGCCCAGGTGGCGGCGGGGGCGGGTCTCGGGGCGGGGCGGGGGATGGGTGCGGGTCCTCCGGGGGCGACCTCGAGGGCGGGGAAGTCGAGCGTGTAGTCCATCACTTGGGCGGGGGCCTCAGAGGCTGCAACAAGAGACGAATCAGATCGGGTTACGCGGACATTCGAATGAAAAAGAGTGAGATTGCGCCTCTTCCTATCCTTTTGTTTCCTTTTTTTGCTACAAAACGGCAAGTGGAATTGAACTTCCGGTATCCAAAAGTGTGCTACCAATTAGTCTCAACTTCCATAGGCCACGCCCACTTCCGGTGCCAATTCCAGCCAATTTCCTCACCATTTCCGTTCACAATAGGGGTCTCGCTGTCCATTGCTCGTTGGGTTCCGAAGAGGGGCTGTCACGGGCTCAAAGGGGTCCGGGCTGTAACATACAACATTAATATTTAGATTTAGTAACACATTTTTACACATTTATTATAACATCAAATCACGAGTCAGCCAACTATGTCAATTTCCCCTAGAAATCCCTTCCCAGTTACTCCGCTCCCATAATCATGTTCTAATCATAAATTCAACGTCCACCGCTTCACACACACAATGTCGCCCTCTTTCTCTTCCGCCTTTATCTCTCTGCCTGTGTCTCTAGGATTGGGTCGACTGCATATGCACAAGTGCATAGTGAGAGCACTTCCCTTCCCTCCCTCCCTCTACTCGACAATCACTGGGAAATACGGAAAGAACGAGGGAGGGGAGAGAGAAAGAGAGATACAAGTCGAGACTGTACTTTACGAGAACACGGCCGATTCACCCCTCCCAAGAATGTCTGCATACATTGACCCTTCTACGTCAAAGCACGCATAAAAAAGTGCCAAAGTGCCCAAGGCTCCAAATGTCGACAAGGTGCGTAGGAAAACGTCGAAAATGTGGAAAGTTTATTGTTCAAAGTTGCTTTTGAAAATGGGTAGGCTTCGCCGTTTTCACGTACCTGTCGTCTTATGCAAGGGCCCATACCAAAAATACCGTGAAAGGGAAGGGAACTGGCTAGCAATCTGATCAAAAAGAGGATGCGAAATTGACTCCCTCCAAACGAACACCCCTGTCCACTTTCACTTTCATTCCCCTCCAATCGTCAGGTCACACGACGAGTAGTAGCCCAATTTCGCATCCCATTCAATTCAACCCACTCCCATCTCACCCGGGGGAAATAGAAACGCAACGCATGATCAGGCAAATCAGGAAGTGTAATTCATGTCTTCGTACGCTTTTGGTTCTGATTACTCAGATGTAGCGCGTAAAAGTGCACAAAATGTAACTCCGCTACATTCCTACCCTAATTTAGATTATGGGGTATTCTTTAGCTTTAAAAAAAATTCTTTCACACCCCTCGAAAGTGTATAAACTACTAAATTGATACTTTGTTATCGCTATCTACATCTGAATAAATTGCACTGGACACCATGTCCAATAAAAACAACAAGAACCGCGCCGCATTCCTCGGCCCAGTCGACAGATCGTATCGATCAGTGGTATTCCAGTTGCGGGTGCTCATGGACTGACTCTTTTGATCTCATCTACAGACAAGCTACATTCAGCCATCTCCTTGTCAGGAATGGGCAGCAAAATACAGATAGTTATTGCACAGCGATCCCGCTCCACTCGATTGCGGAGTGCCCCAAGCATAGGTCAACTATCCAAACATTTATCTTTTCACTTCAAATTTTTTTTTGTATATTGCCACGCCACCAGGTTTCCCGAAAAAGCAGAGCCCCCGGCCGGGCCCCCGTGCCCACGTCTGCTCCTCATTACCTGGCGTAGTCCAATTGGGGGGAGAAGCGGTCGGGGGTCCGAGTGAGGGCAGACGACACTCACACGAGAGTTGGGTCGAACCTGCAACCAATCAATCGATAATTGGTCGATAATCGATAAGTCGTGTCGAGATAAATCAATCAATATGCATGCACGACAACACGGTAGATCAATTGGAGGGAGGGGGTACGGTAGCAGTCCTTCAATCGATAAATGGATAAAGTTGGGAGCATCACATGTAAGATCTCGTCCGATCTTTCTCGACCCGCATCTTCGCCCTCCCCCTTCTCCACTACTATGCGCTCTATTGCGGGGCAAGGTCATAGCTCCGATCGGGGGGTCATCTAAAGGCGGCCCCGCCCCCTTGCTCTCAGGGTATCACCGTATCTAATCGATAGTGCACCGATACTATCTAATCGATAGTTGACAGATATCAAAGGTGGGTTGAATCACGGTGCGGAGGGCATTATCAAGAGGACACGCGGAGTCGGGAATGGGGAAGAGAGAGAGACAGAGGGAGAGGGAGAGATTGTGAATACGTGGCAACGCCCCCTTCCCTTCCCCCTCTAAACTATCGCCCTATCGATCAATCTATCTCTGAACTGTCGATGGCTCCATTTCATCTCTGTCGATGAATGCCACAACCACAAGAGTTGGATTGGCAGACACTAAACATCGAGCTGCAAAGCAGTGTGACTGTCAATCAGTTTCAGACTAGTCGTAGAAAATAGATGATGACAGGGCGAGAGAACCAGGGATCAGACAGGTAGTAGTAAGCAAAATAGGAGAAGGGAGGTGGACAAATCTGGGGAACGGGCGCGTGAGTAAACCCCGTAAGTGGTACCACCGCTGGTTGACGGAACGAGCTCGCGCGCGCGTTCTATTTGCGAACGGTGGAGATCACTTGGCCGGACGTGTTTGCATTCCTACATCTTACTCCCTTCCCCTCTGGCCCCTTGATAGGTCACTCAGCGATGGGATTGGGGAATAAGAAAGGAGGAGGGGAATGTGGCGCGCTTAGCGAGCGAGAGAAGACAGACTTAGCGTCCCGCTAGAAGAACAGCTGCTACTCTTCCCCATAAACTTCTTGCACGGACTAAGCGTGACATTATGCAAGACGTCTAGCTGCGCTCAGAGTGATCGATTTCGAGAAACAGCGGTTATAAGGAAGCGGAACAACGAGGGAGATCAAAGCGTTTTCAAGAAAAAAAAAAGCGCTCGTAGGGACGGATTCCGAACGGATAATAGCTTCTAACGAACAACATCTTGCAGAGCAAAGTTTGCGCTTTCGAAAGAGCACAAAACAACAAAGAAATGAAAAGGAATGAATGAGAAACCGAGATAATGCGAGATTCAAAAAACTTCGAACTGCGAAGCGCCAACACTACGCCACGCCCATTTTCTGTTGAATGTGCACACCGTCGCCCGCGCGCCGTTTACACAACGCTCGCGCATCGCTAACTGATTTTAATTACCACTTTTTTCAAAAATAATATATGCTATTTAAAAATATATTTAAACTGTTTAACCATTGAAAACATACCAAGAAAATCTAAAATATAATTAATTGAATTCAGTTATGAGCTACAGTGACGGTTTCGTAGTGCACATGTTTTGACATTTCGCGCTACAAGGTTCGTCTCGGAGCGTAGTTTGTCCATACAGAGATAGATAAGGGGCGAGTAGAACGGCCCGGCTCTCGCTCTTAGACCTTTCGATCCCTTGTTATTGATTGTTTTCTTTTCCTCGGTTCCTGAATTATTGCTTTCCTTTCAATCAACATACAGTACCCCTACAATATCTCACGAGGTTCTGGGCAAAATCCCAAAATTGAATTCCTGTAGGAACTTTCGCCCAGTTGCGTGCCATTTTCATACCATTTAATTTCCTGTGTGAAAAATCAAAAATGTGTCGCCAGAATGCCGTTTCTGGTAATGAAGTAATAACTTTCTGCTTAATCAATATACCGTATCCTTATAGTTTCTCAACTGATATTCCAGACATGTCATACGCGTACAAATGTCTGATCGTGAGCGACCTCGGGGATGGAATCTTCCACGTTCAAATGAATCGACCGAATAAGATGAATGCTCTCGACATGATCATCTGGAAGTGAGTTACTGTATCCCATAAGTTACATTATGTCTTCAATTATTGATTTTTTCTCAGAAAATAGGATCATTGGATTATTACAATATTATTACTATTCAACCACGAAAAATATTTTGACAGTTCAGTCAATACTGTAGATGAGGATTGATATCTACGTACTTTCGAAAACTCTATGGCCCCTTCCTGGAGAAGCGATTTCGTGATAATCTCATTCTGTATCAGTGAAATCGGCGACGTTTTCACCAAACTCGACACTGACGAAAACTGTCGTGCGGTTATTCTATCTGGCAATGGAAAGGCATTCTCTACTGGCATCGATCTATCAGGTAGGTCCTCATCATGACCTACCTCAACATTATTCCAAAACCATTTGATCGCGCTTTTTTGTCCGTACATTATCGAATTTACACACTTCTTTTCTAAGTGCGTTCTCTATAACATCGAATTCAATTTTGATCTACCGTACCACTCCAAAATACTGTAAATTAATGCAGAGCGATAAGTTACCGTATCTCTGCAGCCTTCAGCCAGACGCTCCAACAGGACGATAAACTCGACACAGCTCGCAAGAGCAGAAAGGTAGGTCAAGCATTACAGTAACCCACGCTGAACTACCGTAATCCTATATAATGTACCGTATCTCAGCTGCTCCGTATGGTCGAGGAAATGCAGTTATCGTTCACGAAGATAGAGAAGGTATGTATTATTTCACAGAAATCAATCAATAAATCTAGAATTTATAGTGCTGCAAGCCAGTCATCGCCGCCATTCACGGCTACTGTATTGGTGAGTAAGATATCGATTCGTTCGGAGGAATGAATCACGCCACATAATCGCGCAGCCCTGCCTAACCCCCGGAAATCGGTCAGCAGCGAGAGAGAATGCGAAAGTCGCAAGGTTTATCTCATTGTTAGTCACTCTCTCGCCCTGATCCCTTTATGGAGGTCCACGTGAGAGATGATTCGATCTACATGGGCTTACTAGGATTCCGCAAAAATAGGAAAGGTCCCCGTACCGGTGAAATTCACTGTCATATGTCGAAAGACACATGATTCCAAACGTACAGATAAGGGTTAGAGCGAGAGAGTGTGCAAAAGTGAGAGAGTCCCTCTCCACTTCACACGATCTCTCACTCCAAAGCCCTCTCTGTAAGGTTGACCGGTCTGTGGAATGATGTGAAGAGACCCCAGAGTGGGATCTCAGAACCTATTTCAAAGGTCTGATATTTGCTTTCTGAGTACCGAAAATCGTTACGTGTATTTGTTTATTTATTTTTTTAGGCGGAGGTATCGACATCATGACTGCTTGCGACATTCGCTACAGCACTAAGGACACAGACTTCTCTGTGAAGGCGAGTCATTATCCTATTTCGATGTTCGGATTACTGTAGTCAGTCAGCGAAATTTGCTTCACAATCAGTTACCAAAGAGAATAAATACGGATCTTAGAAGTATTAGTCATTCGCTATTTATCGATTTATCGATCTCCTCGCAGGAAGTAGCAGTGGGTCTTGCAGCAGACGTTGGCTCTCTCAATCGACTCCCCAAAGTCAGTTCGCAATCATCAGAAAACCACGAGATTACTGTACTTTGAGTTTTCCGCCAGTACAAAATCGATCTCAGATCGTTGGCAACCACAGCTGGCTGCGAGATGTGAGTTTGACCGCCCGACACTTTGGAGCAGCTGAGGCAAGCCAGTACGGTAAGGATCGATCGATATCACACTTTTACATTAACCAATACATGTTTAATCATCTCAAAATTCTATTGGGGAAGTAATAGCCTGATACACATCTTAAGAGAGACTATCTGAGTGGATCAACATGTTTCTGAAGAGGCTTGGCACAGGTCGAAAAGTGAGAAGATGAGATAAACATGCCACATTGTACTATGGCCGAGTCGGAATTGATTCATGATATTGAGAAAGTGCAAAAACATTTCTACGCCTCAGGGCATGACGTCATCGAAATTTCCGGTTTTCGAAAACTTCATCAAATGGCCTAACGAGTGGTACCAATCGATTCCTCATAAAATTCTAAGACTTTTGTGACTCCATGAGTTTTTCGCTAATCTTTGATCTAAGCCTGAAAAATTGAAAAATTGGTTTTATAATATTTGATTTTAAAAATATAAATATTTTTGTGTAGTTTCCCTGAGGAGATGGCAAAATTTTATTCGCGTAATAAAATGCTATAACAATGATAGTTCAACTGTGTGAAGGGTTGTTTGTATGAGGGGCATTAAGCTTGTTCAGTAAGCTGAAATTGAATCGGTCCTTGGAATTATGGTGTACCTACAGTCACCAGGGGAAAAGTCGTAATGTGATTAAAGCGGCTCTGGGAGACACGATATCCATTTTAGCATAACTACTCAATAGTAGGTGGCCAGGGCTTTCATCGGCCTTACCGCCGAACCTGCCGGATAATAATTGGAAATTACTCCGGGTTACTGTAGTACACCATAATTCCAAGGACCCACTCAATTTCAGTTTACTGAACAAGCTTAATGCCCCTCATACAAACAACCCTTCACACAGTTGAACTATCATTGTTATAGCATTTTATTACGCGAATAAAATTTTGCCATCTCCTCAGGGAAACTACACAAAAATATTTAAATTTCTAAAATCATTTATTTAAAAACCAATTTTTCAATTTTTCAGTCTTAGATCAAAGATTAGCGAAAAATTCATGGAGTCACAAAAGTCTTAGAATTTTATGAGGAATCGATTGGTACCACTCATTAGCCCATTTGATGAAGTTTTCGAAAACCGGAAATTTCGATGACGTCATGCCCTGAGGCGTAGAAATGGTTTTGCACTTTCTCAATATCATGAATCAACTCCGCCTCGGCCATAGTGCAATGTGGCATGATTATCTCATCTTCTCACTTTTCGACCTGTGCCAAGATTAATTCGACTGAGTCAGATAGTCTCTCTTAAGTCTGAAACACCGTTTCACCTACCTGAATTCTACTAACAAATGCCTACTCTCTTCCAGGTCTCATCTCGCGTGTGTTCGACTCCTACGATCAAGTCTTCGCTGCGGCAAAGGTTCATCCCAAAATGATGATGATGATCTTAATTTTGTAAAATGTTTATTTTCAAGGAAACTGCCAAGTCCATCGCCACTTCATCTCCCGTCGCTGTCCAGGGCACTAAAGTTTGTTAAAAGCTCATTGATCTGCCGTTTTCTCATTAGTTCAGCGTATAACGATCGAAAAGCTATCATTACTTCATTGTAAAAGATAAGCCATACTGTACATATTGAAGATGAGGTTACAGTAGTCATTTATCGATTTTTCCACTCTCTCAGATTGTTCTCAACTACGCCCGTGACCATCCCGTTGATGATTCACTCAAGTTTGTGGTATGTTTCATCCTCCTCTAAAACTCAATCCTACCGTATAATCAGTAGCTACAATCTGTCGTAATCTAGAAACGTCATATCTATTATGCAAAATAAAACAATAATATTTAGGCGATGTGGAACATGTCTCAACTCCAAACTGACGACATTGCCGAGTCCGCCATGGCAGTTATGACCAAGGGGCCCAAACCCAACTACTCCAAACTCTAAAGTTTGTGCCTACATCAGTAATTAGTCGTCGCTGTACATTCTCAATAACTTCGCATTTTATCGCTCGTAAATTACAGATAAACGAAGTTTCTCTTTTTACAGAAAATTGACTGGGGATAGACGGAGCACTTCGGGAAATAGAGGGGGGGGGGTAAAACTCAGAAACTCAGGATCCGGATTCCAGAATTGCCTGAGCTTTGTGGGGTTTAGAAATAGGGCTATGTGAGAAGGGGGAAAGTTGCATGTTTACCCGATAGAGGGTTCAGAGATTTGAAGACGTTTCGAAGCGGAAAGCAAGGTGAACAACGAGTACTGTTTTGGACATGATAAAAAGAAAGGAAAAAAAAGAAAAAAGTGTGAGGAGATAACATGTTTCGGGGTAACACACACGTATACATCTATAGTGGAAAATGAAGGAAATCCATGTTCAGTAACCAGTGAACACAAACACAAAAAAAATCACTCATTGACGGAAATCGATAATAAGGAGAAGGAGGGGGAAGATTATCGACTAGTGGAATACGGTAATCGCCCCTGAGAGAGTTAGGTATAATTAAGGGTATTTACTCGATACGTAGCATCGCTTCTAGCCAACCAGATGTCGTGTGATCTTGAAATTGACCGAGATAACAATTAGAAAATTAGCACGAAAGAGGGCCGGGGATGGGAGGGGGAAAGATGGGAGGACGGGGATACTGTAGCGGGAAATGCGGCATCTGTACAGATTATCGATCGATACATCACTTATCGTTCCTCGACGTTGATGACCTCACGAGTCGGCCACTTGAGATCGGCCAGAGTTGCCTTGGGATTCCACTCAGAAACCTGAAAAAATAGAGCTTTATTATTACTATATTTTTTCAAAGTGCAGAGCAATCTTGTTCCTCAACTCCGGAATGAATTAAATAGTAACAGTATCCCAGACACGTTAACCGATAATGTACTCTAGATACAGTAACCCATCACCGGATACATTAATCTCACTAGCTACAGTAACCCATCTACGGTACTCACATCCTTCTTCTGGGGGAAGTCTGAGTTCATCATCCTGTAGTCTGCCACCGGGAATCCCTCGCTCTCGAGGAAAGTGAGGACGACGGAGAAGGGAGAAGACTTGGAGAAGCGACGGAGCGCCTGTAATATAATCAATAAATTAAAATATTTAAATTTTATTAAATGTTTAAAATTAAGCTATCAATAAAGTTAGGGCTATGCTACTATTCCATCTCTTCATGCTAATGCCTATTTCGTCATCATTTGTAAGAGTTTCCTACTGATGTAATCGATGCTCACCTCTCTCTCTCTCACAGACAACAAAGTGCGTGTTTTGCACCCTGGTGCGACTAGATGTCAATCAATCGATAGATAACGAGGAAGTGGAAGGAGGAGAAGAGAAGGGAGAGAAAAAAGAGTGACAACGGCAATCAACAACCCGGCGTTCTTTGCAAAAAAAGGCGATATCCACTAGGCAACCATGAGGCAAGGGAGATATGGGGAACAATTCTGTTCCACTAACATTAGGGACTAAAATAAGTAAAAAAAATTACATGTTTCGAATAAAAGTATTTCAATCTGAATATTGACAAAAATAGATAATAAACGCACCGCTCCCTGCTCGGGCAGTCTGAATCGCACGCTGCAGCAGTCGGCCGAGCCCTCGGCCGGCTCCTCCGGCAGCGATGCCTGCAATCGATTGATTTATTGATACAGTAATTACGATCTGATGAAGATTGTTTAACACAGTAATTACAGAGTCCTGGATTCGCAAATGTAATATGCAGATGACTTGTGAACAAATTCATGAAAGTTATCGTTGTTTCCGACTACTGTAATTATGTGTTCGTTTCGCAGACTACAGTAACAACAATATCGATCTCTCCCTCTCCTCACCTTGAGTGCTGCAATGTGTGCCTCCTTCTCGTCCTTCTCTCTCTGCGCCTTCTCCTCCGCCTCTTTCTGCTCGCGAATCTCGCGCTCCTAAAACAATGCCAAATTATCGATTAAAGTAGATCACAACTTCAATGACACAAGAAGAATAATATTCTTTCTCCGCTTTAAAGGCGAAAATACAAGTTATTGCGCGATTTAAAAAAAATTTAGACTAATAATAACAAGAAAGTCAGAAGACGATGCGCGGGGATTACGGTATCCCTCTCCTACCGTACCTGTTTCTCCTTCTTCTCTCTATCCATCGCCAGCGACTCCTGCAGCTCTCTGTTCTGCTCCTGTCGCAGGGCCTCCCTCTCGTGACGCTCCTGCGCCTGCTTCTCCAGTGAGACCTGAGAGAAGAGAATCGATATTCGGATGAAAGAGTTAGAGTATCCTTTATGCAGCTACAGTATGCACCACATAACTACAGTATCCTGCATAAAGCTACAGTATCCTTCATGCACATACAGTATTTCACATCTCCTACAGTACCCCAAGCTACCGTACCTTGCAGCTTGCGTACGCCTCCATGCACATGAGCAGCTTCTCCATGCCCGTGTCGGCCGAGTCGTTGCCTGGAAACCAAAATAATAAATATCTTGTACACAACCTTGCATTCATCTTGCATTCAGATCTTGCATTCATGAGTCAGGTAAATAAAAGATTGAAGCACAAAAATGAGATAGCGAAATGAAAATGAAGGGTTAGATAATTAGTTTATTGGTAAAACCCGTTTCGGGGTAGACAAGCTTTCCCTATTCAATTAAGAACAATGTAATTAATTGCGAACTGACTGTTGAGGTAGTCGATCATTCTCAGCTGACTGCCCTCCTTCGACAGCAGAATGAGCAGAGGGAAACGATCGATCTTGGCGAGGAATGAAGAGACAATCGGACGAGCCTGCAGTGAGGGGAAGGAATGATGAGATGATAGGATAGTAGTAGACAAAAAGCTATTTGGTGTGTTATTACTTGCTATCGGCAAAAAATTCTTTCCAAATTTCGAAACCGCAGAAGCTGGTTAAATTGAGAAAATTCCATAAACTTCATTCGCCATAAACTGCGATCAACATTGTTGACCTCGACCAGCTACTAGGTGCAAGGTGCTAGGTCTTCCACACGCATGGCGGTCTCGACCACCCCTATGTCTGAGTACTACACTCCCAACCTACAGTCTACCGTACTCACATCATACAGCGAGCATTCGTTCAACCACGAGGTCAGCTTGTTCTCGTTCTCCTTCGCCGTCACATCCCACGGCCACACGATGAACTGCGAGCGCAGCAGCTGCAGCACCTGCTCGTTGCACATCACCTGCAACATTTATTATTTATTATTATTTCATTACAATTATTTTTGTTTTCATTTTATTATTTTTTTTGCTAGACAATCATCTGCTCGTTGCACATCACCTGCAGCAACCAGTGTTATTATTTTATTTATTTCATTAAAATTATCTTTATAAGCATTTTATTAATACTTTAGTTCTAGCAAATCCCTAATTTTGAACTGGGAACCAATCTTTGCCCGCAATTCCCTGTACTTGTACTTACTACTCTATGGCTGTTCTCATAGTGCATCACGACTCGTCGTCCCGTGCGCCAGTGAACAGCAACTGTTACTCCTCCCCTCGAGGGGACAGAATAGTATCTCTCTTTCTCTTTTTCTCTCTCTCTCGCCCCCCCCTCACACTTTGATGCAATTGCTAGTGACGAAATCGAGTGGCTCTCTCAGCAATCAGAAAATATTAATCGATTTTCCTACTGTAGCCATAAGGGGTGACAAAAAAATCAATAACTAACCGTCTGGGGGAAGACGTTTCTGGCGATGGAGCCATCGTGATGAATGTAGAGGGCGAGCGGGCGTCTGCAAGGGAAACAATTCAATTCACGATCCGCTATCGTCATCATTCATCAAATATTTAACATTTTTCAGTGGAAAGCCACAGTAACCAACTACAGTACTCCTTCTACAGTACCTCTCGCAGACCGGTCTGTCGGGGCACTCGAATGCCTCTCTGATCGCCGACTGCAGGGATCCGATGAAGAAGGGCGGCATCATATGGCCGCGGCCGTTGCTACCGTATCTGAAATAAGGTATGAGAGTGATTATTGATTATAACTTGGCTCCAAATAGATTCGCATTTCAGGGCAATTGATCGATAATAATTCAGCCCGCAATTAGTTTGTATTGCGTCGCATATTCATTATAATGCGCTCTAAAATCGGCACGACCGTCAGTAATATTTCTAATTAAATAGCGTCAGTAAAGCAATAGGAATAGAAAACGTAGTAACAACAACAACACTGTCTGTTCTCATTCATTCTTCTTCCTTTCTTTAATTCCTTTCGCTCCCTTCGCGAGTGCATCAAATAAATGAATCAATAAATATGCTCACCTCGCCTCGAACACACACATAAAGTTCTGCGTGCCCTCGACGGCCGAGTCGCAGTCCGTCGGAATGAGCGGCACTCCGAAGTCGTTGGAACGAGACGACGAACCGCCCCCATTCGAGGCAGACTCGAGCTGCAAGGCAAGCTGTAATAGTAATAGTTCTTCATATTACTCCACGATCAACTTAGCATAGAATTTTAAGACTACTAGAGGAGGTGAGGAACGCCAATTGTGCAAGCATCATGCAATCTCAAAGTCTTCCCATAATTAAGGGGTACAAGTCCTCGCCCTACCGTAACCCTACAGTGAGATGGTGAAGGGGGTACCGTACCCTTCTGGCCACGGTCTCGTCATCCTCCTCCTCATCGTGCTGCGTCTCCATCGCATAGTCATAGTCATCATCACTATCGTCCGAATCCATTCTGGCCGAGGGCGCGCCGCCCGTGTTCGAGTTGGAGCGAGAAGAAGGAGCACCGCCGGCTCCAGCGAGCGCTGCAAACAGGAGGATTACGGTATCAATCAGTAAGTATCCGTCCCCATTCTACCGTGTCGCAATTAGAACAGATTTTCTGGCGCGAATCAAAAGTTCTTTCCAATGGCAAATAATTTATAATTTCCCATTGGAAAATTAATCAATACAGTACCACCACCGTATCCCGTCCTCTCATGACGTCATCATCCCCGCTCACCTCTCTCCACCGCCACGCCTCCATTGTTGCTGTGCGTGCGTGAGACGGGCGCGAGCGGCGACCGACGCGCCTTTTCCACCTCCTCCTTCTCCTCCTCCTGCTCCATCTAAAATACATTTAATTTATTTAAATATAATAAATGCAATAATATTAATCTTATTTTTGGAACTAACACTCACCATTTCGTACTCGCGCGCGAGGTTCTGGACGACGGGCGGCGCGGCCTCTGCAAAATGCCAACCTTTAAAATTGTACATTATTATTATTATTATTATTATCAGCATTGCCAACTAATATTTAAAACACACATCAGATCAACGTGCGTTGCCTCCCATTTCGCCCACTTTCCCGATAGCCGAAAACAAAACATTCCTCCCTCACCTATTGTTTTCGCGCTCATGTAATCTCTATTGGCTGCAATCACCCGGTTCGCATTCCCCTCTACGTGGTTTCGAAAGCCTTTCGTCCACATCTCCCCCCTGACTCCGTTCGATTTCTTCATCCACAATAAATTTCCCAACTTCTTAGATTTCGAGCGGGTCCATTTCTACGTTTCTAGTTTCTAGCCCACTTCTACTCGGTCAACCCCATTTGCTTTTGCCCTAATGCGATCCCGTTCACTTCTGAGTGACCATTACACTGCGTATTGTTTACACACAAAAGCGCAATGTTCCGCGAAAGCTTAAAAAACATTCCAAATAAGAGACTACCGTTGTCTTTACTTTATTTGTGAAACCCCAACTCACCCTGCTCGGCACCTCCATTCAGCTGTGCCTCGATGGCTCTCTCCAGATTCCAGTCGAGCGACGCGAGAGTGACCACCGCCAGCTCCGTCTCGTGCAGCTGCGTGAACTCCTGAAAGAGAGCATCTTTACTAATTATTTAATTAATAAAATAATAACTACTTCAGTAATAACCAAAGCGTCCACGGTACGTTAGTGAAATATAGTCATCATTTTTTTTCGCAATATCCAGGAGATCAACAACTGCGGCTCCTCTAAAGCTAGCATCAAAATGAGGGCATTGAAACGGCGATTAACCGGGAAAATGCCACCGAGAAGTTGGGTCAATATGTGGGGGCGAAAAAAACTACACACTAATAACCAAAGCGCTAACAGTACGTTAGTGCAATATAGTCATAATTTTTTCGCAAAAAGCCGGAAGCCAATAACTGTGGTTCCTCTACAGCTACAATCAAAATGAGGGCATTGAAACCGCGATCAGCCGGGCAAATGCGTTGAGTAAAAATGGGCAAAAAGGACTGACCATAAACTGCCGCAGCTTCTCCAATTGACTCTCCGACAGCTCGCTGGTCGAATCAAACTCCATTATTCTTCTGCAATTTGCTTTATAAATAACAGGCCATACGATTCCAAACCTCCAGAATGGGCTCAGGAGAGATAGAGTGCAGGAAAGTGAGAGTGTCCCTATCACTTTTGCACACTATCTCGCACATTACCCCTTTATGGAGGATTGGGTGGGCGGTGGAACGATGCGAGTATGGGGACGGCCGGCACACGAAACACACACAGAATGAACAATATAAGCGATTACAGCGTCGGATTTAAGGACGCTTGGAAGCAACGCGAAGGCTCCCTGCCAGAATTCGAAAGAAACGCGGGGATTGATGACTTTGTTGAGGAGGCGGGGCGAGGAAAGGGAGCAAGAGCGCGCGCGATTCTCACGTGATTGCCGCGTGCCCCAGTGGGACACCCTCCCACATCGCACCTCCTGGACCGCAGGTACAACTGGCGTCCTTTAGTACTCTTTCGAGTACTGTAGCGACATACGCAAGGGAATACACACGGCACCCTCAGATAATCGATGTTCCGGATAGAATACCGTATCACACTTCCGAAATCCGACTCAATTCTCGTGGAGAATCTTTATTCAGGGACACAAAATTGATAAACTTAGCCAAACTGAAAGGTGCTATAGAACCGCGGGCGAATGAATGTTATAGAAAGCGCTTCTTTTCTGACTGGGAGCCGGACAGAGGGGAGAGAGAAAGAAAGAAAGATACGTGAATAAATGTAGTGTGAAATGGATAGAATTGAACAACATTCAGCATCAATATATCGAAAAAGTGGACAGAAAGATAGTGGGACAAGATAGAGCGGATGAAAAAAGGTCGATGATGGGGATAGGTCACAGGTGCATAATAGTCCCCTTATTAAGGGATCGTTACCAAAGCGGGAAGAGGGAATTCCGTGAAACTTATTACCGTAAGCGCGAAAGAAAGATAGCCTAACTGAGAAAATGAAAGGGAAAAACAACTTGAACCTGATAAACTTTGTTGATAAAGAACAATTAGGCAAAGAATAGGGCGGGAAAGAGAAAAAATATATATACTAGAGATTTTTTTGTCTATACCACAATCGTGGCATATATTTGCATAACTTCAAATAGTCCTAGGATATCAGAACATAATAGCCAACATTCAAGAAAAAGCGCACTAAGGGAAGGGGAGGGGAGGGGAGAGGGCGATCGACGGGAATGATGTCGAGAGTCAGAACCAAGACTTATAAAGGCCAGAATCGGAAGGGGAGGGCGGGGCAGGCGTTTCCTTCTCAAAATATGCCAGGGGTAATAGGGGTGGCGTGGAGCGCATGGCGTAGGTCGCTTGGCGTCCTGATTCGGTCACAATCGATCGATATCGATTCAATCAATCAATATCGATTTCTTCATATCTCACATCCTGTCCCGTTCCCGCCTGCACTCGGGACAGTACCAGGGGTCGACGGTAGGCGGACTCGACATCTCCAGGCACGTCAGATGGAACCACTTGTAGAAGCACTGCAAGCAACACAATAATCATATCATTGCAAAAAAGGCGAATATGGAAATTGTTTGTACTAAATTTAGAGTAGTTTGAGAACATTCTCCAACCTTCTCAGCAGAACGAATACACTCCACAAATCAATAAAGAGTACATATTTGTGATCATGGATACTAGCATGTGTAAAAAGATGCGGGACGGGCACCCTCTTTAAACAGATTATTGTTTTGTCTAGTTTCACCTGCAGATTTATCGCATGGCGAAAAAAAGTTCTAAAAATATTTTTAAAAGGAAGAAATTATGTTATCCCTCACCGTTTCTCCATCACATCCGACCATTGTGCCGTCACTCGGCTTCTGGCAGTAGCAGTACAGAGTGTTATCCGTGTCGTCCTGACATTAATCGATAAATAATGACACACGATTATGAATTTTGTATCCCCGATATCATGAGCTGGGCATGCTGTCTTGGATCAGAAGTAAACTTTATCTGATATGGTTTAAAACCGCTTCGCCTTTAACAACTCTTTGTCATCCAGGCACAACAACAAAATGTCTACCCGAATCTGGGCCAACTTACGAGTATTCAAGTGCAATTTGAAATTCAATCAAGTGAAATTTGCAATTTTGTGTGCTATCCTAATATGAAGAGAGGAGGGAAATAACCGAAAATAACGAGAAACCCATGAATGAGACGGGTTTAGCTGCTAGAGATTTGATTAGCGTAAACATGTCTAAATTCTAGTTGCCATCGACTACGCTCCTTCAGAATTGTGACGCACTTTAGGACAGCTATACTTACGAAAAATTGAGAATAATGCTAGTCATGTCTTTATTGATTAAATAGTAAGCGCTTGCAAAACCAATTTATATAAATCTCCGATACCATCATAAGAAAACAAAAAAACTGTGGTCGAGAGAATAAATAAATAGACTAACTGATAATCCATAATAACCCATCACCCTTATTGAGTTGCTGTTTCTTTCTCCACTCTTGTTTAACTCTAATTGATCGCCCTCTTTCAATGTTTCCACATGCGTTCATATTTCGAAATACGCTAAATATTCCAATCAAGTCCACATCCCCCTCACCTCCTGCATTCCACTCCAATCGTCAACACTCGAATATCTCGAGTCTCTCTTCGTATAACTACTCGTACTCGTTCCAAGCATTCCCTCCTCGTCTCTCAATCTCCGCTGCTTCTCCTTCCTCTCCATCTCACCCAGCATCTCCTCCGCACGATTCGTCAATCTGCAAGGCGCAAACGAAATTATTGAATAAATATTTTTTAAATCGTAAATACCATGTTTCTCCACATAGGTCAAATAGGTTCTCGCTAGCGAGGATATGGCGTCCTGACCATGCCGGAAAATGGAAATTTGAATGTTTCATACAGTTCTATCCACGATTTTGACATATTTATCGAAAATTGTGCAATATGCATTTCGGCAAGCGAATTTAGGCATTTCTGCGCAAAGTATCTATTTGATCTATGTTTCTCCAGAATATTATTTTTTTACTGCAGTTGAATCAAGTTCTGTCATGATAAAGTATTTATTGATTGATTGATTAGTAACCATGCCAAAATAACGCATAAACACCGCTCTCTAATTGTACAATTTCTCTTCCACACTACGTCAACGGGCTCTAGTGAAAAATCACACGTTATATTGGTCAACACTGCTTATTATAATTTGGAGGCCAGAATTCACAACATTATCTGAACCCCAAGCAGTATGTTTTATTCAGATAAAGCCTATGCCAACAAGGGGTACGAAATCAATTCCATGTATCAAGTACTTGACCCTACAGGCACACTCTTCTCTCCCTCTCTACATGTGATACTGTATTATTTCACTGCCAGAGGGGCAATTATTTGACCTCACAATCAAGTACTTGAATAAGTGACAGCCGTGATAACAGCCAGGTCCCGGTCTCTCCCGGATCAAGTACTTGATTTCTTTCTTTTCACCATGGCATTTACTTGATCCGCTGTGGGAAGAGAGAATACACTCTCGCTGGCAATTGAAACACAGGTGAGAGCGCATTCTGGTAATTGATTTTACATTCCTAATGCAAACTATCGCAAGTTGATCAAAACTGGTCAGATAGGGGCATAGGTCAAATGGGTTTCTCGCAGGTATTTCGTGCAGAAATGCCTAAAATCACGTGCCGAAGTGCATATTGCCTTTTCGATAAATCTGTCAAAAAAGAGGTAAAAATGCATGAAACATTCAAATATTTCGTCTGCGGACGCAGAAGTGCCTATCCTCGCCAGCGATAACCTATTTGACCTATGGATAGGGGGTTATTCTTACTAATCTGAGCCAACTGCATATTTTTAGATTTTTTCGAGTCTTAAAGCTTCTTGATTAAGAAAAGTGTGGTCCGGAATTTTTTGCCAACAAAAAAAATGTATGATAATATCCGACATACTTTCGCGGTCGACCGTGCATACTCTCCCCGGCGCCAAACGAGACGTACTGTCGTTGCTGCGTCTGCTGCAAGCACACACAGTGAGATACAGTAGGCGCAAACCGATCAATCGATAAACACAGTACTACTACAGTACCTGCTGTTGCTGTCTTTTGGTATCGGCTTTGCTCGAGTTCTTGTTTGTGTAACGGGAGGAGCCGGCGGCTAAAATAGCACCATTTCGTAAATGAAATGACCGTTTGCCAAACAATCCCAAGCCCCTCACAACATCATCAGAAAAATAAACACGAGACAGATATCGCAACGACTTTATGTGTATTACAAAGCAGAGATTATGTGACAATAGACATGTATGAAAGGGGGGTTATTAAAAGGGAGAGGGACAGATATTCCGATTCGAAACACATGTGAATAGAGTTGGTTAGCGTGTATCGAATGGAAAATTAGCCGAATCGGAGCATCATAGTACACTTAACAAGAGCAACAATTGAACATGTAATACAGTGAGTGGGAATGAATGGTACCCGTTGTTTAAAAAATAGCCGGTGTAATGCAAGTGAAAAAGAGCACTAACCCGAGGATTTGGTGGGAGCATTGAGGGAACCGTACATATTCTGCCCGAGCGGGGAGGGAGGTCGCTCCTTCTGCTGCAACAATACCTCATTTATTCACACGTATTTAGAAAATACGCATTTTCGTGCAGGTAACCGTTTATTGATTTATTCAGTTTTAAAATGTGGAGAATGTGCTCACAATCTTCTCCAACGCCTTGCCAAGATCCGCACCGAACGAGGCCATGTCGAACAGATTCTCGTCCTCCAGACCCTGAATAGCAATGAATAAGAATTATTGGGCATAATCATAACAGATTAGAGGAATTTTTAAATACCAGCATGCCAGACACTAAAGTGTGAAATTCGTGCAAAGAATTGGAGTAGCACTCTTCATTCCGCACACTCTCTACACCGGTCGAATCTATTCCAACTATTCACTCGAATTTCAAACTCTACCAGACACTGCTTTCATCAATCAATCAATAATTGTTCGTCCACCGACCAGATTGAGATCTCCATGGTCGGCCATTCCACCGGGCATCTCATCGGCGAGGAACGCGAGTAGATCGTCGTCGTCCACATCCGACATTCCTGGAATTATTAAGATAATTAATAATAATAATAATTAGTATTATAGACCAAAAATGAGATGGCGAGACGAAATAATTAATAATCTCGGAGTCAATTGGAGCAGCACATGCAGAAGAGACCCCCACACATGGAAAAAAAACTGCATCATTCAGCAGGCTCAGACCTTGAATCTTGAATAAATACGTATGCATGTATGTAGCTGTATAGAGCGCATGAAAAAGTGTAAGAATTCTGTTATAAAATGAAGACAAAATTTCCCACTTCGCACAAGATAGAATAAGTCATCCGAGCACAGTATTTCGGAAATTAGTCATTTGAAAACAAAAACAAATGTATTACCCCTATCACTCTGTTTTTATTTCGCAAATGTTGCAAGTAAAATAGATAAAATACTTTAAAATCCACTGTAGAGGGAATTTTTGCATTCTTCAAGAATATTATCAACTAGATTTCGTCATATTCCTTTCACACATAAGTAACACAAGGAGTCCCCCCTGCCCTTCCCTTACCCGTATTATAGCACTCCTCCTTCTCCATTTCTTCAATGGGCTCGGGCTCCTCTCGTTTCACGACCATTGGAGCTATGGGAGGCACTCTGCTGCAAACCACCAATTAGTACAGCGTGCTAGGCGGGAGAAATAGACTCAAAATCTCAAACATGGCTCCGTAGATAATATGAACAGTACAAAATTTGTTAGAATAATTAAGTAGAACCTTTCGCGAATGTATCAACTAAATCGTTTTTAACAGTCAGAGGTCAAAAAGTAAAGTAGCATAGAAAATTAGTCGGGCAGGTTTTCGATTTTTTGATGATCTACCGTGCAGGTTTCCACATTTCGGGGGTGTTAAAGGAGACCCTGGCGGGCAGGTCTCGTTTTTAGGAGTGTTATTGATCAGGCATTTATTTTTCGCGCCCGCCTTCGGCGCGCAGGTTATATCGAAATCTACCCACTTTTTGGCCTATGCTAATTCACCATTTCCTTTTTGGCCAATGTTAATAGTCACCATTTCCTACTCGCCCACTTACGATGTCTTGGGCGGTCGTCCGGGTCCGTTGCGGGGTTTGGCCGGAGGAGGAGGAGTGGGCACCGACTCGTATCCATCATCTACAAATTAAATAATTGTGCTATGCAACGTTAAATAATTGAGCAATATAAGCAATACATGAAACCATAAACAAAATTACTAAATTACCCAGAGGCTCGGGCTTTATCACTCGGGCTTGAGAGGTGACGCTCCTCTCCCTCCTCTCGCGATTAGCGTGCACCTGAAATGTTGACTGCACGACATTGAATAGATACGGGGTGCAGTGCAAATCTACTAAATTTATAAAATGATACAATCATACTAAAAAGCCAAAACACGAATTTCCGCTGTTTACCAAACAGGAACCTCGGTAAACACAGGAAGTCCCATTTTGGCATTTTCGGTATGACCGTATCATTTTATAAATGCACTACCGTACCTCTCGCAGCTTGCGCTCTTCCCTTTCTCTCTCCTTCTTCTTCCTCATATACGCCGACATCGGGTCCTTGAGCGGCGGCACGGCTGCAGCTGCAGCTGCGGACTGCTGACGCTGCAGAGTCTGCAAGGGGGCTGAGTAAAGACGATTGCAGTAGCACAATTAAATTGTAAGATAAATAATTGGCACTACTATCGAAACGCAAATTAGTGAATCGCATCTAATGATAAAGAGTACGCGTTCTTACCCCAAAGCTGCGCAAACAGGCCTTCGAAATTAATGCGGAATCTTGCTGATCCGCACATTTACAGGGCCTTATGATGCATCTCCCATCATTTCGGGGGTACATCACAGTTTGCGACGTCAAACCGACTAGGACGCATATCTCTTCTTTCCATCCGTACACTGACCCTCTCTCTCTGCCTGTCCTGCTTCCTCTTCCTCTGCTGCATCTGCAGCTGTGCAGCCGACTGCTCGAATGGCTGCACGCTGCTCGCACGAGACGACGATACACGGCAAATCAATCGATATTGAGAAGTACTCATAGACCAAAAACTGCGGGGCATTTCGATAATTTGGTTTGAAATTTCCAGAAAGGCGTGGAATTAAAAAAAAATGCCTACAATTTCGATATTCCAGCCAATACTCATTAAATAAGATATTTTGGATCATTGTGTTCAATGAAAGTTGTCGCGAGGTTAGCAACTTCGTATGATAATGGCACATTTTCAATAGACTATCCCTCAACGCATTTGTAGTTCTCTGGAGCGCGTTTGTAGTAAAGTTTGAAATGCGAAAGTCCGCACCCCTTCATTTCCCATGCTCTTTTCACCGGCGAGTTGAAAACAAGAGCAAGGCGTGAATAATATTTCGAAATTCCAGTTTGAATCATACATTTTCGTTGGCCCAGATTCTGGGTTTACACTTTTTTGAACCAGGCAGTTTAGAGACTCGAGATCTAGGAATGCGCAGAATGTCGAGTTTAGTAAGTCCCCTATCTGACCTGTTTTATCGAACTTCCGATAGAAATCTGACGTGTTTATGCTAGGCGAGAGAGTGTGTGAAAATGAGAGATCTGGGCCGGGCGAAAATGTATGGTTTGAATTCCATCAAGTTATCAGTGGAGCTCGGCATTCGAAACAGAACGAGGAGGGGAGGGGGCGCAAAGAATTGTATACAGCGTAGGCTCTAGTTTAGAAATTATTTCTTTCGAAAATAGTATTTTCAAAATACTTTCACAAGAAATGGAGGTACGCAATTTCGAAATGTGATCGTCCCTATCGGTGGTACGCACACTTTAAATGCCAGCCTCTTTCCAAATCATCAGTGTAATGTAATATATTACATTACACTAATGATTATGAAAGAATATGAATTCCAATAATTACAGTACCTGCTGCCTCTGCTTCTCTGCTTGCTGGCGATGTTGACGGCACTGCGGGCGACGACCATCGGAGTGCTCTCACGAGAGATCGACGACGACCCAACACGCTCTCTGCTACTAAAACAGACTCTTTTTTAAACAAAAAAATATTTTGAATCGCAGAATACAGATCAAGTGCATAGGTAATATGCACTTCTGCACTTTGCTTGTAAACCCGAATAACATAGCGATATAATTCAGGACGGACAATGAAGGCATAAATATATAAACCCCATTAGGAGAACCCCATTTAGCCCCATTTATGTCAAAGAAAAGCGGGTGATGATTATTTGATAACGAGTGCATCTATAATTAGAGCAACTTGTGTTTTGCTCACCTCGGTTTCTCAACAGGTGGTTTGAATGCGGCATTGCTGCTGTTCAGTGCAGCGGCAGCAACCATCATCGTCTCGTTGAGGAAATCTGAAATGTGTATTTATAACCTGATAATAAACAAACTAGGATTACAAACTCTGGGGGGAGGGCACGAATACTAATTCGCAGCTGATGATCGTCAATCCAACACCATTAACATTCGCAATCTTCTAAAAGAGTGGAAGCAAAAATGGATGAGTTTTTTTTTAAAAACAAAATTGAATTAGACCGAACGACTTCTTATGGTCACATACATGGGCTATGGTGTAACCAGTAACAATACCGTCTCGATTTCTGATCAAGCCGTCACGATTATGGTTCAGACCTTACAGCCTTTAGCTCAAATTCACCGGGTTTTGTCACTAACTTTCCCGTTTTTGACCTACCAGCAACAATCCTTGCCTATCTATATATGGTCAACCCACTTCTCTCGATGGAAGTCGTGCAGCCGGGAGCGTCCACTTCCAACTCCAGTTTGCAGTGGTAAGTGTACTCCGTGACTCGCTCACACAATGCCTGCAAGCATATCTAATTATTATTTCTTATTAAAACGCATTCACGACATACAACTATGGTCAACTGAGTTTCACAGACATGTATTTAGTGCGATTATGGGACGAAAGGAATATGGCGAAAATGAATGGAAGATAATAGCTCACCTGCACCAGACGGTGACACTTTGCCGCCATATCGCACTTCTTCGACGTCAGATCATGAGCTCGCTCCAGCATCTAAAAGAGAATGAATATAGCACCAGGGCATGCAAACGCACCACTCATTGAAAACGCCCAATTGCAAGTCGCACCTCTGATATTTTCTTGAAGATGATGGCCTTCTCGTCATCTCGCAGATTGCCGTCGGTGTTTAGTCGGACGGTTAGTTTGTCTGCCTCGTGTTTGTACTCTGTAAGCATATGATTAAAGCTTGTATTTCAAAATATAATGCGTATTTCGAAAGCGGCAATGCATACCAGCGGCTTGTCTTTCCCAGTCTTGAATGAGACCCCCTCGCCGTTGTAATTCGTCCGGCACATCTTCGATCACTGTAAGCTTATTGATTCATACCTCAGCATCGTCTAAACCAGCAGTAATCGGCAGATTACACTACAGACGTCGTGTAATCGAATACCGCGATTCTCCCGAGTGAAAAAGGGGAGCGTATAACTCACATTCGATGATATCTTCCACATACTGCATGTGGCGACTGGGTGTGTCGAGGTCTGACAAGGAATATGGAGTGAAAAAGAAGCGTAAAAACGTGGTAAACGCAAGAAATTGAGCAAAAAACGCTAAAAATGGTGAAATTGGTAGTGTTCAAGCGTGTGCAACGATGACGACCGACTTTTATGCGCCGTTTCTGTTTACGGTACATTTCTACACTCGTCGATCGTAAAATGATGTTTTATATGTATTTTCTTTTATAAAAATTGCTTGAGCGAATTTAATGTCCCAGTCTTGCCCTCGAATCATGCGTTCATTTCGTATTGTGAACAATGAGAGGAAAATCACAGGTAAAATTTATCGACCCATTTACGGGCATTACAATTCAAAGAGATTTTCGGTTTCAGAAGAATATCACTTCCTCCTCTTCCTCTTCCTCTTCTGTTGAGGGTGTGGGCGGAAGTGTGGATTGAGTGGATGAATGAACTGGAGAAATTCGACCATTGGGAGAACTGATCGTGTGCTCTTTACGAGGAGACAAACTGAAAATAAGGCATTCGTGAGAGATCTTGGAAATATCTCCCCATTTTCCTTGAGATACAAAATCTTTGATTCCACATTTTACAGTAGGGAGTCAGGGTGGAATGTGGAAAAATAAGATCGCCACTCTCCTTTTTACAAACTCTCTCATTGCAAAACCCTGTAGGGCGGATCATCGTATGATGTGGAAACAGATGAAAACATTATAGCAATATCTAAACTAGTTCTCTCACTCCAGACCACTTTACCGAAGGATCTGCGAAATTTTGGGGGGCGTTATTGATTGAAATTGTACTGACGCGCTGCTGAGAATTGATCGAATCTTGAATCGATGGAAGGTTCGTTCGTCTCTTTTGGCCATGAAGACTACTACAGAGAAGAGAGCAGCCACTTCGGTGAGAAGAAATGAGGTCTGCAATCACAAAATTTTCTCCAAAATGGGCTCCGCGAGTGCCTCTAAGTAGTAGATAATAGATTCTACAGTATATCAATACTCACTACCGTAATCCTTCTACCGTAAGTTTCCTACAGTAGTCACACCGATATGTTCGTACTGGCCTTGAGCATAATGAAACTGTATCCGTACTGGTAGTAGAAGAGTGGTTCGTCCATTTCGGACGCCGGAAAGATTTTGTTGCCGACCTGAATGGAATCAATCGATAAGTGGATACTGTAACTCGATCACTGTATCTCGTTATTATAATCTTCACTTCATTCATACGAAATCTACTCTATAGAAGCCATAATCTACTCTATAGAAGCTATAATCAAGCCAATAAATGCTTATCACCTCCTTTGAGACCGCCGACATGTACACAATAATGCACGCGAAGTTGGCAATTCCTGCAAAAATTCGGCGGGTTTGCAGGAATCAAATCATTGTTAGATCAATACACTATTACGAGATCAGATAGTATCTACTTATAACATAATTAATGTTACGACTCAGAGGGAAATATCTAGGTCTACGACTTATGGGCTTGCCAGCGACGACTTTCAAAGTCTAATCGACTCGCTCCCCTGCCTCTATTAGACTTTGAAATCGTCCCTGGCCAGCTTAGACTTATGAAGTCGTAGACTTATTTCCCTGTGAGGATCGTTCAATTCACAGCAGATCCCCGACCACTCAAATTCACTCGCCCCTTTTGAAATCCAGTAAGGCTCACTTCCTAGCTCCACAATGGGGTCAACAATGGGACACAATAGATGATTCCCTGTCGACAAGGGATACAATGCCGGGCCACTCACTCATCTATGACTGTTCCGAAAGACAGACAGCTCCTTACAACAAAGGTACGTCCTAAGAGGAAGGAGATTTTTTATGATTTTCCATTTCCTTGAGTTACATCGCAATCCTTTGTTACCTTTCCCATCAATAACTTACCGAGAAAAAGTCCATACCTTCGCTAGTTCGAGCACAGAAATTGTCCAAAATAGAGAACCCTATTTTTAGGCTTCACATAATTTTGGCCAGTTACTAGACTAATCTGTCCTTTTTGGAAGGTGAGAAAGAGCCTGACCCTCTGATCTTTCCTCTGAAAATTCCAGGACTCCCAAATCAAGAGCAAATCAAGAGATCGAGAGTCAAGAGCGACAAGAGAATGAATGACAACGAAAGAGATTCTATTATTTTCACTCTCTCTCTCTCTCTCTCTCTCTCTCTCTCTCCGCCGACCCCTTTCTGTAGACACAAGATTCTCCACGTAGGCTCACAAATCTCGATTCACTAAAAGAGAAATTAACATAGGCTGATCACGATAATTTTGAGTTGCATTGCTTACTACAGGGTTGCTATGAAACTTGTGGCACTATGCATTCGATTCCCAGACCACTTTTTTATCCGCTTTGAGCCCCCATGTTCTCTTACCAGCCAGAATGTGCAGCACAGTGCAAATGAAGAGAGTCGCGTACGTATTCGATCGAAGATTGCAAATCATGCAGGAAATCGTGCCTGAGATGACATGAAAAGCCGGTCGAAACCTCCAGAAAGGGATCGGGAGCGAGAGAACGTGCACAAATGAGGGGGACCTTCTTACGCTACCGTTGTCGCTCGCTCCGCATCCTTCTTTTAGAAAGTTGGAATACAAATACAAATTCAAATTTAACAGTGTCGCTTTATGGGCGCTGATCAAGCTGAAAAGTTGGAAAAAAGTGTAATTGAGGGACATGTATGTCTAATATTTCGTTTCGTGCTTTAGGTTTCATTGATAGTACATTATGACAGAGAATGAACTATTGCCAATGTTGAGTTCCATTTTTTGGCAAAAGTATAACAATGTTAACAATTTTCGAATAGCATTCTATTTATATCTATCTATTTTTTTATTGTAAAGATTTGATTTTCATTTTCAATATGACAAATCTCACCCATTACATCGAGGAAAACGCCGGCAATCATGAAGAAGAAGGCTTTCCGAACTCCCTCTGCAATTTAATAAATACAAGACAATATTTATTACAATTATTTAATCCGACAGGAGTGTGAGTTTATTTTTTTAAATTTAGATTGTCGATATTGGAGTCGGCAGATACAATACGATAAAATAGGTACCAGTGTCGCTTTAGGGGCGCTGATCAAGATAGTGGTTTCGGATAGGTTTCAGACGTGAGAAATGCGAGAAAGAGTAGGAAATTCTCAGACATTCGCTTCCGGCAATTCACACCACTAGCGATTAGTGATGATTGCGCGAGCAATTTTTAGAATTCGTTTTCCAAAAATGAACATCGTTTAGTTTCTTGTGAATATCTCGAGTATTGATTCTACTCTCCATTTTTTAGACTAGTTACGTTATGCGTTTCGTTGCAGAACGCATTCTACGAGGGGTATCTCGAATTGTGGACGATAGGGTTATGCCAGTTTATTTTTACAATGATCTATATATACGATACTTCCCATAGAGAGTCTTTATTTACTGTACATCGTTCGTGTAATCACACATTATTCCGTTGCGCCTTCGGGCGTCGATAATAAATAAATATATATATATATATATAATATATATAGTATACTGCATAATTCTAGATATCCCTAGCCATCATTCCTCCGCGCGATCATATTCCAGAAAGGGACCACGAGCTAGAGTGCGGGAAAAGGATAGGTCCTTCCTCTTGAGCTCGACCCCTTTCTGGAGGGCTGAAATCACTCACGTTGCACTCCACTCGTGACATCAGCCGGATCATCGTCCTGATCGTATTTGACCGGCTCGCAGAAATATTCTGTCAGAGCTGCAATGAGATTTCTTCATCATATCATGTTGCAGTTTAAAAAATGCTTTCGTTAATTTCGTTCAAACTGTCATGTTTTCGCTGGAGCCGCTTACAGGGAAATAAGCCAATGAATCCAGCAGTTTCTGCTATTTTGTGACGACTTTAAAAGTCTAATGGCGCTGTTTCGCTGCTTCCAGCAGAAGCTAGTAGACTCTTAAAGGCGCCACTCGGTAGCCTAGAATGTCTGTCGAACAAAGGTGTCCGGAACCAGTCTGCAAGCTCCTTTGTCAAGGGACTTTTGATTGCCTCAGGGTGCGCAACACAAGTTGTAAACAAATGTAAACAGCCAAAATTGCGAATACAAGTTGTAAACAAACGACTTTACAAGTTGTAAACAAATATGAATTTACAAGTTGTAAACAAATTGTTGGCTCATTTGGCGCTAGCGCGTTGGAAGTGCTGACGTCGCCGAAACTCTCGTTACGAGGCATCTATTTCACTAATTTCTTCTTTTATATTGTGAGTTTTTGTTTCTTTTGTGTTTTCTTTTACTGTACACTGATTTGGGCGATATTGTGTAGCTTGGTTATTGCATGCAGCCATCGGACATTCCTCTACCACCGTCACTATCGTATTATTCAAGGATATGGACGTAACCGAGGCTATAAGTGAGTCCTTATTGTAAAGGAGAGGATATTACTTTAGAAAACTAAGGAACAAATTCTGAATTTTCAAAATGCAGGGAAAACGCTTTTCGTCGCGTTAAAAAAATCAATCGATCCTACTGTAGTTATACCGTATACAAAATAATGTTTTTTTTATCAAGAACTGATATATTTATTATTAATATTTTTTTGAACTAGAACAGCTTAATTTTATACTTTATTTAACTTGTTTAAATATTTTGTAAATACTGGTATTGCCATTAAATATTTCATCACTCGATGAGCGAGTGTTTTGCTTTGCATAAAGTTTATTGTGGGCGAAAATATTACTTCATTTAGTCATGCTCGACATACATCCTCTCTTTTCTCACAAACTTTCACATTCTCAATCTCTCAACATACAACCTCTCTCTATCTCTCCCTCTTTTACACACTTTCTAATTCTCGACAGATACACACTTTCTCACACATTTTCTTTCATCGTCTCATTCTCCTCAACTATTTGATCTTTCCTTGTCCCCCTCGCACACTCTCGACAGACACATTGACACACTCCTTCTGTCTTCATCTCTCTTTCCGTTCTCTCGCTTCTCATCTTATTCTTCTCTCTCTCCTTCCTTGATAAAGAGGCAGAGTATGATACAGCATTTAACACTCAACAGATCACCATCAATCATATCAAAGTTCAGGGTATAAGTTTGTAGCTTGGTACAGTGACAGAAAGGTATCTCTTCCATGAGGAATCTAACATAATGGACGTCAGGTAAACATACAAACATTTGCACACGATAGATGATTTTCGGTTCCAGCGAACCCACACATCATCTATTTGGTCGCAGTGCCAATCTCTATTGAGCCTCATTTGTGCACAACCGGATTCCCTCACACCGTTCAAGGAGCGATGCATGAGGTTCACTCTCCGGAAACCACAAACTTTCATAACTCTCTATTTTAGTTGTGCGATGATCGTGACATCAGCCATCGTTTGACATGCAGGACGAGATATTCGATATTTGTGAGAATTCAATTGTCTCGATAGAAAAAATAACAAAACTCGTTACAGAGATGAAATAATTCGAAGTGAGAAGTTGCTTCCTTTGAGAACCGCAGAGATAGAGGGGAGAAGACGAATGATGACAGATCAGGTAAAAGATTCTTTGAAAGACGTATTTCCGTATAGCCGGGTTATTGAAATTTAATTTTTTGTCTATGGGGAGTTCGGAATCCGAGTAAAAATAATATATTGCTAAAGATATCATAAGTGATTTTGCTAAAGATATTTTGAGTGAATTTATAATGGAGAAGATTGCGTTATTTTTAAGCGAAAAAGGGAAAGGGCGAAAAAAAGAGACCAGAGCGGCAATAAAACAGTAATTAGTCATGAGTATGACCCAGCGCAGTCCCGGGTACTTCAATAGATTACGGTATCCACGTTTTCGTTACGGTACCTGAGCGTCAATATGAGCCAGCGCATTCCGAGAAGGTGTTGCTTAGCACCATTACAGTATCCCACATGATATTTATTCCAAAAATTGTGAAACAAAAGCTGTGGGATTTGCGACCTGAGAATAGATGCCAATACAATCTCCGGGAATAGATGCCAAAAAACGGGAATAACAATGTCCACACCAAAATATCGGAAGGAAAATGTATAATAATGAGATTGCGAATGATATCTCCAGCTATCTGCAGCGAACGTAGCCGTTTTATGATTGGTCGAAAGGAAGAAGGGAAGGAGAAGAAGGAAAAGGAAGACGGAAATTATCCATATTCCGACAAGAAAAGGAAATCAATACAGTCAATATTGACTTCAAGAATGAAATTCCCTCAAGACATTGGTGAAATAGTTGTGATCCCCACTGATTCGATGCCGTATATTGCTTGTTGACAGTAGATGCCATTTTGCCCATTTCTTTTTACCCATTGTTCATGTTACAATTTGATTATAACGTATTTCTGAAGAAGAAAAGAATTTGGGCGGCGCCCCGCCCCCTCATTTGTTTACAACTTGTAAATCGGCGAAATGAAGAGAAAATTACAATTTGTAAACAACGTTGTTTTGACCTTGTAATCTCATTTGTTTACAACTTGTGTTGCGCACCCTGAGTGGTCAACCCTCGCCTAGACCTTTTAATTCGTATACCTATTTCCATGCAAGCGAAAGTTTCACACGTCAAATTCTCAACGACTTTCACCCGCGCTACGAGTCCTATAGGAAAGACATCTAACTGGAATAATATTTACATGCTCTTTCATAGTCTCTTTGGTACTCTTTCTCTCATTCAATTCGAGGCTAGACACTATTTACACAGTAATAATAGGAGTGACCTGTGGTCTCAGTGAGACTCTTTACGCGATTTCGCTTGTAAAGCGAGTTTGAAGCATAGAAAAGAATGACCGACTAGACTCTTTCTGACCAATTGCTTCAACCTCTGACTTCCTCTAGCGAAAATGCACGTTTCCTTTTAGAGCCGTGTTTTACTGTAGACACGAATTTCATCGGATTTCTCATGAGTTATTTATGTACAGTCTTCATTTATGCCGAAATTATGTCAACAATCTACAAATTTTTAGCAATCTATGCTGACCTTGTAAGCAGTGTCCTCGAAATTTTTTAATGGGAACTAAGAGATGCTGACCTGCTAAGCAGTGTCCTCGAAAAATTTTAATGGGAACTAAGAGATACCGAGAACCACTCGAAAGGACTGAGCACCAGCTGACGGGGATCTTTGGTCTATGAATCCTAGGCTGCCGAGCGACGACTTTAAAAGTCTAATCGCATCGGGTGGAAGCGGGGAACGGCACAGTTCGACTTTTCAAGTCGTCGCTCGCACAGCATTCGAAACAGAGTCAGCGAGAACGAGTTAGAGAAAGAGAAACATGACAAGAGAGCGCGCAAAACGAGAGAGTCAGACGACGAGAGAGACTCTTGGCATGGTGCCAACTCGATGTTGTGCGCTCGGACTTTTCAACGCGCGATGTGCGCCGGATTTTAGCTGCGCGCGATGCGCGCCGGATTTCACAACAACGGCCGTTGCAACGGCGCACATCGCGCGCAGCTAAAATCCGGCGCACATCGCGCGTTGAAAAGTCCGAGCGCTCGGTGGTAGCGATTTGTGAATTCGCAGACTAATTTCTCCGTGAGAGGAATATGTCTCATTGTAATATTTTAATTAAGAAAAATAAATTAAAATGAATTATTAATGATTAATTGATTAAAGAAGGAGTGAAGGGAATATTTTCGTGGGTAATGTGGCAACACACGTCGATTGCTTCCCTCAACGGTAAGAGATCCCCGAAGTTTCAAATCTCTAGCTCGAAAACTGACGGAGATATGCGCGCGCAAAATTTACGTGATGATCAGGGATTCCGTATATGTATCAGCCAACAGGCTGCAAAATCTCTAACTGAGCTGCATAATCCCTCGACTCTCGCTCGTTACCCCTGCGTTTACGATTTGCATGCACTCTTCAACTCTTCTCTCCCCCTGTCTCAACCCCGTCTCGTGTAATCAGCGCCCTCCCTATTTTACATGCCCCTGCGATTATCCATTGTCTCCTAGGTGGGAGGATAATCCTTACCAGTCCTCCCTGGACACGTTAGAGTCTCTGAATTTACACTTTCTGTGTTTGCCGAGCTCTTACAGTACTGCTCATTGCAGTTGCAGGGACTTCCAGCTGGGAACCTTTCCCTTCACTCCTTCTTTAACTCACGATCATCCCAACAGAAGTGCCACGGTCCAAGTGTCGCTTTCTTCCAGTAGATCTCACTCTGACCGAATTCCTCATTCTACAAATTAGTCAATTATTAATTAGAGTCAATTACGGATTCATTTTTTTCAGTACAACGGTATTTTTCTCCTTTTCACTCATTTTCAGTACAACAGTATTTTTCTCCTTTTCACTCATTTTCAATTGGTCATAGGGAAAATCTGAGAAAAAGGATAAGTAGTGCGCTAGTGTTGGAGCCTCTCTTTTTCTGGTTTAAATAAAGCTTGTAGCTGCTTATTCAATTCAATAGTCCTGTTGTTGTTTTGGCGGCCAAAATGTCTGATTTCAAGTCTAGCTCCACTGTGAGCGGAGATATGAAATTGGAGGACCTTAAATATTTTTATTTCGATCAGTGAATTGTAACGTCACACTCGTCACCACCCGCCAGAAATAGGAGATCTTCGATGAATTAGGCAAATAATCGCAAGTTCTTTGGTCATTGCGTCCTCGCGAGCTCAGTTGCCATTAGGAGTAAAAGGTAAAAAGTAAATACTTCCCCTTATCTGGGCTTCTAGTCCTCAGGTAGTCCTCAGGAAGTTCGCAGAATAGGCCAATTCAATCCGGAGGGCCCAATCTCTTCTTAGCATCTTATTACCTCCGTGATTATTTCACTTCCAATCTTTACCCATTGAGAAAATGAATACTCTGAGACACGCAGTTTATCATACACTCAATATTGAGTGTATTCGCGCGTCAATAAAGAGTGCGAAACGAGAGATTCGCAAGTGTATCCTACACTATGTAGGTGTCGTATCTCAGTGTAGGATACACTCAATAGCAGGTGTTTTCTTTCTGAGTGCATTCGGACGCCTTGGTGAGGTGTTTGGAAAAATTCTTTGATCCTCGCGTGTCCCCTTGTCATTAAAGGAATACGCTGAGCCCCCGATCATCTTTATTTACGAATTCGAGGAAGGAACGAACGAATGCACCTTGGTCAATAGACTTCCCGTACCCACAAAACATAGAACTGACTGACGAACGAAAACATATTCCATTCAAGACCGACTCTCTCAGTTTCACGCACTATTTCCTCGTTCTCTTTGTTCGAAAATTCTAGTTCTGTGGTCGAGAAATATCCTGCTTCATTGACTAAGGTTGAATACATTTAGAGCCGACGCGTACGGACTGATGTTTTTAGCACCCCACTGAATTCGGGGCAAAATGCTAATAGTAACTTTGATGCGAGACCAACTTCTAGAATAGATACGAGCTATTTTCTCGCTATCCAGTCCCAATTTGCGTCGACCACACGTGGGCAGCGAACTATAGATAGTTTTTTTTGGGCAGAATTCCCGGTTTCACTTTATTATATAGAGCCTCCAACATTGGCAAACATCCCTGAACTGCCACTTTTTCTCATCTTGAACTTTTGTATAGTGGCCCGCAAAAAAGGTGTCCCGAAAAGACAGAGTGCCCCGGGTGACCGAGCCCAGGTATGGCGTAGACTCCCCAGTTGCAAAATCGTAAAAACTGAATACTAAAAGATAAAGCGATATTTGTTGGAGGAGTTATGCGAATCATGTGAATAGCGGCTGTCGGAGTACACCACATCATTCCTCAGGCCGATCAACCTTACGGAAAGGGCTTTGGAGTGAGAGAGTGTGTAAAATCGAGAGGGACTCTCTCACTTTTGCACGCTCTCTCGCCATGACCCTTATCTGTCGGTTTGGAATCCTGTGACACCATAGGCTGTTTTTTGTTAGGGCCCTAGGGCACTGCTCACAGGAAAATTCTTCAAATCCAGAAGTCTAAGCTACCGGGTGACCACTTTAAAAGTCTAATCGCTACAGTAGGACGCAGGAGAGCGGCATAGTTGGTCTTTTAAAGTCGTCGTTCGGCAGCCTAGTCTTTTGGATTCGTGGAAAGATTTCCCTGTTAGTTAGTGCACTTACGTGAATGGTCGAGTTGGGCAGCACAAAGTACTTGAGGACCTCCTGCGTGTACAGCCAGTTGTCCGTCATCGAACCTGCACATCAAACACCTAAGTTGTTAAGTACTTGTTAATGTATTTAAGTAATTTAGTACTTAATTACTTAATGAGCGCAAAGACCCTGCTTCCATCATCGATAAAAACCGTCACTTTCCCAATCGCATGCTATTTCTGAGATTTCTCCCTCCCTCGTGAGAGTAACGCGATTGAGAAAATGCTATGTTTTTGTAAACACACAAGTTTCGAAGACTGATCATCATTCCGCAACTTTTCAACTTTAGAGAAAGGGGCGTGAGAGAGCGGGTAAAATCGCTAGGGACTCCCACACTTTAGTACGTAACTATATATGTAGTAACTAAGAGAAAATTCTTGAAAAAACGATTTTCCAACCTCCTCATTCCACACACTCTCTCGGTTGATAACCGTCATGCGTGGCACAAGGCAGGTGGAAAACCAGTGTTTCGAGGAACTAAAATGTTGGAGAGCCGCTCTTCTAGCAAATTTTGCCGCCCATTGTAACAGGTTTCACTGATACACAGAGAAAAATGTATGTCATATATGGCTCCTGAACTGCGTTTGTATGTCATATATAACATACAGTCTGTTATATATAACAGACAAGCGCAGTTCAGGAGCCATATATGACATACATTTCTCTGAGTGTAGCTCATCTCACAGAGACGTAGCAATATGCAATAGAGTCCAATAAAGTCTTAGTCTGACCCCCTTACGGCACATGGTTCCACAGGCCGGTCAACGTTACGGAAAGGGGCTTTGACGAGAGAGCGCGTAAAATCGCGAGGGAATCTGACCTCTTCTTGGAATCTTATGACAATCTTGACTGATCAACAACGGGTGCTCTCACTCTCATTACTGTAGTGGGAAATTCCCGTAACTTTACGACGCCCAATGGGAAATCAAGTGACGATTTGTATAGCGATTCACAGACCGTTCATTAGAGATGAGCATTTGGTATGCGTGTATTACCGTGTCTTGATCTAACGTCTAAGGATCAGCCAAAAGGCTGCCGGTGATTCCTAACCATCGAAAATTGTGATGATATAAAGTGAGGTGCCCTCTCAATTGAGTACAATCTATCGATGGCGACCCCTTCATGGAGTTGTAGATAGGTAACGCTGTGAGTGAGCAAAACGCAAACACTGCATCATACACTTCCCGTTCTACCCTCCAGAAAGACTCAAGAGTAAGAGTGTGTGTGTGTGCGAAAGCCCTCTAGATTTCGCACGCTCTTTCATTCGTCCTGCGTTGTTCTGACAACTTTCTGGATGATTAGCCATTATCAATCCTCATTAGGACTTCTGACCCCGTTCTGTAGTTTATGAATGACGTCATCCCCATTACCAGTCATGTTGATCACTGTAGCGACGAATGAACACGAGATGGCATAACGAAGCAGCCGCTTTCGGTTCACCTCAATGGACAATTATGATGTGTATTCTTCTTTTTCCCGGTTCTAGGAATGGAGATATTCCGGTTCTGGGAATCAATGGTCTCCCCCCATACCATCCTAATGATGTTATTGTTACTTTCAAAATCGGTCTTTATTCCATAATAATGATGCTATTACTTTCAGAATATGCTCAGTTATTTTACAGAATGCGATCATTCCCTGAATCGCAGAAAAGAGAGGTGACAGATCTCGGATATTTCATCGCTCTGCCGTGTAAATACGACTATTCCACGGGCAGTTATCGCAAAATGAGATTCAATCGCGTTTCGTGCGTAGGAAAGGCGTGGATGATGTGAGCAAGCATTGAATACACGTAGGACTCAGAGATGACAGGATGGAGTTTGAAATCAGTGAAAATCATTGAAAAAAAGAGAATCTGCACTTGACAATCATTTAACAGAAATTATGATAAATATGTGTATGTGATTTGCTCCCATTCGAGAGAAGATGAAAAAATAGTGTATTGCTATGTATTGTATACATATGTATTGCTGGGCGGCTTTGACCAATCTAAGTTCCGTCCTTCGCCTTATGATAACACAGGGTTGAAACATATCCCTCACTCACCTTTCGAATCTGACATTCTACGACCCTACAGACCCCATTCTAGACAAATATGTCCAAACTATAAACTGTAACTGATACCTTTCGAATTTTGATTAGCCGATGCTCACCGCCAGGAATTACCATAGGCATGATGGACGACTTATTGGAGGACTCTGATGGAAGAGAGAAGAGAGGACCCAGGACTGAATCTTTCCTCGCCTCCTCCTCTTCTTCTTCCTTTCGCTCCTTGTTCCTTCAATTCCCGTGTCAAGGAGTTTGATTCAACGAGGTTAGCCTCTCTCTCTGTGTCTCTCTCTCTTCTTGTCAAAAGAGAGAGAGAGGCGGCAAGAATCTTCGTTTCCTCATGACGAGCGTGTCCTAACAAAGCACGGAGGCTTTGATCAGAACATGAAAAATGAGGAGGGGAAAAGGCAAGGAAGGATGATGCTATGTTCTGTACTTAGACGCGTATAGAAGACCTTAAGGCAATATAGTGCGAGAAAAGGCGTAAATATTCAGGAAAAATAGCGTCCGATCACGTTACTCCATCTAGTTCTTGTGACTTTGTTAGTCTATGGAAAACGAGTGTGAAAGTCGACAATCCGAAGAAATTGGGTTCATAATTCTGCAATGTTCCCCCACTCAAAATATTCCTTCATTTCGGCAGAAGTTTCAAGAGTTCTGCTGGGAGAGATCGGGCAAAATCATGCGAGGCCTTTTCACACACAATTTCGTTGGTATCCCCTTATGTCTTCCCCATCTGATTTTCTGGCCAAATCTGTTAGATACTAAAAGGCGCTGAGCGGCTAAATCCTTATTTTACCTCTAAGCTTATATCTGCATTCTGAAGGGTTGGGTAGAGTTAGTTTCCCGACCGAGTGAGCCAATGCATCACTCTAATAGTGACCCCCTTGTAGTCTCAATGAGTAACGACCGATGCAGGTCCAATTACTCGATGATGTCAGGCCCCTCCATTTCTCTCCCCACATCATAACCCCAGATAGGGGTCGGGAGCGAAAGTGTGAGTGTCAGCTAGAGAACCCTCCTGTTTTCCCATGCTATCTCGTTCGCGAGCCCTTTCTGGAGGTTGGTAATTACGTGTTTCAAAACATTTCAACAGCCTCTAGACTTTATCGTGAGCGGTGAGACACAGAGAGATCGAAGGAAGGAATAGAAAGGAAGGAAGGAAGAAGAGGAAAGGGAGGAGGAAAAGAGACGAACGACGACGAAGAGTTAACGACAGGTAGGAATTCGAGGAGGTGTGGGTGGAACGGTTTATTCCTCGGTTTCGTAGCGAGCGGGCAGCGATCGGCCGAATCGCACGAAAGTCTGAGCTCGCTTGCCGAATCGAACGAACGTCTGTGCCCGCTTCACGGGAGCCTCTGCAATTATCGATTTTTGCTCGCGGATATTAAAAAATCGATAAACTACCGTAATACGACTACAGTAAGTACAGTAAGAAAACCCACGCACCTTCCAGGAACTGGTCGTAGCTGTAGGCGGCGGGTTGCTGTTGCTCTGCAATTACACTAATTAAAATTTCAAAACAAAATAGAATCCCAATCTTTACTCGTCTGATGAATCATTTTACACTATAATTTAAGAATTATGCACAGTTCGACGCGCGAGTTACCGTAACCAGAACGGATTTATTTTTGCCCATTGAACTCGTATTTCTCATGATTTCGAAGGGAAAATCGGAAATTGCACGTTGCCGAGTCGGAATGTGTTTCGGATCTCTCACGCAAGAAGGAATAAGAAACAATTGGGGGCGATTGCTCCCTCTCCAATTCATTCTTATTATTTCATCTCTCTTCCCCTTCGCAGAATCGTGAGCACACATGCAATGCTGTTCTCTCAAGGGAGAATTGTCGCTGCTCTCACGTTCCCCAAATTCGGAGTACTTTGCGATGGGGTCGATTGCGAACTAACGAGGTAGTGCGAATAATTAAAGGAACCGTGTGAATAACCGACTGTCGAAAATTGTTGAATGTCAGAAAGCACATTTTCAGCTGTTTGTGAAACGTAGCACCATGTTTCACATCCTACTAGACAAATCGCCAGTAAAGGAAGTGAGAAATGCGGGAAATATCTAGGGGTTTCCCTGGACCACGCATCTCAAATTCAGATACTCAGGACGCCTTTCTGGATGTTTACCAGACATCAGTCAAGTGATGTCAGCCGAAAATTGAGTTCGAAAATGGAAAGAGGCGAATTTAGATAACTTGTAAGATGTCACAGATCACTTTCCACTTGCCACCTTACAAGCGCCCGACGCCTAATTTGCTCGCCGCTTGTCAAATAAAACATGCGAGTCTCTTTCTCGCTTTCTCTTTGACTCTCACGCTTTCCTTCTAACTTTCCCTCGACGACTCTCGAAACGCTTGGGAAAGTTACACAAAATCGATCGTTGCTCGTGTTCGTTTCCGATTTGATACACAACTTCGAGCCAGCTACCCAACACCACAACCACAAAGGGGACCCTGAACACAAACGGACCCAAAGAAAGAGGGGCGTAGAACCCAAGCGACCGGGCCACCAGATAACTCTATCAATCGGAGAGCATGTTTAGCGCGCCATGGGGGGCTAATTATCGATTGATTTTAGGTTTCTAAAAATATTAAAATATTAAAATTGCTCACCAGATTCGACGAGCGACGCGAAGCAGACGGCGAGCAGGCACAGAAGGGGAAGAAGAGTGGCGAGGAAGTTCATCTTAGGAGAGAGAGGAGAGAAGGAAATCGATTGTACCCTGAATAATCACTGCCGATTACGGTAGTTCGATCGGTCATACACCGGATTAGGAAGTTCGCGCAAATATACTGTCATTGGGTGAACATCAGATGGAAGTGAAATGCCTAATAGACAAAGGAACGATCTAAGAGGGCAATGGGTCTACGACTCTAGAATTCTGGGCTACCGATCGACTACTGTAAGTCGATTCTCTTCGATCAGAGGCGCTATTAGACTGTTAGAGTCGCCATTCGGTAGCCCAGGAGCCTAGAGTCGAAGACTTATGCTCCTCTGAGGACCGAGGAGCGGTCTACCGGCGGCACGGAGCAGAATGGGGATTTAAATGGCGATCCGACTGGGGGCGGGACAAGGCATCCAAGTGAAACAAATAGGGGCGGATTGTGAAACGGCGAGACTTTCTGGTGGATGCAGACAAGAACAAACAAGTGGGACGATTGTCTCTTAGGAACAGGGCGAGACGAGCTGTCAAATGAGAAGTGAGACAATGCGAGCTGACAGTTCTAATTCTGCGAACCCAGACCGGAAGTCTGGTACTCAGAGATCTTTAAATCTACGACTCCTGAAGTCTGGGCTACCCAGCGACGATATGAAGTCTAGAGTCGTAGACTTATTTTCCTTTGAGTTGGGTAGGTCATGCGAGCCGTTCGTCTCGGCCAATCGATAATCCCATCAAGAGATGCCATCATTCTCGGAAGGGACGGGCGACAACGACATAGGTCGTTAGAGGAGGCTCACCACACCGCCCAAGCCTCACACTGTCGTTGCTCATACATTTATGATGGGGGGAGGGGAGCTGGAGGAGGAGGGGGTTGAAGCTAGGGTCTTCCTAGAGAAGGGGGAGAAGAGGAGAAGGAGGAGAAGAGGGTCGACACACACACACACCAATAATGACTAGTCATTACGGCAGTAGCATTGGTGGTAGTCAGAAGTAGCGGCGGGAGAGGGAGGGAGTGTGAAAGTATTTGGCGCGCAGTGACTGCCCCAAGGTAGGAGGAGAGAGGTGGGACTTACAGACTCCGCCCACTCCTGGAAGGCAGAGCCGAGAAACGATTAGAAGGGGGCGGATATCGGGATGACGTAATCGATGGTGGTTCACCAGAAAAAGGCGCGGTGCGAAACGTTGTGGAAAGGCGAAAACAGCGTCCAGCAATTTCCCTCCTCCCGTTGCGAAACGACCGCTAGCAACGAAATGGGAAGTGTGCTGAACACATTGTGGTCGGCATGTGGAAAGCACATGGGGGACACCGCCAGTTCGTGCGGGGAACACCTTTACGACGATGAAGTTCACAGTAAATGCAACTCACGGGGAAAGAAGTCAAACAAATCTAAGCTGGCCAGCGGCGACTTCTCACTATCAGACTTATTGGGGAGCGAGACGTTGACACTTTGAAAGTGGTCGTAAAGCGTAGAAGTACAGCGTAGACTGTTTCGAAGGCCTATTTCCGTGTGAGAAGACGGTATATCCGCGATGCGTGCGAAAGTTGTTATTTATCGAAACGGTTATAGCGAGATACAGTTTCCAAGTCTCCTCGTTAGGATACATTCATGCCCGCGCCTTTTTGTGTAACTCCATTGCTACAACCACGTCGACAATCTCAAGGAAGCATACATACGTAAATAGGAACTGCAGTAAACCACAAATCCTCAAAATATTATTATTTTTAAATCATGAAATCAGCACCGTCTAGCGAATGCCGCGAGCACTGATAACCCCAACTGTACCGTGTTCAAACGCCTTTTCAGGTTCCTAGTGGAATCCTAGTAACTTTTCTTGCTGAATACTGCAACAGAATTCCACCTCTCTCTGTGTCGCCCACTTTCTCGTATAGACAATGCAGAAAATCATGGTAACAGAGGCGGGAGACGTGTTTTCTTATCTTTCCTTCAGTACTTTCCCAGGCCTCGACAGGTGATAAGGCAGCGGTGATAACTGTTATTGCCCCCGGGGAGATATCTGAAGTTGTCCGGATAGGGGGAAAGAAGTAATCACTCCCCCGTCCACCGCATTCAATGACTTTCCGCCGCGAAAAGCCAATGCAATTATTTGACAAGCGGAGAGAAAGGCTTGCTTTTCAGATTGACTAACTGAAAATCTCTCTCTGAAAGCAATCAATAATGCATGCGAGTTCTAACAGTGCGAGTGACCTGGGCCCCTCCCCCTCCCTCGTTTTGGGCATTTAAACAAATTGCAGTGTGCTTTGTGCGCGTGCAGGAAAAGGGCAAAAGAATAAAAGAAACAGGTGAAAGAACAGCGTCTGCGAAATATAAATCCGGGATTTAGCAACTTCCGGAAGCATTTACCCGTTTTGCAGACCCGGAAACTAATTTCGAGACTTGCATACTCCTAATCGAGTGAAGATCAAAGTATCTCATCAATTTCCTTGTTAGGCTCTCTAATGCTAATGCATCGCGTGTAATCGTCTACAGCATAGGTCTCTGAATTAAAAGTGCAGCGCAAATTTCGTGAGAATCACCAGAAATGTGCTGGAATAGAACATTTTATGGCAGGTTTCGAGCGAATGAAACCATTTCCTGAAATGCGAAGCGGGATTAGCGCGCGGGACTGAGACTGATTCGAGGGGCCTCATCGTTCCGCGCCTCCAGAAAGGGGCCAACGGAGAAAGAGTGTGTGAAAGTGAGAGAGTGCACCTCTCACTTCGACACTCTGATTCTACTGTGGAACGACGCGAAACGTGGCGCACTAGAAGTAATTTCAAGATGGGATTGATTGAAGACCTTGAGAGTTTGCCTCCGAAGAAGTAATTTTGGTGGGATATTTCCTGGTCTGATTGGTCATATTTTAGAAGTGAAGGGCTTATGTAAGTGGTCAGATGAAGAGCCAAACTTGAGGGTGACAACACGGAAACAAATCGGCATACTCCAAACATGGTGGAACAAGATGAGTTTCACACTACCCCGAAATGGTTTGAGAAATTACCGGCTAGTAGTGTGCGTCAACAATTTTTTGTATATGGCGAAAAAAACAACAAAAAACAATGGACACTTGAGGAGCGGAAATTCCAAAGAGCGACGAGGTAGATGAGTTTCAAACTATCCAGAAAGCGATTGAGAAACTATCGATGGTTAATTAGTCTGGTTCTGGTTCAAAAAAAATTTTACCCAAAGATCCACATGCCGGGGGCATCCCCACAGAAAAGGGGATGGAGTGAGATAGCGTGTGAAATGGAGAGAAACTCTCTCTCACTTTTACACACTATCTCACCCTAACCCATTTTAGAAGGCTTGGAATAAAATGGCAAGGGCGATTCGAAAGAGACTCGATTTCTCTCTCGGCGTGTCAAAGGGGAGTGAGTGAGTCTTCAGTTGACGAGAATCTCCTCCTTTTGTCCACTGTGTCACCCACAGTCTCAATACGACACACAACACATCAATAATGGAGGAGTTGCGAAGGATGGACGGCAAAAGGACGAATATTAGTTATGATTCTCATGATTACAAACCGCCAGAAAGGGGTCACACTTTTCCCAAACCCCTTTCTGCAGGGTTGTCTGGCCTTTATGATGATGTGGTCTCGTTTTTGACCGCATACTTGCATAGTGCAGTTCGGAGAAGTAGATATTAGCGAGGCAATTCAATTTAGACAGTAAGATATTGGTCTTGGTAGGAGAGTGGGCGTGGGAGAGGGGGCACTATAGAGGAGAGCTAGATTGGTGGCACCGACTGTACGACAGGCGTCGAACATTAGTAGAACAGGGAATTCGCGAGAAAACGATTTGAAATCTCCAGAGAGGAGCATGTGCCGAGAGATTGTTCCTGGCCCGACCCCTTTCTGGAGCTTTGGGAATGGGGAAACGAGGTCGGTCGCACGCGCGTGGGGATATTGCCAATATCGTGAGTCAGCGAGAGTTCGATAAACAAGTTCGCGAGTAGGCGTTTCGAGTGACAAGTTGACAACGAGTGTGTGAAATTGGTCGTGTTTGACACTCCTTACTCCGAAATGTAGTGGGACGTGGGAGTGCGACAAATGATTCCAAAGGTCCGGAAAGGTGTGGGCGACGAGAGTGTAGGAATAGGAAAGACACAGTCCTGACCCACTCCTGCAGATTGGACCGTTCAGCGAAACGACGTCTTAGCGCTCTGTGTATCAGTCTGAACGGTTTATACATCCACACATACTAGTATCTAGCTAGCAGTGGTAGTAGTGTCCATAGCATCTCAACGAAGTCAGTCACCGAATATAGTTGATAATATGGCTTCGTTCGGCTCTATGCGGGCTTGAAACAGGGACGATACTCACAGGGAAATGGCAAAAGGTAAAAGTAAAGTTATTACCGGAATCCAGATTAATTTACTTCGCAATATAATACTCTGTGGGGGCCCACCGGTAAGGCCGGTCTGTTTTTGTGTCCTGTGCGTTTCTGACAGAGGGAAATGAGTCTTCGCGAATCCAGAAGTCGAGGCTACCGAGACACTAAAAAATTGTAATCGCATCGGTTGGAGGCAGAGGAACGGCACATTTAGACTTTTTAAATCGCCAGCGTAGACTTCTAAATTCGGGCAAATTTTCATGTGAGTAGTAAAGTATTTCAGTTGCCGACGTCACGAAAGGTAGTAGTAGTATCTAGTATCTAGTAGTAGTAAGAGTCGAGCTGATGCTTTGTTTTATCGTCACGCTAGGCTCGACAAGATCAGACGTGCCAAAAGCAAATACATATTTCAGCAGGCGAGAAGAAGACACATTAGAGAGGAAAGGAGGAAGAACAATCGGGGTTGCGATGAGAAAAGGAGGAAGAAACACATTCGAAATGTATTGATGACGAAAGGAGTGCGGAAAGATTGCGCGGACACTTTTTTCAAATGCGAAAGTTCAGTAATGTAATATTCCGGCTGGTGGGGATGCAAGTTCGGTATTCGTTGCACGGCCTTTTGGAAGAGACTTCTGTATTAAGGCTATTGAGAAGGGGTGATAATGGCAAATGCGAAACCGACATCCGCACCGACCGGTCAATATTAGGAAATTGCATAGACTATTTCAGAATGTGCAGCGCAAAAACGATATTGTGGTATAATATTTGCGGCTGGTCAAATTCGGTTTTCCTGTCGACCCCTCAAGGGACGCAGTGGGAAATAGACTTTGGATAGTCGTACCGCGAAAGAAATACCGAGAGAATATGCCAGAATCAGGCGTTGGCCTCGTACGGCAATTCCTTATTGCCAGCGAAAAGCGAAAACACATGAAAAGGAGGGTGATTTATCATTACAGAGTGTTCTCGATTTTAGAAGTGGAAAATCTATAATTCAGTTGAGAATAAATTGGCGAATCTCCTAAGAGTATTTCCGCAAGATTATCGAAACACAAAAGCGTTCTGAAACGACGGTAGTAATCCAGGTAAGTACTAACTTTTCATGGAGTAGATTGGTAGTTTCGCGGGAAAAAAGCGGAATCAGTTACGCGTCGAGTGAGAGTTCTGGGGATTCTAAACCGCAAAGCGCCTTCTGTGAAATTCCGATGATCCGATTCTACGGGATATCCGAGAATTCTCGCTATCGTCTAAAGAGTAAACTTCCTAGTTGTCGAATGTAGCGCGTAAATGCAGAAAATTTGAGAGCACAGGGAACTCTGCATTCTAGAAGTTTTTGAATTTTCTATTCTCTAAATTACAGGTTTCAATTATAAACATATGTGCAGTGATCGGTGATCAACCGATTTGGAATGATATCACACACTAGAACACTCATCTGTAGTGTATTTTCCGGCCAATTCCACTTTGTTTGCTGCTCTTTTCCATTTCCGCTTGAATATCTGCCCCCGTTCTGATTTCCGTACACGCCAAGTGAGGGGGCAGAGTGGTCTCTCTCTCTTTCTCTCTCTCTCTCTCTACCGAATAATAACAGGGGCAGTGAGTGTGAGTCGAGACGGAGTTGATTGACGTGTAAATGAGAAGATGCAAATGATCGACAAAATTCGCTTGAACAAGAAAATGAAAGCAAAACAGGCAATTTTTTCTCAAAACCATCCTTCCGAACACGGTCAAAACAACAATCCCAGACGCATTTCTCAAAAAGGGTAAAGCGAACTGACTTAGGGGAAAGTGGAAGAGATATATACAGGTAATTTCCAATGCATAAATAAATCTGCGCGCGGATTTACGCTTTCTTTTCCGCTTTTCCACTGCTCAGAGCGGGAAGTCTCCAACGTGCCTTACTCTGAAGATTGTGTTTCCTGCTGAGAGAGCATTCAAAACCGAGAGATCGTTTCTCATTTTTTTCCTAGAAACCGCTCTCTCGATTTACATGCTCTCTCATCAGGAGGCAACATATCCAGAGCAAGGGAAATAGGAGACTTCCCGCTATGGGTATTTGTTTACTGTGATGAGGTGGCGACTAGAAAGAGTTGTTATACAGAAGCCATTTTCTATAAGCGGTTGCAGTTTTTTTCACGATACAGTCAGGCGGCTTTGGAAAATAATAGGCGATGGGAAAGCCGTTATTCCCACGAAGATTTCTAAATGAGACTATCGAATTCCCCATCTAAAGGACTTCTTGTGGAAGTCGAGGACTTTCAGTACAATCGCAAGCATTGTGAGGTCAACAGCCGCAGCCGGCAAATAGCGGGCCGTCGTTTTCAGGCTGAAAATAGCGTGGGAACTGCTTTTTTTTTCCGGCTCTGGCTCTATCTGATCTCTGTATCAGAGGGCGTAATTGGGTTTCAATGTTGAACAATGCATCAGCGAGCATGCTAATGGGCGATAATGATGTCAAGTCTCTGAATATGAGAAGAAAAGATATCACTATTGGAAATAGATAGATAATTTAATGGGCACAAAGATACTGTAATTTCGGTAATGTAATGACGGTACTGTAATAGGGAGTGACAGGCGAATTTGAAAGTGATCACATAAGAAGAGTGGCAAATTCGGAATATTATCGTGCCTAAGCGAGATTAGTAAGGTGGAACCAATTCTAGTAAAGCGCCCCGGGAATGACATGGATTCAGACATGCAATCGATGTGAAAGTGACTGAAAATAGAAGAGAACCAATGGAAATACCAGTAGTACATGGAAATAGGTGACTGGATTGAATGCGCATAATGAAGATACAATTACCCTAATTTCGCACTGTCGGTGACAGTCTCTGAATACTGTATACATATGCGAACATCTGCGGCTCTCCCTATAATACTTCCTGTGGGCCGGTGGTGGAAAACACGGAAGCAAAATGATTCAAATATAAAGGCACATTAAATTTGCCAAATTTAGAAATCGAGAATTCTTTTTGCATTTTGTACAACACGGAGTGGCTAAATACGGCAATACTGAAGATAAGAGCCATTTGAATATAAAGAGTGAGAAAAACAGAAAAAAAGTCAAGTAGCATAATCTAGCAGTTTCCTCTTCATTTTTGACATCGCGATCACTGATGACGGAACGACTAATGCAGTGAACAGTGTCGCCGACTAGTCAGAAATGGTATCTTCATTTCGCATACTCTCACCCATCGACCGGTCGAGAGTGTGAGAAACGAAGAGACCATCTCAGACTAGTCGGGTACACTGTTCACTGCATAAAGAGCACCATTCGTCGGAGTCAGGCACCGAACCGTCTCGGGCCACACATATGGAAATGATAGTAGTATGAAAGTTATGTGGGATAGTAACATACTACTATCATTGCTAGTAACATACTACTATCATGAGACCTCCGTGATAGTTAGGAAAACATACTTCTTTCAGAGCGCAGTTGCTGAATGTGATCGTTGCCAAGTGGGGGGGGGGGCGAGAGTGGTGTGGACTCGTCGACGTCCCCCATTCGACCACTCGAGTATTCATGCATCTCATACTGACGAAGGCAGTTCCCGAGAAGGACAAAAACACGAGACATGACACACTGAAGAAGACAATGTTCCCCTGTTTCAGGAACGGGGTTGGACACAACAGCAGTATTGATTTCATAGGAAAAGTTGCAGTAACGGAAAGTTATTCTAATGTTAAGTTGCGTCAAATACCTTCTAACATGCCATTGCATATGAGTGCAATTCTGGAATAACATCTCATAGAGACGTGAAACTGCTAAGAAACTGAGCAGCGGCTAGTGTCGTGTATTTGTTAGAATCGCGTGGTCACCTAGTTATGAATGAATGGCCAAGTTTCAGAGATCTAGAGTCGAATCGAGTAGAAGAGAAGAAGAAGAAGAAGTGACAAGGAAGAGGAAGGGGCGAAATGAGTCTATTGTATTATTCAGAGTGGGAGCAGAGGTCGACTTTTTGCTTCTATGTCTGCAGCTATCGAAGGGGCGAGTCTATTTCATTATTCCCAGTGGCGATATAAGGCGACTTTATGGGTAGTTTGTCGTAGGAAGAGGGACCTCCTGCCTACGCAAGAGCGGATGGCACGACATTTTGTTAGAAAGTCATCATCGAAGTTTTCTGTGGATGCAGTGCGAAGCGAAAACTAAGGTAACTGCGTGAAAAAGCGGTTACTTTGCCTATCACAACTGTCACACCATTGATATTTATTTTCTTAGTGTGTATGTGTAGTTGCTAGTGTGGTTTAACGATACAATGTGGTTTAATATTAGGTACTATTTGCCTACGCAATAGCAGATGTTGCGAGAACGTCAGCGAACAGATGCATTTATCGTGGAATACCAAGAAATATTCAATAGTGCATTTTGTTTTACATTAACGTATAAAATGGTAATAGTATGATAGGTGTCACATTGCTTGTGCCATATTATTTTCTTGAGACCGAATAGAGTTTAAAAAATAATATCTTTTTCTGAGGGTTGATATGAACCCGGAACTACAAATTTTTTTACTTCTTTACTAGGGTATATATATATATATATATATTTAGTTTCAGCCAACATTCATGCAGAATCCACGTCATTCTGCAGCCGAAAATAACTTGGAACCTCCAGGGAAACTTGCGGAGATGCCTATGAATGTGTAACAGTAACAGTATTCTACACTCTCTAACTTTCACACATTCTATCTGTCCACAATTTGTACTGGATCTACACAACAATTCGTCTTAGCGAGCAAAATGGCATCGTCATTGATAAGGGTCGAAAGCAAGGTTTTACGGGCGAAGGTTGATAAGAACGTTTATCGGGCTGTCTGTCAACCATCACATGCCAACTTTGCCTTTCTCACATTTTTCGTGCTTTTCCGCATCGCGTTTAGGCAAAATAACAGTTAAGTTCGCTCTAGGAACTCTAGAGTTTTCTTTGAATTTACACACTCTCACCAGGAAGCCGCGCGATAAATCCGTTCATATTGACAACATGGCGCGATTCTGGTCAAAGGCAGATTATCTGCAGTAAACGGGATTTTCTCTCCAGAAATGCATCTCTTCTTTGAATTGGCCCTAATCTCCCTCCTCTATCTCTCCGCCACCAAAGCCAACATCTGTTTTGATTGTGTCGTGGTGAGTTACTCATCAACTAATATTATATTTCAAAGAGGCTAATTAATTACTTAAAATTCAACTTAACTGTTTTCAGATAATTGAATTCGTCGAGAACCTGATTCTAAACGACGAGGACAACATCGAAGACGTAAGCTTTCTAAAAAAATGAAATTGAACGAACCAGCTGCTTCTGATTATCAGTGAACGTATACAACAATTTGTTGTCAACAAATATGGAAATAATCACGGTGACGTACGAAACTGATACTATTTATTTTGCAGTTGTTTTGTTCTTTGCAATTGAGATGCTTTTTAGTGATGCCTACGTCGGTAATTAGATTGTCCAAGGGAATAAGAAAAAAAGATTGTTTGCTTCTGCTGCAGAAATTCAACGCGCGATGCCTGGCGCAGTTCCCTGACAGCTGGAATGAGTCGGTGTGCGAGGCACTGGTCAAAACGAAACTGGACCAAATCGTGCAAGGTGGGAGTCGTTGCAGCTAAACACCGTTGGAGCAGATATAAGGCTTGCCCCATCTAGCGTGATAGCTACTACTGTAAAATTACATGGAATGGTATACCGTTGACATGGTACCAACGGAAACATAACTTGGTTGGTGTACATTGAGACGTTTACATCGTCCCAAAATGAATCACTACGCTTGATCAGAACGCGCATTGAGATGAAGTCACCTGGGCATGCAAGGAGACATAAAATACAAAGATAAGCAAACATGCAAACATTGCAGGTATCGAGGACAATCTAGTGCCGGATCAGATCTGCAACAACATCGGACTGTGCAATCTCGCGGAATTCATCAAAACACTCAAGATCGCAGTCCCGGCAGCTCGTCCTGTTGTAAATCTTCCAGTGCATTAGAACCGCTCTAAAATACGGAATCATATCCCACAATTTCGGACTTCATTCCTATTTAAAACTTTAAACTCGACTGATAACCCTTCTCACAGATTGAATAAATCCTCCAAAAGCCATTCATACTTTGTTTATCGCAACAAGAAAACAAAAAAAATGCACATAACTGGTTACCGTAGTTGCGTATTGATTACTCGAGTATCATGAACACGAAAGACGACATTGTCGAAAGAAGTAGTGAATCGATTACATGTGTGGTTAGTTTGCGATAACAGGTTGAGCAGTGATATTGTACTCGTAATAATGACGAGTTCATGTAATGAAATCCTTGAGATCACATGTGAGAGAGATGAGACAACCTGAAAAGTTCACAATATTTTATCAAACATCATATCTACGCGAGAAATTGAGGAAAATCTATTTTTTTGCACATTACATGTTGCTGCGGTTGCGCGTTCTGCTCATCATCTTTGCCTGTCTTTGAATGCATTATGATTATAAACGTACTCAAATTCCATACCGTTTGTGCCCGGTTAGGTTGCGATAATCTACATTGAAGTCAAAGCCACATAACACCTAAACACCCAACAATAAACCGGAAAGGGAAGTATTTCTTAGCGACAAACTTCCTGTTTGCGTGTCGTGTAACATTCAGTCTGCCCTGTCTACCGGAATCGTGACAGTTCCGTATTAAATGCACGTACACCAGAGGGCCACCGTCACCCACAGGGGATAATAATAGTGCATAAAGAGAAGGCAATTTTCTGTTTGGGGATTAGTCATTCAGTAGTCAAGGATCCAGATCTAAGGGGTCGAGCAAGAAAGTGCGGAGCTACTGCGGAAGCAGATATCTTTTCTCCCACCGATGGTATGTCGCTTACAATATTTTGTATCGCGAGCTGCGGAAATTACATCGCAGGTTTGCACGTAGGATGTATTCCTCGAAGAAAAACAAACATTTATCTACCAACCTGAGATCAGACATGCGCGTCTCTGTTCCTATTGTTTTCTCCCCCGTGCTCCGATGGTTCAGAGGAGGAATCCCTTTCGACCTCGAGATTCGAATCCGTCTGATGATGAGAGGAGAGAGTGGGGAGAGTGTGGTGAGATGCCAACTGAAATATGATTTTATTGATATTGAACAGATTGGCAACTTTATACAGAGAAACTCAACGATCTCTATTTGGAATTTGAATTATTTTTCAAATGACTGAAGATATTTCACTGCGGTTATGACCGCTGTTGTTATCGCAATCTTTTTTCCTAGAGTAATTTTATTTTCGGCAATAAAAATGAGGAAAACCACGTCATAGTTATAAATTTCGCTAGTGATGACGCAATCGAACGCACCGATGGAGCAACGGAAGAAGCGGAGGAGACGGAGGTTTCGTCCAGAGCGACGACGTCAATCGGAGAATCCGCCGAACGAGCAGAATCTTAAATGTTTAATATTGTATTCCTATATTATTTCATTTGAAAATATCCTTCTTCATCTGCACGGGCCGGAAGGGAATGAAGAATGAAATACGAATATAGCGTCACATTGCCAGTGTTGTTTCACAAGTATTATTTACACTGACCGCGCAACCTCGAGATGTTGCTTTCGCTTTATCGACATAATCCACCATCAACATTGCTATCGCGATCGGTCACAATACAATCATAGAATGAAGAATGATCAAAACGGCGCCATCCCCGTTCTGAGGCTTCGTCCACTAGGGATGACAAAACGAAAACGGAATGTCGGCATCAATGCGGAAAATAATTATGTAAATACCATTTGCTTGCGCAATTCTCGTATCGTATGATTGTTTTCACTTCTAAGGATTTTAAGTAACTAATAAATTCCATCAACAAATTAGTAATGGTTATCTTTGCATAACTTTATATGGTTTCCTTGCGGCATGAATGCCGTTTTGCCATCCCTATCGTCCACCACATCCCAATAAGTGGTCAATAGTGTTTCCCTAGCCAGCATCTAACCTTCCCCACCATCCTAACCCATATTCTGAAATTTATTTTTCTTCACCGTTTCTTTAATTACCTTCACACCCTTCGCGGGTGTATCAAAAATGAATAAACACATCATTCCACAGGCCGGGCAACCTTACAGAAAGGGCTTTGGAGTGAGAGAGCGTGTGAAATCGAGAGGAACTCTCTCACTTTTGCACACTCTCTCGCCCTAACCCTGTTCTGTAGGTTTGGAATCATGTGTAAAATAAGAGACTACTGACCGCTGACACTCAGTTGTGTCTTGATTCTCTTGGACGGATTCACATCCGTTTCTTCATCCGTCTCCTCTTCTTCCTTCTTCACTCCTGCATCATCCGGCCTACTCCTCCGCCTGGATGGCTCCTTATCGAAGAAATATCTGCAAAAAACACAATGCACATGTTGAAGAAGGAAACACGTTAACTACGCCAACTGCAATACAATTTTAAAATGATTCGTTTATGATACTATTGGTGCGTACTCTCTCCCTCTACCTCAGCGCTTCGCATGTTTCTTTTTTTCTTGCCAGTGGAGCGTGTGCTTTGTTATGTCGGTCAAGTTTTTGTATATTTAAATGATACACTTATTTTAAAAAAGATACCTGTCCAGGTGTCCTCGATTGTTCTCATCCAACACATACGTCTTGGCGGGATTGTATTCGCCCCTTTCCCTCCTCGACTGCAGCTCTCTCATATTCTGCTCGTACCACTCCCTCATCTTATCCGCAGTTGGCAATTGCATGAATCTCGGTGGATCGAGTGTGAGCAGTCGTCTCTCCTCTCCCTTCCACGCTTGATAGATGAGGGGATGAGCGACGACCATAGCGTTCTCCCATTGCACTTGTTCGTCCTCGGGAAGCGGACGGATGGGCTCGGGAGTCGGCTCCCGATCCGGCGACTGCAGCGCCAGCAGCGGGGCCGGCTGCTGCGGCTGCGGCTGCGCCGCCGCCTGGCTGTGACTGATGACGGCGTGCGGGTAGTACTGCCGCAGCAGCTGCAGCTGCTGCTGCATCGCAGCAGTATCGACAGCCGGAGCTGTAGCTGCAGCAGTCGCCGGCGGCTCCTGCTTTACTGCTGCAGCCGCTGCACGAGTCGGACTGAGCAGGGGCAGATGAGCGGCGGAGACGATGGGAGGTTGCGTGGAGGAAGTGGCGGGTTGATTGAGAGAAAGGAATCTACGATTGTCCAGCCCTGAAAAAATATATTCAGATATCTTCATACACACAGAAACAATGCTGATAGGAAGTGACGTATTTCCAATAACTCTAGCGGAAAGCCCTCGTATCCGTAGTGGCTTTTGAAACTGGTATGGACACAATAATAAAATATTACTATTACCTATGTTTGCGGATGTGAACATTCCTTCAGATGATGGGATGGTGTCCATGTACGTATCTGCTATAAATTGAATCTGATTAATATTTTCGTACGGATAAAGAGATATCAAGAACATTGGCTAATTTATGTAGCCTCTATCCCATCTGCACATTACAGCAGAAAAAGTATACAAATATGCTAAAGAAAAGGATAAAAATGAAGCGTGTTCTTTCTCATCAATCAATTAGACGCTGCTAATTGCACATAGGTGTTAATAAAGATATATTCACTTGGACTGAGTTTGGCTTGATTTTGCTGGCTCATGAGCACGTCCAAGCTGGCAATGTGATCGGGTGCGGGCACTCGCTGGTAGTGGTACGGATTGACACAAACCTGAGATGAAACTATCTAGTTAACTGATTTGACAACCATGAAAAGTGTCATGAAAAGAGAGACCTTGGAAGAACGCACCAAACGATTGTGAACGCACAAAACTATGTATAGATTATTTTTTTTAATGAAAAAAAACGAAGTATTTTTTTCTGTTTGGGTAAATGAGTAGTTTCAGTTCGGGAGGGGGCGGTTCACTAGTCAACTACACAACTCCCAGAGGCATCGGCTAAGCATCATTATAGCTGTTAGTGGTAAAAAAAACTTAATAGGCGCAGTCTAGAGATTGAGTCACAAATTGTAGGATCATGTTGAATATCTATCTATTTCTACAATCGAAGACTATTACAATGCTAAAGTGAAAATAGTGGCCAAAGTGAAACAAATCTGGCTATTGGGTATCAAGGTTTCTTGATGCTAGGCAGACGAGTCATCAAAGTCTGTGAATTCGACTCAATTAGAGATTTTCACAATGCGACAATTAGTACCTTGCAACCCGGAATCTATGGAGTGAATCTTATCCTAAGTATTTAGGAAACTGATTATCGAAACCTCGCGTCAGTCTAAACTGTTTTCGTCGTTATTACCTTGAATAATGAAATACTCCCCAGGCAATCTCTAATCAACTAAACATCAACACGGGGAGATTTTTTTCCGTTGAAAGAGGCAGACGGAATAGCGAATGTATGAAATAGAGCGATGCAAGAGAGAGGAAGAGAAACAGCGTGAGTGTTCTCGCCATAGGCTGTTGGTGAAATCCGGCTAGTGATTCACGATTCCCCATGGTGATTTTCGAACGGCTATAAATCATCAAAGATTATTGGATGGAGATCCTTTAATTATAGACGGTGATGACGCAATTACCTGATAGTAACATTTTTGTGAAGTTCATGCGCGCTATAAACATGTCATTAGCGCTACTAGAAACCTGTCATGACGCTATTACAAAAACGTAAGATTTTTACGCAAGAAACTACCAGATATGGAGGATATTATTGTTAGAGACGAGATAAATAACACACATACACGAATGGAGAGGGAAAAAAGAGGGGAATAACAAGATGACAAAGCGAATAGTGCGAAATGCGATCATCTCCCATGTAATAAGTGGATGTTTGCAATGATGACTCATTTGAGATTGAGAGACGAGAGAGATAACTAGGGACTCAACTTAGCTAATGCGCGGGATATTTAGATTCACATTCTCTACTTCCTCTTTCCGCGATTATGGCATCAGAAAAACATGGGTTAAAATAGCCGGCAATGTTATCGGGAGTTCTAGAACTATTAGTTCGCTGAGGACATTGTTTTGATGGTCGGTAATTCCAAGGATTTTATCGAATGAGCTCGCATGCACACCCAGAATGAATACACGTACTATTGAGTGTATCCTACACTGAGATAGGACACCAAGTGTTTGATACACTTACAAATCTCTCGTTTTCGCACGCTCTCTCGACGAGCGAATACACTTAATATTGAGTGTACACTGGGAGTCGCATCTCAATGTATTCATTCTCTGTGCAGCCTTAGTATTTTATTGCCCATTGATGCTTCGTGCCTTTCTTATTTGTTATTGTAACGCATTTCCTGGTGAGTCGCATAAATGTTGTTGTTATTATAGTATTGTTATTATTGCGCATGAATCTCACCGGTGGGAGTGGTTGTTGATGTGCATTCAGATTGGCCAAGTCCAGCTCCTTTTTGTCAAAGCCGAACTCGCAGATCGGAAGGGACTGCAAAACAATAGTATCGCTAAAGAAAAATCATCAGTCCTCATTCAATAATTACTCGAATATAGTGTCGAAATGTATTGTGTATTCTACAGTAAATGGGACATAATGTTTTTAAAAGAGATAAACTCGCCTTCAGCTCGATCTTGTTCGTCTCTTCGTATCGAAAGATCTTTGCGTAGATCACGTGTGGGAAGCCCTTCTTGCCAAACACCTGGAGAGGACATTAATTATTTATAGCGCTGAAGGAGAAAATATCCATAGATAGGGAAAGCGAGAGGGAGTACTCTTATAAGAGCATTCACGGGCATTCACATCTGCACGTAAATTCAGTAAAACCACGTAGAAGATTAGTACATTTGCGAGTGCGAATAAATGGGAGCAGTTTCAGTGGTCTCTATTTTCATAGACTTTTATTGAAAGATTGGTGGCATTGCCATAGCTACAGCTGAAGAAGGGATGTATGTAGCCTCAACGGCATCTGCTCTCTTAGCTCAGTGCTTTCATAGTCACGCCAAGCGTCAAGAAACACCATGAAACAATAGAATAATGTTAATACAAAATTAATAAGATTTTGTCATGTAGCTTAATTGTCTCACATTCCTTGCAATTATTATCGAAATTTAAGTTTCGAAATATTTTATTATAATTATATTTATGGTCTCTCTCACTGTTAGTATTCAATTTGGTAAATGACAGAATCCCAAAAGTCTTCTCGATCATTTTCATGGTTGCAGATAATCGAGGGCGTAACAAAAGATAATCCTGCAGTTCACCTGCAATCGTCCATCAAGTGTCCTCGGAACGAGACAGCATCCACCAGGCTCCGCTCCTTTGGTATCCACTGATTTGATGAATGACTCCAATTCAATCGGCTTCTCTTTCAACTTCTTGTGCAAAGATTCGAGCGCTTTCATTGAAAATTCGATGTCGGTGGACTGAAAAAAACGCTTTCAAGAAATATTTCTTGAACATTTATGGTGAAAAAAGATGGTGGTTAGAGAAGAAATGCTGTGCCAGATAATAAACTGTGTTGACAGCAAACGATTCCTTCAACAACACTACGGGTATTTTAATTCGGTAGTTTCTTCGTTGATACTATTTGAGCTGCTCATGCGGCTGATTCACTAGCAACATGATCTCACAAACATTGCCAATTTAAAATATAAAAATCACCCCAATCAGATGCAAAAAGATCAAAATGCCAATTGAATAAATAGGTACACAGGATGAATGAATAAGGTACTCACAATGCTGAAGCTCATCAGATAATCGCACACGTCGTGCTGGGAGGCATTGATACTTGGTCGTTCGCCCGGTCGACGAGAAGGACCAGGCTCGTTCTCCTAAAAATTTATTATTAGTATTTTCTGGATTCATACCGGCTAATGCCTCATATTTAGGGGCCAATATTGTTCACAACACTTTAAAGGTGGTGTCCCACGAACTTTTGGTCAATTGAGTTCTCACTGTGGGGTTATCAGGCTCGGTTCCTCGGTTAGAGCGCCGCAAACCGCACGTTCAACCGACAAGTTTCAACAGAGTTATTCGAGTTTGGCTCTGTGCCAAACTGACCCTGACGCGCAGGGATTCAAAAAATAAGAGGGATGGATAATGGGAAATGAGGAGAGAGCGACCGCGCCATCGAGACATACGAGATGAAGAATGAATGAGCGCGAGATCGTAATACTCCTTCTTTAAGTATAGCCTTTAATAGTTAACGATTTTTGGATATAAATAAAAATTGACTTTGAAATAGCCTCTGACATATTGGTGAAGATGTGAAATTGAAATTGTTTTAAACGTTGTTTCGCATTTGTAGGTGGATAGTTCCGGTCAATCATTGTAGTTACTCCCTCGTTACAATTGTCACTCTCTATGTTTATGTCTCCTCTCGTCTACACTGTTACTGATGTGCACCACACTCTATCACTCATCTGGTCACAATGTAAAACAATGCATGACCTAAGTGAGCACAACGCATTAAAATTCGCACACATTTCTCATTCGTAGTTTACATTTAGACGGCCATACAATAAGAAGATTTCAGAATATTATTTTGCAAGGAAACGAGAAGGGTGAGGATATCATTTTATTAGTTTTATTATCGTTTCATTTTAAAAAAAAATACAAAAAGAAACTTACATTTGAGTATTTCCGATCCTTCTTGGGCGGAGTGGATTGGATTACGGATGAGGAGGGCGCTGTAATGATGTGGTGTTAGTTTTCGGGAAAAGGAAATGGAAAAAGGCCGAGATTTGAATTCCCGCAATTTCTTATCTCAGTTCTCTGTGGAGCAATCGACTCAAAACTTCGAATACAGCATTTTTCGACCCTTTTATACCTATAAACGAAATTTTGAGTCGATTGATCCACGGAGAACTGAATTAAGAAATTGCGGGAATTCAAATCTTAGCCTTTTTCCATTTCCTTTTTCCGAAAACTAACACCACATGAGAAATGTAACGAACACGTTCATCATTACATGCAAATCAAGCATTGGACGCGGGCAACTACGATCTGGACCCCGTACAACTGGAAACGACCCAAAGGCTATCCCAATACCCGATGGAGAGATGACCCGAAACGAGCAATCGGGCCCCAATGGTGGAATGCAACTTATGAAGAATACCGGCCCATCCATCCATCTGATACTATTGCCTGACGTGATACATTTCTGAATTGAATCTTGGAGGTACATTTACAATCTTGGAGGAACATTTTTTTGTACACGTTGACTTTTTTTGTACACCTTTGTGGTTTACGATAGATATTTTTGCGGTGATTAGTATCTTAATGTCTCACATGAACCATTAGTGGTCGAGGTCGGTTTCGGAACCAATAGATCATTGCCTCAATTAGGCCTATTACCCGGTCACACTATACAGCGCGGCTACGACCTCAGTGAAATATCTAATCGAAAAGTAATTATCTAAACTTCGCTATGCTTGTTACAATTGCCATTCGATCCTCATAGCACTTACACTAGATTTAATTAGTATTTTAAAAATTCCAACGATCGTACAACATAGTCCTTTAGTCCATTTTTTCCGTCACAATATAGTGCGATATGCATACCTGTCGGTAGTGATACGGTCGTGGGAATGGCGGGGAGTGTTCTGACTAACGGAGAAGTCGCTTGCTGCACGAAGAGAAGTGAGGCATTCGAGGCTGGAAAACATGGAATGAGTATCAAATGAGTACTAATCTCATTGAACAATGGAAAGCTTGAAAGGCATTCATCGAAACAAGCAGAACTCAAATTGAATGTTAAGTAACTTTAAAGTCACGTAAAACATAACCCTATCGTAAGATCAATTTCGAATATATCAGAAAAAACAACTACCTTGATACTACTGTGCTGGGCGATGAAAAAAAACGTGATTTTGAGTAAATAAAGAAAATTAAGTGCAAAAAATGTGAAGATACCTGCAGAGGACTGTGCAGCGAGGATGTTGAATGGGTTGTTGGGGTCCATCCCCCCGAGGATCCCACCTGCAAGAAGCACTTATTAGATCAGGCAAATGATCTAGACAAATCGCGTTTCAAATGGGCGAATATTACAAGTCGCGGCTACTCAAGAGGATGCAGGGGAAATTCACTGTGGAAAATAGCGTTGTTAAATCGAATAATTCTATTCGCGATGAACAAAGGTCAACAACACTGTGCAAAAAGGATTATGCTTGGCTAACGAAATAGTAAGAAAGAAGACTTCAGGAAACAGACATTTTGTGAGTGACGATTTCTGAGACTCCTTCTTCCGAATGTTTCCTGAGACTTGGCTCCGATTGTCTTTCATTGTGTGTCGGTATCCAGGGCCACACTCTTTCTCTCTTTGGGTGGCGGGCGCGCGGAATAAATTTAGTAAGCCAGTCGGTTTCATCCTCTCCCGCGCGCGGCGCCAAACCGGCGAGTATTGGTCTGACCCTCTCTATTCTACATGCTCTCTCGCGCTGTCTGATCGATGAGAGAGTATGCAGAATGAAGAGAGTCTGATCATTACTCAAACCGCCTGTCCTGCTAAACCGCCCTTTGTGTAATGCTGCCGTTTGATTTGTGAAAGTGCATTAGTATGGGTAGGGTCCACAACGTCCGCCCACTTATCGCGCACCCGGATTCGACAAAAAATGAGAATTTGAGAGCACAAGCGTAATTGGAAACGATATGAGTCATATTATAGCTTGTTTTGGAGCTCTTGAAGAGTGCAATCGATTGCGCCTATATCAGGGTTGATCGGAGAACGTTGAGGTGTCGAAAAAGTGAAATTTAATTTCAAAATCGTCGAAATTGGGCTTATCACAGAACTCACAACTCCTGATAGACTCGCATTCAATTCTCTTGATTTTTCAAGGAATATTACAAGAGAAAACGAAATCAAAATCGGCGATCCTGAATTGTACTCTCGATTGCAAAAATAGTGCGAGAATACGAGTACGAGAGTATCGAAATTCCGTTTTACTGTAAATAGCAACGGTTTTCGCAAAAGGGGAATTGAACTTGCAGGTGTGCGATCACTAGGCAAACGCTCAACCCACTGCGCTATGCAGGCAGTTGCATCCTCTCTGCAATTGCGCGCTATGTTCCTCCACTCCCGCCCCTCTTTGACATGTTCAATCCTAGAAATTGAGATACCAATGTACTCTCCATACTTTCACAAACTACTCATCTTTTGACACAACATCAAAATATCTCCAAATAAGCGCGCTATGCCCCTGGAAAGAAGTGCGAATAGGCTCCGCCTCCCCCTCTCCCCGTCGCGACTTTCCCCCCTCTCACAACCGTCGAAACGCGCGTGGTTTTGGAGGTGTAGCTCGGCTCAGAGATAAGATATCGAGCTAAATCCAAAAGATTCATCTTAATCAGACATGTAGGGACATGTTGACACTGAAATTCACCCCACCTAGACAATTCCGCTGACCACGTTGTGGCCCCTAAGTATGGGAGACGAAGGGATAGACAAAGAACCTCTGACCGTCGTTCCATGGGCATAGAGAGTGTGAGAACCACTGAGAGGGCGCCGATTCGGTTTGGGAAAGTGCGTGTACACGGTTTTGGGTGGGGTCAAGGGCGCGTAAACGCACGATTAGATGGAGTGAGATTAGCTAATGATGCCGAAATGACAAATGAAGCTACTTAGGGGTTCTAATAAATTGCACGATACGATTGCGCGACATGAGTTAGTACAGGGCGTCCGGGCAAAATATCAATAACAAATTCATAGCGAGATGGTACGTGCCATTTTACAGGTTTGCGCTGTCTCTCTCGCTTCACGGATGACCGAACGAAAAGCATACAATCTTTCTCGTGGAAACCTCCTGAAAGGGGTCAGGGGAGAGAACTTGTATACAAATGGGAGGGGCACATTTTCAGTCGCTCGCTCCTGACCCCTTTCTGGAGGTGTGGAACCATAAAAACCTATTATGAATATATGTACTTATCGTACTCAACATGGCGTTAACAAGCACGGAAATAATCGGATAAAGAAAAAAAAGAAATGTTACTATGAGATACTGTGCTAGTAAGAGACAATGGCTATTGTAATACGCGCCTTCAGAATTCGCGAGTCTCTTATCACGAAAATATCAATCGTGAGATATGGAGAATGCGTACTGGGAGTGAGTGAAAGATGGGTTGTTTTTTCACTTTTGTATACTGTCCTATCCTGTCCCCTTTCTGGCGGAATGGAACCATGTGAGTGACAAGAAACGCGAGGGAAAAAAATGCGGGGAAAATATAAAAAAATAAAGGCAAAAATAACGAAGATGATACTGTGCTAGTACGAGACAATGGCTATTGTAATAATACGCGCCTTCTAGTGGACTCTTATCACGAAGATATCAATCGTGAGATATGGAGGGACGTACTGAGTGAGTGAAAGATGACACTCTGATTAGCATCGTAGGCTCGAGAACAAGGATGACAAAAGGCGATAAAAGGCTGAACTGAAGGTAACAGCTTCAGATAGTTTTAAACTAACAGAAAGCACGTAGAAAAATGTCTTCGCCCAAAAGGGGAAGATATTTTTCTCCATGTGAAGTGAGAATGAGTGGCAGTGTACAAGAAAGCGAGATTCGTCGCTTTTCGCACCCAACGCCTTTCTGGGGTTAGGAAACAAACAATTCGGGGAAATGTCACCAAAAGACAATTGGAATTGCGAGCAAGGTGATACAAATTGAATACAAAGCTGACAGCAAGGTTTAAATGTCGCTCAAAGTACGGAATCGCAAAAGAATCGAAAAGAGGAAGCAGCGATCAGAAAGAGAGAAACAGAATGACACATGATTCTGAAACCGAAATAAAGGGGGTCACGGCGAGAGATTTGACAGACAACTCCTATCTGGTGGTTTTGAACCATGTGAACAGTGATAAACAATGCGAGGGGCGCGGAAAGCCCAAAAAAATCATACAAGCGACGTGCAAATCATCAAAACTGACTATACTACACATTTCCTAATCGTGACTATGACCTCATGCAAAAGGTTAAATCGGGTGCGAGGGAGCGTGCAAAAGTAAAAATATGTCTCTTATTTACAGTCTTTCTCACTCCAAAGCCCTTTCTGGAAGGTGGTCAGGTCTTTGGAATGATGCGGATACTGATGCGTGGTTAACATCTCTGAAAAAAAGGATGAACTGAGAGGGAAGCGAGAGAGGGTGCGAAATGTTGGTGCAAATCATCACCACAAACCGCCAAATCTACAGAAAAATGTTTGGGGTAAAAGAACGTGTCAAATCGCGAGGGATTCTCTTGCTTTTGTTCACTCTCTCATCCTGACCTCATTCTGGTCGTATTGGAACCATGTGAGCAGTGATAACAAATGCGAGGGCGTGCAAGAAAACGGTGATAGGACGTTTTGGAACGGCCGTTTAGAAATCCTCCACGTAGTTTTCAGTATATGTTTGGATATGTTTAAGAATATTTCGAAACTTATACATTTCGGGTTCCTAAACGGCAATTCCAAAACGTCCCATCACCCAAGAGAACTGCGGAACATCGAAACAGCAAAAAGTGTGTGCACACGCGTACTATTGCACCCAACTATACTACACCGTACCCAGTCGCATTGAAAAGGATAGAACGGGGGTGAACGGGGGTGAACTAGAGCATGCGAAATGGCGCGAGTCCCTCTTGATTTCGCACGATATCTCAATTCGCACCCATTTCTGTAGAGTTGGCAACCCTGTGGAACTGCGAAAAAAGCGAGAAACAACAACACACTGCGTACACACGCGCAGCATTGTTCTCGACTATACTGCATACTATCGAATCGTGACCTCTTGAAAACTGATAAAACGGGTGCGTGGGCGCGTGTAAAAGTGAAGAACTCAGAGGGAAATAAGTCTACGACTTCAGAAGTCTTGGCTACTGAGCGACGTCTTTAAAGCCTAGAAAGTGCCGCTCCCCTGCCTCTAATCGAAGCGAGTAGACTTATGAAGTCGTCGCTCGGTAGCAGCGAAGTCTACAGTCGTAGACTTATTTCCCTGTGAGAAGCTTTGGAGTAAAACAATTCGTCAAAATGAGAAGGCGACTCTCTCTACTTCACACACTCTCTCACTCTGTCCCCTTTCCGGCGGATTGGGTCAATGAGAAAAAATGCGAGGGCGGAAAGAGTGAAACTTGGAGAGGTCAATTTGCAAAGGCGCGTACCGTCCCGGCTATACTACACAGTACCCATTTTCATTGAAAAGGTTAGAACGGGTGCGTGGGTGCGTGTGGAAAAAATCGCGCGAGTCTTGGTGCAAATCACTCCACAAGGGTCAACCCCCCCTCTCTCGCTTTTGCACATTTTCTCATCCTGATACCTCTGTAATTTTGGAACATTAAGAATAAAGAGATTGCGCGCTGGAGCGTGCGAAATGGCGAGAGCACCTCTTGATTTTGCACGATATCTAACTCCAAAGCACTCTCTTTAGGAGTTGACTGACGTGTGGAATGGTGTACAAACGTGAGGAATACATGGCGGGAACCAAACGACATGAAACGTACAGAATAATTTGAAAACGCGCCCGGTTCAACGAAAAATTCGACTAAACTACATACTATCGAATTGTTACCATTATCTCTTGAAGAGGGTTGAATCGGTTGAAAGACAGCATGCGAAATCGCGAGAGAGCGTACGATTTTGCAAAAGTGGGTGGATGTAACCCTCGACTAGACGTCGTTCTTCGGTGTCCCAATGGGCGCTCCACTTCTTCTCGCTTTTTGTTTCGCTATGCAAACACCCCAGATGTGGTCTGCGATCAGAGAAGAGAGAAGAGGGAAGAAGACGCGGTGGGGTCAGCGAGAGAGAGAGAGAGAAACGGTTTGGTGAGTGTCGAGAGAGTTGCCGACTAGAGAGCACGTGAATAGAGGAGACACGAGACGGTCAGACGGTGGCTAGACAGTGGGCGAATCGAAGAGAGAGAGGGCGCCTGTCCTGTCCCCGCCACTCTTCACTCCTCTCTCCATCGTCTTTATCAGTTTTCGCCTCTCTCTCTCTCTCGAAACTGCCTACATGCCCTCCTCCTCCCTCTCCACCCACTCATGCCTCGTATGATCTAGTAGAGGTGCAGGTTCTCTTTTTTCTCTGACGCTATTTACCTTATCAGCCGTGAAACAGTTCTTCGCAGTGACCTAAAACTGGAATTGTAAAAAAAATGTTTTGAGAATACGAAAATAGACTTTCTGCCCATTCAGAGTGCGCGATGCTACATTTGTGTGGGTTCAAATCAACGAGATGTCGAGGTCGTGAGAGTCCCTCACTCGTTCTACACTTCTACACAACATTCAATCTCGGTCGATTGGAGTGCGCCGATTTGTCGATCGCTGCCTAGATTAGGCTGATTTTCTACACGCAAACTGATAGTGGTGAACGGGAAAGAGGAAGAAGTGGTGGGGTGAGAGAGAGAGAGCGGTTCCGCGCTCTGCAGACAAAACGTGATGAGACGACGAGGGAGGAGAAAGTGTGTGTGTATGTGTGCATATCTTTTCGATGTTGGGACACCACGAGAGACAAAGGGGCGAAATGGTGCCGTTATCTGAGAGAGAGAAGACAATTGGGAAAGGGAGAGAACGGGTGAGCTTTTTTATGCTTGCAGAACGGGCGCCCTATCCTGCATGAAATGCGAGGAAAAAATACCCTTCCGTCAATAGGGCCCACAACATTGAGAAGGATACTGCCAGAGGGAACGTATAACTTGTGGTAGACTTCATTCACTACAAATTCTGCGACTTTTTTGCGCTTGTGCAGAATGGAGACCTATCCTGCATGTATTGCTCTGGTATTTTTCCCCACTGGCAGAAACATGAAAGCTTCCGCTGACTCCCCCCACTGGTATCTCATTGAATTTGCTGGGATTCCAGTGGGAGATATCATCGGCACCTTTGGCTGTTTCTACCAGTGGGAGAAAATACCCCATTTGCAGGTTAGACGACTACGCTCCTCAATTAGACCGTCAGCATGTAGTGAAAAACCGCCAGAGGGAACGGCAAGTCTCTGGAAGACTTCTTTCACTGCTAAAGTGCACCGGACGAAGCTCCAGAAGGTGGGAGAAGAATGTGCACAGTAGAAAAGGGTTGTCTCACTATCGCATCCTCTCTCGCTGTTAAAGAAGGTGTCCCACGAATATTTGGTCAACTGAATTCTCACTGTGGGGCAATGGAGGTCGATTACCCGATGAGAGCCTCGAAAATCGCATGTTTCAGTTTTTAGTTTGAAGAAAGTTATGTTTAAAAAACTGCCAAAACGACCAGAATTCTTACAGTATCTCGCATTGAACCTGCGATCTCTTCGCGGTGGGAGTTGAAATTTTGTGGAGAAGAAGTCAGAGAAATGCAGAGAGATAAGGGGAAACGAAGAGGGTGCGCGAGGGAAACGCGCGCTGCATTTGAGTTTCACCAACTACTGATAACAGAACTGAAACCTCGAACATCGGGAAAATGAAATGTTTCAATCATTCGTGTTACGTCTTCTTTAACTTTTTTTTCCTTGAAATTTTGAATCAAGCGCGAAGATAAGTTCTCGTGGCGAGACTTTTTTTTTCTCGATTGCCCTCATTAATTGGAAAAAAGCACGTTTCATAGTACGAATTTTGGCATGCATCGCGAACTGATGGGAAAGTAAAATGAAGGGAGATGAATGGAATTAGGAATGATGGAGATAAAAAAAATGAATATTGTAATAATTAGAGGATGAATACGGCATTCGAAGGTGCACAATTTTTTCAAACCTCTAGAAATGGGTCTGGAGCGAAATGGTTCACGTAAACTAAAGGACAATTTTACTTTTTTTACACGCTCTCTCCACTTTATGGAGGATTGACTAGATCTAAGGAGTGGTGTACCACGTTACACGCTCTAAGGCTGCAAGTACGCAGATGATGGGAGAGGGTTCCCCTTCATTTATTTTACACGCTCTCTCGCTCCAAAACCCTTTTCTAAAATTTGACCGGTCTGTTGAATGAATTGGGAGGAAACGTAGAACGATATTGCGATATGGTAGATAACTTGTTGGGTCGGCAAAACGTTCGCGGCAAATGAGGTGCACGCGGTTTTGCACGCGGTTTCGTCAATGCATGAAAAAGTCTGCAAATGTGGCAGACGATGGAAGCAGTTTGTGCACTGCACAGGAAAAAAAATTTGTAATTTTTTACTTACATGTTTGTTAAATATAACAAACAAATGCGCCGTATAACATACATGTTGGCTACTTCAGGATTTTTTCAACAAACATTTTTTGGAGTGTGCAGCATTCGACAGTCCTACTAAGTCTCCAGAAAGGGGTCAGGAGCGAGAGAATGTACGAAAGTGAGAGGGGCTCAGTCAGTTTGACGAACTCTCTTACCATTGTCTCTAGTGGTTTGGAAGAGAGTAGTATTGAGGCATAACATACACAAAACATTGCAAATCGTAATTAGAAAAATTATTTGAAAAAAAACAGGACAAATGACGCAGTTCCTCAGTGAATGTGGAAGAATGTCTCTTAGCCGACCCCGGGAGGGAGTGGGCGAACCCGAGTGTCTCTTTCTCCTTTCTCTCTCTCTCTCTCTCTCTCTCTCTCCCTCTCTCTCTCTCCCTCTCTCCCTCCCTCTCTCCCCCTCTCTCCCTCTCTCTCTCTCTCCCTTTCGTCCTTCTGAATTCTCTTTCCTCCGACGCGTGCGTCCGCAAAGAGGATGTTCTTAATTAATGTTGCGTGAGGAGAGAGAGAGAGAGAGAGAAGAAGAAGAAGAAGAAGAAGAAGAAGAAGAAGAAAGAGAAAGAGAAGGCGACTCGTCTAGACTCTCTGCGACATCAATAGAAGGCGACGACCTCTGCAGCAATTAGCATGCAGCAAGGCTGCAGTGAATGAGGGCAGGGGAAGGGACGGAGAGATATGCATTTTTATTTATTTATTTATTTGATACACCCGCGAAGGGTGTGCCTTCAATTAAAGAAAGAGATGAAGAAAAAAAAGAAATATCTAAATATGAATGAATACGGATGGGGAAGGTGAGGGGAGGGATGCAAAAAAATTTGGAACGCTGTATTTCTTTAAGTTTCTAATAGAATAGTGGGCAAAAACAAAATTTGACATATGTTTCAGCGATCATAATTCTATTTAAAGGGGTTTAAATTTCTAATTAGATCCCCATTAACGGATGAAAAGAACCATAAACATTTTCGAACTATAAAATCAAGTCTTATCGGAGGTAACATTACTATGTTTGTTTTCAGGACAGGCTGGGATTTTGAATTTGAACTTATTCAATTTCTGCCCTCGGCATCAAAAAATTGTCCTGCCGATGCATTCTGGAAGGAGATTGAACACAGAAACATGATTCCAAACCTACAGACCAGGGTTAGAGCGAGAGAGTGTACAAAAGTGAGAGAGTCCCTCTCGATTTCACACGCTCTTTCACTCCGAAGGCCTATCTGGATGGTTGACCGGCCTGTGGAATGATGTGACAGAGCGACTCAGAGGGAAATAAGTCTAAGTCTAGTCGGTTGCCCCAATCACTCCACAGTATCCTGCTGGCACCATGCCAATAACGTCTTCCGTTGTCTGACCCTCTCGTTTGGCTCGCTCTCTCGTCACATCTCTCTTTCTCTAACGCGTTCTCGCCGACTCTGTTTCGAATGCTGTGCACTCCCTTCCCGCTCCCCACTCCTGTGAATGACCCATTATTAAATATCATTTTAACTCGATCATTTTTGTACATGTTGTCGCACCCTTGTGGTGTACGATAAATACATAAATAAAGTCTACGACTCTAGACTTCTGCCGCCGTACCAATTGGCCATTTCTCTCGAAACGACCCCCACCTTTTCCCTGCATTTCAAAATTATTTTACAGTACAATATGTTTATCGAGCAGTCGGAACGTGAAATTTTGACGTAGAATGGGCTTCATATCGTCGGGTTTTAGCAGTAGGTGGGCACGCCAGACTTATTCATTGCTCAGTTCTTTGCCGAAAGGAACTCTTTCCCTTTCTTCAACACTATTTCTTAAACATATTACACTACTTTTACCCGTCTCTTATCTTTTCTAATCTATTCTCTCTTCTTCTCTTATCCTAACTCAGCTCGGGTCGTCGAATCGCGATGACATCTACCCTCTCTTCGACATTTCGCCGTTTTATATTGTCCCCTACCAGTAGTTCCTAGCTACTGGTTTTTATGTTCGCACAATTTACTTTGTTGCGATAAAGATATATATATATATTTGAGCCTGAATAAAAATAGATCACTCGCAGAAATGGGAATAGAAATAGGACAACGGATACCAATGTGTCTGTCTGTGCGTGTGTTTGTTTTTTTTGTCGTTCCGTTCGCGCCCATTCTTTTATATATCATCACATTACTTTTCATTTCCAAGTATAATATTTCGAATATTCTTGCTTCTCTTATGTTTCATCGCAAACTGATAGTCGGTACGTGATGAAACTGTATAATGAACGGCCACCTTCACACTTCCAAAATGCCATTATTAATCTTCCTCTTGTCTCTGTCCTCATGTCCTCTGTAATCAATATTCGTCGTCTACCGTAACAATCACCATATCAGACAGACATCAAGTCCTCCGACTAGTCGACGATTACCAAAGACGACTTCGAGGAGTGGCTGCGACAGAAGGGCGAATCGATACCCGACGAAATCAATCGATAATCGAGCACACGATACCGTGACCCATGTCTAGATCATACAGTAACCTACTAGTTAGATACCGTAACCTTTCGCTGCAGGATCTCTTCGAGACGACTACCGTGCCACGTCAGACAGCGCCCCCGCTACCTAAAGACAACCACCATTTTCCGCCTTTGGGTGGGATGGAACCACCCCTGACACATGGGACGCCGGACCCGTTCCTGGTTTGTTCACTGTCCAATCTTCGACCTCATCGCCGGTCCAAGACCCGACAACGACCACTGTGACTTGGATTGAAAAGATGACACCTGACTACCCCAACACCACGCTGCCGACACCACCAGATATCGTAATGGTAGACTACTGTAGCGTATTGTAGGCTACGGTAGATCACTCTGGCACATGATTATATACAGAAACCTACAAAAAGGGGTAAGAGTGAGAGAGTGTGCAAGAGGAGAAACACAGCATCTTTATCTGGCTCTCGTTTATTTTTTGCGCACCAAGTTCCTTTTCATCGGGATGTAATCAGATACCCACCATGTTACGAAAGGTTATTGTTTCAGAATACCATTAGTTTGCAATTGCGACAATTGGTCTTGGAAACTCTTTCACGGAATAATCTAATAATCATGTGATCCATCCAAATGTTCCTTCTTCCCCATTTTTCTTCCTCCACTCTCTCCCGCTCCCCTCAATCTGAGCGGTCGCTCGCTTCCTTTCCGCACCAATGGCGCTCATACTACTACTGGTACGAGACTTCACACTTCTCAAACTACCGTAATCCTTTTGTCGCACAATCTTTATCGATTGGTTGCATACCCCATCGGTACTTTACAGTACTCAAACTACCGTAATCCTTTTGCCGCATAATCTTTATCGATTGGTTGCAGACCCCAACGGTACTTTACATTACTCGAACTGCAGTAATCCTTTTACCTCCATCTAATTATCGATTGATTCCAGACGCTCTCCCTCACTCTCTTTCTCTGTTCGTGCGCCAGCAAGAAGAAGGTTCCTGAGAAGGAGAAGAAGTCCGAGTTTCGTCCGTCTGAGAAGGATTCTGAAAAGGTTTATTTTATTGCTAATAATAATAATAAATAATAGTTTATCACGACAATCAAGAAATTGACTATTTTACAGTGAAATATGGTTTTGTATTTCACCCAATCACTTTGCCGCCCTGTACTGACATCGCACTCACCTTGTATGACACATACACACAATTTATCATATATTCCTGGTTAATTACACACGTTGGGATAGTTATGATAAACTATTATGATCATAGCATTGCATGAGTCGACCCATGCGAAGTGACTACCAACTTTTTTTGGTAGTCACTTCGCAACCATGACCCGGGGTTCATGGTGAAAATCGATATTTTCGATTATCGATTGATCAACCCAATCTTTGGTGGGATGGCACCGTATGGTCTACAGTAACTCAAAATCGATAATCTGTGTTACTGTACCTTTCGCTGCGGGACCATCATTTTACAAAGTTGCACCAATTGAGCCGATATTGCTTGTATGAGTTGGTATTCGGTAAGAAATTGCTCGAAAGGGATACTGTAGCTCGGGCACCGTACCCATGCCGTAGCTACGGTAACTTTAGCTGCGGGACCACCATTTTACGAAGTTGTTCGAATCGAGTCGCGATTGCTTGTCTGAGTTGGTATTCGGTACGACATTGCTCGAAAGGTATACGGCACATCGCCTACTGTACCGCGGGTTACTGTACCTTTCGTTTCGAGACCACCATTTTACAAAGTTGTTCAAATCGAGTCGCGATTACTTGTATGAGTTGGTATTCGGTACGAAATTGCTATAAATGGTATACTGTAGTCCGTCTACCGTACCCATGGACGCGCTACGGTAACTTTCGCTGCGGGATCAACATTTTACGAAGTTACTCAAATCGAGTCGCGATTGCTTGTATGATTTGGTATTCGGTACGACATTGCTCGAAAGATATACGGTACATCGCCTACTGTACCGCGGGTTACGGTAGCTTTCGCTGTAAGACCACCATTTTAAAAAGTTGTTCAAATCGAGTCGCGATTGCTTGTATGAGTTGGTATTCGGTACGACATTGCTCGAAAGATATACGGCACATCGCCTACTGTACCGCGGGTTACTGTACCTTTCGTTTCGAGACCACCATTTTACAAAGTTGTTCAAATCGAGTCGCGATTGCTTGTATGAGTTGGTACTCGGTACGTCACGGTACAGACGGAGAATAATCTTTTGATGCAACTTCGCCAAATGTTCCTCGTCAACCATCGCTACTGTAGCGTTGGGTACGGTAGCCGGACAACAGTATACCTTTTGAGCAATGTCGTACCGAATACCAACTCATACAAGCAATCGCGACTCGATTTGAACAACTTTGTAAAATGGTGGTCTCGAAACGAAAGGTACAGTAACCCGCGGTACAGTAGCCGAGCTACCGTATACCTTTCGAGCAATGTCGTACCGAATACCAACTCATACAAGCAATCGCGACTCGATTTGAACAACTTTGTAAAATGGTGGTCTTACAGCTAAAGCTACCGTAACCCGCGGTACAGTGGGCGGTGTGCCGTATATCTTTCGAGCAATGTCGTACCGAATACCAAATCATACAAGCAATCGCGACTCGATTTGAGCAACTTCGTAAAATGGAGATCCCGCAGCGAAAGTTACCGTAGCGCGTCCATGGGCACGTTAGACGGACTACAGTATACCATTCGAGCAATTTCGTACCGAATACCAACTCATACATGCAATCGCGACTCGATTTGAACAACTTTGTAAAATGGTGGTCTCGAAACGAAAGGTACAGTAACCCGCGGTACAGTAGGCGATGTGCCGTATACCTTTCGAGCAATGTCGTACCGAATACCAACTCATACAAGCAATCGCGAATCGATTTGAGCAACTTCGTAAAATGGAGATCCCGCAGCGAAAGTTACCATAGCGCGTCCATGGGTACGGTAGACGGACTACAGTATACCATTCGAGCAATGTCGTACCGAATACCAACTCATACAAGCAATCGCGACTCGATTCGAACAACTTCGTAAAATGGTGGTCCTGCAGCGAAAGTTACCGTAGCTACGGCATGGGTACGGTGCCCGAGCTACAGTATCCCTTTCGAGCAATTTCTTACCGAATACCAACTCATACAAGCAATACCGGCTCAATTGGTGCAACTTTGTAAAATGATGGTCCCGCAGCGAAAGATACAGTAACCCGGATTATCGATTTTGAGTTACTGTAGACCATACGGTACCATCCCACCATAGGTTGGGTTGATCAATCGATAATCGAAAATATCACTTCGCAATTAGTCGACCGTGCAATGCTATGATTATGATGATTATTATTATTATTATGATTAATATTATTAATATTATTGTTATTTAGGGAAAGTGCGCATCGTGCGGCGCGTCGAGCAATGGCGCATCGAGCAGTGGCGAGCACTGCAAGCACCATGCGGACAAAGGTGGATACTGTAGTTGGCAATGTGCAAAGAAATATCTTGACCCACCACTCGTGAATGAGATGAGCGAGTGAAATGAGAGTGTCACATTTGGCACGCTGCCAAAAAAAGCAGCTCGGTGAAATACCGTATTTGAGCGTGTCTTTCAGCCCATAAACCAAAGCCTGGTCCCTCACTCAAAGTCTCCAACTCCAACAGTGGACCCTCATCAGAGTCGAGGAAAGGACGCAAGAATGAGTTCGTTCCGGTGAGTTTCACATAATTATACTAATTAATTAATTAAAAGCTAATGAGTTAATCACGCAATTACAGATTCCGCCTCCAGACAAACTAGAAGATGCCAAGAGGAAGCAGTCAATCGATGGGAAGAGATACCAGAGGACGGAGCAGGGCGAATTCACGGTCGGAACCGGGAAATCGACGAAGCCGGAAATAACCAGAACCGGGAATGAGTGTGAATTTCCAGAGAGACGAGGACGATACGTTGGACGCTGTGGAATCGATGAAAGTGGATAACAGCGAGGGTCGATCTGCTGGAGAGATCAAGGTGTTTTGAACAGTCATTTGTCGATCGTTTTTTCCCAATTTGGAGTACTGTATCCGTGAATCGTAAACTGATTTGTTTCAGAAGAGTGATTGGAACGAGGGCGGGCATCCTCGGCGGGAGCTGCTCACTTGCCGATACGGAGAGAGACAGCGATACGAGGAGTGGAACGATCAACCACTCAAGTATACTGTAGTTTTTCCATAAATCAATCGATAATTGATGTTTCAGACTGCATCGACGACATCTCCGCCGAACTACGGTAGCGCTGACGATGCAGGCAAGATTTGGATTACTGTAGTCTGCGAGAAATCGATTGTTGCAGGAATGGCAACTTGACTTGGAGGAGAAGGAGAACGGCAAAGCGGCTAGAGAGGAACTGAAAGTGGGGCGAATTCTTAAATAATTTTTAAAAATATGTTGTTATTATAGACAAAATGTTCGCTGTGGACCTCAACGAACCGAGAAAAGTTTAATGAGAATCGATCGCCGAAATGCCTGTATCCACACGTGGAACGGTATATTTTTTATTTGTAAAGTTATGGTTGTGACCCAACGATGTTACAGTACTTGGAAAGGCGACGGACCGGCGGACGGAAGAACGCATGAAGTGTGGCCATTGCACCACTTCAATCGCAATAATGAGGCGGGTTTTCAGGGATATTATCGATTTATCTTTTGTTTTTTTAATAAAACATGTTTTAAAAAATCGATTGCAGTTGCTGGAAAAGAAGGCGGTTCCTTGAGGGAGACCGATAACTCCGTTCCCTGAATACTCAACAATCTTGAAGAGACCGTGCTCAGATTGAACAATAAAGTGCATGCTGATTATTGATTTCTTGTGTTTTATAAATTCAAAAAGATATAGAGCTGCAAAATTCAAGGCAGAAATAAAGCTAAAAAGTGTGATTGCTTTTGGATAGATCTAATCAGCAAATCAGTCAGTGTATGTATCTGTATGTCAGTAGCGTGCCATAAAATAGAAGCCATTTCGAATTTCGCGATAAACACCAATTGCTCTCACAACAAGAACAGATTTTATACATACCGTAAAATATCTAATGCATATAAATGGTATAAATATAAATGGTATAAATGGTGACATAACTGCTATACTTTAATTATATCGCCTGTCACGTCGTTTATCAGGCACTTCTTCCATTTATCTGACCAAGCGACATACCATTTGGAGGGGGAGGGTGGTGAATGAGAAGTGAGCGCTAGATTCATACAATGAGAAGATGAATGAGCGTCTCACCCCCCCCCCCCCCCCGAGATGTATGGTTCGGTAAAGGGAAGAAGAGTCCGTTTGTCATCCTTCGACGCGCTTTGCATTCAGTGGAATGTTCCGTGGAATGAAACGATCACGTTTAATCTCTTTGCCTACGGAATGTCGCTCATTCTAAGGGCTTGCATTCTTTTGCACTGTCAATTCACAATCCGTACATGACTTTCTGCTAGTGACTATAAACATCACATTCTTTCGTTATCACCACGAATTTGTGTGTTGCAAGCACCAGATCAAGGCGAGATCAGGGTGGTGCCTGATCGGATGACCACGCCTAAGGAATGTATCTATTACTCTTCTGAGCGGGGAATCATTTTAGTACAATTACTGTATTTAATTCATGGCATCCCTGTATTGAACACAATACATTTCAATTAGCTTGTGACACATTAAAATGTATTTTAAAGAAGTTTCTTGAAAAGGCTGTGTGTGATACGTATAAATTTAATGCGTGTACGTTACTCCGAGAGACACAATTCGATAACTGGACGTTTAATTGCGCCTACGCTTGTGCCCACTTAATCTGGTGATACGATATATAACATTTCGAGCTTTTGACTGATTTTGACCCTTCCATGCAAAAATACCCATAAACACTGAACAATCGAGAAACGTTGCAGCGATTTGTATCACGATAAAACAGATGCACATATCTTGTTCGTTGTATAATAAAATCAAATGGATTAAAATTGTGATATGACATTTTACGTCTACCGTGATCTCATCTAATGGTCGCTTGCCATCATAGGATGAGCTTGTCATACTCTAAAGTGTTGCCGAATGCTAAATTCAAATTTAACCTTTCTGGCTACGGAATCTACCCTATCCTACAAGCCTACACTTCTGCACAGTCACGGTCCACATCATTCCACAGCCCCGTCAACCTTCCAGAAAGGCCTTTGGAGTGAGAGAGCGTGTGAAATCGAGAGGGACTCTCTCACTTTTGCGTGCTCTCTCGTCCCAACCCTGATCTGTAGGTTTGGAATCATGTGGGTCAAATTACACTGCGTCCGTGACTATCTCCATCTATCAGGTTGACTACACACTTCAAATGCCCCTCTTATCGCCCGCCCTATTTTGTATTTCCTTAGCCTCGAGTGCTGGGCGGTGTCGGATCGACAGGTGAAATACCGTGACTCAGCCTAGCGCAATAATATTATTATGATAACACGAGGATCAACTCGTGCCTGACGGAAATCACTTGATGTGATGTTGAAATTTTCTATAAACTGAAAATGTCCCTCTTATCACCGCCCTATTTCGTATTTCCTTAGCCTCGAGTGCTGGGAGGTGGCTGGTCTGCTGATTTCAGCTGGCGGGAAACACCGTGACTAAGAGTGGGGGCAGTATGATAACACGAGGATGATATCGCGCAGGCGGAAATCACTTGATTCGATGTAGTGAACAGTGCGAAAATTAATGTTTTTGTGGTATATCTGTGTGGGCAAAGCACTTAAAAGGACCAGGCAGCGCACACAACCAAAATGGATCGATCCTTGGAATGTTGTAAATACGCGTACGGTGGGGGCCTTGATGATGTCTTAAGGGTCCATCTCTAATTTTGAGGGGATATATTTGTGGTGACAACGATTCACAATCGTTAAGATGTTGGCACTCCAATTTGATCAATCATATTTTTCGAGTACGAATATGGGTATGTCATCGAAAATTGACATTAAAGTGAGATATGATGGACTCAGATGCAACGTGATGCCCCACAGTGGGTAAATATCCAAGCGGCGCACCATGCCGCACCATTTTCAGTTCTCATTCAAAAGCCCCAGGCCGAAGGCCGTAATGTGAATTCGATTTCCGGTCACGAGGATAATCTCTCTCTCTCTCTCTCTCTCTCTCTCTCTCTCTCTCCCCACCCTTTGCTATCTGTATTGCCCCCACCATTCGATCGACTCATCACTTGATAATACAAAATATGATCTCGGCCGACCTCTTATCACCAGGCTCTTATCGTTTTCGACCAGCCCCATATAAATTGTCGTTCGCTGGCTGACGGATACGAGATTTGAATCCTTTTTATTTCCATGCTTTTCCTATCTGATTCTCTCTCTCCTCACTCTTTCGTATTTTCCAGATTGTCATTCATCAATCTGAAATGGCTACAAGTGCAAAGCGACAGAGGATGGAAGTAGAAGAGGAGGACAAGGTGGGTATATTTGTCAATCAATTGTTTATCATGCCACAAGTTTATTTAAGCAATACTGAATATTTCTGCCGCTAATTATAATTACGAGATCTTTGCAGAGATATATTTGAAATTCTTTTTAGATGGAGCTCCTCTATTTTCCAAACGAGGTTCTGAGTGAGATAATCCGTCGGTTGCCCGTGAAAGATAGAGTTCTACTCGGGTCAACCTGCAATCGACTCTATGAATTGGAGAAGAAAACCAGAGGACGAAACATCGATGTTGTTAGAGTAACTAATACAAATATTTATAAAATAATACTAATGAATAATGAATGACAACTAACTGAATGGATCGATAAAACAGGGTTTGAAATAAATATTTTAATTTTCAGATTGAGGGCTTCTCAATCTCAGTGTTCTCTGCGCTCATTGGCGATAGACACCTTAGGAGGACGAAAGATTCCTCGAAACTCTTCAATAACGCCCATATTTCGTGCCTCGACGCGACGGGAATCGTGAGATTTATGATACATCATTAATATTGTTGAATTTCGCAAATATTTAATCTAGTTCGTAGCGAATCCGGCTAGACGAGATGCAATTGTTCTTTAGGTTTTCTTTCAAGGGCCGTAAAAAGGAGAAAAAAAACATTTGCCGGGAAAAAGTTAGACAGTTGCTGAACATAATTCATTTTCAGTGTGTGCCCATGCAGAATACACAAAACCTTCCATCATTTCTCGAATCTTCCATGTTCGGCGTCCTGAAAGCGAGACTAATTTCGTCAGACCCAAAACTGCGCAGGTATGATTCAACAATTGCACTACAATTATATACAAAAATCAAAGGGTCCAAGCATGACAAAAATTGTGCGCCTGCTGAACTTTTCGCATTCGATCGTGATCATTTTGCGCGTTGTAGTTTATCAGTTGTAGCCTGGTTGAAACAGGACACAAAGCACGGTACTAATTTACACAGAAGAAGACTAGACAGTCATGTCTATTTGACTCGGAAATAATGACAATATTTCGAATTAAGCACCATCTCATGGCTAGCGAATTCACCCTCATTTACTCGAGACGCGCTTCATCTGACATGGTCGCCCTCGAATTTGGAGAAGAGAGAGTACGAGAAGTTCCTGTTGAGTCTACCGATCACTCGCAGCTTGCGGCTTTCATATACGGTGAGTGGAAAAAAACAGCCCATAAAATAAAATTTGCTCTAATTTTTTCAAAAATTTGGGTGCAATGCCCTTCAATCATGTTACGGAATATTTTTACAGGGAATCAATGGGCACAAAAGTGCTCCCAGCGTGGACACCATTTTACAACTCGTAACCCGTTATCAAGACCTTATGGTGTACACTCCAACAACTGAGGAAACAAAACCGATGTTGCACGAGATATTCAAGGTTTGTTAATCGCCAAAATGCGGATGTATTTGTTCACATGTCACAATCTTCGTGCTGGTATACCATAAAGAAAGGAGTTGGGAATCCTGACCCCTTTCTGTTAGAATCACGTCACACAGCCCATAAACTGGCTAGGTGAACAATTCTCCAACGCTTCCTTTCTTAGAAGACGGTTCCTCAAACTCCTCATTCCACGGTCTCTCACCGAAACAGGAGAGACCTTTGAAGGAGGAGGGTTGGAAAACAGTCCTCTAAGAAATGAAGCGTTGGAGAACGTTCGGCAATTTTGAGCTCATTGCACGAAGCATATCAAAATCAAAGCCCAATACATAAAATTTTATTTTTTTATTACTATTTTTATATAAGAGTTTTTTTTTTTTTAAAAAATTATAAAAAAATATTAATCAAAACTCTAATATTTTTTGCAGATGGTCCAGTACTCTCCAGGAAGCAAAAGAGTGCGTCTGGAATGTGTATTGTCACACGATATCGAAGACTTTGGCAAGGTTAAACTCGAGCGGGACTATGAACGAGTGAACTACAACTGTATCAGGCACAGACCTACCGGGACAGTTATGATCTTTGGTCTTTACGATAACCACTGTTTGGTTACCATTTGCAAAGGCGCTGCGATACCAGAATGCCTGTACTTGCAACCACTATATTTCTGCTACTAGTTGTTATATTTCGCATTGTTTTGTACACAGCTTTGTATTATCGGTAAAATTAATCACAAATCATATTACGATAACAATAAATTCTCTCTGATAATCTCTTTGCCGTGTGATGACACGCATCAATCGTTGAGTAGAAATCGCACCATTTCGGGAAACCAAGCCCTTGGACTCTTGGACTTGATACGGAAATCGACAAGAATGATTCATACTTTTATCAAAAATACATATCGTCGTTATCTCTTACTTCCCAGTGACTGAAGTACGCATGAAACTCCTCCTCATTTTCCTGAATGAACCTCTTTCAAAATCATTCCGCAGGCCTTTCAGTACTACATATCAGTGCGTTCGCGTAAGGATCGCACTATTCTCAGATTTTTCGGTACAGGTCAAAAATGCACTTTGGGGTTTTTACAGTTTCCGATAGCCCTTTGGAGGGTCTATCGATTTCTGATAGTCTCATGTCTTGATTCGCCTCATTTGCATAATTACAGCCTATCAAAGTTTGGCTGTTTTTCAGTATAAACGCCATTAAGGAAAAATAAAGATAATCACTCACATAGATAGTGAAAAATGATCGTCATTATCAGGCGGACAACATGGTGTCAATGAATTTTTAATTTTTCCAAATTTGCATATTTCATGAAATTTTGACCTCATGTATCTCGAATACTAAGAAAAAAACCCCGCCAAATTTTTCATATGTTGTAGATATAGATGATATCTAACTAATCTGAGTTTATTGTTTGATTTCCAGGGGATCCACGTAGTTAAACTCATGAAAAACTGATAATTTCTAATAGAGAGGAGCCCCTCATTTTCCCTCATTCCACCCACTCTACCCCACCCGTGCGGTCAGAAATGAGAAAAGAACAATGGCTAATGACGTCATATTAACTTCTCTGGGTCTCGGAAAACTGTTCCCTCTTTCTAAAGATCATAAGATGGCGAAAAAGAGGATACGGTGACTACAGTGAGGTGATCTAATCTAGATTGATGTCTCGTGCACATTACAGAGTTCTATTTTGTCATAAATGATTACTGTAACTATAATGTGCTCTTAATTTACATTTCTCTCCACTTCTTTTGGATGTGTTGACTTTTTGCATGCACATTCTCATCTCATCAATGTAACGCCACTATTACTGCACACTGAGATGCATGAGAAGTGGAAGATGAGAATGTGCATGCAAAAAGTAAACACATCCAAATAAAGTGGAGAGAAATGTCAATTCAGAGCACTTTATGGCTACAGTAACCATTTATGATAAAATAGAACTCTGTAATGTGCACAAACTAGCTGGGTGTGTTGAGGTTAAACTACGTTATGGTAGGGTGCGCACTAGGGTGGCGAAAACGAATCATCGAGTCAGCCTTTTATGACCCCTCTCTCGAGTCATCGCGTCTCTTTCGAGTGAGTCGTTTTTTGAGTCGAAAACGAGTCAAGGGGGAATTTAATATGTTGGGGAATGTTAATCTCTAGAAAGAATCGCTACCAAGAGTACTGGCTTATTCCGGTGGAAAAGGCTCGTGAGGCAGAGAGAGATCGAAAAAAGTTGCCACTTCGTGGCTCCGTGGCTACTTTTTTCGATCGCTCTCAGCCTCACGAGCCTTTCACAACGGGAACGCAGGATACAGTGCGTTCAGAACTTTTAGAACAATTTCAGAGACGAAACTGCGTCGCTCGGATTGCTAGTCAAGCGCGTAACCCACTTAGCTATGGATTTTGTTTAAATATGTTTTATTTAAAAGTTTACTTTTGTGGATACGCATATGATAGTGAAGAGAGTGTGTCGAAATCTTTCTTCGTTCCCGAGTTAGTCAGCAAAATACAGTTTGAACACACGGACACACTCACACAGACGTTCTGAAATAATAGTCTTTAGGAATACCGTGATGAACAGGAGATAACAATCTAGATTTGATCACTCCACTGTAGTTACCGTAGCTTCTTTCTCGTTATGGCATCAATGGAGAGAGGGAACAGTTTCCCGAGACCCAGAGAAATTGATATGACGTCATTAGCCATTGTTCTTTTCTCATTTCTGACCGCACGGGCGGGGTAGAGTGGGTGGAATGAGGGAAAATGAGGGGCTCCTCTCTATTAGAAATTATCAGTTTTTCATGAGTTAAACTACGTGGATCCCCTGGAAATCGAGCAATAAACTCAGATTAGTTAGATATCATCTAGATCTACAACATATGAAAAATTTGGCGGGGTTTTCTTCTTAGTATTCGAGATACATGAGGTCAAAATTTCATGAAATATGCAAATTTGGAAAAATTAAAAATTCATTGACACCATGTTGTCCGCCTGATAATGACGATCATTTTTCACTATCTATGTGAGTGATTATCTTTATTTTTACCTTAATGGCGTTTAAAATACTGAAAAACAGCCAAACTTTGATAGGCTGTAATTATGCAAATGAGGCGAATCAAGACATGAGACTATCAGAAATCGATAGACCATCCATAGGGCTATCGGAAACTGTAAAAAAATGAGAGTGCAATTTTGCTGTACCGTGGAGGGTGCGATTCTTACGCGAACGCACTGATATACGAGTTTAGAATGAGAGAGCATGCGAAATCGAGAAGGGCTCTCTCACGTTGGCACACTCTCTCGCCCGACCCCTCTGTGTTTACCCTTCCATATATTTCAAAACTCTTCTCAAAATCGATCGATTGAAGCTTGAGTGATAAGAGGAATTGACACTCCCTCTCTTCGCTGGCTTTCGTATTTCCCCAGATTGTTAAGCGCCGCCATTTTGCCAGCTATTACAGTTTGAAAATGATACGTTCATGAAGCGGTGGCGTACTCTCTTTCTATAACTTGGCGTGTCTCTTGCTTTGGCATTCTCTCTCGCAGCCGTATCTGTTGTTTAGCTACCATTAACTACCATTAAATACATTTATCGTCAGCAATTCACGATGGCTACTGAATCAAAACGACCGAAATTGGAAGAAGAGGGAGAAGAAGAAGAGAAGGTGAAGAGGGTGGAGGATAAGGTGGGAATTTAATTATATGTGAAGCTCAACTTCAAAGCTAAAAAAATATTATTTAAAAATATAAAAGAATGGTAATAGACAATTGCAGATTGCCCTTCTCGAGTGTCCTAACGAAGTTATCGCTTTGATTATTCATCGATTACCAATGAAAGAAAGACTTCGACTCGCATCAACGTGCAAGAATTTGAATGAATTGGAAAAGAGGAGTGGGGGGAGAAACATCTATGTCATCAGTGTAAATTTCAACTAGATTTTTAATGTACCATTATTACAATTTAAAAATGATAAGTTTATAAACTCGACTACTGGTGTGCGCACTCCCTTTCTATACCTCGGCATGCCCATTGCTTTGTCATGCTCTCTCGCCAGCAGAAGGTCGATGAAAAAGTTATTATACCATTTTAGCTGCTGCGCTTTCCGTCGTTCACGATGATGATAGGCGAAAAGGAATTCTCTACCGACTCCAATGGTCGCCATCCTTTCTTACTATTAGATTTCACGACCTTCTTCATAAACGCTTACATATCTTTCCTCAATGTGACTAATTGTGACGCGGTACGTCATCCTCCAATTTTTCGTTCTGTACACTCAGAAAAAAGTCACTAGGATCAGGACACAAATTTTTCGTTCTGTACACTCAGAAAAAAGTCACTAGGATCAGGACACAAAGTGAAAATGTTCACTTACCGGTAAGTGAAATGTCTCTTATTTCTAGTGACTTTCACTTACAGGTAAGTGAACATTTTCACTTTGTGTCCTGATCCTAGTGACTTTTTTCTCAGAGTAATGTAGTCGGATTCGATAGTACTGTATTTAACAAAATCAGCGTGTTATTTTGCAAATTTCGTCATGGTCAAGTGGGGGAGACTATCTAACTCTGCCCATTTTTGAATCCTCTACTTTCAGTACATTGGAAGTCGGAACTTTGGCAACTCGAGCACCAGAGAATAGGCATGTTTGTTTTTTTGTTTTGTTTTTTGTGTGTTAACTATGGGAAAAGCCAAATCAAAATAGTTTTTCGCCTTCTAGATGAATATTTTGGCAGGTTTTTGTGAAGTGCTCAAAAGAACGTTCTCTATTCAGATTTATCGTATCGCTGGCGAATTCCCGCGCATTTAGTCGAGATTCAATGGGTGTAAGTTACGACACTTCTAACAAGGATCCAATGGAAGCTGAGGAGTTCTTCTTGAGCTTGCCGAGAACTCGAAAATTTCGACTGCATTTTACTGTGAGTTAACTTATGAAACCAATTGATTTTCTTCGATTTATATAGTATGTCCGTTAGTTTTCGAAATAACTTTTTTTGATATGTTTTGCTACATAATTCAACAACGTGATGTGTTTTTTTTTAAATTCTTGCTTTTCAGGGTTATTTTCACATTGTCAACGAAACTATCAAGCGACTTGTTGACCGTTCCGAAGACTTTTTATTAGACATTGTAACATTTAATACACCACATCAGCTGTTGCACGACATCTTCAAGGTAAGCAATCTTAGGAATGTTTAGCTTGTTCCTGTTGTTCCTGCTCACACTCGGCCAAGTGAGAGCGGCACAATCGGATCATTACCACGAGCATATAAACATGATAAGATATGACTTTTTTCACAATTTGGAAAGCAGTTAGTACTGTTTAAAACCTCAAAATAGTAGTATGAATAGAATGTATGTCTTAAAAGAGGGCATCCACGAGAGGACTGGGCACTGGGGGAGATCCGCGGATGGCTTTTTCGCAACAAATTCTTCGCATTAACAATTTATTTTCATCTCTATAATTTCTTGTTCCGATTGTGTTCAGATTGTTCCTGGTAATATTCCTCTTAGTGTGGGCATGATGCAATTGTTATATTCACAAGCACATCCACAAGAGGGCGGGGGTACCCGACGGATGGCTTGGCTGTTTCGCAATAAATCTCAATAACTTGGGGTAGAGTCTGTATCCCGAATGCTGATATTTGGCCAAGTAACTAAGGTTCTGGATCTCGCACGGAAAAGTTAAAGTATCCCCACCTTTTTTTTGCAATTTTAAAAAGTGTGTTTTAGAAGTTTTTTAGGTTTGATTTGCGAAAAAAAACGAATAAACTTTTTTGGAAGAGATCAGATTTCGATAAAGGGTCGAAATTTTGAAATTTCTCCATTTTTCAATCTCCTGAAAAAACCAAATAGAAGCGAAAGTTAGATGCATTTTCTGAATCTATATCAAAACCTATTGTCTATTGCGCTATTTTTCACTTACTAGTTATTTTCAAAAATGAAAGAAATCTTCCAAACATATCTCATGCTGCTTCACTCAAATGCGATAGATTCAAATTATTCTAACTTTTGTGTTTTCATTTTTTTTTAGAAAATCAGTGAAAAATAGGGGTAATACGTAGATTTTAATGTAGATTCTGAAAATGCATTGCGAAACAGCCATCCGTCGGGTACCCCCGCCCTCTCGTGGAAGCTCGCTTAAAATATAAACAATGGCATAATGTCCATATTAAGAGGCCTTTCATGATCTCACTCTGTTATGCTGTATTCGTTTCTCTTTCTATTTGTAACCGCGTTTCCATTGAAAACGCATATATATATATATATATATATATATATATATATATATTACCAGGAACAATCGGAAGAAAAAATTCTAGAGATGAAAATAAATTGTTAATGTAGAGATCGATCTAGATAATTTGCAGATCGTCCTTAACTCTCTTGGTCCAAAGAGAGTCGAATTGCGCAGACTGCCGAAACCCGACATCAATGACATCAAATTCGTTGATAAAAGTGACCCAAATTTTGGGTTGGTCGATGTGAAATGCTTCGACATGTCTCCCGGTGGTAGAACACCCACTAATCGTCGTTACAATCATGGTGCCACATTCAATACTGGTTACAAGATCATTTTGACCAAGAAGTAGCCGTTGCTTTTGAATCTCTAGTCGAATATTAGTGCATTCGCGTAAAAATCTGCGTGGAATGAAGAAGGATCCGTACATCATATTTTTGAGTCTTTCTGATTTTTAAATGGATCGATAGCCCCTCTTTTCCTCTTGCGATCCCGAATTTCAAAAAATTATTTTCCGCATAAAAATTGCATAGATAATTAAAATTTCGAAATTTTCCGCTTCGAACCTCATTATCTTCGTTCTTTTTCGAAATATGGCATTACGCTCTGCACCAAAAATGCTTAGTTTATAAAAACGAATAAACTTGTTATTAAAAAGAATTTTCAAATATGCATTTAAAAACATATCTAGAATACTAGGAAAATCCTATTTTTTTTCCTATTTTTTATTTTTTTAAATACTTATTTTTGGGAAAAAAATATTGGATGACGTAGAATCGTATCTATTATCTAATTAAATATACGGTTCCATCCGGGTATACACATAAAAATTACTGTTTAATTACGTTTTCACCGCAATATTCGGCACGGTTTTGAGGTGTTGGAATTTGCTCCATAATTGAGTTATTGACCCGAGAGAGTCGAGGGATTTTCACTTTTTCGACCGCTCACCGTCTAAAACGGGAGATAAAAAAGACGGCGCTTCGAGAGCAGTAGTTTGATGGCTTTACCTTGATGGAAAATTTCAATTTTACCCGGATGGAAATTTCATATAAATTAGAGAATCGGATTCAACGTCATCGATGACATATGTATTATATAAAATTTTCTGAACGTATTCTTTTTTATTATTCGAGACATGATTATTTACAAATTTGCATATTTTAAATTTCCTCAAATATAAAAATTGTAAAAATTCACATTTATTCATTTTTGAATAAATGTGAATTTATTCAAAAATGAATAAATGTGAGCATTTTTTGGTGTAGAGTATATTGTCATATTTCGAAAACCAACGAAGATAATGAGGTTTAAAGCGAAAAATGTTGAAATTTTTGAGCCAATTATCTATGCAAATCTTATGAGGAAATATATTTTGATATGCGGGATCGCAAGAGGAAAATAGGGACTAGCTTCACGTTTAGCGCGAACGCACTGATATTCGTTAATTTAGATATTGGGAGATTGTTTTTGATTGTTGATATTGAAGAGGATAAAATTTATTACAATTCATTTTATGAAAAAAAAATTGACTCTGATTACCTGAAAGATCTAAATACTTCTACGATTAATGCCTATCGTCAAAGATCGACACTGCAATTGACCAAGGACGCCAAGCATGATCCATTCCCTCGACCCTATTGCTTAGAGTTTAAAGTTCCCGACCAGCTAGCCCTGGAATTATGCCTCCCGCAGGTCCCTTTGCTTGGTTGTGATAATAAATCTGTAACCTCCTTTCCGTGCGAGGGCGCGTACCAATGGTTGAGTAGAGATCGCACCATCTCTTGCGAGGGAAACCCCAAGCCCTTGGACTCTTGGACCTGACCTGTTCTGCGATTGCAATCACACTTTTATGCAGACTACAACACGCTGTTATCTCTCATTTTCCTTGTCAGTGAATAACGAAAGAAAACCATCATTTTCCGTACATGAGTGAACCTCATCCTCTCTGAGTTTACTCATTTCTATATTTCAAAACACTTCTCAACACCCATCGATTGAGGTTTGAGTGATAAGAGGAGTTGACTCACACTCTCCGTATTTTCGATGGCTTGCTTTTTTCCCGAGCTTATTTAACACCGCTGCTTTGTCAGTTGGACCTTATTCACCTTCCCTATTCAATACATTAAGCAAACCTGTTACTAGATAACGAGTTCTTGGTAGCAATTTGATTATATTTGTGCAAATTGGAAAATGGTGAGAGAGCTGGTGAAATCAAGCAAACACGTGTATGATGTGACGAGGGTGATAATTGGGGATCACGAGAGAGAATTTGACAATCGATACCCATCTAAAATTAGCAACTAAGGTGGCGAAATCAGTGCAGTATCGATGCACAGTGCATTCTCGGTACGTGCACTGAGCAGTGCATCGGTGTATCGATACACGAGAAAAGCGAGAGTGATGTACTGAAACGCACTGTGCACTGCAGTACACGCTTTCTCACCGCGCACTCTCTCGTGTACTAACAGTACACAGTGCACTGCTAGTACACGACATGCTAAAATCGGCCCCTCTCGGCCTTCCAGTGGATAAAGAGGATTATGCGGCGGCCGCCGCCATAAGTTCGAATCCTTTCAAGTTAAAAGCATTTTTGCCTTGTTTTTATGCACTGTGGCGCATTGTGCCATCAAAGAATCATAGTTTTATTAACAAACGGGTGAGATCAGTCAAAAATAATGTCATTGCTGAATTAACAAATATGGCAAAACACAACCAATCTACGAATCAATGAAATCGTGGTTATCGTAATCGACGTCGGTGTCATAGTGCACGGGTGTCAGATTAGGAGGTAACCGCGCTAGCCACAATACCAGCGGCGGCCGCAGTTTAATCCTCTTTATCCACTGGCAGGCCGAGAGGGTTCGATTTTAGCATGTCGTGTACTGCAGTGCACAGTACGTTTCAGTACATCACTCTCGTTTTTTCTCGTGTATCGATACATTTGCTTTCTTCCAAATCAAGTACTGTAGTGCACATGACACTCAAGTGCACTGCAGTACTGTACTGCTATTATTCACCCTATTAGCAACCAATTTGCTTAGCAAATGAGTGATCAAACACGTTTCTTAGCCTGTTCAGGGTAAGAGTACCATTCTTTATCATTCTATTTTCCGCAAATGAGTCCACAATGTGTTTACTCATTTCTATATTTCAAAACACCTCAATCGATTGAAGTTTGAATGATAAGAGGATTTGACTCTCACTCTCCATATTTTCGATGGCTTGCATATTTTCCGAGCTTATTTAAAGAAGGAGTGAAGGGAATATTTTCGTGAGTAAAGTGGCAACACACGTCGATTGCTTCCCTCAACGATAAGAGATCCCCGAAGTTTTAAATCTCAAAGACGAAAACAGACGGAGATATGCGCGCGCAAAGTTTGCGTGATGATCAGGGATTCCGTACGTGTAACAGCCAACGGGCTGTAAAATCTCTAACTGAGTTGCATAATCCCTCGACTCTCGCTCGTTACCCCTGCGTTTACGATTTGCATGCACTCTTCAACTCTTCTCTCCCCCTGTCTCAACCCCGTCTCGTGTAATCAGCGCCCTCCCTATTTTACATGCCCCTGCGATTATCCATTGTCTCCTTGGTGGGAGGATAATCCTTGCCAGTCCTCCCTGGACATGTTCGAGTCGCTCCCTCTTGTATGAGAGGGCTAAGTTGTCAAAAACGTTACCGTAGTAAAAAAGTTTGTAAGAGGTTGTTTGAGGCGAGTGAGTGTTTGTAAATTATGTGTTGTATATGATAAAATAGTATTCGTGATGCTCTACAAAATGCGCATAATTGTGATATTAACTGAATTCAGCAAAATAGGTAATAAAATCGCCGAAAAAAAAGTCCGATGAAAGTCGTGGTGAGAGCCTTGGCGAGTGTCAGTCGGCGATAAGCAAATGTTGCAGATTTTATCAAAAGTGGATTTTCACTATAAAGGAATTTTTTTATTAGTTTTCTGATTTTATTTTCTTGTTGTTGAGGTCGGAATTAGTATACGCGAGCAAATAAAAGGGTTTTATTGGGTATTTAGCGAAAAATCGATTAAAATTGTAATTTTGTGAAACGTGTGAGTAGGGCATGTGCTTGCAAGTTGTTATATTAGTTTATTATGATTTTTAATATTATTTTATTGATATAATAAGATAAATAAAGGGCAAAAGAAGCTATTAATCGTGAAATATCAGTGATTCAGTGTATGAATACGCGACGCGACCGCATCGCGCGTGAGTACAGGGAGGGGGGCGAGTGAGTGTGTGAGAGTTTGTAAAATGCATTTTCAGTGCCAATGCAGTTTATATCCGCTATTTTGAGAGTATTTCAAAAGATAATACTCAAAGCGACATTTATAAGTTATGTAAATGGTGTGAATGAACACATGTATTGTGAGATTTGTGAAATGCATTTTTAGTGCCAATTCAGTTTATGTCCGTCATTTTGAGAGAGTTTGAGAAGCTATTCACTAATTCCATATTTATAATGATGTGTAAATGATCACATGAGTTGTGATTTGTGAAATGCATTTCCAGTGCCAATGCAGTTCGTAAGCGTCATTTTGGGAGGGTTTCAAAGGGCGGCACCACAATCAAATTTCTAATCGTTTTCTTGAATGTGAAAAGCGATGTTTAGGTACCAACAGAACTTATGCGTTCTTTTGGGAATATTTAGAGACATAATGAACAATTAAAATATTTACAATGGGTTGACGGAACAGCCAATCGATATTTTGGAGTGGTGGATCAATGCAGTGCACGTTCTACCGTAATCCCTTATGCGCAACAGTTCCCATTGCTGCGTCGGACCGAAGGGCGTGAGGGGTTGCGAGATTTTTCAGAGCCAATGAAGTTACCAATTGCTATTTTGAGATGTACTCCAAGTAGATCAATAATGTGCGCGTTCTACAGTAATCCATCGCTTATAACTGATGGCATTGCCGCGTGGGGAGCGTCAGGCCGAAGGCCTGACTGCCCCGCAGGGATAGTGGCAGGCGCAGCCTGCCGCTAGTCGCTCTTTCTTGTATGAGAGTGCTAAGTGGCAATAACTCTACCGTAGTTTGCAATTTCACTCTACCGTAATTTTTGAGTTTGCAAGAGAATTTGCTGGGCGAGTGTGATGCTTCATATTATGTGTTGTATGTAATATAATAGTATTTTTGATGCTCTATAAAATGCGCATAATGGCGAAATTAAAAATAATAAGCTAAATAGTTAAAATGCGAGGAGAAAAAAAAGTCTGACGAAAGTCGTGGTGAGAGCCTATCAGTTTGCGATGGGCAAATGATGCATATTTGTTTCAAAAGTGGATTTTCACTATAAACGAATTTTTTTATTAGTTTTCTGATTTTATTTTCTTGATATTGGGGTCGGAATTAGTATATGTGAGCAAATGAAAGGATTTTATTGGGTATTTAGCGAAAAATCTATGAAAATTGTAATTTTGTGAAATGTGTGAGTGGGGCATATGCTTGCAAGTTGTTATATTAGTTTATTATGATATTTTATTAATAAAATCAGGTGAATAAGAGACAAAAGAAGCGATTAATCGTGAAATATAAGCGATTTAGTGCGTGAATACGCGACGCGACCACGTCGCGCGTGAGCATCGGGAGGGGGCGAGGGAGTGGGAGTGTGAGAGTTTGTGAAATGTATTTTCAGTGCCAAAGCAGTTTATATCCGTTATTTTAAGAGTATTTGAGAAGCTATTACTTAATGCAACAATTGTAAACTATGAAAATGGTGTAAATGAACACATGTATTGTGAGGCTTGTGAAATGCATTTTTAGTGCCAATGCAGTTTATAACCGTCATTTTGAGAGTATTTGAGAAGCAATTGAATAATGTGATATTCCTAATGATCTTACGATGGTGTAGATGATTACATGGTTTGTGAGATTTGTGAAATGCATTTTTAGTGCCAATGCAGTTTTTAAACGTCATTTTGAGAGGGTTCCATAGGAGGACAACAGACTCAAATTTCTAAGCGAAGGGGTATAAGATTAATATGTTGCAGTATCAGATGGTATTTTCCAGTGCCAACGAAGCTGCTAATCGATATCGCTCTTCTTTGTATGAGAGTGCTAAGTTGCGACTTTTCTACCGTAATCAAAAAGTTTGCAAGAGGTTGTTTGGGGCGAGTGATTGTGTGTAAATTATGTGTTGTATATGATAAAATAGTATTCGTGAGGCTCTATAAAATGCGCATAATTGTGATATTTACTCAATTCAGTAAAAGGGTAAATAAAATCGCCGAAAAAAAGTCCGACGAAAGTCGTGGTGAGAGCCTGGGAGAATTTCAGTTGGCGATGGGCAAATGATGTATATTTGTTTCAAAAGTGAATTTTAATTATAAAGGAATTTTTTTATTAGCTTTCTGATTTTATTTTCTTGTTATTGAGGTCGGAATTAGTATACGCGAGCAAATAAAAGGGATTTAGTGGGTATTTAGCGAAAAAATCGATGAAAAAAGTCATTTTGTGAAATGTGTGAGTGGGGCATTTACTTGCAAGTTGTTATATTAGTTAATTATGATTTTTAATATTATTTTATTAATATAATAAGGTAAATAAGAGTCAAAGGAAGCGATTAATCAGGAAATGTAAGCGATTTAATGCTTGAATACGCGACGCGACCGCGTCACGCGTGAGAATAGGGGAGGGGCGAGGGAGTGGGAGTGTGAGAGTTTGTGAAATGTATTTTCAGTGCCAATGCATTTTATATCCGTCATTTTAAGAGAGGTATCACGAGAGATTGCAGGAAAAATCCAGCTTTCGGAACAATTTTCGAAAAAATATTTTTGATTTCGACCAAACTTTTTTGTGAGAGTACCCAGGAGACAAGAATTCGATCAATCCGGGTCGCAGGTCTCAGAGCCGTCTTTTAGGAATTCTCCGGTTCTGATGCCGGAATCCTCATAACTTTCTTAAAAATTGAGCTAGAAAGCTCACGTAGGGCTCAAAATGTGCGGAAAAATTAGCCGACCAATTTTTCTGTTGGTGATAAGTGCGTAGCTGGCTGACCCAGAAAGTTATCTGAACAAATGTGATTTTGTGAAGTTTCCAAAAATCATAACATATTTTCGATGGTCGAACCCAAGAGTTTTCTGTACAGAATATGAAAGAGCATGCACACATTAGTTATTTAAAAAATTAAAATCGATAAGAAAGGGGCCCCTTTCGAGGCGAAAAATAGCTCTGAAACCAAAAAAATGTGAAATTTTTGAATTTTTGGAAAAATCGAATATTTTAAAATCGCCCCAAATATATTTTTTCGAAGGCCCTGAGCAATATTGTGTACGGAAAATTTTTTTCGAAAGACAATATATGCATACTACATCACAATAAAATAATAAACTTCTTCAAAATTTTAATCGTTTTTGACTCGATTTTACATTTTATCGTGAAACAGTGCGCATATATTGTCATTCGAAATCATTTTTCCCGAGCACAATACTACTCAGGGAATTCGAAAAAAATATATTTGGGGCGATTTTCAAATAATCGATTTTTCCAAAAATTCAAAAATTTCACATTTTTTGGTTTCAGAGCTATTTTTCGCCTAGAAAGGGGCCCCTTTCTTATCGATTTTAATTTTTTATATAACTAATGTGTGCATGCTCTTTCATATTCTGTACAGAAATCTCTTGGGTTCGACCATCGAAAATATGTTATGATTTTTGGAAACTTCACAAAATCACATTTGTTCAGATAACTTTCTGGGTCAGCCAGCTACGCACTCATAATCAACAGAAAAATTGGTCGGCTAATTTTTCCGCACATTTTGAGCCCTACGTGAGCTTTCTAGCTCAATTTTAAAGAAAGTTATGAGGATTCCGGCATCAGAACCGGAGAATTCCTAAAAGACGGCTCTGAGACCTGCGACCCGGATTGATCGAATTCTTGTCTCCTGGGTACTCTCACAAAAAAGTTTGGTCGAAATCAAAAATATTTTTTCGAAAATTGTTCCGACCTTCCTGCAATCTCTGGTGATACCTCTCTTAAGAGTATTTGCGAAGCTATTACTTAATTCGAAAGTTATGAAAATGATGTAAATGAACACATATTTTGTGAGATTTGTGAAATGCATTTTAAGTGCCAATGAAGTTTGTAAGCGTCATTTTGAAAGGGTTTGAGAAGCTATTCAATGATTCCATGTTTCTAATGATCACATGGGTAAATAGTGAGATTTGTAAAATGCATTTTTAGTGCCAATGCAGTTTATAACCGTCATTTTGAGAAGGTTTGAGAATCTATTCAATAATTCCATATTTCTAATGATCTTACGATGGTGTAAATGATCACATGTAAATGATCACATGTATCGTATGTGAAATGCATTTTTAGTGCCAATGCAGTTTATAACCATCATTTTGAGAGGATTCCATAGGAGGACAACAGAATTAAATTTCTAAGTGAAGGGGGATAAGATTAATATGTTGCAGTATCAGATGGTATTTTCCAGTGCCAACGAAGCTGCTAATCGATATTTTTGAGATGCATCAAGTAGGTCTTTGTGTTGCCCTTTCTACAGTAATCCCTCGTGCGCAACAATTCCTATTGCCGTGTCGGAAGCGTCAAAACGAAGGGCGTGAGGGGTTGCAAGATTTTTCCATAGTCAATGAAGTTGCTAATCGATATTTTGAGATCGATTAGGGATAGATCAATGGCGTGCGCGTGCTACAGTAACCCATTGCTTGTAACTGATGCCATTGCCGCGTGGGCAGCGTCAGGCCGAAGGCCTGACTGCCCCACAGGGATAGTGGCAGGCGCAGCCTGCCGCTAGTCTCTGAATTTACACGTTCTGTGTTTGCCGAGCTCTTACAGTACTGCTCATTGCAGTTACAGGGACTTCCAGCTGGGAACCTTTCCCTTCACTCCTTCTTTAACGCCGCTGTTTCGTCAGTTGGACCCTATTCACCTTCCCTATTCAATGCACGATCATTATAATTTGATGATGTCAAACATGTTTCGTTTTTTTATTGTGCTTGCTAACATTAAATACAATTTCCTTAAGTAATTTACTATGGCAACTGGCTCGAAGCGACCGAAATTAGAAGAAGAATTGGAGGACAAGAATAAGGTTGGAAATTAATAATTTGAGAAGCCCAGCCTGACACGTTTTTATTAAAGAATATAGAAAAAAGTAATAGAAAATTGCAGATAGTTCTTCTCGAGTGTCCTAATGAAGTTATCACTGCTATAATCCATCGATTACCAAAGAAAGAAAGACTTCGACTCGCATCGACGTGCAAACATTTGAATGAATTGGAAAAGAAGAGTGGTGGGAGAAACATCGATGTCGTCAGAGTAAATCCTTGCTTAGATTGTTTTAATAGTTTAGCCATTTCAGCTGTTTCGGCGTCCGATGTTCCTGATGAAAATAGGCAAAAATAAATTCTACACCGACACCAACGGTCGCCTTCCTTTCTTAGATTTCACGACCTTCTTCAAAAACGCTCACATTTCTTGCTTCGACACGAATAATTCCGTAAGTCATCTTTGAGTTTCACTAATGTTATGCAATAAATTCGGTCTTCGAAGGTGTAGTGAAAAAATCAGCATTTGTTTTTGCAGATTTCCTCATGGTCAAGTAAGGGAGATTGTCCAACCCTGCCCATTTTTGAATCCTCTACTTTCAGTGCCTTGGTAGTTGGAACTTTTGCAAATCACACGCATGATAACAGGCACGTTTTTCTATTCAAGATTGGTAATGCCACTAAGTTTTTCACCATCATAATCAAAATATTTTTGCGAGTTTTTGAGAAGTTCCTCTGGAATAAGATAAAGTTCGCTATTCAGATTTTTTTGTATCGTTGGCGAATTTTAAAAAAAAGCGGATTCTTATGGAGTGCTCTGTAAAAAATGTAAAGTTCTCAATTTCTGAATGCAGATTTCTCGTATCGCTGGCCAATTCCCGTGCTTTTTCTCGGCATTCGTTGATCATAAATTATTCCACATATAACACACGTACAATGGGTGGAATATACCACGCATCTAACGAGGCTCCGATGGCAGATGAGGAGCTCTTGTTGGGATTTCCGAGCACTCGAAACTTTCGACTGCATGTGACTGTGAGTTAATATACCAATTGATGAACACTTTCGATTAATTTTTTTCCATTCATTCCTGCTGATAACGTTTTATTCGTAAATTGAAAAGTGGTGTTCTTTTTTAAACTTTTCTTTATAGCGTCTCATCGCAAATGAAAGTGTTCGTCCAGTGTGGAAATTGTGAAGCGCCTTGTTGACCGTTCCGAGGATATTGTATTGCACATTCGAACAACTCAAACACCACTTCAGATGTTGAAAGACATTTTCAAGGTAAGACCCCTCCCCAGTCATTGATCTGACTTTTTCTGCAAATGTTGACGCGCCCCTGTGGTGTCGATAAATAAATAAGTAAAATTAAGAGGAGACTTTCAATGCGGCGATGGGCATCGATCAGACTAATTTTCAGATCGTTCTAAACTCTCCCGGTCCCAAGAAAGTCGAACTGAGCGGTTTTCCGATACCAGATGACATCAAATTCGTTCATGAAAGTGACCCAGAGTTTGGATTGGTCGACGTGACTTGCATCCCGAATGTACCCAGCGCCCCCATAAGAAGTAATACTGGATATTATCACCGCAGTGTGAATCAATCCAAGATTATAATGTGCAAGAGGGAACCGGTCGTTTGAGTCTCTAGTCGTTTATTCGTTGTTTTCTTTAAAATATAAATTATTTTTTTTGCTGTAATTTGACTAATCGTAGTTGAGAATGTTTACATCGTCGCGACATTTGCTTGTTGGTTTCGCATTTTGCAATTCGTATAAATCAACCATTTTTGATTACAATTTGCTAAGGAGCTCCTGTAACTTGCGGCTTCTATATTTCTGTTACAAGTTATAATTGGCATTGTTTTGTACCCACGTATAATCTCGATAAAGTAATGATAATTCAAATCTAAATATATATTTCCCCTGATTATCTCCCTGCCGTACGATATCAATAGTTGAGTACACATCGCACCATCGCTTGTGGGGGAAACCAACGCTGCCTCTTTGACTTGATAAGGCTTTTGTGACTAACATATGTGTGGCACAAGCCACAAATGGCTATTATCTCGTTTTCCTAGTCAAACAACGAATTAAACCCCTCTGTATTTTTCGTACACGAGTTAACGTTGTCCTCTCGGTTTACTCTTGTTTATGAAATACATAATTTATATTTTAAAACACTTCTTAACGCCACTAATGCCACTAAGTTTTTCGCCATCATGATCAAAATATTTTGAAGTTGGAACTTTGGCAAATCGAGCAAGAGAGAACAGATACGTTTCTTGTTCGAGATTGGCAAAGCCGAATCTAATTAGCTTATCGCCCTCTTGATGAATATTTTGGCGGGTTTTTGTGAAGTGCTCAAAAGAAGTTAAAGTTCTCTATTCAGATTTATCGTATCGCTGGCGAATTCCCGCGCATTTACTAGACGTTCATTGGGTGTAAGATATCATACATCCAACGAGGATCCGTTGGACGATGAGGAGTTCTTGTTGAGTTTGCCGAGAACTCGAAACTTTCGACTGCATTTAATTGTGAGCTGACTCATTGACCAATTTTTAATCTTATACTCTATAATTAAACAATATGTGTAAAATCTTTTCTTCAGGGTTTCTTTAGCGACGGACACGTCTGTCCCAGTATGGAATCTCTCCAGCGGCTTGTGGACCTTTCCGAAGACATTCAGGTACACATTCAAGCAACTCAAGTACCGGAACAAATGTTGAATGACATCTTCAAGGTGAGCCAAAGTGTTAAAACATTTTAAGGGCATCTGGCGCTGCAAAATGAATTAAATCCAAGGATCGGTGCTGGGATGACCGGCACTACTGTGGTTAGCCTCTGTAGCGCCTCTGTAGCGCCGGGTCATTCACTCTAATAGGTCATTTTCAAACGAAGATGGGCATCGATCAGACTTATTCGAATTTACAGATCGTCTTAAATTCTCCCGGTCGCAAGAGAGTCGAAATGAGCGGTTTTCCGATACCCGATGACATCAAATTCGTTGATGAAAGTGACCCAGATTTTGAAGTTGCAGATGTGACTTGCATCGAAAATGAACCCAGTGCTCCCCGGAGAAGAATGAATGTGCATATTTATCGTAGGGTGAATTATACAAAGATTATAATGAGCAAGATGGGAGAGGTGCTTTTGAGTTTCTAATCGAATATTCGTGTTTTTTTTAAATTGGGATAAAGTGTTTGATTGTTACGATTGAAGAATTATCATTCGGAAAGTTTAATTCTTACGAAATTGATTGGGTTTCGTTTTGCGAAATTCGAATGAAAATTTGCAAGGGATCTGCAGAACCAGAGTGTTTGTACTTGCAGCCGCTCTACAGTCCTGGTTCTTTCCCCAATGAAAACTTTCCGGCCCGGCCGGGCCCGGACGGGCCCAAGTGGATCCACGCAATTTGTAGCTCGAGTAGAGAGAAATTCGAGACAAACTCTGTGCAGTGAACGAGCTCAAGTCATTCGTCATCGAATGTTATTGATTGAAAATTAAATTATTTGCTTTATTACGTTTCATTTCGTTGAAAGAAATGATTGCAAGGAAAGGACTTTCGATAGAGATTGACGCAAAATATTACAGTATCTCTTAGACTTTTGCATTTTCCACGAACTGATTTTTCATAGAACGAAATTTTCTAATGAATTTAAAATTACTAAAAATAGTTATTTAAATTTCTGTTGACACTTACCGATAACGAATGACCTGAATTCTTTGACTGCACGGAGTTTGTCTCGAATTTATCTCTATTCGCGCCAGAAATTGCGTGGATCCACTATGGCCCGTCCGGGCCCGGCCGGGCCGGAAAGTTTTCATTGGGGAATATTTCGAAACACTATCGATGGAGGTATGCACAGTCTCACGGGAGTGCAATAAAAGCAGAATTTGAGAAATAGTACTGAAACTCCGCCCACTCATTTGAATTGCTGAAAATCGTGATGAATTTTCTCCCACACAGAATTTTAGCGTACTGTAGCTATTACTCCCCCAGTGTCTAGAGGAATCCACTGAGCGGCGATTTCGCGAGAATGGGGCGAGCTAAGTTGATCAGTGTCACATCGGCCTACTTGGCTCAGAGGTAAGTTTCTACAGTATCAATCTAGGGGACGGGGGTTCGACCCCCGCCCCATGCACCTTCTCTTGCTGATTTTTGGGGAGACTGCCTTTGTTTCAATCATTCTTTCGCGCATACGGTAGATAGGCACACCACGCGTGCATGTAGTGCATTTCATTCAAATGAAGTGGCCATGATACTGTGTATGAGTGATAAGAGGAGTTGACTCACACTCTTCATATTTTCGCTGGATTGCATATTTTTCGTGCTTATTTAACGCCGCTGCTTTGTCAGTTGGACCCTATTCAATGCATGATCATTATAATTTGATGTTGTCCAACATGTGTCGTTTTTTTGTTGTGCTAGCTACCGTTAAACAAATTTTCCTTAAGCAATTTACGATGGCAACTGGCTTGAAGCGACCGAAATTAGAAGAAGAATTGGAGGACAAGAATAAGGTTGGAAATTAATTATCTGAGAATCCCAGCATGACAAGTTTTTTTATTAAAGAATATAAAAAAGAGATAGAAAATTGCAGATTGTTCTTCTCGAGTGTCCTAATGAAGTTATCACTGCAATAATTCATCGATTACCAATGAAAGAAAGACTTCGATTCGCATCGACGTGCAAACATTTGAATGAATTGGAGAAGAAGAGTGATGGGAGAAATATCGATGTCGTTAGGGTAAATTGTTTTTATCTCTATTTTCACTAATATGACCATTTCAGTTGTTGCGTTATCCGTCATTCGTGATGAAAATCGGCAATAATACGATCGATACTGACATTTATGGTCGCCATCCTTTCTTTGATTTCACGACCTTCTTCAAAAACGCTCACATATCTTACCTCTATACGACTAACGCGGTAAGTCACCCTCATATTTTACTGATGTTCTGTAATATATTAGGACTTCGACATTGCTGCATATAACAGAATCAGCACTTTGCTTTGCAGATTTCGTCATGGTCAAGTGGGGGAGACTGTCCAACCCTGCCCATTTTTGAATCCTCTACCTTCAGTTTCTGGGAAGTTAGTACTTCGCTCACGAGTGCAAATCGCACACCAGAGAACAGGCACGTTTCTTGATCAAGATTTGCAAAGCCGCTTAGTTTCTATCATTGATGAATATTTCTTTTTTTTTCTTTTGAAGTGCAAAAAAGAAGTTAAAGTTCATTTTTTCCAGATTTATCGTACCGTTAGCGAATTCCCGTGCATTTACTCGGAATTCATTGAGTGTAGAATATCTTACTTCTAACAAAGATCCGTTGGAAGATAAGGAGTTCTTCTTGAACTTGCCGTGCACTCGATACTTTCGACTTTATTTCTATGTGAGTTAGCACACGCAAACAAAAGTAGCACATTCCTGCAAAAAACGTTTGCTGCCTATTACTCCATAATTCAACAACGTGATGTTATTTTATACTCTTTTGATCATTGTTTTATATAATAACCTAATTACATTCATAATAATCATTATAATTATTGTTATTATTTACAGCGTTCTTATGTCGATGAAAGTGTTTGTCCCTTCGTGGAAGCTCTCAAGCGACTTGTTGACCGTGCTGAAGACTTTCTATTACACATTCAAATGACCGAAACACCACATCAGATTGCAAGACATATTCAAGGTGTGCTAAACTATGAAATTACATTTCGAATACGGAGAGGGCATCGATCAGACTATTTTACAGATCGTCCTAAATTCTTCCGGCCCCAAGAGAGTCGAACTGAGCGGCTTTCCGATACCAGATGACATCAACTTCATCGATGAAAGTGACCCAGATTTTGAAGTGGTCGATGTGCCTTTCTTCGAAAACGAATCCAGTGCTCCCCGGAGAAGAATGAATGTGCATATTAATCGTAGGGTGTGTAAGATTATAATGAGCAAGATGGGACCGGCGCTTTTGAGCCTTTAGTCGTATAATCGTTAATGTTCAAATTGGGATAAAGTGTTTGATTGTTAAAATTGAAGAACTATCATTGGGGAAGTTATCTTACGAAATTTATTTGGTTTCGTTTAACGAAATTCGTATGAAAATTTGCAAGGGATCTGCAGAACCAGAGTGTTTGTACTTGCAGGCGCTCTATTTCTGTTACTGAAAGCAAAAGTGCGCCCAATTTTTCCGGCGCTACTGTATTCTTATTTTGAAGCTCGTCCTAAACTCTCCTGGACGCAAGAGAGTTGAATTACGCGGTTTTCCAATACCCCATGGTATAGAATTCGCGGAAGAAAATGGGCAGTATCCGGAGTTTGGACTAGTCGATGTGACCAGAAATAACTATCGTGGGGATACATTTTCCACGATTATAATGTGCAAGAGGGTCCTTTTGAGTCTCGTAGAGTCTCTAGTTGAGTGATTTCGTTGTTTGTTTAAATTAAAATATAAATTAAAAATTAAAATTAAATTAAAAAATAAAGTTGTTTAAAATATAAATTTGTGTTTAATAGTTGTTCATTCGTTAGATGTAATTGAGAACGTTTACATCACCGCGAAATGTATACTATGGTTTTGCTTTCCGCAATTCGCATGAATCATTTCTATTTGGTTCTCTTTGAGACTCACTCCAAGCAATACTGATAAGAAATGCATTACTCATCGAATACGTTTCATCACTCTCGCTGATTTTTCTTCTTCTTCCTTTCCCTTGGAATCGTCTTTACTTCTGGCCCTTCCGTTTACGCGTTTATTGAATGTGTAGTTGAAATCAGTTGTCGGTCGATAATGGACCAGCGGAACGAAGTGCAGGTATCATGATAATCAATAATCAAAATATCGAAAATACCTAGCTAATTAGTCTTTAAACACAGCTGAAACTCCTCCACTGTCCTAATGAAGTTATCACTGTTATCATTCGCAATCTTCATGTAAGAGAAAGACTTCGACTCGGATCGACTTGTACGCATTTGAATCAACTGGAGAAGAAAACCGGAGGAAGACAAGTCGACGTCGTTAGAGTCAGTTGCTTTTGATCACATTTCTAGTTAAATTTTATTTTGATAACTGCAGCTCAGACGCTTTCCTGCTTTCACAATTTCATTAGGCACAAGAAGGATTGAAACTGATCCCAATGGACTCCATCCCTTGATTGACTTTACGACCTTCTTCAATAACGCCCATATCACATGTCTTGACCTAAGGGATATGGTGAGTATATTACATTTAAAACATTTGTTAAATTTCATGAACTATGGGTGATGTGGTTACTTTCGGATACTCGCAATTTCGCGAGCACGCTTGTTTCTGCTATCACTTCACTCAGCAAAACTTTATAATTTTTTATTCGGACGATTATTTGTGAATTTGTATATATTTATTTCAGCTGATCGCATAAGACTATTAATTTTATATACGAAAATACGATAGACATTTCAGGATTACGTTGAGGAAAACGACAAAATTCCTCCCGAATTCGCAATATTGAAGAGTGTCAGTTATGACTTATTAAAAGTACGAGGAATGTTCTTTCAGTCGGTCTTCAGAAGGCGAGTATATAATACTGTACTGTATATTATAGTAGATGCAATTTTATCTATTTAAGAGAGCATCCACGAGAGAGTGGAAAGGGGTCCCGGATGAGAATTCGACAACCTATCTTAAAACTTTTTTCGTGGAATGAGCATCACGAATGCTGATCGACGTCGCATATATTTAAGCTTGAAAAAAATTTTCGAGGTCAAAATTTTTTTTGAAAATTTTCAACTTTTTTTCGACCAAAAATAAAGTTCCGAAATATTCGGCTAAAAATATTTTATTATACGTATTTTTACGCGCTGATGCCGAATTTGATAGTTAAAACTGCTGAACGTCCCTGTTAAAAAAGTTTCGAACAAAAAATCTCATTTTTTAGATGAAAATCGAAAATATCTTTTTTGCCACCCCCCTATGACACTCCCTCACTATGAGTTTTGGAATCTACAGCAAAAAGTAGGTTAGGAACCGTTTAGCACTGATTTTTAAAAATGGCGTTTTTTTTTGTTAAATCCTGTCAAAGTTGCATATTTTGTGATTTTTATTCATTTTGTCATCTCATAACTTCTGTACTCTTTCGCTCACGTTAGAGTTTAAGGTTTAAAAATTCCTAAATATTCGAAAAGAAAATATTATAGTACTTTTCAATTGGATATATCTGTGTCACTTCTCCATTTCGACGATAATGCGATTATTTCGACATAAACATGTTTTGGACGTAAAATGTTTTATAAATCTGAAGATATCACTCTTATTTGAAGTTAAAAATTAGTTAAATGTATTACTAAACATAATCGGGCCAAATAAGAGCAAATACAGTCGAAATTCACAGAATGATGATTTTTTTTCATTTTTGAAAAATTTCAAAATATTTAATTTTTTAGAAATCAAAATTTTATGAGTCTCACATGCAATTTCGAACATTATTTATTATATTTAGTAAAATTGAGTTCAATTACATCGATTTGAGGTTCATTCGAGGGTCTCTATAAACTATAGATACAGTTCGCGTATCAACTTTTCGGCATGTTCAGATAATTTTATGATATGACTGGGGTGAGGATCCTTGTATTTAAATTTTTTTCCTCGAAGATACGCAAGTATTGTTCAAGTTTAGATTATTAGAATGCCGAATAGACACAAAATCGAATTTTTAAAATTACGTAATTTTTGAAATTATTTTCATAAGAATCTGCAATGTGTATCAATTTTGCTGTACAGTACGGCTACGAAATGACGTAGCTTTGTTTATCTATCATTATTTTATCATTTCCCATTGCTAAATCAAGCGTATGTAAGGTGTTTTCTCGTTTGTGATTTTGATGAAATTCATTGGAGAGCAAATATATAGATGCGAAAAATAATTCGATTAGCTTACAAAAAACAAGCGATATTAAAGAAAATTAATTAAAGAGAGTTAAAATATCTCAGGAAAAAATCAGATTCATCAATTTATGACCGTAGAAATGATAAATATTGGTTGCAGCTGCTAAAATATAAATTTAAAATTGTGATTTTTGTAAATATTCATGCATGTATAATTCTTTCGCGTTGAACATCTGTATTATATCTTCGGAAATATGCAACTCAACGCAAACTTATTAGATTTCTACTAAAATCTGTTATTTATCGCAAGCTGAGAAAATGTAATTACTCAATTCCGTACACCTCCGAATTATCTCTCCAATGAATTTCACCAAAATCACTAAAAAGAAAAATCAAAATGTACGCTTGAGTTATCAATGGGAAATGATATAGTAATGATAGATAAACAAAGTTAAGTCATTTCGTAGCCGTACTGTACAGCAAAATTGATACACATTGCAGATGCTTATGAAAATAATTTCAAAAATTACGCAGTTTTAAAAATTCGATTTTATGTCTATTTGACATTCTAATAATCTAAACTTGAACAATACTTGCGTATCTTCGAGGAAAAAAATTTAAATACAAGGATCCTCACCCCAGTCATATCATAAAATTATCTGAACATGCCGAAAAGTTGATACGCGAACTGTATCTATAGTTTATAGAGACCTTTGAATGAACCTCAAATCGATGTAATTGATCTCAATTGTACTAAATATAATAAATAATGTTTGAAATTGCATGTGAGACTCATAAAATATTGGTTTCTAAAAAATTAAATATTTTGAAATTTTTCAAAAATGAAAAAAAAATCATCATTCTGTGAATTTCGACTGTATTTGCTCTTTTATGGTCCGATTATGTTTAGTAATACATTTAACTAATTTTTAACTTCAAATAAGAGTGATATCTTCAGATTTATAAAACATTTTACGTCCAAAACATGTTTATGTCGAAATAATCGCATTATCGTCGAAATGGAGAAGTGACACAGATATATCCAATTGAAAAGTACTATAATATTTTCTTTTCGAATATTTAGGAATTTTTAAACCTTAAACCCTAACGTGAGCGAAAGAGTACAGAAGTTATGAGATGACAAAATGAATAAAAATCACAAAATATGCAACTTTGACAGGATTTAACAAAAAAAGCGCCATTTTTAAAAATCAGTGCTAAACGGTTCCTAACCTACTTTTTGCTGTAGATTCCAAAACTCATAGTGAGGGAGTGTCATAGGGGGGTGGCAAAAAAGATATTTTCGATTTTCATCTAAAAAATGAGATTTTTTGTTCGAAACTTTTTTAACAGGGACGTTCAGCAGTTCTAACTATCAAATTCGGCATCAGCGCGTAAAAATACGTATAATAAAATATTTTTAGCCGAATATTTCGGAACTTTATTTTTGGTCGAAAAAAAAGTTGAAAATTTTCAAAAAAAATTTTGACCTCGAAAATTTTTTTCAAGCTTAAATATATGCGACGTCGATCAGCATTCGTGATGCTCATTCCACGAAAAAAGTTTTAAGATAGGTTGTCGAATTCTCATCCGGGACCCCTACCCTCTTGTTACGTTCTCTCGTGGATGGTCTCTTAATATACAATCTAAAATTGTAAAGATCTAAATATTACATTTTTTTGTACATCAAACACCTTTTCAGTGTTCTTTCTTCGTTTGTTCATTCTCCTCTATTCACTCGAAAAGCGGTGCAAATTACTTGGAGGACTCTCAGAGATCAAATCGAAATCGATACAGAATTCTTCCTGAGCTTGCCGGAAATTGACACTTTCCATATTCTTTGGCACGTAGGTCTAAAGTCTAATAAGTTGCAAAATATGAAGGAGAAAACTGCGTCATGCAATTAGCAATTTTTCGAATCATACATCGCATTGCTTACTTGGCTGCATAGATGCTCGCACTAGGTATCATCTGACGAAGAGATCACCGATGATACGCTTTCCCAACTAATCGAGAAATCGAGAGATACTCTTGTTATGCGATCTGCTGATGTGTACTATTTCTTCGAAGAAAATCAACTTCTGGAGATTTTCGAAGTGAGTTTCCAAGATTTTCCCAAAATTAGTTGCTCAGGTAACTATAGAAAACAACGAATCATACGATACAGTTATTTCTGTACTAAAAGGTGTAAAAAAGGTGTTCCATGTCAAGCGATTTTACAGTAGCAAGCTACCACGCTAGATGGGGTAAGCCGGAAGGCCACACAGAGAAAAATGTCTATCATATATGGCTCCTGAACTGCGCTTGTATGTTATATATAACATACTGTATGTTATATATGACATACAAACGCAGTTCAGGAGCCATATATGACAGACATTTCTCTGAGTGCAACTGCAACGTGGGATTACGTAACCCAAGCTTTCCCAAGGCATCTAGGGCACATTAGTTATGTACTAATCCACATTAAGTACTATGCTGTTAGACAAAAGAAACTACTGAAAAAGCGAAATACGATGTGGCACTATCAGTAGGGTTGGCCTCGTGAGAGAGAATTTCGAGATCTCGAAATTCATCCATGTCAAAAATCTCAGTGTCCATTGAACTTGGACGCGAAATGAAAATAGATTTTGATTCGCCATGTTTCCAAAACCACCAAGTTCAATTTCCGTGTGACAAAATTGACTGCTCATCAATCAGAAATGAATTTAAAATGAAATGAATTTCGAGATCTCGAAATTCGAATTCCTTTCTTCTTTTCTCACGAGGCCAACTCTAACTATCAGACCGTTCTTTCAGAGTGTCTGCAATGCTCCCTACAGTAAGAGAGTTCGATTGGAAGGTTACGGGGTCGAAGCGATGATTCATCTACTCAAAGCCGATCCGGATTATGAAGTGGTCAATCAAACTTGCATCAGACATGTGCCAACTAGAGCAGTAATGATTCACACTCCTCTAATAGATGGAGTGGATGTGTATCACAGATTCACCATGTGCAAGGGATATTGGGTACCAGAAAGTCTTGAGTACATACCATTCGGGTTCTTTGATTGATCGTATAACTAGGTCTTCCCCTCCCTTCGTATACCACTCATATTACTCATATTGTGTATTTTTTATTTTATTTGATTTATTTCTCACCTTTCCATATAAAAGTGTGAGATGCCCTATCTAGGGTACGTCGAACGAAGAGTGAAGTACATATACAAGTGTAAACCACAAAGGAACTTATTTCCTAATATCCCTACTATGGTCGGCATGTTATTCTAAGATATTTAAAAAAAGGGGAGAATTGAATGGGGGGTGATTGAATGGGGGGAGTGTAAAGTAAGGGAAGGACTATGGCGCCTTCTGCCATCGCACGAGTTGAGGAGGGAAAGGGAGTAGGATCATGTTGTCTTCCGTCACCTTGCGGTATGTTTCATACTCAGAGCGGGAAGTCTCCAACTTTCCTTACTCTGGAGACATTGTCTCCAGCTGAGAGAGCATGCAAAATGGGGAGAGTGGGCTAGAGATAGTGAGAGCTGATATCTCGATTTTGCATGCTCTCTCAGCTGGAGACAATGTCGCCAGAGTAAGGAAAGTTGGAAACTTCCCGCTTTGTGTACTGCCCAAGTTTTTCTTTGAAGCAACATACGACGAGTCTCCATGGCGGTTGGTTTTTCGCCTTGGTGTCGATCAACCTCTCCTCTTTAGGACACGCGCAACTCTTTCTTGAGTTTTTATCGCAGACTGCCGCTCTTTCCGTAAGTGACTACTTTCGTGGAGCTCTCCTATCTATCGATTGTTTAATGTGATTAATGTTATTGCATACATTTTTATGTTCAATTTATCAATGTGGTGTACGATAAATTAATAAATTAATCTCATCCGATTCAACTATGTCACTATCGCATGCGTTCGGTTCCTCCACTACTAGGAAATTGAAATGTCTGTCTGTTGGTATGTTTTTTTTCCTTCCGCGTGACGGACCTTTTTTCTGAATAACTTTCTTCAAAGTTGAGCAATCTTCTCAGATCCTTTTGCATATGATAGCCCATCACGAAATCGATTTTTATACTTGAAAAATCGATAATTTCATGGCCAAGTCGGTAGCGAGCTCGAATTCAAATCCGAGGGTCGCAGGTTCGATCCCCGCCGGTGCATAGTCATCGATTTTTATACTTGAAAAATCGATAATTTCATGGCCAAGTCGGTAGCGAGCTCGAATTCAAATCCGAGGGTCGCAGGTTCGATCCCCGCCGGTGCATAGTCTTTTGCCGCATTTTTTCCAAGTGTCAAATGTGGCCCAAACCCATTTTTGAGTAACGAGATTCACATTTGAGCATCTTTTGCCGATTTTTGAAGTGAAATATCGATTGATTTCAGTTGATTTCACGCGATTTCATGAAATTTTCGCACATTTCGTTCCAAATCATTCCTCATGCCGGCAATCTCGCAGGAATGGAGTTAGAACGAGAGTGAAAGGAAAATTGAGAGTGACTCTCTCATTTTGGCACACTCTCTCGCCCCTGACCCCTTTCTGGAGGCCGGAATCATGCATCCGGAAGCTTCCTAATAAATCGCTTCAAAATCGCTCTATCTTCTCGGATCCTTTTGCATACGACAACAGACCAAAATCCCTTTAAAATTTTGCAATATTTAATTGACCAAATCCATTGCCAAGTGGGTTACGCGCTTGACTTACAATCCGAGACCCCCAGGTTCGAACCCCGCCGCGGGCAAAACGTTTGCCGCATTTTTCAAGTGTCAAATGTCCTTCTAGCACGTTCTTCAGTAAGGTGAAACACGTTTTCACCTGTTTTACCGAGTTTTAACATGGAAAATCGAAAATTTCGAAAAGTTCCCAATTGGATCACAGAGCGTGGGGGATCACAGGAAAAGTGTTTTGCGATGTCGGAAACGTGTCTAACACGTTTTAACGTGAAAAATTGAAAATTTCGTAAAGTTTCCAAATGATCCGGCGAGCGTAGGGAATCATTCGAAAAGTGTTTTGCGATGCCACAAACGTGTTCGAAGACGCCATGGAAATCAACACACGGCATCCTGCGTTTCCGTTGAGAAAGGCTCGTGAGGCTGAGAGCGATCGAAAAAAGTTGCCACGGAGCCACGAAGTGGCGTAGTGGCAACTTTTTTCGATCGCACTCAGCCTCACGAGCCTTTTGCAACGGAATAAGCCAGTACCTCTTTCTAGAGATTAAAATTCCCCAACATACTAAGCTCCCCCTGGACCGATCGTGGAGCCGGCTACTGAGTTCACTTAGACTACAGCAAGCTTCCAAACTCCCCCTGGACCGAACCTGAAGAATGCTACCAAGGTTCTCCTGAACCGTACCTGAAGAAGGCTACCGAGGTCCCCCTGGACCGTACCTGAAGAAGGCTACCGAGGCCCCCCTGGACCGTACCTGAAGAAGGCTACCGAGGCCCCCTGAACCGTACCTGAAGAAGGCTACCGAGGCCCCCCTGAACCGTACCTGAAAAAGGCAACCGAGGTCCCGCGGACCGAATCTTAAGTATGTTACTTAGCTCCCCCTGGACCGTACCTGGAGCCAGTTACCGACCTCCCCCTGGACCGTACCTGGAGCCAGTTACCGACCTCCCCCTGGACCGTACCTGGAGCCAGTTACCGACCTCCGCCTGGACCGAACCTGCACCCGGAACTATGCATAGAGCGTAGTGTACGCATACAGCGTAGTGTATTTAACCTCAATACATCCCGGCTAGTTATGTTTCAAAGATATATTTCAATGAAAGAAACATTTTTTTTTCAAATATTCTCATAGCGTTCCTGCACTCTTCACTGAAGCCTCCCAAGCCTCTCAGTAACTGAAAGAAAATATTATTTGTTGAAAGAAATATGGTGCATGAATATCTATTTTAGAGTTTACGCATCTATGCAGAAATGGACGACGAAAAACAGTTCTTAATGAGAGTATTATTATTATAAAAAAAACGATACATTTATGCAAGTATACTCTTTCGAGTTTATAAAATAAGAATGAATCGAACAAATTGGTATAATTAATTGTATTTACATCTTATTGTGTGAATAGGAAGAGGAAAGCAGAAAATGTGAATATCCATTCATTTTGGAGTGTAGTATTGCTCCGGAGCGGGTGGTTGTCTGTCGCCATGGTTAGTGAACCTTGTATTTATTATTTTGTTCCGGCTGTAGCTGTTAGCGAGAAATTAGTATACCGGACAACCTACCGTATTCTCCCTTTCCACAGTAATCCATCTCATTCTTCAGGGCAAGATAGTTCTGCTCATACTGCTCTCGGCTGCACTGATATGCGCCCAAGAGGTTCGGTTTTCTCTTAATTAGTATATTAATTAGTACATAATTACTATATTCTTTTAATTAGTATATTAATTAGTACATAATTAATATATTCTTTTAATTAGTATATTAATTAGTACATAATTACTATATTCTTTTAATTAGCATATTATAGTGATTATCTCATTCATTATTGCAAATGCTCTCTGAAAAGCTCATTTTTACTTCTCATAATGATCTTCCTCCAGAGTTGGCTCCAGGATCTCAAGTCGCCTTCAACTACCGGCGAGTCCGTCGCGGATTCCATTGAAAATTCCAATCGAGACCCCGAGACGATTTCAACCGGCCAAATTCATGCTAATGAGTGGAGAAAGTGGAGGGATGAAAGAGGTGAGAAAAGCGAGGAAACAAGGAATGCCAAGCGTACTTGGAAAGATGCCAGGAATGTTCAATTCAATTACTATATTACAATCATGGTTAGGAAATGGGGCCTGATGGCCTCTTCAGAAGTTTTATTCATTTGCTGATACTAATAACAAGTAGCTTCCAACGATGCGGTGTATTACATTTATAAAATGATACGATCATACCAAAAAGCCGAATCACGAACTTCCGTTGTTTACCATACAGGAACAATGACGACCCTCACGCTTTTGCGTGCTCTCTCATTTCGGTAAACACAGGAAGTCCCAGTTCGACATTTTGTTTGATTTTATAAATGATACGATCAAACAAAGTCATCTCTCCATAGGGCTCTGAAATGGCCTCTGATGACAGGAATAGTCTAGTCATAATTAGAAAGAACAACAAGCATCATAAACAATAGGGCTCGAACACCAGTTGAAATTATCTTTATTTTCAGGCCCTGTCTATAGCATTTACTCGTGGCTGGAAGCTAAATGGCAAAACTACTTTATTCGATCACTCGTGCGATCTTCCCTCATTAACCCTTGGATTGCCTTTGTTTTCAGACATTCGTTCCCATCTTCAACACAATTCTTGCCGCAGTCGCCCTTTCTGCGATAGTTTTGCTCCGTCGACGGGCGGTGAGAGCGCATAAAATGGCAGAACAAACAGTGGAAGAATTAAAACTGCAATTGACCCGACTACAGAAAGCATCAGAGAAAAAGATGACGCGTGTTAAACGAGACCGGAACGAGATCCCTACATTTAATCCATTTATTTCATTCCAAAAAGTAGGAACACGTACTTTCGTATGCTCTCTCGCCTTCGGTAAACACAGGAAGTTTTGACACGTTGCTTGATAGTAAATACAATAGAAAAATATCAGTAGGAAATGTTAGAGTCTGCTTTGGAGCGTGCGGACAATATCCAGGTACAACTGGCTTTGTTGCAAGAAGCCGCCGCCGAGAAGGTTATTCAACATCAATTTTATCTCTCTTTTACACTTTTCAATTATTCTATGTGAGAAAACTTTATTTATTTATTTATTTATTTGATACACCCGCGAAGGGTGTGACGGCAATTAAAGAAACTATGAAAAAAAAGAAATATATAAATATGAATGAATAAGGAAGAGGAAGGTGAGGGAAGGGATCAGGCTAGACAGGGAGACACAATTGGCCACTTATTCGGATGAGGTGGACGAAGCCTCGGAACGGGGAGGGAGCCGTTCGGATCCATATATGTCTGATGGATCAAGTGGAGCAACCGTGAATCGATGACTAGAGATTGGGTATTTCAACTTGTAGAACTTTGAGTAACTGGGGAATTCGAAGTAAGTGGAATTTAATCGATGGCATGGATAGGAGTGGGTTACAAATACGATGTAATTTGGAAAGAAAACGAGATGCACGATGGGCAAAAGATGTGCGAAGATTTTCTCTTCTAGCAAGCGGGATATGAATTGAAAATGCATTATGACGTGTTGAATGGTTTCGGAGAACAAAATACTCTGACATGGGAAGATCTACGAGAAAACGAACAATTTTTAATGCAAATACAAAATCGGCTACCAGACGTCTTGTGTACAACGAATTCAAACACAAATTAGCTAATCGTATTTCGTAAGAGGGCGAAAAAACAAACAGACAATGGGGTTCTTTTACTGTCTTGTGAGCGCGAAGGTTATTCGTAAATCTACATTCAAAAAATTGCAGCAACTGAGGATGGAAGATGCGTTAGAACGGCAAGACCGTGCAATTTCGGATATGCAGCACCAACTGCAGCAACAAGCGGAGGGTGCCGCCAAGCTGCAGCAGCAGACAAATTCCGAGATTCGGCTGCAAGTGCAGCAGCTGCAGCTAGCTCTGGAGGAAAAGTTTACTTGAACTCGGAAAAGTCGTACTTTTTAATGTGCAGGATAAAAGTGCGCAACTCGCAGCCGATATGCGGCAGCACAAGGTTATGGAATTGGAGCGACAGCTGCTGCAACTGCAGCGTGCTGCAGACTCGACGGTCGAACCAGTGATATTTAATTAAACATTTAATTGACATCTTTGACATTTAATTAAAATCTCACTGCAGGATCCGGTTGACTCCCTTCCGACTAGAGAACAGATCTTAGCAAAACACGAATCGCGAACAAAGGAGTTTGAGGCGGTAGGTCATTGATGCGAGCTAGAGAGATTAGATTCAAAATTTGCAGATGCTAATGCAATCCCGACAATCATCCGAGGCTGCTGCAGCAGCAGTATCCAAGCCAGCGACAGAAAACATAATTAATACTGAATGGACGGAAGGGACGAAGGAGGAGAGACAAATGACTGTTGATATCGTCAGTTTCGTATCGTGCTCACTACTGCTGAAAGGCACTTTTGGAATACATAAAAAAAGCACTTCTAGAAATGTTTATTTCATGCAGAACTATTCACATTGCATATTAATTAATACTGTTATCTTATGCACTGAGCTAATTCAGATGGTCCGCGATTTTGTCGTCGCTCAAAGAATGATACCACACTCAATTAAAGCGGTTGAAAAAGTGAGACTTATATAGTTTATACAAATTGCCTTTTTTATATTCACGGTAGCTATTAAAGTAACGGTCTGAAATGTTAATGAGAAAATTTTTTGAAATATTTTAATAATTGCACCGATTATCCAGCTAATCGATACCCAAATGCAACAATAATGGTTTTCCAAATGCCAGTAATCAATTTTCCATTGCATCATCATTACCCAATCCCCCCTTTTTCCCATGAGAGATCAGTAGATCAAACGCTGAGCGCAGTTGAGTCCCTCTCACCTCTCACGCACGCTGATCTACCCTTTCCCTCTCTTCCCTCTCTCTCCCTCCCTCTCCCTCCATGGGCTCTTCACTTTGGCACGGAGCGCTTCCCTCGAGAGGTCTCTCTTGGGTAGTCGCTTCCCCCAATCGTCACCCTTCCCAACCTGGCTTATCCATCCTGGCATAGCCTTCCATTTCCCACTGATTACCCATTTCGGTACATCGTCTACGTGGCATTTTCCATCTCCGACCGTCCCTCCCATCACACCCACACATTCTACCTTTCTTTTGGCTTGTTCTCGTTATTGATTGATGAATTATTGATTGATTGATCTTTGAACTTCCATTCGCATCGTACAAACAGACCCAACTGATTTCCTCCAGTGTAGGAAATTCAGTACATGGTGCAGTTGGCCAATCCGTTTCCCATTTCATCACAAGTCCCGCGTGGCATAGAGCATTCCCCTGTTACCCAACAACTAGATTTCTCCCGTGTGAACTGTCAACCCAGGTACACGCAGAGAATCATGATTTCCCAGCTGGCAGACAAGTACTCAGATCTGCAGACGCATCTGTCCAGTATCAAGACTCATCGTGATTCATTCGATGACGTCATCACTAAAATGTTGTCCGCATTGGCAAATGACGAAATCACCGATTTGTCCACGAAAGGTGGCATTATCCAATTCGATGTCCATTCCCTCATGGAAGACTACAAACTGGCAACTGACACTATGGAGAAGGCGATCAATGATATGGCAGAGGAGGACAAACCCAATGAAGAGACTCACTACAAGGCGATGATGGCTTCTGTCGACGGTGCAAGCAGTCTTCCGTTATGTGAGTTGACTTTGGCTTCTCTAATTCTCAAGCAGGATAAGAGGTACGACATGGCACTGGATATTGCCACGACACGTGCTTGCAAGCTTGCTCGTCTCACTACAACTCCCTCTGGGGAGCCTCTCTCCTCCGCGCCCTCTGGCGCCCCTTTGTCCACTCCCGCGCCCAGTGGCGCCCCTCTGGCGCCCCCCGCGCCCACTCAGAACCCGCTGGCGCCATCCATGGATGCCCAGCCCCCTTCCACTTCCGATACATCGCCCATTCCACCCAAACCAGAAGTGAACGATCCAAGTGACAGTGTACTGTATCAATCGATATCCCTTCTCCAATCAGAGATCAATTCTCTCAGAGCCCAGGTCTTTTCTCAACAATCCACAGTCTCTGGCAATAACCACGTTCTCCCACCACTCCCACCTCTCACAATTGAACCATTTGATGGCTCAAATATCACATTGTGGCCATCTTTCCATTCACAGTTCGAAACAATCATTGGCTCCCGCCTCGAATTGTCCAATCTGGAGAAACTCAATTATCTCCGGTCATTTCTCAAGGGAGACGCATTGAAACTTATCCAGTCCATTCCTATCAGAGATGATCTCTACAGTCATACTATTGATCGATTATTGGCTACTTATGATCGTTCTGACCATTCTACTGCCCTCCTTTTCCAGAAACTTATGGCACTCAGACCCAAGACTTCTCGTGTCGAGGACCAAATGGCATGTGTGAGGGACATGATAAATCTGATTTTCCACATCGATGATGACAAGAATCTCAATTGTCTTCCCCTAATCGAACAGTTGTCCAGTAATGTCCATAGCAGCTTTGTACGAAAAATCTAGAAGCTGAAACCCGATTCAATGATGACAGCACTCACTTTCATGGAGAAAGAACTTCGTGAAGAATTCGAAATGCGCGCAGTCGAGGCCGCATTTTCATCGACATCCATGACAAATAATCATTCCATTTCTTCCAACTCTCCAAAGAATGGCAACGACCACATTCCAAAGCCTCCCAAAGAGAAACCGAAGGAGGTTACGGTAGATCTCCCCGAGTGTGACTACTGTAATGCATCTCACCTATCCTCTGACTGTGCCAAATACCGATCTTATGAGGATCGCTTGTCCAGACTAAAGGAATTGAATGTCTGTCGGAGATGTCTCAAGTCTGGCCATAAGTACAGTGATTGTCCAATCAGATGCGCCAAATGTCAAGAAAGACATCATTTATCGATTTGCTCACTCACATTTTCCAAAGACCAGTTCCCAGTTACCCACTCATTGGCTGTGACCAGCTACAATGACAATTACCCACGACTCTGTACCCCAGAGGGGTAGTCCGGAACCCCGATTACGGTTGTGCCCGCGATACTACCGTACTCCTTGATGGCGGTTCACAAATATCACTTATCAAGCGATCACTTGCCAATAAACTCAAGCTCGTTCCATTCGATAAAAGAGTGACAAGACTCACAGGAATAGGAGGCGGGGCATCTGAACCCAAAGAATACGACGTTGTCCGATTCGACCTCATGACCACTTCCGGTATTCAATCAGTCGATGCACATGTCGTAGATGGCAGAGTAACCGGCACTATGTATCAACCATCGCTCAATCAATCTGATGTCCAATATCTGGCAGATAATTCTGTCAATATTCCTCCCCATGTCATGTCCAGTCAGTTCATTGAGCCCCATATTTTGCTCGCTGTCGATGTCACTCACCCTCTCATGGCCAATTCACAATCAACCAAATTACCCAGTGGCCTTCACTTCATCGATAGTCCACTCGGCCCAGTTGTCATTGGCAAGCCATCTATCCAGCCCGATAAACATGGCACAGATTTACCCATTATCGATTCTCAGTCTACAGAGATACCCAGTGGCACTCTCTCTGTTGATAACCAACCCGATCCAATTGGCAATAAAGCACCCGATTCCGAGACGGAACCATCTTTCACTGACGAGTACGTAAATTGCCAACTCATGTACGATCCCGACTATATCATCGATGACGATGAGCGGCTCGAACGATTGGCAAGGGAATTTATCAACTACGATGATCCTTCGAATGAGGACTCTGACGACGATGACATTTCTGTCAACGATTTCGATCACTTTATCCCGCCTTAATTCAGGTTCCCCATCCAAAATCCCCTCCCCCGGAGGATCATACTGCGTATGAGCAATTTTCCAAAACATGCAAATGTCAATTTTTCCAATGCAAATTCTTCTAATTCGTTTGTGGCAACATTGTTCTCTCCACATGTGGCTACAGTATTCCACAATATCCAGTTACCGTATCCACTGGCAGCAAATATCTACCGTATCCAATTCCATTCATAAGTGGTTACCGTAACCCACATTATCCATCTACAGTAACCTACCTGCATCTCAATGTCGATCTTCTTTTTTCGTTTGATTGTGTCATTTTTGCACATAGGTTCACATGTCACCCCCTTTTTATCATGTTTGTACCCTCCTACCTACCTCCTCTTTTTCACACACAACTTTTTTCATGTCCAGTTCCTGTCCACCCCGCCCCCCCCCCCCCCGGAGTGTACCGATTATCCAGCTAATCGATACCCAAATGCAACAATAATGGTTTTCCAAATGCCAGTAATCAATTTTCCATTGCATCATCATTACCCAATCCCCCCTTTTTCCCATGAGAGATCAGTAGATCAAACGCTGAGCGCAGTTGAGTCCCTCTCACCTCTCACGCACGCTGATCTACCCTTTCCCTCTCTTCCCTCTCTCTCCCTCCCTCTCCCTCCATGGGCTCTTCACTTTGGCACGGAGCGCTTCCCTCGAGAGGTCTCTCTTGGGTAGTCGCTTCCCCCAATCGTCACCCTTCCCAACCTGGCTTATCCATCCTGGCATAGCCTTCCATTTCCCACTGATTACCCATTTCGGTACATCGTCTACGTGGCATTTTCCATCTCCGACCGTCCCTCCCATCACACCCACACATTCTACCTTTCGTTTGGCTTGTTCTCGTTATTGATTGATGAATTATTGATTGATTGATCTTTGAACTTCCATTCGCATCGTACAAACAGACCCAACTGATTTCCTCCAGTGTAGGAAATTCAGTACAATAATATTAAAATATTTCAGGAAATCTCGAATTTAAAGAAAACGACTCACTCACTTGAAAGCGTGAGCGATACATGATTTATTTTCTATCGGCTTTCATTAATGCGGTGATTCTATCTATTCCCCCTTCAGGCTCTTCGCGGCATAAACTATGCAGAAGAACAGGTGAGTAGGAGGAGAATCAAATCTATATGGTATAGCATTCAGGCTCTTCGCGATATTAAAAATTCAGAGGAAAGGTTTGATGGTGTTAGTGAAATAAGAAAATGTACTAGAAACATTGGGAGCATCTTCCGAAGAAGTTTAAGGAAATATGATTAATGCGTTTTAGATATCGAGTAGCATCAATCCGGAATCAGTTATCGATAGCCTCAAGTCACTCGAAGAGGTTACGGTCAATGATACACCGTATAAAATATCGATTGAAGGCACACGCAAAATGCATTGTTATGGAGAGACAGATTGACGTCGTCAGAAAGTATCAAGAAGAAAGAGGAGAAGGAGCGGTGAGTTCGCCGTTTCTTTTCATTATGGTAAGTAAAATTATTGCACAATTTTCAGAATTTCCACATCTTGCCCCCCGAAATCGTCAATAAAATTATGGAAGAATTAAATTACTGTGATAGGAGTCTATTTAGAGCAGATAGAAGACTTTTTAAAATTGAGCATAAAATGCCAAAACCGAAAAAAATAATTGAACATCTTTCGGTTAGTCGACATAACAATGTTCCAATTTGAATTCGCTCTTCAGGTGAAGGAATGGAGTGATGGGAATATGAAATTGTACATGTACGGCAATATGCGGCATGCGTCATAAAGGTTAATTATCTTTTTTTTGAATTCCAACTCCTGTCTTTTCAGATGCTCGCGGAATCGATAATGTACTGGGAGCATTGGACCGATCTCAGATTCCATTGAAGTAAGCTAAATTCCGTAGTTAAACCATTATAATTATTATAATATTTGGGTGGAAAATTCCTCTCTGTCATAAGTATTCTTCTCATATTCCCATTTTCTTTCAATCTCAAAAGGGGAGCACGGTTTCCGTTAAAGGTGTCCCACGAACTTTTGGTCAACTGAGTTCTCACTGTGGGGTTATCACGCTCGGTTGCCTGGTAAGAGCCCCGCAAACCGGTCGTTCAACAGATAAGTTTGAACAGACTTATTCGCGTTTGGCTTTGTGTTTTTTTTCAGGGATTCAAAAATGAGAGTGTTCTGTCCGTTCTTCCTCACTGAGGAACATTCATCTTGTTATTATCCTGTCTGATGAAAAAAACATTTTTTTGATCTTGAAGATTACTATTCGTAACCTTATTGCAATTATGATTTCGTGCTTGACTGTAATGCATTAAAGGTTAACTTATGCAACACGTCTGATCTAAGTCGTATAATGGATTACGCAAAACAATTACAAGTAACAAATATGAATCTAAACGTGGCAGACACCATTATTGAGGTTTTCCCTTTAATTTTATTGACTATTTGTTCTTACTCACGACATCACGCACTTCACGAAATAATTCGACTTTCCATCTCCTATCATTTCTTCCTCTCTAGTTTCCAAAGGCTAATGGAGTGGGTACTGACTTTAATGGCCACCAACTGCCTGTTTCTATGAAATCCTCTCTTGAAATGCGTGATATGCAATCACAAGATTATCACAGAAATGCATAAAACAAGTAAAAACAGTAGTTACCCTAACATTTGCAGTCTACTTCCTTATCACTAATGCTGTGCAAATTTCAGGGGTGCATGTGCACCCTCTGAAGGTGGAAAACTCATGTAACTCAGCTCAAACTGAACGAAATCTCTTCAATCAAAAAGGAAAATGTTCCAAACGTGGCTTGCAATCCCTGTATCAAGTTTGAGAGTTATAGCTTTGCTAGGAAAAAAGTTACAAAAGGGTGCATAAAACTGATGTGCACCTTGCACCCCCTGAAATTTGCGCAGCATTAGTTCAGCGAAATAGAGGCGATTATGCATCTTTGCAAAATATCAACCCACGTGTTTGTGAACTACACAAATTCGCCATTGTGCATTACCGATGTGAATGAAATGTTCCAAGTGAGATTTCTACAAATATTTAAAAAATCAAATTTGCTGTTGAAAAAAAAATATAACGACGCTCATAATTTAGCTCTCGAGAGAGAATGGCAAAATATGAGTCGATAGTTCAATTTAATTTAGGATTTTGCGGAACGACATCGTAGGTTGCAATCTGCTTCAGTTAGGAATTCCGGAAAATGAGGCGAGGATGTATCTGGAGCAAGTGATGGGAATTGAAAGCAGCTACGATTTCAAATCTGACCCTGCTGAACATCGTACCGACCCTTCTATTCGAGTCAGTTCTGATTCGTTTAATTGATAGATTATCCTCTGTTCCATCTCGTAAAAAAGTAAAGTAAAATGAACCCAATATTATCTGCAGTAACGCACCGGAAATATTTGTCAGTCATCGGCAAACAATATTTCATCTTCAGATATACTGGAGTCATTATTACCCCACGACTATCGCTATTTTCTATGCGCAATCTGTCGTTGGAGTGACAGGCGGAGATGAAAAGGGATTCCAAATTTGGAAAATAAACCAGGATTCCAAATTTGGTTCGAGAGGCTGGTGAAGGGAACTTGGACGGAGGAAGAAGAGTTTAAAGAAAGACACAGTTTGATGAGAGTCTAACCCGAATTCCACTGCTGACATTGAAACCGGCAAAATGATGAAGATAAACGGTTTCTGAATCACTTACGTGTAGTGTCTAAAATAAACCGGCAATAAGATGCTATTTGATGTCCCACAGAGTAATTGCACGTTTCCGAACCGAAAATAAATTTCGGTTTGCCCCCTCTCGAGAGCTTTTCTGGATTTTGCGTTTCGTGATTAAACAATTTTTCTCCGGAAGATCGGATCTAGCCATCTCTCGATTTCTCATGCTCTCTCACATGGAGACAACATCTCCAGAGTAAGGAAAGTTGGAGACTTCCTGCTCTGAGTATAAGTCGTGCAGCCTGGTATTCATCGAATCCGTATTTAGAGAGCCTCGTAATGGGGTCGGTCGGCATGATATTGCGCTACTGCAATGCGAGCAATTTGCGAGACAGCCTTTTAATTGCAAGAGGGCTATCCGAAAGTCTCGAGTATAAACAACTTTGCTTTTGTGATTGATCGTATAGATCTTTGTTTGTGTATGTATTCTGATTGTTGTAATAACGGAAATATTGAATATCATTAGATCTGAATACCATTACACTGAGCGCAAGTTTGCTATGAGAATGATTCTCCAACTGGGTTTGCTAGGAGAATGGTTTTCCAACGCGGGCGAACTCTCCAGTATTCTAGAGAACGTTCTCTAATTCGCGCTGGAGAACGGTTTGCCAGTTTGGCGCGCCAACCTTTCTCTAATCGATGTATGGCAGGTTTGTATTCTGTTCACCCCATGACAAGCATGTGGGTTAACACATAGGCATGTTACAGAAAAATAACAATTTTGCTAGAAAACAACGTTCCCATTAAATCTGAGTTGTATGTACAGAGGAACATTGATGACATGTAAAAAATCATAATTAAAAAAACACATAAGTAATGTTTCCTACCTATTTCAATTTAGCCTCATTTCCGTCTATTTATGATTTTTCGAAACTACTCACAAAGAAAAAACTCTACGCGTTTGAAACTCTAATCGCTTTTAGAGTTTCGAACTCTAGAAAATTAGAGTTTTCCACTCTATGGGCGCCTAGAGTTGCAAACTCTAAAACATTAGAGTTTCAAACTCTAATCGCGCCTGCTCCCGGGCTGTGACATTTTCAATCTTTTATTTATCTATTTCATTATTTTAAAGACTATTCATTATGTTTCGATTGTCGTATTTGTTCCCTCGCGGTTGTAGAGATTGACCGCAGCACATTCAGGTCATGTGGGGCTCTCTGCGCCTCCTCGACCATCTCGGCGATCAATTTCGCTGTTTTAAATTTTCGTTTTATGGCATTGAGAAGAAATGTATATCGGTGAGTTTTTAACAATGATTTTTCATAGAAAAATATTGTAAAGAATATTTGAATGAAACGACGAATCACATATCTGACCTGAAGCTAACAGTAAATTGAACTCAATCTACCCATACTGTAAGAAGTGTCGTTAAACTTCGCGTTCACTTAAAATTTCGCTTATCAATGGCTTTTGAGTTTTCTCGGTCGGTTTTATCTGTCAAGACGCCGCGTAGATGCTGTCAACACCATCGCTAAACCACGGTACACTTGCCAGGACTCCTGGCGCTCGCCGTCGTTAAAATTAGGTCAGTTTCTCGAGGTGGGCGACATTAATTATTCCTGAGTTCGGGTTTTGCTTGTGGATACATACTCAGGTCCACTCCTCTCGTTTGATGAGCTATAGAGAGGCGAAGAGAAGCTGAATATGATCTCTCCGCAAAGGTTTGTGAGCAGACGGGTGGTCCTTTTACCATTATTATTAGTTACTTCACTGAAAACAAGCACAAATTTGCCGCAAGAACCTGGACCTCTTGCAAGTTGCGGGTAATACCAGCGCATTTATATTGTTGTAGCCGGCAATTTGCTTGAAGCTTGCGAAAATTAAAAACTGAAATAACTTGGGCGCGTATTGCGTGCTACTCAGTTCCAGTCGGGCAAGGATCAATCAAATTGCCGGTAAATTTGCTGTCGTTATTTTGTACTTGCGTTCGCCAAATTTGCAACAAGTGTTGAGCGTACTTGCGGTGATATTCTCTGCATATTGCACAAGGCCCTTGCGGCAAATTTGCGCCGGAGTTTCCTTGTGGTGTTTGAGTTACTGACAACATTTTGCAAAATTTGGCCGAATCACACATACGCGCAGTTCGTTGAGTTATTTGATTTCATAAGAGCTCAAAACGAATAATCAAAGTGCCTCTTTTGAAGTAGTCTCGCATTGATTCAGTTTATGACATGAGGACAATAAAAAGCATCACCGTAGCACTAAATAGATTGAAAGTGATTGTTCAGTTTCAGTCCAGCTTTCGCAGTTACATTTGGCATGTATCTATGGAACTCCAACGAATCAACAGGTATTTCACCTTAATCCTTTAATTTTTATTCTTTGCAGACATATCAAGCTGATTTAATTGCTTATAATGTTTATCTTCGAGTCATAGAGAGAGGTGAGTTTAATTCGTTTATTTTAATGATCATATTTGTAATGTTGCCGCAGATAACCCCCACTCATTCATACATGACTGGGGGTTGTCTGAGGAAGGTTTCAGATCGCTATGAAATATTTGTAAATATCTTCAATAATTATATATTTTCATGATTGGGCACGATATTATGTTACCGGTGAGCCATTTTTGTTATTGCGCTTAGCTAACAACGAAAGTCCGAATCACGAGCGTTTCATGGAGTCGTGTATATAGTGATTTTAATTAGAGTGTACTTTTATTTTAATCAGTTTACTTTTACAAATAAGCTACCAGTTTGAATGAACACTATCTGGGATGTGGAGTTGAGATGCCTAAAGGAGTAAAATTATCTGTTTTGACTCGGTGATTATCGTTCATTGTATGCAAATGATGCGCAGGAAATTATCGAAAATAGGCTAAAATCGAATATTTTGCTAAAAACGCTCGCTCTTCCGCAACGATTTTTGAATAACTCCTAAATGTGTGAGTATTTGGCCTCGTATTTGATACGTGTATCAAGTATTGTTACCAGATACATTTGTGATCGATGTGACAAGGAATTGAAGCTCCTGCCACTCTCATTCGCATATAGTGAACGATAAATGTACCTCGATGAAATAGAAATCGTGGGTGGAAATTTGAATCGTAACTTGTGTTTTGCAGGCATTCTCTCACTCTTCTCTCTCTTCCCCCCGCAATGGGTCGATCCAATTCGCTACCCATGTTCCAATCTGCTAAATTATTCCTCGTTTTCTTCTGTATTGTTTTGGTTGATAAAATATTGCAATATCCTCATTTGCCGAGCATTAAAGCTCTTCCGCTAAACACTGTACGTATCGACAACATAATATCGACGATATTACGGTATCCTGAACGGGCGAAATGATGGGGAATCACAAATCTCACACGCGATGCGCTCTAATTGAACTGAATTACGGTAGAAGAGGAAGGGAGCGTAAAGGGGCGAGTCAGCACATTAGAGTTTGAAACTCTAATTTTTAGAGGGGAAAACACCATATGTCTAGACGGAGGGTTTAAAACTCTAATTATAACTCTAATTATTAGAGTTTTTTCTTTGTGAGTAGATAAACGCAGTACATTGGGAGCGATGTCTCCAGCTTTCCTTACTCTGGAGTGTTCACATCTTCAATTATTAGGAGAGGTCATGTCTCCACCTCTTAATTACTAACGCTCTTTCACCTGGAGACAACATCTCCAGGGTAAGGGATGTTGGAGACTTCCCGCTGTGACAATGTGTACTCATTTTCCGCTAGACAACTTGATCAGATTTGAAATGTGTTTCAGCTGCTGGCCAAGTACGCATAGACACGTGCTGACATCGCTTTCCAGTTTCTTAGCACGGAAATAACAACTCTAACCATCTTCGTAATGATTTGTCTATGCGAGTCTCCTCAATGGATGTCCCCATGAGGAATGGAAGAGGTTAGATTGCATCATGATTCGACTCACAAAGCGATATTACAATCAAAGATACAACAGAGATTTGTTCAGTTCTTTTATTCTATCATTGATTTTGTTGGATACATCTACTTTGTGGCAAGACGTCATCAGAGTCTTCCAACCACTGGTTTCTTCGATTTTCGACGAATGGTTCCGTCCTTGACGCTCTTTTCGTTAGTCGATTCCTGATTTTTTTGTAAATTATTTGTTAGTTGGTCCCGAGTTCCCCCCATGGATTGACCCCTTTTTTGTTAGGAATTTCGTAATAGTAGGTAAAGTCTGTTATTTCTCCCATCCCCTACACTACACGCGCATTCACACAACAGAACTCAAATAAAACAAAATCAAGTTTATTCAAGCGTCGGGATTGTTAACCGCCTAGGAGTAAATTGCGCGAGCACGAATATATAATATTTATATATTTATATTTATGGAAAATATAATATTTATGTTTTACCTTTTCGCGAGGTGTACCCTCCACTAGGTCCTCTCCGCTGTACTCCTTGCAGCTCCTGCACATAAATGTATTTTAACATTTAAAATAAAATAAAATGTTTTTTTTAAAGAAACCAACATCTCAGTCGGCAGTAGATCCACGAAGTAGACAGTAAACGGCAGACTTTTGCCCATTCGTTTCACCAGAATTCCCAATAGAACAAAGTGCAGAATGTAGATGGGGTATGTGAAGAAGCCCTAAACAATAATCTCTCTAAAGATGTAAAATAAATCACCCAAAAGCAGGTTAAAAAAAGATCATACCAATCCCATTTGATCGAAGAATCGATAGGCGATGAAGAAAGCGATTTTCTGAAGAAATTTAATTTGGATACTTGTTAAACTTAAATTAAATAAAATCGAGTTTATTCAAGCGTCGGGATTGTTAATCGCCTAGGAGTAAATTGCGCAAGCACGTGTTGAAGAAAAACCCCGACATTTGAAACAGAAACATCTGTCGACCCCTGAAGCGTGAATAAATAAGATTTGATCGTTCAACGTATGATATTTAAAGCACAAAAAATACCATGGGAACATAGATGAATACGGCAGACGCCAGACGAAGCGAAGTTGGGGCGATTTCGAGAAAATGAAAAAGGATCTGAGAAGAATTTTTCGAAAGCTGATTTTGACATTTAAAGGTTTGACGTTATTTATGCTATTCAATTAAATTTCGATTCATTTATCTCAGCAACACATAATAAGAACTTTGTAGCTAGATGGTAGTTTACTGTGCAATGAAGTAGGGGAATGCTGTGAAACTACAAAGTGTAATGCAAATATTATAACTCCTGACCAATATCTGATACACGTAGACGAGAGATCCGATTGCCATATTAGCGAGCAGCGAAAATATGTGAAGTTTCTCTGAATTTATTGATTTTATCGATTAATTGCAAGTTCATATTTACGATTTACGAAGGGATGATCACTGCAGAAGTTCTTCGTATCGGCGAATGTCTGATATTTATTCAATTTTTAAAATATATTTAAAGCTTTAATACTCACAATTGTTCGTCTGAGACAAAACGATAGAACTATCATTGAAAACATCATAGCCAGCGCTTTCACTCTATGCGTCCTGAAAGATCGTTTTAGTCACAAGCTGAGACGAGACGTTTTGGAATTGACGTTTAGGAACCCGAAATTATTATTTCTATATTATCGTAAATAAATCTTGTAAATTGTTTAAAGGGTTCCTAAACGGCAGTTCCAGAACGTCCTGCCACCTACGAGGTAAAATTATGCCCAGTGAAACTCACTTGCGCATGAGGAACAAAATCACGAGGCTCAAGGAGATAACAATGATCTAAAACAACGACTGTTAAGTTGTTGTCAGTTGTTTAAACGTCACTTTCTCGGCAACTGCGATCATTGGAATATTGAATCTCTCCGAGTAGAGATTGTACGATTCGTATTCGATAAACCCGCACGAGAAACTGTAAATGTAAATTTTCGGAGGGGGGGGGAAGTAGATACTCTGCTGAAATCTTTTTTTCGATTGTCGTCAACTATTTCAAGAGCACAGTCAAAGTAAAAATTATCTAAAATGTCAAACCCCTCCATTTTATTAATCAAATAGAACAAGAGTAAACTGACGATACGAAAATGAGAAAGATGATCTCCCACATCACGTAACTCTTCAAGATTCGACGTAGAAAGTCTAGTATTTTCGGTTCGTCTTGATCCCTGTAAAAAATAATATTTTATAAATATTTTATTTTTGACTATAACAAATTCTAAATATGCTTTGTACTAACAAGTAAACGAGATCCTCGAATATCTTCCTGGCCACTCTCCCGTGGTGTTTTTCCGATTGATCCGACCCGGCTTCCCACAATTCGATCTCCATGTTGAATATCATCTGTGAAAAAACCAAAATTTAAAAAAAAATCAAATTAATTAAAATATTTTTTCTTTACTTACCTCCTCTGCCTCTTCCACTCTTTTCCGTACAATGAGATGACATAGTGATTCGGAGGTCGCGCTGTAATGCAGTTTTTCACTTAATTTATAATTGAATTTCAGTTTCGTTTAAATTGGATGGTGTGTAAACTATTGTTGTTTTCTTCTCCTGCGCGAAGGAAAACGAAATAGGTCAATACTTCATTTTAACGGACATGACAAGTTTCCTCTACTTCTTCTCATTTCTCGTTGACGCAATCTTTAGGAACAGGTTAGGGAGGCTGGTCTGGTAGAGAAAAGTAGTGTCCGAATTATCAACATACTATATCGCAATGAAAAGAGCCGCAAGATACATGCTCCCAGCGGCCAAAGACAATTCAAGCACACCTGGCGTGAAACTGGCGCTCAAGGCCTGTAAAAAGTCAATTATCGATTCACCACCGTAATCTTGCAAGTCGGATTGCAAACTGACCATGCCTAATCCTGCTCCCAAATGTACCGAGAGACCGCCTATGAAGCGGAGCTCATACGGCGCCATTTCAATTATTGACGTAAAGCAAATTAGGACAACAAGCTGTAAATATTGATTATTTTTGTATATTTTATTAGAACGATGACTCACAACATCTGCCGCCAGCTTTGCGTTCATACAAATCAGAAGGACAATTCTGTTTGCTGAATATCAAAAAAAAAATTAGTTATCGATTGATTATTTTTTTAAAGAAAGTGTGAAAAAATAACAAACGAAGTACGGCAGCGAAAAATGAAGTGAATGTTCCGAGAGAAAGGGCGAAGAGGAGCGATTTGCGACGACCAATGTACCTTGACAAGGAATAATGAATGGGTATGACGTCATGCCTAGCTAATCACTGACATTTCCCAAAATGGACTTGTAAGTCCAAGGATCAGTGAGGAAATTTGGAGGGCGTGGTGCATCGGATACTGAAATCATCTGTGCATTTTTTTCTTATTTGGGGGAGAATAGGATGCGTCAAGTCATTGGGTACACTCCAAACGCGTCAACAACCTTGTCAAAGAGTTCTTGAGCAACCGCGATTTCCGGAATTCTGTCATTAGTGCAACAGCATCCAATGAACGTCGAGTTGGCGTGTACAGTGTCCATTCGCGTTATCATCAGCGCCAGGTCACTGAATGAATTATCGATTAGCAAAGAATAGAGCAAAGAAATTGGCACGTTGCCAAATGCAAGCTACAGTATTCCAATCACCGTTGACTCTTCAGAAAACTTGCGAACATCGCAATGGCCATGTATGCATAGATCGTTTTCCGTATTCTCACCCACGATCCTGAATATGTTTCACTCATTTGAATAATATATTATAGACGAATCAATACTTGGCACAATGCCAACTTCCACTTACCGTATCTCGTCATCGCTTGCTCGTATGAAACTCGATCTGATGTGACGAGTTCCTTAGCTGTGACGAGACTGAATGAATTAATAGTGTTGTATACGGTATGAAAAGGTTGGGTACTGTAGGATACTGTAATACGGTAGGATACTGTAATAGAGCCACAGGCATTTGATAAACTTACTCATGAGAGTTATTGGGGTCACTGCTAGTTGGCTCACGGCTTCTGAAATAAAGTCACTTTACGATTCTGATCTAGCGGAAAACAAGTCATTTTCAGTGGGCAGTTAGTCTTGGCACCGTGCCAAGTTACTCACGTCGGGGGTACGGTAGTCATCTGCCTGGTTGTTCTTTCTGTCGCCGGTTCTTTCTTGGTTCCAGAAGATTCCTGCTGAGGCAGCGCCCTTTTCGTGCTATCGGGATTGTCATCCTCGCTGAAATTCAATCAATAACACTGAGTAAGGACCAGGGGTAACTATAGGCCCACTAACTTAGTGGGGATGAAAATGCATTTTCGCGCTTATTTTACTAATTATATTTGTAACTTGAGTAACTTGGCACGGTGCCAAGACTAACTGCCCATTGAAAATGACTTGTTTTCCGCTAGATCAGAATCGTAAAGTGACTTTATTTCAGAAGCCGTGAGCCAACTAGCAGTGACCCCAATAACTCTCATGAGTAAGTTTATCAAATGCCTGTGGCTCTATTACAGTATCCTACCGTATTACAGTATCCTACAGTACCCAACCTTTTCATACCGTATACAACACTATTAATTCATTCAGTCTCGTCACAGCTAAGGAACTCGTCACATCAGATCGAGTGATAACACTTTGTAAAATGATTCTTGGCAAGTTGCCAAAACTGTTGTTGGCACTTTGCCAAGAGTGTTCAGATCGAATTCGCCTCACCTCACTTACTCGACTTCACCTCGGTATCTTATTAGCACGCCGCGTTGATGAGACATCTCTCTTGCTCGATTTTCCGGTCGCCGACTGAAAATTGATGAAAGAGTACGGTGTGCACTGCTTACGGTAAACAAATTGTTCACCGTGATAGGGCAAACTGCCAAAGTTCTTCATTCTACAGAACATTATTGATTACAAATTGAACTGGCTTAGTACGGTATTGATTACCAATCAATCGATAAAATTTGGGCAAAAACTAACCGGATCGGCCGATCGTAGCGAGTCCATTTGATGAGAAATGAGTGGAGATGAGATGAGTGAGGAAGCAATTTGACTCATTCCATCTATCGAATATCCAAATGTGGTAATCCAATTCTTGTGAAGTAATCGACTAGGAGATCGTTTATGAAGAAACAAAAACAAAATTTTGAATTCACTTCGATCAATCCTGCATGCACATGATGTGACTTGTCTTTGTTAAATTATTCATGTGCTCAATGTCAAATTTACAATACAATGACTTTTATCGTGAATACAATGAGATTTCTGTTTTGTCTTTTTTCTTCGTAACGACGTTTGGTCGTGGATCTGGAAAGGTTATTTTTTAATTTCAAAATATATAAAATGTATAAAAGTAGATACAATATAAATAACTCACACTCTTCAGGGCATGAAGTGCAGTTTCTTGCGAATCTTGGTGCTCTCGTGACCTTGCATTAAACTACCGTTCGCATACGGCTTCGGCTCAACCGTCTTGTCACCCGCCTGAACATAAACATATTCATTCCATGTAAAGAATTTTATTACCTTTTCGTCTCCATCGTTATCATCGTTGTTGTGTTTGCTGCTGTACGAGGGCCGATCACTGCAATCAAATTTTTAAAAATATATTTTTTTCACACTTGCAAAAAAGCTATAATCAACGAAAATCAAGGAAAATTAACAGAACATTTGCGAATCCCTTGTTTTTCTGATATATTTTTTGTGACGTACGATAGCGGCAGTAGGTCGATGAGGTAGAGCGAGAAGGGAATGTCGTTTTTCACTCGAGTAACGGTGAAAATAGTGAGAAGCAGATAGAAAAGGTAGATGAGTGAGAAGGGGAGATTATCCTGAAAGAAAAGGTATTTGAAAATGAAATTAATTCGCAGTCTAGGTTTCTATTGATGTTTCACGGGTTCTTTTTACCACTATGAATACTTGGAACGCAATCAGAACGAAAGGAGTGACTAAATAATTCCACAATTACCTTCATTCCTCCAATGCCGAATCCGTACCAAGCCGCTAGTTTGAAAGCGCTCTGAAAATTTTAATTTTTGATTTTCAAAAATGGAAAATCGCTCACGATCGGTATAATAATGATGATAATGCACGTCATTCGAAGAATGGATGGAGCAGGAGATCATTCGATAATGGCGACCCTATCTACAGTATCCCTACCGTAGTCTGCAGACTCATCACCAGTCCATCGATGAATGAGGAGAGGATGAAGGAGCATACGAACATGTAATCTGCAGGATCAAATTATATTCAAAATTTTACAAAATTTTGAAAATTCCGTTCAAAATTTTGAAAATTCCGTTTCTTTGTTTTCAGGATGCATCGCAAAAAAAAATTACTTGAAGGAACAAAATCGATTGATAGAAGCTTACCGACAACAAACTTGTGATCCGAGCACACATTTTGACCATCGTATTTTATCTGAACAACAACAAATCAATATGCACTCGCATTTTTCTACGTCCATTCATACAAGTAACAGAAGATACAATGGATGTTTAGAACGCGGTATGATATTTATGAATTTTGGATACTTGATGGTCTAATGTCTTACCATAATTCGTCTTAGCACTAGCAGAAAGAGGATACAGCATTGGAAAAGCGATAGAATCTTGACGCGATGGGCGCTAAATGTAAATATGTTTTTTTTAAAAAATAACTATCGTTTAGTTACGTTTTCGTCATGATAATGATTGAATACGTGAAGACGAAGGCGAGCAACTGAAAATGGAGGAAAATAGATTATCGGTTTTCAGAATTGGATGCGATTGTAACTTCATTCCTCACTCCGTTCTATTCTCCAGAATGGGGTCAGGAGTGAGACAGCGGACGAAAAAGTAATGGAAAGATTATAATTTTCTTTGACTTTCATTGACACCCCTTTCTATGGGGGGTCAGGCCATGCCGTCATTAGTCATTAGTACTCATTACCTTTCCCGCGACAACAACGTAAATGTCCGCAAAGTGCTCGGCCATAAACTGGTACATCTCAAAGTCCATGAGACCAGCGGTGACTCTGCAAAGATATTCATGAGTTCGGGTTTAGTCTGAGACATGGGCTCAGAATCATTAAAAAAAGACAAAATGAGAAGCTATATTTGAACAACTGCTGAAACCCGTAATCATCTTCCAAAATTCCAAAAAAGGTCCATTTTAATAGGTTAATTTCAGGCGAATAGATCGTATATGATCGATCCGATTGATATGTGGGCTTCTGCAGTAGAGCCCATATATTCAAAATTCACAAACACTCGTCCGACATAATAAAACGTTCCGCTGACACTATACAGTACGGTAGGCGAGAGAGCGTGTAAAACATGAGAGAAGCCGAGGTATAGAAAGAGAGTACACACACTATGAGTCCATTTAGTGTACGTATCATTTCAAAGTTGTAATATCATAATAACTGACGCGACAACAGTAGCCAGTATCGTTTCCATCACTACTCTGCTGCTGAAGAAACGCTTGAGAAAGTAGAGAATACTCAGCTCGTCCGTGTCCCTTCAATAGGTGTTGTTAGATCGAATAATTCTATTCGAGAATAACAAAGGTTATTCGCGAATAATACTTTGTTACTCGCGATAAGGATTATTCGATAGAACAAAAAATGTTCCCATATTAATGTTATCCTTTACAATTTGTCGAAAGTAGTGAAATTACCGTAAGTGAATTTATTTTGTCTTCTAACCATCGTGAAACTCACAAGAACACAATGTCCTCGTAGATTTTCTTGGCAATTCGAGTGTGCAATTTGACGTCGCCCCCCTCCCTCTCACACAACTCCATCTCGCATTTCAGGATTATCTAGATTATTTTTTGAAAATAATGATCAAATTAGAGCTGTTTGGAAAATTTGTTGATGCCGGATCGTATTATAAATGAGGAGAATTGAGAAATGCGCCGCGTGAAACATACATCCTGAACCTCCTTGATCTGATTCCGAATGATGAGATGGCAAAGCGATTCCTCCGTATCACTAAAATTGCGTAATGATGATGAAATTGTGAAAATTTCGCGTTGATTTTCAAGATTGACATTGTTAGAAAGGGAATTGCCGTTACTCACAAGTAAGCTATGATCATTCCAGTGAAATAGAGACCAATTGCACCGTAACAGATAGTGCTCAGATCCTGACCCTCGAAGAGAATCATACACACCGCCTGAATTATCGATTGGAAAATTAGCTAAATTAATTAGTATAATTACCGCTCCGATTGCATTCGCTAGTGGAATTGAGAGAACAGCGAGCATTCGGACGTGGAAGGGAAGCATTTCGATGAGAGAAACAACGCAAGAAGTGACGATGAACTGAACAAATTTATCGATCGTTCAATATCCAGCAGGCTTGAGGGTTATCAGTCGCATGAAGCAGCAAATAGGCAAGTCATAATATGTCTCATCTCCGGAATACCGTAGGTAGGTTGTTCCGGAGTAAGGAGATCTTTGTCGGGGGTTCATAATGCCTAGGTTCACCAAATCATCCATTCCCTTCGAGGGCGGTAAAATTGGCTTTCGCGAGCTATGTTTCACCCTGAAATAATGATTGTTTCCCATTCCAACTCACGGTATCTCCGAGACAGAGGGCGAACATGCAGAAACCAGTCAATTCTCTTGTTGTCACAGTGGAAATCAGCCCCGCCCAGATCATATTCGAAGAGAGGTAAAAGAAGAGACAACGGCGACGACCGAGTCGCACACAGAGAAAATGTATAAATCCAGCCCCATTAAACAAATTTTTTTTTTTAATTTACAACAAAAAATGTATTACATATTATACATTCGTTATATCTTTTAATGTATGATGGGGCTGGATTTATGCATTTTTCTCTGAGTGCGAGTGTGCCGCGTACAAAATTTTGATAAAAAAGGTGTTAGAACAAATAGTGAAGGGCCTGAAGATACAATGCAGAGAGTTCTGATGCATAAAGTAGATCAATAAATCACCGCTCGAGCACAGGACTCATGATTCCGATCAATATTTGCGCCAGTACTTGCCAGTAGAAGAGAGTGTTGTCAGGGTCGATCTGTAATTTGCATAATTATGGAGATATGTGATGAAAAAGTGCCAAAAACACCTGTCGTATCAGGCACACCCTTTTGGACTATTTTAATTCATTTTTAAAGAAGGCCTCCCACGAATGATTTCGACCTTTATTTTCCCCGATGTTTAAGGTTTCATTTCTGTTATCAGTAGTTGGTGAAACACAAATCCAACGCGCGTTTCCCTCGCGCACCCTCCTCGTTTCCCCTTATCTCTCTGCCTTTCTCTGACTCCTTTTCCACAAAATGCCAACTCCCATCGCGAAAATATTGCAGTTTCAATGTGAGATACTATAAGAATTCTGGTCGTTTTGGAGAGTTTATTAAGAGACCGTCCATGAGAGAACGTAACAAGTGGGTAGGGGTCCCGGATGAGAAATCGACAACCTACCCTCAAACTTTTTCCGTGGAATGAGCATCACGAATTCTGATCGACGTCGCATATATTTAAGCTTGAAATTTTTTTTCGAGGTCAAAATTTTTTTTCAAAATTTTCACAATTTTTTTCGACCAAAAATAAAGTTTCGAAATATTTAGCGATAAGTATTTTATTATACGTAACTTTACGCGCTGAATCCGAATTTGATAGTTAGACTGCTGAAACGCATGTTTGAAAAAGTTACGATCGAAAAATCAGATTTTTTTGCGAAAAATCGAAAATATCTCTTTTCCCACCCCACTTTGACAACTCCATACTATGATTTTCGGAATCTACATCAAAAAGTAACTTTGGAGCCTTTATTTCAGATTTTTAAAAAAATGAACTATTTTTTGCTATGAGACGGTGAAGTTGCATACCTTGAGATTTTCCTATGAGGTGTGATCACATAACATGAGAACTCGTTCCTTCGGGTAAGCAGTTAAATTTTCAAAATGCATTAATAATCGAATGAAAAATAATACAGTACTTTTAAATTGAATATATCGGCCTAACGTCTCCGTTTTGGCGATATTTCGGTTTTTTCGATGTAAAAATGTAAATTTGAAAAATGCGAAGATATCACTCTCATTTCAAGTTTTAAATCAGTAAAATGCATGATTACAGAAAATCGAGTCATACAAGAGCAAAAACAATCGAAATTTGCAGAATTATTAATTTTTTTTCATTTTTCAAAAATTTCATTTTTTTTATTTTTTCTCGAAATCAATAAGTTATGTGTCAAAAATAAAATATCACTTATTACCTGTTATATTAGGTGAAATTGTGTACGACCACATCCATTTGAGGTACATTCATAGGTCCATATTACCTTTAGAAGCCGTTCGTAGATCAACTTTTGCGATTATTCGGACAATTTTTAAATATGACTGGGGTGAGTACAATTGCATTTAGATTTTTTTCCTGAAAGATCTCTCACTACTGTTCAATGTTAATAAAAAAAATGTCAAATAATAACTAAATTGAATTTTTAAAAACTTTTGAAAATTTTTAAACTTTTGAAAATATCTTGAAAACTATCTGTAATTTTCATAATTATTATTGGATGTACCTATACGAAATAACCAGATTTTGTTTGCTTTTCACTATAACGTCAAACCAATTAATAATTCAAGCCCAATTAGAGTGTTTTCCTTTTCTTGTGATTTTCGTGAAATTCATTGGTGAAAATTTGAATAAGTAAGGATTTAGATGAAATAAATTATTCGATCAGCTTACCAAAGAACACAATTCTAGAGAAAACTAGTTACAGAGGTTTTAAGTATTTTTATATACGTATTTTTCGGGAATATGTAAAAGTAGAAAAAAGTATATGTTGCTGGTAAAACATATGTTGCTGGTAAAATAAAAATTCGTAATTGTATTTTGAGGAATATTCATGCATGTGCGATTCTTTCATGTTGAATATGTGCGTTATAAAAATACTTTGTAACTAAAAAAACCTCTGTGACTAGTTTTCTCTAGAATTGTGTTCTTTGGTAAGCTGATCGAATAATTTATTTCATCTAAATCCTTACTTATTCAAATTTTCACCAATGAATTTCACGAAAATCAAAAGAAAAGGAAAATACTCTAATTAGGCTTGAATTATTAATTGGTATTAACGTTATAGTAAAAAGCAAACAAAATCTGGTTATTTCGTATAGGTACATCCAATAATAATTATGAAAATTACAGATGGTTTTCAAGATATTTTCAAAAGTTACGAATTTTTAAAAATTCAATTTAGTTATTATTTGACATTTTATTTTATTAACATTGAACAGTAGTGAGAGATCTTTCAGGAAAAAAATCTAAATGCAATTGTACTCACCCCAGTCATATTTAAAAATTGTCCGAATAAGCGCAAAAGTTGATCTACGAACGGCTTCTAAAGGTAATATGGACCTATGAATGTACCTCAAATGGATGTGGTCGTACACAATTTCACCTAATATAACAGGTAATAATTGATATTTTATTTTTGACACATAACTTATTGATTTCGAGAAAAACAAAAAAATGAAACTTTGGAAAAATGAAAAAAAATTAATAATTCTGCAAATTTCGCTTGTTTTTGCTCTTGTATGACTCGATTTTCTGTAATCATGCATTTTACTGATTTAAAACTTGAAATGAGAGTGATATCTTCGCATTTTTCAAATTTACATTTTTACATCGAAAAAACCGAAATATCGCCAAAACGGAGACGTTAGGCCGATATATTCAATTTAAAAGTACTGTATTATTTTTCATTCGATTATTAATGCATTTTGAAAATTTAACTGCTTACCCGAAGGAACGAGTTCTCATGTTATGTGATCACACCTCATAGGAAAATCTCAAGGTATGCAACTTCACCGTCTCATAGCAAAAAATAGTTCATTTTCAAAAATCTGAAATAAAGGCTCCAAAGTTACTTTTTGATGTAGATTCCGAAAATCATAATATGGAGTTGTCAAAGTGGGGTGGGAAAAGAGATATTTTCGATTTTTCGCAAAAAAATCTGATTTTTCGATCGTAACTTTTTCAAACATGCGTTTCAGCAGTTCTAACTATCAAATTCGGATTCAGCGCGTAAAGTTACGTGTAATAAAATACTTATCGCTAAATATTTCGAAACTTTATTTTTGGTCGAAAAAAATGTGATAAATTTGAAAAAAAATTTTGACCTCGAAAAAAATTTTCAAGCTTAAATATATGCGACGTCGATCAGCATTCGTGATGCTCATTCCACGAAAAAAGTTTGAGGGTAGGTTGTCGATTTCTCATCCGGGACCCCTTTCCACTCTCTCGTGGACGGTGTCTTAAACTTTCTTCAAACTAAAAACTGAAACATGTGATTTTCGAGGCTCTCATCGGGTATTCGATCTCCTTTGCCCCACAGTGAGAACTCAGTTGACCAAATATTCGTGGGACACCTTCTTTAACCAAATTTTTGTTTTGTTTGAAGTAAGCGAAAGTCCTAGTGCACGCGAAAGATCCGCCTCAACATCTCCCAATTTATGCCCGGGTCTTTCCCTACCATCTCTAAATTTGTCGTCATTGATAACTCTAGCGGCGGAACTAATGCTTTTATGGCAGAAAAGCGCCTCTGTTGACTATTTCCCTCAGAAGGAGTACTATGCGGAGCACTATCGTACTGCTGTCTTGTTTTGTGGAACTGGTGAGTCGGCTATTTGCCCCTTCGGTTTATTTAAAAGGGTTTAAATAAATTATTAATTAAAAATCAATAAATCAAAATAAATATTCAGGTTTTGTCATCGTGTTTTGTCGAACGGCCCGTGAATGGAAAGAGATCGCGACTTGCTCTTCTAACAGAAACCACTCGAGAATTGTGTGAAGAGGCTTGCGCCAGCGATGAAAAGGTGATATGTTTTTTACTCTCTTTGTACGGAAGGCAATGCATAATCATTTACTTGTCTGTCACATTTCGAAAGTCAAACGAAATGAACCATCGTTTTTTGTTGCTTTCTCGAAATCAAAGTTACAGTGTGAGGCAATCGTTTTCGATGCTCAATCTTGTGCCACTCTCGGCGCGCGCAACGGTGCAATGTGCTCGAGAGACTTCACGGAACACGTCAAAGTCACGGATGAACAGGAGTGCGCAGGTGCGAAGTCGATTTTGAATATCCAAAGTTTGCTCCTTCATGTTTAGGGTTGGCAGAGACGCCAACAACACACATAATGCAATTTGAAGGCACAACGGAGAAGAAAGGTAAGACCAAGAGGATTAAAAGTTTGAAATATAATATGTTATGCAGATTGGTTCGGCGATATTCCGCATCTCAACAACGTAACATGCGATTTGGACAAGTGTTAATGCAACCGCACGCAACAATTGAGAATTTTCATCGACGCAAATTATACAATGTTCTATTCGGCCTCGAGTATTTCCAAGAAGGGCAGCAACTAGTGAGTTCGCTCTTTTCGAAAAAACTTTTTGCTTTTAAAATTCGACGGCTCTCTTTGGCAGTTTCATCAAAGGAGAATCATCATTCGAACTTGACATCGGGGATTATGTGAGAGTGCTGCAGTGCGTAGGATCGTCGTGGAATTACAATCAGGTATTATATTATATTTTAAATAAACGATTTTTGCTATTTGTCACACTTGTTTTTATTTGGGAGTAAAAGTGCGATGGGTTAGGGTAAATGAATAGGGTTACGTGATGCCACACTCTTTCTTAAATACAGAGAATGATTTCGCAAAAAATGCACAAACTGATTATCTCTTGTAAATTTACTAATCTTTAGACGGACTGACTTGCACCGATAATTGTCAAAGACCTCAATCGAGGGAAGGAAACATGCTACGGCAGTGTTATTAAAGGTTTGTCTTTGCTTTTGCTCATTTCGATCAAAGGTACCTATTAGCACTAGGGTGGCGAAATCAGTGCAGTATCGATACACAGTGCATTCTCAGTACGTGCACTGAGTAGTACACCGGTGTATCGATACACTCGAAAAAGCGAGACTGATGTACTGAAATGCACTGTGCACTGTAGTGCACGCACGCCGGGTACTGCCCTGTGTACTGCTAGTACGCGACGCGATGAGGGAGACCGTGTACTGCAGTACACAGTATATTTCAGTACATCACTCTCGCTTTTCCGAACGTATCGATACATTTGGTTTTCTAAAACTCAAGTACTGCAGTGCACACGAGACACAAGTGCACTACAGTACTGTACTGCTATTAGCCACCCTAATTAGCACATCATAGATTTCATTTATCATTCACGATATGTTTCAATAGCATAAAATTAAACTAAATCTAATTAATTTAGCCGTGGATAACAACAATAAGGAATGCACGGATCCAGATGTCCACATGTGCATTGTTGGAAAGGGATTTCTCTGCAACGGTGTGCCCTTCAACCTCGCAATTCTCCAATGCACAGGGTAGAACAAATGTCGCCCCGCCCACCAATTGCCTTATCGATAAATCAAAGTGTTGATAAATAAAGAGCATTTGACGAAATGTTCATAATGATGGACAGAGTTGACATGCGAGAAAGCGTGACAAAGCAAGATACACGATTTTTCATAAAAAAAAGGACGCACACACCAGTAGTTCACACCACGAAAGTATCATTTTTAAAATGTAATGTTGAGCAGCACAAAGAGTGTGTCACCAAATGCCAATAATGTAGTCGAAATGTAGATATCAGGAAAATCTTTCAATAAAAAAAGATAATGAAACGGCGCAATTCATTACCTTATCCAGTTGTGTCGAAAGTTGTGTCGAAGAAGTAGATCGCGTGCAGAATAGTGCTGCAAAAAAGGATTTTGTTTTTAATCGATAAACGTTGGAATGCTCATAGCTTTGATATTGATTCTGAGTCCGTGACTTTGAATTCGCTACTCACACATAATTTCCGAGTAGAGTAGCACAGATAATGACTCCCATGTATCCGTAGACGCGCGCCTTCACTCGATCCCAGTGGGCTGAAATGAAATTGTACCATACATTTTCGTCCCACGCACAATACGGCTTATAATAGATTCCGAAATTTGTAAACTGGCAATATTTCACAAATAACTGACCAGAACTATAGTTCAATATCACAAAAACTGGTCAGTTTGCAAATAAATTCTTACTAATCTCATCCTTCTGCGTAATACTATATAGTTTTCGAGTGGCAAAACTGCATCCTTCAAAAATTTGTTCGTTCACATTGTATAAAATATACGATTTGTTCCAGATGAATGAGAATATCGGATCTAATTTTACCAGGACTGTGTGGGCCCATGAGAAAGATTAATTATCGATTAAACTTACCGTATCTCAACATGGCATGTTCGTACTTGACGCGAGCCTGCGCGGTGCCGCCGTACGCGGAGATACTGTAAGTCGGTCATTATCAAACTTCCCCTTCTTCAATGTATCTTTGACAGTTGTACCCACTTCTTCATCACAGTCTTCACGGCCGCAGGAGACTCGCCAATGGGAGATGTCGGCTCCTGATAAACACAACTATCGATTTTAAAAACTTTTTTCATGAAAACAGCAAGAAAATGCAACGCCGCAATGCAAAATTCGTTTGAAAACATAAATGTGTTTTTTCCGTGCAGAAAAAATTGTTATACTTTATTTTGGGCAGTGAATAGTAAGCTGCTTTGAAATGTATTCTTAACTTTATGAACCAATTTACCTGCGACACTGGTTGACTGCTCGGAGGTTGACTACTGGGCGGTTGGCTGCTTGGGGGTTGGCTACTTGCTGGACTCGAGGGAGGCGGCTTGATCTTCTCCTCTCTGAATAACATTTCGTCATTCCTATGCAATATTTGGCGCGTTTAACCTCTTCCGGTGGAGTGGCACCAGGTTCGGCGCCACAGCGGGGATCCTGTAATCACGGGTATTTCGTCATCACTAGGTAATCGATTTGATAAAGAGTACAGTAATCTGACTTTCGTTCCGGGAGCGGAGAGCGAGCGGGCGATTTGGGAATAGATGCAGCCTTCTTCTTTTTTCTCTTTCCCGATTTGCTCATGAACGATCTTTAAAATAGCCATTTATATTATAAAATAATAATGAATATTACTGTCCATGCCGACTTGTGTTAGTGTGAGACTTGGCGGACTGAAATTTGGACTTTATTGATTAATTCAATTCAATTGATCTGATTTACACTTTTAGCTGTCATATTACATATGAAGGATCTGACAGATATCGAGGTTTTTGAATGTGTTGTGAGTTAAGAAAGCTAAGAGAGACAAGAAAAGATTTTGAAACCGACCAATTCCTTGTAGTGCGACCGCATCGCAGCGGTGATTGGAGCGGAAATGAAATGAGACACAGGAATATTGTTTTCCAAAACAAAGGGAGACGTTGATCAATAAGATTAGAGGCATTTGCATTTGGTTTTCGCAAAGAGATTTCACTATGCAATTATTCAGATGTTCTTGTGCGAAATTAAATTCTATGCATTTCGATTGCTACTTTGTTTGAAGAGCTGATTTTTTTTCTCTTTTTCTCGGCAAAACGGGACGCGGACACATCGATGTGCACCTTCAAGTTGCTATCAAGCTTGCGTGACTCATAGACCAACAGTTTTTTCTCAATACCACGTATGAAAAGAAGAAATGACCAACAACGTTTATCTAACCACAAGAGGTCTCCAAGTTTTATCGAATCGCGATTCCTCCATGCAGCTCCGCTACCAAATTCAGCACCGAGAAAATGCTGGTCGTAAATATTATGGTGGGGTCCTCTTTCCTTCTCTAAGATATCGGGTTGAACTTATTTGGTCCACGAAACATGATTCCCATACAAGTATTCGTAAAATTTCAAGATTTTATGATTGCGAACAACTTATGCAAAACGTAAGAGATGGCGCATTGGAGATTAATGACAACTTCTTTCTAAATTGTTTGAATGCATTGAAAAAATTTTGGTATTATTTTCACACGTTCATCAATCACCTTGTTATTCCCACTCATTTTCGTGTCTTCAATCTCTTTTATAGGGCACAACGAATTGAACGTTCACGCAGAACAAATGAATGAAATATGTCTTATTTTTCCACTGTGACATTGCGACGTGCCACTTTGTTTCGCTAATCCGCTGAAATCCTTCTCATTACAATGTAGAGAATCGATAAGGAATCGGGTGAGGCGTTTTACTTCTCAACTCCTATATTTTCTGAATGAGAAAGGAACGAATCTGTCTGACCCGAAGATCAACAATTGAAGTGAGACGTCCCATTTTTTGTGTCACTTCGCTAATCCGGAGTGAGACGTCTCACCCTGAATCGCCAGAGAGGAGAGGGACCATAGGGGCGGAGTTTATATGTCTACGTGACTCTCCGACACACCAGTCAACCGTGTCGCTCCACAATTGAAATCTTCGCGATTAGAGAATGGAATGGGGAGAAGGGAAAACACGGAAGGAATAAAAGGGAAGATTAGTCTTCTAAGAAGGGTATTACTCCTGTGAAAGGAGAAATCACATGAGGCTGTAAGGATCAACAACCTTTATTAAAGACCTAGCACTGATTTTCTCGAAACTGAAATTTGACGTTATCGATGATGCTGACCATTCATCACTAACCGATCTGCGAGTGTCCTTTTCTGTCAAATTATTTTGCCTTTCAATTTCGTGTTGTTCTCTTTTCAATTTGTCTAATTGACGCAATGATATTATCCTCTATTTTCTCTCATTTTCGCTTCTCCTCTCCGTTCTATGCGTTCGACACGCCTATTTCTGCTGTTTTCGTTGCTTTCGCCGAAGATTTTCGCGTAAGTGTTTGTCATTATTCTTATTAGTATTATATTTGATACAAGAATAGCATTCTCTCCAATGTTTCTATAAATATATACCACAGATTAGCTTACCGCATCATTACGCAAGAAAATTTCTTAAAAAGTTGAGCAGAAAAAAACATATTGCTTGCTTTCAGATTGGGTTCACCACCCCAGTGTTATGGTGGAGAATTGAGACCAGGAACTGCCTGTCAGCAGATTGTGACTTTGGTACGCCCTAGTGTGATATTGACCAGACAAGGACCTCCCATTATGCAGGATACTCCATGCGAGAAAGCTTGCGGTTCAATCGGGATTCCTCATGGACCATTTGATAACGATGAGGAAAGAACGTGCTACTGCGGTAGGATTCATTAATTTTCTGTGTGGATGACCCCTTATCAAATTGATTTGATTTGTTCTTTAGACAATCTGTTTTTTTTTGGTACAACTTAAAATATTATTTTCATGATTATGGAACAGCTTTATTATTCCCGGTTGCAGAAAATATCCGACCAGACATAAATTCAAGCATGGAAGAACATTACAAGAAACTCATTGTTAAAATAAAAGAACAAGTAGATCCTACGTCGGCACCTTATTACACATGTAAGTTGTCGAATCTTTAGAGAAATAATGTACAAATGAAACATCTCTCAGATAGAAATAACCCTCCGCACAAGATATATCTGGCACCTTATTATATGCGAATTACGGATATTGTGAGTCGTTTGCTTGTTAGTGGCCGAACCCGGAACGAGAACGAATTACATTATCACAAACTTAATTACAACTTATTTACTTAATTAACTCAATTAGAAATTATTGCAGAATGAGAAAGAGCAATCAGTCAGTGTTATGATGATTACAGAAATGAGATGGTACGTTCCCTTTTAGTATTATTCTCACATCATTCCACAGGCCGGTCAACCATCCAGAAAGGGCTTTAGAGTGAGAGAGCGTGTGAAATCGAGAGGGACTCTCTCACTTTTGCATACTCTCTCTTCCTAACCCTGGTCTGTAGGTTTGGAATCATGTGTTCTGTGAGAGGGTTTTCAGAATATGTTTATCTCAATTTCAGGACCGACCCTCGCCTTACATGGAATAAATCAGAATACGGCGGCATAACAGCAATTCATCTTACAAGGTTAGACACTTCTTCCCTGTACCGGACCAATTAACCCGGGGTGGGATCATCATTCATCATCTAGCGGCCATTTCTCATTCACTTCCAGGTAAGATACTTGGTCCGGTAAAGGGAAGGAGCCCGAAAATTAGGACTATATGAACAAAAATTTAACAACTGCATTGTAGGGACACCGTCTGGCGTCCGCCCGTGTTTCCATCACCTTTCACATTATTCATAACTGACGATATGAACAAGGCTAATGTACTGGTTCGTTTATGTATCAAAATTTGGATTCGTTCTAAACTACTGTAGAATACATGGAAACGATTTGTGTTATTACAACTGCAGGTTCGGCACACTGGAGAGGTGGTGGACCTTCCGATTTGGAATTTCAAACAACCTGTGAACATGCAGTTTAATGAATTTCCTTTTGACACTCACACGTTCAAAATATCCTTTGGATCGAAATCTTTGGAGATGGCCAATGCAACATTGGATGGACCGCCAAGTATATATTAAAAGCAACAGAGGTATCAGGCATTTCCCCAAGTATTACAAATTCACAAACACTCGTCCAAAATAATACAACGTTCCGCTGCTAATCCATGCTAAAAGCAGAAATGATAGGCGAGAGTGCATTGCAAAGCAAGAGACACGTCGAGGCATAGAAAGAGAGTACACACACACCAGTATGTTAAAAGAGTAGCATTTTAAAATTGTAATATACATCAATTTCAGAAGGACTCAGAATGGGAAGTTATAGAGGAAATGGAAAGAGTTCCCCATGGGAGTGATGTATGTTGTTTTCGATCTCCTATAATTATTACGATTTTTAAAGTTTGAATTATGTTTTGTAATTTCAGCTTATTTACAAGATCACTGTCAAGAGATATCCATACTTCTGGATCAATCTAATCATCATTCCTTGTTTCATTCTTGGTTCGCTAGCTATTGCTGCACTTTCTATTGGAGGCGATTCGCATTCAGTTGAATCACTGGTAGGGGACAACAATACTATAAACACATTGCATTTTAAAAATCTGCATAATAAGGAAGGTATTAATTTGTAAAAATTCAAGGTGAACATCGGATTGGCTGCTTCCGTTTCTTCCGCTGTCGTAGTTTCAACAATGACTGACGACTTTCCCAAAACGAAAGAAGTTCCCAGCCTGGGTTAGCTAATTTTACAAAACATACAACTATAAACCACCCATTTCAGCCACATTTGTTCAAAACCAAATCTTCATCATTTTCACGGTCCTCATAACTCTGTCGGTCAGAAAAGCAGTTATTCATAAATTCGATGCAGCAATTGAAAAATTTCAGAAGTGAGTGAAGTTTATCGCTTTATTTGCTTCCAATATTGTTATTTCAGAACTGAGAAGAACGAGGAAATTTCGGGCCGGAGAAAAATGCTCATAATGATTGTGAAAGTTGTCAAACATCGACTTTTCTACTTTATCCTCTTCGAAATTATCTACGCCATTTGTTTTGCTGTAATGATGAGACATCTCAATCTCAATTTTTGAATTAAAAGCACGAAAGGATAATAAGAAATGGATCAAGAAGAATAATGTTTCAATTTTCTAGATGCGAATATTCTGCTGAAAATTGAACGTATTCACTCTGATATTGATAGAAAATGTTTTTAATAAACACAATTTCTGTAGCATTTTTCAACCGAAAATGTTTACAAATACAATTACAAATAAATCTAGCATACCTTATTGATAAAGCACTTTGAATATTTGTACTTAATTTTTGAATCAATTTTTGTTTATGGGAACCAAAAATGTGGCATGTTGCCGAATTTCTGCAAAGATATTTGTCGTTTTATCAGCAAGGATCACCCAGTACATTATTAAGGATCCCAAGTCGAGAAACACGGAACCAGGGCTGTGCGGCAAGGCCCTTGCCGGTTGCCGAAATTGCCGGACTCTCATTCTCAGCGACACATTTCAATAACAAATTAGCACCGGCGGTGATGAGAGCACAGCCGGTGCTAATGTGTTATTGAAATCTGTCATCATTCCTAGTTTCAAATAGTCGTGTTTCTACGATTTTGAGCATTGCCGAAATTGCTAGCAGCTGTGGAATTTTGAGATCGACAGTTGCTGGCAATTGCCGATTGTCGAAAGAAGCCCTTGCCGCACACTAGGGTTCTCCTCGCAAGAAATGAGTAAGGGGGGACCACATTGTTATTTCTTGCCAAGAAATGTCATTTTAATTATCTACTTGCCGGTAGGTGTTCTTTCGAGAAACGATTTCCAAGCCCGATATTTCCTCAATTTTTAGCATCGATTGATGGTCCTAAAGTGATTGTAGACTGATAAAATATACGACTTCTTGAAATTGACAATTTCTTGCCAGGCGAACCCTACCGCACACGCTTGCTCGGGCCGAGGATGATGCATTCGAGGATACTACTAAACACACTTATATGATAAATTAGTTACGCTCAAGTCTCTTTCACTGATGCGTTCGATAAACTAGCTAATTCGGATTTCAATCGTATTATCATATCATACTTTTGATTAACAGTTCTCCGACCTCATATTTCACCTCTACCCAATCAATAATGTATCAGCGGTCGGGGATGGGTGCCACGCGACCAGTTTCATCTTATCCTTCCCATATTGACAACTTTGCGATTAGCTAATCGAATGAGAAGAATGGAAAACGAAAGAGGAAGGGTCGAAAAGAAAGAACATTCTTGGATGAACGACATGAATAACTCACGTGAAAAGTCATACATACAGAATAGTGCCTGCGGATGCCCTTTCTGACAAATTTGCAAGTGCCTTGCAATTTTGCACGTATTGTTCTTTTTTGAAAGGAGAATATCACTTGTCTAATAGACAAATTATATTCTCCTTCTCACTTTCTCCCCTCATTTTCACTTCTCCTCCCCGTTCTATGCGGTCGACGCGCCTATTTCTGCAGTTTTCGTTGTTTTTACTGACAAGTTTCGCGTAAGTATGTCGCAGTATAATTATCTTTGATACAAAAACAGCTTGTCCTTGCACTTCACTATAACTAACTCTATAATTGCTCTTGACATAAGGAATCTTACTGTAGTCACGCCTTCCCATAAAATTCACAAGTTAACAGTAGAATATATATCACGTGCTTTCAGATTCGACGATGGTGATCCTAAGTGTGATGGGACAGAATTGAGACCAGGAAGTGCTTGTCAACTTGATGTGAAAGCGGTATGAGCAATGCACGTTCATAAAGAATTCCATAGTCTGACAGTAGTCAAAATTGAATTTCTAGTATTCAGGAAACTTCATGCGCAAGTGCTTGCGAGTCAATTGGCTCGCCGATCTCGGAATCCCAGAACAATGATCAACGAACGTGTTTATGCGGTACATTTTCTGTTGATCATACATTCTCAGACTTCATGACTTCAAAACAGATTTAATTTTCCCTTTTTAGTGAATATGCAGCCCAACATCGATACAGTTATGGAATCACATTATAAGAAGCTTATTGCAAAAATAAAAGGGCAAGCAGACCCTTCGTCGGCACCTTATTACACGTGTATGGTGAAGAACAAAAGAACTTTTTTACCTAAAATGTTCCTGTTCCTGGGAACGATCCGCCGAGCGTTCCTAGGAACAACGTGAACAAAAAATCAGAAACATTATGGAATAGAAAATTCTTGAGAATCTCTTGACGAATTATGAGTTTTTATCTTTCAGATCAGAATAACCCTCCGCACAAGATTCATTTGGCACCTCTGTATATGCGAATTACGGATATCGTGAGTCGTTTGCTTGCTAAATCGAAAGAAACTTCTTCATTTGAACAGAACGAGAAAGCTCAAACACTAAGTATCCTGATGATTCCGATCATTAGATGGTGAGTTTCCTTTATTTAACATTGTGATATTTGGAAAGTGTGATAATCGTAATTTTAGGGCCGATCCTCGACTTGTATGGGATGAAACTGAGTTCGGCGGTATAACAGCCATTCATCTCACGAGGTTGGAAATCTGAAAAAAAATATATGCCGAATATATCAAATATAGGGATACTGTATGGCGTCCTCCTGTCTTCCCGTCACCATTTGTATCTTTCACAACTGATGATATGAACAAAGCTAACGTCGTGGTGCGTATTGCAGGGTCTTTTGAAGATTTCTTCTGAAATACTCTCTGAGTATTGCTCAGTTGATGGTGTCCTTTGAATCTACGCAATTGCACTTTTACAGGTTGAAAAGAATGGCATGCTGGCAGATATGCCGATTTGGAATTTCCAACAACCTGTGAACATGCAATTTAACGAATTTCCATTCGATAGCCACACTTTCGAAATATCCTTTGGTTCGGCGTCTCTCATAATGGCCAATGTCACTCTGGATGGACCGCCAAGTATTTTAGCGCAAACAGAGGTATCGATTATATTTTCGTATTGACGTCATTAGTGTCATTTGATTACAGAAAGATTCCGAGTGGGAAGTACTTGAAGAACTAGAAAGGATTCCCCATAACACTGATGTGAGATTTTGAGCACTACTGCTGTTTGGGACCAGCCTCTCATTTTACGGGTAGAGTAAATCATTTCCCATCCTTCTCATTTCTGGTCTACTCATTCATTCGAGGTTGGCTGGTCCGAAACACTGCAGTAGTGCCAGATTTTGCCCTCTAATTTTCAATTAATCAAAGCCTGTTAAAATAATGAATGGCTAAGTGAATTGCGAGTGTTACTTTTTTCAGCTCATTTACAAGATCACTGTGAAGCGATATCCGTACTTCTGGATGAGACTCATCATCATTCCTTGCTTCATTCTTGGATCGCTTGTTATCGCAGCATTAACTATCGGTGGAGATTCGAACTCGGTGGAATCATTGGTGGGTCTATAGTTATAGACATCATATAGTTTTTTATGAGCATACTCGTTTTTATGAATAAGTGAGCAACATTAAATTTTTGAATGAAAAGAATAACCGCCAAGTTGAATTCAATTAAAGAATCAGTTAAATATATTCAAGGTGAACATCGGATTGGCTGCTTCCGTTTCTTCTGCTGTAGTAGTTTCGACAATGACTGACAATTTTCCGAAAACGAAAGAAGTTCCCAGTTTGGGTAGGCCAATGACACATACAATTACAAACTATACATCCTCAAAAAACTTACATTTTAGCCACGTTCGTCCAGAACCAAATCTTCATCATTTTCACGGTTCTGATAACTCTATCGATCAGAAAAACAGTTATGCCCAAAGTCAATGCAGCTATTGAAAAATGGCAGAAGTGAGTGAACTTTATCACTTTATTTGCCCGTAAATTCATTACTTCAGAACTGAAAAGGGCGAGGAAGTTTCGAGCGGAACAAAAATGTTGCTAATAATTGTGAAAGTGGTCAAACATCGTCTATTCTACTTTATCCTCTTCGAAATTGTCTACTCAATTTGTTTCGGAGTGATGATGAGACATCATAATCTTAATTTTGAATTGAAGAAGAGAAAAGATAGCACGATGTGGATGCAGAAAGTTGGAAATGAAGCAGCATAATGGTGTAAATTGGAAGGGATTCTACCCAATTCTCAAATAGATAAACAAATCTTATTTTGAAAGATAAGCACTTGTTGTTTTCACAATTCCTTGAATGAAACACGAAGGATGAATATTTCGGTAAACCGTTCATGAAACCTCATAAAAGTTCTCATCGAAAGTGCCACATCGTACACAGCGCACAAATTTTCTGCGTGAATCGAAATCCTGTCAACTTTGTGTACATGACAGGAGCTTGATTGGATTGAGCTTACCCGAAGAGTACTCGTAGCTATATTGGATGGCGCTGCTATAAATGTGTATCATTACAGGAGTAATCCAACGCGAAGCTTTCATGCATCTGTTCGGATAAACTTTGTCTTAAAATCTAGTCTCGTAAAACTCTTACGAATTCATTACTTCTCTGATTGAACTTTGCACGGCGTTTTGGCGCCATTTATTTTGAATATTTCCGTGCGTGGAACCCGGGCTCGCCCTGCTACGTGTGGCAAAATACAACGCAAAATAAAAAAAAACAACATGCAAACCCTCTCATTCCCTTCCGTCTCTCGCTATATCGATTAGATCAGACGAGAGATCTATCTCCTCCTCACTTCCTGTAGAATTCCGTGGCTTTGTTACTGTACGTTTAAAAAGTTATTTCTCGATGAATGATACAAATCTGTTCTATATAAATTTCAATAGCCATTGTTCGTCTAATTTTGCATTATCATTTGATGTCGAAAACAGTCTCATTTCCAATTTCTCCTCTCATTTTCACTTCTCCTCTCCGTTCTATGCGGTCGACGCGTCTATTTCTGCTGTTTTTGTTGCTACAGCTGACTGCCTTCGCGTGAGTTTTCCTTTTCAAATATTATTTTAATTTCAAAACAAATCCTTCAACTCGATTAGACAGTTATTGCTCGCAGGCTTGCTCAAGACCCTCCGACTACCGAACAAACAACGCTGAGCACCGATGGAGACACTAGTACCGAGAGTGTAACCCTCACTACCGAGCAAGTAACTGTTGTTGTTCCCGAGGAAGTAACACTGAGTGTCGAAGAAGTTGCTCGATATTTCGAAAATTTACCCTCCGAAATCAGAGATCTAGTCACTAGTAGCAAATTGACAATATGCAATGAAGAACGACCACAACCTGGAACTGTATGTCTTATAAAAATGATTGAGGTGATTATTGTCCTGAATACTGTCGATCACTAATTGACTTTATTTAAAATATTTGTTTTGTGCTCAGGTTTCGTGCTCTAAAACGTGTGAGCCATTCGGCGTAGAAGTCGTAATGGAAGAGGCAAATGCTGAGAAAATCTGCGCGTGCGGTGAGTGAACATTACATTACTGTTAAGCTTATTTTGCTAAAGATTGCTCTTCTACCAATTGAAGATAAATATATTTTTAGAGAACATCCAACCAATTGTTGATAAGTCAATGGAAACTCACTACAAAAATCTTATGAAGAAAATAAAAGAACAAGCAGATCCTTCCTCGGCGCCATATTATATATGTTAGTTCCAATAACGTTTTATTGATTCTTAAAACGCGTTCTCTGTAAGAACGTCGGAGGGGGCCGCACAACTAATTCAAAGTGGTCGTCCCGGACCCAAACTTTTTTCACAATTAGTCTTCGGTTCAAAGTGAATTTCAAAAGTGAGAAATACACGAAAATTCATTTTCTGAAAAATCGATAATTTTTTTACGAAAAAAAAAATTGAAAAAAAAATTATTTTCGTGTCGTGTTATATATCATTCGAAAGAGCATCGAAAATTATGTATAAACCCACATTTTCAAGAGAATTGAACAACAGGGAACGAAAATCGGTAGTCGCAATCACCGAATTTTGGCGATTCTGTGATACTTTATTTTGGATAAAATTGTTCCTATGATTTCCCCATCACGAATCCGATATATATCATGTTTTTGTTATTGTAGAATAAAATGACCACAATTTCGTTGAACATTTCGGTAGTAAAAGTACTCGTACACTCACTAGACCGTGACCACCCAGAAATGAGATTCAACATAAAAGTGATTAGAAAACTTTTTTCAGAGTTTGACAGTAATGTGGCGTTAAAAAGCTTCGAAAAGATCTCAAATGTTGACTTTTTTTGTTGAATTTTTAACAGACAAAAGATCACATCTCTGATCTTTTCCTCGATTTGTAACATCGCATTACTGACACATATGTTATTTGAAAGAGCATAAAAAGTTATGTCTAAATTTATGATTTCAGGGCGATTGAACCACTAGAAGCAAAAATCGATAATCGTATTCTCAGAAATTAAAATTTTGGGTGCTGCTTAATATTCGCATATATTTCCATTCTAAGTGATCTACCAGGGCTAAAACTTTTTCCCCGAGCACAAAAAGGCTTAACGTAAATTTTTATCTAAAGAAAGATATAAAAATTTAAATTTTGAAAAATCGATTAAAAATATTTTTTGAAAAAAATAATTTTTAATTTTTTTTTAAAAAACTGTCTTGTCATATATCATTCGAAAGAGCATCAAAAGTTATGTATTTTCCCATACTATCATTACGTTTGAGTTACTATGAGCGAATATATGCCTTTACGAATAGCTACTGATGTGCGATGATGTAATCACAATTTCTCTGCCGCCAGTTAGCTGATCATAATGAAAGAATGGAATAAAACATACCTGTTGATGCTCTTTCGAATGATATATGACACGACAGGGTTTTCGAAAAAAATTTTTTACATTTTTTTCAAAAAAATTTTTTTATCGATTTTTCAAAATTTAAATTTTTATGACTTTATTTGGATCCAAATTTACGTTAAGCCTATTTGTGCTCGGGAAAAAAGTTTTAGCCCTGGTAGATCACTTAGAATGAAAATATATGCGAATATTGAGCAGCACCCAAAATATTAATTTCTGAGAATACGATTATCGATTTTTGCTCCTAGTGGTTCAATCGCCCTGAAATCATAGATTTAGACATAACTTTTGATGCTCTTTCAAATAACATATGTGTCAGTTAGTGTCAAACTCTGGGAAAAGTTTTCTAATCACTTTTATGTTGAATCTCATTTCTGGGTGGTCACGGTCTAGTGAGTGTACGAGTACTTTTACTACCGAAATGTTCAACGAAATTGTGGTCATTTTATTCTTCGACAAGAAAAACATGATATATATCGGATTCGTGATGGGGAAATCATAGGAACAATTTTATCCAAAATAAAGTATCACAGAATCGCCAAAATTCGATGATTGCGACTACCGATTTTCGTTCCCTGTTATTCAATTCTCTTGAAAATGTGGGTTTATACATAATTTTCGATGCTCTTTCGAATGATATATAACACGATAGGAAAATAAAAAAATTAAAAAAAAAAATTTTTTTCGTAAAAAAATTATCGATTTTTCAGAAAATGAATTTTCGTGTATTTCTCACTTTTGAAATTCACTTTGAACCGAAGACTATTTGTGAAAAAAGTTTGGGTCCAGGACGACCACTTTGCATTAGTTGTGCGGCCTACCCCGGCCTCGCACTGCGCTCTTACAGAGAACGCGTTTTAAACGTTTTTTTTCAGACAAGAACGGACATGAACACAAGATACGTCTTGCGCCAACTTTAATGAAAATAACGGCCATTGTTAGTAATGCTTTTGAAATGGATGAATTTTTTAAACCTTATTTTACTTATTTTTAGAGTGAGAAAGACCAATCGATAAGTGTAATGATGATTCTGGACATTGTCTGGTAAGTTTCAAAATAAATCGCTTACACTTTTCGCGACAGAACTGTACTTGTAAGTACTAATTAACTATTGAAGGGCCGACCCTCGCCTCACGTGGGATAAGAATGACTACGGTGGCATCACCAAAATCCATCTCACAAGGTTACGGTAGCTACCAGTGAAATATAATATATCACTCATTACAGAGATACCGTATGGCGACCGCCCCTATTTCCGTTTCCATTTATCTCGTTCACTACTGATGATATGAACAAGGCGAATGTGCAGGTATAGCAATACTATATTTTTCTCACTGGATATTTTGCCAAGAAGAAGAAAGAAATCGTAAGAAAAATAAAAAAACTCAATTACAGGTGTCGAATGATGGGATGGTGAAGGATTCTCCAACATGGAACTTCCAACAGCGCGTGAATATGCAATTTCACGTATTTACGTTCGACAGTCAAACATTTATGATTATATTCGGATCTATTGCTCTTGACATGGCAAATGTGACGTTGGACGGCCCGCCAAGCATATTAGCACGGACTATCATTTATCTTTTCTATTCACTTTTTTAAACTTTAGAAACATTAGCTCCTTTTGTTTCGGATACTCCCCTAAATACTCCTGTTGTTCCTAGGAACGATCGGCGGATCTTCACAGGAACAACAGGAAAATTTAAGAAACAAATTTGGGAAAATTTAAAAAAAATTAATTTACAGAAGGGTAGCGAGTGGGAAGTTATTGAAGAGCTGGAGCGAGTGTCGAACGGCAAAGATGTAAACTTTTATTTTATTAAATTTTTTTTTATTTTATTCAATTCAATGAAGTACAAATTCAGCTTATATACAAGGTTACTCTCAAACGATATCCGTACTTCTGGATGAGACTCATCATTATTCCCTGTTTCATTCTTGGAGCTCTCGTCATTGCTGCTTTGACTATTGGAGGAGACTCGAACTCAATTGAATCATTGGTAGGACAGAAATATTTTAGCACAAGCTCAATTGAATGAAAACATTTTCGGTTGTTAATGAAGGTAGTTATTTATAAATATTCAAGCCTTGAATATTTATAAATGGAATGAAATGGAACCATTTCGCATTCCGTTTAGACATCCCTAATTCAAGGTGAACATCGGACTGGCTGCTTCCGTTTCTTCTTCTGTCGTAGTTTCAACAATGACTGACAATTTCCCGAAAACGAAAGATATTCCAAGTCTAGGTAAGATAAGAGGTGAGAACGGAATACTAATACATCATATTTTGCAGTTTCTTTTGTCCAGAATCAAATTTTCATCATTTTCGCTGTTCTGATCACTTTATCGATCAGAAAAGTTATTATGCCAAAAGTGGATGCAGCTATTGAGAAGTGGCAGAAGTACGCGTGAATAACCCCATTACCATATTTGAATATAATATTGTTCCAGAAAGGAGGAGAATGAGGAAATTTCGACCGGACGAAAAATGCTCATAATGATTGTGAAAGTCGTTAAACATCGTCTTTTATATTTCATTATCTTCGAAATTGCCTACGCGATTTGCTTCGGAGTGATGGTGCGGCATTTCAATCTCAATTTCGAACTGAAGAAGAGAGAGGATAACTCTGAATGGCTCCAGAAGGGTGCCAAACCCGTTTGACCGAATCACCACTCTCAAATAGATAAACAAATCATTATTTGTGCTGAATATGCAACGTCTGATCGTAATTGATCTAGTCGCGACAACTTGCTTCTGGTTAACGAAAAACTACAGTTTTCATTGCATTATTTATCATATACATGAAGAAGAGATCCGAGGCAGTAAGTGAAAAAACTTTTTAATGTACAATTTATTTCTGGTCGACGGGTCTCGCCTCGATCCACTTCTTGATCTGAGGAATCGCGTGGATCTTCTTTGTGTGCTCGAGAATCTGAAGAAATCAATCGATAATTAACGATTTTTGGCAAGCTACAATAACTCATGTTCTACTTATATTATCATTATGAGTATTTAAAATATTAATTAATTGACTTAATTGTAATAAATCTAAAAAGGTATACCTCCGGGTATTGATGGCTCTGTACCAGTTGAGGGGGTTTTTAAAAATTGAGGGGGTCTAAAATATTTGAGGGGGTCTAAAATATTTGAGGGGGTCTAAAATATTTGATGGGGTCTAAACTATTGGAGGGGGTCTAAAATATTTGAGAGGGTCTAAAATATTTGAGGGGGGAAAAGATTTTTTTGCATCCAAATGCGATCTCCCAAAAAAATTGAGGGGGCTTAAAAATTGTATGATGCAGACCATTTTATTTTTCATGTTTTCATTTATTCTTCGCTTTGTCTTCATTCAAATTGTCATTTCATTTGTTTTTTTACTCAATTAATTATGTTTTTGTGGGTGTATAAAAGATGACCATGAAAGTCTTCTATAAATGATTAATTGATAAAGCAGTCATTAATTGATAAAGCAGTACAATTTAATATTAAGATAAGATATTGCACATATCAATTCTAATTCTTCTTAGAATTTTTTCTCCCGAAGGACGGAGGTCTGGGTCTACGGGAACGACTGGGAGAAGTTCTCAAAGCAGTTATTGGCATTTTTTTGAGGAAGGTCGTGACGTGGGTCGGCGGGTGCGATTGGGGGAAGGGCGCGTCGTGGGTCTCGGGGTGCGATTGGGGGAAGATCGCGTCGTGGGTCTGGGGGTGCGATTGGGGGAAGATCGCGTCGTGGGTCTGGGGATGCGATGGGGGAAAGGTCGAGTTGAGGATCTTGTGGTGCGATTGGGGAAGATCGCGTCGTGTGTCTCAGGGTGCGATGGGGGGAAGGTCCGCTCGCTCCCGTGCCCCCTGTTGTTCCTGTTCCTCCCATACCCCTGTTGTTTCCGTCACTAACGCTGCCAAACCTGCTGCGACAGCACGCCCTGCTGCAAAAGGTCGCCCTGCTGCAAAAGGTCGCCGTGCTGCAAAGGGTCGCCCTGCTACCACGGCCCGCACTGCTGCGACTGCTCGCCCTGCTGCAAAGGGTCGCCCTGCTACCACGGCCCGCCCTGCTGCGACCGCTCGCCCTGCTGCAAAGCGTCGTCCTGCTACCACAGCTCGCCCTGTTGCACCTGCACCTGCAGCAAGTCCTCCCAGAACTCGCAGCAGTGGACGAGGCAGTGTGCAGAAGGGAGCAAATGCTGCTACTTCAAATTGATTAATCCCTGATACTCAATGTAATCTAAATTTCCCCACTGTCCATTTATTTCTACAACTAATAGCTGATTCTAAATATCTCTTCCATGACATTCTGCTATTATCTGCAATATCTCATCTACTCATTCTTTTATTTTGTCTCAGCCGCCTTATTGCTTTCATCTTTGAATATCTGTACTCCTCAATCCCCTCATGATTCATTTGAGTTTACGTACAGAAAAAAATAAATATTTAATTTGAATGAAGACACAGCGAAGAATAAATGAAAACATGGAAAATAAAATGGTCTGCATCATACAATTTTTATGCCCCCCTCAAATATTTTAAGCCCCCTCAATTTTTTGGGAGATCGCATTTCGATGTAAAAAAATCTTTGGCCCCCTCAAATATTTTAGACCCCCTCAAATATTTTAGACCCCCTCAATTTTTAAAAACCCCCTCAACTGGTACAGAGCCGTATTGATCGAGGAACCCGGGGACTCCTTGAATGAGTCGAGAGCTTCCCTTTGCGTACAGAACATCGATCCATGTGGCGGAGTCGCCGACAAGGAATCCAGTGCCGTTCGACTGAAATCAATATTTTCAAGAATAGTTGGAGGGAAATAATTAATTTCAAATATTGGAACGCTGCCAACACCACTCACCTTGAGCTGCATCACAATCAAGGGGAAAAATTTGTCGCGAGCGGGAATCAGCTGATAGTTTCTTGTACCCTGCGGCAACTTTTCATTTTCCTTTTCCATTCCAGGTATTTTGTTCGGAAGTTCAGAAGAATCAAATAAACAGAAGAAGAAGCAGCCTCATGGAATTTATCGCCGGCGCCCGCCTCCGCGTCAGTCGGACGGGCGACGGCCGCAAGGTGACAGTCACTGGCGCCGGCGCTACGGAAATGTCGTCGGCGAACGCGCCACAGTTATCGTCATTGGCGCAGGCGCGGAGGTGGGAGATTTGCTACTCACTGTTCTCTTTTACAGTAATTTGTTCTGCCGAATTGGTATGGAGTTGCACATTGATGGAACGTTTTGGAACTGCCGTTAAGGAACCCGAAATTATAAAAGCTTCAAAATGCTCTGAAACGTATCCCATGCAATTCCCTGTCAAATATGTCGACGGTTCCTAAAGGGCAGTTCCTACATACATACATCGAATTGCACGAGGGAATGAGACGATGTGTGTGAAATGTGAAATGACTCATAGATTGTATCATAGATTGTAGTTTCAGCACCCAATTGGAGAAGGTTGAATTCCAGGTGAACCTCGTTGGCGCCAACGCCGTGGTCTACGTGAGCGGCGCCGACGCCCGGGTCGCCGTTTCCGGCGGCTCTTCCACGGTTATTGTCGATTGCACAGGCGCCAACGTGAGCGTGCTGGGCGCCAGCGCCAGCGTCGTCGTCAACGGCGCCGAGGCCAGAATTCGCGCCACCGGCGCCGGCGCCACCGTACTTATCAATGGACAGGTGAATACCTTAGCTGCAATTCAATGTCGATCGATAATTTGGAGTGGAAAATATGAATTCAGATTCCACGACGTGTAAAAGATCGATATTTCCTCGATGATCATCAGCGAGAAGTAGTGATGGAGTCAACAAAGTCATAAAATCGGCGTGAAACTTTTGGCGACTTTTGTTTGTGAATGACGCTTTTTTTGTATTTTTTTATTATTTTCTGCTCGCCAGCTCGGATTGGAGAACAATATTGCGTTCATTATGATTTGAGCCGTTTACATAATCGCTATTAGCACGATAAAAGACACCGATAAACACAGCACACAGAGCCTAATCAATTTCAATACCCGACAATGAGTGTTTCATTGAAATCTAAATTAGCTAGGAGAACTTTTCTCCAAGGGCGTGATCAAAAAAGAGAGTCTATTACAAGGAGGGTGTAGAACCTTTGTTTAAGAAACGAAAAATAGGGGGACGGAAAAAAATCCAGGGGGCTGTATACTCTGTTTAGAAGTTGACCATCTTTTCGTTTTTATTTTTCGTCAGTTTTTGACTTAATCTTAATTCATTTGCATTAGTTCGATAAAGCACGATGAAAAAGTAAGATTGCCAACGAAATCAACATAAAATATAATGTAAGCGACTAGCAAATTCGTGTTAAAGATGGCCGAAAACTAGAAGTTGGCCATCTTCTTTTTGCGCGGGCTAGACAGTGACGACACAATATCTCAAAGTGCAAGCTAGCGAAACGAAGACCCCCGAGAAAGCTCCGCCCCCTTATTCTGCAGCCGTTAACGGCAGGAAAAAAGTTTCCGCAGCCGTCAGTTTCTGCATCCGTGGTAAAAGCAGTAAAAATTCCCGAGACTTGCTCGTTCTTCGTCAGTCATCGATACATTACAAATAACTTTATCATGTGAGCAAGAAATGGGGGAAATGGTAGAATTCACTGCGTGCAGAACAAATCAACCAGTGTGAAGTGTTCTCCGCTCTCTCTAAATGTTTGAAACTGATTTTATGCAACATTAGCAAGAAGAAAATGGCGAAATGTGAGGTGGCGGGTCATCCAAAGACAAAGAATAGATGCAATATTTACAGAGAAACAACTATTTACAATTAACAAGAATTGAGAAGCAAGAGTATACATTTGGAATTGGCAGAGATTGGATGAGATAACAGATAAATTTATCGATATTTTATCACTTCTCGTAGACTACCGTACTCTTCTTGCCCTCGTTGACTCTTAACATGAAGACATCAGATCGGGAGCAGTGGGGCGGGCGGGGTCGAGGTCGAATCGCGTCTGTAAGATCGCAATGATTATCGATTGATTATGGTATTTAATAAAGATACGGTAGGTCAGACTAACCTGTGGAATAAGAGTGGCGAATTGAGTGAGAACTGGAAGAGTGCAGAAGAGAGCATCTAAAATAAAATGGTAAAGCTATACAAAAAATATTCGCACGCCGTCAGGTTTCAACATTTAGATAGAAGACGGGAATCAGCACAAGTGTAAATCAGCTAGAATGTACAGTAGCGGTCAAAAGTCTTCGGGTGATTTTTAAATCTGTTACAACTTTTGAACGCGAAGAGGCTTTGATTTGATATTGTTGGGTCTTATGTGAAATCTATTGGAGATTACGACGCAACTATTGAGGTGTTACGAAATTCTTCAATTATTGCGTTGTGATGACGTAATCAGTGCATACTTTTTTGAATGGGCATTATTCTTACATGGATTTTTTCCAGCTCACCTAACTTTCAGGGTGTTGAGACATGGTCACGACCTACCTAGAAAATTTTTTTCAAGTTGCTGCGGTGTCGCTACTTGGCTTCAGCCATGCTGCAAAATCGAGGTCGGAAAATCGTATCTCGCCTTCTAGACATCCCACAGACACGATCAAAGCTCCAAACTGATCGACATGATGACTGCCGATGATCCTGAGAATATGGTGGCGGTAGGCCACCATTTACCCTTAGGGCACGTAAAAGTCACTTTTTCGTATTATTGTGGTCTCACCGAGGGCCCCCCTATAGGACTTGCACTAGAGATCTGGCTTGGGCGTGGATTAGGTAGAGAATCTTTGGGAGAACCGATTGCTAGGGGCAATAAGCGTTTCGATTGGATTCCTGCCCGCGGCGATCGATTTCCGGAAGGACACTGGTTTGGTCACGCCCATTTTCAGCCCTTTGACAAGGTTCCGACTTTTGAGCGTATCTCGGCTCTGAGTTAACGGAGAAGGCTGGCATACCCATCAATGGAATCAGCGTGGCTGGCTCTATAATCTCATCCACAAATTGCATCATCACTATGCAATATTTCATCATCCTTAGGCAATACTCCGAGTATCAGTGATTTCTTAGCGGTAGTTCAACGGGCAACGGCGGAAAAGATGCTAATGACATTAAAGTGATCTTTGCGTCACTCTAGAGCACAAATTACGTCACTAATATGCAACATTTTACCATTCTAAAAAGTATTGCCTAAGGATGATGAAATATTGCATAGTGATGATGCAATTTGTGGATCAGATTATAGAGCCAGCCACGCTGATTCCATTGATGGGTATGCCAGCCTTCTCCGTTAACTCAGAGCCGAGATACGCTCAAAAGTCGGAACCTTGTCAAAGGGCTGAAAATGGGCGTGACCAAACCAGTGTCCTTCCGGAAATCGATCGCCGCGGCCAGGAATCCAATCGAAACGCTTATTGCCCCTAGCAATCGGTTCTCCCATAGATTCTCTACCTAATCCACGCCCAAGCCAGATCTCTAGTGCAAGTCCTATAGGGGGGCCCTCGGTGAGACCACAATAATGCGAAAAAGTGACTTTTACGTGCCCTAAGGGTAAATGGTGGCCTACCGCCACCATATTCTCAGGATCATCGGCAGTTGTCATGTCGATCAGTTTGGTGCTTTGATCGGGTCTGTGGGATGTCTAGAAGGCGAGATACGATTTTCCGACCTCGATTTTGCGGCATGGCTGCAGCAAAGTAGCGACACCGCAGCAACTTGAAAAAAATTGTCTAGGTAGGTCGTGACCATGTCTCAACACCCTGAAAGTTAGGTGAGCTGGAAAAAATCCATGTAAGAATAATGCCCATTCAAAAAAGTATGCACTGATTGCGTCATCACAACGCAATAATTGAAGAATTTCGTAACACCTCAATAGTTGCGTCGTAATCTCCAATAGATTTCACATAAGACCCAACAATATCAAATCAAAGCCTCTTCGCGTTCAAAAGTTGTAACAGATATAAAAATCACCCGAAGACTTTTGACCGCTACTGTAGATAAAACATTCTAGGTGATAGATAACTGTTTTCAGTAATCTAGCTGAAGTAGACACCCCGCGAGCACTGGAAAAGGGATGTGATCTCAAAAAAATATCACGCCCTCAGATTTCAAAATTTTTGCAGAATTTTTTCATGTACACCTCTATTGATGTTGCGAGCACGTCACACAATATAATTTTGACCGGAGAAAAAATTCCTTCTAGGAGCAAAATTGATTTTTGAGCATAGGTCTGTTTCGAAATTCAAAAAAACCATGCCACGTCCTCAGATTTCAAAATTTTTGCATAATTTTTTCATGTACACCTCTATTGATGTTGCGAGCACGTCATACTATATCATTTTGACCGGAGAAAAAATTACCTCTAGGAGCAAAATTGATTTTTGAGCATAGGTCTGATTGGATATCCAAAAACCAATGTCACGCCCTCAGATTTCAAAATTTTTGCATAATTTTTTCATGTACACCTCTATTGATGTTGCGAGCACGTCATACTATATCATTTTGACCGGAGAAAAAATTCCTTCTAGGAGCAAAATTGATTTTTGAGCATAGGTCTGTTTGGATATCCAAAAACCAATGTCACGCCCTCAGATTTCAAAATTTTTGCAGAATTTTTTCATGTACACCTCTATTGATGTTGCGAGCACGTCACACAATATAATTTTGACCGGAGAAAAAATTACCTCTAGGAGCAAAATTGATTTTTGAGCATAGGTCTGATTGGATATCCAAAAACCAATGTCACGCCCTCAGATTTCAAAATTTTTGCATAATTTTTTCATGTACACCTCTATTGATGTTGCGAGCACGTCATACTATATCATTTTGACCGGAGAAAAAATTCCTTCTAGGAGCAAAATTGATTTTTGAGCATAGGTCTGTTTCGAAATTCAAAAAACCATGCCACGTCCTCAGATTTCAAAATTTTTGCATAATTTTTTCATGTACACCTCTATTGATGTTGCGAGCACGTCATACTATATCATTTTTGACCGGAGAAAAAATTACCTCTAGGAGCAAAATTGATTTTTGAGCATAGGTCTGATTGGATATCCAAAAACCAATGTCACGCCCTCAGATTTCAAAATTTTGGCAGAATTTTTTCATGTACACCTCTATTGATGTTGCGAGCACGTCACACAATATAATTTTGACCGGAGAAAAAATTACCTCTAGGAGCAAAATTGATTTTTGAGCATAGGTCTGTTTGGATATCCAAAAACCAATGTCACGCCCTCAGATTTCAAAATTTTTGCATATTTTTTTCATGTGCACCTCTATTGATGTTGCGAGCACGTCACACAATATAATTTTGACCGGAGAAAAAATTCCTTCTAGGAGCAAAATTGATTTTTGAGCAGAGTTCCGTCGAGATATGGGGAAAAGTACTAAAAATACCAAAAAAAAGTCTATCATATCGTAAGTTACCTCCCCCACCCCATTTCCCCACTCACCTCATTGTTCGCTGCCTCCGTCTGCGATCGACTCGTCTGCAGAATCGTCGGAGATAGACTCCTCGTCATCGTCCAACTGCAATTGAAATTTTAATATTAAATTGTTATTCAATTTCATTATTACCCACAAATTATAAACTTAATTCTACACATTCTGTCATACTTTACTTTCAAGAAATAGAAAATAAATAAATATAAATAAATAAAATATTGTACCAATTTTTTTTAATATTTAACATGCTACATCCTTCCCAACTAATTTTATTTTTACATTTCTAGATAGTTTTTTCTATATTTCCCATTGTTTATATTGGACTAAATGAAGAAAAATCGTGAGACATCCTCCTCCGCCGCATCCTCGATCGCTTCTGCTTCCTTCTCCTTCTCCTCCTGTGCTGCAAAAAAGGCAGCTGCGTCCGCCTGCGACTGATGATCTAAAACAACACAAAACTAGGTTTTCCGTTCCTCTGACGGAAAACTTACAGTGGCGATGCACATCCACTTCCCTCTCGATGACCGCACGAAGCAGTCGAGCACCCGCATCTCCAATGTTCTCGAATCGAGCCAGGTAGCACTTTAGCATATGGTGCATGTGCTCAATGGCCTGTTCAGTCCAGAGACCAATCATGCCCCATTTCTCGGCAAATTCGATCAGATGCACACAAAAAGAGTGGTACTTGATCGAATTCAAGCAGAGAGGGTCGACCATTGCGAACTCGATTCGGAACTTCTCGATGTTCTCTCTCATCAAGTCAATTTCATCTTGGGTGAGGAAACTCGCCGTAGCGTGTCTCATGACCGATTGAAAGTGCATCATCGCGGCGGACAGATGCGAGTGCTCAGCTCGAGTACTTCTGAAAGAAGCGAAGAGCACATCGAGAGAAGCTGTTTTGAACAGCTGGCGAATCTGGCGACCATTATACGCCTGATAAAACTTGGCTCTCACGGCGCCAAATTTCGCCATTTCGCAGTGATTTGAAGCGCGCGCCGTTACCATTTATGACATCCTCAATTTGGATGATCAAGATGGCATCAGCGATCTTCTTGTCATTGAGACGTTTCATCTCAGCATCAATGCGCTTCTCTCGGTTCTCTACCTGCTTCTTAACAGTACCTCGCGTCTCGCGACGGCATTTGTGGCAGATGTGTACTTGTCTCTCCTTTGCCAGATCAGTATCGCTCATACAAAGGAACGTGCATATCGCATGCGTCTTCTTAGTACAAGCGCCAAACTGAGCGGTCTCGTTACTGCATTGCACCATCGTCCACGCATTGGTCCACTTTATGTCATTCCTTTTGGATATGACACAATGCGGAGATGCACAGGCGTGACTAGGATTGGTCTGATTAGCCACGGCGAGGTGAGCTAGCACGACGGAAACGTCTGCTTTTTCGCGCGACTCATTCACGAGTAGCGACTCATCAGCTGCCATCTCATCTCTCTTCTGGGCGAGGACATCTTGACGCGAATCGAACGTCTCGACCGTGAGAGGGCAATTCAATTCTCTCAGATCCTTTGTCATGGCTGCAGCCTCGAGACGAATCACGAGGCGCACCCCCATACCCAGTGCGTAGTGAACAAGTGGCCAGCATACCTGGTCCACGGGTACTTGCAGAAGGGACTCGTTCACTACAGAAAACGACGCGGATCTTGCATCATTTTCCATAGCGGTGGACTGCGCCACATTCATGAGGCGCGTGTACTCGGCATACTGGTCTGCCAGTGTAGCCAGCGTTCGAGCTTCAGCAGGCGGAGCGAACGATCTACCGCTCCTCCACTTGCATCCAAGGCACGGGTGCTTGCTCGAGCATGCTCCTAGTCCGTAGGCAGCATTGAGAAGTTTGAAATCAGCTGCGAAGAACACCCTCACTGGGAGTGTGGTACCTCTATAGCTGTTCTCCTTCATCTCTATGCACTCTTTGAACAGAGGGCGAAGGCACTCACGCATGTTCGCGTATGACTCCGATGCGGCGTAACAACCAAGCATTGTTGCAAACATGGGAGAATTTGAACAGCGAGTGTTCATGATGGTGGAGATCATCTTGGTATGATCTCCACCATGATCGACGGCTACGCCGATCCACACCTCGCCGTTAAACTTCCCATCCAGCATCTCTTTCATCACACTGGAATCGAACACGTTCAATTCGTGTTCCATTCGCTCTCTAACGGACCTGACTCGCACAAAGTCTGTCTTGGGAGGAGACGTGTTCGTTGCCGTAGCGGCTACAAGCGACACCCGCTCCAGTCTGTAGTGCCCACTCATCGTCTTGACCTCACTTTTATGCATCTTGAACACTGCATTCCACCCTCTGAATACCGAAATATTTCGGTTATCGAGGAAGGCACTAAGCGCGCGTCTCTGATGCCACCGCAGGTTCAGCGTTCGCACGAGATCGTAGTCGTCAGAAATTGGCAACTGCAGGTCCCAACTCTCGCCGTGGTAGAGCTTGTTCCACGCGTCTTGGAACAATTTCTTGGTACACGCACGAGGGTGTGAGTAGGCAAAGTCGCCTTTCTCGAGAACCACGGAGTGGAGACAGTCGATAAATTTCGCAAGCTTTTCTCTATCTGACTGTGTGGAACCCATGGAATATGGTTTCCACCCTCCTCTCCTCTGCCTCGCATTGCGAGAGTTTATAATTGGACGAGACTTTGCTTTCTCTGCGGTGAGATCACTCTCCAAATTTGTAACCAAATTTAAGAGTTGTGAGATGCGCACCTCGAAAGCGTGTTTCATCGCATCCATAGATTTGGTCATGGCTTCGAGATCGTCACTAAGACTAACGCAACTCTGACACGCAGTTGCAGCGCCTTTAAAGAAGGTGTCCCACGAATATTTGGTGAACTGAGTTCTCACTGTGGGGCAATGGGGATCGATTACCCGATGAGAGCCTCGAAAATTGCACGTTTCAATTTTTAGTTTGAAGAAAGTTATGGTTAGTAAACAGTCCAAAATGAGAAGAATTCTCACAGTATCTCATATTGATACTGCAATCTTTTCGCGGTGGGAGTTGGCATTTTGCGGAGAAGAAGTCAGAGAAAGGCAGAGAGATAAGGGGAAACGAGGAGGGTGCGCGAGGGAAACGCGCGTTGGATTTGTGTTTCACCAACTTCTGATAACAGAAATGAAACCTCAAACATCGGGGAAAATAATAGGTTTCAATGATTCGTGTTACGCCTTCTTTAATGAATTAAATTACCACCAAAATATATTATGCAAACTTATTACGTTTTGCTTGTTGTCCAAAATATCAATTGAAAATTGGAAAAATTGAAATTGAAAATTGAAAATCCAAAAAAAAAATTTCTCAATACCCACCAGTTGACTTGCGCCGAGTAGCAGGCGCTGGTGGGAGAGAACGATCAGAGAGTAGACTGTGCTATAATAATTGACTTCCGCTTTTTTGTTTATGTTTTATGTTAAATATATTTTTTTATTGTTAAAACTAGTTTTGTATCGTCAAACCAACCCATTGAAATTTTGATATAGTTATTTCAAATTAATTGTACTATTCACTTCATATGTCAATATTAAAATTTATATGGCAATGGAAAATTCATCAAAAAATGTAATAATTTTCAAATGATCCAACATCATGCCTCTTCAATAGCTGTTACTCTGCGATAATTTATAATTTATTTCGATATAATCGATCCGATTTTTTTAAAAATTGTTTTCTTAATTTTGATTATTTAAATAATAAATAAAAAATATTTAACTATGCAATAGTCACCTCAAACTAACTCTAAATACTAAATAAGTATTTAAATTCAAGGTAGTTTTTTAAGTGTTAGTTGCAAATAATTTTTACCTGACTACTCCACGCGTGGATTGCACTTGACGATGTTGGTGGAGCACGTCCGTCCTTGACTTCAAATCGAGACCATCTATCGAGGTACGGCTACAACAATTATGCGAATTAGTAATGTTAATCAGTTTGAGATTCATGGAATATTAAACTATATAAGTACTAACAAGTTGTTTCTTTGATTCCATTACAATCTTTACGCAATATAACAAAAAAATAAAAAAAATAAATTGGATTTCAAAAAAACCCCTACTATAAAAATATAACCATATTTTTCACCTTCTCATCCATCGACAGTTTCCTCTTCTTTGAACTTGTGGTACGCATTGAACTCAAACACTTGTCCTGGAAAACATTCGAATGAAACAAAATAATACTTTAATTGTATTGTATGCACAATACTCACAATGTCTTCATCGATCTCCACTTCCAATTGAGAGTCCGTCATCGGATGATAAGAATCTGTAATATTAAAAGTTCAATTACATTTATATTGCAAATTATCTTTCAAAATAAATGGAAGAATAGCGTACTGTGTCGCAGTAATCCTGTGTTGAGGGATGATGAGAAGAATGTTGAAGTGGAGGAAGAAGGAGGAGAGGCACGTATTGATTGAGGCTGGAATATTTTAAGCATGAAATATTAACAGTTACATCCTACATGCTACTACTCACTATATAAAGTCATCATAAAATCTCACCTCATCATGTTGTATCGAAATCCCACTCGAAGCTTGACCTATTGCTTGAAAGCGAGTAGCAGGGGCAGGTGGTGGACCACCTTAATGGGAATTATGCTACATTTTTTAACGAATAATTTATTAAATTGATTATACCTTTTCGAAGAACATTCGGTAGCTTATACATGAGTGAGGTATTGCTTATATATTATTAAATTTCCATTCAAATAAACAATCCATATACCATTACTCCTGTAATGGTAATTAATAAGTAAAATTAGGAAACAGGTAGGGCAATGGCTCGACAACCACTTCAAATGATATTGAATATTTGAAATATTGCACTATCTTTATTATGGTGTGCTGTGATAGCACACTATCTGGCAAATCGAAATATCATTCACAAATGATATTTCAAACAAAACAACACAACATCACTATGTCTCCATTGGATTAAAACCAAAACAGAATTGTCCACAGATAAATTGTACACGAAATAATACATCACAGGAACAATAACAAAGATAATTATGCTCTGAACAGCACCTAACTTGCGAAATATCTTACATTTCTAATCATTCCCTAATAAGGCGAGTAGTGTGGATTGTGCATTAAGGAGCGACAAGAATGGCAAGGAGGTGGGGCGATACGAGGGCATACATGCGCGAGGTAGGAATGGCATGGCGGAGGCGGGCAGAGGTTAGGTGGCGGAGAGACATACCGTTACTTGATAAAAAAGCGCGCGCGAGATGACAATTTGTCCAAAAATGTGACAAAAAACGACAAATGGATGAAGCTCGTCGTTGTGTGTCTCTACGGTCACAATTTTATGGAATTTTATAGTTTTCATTGTGCTTTTTCATTCTGTGTTTTAAAATAATAATTTTAATTAATAAATAATGAAGGAATACGCTAATTTTGATTTGAGCACCTCCCCGCTCTCGCTGGCGAAATTGTGGTGTGGCGCAAATCGCGACGGTGTACTGTAAATCAAATCGTCAAGCTGTCCTGTTTTTTGGCAAGTAGCCAACTCTCACGGCTTCTCTCGAATTTTGTTTTATTTATTTAAATCTTGTTTATTTATTCATTTTCATTATATTTCTTGTTCTAATCGTGAGCCAGGTCAGTTTGGCCCCCTATGAGAGCTGGTTCACGGTTGCACCACCTCGCGTTCTGTTCCGAAACGAGTCTGCCAGTTTGTACACTGCAAAACCATCATGTTTCCTCTCATTTCTTTCAATATTTTTGGGCCTATTGCTTGCGTTCCTTGTTTCCGACCGTTTCCCCAGCTGCTTGCGCAACTCTGCCGCTGTTCTGATTGTGCGCCGTTGTTTTTCGCACACTTTCAAATCACATAATTCCGCGTAATTGCAGGGTCGGTCGGGGACGAGTGCGCGGCTGGCTCGACTACGTCAAATATGGACCGCCGCCATATCAGATGGGTCCTTTTTATAAGGACCGTTATACAAATAATGAATTTTAATTAAATTTCTTTGGACTGATTAGGTTTTGAGTTGCTAAAACTACCTAGAAATAGGTGGTCGAGCGTGTCTAGATAGGAGTCGCTCTCTATCTTAACAGTTTGTCTGAACTTTTGCCAAAGATATTGCAAGTATAATGAATAATTTTACCAGTTCTGGTTGTGAAGAAAGGAGAGTTTATGAATGAGACTAAAAATAGTATCTTTATAATACTTATTTCGGTGTTGGCTTGTGCGGAACTTTGCAGTTCCCCCGGTGTCCGCCCGCCCCCTTCCGTGCTCGTTTCTCTCTCTCCCTTGGACCTTCCGCCTGCTCTCTTCATTCGTCACTGTTTGTTTATTTTGTTTGTGATTTCGAGATTTAAAAATGTGATTATAAATCTTTATTTGGTTTATGACAATCGATAATGCAAGAGTATTTCAAGTTTGATACATGGTACTTTAGTCATGAATGGGCAATCCCCCCTTATCCACAATTTGCTGCAGCTTCGTCTGCATGTGCTTGATGAGGTTTTGGCACAGGGGAATAGTCACTTTCTCGGCCCAGAATTTCTTCACTGCTTCCTCCAGTTCCTGAATTCCGCTCATCCTATCCGCGTTGACGTGTTTCTTCATCAGTGCCCAGATTGTTTCCACAGGATTCAAGTCTGGGCTCTCTGGTGGCCACAACTCAGTCTAAAATATGTCTTTTTTGTCATTGCAGATTTCTTTTAAGAGCTATATAGCTTTGGCGGTAGAATAAATTTGTATCCATACCGGGGTATTCTCGTTCTTCAAGAATCGCTTGGTAGATTTCGAGATGTGAGCCGGTGCCGAATCTTGCACCAATATTCCGATGGGTCCGTACACTTGCCTAAGATTAACGTGAATAACAGTCAGTCAAAATGAGAATAGTGTTGATTATATATCAATTTTCGTACCACGATACGTAGTAAATTATGTTCGGAACAAGAGGAATAAATTAATTTGAAATTTCCTGACTTTCTCCACTCGACATAGTTGTGGTAGAGAATTCGCTGGTATGTGGGAGAGTCGACACGCGCAGCATCATCACCAGTTAGAATGATGAGATCGGAGGCGCCGCGCCACGAAATCGATCCCCAAACGAGCAACTGGGAAGATTAGTGAAAAACTGTTAGATATTGGAAATCACACCTTCACTGGGTATTTGGGTGCACTTTGAACTGCATGGGCTCGATCACGCACGAAAATAGTTTTGGAGGTCTTTTCCAAGTAGATCCAACTCTCGTCACTGAAGGAGTGAGTCAAAAACTGCTCGTGGTTGTCGAGTGCCCTTTGACAGTAGTCCACTCGAACTAATCGATTTGCGAGACGGACCATGTGGCCGTACCGCAATCGAAACCTGCGGAATCCCAACTCATCCCTCCACACGTGTACAACGTGCTCACTCACCTGGAATACAGTGGTTTAGTAATTATCGATTTTTTTATGAATAGGGAGATTTAAGAGCGATTTATCCTCGTTGCAGTACGATAGTTATTGATTTTCTATGGACTACGGTAGTTATCGATTTTCGTTGCAGCACGGTAGTTATTGGTATTCGTTGCAGTACGGTAGTTATCGATTTTTGATTCAGTACGGTAGTTATTGATTTTCTATGGACTACGGTAGTTATCGATTTTTGATGCAGTACGGTAGTTATTGGTATTCGTTGCAGTACGGTAGTTATCGGTTTTTGATGCAGTACGGTAGTTATTGATTTTCTATGGTCTACGGTAGTTATCGATTTTCGTTGCAGTACGGTAGTTATTGATTTTCTATGGTCTACGGTAGTTATCGATTTTCGTTGCAGTACGGTAGTTATTGATTTTCTATGGTCTACGGTAGTTATCGATTTTCGTTGCAGTACGGTAGTTATTGATTTTTATGGAATACTGTAAACGCCTCACTTTGAGATCCGTTTCCGTCTTGATGACCTCGATGATCTTAGTAACAGTGATGGTTCCGTTCTTCTCGTACAACTTCTCGATGAGCTGTCTCACAGTGGGGTGCAAGTCTTTGGGTACGGTAGATGGAGAGTACGGTTTGGGACGCTTCTCCTTCCGATTCAGTTGGCGACGCACAGCGGATTCGCTCAATCTGATCTCCTTTCTTGTCCACAGGAGTCGCGAAATCTGCTTACAGGTAAGCCCGTCATCTCTCCATTGTTGAATGTCGTCACGAGGGTGGTACCCCATCGAAATTCTGAAACAATAGGTTTCTGTCGAATAGAAAAATCAATTGTGCGATAAAATACGGATAATCAATAATGAGTAAGGCAGATCAAAGATCAACACGAAAGATCAAAGATCAACACGAAAGATCAAAGATCAAAGATCGACATGGTAGATGATCAGCACCCAAATAGCAGCACCCAAATACCCGCTCAACTAGCTGGTCCACTACAATCGATCACTCCTATCACTGCTCTCACGCAACAGGCAGCTACTGCAACAACAGGTAAATATATTGAAGTTGATTATTACGTTGATACCATACAGTACTATGCGCCTAACTTACCGTACTATGCGTCTACCGTACTCGTAGGCGCGTCTACCGTACTCGTCTACCGTACTTGTAGGCGCGTCTACCGTACTCGTCTACCGTACTTGTAGGCGCGTCTACCGTACTTGTAGGCGCGTCTACCGTACTCGTAGGCGCGTCTACCGTACTCGTCTACCGTACTTGTAGGCGCGTCTACCGTACTCGTCTACCGTACTTGTAGGCGCGTCTACCGTACTTGTACTCCACCCCTACAGTATCGGCAAAAACATCTACCGTATATTTCAGATCCCGCGGTGTTTCTTCTCATTCAGTCAGTCAACGAGATGCGTCGTGACGTCTCTGTGCTGGCCTCAACACTGAGCAACTTCATCCTTTCCTACGGTCCACTACTCCATACTGCAGTAAACGAAGCGCGATCAGCATCCAACGAGGTACTAAATATAGATTTAGCAATTTGATCGTTTGAAAAATAATCGATAATTACAGGTTTCGGGCATTGCATCAAAATTGGACAAGATTCAAAAGCAGGGTGAGGCGACGGCGATCACACTGGACACACTCGTAGCTACAGCACCTCGCAAGAACGGTAAAGAATTAATTTGAAAGTAATCTAAATACTATCCGCATACAGTAACCAAATTCGGCTACCGAATGTTAAGCTCAATCAATAAAGTATAGTTAATTAATATTCATCATTCCGGATCATTTTTCTATTTCAGCCTTCGTCTATGACATCTTGACGAAGGAACAAGTCGACCATATCGACATCAATCAAAAAGTGGAAAACCTGGCTACATCAATGGAAGTGCTGCTATGGAAGCACGACAAAGCACAGATGCTGCTCAATCTCAAGTTGAGGACCGACAAGGCGCGAGTACGCTTTCTCATTGAGGTGAGACAATCATATTCTTAAAAGGAGTAATTGGATTTGAAAGTCTTATTTTCTACAAAATAAATTGATTATCGATCGATATTTCAGGCTAGCTTACACCGACGTTCGTACTCAACACGTGACTGTCGCGACAGCGCACGGAAGAGAATCGTCCACAGAGTCAACTCCTACGCAGCGACAAGGGCACGTGAGTTGCACTCACGTGACGATAGTGGTGCAGTCCCACCCTCATCAGCACCAGCGTGTACCGTACCCTCTGCTCTGCCTACCGTATCCCACCATGTCTCCCTACCCATGGCAATGCCCAATCCATACGCGTCCGTTGCTTCATGTGTCCCTAATTCACCTTCTCATGCTTCTCATAATACCGTAACCCAATCGATTAACTCTATGTCTCTGCCCACCCTGAATCCGTCGCAAAATGTACTTCCCTCTATTCAAATCTCTGCATCCCTCATCAGTTCTTGGCTCAGTCCCACTCCCTTCTCTCTTCTAATAGACCTCTGACTGATTCATCGGACGACGACTCTGCTAGTTTTATCCCAACCAAGAAGATAAAGAGCGAACATGATTAGACATAACGATATTACCAATCCCACCTCATAACCCGTCTTTTGAATTGCAATTTCATGCGTTAAATACTGTTGCATTATCGATTGTCATAAACCAAATAAAGATTTATAATCACATTTTTAAGTCTCGAAATCACAAACAAAATAAACAAACAGTGACGAATGAAGAGAGCAGGCGGAAGGTCCAAGGGAGAGAGAGAAACGAGCACGGAAGGGGGCGGGCGGACACCGGGGGAACTGCAAAGTTCCGCACAAGCCAACACCGAAATAAGTATTATAAAGATACTATTTTTAGTCTCATTCATAAACTCTCCTTTCTTCACAACCAGAACTGGTAAAATTATTCATTATACTTGTAATATCTTTGGCAAAAGTTCAGAGAAACTGTTAAGATAGAGAGCGACTCCTATCTAGACACGCTCGACCACCTATTTCTAGGTAGTTTTAGCAACTCAAAACCTAATCAGTCCAAAGAAATTTAATTAAAATTCATTATTTGTATAACGGTCCTTATAAAAAGGACCCATCTGATATGGCGGCGGGCCATATTTGACGTAGTCGAGCCAGCCGCGCACTCGTCCCCGACCGACCCTGCAATTACGCGGAATTATGTGATTTGAAAGTGTGCGAAAAACAACGGCGCACAATCAGAACAGCGGCAGAGTTGCGCAAGCAGCTGGGGAAACGGTCGGAAACAAGGAACGCAAGCAATAGGCCCAAAAATATTGAAAGAAATGAGAGGAAACATGATGGTTTTGCAGTGTACAAACTGGCAGACTCGTTTCGGAACAGAACGCGAGGTGGTGCAACCGTGAACCAGCTCTCATAGGGGGCCAAACTGACCTGGCTCACGATTAGAACAAGAAATATAATGAAAATGAATAAATATACAAGATTTAAATAAATAAAACAAAATTCGAGAGAAGCCGTGAGAGTTGGCTACTTGCCAAAAAACAGGACAGCTTGACGATTTGATTTACAGTACACCGTCGCGATTTGCGCCACACCACAATTTCGCCAGCGAGAGCGGGGAGGTGCTCAAATCAAAATTAGCGTATTCCTTCATTATTTATTAATTAAAATTATTATTTTAAAACACAGAATGAAAAAGCACAATGAAAACTATAAAATTCCATAAAATTGTGACCGTAGAGACACACAACGACGAGCTTCATCCATTTGTCGTTTTTTGTCACATTTTTGGACAAATTGTCATCTCGCGCGCGCTTTTTTATCAAGTAACGGTACTCCCACTCGTCCTCATCTTCATATGAGACGAAGTAGCTTTCCCTCTCGAGCCTGACACAAAAAATGTAATAGTCTATCAATTTACAAGACACTTTCATTATTACAAATTGTATAAATCACTCAGAGAAACTGATCTATTCTCTAGCGAAGTCCAGATAATAGATCAGTTTCTCTGAGTGACTCGTTATTAGATTGTCATTGTCTTCCTACTGAATTCGTTTTTAATCAAACTTAAATTTGTACCGCGTTATTTGTGATCGCATAAATATATATATATATATATATAAATATTATTTGCGAATTATTAGGCACCTTACATTAAACCTGCTATACTTACTTTTGAGTCTGTCCGAGCAATCGTCCACTTCCAATTCCCGTTCCGTATCGATCGATACCGCTCCTTGAAGCGACTCCTTGAAGAGACGGATGTCCGAGGGGTGCTCCAGATACTCTGTTAAAAATATAAAAAAAAATATTTATAGTAATAAACGCCGCCTGCAGTACTTATTTGTGACAATTAAATTATAAATAAGAAGAATATTTAGGTTTGTTGTTAAATTTCAATAATATTTGTAACTAAAATACCTCTTATTGAGGGAGGCACGACCAGATGGAACTGCAACAGCAGTTCTGTTGACCTCGAGACTGCAATCAATAACAATAGTTACAAATGGAAAGATTGTTAACAAATATGATAATGTATTCCAAAAATTACTTCAGCTTCCTCTCCTGCAGACTCTTCCCGATCTCGACGATCTGTCTGCAATATACTTATTTATATCATGAAGTTAGTAATTGATTACTTGTGCAATTCGTCCACGTCCTTCTCCATTCCTTGATAAATTGCTTCTCTTTCAGCCAGAAGTAGGTTCCTCAAAATTGTTAGATCTCAGCAGTGCTGCACATAAAGAGGTATGGGTAAAGTGAAATAGTAAGTCTATTCATAGATGAACTCTAATAATTACAAGTGCCACAGTGCAAATACAAAAATGCAATACCTCTCTTCCTCTTCGTTCTCCATCTTTCTCTTCCTCTTGTTCTCTCTAGCCCTTCTTCTCTTCTCCGTCCTCGACTTCTTCGCATTCAGACCGCGCGTCAGATTGTCGTCTCCAGTCATGACTGACTAAAAATATGGTTGCAATATTAAATATAAAATCAGTATTCCATATACTACTAGTTTGAAGAAATTTAAGGAGAGTGTGTGAATTTATAACGTTATATGTACACCGTAAAATTTGATTATAATTACACAAATCTGATACATGGATAAGTACTACTATCATCGGTAATACAACCGCCAATGGCATATTCATACGATAATACAATACCATACAATATTTATCAGTGTCGCTTTAGGGGCGCTCATTCATATATTTTCATAAATTTATATTTTTTAATTAACACACAAGAAAACAACCTATCTCGACAATAACTACAACTGTATATGTTAAGGTGGTCAATAACAATAACTTAGTGGCAATGGATCGACTTATGTACTCGAAATACTTCAGATGGTCGGGATTGATGAAAGAAGCCGGATTAATTTGAAGAATGTAGTTATTTCCGCCAGCAAACATGAAGTGGGGATTCAAAACCTCATGAGAGAAGAGGAAGAACCACTCCCTGCAACATCCACAATTATAATCTTTCAAACTTAAGCTACGCTGACCGTTGTTTTTTGATGGCCGCTTTAATTATCGTTCGAATAGTCTATTAAACCACTTGACCCATCCTTAATTCACAATTGGTGAAATTCTACGGAATTAGGGGGTTTTTATATTTTGATTTTATAATCAAAATAAAAAATCAAATTGCGTTTGCTAATTTGAAAAAAATTGAATTTTTTTTTATAATAATTTTTTAATAAAATTATTTTAAAGAAATATTCAAAGAAATTACACAAATCCTTTCAAGGGAGGTTGCAGCCAAAAAATCATAATTTTATTTTCAATTAATTCTATTTTTATTCGAAAGAGCTGAAAATTTAAAGAACAGCTGTAAAAACCGCATATCTTTACGATTTTTTTTGGAAATTAATAATGAACTTTCAAAAAAAAAAACGTTTTTCAAAGGTACTGTAGCTTAGGTAATTTATCAAACTATTTCGGAAAAAAATTTATCCCAACCATCGGTAGCAAACAAATATTTTCGTTTACATTTTTGGAAAAACTAAGGACAACCGACCGTATTAGTTTTTGTTTGAGACAAAATAAAAACTTGAAGATAGTTTAGCCAAATTTTTGAAAAAACATTTCGGAAAAGCTCAATTTTGAATTTTTTAAAAATTTTTTGGGGCATCGTTCAACTACTATCATTAATACATCTATTTATGATGCGATACAACCGACCGTATTAGTTTTTGTTAGAGACAAAATAAAAACTTGAAGATAGTTTAGCCAAATTTTTGAAAAAACATTTCGGAAAAGCTCAATTTTGATTTTTTTTAAAAAAAAATTTTGAGGCATCGTCCAACTACTATCATTAATACATCTATTTATGATGCGATACAACCGACCGTATTAGTTTTTGTTAGAGACAAAATAAAAACTTGAAGATAGTTTAGCCTAATTTTTGAAAAAAAACATTTCGGAAAAGCTCAATTTTGAATTTTTTAAAAAATTTTTGGGGCATCGTCCAACTACTATCATTAATACATCTATTTATGATGCGATACAACCGACCGTATTAGTTTTTGTTAGAGACAAAATAAAAACTTGAAGATAGTTTAGCCAAATTTTTGAAAAAACATTTCGGAAAAGCTCAATTTTGAATTTTTTAAAAAAATTTTGAGGCATCGTCCAACTACTATCATTAATACATCTATTTATGATGCGATACAACCGACCGTATTAGTTTTTGTTAGAGACAAAATAAAAACTTGAAGATAGTTTAGCCTAATTTTTGAAAAAACATTTCGGAAAAGCTCAATTTTGAATTTTTTAAAAATTTTTTGGGGCATCGTCCAACTACTATCATTAATACATCTATTTATGATGCGATACAACCGACCGTATTAGTTTTTGTTAGAGACAAAATAAAAACTTGAAGATAGTTTAGCCTAATTTTTGAAAAAACATTTCGGAAAAGCTCAATTTTGAATTTTTTAAACATTTTTTGGGGCATCGTCCAACTACTATCATTAATACATCTATTTATGATGCGATACAACCGACCGTATTAGTTTTTGTTAGAGACAAAATAAAAACTTGAAGATAGTTTAGCCTAATTTTTGAAAAAAAAATTTCGGAAAAGCTCAATTTTGAATTTTTTAAAAATTTTTTGGGGCATCGTCCAACTACTATCATTAATACATCTATTTATGATGCGATACAACCGACCGTATTAGTTTTTGTTAGAGACAAAATAAAAACTTGAAGATAGTTTAGCCAAATTTTTGAAAAAACATTTCGGAAAAGCTCAATTTTGAATTTTTTAAAAAATTTTTGAGGCATCGTCCAACTACTATCATTATTACATCTATTTATGATGCGATACAACCGACCGTATTAGTTTTTGTTAGAGACAAAATAAAAACTTGAAGATAGTTTAGCCTAATTTTTGAAAAAAACATTTCGGAAAAGCTCAATTTTGAATTTTTTAAACATTTTTTGGGGCAGCGTCCAACTACTATCATTAATACATCTATTTATGATGCGATACAACCGACCGTATTAGTTTTTGTTAGAGACAAAATAAAAACTTGAAGATAGTTTAGCCTAATTTTTGAAAAAAACATTTCGGAAAAGCTCAATTTTGAATTTTTTAAACATTTTTTGGGGCAGCGTCCAACTACTATCATTAATACATCTATTTATGATGCGATACAACCGACCGTATTAGTTTTTGTTAGAGACAAAATAAAAACTTGAAGATAGTTTAGCCTAATTTTTGAAAAAAACATTTCGGAAAAGCTCAATTTTGAATTTTTTAAACATTTTTTGGGGCAGCGTCCAACTACTATCATTAATACATCTATTTATGATGCGATACAACCGACCGTATTAGTTTTTGTTAGAGACAAAATAAAAACTTGAAGATAGTTTAGCCAAATTTTTGAAAAAACATTTCGGAAAAGCTCAATTTTGAATTTTTTAAACATTTTTTGGGGCATCGTCCAACTACTATCATTATTACATCTATTTATGATGCGATGCAACCGACCGTATTAGTTTTTGTTAGAGACAAAATAAAAACTTGAAGATAGTTTAGCCTAATTTTTGAAAAAAACATTTCGGAAAAGCTCAATTTTGAATTTTTTAAACATTTTTTGGGGCATCGTCCAACTACTATCATTAATACATCTATTTATGATGCGATACAACCGACCGTATTAGTTTTTGTTAGAGACAAAATAAAAACTTGAAGATAGTTTAGCCTAATTTTTGAAAAAACATTTCGGAAAAGCTCAATTTTGAATTTTTTAAAAATTTTTTGGAGCATCGTCCAACTACTATCATTAATACATCTATTTATGATGCGATACAACCGACCGTAATAGTTTTTGTTAGAGACAAAATAAAAACTTGAAGATAGTTTAGCCTAATTTTTGAAAAAAACATTTCGGAAAAGCTCAATTTTGAATTTTTTAAACATTTTTTGGGGCATCGTCCAACTACTATCATTATTACATCTATTTATGATGCGATACAACCGACCGTATTAGTTTTTGTTAGAGACAAAATAAAAACTTGAAGATAGTTTAGCCTAATTTTTGAAAAAACATTTCGGAAAAGCTCAATTTTGAATTTTTTAAACATTTTTTGGGCATCGTCCAACTACTATCATTATTACATCTATTTATGATGCGATACAACCGACCGTATTAGTTTTTGTTAGAGACAAAATAAAAACTTGAAGATAGTTTAGCCTAATTTTTGAAAAAAACATTTCGGAAAAGCTCAATTTTGAATTTTTTAAACATTTTTTGGGGCATCGTCCAACTACCATCATTATTACATCTATTTATGATGCGATACAACCGACCGTATTAGTTTTTGTTAGAGACAAAATAAAAACTTGAAGATAGTTTAGCCAAATTTTTGAAAAAACATTTCGGAAAAGCTCAATTTTGAATTTTTTAAACATTTTTTGTGGCATCGTCCAACTACTATCATTAATACATCTATTTATGATGCGATACAACCGACCGTAATAGTTTTTGTTAGAGACAAAATAAAAACTTGAAGATAGTTTAGCCTAATTTTTGAAAAAAACATTTCGGAAAAGCTCAATTTTGAATTTTTTAAACATTTTTTGGGGCAGCGTCCAACTACTATCATTAATACATCTATTTATGATGCGATACAACCGACCGTATTAGTTTTTGTTAGAGACAAAATAAAAACTTGAAGATAGTTTAGCCAAATTTTTGAAAAAACATTTCGGAAAAGCTCAATTTTGAATTTTTTAAACATTTTTTGGGGCATCGTCCAACTACTATCATTATTACATCTATTTATGATGCGATGCAACCGACCGTATTAGTTTTTGTTAGAGACAAAATAAAAACTTGAAGATAGTTTAGCCTAATTTTTGAAAAAAACATTTCGGAAAAGCTCAATTTTGAATTTTTTAAACATTTTTTGGGGCATCGTCCAACTACTATCATTAATACATCTATTTATGATGCGATACAACCGACCGTATTAGTTTTTGTTAGAGACAAAATAAAAACTTGAAGATAGTTTAGCCTAATTTTTGAAAAAACATTTCGGAAAAGCTCAATTTTGAATTTTTTAAAAATTTTTTGGAGCATCGTCCAACTACTATCATTAATACATCTATTTATGATGCGATACAACCGACCGTAATAGTTTTTGTTAGAGACAAAATAAAAACTTGAAGATAGTTTAGCCTAATTTTTGAAAAAAACATTTCGGAAAAGCTCAATTTTGAATTTTTTAAACATTTTTTGGGGCATCGTCCAACTACTATCATTAATACATCTATTTATGATGCGATACAACCGACCGTATTAGTTTTTGTTAGAGACAAAATAAAAACTTGAAAATAATTTAGCCTAATTTTTGAAAAAAACAATCGGAAAAGCTCAATTTTGAATTTTTTAAACATTTTTTGGGGCATCGTCCAACTACTATCATTATTACATCTATTTATGATGCGATACAACCGACCGTATTAGTTTTTGTTAGAGACAAAATAAAAACTTGAAGATAGTTTAGCCTAATTTTTGAAAAAAACATTTCGGAAAAGCTCAATTTTGAATTTTTTAAACATTTTTTGGGGCATCGTCCAACTACTATCATTATTACATCTATTTATGATGCGATACAACCGACCGTATTAGTTTTTGTTAGAGACAAAATAAAAACTTGAAGATAGTTTAGCCTAATTTTTGAAAAAACATTTCGGAAAAGCTCAATTTTGAATTTTTTAAACATTTTTTGGGCATCGTCCAACTACTATCATTATTACATCTATTTATGATGCGATACAACCGACCGTATTAGTTTTTGTTAGAGACAAAATAAAAACTTGAAGATAGTTTAGCCTAATTTTTGAAAAAAACATTTCGGAAAAGCTCAATTTTGAATTTTTTAAACATTTTTTGGGGCATCGTCCAACTACCATCATTATTACATCTATTTATGATGCGATACAACCGACCGTATTAGTTTTTGTTAGAGACAAAATAAAAACTTGAAGATAGTTTAGCCAAATTTTTGAAAAAACATTTCGGAAAAGCTCAATTTTGAATTTTTTAAACATTTTTTGGGGCATCGTCCAACTACTATCATTATTACATCTATTTATGATGCGATACAACCGACCGTATTAGTTTTTGTTAGAGACAAAATAAAAACTTGAAGATAGTTTAGCCTAATTTTTGAAAAAAACATTTCGGAAAAGCTCAATTTTGAATTTTTTAAACATTTTTTGGGGCAGCGTCCAACTACTATCATTAATACATCTATTTATGATGCGATACAACCGACCGTATTAGTTTTTGTTAGAGACAAAATAAAAACTTGAAAATAATTTAGCCTAATTTTTGAAAAAAACAATCGGAAAAGCTCAATTTTGAATTTTTTAAACATTTTTTGGGGCATCGTCCAACTACTATCATTATTACATCTATTTATGATGCGATACAACCGACCGTATTAGTTTTTGTTAGAGACAAAATAAAAACTTGAAGATAGTTTAGCCTAATTTTTGAAAAAAACATTTCGGAAAAGCTCAATTTTGAATTTTTTAAACATTTTTTGGGGCATCGTCCAACTACTATCATTATTACATCTATTTATGATGCGATACAACCGACCGTATTAGTTTTTGTTAGAGACAAAATAAAAACTTGAAGATAGTTTAGCCTAATTTTTGAAAAAACATTTCGGAAAAGCTCAATTTTGAATTTTTTAAACATTTTTTGGGCATCGTCCAACTACTATCATTATTACATCTATTTATGATGCGATACAACCGACCGTATTAGTTTTTGTTAGAGACAAAATAAAAACTTGAAGATAGTTTAGCCTAATTTTTGAAAAAACATTTCGGAAAAGCTCAATTTTGAATTTTTTAAACATTTTTTGGGCATCGTCCAACTACTATCATTATTACATCTATTTATGATGCGATACAACCGACCGTATTAGTTTTTGTTAGAGACAAAATAAAAACTTGAAGATAGTTTAGCCTAATTTTTGAAAAAAACATTTCGGAAAAGCTCAATTTTGAATTTTTTAAACATTTTTTGGGGCATCGTCCAACTACTATCATTATTACATCTATTTATGATGCGATACAACCGACCGTATTAGTTTTTGTTAGAGACAAAATAAAAACTTGAAGATAGTTTAGCCTAATTTTTGAAAAAACATTTCGGAAAAGCTCAATTTTGAATTTTTTAAACATTTTTTGGGCATCGTCCAACTACTATCATTATTACATCTATTTATGATGCGATACAACCGACCGTATTAGTTTTTGTTAGAGACAAAATAAAAACTTGAAGATAGTTTAGCCTAATTTTTGAAAAAAACATTTCGGAAAAGCTCAATTTTGAATTTTTTAAACATTTTTTGGGGCATCGTCCAACTACCATCATTATTACATCTATTTATGATGCGATACAACCGACCGTATTAGTTTTTGTTAGAGACAAAATAAAAACTTGAAGATAGTTTAGCCAAATTTTTGAAAAAACATTTCGGAAAAGCTCAATTTTGAATTTTTTAAACATTTTTTGGGGCAGCGTCCAACTACTATCATTAATACATCTATTTATGATGCGATACAACCGACCGTATTAGTTTTTGTTAGAGACAAAATAAAAACTTGAAGATAGTTTAGCCAAATTTTTGAAAAAAACAATCGGAAAAGCTCAATTTTGAATTTTTTAAACATTTTTTGGGGCATCGTCCAACTACTATCATTATTACATCTATTTATGATGCGATACAACCGACCGTATTAGTTTTTGTTAGAGACAAAATAAAAACTTGAAGATAGTTTAGCCTAATTTTTGAAAAAAACATTTCGGAAAAGCTCAATTTTGAATTTTTTAAACATTTTTTGGGGCAGCGTCCAACTACTATCATTAATACATCTATTTATGATGCGATACAACCGACCGTATTAGTTTTTGTTAGAGACAAAATAAAAACTTGAAGATAGTTTAGCCTAATTTTTGAAAAAAACATTTCGGAAAAGCTCAATTTTGAATTTTTTAAACATTTTTTGGGGCATCGTCCAACTACTATCATTAATACATCTATTTATGATGCGATACAACCGACCGTATTAGTTTTTGTTAGAGACAAAATAAAAACTTGAAGATAGTTTAGCCTAATTTTTGAAAAAAACATTTCGGAAAAGCTCAATTTTGAATTTTTTAAACATTTTTTGGGGCATCGTCCAACTACTATCATTATTACATCTATTTATGATGCGATACAACCGACCGTATTAGTTTTTGTTAGAGACAAAATAAAAACTTGAAGATAGTTTAGCCAAATTTTTGAAAAAACATTTCGGAAAAGCTCAATTTTGAATTTTTTAAAAATTTTTTGGGGCATCGTCCAACTACTATCATTAATACATCTATTTATGATGCGATACAACCGACCGTATTAGTTTTTGTTAGAGACAAAATAAAAACTTGAAGATAGTTTAGCCTAATTTTTGAAAAAAACATTTCGGAAAAGCTCAATTTTGAATTTTTTAAACATTTTTTGGGGCAGCGTCCAACTACTATCATTAATACATCTATTTATGATGCGATACAACCGACCGTATTAGTTTTTGTTAGAGACAAAATAAAAACTTGAAGATAGTTTAGCCCAATTTTTGAAAAAAACATTTCGGAAAAGCTCAATTTTGAATTTTTTAAACATTTTTTTGGGGCAGCGTCCAACTACTATCATTAATACATCTATTTATGATGCGATACAACCGACCGTATTAGTTTTTGTTAGAGACAAAATAAAAACTTGAAGATAGTTTAGCCTAATTTTTGAAAAAAACATTTCGGAAAAGCTCAATTTTGAATTTTTTAAACATTTTTTGGGGCATCGTCCAACTACTATCATTAATACATCTATTTATGATGCGATACAACCGACCGTATTAGTTTTTGTTAGAGACAAAATAAAAACTTGAAGATAGTTTAGCCAAATTTTTGAAAAAACATTTCGGAAAAGCTCAATTTTGAATTTTTTAAAAATTTTTTGGGGCATCGTCCAACTACTATCATTAATACATCTATTTATGATGCGATACAACCGACCGTATTAGTTTTTGTTAGAGACAAAATAAAAACTTGAAGATAGTTTAGCCAAATTTTTGAAAAAACATTTCGGAAAAGCTCAATTTTGAATTTTTTAAACATTTTTTGGGGCAGCGTCCAACTACTATCATTAATACATCTATTTATGATGCGATACAACCGACCGTATTAGTTTTTGTTAGAGACAAAATAAAAACTTGAAGATAGTTTAGCCAAATTTTTGAAAAAAACAATCGGAAAAGCTCAATTTTGAATTTTTTAAACATTTTTTGGGGCATCGTCCAACTACTATCATTATTACATCTATTTATGATGCGATACAACCGACCGTATTAGTTTTTGTTAGAGACAAAATAAAAACTTGAAGATAGTTTAGCCTAATTTTTGAAAAAAACATTTCGGAAAAGCTCAATTTTGAATTTTTTAAACATTTTTTGGGGCAGCGTCCAACTACTATCATTAATACATCTATTTATGATGCGATACAACCGACCGTATTAGTTTTTGTTAGAGACAAAATAAAAACTTGAAGATAGTTTAGCCTAATTTTTGAAAAAAACATTTCGGAAAAGCTCAATTTTGAATTTTTTAAACATTTTTTGGGGCATCGTCCAACTACTATCATTAATACATCTATTTATGATGCGATACAACCGACCGTATTAGTTTTTGTTAGAGACAAAATAAAAACTTGAAGATAGTTTAGCCTAATTTTTGAAAAAAACATTTCGGAAAAGCTCAATTTTGAATTTTTTAAACATTTTTTGGGGCATCGTCCAACTACTATCATTATTACATCTATTTATGATGCGATACAACCGACCGTATTAGTTTTTGTTAGAGACAAAATAAAAACTTGAAGATAGTTTAGCCAAATTTTTGAAAAAACATTTCGGAAAAGCTCAATTTTGAATTTTTTAAAAATTTTTTGGGGCATCGTCCAACTACTATCATTAATACATCTATTTATGATGCGATACAACCGACCGTATTAGTTTTTGTTAGAGACAAAATAAAAACTTGAAGATAGTTTAGCCTAATTTTTGAAAAAAACATTTCGGAAAAGCTCAATTTTGAATTTTTTAAACATTTTTTGGGGCAGCGTCCAACTACTATCATTAATACATCTATTTATGATGCGATACAACCGACCGTATTAGTTTTTGTTAGAGACAAAATAAAAACTTGAAGATAGTTTAGCCCAATTTTTGAAAAAAACATTTCGGAAAAGCTCAATTTTGAATTTTTTAAACATTTTTTTGGGGCAGCGTCCAACTACTATCATTAATACATCTATTTATGATGCGATACAACCGACCGTATTAGTTTTTGTTAGAGACAAAATAAAAACTTGAAGATAGTTTAGCCTAATTTTTGAAAAAAACATTTCGGAAAAGCTCAATTTTGAATTTTTTAAACATTTTTTGGGGCATCGTCCAACTACTATCATTAATACATCTATTTATGATGCGATACAACCGACCGTATTAGTTTTTGTTAGAGACAAAATAAAAACTTGAAGATAGTTTAGCCAAATTTTTGAAAAAACATTTCGGAAAAGCTCAATTTTGAATTTTTTAAAAATTTTTTGGGGCATCGTCCAACTACTATCATTAATACATCTATTTATGATGCGATACAACCGACCGTATTAGTTTTTGTTAGAGACAAAATAAAAACTTGAAGATAGTTTAGCCTAATTTTTGAAAAAAAACATTTCGGAAAAGCTCAATTTTGAATTTTTTAAACATTTTTTGGGGCAGCGTCCAACTACTATCATTAATACATCTATTTATGATGCGATACAACCGACCGTATTAGTTTTTGTTAGAGACAAAATAAAAACTTGAAGATAGTTTAGCCCAATTTTTGAAAAAAACATTTCGGAAAAGCTCAATTTTGAATTTTTTAAACATTTTTTGGGGCAGCGTCCAACTACTATCATTAATACATCTATTTATGATGCGATACAACCGACCGTATTAGTTTTTGTTAGAGACAAAATAAAAACTTGAAGATAGTTTAGCCTAATTTTTGAAAAAAACATTTCGGAAAAGCTCAATTTTGAATTTTTTAAACATTTTTTGGGGCATCGTCCAACTACTATCATTATTACATCTATTTATGATGCGATACAACCGACCGTATTAGTTTTTGTTAGAGACAAAATAAAAACTTGAAGATAGTTTAGCCTAATTTTTGAAAAAACATTTCGGAAAAGCTCAATTTTGAATTTTTTAAACATTTTTTGGGGCATCGTCCAACTACTATCATTATTACATCTATTTATGATGCGATACAACCGACCGTATTAGTTTTTGTTAGAGACAAAATAAAAACTTGAAGATAGTTTAGCCTAATTTTTGAAAAAACATTTCGGAAAATCTCAATTTTGAATTTTTTAAACATTTTTTGGGGCATCGTCCAACTACTATCATTATTACATCTATTTATGATGCGATACAACCGACCGTATTAGTTTTTGTTAGAGACAAAATAAAAACTTGAAGATAGTTTAGCCTAATTTTTGAAAAAACATTTCCGAAAAGCTCAATTTTGAATTTTTTAAACATTTTTTGGGGCATCGTTCAACTACTATCATTATTACATCTATTTATGATGCGATACAACCGACCGTATTAGTTTTTGTTAGAGACAAAATAAAAACTTGAAGATAGTTTAGCCTAATTTTTGAAAAAACATTTCGGAAAAGCTCAATTTTGAATTTTTTAAACATTTTTTGGGGCATCGTCCAACTACTATCATTATTACATCTATTTATGATGCGATACAACCGACCGTATTAGTTTTTGTTAGAGACAAAATAAAAACTTGAAGATAGTTTAGCCTAATTTTTGAAAAAACATTTCGGAAAAGCTCAATTTTGAATTTTTTAAACATTTTTTGGGGCATCGTCCAACTACTATCATTATTACATCTATTTATGATGCGATACAACCGACCGTATTAGTTTTTGTTAGAGACAAAATAAAAACTTGAAGATAGTTTAGCCTAATTTTTGAAAAAACATTTCGGAAAAGCTCAATTTTGAATTTTTTAAACATTTTTTGGGGCATCGTCCAACTACTATCATTATTACATCTATTTATGATGCGATACAACCGACCGTATTAGTTTTTGTTAGAGACAAAATAAAAACTTGAAGATAGTTTAGCCTAATTTTTGAAAAAACATTTCCGAAAAGCTCAATTTTGAATTTTTTAAACATTTTTTGGGGCATCGTTCAACTACTATCATTATTACATCTATTTATGATGCGATACAACCGACCGTATTAGTTTTTGTTAGAGACAAAATAAAAACTTGAAGATAGTTTAGCCTAATTTTTGAAAAAACATTTCGGAAAAGCTCAATTTTGAATTTTTTAAACATTTTTTGGGGCATCGTCCAACTACTATCATTATTACATCTATTTATGATGCGATACAACCGACCGTATTAGTTTTTGTTAGAGACAAAATAAAAACTTGAAGATAGTTTAGCCTAATTTTTGAAAAAACATTTCGGAAAAGCTCAATTTTGAATTTTTTAAACATTTTTTGGGGCATCGTCCAACTACTATCATTATTACATCTATTTATGATGCGATACAACCGACCGTATTAGTTTTTGTTAGAGACAAAATAAAAACTTGAAGATAGTTTAGCCTAATTTTTGAAAAAACATTTCGGAAAAGCTCAATTTTGAATTTTTTAAACATTTTTTGGGGCATCGTCCAACTACTATCATTATTACATCTATTTATGATGCGATACAACCGACCGTATTAGTTTTTGTTAGAGACAAAATAAAAACTTGAAGATAGTTTAGCCTAATTTTTGAAAAAACATTTCGGAAAAGCTCAATTTTGAATTTTTTTTAACATTTTTTGGGGCATCGTCCAACTACTATCATTATTACATCTATTTATGATGCGATACAACCGACCGTATTAGTTTTTGTTAGAGACAAAATAAAAACTTGAAGATAGTTTAGCCTAATTTTTGAAAAAAAAATTTCGGAAAAGCTCAATTTTGAATTTTTTAAACATTTTTTGGGGCATCGTCCAACTACTATCATTATTACATCTATTTATGATGCGATACAACCGACCGTATTAGTTTTGGTTAGAGACAAAATAAAAACTTGAAGATAGTTTAGCCTAATTTTTGAAAAAAACATTTCGGAAAAGCTCAATTTTGAATTTTTTAAACATTTTTTGGGGCATCGTCCAACTACTATCATTATTACATCTATTTTTGATGCGATACAACCGACCGTATTAGTTTTTGTTAGAGACAAAATAAAAACTTGAAGATAGTTTAGCCTAATTTTTGAAAAAACATTTCGGAAAAGCTCAATTTTGAATTTTTTAAACATTTTTTGGGGCATCGTCCAACTACTATCATTATTACATCTATTTATGATGCGATACAACCGACCGTATTAGTTTTTGTTAGAGACAAAATAAAAACTTGAAGATAGTTTAGCCTAATTTTTGAAAAAAAAAAAAAGGAAAAGCTCAATTTTGAATTTTTTAAACATTTTTTGGGGCATCGTCCAACTACTATCATTATTACATCTATTTTTGATGCGATACAACCGACCGTATTAGTTTTTGTTAGAGACAAAATAAAAACTTGAAGATAGTTTAGCCTAATTTTTGAAAAAACATTTCGGAAAAGCTCAATTTTGAATTTTTTAAACATTTTTTGGGGCAGCGTCCAACTACTATCATTAATACATCTATTTATGATGCGATACAACCGACCGTATTAGTTTTTGTTAGAGACAAAATAAAAACTTGAAGATAGTTTAGCCCAATTTTTGAAAAAAACATTTCGGAAAAGCTCAATTTTGAATTTTTTAAACATTTTTTTGGGGCAGCGTCCAACTACTATCATTAATACATCTATTTATGATGCGATACAACCGACCGTATTAGTTTTTGTTAGAGACAAAATAAAAACTTGAAGATAGTTTAGCCTAATTTTTGAAAAAAACATTTCGGAAAAGCTCAATTTTGAATTTTTTAAACATTTTTTGGGGCATCGTCCAACTACTATCATTAATACATCTATTTATGATGCGATACAACCGACCGTATTAGTTTTTGTTAGAGACAAAATAAAAACTTGAAGATAGTTTAGCCAAATTTTTGAAAAAACATTTCGGAAAAGCTCAATTTTGAATTTTTTAAAAATTTTTTGGGGCATCGTCCAACTACTATCATTAATACATCTATTTATGATGCGATACAACCGACCGTATTAGTTTTTGTTAGAGACAAAATAAAAACTTGAAGATAGTTTAGCCTAATTTTTGAAAAAAAACATTTCGGAAAAGCTCAATTTTGAATTTTTTAAACATTTTTTGGGGCAGCGTCCAACTACTATCATTAATACATCTATTTATGATGCGATACAACCGACCGTATTAGTTTTTGTTAGAGACAAAATAAAAACTTGAAGATAGTTTAGCCCAATTTTTGAAAAAAACATTTCGGAAAAGCTCAATTTTGAATTTTTTAAACATTTTTTGGGGCAGCGTCCAACTACTATCATTAATACATCTATTTATGATGCGATACAACCGACCGTATTAGTTTTTGTTAGAGACAAAATAAAAACTTGAAGATAGTTTAGCCTAATTTTTGAAAAAACATTTCGGAAAAGCTCAATTTTGAATTTTTTAAATATTTTTTGGGGCATCGTCCAACTACTATCATTATTACATCTATTTATGATGCGATACAACCGACCGTATTAGTTTTTGTTAGAGACAAAATAAAAACTTGAAGATAGTTTAGCCTAATTTTTGAAAAAACATTTCGGAAAAGCTCAATTTTGAATTTTTTAAACATTTTTTGGGGCATCGTCCAACTACTATCATTATTACATCTATTTATGATGCGATACAACCGACCGTATTAGTTTTTGTTAGAGACAAAATAAAAACTTGAAGATAGTTTAGCCTAATTTTTGAAAAAACATTTCGGAAAAGCTCAATTTTGAATTTTTTAAACATTTTTTGGGGCATCGTCCAACTACTATCATTATTACATCTATTTATGATGCGATACAACCGACCGTATTAGTTTTTGTTAGAGACAAAATAAAAACTTGAAGATAGTTTAGCCTAATTTTTGAAAAAAACATTTCCGAAAAGCTCAATTTTGAATTTTTTAAACATTTTTTGGGGCATCGTTCAACTACTATCATTATTACATCTATTTATGATGCGATACAACCGACCGTATTAGTTTTTGTTAGAGACAAAATAAAAACTTGAAGATAGTTTAGCCTAATTTTTGAAAAAACATTTCGGAAAAGCTCAATTTTGAATTTTTTAAACATTTTTTGGGGCATCGTCCAACTACTATCATTATTACATCTATTTATGATGCGATACAACCGACCGTATTAGTTTTTGTTAGAGACAAAATAAAAACTTGAAGATAGTTTAGCCTAATTTTTGAAAAAACATTTCGGAAAAGCTCAATTTTGAATTTTTTAAACATTTTTTGGGGCATCGTCCAACTACTATCATTATTACATCTATTTATGATGCGATACAACCGACCGTATTAGTTTTTGTTAGAGACAAAATAAAAACTTGAAGATAGTTTAGCCTAATTTTTGAAAAAACATTTCGGAAAAGCTCAATTTTGAATTTTTTAAACATTTTTTGGGGCATCGTCCAACTACTATCATTATTACATCTATTTATGATGCGATACAACCGACCGTATTAGTTTTTGTTAGAGACAAAATAAAAACTTGAAGATAGTTTAGCCTAATTTTTGAAAAAACATTTCGGAAAAGCTCAATTTTGAATTTTTTTTAACATTTTTTGGGGCATCGTCCAACTACTATCATTATTACATCTATTTATGATGCGATACAACCGACCGTATTAGTTTTTGTTAGAGACAAAATAAAAACTTGAAGATAGTTTAGCCTAATTTTTGAAAAAAAAATTTCGGAAAAGCTCAATTTTGAATTTTTTAAACATTTTTTGGGGCATCGTCCAACTACTATCATTATTACATCTATTTATGATGCGATACAACCGACCGTATTAGTTTTGGTTAGAGACAAAATAAAAACTTGAAGATAGTTTAGCCTAATTTTTGAAAAAAACATTTCGGAAAAGCTCAATTTTGAATTTTTTAAACATTTTTTGGGGCATCGTCCAACTACTATCATTATTACATCTATTTTTGATGCGATACAACCGACCGTATTAGTTTTTGTTAGAGACAAAATAAAAACTTGAAGATAGTTTAGCCTAATTTTTGAAAAAACATTTCGGAAAAGCTCAATTTTGAATTTTTTAAACATTTTTTGGGGCATCGTCCAACTACTATCATTATTACATCTATTTATGATGCGATACAACCGACCGTATTAGTTTTTGTTAGAGACAAAATAAAAACTTGAAGATAGTTTAGCCTAATTTTTGAAAAAAAAAAAAAGGAAAAGCTCAATTTTGAATTTTTTAAACATTTTTTGGGGCATCGTCCAACTACTATCATTATTACATCTATTTTTGATGCGATACAACCGACCGTATTAGTTTTTGTTAGAGACAAAATAAAAACTTGAAGATAGTTTAGCCTAATTTTTGAAAAAACATTTCGGAAAAGCTCAATTTTGAATTTTTTAAACATTTTTTGGGGCATCGTCCAACTACTATCATTATTACATCTATTTATGATGCGATACAACCGACCGTATTAGTTTTTGTTAGAGACAAAATAAAAACTTGAAGATAGTTTAGCCTAATTTTTGAAAAAAAAATTTCGGAAAAGCTCAATTTTGAATTTTTTAAACATTTTTTGGGGCATCGTCCAACTACTATCATTATTACATCTATTTATGATGCGATACAACCATAGGCCAAAAGTTATGTTCCAGGGAACAAACGCAGACATCATTTCGGGGTTGCGCGTGGTTTAATATCCCGGCTGAGGTAGGGGCTGCACACTCGGCCTTTCCCACGTAGTGCTCCTGGCCTTATAAAGGACTTAGTACTTCCTCCCATACTGGTCGAACCTCACTTCCCGTAAACTTCAAGCGTCCTGAACAAAAAACCTTCATAATGGAGCACTAGTTGAGTAAACAACGCGGAAACCGGAACCATTACATGCTCCTATTTATGGACAACATTTCTAAACAAAAAATTACACAAATCCATTAATAATAAAGCAATTAATTAACTATATTAAAAAAGTAATTAAAAATACCAAAACTAGTCATGTCAGAGGCTCCCACAACGACTTCTCTTATTTGTCACTGTATGGAAAGTACTGTTTTCCGATAGGTCCCACCACGATAGAACAGGCGTCACTCATGTTTACAGTACTTTTTTCAAAAAATATACTGTGACTCACCCTGAATTTACCTTGCTCCTTTTTTAAATTATTCCCGCATTTTCTCGTTACAAATATTCAAATTTTCCCGCACTTTTTGCTCGGATCGCTAGCTTGTTGATTTAGTTGACCGTAGAACATTGTGACGAGAGAGCACGGGGATCGAGGAGAGGGAAAAGTATGCATGGGTTGTTTACTTTTATTGCGAAACTCTGCGCTCTCACTTGTTTACGTGCTCTCTCGTCACTGTCTAGCCTTCGAAACAGAAGATGGCCAACTTCTAATTAAAAAGTTGGCCAACTTCTAGTTTTCGGCCATCTTTAACACGAATTTGCTAGTCTCTTACATTATATTTTATGTTTATTCCTTTGACATTCTTACTTTTCCATCGTAGTTTATCGAACTAATGCAAAGAAATTAAGATTAAATCAAAACTGGCGAAAAAAGAAAAAAAAGAAAAGATGGCCAACTTCTAACAGATTATACAGCCCCCAGCTTAGTATATTTTCGCTAGATGTCAATTTGCCCCTGAAAGCGATTTATGGATAGGGCAAAGATAATTTATTGATTTTACGTTTCCTATATAAATATTTTCGCTCGAAAAGGCAGAAAACTGCATTGCCGTATTGACGAAAATGATGGATTTAAATATCCGCGCCAGTCTCTTGTTTTGTCTAGTTTATTTTATTGTTGTTTTTCCTCGAAAACGAGCGAAAACAACCCAAAACAAAGCACGTGATCGATTCACGTGCGCTCCCTCATTTGGTTGTAGTCAAATCGCTTAATTCCTCTCATTTATTGCATAATGCAATCGATAATTGCTCTATTTGACTGGCAAATCGATAATCCACTCGTATTGTCAATGAGAGCGGGGGAGCGGCCTTCTCCATTCATTCTCCACTTTTAACAACCTCGCGTCTCCCCTCTCCTCTTCCCTCTCCTCTCGCTTTCCTGCATACGTTGATACCCCAGGTACGATTGAGCATCCAGAGAGGGTGGAGGTGCACCTCCACACCCGTGGAGGTGTACCTCCACACCTGTGGAGGTATACCTCCACACCAAATTTTGAAAATTTTCTAATTTCTCAGCACTATCGTCGCTGCCCGTGAATCTTCGCCCTATCGCCGTTCGCTACGGTATGATTGGGGATCCAATGGGGACGGTGAGGCACAGTAGGTGATGTTGATGAGGCTGAGGCACAGTAGGTGACGTTGATACTGTAGGCGCTAGATGCTACTGTAGCCTCTGAGGTACTGTAGGCTAATGGTACAGTAGCAGGTAGAGGTAACTGTAGCCGCGGGGGTACTGTTGGGTGAGGGGTACACTAGCCGGTAGAGGATACTGTAGCCACATGGGTACTGTAGGGTGAGGGGATACAGTAGGCCGCATAGGTTACTGTAGGCCGCATAGGTTACTGTAGCCGTGGGGATACTGTAGGCCGCATAGGTTACTGTAGCCGTGGGGATACTGTAGGCTGCATAGGTTACTGTAACCGTGGGGTACTGTAGGCCGCATAGATTACTGTAGCCGTGGGGGTAACGTAGGGTGATGGGATACAGTAGGCCGCATAGGTTACTGTAGCTGTGGGGTACTGTAGGCCGAATAGGTTACTGTAGCCGTGGGGATACTGTAGACCGCATAGATTACTGTAGCCGTGGGGGTAATGTAGGGTGATGGGATACAGTAGGCCGAATAGGTTACTGTAGGCCGCATAAGTTACTGTAGCTGTGGGGGTACTGTAGGCCGCATAGGTTACTGTAGCCGTGGGGATACTGTAGGCCGCATAGGTTACTGTAACCGTGGGGTACTGTAGGCGGCATAGATTACTGTAGCAGTGCGGTAATGTAGGGTGATGGGATACAGTAGGCAGCATAGGTTACTGTTGCCGTGGGGGTAGGCAGCATTGGTTACTGTAGCCGTGGGCGTACTGTAGGGTGAGGGGATACAGTAGGCAGCATAGGTTACTGTAGCCGTGGGGGTGCTGTAGGCCACAAAGGTTACTGTAGCCGTGGGGTACTGTAGGCCGCATAGGTTACTGTAGCCGTGGGGCTACTGTAGGCCGCATAGGTTACTGTAGCCGTGGGGGGGTACTGTAGTATGCGGTATAGGCTACTGTAGTATGGACGACACCGGAGTGAAGTGAGAGTAATCACTTGGCCTGGATACTGTAGCATAGTGTGGGTACTGTAGCCGCCTTGGTAAATGGGATACTGTAGCATAGTTTGGGTACTGTAGCCTTGGTATGGAGGGTACTCTATGATAGTGTATATATATATATATTGTAGCCTATGTACGAGGAACTTTAGTTGAGTGCCTCTTTACAGTGGGAGTACGGTAATGAACGTACCGTACTCTTTGTTCGGGGTTACAGTAGTGTAATCGATATTTACTTGCAGAATCACCACATCATCATGACGCCCGCTACTGATCAAGTGAGTGCGCGGCGACATCATACATTGTGCCGAGGACGCCGGCGACTGAAGTCTCATCTATTCCGCCCTCAACTCCTACAACGCGTCGGGAGCGGCCAGAGGGTGCACAAAAAATGAAAAGAGTTATTCGCATACTCTCGTTCCCGCCGCCAATTGGAGTAGGAGGCGTAATTGATCGATTCGGTCGCTGGCGCCGGCGGTTGTCTCCGCGCACCATTGGCGCCATCAATTATTGATCGATTCGGTCGCGGCGCCGGCGGTTGTCTCCGCGCACCATTGGCGCCATCAATTATTCGTACATTTCAGGTCTCAAGTCATACAAGAGCGAATACCCTCAGACGGATGGCCCATAAAGTATGCAATCTACTGCTCTGTGGATGCTCCAATCGTGTATTGCTCTTGTTCAGCTCGGCTTGCGCCGAAAGAACACACCGGCACAAGATGGGGCGGTCGCTGCAGCCGATCCTCAGCAGTCGGCGCCAAAGTCTCGAAAGAAGAACAAGAAAAAGCGCGCTCCGGTGAGTATAACTGGAACGCCCCAGGCGCCGAAAAATAGTGTACCGATACGAATTTAGTAATGTAATTTGGTATAAATCAGTGCTTTTCAGGATGCGGTGGACGAGCAGAGTGGCGTCGCGCGTCCGCCCAACGCGGTCAGTACAGTACCCCGTCGTGTACTACCGTACTCCACTTCCCCATTCTACAGTACACTCGTACCACCGTACCTCTCATCCTGTCCATAGCACCCTCTTTCCACCGGTTTGCAAATAATTTCTTTTTTTTTGCAGAAGCAACGACGTAGGGAGTCCCGTGCTCGAATGGCCGCGGGCGGATCAAGCGCGGAGTCCACATTGGTTCGGAACCTAACTGTGCCTGGCTGCGAACTCTCCTACACCCCTACGCATGTTGGAAGGGAGGATTTGAAAAAGGGGGAAGAGAGGGTCGGCGGAGAGTTCGCTCGTTCTCGCAGCAAATGCACAAACTGGTGAAAGAACTAATTTCTTGTCCGCTTCCAGGTTGATGCCGCTCTTACCGAAGCTGAGAGACGGGTTGTTGCAGCATTAGCAGTAGAGGTATTTTAGCGGCGGAAAGTCTGTGTGTTGACCGAATTATCGCAGGACAACGAGCTGCGCAAGGCCCAGTTTGAGGGCTCGATAGTGGAGTTGCTGTCGAAGGCGAGGACTGAACCATTTTGTTTAGCGCAATCAACAGCCTGATGGCATCGATTTGCAGAATGTGAGCGCACCCAATGCCCCGGCGGCGACCGTGAACCACGACGGCTATGTAGAAGGTACTTTTAAAAATACTAGAATTTACAACAACAAAAAATGCTGTAATTAACATTGGGAGCTTGTGCAGGTCGGGTTGTCTATACTGAGGTCGACAGCGAGGGAATCGTGAACGATACTCTCGAGGAGCTGGGCGACGATGTTGTGGCGGAACGTGTCGAGCGTCTACCGAACAACACCTACAGACTCACCGTACAATGCAAGGACGCCGGCGTGAGTGCATCTAACTTTGCCTCTTCAATTTGATCACTTTGGTCTTTTTTTTGGCCAGGAAACAAAAATCGCAGTAAAAACTGAAGAAAAAGCAGCATCTCTTAATGTGATGTGCAGACGGCTCAAATACTGCGCATGAACGGCAAAATCGTGAACGGAGTTCCGCGTCACTTCTGCTACCCGAAAAGGGGTATGCTCTCTCTACCTCGCTCTCTTACTAAACTGCAAATTTTATCAGGCACTCCCTACCGACCACAGATGCAGAGAAGATTCGCCACTGTCAAGCTGCCGCCGGTTCTAAACGGTACGTTACGAAAATGGGAGAGATGACGCAGGAACAAATCGAAAATTCCAATTTTTTTGTGAATTTTCGGTTTATCGCTTGTCATCGTGCGAGATTGACGTGTAATTGCAAATAATGCTTTTGTAGATGCCCACATCGACGTCATGGCCAGCCTCTTCGACATCTCCTCCTATCGTCGAGCGGTCGGTTATTACATTTATAAAATGATACGATCACACCAAAAAGTCAAATGACGGACTTCCGTTGTTTACCACACGCGACCCTCTCACTTTTGCCCGCTCTCTCGCTTTGGTAAACACAGGAAGTACCATTTTGACTTTTTGTGTGTTCGTATCATTTTATAAATGTAATACACTCTTTTCCGATTATTCACTATTCTGTTTTTAATGGATCGCAAGTAACATCCTCCTTGCAGCCCAATGGAGGGCTCTTGTGTGAGTTCCCCACGAACGCGAAGTGCGATGCGTTCTGCATGCTCTGGGACGGGCTACCTCTATTTGGAGGAATCGTCACGTGTATTGTGGTAAGACGCGTCGGCGAAATTCGGTTCTTCTCAGACATCAATTCAGGCACGCTACTGATAAGTCGCTGAGGAATACTGAACCGAAACATACAAGAATTATATTCCAAGACTGGCCTCAATTTTCTACGCTACTAACCCAATAACCACTGACTTAACTCACATTCGAAACGGGATAAACTTTTTTATCTCACTCTCTTTGCTTACCTCTTTGCTTCTTTGCTTTCGCAGCGACTAGGGGAGGGGTAGATCACATCTTTTCAAGTCTCTAATCTTTGTCGTACAAACAGGCTGCGCCAGCGGGTACTCCTTTCGCGCGAGCCTCTTTGCAACTTGTTGTTTCCCGGATTTTTTAGGTGAGTTGGAGTTGGGTAGGTTGGACTCACTCGTCCAAATTCGATTCATTCAGACTCTTGGCAACCGGGATCGAGGCTACGATAAGCCCACTTGCCTCCTCGCTCTCTATCTCTCCTTCCACCATCCATCCGCCCAGTAACGGTCAGACCATGGAATACATCTTTCGGTCAATAATGACTTACTTTTCCGCTTCAAAATGCCATCTTCATGCTCACGTGCTGGAAAAAGAGAACGCGGAAACATGCTGAGTCTGGTAAATCTTTTAGGGTGCAAATTATTAAATATGTACACATTGGCCTGCTCAGGTTGCATAGGATGCTCGCACAGTGCACTACGAACCTAACAATAGCCGCCGGCCATAAATACGCAAAAAAAAGTCCCCGCGGTTCATTTGACGGTAACAAAATCGAGGGAATTCTGATTTTTTCGACAATTTACTCGCATAAAAAATGTTTCAAAAAAAGATCCCTCAAAACCGCGCTCCAATCATGACCAAACGATTGCCAAATGTTCTACATGAAAGCAACCACATGAAAATGCACAATATCGTGCGCGAAATACCACATCTATTAAAACAAAAATTCAGGTCGCAGCTCTCGGTGCACTCTTCACGAACTTACGAAGGCGGATTTTTCCCATTTGTTTTTTTTACATCACAGCCAGACCCCTTTCTGGAGGTGTGACTTATTTTGATGAAAATGCAATCGAGACGAAGATATGAGAAATTTGAGTTCGATTTTTGAAATTGAAGATCGTGGACAAGAAGAGGAATGGGCTGGATGGGCGCTTCCACATATTTCATTTCAAATATCACTGATGGATTTGGCGCTGATGTGCCTTACATTTTATGATATTTCGTAACTGCCTGCATTTTTTTGATAACTGCCTTTTTTATAACTTCTTCACGTGAGATCAAAAAGCATGCAATCCCATCCTAATTTTTTTCTTTCGTTTTTCATCGAGTTCAGTGCGCATGCGCGACGCATCACAATATTTTTTCCATTATCATTTTACATTGTTAAAAAGAATTGCATAATAAATCGCAAACACATATTATATTTTTTTATATTTTTGCACTTTAACTTGAAGCGAGTTTTCTTTTTTTTAAAGTTCTTAGATACAAATAATGCAAACAAATTTTAATAAAGAAATTAATAACAATTGTAAATAATGGTACCGCAAACACGTGTTTAATTGAAGAAGTCCCAGTTCACATAATTCTCCTCATGGATCTCGAATTAAATCTAACTAAGAAACTTTCTTCGACGGCGTGCGGCACTTGAGTGGTCTTTCCCATCTCATACTTCAAAATTTCACTTAAATCTTTCTTAATCTTAAATCTAATCTTAAACGATTCATCTTCAAAAGTATGCAATAAAAATATAGCAACTTTAAACACTAGAAAGGGCGCAGCAATTAATATGGCAAAATCATTGGTGAATTCGCATTATTCCTTGGATGTACCACTCGAAAGGGTGCGTCTTTTCAATTTGAATCGACATTATTCCTCGGATGTACTACTTGAAAAGGTACGCAGAATTCACCTCTGACAAGCCGATAAGATGGAATTTTTTTTTTTAAATTCAACATTTCTAACATTTTACATTTTTTTTACATTTGAACAACTTTATCAGCTGGTTTTGGGTGTTAAAGCTGGGTTGCCATGAGAGATCTCCATTGCTTGCGATCGTTTCTTGCGAGTTGCACGAATTGTGGTCCAGCAGCGTTGACGAAATCATCTCTCCATCTCTTTGCCGGTCGGCCTCGCTTCCTCTTCCCTCTTGGGGTCCAATCGAGCATCTTCCGATTCCACCGATAATGGCTTTGATTCGAGATTCTTTCTACCCATATCCATTTCCGTCTTTCCGCCTCTCTAACTACATCCTTCAATTTAGTGATGTCACGGATCCGCTCATTTGTGACGTGATCAAATACGGTAATTCCAATCATTTTGCGTTCTAGTTTGCGCTGAGCGACGGAAAGAAAAACATTTCTAAAACTGCATGAATCTCGAATTAAATCTAATTAAGAAACTTTCTTCGACGGCGTGCGGCACTTGAGTGGTCTTTCCCATCTCATACTTCAAAATTTCACTTAATTCTTGCGACACGCAGTTGCATTATTCAAGTAATATCAGAAACGATTCATCTTCAAAAGTATGCAATAAAAATATAGCATCTTTAAACACTAGAAAGGGCGCAGAAATTAATATGGCAAAATCATTGGTGAATTCGCATTATTCCTTGGATGTACCACTCGAAAGGGTGCGTCTTTTCAATTTGAATCGACATTATTCCTCGGATGTACTACTTGAAAAGGTACGCAGAATTCACCTCTGACAAGCCGATAAGATGGAAATTTTTTTTTAAATTCAACATTTCTAAAACTGCATGAATCTCGAATTAAATCTAACTAAGAAACTTTCTTCGACGGCGTGCGGCACTTGAGTGGTCTTTCCCATTTCATACTTCAAAATTTCACTTAATTCTTGCGACACGAAGCTGCATTATTCAAATAATATCAGAAACGATTCATCTTCAAAAGTATGCAATAAAAATATAGCATCTTTAAACACTAGAAAGGGCGCAGAAATTAATATGGCAAAATCATTGGTGAATTCGCATTATTCCTTGGATGTACCACTCGAAAGGGTGCGTCTTTTCAATTTGAATTGACATTATTCCTCGGATGTACTACTACTTGAAAAGGTACGCAGAATTCACCTCTGACAAGCCTATAAAAGGGAATTTTTTTTAAAAAAATCAACATTTCTAATACTGCATGGATCTCGAATTAAATCTAACTAAGAAACTTTCTTCGACGGCGTGCGGCACTTGAGTGGTCTTTCCCATCATACTTCAAAATTTCACTTAATTCTTGCGACACGAAGCTGCATTATTCAAATAATATCAGAAACGATTCATTTTCAAAAGTATGCAATAAAAATATAGCATCTTTAAACACTAGAAAGGGCGCAGAAATTAATATGGCAAAATCATTGGTGAATTCGCATTATTCCTTGGATGTACCACTCGAAAGGGTGCGTCTTTTCAATTTGAATTGACATTATTCCTCGGATGTACTACTTGAAAAGGTACGCAGAATTCACCTCTGACAAGCCTATAAAAGGGAATTTTTTTTTTAAAAAATCAACATTTCTAATACTGCATGGATCTCGAATTAAATCTAACTAAGAAACTTTCTTCGACGGCGTGCGGCACTTGAGTGGTCTTTCCCATCATACTTCAAAATTTCACTTAATTCTTGCGACACGAAGCTGCATTATTCAAATAATATCAGAAACGATTCATCTTCAAAAGTATGCAATAAAAATATAGCATCTTTAAACACTAGAAAGGGCGCAGAAATTAATATGGCAAAATCATTGGTGAATTCGCATTATTCCTTGGATGTACCACTCGAAAGGGTGCGTCTTTTCAATTTGAATTGACATTATTCCTCGGATGTACTACTTGAAAAGGTACGCAGAATTCACCTCTGACAAGCCTATAAAAGGGAATTTTTTTTTAAAAAATCAACATTTCTAATACTGCATGGATCTCGAATTAAATCTAACTAAGAAACTTTCTTCGACGGCATGCGGCACTTGAGTGGTCTTTCCCATCATACTTCAAAATTTCACTTAATTCTTGCGACACGAAGCTGCATTATTCAAATAATATCAGAAACGATTCATCTTCAAAAGTATGCAATAAAAATATAGCATCTTTAAACACTAGAAAGGGCGCAGAAATTAATATGGCAAAATCATTGGTGAATTCGCATTATTCCTTGGATGTACCACTCGAAAGGGTGCGTCTTTTCAATTTGAATTGACATTATTCCTCGGATGTACTACTTGAAAAGGTACGCAGAATTCACCTCTGACAAGCCTATAAAAGGGAATTTTTTTTTTAAAAAATCAACATTTCTAATACTGCATGGATCTCGAATTAAATCTAACTAAGAAACTTTCTTCGACGGCGTGCGGCACTTGAGTGGTCTTTCCCATCATACTTCAAAATTTCACTTAATTCTTGCGACACGAAGCTGCATTATTCAAATAATATCAGAAACGATTCATCTTCAAAAGTATGCAATAAAAATATAGCATCTTTAAACACTAGAAAGGGCGCAGAAATTAATATGGCAAAATCATTGGTGAATTCGCATTATTCCTTGGATGTACCACTCGAAAGGGTGCGTCTTTTCAATTTGAATTGACATTATTCCTCGGATGTACTACTTGAAAAGGTACGCAGAATTCACCTCTGACAAGCCTATAAAAGGGAATTTTTTTTTAAAAAATCAACATTTCTAATACTGCATGGATCTCGAATTAAATCTAACTAAGAAACTTTCTTCGACGGCGTGCGGCACTTGAGTGGTCTTTCCCATCATACTTCAAAATTTCACTTAATTCTTGCGACACGAAGCTGCATTATTCAAATAATATCAGAAACGATTCATCTTCAAAAGTATGCAATAAAAATATAGCATCTTTAAACACTAGAAAGGGCGCAGAAATTAATATGGCAAAATCATTGGTGAATTCGCATTATTCCTTGGATGTACCACTCGAAAGGGTGCGTCTTTTCAATTTGAATTGACATTATTCCTCGGATGTACTACTTGAAAAGGTACGCAGAATTCACCTCTGACAAGCCTATAAAAGGGAATTTTTTTTTTAAAAAATCAACATTTCTAATACTGCATGGATCTCGAATTAAATCTAACTAAGAAACTTTCTTCGACGGCATGCGGCACTTGAGTGGTCTTTCCCATCATACTTCAAAATTTCACTTAATTCTTGCGACACGAAGCTGCATTATTCAAATAATATCAGAAACGATTCATCTTCAAAAGTATGCAATAAAAATATAGCATCTTTAAACACTAGAAAGGGCGCAGAAATTAATATGGCAAAATCATTGGTGAATTCGCATTATTCCTTGGATGTACCACTCGAAAGGGTGCGTCTTTTCAATTTGAATTGACATTATTCCTCGGATGTACTACTTGAAAAGGTACGCAGAATTCACCTCTGACAAGCCTATAAAAGGGAATTTTTTTTTTAAAAATCAACATTTCTAATACTGCATGGATCTCGAATTAAATCTAACTAAGAAACTTTCTTCGACGGCGTGCGGCACTTGAGTGGTCTTTCCCATCATACTTCAAAATTTCACTTAATTCTTGCGACACGAAGCTGCATTATTCAAATAATATCAGAAACGATTCATCTTCAAAAGTATGCAATAAAAATATAGCATCTTTAAACACTAGAAAGGGCGCAGAAATTAATATGGCAAAATCATTGGTGAATTCGCATTATTCCTTGGATGTACCACTCGAAAGGGTGCGTCTTTTCAATTTGAATTGACATTATTCCTCGGATGTACTACTTGAAAAGGTACGCAGAATTCACCTCTGACAAGCCTATAAAAGGGAATTTTTTTTTAAAAAATCAACATTTCTAATACTGCATGGATCTCGAATTAAATCTAACTAAGAAACTTTCTTCGACGGCGTGCGGCACTTGAGTGGTCTTTCCCATCATACTTCAAAATTTCACTTAATTCTTGCGACACGAAGCTGCATTATTCAAATAATATCAGAAACGATTCATCTTCAAAAGTATGCAATAAAAATATAACATCTTTAAACACTAGAAAGGGCGCAGAAATTAATATGGCAAAATCATTGGTGAATTCGCATTATTCCTTGGATGTACCACTCGAAAGGGTGCGTCTTTTCAATTTGAATTGACATTATTCCTCGGATGTACTACTTGAAAAGGTACGCAGAATTCACCTCTGACAAGCCTATAAAAGGGAATTTTTTTTTTAAAAAATCAACATTTCTAATACTGCATGGATCTCGAATTAAATCTAACTAAGAAACTTTCTTCGACGGCGTGCGGCACTTGAGTGGTCTTTCCCATCATACTTCAAAATTTCACTTAATTCTTGCGACACGAAGCTGCATTATTCAAATAATATCAGAAACGATTCATCTTCAAAAGTATGCAATAAAAATATAGCATCTTTAAACACTAGAAAGGGCGCAGAAATTAATATGGCAAAATCATTGGTGAATTCGCATTATTCCTTGGATGTACCACTCGAAAGGGTGCGTCTTTTCAATTTGAATTGACATTATTCCTCGGATGTACTACTTGAAAAGGTACGCAGAATTCACCTCTGACAAGCCTATAAAAGGGAATTTTTTTTTTAAAAAATCAACATTTCTAATACTGCATGGATCTCGAATTAAATCTAACTAAGAAACTTTCTTCGACGGCGTGCGGCACTTGAGTGGTCTTTCCCATCATACTTCAAAATTTCACTTAATTCTTGCGACACGAAGCTGCATTATTCAAATAATATCAGAAACGATTCATCTTCAAAAGTATGCAATAAAAATATAGCATCTTTAAACACTAGAAAGGGCGCAGAAATTAATATGGCAAAATCATTGGTGAATTCGCATTATTCCTTGGATGTACCACTCGAAAGGGTGCGTCTTTTCAATTTGAATTGACATTATTCCTCGGATGTACTACTTGAAAAGGTACGCAGAATTCACCTCTGACAAGCCTATAAAAGGGAATTTTTTTTTTAAAAAATCAACATTTCTAATACTGCATGGATCTCGAATTAAATCTAACTAAGAAACTTTCTTCGACGGCGTGCGGCACTTGAGTGGTCTTTCCCATCATACTTCAAAATTTCACTTAATTCTTGCGACACGAAGCTGCATTATTCAAATAATATCAGAAACGATTCATCTTCAAAAGTATGCAATAAAAATATAGCATCTTTAAACACTAGAAAGGGCGCAGAAATTAATATGGCAAAATCATTGGTGAATTCGCATTATTCCTTGGATGTACCACTCGAAAGGGTGCGTCTTTTCAATTTGAATTGACATTATTCCTCGGATGTACTACTTGAAAAGGTACGCAGAATTCACCTCTGACAAGCCTATAAAAGGGAATTTTTTTTTAAAAAATCAACATTTCTAATACTGCATGGATCTCGAATTAAATCTAACTAAGAAACTTTCTTCGACGGCGTGCGGCACTTGAGTGGTCTTTCCCATCATACTTCAAAATTTCACTTAATTCTTGCGACACGAAGCTGCATTATTCAAATAATATCAGAAACGATTCATCTTCAAAAGTATGCAATAAAAATATAACATCTTTAAACACTAGAAAGGGCGCAGAAATTAATATGGCAAAATCATTGGTGAATTCGCATTATTCCTTGGATGTACCACTCGAAAGGGTGCGTCTTTTCAATTTGAATTGACATTATTCCTCGGATGTACTACTTGAAAAGGTACGCAGAATTCACCTCTGACAAGCCTATAAAAGGGAATTTTTTTTTTAAAAAATCAACATTTCTAATACTGCATGGATCTCGAATTAAATCTAACTAAGAAACTTTCTTCGACGGCGTGCGGCACTTGAGTGGTCTTTCCCATCATACTTCAAAATTTCACTTAATTCTTGCGACACGAAGCTGCATTATTCAAATAATATCAGAAACGATTCATCTTCAAAAGTATGCAATAAAAATATAGCATCTTTAAACACTAGAAAGGGCGCAGAAATTAATATGGCAAAATCATTGGTGAATTCGCATTATTCCTTGGATGTACCACTCGAAAGGGTGCGTCTTTTCAATTTGAATTGACATTATTCCTCGGATGTACTACTTGAAAAGGTACGCAGAATTCACCTCTGACAAGCCTATAAAAGGGAATTTTTTTTTTAAAAAATCAACATTTCTAATACTGCATGGATCTCGAATTAAATCTAACTAAGAAACTTTCTTCGACGGCGTGCGGCACTTGAGTGGTCTTTCCCATCATACTTCAAAATTTCACTTAATTCTTGCGACACGAAGCTGCATTATTCAAATAATATCAGAAACGATTCATCTTCAAAAGTATGCAATAAAAATATAGCATCTTTAAACACTAGAAAGGGCGCAGAAATTAATATGGCAAAATCATTGGTGAATTCGCATTATTCCTTGGATGTACCACTCGAAAGGGTGCGTCTTTTCAATTTGAATTGACATTATTCCTCGGATGTACTACTTGAAAAGGTACGCAGAATTCACCTCTGACAAGCCTATAAAAGGGAATTTTTTTTTTAAAAAATCAACATTTCTAATACTGCATGGATCTCGAATTAAATCTAACTAAGAAACTTTCTTCGACGGCGTGCGGCACTTGAGTGGTCTTTCCCATCATACTTCAAAATTTCACTTAATTCTTGCGACACGAAGCTGCATTATTCAAATAATATCAGAAACGATTCATCTTCAAAAGTATGCAATAAAAATATAGCATCTTTAAACACTAGAAAGGGCGCAGAAATTAATATGGCAAAATCATTGGTGAATTCGCATTATTCCTTGGATGTACCACTCGAAAGGGTGCGTCTTTTCAATTTGAATTGACATTATTCCTCGGATGTACTACTTGAAAAGGTACGCAGAATTCACCTCTGACAAGCCTATAAAAGGGATTTTTTTTTTAAAAAAATCAACATTTCTAATACTGCATGGATCTCGAATTAAATCTAACTAGAAACTTTCTTCGACGGCGTGCGGCACTTGAGTGGTCTTTCCCATCATACTTCAAAATTTCACTTAATTCTTGCGACACGAAGCTGCATTATTCAAATAATATCAGAAACGATTCATCTTCAAAAGTATTCAATAAAAATATAGCAACCGCACGAATTATTCTACTAGGAATGAAATGTTAAATATTTCTTCATTGGAATACAGGAGAAATGTTAATGATATCAAAATAGCGTATCAAATGATATTCGGGAATGGAAGACTTTCCGAAGTTATGCCGGATTTCTTCTCACTTGTGAGAACTATAACAAGAGGAGCTGTTTATAAAGTCGTTATTGGCATGGCTAAGTTGAAACAGCGCGAAAACAGCTTCGCGCATCGAATATCGAAACTACTAATATCTTTATTGCAGAAAGTCAAGCTTCCTACTAATTATTCTGAGTTTAAAAGGATGATTCACGAAATTAATTGAGAACGAATATGATTCATTCCAAGACAACCCTTTTCTACATCAATTAACATGTCCTAACATAACATTCCCCATCATACTGCGTGCTTTAATGTAGCCCGGAGACGGCTACCGAGCTCCCCCTGGACCGAACCTGGAGCCGGCTACAGGCCGCCCCCTGGACCGTGCCTGGAGCCACCTATCGAGCTCCCCCCTGGACCGAACCCGCACCCAAAACTATGCATAGAGCGTAGTGTACGCATAGAGTGCATTTAACCTCAATACAACCCCGCTAGTTCAAATGGTTCTACGCGCATGTGATTTTGCGCTTGTGTTACTGGAAAATGTGCTTATATATAAGTATATTGGAAAGTCGCCAGTAATTAACGTGTGATCATGGAAATTGATTTATTTTTTTTAATATTCAGAATGATCGTGACATACAGCACTTCATGAAATATAAGAGGTTTGCGAAAAATCAGAATCCAAACTGGAACTAGTTCCGGGTTTTTTGGTTTCCTCAGTGGAAAGTCAATGGACTTTTCACTGACGGAACCAAAAAAACGCGGAACTAGTTCCAGTTTGGATGATTGATAAAAAACCTTCTTATGAGAGGAATCGTGATAGACTCGAGCTCGACCGGGACCTAGAAATTTATGATTTTTGAATTGGCTGAAAACATAGCACAAGGTACTACAAAGCTCCCTCTATCGAATAGCGTTTTCAGATTTTTTTTTTAAATTTCGTTTTCGCGTGAAACACAAATCAACCTGGTGAGTCTGGAACTTTTTCGAGAAATAGCAAAGTTTGAAAAATCATAAATATCTTCAAAGTGAAGATAGAAATCCGCGGATTGGTGCTTTAGATAGACAAATGACTCGGCTTGTTTACCAACCGCTCGATGTCATTCCTGGATGATGCTCCGATGTGGGGTGGTCGCTTTTGCAAAAGTTGAGCTAATTTTCGTAAAAGTCCAAAGTTCTGGTTTCCCTATGGGCGCTGTGGTGGGCATAGTTGGCGCTTACTACAACATTAAAATGAGCCCAATCGGCCCATGCATTCTAAAGATACTCGCGATTATGTCAAGTCGGTAAAATATAATTAATGGCCGCGAACATCAATTGTGGCCCATTTGTGGTGAAAACTGGCGCAAACTATTCAAAGACAATAATTATGTTCTTTGTGGCATTTTTATTGATCGATTTTTCGAGTAAAAAAATAGAAAAAATCAGCGTCGATTTTTGGATTAGCGGTATTTCGATTATTTCGAAGTCTATATGTTCCTTATTAGATTTCATATTATTAGTTATGAACGCTGGTGCAAGATGTTTCTGAAATTCCATCAGCAAATGTATTTTGCCCACTGATTCTACACCTAAAATGCGAAATTTGTCTTCCACTATTAGAACAGGTTCAATTCCTTCCATACTTCATCATGGAATTCTTCATTATCGGTAGACCAATTTCCTTTTTAAAAGTGAACGGATATCTGTTCGTAGAAAAGAGTTACAGCGCCTAGAAAATAAAATAAATTATAATGCGAAAAGCGCGTGCTCTAGCTTCTCTAGCACTCTCTCAATTCCACACGCTCTCTCGCCTGGGTTCGGACTCCGAGCTGGGCAGAATTCTTTTGCCAGTACTCCTCCGGTTCATCTTCAGGATTTTTGGGCTGAATTCACGTAATTTCGATAACACAGAAGCTTTGCAGAAGACTTCTGCCCAGCTCGGGGTCCGAACCCAGGCGATTGAGAGAGTGCTAGAGAAGCTAGAGCACGCGCTTTTCGCATAATAATCGATTTTCTAGTCGCTGTAACTCTTTTCTACGAACAGATATCCGTTCACTTTCAAAAAGGAAATTGGTCTACCGATAATAAGGAATTCCATGATGAAGTATGGAAGGAATTGAACCTGTTCTAATAGTGGAAAACAAATTTCGCATTTTAGGTGTAGAATCAGTGGGCAAAATATATTTGCTGATGGAATTTCAGAAACATATTGCACCAGCGTTCATAACTAATAATATGAAATCTAATAAGAAATATATAGACTTCGAAATAATCGAAATACCGCAAATCCAAAAATCGAAGCTGATTTTTTCTATTTTTTTTACTCGAAAAATCGATCAATAAAAATGCCACAAAGAACATAATTATTGTCTTTGAATAGTTTGCGACAGTTTTCACCACAAATGGGCCACAATTGATGTTCGCGGCCATTAATTATATTTTACCGACTTGACATAATCGCGAGTATCTTTAGAATGCATGGGCCGATTGGGCTCATTTTAATGTTGTAGTAAGCGCCAACTATGCCCACCACAGCGCCCATAGGGGAACCAGAACTTTGGACTTTTACGAAAATTAGCTCAACTTTTGCAAAAGCGACCACCCCACATCGGAGCATCATCCAGGAATGACATCGAGCGGTTGTTAAACAAGCCGAGTCATTTGTCTATCTAAAGCACCAATCCGCGGATTTCTATCTTCACTTTGAAGATATTTATGATTTTTCAAACTTTGCTATTTCTCGAAAAAGTTCCAGACTCACCAGGTTGATTTGTGTTTCACGCAAAAACGAAATTTAAAAAAAAATTCTGAAAACGCTATTCGATAGAGGGAGGTTTGTAGTACCTTGTGCTATGTTTTCAGCCAATTCAAAAATCATAAATTTCTATGTCCCGGCCATGGCCGATGAGCTCGAGTCTCTCGCGATTCCTGTCTTATATTATCTCATAATCATGTGTTTTGACGATGTTGGTAGCTTTTTCTGTTAATGGAATTCCATTTCTTATTGGAATTCCAATAAAAGGCTATTTCCAGTAGCCCACCGCTACATTATGGGGCATTTTGGAAGTGAGGGGGAGAAAAATCATTTCCAATAGCCCAATTTTTCCAGCAAGGGAACCCTAGTCGCGACAACATTTAAAAAAAATTATTGTGTTTGCTGCAAATTGCGACAATTTTCAGTTCATAATTTATCGGTACGGTCTAACGACGTAGAGATCTGGGACAGTGGAATGAAATTATTAAATGTACAATTTATTTCTGGTCGACGGGTCTCGCCTCGATCCACTTCTTGATCTGAGGAATCGCGTGAATCTTCTTGGCGTGCTCGAGAACCTGATGAATTCAATCGTTAATTAAGGATACTTTGACGGATTACACTAATTCATTTACTAATGATATGCAAGTTATGAATAAGTAAAATTTAAATTAATTAAAATAAATGTTTATTAATGTTGAATATTTACCTCCGGGTAGTCATCGAGGAAGCCGGGGACCTCGTGGGCAACGCGCGAACTTCCCTCGGCGTACAGAACATCCACCCAGGTGACAGAGTCGCCGACAAGGAATCCAGTGCCGTTCGACTGAAATCGACATTTTCGTGAATAAATGGAGGGAAATCGTAAATTTCAAATGTTGGCACGTTGCCGACACCACTCACCTTGAGCTGCTTGACGACTAGAGGGAAGAACTTGTCGCGGGCGGGAATGCCGTGCTCGAGCTTGGCTGCCTCCTGAATAATCGTATTTTATCACTAAATATTTTCGATTTTTTGGCAAGATTGGTGAATCTGGTGATGAAATGTTTTATTTTGTATCAATGTATGTTCCATATGAATTTCAACGCGTTGAGATTGAATACGATGTTGATTGTCGCTGGGTCATACAGCAGAATATAATTATGTTAATTAAAAAATCAATACTGACCAAATCTCCCTCTCCGAATCCGAGGACGAGGTAGAAGAACTTCTTGAAGTCATTGTTGAAGTCCTTATATTGATCAGCGAGAGCATCGACCCACGCGGCTTCGAAGGGAGTCTTGCCGGCCAGACCTGAGGAAAGAAATTGAATAGAGAGGAATGAAGGCAATCGATTGCTTTCACGATCAGTATAGAGAAACGAATATTTATTTATCTTTGCGTGAGCCGTTCAACACCATCGTAATATCCCAAAATCGCTTGAGCGGATTTCGAAATGTACCACACAGATTGGATAACTTGTTCAACTATGAACGATGAATTCAAGTTTAAATGTTTTGTAAGTAAGAAACATGTGCAACAATGGAATTTTCAAGTGAATATTTCAATTACCGTGCTGAGACGCGACGTATCTAGCAATTGCGAATGACTGGGGAATCTGCTTTCCATCGACCTCGAGAACCGGCATCTGACCGAATGGAGTCTCTGCAAAGATCAAAGATTAGAGTGATCATAGACCAAAGATTACTAGCAACGGTAACGTCAAAACGCACTGCTCTTGAACTCGGGCCACTGCTCCTTAGTGATTCCGACATTCTCGAACTTGACATCAGCAAGAGCCAAGATTTGGCGAGGCACCTGGATTTGGGATTATTTTTCTAATTACAATTTTATAATTTAGTCATTGTACAATCAAACTACCGTACCTCTCCGAGTCCGCGGATGGGGAAGTAGTAGAGCTTGTACTCTGGCATGGTTGGTTCTGGAAACAGAGAGTATTGAGAATGCTCCGGAAGTTCAGGCGCAAAGTTTGGATGAAACGGGGGAGAGGGTGGATGGTAGTAAACAACGTGTGCTAATCTGGAGGAGTGGAGAAGAGAGAAGGAGAGAGAAAGGGAAGGGCGCATTATTGTCGGCTCTATTCATCGTTTTATAGGGAGACGCGGACTCTTGCGAAAACGTGTGCAAGTGAGAGAAAGTAAGCGAGAGAGCGAGAGAAACGAGGAGAGACGCCACGTTTTGTAGTGTGTTGCACAAAGCAGAACACAGACTAGACAAGAACACATACTACAATTGAGCAGATAACCCCAATGCTGTATGACATTCAGCTATGATTACGTGGCGTAAAGCGATGTTTCGAGTGTTGTTCTACGAGTTCTTCCTAGTTGATCGAGATCTTTTCCTCGAAAATTCAGTCGAGAACAAGTACAAAGCGTTTCGAACATTCACTGAGAATCGCAAAGAGAATGTAGATAGAGATGTAGATGGAGTCTTCTGTCTTATACTGCGCAAATTGGGTAGATTGCCACCATTTGTAGGTGGAAAACTCGTGTAACTCAGCTCAAACTGAACGAAATCTCTCCAATCAAAAAAGAAATTGTTTGAAACGAGGCTTGCAATCCCTGCATCACGTTTGAAAGTTGTAGCTTCACTAGGAGAAAAGATATGAATGGGTGCGTACAACTGCTTCCCTTGCACCGCATGAAATCTGCGCAGTATCAGTCCAATTCACCGGCAATCATAAAATAGCGCCGACTTCGTAAAATTACCAGTGGGAAGGTGTGTGTAGTATGAATAATACTCCGACTCAATTCGGAGAGCATCATACTTCAAACTTCTACTTCTACTTTTCCTGTTAGTTTTGCGCGTCTGGCGAGCAAACAACGTTTCCTACTACTGATGCTTGGCTTCTCAAATTCCCACGTGAGTTCATCGAAACTTCGCAGATAAATTGCGCGCAGAAAGGAACAAGCGCACTCGCGAAGGGTACATTCATTGCACACTTTTGCACGCAATAGCTAAAAAGAGCGCAATGACACAACGAAAGGTGTCCGCTCTTTCTTTCTCTGCTCCCTCTTATACGCATACCTTGGAAGTAGCCGTTCGTAATTTAGAGAAGTGAATCGCTTATTTGTTCACTTAAAAAATGTTTTTCTTGCAAACTTATTTCTACATTCAGGTAAAAATGTTTCACAAACGCATCAGTCTTCCATCACGGATTATCGGATTGTCCAGTATCGGAGAGAGTGCATGCACTCTCAGGAAAATAAGTGTACAAGCGTAGACTTCTCGGCTACTCGCTTCGATCAGAGGTAGGAGAGCGGCATTTTGTAGACTAAAAAGCCGTCCCTCGGTAGCCAAGAGTTGTGGGCTCGTAGACTCATTTCCATCTGAGCATAGTTTGTTTCCCGTGGGACTCAATCTTATCAACTTCTTGAGACTATCGATCACTGCAACTCTAGATAAGCCGATAACAACAACGCAGATAGCAAACACATTTATTTCCCCGGCTCATGAATCATAGACAGTGTGTGATGGGTTTTGAGAAAGAAGTTGGAGATCGAGGTATTACAATTTAAAAAGGATACGCTCGTGAAATGGACTACTGTTGTGTGTATTCTCTTTCTATACCTCGGCGTGTCTCTCTCTTTACCATGCTCTCTCGCCAATCATTTCTGCGTTTAGCGCGGAATAGTAACGGAACTTTCTATAATTTTGGATGTTTGTGAATTTGTAATAGGTCATCAGCGGTTCTTCGTATTCAAGCCTTGGTCTCGGGCCGGCTCTCAATCCACGTCTTGATCTGCGGAATGGCGTGGATCTTCTTAGAGTGATTCAGCACCTGTAATCGATTACTTCCAATTACGGTATTCCACTCGGGACTCACCTCAGGGAAGGCGTCAAGGAATGCGGGAACGTTGGTCGTGATCTGCTCGACTTGCTCTGCGATGAGCAGATCCACATAGGTGACAGAGGCGCCGACGAGAAATCCGCTGCCGGTCTCCTGCAACGATTGTTTGTGATGGTGGAAAAGAGACCTGTAAAACTTGGCAATGTGCCAGGAGAGTAAAAATTATACGCTAATGTGATACTCGCCTTGAGCTGCTTCTCAATGAGTGGGAAGAATTTGTCTCGGGCAGGAATTCCGTGCTCCTTCTTCAAAGCTTCCTAGAATTTATCGATTTATTTGGGAAACTGTAACTTGATTATTTTAGAATACAAAGGTTATGGTACCGTGCACTCAAAAACGTATCCCATCGTCTTTCTGACCAGATTTTTTTAGTATGGGAACACTTACCAGATCGCCCTGTCCGTATCCGATGACGGGATAGTAGAACTTCTTGAACTCGCTCTGGAAATCCTTCCACTGATCGGCCAGAGCGTCGACCCAGGCAGCCTCGAAGGGAGTCTTGCCGGCAAAACCTGTGAACAATTCAGCATCAATGTTATGCAACGAAACTGGGTTTTTTTTCGGCCCCACTTGCGTTGCAAATATGCATATGCTGAAAACTGAAGAACAAAATCCTGAGAAACGATTTCAGGACAAACAAAACTAACTAATGAACCCGTATGAAATAGATACACATTGTAGATTATCAGTCAAGAATACCAGGTCCGAAAATAATAATATCAATCTGGAAAAAAATAATAACTGAATAGTAATCGGATACGTTTCATCGACAAATAAAATGTCTATGAGTTATAAATTTGCAATTTTCCTTTAGAGTTGAGAGAAAAAACTAGAAGTACCGTGCTGGGAAGCGATGTATCTCGCGATAGCGAAGGACTGTGGGATCTGCTTGCCGTCCACCTCGAGAACCGGCATCTGGCCAAACGGAGTCTCTGAAGAGAGGAAGGATTGGAAAAATCGCGATCATCTAACTGTCTGCCTACACACAACTAGGAAGATAAGGTCGCGAAAGAGAAAAAAAAACGAAAAAAGAACATCTGGCATTAGCAAAACAATCTATGATCCCTGATAGTCAGAATGTACTCACTGCTCTTGAACTCTTTCCAGTCCTCTACACGGACATCCTCGAATTCAACTTCAGCAAGAGCAAAGAGTTGACGGGCGAGCTGATCATAACGATTAAAATCAGTTTGTGATAGGTGTCCTCAACTTCAGCAGAAAAGAACTACCGTACCTCGCCGAGTCCGCGGATGGAGAAGTAGTAGAGCTTGTAGGCGGGCATGGTTGACTGAGAGATGGCACTGAATGGACAACTATTTTCATAGAGCAATGAGCGTTTCAGTCAAAAATGTTGCGTTCGAAGGATGATTTTTTAACAATGTGAGGCCAAAGAGGTGCATGAAGATGCATGAAGAATGAAGAGACGTGCATGAAGGTGCATGAAGAGGAAGAGCCAAAGAGGTGCATGAATAATGAGCATTTCAGAAAATATCGCGTATAAAGGGTGATTTTATTACAATGAGAGAGCAAAGATACGAACGAGGGGCGAGTGATCATTGAAATTCTACCGGTGCTCTTATATGTGAAAGGAGCATGACTATTCTGGTGGAGGGTTTCACCAAAGTGAAAGAGCGGAAGAAAGAGAAGAGAGCAGACGCGAGCAGTGGGTGCATAGAGCAGAAACTAGAGGAAACGGCTAGGGAGAACCGAGTTGTGTACATTTCTACACACACATTTGTGCGAACCGACGAGAGAGTGCGCACAAACAGGAGAGACAGGGGATTGCGAAAACGCAACATATTCATTATCAGCGTACAGAAATCGCACGCGATCGAGAGATCAGAAAGTCGCGACAATATTCTATGACGCACTTCATTTCATCAACGTCCATTGCGATTCTCATCCAGCATTAGAAGAAAAAGCTAGGATTATCTGCTCATGCATGAATCGAAGATTGTCAGTGATTGTGAAATAGCGAAGAGAATAGCATATAATATTGCGTAGAATATTGGGCTTATTTTATGTTCTTGTTTTGGACACTAAGCACAGAAGTGTGATGGTTCTTCCATTCTCCGATGAGATCCTGTCTCGAACATAGCGATAAGTGGTGATATGCAGCGCTCATGTTGTTAGAGAGGCGGAAATGGATATGGGTAGAATCTAGAAATTGTCCTACGATCAATGGAATCGGTAGATGGTCGATTGGATACGAAGAGGGAAGCGGAAGAGAGGAAGTCACGCTAAGAGATGGAGAGACGACTTTGTCAACGCTGCCGTTCCTCAGTTCGTGCAACTCGCAAGACACGATCGTGCGCAATGGAGAACTATCATTGCAAGCCAGCTGAATGAACGGACAATAAAGTTGCTAAAGTTGATTAAATTAAAAAATTTAAATTACTCATCCCACCAATCCAATCATCCTCGCTCCAAAATCCATTTCAGCCCATTAGGATCGAGTGAAGGCATCTTCGGATACATGGGCGTCATCCTCTGTGCTGCACCACTCGGAAATTATGAGTGAGTAGGGAATTCAAAGTCAAGGCCTCAGAATCCATGCTGGGTTGAACAAATATCTACGCGGATAATATAGCTGGTCATCCTACGTGTTTTATCCATTTATTAGCTACGATTTCCTGTTTTGCATCACGATTCTGCACGCGATCTACTTCTTCTACACTATTTCTGACGAGAGCCGAGCATTCTGCGGCTGCAAAACTGCCGCAAGCCTACGAAAGCACATTTTTCAATTTCAAAATGGCACGTCCGTGAAATCACTTATCCACGCCTGAGGAGAAACAGGATTAAAATTCGACAATAAAAAATGGGAAGAAATGAACTCCAGATGTGAGCGCGCGCTCGTTCTATAACTGGGCGTGTCTATCGCTTTAACATGCTCCCTAGCCTGTTATTTCTGTATTTAGCAGCGGAAAGTTTTATTATTTTGAACTGTTGCTCTCCTTTTCAACAGCTAAGAGTCGGCCCGAATGTGCCTGGTGTTTACGTTGCAAAATCATTTGGGACATTTTGTCAAATGATCTTTATTTATCAACACTTTCATTTATCGATAATGCAATCGATGGGGGGACATTTGCTTTATCCTGTGCACTGGAGAATTGCTAGATTGAAGGGCTGACCGAAGCAGCGAAATCCTCTAAGGCACATTCGGATGTCTGGGTCCATGCATTCGTTATTATTGTTGTCCACGGCTAAATTAATGAGATTTAGTTTATTTTTGTGCCATTGAAACATAGCGAAACAGTCATACCTGTAGTTTTAACCGTACTAGTACACTTGACATAGCAATCGATATTGTAACCAAATTCAATATCGTGAATGACAAATGAAATCTATGATGTGCTAATTGGATCTTTTCATGTAAATGAACACAGAGCAAAGGCAAACCATTATTGCATTTACAGTATTATCGATTAGTACGCAACTCGGAAAATATATTTATTTTTTATTTATATTTTCAATCAACGACTTTTGGCATGATAAATGATTGATTGATTGATTTATTTATTTAAACACAAACCTCTGACAAAATTTCCGTGGCATGTTTCCGTATCTTTATTGAGGCCGTTGACAATTATCGGAGCCAGGCAATTTTACAAGAGATAATGTAGTTGCTCTTAATTTTTTTTGTAAAATTCGTTTTTATATTGACGAATTATTGTGGTATGACGTAGTCTTGTTCAATCACTAAAATCGAATAAACAAATATCTACAATTGCGATATTCCCCAAACATAAACAAATAGAATAAAACCTGATCGTAATTCCACGACGATGGTGCGCATTGGAGCTCTCTCACATAATTCCCGATGTCGAGCTCGAATGGCGATTCTGCTTTGATGAAACTGCCAATGAAAACTGTAGACTTCAACAATAACTCAGAGAGAAAATAACTCTCTTACTTGTCGACATCTAGATAGTCCAACTCATATTCAAAATGTTTCACCCCCTACTCTCTCAAAATTAAACTATGTCGTCAAGAGACTGAGTATCTTAATGTCGACATTTGATGCTGCGCAAATTTCATCGGGGAAATTTCCCCATCAAAGGGTGAAAAACTAATGTCACTCAGCTCAAACCAAACGAAATCTCTCCAATTAAAAAGGAAAATGTTCCAAACGTGTCTTACCATCCCTGTATCAAGTATGGAAGCTGTAGCTTAACTACGAGAAGAGCTATGCAAAGGTGGATGAAATGGGTTTCCACTTTCCACCCATGAAATTAGCGCTTTGTGAACTATACATTATCGCTCTTCGAAACATGGGAACTCACTAGTTGCTGCCCTTCTTGGAAATACTCGAGGCGGAGTAGAACATTGTGTTATCTGCGTCGATGGAAATTCGCATTTGCTCGCCATTCTTGCAGATGCAAGCATCCGAATCGCATTTCGCATTGTTGAGATACGGAATTTCAGCGAACCAATCTGCATGACATTTTATTTTTCGAACTATTAATCCTCTCCGTCTTACCTTTCTTCTCCGTTGTGCCTTCAAAGAGCATCGTAGGTGTTGACGGCGTCTCTGCCAACCCTAAAATGAAGGAGCAAACTTTGGATATTCAAAATCGATTTCGCACCTGCGCATTCCTGTTCATCCGTGACTTTGACGTGTTCCGTGAAGTCTCTCGAGCACATTGCACCGTTGCGCGCGCCGAGAGTGGCGCAAGATTGCGCATCGAAGACGATTGCCTCACACTGTACCAGAGACATATAGACATAGTCACATAGACATATTTATCCTAACATCAAGGCAAAGGGCCTGCAGGAGGCCTGCATCATTCGGGTACCATAATATTTTTTTAACTACAATTCGATAAAATTTTGGAATGATAAGTTATTGATAACGCCGATTTCGAGGAAGCGGTAAAAGTATACTGAAAGAAGCACTAAAATTCACCCAATTAACCGAACTGTGTGTGACTTGAGGATTTGTAATAAAAAGTTATTGCGTAGGTACTAGTTATATTTGCGCTAAAAACTAAGGAATACGTACAGTCAAAATGACATATTGTGAACAAAGTATTATAAGATGTCATAAGTTATTATAACTATTTATAACTTCTTTTTCCTGAGGTTCCCAGTGAACCGAAAAGTCTGAAATTTTGGCAGTCGCCTTTTTTCCGAATGTGAATAACTTATTACCGAACAGAATTTTAATAAAAAATCGTTTTAAAAAGTTCTGGGCGGTTTCCCGTACCTCGCAATTTGAAGCCAGAGCCGGGACGCGGGCGAGCCAAAGCCGGGATTCCTAACAAGCCGTATACGGAAATTAGAATTCTGAATGTAATGCTATTCAAATATCTCGCCAGGCTATTGTTGGGTAGGAGTTCCAACCGCTCGTGCACACCCAACTGTGGGAACGGTTTATCGGTATCCACTCCGGTTTTTCAGCGCAGCTTGTGCTCGCGATTTGTGTAGGGTAAGACGCGGCATGCGCCGCACCTTACACAAATTGGGCGCACATCGCGCGTTCTGTTGAAAGGTCTCGAACGGAACAAGCCAGGTCCGGTAAAAAGTCCGGCGCGCGTCTTGTAGAATCCCGCGCGCAGCTTGTGCAATTGGAATCGCGCGCACAAGCTGCGCTGAAAAACCGGAGCAGGCGATAAATTTGAATACGAAATCTAATTCCCGGATCCGGCTTGTTAGGAATCCCGGCTCTGGCTCGCACGTGTCCCGGCTCTGGCTTCAAATTGCGATCTACGAGAAACCGCCCAGAACTTTGTAAAATGATTTTTTATTAAAATTCTGTTCGGTAACAAGTTATTCACAAGCGGAAAAAAGGCGACTGCCAAAATTTCAAATTTTTCGGTTCACTGGGAACCTCAGGAAAAAAGAAGTTATAAATAGTTATAATAACTTATGATATCTTATAATACTTTGTTCACAATATGTCATTTTGACTGTATATCTCACCTTTTCGTCGCTGGCGCAAGCCTCTTCACACAATTCTCGAGTGGTTTCTGTTAGAAATGCAAGTCGCGGTCTCTGTCCATTCACGGGCCGCTCGACAAAACACGATGACAACACCTTAATTTAATTTATTGATTTTATTTATTTATTTAAAACGATTTAAAGCATATGAAAGGGGCAAAAAGCCGACTCACCAGTCCCACAAAACAGGACAGCAGTACGGTAGTGCTCCGCATAGTACTATTTCTGAGGGAAATAGTCAACAGAGGCGCTTTTCTGCCATAAAAGCATTAGTTCCGCCGCTAGAGTTATCCATGACGACTAATTTAGATGGTAGGGAAAGACCCGGGCATAAATTGAGAGATGTTGCGACGGATCTTTCTCGTGCATCAGGACCTTCGTTTACTAGAAGACAAAAAATCCAAATTTGTTTACTAATAAATTAATATGGTTAGGGACCACCGGCTTCGCTCGTCGTGTTAGAGTAAGGAGAGGCACGAAATTCAAATAACATCTAAAAATGTAAATTTAAATATGCAGCGCTGGGAGGCAGTCGACCCGTCGAACTACCGTGGTAAGGGCGGATGGGAGGAAAAACACAAGAACAAAATTATTTTTATGCACCGACTTTATGCGTATACAAATCCACAACAATGAATAGTGTGGAGTGAGATCGGAGGTGGTTCTTCATCGTCAATTCAAGCCTTTATATCATTTTCAGTTACCGTATCCCACCAATCCGTACCGGACTCACCTCAGGGTAGTCGTCGAGGAATCCGAGGATATTGACGGCGATCTCGTTGGTCTTCTCCACAATGTGCAGAACGACCATGTGACAAAGGTGCCGACGAGGAAACCACTGCTGCACTCCTGGAAAAGAAGTTTGTTTTAGAGGAAGTAAAGGAGACAAGGAAAATTTAAGATTCTTTCCGGCAGAGAGCGAGCTATTACAAACAGTTGATACAAAACAAATGAATGAGATAGGGATAATTTAAAATTTTTTTTTTCTTTTTTCGTATGAGCACAAAAAAGGAGAAGCGATGAAATGAGTAAATTATATGTTGATGATTCGATGCTCACCTTGAGCTAGGCTATGCTGAACTGAGAATACAATGTACAAAACGGAAAATATCAACACAATTTCGACGGAGTCGACTCCTTGAAATGGAGGACGAACAAAGGAGTCTTGATGAGAGTAGTAAAATATACGAGACAATTACGAACGAAAGCGTACTGTTGTGAATTATTTTTTGGAAGTATTTTCGGCCGATTTGTTTGAACTACGAAATATCAACTATATCAAATTCTAAATAAATTCCACGTTCCTTGAACCCGGCATGAAACGTATTCAACCATGACTTGATCTATCGAATTGCGATGCATAACAGTGCGTACGCGAGAAATCGATAATTATCATAACAACGAATCAGAATTTGGATCACCACTTTAGCAATCACTGTTCACATCTTTTTTCGATTATGAACTAAAGCAAAAGCGAAACAAATTGGAACTATTAATTGTTTTTTTCATTTTCACCTAATTTTTGTGACTGGGAAGAGGAAAGCAGAAAATGTGAATACCCATTCATTTCGAGGTGTAGTATTGCTCCGGAGCGGGTGGTTGACTGTCGCCATGGTTAGTGAACCTTGTATTTATTATTATCATTCCTGCAGCACCTGCTACCAATAAATTGGTATTCTAGGCAGCCTACCGTAGTCTTCCCTTCTACAGTAATCCTTCTCATTTCTCAGGCCAAGCTCGCAGCAGTGCTGCTCATTCTGCTCTCGGCTTCACTTCTATGCGCCCAAGTGGTTCGGTTTTCTCATGCAGTATTTAATATATTAATTTAATTAGTATACTACAGCGATTATTTCATTAATTATTTCAATTGCTCTTTGAATAGGGCCTCTTTTGCCAATAGATTTTTCTCATAATGGTCTTCCCTCAGAGTTGGCCCCAGGATCTCAAGCCATCTGTACCTACCGGGGAACCAGACGCGGATTCCATTGAAAATTCGAATCGAGACGCCGAGACGATTTCAACCGGCGAAATTCATGCTAATGAGTGGAGAAAGTGGAGGGATGAAAGAGGTGAGAAAAGCGGGGGGAGATGCCAGGAAGTGTAGTCTTAAGTTACTAAGAGTAACTAAAAGTATTATAAACAATGTGGCTCACACACCAATTGAAATGTCCTTTCTTTTCAGGCCCAGTGGATAGCATTTACTCGTGGCTGGAAGCTAAATGGCAAAACTACTTTATTCGATCACTCGTGCGATCTTCGTTCTGTGAACTCTTGGATTGCCTTTGTTTTCAGACGTTCGTTCCCATCTTCAACACAATTCTTGCCGCATTCGCCCTTTCTGCGATAGTTTTGCTCCGTCGACGGACGGTGAGAGCGCAGAAATTGGCAGAACAAACAGTCGACGAATTGCAACTTCAACTGGCTCGACTGCAGAAAGCATCAGAGAAAAAGGTGACACGTGTAAAACGATACTGGAACACAAATTTCATTTATATAATGATATGATCATTCGAAAAAAGGGGCCAAAACGCGTAGACTCTCTCACTTTTGCGTGAATTCTTGCCTTCGGTATACACAAGAAGTAACAGTTTGACATGTTGTTGATGGTAAATGTAACAGAAAAGTATCAGGAGCAAATGTTAGAGTCTGCTTTGGATCGTGCGGAAGACTTGCATATACAAGTAGCGCTGTTACAAGAGGCCGCAGCTGAAAAGGTTATTCAATTGTATATTTATCTCTCGTTTACACTTTTCAATTATTATATGTGAGAAATCAAAACAGACAAGGGCGTTCCTTAACTGTGCTGTGAGCGCGAAGGTTATTCGTAAATCTACTTATAAAAATTGCAGGAGCAAAGGATGGAAGATACGTTAGAAAGTCAAGAACGTGCGATGTCGGAGATGCAGCAACTGCAGCAACATGCCGAAGATGCAGCCGTGCTGCAGCAGCAGACAAATTCCGGCCTTCAGCAGCAAGTGCAGGAGCTGCAGCTGGCTTTGGAAGAGAAGGTAACTCAGAAAAAAATGCTCTGTATCGCTCGGAAATAATGCGAAACGCGGCTTTGCAGCAGCTGAAGATTATGGACCTGGAGATGCAGCTTCGGCAACTGCAGCAGCAGCAGGCTGCAGATCCGATGGTCGTACCGGTGATTCGTGCATCATCTTATTATTTACTAATTATATTTGTCGTACACCACAAGTGTAAATAAAATACATAATTCTTCGTCATTGTTCTATAGATTCCTCATTTTATTGAAATCTTTCTGCAGGAACCGGTAGATTCCCGTTCGACCAGAGCAGAGATCGCTCAGCTACAAGAATCTCGCACAAAGGAGTATGAGGAGGTTTGGGGTTATTGTGATTTTACAAAAAAAACGTTCGTAATTTGCAGATGCTAATGAAATCCCGTCAACCATCCGAGGCGGCATTTGCTGCAGCTGCTGCAGCATCCGAGCAAACTGCAGAAAGCATACTTAGCACAGATTGGAGGGAAGGGACGAAGGAGGAGAGACAAATGACGATTGACAATGTGAGTTTCATGTGTGGGAGCTGAAAGACGCTTTGGGAAAACGCAGAAGCACTTCTGAAATTAAATTTCCAATAGTACTTCTACGTATTACTTACCTGAAAGTGCGTGCGCACGTAATATATTTTGCAAATTAATTAATGCAGTTATCTGAAGCAGTTATGTACTGTGACAATTCGGCACTTCTTCACTTTACCGGACCAAGTAACCCCGGGTGTCCCTCTCTAGGAGTGAATGAGTGGTGACTAGAGATGGCAAAACGGAAAGCGTAATGAAGGCGAGATGCAAATTGATTCGCCCTCCTTGCCGGCAAGAGCTCATTACCTAGGCGGAATCAAAGCGGAAAGCCCTCTCTCTCGACTCATCGTATGCAAATCCATCCCTGCTCAGAAATTTGGTGGATTTTTGCCACAAACAATAATGTTTGTAGCCTTAAGGAATCTGTGCGAGATTTCTAATACTATCCATCGTCTCCGCAGAATCCGATTTGCCAAATTTCCTGGGGAAAATAATAAGAAAACATGATTTTTCCGTTTTGGAACCTTTCCGCTTTCAAGCCGGAATCAAAGCGGAAATTTGATTAGATTAGCGCTGATGCCGGCAAGAGTTGATTCTGCCCGATTTGCATGGCGGATTCCGCTTTCCGTTTTCGTTTTGTCTTCCCTAGTGGTGACCGCTAGATTCACAGAGTGAGATGGTGAGTGAGGATTCCACATCGGGTTGTTTGGTCCGGTAAAGTGAAGAAGTGTCGTCAATTCAGATGGTGCGCGACTTAGTCTCCGCGCAAAGAACGATACCAGAATCAATCAAAGCGGTTGAAAAAGTGAGACCTTGAATTGATATTGAAACGACAACGTTCGCTTTGTAAAAATATGATTTATACATTATGGCATATTTTTGTTTTACTGTAACTTTTAAATCTGATTTTCTAAAAATATTGATCGGATAATTTTCAATTATTTCAGGAAGTCTCAAATCTAAGGGAATCGAAGGATTCACTTGACAACGTGAGCGATACATAATTTATTATATAATATATCTCAGTGTTCTTATCTTTACACCTTTCAGGCTCTTCGCTCCATAAAATATGCCAAAGAAAGGGTGAGTCGGAGGAGAGAAGATTTATAAGGTATAAAATTCAGGCCCTTCACGATATTGAATATGCAGAAGAAAGATTTGATATCGTAAGTTAAATGAGGAAAGCATATATAAGACAAAAACATTGGGAAACGTCTCCCAAAGTAATTTTCTGAAACGATTAATGCATTACAGATAGCGAATGACATCAATCCAGAAGCAGTTATTGACGGCCTTCAGTCACTCGAAAAGGTTACGATCAATGATACCGTACACTCTGGGTATTGCCCACCACTTGTACTACCAGTTTCTCTCTATATTTCCCCCGTTGCTCACAAACAGGGTAGACTAGGTTTGAAAACGAGAAAGTGTGTTAATCTGAGAGAGCTGCTGGTGGTTCTAGTGGTGGAAAAAATCAGAGTATAATATCTATTGAAGGCTCACGCAAGATGCATAGTTTTGGAGAGGCAAATAGACATCGTCAGAAAAGATCAGGAAGAAAGAGGAGAAGGAATAGTGAGTTCGCGGTTGTATTCTTCGCAGTAGAAGGGCCATTTTCAGAATTTCCACGTTTTGCCCTCCGAAATCGTCACAAAAATAATGGGAGAACTCGAATATTCGGCGAGGAGTCTCTTTAGGGTAGACAGAAGACTTTACGAAATTGAAAAAGCAATGGCAAACCCGACAAGTGGAATAGGGGAAGTTTGGGTTTGTCTAAATAGAAATGTTCGTGTAATAATTTACACGTCAGGTATTGGAGTGGGTTGGACATCCTATGAAATTAAGCATTCACAATGTTACATCCGACATGCGCCATAAAAGTATGTATTTCCCACACACACATTCCAATTTATGCGTTTTCCAGAAGTTTTCGGATTTGAGAATGTATGCGGGTCACTGGAAAGACTGGTTCCGATCGTAAAGTCAATTGAGGTGAGCTAAATTTCATAGTTAAACATAAAACATTTTCCGTGGAAGCACCCCCCCCCCTCCCAGTCACCATGGAGATCTACGTGATCAGTTTTTTTACGAAAAAATAGTTTCGAATAATCAAATACAAAAAGCCTTACTTCTTAATGTGTGTTTATATTGTATTAAAGGTTGACTTATGCAACACTATTAATCTGAGTCGTATAATGAATTACGCAATTCAATTAAAAATCACAAATCTGGAACTAAACGTGGCGGATACGATAATCGAGGTTTTCTATTTCATATATTGATTTTCTGTTCTGATTATCAATTCACGATATCATGCACTTCACGAGAGAATTTAATTTTTCAACTCTTATCACTTCTATCCGGTTTTCAAAAGGTAGTCGGATGTCTACTTGCCGATAGGCAATCACATTACTGTTTTTTGTTAAACCCTCTCGTGAAATGCGTTATATATAATGCGATCATTCCAATAATCAGAAGAATGGCACGTAGATGCATCAAAACTAATTCGAAAAGTAATCTCATTTCCCCCCTAACATTTGCAGGACATATTTTTCCCGGCTGCTGAATATAACGAAGTGGCGGCGATTTTGTACTTGTGTAAAGTAGCGACCTACGTGGAAATAAAGTACACGAATTCGCCATTGTGCATAGAAGAAGTGAATGAAATGATCCGAGTGAGATTTCTAAAAAAATATTGTATTATATATCGTACGCCAAGAACACTTTGTACGAAGGTGCGACACGGTGTCGCACAGTGCGACACTTTTTCGCACCTTTTTCGCACTTTTCAGTTTCCGTTGAAATTCGCTTCGAAATAAGATGATTTTATGGTGTAGCTTGTTTGCGATCGATTCATATCTAAATTTGCTACTTCTCTGGTAAAATAAAATATTAGCAATAATTAAATGTGCTACTGCGATCGACATGAACGGCTTTCATAATTTAATGGGAATTGAAAGCACCTACGACTTCGAATCTAACCCTAATGAACACCGTACCGATCCTTCCATTGAAGTCAGTTGGGTTTGTCTTGATAGGTTTAAAATTTGAAAGCCGCGTAAATAATTGAATTAGATTTCTTCAGTTCGCACACTCTCTGACCGATCGGTCGTCGTAGACAGTGTCCGAAAAAGAAAATATCTTATCCAAGTATTGTCCTGAATTTCAGAACCTAAAAAATAGATATATTCAATTCAATCTGGATTATCTCCAGCACAATCATTCACATCATATTCCTTCATTGTCACACTCTATTTTATTTGCAGATATACTGTCACAAAGACCACTCCCCGAGAATCGCTCGGTTCGATGAAAAGTCTGTCGTCGAAGTCGTTTGTGAAAGTGGAGCGTTTCTCATTTGGTACGAGCGGGCAACTACCAGAAAAAAGCAAGAAGAGATTCGAAAAAGGCACAACTTGGATCTAGTTTATCCCAACTGGGACGACGGATATTGATAAATTGATGATCAGAAATGGTTTCTAACCGACTTATACAGGCTTCTATAGAACATCTAATTTGCAGTTCCACACACTAATTATTCCCCACATGTCCCCATGTTTCTCTATACTCTCAGTGAGACTCTCACACTCTCTCTCACAGCGAATTTGCTTAGAAAAGCGCTTGCTAACTCATTTGCTTAGCAAGTCACTTGCTTATTTTCGGGGGGCTCACTGGGCGAAATCTCTGTGATCAACCCCGGCATGCACTCTTGCAGCATACAGGGAGTGGCGCAGTAGGTAGCGTGTTCGACTAGTAATCCGATGAACCTGGGTTCGGACTCTCTCGATGCATACTTTTGCTCGATTTCGACATCTCTCTCACCATTTGCCGTAAGCAAACGAACTTGCTTAAATGTAAGCAAGAAGTTTCCAGGGACCCGTTTCCTAGAAAGATGCTTGCTTATATTCTAGCAAATTCGCTGTGAGAGTAATAATATATTTCTCCTTTTATCGACAATTTATGTAAATGTTTATTTTAACCATCGCTGTAGAGAGATCAGAATGAGATAAACATGAGATCAGAAGGGGGGACGGGACACAGCGATTCAGGTGTACAGCGAGGCGGCCACACACTTTTTGGCACAATTCCAGAATTTGAATTTGAACGGGAGAAAAGGAGCACGCAACGCGACCGCAACGCGCGCGTCTCTTCACAGCGCTCTCGCTTTTTCTCTCGTTGTCTGGCATGTGGCCGCTCTCGAAATGCTGTGCGGGAAGGCGCATCCACTGTGGGCCTTCAGAAAGCTGCAATATTCGTCATGTTGTGCTAGTCTCTCATACCAACGGACAAAGGAGAGATCACGATTAGAGTGCGAAATGTGAGACCACGCTCTCTTCATTTCACGCACTCTCTCGACCGCTCTGTAGGTGAGCGAGTGTGCGAAATGAAGAGGCCGTGGTGTCACATTTCGCACTCTAATCATGATGGTGAAAGGGCTGAAGCTCGATCTGAAGTACAGTAACCCCGAGCATTCGAGCAAATTATAATGCCTTCTCAGTTGATGTAAGGCCGACTTTCGAGCGGCCCATACTTATGATTCCAATGAGTGACAGAGCTGAGTTAGTGCACTGAAATCTCGATGAATGTATAGGTCTTCTGCACTCTTCTGGGCTCATTTACAAATATTTTTTGTCAAGATTTTTAGGACATAAATCGACTTCTAAGGGAATTGAGCTTGCGTTAAACCGAGTATGAAATTTTTTAAATGAGGAATAGACGGGCTTTATTACTCGACAATATATCATCGGTACATGAAGCAATCAATAATGGAGGGAGATCAGGAGTCAATCAATCGATAATCAATCGGGTAGGTCATTCATCCGCGGGATTCAGGTCTGGTCTCGATCCACTTGGCGATCTGAGGAATGGCGCGAACCTTGTCGGAGTGAGCGAGCACCTGCAAGGAATGTGATTACTGTGGTCTTGTTATTTTGGAAATCGAAACATCATAGAAGATGCATCGCAAGGAAACGGTTACTGTACCGCTTTTATTGGGTTACGGTAGTCGACATATTATCGTTATTCTGTGATCTAGATTTCTTATTCAGCAGATTAATTTTTCATCCGTACTTGCCAACACCAAAAACACGGCCTATAAAATAAGCTCCTTTCTGTACTGTAAAAGTGTATCGAAAATGGGCTGCTACAGTACCCCTTCCCCCTTCCATTCAGGACCCATTCCCTCACCTCAGGGTAGGCATCGAGGAAGCCGGGTACTTCCTTCTTGATAGCCGCGGTTTGGTCGGCGAGCAGCAAATCAACCCAAGTCGCAGAGTCGCCAACGAGGAATCCGCTGTTGGACTCCTGTAACGATTGTTTGGAGGCGGGAAATTCAAATATTGGCACGATGCCAGCACACCACTCACCTTGAGCTGCTTGACGATGATGGGGTAGAACTTGTCACGGGCGGGAATTCCGTGTTCGGTCTTGGCAGCCTCCTGCGATAATTGATTTGTTTACAACTTGGCGGGAACTGAACAAGTTCAAAACTTGGCAGATTGCCAACTCACCGCGTCTCCCTCTCTGAATCCCATGAGGAGGTACCAGTAGTTGCGGAATTCGTTCTGGAAGTCCTTCCACTGATCGGCCAGAGCATCGACCCACGCGGCCTCGAAGGGAGTCTTGCCGGCCAGACCTTCGGTACGGTAATCAGTCATTTTTACAAACTTAAATAATAATATTGGTGTACGGAACAATTTTTGGCATCTAATAAATGAATAAGTCGTCTCTCCATTTGTCTAGTTTCTCCTTCGTCCTTTGAATGAAATTGACGAGAAATGAGATGTGTTTCACCGTCCATTCATAATTTGAATGGCTCGAACAATTCGCTAGAGAACGATCGCGTATCATTGGCACAACTAAAATCTATAAATCATTATGAAAAAATCTATAAATCATAATATCATTCTGGAAACAATCATATTTTTTTTAGAAATTTATGTTTCATCAGCACATCAAATGAGTTTTAAATGTTCAATCGGCCCTAAGAGATAATTAAAAAAGAAGAAAAAAGTACCGTGCTGGGAAGCAATGTATCTCGCGATTGCGAAAGACTGCGGAATTTGTTTTCCATCCACTTCGAGAACTGGCATCGTGCCAAAAGGCATCTCTGCAAAGATAAAAGAATAGAGAGATCAAAGATGAAAGATCGCATACTTCCTTTATACTCGGACCACTCATCGAATGTGACACGAATGTCCTCGAATTCGACCTCGGCCAGCTTAAATGTCTGACGAATGGCCTGAACGTAATGATTTATGGATTGACTATTGTTTGTTTTAATTAATAGAAGATGGATAATTAGTAAATGATTAATTACCTCTCCGAGGGCACGGACGGGGAAGTAGTACAGCTTGTAGACGGGCATGGCTGAATTTGAAAGCATTTAGAGAATATCGATTTGTTGGAGGAAATGAGATAGCGAATAGAGCAGCAGACTTTTAAACGATAAAATTACTTGCTATTGTAATTTATTTGAATATTGTATTCTATTTCTCATCCTATCGAACACTTCTAGTAGAGAGTTCTCTATAGAGTTCTCTATGTATATAATTCGCATGGTCTCACATAGGGATGCAAGTTCGGTATTCGTATTACGACTCTCGCAGCGAGAGATCGGTAATACGGCTGATAAGGGAGAGAGAACTAGAAAAAAGAGACGCCAGGGGGGTTCGGTAATACCGAAACCGACGCCGAACGGGCAACCCTAGTCTCACACAGTCAGAGAAAAATTCGGCCTACTATTTGCGCATGAACGATAATTGAAGTTGGAAATGTTTCGCAACGAGTAATGTTTGAACAGGCGGACAACTTGAGAGAGAAAAAATAGAGTGGGGGAGAACCGAATGGCTCTTATAACCGAGTTAGTTTGGTTGTTATGTGGGCGGGTTTTGGTCCAGCCGAAAGAGTATTCAAGATAGAATTGACGAATGGAGTTAGCACAATATGTGCGCACATAGAAATCACTCTGATAGAAGTCGGAATAGACTGGTTGTGTTATTTTTCGCGGGAGTTTTATGCAAGCCAAGCCAACAATGATAAGAAAAAATTCTGTAGCTCTAGTTCATTGTTATTGAGACGAAATCATATTCTCCACCTTCAAGAAATAGAAGGAGCGAGATTATAAGAGAAAATGACGGACAATGGGAAATACTCCTAACCTTTTCCGCTCTCACAGCTCTCTGCAAGGTCGGCGGGCCATGATACGTTGCAACCACAAATCAAACGGGACATAATACTCACATATATCTCCTGTTTATTCAAAAAAAAGTATCGAAAAATAAACCAAGGATGTATTTCCAAAGACTATTTTTGCCTCTCACCATCCGTCGATTCTCGCTTTCAAAATATTTTTTTCCAGAAAGTCTGCTTGAGTGTTTGTTTGTGAGTTCGTGTTTACACTCAAATAATAACTAGCAGAGATGGCCGAGTGGTGTAAGGCGCCGCTTGTCATACGAATGATCACGAGTTCGATCCTCGCCCACGTTCACCAAGCCTTCCATCCCCCTGGGTGGCGGTAAAATTTGTAGCAACTTTGATTGCGGAAGGTAACGTGCCCCAGAAGCCCGGTCAGCAGGGGATACGTAGACCTAGTTAGCGAACCGGCCTTACCGGTGAGCCCCGGCAGAGTAGTCGCTTGTCGACGTTAACATCTCTTGATTCCGGTAGTAACTTTTCCTTTTTACTAATAACTAGCAAAGAAAAAAAAACTTCGCAATCGTTCCAGATCGTCTCGACTCTCCCCTTCCCCACACCATCTCTGCTTCTCTAACCACTCTCTCCAATTCACCCACTATCTCTGCTTGATCTACCCTCTATCTGGAACATGAACACTGTCACTCTGTGATCTACTCTCCCTCCCTCCCTCGGCTCCTCGATCACTCGAAATCTGCTGTGAAACGCTGTGCTTTCGTGTGCAGAACACACTCTATCCTCCACACTCTCTCATCCTTTCTCTGCCCTCCCCTCCCTTCAGGAGTGCCCGTCTTCTATCGCCCCTCGTTCCCTCTTTGTACACTTTTGCGCGGAATCCTTAGAATTTGTGCTTTTTGAGGTCATAGTAGTTGTATTGGGACAAGACACCACACTTTCACGTACATGTGTGCCCATCCCAAGCATATAAATAGAGTGCCAGTGAGTCGTCCCCAATTCTGACGGCCATTGTGTGTATCAAGGCCAGTACAGTTTAAGGGCTAGATACGAACTGCAGAGTTACCGGTGTGAAAATGAATATCTCGAATTGGAATTTGAATTGCCGCTTTTAATTCCACCCCTCGCGCATTTTAGATTGGTTTCCTTTCTTGTTGTCTTGCCCGTTCGTGCGCATTACATGATTCCCCAACCTACAGACCAGGGTTGGAGCGAGATAGTATGCAAAAGTGAGAGAGTCCCTCCCGATTTCGCACGCTCTCTCACTCCAAAGCCCTTTCTGTAAGGTTGAACGGCCTGTGGAACGATGTGAGGCGCAAGAACTTGTTTCTTTATTACGTATTTGTGTAATATTTTAATCTGTAAATTTGCACAGTGTTCATTGCATAATTTACCGTTACATATGTGGCATCCCAGAGAACTAACTTTTCGACGTACATTTGACCTCATGAGGCGTAGGAACGGCAATTTCGAACTGTTTTTTTGCTAATGTTTCTGTTAAGTCGTTTGTCGCACAAATTACCTCGTAAATACCGTATATTTCTTGAAGAGCCACCTTCCGTCAGCCATGCCCGCCTACAAGCTGTACTACTTCCCCGTCCGCGACCTCGGAGAGGTACGATAGCTATCGAGAACTGACTATACTCTCCTTACCCTGTCGCCATGTACCCGTACGCTTGCCATGTCTAGAAAAGCTTCAGTATTACTATATATTAGAAAATGCTAACGTCTGTCTGTCTGTCTGTCTGTTTGTTTGTTTGTTTGTTTGTCCGTTTTTTTTTCCTTCCGTCCGGTCACACTTTTTTCTCATTTTCCTTATATTTCGCTTCAAATTCGCTCCTTCTCAGAACCTTTTGCATATGATAACTGACCAGAAAACCTTTCAAATTTTAAAAAAATTAATTAACCAAATCTATAGCCAAGTGGGTTACGCGCTTGACTAGCAATCCGACCGACGCAGGTTCGACTCCCGCCGCGGGCAAACCTTTTGCCGCATTTTTCGCAAGTGCCGCAAGTGCTCCTGGCACGTTTTAAAGTACCGTGAAACACGTTTTCACCTGTTTTGCCGAGTTTTAACGTGAAAAATCGAAAATTTTGAAAAGTTTCAAAATGATCCAGAAAGCGTAGGGGATCACTAAAAAGTGTTTTGCGATGTCGGAAACGTGTCTGAACGTGTTCTAACGTGTTTTAACGTGAAAAATCAAAAAATTCGAAAAGTTCCAAACTGATTCAGAAAGCGTAGGGGATCACAGGAAAAGTGTTTTGCGATGTCAGAAACGTGTCTGAACGTGTTCTGACACGTTTTGATGTCAAAAATCGAAAATTTCGAAAAGTTCCAAAATGATTCAGAGAGCGTAGGGGTTCGCAGGAAAAGTGTTTTACGACGTTCGAAACGTGTCTGAACATGTTCTAACATGTTTTAACGTGAAAATCGAAAATTTTGAAAAGTTCCAAAAAGATTCAGAGGGCGTAGGGAATTACAGGAAACATCTCTGAAAATGTTCTAAAAGTTCTGAACGCACTGTATACTGCGTTTCCGTTGTGAAAGGCTCGTGAGGCAGAGAGCGATCGAAAAAAGTTGCCACTTTTCCACCGGAATAAGCCAGTACTGTTAGTAGCGATTAACATTCCCCAGCATACTGCGAGGTTTAATGTAGCCCGGTGACGGCTGCCGAGCTCCCCCTGGACCGAACCTGGAGCCAGCTACAGGGCGCCCCCTGGACCGTACCTGGAGCCACCTATCGAGCTCCCCCTGGACCGAACCTGGAGCCGGCTACAGGGCGCTCCCTGGACCGTTCCTGGAGCCACCTTTCGAGCTCCCCCTCGACCGAACCCGCACCCAGAACTATGCATAGAGCGTAGTGTACGCATAGAGCGTAGTGTACGCATAGAGCGTAGTGTACGCATAGAGCGTAGTGCATTTAACCTCAATACAACCCCGCTAGTTAATCAATAAATATCAAATGATTTATTTGTCAATTTCAGGCCATTCGTCAGACGTTCAAGCTGGCCGAGGTCGACTTCGAGGACGTGCGTGTAACTAAGGAAGAGTGGTGGGCCGGCTTCATGGGCAGTAAGTGGTCCTTGATCGTTGATCTTTGTACTTTGACTTCTCTTGTGCTGTTTTGTTTTCGGAAAAGCCTTTGAAAAAATAGTTTTATTTGAATTCCCGCAATTTGGTATCTAGATTACCAATAGAGCTAGCGACTTGAAAATTGTTCAGTGATGTCTGAACCATAGGAAAGTAGTTTCAAATCCCTAGCTCTACGAGGAAACGAGACACGAAATCCCGGGAATTAAAATATAACTGCTTTTCCAAAAGCGTTTCCGAAAAAAAAACTTACACCGCATAACTTTCGATCCCTCTCAGAGACTCCATTCGGTAAGTTGCCGGTTCTCGAGGTCGATGGAAAACAGATCCCCCAGTCATTTGCCATCGCCCGTTACGTCGCCTCGCAGCACGGTAGTTACTTTAGTATTGCAGATAATATTAACACTTTAGAATTCATAGTGATTGAAAACTTAATAACTTGTTCTCGGCTAGTAGAATCTTTGAGTTGATAGCGAAACTCATCTCATTTATCACTTATTAACGCCATCAAAGCGCGGCGAAGTGATCAGAGAGAATGTGTGATAGTTTTGTCAGTTGTTCGTAGAGACCAATCTGATAAATTGGGAGAATTCTGGTAATAATGCGCAGAAGTACAGTAGGTAATGTGAATTGTTTATCCATGCATTTCCACTTATTTCAATACGCTGATTATAAAGAACATTACTAATTTTTCAAGACAATAAGACTACCATATTTCGAGATATAGCGCTTCCCAGCACTGTGATGGTTTATTTATTTTTGTTGTACCAAAGAAAACGCGAACTTTAATGAATTGTTCGTGCCATTCACATTATGAATGGACAGTGAAACACATCTCATTTCTCCTAATTTTCAATCAAAGGACGAAGGAGAAACTAACAGCTGTTTTTAGATTTAGTGACAAAAGACAAAACTTATTTGGTGATTTATCAATACACAAATAATAGTTATTATTCTAATGACTGATTACCGTACCACAGGTCTTGCCGGCAAGACTCCCTTCGAGGCTGCTTGGGTCGATGCTCTGGCCGACCAGTGGAGAGATTTCCACAACGAATTTCGCAAATACTGGTACCTCGTCATCGGAATCCCCACTTGGGAGGGAGACGCCGTAAGTTGGCAATCTTCCAAGTTTTGAACTTTTTTTCTTCCCGCCAAAATCCCAGTTAATAAATTATCGATTACAGGAGGCCGCCAAGACCGAGCACGGCATTCCCGCCCGTGACAAGTTCTACCCCATCATCGTCAAACAGCTCAAGGTGAGCGCTGTGCTGGCATCGTGCCAATATTTGAATATCCCGCCTTCAAATAATCGTTACAGGAGTCCAACAGCGGATTCCTCGTTGGCGACTCTGTGACTTGGGTCGATTTGCTGCTCGCTGATCAAGTTGCAGCCATCAAGAAGGAAATTCCCGGATTCCTCGATGCTTACCCTGAAGTAAGTGAATTAGTCTTGAGTGGAAGAGGGAAGGAGAGTGGTACGGTAGCTGTTTTATCGTTATTCATGAGTACGGTAGTTCAGTTGTTCACAAGACTACCGTATTCCTACTTTCTACCAGGTGCTCGCTCACTCGGACAAGATTCACGCCATTCCTCAGATCGCCAAGTGGATCGAGACTAGACCCGAATCCCGCGGTTGAATGACCTACCCGATTGATTATCGATTGATTGATCCCTTATCTGGTTATTGTTTATTTACCCTGCCAATTGATTGATCTTTAAAGTTTATGACAAAGTATGTACCAATTACGTACCGCTAATCGAGTTATAAAGTTTGTGCATTCCATGTTCGAAAAGGTTTCACAGTAGATCAACGAAATGAATTTCTTTCGAATTTGTTCAATTCATGTATCGGTGATGGCACACACATGATTCCAACCCGACAGATATGGGACAAGGCGAGAGAGTGTGCAAAAATGAGAGAATCTTCCTCTTCGTCACAAGCTCTCTTACTCCGTCCCACATTTCTGTAAGGTTGACCGGTCTGTGGAATGATGCGTACATGAAGGGGTGAGGAACGAAAATTGTAAAAAAATTATCACAAAATGCAGGAGAAAATTAGAGATACAATGGAAAGCCCTTCCGTTCTCACAAGCAGGGTTGTTCACGTCGGAAAAGAACAAAAGAATAAGAAATTTGAGATCTCAAAATTCATTTCGCTTTTATTTCGTTTCCGGCTCTTGAACGGTCAATTTGTCACACGAATGACGAAATAGGCGGTTTTAAACCATCGCCATAACGAATACCTTCTCGCATTGGATATAATTTCATTATAAACCGAGATAATAGACATCGATGAGTTTTGAGATCTTAAAATCCGTCTAACGAGGCAAACTCTACTAGCGGGTCTCTGCAAGGCAGACGGGTTTGAGTTACGTTGCAACTAGAAATAATTTTACCTATTACTGAATTGAACAACTTTCAGAGACATTCCATTCATGTCGTGAATCTATTGTGAAACGTTTTAGAAGACTATTTTTTGTTGCTTTGTCTTATTTTCCAGCACACATTTTCAACAATGGAATGTACAATCTTTATAACTCGATTAGCGGTACATAATTGGTGCATACTTTTGAAACAAAATTAAAGATCAATCAATCGGCAGGGCAAACAATCAATAATTAGATCAGGAGTCAATCAATCGATAATCAATCGGGTAGGTCATTCAACCGCGGGATTCGGGTCTAGTCTCGATCCACTTGGCGATCTGAGGAATGGCGCGAACCTTGTCGGAGTGAGCGAGCACCTGATAGAAAATATGGTTACGGTATTCTTGTAATTTTGGCAATCGATAACTGAGCTACCGTAATCATGAGGGACGATAACACAACAATTCAGTGACTGTACTGTAGCAGAGTATCGATTTTGGTCGACTGCTGCGCCTCAGACCCTATTCCCTTCCGGACCGGCTACCGTACCCCTCTTCCCCCCCTCTTCCACTCAGGACCCATTCACTCACCTCAGGGTAAGCATCGAGGAAGCCGGGAACTTCCTTCTTGATAGCCGCAGTTTGGTCAGCGAGCAGCAAATCGACCCAAGTCGCAGAGTCGCCAACGAGGAATCCGCTGCCGGCCTCCTGCAACGATTGTTTGAAGGCGGGATATTTAAATATTGGCACGATGCCAGCACACCACTCACCTTGAGCTGCTTGACAATGATGGGGTAGAACTTGTCACGAGCGGGGATGCCGTGCTCGGTCTTGGCGGCCTCCTACAGATCGATAATTGATTGTTTTGTATCTTGGCGGGAAGAGCCAAGTTCAAAAGTTGGCAGATTGCCAACTCACCGCGTCTCCCTCTCTGAATCCCATCAGGAGGTACCAGTAGTTGCGGAATTCGTTCTGGAAGTCCTTCCACTGATCGGCCAGAGCATCGACCCACGCGGCTTCGAAGGGAGTCTTGCCGGCCAGACCTGAAAAAGTCGGTAAGTTTACAGTAAGTTAGTATTGCTCATTACGCCAAATTAGTATTTTTAGATTATAAATGCTTGTAGGAATTATTCCTAGAAAGAGGTGATCAGCAATATCCCCTTCCCTTATCAGATTGGTCGCTACGATCAACCGATAACACTATCAGGCAGTGTCACCGATCATCTCACCCCGCTGTCTCGGAAAAGGGAGAAATGGGATGAATTTCAGTGCCAACTCAAAGATTCTAACAGCAAGAACCTTTTAGTCATTCTTTGGGTAATTTCTACATTACTATTATTGTATTTATTATTGCTAGTATTTATTTACCGTGCTGCGAGGCGACGTAACGGGCGATGGCGAAAGACTGGGGGATCTGCTTGCCGTCGACCTCGAGAACCGGCATCTGGCCGAAAGGAGTCTCTGAAAAGAAAAGACATCATAAAAGATCAAAGATTAAAGACGAAGGATCAAATTTGATCAAACAACATAGATCGAAGTGAACGTACTGTCCTTCAAGGCGGCCCACTCCTCCGCAGGCACACGCACGTCCTCGAATTCGACCTCGGCCAGCTTGAACGTCTGACGAATGGCCTGAAATTATCGATTGATTGGTTGATTTGTCGTTTAATTGATTGATACAGATGCTTTCGCACTAAGCGCAGCATTGTCAGTTTCCGCTAGCAATCGTACCTCTCCGAGGGCGCGGACGGGGAAGTAGTACAGCTTGTAGGCGGGCATGACTGGTGGACGGTGGTTCTGCAAGGATATAGCAATATTTACGAGAAAATAAGCGGCTTCACGCGAAAAAAAGAGTAAAAAGTTCGAAAGCAGTTTCCGCAGTTCAAATCGACGGCGAGCGAGTAGTTTAACACGATTTAGAAAGAAAGAACGAAAGAAAACTAAGCTGAAATACCGAAAATAAGGGGACAAGGACGAAGAAGAAATTTGGCGAGAAAAAAAAAAAAAAAAAGAAAACACCTCCAGTCGATGTGGGCCTTTGGCTACAGTACACTTTGTAAGGGCGGCAATTCGAATTGAAATTCGATAAATTCATTTTTCGCCTTTCACCTTAGTATACGCTTATTTGCGAATTAAATAGTATTTATTGCGTGCCATGAGTAATTATGAAGCACGCGGAGATACTTCTGGTTAAGGCTAGCCCTGCAAAACATACTGGCCTTGGCAAACGCATAAATTTCAATTCGACCTGATGATTGCTCAGTAGAAATGCTCGTACATGCTCGGGATGGGTGAATAGTATTATCAAAATGTGCGCGTATTGCCCCGTGATGAGCACTAAGGCGGAAAAGCGCACAAATGATAAGAAATCAGTGCAAAGATCGAACGAGAAGGGAGGGAAGCGATAGCTGGAGAGAGTGCTCGCCCCTTTAAAAACGCTGCTCGGGCGATGACTATTGCGGGTGCAGGAGATCACGTCTGAAGGGAAGGGAGGACAGAGAAGGGACGAGAGAACATGCGGAAATGAGAGAGTATGGAGGATGTAGTGTGTGCTGCACACAAACTAGAGCAGAAAGCAGAAAGTAGAGGGGCGAGAGAGTGGGGGAAGGGAGTAGAGGGGTTAGAGAAAGAGGGAAGAGCATCGGAACCACCACGTTTCACAACAGATTGAGAGTGATCTAGGGGACGAGGGAGGAGGGAGGAGGGAGGGAGCGTAGATCAAAGAGAGAGTGCTGATGTTCCAGAGAGCGGAGGTAGAGCAAGCGGAGAGATTGGGCGAATTGGGGAGAGTGGTTAGAGAAAGAGAGACAGTGTGGGGAAAGGGGAGAGTCGTGACGGTTAGATGGTGTTCGGTTCTCTTTTTTTGAGTGGTGCGTGAAGGTCGCTTTTGAATTTGTGTTCGCTCCCATTCCTTCCAAAGTCAGAGTCTGCAAAAATGAGGAAAAGTGACACCGAGAAAGGGGATTTTAAAAATAAAAAAGATGAATCACACCATTCCACAACCCATCCATCGCTCTAGAAAAAGAGTGAGAAGAGACCAATTCGTCCATTCTCTAAGTCTCTCTTACACTTTCTTTATACTGGCACGCGACAAGGAGGAATTGGGTTCTATCCTAGGTTTTTTTTCTTTCCGACTTCATAATAGCTCATCAACGCGCGCGTGAGAGCGGACTGATTCCTGCTCGTATTATAAGAAATAAAACTGGGAGTGAAAAGGCTTACAACAATTAAAATGAAAAAAACCGTATTTAAAAAAAAACTATATTTATTGAAGGAATCAAGAATTCCGAAAGGTACACCTGGTCTCAAAATGGGCAGGGCAGAAATTCCTTTTCAATTGATAAATAGTCAGTTTTCTTTTTTTCTGCAAATAAAATCATTCCCGTAAAATTTTAATTTTGTACGTACCTTTACGGATTCTCAACTCCATGTTTGAATTTAAATATTTGCGAAAATAAATTGGGGTCTCTTAGGATCCAAACAAGAATGGCTCTGAATAATTCGGATCTCAGATCCGACCGAGTTCCACTTCACTGAATTTAATGAATCTGATATTGAGATCCGCACTGGGATCAAACAGCCTTCCCTCTTCCATCTGCTAGGATTTTCTTGTTTGAAATCGGTCCCGCTGTGGCGTAAACAGCCCTACTTTGAGCGTTTTGTATAGTTCATAATGCAAATACAGTAATTCCAACAGACCTTGTCTTTATTCGAATTCCGGAGAAACAACTAGCCAAAATAATGATGAGTATAAGCACGGAGGGAGGGGGAAAGGGGAAGGGAATAAGGGGGGGGGACAAATCGAAAAAGTTCCTAGTCGTTTCATTAGTTGAAGAATAGGAAAGAAGGGGGCACAAATATATTCAGATATCCTAAGATCAGGACAAAACTGGGATAGTTTTTTGCGTTCACTCTTGCTATGATCATTGGCACTTTTTAGTCCTGATCCTGGATGATTTTTCTTTGAATCTAACGTACACGTGAGGAAGAGAACCCGTACAAATATGGTGTTCGAATGTCATTGTAACCCTATGGACTAAGCGAGAAAATATGTGTGTGGGGTGCAGGGGCTGTATCGTTTGCAACAGAATTTAGAAAGCAACGAGAAGAGCCCCCGGTTGCGATGGCGCCCGGTGGCGCCAAGTTGGCGCCGCGTCGTCGTTCATCGTCTACTCCATCCTTTCGCCGTGAACCGCGCTGGTCGCCGAGCGCCGCTGGTCATTTTGTGAATATCCGCTGGTTCGCCGGCGGTCAGCGCATCCAACAAATCTTGCTGCTCCTTTTGCCTGTAATCATACTAATTAGTAAATTATACTAATTGAACTAATTATAATTAATAAGTGTGAAGTGGGCACACTAATGCATATCCCCCTCTTCAAAATCGTTGTGCTGTTTCGCAACACATCCTTGCCCACTTCCATATAGGGGTTATCAAAAATAAAGGGCACGTGAAAGTCCACAAAGCGCGAACTCTCTAACTTATCGAGGTCTAGAGACTCCAAGTATCTTATATTCAAGATAGTTCACCCTCTACGCTCTTGAATACACGCTCTATTCGCAAATTCTATATGAGAGTTCAATTATCTACATGTCGACAAGATAATTTAGTTTTCAATTTAATCGCTCACTCGCTCGTGGAGATATATATTAGTGGGCTGTGAAATACGGCGAAATTTCTAGAGAAATGACCAAGAAAAGGGGATGAATTATCACTCACAGAAAAAAAGGATCTTACATACGGCCCATAAGATGTGGGAGTTGTGAACAAAAGGTCTTACATATAAGACATATCTCATGGGCTGTATGTGAGATCCTTTTTTCTGTGCACTCACTTTTTGCTCATTTTCTCCAGCGTTTCTCTGGGGTCCGATCGACTCATAATTCGCTCGTCTAATTGATATTCGCGATGCAGAAGATTTCCCGATTCACTGTCAATATTTCCTTCCCGCAACGATCGAAGCCGACTGAAATATTGATTTTTTAAATATATAAATTTACATAAATTTAATAAAAAGTTAGCGCTCTTCCGTGGAGATCTGTTGCTATTATTTAACTGGTTCTGGCCTAATTTTGAGGCGGGAAACATGCAACTCACTAGTCGAAAAACCGGGCGTCGGCGGAGAAAAATTGGGAGTATAATACAATTGACGTCGTCAGAATCACTGTCGAAAGCTGCATCGTCGGAACCACGGCAAGGAGGCTGAGATACATCAGTTGCCAATTAAGAAATTGCAGAAAAAGGCACGACGGACATTCGAAAATAGCACGAATTCAAGTGGTCGGCGTGTGTGTGTTTTCTAAGGGGGTTGGCAAATTTCCGGAAAGGTCACGTATTCGCGGAATGATTGCATCAAGAGCAGGAAATAGAAACGGCCGCAGGAAAGAGCAAGAGTTCGCTCACTTTGGAGTCACTGGTTTTGCGAAGAAGAAGCCAGGAAATATGTGAAAATTCTCGTTACGTCGCGCCGCGGTGCAAATCAGCTACTACAACCCGCTTTTATCCACGCGAAAAACTCGGAATATGATTCATTTCAGTGCTATTTGAGTCGATTTTCGACGACCGCCCACAGAAAAGTGTCGGTTTTCGCGGAGCGCGCGCGCGTAGACCGAATTAGCTCGCACAGCGGATACATGAGGGGCAAACGTGCAAGAACTAAGGAACTTCCTAATCGACACAGTGTGTCCGGCAGTTTGCTGCAAGTGGGCGTTAGAAGTTAATCTCCCGAAATTAGGCAAGGATATCGGGCAAATGTGGAAGGGCTCTTCTCGGTTTTTTTTCTTGGAGAAAAAACCGTTCAGGAGAGTTGGACGAGCGGTGTGCGGAGGAAGCGTGCAAGCTTTTAAGAACTTCCTAAGTCGCATTTTGTCCAGCAGTTTGGAGGGAAGCCAGTTGCGAGTGCGGGAACTGCTTACGGTTGCAGTGAGCGACCATGCGTGTTATGTTCACCCCTCACCCCGCACACAACGCGATGCACTAGAACACCATCGTAACAGGGTCAGGTTACAATATCTATAGCTAATTCAAGTGTACGCAAGTGAAATACGCTCAAAACTGAACATAATTGGTATGGCTGTTTCGCTCACTTGGCGTCAAACCCCTCCTGAGGTGGTATGCACGAGTCCAGAGCGTTTTCATACTTTAAAAAAATTAATAAATAAGGAGAGCGTTCATTATGCACAAACACCAGAGAACAACGGTCTGGTCAGCCACCGTTATAATACGAAGGCGTGTAAAATACAAACCTAAGAGGTTCTCATGCCGTTGAATGAGTTACCACGATACTATGGTGATTATACAACAGAATATAGAAAGTTCCCGTCACCAGTACTGGTTGAATTGTTGTTTAATGTAAGAAATATAGAGATCCGGAATGAGAAGCATTCCGAACAAATATCTTAATTTTTGCGCGCCTTTTTTATTCCGTCTAGGGATGGCTGCCATAGGAACACGGGCAATGTTTTCGCTGTTTCTCGGAATCTGTGGGAAAGAAAATCGGCGAAGTGGAGTACCTCGAACCTACTGTGGAATATGACGCGACTTCGTGTGCTAACTGCCCCAGTTTGCAGCGACTTCCGAAAATAGGAATGACGAGACGCGCATTCTAAGTCCCTCTGGTAATTTGAGATTGTGTGGACGGAATTATGACACCACCCTCACAAAAGAGGGGGGGGAGGACCCTGCGAATATCGCCCTATTATTCGCGAGATTAGAATGAATGAGCGCGTCACTGTCTACCCTACCAACAGTCTGTGACATTTAGGAGTTGGGTCGGTCGCAGGGACGGCGAGATAGAGACAAAATAAGCGAGGGCGGGAGCTAAATTTGTTGGCTGCTGCTGAAAGAGCGAAAGTCGCATTGAAATTTTGCGAATGGACGACGCCTAATCATGATGAATTCAAGCGAGATTCGAAATTAGTATCTCCTTTTATGTGAATTTGAACGGCAATCGGAAATGTGCGCAGTTGATGCGAGAAAAACATGAAAAGTTCTTAGAACCGATTTGATCTCGGCATGATCGCTTTTCCCATCACACACATACTGAGACGGTGTGAGAGTCGAGGAGGAAAAAACAGGGGAATAACACAGTAATTCAACAGATCACTGCGTAGGCAGAGACGTGTGTGAGTACTTCCTGGAACAAGAATGAAAATGAGTGAAGAAGGAAATCAAACCCGAAAATAACTAAGACATGAGCGCGAACAATAAAGACAGAAGTACGGATGACAATAATAAAAAAACGATGAAAAGACATCATCATGCATACATGAGAACAGTCCGTATTAGATTTCTGACGGTATGTAGTCCGAATGAATATTGAAGCTGAAAGGACGCACTGAGTTGATTCCTCAGGGCCTTTGATAATGTCGGAAGGAGCAATGGTCTGACCCTCTCAATTCTTCATGCTCTCTCGCGTTGTCTGATTGATGAGAGACCATGTAGAATGAGGAGAGTCTGATCATTACTCATCGGGAGACTACGGAAAATGCCAGAAATGTCCAGGCAAGTATGATAAAATTAGCGCTGAGAGCGGAAGTCGCCGGAAGTCGTCTTGAGCTTTTGATGCGCCGTACTCTCATCCCAAAATGAGTCAAGCATCTCGTGTATGAATAGGTCGACCGCCCACAGCTGTGTCTTTCCTGTGTATTCCGAGTTGAGCAAGTGTCTGACTCTCTCCATTTGACATGCTCTCTCACACCGTCTGACCGATAAGAGAGCGTGTAGAATGGAGAGAGTCAGACCATTGCTCTCCGAGCTATTGTGGGAAAGGCGAGGGAGGAGGAGGAGAGGGTGTAATTGGTTATGAGACCCCACTAACGGCGTCACTCCTAAAGACAAGTACAAATTCTGCGCGCGCGACAAAACAGTTCCCGAATAGGCGTTCGAACCTGGAGTGTTAAAACGCGCACAAAAGCACACATCATTTACGTCAAAGCTCCAGGAACGGCAAGAGTGCATAGCGAAAGCGAGAGAATTTGCCATAGGTGAGCTGATTTGGAACTACGAGTTTAGGAAACCAGAAAATATATTTTCCCAGTATTTGGCGTGAGCGTTTGGTGGGCGCGTTTCAGAACATTTAGAAACATATTTATTTGGGCTTCCTAAACGAAACACACTAGGGTTGACCAGTCGAAATATCCTTTGTTCGAGAACAATGGAAGATTAACAACAAACAAAGAACTGTTCCGGAACGGAGTCGAAACGCTTTGTTTCGACTTTTCGAGTGGTCAACACTAAAACACACCAACACCTCTCCATGGACCAGCTAACTTACATATGGCGACTGGCCACCTTCTGAAAGTTTGGTGATATGGGGAAAAGGGAGGAGTTCGCAAGCGAAATGACAAAAATCGTGTGACAAAAGGGCTTCCAGCGAGCGATTGCGCACGACACTTGAATCCCTACGGGGACATCTACGCGATCTTGTCAGGTTTGTGTGAGTGAATTGGTGATGTGATGTAGCAGCTAAAATTAGAATAATTCGAATTATTGAATGAGTTTAGAGTGGCCAGCGGAAGTGTTAGCAGTGTATTGGTCTCTGGACAGATCAACTATGAATTTTAGACGCGGGGGCGATTATCACATGGATGTGCCTGCTTACAAATCTCCATTAAGGGGTCAGGAGTAGAAATGCATGAAAATCCTTTTCTGAAACCTTTTTCTGCCCCCTTTCTCGAGCTTTTGCTAGAGCGGTGGAATGAGGTCGAACGAGAGAGGAGAGCGAGTGTCTGACTCTCTCCATTTGACTTGCTCTCTATACCGTCTGACCGATGAGGGAGCGTGTAGAATGGAGAGAGTCAGACCATTGCACAGAGAGGAAGTTAACTATTTTGAAAGTAAGTGAGGTATAATATTCCTCTAGGGGCTGTCCTCGATGTTGGTTTGTAGCCACGACGTAGTAGCTCATGGCTGATGGAAGTCTATAGTAAACGGAATCGGCCTTGACACCGGGGATCACGTGTGCTGTCTGACCCGATGTTGTGTTTGTTAGTTAGATGAGATGTAGACTACAAAACGAGATTTCAATGAATACGAAACAATTCGTAGAGAGCACATGGTCTATGAAAAAAAGTTGTATACGATTCACACATTCAACTCTTTTGAAAACACAGGAAGTGAAATTCTGATTGTTAGGCGTGTTATTGGATGATTAGTATAGATCATAAGTTAATAAAAAATGTATATGTTTTTATGATAGCAAAATACTTAAATTCATCATCAATGTACATTTCCCAAATTAGTTGCTAAGCTAGCACATTTAGTAAATTAGCAAACAATGTGCTCGCCGAATACTGCAGCTGGCATACTCGTTAAGCACCCTGGACGATGCAAAACAAAAGTGGTGAAGGAAACAGAAGGAAAAGGCACAAAAGAAGCGATGGCGTGCTAATCCCCCCACCTCTACGTAATGGTCAATTCTCTCAGGGGATTCAATCGGGTGGAGGGAAAGATTACGCTCTGATGCTAAAAATACCCACCACCATCATCATTCTAATTTCTAGAACCGACGATCAAATTTATTGTGCGTATGAGCTCGTGCAGACAAGGAAACAAAGTGAGTGCATCATGAAGATAAGACGAAGCCCAGACTGGAACCAAATTAGTCGCAAGGGAGGCAATATTTCAAAAAACAACAACAATTAAGCTCGAAAAATAAGTCAGTAATAAATTCAGGAATAAATTCAATACGGGTGCAAGATGCAACAGTGGAAGACAAACATCTGCTCACACCCTAACAGTCTTTAGCTCCCGAACCCCCTTTCTGAGGTCTGGATCTACGACCCACAGAACTGAACTGGCTCGGTACAATTCTGTGATCGACGAATGATGCTCGAACTTTTTCTGATAATGTAGCCAATCTGTCCAGAGGTCTAAGAATACGCGTTGAGGCAGACAAACTTAGAGGCGCCTTCAATTACCTTAGTTTTCGATCGTCTTAGTGCGCGACGGAATAATAGCCCGACTTTACGGTACGTGGGAGAGAATCTTGTGTAAATGTGCGATGTTGATTGCGGGGGAGGAAGGAGGGAACATATTGAGATTCCCACTACACCTCCACATCCACACTAATTCCTCCTCCCTCGCTTTTCTAATCAACGCGCATTAGAGTGTGGAAAGATTCGATTATCACAACGGTGCTTCGCACCTTTTTTGTTTCGCGCGAATTTCAATTTAATAAGGCTTCTCCTACATATTGGGGCACTTAATAGGAAACTGCAATGGAAATTCACATCTTGCGCCCTGCTCAGGCATAAATGTGAACGGATTTTTTTCAGCGACAACTCACAAGGAAATAATATTAGTTTCGAACTTTGCGCCTCGGCATATCAAGAGTTATTTAGTCGTAATTAATACCGTTGACTCAGACCCGGAAAGAAGTGATCATACGCGGCATTTCGCAGCGTCGGAATTTAGATATTAATCTGTAGGCGACAGATCACAAATTGGCTTAGATGAGTAGCTTAGATTATTCGCTTAAATAATTGGTGATGATTCTCGGACGGATTAAACACAGTCGTGAAACATGGTGCTCAGAGAGCGAAGTCTCCAGCTTTCCTTACTCTGTTCACATCTCCTATTATTAGGAGAAGTGATGTGTCCATCTCTCGATTTCGCATGCTCTCTCAGCTGGAGACAACGTCTCAAGAGTAAGGAAAACTGGAGACATCGCGCTCCGATTACAACGAGCTTTTTATCTCCTTCGGAATGCTTACGACACGTTTTTTTTGCCTGAATGCGCGATGAAACGTCGCCTACTCGGCCATTAGCGAACAATGCTCAGATGAAATTATGTTTTCAGCTCGGCAGTGGTGACCTTTCCGCGACCTTTAAGTGGCTGCATAAATCAGAACAATTCTCGGAAGCCACTACGCAAAATTGAGCAGTTGGAGCTGTGGAGATCAAGGAACTAGTCGTAGCAGGACAATGAAGACGCGAACTAGTGACGTAAATTGAGAGCACCTATGCGGCACAGTCTAACCTCAAAAAATCCACAAGAAATGAATTAGAAAAAACGCACAAGTATTCTATTCTCAGATTTCAACTACTGAACACCGAATCTGAATCATGAATTCGAATGTAATTGAATCTATTCTGCATGCCTGACTCAATATTTACATTATCTTGCAAGAAACTGTAAGTCACTGTCTGGCGGGTAATCAAACAACTAAGCCTGCATTGCCGTGGCAGCTACCGTTTCCGATGACGTTCAACTCTCGAAGGAACCTGCAAAACACAAAAGGCGGGTCGTCGTGGTTGCCTATTCTTAGACCGCGCCCCGCCACTCCCGGGTCTTTCCAGCACAAACGAGGCGTTGAAACGAGCTTAACTAATGAGCTAAAGGAGAGCGAGAGGAGTGAAGATAAGCTCCTGGCAAAAGTGACCGCGTGCTCGGAAAATGGCAACAGCAAATGAGCCATTCGTTCTTCGGCACATATCACTCCGGAAAAAACGGAGAAGATTGCATCAACTCGTGACCCACAATGTTCATTGCGTTCTACAAGAGAATTATTGCGAACTACTTCAATTTTATAGTGTGAGTAGAATCGGCAGCTTGATATCACAGCATCCATTTGTCTGACCCTCTCATTTGGCGCGCTCTCTCGTCATCTCTCTCTTTCTCAACTCGCTCTCGCCGACTCTGTTTCGAATGTCACGGATATTCTTCAAAAGCAGAATAGATAAAGTTTTTTTTCAAATTCGTTAATCACATTCATTTATCAATTCAACAGTTTTTACATTTGCGAACTGTGATTCAAAATGATCCGGTCCGTTTTGTACATCGAGAAGAGGGAAAAATTGTTGCTAGATAGATCGGGGGATCTCGAAAACCAATCATAGTATTGTCGAATAGTTTGTGTCGCCGACGAATGCTAGCAGGGATACGGTAGCCGCCCTAGATGAGTCGGGAGCTGGGTCGGGCGGGGATTCGGTCAAGGGTGGCGGAGCCGAAGGGCAGATAGAGCTGCTCGAGTAGATCACTGTTGGAGCCGGAGAATCGATTGGGGAGGGGTCGGAGATAGGCCGAATTGCGTCGTTTGTGCTCGATTTCGAAAGCGGGCATGGCTCGAATGACGAGAACGAAAGAGAGGAGGAGAAGGAGTGACCAGCGCATCCTATAAGATATATGGATTACTATTTTTTCGGGAATATTTTCGTTTTAATCTTTAACAGTTGCATGTGAACAGGATATGTTTCAACGGTGCTTTCTGTAAAATCCAGACTGCATTTTATTATTAAGGCAGAGCAGCTCATTGTAAAAACAAAATAAAATGTGCTAACGAACTACTATTTTAGCTACTTACTATCATGCTTACTTACTTTGAAAGTTATAAAGTGTGTCCAACAAGTTTGGGCGGGTCTGCCTGCAATTCAAACTGTGAGTGTTTAATCGACGCGATACTTTATACACACGTAATTACACGATTGTAATAGAGAAAATAAAAAAACGGGTTGCAAAACAAATGAGTGATATTAATAGCTACAGTTTACCTAATATTGTGTGCAGGTGCGTGAAAATTACGATAATGAGTAAATAGTGGAGAAGAGAACAAATATTTTTAGAACAACTTTTTTTTGTTTTTCTTTAGAGTTCCAACCACAAATTGATAACCAAGAATTGAAGAATTAATGAATATTATTAAATGTTCAGGATTGTGATAACGATTTACGTTCAATAGCTCTTACGTATTTTTTCAGTGTTTTTGCTCAAGCAGATTTACGTAACGCTCACGATGTCTTTATTCCACGAGGACGATACTACAAAAGCCTAACAAACGCGAGATGTGTGGGAGTATCAGCAAAAAGGTATGAGTATCGGGGGAATATGTGTTGAGATCAACATAGTGGAAGAGAATAAACAGGATGGAAAGAAAATATGCGAACACAGAAAAAGAAGTGTTTTATGAGGCGTCTAACTACAAAATTTTATATATAAGACTTTTGATCTTATATATGAGGCTCTCTTATGCAAAGTAATGTCAAAGTCAACAATGGGTCGAGTGGGTCGGTAGAGACTTCAGAGGTGTGGGGGAGAATAAATAATGAGAGAGGGTGGTGCGCAGCCAACAGCAAATATAGTGTCACGGCTCTTTTCGTTCTAGAATTGTTTTGATTCTCTGGGTGTGTAGCTCAAATTATGCTCGAATACGTGTAGTTTTGTGCATGCATGAGTCGGGAATAGCGTGAATAAAAATAATATTGGGTCGGTGGCGGCAAAAATAGGAGCGTGACGTGCGGGCCAAACCGGAGGATACATTGGCCCAGAATTGGGGTAGGGGTAGACTGAACGACGGAAATGAGGGGGGGTGAGATGAAACGTTTCAATTTGGGGTGCGATGGGGGTACGCAATTCATAAATGTTTAATTATTCTTGGACAGCACGAGAATGTTGCGTCTATATACGAGCCGTGTCTTCTCTTTTTCTCATTCACGGGTTAGAATATTGGCTTAGTTATCTCGTGGACTTGCAACGGGGAAATCATGTGAGATTTATATAGGGAAGTGGAGAGGGGAGACACACGAAATTCCTGGTCTGAATTGCTAATGAAGATTCCAGAAAAGGGGGTTGACCATTTGGGGCTAATGGGTTCGGGGATGAGTAATCGGGAGTGCGAAATTAGAGTACGAAGTGCGGGCAGCGCTCTCTTCGATTTATGCACTGTACCCTCCACAGAACGGTGTAGAGAGTGCACAAATCAAGAAAGATTTACAAGAAGTTCGTGCTGTATCCGGATTGATTAGTGGAAGGGGAAGGGAGATGCTAGGTTGTTACCACAGCGAGCACTTCTTTTCTGGGTTCATGAATGAGCCCACTGGACAGGAGAAAGCATCGGCGAAAACACGCGAATTCTGAAGTGGCCCGAGCACCCTGCAACGACAGATTTAGAATGACGTTTCCTTGTAAACTATGCGAAAATAGCGAATGACCAAGCGATCTTCTAAACTTTGTGCATAAACTACGCCTTTGGACTGAATACTAAAGCCATTCCCAGGACACTCCATTCGGACATCGGAAAACGAGTGGAAGGCTCTTTGAATTGGAGCAGACTGGAACAGGCGACCAGCCATATCTTACTACACCGAGATCAGAAATTTGAATAAATTAAAATAATATAAATATAAGGATACCGTAGTCTTCCGGCAGAGTGAGACCCGTCGTCCGTACGCGACACCGAACACCAGTCTTGGGCATACGCCAGGAAGAATGCCTAAATAATAATTTTTTTTTAATTACAATACTTCCCTGTAGAAAGGGTAGATGTAATGCAAATTATTTCATGAAATTCGCTCATTATTCCGTTGCGCCTTCAGGCGCAGATTCAAAATATATCGATATATTTCTATATGGAAAATCTCGCCTGTTCTGACGTCATTTCCAATCCAGGAAGTAATTTCCTGCCCAGCTCATCCTGCTTCTTCCAGGCCTGAGAGGTAAGACATTTAGCCTGGGGATGACACTTCTCGACTTCTCGAGAACCTCTCTACTTACTTAGTTACACGTAAACCCGTAGGCGGCTCCAGAAAATTCTGAGCATTGTCTGTACATTTGGAATAAAGTGCTTACCTTGTAAGCTAGCCGAATGGCCGTGTTGTCAGCAACATTCTCAGCCAGTACGGAGTTGTCGGGTCTCTTCAAGGAATATCACACATTAGTTATTTATACTGGCATCTAGGCAAAGGGACCTGTAGGAGGAAGCATGAGGGCCCTGATGCCACGATAAATATCTTGGCCCGAAAGCTAGATTGACTAATGATTTAGTTAATAAAAATAACAATTTAATATACTCTGCTTGAATAATAAAAACTGCCTGAGAATTGCATTATTACCTTTTCTCCCAGCGCCTCGTACTGTTCTCTGAAGCACGTGAGCTTCTCTTCATAGTTCTTAATGGTTTCACCAGTAGTGAGATTCTTCTCGATTCCTGTTGGACCGTGGTTTCTGCCTGAAAAAAGTCACTGTATGATTCAACCTTTCAATGTCCTCAGAATGTAGTTTCCCCACATGAATCCGCAGACCGGTCTACTCTTCAGAAAAGGGTTAGGCGTGAGCGTGCGTGTAACTTTGTCAATGACTCTCGCACTTTTGCACACGCTCAAACCCTGAACCTTTTCTTCTGATGATCTGTCCCGTCTCCCTCTCTTTTTTTTCTTTTGTTAATTTCCTCTTCTCAGAATAGCGCCGATCATTCAAAAGCCAGCTGCTGATTGCCATGTTTCCGCTACTCCGTTCACCGGGAAAGTCTCTCGCAAATTATTATCCCCCCGCACAAGGGAGACAGAAATGACGACAAGTAAGGGAGGAGAAAACAAGCGTGCTTAGTGGCATCATTATGAATTGGAAATAATGATGGGGAGCAGAAAGAGAGAGAGACGGAGAGAGAGAGAGAGAGAGACGGAGAGAGAGATGGTGTCAAACGCAGCAACTCACCTCGGAAATCGAAGCCGTGGCTCATTTCGTGTCCGACAATCGTGCCAAAACCAGCGAAAGAGAAGAAACTGCAATTCTCGTTGACTATCGCGTTTTTTTAAAAAAAATTCCGGATATTCTATTGATAATAGATGAGCTCCAACAGATAGTGTCAATTGGTGGAGTGGCCAAAACGTCAGAACATTTATTTCTAGCCACAACCAGATTAGGAAAGCCGGCAGATGGCAAAGCTAATTAGGAGGGCTTCCGAAAGCCGTAAGATCCAAAGATTGAGAGATATTTCCGTGCGTCAGAATGGCCGATTCACCTTGGTTTCCTTGCATCCAGGAATTGTTCCATGGCGAAAATGACGGGGAAGAGGATGGAGTTGGATTCGAAGTTGTAGTGGACGTTGACGTTGAAGGTGTTCGTGTCCGACGGCCACTCGCCCTCGTCGATGGGCGCTGAATTGGGTTATTAAACTAACTAATAAACACTAATTATATACCTATCTATTTTTAATAAATAGATATATATGTATACATTAATATTATATACTAGTTAATTAGTAGACAATTGTTGTCATTAGTAATTATAACATCACAGTTGAGAAAACAAGTAATTTCCCCGCAAAGGTCTTCCCACGACAAAGCATGGATAAGGGTCCCTGAGCTGTTCTCTGGCATAATCTTTAAGAGTGCTCGAGAGTGAGACACTCTCGTCATTTTTCACGGATCGCCGACTTCGTTTCTAGTTTGAAATGGGAGAAGGGCAAAGACAGAGAACTGAGACACGAGAGGGAGGGGAAATGCCCAGTTCACTTTTGAAAATATTTTTTGAGTTGTGCAAGAGAGCGTAATATTCGCCCCGACTCTTTCTGCTAGTAATAAAGTGACACTGAAACATAGCATGAGATTTGTATGTGGCGTGAGATTATTAATGATAGTTTAAAACATAGATAATTGCCTACTTCCGAATCGGCTCATTCTCTGCCAGTGTCGATTGCCCATTACAGTAGTGAAGTATATCGACCACGGAAGCGAGGCATTCGCCGTCTAAATAGTTAAATTAGATTAATGTAAAAAAGATATATAATGGTCGACAGAAAAATATGCGCTATGTTTCAGCGGTTCTTCCTTTCCACATAGCAAGTCGGTTTATTTAATTCCCAGTTTCCATAACTGAAAATATTTTGAGACATACCAGTTCGCTCTCGTCCTGCAGTGATCTTTGGTCTCTCGCCGCTTCAGGAATGGCGATTCTAATCCGAACTTTCTGCGCCTTTTCGACCATCGCTTTCCTATCGACGTCATCGATGACAGTCGAGGACTTGAGAACGTCGATGAATTCTCGCCTCAACGCCTCTCCAATTTCACGAGCTTGGCCAATGTTCTGTAATGTGGTGTTAGTTTCATGGAAACGAAAAAGGGTTTTAGTTTTCCGCCGCCTTTTTCGGAAAAAGCTCAACATTTGAATATCGACTTTCGCTTATAACTTGATTCCCAGAAGAGCTGGGCACATGTTTTATGATTTCTAAACGGGAAAATTAACCCCAAAACAAAGTTTCGCATGTCTATCTTCACTGGGAGCTGAGGTACCGAAATGCGGGAATTCAAATCTTGGGCATTTTCCGAAAAAAAAGGCGGAGGTAACAAACACCCTTTTTTGCTAACTAACACCCTTTTTTCCTTTTTTCCATTTTGTTTTCAAGAAACTAACACCACATAGAAATGTACAATAACTGACGCTTACAATGGTTGTCAAAGGTAGAAATCATTACATGGGAATACGTTCGGGATTCATAAGTTCTGATCCGACAACAATACACCGAAAGCGATTAAATCTTTTCATATTCGCCAGTCGTAACGAAATGGTGTATTAATGAAGCTAACTTCATGTAACTGCGGTGCCCAGAATTCGTTGAGAATTGAGGCAAACGATAGTGTGTTTGCCATCGCGACGTGTGAGATGCACTGAAGGGAGCGATCGTCCTCTCCCGTGTAGAGAATACGCAGGGTCTGTAAAGAATGTTAATTGTGCAATTGAACAATATTCTCAAAAGACTATTGCAACCATCATAAAGGTTTAGAGTTTCATTTTTTTCGCGCGTTTCCTGTATGCATGATCATCGGTATGTGGAATATGATGAGATTGATGAGACGCTTATACTCTGAGAAAAAAGTCACTAGGATCAGGACACAAAGTGAAACTTACCTGTAAGTGAAAATCACTAGAAATGAGAGACAGTTCACTTACCGGTAAGTGAACATTTTCACTTTGTGTCCTGATCCTAGTGATTTTTTTCTGAGTGTAGGAATTAAACAAGTTGTAATTAATTATACGAATTAAAACCTCTATTCCGCCCAACGTTTTGCTCGTTTGCAGTTTTCCGCTGTGAATGTACGTGAGGAAAAGCTGCTTGAATTTGATGTAATCCTTGATGATCTTACGACCTGTAAATCCACATTGAATTGTAATATGTTTCATCAAGAATACGAATTTCGTATCCCAATGAATTTATCAATGACTTCTTGATTTCATAAATTAATATTTTACGCATCGTACCAATTAAAAAAAATTGATTGATAATGTAGAAAGCAAGCAACACTGCTATCTGGTAAAACTAGGCCGTGTTTTAGTGAACAGGGACCTAACAATTATAAAAATAGCAACCTCTGGGAGTTGAATATTCCTCGAGAACCTTGACCAGCCTTCGCAGATAATTCTCGCCCGGCGCAACAACGATTTCAGTGTTTGGAGCCAACTTCCGACCCAGGAAATGCTCGAGAAAATACCGGAAGTCGAACTAGAACAAATTTAGATAATTGTTTAAATTAAGAAAATATTAATTACCAAGTGAGTAACGCTGCTCAGCGCTCGAAGGGAGGTCACCAGTTGCACGGGAGGATCGGTGTGGAACTAAAAATTACATTTTCATTAATTATTTTCGAAATTAAATGAAATTATTGAGTTGCTTACATCAGTCGAGCAGCGGGTGATCTTGTAGTCGAAAAGAATTGCTTCTGCCAGACTTTCTCGGAACTTTGTAGTGTCCTCGGTTCCCAGCATTTCCGCCAGTTCCAAACCAGCAGAGAAAAGAACAGTAATCAACTGAAAAATCAAAATATCATAATTTTGATAACAGGATTTGTAATATGTTTTAATTTTTTTTGAAACGACAGTATAGATTTTGTGTAAATTGTGTGTCTAAATTCTGTCAGTACAGATGAGATTAATATCCTAATCCTTTTAATAAGGACATGGGAACAAACAACAAAAGATGAGTAAGCAATTGGTGTAGCGCATAATGCTGTTGTTAGATAGAATAATTCAATTCGCGAATAACCTTTGTTATTTTTGAATAGAACTAATAGATCTAACAACACTAGTGCGTACCCAGTGCTTGTCCAGTTTGCCATTGAGTAAATCCTCCACTTCAAAAGATGCCATGTGGTACAACTCGATTCGACCGGTAAACGGAATGACTTCTTCGATCTAGAATAGAATAACGTTGTAAAGTTTCTCTAAAATTGTCTTAATCATTGAAAGAATATCAAATTTCCGACCGTGAGCACTGAGAATCGATTGTCTCTCGTACTAGTCATCGCATTGATTGAGAAAAGAGAGATTGCATTTGAGCGGTAGGCACTGAATAATTATTATATGTTTCACGCGAGCTTTGTAATCTTTGCAATTTGGCAAATGAGCAATATAGGATGATCAATTTCGAGTGAAAATTCGTAAAATAGAAATTATAAAATATATTTAATAATGATAAAATTATTAATTATATTATAATAATTAGAAATTATAATAATCATATAATAATAATAATTTTGAATACAAACCCGATCAGAGTGTCCTCCACAGACAATTCGTCCACTGCAGTCGACAACCAACCGCCAATTTCCTAAAATCAGCTATTTTATTTTATTTTTAATAAAGAATTGTACCTCATGGACAGTCCGTATCGCCTCGTTAGCGTCTTTGATGTTTTCGTTCATGCATTTCTGCAAATATCGATTCATTTTAATCTTTTAAAAATATCGTTTGACCATTAAAAATACTTACTCGGTACGTTATCACTGCTATCCTTTGTGGATCCGTGATATTACTCCCGGGTTGCGACAATTCTGAATTTATTATTTTATTGAATATATTTTCGTCAAACGAACGATTAAATAGTTTGCCGATTTTGTCGAACGCTCGAAAACTCGTTTCCAACTGCACGTTCCACTCGGGACTGCGCGGCGCCCGGATAATCGTGCTGAAATATTTATTAATTCCTCCACTTATAGGAAATGATTGTGTCTGTCTGTCTGTCTGTCTGTCTGTCTGTCTGTCTGTATTTTTTTTTTGTTGCAGCGTGACGGAAATTTTTTCATTTTCGCCATAAATCGCTTCAAATTTGCGCAATCTTCCCAGAACCTTTTGCATATGATAACTGCTCAGAAAACCTTTCAAAATTTTAATATAAAAATCCGCTAATTTCATAGCCAAGTGGATAAAGCGTCAGACTTTGAATCCGAGACCCCCAGGTTCGACCCCCGCCGCGGGCAAACCTTTTGCCGCATTTTTCGCAAGTGCCAGAATACGCCCTGACACGTTTTTGAGTATCGTGAAACACGTTTTCACCTGTTTTGCCGAGTTTTAACGTGAAAAATCGAAAATTTCAAAAAGTGTCCAATTGATGCGCAGAGCGTAGGGGATCACAGGAAAAGTGTTTTGCGATGTCAGAAACGTCTCTGAACGTGTTCTAACACGTTTTAACGTGAAAAATCGAAAATTTCGAAAAGTGTCCAATTGATGCGCAGAGCGTAGGGGAACTCAGGAAAAGTGTTTTGCGATGTCAGAAACGTGTCCGAGCGTGTTCTAACATGTTTTAACGTGAAAAATCGAAAATTTCAAAAAGTTCCCAAATGAACCGGGGAGCGTGGAGAATCGCGGGAAAAGTGTTTTGCGATGTCATTGAAGTTAAAACGTGTTCTGACACGTTTTAACGTCAAAAATCGAAAATGTCGAAAACTTTCCAAATGATTCGTAGAGCGTAGGGGATCAGACGAAAAGTGTTTTGCGATGTCACAAACGTGTCTGAACATGTTCTAACACGTTTTAACGTGAAAAATCGAAAACTTCGAAAACTTCCAAAATTATTCAGAGAGCGTAGGGGATCACAGGAAACGTCTCTGAAATTGTTCTAAAAGTTCTGAACGCACTGTATCCTGCGTTTCCGTTGTGAAAGGCTCGTGAGGCTGAGAGCGATCGAAAAAAGTTGCCACGGAGCCACGAAGTAGGCTACCGAGGTCCCCCTGGACCGTACCTGAAGCAAGCTACCGAGATCCCCCTGGACCGTACCTGAAGCAAGCTACCGAGGTCCCCCTGGACCGAACCTGCAGAACTATGCATAGAGCGTAGTGTACGCATAGAGCGTAGTGTATTTAACCTCAACACATCCCTGCTAGTTATGTAAATGAAATATATAATCGTGCTGAAATGTTATTAAAATTGAAAACAAAATGTCTGAAATATAGAATCGTGATAAAATATTGATTTTTGTATATTTTAAATCATATGGTTGGTAAAATCGTACTTTTCTCGCCATCCTCCGCACGCATATTCGTAGAAATCATTGCACGGCGACAGTTGCCTGTCGTGTTTTTGAATGTTCACTGTCCTTTTGCTGTCCCCCGCATTCCGCCTCAACGCGTCCGACGCGCTAACGCACGCGTCTGACGTACACGCTGAAATGATTAATTAATTATTAATTAATTAACGAAATTTGCAACTTTTGAAGTTCACTCTTCTATCAAAAGGCCACCGAGTCTAGTCTGGAAATTGCCCAGTATGAATTGATAATATCCGGTAATACTCGCATCCTATAACTTACTATTTCGATAAAACATATTGAAGATAAGAGCCGTAATGAGTGAGGAGAGTACCTGAACAGTGTTTTTTCTTCAGCTTCATTTTCGTATTGACTTACCAGTAATGTGAGTAAAGCTATTGATAACATCAGCAATCGCTTAAGTGATAACTGGAATGATATCGATTGATTACTGTAGTTTTCGTTACGGGATACTCACCCGTAATGTTCGAGAGGGAGCAGGTGTTTCACGGTAAGTGTCCGCTCCATTCTTCAAAGCTGTAGTCTCTTCCGGCGAGGCCGACTAAAGATATACTATTTTTTATTATTGTATAAATGCATGTTTCTCAAACCGATTCTAATTCTTTTTCTCTAAATTACGGGTTTACGCGCCTGGCAATTATTCCTTTCTCCTACGCCACTTTTTTTGGTGAATTAGAAGAAGAATAAAACAAAACTTTCAAGTCAGCGAAAACACGGAGCAAAGTGAATCGGCAAAGCGCCTTATTATCAGAGCAAAAAACATTCAGTGCATCCTTATCGTCATTATCCTCTATTTGAGAAGTTATAGGCACGTGGCCAAATCTCTTATGTCGAACTAGATCACATAAACAAGGAAGCCTGTCTATCTCTTTTCCGGATGACTAATCACAGGTGGTCCAAGGAGAACAAAAAACAAGATTGATTGAAAGGAATGCAATATTATCGCTTCTTTTATCCTTCTTTAAATGTTAATAAAATACTGAAAAATGCGATGAACCTCTCGTAGGAGCGCGGTTTGAGAGTGCGCGCTATCACAACTCTCGACTGAGTGACACTCATGAATGAGTCGAAGCGCGATGGCATCCACTGGTTGGTGCATCGTGCATAGTAGACACTAGTTGTCGGACGACTGCGAAATGGCGAAATGGTCAGCGCCGCCGTTGAAATTGAAAGAGTAATTGGCACTATGCTAGTAGGAGAAGGAGGAGCGAACAAGTCGCGCCCGGTTGTAACTTTGATGATACGCTAATTTCAGCAGCAATGCCTGGATTCTCTTGCTATTATAAGTCTCTCGATTGGATTATGCCTCCAAAGGGCGAGATATTAGTGGAGATGGGAGCGTTACACGTGCTGGCTATTCCAGTATACTGATTATGGGGAGTGCGCGGCTTCCCAATTAGGGCTGGAAGAAATAGCAGAGATGAGGGTTGATGGGGTAATTTGCATTTTCAGAGGCAACCGTGCCCAACAGAAGGACATAGAGTTAAAATTATGTTACACACATAAAATCACCCCTTGGTAACTAATTTAGTTATTTCAGGTCCCCCAATTTTTCCTTGGATTTTCGTACTGGCGATAAGTCCCACAATGTTTTATATTGTGTGTTGTTGAGATACACGAATTTAAATTGAATTGGCTAAATCAGTTGTCGATCTGTTAGCTACAGTACCCGGACTGATGACACGGTATTCGCATCTCTGGAAGATCGATTCAGATTGCACAATGGTATCGCAAATGCGTTACCTGCCAGAACTGGAACGGAAATTGATCGGAAAAGGGCAAAACATCGACGTCAATAGCGAAAACATCGGAGAAATGCTATATAATTAGTATTAAAAATAAAAGGACGAGACATTCACGGGGATGAGTAAGCGTAGAAACCGTCTGAGAATGAGCAAATGAAGGAACGGAAGAAAACTTTGCTACATGATCTCTTACTGTCACGGCGATATCGCAAGTGTATCGAGTCAGACAGTCAGAGATTACTAAAATAGTGCCTGGGCGATGGTCTCACCGCGAGTTACTTTTTGACCGTTTGCCCAGAATTTCGTGAATGAGGGAAACGATTTCATTGTGAATTCGCATAAATAAATATATATATATATATATATAATATAAATATTATATATTTATATATATATATATATACGAAGCAAACTATGCTGCATGATCTCTTACTGTGAAATGGGGATAGACAGATAAATTGGGAAGCCCCGTTGTGTTACTCCAGATGTTGGTGTAAAACAGAAAACGTATGAGTGAGCGACAGAAATTACAGGTGTTTATGCGCAACAGCTGTCGGTGATTTCACAGTGGAACACTGTGTTGCATTTAGACGCAAGGAAGTCTACTCTGAGAAAAGTCACTTGAATCAGGAGATAAATGAACACACGCAAAACATTGAACTGGGTGTGCTGGTCCTAGCGGCTTTTTTGCTGCGTGTAGAGGAGGGTAAGATAAAAAAGGATCGTGTAATACGATTAGCAATAGATTAGTAACTTCGGGAGGATTGGAATCAATATCAAGCGGAGGAGAGAGGTTCGAAGCGTCTTCGGTCTATGCGGAAGACACATTATCCTGTCAGTTGCAGGTAGTGTCTGGCGTTGGCTCTTGAGCCTCCCCCACACCCCCCCCCCCATAAGAGTATCGTCGATATCAAGTTAGAGAACTAGGGAATCATTGAGAGAGTGCGCGAAATGAGAGAGTCAGACAACGAGCGACGTTCTTGGCATGGTGCCAACTCGATGCTGTTCCCCCACATACATGATTGTGCATGCAGGAGAGCTACGCGGACAAACAAATTTCCAGCAGTATGAGAATGATGGATCTGACAATTAAATGAGAGACGAAGACGCGCGCGAAGAATTTGTTTAGACAATATCTACTTTTTTGCACTGTTCCCTTCTTCCCCCGCACGTCTCCCGGCGTATCTAGTGTAAACAAAAATATCGGCCCACGCTCAATTAATTTCTCGCTCACTATTGTTCGAGTACAGTTATAGTGCACACTCGTGTGTTGTCTGCGGAAAAACGAGATGTCTGGCGGAAGGAAAGTAATCATGGAGTTTTTGTGCAAATCTGTTCGCGCGGCAAGAGTAATGGTCTGACCCTCTCAATTCTGCATGCTCTCTCGCTCTGTCTTATCGATGAGAGAGCATGCAGAATGAGGAGAGTCTGATCATTACTTCGAGGTAATCAAAGTTGACGTACGCTCACGGTCGAGCTGCGTTGTGAGCGGATGAGACCCTGTCGACTGGAGCACAGGGAAGATTCGTCCTCCTTAAATAAGCAACAAAAAAATCTTTAAAAGCTGAATTCGAAGAAAATACAAATGCTGATATCACTATTATAATTTTAAAATGATACGAGAATGAGCTGCACTACTGCACTAGAGATGACATACACATGAGATTCCTCGGCGTGTACCCTGGCTTAGTCATATCCATTTAACAGTGAAACGTGTGTTCAGCCGCGGAACGTTTATTTATTTAGGAGTTTTGAATTTGTCATACCTGATAGGAGGTAGACGGGGCACCGTACTGGCAGGGCATGAGTAGGCCGGACATTGCTGATCCATCCAGTTTGACGTGTAGGGCTTTGCTTGATTGATTGTCTGAAATGCGGGTACATAAATCAAGGTATACGTGTATCATATCACTGATTGACGGGTACGGCGAATTGACCGTGCAAAGCGCCACAAAATGAGCCGTGATTGTAGCGATTTAGGCGAGAATATGCGGGAAAAGACGGCAATTAGACGGCTAATCCGCGGTTGTGCAACTGGCTTTTAGGAAATGGAGAGACGGACAGACAATCGTGAGAATGACATCTGAGCGTGGGGGCCCACGCGATGCGCTCACATCACGATTATTCACGGAGGCGGAAAATGAGACGGGAAAGGACGAAACGACGGCGCTGTTTTTGAGATCTCTCGCGACATTCAAACAACAGGCGCGATATATTCATCAAACCGAAAGCATTTTCACAGCGGCGCGCGGAACTAGCGATTAGTCACTTACAGAGATCGGCTAATTTCTTGTTTATGATCACACGATTTTCATTAATCGAAAAGAAGCGAGGTGGACCACGAGAGGCGGCTTAATGCGCGTAGCAGTCATGCCAATACCAGCCACGGTTTGCAAAGCTGACGGATAAGGATGAAACGCAGGCAGTAATGATCGGACTCTCCTCATTCTACATGCTCTCTCAGGGTCAGACAGAGCAAGAGAGCATGCGGAATTGAGAGAGTCAGACCATTACTCAACGCAGGTGAAATCCCGCGAGGTTGTAGCCAAATTTCCGGCGCACCGGACGCACGCACTTCCATTCATCCCACTCAATTATTTCGCAGAATGTCGGAAGCGCAGGTTTCAGCGGATTCAAGAAAACAGATAGCCAAATGGAAGTGTGTTTCACATTAAATCTAAAGTTTAAAAAATGCATAGCTATATTAGTGCATCCGAGGTGTGTAGATAATTTAATACAAAAACAAAGTGAACTGCAAGAACCGATATTTTCCGAGTATATCGTAGACTGTGTCGGGAAAAGGCCAGAGCACCCCCGCAGGGAAGCACCGGAGGCAGACAGAAGGGGAGGGAGGGAGGGAGGCAAATGAGCCGGCTTCGGTGATTACTAATACAGACGGTCGGTCGCCCGGGGGGAGGGCAGTCCCTGACCACGTCATTGCGGGTTCGCCGAATTTCACGGATTAGAGGAGAATAGGAGTGAAACGTGTACAAACAGCGACACGTGTTTTGAGTTACTTGTAAGAAAGCAAGCTGATGACGACATGAAAAATGTGACTGAGTTAGCACGAGTCCACACTTCGATCAAATTTGACAGAAAAGAGAACGCACTTGCCGAGTACCTTACTGATTTTAGACAAAATATAAGTTATACAAAACAATATTTGCTGATTCTTTGAAGAGAGATTATGTGGATTATGCAACATACAAATTTTGCCGACTTCCTTAGTGAGTTTGCAGAAAATGTAAGTGATGTTGAGCAAAGTTTGCATATTCTTTCGAAAAGCATATAAGGTGTGCACGAAAACAAGGGGTTAGCCCAGTTTCCGGAACGCTCATGACGTGTTGCAAGATATTATGAACTGGAGATCTGATTCAAAGTGTGTGCCAAATGTCAGATGATTATTATGAATGTCTGGGTGTGCGCAAATGAGCTATAATCAACCAACATCATTTATCCCATTTATCCCCTGCTCCGAATTCATTTCCGCAATGGAGCGAAATATGGTAGAAACGCGCGTGCAATACCACATGATTCGGCGCGCATGTTTTGGCATTTTTCCTCCCGGGAACGGCAATTGGAAATCCCATATAATCCAGACAAAATGGAGCAATCTGAGGTTAAGAAGATGAGCAATCTCTTATTATACGATTGTGAGGGCATAATGAGGATAAAGCGTATAGATATTACTCGGAAAACAAAGAACAAAGGTTATATTTGGGAACGCTGACTAAGAATGAGCAGCAGGAAGTGTTTGAAAAGTATTTAAAAAGTGGCGAACGAAAAAATTGGGATGATGAAAACAACCATACATTGCAAAAATATGACCAAAGAACGATTGCTATTTTTAGTTTAAAATATAGATGCAATGAACCATCAACCATAGTAATTTTTAATGATAAGCCCTAAAACGTTTTATAAATGAATGACGAAATAACGGATGGGGCGCGTCAAGAATGTAGCGCCCACACGTGGGGAGACAGCAGTTGGTGATAACTTCCCCCATCTCTTTCTTGCTGCACCCACTCCTCCCCCTAATCACTCATCGTCAGTGGGTGTGGGGAGACAAGGGGTTATCAATGATGACGTCACGCGGGTTTGCAGAACGTGAGATGGAGGTAATAACACACAAGATCGCACGTATCTTTGCGTGTGTCTAGGGCAACAATGATGGTCGGGGAGCAGCGTGTTCTTTGCAACACAAAATTTGCACATGATTCCAAACCTCCAAAGAGGGGTGAGATAGCGTGCAAAAGTGAGAGAGTCCCTCTCGATTTGACAAGCTCTCTCATTCCAAACCTGTGGAATGATGCGATTTAAAAAATCGTGCACAGAATCTCGCGTCATCCACACCGCCCTAATAGCGCGAAGAAACATAATAATAAAGCGAGACTCTGAACGCTTACTGAGCGCCGCCGGAAAAAATGAGTTAAGACCGAACAAAGAAAAAATGCATGAGTAAGTAATAGTGCGAAATGTGCGGCGACCGCGGTTTCTCCATTTAGCGCCTTCTTTTAACCGCGGTTGGGTGAAGATTTTGTGCGAAATGAAGAGACCGTGATAGAGTAAGAATTCAACAGAATAGATTTATACAACATAAGGGGCAACTGTGTGGTATAAATCTGTTCTAGTCTTCTGTCTCACATTTCGCACTCTACCGATCAGTAGACTGAGACAGCGACGATCTGTCATTAACTAGTGTCAGCGACCATGAAATACGACGATTTTACTGCAAAAAAACCGGATATCACGCGTATTTATCGCGACAATTTAGGGTCGCGAATTGTCTATTCTTGGGAATCTCTCAAGATTGATGAGTTTACCAACTTGCCGAACACGTTTGTCGACGGCAAAAATAGGTTGAACCCCGAAAGCGCACGAACTTTTGTGCTTGGGGGACAGTGAGATAGCGTGTAAATCGAGGAGAGTAGGGGAGAAAGGAAGGAATATAGTAGAGGGCGCGGTGCAGCAGTGATAATGAGTGGGTGATTAGAGTGAGGGGAGAGAGGGGGGAGAATGAGTGATAGACAGGATTGTGAATCATACGCTGCAAGGAGGAAAGAAGTAGAGAGGAAAGCGGTAAACTCGCCGAATTGGGCGGTCATCAAGACTATCTAAGGCCCGAGGTTCAGGGACAATTTGAACAACGAACAATTGTCAAACATCCCCCGATACTTCCTATCACTTTGAAGCAGGAAAAAATTGCACGAAACGTTGCGCAATATATCACCGGAGAAAGTCACGATTAGGCGCAATACCTCGCAATAATTCGCTGATGAGTAAGTATCGGGGACGGTTTTACAGCGGGGATTGAGCGTGTCGAGGTCACCATTCTCTTGCTTGCCGCATTGTTGCTAATTTTTAGTTTCAGGTGATTGATTGTTTCCGCGTGCCGAGATGACGAATGAATTTGTTTAGGTTTTAGTGGGCCGCAAACGCGACACAAACATAAAATGTCACAAATGAAATACATTCCGTGGCAGTATAGAGTAGTTTGATAGCACTATGAAGTAATTATCAACGACTCAAGAATTCCATGTTCGAGCTGGAACAAGATGAACACTGAAATCACGGCGTTCTGGGCAAAATGCCAAAAGTGAATTCGTGGTGAGACCATCGTCCATTTGCACGCTATTTTCGCACTCTCTAACTGTCTGCCTCAATTTGCATAGACTCGCCAGGACGCCGTGAAATACTGTCTCTATGCAATGCCTAAAGGGCCGGGACTTGTTGGCAACAGGACTGACGACTGTTGTACTTACATGGTGTTTTCAGAATCGTCGCCCTGCTTCCCCCAAATTCAATAATCACGGATTTCATATATATTTGAACTGAAGATACCTTATTTTAGAATTTCGATATCGTTCTTTCTCTCAGAGAATGACATGTCGGGGTGAATTTCCCCGACAAAACGAGATATCCTAATTCTGTCGACGTGGTTCCTGTTGTTCCTGCTCTGCGGAACGCGCCCAGGAGGCTCATGACCATGAGCAACAGGAACACGCAATTCATGAGAAGATTTACAATAAACATAAATTGTGCGGAGTAAATATGCGTAGCCTCCGGATGTTGCATAAGATGCACACATCATTCCACAGGCCGGTCAACCATCCAGAAAGGCCTTTGGAGCGAGAGAGCGTGTGAAATCGAGAGGGACTCTCTCACTTTTGCATACTCTCTCGTCCTAACCCTGGTCTGTAGGTTTCCAATCATGTGTGCAGCAATGTTGCGAAAAGTTACGCATTTCGAAAGTGCCTTAGCCACTTTCCCGTTTTGTGTATAACCCACTCTCTTCAAGTGGTTGCATGGTTCCGGAAAATGCGGAGTTCAAATATAATTTACTTTTTTCCTCCCTCTTTTCCACGAATGTCATTCTTGTCGCCCGTCTTTCGTAGCTATTGTCGTTCGTTGTTTGCTCATAAATTGTGAATAGTTGACTACCTCGCCCCCCAAAATTGAGTGTGTCTTCCCACAAAATGCCTTTGTCCTTCGACACAAACAATTTGAGAATTGTCCGCGATCTTTGGTTCTTTAGATGGCAGACTCCGCTAAAAAATCTTTGTGACATGAGAAGGATGTTTGGAGTTTAAAATATTCTAACTCTACTTAATTCACATCCAGTAATGGAAGATTCCATTCAATGACGACTTGGCCTCGCGGTGGATCTCCTCTGAAATGATAGATTACGGTAGGTGAGGATTACGGTATCCGGAGAGCCCTGTACTTACTAATCGATGGTATTCCGTGCTCCCACATGTTTGGAGAGTCCGCCCCTGCCCATATCTTATTTCTTGTAAAATTTCAAATTATAATGCGCATAAATTATTATTTCGAACACTTTCCAACACAAAACACCATACTCGTTTTCAAACAGACACGGCACAGAGTTCACTGTTTTCAACAGATAATTCCAATTATCGTAATCTGGTTTTGTGAACTGATTATGCTTCAGTTCAGGAAATTAAATTAATGTCAGGGTGCATGTTATCACGGAAACTACGTGAGTTCGACTTAATTCGATTCAACCTTTGTGCCTCACAATGATCACATGACGCCTCTCCCGAACGTCATGATTGTTATTCAATCTGGATTTCAAATTCACACAATACTCGTGACTCAACACAAGCAAGCTTTATCGATTACTGTATCTGAGGATAAACAACGGAAAGGATGTTGACAGTTATTGCTGCATCTCGCATAAACTCGATCTCGATTGACTATGCATTACTAGGGCGGGGTTACTGTAGTGATGTGGATGAAGAGACGGCCAATCGATAATTATGGGATAGAATCTCGTGCGGATTTATTTGTTGATACGGTAAGCGCGACCGTCAATCACCACGAAGTTGCCGTTCTGAAAAAAAAGTCAGTTGGTCAGTTAAAGTCAGTTACAAGAGTACAGTATTCTGTTCAAAATTCGGTAGTTATCGATTGTCATACTGTGAAATTACCGTACCCGTCCGCCGCCCATTCCACCGTGCATCATTCCGAATGACGACCGCGTCTCACGCAGCGGGAACATGAATTGACCCGAGAAGTCACTGAAATTAATTTTTAAAGATGTGATTCAGATCCAATTCTACAGTTTTCAACATTTCAGACAGTAATCAGAGTGTTGTTGGATAAAGCGAGTCAGTACCAAGAACACGATTTACACCTTCTAACACCCTCGAGAATTGACTTGGGCAGTGAATAATTTGCAATTATCTTTCTTGGAAATTCACACGGAAATTGTTAATTGAATTCAAAATATTATTGGATGTTAAGAGAACGGTGAACGGTCAGTGTTTTGAGTAGCAAGCAGATTCGTGAGTAGTTTTCTCTTCCGTTTTCGATTTTGCCATATTCCCAGTCGCACAGTTTTCCTCCTCTTCCATCTAGAGCGAATTTCTGAGAGCTGCTCTGCGAGCTCCCAGCTAATGGAGAGGAAAACACAAATGATGATCTCTGTACACAACGACGACCACGTCTCTCCGTGCAATTCTGAGCAACCGCTTCCTGGATGCAGGATTTCTGATCACCTGATCATTTCTGAGAGAGACTGTTTGTACCACGGCGTTCTGGTCAAAAACCTGACTGCTTCAATTTGCATAGACTCACCAGAAATCTGAGATCTACGCATTTGAGATGTTATGTGTGTGAACGGAGAGAGTCCACTCACTCAATTAGTGCCTGATCACTTTCTGGAAGTTCCACCAGGCTGAGGAATAATGCGGGGGTGTCTCGAACGAAGTCGTTCAACCATGACTGGACTGACTTCTACCCCACAAATTTGTCAGTGTTTCCAACTTCCGGTCACCGGAATTTCCGGTCACAGCAGGTGCAAATTCTCGTACACAAATCTGACACCATTTCAGCCTTTACGGAGGCTACAAATTCTCAAAAGCCCAATTTCAGGAAGCCCGCTAATTATTCTTCTTTTCAATTTGAATGCAACTTGCGTAGATCTCAGATTTCTGTTTCAATACCTGCCAAATTGTCAATGGAATGCGAGCAAACGAGAAACGAATTTGGACGACATCCGAAACGGAATAATCAAACGTCCATAAGTCAAGCGGACATCTCAAATGCACGTTATGGATCTTGCGCACTTCCCGGAAAGCACAATAATTCTAAGCTGGGTGCTTTTCGCAGAGGACTTTGAATGCGTTCCTATATTGCACCGAGTTTCCTCATGACTCGCATGCATATTATAGTACATAGTAGGGACGGAACATAGGCGTTCATGTGCGAAGCTGTTGATTATGACATTTAATTAATACAGAAATAGTTTAGCCAAGGGAGTGTAGAGGAGCAGTTGCACCCGGGAGGGCATTACAAGTCATTGTACTTTATGGACTATGATGTGCTCTATATCTCTTATAAGATCGAATCGCCAAAACATTTCGAGGATGGATGAAACTGTAGTGTTCAAAAGCCACCACAATCTTTCATCACTTATCCACTGCATTTCAATAAAAAAAAAAAAGTAATCTTTCATCACTTATCCACTGCATTTCACATGACTCATTTTTAGTGCCGGTAGTGGCATTTTAATTTCGGTTTGGTTTAAAATGTAAGAAAAAGTGTTCCACGTCAAGCGACTTTACAGTCGCTGGCTAATACGGTAGATGACGCGAGCCGGTCAGCCGGCTGTTCAGCGAGCTGGGTACGGAATCCAAGCTTTCCTACGGCTTATTACCTTCCGCAATCTTAGTTGCTGAAAGTAACGCGCCCTTAATGGTCACGGTAGTGAATACACAAAGCCTACTTTCCATGACATATTACACATTTTCCAATTATTATCAACTTCCTCTAGTTCACGGTCACCTTTGCTATAATCACAGCTGTTTTGCCGTATTTATCGGTGCTTTATGGACTGTTCCGTCGATTTAAGAAGAGGAAATATCAAAATTAAGCCAGTTGAGTTGCTTACGGGTCTGTCAGAGCGGAGGGCGCGGGCAGAGCCTCCACTGCAGTGAAGAAGGCAATCGAGAGAATGACGGCGACCAGGAACTTCATACTTTAATTAATGAACCGATTAATTAGCTAATTAAAGTTCGCGCCCCGATCTCATCATTTCACAAGCATCTTCTTCAAGGGTTCGAAGAACGAGTGTGCAAAATGAAAAGAAATCCGAGCGATTAACGACATGAAGAGATTTCGAGAACAATGCGAGGGAGGGCGAGAAAAACGATTAATATTGGGCCGCCCTCGCGAAATAATCGTCCTTTTCTGTCATAGCATGTAAGCTTCAAATTTCTAAGAAGGAAGGAAGCATCGATGCAAGGGGCGGAACTCTAGGCGAACTCGTGATAAGGATGACTAAAGTAATCGGATGGATGTTTGAAATGCCATTATGTGGGAGGGAGAAGGGAAGTATTTTCCGAGAATGATAACCAGCCTTAGGCGGGCGGATGTACTAGCATGTAGTTGTTCTCGGAGACATATAGAGTTGTTATTGATAGGCGGTGATCTTATCAGCGAAATCATCTAAGCAACGAACTCTTGATGGAAAGGGGGCGCAGAATGCACTGTTCGACGAAAACAGATCAAACGACTATGCTGCTTATATGGTAATACTCACCAGACGGAACGGTCTCGGATTCGGAGACCCGCGAAATATAAACGATCAAAGGATAGAACTTTGACTAATTTCCGGATATTTATCGCGAGACTCCCTCAACATCTCCGGAAATGAGTGGGATGTGCGTTTGAAACGAGCGAATACTAAGAAGAAAGAATGAATTCTCTGATGGAAAATGGTTTTTTGGAAGATATGACGGGATAGTTTGCAGCATGCTAATGAATGGAAGGAGTGGGAGAGGTACCCCGCTAATGATACGCCTTTTTTATAGCCGCATCGTTGCGTGAAATTATACTAATGAGTGACGATGCATCTATGGTTTCATTTTTTCTGAGAATTTCTCCTTTTTTTCCGCACATTGTCTTGTCGATAAGATAGATACTACACACCCGAGCACAGAATATCCTTATCCTGGATTCTCGGAATTGGTTAATATCAAAATAGCGTTAATATTGAGATCACAGACTGATGATAATGTGATCCAATGAAACAACAGTCTGGTAGACGCTGAAACAAATAAGACCAAAAGATATATTTCAGAAGATTGATTGCGGATTTTTGCAAAGGCGCTAAGCGTTTCATACACAATATCCGTGTTAAAGTCTCAATGATGCAATCATACCGGCAGATGTATCTCATACACAGAGAATGAATACACTGAGATGAGACACTAGGTGTATGATAAACGCTATATTGAGTGTTTTCGCGCTTTCGAAAGAGCGTGTAAAAACGAGAGGTTTGTGCCTACACTAGTATATTACACTAGGTGTCATATCTCAGTGCAGGACACACTCAATAGTAAGTGTATTCATTCTGGGTGCAGGTACTAATTAGAGTCGGTGTCAGGCAGCAAAGCAATTGGAAGACTAGAGTGGAGAATGATTGCCGCACCACACTCAGCGTCGGTTATATACACCCTCAGGGTCTCTCACGACCAACCAAAAGGGGGCGGAGCCTGCGGCCTCAACGTGACTGGACTGTCGGAACGGCTACGGAATAGTCACAGCCAGGATTCTGCCATTTCAAGAATCAGTAGGATTCAAAGGAACCACTGAAGCGTAGACTTGATATCCATATTGAAAACATGTCGGACGTCACAAGTTTCGCTGAGACACACGTCTCTATTGATAGCACGTACGTTTCAATGTTGCGATGCGATCTCTCAAATCCGGAGAAATTGAAAATTATTTGAATGTCAGTGCAAGAAATCGGATTAATTGCGTAATTACAGACGAATGATGCTTGATGATCCTTGGAATTGAGGCGATTTCTTAGACTACAGACACCCGCTATAATCTGGACTCTGTGGAAAATGGAAGAACGAGATCCAAGATCTCGAACAAATGGAGGTCAATACTCGAAGAGCACGGCATTGTAATGGACGTGAATGACAGCTAGCACTACGAACAATGAGCCCTTTCCATGAATGAACTCTCGTCGAAGCCAATTCCTTTACGCGCCAAAGGTGTTTTCACTGACTGTGATTTTGCAAAACTCGCCAATACGCTGTGAAAATACATAGACGACATATAGATCCTAATTCGGCATTATCGACCTTCAGTCGAAGAATGCACTCAAATCCAAATTATATGGTGGGCATGACCTCGACACTTCGCATGACTTCTTCTTCTCAGAAGAGTTTCCTCTTGTCGTGGGTGCATTCCAATAAAGGGAGGAGGAGTGTAATGCAATTTGGCAAACAAAGCAAACTCTCGCAACATCCATGCATAAAGGAGACAGGGAACGCGATGTTCTCGTTGCCCGAGTTTCCATTTGAAGGGGGAAATTGAATGGAGCCTGCAACGAGAGGAGGCTAAATGAGATGCAACAATTACGCTAAGCAAGACCGAAAGAGCAGAATGTGCACATCACTAGGGTTGCTCGTTCGGCGCCGGTTTCGGTATTACCGACCCCCCTGGCGTCTCTTTTTATATCTCCTCTTTATCAGCCGTATTACCGATCTCTCGCTGAGAGGGTCGTAATACGAAAAGAGCACTTGCATCCCTACACTACACCATGTGCGCCGTTTTGGAGAGAATGCCTTCAATTTCGCTCGCGAAAGTGGCATAATACTGAATTGGGCCTGTAACAGGGATCCAATCAACCAGCAATTTGGTGGCAATAAAGGATTGTTTTGGCGCGTAGCATCACACAATGCATCGAAAGCGTGTCTGCAGTACACATAAAATGAAAAATAAGAATTCTATTTCAATGGTGAGATAATGTCAGGGAGCTGTTTGTTTGAGGTTTTTCTGCAATCTTTTTGCGTGAGATTTTCCGCAAAATCGTGTGCAAAATCGTGTAAGACCTATCACGAGATACCCATGAAAACCGTGCGAACTTCGAACATCATTATAGTGAGGGAGCAAAAGCCGATTGATAGATGACTATTTCGGGATTAACCTTTCCTCTGAAATCAACGCGGAACAGCTAGATATAGTGGGAATGTAGTGTGATATAAAGATAAATTGTGGAATGCGTAGTCTGCTTCACAGATTTGACACTACTCATCATTGTGTTCACCGAAATTGCGCTTGATGGCATTTGAATAATACTACGAAAAGGACCGCGCTTAATGGACTGTCTCACGAAGTACGCGACATTTCGAAAATAGACGTGATGATTTGATTTCTTTAGCTTTGATTTCGACGAGCTCCGTTATCATTCGCGCATTTCAATAACAGGAACGAATCGGCATTTTTTCAATTTTCAATTTCCCATTCTCGGACGATTTCTTGCTTTCTTTCCACGTGTGCGAATTTTTGCTATTCCTGGAAGGAATCGGATAAGTTTTGATAGAATACAGGAGGTGGGAGCGAAAACAGTGGAGAGAGACTTTTGAGAAATTATTCGGAATTGGTTGAGCGTTCGTTGAAACAAAACACGTGGACTTTTCATCGTAATGACTCGGATATGTACTCCAGTCCGACAAATTTGTTTGCGTGCATGAAGTAATTCTGAAACAAGCTAAATAAGTGAACAAATAATAGAGCAATCATGCAGCTGCAAACTAGACATAAGAAGTGCCGGTCGAAAACAAGGCCTGCGAAAACTACACTCAAATTCGCCAGTCTGCAATTCTCTTTCAATAATAATGGCCGGAAAGAGGCGTTTTCGAACTGCGTATTGACATCAGGACAGAGTGCTGCAGAATGCGGAAATGCGCAATTACTATACTCGAACTTCTTTTAGACTAGTCGCGTTCAAAGCGTCTGTTTCGATGTTGCGGAAATGGCCTATTATCTATGTTTTGTAGTGCACAAACTCCTCCCTCAGTGCAACTATGAAGATAATTATCTGCACTCGAACGCGGAACAACGGAAGTTGAGATGTTTCACATTGGATTGGTAGAGAAAAGTTGAAAACACCGTTAGGAACGTTACGGATATCTATGTGACACGAAAAATTAAAGTCTAAATGCCATATAATGCACAAAATTATATAAGTTATTATACCTTTTTACAACTTTTCATTTCAGTATGTTCCGGCCAACGTAAAACATTGATTTTGTGAGAGACCTTTGAAGAATCAAACCACTTTTTCGTAATATATAAAATGGTCGTTCACATTACGGTAAGCATTAGCATTCCTCGGAAAATTAAGATTTTTTGCCTTCTCCCGACTCCATTTTCGGGCTGCCGGCTTTACTTTTTATTTCGTAATTAGAGCATTTATCGGCTATACATTTCTTCACAATTTATATTTCGAAAATCCGTTGATTGATCCTTAAAAGGAGTAGTCTCTCACAAAATCAAAGTTTTACGTTGGCCGGAACATACTGAAACGAAAAGTTATAAAAAGATATAATAACTTATAATAAGTTATAGCATTTTGTTCACATTATGTCATTTTGATTGTAATTGCACTCTGCTTGTCTAAAAAAGTTCGTGCACAGAAATTGTGCTTTTATTTCAAGATATTCTCGAAATCCACGCAATTGTGCAGGCGATTTTCTGTAAAAGGTGGAGAAAATTTTGAAATAGGTTCATGCAAACCGATAATAACGAACCATAAGAACAAGCGGAAGCTTTCATAAATAGATATTCGGCATTTATCGTAGTTCGCGCCTTTTATTATTATAGAAGGTAAAAGGCTCGTACTACGACAAATGCCATGGATTGCCCACACGGAATCTTGCGTTTCCGTTGAGAAAATGGTGAACATCTACTTTGGTCATTTCTTGAATGATAGGGTAGAAGGACTTCTTTGGCTGAAAAAAGTACAGTAACTCACGCAATGCCAAATCGTCACACCTCATACAAAGCTAATAACCATCTGGCGAAAGTAATGAAAATTCAATTAAAGAATTGAATTCAAAGATCTTAAATTGAACGATTGAGCACACGGAATCTTGCGTTTCCGTTGGGAAAAGTTCGTTGCGCTGAAAGCGGCCAATAACGTTGCCACGGAGTCACTAACAGGCGAAACTCCTCAAGTCTTTTGTTACTGAATTCTACAGGATTTTCGGCAGGATCTGGTATGCCTTAAAGGGACCAGGCAGTGAAAAAATAAGTTATTTTTAAATAAAAGAAAATTCTGTTCCCGGAAGAATGCTTAAAACCGCATATTTTGCGATTTTTTTGAAATTAGTTATGAATTTTCAAACTTTCGCCTTTTCTCCACAGCAGGTTACGGTAGCGACTAAACTACAATTCATTTCTCTAAAACCAGACATTTTGATGAAATGTGGTTATGCGCGTTGATTCCGGGAGTGGTCAAAGCCCCTGCATTCCTCTTTTTGTTGCAAAATCTAGTCGTCCGACCAAATTAAATAGATTTCTGTCTTTTCGGAAATATTCGACGCACCGTTCCTGAGGCTAATTTCAAATTAAAATAACTAATTGTAAAAAAATTCTAAAAATTTAGTTTTTTCTCCATTTTTCATTAGATCATAGTGAGTAAAGCTCATTAAAAAATTATGGAAATTAAAAATATGTTTTTGCACGCTGCCTGGTCCCTTTAAAGGAAGAGTTACCCCATCTTTGAATTCGCACGAATTCCTAGGGTCTCGCCTTGTCCGGACAACTGTGATTCCCTGGAAGCGAGGTCACCTTTCCTCTCTCACACTCTCTTTGATCTACTCAGTCTCTCTTCTTCTCTAGCATCTCTCGCCCATCCTTAATTCTCTCTTTTCTTGTCACTCTCATATTTCTGCTCTCTCCAAGAGAGACAGAGGAGGAGAGGACAATCGCTATGTCTTTTCTAGGGGTATTTCTCCCTTTAAAATTAATTTGGCGTGAACCGAATCTGTGGGCAAACCATCTTTGATGCTTTAGCAGGAAATGAAAGTGAAAGCATTTCGTTTTAGCAGATACTTTTCGAATGAGAGGAAGATGAGAATTGAACAGATTCGTTCCCACGCAGAATAAAGAGAAGTGATAAAGAAGAAGAGCAGCATATTTTCGACAACAATGTTTATGATACTAGTCTATCTTCATAATTTTCACGATGCGGTATACGTTCCGATATGTTCAGTACGTACGATAATTGTCGATGAATACCGAAAAGACGAATTCTTTAACATACGATCGCATATTGACCCATCCGAACTTTAAAAAAAACTATCTTTCCACATGATTCCAAACCGACAGACATGGGTGAGGGCGAGAGAGTGTACAAAAGTGAGAGAGTCCCTCTCGATTTCACACGCTCTCTTACTTCAAAGGCCTTTCTGGATGGTTGACCGGCCTGTGGAATGATGTGTTTCAGATCCATGCGCAGATGCTTTCACTGCACAGTGTCCCAATGATGTGGCCCAGTGCACGACTCCGACGTACGAGAACAAGAAATTGTCTTGTGCTGGGAACGAAAAACTGTTCATTAAAGGAGAAAATGCAATTGAAACGTGCAAACTACTTAGTATTGATTGCACAGAAAATTTTGCCGTGTGCATTGAAAATATGTTCCATTTTGGTCCCCCCGGTAACACGATCGCAATCGGACTGCCGGAACCTGTTTCATGCCGACAATGAATGAACTATAACAATATTAAAATGATACGTTGTTAGCATTCACTACTGTTGTGTGTACTCTCTTTCTATACCTCGGCATGTCTCTTGTTTTGCCATGCTCTCTCGCCAGCGGAATTTGTGTTTGTTCGCGGAACGTTTTATTATTTTGGATGAGTGTTCGTGAACTTGTAATACACAGAGCGCGAACTCTCTAAGATGTGCCTCTCTGAGAATTCCATTCTCTTATACTGAAGAGAGTGCGCTTTCCTCTTTCTTCAATGCATACACTATCTCGCTCAATTATCTAAGAGAGTTCGTTCTCTCAAGACGCACATGCGTCCGGGCTCTGTGTAAGCAGTAGGGAACAACTTACAATAGCCATAATTACTTTCTGAACGTTTATCATTACAAAACGTTTATCCTTTCTGAACGTTTATCATTACGTTTATCATTGAACGTTTATCATTTTTTTTTTTTACCGAAATATAGAACACGGTGATAATTCTTTATCTGTTTATCTTTTCAACAATTCGGATAAATACCATAAGACAGACATCCTGCTATTCGATATCTCCTCAGCAATAACCATTGATATTCGATATTCCAATTGTTTGAAAGTTGAAAAATTTTCCAACTTGTGATCCGTCAGAAACAAACGTGCGAACAGTTCCATCTACGAACCTGACGGTTATCCGACAGGTTCCCGCCACATTGAGCGTGAATTCCTGATTGAAAAGAAAAATATAATACAAGACTATTAGCATTTCTAGTTTCAACAATTATTATTAGGAATGTAGCTAATCGAAAATTTCACCTCGATGTCCTTCCACTTCAATACATTTCCGCGGTCACTCAGCGTGTCTCCACTATACACACAGCATCGAATTGGCACCATGCCAAGAACGTTTCTCGTTGTCTGACTCTCTCGTTTGGAGCGCTCTCTCGCCATCTCTCTCTTTCTCTAACTTGTTTTCTCCGATACTCTTTCGGATGCTGTGATACACTATAACACGTCCGCCCATAGGCCTTGTCATCGAAATCACTCCGGCAACTTTAGTAGCTGAAAGTTTTAGCTCAATGTCATTTTTACCGTTTATCCTGCTGAATTCTTGAGTTTGAAATTCGGCTGATTAATAGGAATAGCTTTCTCCATTTTGCACACTCTCTCTCACCAATCGACCGGTGTAGAGACTATGAGAAATGAAGAGTGCTAATACAATTATTTACCCGAATTTCAAACTCTACTGAATTCCCGATGTAGATGGAAGTAAAAAAAATAATCAGTGGAACTCACTCGTTGACTGCGCAGGACCCGTGGTGGAACGAGTCGTAACAGTAGACTTGGGCGATTCGTAGGCAGAGTCTGCAAGTGGGCATGTGCAGGGGAGGGTAAACACACGATTCCAAACCGACAGACATGGGTGAGGGCGAGAGAGTGTGCTAAAGTGAGAGAGTCCCTTTCGATTTCACACGCTCTCTCAATCTAAAGCCCCTTCTGTAAGGTTGACCGGCCTGTGCAATGATGTGTAAAGCGAAGAGATTGCAATTCTGACTGTCAGGAGAAGGTTTTTTTAACGAAAAGTCATCTAAATGAAAAGTGACCAGCTCGAACTGGGTAAGACTTTGAATACAAACATGAATGGTTTTGAAACGAAGTTTTTCAAACTCCTCATATGGGCCCAATACGGTTACGTGAAATTCTAAGCGACTGATGCTGTAAGTTTATTCTATACATTATGGAATTCCTTATTTTCCCGACCTGGTGAAATTAAAGTGGAATTGACATAAAAAGTATTTTTAATCAAACTTTCAGTTTACGATTGCAGTATGTCAAAGCTAATCGAATTTTGAAAAAAAAATTGTCTTCAAAGTCAAAGGATGTTGACATTTTCAATTCAGCGATCAAGAGTGATATCGAAAATCATCCAAAGAAGTAAGATAAAGCATGGTTTTTACTCTCTTTTTGCTTCATATGTTTTCAGGAACGCTCGGCAAAAAATAGGAACTAAATATCTTGAGATTCAATCATGAAACCATTCAACTAACCCAGAATTCTTCGATATGGAGCCGTTGTAGGCTGTAAAGTAGAGAACATTATGCATGATTAAGTAGAAACAAACATTGACTGTAGTGGACGATGTGGTTGATACAAAAAAAGTATCGATTGAACTAGCGGGGTTGTATTGAGGTTAAATGCACTACGCTCTATGCGTACACTACGCTCTATGCATAGTTCTGGGTGCGGGTTCGGTCCAGGGGGAGCTCGATAGTTGGCTCCAGGTACGGTCCATGGGGCGCCCGTTAGCCGGCACCAGGTTCGGTCCAGGGGGAGCTCGGTAGCCGGCACCGAGCTACATTAAAGCTCGCAGTATGCTGGGGAATGTTAATCGCTACCAAGAGTACTGGCTTATTCCGGTGAAAAAAAGCTCGTGAGGCTGAGAGCGATCGAAAAAAAATTGCCACTACGCCACTTCGTGGCTCCGTGGCAACTTTTTTTCGATCGCTCTCTGCCTCACGAGCCTTTCACAACGGAAACGCAGGATACAGTGCGTTCAGAACTTTTAGAACACGCCCTCTGAATCTTTTTGGAACTTTTCAAAATTTTCGATTTTTCACGTTAAAACATGTTAGAACACGTTCAGACACGTTTCGAACATCGCAAAACACTTTTCCTGCGAATCCCTATGCCCTCTGAATCATTTGGGAACTTTTTGAAATTTTCGATTTTTTACGTTAAAACTGGTTAGAACACGTTCAGACACGTTTCCGACATCGCAAAAAATTTTTTTCTTTCTTTTTTAGTGATCTCCTACGCTTCCTGAATCATTTTGGAACTTTTCGAACGTTAAAACTGGTTAGAACACGTTCAGACACGTTTCCGACATCGCAAAATTTTTTTCTTTCTTTTGTAGTGATCCCCTACGCTTCCTGAATCATTTTTGGAACTTTTCGAATTTTTCGATTTTTCATGTTAAAACTCGGCAAAACAGATGAAAACGTGTTTCACGGTACTCAAAAACGTGTTAGAACAGTTTCTGACACTTGCGAAAAATGCGGGAAAAGGTTTGCCCGCGGTGGGGATCCAACCTGGGGGTCTCGGATTTAAAGTCTGGAGCGCTACCGACTTGGCCATGAAATTAGCGCATTTTTCTTTATAAAATTTTAAAGGTTTCTGGTCAGTTATCATATGCAAAAGGTTTTGAGAAGAAAGAGCGATTTTGAAGCGAAATATAAGGAAAATGAGAAAAAGTGCGACCGGACAGAAGGACAAAAAAACAGACAGACAGACAGACAGACAGACGTTAGCATTTTCTAATATATAGTAATTGGCCGTTTCCTGTAGTACTTTGGAAATAGTGAATTGCTTGCTACCAAATGTTACCGTGATGGTAGTAAGAAAAGGATCGATTGTTCTGGCCGTTGAGGTTGTGGTAGTAAGCGACGCATCGTTTGGTTTTTCAGTTGAAGTTCCGGAAGTATTCGAAGTATCGATTGAATTGGCCGTTTCCTGTAGTACTTTGGAAATAGTGAATTGCTTGCTACCAAATGTTACCGTGATGGTAGTAAGAGAAGGATCGATTGTTCTGGCCGTTGAGGTTGTGGTAGTAAGCGACGCATCGTTTGGTTTGTCAGTTGAAGTTCTGGAAGTATTCGAAGTATCGATTGAATTGGCCGTTTCCTGTAGTACTTTGGAAATAGTGAATTACTTGCTACCAAATGTTACCGTGATGGTGGTAAGAGAAGGATCGATTGTTCTGGCCGTTGAAGTAGTGGTATGAAACGAAGTATTGGTTAGTTTGGCCGTTGAGGTTGTGGTAGTAAACGAAGCATCGGTTGGTTTGGCTTTGGAAGTTACGGTAGTTATCATAGGTTCCGTAGGTTTCGCCGTTATCACGGTCTGGGACATTGTAAATCCTGGTGGACTTATTAGGCTGATAACTGGCTTTAAAATCTTTTTTTTTAATATTGTAAGATAAGTCTCGCTTTGATAATAATTCACTCACTTCATTATCAGAAGGACTTTGCTCTATAGTTGTGGAAGTGGTCGTGATTACAACTCTAGCAGTATTCTCTTTGGGAATGTCTGATTCGATTAGATGATGTTCAATCTGAGAACACCCGGTGACAGAGTATTTAAAGTCTCTAGACCGTACCATATTAGTGGTGCACGTATTTGTATTGAGATCTCCAAGGAAAGAGCAAATCGTTCCAGAATAATAGAAAATATTGCAGTTCATTGAAGGAACGGTGAATTGAGTGCATGACGATACTCTGAATTCCAAAATAGACTCAAACAATTAATTGCGTGATAACTTAGCATCTCCCCGAGCACAATCGCATGCCAATTGGCACATAGCTTCAGTAGAAACGTTCAGCGGCCCGAATAGTTTGTGCCTCGCTTTGGACGTTTCAATAGTTACATACTGCGCGTGGGCCTGATATATCAGCGCGATGATACACTGAACTGTTCACTTGAATACCTGCACACATAACCAGATAAGAACGATCTGCGCTGAACGCCGCATTAGGAGAAGTGAAGAACGGTGGACTGAAGGTAGTCCAGAGTTTCGGTACGAGATAAAAGGCCCGGTCGCGTAGGAATTGTCATGGAGATTGCACTGGATGTGATGTATATTTCCCTCAAATTTAGCCCCGGGAATGAAGACGGAAGAGGGGAAATGAGGAAGGAAGAGAAACTGGGGAAGGGGCTGACATGCTCATAAGAAGAGTTATCCATGTTGAGCCTTAATTGTAATGTTCCTCGATTAATATAAGGGTGTCCGGAAAGTTTTTTCACTTTTCGTTTTTCGAAAATTTTAGAAAATGTGCACCTCCTGGTCACTATTTTTCATTAGTTATATCAATACAAAAAATTGGAAAAATTTCTTATGCTGTTGTCTTATCCAAATATTACCTAGTAGTGATGCAATACGAAATTAATCGATTTCAAAATCTCAAATTGGCAGATCAATATCTAGATGAATATTCAAGCAAATAAAATGCAACTTTATTAGTATGAATAGAGTGAATTTTACTTTTATTCCAAATGCTAAAATCGAGAGCAGCTCGTTGTCAAAAGTGAAAACTGGAAAATCGCCAAAAATATTTTTTTCGACATTTTCAAGGTTCCTACTCCTTCAGCCCAATTCCCTTCACACATGGCTTATAAACATTTTTAAGTGAATAGTAATTAATAGCCACCGATTTTACGTAGAAAATCTCAGCGGTTCAAAAAACACGTTGAAAATTTGTTCTTGCGTAGTGATGACGAAATTATTCAGAAATTATCTGCAATCATCTGTTGACTCAATTGCCACTTTGGACGAACTTTTCCGACTGATATTCGAGATAAAATCTTAAAACTTTTGAATTTTTGGTTTGAGTATGGTAGGTTTGCAGTTGTACAGAAGGCACCATGTGTGTCATATCTCCCTAGTCAAAGCTCGAAAAGTAGTAAGAGCAGGCCCTCACACTAACGTGCTACAGCAATAGTCCATGCGGATAATAGGAAAAGAGGGAGGAGCATTTCCGTGAAAAAGTGAAAAAACTTTCCGGACACCCTTATAGAAGAATCTTGAGCGCTTTAAAGTCCATAATAACTATTTCTTCCGACAGCATACAAATTCCATCGCGTGAGTTCTCCCATCCCTCAAATATATTGAATTGAAAAGGATCCGAAATAAAACATGAATCAGATACCAATCGTGAAGAGCGAATGAAGGTGAGTAATCCGCAATGATGTTTGGTAAATGTCGCTCTTTTAAAAATATTTCTGGGTATATAAATGAATACACTAGTAAAATATTAGAAAAAATCATCAGCCATTCATTGCACAAATATTTTTCATCTAATAGTCTCCTCCACCCTGCACAACACGGTTTCCTCAAGGAAAGATCGTGCTCCTCTGCACTCTTAGTGTCGTCCACTTCTATCTATCGGGCGCTAAATAGGGGATCTCATGTATCTATATGTTTCATTGACTTTACTAAAGCATTCGATACCATACCGTTAAATTCTCTCATTGAATCTCTCAGAGACAAAGGTATCACTGGATCTCTCCTTAGATTCATAAAATGCTTTGTCTCTGGGAGAACGCAATGTGTGAAAATCGATAATGATGAATCAAAGATCTACACAGCCGAGAGCGGAGTCCCTCAGGGGTCCGTTCTCGGCCCCCTTCTCTTTTTAGTTTATATCGACTCTCTCGCTCGCTGCCTTCCCCCCGAGGTCAAGGTCACTCTCTACGCTGACGATGCCAAGCTGCTGACAGTCGACGACCCTGATCTTCTGCAGCGTGCAATCGATAGCGTCGGAGAATGGGCGAAGACAAATGGATTGGCCATCTCTATATCTAAAAGTGCCATAATGACACTCGGCTCTTCTCATCCCCCATATATTTTCAAATTGTATAATTCTGATTTACCATCAATTATCGATTTTCGAGACCTAGGAGTTACCTACGATAATCACCTACGTTTCCGCCCACACATTGATAATATTGTACAAAAAGCCCGTTCTCGCTCCTTCCACATCCTTCGCACTTTCAAAACTAGGAACCTCGAATTACTTCGTCGTCTATTTACTACCTATGTTCGTCCTATACTTGAGAATGTTTCTGAAGTGTGGTCTCCCTCTGATGTCGATAGTATCAAATTATTAGAAAATGTTCAAAAGATATATACAAAATGTTGTTGTAAACGTCTAGGATACGATACCTCTTACAATAGGCGCCTTTCTATCATGAATCTATCATTATTATCTAATCGCCGGTTACAAAACGATCTCGTGTCTTGTTTCAAAATCTTCTCTGGTATTGTTAATATTGACCCATCCTCAGTTTTTCTACCTCCCCCCAAATATTCGCGTACTTAGAGGCCATCGTTTTCGTATGAAAGTTCCAAATGGTAGATTGACCCATTTCCAGTCTTCGTTAGGATACCGTGTCATACCCCATTGGAACAAACTTCCTGATTATCTATGTGACCTGACAGTGTCAGGATTTGTATCATCCATTAGAAAAATGTTATAGTCTTGTAATATTGCTGATTGCATTGAGCTACTAGTTTAGCTCTCTTAGGTCACAACACTGTCAAATACCCCGTTATATATTTGCTCTCTCACATTTAATAATTGAAGGTGTAATCGTGATAAACATTATTATTATTATTATTATTAATATAACATCTACCCCCTGTAACCCTCGTACTACCGCAGTGTTGTCGGAGGCGTGGCTTGACTAAACTTTGAATAAGCTTCGTGGTTTGACTTTTCAGATTGTTTGTTCTCTCGTTGACCGCAAAATTATAAATATTAACATCTACAATCTCTTTAAAAGATTCGTCGTATGTCCACATCATGAACATCAACAATTACGTTCCCACAACATCTTTACACCGTCTTTTTGTGAAGTGTACAATCAACTTCGCAAATGTTGAAAGTAGGTTAATCTGTGCGAAATTGTACTATTGTCCAATTTATTGCGGACAGAACTATATTTCAGATTTTTGTATTCGTCTGTCCTTTCCTAATTTCTATTGTTTCTGCAAATACTCTCATGCTTCCTGAAAAGACAACTGTGCAGATTCATCCCGAAACGGTAACGGTACTGTTGTTTGAATCAATGAGTAATATAGCTTTTAGGTTCTGGTCATTTTCGGAACGAAACATGGGAATCGAAACCCAGAAAAGTTTATTTCGACTGCGAATCTAACGTGGGGACAAGAAGGAGTGATGGAATTGACACAAGTTATTTCTTTTTATTGTTACACAAAGTGTAGAGAATGTTTTTATCAATCAAGTGTTTCAATCTACAATAACAATGCACGTATCACAACAAAGTAACGAGCTCATCATTGTCATGAATTATATTTCAGATTGGGAAAAGACAAACCTACGGACTGGGAAGGGAAATTCGTTCATTTATTGGAACATTTATCAATGAAAATTTCCTTCCGGGACAGTCAAAATTCTTCTCGAGCAGTTCCAATAGAGCTCAGATGACACTCCAGGTACGAGTTGTGTAACTTTATTGAATTAAAATATCTGCATTTCTCTAATTTTAGCTAGTCCTAGCCAGCCTTTTCGATCCCGAGGAATGGGCGGACTGGAACACAGTGAGATATTTTTCGTGATCTACTGTACGGCATATATGATAAACACATTATAGGACATCTTCGACCACTGGAGCCCCGTCCCGTATACAATCGACGACTCTCTTTTGCAAATGAACCATGTGAAAGAATGTGTTCATTCAGGCAAAGGTTGTTGTCAAGACTTTCAATCATTTCAATCTTGTATGGTTCAGTCTGGGAACCAATTTTGCAAGAAACATTACCCGATCTGAAGGTGCTCTCTGAACAATTCCGGCCGCTGCTGAAATACATGAAAGAAGTGATTTTTTTAAAAATCTACGCCACCCACACCAATGTATTTTGTTAGAAAGACGCCCGCGCTCCAACAATCAAAAACGCCGCCGACATAGCAGACAACATCATCAACATGGTTCGTAGTCGTACCGCATTCTACTTTTGATCGATATTCACAGGACTTCAACAATGCAACCTATCCAGAGTGGCTTGCTAACCCTACTTTACCCGGCTACACCTCGTCCAGTATAAGAACAGCTTTCAAGTCATTCTGTGTGTTTCGGTATTCAATTATCGATCGACATGGTGAGAATTTCAGCCGAAATGCCTGAGCGGCGCTGTGCTGCGTACAAGCCGTGCAGAGAGATGATGGGAGGACTTTGGGCGGATCACATTGTCAAGGTTTCTACTCGGATTCGTTTCTTTACATGCTCGTCACCTCATCTTCTGTGAATAAAACCCTGGAATCTAAAGTGTGCGGAATATGATATAATTTTCAGGCTCTGGAAAGCGCAGTCTCTGGCTCGAGTGAAACGCGATTGATCGGTTACGCATCGCATACTCAAGCGACGCTATCAGTGATGATTCTGCTCGGAATCGACAAGGTAGACTTTTGCCGACTTCCTGCTGGCACCTTTTAGTTGTATTATTTATCACGTGGTATTATTGTAGACAGAGTTTCCTGCTTAACGTTTTCTAGTTGCAGTGAATTTTATCGATTTATATTTAATATTTTATTTCAGACTGAGTTGACGACCTCTGCCGGATTCATCATCGAATTGCGTAATGCGACGCTGCAAAATGAGCCACATGTTCGACTGCTACAGCACGATCCGAATCCGATCGATGCGCATGTGATTTATCCAGTGAGTAACATGCAAATCACTCAGAGGGAAACAAGTCTACGACTTCATAAGTCTAAGCTGGCCAGCGACGACTTCAAAGTCTAATAGGAGCAGGTGAGCGAGGCGTGTAGACTTTGAAAGTAGTCGCTCGCCAGCCCTAGAGAAGTCTAGATTCGTAGACTTATTTTCCTGTGAGCAGAGTCAGTGATCCGGGAGCACAATCGATACAAATGATTCGTATTTCACACACACTATAATTTCGGTGAGCGAACTAGAAAAGGCGTGAAATGAGGTGATTTGAAACCCCTTTCCTCTACAATTAGCGCGCAGTGTGCAATAGGACAAGAAATCTCAGCAATTTCAGGCGCGGCTAGTCCAAGAGTTGGCTGCGAAAGCAGACAGTGAGGGATGGATGCCGCTATCCGTGTTGAATGTGAAATCAATCTAGAATTTTAAATATTCTAATTGCTCACTTTTTCAGGAATACGCATCTCGTTCCTTATTCTCCAACTGGAAATGCGTGTGCGGCATGATAGACAGCTGCAACATGTGATCGAATAATTAATATTTAAAAAATAAAATATTATGCTACTTATTTTATTAAGAGACCATCCACGAGAAGCCGGACATACCCCACGGATGTCTTTTTTGCAACCTATGCCAATAACTTGGTGGTGAAGTCAGCATCACAAGTGCTGATATTGAGCGAAGTAACTAAGGTTCTGGGTCCCGCACCGAAAAGTTACAGTAACCCACCTTCCGATATCGATTTTTTTGAAATTTTAAAAAGTAGGTTTTTATAGTGTTTCTAGGTGTATTTTGCGAAAAAAAATACGAATGAAACCACTTTGAAAGTCATCTGAGAACGATAAAGGGTCGAAATTTCAATTTTTCACTGTTTTTCGACCGTCCTTAAAAAAATTTGCCCATCTGTTGACAACGATTTTGTGATTTTTGGAATCCTCGTCAAAAACTGTATTAACAACTTTGTTTCGTTGAATCCGCGCTGTGCCCGCGATGGTCGTAATTGTGGCCTGAATGTTCGGATTTTAGCCGACCTTCGCGTGTTCCTGGCGATATTTCTGATCCCGATTGCGAAATATCCCGTGTATCAAGTGATATATCATTTGCCTACGATACCGCGAACATGACTGACGCGATGGTTTCATCACGTGTGAAAAAATTTCAAATATTTTTTTCGACCATGAACCCGGGTTCATAGAAATTTCGAGAAAATATTTTTCTGCAAAAGTCGATGCACCTGTGTGAAACTTGTTCAGTAGATAGAATATATTAAATAGGCACCATATTCACTATTATTCTTGCACTATTTGACTATCTAGGTGTAGCCTACGAAGGAAAACCACAACGCAATACTCAACACAAAAACGTTAATTCTGGGAGCAGTAAGCACTTTCATAGTCAAATATGATGCACATTTATTATAAGCCATCTACTGAACAAGTTTCACACAGGTGCATCGACTTTTGCAGAAAAATATTTTCTCGAAATTTCTATGAAATTTCATGGTCGAAAAAAATATTTGAAATTTTTTCACACGGTGATGAATCCATCGCGTCAGTCATGTTCGCGGTATCGTAGGCAAATGATATATCACTTGATACACGGGATATTTCGCAATCGGGATCAGAAATATCGCCAGGAACACGCGAAGGTCGGCTAAAATCCGAACATTCAGGCCACAATTACGACCATCGCGGGCACAGCGCGGATTCAACGAAACAAAGTTGTTAATACAGTTTTTGACGAGGATTCCAAAAATCACAAAATCGTTGTCAATAGATGGGCAAATTTTTTTCAGGACGGTCGAAAAACAGTGAAAAATTGAAATTTCGACACTTTATTGTCCTCAGATGACTTTCAAAGTGGTTTCATTCGTTTTTTTTTTCGCAAAATACACCTAGAAACACTATAAAACCTACTTTTTAAAATTTCAAAAAAATCGATATCGGAAGGTGGGGTTACTGTAACTTTTCGGTGCGGGACCCAGAACCTTAGTTACTTCGTTCAATATCAGCACTTGTGATGCTGACTTCATCACCAAGATATTGGCATAGGTTGCAAAAAAGACATCCGACGATTTCCCCCCAGCGCCCCGGCCTCTCGTGGATGGTCTGTTAAATGATATGATAAAATCTCAATAAGCATCCTAAAAACGACAATAACATGAATGCACTCTCTGACAAGGTGTTTCAAAATATTTTCTAGCATTTATTTTTTTGCAATACAATTCGCGTATATTCGGGAATACCACCCTATAAACACCTCGACGAATTACAGATCACAATGTAATGTTGCCATTGTTTCGGGGTAGTTACTTTCGATCGTTACACAATCCAGTGCCGTTACACAACAATAACACACTTTTCGTTGCGGCCACCTGTATTCCGAAACATTCCGAGTGATCGGAAATCATGTTCAAAGTGAGTTCATGTGTTTTGTTGATTGATTTGCTCTATTTTTTCCATTTTCACATACTTTCCCGAAACAAATTTCTTTCCTTCTAGATCACCGCGGTCATTCTCCTTCTTTCCCAAACATTCTATGCCCACGAACCTCCACTCCCAGAAAAATCGACCGTTCAAATTCACCCGGAAACGGTGAGTTACACTGTAGTAGAACTACTCGACAATAGGCTTTAAAAAGTGAAGATGTAACTAGTTGCTTTTCTCCGCACACACCTAATTTATCGCAGTCTTTCTCGCTAAATCGATCGATTTCATTATTATGCAACTAGTTAAACCGTTACTTTTCAAAGTCTACTCAAAGAGTGAAAGTACGTTCAGGTTCTGGTTCTATTTGGAACACGGCATGGCAATCGCAACCCTGAAAAGTTTGTAGCTGTCCCGAACAGAAAATGGGGAAGAGAGGGAGAATTGGAGCTGACCGATGTGAGTCCTCTCAGGAATTAACCACATTTTCTTGAAAATCATGCAGGTTACCGAGGTATTGTTGTATGTTGTTGGTAGGATATTGATTGTTCAGATTTCACTTTCGCTTCTTAAGTGAGAGGAAAAGATAGAAAGTTAGGGAGAGGAAGAGCGGAAACGGTAAGTTGGAAAATTGCGAACAATAATAAGTTCCATTGAAAAAATAACGAAATTGTTTACCCGTTCTAATAAACATCTCACATATGATTGGTTAGTGTTAACATTGATTACAATTGCATTGAAGGACTTCGTTCGTATAACACGACGATTAATTAGAACATTTTAAAATATCAGAGGCGCAGTATGGCTTTGAAAATAGATTATTTTCAGGTAAAATACGATTTTTATTGCAGATCGGAAAGAGACAAGCGTACGGACTAGGCAAGGAAATGCGTACGTTCGTGAACAAACTAATCGATCCAAACTTCCTGCCTGCCCAGTCGAAATTCTACTCTAGCAGTGCCAATCGATGTCAGATGACGCTGCAGGCGAGTGTGTAAACTTGATGAAATTCAGGATATACAATCCTTCAAATAAGTAATTTTTCAGGCAGCCCTCGCCGGTTTATTCGATCCCGTGGACTGGGCTGATTGGAACAGGGTCAGAGCTTGTTATGTTTCAGAGATGGTTAGAAGGCCAGCTTCAACCGGTCTATGTTTTCAATGTGTTTTCGATTTTATACGTTCGATCATTTTCCATCCTTTACCAGCCATAACTCTATTACGACGGAACATAATACCATCAACATGCCTATTCAGGGAAAGTTGGACCACTGGAGCCCCGTTCCGTACACAATTGATGATCCGCTACTACGAATGTATTCAGTTAAAGGTTGCGCCAACTCTGATCAAGGTACGATTGATAGTATTACAACAGTTTTTAAAATAGAGTATCATTCATATCTTTTAGTCTTTCATCTTTTCAGCTTGGGACCCGATTTCGAAAGACACTCTGCCTGATTTGAAAGAATTGGTCGAGCGATCGAAGCCCCTGCTGAACTACATGTTTGAGGCGAGTTTGGTCATTGGTTACTAGCTGTCCAATCAATATTTCACATCTGACAATACAATTGTGCAGAGCGATGGCCGCAAGCCTACCATTGGAAACGCTGCTGACATCGCCGACAACATCATCAACATGGTTGGTGACCAATTACAAATGTACGAACACCTGTTCGAAATAAGAACACTTTTCTCACAGAAATTTAGAGAAGATAGGTAAGGTTGAAACAGGAGAGAAATTCATGCGTTGAAAGAGAAGAGAGCTCAAACGCTATTAATGACATTCGTGTACCTTTCTTGTTAATGGCGCCATGGACGTGCGACTGATTTTGGGTATTGCAGGATTTCAATCAAGCTCCTTACCCCGATTGGCTCGCGCGTCCCACTCTGCCCGGCTACAACGCGACAACGATAAAGAAAGCGTTCCTGTCTTTCGGTTGGCGATACCGTACCTTATTATCGATTGATCAGTAGATAAATTCCAGCTGAGAACCACATGAACAAGTGCGCTGCGCACAAACCCTGCAGGGACATGATGGGCGGCCTGTGGGTGGATCACATTATAAAGGTATAGTAGAAGCAGAGCAAACCAAAAAAGAGCTCATTTTGTTTTCAACTTTGGTTGCATGTTCGACTTTCCCCAGGCTCTGGACGCGGCAGTCAACGGCTCGGCTTCGACTCGAATCATAGGCTACGCGTCGCATACGGAAGTCACACTGGCAGTGATGATTCTGCTTGGAATCGAAAAGGTGTCCTAGATAAGATACAAAAATTAGTTAATCGTTATGTTTGATGTTCACAGTATGCCTAATATAACATATTTGAGAGTGAGCTCACAACTTCGGGCGGCTTCGTGATCGAGCTTCGTAAGGGGTCTTCTCAGCCACAAGTTCGGCTGTTGCAGCACGACCCCAATACCGTCGACACGCACGTTATTTATAATGTAAGTAACAACAACATATTTTTGGTCATTTCTCTATCTTCTGAAAGCAGTGTTTATATAAAAATATGCATGCTGAATGTTTCAAGAGAGGTCACAATGAAATTGTAGTCCTGAACACCGGGAGGGTGGGGGGGGGGGCGATGGAATGGCGAAACTTTGGGGATTAAAAAAAAGTAAAATAAAATTTATTTAGTAGAATATAATAGTGGATTCTCCAATGATGAGCGATTAATCAGGCTCATCTTGTCCCTGAACTCGCGACAAAAGCACATACGGACGGGTGGATGCCTCTTGACGCATTCAAGGTTAGACACTTCACAATTCCTAGATCTTCTGTTAAATTAATGATATATTTAGATTAAAAAGTGTTCCAAAGTTAACTATTTTAATTAAGGAATATGCTTCTCGATCAGCCTTCTCCAACTGGGAATGCAAGTGTGGAATGGCCAATAAATGCACGATTTGAAGTTTTTTTATCAATTCTAAAGCTTGTGAAGAAGTTTTTTAACTTGATAAATATCTCACAGTTGTCCAATATTTCGCATATTGCCACTTATCCCATTCTCATTTGATTGCGTCAACAAATGTTCAGCACAGATGTTTACTCCATTTCGATGACTAAGCACTACGCTTTGTGATGCTACGGCGTGTGATAAGACCTTCTACTTTCTCTCTCATTCATCACGTCTCGCTCATGCAGTCAAAATTGCATAATCTATCCGTAAATTAGAATCTGAATAAATATTATCTGCTATTTGTTCGCGAACTTTTCATGCAAATATTCTTGCTCGTTTTAAGATTTTTAAATAAATGTATCGCGGAATATATGGGAGATGAAAAATAGTTCTGACATTCTAATTTCTCGACGCTATACATATTAACTCCGTGTCATCTCACCGTCTCAGATTTCACGAGCACACTAGCATCTACAAATATTTATCGCTCTATTTTATGTTTATCATTTTCTAATCATGTTTATCATTTTCTAATCAATATCCGATGACTCAATTATTTCCCTTTCTCTTTAGCGCTCGGATATAATCTTCGCTGATAACGGGGTTGCTGTTGGGTGTTGTTTGTTTGTAATGGACACAGATTTGCAGATGACCGACAGCGACGTGCCGTTGCGACGTAAAGAACCGCGATATAAGCGCTGCAGCTGCGACTGCGGAATGCATGTGGAAGTCAGTCGATTACTTTCCTACTTCGAAACGTTTCGAAAGAAAACTTTAAAAAATGGAAACAGTGTCCCATCATAGACCGAAGATCGTCTTTATTCATAGTTTTTTTCCTATACTCCGATTCTTTGCTCCTGTCTCTCCCATCTAGAGCTTTTCAACAGGGCTTGTTTATTCTATAATCTCTGAGAAAACATCATTCTACCCACTTGGCCGTCGATCAAGACAAGTGGTGTAATAGTCATCCTGATCTACCTGGATCGAAATTGTCGACACTTCGTGGCTATTGCGGCTAAGGCTTATGAGAGTTCTGGTAGGAGCCCGGCATGTGACATTGGCCAGCATCATTGCACTTCTGATCCCTCTTACTCAACTTCATTACGGATTTCATTTTTCACATAAGCATTCCGTCTCCTCGAATCTCGTCGCCGACAGATTCACTCGTTGACACCACTTTTAGTCTCTCTGGACCTTGTCTCTCGACGGCCCCGTAAATCTAGCTAATGATCAGTCAGATTCAAGAATGAGTGGACTAGTCAAGATGTATTTGTTGTGCTTTGTGTTGTTTTTTTTATTCTTTAATGTATGATAATTCTTCTTTTTCTCAGTGCATTGTTCCCGATCAAAGATTATCCACTGAAAAAAATATCTGATTATTAATTTTTTTCTCAATATAAAAGGATATATATTTTCCGTTTTTAAATCTGTTTTTTTCATGTTTTTTTTAAAATAAATATACCTTATACCTTATATATCTTCCGATTCTCTGCCTTGTCCACTCCCATTCATTTGGTTCTCGAGCAAATAAACTTGCAGATTTCTGGTATAAGTATCATCGTTCCCACTGAACCATCAATAGACTTAATCGATTTTAAAAAGAGAGATCACATTGGAAAGTGAATCGTTTAGAAAGTCTCAGTGCTCTCTGGCATCTACGTATTCATCGTGATCGGCCAACTTCTCATGCCATACCTTTCCTCTAATTCTGCTGTCGGACATACTACTAAGGTAATCAGTTATTCATCTGGGGCTTTATAATTTGTTAATAGTTGGCCGTATTTTCGGCCAGCTTTTTTCACATTTTTTTGGCTTAAAGGGATACGGCATCGAAAAACAAGTTATTTTTATTTTAAAAATCAGAAAATTCTAAGAATAACAGTGAAAACCGCATATTTTTACGATTTTTTATTAATTAATTATGAATTTTCAAAGATGGCAAAGTTTAGGTATACGGTAGCTCTCGCATCCGTGGACTTACGCTGTTTAGCGGCTGTAGAATTTCAAAAGGGATGATGCCGTAATATTTTTGCGTTTCTTTCTACTGATTCGTCCTTACACATACTCGTCATTGTCTAATCAATTGCAAAAACACGTATTTTCACTTTGCTAATGTAAGGCCTTTTTAAACTTTTGCAGCCGCTAAACAGAGTAAGTTTTGTGGATGCAGTAGCTACAGTATCTTTGAAACACGATTTTTTAAAAATTCATAATTAATTTCAAAAACATCGTAAAAATATGCGGTTTTTACAGTTATTCTTGAAATTTTCAGCTCTTTTGAATAAAAATAAAATTAAAAGAATATAAAATTATGATTTTTTGGCTGCAAACACCCTTTAATCTTTCTTTCGTTAAAATGGTTCGATAAAGCACATATTTGCATAGTTATTCATGGAATTTTTACTAAGAGGGCTTTTTTAATATATTTTTCAGAGTATATGTTATTGGGGATCGTCGTCGTGCTCCTGGTTTTCCTCTTCGAGATCTACCTGTTCAAGGTTTGTCCATTATATAGTACGCCAATAACACTCTGTACAAAGGTGTGGCACAGTGTGGCACTTTTTTTGGCACTTTCTGATTTTCACCTCGAAAGAGGCTAATTTTATGGCATATCTTGTCATAAACCGTTTCCTTTCTCACTTTCCTCCAACACAGCACACAAAAATAAAATAAATAAATACAAATAATTAATTTATGAATGTTCAACTGCAAAGGTCGAAAAATGTAATCAGTTGTCAATCGCACATGCTTGAAACGCTGATTACGGTGTTTGACGTGATTGAGCGTGATTGATAACTGAGTATATTTTTCGACTATAGAAGTTGAATCTTTATAAATTAGTTATATTAATTCATTAATTTTATTTTTTTTGTGCTATGTTGGAGGAAATGAGATAGGAAACGGTTTATGACAAGATATGCCACATAATTCGCTTCTTTCGAGGTGAAAATCAGGAAGTGCTAAAAAGTGCCACACAGTGCCACACATTTGTACAGAGTGTTATTGGCGTACGATATGTTGCACAGTGTTGCACAACTAATAATTGGTCGAACGAGTTCTCAGTTTGACGTAGTGCTAGAAATAATATGTTTCCATTAGGGTGGCGAAATCAGTGCAGTATCGATACACAGTGCATTCTCAGTACGTGCACTGAGTAGTACACCTGTGTATCGATACACTTGAAAAAGCGAGAGTGATGTACTGAAATGTACTGTGCACTGCAGTACATGCGCCCCGTGCACTGCCAGTGCACTAGTGTACTGCTAGTACACTACTCGTTTTGGGAGAGCGTGTACTGCAGTACACAGTACATTTCAGTACATCACTCTCGCTTTTTCGAGTGTATCGATACATTTGACTTCTTCAAAACCAAGAACTGCAGTGCACATGAGACTCAAGTGCACTGCAGTACTGTACTGTTCTTAGCCACCCTAGTTTCCATGTTAGGTGTCATTTGCGTTTAGTCTACCACATAACGTTCCCTTTCGTCGAAACGTTTGAGATCCCCGTAAGTCGCTTTTGTTTCATATGTTCCAAACTGACCCTGGCAGCATGGGTTCATAAAACTAGGAAATGAGGAAACAGCGACTGTGGCTTGAAGAATGACGGACGAGAGATTTTTATTCCCAAACTTTCATCCGTATTTAGTAATAATTTTTACCGCTAATCCATCCGGTTTAACAACTAGAAAATGAAGAGCCGGGTTGAAAAGGAAACACTTCTCTCAAAGTAATATTGAAAAAATGCAGCTTCTTTACAACTTCCGTACACATCTGCTCGAGGCCGACAACCAGGCGATCTCGTGCTCAGAGGCAGCGGAAATACTACGACCGTCTACTCCGCGCGCACAGCGAACCTACTTGATTGTGTGCAAACGCGTTTCTGGGAGACGCATTCGACGCTCTTCTTTGCTCTCTGTTAAGAATGTTCGCCTGCATGGGGCGAAAGGTGATAGAGAAGACGGAAAAGAACATAAAGACTGAAACTAGAAGGCATAAACTACAAATTGTATTTACTTCATAGCATCCGATAAATCGTGTAAATAATACGTGTGTTGAGAAAGTATTCTACTGCGGAATAATTAAAGACGCTTATCCAACAAAAGAATCCTAAAGATACAATCATAGATATTTTTCTTTCTAACCTCCTCCCTCACCCGGTAATCAAAATAATAAGATGTCGAGACGAGAAGCAATGTTCTTGACCCTTTTGCATGATTTACGGACAGACTGTATTACAAATTCACGATAATCGTCCGAAATTATTAAAAGTTGCGATAGTTATCAACAGATTTGACAGTGAGAGAGCACGAAAAAGCGGAAGAATCAGGCGGTAAACACACGCACACTTTTAGGTTTCGTGATCGTTTAAGTATATTTCTAAATTTTTATTTTTTCAACATTTTAAAATGACAGGTTTTCATCGATAATGTTTGACGTTTAATTTTTAGTATTGTGGTACTTGTGAATATTTCCCATTATCAAAATGAGTCGATCCCTCGGGAAGTAGAGATGTCAGCTCAATGATAAAATGATGAGTGATAAGAGATACCCTCATCGAATTTTGCGTTGATCGTTTTTAGGATTAGTTATTTAGGAGATTCAGCACGAATACTTGAGATAGCTATCGGGTGAAGAAACTCTTACGTTTTCATTAGAGGTGGTCAGTCGAAAAGCCGGAATGAGAGGGAGAACAAAGGAGAACAAAGGATTGAACCGGAACGAACGAACGAATCTCATCATATTTTCTACACTATTTGTACTCTTCTTTGTCTCACTACTCACATACTCACCTATCGTCTATTATCACAATTGGTTTTACGAATAAACATTATATGCAACAAGTTACCGAGTATATTGCATTTTTCTTTACTTTTTAAAATACCAATTTTTGCAAAAGCGTTAGTCTCTCGTTATCACTCTCAATCGACTCACTTCTCTCACTTTCCTCTCACTCTCAAAGTCTCTTCCCATTTTATCAATCGACGTGCGAAGAGTGACTCATTTGTTTGCCGCTTCCTTTCTTTCTCTAGCGTCCGGTATTTGCTTCATTTGTAAAATTTTTAAAATTATTTTTTTTTATTTCGAAGGGATACTCCAATTCCACCAGATGACAAACTCCGCCATTCCCTTCAGTCATGACGACCCAAAGTATCGCCACTGCTGCTTGAGCTGTGGAATGCATGTTGAGGTCAGTACTTTCACAGATTGCTGTTTGCATTTTTTTCTTTCGGGTCATGCTTTAGTCGCCTAATGTGTTTAACTGACCGACTCAAGACCCCCGATTGGATTAATTCTTTTGTTTTTTAATCATTAATTCTCATTAATTCTTGTCATTAAGTCATTAATTCTTTTGTTTTTTTTTCAGAAAGCGGTCAAAGTCTTCTCTGGGATCTACATTTTCCTTCTAGTGGTGACTATGATTTTCGAGCTGTTCTCATCGAACTCGGCGTACATTGGAGATACTTTGGTAAGTTCCTATAGTTTTTTTTCTTCGCTCGAATCCCAGTTTTAAGTGGGAAGGGAGTAACCATCGATTTTTGGTTGTTCCACTAAACAATCTCATATGAATGCAGAGGTGCTTTCAGTTTTGTTTTGCAATAGGAATTGGACAATAGTTAATCACAATCAGGGGGCTTGAATTTTGCGTTTACGGTTTTTTCGGTTTTACGGATTTTACGTTATTCAGATTCCGTAAATTTTACGGTTTTAGGGTTCCGTAAAATTTTCATCTTACGCCTAGCCCTGATCACAATCATATTATTGTTTTCAGTATGCTCGCGTCGTTTCTGTTGTCGCATCCATTGTCATCATCGGTCTAATCTCTTTCGGAGTCTACTACCGACATCGCATCTGCCTCCTCGTCGCGCTTGTTGCTCATGTAATCAAATTAGAATAATTTATATTTAATAATGTTCTATTTATTTATTTATTTTCTGATTTCAGGGCATTTCCATCTCTTGTCTCGCCTTGCTCTTCGTAGGAACGGTTCGTGTGTAGTTGTGTTTCTTTTTTTATGAAAATTTATGGAGCATTTGTTGATGCTATTTAATGTTATATATATTTATAGTACAGGATGCGTTGAAAGAAATTTGCCAAAAAGTATTGTTATTAGAGAAGGGGGAGCGGGAAGGGAATGAGCTGACGACAGACCAGCATTCTTTGAACATTTTCTGTTCAGGCTCCACTTCTTTATCTCACTTACTACATGACGGAACATCCTGAGTGGCTCACCAAACACAACATCACTTTGGAAGTGGAGCACAAACCGACTGAACAAGGTGAGCTTCCCCGCACCGAAAGATAGGCACGAATCTTCGCCTGAGCCCAATAGCTCAAAGCTGATTACAAGGGCAATGATAATGTTAATCTTATTTAAATTTAATAGTATAAAAACATATTTCAGATTTCGCCACACTCGGTTGGATGTACCTTCACATGGCGGTTATGATCTTTGCCGGAAGTTATCTATTCAAGGTAAACTCTCCGGTAACATAGTTGAAATGGCTTTTAAAACCAGCTAAAGCTCAAAATATAAGGAACTAAAGATCATAAGTTTAGGAAATCCAACAATTGAATTACTAGGCTGATACTCAGGCAATGAAAGTCAGGGACTTTGGCGAGCATTCAAATAGAGTTGGCAACGTGCCAATACAGTAGTTGTGGGTTCTACGGTTACAATCATGAACTGATTATATTTTACCGTGATAGGAATATGTGATTATTATTGATTATAATTATTCCTATACAACAATGAGTATCGCTCAGGTTTACAAAAGGATATTTGATTCATCTAACCACTATGACATCACTTCGTTCCATTCCAGGTGATGCTGAGTTTCCGCAAATATCTCGGTGAGATTGAAAATCAGCCAGCTCCTATACTCTACTCTGCAAGAACGGAAGATCGAAGACGATCGGCGCCCCCTCCTTACAGATCTCGAGACTGAAATGAAACCGACAATTAATAAAAAAACACTTTTTTTGCTTGCTCACTCTTTCTGAAATATTGTAATTGTGCCTGTTCCGTTATTTAATCTTTCCTCTTGAGATATTTTATTTGTATTCCTGTTTTCCACAAATTGCGGGTTTGTATCGTGTTTTTGCACGTACTGTGCTCAAAGTTTTTGTAGGTTGACAATTAAATTGTCGCTTAATGGCGCTATAATGATAAAAACCAACTCGATCCTTGATGTTTTCCATCAACTCCTCTGCAGACAATCTTTGAAACGCTGCGCTGCGGAAACTCACGTCGCAGTAAGCTATTTATTCCTTGGCCTTCAATGTTTCCACCTGTTCAGTGTGTATTTCTGCCCGTTCTTGTGCCAGACAGTTATTAGAAAGTGAGATAAATCTGCTGACATGCTGCTCATTTTTCTTCCAACCGACAGATCTCCGTGTTCCGTTTCACACATTCATAATTTACTATAAGCGATTTTCTATGTGCGAAACCTTGCTTGAGAGAGTAGGAGAGTAATACGAAATTGTTGCTTCGGTAGAACTGGAAATGAGGCGGTTCCGCTTCCAATTTGGATACAAATCTGCTGGATTATGTAGAGATCACTTTTATCGCCAAGTGACGGCTACCAATGTTGCGATATGCTTCGGGCATCATATTTCTGCTGACATGTTGCGCCAGAAATAAGCCCACCCACCAATTGGTATTCTTTCTATGTTGTTGCGCATTGCGTGACAATCAAACGGGGCATGTCATAGCTGAACTAATTTAGGAGCTGATCCAAGGGCCTTATTTTTTTCGACTGTTGTATTTTGGTTATTCCTGGTAACCAATCATGTAGTGAATCACATCATCCTGATGTTATTCATGAGTGCCCACCCTCTTCTTGTGTACTCTGACTCGAGATTGGTTCGCGCCCTCGGGGGCAACTACGAAATCTCCTCCTCTCGTTAATTATTTATGATTCCACGGAGAGAGATCGGGACCGCTTTTGCAAAATTCAGTCGATGAATAAATCCACAGCGATATCGTCGTCGTCTAAATCTGCATCCGTTCTGTACGAAATCTCGCGCTTAACGGTTCTTAGCTTTTCGAATTCAGCTTGCGCTTCACTCGCCTAGAATGTGCGCGATGCAAAGCCCGGTGGAAATGGGCGGACGCAAGTATCTTAACCGAATGAAATCAGGAACACTTGAGCGCATCCTGTGTGACGTTTCTATGCGTATGTTATGCTTATCAGCAAACGTGATTAGGGCAACTTCCCTGGCCTATGACGGCCTAATGTTCAACTCAAATAACCCCTCTCCTGCCTCATAATTGTCAAAATGCCAAGACGGCGCCGCCGTTGCGAATTCGTTTGGAAGCTCGCGCGAATTTCCTCGCGTAATTATTCTTTACGCGGAATCCGGGCGCGTTCTACTCCCCCACTCAAAATGGCTATTATTATTTCGAAATAATATCCGTCGCCGAATTCACAATTTCATGCATAATTCAGTCACACGCGTAGATGACCAGTCAGTCCACACTGGCGTATACGACCCTCACGCGCCAAATCTGAAATATCCCCCTGTTCGCGCAAAGAAAACCACTAACTTCGCATATGTGAAAATCCAGGGATACAAACATTAATGAGCGTGCGAAAACCAGAGAGCCGCCCTCTCGTTTTAGCACAATCTCTCGACATTAGTGTTTATAACCCTGGATTTTGACATAGCTGAACTATAGCTCTCTAGAGTTTTTTTCTTTGTGGGTTATCTCCCCCCATTCTGTGATATAGCATCCCGCTATTCCCGTCAGGGAACCTCTTCGTTACCTCTCAAACGGCTCTATGAATAGGCATTGTTCGCTGTCGCGCGACGGCATTTCATCGCATTTTACGAACACCGTTGTTACTGTGTCTCACTCAATTCACTCCTCTCAACGAAAAACAGCCTTTAGTCATCCCCCTTTTTTATTCCTTTGAAATGTTTTGTTGCTGTCTTAGCTCTCAGACTCCTTTTTTGTCGCTCTCTGGGCGACATCATTTTTTATTACACCCATTTCTGCTATATCATGTTCATTAATGATTACGTCGTTTATTGCTCTATTTAAAGGGACCTGGCACTGCAAATGAAGTGAATTTCAGATTATAGAGAATTTTATTTGGATTCGAACGCAAAAAATCGCATATTTTTACGATTTTTTTGAAATTAGTTATGAATTTTCAAAGATCTCATTTTCGGCTAGGATGCCCCGGTACTACTGTGTTTAGCCGCTAAACACAGTAGTGCTGGGGCATTCCAGCCAAAAATGTGATCTTTGAAAATTCATAACTAATTTTAAAAAAATCGTAAAAATATGCGATTTTTTGCGTTCGAATCCAAATAAAATTCTCTTTAATCTGAAATTCACTTCATTTGCAGTGCCAGGTCCCTTTAATTATCGGCGGCGTCTATGCAATAGCGCACGTGCTCATTTCATATTTGTATGTGTGTGGAAGACCTCGTTGGACTCTCCCTCGCTCATTCACCTTCCAACCCCCGCAAGAGAAAAGCATCGACGACAGATTGGAAATTTCGTAGTATTGCGTAGATGAGGCGAAGCCTCGGGTGAGGCCAAAACAAGGGATTCAAAGGCTTCACTACAGGAACCAGAAATTTCAGTCCTCACACACTCGATTCCGGGGAACAGAAAAAGGAACTGAAATCACATACACACATCTAAAAGCAGGTGATTTCCGTGTCGACTTTCGATCTTCTTGTTTTTCCTTTCCTTCGCCCCCCTTTCTCACACTAAGGTTCCCGGTTCGGCAGTTCTTCTTGTCAAGCACACATTTCTCATTCTGTGGGACGCCGCCTCCATTTTGTGTGACTAGAGCAGGATATCGCTTTTCATCGTCGTGGTTATTGTTGGTAGTCGTGTGTGTCTGAGAGCAGAGATGCGGTTGCAAAACTATTTTCATCATCTGCCGTTTTTTACTCTTGAATATTTTGGCGTTGCCTACTTTACAATGGAAGATATGCGTATTGTTTTATCGCTGTCCAATTGCTTGAAATGCGCACCGGGCGTATTATTTGTGTCCCCCACCCCCACACCACACTCTCTTTCTCATAAAATATCGTTTTCTTTTCATTTATTCGACTAGGTATGTAAATATTGACGCACCCGTATGATGTACGATTAACAAAATAAATACATTGTAAATTTTACAGTCTTGAGCTTTACCCCGAATTGTTCGTCAAACTGGATGGATCAGCAATGTCCGGCCTTCTCATGCCCGGCCAGTACGGAACGCCCTCGACTTCCTATCAGGTTAACCACATCAAACCAATAATGTGAATTTCGAAAAAAAAATTATTTTCTTTCAATGCAAACAAGAAACATTTTGATTGTTTTTAATGAGTCGCAAAATTATTAATAATATAATTATTATCTATTTTACTATTTTAAGGAGGACGATTCTTCCATTTGCTCCAGTCGCCAAGGACTGCTCCGATCTCAACGCAACTCCACAGGCAGTGTGAGTTTATGGTTCTCTCAGAGAAAAGTATTTCATATTTGGCTCCGGATCTGCGCTTGTATATTATATATAGCATACAAGCGCATCTCAGGAGCTTTATATAACATATATTTTCCTCTGTGTAGTTTTCTTACGTGCGAAACCACCACCTCGTTCCGCGCCCTAGAAACACATCTTCTTTATGGCCCTGCTCATCCGGAAAACAGTGCCAACGACCATTGTATATGCATCTCACCTGACCACGAGCGACAAAACAACATATTTACCCTACTTTTGCAACAAGCGCGTCGTAATAATCACGTTGACCGTCATACCTTATTAAGCGATTAAGCCCACTTAGCCGTGACCAAAGGATGAGGGATGGGATTGGGGAGACCAATAGCCTCTTCAACAGCAGATTAGCCGTCTGCTTTCATCACAAGAACGCTGTTTTCATATTTTCGAAATGCATGCGAGTTCGGTCGCCATTCATACTTGTCTAGAGCCACATCATTCCACAGGCCGGTCGACCATCCAGAAAGGCCTTCGGAGTGAGAGAGCGTGTGAAATCGAGAGGGACTCTCTCACTTTTGTACACTCTCTCGCTCTAACCCTGGTCTGTTGGTTTGGAATCATGTGGAGCGTCTACGGCGAGTGCACTCACATAAGAATTACTTACTTTTTACCTACCTACAAGTAATTAATTACTTCCATGCAGCTAGTGATTGGTTACTTCTAGGGATTTAATTATATCTTCATTCATGCGAGTTCGTAATGAATTCTAGAATTAATCATTTTTGTGAGTGTAGGTGTAGAATTTCTCTATTGCGCACCAGCGCCTACGTAGCAACGCCTTTGAATATGCGCTAGAGTGTGCATGAACTTTTGCATCAAGCGTCAATATTCCATTGCAAATTACCGATTATTCAGTGCGACGGTATCCCGTCGTCATACCTAATTTGGTGTTTATTTTTAACTTATAGAACCGGGAAATATAAAATCTGTTGCTTGACGATCCGGAAACGGCCCGCTCAGCTCACATCAATCTTTGATTCGTTAAGCGACCCAGAGATGTTTTGAACGTTTACATCGTTCATACGGTATCATACCGTATCAGCTATCTTGGGGAATGTTCCCTATCCTTAGTTTAGACACTGTGTATACACAGAGAGAAATCCTACTAAGAACAGGCACTAAGTTGGCCCGCCTACAAATATGTAAGTAGGGCCTACGAACATATAAGCTGCGCATACTTGAGTGCGGGTCAACTTGAGTGCCTGTTGTTAGTAGGATTTCTCTGTGCGTATCTTTAACCTATTATCAGCTCCCAGATGATGTGGACAATAGTCGCGGCGCAGGTTCTGTATATTTATATTTCTGACCACTACCTCACGGCCGCAAAACACCTGCTCCCACGCGACGCCGCATTTGTTTCCATCAGCAATGCATCACAATCCGCTTCCACCTCATTGGCTTTTCGCTCACCCAGTCAGACACACGCGCTTGTACGATTCACGAGGTGCGTGGGTCACACAAATTGGTCCTCCCACTTTGGTCCTCCTCCCACACCCGAGGCCCCACTATTTACCCAGACCCCAGAGAAGTTCAGCGACAACCTTCAAAGGGCAATGGACCGCTTTGAAACACCGCTTAGGAACCCGAAAATATGAATGTTTCAAATGTGTTTTCAACCAAATCCTGGAAAAAAATGTTGAGAGTTCCCAATCGGCAGTTTCAAAACGTGTATCATCCCTCATTGCTTCTTTATTATTTCATTTTCGCCCATCATGGGCGGGAAGTTGGGCGATAAAAACTTTATCTTCTCTCTTTCATCGATGGCCTCTTTCTTGTGGTTGATGATGCTTCATAGTCGATCATCTCTTATAGCGAGGGTTCAATTTCGGTGAAAAAATCATAATCCATAAAAAAAATATTTGAAGGGCCAAAGGGGGGGGGGGTTCAATTTTTCCTACTTTGAATGGTCTTATGACACCCCAAATTGACCCGTCAAAAGATGATGGACTATGAAGGCTACGTTAGAGAATCCTCCTCCTTCTCTATTCCTATCTTCTCAACTGTCTCATCTCATTGTCAGACTTCCTCATTTTTCATCAAATGCTAACGTGGAAGTCTCGCCCTTTGTTTCCAAGCTGGAACCTTCTAGGCTGGAAATATATCGGGATCCAGGTTCGAGAAACTTCCGAGTTCTTACCGGTATCTGGAAATCGTGCTGTACCAAGATCTAACCTGGAAATAAATAAATGAGCTGAATGTTTCGAATGACGCGAGATCCACGCAACAACAACAAACTTGCAATTTGCCCCACCCCTTTCGAGACTCGCGAAATTTCGCGCGCCCGCTTCCCTATTAGTTCTATGTTCCTCTGGCGATCCAATTCATTTGCCCCCATTGAGACGCGTCATTTTGTCGTACACTTACGGTAGTTTGTAGTGATCGTTCTCTGTGTTCAAGTTGGCACTTCCAAAGCGCCTAGTAAGCGCGCATATTTTAATAGTGCGTTGTGGAACTTCCCTTTAACAATAATTTTGCCAGGATTTGCATAGGAGACGCTTTACTTTTCGAACCTCTACTTTAAATGATAGTTCTCAAAAGTAGCATAACTAACTCCTTCACGAACCGCTCATGGTGTACGAATACAGCAACCGGTACTGTACCTTCTATGGCCCTAGTTTGTAGTCTTTTCGCTTCGCCCAATTCTCCTTTCGGATCTCTCCCCCCACGCTCCCTCTTTTTGCAAACATATCTCAACTAATTTCACCCCCTCTCGCTTCTTCTTCATATGAATCGGACCTCGAGTATTCCCCCTCTCTATTTTCAGTCTTTGCGCGCGAAATGACCGACGCAAGCGCTTTTTTTACCTACAACCGCCCGACAATTTGCCCATTTTAGTCTCTTTTTCATCGTTTTACCCTTCAGACAACAGTACAAAATGAATTTGGTGAATTATTCCTACTATCGTGTCACCGTCCGCTGTGTCACACTCATGCAGTATTGTACAAATTGATCTAGACTTCATTTTCGTAACATTTCGGGAACCGATTTAAGTATTGCAGTAACATATTTGTTATTTTGTTGTTTATATTAATGGATCGTGGACATATTTTATAAAAAGTGTGAAACCCAGGGGTGGCAGGCGAGGAATGGTCGATTCGGCTGCGGGACCTCAGCAAATCATCGAGAGATGAACAAAACATCACCAACTATGGGGTATTACAATTTTAAAATGATACGCTCATAACTATGGGGTATTACAATTTTAAAATGATACGCTCATAACATGGACTACTGGTCTGTGTGTACTCTCTTTCGCCAATCATTTCTGCGTTTAGCACTGATTAGAAACTTTTTATTATTTTGGATGAGTTATTGTGAATTTGTAATATATTGCACTGATTTTCAACGAAATTGTGACTTGTTCGAATTGTGCACAGAATCTCTCAGACAAACACACAAATCAGCCTTTGATGATGTACTAGAAATGAAGTGAATAGGGTGTATGATTGATCGTTATAGTTAACACAACTAGACATACTACAATGCTATAGTGTTGCAATGACTAAATTGTTCATATACTCCAGTCTCGGAACCAATCAGAGTTCTCTTCTTTTCGCCAGTTGTGTTTTGAGAAAGAGCAAAACAAGAACGAACAGGTGAAATTAGAGATCAAGTTTCGTTTGAGATCGCACAGTAGTTTGTGTGCGAGCAGTCTACAATACAAAAAAGGAGATATTGTTTTTCATGGGCCTTTTTTTCGTATGCATTCATGAAAAAAAAATTTTTTTTTAAATTGACAAATCGAACAGTTCTATTTTTTTTTATTTTCGACTTTTATTGCCTATTCAAGAGTACTGGAAACACGTTTTCAAATTCCTCCCGCTATTTACTTCAAAAAATTTTACATTTTGACAAAACGGCTTTGTTGTTTTAGCGCCCTCGGACACATTCTGAGATCACTTGCTTTGGTTTTTTGCACAAAGTCCTTGCATATTATAATATCTATAGAGACCAGTTAGCGTGATGTGTGCAAAGTATTTTCTCACACGTAAAACGACAATTGTAGCTGTGTGTGCAAGAACCCCGTGATTTATGCGAAGGAGGGGGGTTTTCTGCGAGCCGCGCGCTCTCCCTAGGCTACGTTGTTAGTCATATATGTGATCATGACCGTAATGAGAATTGACCACCTTGACCCCTCCATATGGCGCATAGAGTAACAATTAATCATGACGAAGCACGATTAGTTATGGTGAATTAATAGTAATAGAGAGCGAGAAATTCGGATAATAGCCAATAGACTGATCACCACTAATGTCTGGTTCATTACTTGGTTCGCTTTTATAGTGTGAACGACGTTACAGTCGTTGTGCATCAATTCATGCGGGTAAGTCCCTGAATTCTCAATACATTTCTCAAGATCACTCGCGTTTTCCGCAAAAGTCATGAGGTTTCATTTCGCCTGGAGACCTCCGTTTTTCGCACGATCTGACATGAATCTAGCACAGCAACACCCGAGTTCCACACCCTCTCAGCGAATTTGTAGTGGCGTGATAGTGATAGAGGAAGAGATGACAAGCGCAATAATAGACGAAATCGGTCGCCGAATGATCTTTTGTATGATCACACACATCGAGTTTGCAGCAGTTCTGCAGTCGATCTTGTAGTCATATCAGTGCTAGACAATGCGCATACGCGTACTCTAAATTTCAAGAGCGCATTCTATACACTCAGAGAAGTTGTGAACAGAACAGGCTGGTCCGTGTGCAAAGCGATTCTTTTTTTGGAGTTCAAAGCGCTGCGTCACTTTCGCCGAACTACTCTAGACCTTGTCTCTTCTCACATCATCCGAAGGCGTGAATTCCTTCTGAAATCATTGTTCGGGCGGAAATCCAATGGGAAGCGGCGCTGCATCAGGGGAAGAGACAAAGGAGCATCAATCTCTCTCCTCTTCCGTCGGCCGTGCCTCTTATTAGGACATCCTTCTCCCATCTCCGCCCCTCCACATAAAGCAGTGTGACATCCAGCAGTCCGCGACAGACGATTGCTGTTATTGTAGTATCTCATCTCTCGCGCTCTTTTTCCTACTCCTCCCCGCCTTTCTCAGCACCTCCGCCGTGTAGCGCTGTGTGAAGATCCTGGCGATTTCCTTGAAGCCGAGGAGCAATCTCCCCCCCGCACACTCCTTTCCTCATCCTTCATCCCTACCCCCATCCCATTCCACCATCACACCACCACACTCCACACCCTCCGGCTATGACCAAAGATGTGCGCCGAGGGCTCCTCACTTTCCTCCTTAATCCGGACGCCGACGACTTCGCGCCGCTTGTTGCGTATTCCAATGTACGGTAGCTTACTGTAGATAGGGTAGTTATCGATTGCTCATAAACGTCATGCTGTAGACACTCTAGTTCCATCTTTTGTTTCGCTGCGGAGGTGCAATTTGCCCCTCACAACAATGGCTCCACTCCCACACCCGTCTAATAATTTCCCTGAAAGGATTGACATCATAAATGTTGCCGCCGCCGCGTCCAGGAATTAGGAAAAATGTTGCCGTCTTTTGCGATCCGTTTCCTGATTGATCAAGGCGCGTTAGGCTTCTTACGCACGCTAGACCACCAGAAAAGCAAGCGCTCATCATTGAAGAAGTTCGGCAATTCCCCTCTCTTCTTTTCCACTTTCTGGAATATTGCGCGCGGGGATCTTCTTCTAGTGTAGGTTTTCTGGCAGTCGTGCGTGCTTTGGACCGGCAAAAAATACGAAAACACGACCGGAAAGAGGCGCGCATAAAAGCGGGAGAAGAATGGAGATAATAATGATGTGTCTGTTTTGTTGTCACTGACTTGTTTGAATTATGACCCACTCTTTTTTCTGCCTCCTGTCTGGAGCGTTTTTTTCGGGGCCCTTAGGGAATAGCCGAAAACCAGATGAGTGGGTCAGAAACAAACAGCGGTGAGAAAACATTGCATAGCAAAAGGGGGGGGGCGCATTTCCCCCTCATTCGGATGCATTTTGGACGATTGCGCGAAGTGGTTCCAAATGCAATACGAAAATGGCAACAAACGGCAAAGTCATTTCCGCCTTTTTCTCTATTTTTGCACACAAAAGAGGCGAAGATGATAGGTGGGAGAGATAAATGTCACATGCAGCAAGTGGCGTCAGGCAAAATATGAGTTTTGCGCAATATAATAATAGTATTGAAGGAAATTCGCAAAAAAAAAGAAAATTCTCAATGCAATATGCTATTATGGGAGTCTTTTTAAAACAGGAATATTCAAAATATTTAAGTTATTTCTTTAATAATAAAAACTATTTTAAGTCCACTTCTCCGGAGGAAACAACAGCACTGAAGGTCACCGAAGACGCATATCAGATTTCCCGATTTTACACAATACGGGTGAGTTTTTGTTTTAATAAAAAAATTTTAATCAAACAATATTAATATTTTTATTTTAGTGTTCACGTAAAAGGTTATTGCTGCTCTCAATCGTCTTTCTCTCATTACTGGTGAGTTTAACTTCATTTTCCCCTATTTCTTGAATTTTGTTAAAGTAGAAACACGGAAAAAATCAGTTACAAATAAAAATAAATAAATTACTAAATATTCATTATAACTGTATTTGTTGCAGGTATTCTCTTCTATTCTTACGGCTGTCATTTTCAACAACACATTATTGAATAGTGAGTTTTTTTGTTAATTTTATTACCGTTGTTCACATAATCCATTGTTCCATACCATATTTTAACGAGCTGCAGTCTAGCATGGAAAAGATCATGATTTGGATATTGATTATGTAACGATCCCGGATAGTTCCTGTGAAATGCTTCATAGTGTGGATTGATGTACCCATAGCTAGAACAATTTCGTTCATTTGATTAATTGTCCAATCTCCTCTTCTTTATTCTCACCCTAGCCCCTCGTCACTCTATGCAATGACTCATTTTATGTGGGCCGAAGCGCGCGCTTCACATCAAGTCTGGGTTGAATTAGTTCCACAAAGAGAGAGAGAGAGAGAGCTCTCAAAATGTCACGATTACGTCAGGGTAAAGTGTGTGTGTGTGCGCGACAGGGCCGAGTATTGAGGGACGTGTCACTTTCAGTCGCTCAAAGATCCAAGGTCCATAAAAAGCAATCCCGCTAATGAGCTATTTCTAGAAATCACCGTGATTCGTGCTAGTGCTTCTCGCCCGGTGCACTACTGACAAATCCCAGGACCCACAGGCTTAATGCACAGCCGGCTTTGGACCCAGTCATTGAGCTTAATGGAGGAGAAACGCGAAAAATAGAATATCGATTTGTTGGCATTAATCGCTTTCTCATGTGAACGATAATATAATTCCAAAATTTGAGATATCTATCTTTCCCCCGAACCGAGCTACGCACGCGCAAAGAAACTACAATAGCTAAGGGACAATCAGGGTCAAGTGCCGATTACGGTAGAAGGGGCGTTCTCTCACGTGCGCGAGTAAGCACATCTCTCGATCAACTTTTACCCTCCTCTCGAGTTTACGTGCACTCTCTTCCCTTCCTCTCCCTCGTCCCCCACAGGGAAGAGGGAGGGGGGGAGGAAAGAAAGTACATGCAAACGAAGGATTAGGGAAGAGGAGGAACAGTTGGAATCGCCAAAAGTCTCACTGTGTTTAGCAGCGCACTCAGTTTGCGAGTATTATCCTCAACCTTTCCTTACAGTATAAACACCTGTCGCTAAGAAAATTCCATGCGGGAACCGGTGGTGTTCATCCTCCTTTAAGAACCCACCGGCTTCGTATATAGCCGGCTAATGACAAATCCGGAAGTTCTGCACGCATCACCGGCTCATCTTTGAGGGGCTTTGCGAAACAACAGGGTTGTCGAAAACAGGAATGAATTTATAAATTTAGAACTCTGTTGTTAATTTCAGCATGTACCTCGCAATCATGCATCACCGCCTCGGAAGCACTGAGGCGCAATTCGGAATCACAAGCTGCCATTGAGGAAAGGATGAGGGGAGGAGAAATTGTGGACGATCGACCTGCGCCCTGCGAAGACTTCTTCGAATACGCATGTGCGGGATGGAAGGAGAAGTAAGGAGAGGAGAGAGATGTTATGGAACGATTGGAGAACATACATATTATAATGCCTTTGTACATAATTAGAATGAAAGTTCTCATACAAAGAACTCATGTTTTTCCACTTAATTTCTGGAGAAAATATGGATCAGGGCGACCTCGGGGATGAGGGGTGGGCATTAATATTCACAGACCAAATTCTGAGAGGATGGTAGGCAATGAATAAAACGTCAGCAAAGCACAAAACAGTCGGTCAGTGAGCAGAATGAGTTGCAGAACAATGAGCCTGAATGGTCATTCAACATTCGGACTTTGCCTACCATAAGGAAACCTGGGAATGGTATATTGAATTGTTGTAGTAAGTCTGACGAAAAAGCGAGAAAAAACCTATTACTATGCAATCTTGTGTATTCGTTCAGCACTGTCGGTCGGGCAAAGAACAACCCGGAATGGAACATGATTTACGAGACGACCTTCCGAACGTTTGACCGGATATCGCAAGTGTTCACGAGAAGTAAGTCTACAAAACAACAAAATAGTAAATTGTAAAACTGTAAAATTTAAATAAAAAACTTTGTAAAATAATTAAATATTTAAAGTCGTCGCTGATCCGGAAGCCGCTGCTCTCACTACTGCACAACGAGATGCTGTGATCACGTATCAGGTTAGACAATACTGCTAAGAAATAAACCGACTATAATAAGTTTAAATAATGAATTATTTTATTTATTTTTTAAAAATGAATGAAAGAATACGTTTCAGAAATGCATGTCGGACAGTGTGGAAGATGCTGGAGTCGGATTCAGGAAGATCTATAAGGTATGGCAAAATCTCAATTCAATTACCATATTATTCGTCAGGATTTGTATGTTAGAGATTCCTTAATTATTATCAACACTAACATTTATTTATTTAAAAATAAATAAATTCAGGACGTTGGTGGGTGGATCACGACAGCTTCGAATGAGATCAGTATAGAAGACACACTTGTTGCGTACGTTTGTTCACCATTCTTCTCTTATTCACTGACCGATAAGAAATCTTTCTAAAAACCATCAAAAAATCCATTGTGAATTCCAGTTCCTACCGTATGAACTCCGTTTCGCTCTTCTCTCTGAGTGCAGTGCTCAATGTCCGCGAGAATCGTCACTCCATTCTAACCGTACGATTAATTAATTAATTACCTGTTTTAATAAATAATTAATTAATTACCAATTTTAAATTCGTTCCGTTTCCTTATTGTCTCCATTAAGATCGAAGAGGCTGTTCCCATTCTTGGCAATTCAAAACCCTACTCAAGTCCCATCGAATATGACGTGAACCAACTGCTAGCCGGAAAGTCAGCCAATCCATATGTGAGTGTTTTACATAAATAAATTATTAAACTATATAAAACAGCTAATATAATAAAAAAACATTTTAAAATATTAGAAATTCAGCTCTCCGTCCTGCTGAACGCAGGCTACAACATTGCGAATCTACTCGACATCGAAGTAACGGATGAATTTAGAGAAGGACTCGCGCATGTTGTATTTCTAGAGAATCGACTATCACGAATCTCTACTGAGGTGAGCAGAATGCGGACGACAAGAAACATTCATTAAATAGCCAGCCATTTATTAGCCATGCATCTATTACAACTTTACCAATGTCATATTTCAGTTCCATCCAGCCGATTCCACAGAGCAATGGGAGATTTCGCTGAGCGAATTGCGGAAAATGACCGGAGGATTGGTATGCATTCTTGTCTATCTTGGAAAAACAACTCAGGAGGATTAGGACACCAAGAGTTCAACTTCCTGCGATAGAAAGTCATGAGGAATGAGAGATTTTACTTACATGAAAATCTTTGTGTAACGTATTTTAAAAATAAACATAAACAAGCTTTTCCAGTTCGACTTCTACGAGTTCCTGCGTAGTTTCCTTGCCGTTCCCACCTCTCTGAGCACTCGTATCGTCGTCGCTCCCGGCCGTGCTTATCTGAGACGATTGCTCGACTTGCTGAACGAGTACTCCTCGGAGAAGGGTGAGTGCAGGCGTGTAGTGTGGACGTTCACGCAGACCTAATGTGCATGGCTAGCCACTCTTGACTCCTTGCTTGTCTCAGAACAAGGAGTCAAGAGTGACCATCAGAGCCTACTCATGACCTAAATGTATTTTGCATCTGACTGACGAGCATCCTAAATTCATTTTGTTTTTTTTTTCAGGAAGGGCCGTAATTCGAGACTACATCAAGTTCAAGCAGTTCATTCTGCTCTACATCCACAGTGGAAAGCTCACGATGCACAAGGATCTCGCCGGATTGGATGTAATTTTGAATACATTTTATTGATTTAAAAAAAATTGATAAAATCTCTCTTACAGATTCTAGAGTTTCTCTACAATCGCATCCCTGATCGCAACTATTTCTGCATAAGTCGAGTAGGAATGGCTAATACGCTGGGTTTTGTGTCGCTCCTGGAGAAAAACTTCGGATCGCGCCTTGAAGAGGTCTTTAAATTTTTCTTCAACTTTATCTTTAAGTTTAATAGTTGAACTTTTTTTTTGAAGAGTTTTTGAAGAGTTAAAATTCTAAATTTTTGAAGAGTTTTTGTTGAAGAGGTTAAGAGTCTTGGCTCACTTCCGGTGATATTTCCAATATTTTATAAAAAGGCGAATACAATTTTAGAACATTAAATACGCGACGAAGATAAGTGAGACGATGCGGGAGCAGTACGTTGAAGCATTGAAACATTCGAAGATTATCGATGATGTGGATAGAAAGACGATGATAGAAAAGGTATTTATATAATATTTATGCGAGTCACGAGGAAACTCGGTACAATAAGATACATTAAAAGAAAGGCATGAATCATTAGTATCTTTTGAAAAAAATCTTGCTGTATCGTTTTCTCACAAGCGAGGTGCAAGTTTTTGCACGTTTCTGGTGTAGTGACATACCACTTCGCAAAATATGTTTCAGGCGCAGATTATGAGCTTTATGAACGAGTGCTATTGGATGATCCCAATCCTCCATCAATTACAATAAAAATATTAGTATATTCAAGGCAGAGAAAGTGCGTATTCGGATCGCTGTTCCCGAGGCCTCGCGAGATGCAGCGGTGCTGAGAGAGGAATCCGCCTTAGTAAGTAGATTACAATTGTATTTTTTGCTGCTCAATATTTTACATTTTACAAAAATCCTCCCGACTTTGATACATTTCGCATTTTTCAATCACGATTTCTTTCAGATGGTCAACGAGTCACTTCCGTGGACGATCTACTTCACCTCCATCATGGGCAATCGACATTACAAGCGAATGACTCGCATCCACGGTATTCATTATTACAATTTCTAAATTATGCGTTCATGAAATGGACTACTGGTGCATACTACTGGTTCACTACCTTTATATACCTAGTATCTCTTTTTTCGTTCGCTCCCTCCCCTTCCAAAACTTTACCTTTACCTTCCAAAATGTGTGTTATCAGCGGAACGTTATATTTTATCGGACGAGTGTTTGTGCATTTGTAATATTTCTCCCCCTCTTTTCCTCCTCAAATTTGCCGTCTTCTCGATCAGTTTCCTTCTCAGAAAATCGAGCGCGAAAATGGCTACGATGAAAAAGTGCGCGAGACTGAAATTAGACACATATCGAGTGAGCCGCTTGAAAACAAGAGGAAGAAGGGCTTCTCAAATGACGAAAGTAGGATACCCCCACAATATGTAGGACTGTACTTAGAATATTGCTTCCGGGGGCGTCAGAATTAATTGCCCTACCGGGTAGGGGTGTGGAAGTGAACAATGCATGCGAAATGTTGTTATTTTATTTCAAAAACCGAAAACACGGAACTACCTAATAATATCCGTTTCCTATAAATTAGTTACATGTATAACTATCTTTATCGCAGCATTTGCATGCAAACCATCAATCTTGTAAGAATACAATGAATATGGAGCGTACGGAGAAGAGATTACAGTATACTTAGTATTTATAAAATGAACTAATTAGCTAATTACAGAACCGATAAATCCGGACGAGTGGCCGTCGGATACTAACACCTTCAACGTCAATGTGCACTACAACTTCGAGACCAACTCAATTTTGTTCCCCATTCTGATGTCACTGGAACAGTTTATCGACTCGACACTGCCAAGGTTTGTCATTAGATTCAAACAAAACACGACGGAAGCGCACGTTATCTACGTGACCATTTGTTTTCGTCCTTTATCTATTAGAATCTTCCGGAATCATTTGACGGCTTTCGCCCCCGTTCTTCCCCTTTCGCCCATTGTGCGATCCTCCCTCCCGCTGTTGCCCACATTAGCCAATTTAGAGGAGGGGAGAAACGATGGGAATCATGTGATCATCGGCAGAGACGCGTCCCGCTCGTAATGAAATGAGACTCTGTGTGTGTGTGCAATCTCAAATTGCCCCTTTCCGTTTGCCGATCTTTGACGCTGGAATGGTGGGAACATGGCACGGAACTGCCTGGACCTTAAATTGATTTTAATTTGAAATTAACTGATTACATTTTCAGCTTCTACTCGTACGCTGGATTCGGCGCCTTTGTGGGTCACGAAATGAGCCACGGATTCGACTTCAAAGGTGCGTATCACCCTCAGCACCCCGGGAAGTAGTTGGACATTATGGGATTTAGGGTCGTTGGGTGCAACCAGTGCATATTCATTCGATCTTTGGCTTTACGTAAAAAAAACATACCAAAGAACAATGGCTAAATCCGGAATGCTCCAGTACAGCTCATTGTTCTCAAGGATTGGTTCTTGTGGTCATCTATTCTCTCCTCCCTCCCCTTAGTCCATCAATCTCTCCATGTGCATTGAGCGACAGAAAAACTGACATCACTTTGTTCACGGCCTTATCTCCTCTTCTCTTGGGGCTCCTTTAATTGTTGACCAGAGCTCACACACACTCTCTTCTTCTCCTCTTCTCTTCCCTCCCTCCTTCATAATGATGCTACTGCTACTACTCCTACTGAGAATCGTGTTGTGTCGCGCGCGCCGCCGCGCATTTCCACTAGCGCGTTGGATAATAATTCGACGACACCGATGCCTTCTCTTCTTCTCTTCGCCTTCTCCATTTCCAGCAAGCAAAAGAAGCGCGGCAATCTTAACCACCACCACGGTGCCAATTCACGAGAATTCGCGATGACAAACCACCGGAAAGCAGCAGTAATTGCTTCGCGGGAGTAGTATCGCGTCTTGCGGGAAAGCAGGGGATTAGTTGGAAGAATGAAAAAGGGACCAGCGGTCACTCTTGCACAGCAATCTACACACGCACATGATTCCGAACCTACAGACCAGGGGTAGAGCGGGAGAGTGAGCCAAAGTGAAAGGGCGCCTCTCGATTTCACACGCTCTCTCACACTCCAAAGGCCTTTCTGTAAGGTTGGTCGGCATGTGGAATGATGTGACAGGGAAGTATGTGAGGGGCAGGAGCAGGTGGCATTAGCGCGGGTTTTACGTGCTAAGCCTGAGCGGAAGTGAGCGGCAGGGCAGGAAACGTGTCGTTTTTCGTAGGAATGAATAGAAGACCGGATGAGCCCCCACGGGCTAATTGCGGACACGAGTTGGGGGTGTCAAAAGTTCCGAGGCGGAAGTCCCCGAAATGAGGTAGTCAACAGTATTGAACGAGGGAGTTGAATGCACATCAACAAACCACTCATGTGTCGAAAGGTGAATGCAATTGTATGACATTTGAAGGTCGAAGTCACGGGCCGACGGGATTAGATCGGAATTTGACTGTGGGAGAGACGTCGAAGAACTATGAGGAGAAGCAGAAGTGCTTCCAGGAGCAGTACACCGCGCTGGGAGAGACGGTATGGGAGTGGAGACACTAAAGGAACTAGGGTTCCTTAATGATACATGAAAATCCAATAAAAAGTGGAGCAAATTAATTTTTTTGTTCAATTTTTTGTAAATGGCTTTTAGTGTATCATTAAGGCACCTATTTTAAATAACATACAAGAACTTCTTCTCATATGGGTGATAGATTCCCAAAAAAAACTATCAAAGTTCTGTCCACAACATAATGAAAGGGGAGATGCGGTCTTGTGAATCTGCTATTTGCAGAGAATCGAGGACGCCGTGCTCTCCGAGAACATTGCCGACAATATCGCCATCGATCTGGCTTATAAGGTACGGTAGTATGGCTAGTCGTACGCCAGGACAGGCTTATGATCGATGCCATTTTAGGGCTGGAAGAAGCAGAATGAGCTGGGCAAGCGACTTCTTCCTGGACTCGAACTGAATCCTGATAAGGTAGGTCACTAAACCTTTCGCAAGCAAATTAAATTATCACTTCAGGCCTTCTTCCTAGCGTACGCGCAGAACTGGTGTGCCATCTCGAAAGCCACCTCTGGCTCTCACTCCCTCGAAAAGCTGAGGTACGAAATTTGAGGAAATCGACGAAAATATGCCTAAACAGCGGCTATAGAGTCAAACCATGAATATTTGCTTCCTGGAATGTGTCCATTCAACACTCGCCATCGGGCATTTGCAATTCTGATAACACCTCTCCTCAGTTTGCCTGAGTTCCTCAAAACTGGGGCCTCTCAGTCATTCACCCGTGCTCGGAATCGAGACAAATTTGAATGGGAGACTGAAGAGACGCGCGCAAGTATTGCCCCCATTTTCAGGGTGCTCGGACCTCTTCAGAATTCACTCGCCTTCTCTGAAGCATTCTCGTGTCCCGTCGGTTCAGTGATGAACCCGACCAAGAAGTGCTCCCTGTGGTGAAGCGCAGTATTACCTTTATAAAATGATACGATCAAACAAAATGTCGAACTGGGGACTTCCTGTGTTTACCGAGACGAGAGAGCACGCAAAAGCGAGAGGGTCGCTATGGTAAACAGCGGAAGTTCGTTATTCGGCTTTTTGTTATGATCGTATCATTTTATAAATGTAATATCGATACCACCGAATGGCTCTGCCAGTTCTGAATGTGAAATGTCTGATGCCCTCTTTCCCCCTTGTTTTTGAGTATCATATTCCCCTCCTCATTTGTGTATTCTAATCAAAATATCCCATTCCCATGCGGCCTCGTCCTATGTCCTACCATATAACCATATTATATACTACCAAGGGCCAATTTGTCCTCTCGTGTTGACAAAAAATATCGTGGGCCTATAGTTTTTCTGTAGACAGATGTCCCTCTTCCACTCGCAAATTAACAATTCATTAGCGCGCCCATTCAACGCACCGGATCGCCCCCCTATTTAGCGCCACATCGTTCCGTCAAAAGGCGACCATTTGCGTCGCTCGTCTCTTATGTGCTCCCCTCTCGGCTCATTTAGCAGCACCCTGAGGCATGACACCACCATCACCACACTACCACTGCATACCACACCATTTCACTACTACTACTGCACCAAACAACTAGAGAATACGACACACCACCCTGCATTGTAATAGGTCTCCAGAGAGTGACACGCCGATTTATTTTACTCGCCCGCGTAATGAGAGAAAATATCCACGATTGAGAAGCAGCAACTTCCATTTTATTGTGTTCATCGCTATTGTTTTTGTATCCCCTCTTTTCGCCATTTTTATCGCCCCCCCCCCTATAACCCACGCATTCTGTCGCGCGTAATTTCATTGCGCATCCGACCCCATTTCCATTTCTATTCTTTGTTTACATTGGCGCATCAATCTGAGGCAAGCGCGCCCATGATCCCCTCGTATTTTGCACACAGATTTCATCCAGCTTTTTCCCATTATCTCTTTATTTCCGTCGCTTTAATCCTATCCCCCCGATCTCATATAATCCCGCTACGATACTCATGCTACAGTAACCGCTAATCCGTATACTTAAATGTGTTCGTTCGGCAGACTTCGTAAGATCCCTGTGGAATAAACATCTCGTGAGCGTTAATTGATGATCGCATCGCATGGCTTCATGAAACAAGAGAAGAGAGGAGAGAGATGAGACTAGGCGCGAGCCAACATAACGAGCCCTACGATTTGACTATATCCTGGTTCTCGTGAGACTTTCTCATGCCCCCCCCCCTCATAGCTCTTTCCAATCACCTACGCAGTTTATGGGAATGTACGCAGATCATTTGTCATATCACAATTCTCGCATTCCCTTGCTACTGTTTCTATGGAAATCAGATGGGCGAGGCTTTTAAACGCATCAACTATTGAGGAAATTATGGTTGCTTGGTATCAGTGCGTGCGATTGACAGTTTGTGTGCTACAGCTCACTGTTATATATTATAGTCGTTGATGCAATTTGTGACGTCATCTAACAGCTGTAGAGTGCAGTATTATTGATAAATAAGTTTGTCGTACAAGTGGGGCGTAAGGGATTAGATTCCAGAGTTGCATAGCCGATAACACTTGTTCTGCCTGGTTTTCTGACTTTCCATAGTTTCCTGCAACCCAGACTCGTTAAAAATGTGCAAATTGATGTGCACCCTCGCAATTCCTCGTATGAGGGACACATTCGTGGTATAATCACAGCGAGACTTATGCAGCCCATACTACTCTCTATCCGAGGACTAATGAAATTGTGAATAAGTAGGATGCCACCTTCCCCACACCTAATTTCGTCTTGTCGAGCCTGTTGCAGTGTATTTTATTCTGGCCATTCTCTGCCCAATCTCGGCTGTTTTCCTACTGTTCTATGCCTCGTATTGAACAAAGAACCCCATTGTCTGGAGCTCGTTTATTCTCTCTGTCATCTTTGACACATTTTTTTGCGTTGCTGCCTTTTTGTTCTCTCATTTCTCACGCGCCGCGTCTGATGAATGGTGGCGCCAGTGATGCGTGAGATGATGATGCGTGATGTGATATGCTATTCTAAGACACACCGCCGCATGATATATATCTACAGGTAATCCCACCAGACGTCGTCAAAGCCGCCTCCGCAACGACGGAAGCTACTTCCAACATGTAGGTTCCCCCTGATCACTTAAATAGAGAATGGATGCACTAGTGTTGTTATTTGGAATAATCATATTCGAGAATAACAAAGGGTTATTCGCGAATAACCTTTGTTATTCGGGAATAGAATTATTCCAAATAACAACACTAGAATGCACTGAGATGAGATATCCAGTGTATGATACACTCAATATTGAAGTGTGCGAAAAAGAGAGATTTGTAAGTGTATCATACACTAGATGTCATATCTCATCTCATTGTAGGATGCACTCAATAGTGACAGTATTCATTCTGGGTGAAGTATGCAAATTCTCTGGAGATGACAGGGCTTAGCGATGAAGCTCTCTTTCAATAAATTGCATTTAGAAGAGTGAAGAGTAAGAAAAAATCATTAGCCCCTCCCGATATCTTTCACACATTTCTCGTCAAACCTTCGCCTTTGGCCTAGAAACACTATACATTTTTAATTAGGTAATTATGAAATTAGGAATTAGGTAATTACATTATTCATTTCTAATTAGGTCGATATTGCAGGATGCGATGGTTCCTACTGCTTCTCCTCTCGGTTGTCGCCATTCGTGCCATGCCACAATACGATCGCAATGCCAAGCGACAAGATCTCTTCTCCTCGCCCTACCTTCGACCTTTCCCCAATCGATTTGCCGGCTCCGACAGTAGTCTACTCGAGCAGCTCTATCTGCCCTACGGTACGGCGCTCGACCGAGTGCCCTCCCGCCCCAGCTCCCGACTCATCTAGCGACCCCCCTTCTACCGTACCTGCTAGCAAACGTCGGCGACACACACAGCGATACCGTAACACACACTATAAGTGGTTCCCTAATGTATCCTGTTTGTCGCACAGCCACGCTCAATTTTTCTGTCCGCTGTTTTTTTTTCTTATTCTTCTCCGAAACCGCTAATAAAACAGGTTGTTGATCACGATCCAGCTGATTATGCACGTCGTCTGCGATAAAAAAACGGCACAGAAAAAACATGACATTTCCGAAAGGCCCGGAGAGGTAGCATCTCTCTCCCAGGAAGCCTGAGGCTTATCTCTCCTCTCTTTTTTCATTAGCCACTCCCTTTGTCGCCTAAAAAGATCAGACGAAAGACGTCGTCTCCAAGCTCGTTAACATGCGACAACGCCCCCCTCCTTGCAGAAAGGCAAGCAGAAACAGCTATTCTGCTGAAATCATACCGTCATCTAGTTGTTCGTGAATAGAATGTCTCTTGAGTTACTGTACTTTATAGGAAATACTTAGACGAATGATCTTCCACGTCCTGACCAGATAGCATTATCGACTGATGTGTTAAATAATTGAATTCAATTGAACTGTACCATAGGTGTCTACTTTGCTGATAATAAACATAGGGTTGTATCCGTGAGCTCTTTTAGGCGAATTTGCTTCAGAAACGTGGGAATGAGTAACGTGCGAAGAGCTATTTCTGGGTTGTATGAAGAGGAAAAAGTGAGTCCCATGAACTTGTTTGCGAGCTCGTTAGCCACTTTCTCACTCACATCGTGAGATAGTTGACGATCAAATTAGTGACTCGCTGCCGCTCCTGACAACATCAGTCATACTTTTCACTCGTATAGTATTACATTTATAAAATGATACGATCACAGTCAAATGACGTACTTCCGTTGTTTACCATACAGGAACATTGGCGACCCTCTCACTTTTGCCCGCTCTCTCGCTTTGGTAAACAAAGGAAGTACAATTTTGACTTTTTGTGTGTTCGTCTCATTTTATAAATGTAATATATGAGTCGGTTTCCTGCAGTCCACATTTTAGATATAGATATGTATGCTAATTCGTAGAGGAAATCAATCTGTGGGGCGAACGGGCTATCCAAAACTGTACGTAACTCATGTTCGACTTTTTTTTGGAAGCACCACCCTTTATCCGATCCTTACGCGAAAGGAGTTACTCGTGACCCTCGTCGTGATCAGTTTCTTCCGCACTTGTTTGTGAAACATCTTCACCGCTTAGAATATCCGTAATTACCGATAAGACTCAGCTCTGTTCTGAAGAGAGTGTTATTCGGGTAGATCACGGGTGTCCCACAAGTGGTCCCTCGCTCTCCCCTTCTAATGCCCTTCTCACTAATTACTCGCCACCTACTCTCATTTCGCCGTCCGAATCATTTGCGGGGGCGGGTTCATGGCAAGCGCAACGATTAGCACCATTACCCTTTCCCACACTGATTCCGCGCATTTCGAGGAACCGAAGTGCTCCGTGCACTTTCCCATACACTTCCAACAAAACAATCGCCCGCAGACTATAAATTGCGTGACCAGTGCACATTCTCCGAAATCGCTTGTTTTCCTTCCCCTTTACCTACATTCTGACGGCACTTGATATTCGAATTAGCTCTCCGTAATTCATTTGTTCATTCACTCTTGTTTTGTGCACGCTGCCTCTAGGGCACTGACGCCCACCCAGCCGAGATTCAAGCCCTTTTTCATCAGTCTTTGTCCTCAATTTCGTGCACTTTGCGGCGAAATGACGGCTGTTTCGCGGGCACGACGCAATCTATTGCGAATCTCATCTGCGGCGCTATTTTTAGGCGCAGAAACGGCTCTTTTAGAAGGCGCACGCGTCATTAGTCGCGTTTTTATCCTCCGCAATTGCTCTCAGTGTTCTTCTCAAGGGAGTTCTTTGCCGCCTTTTGGAACGCACTTTTTTGTACGACTTGCTCAAGTAAGTAATGATCAGACTCTCCTCATTCTACATGTTCTCTCATCGATCAGACGCGAGAGAGAACATGGGAGGGTCAGACCATTACTCGTTAAAGTGCTATTTAAACACGCTTCTTAATATTCGAAATCATTCACAGACTCGTCACTCATGAGCGATCGATCGATTATCGTCACAGTACTGCTACTGACGCTATCGAATATTCTGCTGAGCGAAGCACAAGCGAAACTGTTGGACGGGTAAGCGTTTCTTAAAAACAAATTTTTCGATCTACTCAATTACAAATATATTTCGAAATTGTTTACGAATTTTAAAATGCACAAGTTTCCAATCTGTTACTTGCTGTCAAGATTAACATCTATAAGGGTGTCCGGAAAGTTTTTTCACTTTTCGTTTTTCAAAAATTTTAGAAAATTTGCACCTCCTGGCCACTATTTTTCATTAGTTAAATCAATACAAAAAATAGGCAAAAATTCTTATGCTGTTGTCTTATCCAAATATTACCTAGTAGTGATGCAATACGAAATTAATCGATTTGAAAAGCTCAAATTGGCAAATCAATATCTAGATGAATATTCAAGCAAATAAAATGCAACTTTATTAGTATGAATAGAGTGAATTTTACTTTTATTCCAAATGCTAAAATCGAGAGCAGCTCGTTGTCAAAAGTGAAAACTGGAAAATCGCCAAAAATATTTTTTTTCGACATTTTCAAAATTCCTACTCCTTCAGCCCCAATTCCCTTCAAACATGGCTTATAAAGATTTTTAAGTGAATAGTAATTCATAGCCACCGATTTTACGTAGAAAATCTCAGCGGTTCAAAAAACACGTTGAAAATTTGTTCTTGCGTAGTGATGACGAAATTATTCAGAAATTATCCGCAATCATCCGTTGACTCAATTGCCACTTTGGGCGAACTTTTCCGACTGCTATTCGAGATAAAATCTTAAAACTTTTGAATTTTTGGTTTGAGTATGGTGGGTTTGCAGTTGTACAGAAGGCACCATGTGTGTCATATCTCCCTAGTCAAAGCTCGAAAAGTAGTAAGAGTAGGCCCTCACACTAACGTGCTACAGCAATAGTCTATGCGGATAATAGGAAAAGAGGGAGGAGCATTTCCGTGAAAAAGTGAAAAAACTTTCCGGACACCCTTATAGTAATGTTTGATACATTTATTATTCTGTGAGATTGTTTGAGACAGACATTTTATGTGAGCAATTAATGCAGCACGTTAAAAATTGAAACGTACATGTGTCTAGGCTACGATTGCCATATTTATACGCGTGTTACCACAGTCCTTCCCTTCACTTTACAATAGTGTGGTATAAATATCTTATCTATCTTATTTTGTATTCCTTAAGTCGACCGCGGGCGCTCTCTCTCCGACCTGTTCTCGTAGTGCACGACCGAGACTTTCTTCACAGACAACATCAACTCGACCCCAAACTGATGAGACGATCGGCTCCCGAAGAAGTACTGGAACGATACTCGAGGCAGTGAGGAGACAAATAATAAATTATAACCAGCAAAAATAGTTGGAATAGGATTTTTTGGCTAGAAAAGCTATGGCACTGTTTCTTCCAAGCGACATTCATTCAATAATTAGCACGGTTCTGAAAAGGGCAGAACTATTTTCCGAACGTTGTCAATTTCCTGCCAACCCCTGTCATGCCATATAAAATCTTGAGCTTCGTCGCCTTGTGAAATCTTTCTTTTTTTCTAATAATTATCTTCCCATGAAAACGCAAGCGATTTGGCTTTAGTGTCAAAAAGCTGAGGGGTCAGTCTCTTCATTTCGTCCACTCTTTCGCGAATCTACCGGTCGAGAGGGTGAAATACAGAGCAATTTGACTCCTGAAAATGATAGGGCATCGACAATGAATTTAATTACAGCTATAATAATGATGTTTTATTTTTCAGGGAGCAACAGAAGAACGAACTTCTAAACTCGCTGAATTCTAATCGCGAGCAGCTATCGATTTTCGACATTGCACGTGGATATCGAATACGCCCAGCACGTTACGCTTTTGTATACGTTAAACATTGAAATTTCAATAACAGTAGATATAATCCGGTGCTTTTTCATCACAGATTTTTTGTTCATACCACGACGGGTACATAGTTTCGTGTAATCATGCGGTTGATAAAGAAATGTTGAGAAGGAGCGCTCCGTTGTTTAATCTGCATCCCCTGCCCCTACTTCTGAGTTCCCAACCGGGGCTAAATATGGCAAACAAGTATTAATTTGCTGTCGCACCATTCGTTGGCGTATCAATTTTTTTTAAAAATAGTTACTTGTATTGTCTGAGAATGGAAACCCGTTTTAAAAAAAATATTTTTTCAACATTCGAAAACGATACATTTTCTATTTATAGTGTTTCATGGTTAGAAGATCACGAGAACCCGTAGTCCTTCTAATCAAAAATGGCTAAATCGAAAAAATATGATAAAAATAGACCTAATATTTGCCATTGGCACTTCTATTGACTTGATGCATCAATTTTGTCAACTAACAATTGTTCATTTAAAGATCTGATTATTATACTAATTGTATAATTGTACTATCGCAATAATGCTGATACCTAATATATCACCCACTCTTCCACATCTTCCCCTTTACTGTGTAGGCACACAACAGGAACCGAATATTCTTGGTTGCCACGACAGATCCGGTACACAGCATTCGAAACAGAGTCGGCGAGAACGAGTTAGAGAAAGAGAGATATAGCGAGAGAGCGTGCCAAATGAGAGGGTCAGACAACGAGAGATGTTCTTGGCATGGTGCCAACTGGATGCTGTGCGGTACGACTTTGTTGAGATTCCCTTTACCGTTATCACCCTTATCACTGTTGCAAATTTATCTCGAAAGGCATTATTGTAATATCTAATTGCTCATAAGGGAGACAGAGGCGTCGCTGGACGCCTCGAATACACGGGAGCGTCGAGGAAATGATTGGGAAACATGGTTGTCGACGGGGGTCGATGACGTCTCCAATGGAGAAGAGAGATGCCTGCTCTGAAATAATACTGCTCAGAGAATACAAGTCACTAGGACACCTAGTACAGATGGTAGCTCATCTGTAAGTGAAAGTCACTAGGAATAAGAGACATGTACAGGTCCCTAGTGATTTTTTATTGTACTAACTTGCGAATGCAAAAATAGCATTTCATTAAATACGTGTATGCATAGATCATATGAATGATGTCGCTGATATTGACTTTGCGGTGTTCTCTTGCTCGAGCGACATTTATCGCCAGAGTTTATGTTGTGGCAAAATGCGTAATTATCAGTCGCGCGTTCGGCTTGTGACAAGACTGGCAATTTTCGTCAGCACATCGAACTCTCGATTACTAGAGTAGAGGAAAACGGAAACTTAGCCTTGAGTAGTGTGACGAGTAAGTTTTTTTTAATCAGAACCATCGGAATAACAGGTTAGATCAGTATCATTGGTCAGACAGTCTCACACTACCCGTATCCAAACATGAAGGTTCCTTAGTATTCCATCTTCACTCACTCGTGATAGCTTCTGATGTGAGCGATGACGACGATTGGACTGAAGAGTGCTGGCAATTCGACGAGCTGGAAGAATAGACAGTGAAATAGGGATAGATGGGACGTGATATCCCACCAACAAATATTTTTTATACATCTTCAGATCACGATAAGTGTGAAATTCTTTAAAATGCCGCCAATGCGCCCACCAGTGGTGATGCTAGAGCAAACGTTAACGGAACTCACGATAAATGTAGCTACTTCGAGTGCGGGATGGTGGACGACGTCCAGCATGCCCATCACATACGTCGCTATTCCGAGAAGAACGAAGAACGGAAGCGCCGCTTGAATTGTCAGAATCTACAAAATAATTAACTCAATTTTTCAGACATAGTTTTAATCATATTTCACTTGTAGTACACTTGAAATAGCAATCGATATTCTGACCCAATTCAAGTGAACTGACCGCCACAAATTGCCGGTGGACATTTTTCGTGTGAATGCTCATCAACTTCGATTTCCTCTCTAGTAAGCGCAGAATTAGGAATCTGAAAGTTTAATTCAAGGTTGGAAAGTGGCGCGACGCTTGCCGATAGAACCAAATTACTGCGAACAGAGGAATGGGGGAGAATATGATCATCCCGATGAGAATAATTTTAGCTGGTGTTTTGGATGAGGTTGTGCCTGTATTACAATTTTTACATGATACTTTCATAAAATGAACTACTGGTGCGAGTACTCTCTTACGATACGTCGAGCATCTCTCACTATGCAACATCGTTCCACCCCCCGTTATGGCATACAGAAAGGGGTTGATTTCCCAATCTACCGTTTTTGTGCGGTTGACACCGCGAAATCTACTGTAGGAAGGTGATAGACGGCTACACGTTACTCGAGACGGGGTTGACACAGGTCGGCACGTCCCTATCCCCCTTGCGTCTCAACCCCGTCTCGTGAAAAGTGCGCGTTCCCATCACCACCCTGACCTTTCTCCTATTATCGCGGCAGTGAAACTATTATTGAATGAAAATGAGCAAGTGAAGTCGCATCCAACCCCTTTCTGTCGAAATAGAACGATGTGTATGCCCTCTCGAAGCCATATTTGCTGTTTCGAAGCAGACAGATTAAATATCTTGGACTTAAAAATTTGCATTAACCGGGTGTATCTACGTTTTCTGTTTGTAATTATGCTCATTTTTACCTATAATGACTAATCCTTCTTCTACTGCGTAAGAGGGATGGAATTCTTCCAAAATCGCCTGGAGATCATTGAAACTCGTCTTTGAGATGATAAATGCTATCTGCAAGAGCTTGAAATAATTTGCGGTTAAAATACTGATAATGTTTTTTCCAGAACATGATATTTATGCGTTTTTATGGGCAACGAATCCTCAGGTATGATTCGAAATCGATCGTAAGGGCCAGGTGCCAGAGATTATATTTTTTGTAGAGCGTACTGTGGAATAAGAACTCACTAAAACAGCAAGAGCCGGAATAAATATTCCTGACTGAGCTACTAGTATCCGAGACTTGCTGATGTGCCCAAACCGGAGGATCCAGAATCGAGCGCCAATCGATACGAGAACGGTACCGAACTAAGATTATTCAATCAGTTCTCGATTCATCTGATTTCCTACCGTAACCACATTAGAAGACAGAAAGAGCGAGTAGAGGTAATAGCAAAGATCTGTAGAGATCACTTTGCACGGCCCGTACGGAATGTAGACAACACTCCATCCACAGGGGATTGCTCTAAAAGAGCGATTGAATGAATGAAAAACTATGACAAAAAACGACAAAAACATAAGAGTGATTGTCTGACTAACTTGTAAATTTTCGTTTAGTCACATATTCAAAGAAAATCTTTAATTAAAAACCTCAGCATAGTGCTCAATGAGCACAGTGAAATGACAACGTCGAAGAACGCATGAATTTTCAGAAGAAGTGAATAGGATCGGAAATATTCGGGTGTGAAAAGAGCCATGATGACGAGTAGAAAAACGTTGAGAAGCGTTGAAACAATGGCAAGGAAGGAATGAAGGATGAGAGCAATGTGGAAGAGAGTCATAGGGAACTACCACCCGTTGTGAAGGCTTTCCGTTTTCGAAAAGAGAAGACTAGCGAAATTAGGGTGCTAAACTTCTGAAGTCATCTGAGAGTTTTTGAGGAAATTACACGTTAGGAAAGTTCGACATACACTAATAGGTGACAATCTTAAGCAAATCAGACTGTGACTGAACAATTCATTATTCTATAAACCAATTTAGACGATGCTTTCTATCTTCTTTCTTCTTGACTATCAAGTTTCGAAATCGTGTGGTTATTAATCGTTCGATGAGATAGAAAAGATAAAATATGAATTACATCCGTGGGCGAATCAGAAATGCAGGAATGGAGATGAATAACGATGTATATCTATTCCGGGGACGCGAAACAACTTTTATTCTGATATCATATTGGAGAGTTAGTGTTATGACTTGAGGCTGTTCGAGATCTCTTCAACCGAGCGCTTGTGATGATCTGTAATGGGATACGGTAGGATTCGGTAGGTCAGATTTCAGAGTCCACTGGGTCAGATTCACAACTCACGCTCGAAGCGGCATTTTCCGTTGTTGCAGATCGTGTATCCGTAGCCTTGGTACATGGTGGAGTAACTGTTCGACAATTTAATTTTGATTATCAAGAAAATTTAATTTCGGGGACTTACATGGTCTGCGATTTGTCGGCCGGACGCTTGACGCTGGCTGGAATACGGTACTTTACAGAAGATGAGATACGGTAGATGTGTGGAGAGTGCACAGAGATCGAACGCTCAAGCATGTGCCTCTCCAGTGGAGGCAAAACTCTTGGTTAGTTAGCGAGATAGTGAAATGAGAAGCATGGATGGCCGGCTCTCTTGAATATTAGAGAATCGAACTCACTAGAGAGGCACATGTATGAAATGCTGCGCAAATTTCATGGCGCTTTTTTCATAGTGACGCTACAACTTCCAAACTTGATACAGCGATTGCAAGCCACGTTTGGATTTCATTTCGTTCAGTTTGAGTTACACGAATTTTGCACCCTAAGAGGGTGCACATGCACCCCTGAAATTTCCGCAGAATTTGAGAAATGGCGCTCTGTGTACCTCAGATAACTCACTTCTTTCAATGCACATGCCACCGCTACACTCAATGCAGTTATCACCTATGCATGACCTACTTACGACGCCTCCAAGCTCACACCTGAAAAGATGGGAGCTTACGGTAGTCGGGGTCAAGTGGGTATCTTAAAGGGACAGTAAGGACACCGTTGAATTCCTTCAAAATTCAAAGGTCTCGCATGGATTTCTGGCCCGGGGGAAGAAATAAAGCAAAAGACATGCATAGGGTAGGCTCAACCCCTACACCACCTGGGCTGATAGGACATAGATCGCATACTTGCTATATCAGTACGCGGCCCGCGGTAAGTGGACCACACGAGCCGGAAATTGTGTATTTACTGTCCCTTTAAGATCGAGGTGGATGGGGTAGGTCCACGTACCCTACGATTCCGATAAGAAGAAGAGCGAGAAGGAGCTTCATGGTAACGACGGCCAACCGATCGTTCGAAGTGGGGAGGGAGTTAGGAAAAGTGGGTTGTTTGCAGATTTTATAGACGAGATATACACCGTAAGGCAGACGTCATATGAGAAACTGCCGAAAATGATATCAGTATAGAATTTTTCGCGTCCTCGGAATAGATCAACATCATTATTCATCTCCCTTCCTGCATTTTTCATTCGCCCCCGAATGTGATTCATGTTTTTTTTCTCCTGGGATGAGAAAGAATGAAATAGTTTTGAAACTTGATAGTCAGAAGATAGAAGATCGAAAGCGTCGTCCAAGTTGGTACCGAACCTGAAGTGAAGAGCAGCGCTCGCCAACGGGCAAATGAGTGACTGACTATGCTGCATATTGCGCGCACACTGAAAACCGCAATGTTCCTTACATGTAAAACATGCTAACGACGGGACTAACTTTAACTTTACCTTCTTTATAGTGAAGAAATCTCAGTTTTTTTCCGTTGCCTAACCTTGTAAAATCATGCACGCGATGCGTCAACGGAGTTTGCAACACCGAAGTGACCAGTGAGTTGCGAATCTGACCTGCCGATCCTACCGTATCATTCATTTACCGTATCCTAATATTTTCATCTCAGGACACGGCAGAGGCGTGGAGGAACAATGCCAGGACAATGGAGCTGTCAAGACTTGCCAGAAATGCGTCGACGGAGTTTGTACCACCGAAGTGACCAGTGAGTTGTGATCCTGCCAGTTGTGATTCTATCGTACCCTTTACTTACCGAACCCTAAAATTTTAATCTCAGGACACGGCAGAGGCGCGGAGGACAGTTCTTCTGAGACCTGCCAAGACAATGGAGTTACCAAGACTTGCACGCGATGCGTCAACGGAGTTTGCAACACCGAAGTGACCAGTGAGTTGCGAATCTGACCTGCCAACTCTACCGTATCATTCACTTACCGTACCCAAATATTTTCATCTCAGGACACGGCAGAGGCGCGGAGGAGCAATGCCAGGACAATGGAGCCGTCAAGACTTGCCAGAAATGCGTCGACGGAGTTTGTACCACCGAAGTGACCAGTGAGTTGTGATCCTGCAAGTTGTGATTCTAGAGTACCCTTTACTCAAAATTTTCAAATGCGGACCTACCGTACTCTAAAATTTTCATCTCAGGACACGGCAGAGGCGCGGAGGACAGTTCTTCTGAGACCTGCCAAGACAATGGAGTTACCAAGACTTGCACGCGATGCGTCAACGGAGTTTGCAACACCGAAGTGACCAGTGAGTTGGAAATCTGACCTGCCGAACCTACAGTACTCTTAATTTACAGTGCCTCAAAATTGTCATTTCAGGACACGGCAAGAGAAGCGCGGAGGAGGACAACAACGTCTCGAACACTAACTGCGACAACAACGGCTGCACGGTCTGCCGCAACGGAAACTGCCAATACCACCGTGAGTTTTGAATCTGACCCAGTGGACTCGAAAATCTGACACATACTGATACCTACCGTATCCCTTTGCAGCTCACGGAAAGCGTTCGGTCGAAGAGGAGAACAACCATTCCACCAACTGCGACGGCAACGGATGCACGGTCTGCGACAACGGAAACTGCACCTTCAAGGGTGAGTTGCGGATCTGACCTTCTGAACTCTACACTTTGACCTACCGAACTCTACCGTATCCTTTGCAGCCCATGGAAAGCGCGCGGCAGTAAATGGAAGTTACTCGAAGAGCTGCAGCAATGGAAAGTGCATCGAGTGCAACAACGGCGACTGCAGAGAATACGACGGTGAGATACTGTAGTCGTGAGATACTGTAGTCGTGAGATACCGTATCTAGGGAGGGTTACTGTAACTGAATACTGTAGTAATCATCTATAGTCTAATCATCTGTAATCTAATCTGTTGTAATTTCAGAATAAATCTGCGGCCGGACTCTTCAAGCTCTCTTCGATGATTTATTTATGTTGAAAGAGTAATAAAGAGTTTAATTTAAACCACTTTGTAAACGCATCTGCATGGGAGGGGACAGTAAGGAATACTATATCTCATTGTTATTCCTGCCGTTCCTTACGATTCTTTATCGCCTTATTTACTAGTTTAGCTAGTCCTTTATTCCTTTCTTATCATTGTATCAGTGCTTTCTTCTACTTTTCTTTCTACTCGTCATAATGCATGTGTTTTCCGGTCCAAATAACTTCTTATGGATTTTCATGCGTTCTTCGATTTTTTTCGCAAGTTGGACTATACATGTCACGCAATCTTAAACCAAATATAGATCCAAGTGTCTTGGCAATAAAAGGTAAAGACAAAGGAAGTCCCGTCTTCAGCATGTTTTTCATGCGCAGAACAGTGCGCTTCTCAGTGTGCGCACAATCTAGACGTACGCTTCAGAATCAGTCACTCAGTTGCCAGCCTGCAGCGCCGCCCCTTACTCAATGTTGCCAACTTGGACCATGCTTTCTATCTTCTTGGCTATCAAATTTCAAAATTATAACGATAATTCTTGTCACTTCATCTCAGGCGAGAAAAACAAAACCAGAATCACATCTGGGGGCGAATCAAAAATTCAGGAAGGGAGATGTGAGATGGAGGCGAGACAAAACTTCACCTCTGATATCATCTTTGACAGTTTTGTTATGACTTGTGCCTTCCGAGGGATATATCGCCTATAAAACCCTCTTTCCTTGGCTCTTTCTTCACCTCGGTTCATCAATCGACCGTTATTAATATGAAGAATACGATACGTTGCAGGCATGGTTGGGATACGGAAGATGTCTGGAGGGTACGAATAGTGCGAATGCTCTAGCATGTACTCACAGAGAAAAAACTCTAAGAGTTTAAAACACCACATGTCGAGACTGAGAATTTAAAACTCTAATTTTCGAGAGAGTGTGCGAGAACGAGAGACGCGCTCTCTCATTTTCGCACGCTCTCTAACATTAGAGTTTCAAACTCTCCGTCTCGACATATCAAGATTAGAGTTTTTTCTTTGAGAGTACCACTCTAGTGTGGGCAACTCTGTTATTACATTTATAAAATGATACGATCACACCAAAAAGTCAAATGACGGACTTCCGTTATTTACCACACAGGCACGTACGCGACCCTCTCACTTTTGCCCGCTCTCTCGCTTTGGTAAACACAGGAAGTACCATTTTGACTTTTTGTGTGTTCGTATCATTTTATAAATGTAATAGTCAGTTTGAGAGATATCGCGCGTGATAAAGAGAGTTGACAGTCGACAATCTTGAATATAAGACAGTCGAATTCACTAGACGGGCACATGCTGTAAAGACTCTGTAAACCCCAAAAGTACTCACTTCGCTCAGTGCATATCCCACCGACACACTCGATACAGTGACCATTGGTGCAAGACTTCGTTACGACGCCTCCGAGAGCACACCTGAAAAAATAGGTCGCGGTAGTCGGTGTCCAGTGGGCATGTTAAGGTCGAGGTGAAGGGGTACGTACCCTACGATTCCGATCAGTAGAAGAGCGAGAAGGAGCTTCATATTAATAACGGTCGATTGATGAACCGAGGTGAAGAAAGAGCCAAGGAAAGAGGGTTTTATAGGCGATATATCCCTCGGAAGGCACAAGTCATAACAAAACTGTCAAAGATGATATCAGAGGTGAAGTTTTGTCTCGCCTCCATCTCACATCTCCCTTCCTGAATTTTTGATTCGCCCCCAGATGTGATTCTGGTTTTGTTTTTCTCGCCTGAGATGAAGTGACAAGAATTATCGTTATAATTTTGAAATTTGATAGCCAAGAAGATAGAAAGCATGGTCCAAGTTGGCAACATTGAGTAAGGGGCGGCGCTGCAGGCTGGCAACTGAGTGACTGATTCTGAAGCGTACGTCTAGATTGTGCGCACACTGAGAAGCGCACTGTTCTGCGCATGAAAAACATGCTGAAGACGGGACTTCCTTTGTCTTTACCTTTTATTGCCAAGACACTTGGATCTATATTTGGTTTAAGATTGCGTGACATGTATAGTCCAACTTGCGAAAAAAATCGAAGAACGCATGAAAATCCATAAGAAGTTATTTGGACCGGAAAACACATGCATTATGACGAGTAGAAAGAAAAGTAGAAGAAAGCACTGATACAATGATAAGAAAGGAATAAAGGACTAGCTAAACTAGTAAATAAGGCGATAAAGAATCGTAAGGAACGGCAGGAATAACAATGAGATATAGTATTCCTTACTGTCCCCTCCCATGCAGATGCGTTTACAAAGTGGTTTAAATTAAACTCTTTATTACTCTTTCAACATAAATAAATCATCGAAGAGAGCTTGAAGAGTCCGGCCGCAGATTTATTCTGAAATTACAGATTAGATTACAGATGATTAGACTATAGATGATTACTACAGTATTCAGTTACAGTAACCCTCCCTAGATACGGTATCTCACGACTACAGTATCTCACGACTACAGTATCTCACCGTCGTATTCTCTGCAGTCGCCGTTGTTGCACTCGATGCACTTTCCATTGCTGCAGCTCTTCGAGTAACTTCCATTTACTGCCGCGCGCTTTCCATGGGCTGCAAAGGATACGGTAGAGTTCGGTAGGTCAAAGTGTAGAGTTCAGAAGGTCAGATCCGCAACTCACCCTTGAAGGTGCAGTTTCCGTTGTCGCAGACCGTGCATCCGTTGCCGTCGCAGTTGGTGGAATGGTTGTTCTCCTCTTCGACCGAACGCTTTCCGTGAGCTGCAAAGGGATACGGTAGGTATCAGTATGTGTCAGATTTTCGAGTCCACTGGGTCAGATTCAAAACTCACGGTGGTATTGGCAGTTTCCGTTGCGGCAGACCGTGCAGCCGTTGTTGTCGCAGTTAGTGTTCGAGACGTTGTTGTCCTCCTCCGCGCTTCTCTTGCCGTGTCCTGAAATGACAATTTTGAGGCACTGTAAATTAAGAGTACTGTAGGTTCGGCAGGTCAGATTTCCAACTCACTGGTCACTTCGGTGTTGCAAACTCCGTTGACGCATCGCGTGCAAGTCTTGGTAACTCCATTGTCTTGGCAGGTCTCAGAAGAACTGTCCTCCGCGCCTCTGCCGTGTCCTGAGATGAAAATTTTAGAGTACGGTAGGTCCGCATTTGAAAATTTTGAGTAAAGGGTACTCTAGAATCACAACTTGCAGGATCACAACTCACTGGTCACTTCGGTGGTACAAACTCCGTCGACGCATTTCTGGCAAGTCTTGACGGCTCCATTGTCCTGGCATTGCTCCTCCGCGCCTCTGCCGTGTCCTGAGATGAAAATATTTGGGTACGGTAAGTGAATGATACGGTAGAGTTGGCAGGTCAGATTCGCAACTCACTGGTCACTTCGGTGTTGCAAACTCCGTTGACGCATCGCGTGCAAGTCTTGGTAACTCCATTGTCTTGGCAGGTCTCAGAAGAACTGTCCTCCGCGCCTCTGCCGTGTCCTGAGATTAAAATTTTAGGGTTCGGTAAGTAAAGGGTACGATAGAATCACAACTGGCAGGATCACAACTCACTGGTCACTTCGGTGGTACAAACTCCGTCGACGCATTTCTGGCAAGTCTTGACAGCTCCATTGTCCTGGCATTGTTCCTCCACGCCTCTGCCGTGTCCTGAGATGAAAATATTAGGATACGGTAAATGAATGATACGGTAGGATCGGCAGGTCAGATTCGCAACTCACTGGTCACTTCGGTGTTGCAAACTCCGTTGACGCATCGCGTGCAAGTCTTGGTAACTCCATTGTCTTGGCAGGTCTCAGAAGAACTGTCCTCCTCGGCCGAACGCTTCTTGCTGTCTGGAATACGGTAGGTCGAGTAGGGAAGGATACGGTAGGTGCCCGGAGGGTACGGTACCAATACGACTACAGTACTCACTTGTCTCCTGGCATGCGCCGTCGACGCACTCGATGCAGCGACCGTTGGTGCAGGACTTGCTGCTGACACCGGCGAGAGCAACCTTGAACAGAAAAGAGATTACGGTAGGTTGGGTAGGGGTCGGTGGGGGTGGGAAGGATACCGGGATCCGGTGGGGATCTTAAGATCGGGGGGAGGAGTACGTACCCGACGAGTCCGAGCAAAGGAAGAGCGAGAAGGAGCTTCATGGTACCGACGACCAACCGATCGATCGAAGTGAGGGAGGAGAGAAGGAGGGGAGGTTTTATACGCCGGAGATTTCATGCTAAGTGAGGATTTCGATCGCGAACGTGAGGAATAGCTAATAGATTGAAGGAATAATTGATTACATTTGCAAGGCGATTGTCGGTCAAAAGAACAAGTTGTTTTTATATTTGGCATGCAATTGCGGGGATGGAGAGAATACTAGAGATTGCAATTCGGGTAAATAATTGGATTACATCTCTTCATTTCACACACTCTCTCACCAATCGGCCGTGTAGAGAGTGAGGGAAATGGAGAGTGCTTATCCAATAATTTACCCGAATTTCAAACTCTAGAGAATACCCCCGTATCTGCACGGTTTCATGGCTAGTGTATGCAAATTGAGGCAGATCGCTTGAGAATAAGAAGATTGTATGTAAATGGGTCTCATCATGATTCCAGAACGCCGTGATATCCCTCTCCTCTGAGGAATGGAATACACAACATCCCATTGGCACCAAGCCAAGAACGTCTCTCGTTGTCTGACCCTCTCGTTTGGCGCGCTCTCTCGCGTTCTCTCTTTCTCTCTCTTAGCTCTTCGAAGTGGGCATAATCAAATGTGTCCTCTTCGAGATAGTCGGAAGGGCACCTCAATCCCCCTTTGTATTGTTGTGTTTCGAAAAAAAACGTTTCGAATCTGGGATGAGAGCCGAGAGAAACACGGCATTTTGGCAGTCCTCAGGCAGGCCAACACCTAAGGGGTTTACAGTGAGAGAGCGTGTGAGATCGAGAGAGACTCTCACTTTCGCGCCCTCTCTCACCCCTTTCGGTTCTTTTTCTGGAATGATGTGATGTAGGACGGTCCAACACCGAAATGTGAAAAGATGTTCAATTGTTGTGGCTCCGAAAAACCACGGATATCTTAGTATCCTTCAACGATTCATATTCGAAGATTCGTAAATTCTCTTTGTTTTCGTGAATATTCAAATATATAATCGTAAAACTTTATTACTATCATGGTCGGATTGCACTCGTTTTCCAGTCATTTTTGCAATATTACAACTCTGATTGTGAATGACCTGTGCTGCAGTGGAGGGATGGGAGGAGGGGGAGAAAAGGAAGGGGCGAATAAGCTTGCAAAATATATATTCAGTATGAGCTCTTCAAACATCGAAGATTGTTATGCCTATTTCAACTCGAGGCTAGAAACGAGGAACAAAATATTAGACTAATTACTATGCAAAGGTGATAGAAAACAGAGGGGTCCTCGGTGCACTACGTTTGGCAGTGTGAGCCAATGTCGATTTCGTGGTGAGACCAATGTGGAGAAACGTGTATTTCCCTGACTGTCTGTCTCATTTAGCAAAAGGGGTCAACTAGCTAAAGCGGTATGCTTACAAAGAACTCGATCTCTCTTACATAGATATCGACATCTAGATACTCAGACTGTTGATGATACATGGACTTGGGAGAGTAAAGGGTGGAGTACCTTGAATATAAGTGACCTATCTAGATGTCGACAAGTAAGAGAGTTCGCGCTGTGAGTAGGGTGGAAGGAGTTATTCTGAGTGGGAATTCAAACGTCCAAATCGGTATTCTTCTTCTCGATGGAACCGACGGAAGTCAGACTTGAGGCGGACAGAACGGATATCGAGATGTTGCGCTCCTGCAGAAATTTTATTTTTAAAATATTATAAATTTATTTAAGATTTGTTTGGTAGAAACTGCTTTCGAGGTATCTTTGAGAGAAAATTATAATTTCCGTGAAACACAACCGCTTTTGCAGTCAGATAATGTGAAAATAGTGTAAATGGACGATGGTAAGCTTACCTTGTTCTTCAGGGCATCCTTGTTGTGCCGAGCCATAAGTTCCTCGACGACATCGTGCACCTGCAGAGATCAAAGATCAATATTGACATTCCAGACTTCAAAGATCAGAGATCAAACTACAAAGATCAAAGATCACACCTCGCGTCCTCGGGTCTCCGGCAGGAAGAAGTAGAGGAAGATGATGCAACAGATGGAAGGTACGACGAGAAGTGGCAGGAACGATAGCACGCCGAAATAGCTGAACAAATTTGTATTATGCGACGTTTCGGAGAAGTCGGCGGAGTTTATGCACCATTGTACGCACCATGAAGCGAGCACTTACTTGTAGCAGGGCAGCGTGATGAAGCTGAGGATGAAGTTCATCGTCGTGTTGAACCCGAGCACCTGCAATGCAAAAAATTCAAACATTGCATGGTATTGGGAAAAGTCGACGGCGCAAACTGCACGCGACGCACCATGGACTGCACGATGGAGCGCGATCTCTGTGGCACCAGCTCGGAGGTGATGAAGTAGGCGATCGGGCCCAGGGCGATTCTGCAATTGGGGTTCTCACTGTTTGTTTCTGGATTAGGTAATGCGGTTCTGGCGTTGGTACCGGGTCGGCTACCACAACGTACCCGTAGGTGGCGCCGAAGAGGATGAGTGCTGCAATCTGGCCCCATCTGATCGGGTCCCAGACCGGGATGAGTAGGTCGGAGATCATGTAGAGACAGAGGGAGAGAGTGTTAGCGATGCCCAGCCAGATGAGAAGTGTTCGACGACCGAATCTGGAAGAGATCAAAGATCAATAAATTCATCGATATTCCTGTAGAAAAGTCGGAACAGAAGTTCAATAGAATGTCTTGTTTTCAAGGTGCGAAAGATGGGATTTATTGAAGAAATTCAATGTTAGCAAGTAATGAATGCGCAATGAAACATAATTGAATCTCGTTTAGATGTGAGAAATATCTACAAAACTCATCTGGTTACAAGAAAGGTGCTAATAGAGTAATAATCAAAGATCAAGTCTCACCGCTCGATGATGAAGAGACCCAAGATGGAAGCGAGGAAATCGGACATCATGAAGGCGAATGAGGCAATCTGGAGAAGAATTGCATCATCACTAGCCAAATTCTCATTTTATTCCAATGTATAGAGACATTTAAGAAATTTTTAAAAATATATTTAAGAAATTTTGTACAAGTACCTGTGATATTTCGGGCGAGAAATTATCCTCGAGGAGGTCAGTCGAGAGATAGACAATGGGCCAGATACCAACGATGATCTGAATTTCATAATAACTAGAGATCAAATATCATATTTTTGTTTATTTTACAGTAAAATTACACACATTCAGAACAAAAGGTGCATGAAAGACCTTAGAAGCGAGAACGCGTGTGAAGGCCAGAGAGACCATCTCATTCTTTTTACTTTTTTACACTACTTTCGCCCCTGACCCCTTTCTGGAGGGTCCATTGGAAGAGAAAAGACCAAAGATCAAACCTGAAGTGCAGCGGCTCCTAGGAAGAACGAGATGCGAAGATGACCCTGACTCAGCACTTCTTTCACTCCCTGCCAGATTGTGATCTGAAAGTCGATTTAGGTTAGTCAATCAATAAATAGCACAAACTGCATGACAACAACAGTAACCAATCGATCACACCATTCCGCACACACGACTACAGTAACCAAGTTCACGATCGGGGAATGAAACCACTGTATACGAGCTATTTGACTACCGTAACTTGCCGTGTATCGCATGAGGCCGTACTCCGCAACGAAGGGCTATAGAGTAATTTGGTGAAATATTATTTCATAAAATTGGATTTATTAAAATTAGGACATTTAGTGTAGAGATTGAGAAACATTGTAAAAATGAGCGCCAATTCAAAAAAATTAAATTTGCTCACCTTGACATCTTCTCCGCTCGCGGATACTTGCTTCTCCAGCATCATATCGTCCAGCACCTCATCGTTCTCCGAAGTGATTCCTGCAATTCTTAGATTCCCTTTTTGTCAATGCTAATCGATAAAGATCAGGTAGGTACGATATTCAGGCGAAGTATGCAAATGCACTAAAATTAGGCCATTTCGTGTAAAGATTGAAAAATAACTCTAGAAATGAGCGCCAATTTAAAATTTTTTGCTCACCTCTGTAGTATTCAAGAGACTCCATCGCAGCCTCTTTGTTGTCCCTGTTGATGAGCAGGAATTTGGGCGTTTCGTGAAGAGGAATAACGACAATAATGGCGACGATTGCGGGGAAGATCGCGATTCCTGAAGAGATAATTCCAGATAAAATACGAATACAGTTTTGTAATAGTATCATACACGTTACATTTCGTTGTACGCTACACTCATTTATAAATGAATTTTATGTTTGTGTGAATTCAAAGCAATCGATAAGGTTTGAGCGATTGACTTAGTAATATATATTTTCTTTCTTTTTATTCCAAAAAGCCGGTATCATCGGTTACAGCATTCTTCTCACAGTATTTATAACTAGTTGAAACATAACTCATGGGGGGTTATTCAATTCTCATGTTCCATGTTTGTTTTCTTCGTGGTACTCACCGGTCAGTACGGGAAGATTCTTGCCGAAGACAGCATCCATGCCGAATCCAATTCCCATACCCATAGTCATGATGAAAGTTGACTCTGACAGGAATGACGTCACTCCACGAAGTTCGGTCGGCGTGGCCTCCTGGAAGAAACTCAGTTGTCGATCAAGTACAGTACACCTAAGCTAATGTTAGAGAAAATAAATCATTTGTCGATCGATCTCGACTACAGTACCCAGGCTACCGTACCTGCAGGAAGAGAATGAGCGAGCCGAAGGAGACACCGGAGCTGATAGAGGCGATGATACGCGAGGCAAAGAAGACCTTAATTTGGGGGAATCGATTTCGCATTTTGAAATAAAATCGATAATTTGTACCTCGGGAACGTTAAAGACGACTCCGATAAATGAGAGGATGGCACCGAGGAGAGCAATGCAGTTGGCGATGAAAAGTGCTTCTGAAATTATCACAAATATTTTTATTCATAAAGTGAACTAATGTACTAATTAATGATTTTAGATAATTAAAATCTTAATTAACGCACTCTTTCTGCCCAGATTGTCGCAGAAGTATGGCGTGAGGAAAGTGCCGATGAGGTAGCCGATGAACCAGACATTGAGCATACCCGACCAGTACCAAGTGAAGACCTCATCCGATAGACCTCCCTGAAAAATGTTAATTGATTTTAGTTTATCGGCTTGTCAATTTATGATCTGTCAGACGGCCCTATTATTATCAAGGATGAAAGGTTGGTGGTTTTTCGTCTACCGAGGCTCGATATCGTTTATCAGTATAATCCCTGTTTACAGTCACATGTCTCCTTTTTTTGGAACTGCTCTTGTTCTTTGACTCTTATCTGTCTCGTCCTCGGCTTAACAATACTCTGTCCCTATGTTTACCATGGGTGCTTTCTGCATTTGCGAGCACGCACTACGGACCAATGGGCCCATATTCGTTCCAGTCACGTAGTGCTAATTCCGTGACTGATTACCAATGGCTTATCAGCATTCCTCTAGCTTTTCGACAAGCGATTCGCTATCAGCCATCCCGATCAATGCGCAGAATGTCACGTTGCTTATTAGGGGATCAAAAATGCAATTGGAAGCACGGAATAACCCCGGCGGAGCAAAATGAGCACAGAACCAAACGATTTCATCAGAATTTCGCTACGCTCTATCGTAAATCGGCTTTGGCCGAACCGCCGGCGTTAAATTATGCTAATTTTCATTTCCGGTATCTCCACGAACCAGTCACGAGTCGGCATCGAAATGTATTGCGGATTAGCGGCAGGTCAGTAGTTTATCAACTTTCGAGAGAATTCTATTCGAGGAAGTCACCAACGAGGCGTTTTATCGCGCGTTCGAATAAGGAATGTAGAACAGGTTCTTTCAAAATAACGGCACGTTGCTAAAAAATACTTCCGGATCATTAGAACAGCGCGCCAATGAAGATGGGGCATGTGTTCGAATTGTGTGGCAATTGAAATCGCGCAAAAAACAAAAAGAGTGAGTTGGGTTAACCGAAACGATAAAGCAAATGGTGCTCTTTGTCATGTATCATGTGAAGCAACAGGTCAATCCAATGTGTATCAAGATATAGTGGAAGGCAAGGAATGTAGCCCAAAAAGTAAGAACCTGCATTTAGTGAAAACCAACCTCAACTCCTCTCGCGATATAACTGGCATTGATCTGATCTTGGAAGGTCTGATGGGATGTGTTTGGGTACGAATTGCAGTAGCCCTCCTGGAAGTAAATACAATTGATTATTTATATAATTTTATTTAAAAAATTCATTTGATTTCAGCTCATCTCCCCCCTCGATTTCGTTTCCAGTGACGAGTGTTAACTGATAAGAGCTTGTGGACGAATCTAGCCTCTCCCCCTTCTATCGATCGATCGATCCCGGTTTATGACCAGCAGTCTGTCTGGCATCGAAAGTCGTGTGCGATATCAATGATAACGATTACGTTTTCCGCGCTAAAAGTAGCCACCAAAGGGGAATTCGAGGGCGTGGGAAAGTTGCTATCGCAAAAAAGTGCACTTGTGCAGTGCATGTGACCGACAGCAGTCGATTTTAGTGGCGCACTCTCTTGAAAGGGCGAAGATTGCGGGATTATACTGACGCAAATGTGGATTATCGCAACCATGAAAAGTCAATGCTTTCGCCGAAAATGCACCTAATTCCTGAATTTTGCATACTCAAAAGGCTTCACAATTTACGTTCACTGCTAGATGATTTCACTACACGATCCCGAAACTCCGCATGCATATGCAAAATAGGAAAACACTCCCATATTTCACAAATACACAAAGTTCTTTCGGAACACATTCTTTCTCGCAGTAAACAAGTGCTCCGTGAACAATCGTATTATGACAGAGCCAATGGTGATTTGCACGTACATGCATTTGTGAATTGCAAAATACGGATAAAATAATAGTAATGTATGAATAAATAATGATTACCGGGAAATTGGTTGCGCATGAGAGCACTCCGCAGACGAGCAGCAGCTTGACTTTGTTGCCTGCGGGCGCACAGCAGCCCTTGACGGCCTGGAGTAGATCAACTATTAAATGGACTATTGATTTATACTACTATTGATTGAATGATAGTTATTGACAAATCACCCCGTGAGACCAAATATTAAGCGGAAACGTTTGACGTACTACAATTACTAGTCAACAATAAGAAAAGGTAAAAGAAAGGAAAGGGTGATCAGTGTTTCGGCCTCACTGACCGATGGTCAAATATTATTTGAAATATTGTAAGACACATGTACTTTCGATAGATGAAGGCAATAGATACAACTAGTATCAGCCTAATGAAAAAAATCACTTATCAATAAGGAAGTGTACATCAGAAGGATGGTTCAATTAGGCAATAACAGATGTCAGACAACAACAACCAAGTAGAGGAATTCAACTTAAATTCGTGGGCGACAAAGATCAAAGATCAACTTACTCTCTGCTTGACTGTGATTCCATCATCAGACGAAGACATGGTGCGCGCACGCAGCGACGACACCGAAGACGAAGAAAAGGACATCTGCAATTAGCATAATTAATTAATTAATCACTAATTAGCTTCTTAAACATGCTAGGTTTACCTGGCGGGTACATAGCAACCGGGGGTCCATGGTGGCGCATGCGTTCTGTGCGCGTAACTTTTGAAAGTGGGTTCCCCCGGGTGTCTTTGTCTAACTCTCTCAGCGCGGCTGTTCCCTCTCTTCTACCCATCTCTCTCTTTCTTCTATCATCACATGTTTTCGAGGGCCAACTGTTGCCCGGAGCCGTTCTTACGTGGAAAAAGAGACAGCGGGAGAGAGAGAGACGAGACTTGCGTCACACACCCCGACTCCAGGTTGTTTACACCAAACTGCAGACAACAAGTACTGTTCAGACGCTGTGGAAAGTTAGTGATGGCGGGTCACTAGAGCCACATGGGTCTTGTACGTGATATGAAGTAGTACATCTGTGTTAGAAGCTAGGTGAGCCTACCAATGATTTGAGATGATTGGAATTCCTTATTGATATGTTGTGCAACAACGTCATCAACCCGGAAATGAATCACCAAAATGAATAATGTGTGACCTTCGGGAAACTATGCAATGATGCGGATGTAGCATTGATACGTTTCAGACTCGCATTAAAGGTGGTGTCCCACGAACTTTTGGTCAACTGAGTTCTCACTGTCGGGTTATGGTAATCGGTTTCCAGATAAGAGCCCCGCAAACCGCATATTCAGCCGATAAATTTGAACAAAGTTATTCGCGTTTGGCTCTGTGCCAAACTGACCCTGAATGCAGGAATTCAAAAATGATAGGGAGGGATAAGGGTGGACGAGGAGAAAGCGACCGCGCCATTGAAACATATGAGATGAGGAATGATGGAGCAGGAGATTCGTGATTCTCCTTCTTTAAAGCTAGCGACAGATGATACTACCGTTTTCGATTGATTATGAATTGAGCTCAGAGGGGAAAAATGTCAAAGCGAGTATTTTAAAAGTGTAAACACTGTGTTACTCTCATTCTACTAGGGTTATGAGTTGGTAGGTTGGTAGGTTATGGGCTATGGGTTGGTTCGTTTATGTGAGTCAAAGTACTGACTGTTTAAGGTTATAAAATGCGGTAGTCGATACTACTACTTCTACAGCTGCAGGCGTGGTTCCTGCGACGGGTTTTGATAACGAAGAGCTTCGCTCGCCGGTTCGATGATGAAGCCTTATTCATACGGGTCCCTCACGGGCGGGTGGTTGACTCAGTCTGCAATCATCGGGTTAGGCTACCGTATACCACAACTCAAGAGCGGAACGGGCAAAAAAAACAGAGCGATGGTATGAAAACTGTTCTCGCTCTCGGGCCATTTAAAGAGCCGACGACTAGTGGTTGATCAGCATGCAAAAACGAGGGGCGGGGCTTGAGCGCGATGTGCGAAGTGGAGGGCGGAGAGATGGGGAGGGAGAGAGAGAGAGGGGAAGACAAGGGAAAGGGTGGAAAAGTCAGCGAAAACGACGCACTAGGATGGAGAGAGAGATGAAAAGGTCAATGGGAACAGAAGGGAAGAGAAGCACGAGGAGAGCTGATGTGCACTGTACTTTGGAGTCCTTCTGATTATGGAAGAACGAAACAACTGAGATGGGAACAATGCACGAGGTGATGATTTTTGAAGGAATTTGCGGGGTGGGATTAGAAGATTCCGAGAGAGATGGAGATCGATCACTTAGCGGTCGCGTGATCTAGACTTATCCCTCGGCTAGGCTACAGTACTGATAAGCGCACACTAGCAGATAAGCTTAGTTACGGTCGCGAACTTTGATGACGCTGACGCACGACGGGATCAAATGTTTTCCAAAGCCTACTGAGCACAGCAAAAAGGCGGAAGCTTTTCGCCACTCGGCCCCTCGGACCCGGCTATCTTTTCGACTCTCGCTTCCCTGTGTAATAATGCACGCAAGTCAGGTGAGGAAGGAAAAAGCGGGGTAGAAGAACGCAGTTTCCTAGCCCCCCAATAACAAAATCCTGGAAATTTCTCGAAAACGCGACCATTTTGCGTGCGTGTGTGCGTGTCTGTGATCCAAGACGAACGGGGAGGAGGAGGAGGAGGAACTTGTTATTATGAGATGGTAGATACGATCTGACGAGGCGGTGATCTACGAGATTACAATCTACCCTTTCCTCCTTTTTGACCTCTACACGAATGCACCCGCGACAACAACAACGTGACTCTTCTTTGACACAATAAACAACCACATTTGCCTCCCAGATTCCCATCATTCGTAATGTACTATGTTTCCAATATGAATCAGCAGCGCACGAACACTTCCCTCGGTGGTAGAAAAACCATTCGAAATCATTTGCACCAATATATTTCTCGCTGTGTTTATGTTTGCAGGCGCGCCTATGGATTAAGCAGCGAGCGATGGACAGCGCCGGCGCAACGCGGATTATGGTAATTATCGATTAGTGATAAGAGGAGTCTATGAGGCGGGGGAGGCGATACTAGTGGTGTGAGCGAGTGTGAAGGGAGAGCCAAAGAGACAGCTTACACACACACTCGCTCTTTATCGGACACACGACGACGTTATTACGAGTGTGAGGGTGTCGAGGCTGATTTCCCTCCCGGTTAGCAGCGTCATCGAACTGCGTTCTGGCAGCATCAGTGATCGCAGAACGACGCTCAGGGCAGCACCATTTTAATCCCTCATGCCGCCACTGAATTCCCTGCTTTCGAGCCCAGACAAATAACAGTTCCTGCAAACCTTGATATCGCAACGATATCGGTGCTGGTTTCGTGCCATAACATCGAGCATTCATGAACGGCCTACCCATTCTATAGGCAAAAGCCAGGACAAACATGACGTTCGAATAAAACATGGCAATAGAACATCGGGCTAACAGATCAAAGGCTAACAGATCAAAGCGCTGGGCATGAAAATAGCGCTTGGACGGGGCATTCAACGGGTTTATTAACAGCCTTTATTACTGGGCCCGATAAAGGGCAAACTCTCTTCGACCCGATGTTTCGCGGCCCATAACTCGCACCGATTTTGAATGACGTACCGCCGGACAAGGATCATTTTGATACTCAAATCAAATCATTTATTAAATCGTCAGGTTATGTGCCCGTCGAATTATGCTACTGTTCCGTACATCGGGGTATGTCCTGTACGTACCTTGATAATTTTGATACAACGTGCACTAATTTTGAGAGTACTCTTATATGTTTACGTCAATCTGACAAAGCATTATCGAATTAAGGAGATAATTAGGTTGGAAAATTTCATTTAGCACACTCTGCAATTGGAAAAAAAATATTCGATACAGTATCCGGCTGCAGGTATTTTTTCGGGAGACCAAACTCCATGCTCGTGAGATCCTCGCGTGTCTCATAACTTGGAAATCGACAGTAGTATTCCGTTTCCAGCATCATCGCGTGCGTAGTTTTCGCATCTGAATACATCATCAATCCGCGAATGATTAACGACTCTTGAGGTGGGCCAGCGACCACTCGCGTGGTCCCGCGTAAACATGCGTCATGCCCAGCTGGTCCCGGAAAAATGGTAAAGGTGTTCCATGTCAAATGATTTTTCAGCAGCAAGTTACACACAGAAAAAAAAGTCTTATATTAGGCCCATGACCTTTTCAAAAGTCTTATATATAAGAACTTACGTCTTAAATATAAGACTTTTTAGAGGGTCATGGGCCTCATATAAGATTTTTTTTCTGTGTGTACCACGCTAGAATGGAGCATTTCGTATCCCAAGTTTTAACCTAGGGCACCCCTTCCTCACCGTCCTCAAACCCGGCTCGTGTAAATTTCTCAAAGAACGTTTCACTGATCACTCGATCTCGTTGCGTCACGCAGCGGCACAGTGTGCGATAGATTATCACGCGGGGCGCAAAATTTGTGCGTGTGCCGCTCTTGAAAAGTCAGATAGAACCACAACACACGGAGAGATTGGGAATTGTCAGTGAGCAGATTAGAGCATGGAAAAAATGTCACGAGAAGCCGGAGATCGGACGGACCAAGAATCGAGCACGCATTGTGACCGGAGTGGTGTTTGGATGGTGGGCAAACATCGTGGTCGATGCCACTTTGATGTCGCGTCATTCTGACAATGAGACTCTTTTGTCAGAAGAGCAAACGTATTGGGTCACAATAATGCCGCTTACTATAGTAAGGGCATTATTAGCGGCATCTATAGAGATGGTCAGTTGAAATGCGGGACATCTGTCGGAAATACGGTTTTCTGGAAGAAGCCAAACTCCTTTGAACTAGAGAACTTTCCGACAAGTCAACTCTACCGAAGAAGTAGCATTGAATAGGGATCGATCAATAATAAATTGTGGTTACAATTCACAACTTCTTATTGGTTGATTCGAAATCGTAGTAATATGGGAGAAGATAAGAAAACACGAAATACATAGTGGGATGGTCTTTCGTACAACCACCGCCGGTCCGGCGTCTTTTGCCGAAGAGTAGAAACTAAGAGGAGGGCAAAGATGTACCCGAAAGTAGGGGGACGCAGTAGGTGCACTATAGTGGGGTGAGAGATACACTACACTCATTAGAACAATATTCATACATTATTTGATTCCCAGTCAAACATTTTTACTCTTTTCGTCTCTGTTTTTTGAGTACGTGAGATTGATGGATGCTTCCTTGACACAAGGGACAAAGTAGGGTCAGTGATTATGAAGAGATAAGGCACATCACGCTCATTGTCAACGTTATGACCAATGGTTTCAAACGATCTCGGAATATTTCGAGCCCCGATCAACGATAGTCTTTGCTGATCATGTCACGATCGTTCTTTTGCTTCGACAAAATTCAAATTCAAATTGGAGGGGTCGTTGCGTCACCCAATCGAATCCGGAAAAGAGAAGAGAACGTTCTATGAAGTTATCGAATGCAAAGAACATGCGGGAATCAATTCTTTTTTTAACAAAACCAAAAAAATTACCAACACGTGATTGTTGTGCGCTGTGTGGTTACTTTACCGTGTCACCAATTCGTCTAGCCAACTGTTGCATCAGATTATGTCGCCTCTCTCAGCTGGTTCATTAGTCGATCATTGTGCAAATCTGCTTTCAAAAGATCAATCGTCCCGATTCAATTCCAGATATGCATATTATGATAGAAAAAAATTGATCTGGTACAGACTCAAACATTAACACTGTTCAATTGGGGGAGACTGGATCTAACACACTCTCGATATATGAGTAAAAGAGTTTAAAAAGTATTTTCAAGGATATTTTGTGTATGTGGAACAACAATGCTGTCATCATAACTTGTTCATTGCTTATGATCAGTGACCCTAGAGAGTACAACTACGTTGAACGGCCAACGTGGGTGCGGTTTTTTGTTGTGTTTTCATGATGCACCGCTCCATGTCAAACACCATGGAACAGTGGTGATGTGTTCTGGGGGGGAATCAATTTGTGTGTTGCCCACTCATCAAAACATGGTCGCACTATCCAATGGCGACGTCACGGGTGCGAGCACTCGCTGATCAGACGATGAGTGTACATCTGGTTCGGGATGGGGGTTCGCCCGTTCTTATTTCCGCTGTCCATGGAAGAGAGAACAAGATACTGCGACTCATTTTCGAAATCCCTGTGGACATCAATACATTAAACCGACCAGCCGGATACCAATAGAACTGAGGGAATTCGCCGAGTTGATGGTGTTTATTGCGATGAAGATGGTGAAGAGCCAGTTCCGGTATAAGAACAAGGAACGTTGGGCAATCCTTTTTAAAATATCGTTGTTAATATAATTTGCTAACTGTAAAGGAAAAACAAAATTGGTAAAGAAAAGTCAAAAGAGAGAGGGATAAATGTTATTATCAGAAGTGCAGCTATATCATCTCTAGCTAATAAAGTGAGCTGTGTGATACGTTAAAAAAATGTTGATCTTATCCAACAATATTTGACATTCCAGCAAGATAACGATCTGTTGATGTGTAAAATTCGGAGCATTTCGTTCAGTATTCTGCACGGTTAGATTGTCCTTGTCTAGTTCGTAGTAACGACCTTATCAGTTATTGCTATCAATATGATGAGAAATGTGCAAGCTTCTTAGTCGGTCTAACTATAGCAATCTCCGGAGTGATCTTCTTATGAGGGGTGATTTATTTTGAAAAAAATCTTATCAATCACATCAAGAGTTACCATTCCGGCAAATTGTGAAACATAAAAGCGAAAAATTTATTAGTTTGGGTACGCATATCAAACAAGATATGTATTCCGAAACTCGCATCAATACATAAAAGGAACAGAAAGTAGAATAACAATAGTAATTTAAAAATTGAAAATTGCCGTTATTTAGTGGTCTTCACGCGTTTTAAGTTCATTTTAAATATGTCAAAATAATCGGTGATTGCAGCAAAAACGATATTTGAAAAAGTGGTTGTTAATTAGCAATTGCCTGTTTCCCACCAAAACAGAACAATTTCTTCATGCGACCGCGTTTTCGAGATTTCGAAGCCTGACATATTTGTATCTTTTTTATTCCTTTCAACTTTCACGATTAAAATACCATGAAATAGGTATGTTTTAAAGAAAAAAATCGTGTAAAAAATTAACCTCGACCCGCTCTATTAGTTGATTCGTCCAGTGATCACCGTCTTCTGCGTCTGAAATATATATAAATAATTCAAACAATTCTTCGATTCGACATTTATATGGGATATAAATGTGAAAGAAATGTTTCTATATCTAGTATCACGTTAAAAATCAGTAAAAATAGGGCGCTCACTAGCACTGATCATCCATTGGTCGCCAATAGCGCCGGTTATTCGAATAACGTGCGGTCTGAAAGAATCCGATAGTCACATTCTGGCACATTCAATTCATTCTGAAGTACATTAACATGCGGACATACAACGCGTCCTAACTAGACTTTGAAAGGTGACCCGGGTAAAGTAACGGGTAAGGTGGGGAACTACCCGCATAACAGAGAAATTGAGCGATATTTTTAAAAAGAGAGTGCGGGGAATGAGTGTGGGGGTGTAATTTCTCTCTTATGCGGGTAGTTACCTTTCAAAGTTTGGTCCTGACACAAACGGGGAATGCATTGACTATTCATCTCGCAAATCCCCCTTCCCAGAGAATTTTTTTGAAACAACTATCGATCTCAATAGCTAGATTCTGCTTGTGTTTCAGGTAAATGTTAATACGTCGTCGATGAGGTGCGCGCTGATGTGCTGCGCATTACCCCCTCGCTAATAATAAGCCAAATCCAATCAATTATATTCTGCTTCTCCCCTCCCTCACCTTCCTCATTCAAATTTAGATACTTCTTTTTCTTTATCGTTTCTTTAATAGCCGGCGGTAGAATGGCCGAGTGGTGTAAGCAACTGCTAGTCATTCGAAGGGTCACGAGTTCGATCCCCGCAAAGGCCAACCAAGCCCTCCATCCACCCCGGGGCGTTAAATTGGTAGCAACTTTGGCTGCGAAAGATAACGAGTCCTAGATGCCTTGGGAAAGCTTGGGTTACGTTATCCCACGTTGCAGCTGGCTTACCGGCTTGCCCAATCTAGCGTGGTAGCTTGCTACTGTAAAGTCGATTGACATAGAACACCTTCACCTTTCTTTAATTGCCGTCACACCCTTCGCGGGTGTATCAAGTAAACTAAATAAGTAAATAAACCTGTCGTGGTCATCAGCGTCTGTCACTCGTTCAATCGTCGCTCCACCCAACGCAATTGTATCGTACTCATTCTTTACTGCAAAATGTGTCATTATTTATTTCATTTAGCAATTGAAATAATCTCTGTGCGAAACAGTTCACCTTGTGCGATAAATTAACATAATTTGGAGGTTGTCACTCACCAACGGGGAAAGCAGAGATTTCCTCAACGTATTCACAGGGAACCATCCGATCTAAAAAAAAGGAGAAATAGATTAATCTTGCTCGTCTCTAGTTTAAAAATATATGTATTAAAAAAATAATTTTACGCTATATTTCATTTTTTCTTTAGAAACATTTTTTTGTTGTATTTCGGTCATTGCCTTGATAGTATGGGGATCCAAGTCTTGTTTAGTGGGGTACAAAATAGGGAGCCTTGGGCTGAACTAGGGGAAATTCCACCTCTCCATCGGAGGAAACGGAGAGGCGATCGCTCGTGACGACTGACAAAAACGAGAATGACCCATCCCATTCGATTCCCTGTGAACCCGAATAGCCTCTTGATAAACGACTTCTAAAACATTGATAGTACAATCCACCTTTCCCTTGTACAATCCCCTCCATAATTTGTCGTCTTTCTTGTCCAAGAGTAGAATTACTGCATTCAGAGGAAATGACAACTCCTCTTCTTTCGCACTTTCGTATGAACGGAGAGCGCGAGCTTGCATCTTCAATGAGGAAAGATTGCGTCAACACTAAGTAAAATCTATTAAACGCAATGTATTTTAAAATACACTTATGCGTGTAATTTAAAAATTACACGCATAAACAACTCTCGAATAGCGCGTTCTGGGCTCGCACGGTGTAGTAATGCACCTTACTTTTTACATTAATTTTTTTTCAAATTATATCTGTAGAATATCAAAACGAAATTTACTCCATTTTGAACTCACACTCTGATTGAAACCATCAATTTCCACGTAGCAGCCGTCCTCCATCGCTTGTAACGAATTCATCGATTGTCTTCTCGGTGAGCTACCAATCAATCGATAATTTAGTTTACTGAAAGATATATACGGAAAGCGGGAAGTCACCCGCTTTCCTTACTGGGTACTGTTCACATCTCCTAATAATGGGAGAGATGATGTATCCATCTCTCAATTTCGCATGCTCTCTCGTCTAGAGATAACATCTCCAGAGTAAGGAAAGTTGGAGAGTTCGCGCTCTGTGTAAAACACGTCGTATCAGGAACAATCAAAAGTTCGACCCGGTAGGTGTATTTATTTATTTTTTTTAAACTGCTGAAACTAAGAGATCTTACCGGAAACTTGAGACGGGTTTCGATGAGGAAGTCACGTTTGGCGTAGTACTCAACAATCTGATTGAGATTCTCGAAGTAGACTTGGTTGAAATGAAAAATTCGACCGTTCCGATGTAGACGAAAGTGGATAGGAACGCCCTCCAGTCTGAATGTGAACTCGAATTGTTATCCTCATTTTCTTTATATGCCAATTTAGAATAGAAATTGTTAATTCACAGATTTGAGGGAAAAAATTTAAATATTTTTTAACTTGAATTAAAACCAACCTAACGGATAGGACAAAGGTTGATTTGTCTTCGTCAGAGTAGCGAATGAGGAAAGCGCCGTCGTGCGGAACCTGAACAAATTTAAATCATGTTTAGTGTTTCCTCATTAGTATTTACACATAATTAACGTAACAACTCCTATGAACCGAGCAAACTTTGTATTTTTTTGAATTATGAATCAGCTCACTTTTGACAGCATCTCATCGGCGATTTCCTTCGTTGCAGTTGGCGAAAACCACCTGGATATTTTCGATGTCAATGGTATGACTGACTCGTTAAAGACTACTCTTCGAAGATTTACGAATAGACTACAATTGTTGTGATGAAAGAAAAAAATACGGTTGATTGAGATAATCCTTCGGCTGTGGACAAGGTATGACAAAGCGAGTCGAGAATAGTGGAGTGACCAATTCATTCTGAATCAGTTCATGATTATGACAAGTTCACCAACACTCGTCCAAAATAATAAAACGTTCCGTGGCTAAACGCAAATTCCGCTGGCGAGAGAGCATGGCAAAACAAGAGACACGCCGAGGTACAGAAGGAGAGTACACACCAGTAGTCCATTTCATGAACGTATCATTTTAAAATTGTAATAGCGATGTTAGTATCAGGTTGATGCAAAAGTTTTGAACGTTTTTGCATTTCTTGAAAAATCTTCCGCGTTTCCATTCAGCGTCTTCAATCAAATTCTTTGTAGCAACATTACATGTATTGAGTGTTCCTCTTTTCATCGCACACTACTTCAATTCTGCCCCTTCATTCGGGCGAGGAATGAAAATTTTGAAAGTTGGTCGGGTCGGTTTCGATTCGACATTTGTGTTGAGCTGTAGCTCCATGGAGGATCAAGGCAGGGTCCCGTGCACGCTATTTACTGGAAGAGTGATCTGTCCTAAATACAGCAAGATTGATGGAGCCAAGGTTCTTTGTCGGACTAGCCAGAACTGATGTCTCAAACAACAAAGCTGCGCGCGAAACTTAACGGCGCAAACCGTATTTCGATTTTTAGAGTCGCCAGAACGAATTGAATTCTGATTCCACTCTTATTTAGAAGGGCACCTACCTTCATTAAAATAGTACAACTCACTTTGAACAAGGTGCTACTATCGGTGAACTATCTGAGATCTGCGATTATGACTGAAATGAGAGCTCGAAAAGGTGATTTCACAAAGTGTCTCAATTTTAGGAAAGCTTTTAGCAATAGATAAGGCCGCTAATTCTATAGTGAAAGTCCAATAGTACTGCGATTTGAAGGGACTTTGTTCAATTTGCGTATACTTCTGCAGGACACTACATCGAATCAGACACCAAAAATTGGAATTTTACTGAAAAATCGTCATTTTCGATTTTTTAAAATTTTCTGTTTCTTGAAAAGCGCAGAAGGGCTCAATTTAAAGTATCTCTAGTAAAATGAATACAAATTGTCAGTAAGTAAATCGCGCACCAGTACATGCCGATAGCTTCACATTCCAAATAGTGACTTGAAATAGTTGGGACATTACTTGTTCCGGACTAACCGAATCTGAGGAATCATAACTTATAAAACAAATATAGCAGCGGCTCATTGTCACCATACAGTGAAAGAAGACTGTTGATACTATAATTGATTCTAAGCTAAGGCTCTGGAAAAAATTCTTGATGCCAAGAGAAGCATTTATTTTTTATTTCAATTTTCCAATTATGACATCAATTTTATAAAGAGTTATACGCAGGGGCCCGTGAGAGGGTGAAATGAAATCAAAGAAAGAAGTTGTTTCATAATAGTCCTCCTACAACATATAATTACCACAAGGCTTGACAATTTGAAATGACCGAAAAGCGAAAGAGCAAAGTTCGCACATCAAATCGTTCAAAACTTTTGCATCAACCCTATATTAGCGTTAGACTAGAATTTTCACCCACTTTCGGTGTCGTTTATATTAAAAAAATTCAATGCGAAACGGATAAAAACATATGATGAAGGTTATTAAAAATTTTAAATAATAAGTTCATGAAATTGTTTGTACTATCTTTCAATACCTCGGCATGTCTCTTGATTTGCAGCGGAATGTTTTATTATTTAGCGCGAGTGTTTGAGCATTTATAATAGACTCACATTCATGTAGTGGCAAATCGTCTCGTACAGCGAATCAAACTCGAGTGTGTCGACCAAATAGTATTTCCATCCTCCTACAATTGTTGCATATTCGGAAAGAGGCTTGCTTGCTATATCGGCTCTAAAGTCATGAGAAAAATCTCATTACAGGTTCACCAAGCCTTAAATTACCCATTTCTGCAAAATTGCTAGCACCTTTGAATGTGCAACGTGACGTGCCGCGGATTTTTTTCTGCATAAATTTCCCCGTGTGCGATGAGGTGTTTTTGCGGTTAATTCTCCGTTTAGTGGATAAATGGAAAACTGACTTTCAACTATTTTCGACCTGATTCTGATGTGGTAAACCAATCCCTCATGTAAAAATGAAACGGAGGATTCATCAATTATAGGGTTGGCTAATAAGTCTTGTCCGTTTTCAATATTTCGGAAAACTCTCTCGCGCTTTCTTTTCAATTGATCCAATGAATTATCGCTAGTATATTCAAATGTAATAAGTCTTCCTCTTTTCATCGCCCTCTACCTGATGGCTACTAGTTCATTATGGCGACAATGATTTGTGGGCAAAGTGGCTCAGTTCGAGTTCGGCTAAACTTTTTAAATTCATAAAAGTTCTATGTTGCGAAAAAGTAGGACCGGGTACAATGTATGTATGAGTAGGGTGATTATGACTGAACACACTCACGTCAATGAGAGCAAGCCACCTCTTCCGGCCAGTCAATAGGGACGTCTCCAATTTTTTAATTGCATGCGAAATATCAAGATAGATGGAATATTTGGCATTGTAGCTTTGCCCGGTCGAATTGAATCCTCACTCTTTGTTGGTTATCACGTGCTCCCATCATAGTTATAATAGAGTTACCCATTTTGTACCATATTTCCTCATCTGTAAATAGGATGAAAATTCGCAAAGGACTCAAAATTTGAGACAGAAAATGAGATTTTGAGACTCCCACCAATTTTGAGGAAAAGATATTGTATCAGTTTGGCTGACCATTCAATAGAGAAAGTGTACTAGTATGCCTTCTAAATAGGGTATTTATTGATTTAACACTACTTCGACAGGGCACGTAATCAAATAAGGTACTGAAAATAAGATTTTCGATGAAATTATGCGAGTTTCGGAATTTTTGAATATTTTGTTTCTTAAACAGTTGAGAAGATGATAGTTGTAATGAGCCACTGTAAAAGTATGACATATTGGCATTGTACACACAGCGCATGATTAGATCTTGATTGCTTCACATTGGTACTCTCTGTGTGAGTTCTTCCAGACACTACTTTTTCCGCGCATATCTTATTTGAAGAACCATAATTTCTAAAGTTGAGGCAGTAGCAGCATGCTCTCGCCATAATTCGAAAGAGGACACATGATACATTAACTCTTTCAAAGTTGAGGTCTTGAGAAAAATTCTAGGCGACGAGAAAAATCTAGCAATGTTTCGTTCATTTTCAGAAAATTTCAGGAATAATACTTTTCATAATATCTATGAGACAGAAGTAGAGTCGAACAAACGACAGTTGCAAGTTATTATCTAAGAGTCCTCCTACAATATATTAGGAGAACAGGAGATCTTGATTTGAACTGGCCGAAAACTGTAATCTCAAAGGTCGCATTCCGAAACGGACAGAACTTATTAGCCAACCTGATACAATTGAAGAGTCTCGAACGAGAAAGACTCCATTTCCTTTATCCTTGTGTTCCATCAAACGAGCAACGGCACCCTGAAAAGAAATCAGAATCGCTCATTGGATACATAACTGGTGGATCTCTGTTACGGTTTCTAGAAGAAGAGAAAAACGCGCAGGCGTTTTCGCGATGTTTTCTAGCGTTCATATCAAAACAGTTTGAGGCAATAAACACTTACTTCTCTCTATAACTCAACGATAATTCCGATTGAATGATAATGGCTGCACTACGTCGTGAATGACGCAATCATTTTCACTCTTACTCTGGAATTTTCTTCCCAGTGTTATCCCAGTTTCCCTCCCACTGGGGGAAACATCAAAGGTTCCGATGGTTCCCCCCACTGGGATCTCAATGACGTCAGTAGGATCCCAGTGGGGGGAAACCATCGGAACCTTTGATGTTTCCCCCAGTGGGAGGGGAACTGGGATAACACTGGGAAGAAAATACCAGAGTACCTGTCTAGTGCAATCTCTATGGAACCACTCCTCCCTGGCATGCATATCTTCCGGTGCCGAGCCGTAGCCACGATGTAGCTCCTTCTGAGAAACACAACAAAATTAGAACTTACAGCCAATCCATTTCCCGAATTTTGTAAAATATGATTTTGCTTTATGCAGTTAGAGAAACTTTTTTGCTAAATCATATACAAAAAAAAGTAAAATTATATAAGTCAAAATATTCCACCACGATCGTCGTATCTTTAGTTGTTTTTGTTGCAAAAATATACAGTATTTAAAAAAAACGAATTGAGCAATAAAATATGTGAAATCGATCGGGTACCACCTCATTATCGGCATATATTTTGAAGCAGAGGCGATCATCGAAGAGTGTGAGGATGTGAGGAGTCCATACCTAAATCAGAAATAAGATGTTTATATACATTTCCAATTCGTTATTTGCCACATCATAAATCCCATAAAACATGCATCTCTAGAATCGCCGGTGGTCGGTCCCGTAGCATTTCATGGTCAGCCTAGTGGACAGATGGCCGACCACGTAGCATCTAGCGGCCGGCCGACGGCCGACCACAAGATGCTACGGGACCGACCACCGGCGATTCTAGAGATAGTGATTTAATTTTCATGCTAATTGTAATGAACAACGCGCACGAACTTTAGTCGTCGGATTTTTTATCATCATGATTCCTTTCTTGATGCATTTCGCGTCGAGAAGATCCTTTGCGTCTGCTGAAGTGAAGAGTCAGAATTGGACTAGAGATTAATTTTGAATGAAGTATTTAACAATTGAAGGTGAAGCGGGGATATTTGCCAAAAAGTCTTGCATAATAAGTTGATGATCTTCCCATCTTGTCCCAACTCATGAATATAAAGAATGAATGCGTTTTGAATTTCAGGAACTGATACCGCTTGAATTCGGCATTGGTTGATTCACCGAAACGATGTCCGATTTCTTGTGCTCGTCGAACTGAAAATGTTTTGAACGATTTAGATTGTATCAGATCAGTTGCCAATATATGATTTCATCGAGATATATGTAATTTCATCGAGTCAGATCTAAGTAATAATCATTACCTGATTCGGCGATAACGTGGGAGGCGCGAAATGTCTTGCCGAATTGCGGCGTGAACTGTTCGGTTTGAAACATGAGAACATTGCGAATTCGATATGCGAATTTGATCTTCCGCCTGAAATTTTTAAAAATTAGCTGAAATCAATAACGCGAAACTGAAAGAAAATGGAACAGCGGTAAAATTTATTCATATTTTAATATTTATTTTATATGAATTTATATTTATTGCAGGATTCTCCGTGCACAAGAGGTACGGTATTATCGCTGATGCTACAACACAACGAAAGAATCAATGTGCATTTTAGCGGTTGCTAAATTGCCGATCAAATGTTTCAAGTAGGTTTCAGCGTGGAATGAGAAGGGAATTTGGGCGAACTAGTAATTCATCCCATAGAGACGAGCGAAGACAATCAATAAACTATATCAGTTGAAAAAAAGAGTGTGTGAAATGAAGAGGACGTGGTCTCACATTTTGCACTCTCAGCAAACCTTACAGAAAGGGCTTTGGAGTAAAAGGTCGTGTAAAATCGACAGGGACTCTTTCAGTTTTGCACACTCCCTCAGCCTGACCCCTCTTTTTAGGTTTGAAACCATGTGCACGCATCCGTTGGCGAGAAGAACTCAATTACACAAGTGGGAGTTAAATACGTATGATCAAACCAAATGGGAAAAAAGCACATCTGGAAGCATTTCGCTTGTTTCGAAAATGAGCTAGTGCAAGCGCAATAAAATTGCAATAATAATACGGGTGTCCATGCATCAAGAAAGCGAGGGAGGTTACCAAACGAATAAGTGAGTGTGTGCCAACCTTTCCCTCCGCGTTGTTTTAGTGCGCGAGTGACCTCCGATCTCTCTCTCTCTCTCAAGCGCGCTACGTGCCCATGGTGGTATGACCGGTCTCTCTGGTATAGACCGTAAGTTACTTTCAATAAACGAGCCCACGTTCATTCGCCTCTCATCTAATACTCCCGGGATCGACTCCCCGTCGGTGCGCTTCTATTACCTGGTTTAAACATTCGCAGAAAAGTGAATTTACAATATGTGCTGCCGAATATACCGTGCGACGACTCCTTTAAGAGGACCATGAATAGATAGTGAAACACTTATTTGGCATTATTTTGGTCGACTAATAAAGGAAACAATAAGCAAAGAAAATTTCGGACCCTCTGGGAATGGTTTACGGCGACTCCCAGAGGCACACGCTTTGTGATTCGACGTTTCCTAATTTCTTTTCAAAAGTGTCTCAGCTTCAAAAATGCGAGTTGGATGAATGCCTACGATGTCCTAAATGACTACTAAGCAGAGAGATGTTCATTCCTCGAAGACCACAGTATGAAACGTCGAATTCGTAAACAACGACAGTTCAACTGCGCATATAACAGGAAATATTTGAAAAATTGTTTATTTTATTGTAGTTAATCTTTCAGACTGAAATATGAGAAAGTGGAATCACATTTTTTAAAGGACTCTTCATAATTTCGTATAATAGAGATCGAAATATATTGAAATATTTTTGATTATTTGTAATAGGAACAGGGGATAATTCGAATAACAGTCTACAGTACACAAGTGGATGCTAATTATCGATTTTCACTTTTCGAAAACAACAGAAGAACCTCTTGACCATAGAGCTCCTTCGACACTTGGATGCCTGCAAAATTTTTGTTTTCATTACAAGTTTTGAAAAAAATTATAGATTTTTTAAAAATTATCGAAGCGCATAAGAGTCTGTTTCTGTACATCTTGTGGTGGACAATAAAAGAACGAGAAAATAACATACAACCACAAACATTGGCGCTTTCCATAGGTACGTTTGAGCAAAAACTTGCGATCGTTTTGATTTTTAACTTGAGGTGAAGCTTTTCACTAGTTCTGACATTACCAATATGTGAACTTGTACTTTCTAGCTGTCGATAGTGTCATTCCTAAAACAGCAGAACATCTTCCTGAAGATCCCGAATATGCGAGTTGTCGATTCCTTCAATGCCTACTTTTTACCTTTTGATCACATCGTAAAATATTTTGGGAAAACCGGAAAAAAACCCTCCAACTTTTTAATTACTCACTTTCTTTTTCGAAGTTTCATAATTTCTTTTAGTTTATTCTCCCAGTCATCCGCGTCTTCGATCGCTGAAAAAATAAACATATAATCTGATGTTTCATTATATTCTTACAAGTACACTAATACGGACACGAGTACTGATAAACTGTGTTTTTTGAGGCAAAAATGCAAAGACAAATGTGATAATGAAGAACAATGAAACGACTCACAAGCCGCACAAATGAGCAAACGTTGACCAGTTGAAGCATTGACTATCAGAAACACGTTGGATCTGAAAGACAATGAGAGAGATTTCAGGGCTGAATTCGTAAATATCCAAACCAATCCACCCACTCGATGTTATAAATAATAATGCTAAAGTCGATGTTATAAATAATAATGCTAAAGATAATAATGCTAAAATAATATTATAATGATAATAATGATAAAGATGCAATGCACCCACACCCATCGGCATCCACTCTGGTTTTCGCCCACCAGTAGTAGTACCAGTGGCTCTCTCACATTCCCATACTATCTCGTTTTCCACTAGTTGCTCACTTATAGGGTAGACTACTAGTGGAAAGTGAGAGAGCGTGGGAAATTGAGAGGGCCACTGGTACTACTACTGGTGGGCGAAAACCAGAGCACAAAGAATACTGGCCTAGGTAAGATAGCGTTTTTCACAATATCCACATGATTGCGTCTGCAGATTGGAGAAATTTTGATTTTTTCTGATATTGTCTTACACGAATCCAATTTAATCTTTATTACTATTTCAAAAAAAAATGAAACCTGCCAAGGCCGTCGATGTTTTTCATGCGTTCAATCGTTGATCCAGCCAACTCAATCGTATTTTGCTCATCCGTTTTCTCATCTGATAAACACAAATTTCTGCTATATTGTTTATTCAAATAATTATTTTGTTTTCTGTGTTTTAAAAAAATAGATAAGCGAAGATCAATAAGTGTTCCAACTCACCGAACCTAGTTATACGATAGAATATACATGACGGAGGTGAGACGCACTCTGGACTCTTGAAGGAATTGATGTTCTCTTCAGTTGTCTGCGATCAATATGATTATTATAAGGACTCTCCAAATTCGGCATACATTCCTATCAATAAATAATCACTCACATGAAGCACAATACAAAATCATACACTAATGATATTAATTGAAATTATTCAGAATATATTATCGTTAGCAAATGATTTATATTGCACATCATCTTGGTGTTGTTTCAGACCATTATGAGCATGTCTGTTTCGCTCCCAAAGCGTCAGACAGTCTATACCCTCCCGAGGGGAGCTCATCAGAGACAGGTTCGGAAGTGGTTGGGTTAACCGAAGATCACAAGATTCGCAAAACTGCTCTGGATAAATCGACATTGACAATAACACGGATCAACTCACGGGAAATCGAAGGTTGCTGCCTCCTAAGAAAGAAGCGTACGTGTAGCTTTCGATGATTCTGCTGAGACTTCCAAAGGATGCTTGATCGACAATGAAAAGTCCACCGTCTCGCTTTAGTGGAAAGTGTCGCGAGACACCCTTCATTCTGTGTAGGGGATACACTCTCAATATTCGATTCAAAGATATGTAACACAGTTGCACGATGTTTATGAAATTTGAATATTTTTTAAAAAAGTTCTTACCTGACAGAAATCACAAATTTGGAATTGTGCGCATCGGAATATCGGAAGAGATATGCGCCGTTTTCATCAAACTGAAATGATTTATGCAGATTATTAACACCTATATTACAATAGAAAACACTGCTGATTCCGGTAGTGGCAAAAGTTTGATATAGACTCACCTTAGATAGCAAATCATCTGCAGTTTTCCTTGTTGCTATTGCGGAAAACCATCTGAAAATTTGCAGATCAGATATTTGTAATTTGCGCATGGGTTTCAATGCATAAATGTAAGATTGCACCATCGCTATGCAATATAATGATGCGCTCATTGTCGTCTGACCCCTCAAGTCGAGACCCCTCAAGCTCATTCTTGGGTGTCAAATGAGGTGGACCCCCAAACTATCATTCTTACCGCCCAGAATGATGAATCTGACCCCTTAGAACGACCTTTTTGGGGGGTCATAATTGATTTTCTAACGGCTCAACCTGCGGCGTCAGGCGACAATAAACGCACCATAATACTACACAGAGCGCGAAGTCTCCAGCTTTCCTTACTCTGGAGATGATATCTCCAGGTGAGAGATCATGCGAAATCGAGAGATGGAGACATCACTTCTCCTAATAACTGGAGATGCGAACAATCCAGAGTAAGGAAAGCTGAAGACTTCCCTCTCTGAGTAAAGACACTCACGGCTCATTTGGATGTGGCTTCGGGCAATGAGTGATGAGGTCGGTTGTGAAATTGTGAGTTGTTAATCCCGTCTGCAGCGGTTTTTAATGAACAAAAAACTAATAAGATTTTATCACGATCTTATCCTTGCTGCATATTGTATTTAATCCTTGCTGCATATTTTCTGAGCCAAATTCACCACCCCTGTTGAGCTAGCAAGTTCATCTGTCCATACCAATCCCAGGATTAGTGCTCAAAATATTTCTTTCTTAAAATTCTAAATACTTACTTTGAGGTGTATTCTGGGAATGTAGGTCGGATCGTAAAAATGTTAAAGCGAACCTTCATATGGTGAGAGATCAGCTCATACAGAGTTTCGAAAACTACCTTCTCGACGAAGTAGTACTTCCTCACACCTGAGAAAATGTTTGAATGATACCATTCTCATTGATTATTTCTAGTTTCGTGTATGCACACTACTTTCCGCATTAAAGGTAAGCTAAACGATGGACAGTGATGTGAAATATTATTTAACTCTCGCTGAAATAGAACAAACCTTCGATCATCTTCGATTTAATTCTGCAATGGTATACTTTATCTTCGTGTAGAAATGACAAGACGATGACGAGGAAGATCCCGCTGCCTTTACCCTTTTGCAGGTTGAGACGAATTGATGCTTTCTAAAGATATGATACTTCTTAAATCGGAAATGATAATATAAACGGAGTATTCGAAAGTCCATCGCAATTTTCAGGTGAAACTGTGATGCTCAATAGAACGCACTACTTGTAGAAAATTTTCGTATAATTGCGTAAGAATGATGACTCTCACTTCTTTCCCGATTTGTCCATGGAACCACGCTTCTTTGAGGTGCATTTCGTCAGGTCGTAGTTCCTTAATTGTGGCAAATACATTTTTGTATAAAGTCCGATTAAAGAGGGCCAGTTGTTGAACATTGTATGCATCCGATTTTTTCTCGTAAAAAAGGGAAAATGAATAAAGGAAAAAAACATTGAATATGTCAGTGTACCAGTGATCGCGCAGCTTCTTCGTCCAGCTTGAGCTGCAAAATACATTCGACTAGAAACATTATAAAACGGTACACTCAAAAAATGTTTGTAGAAAAGATCCTGAAGTTACCAACATGTTTGTCATACGGCGCATATGTTTGTTATATTTATCAAACATGTAAATAGAAAACTACAAACATTTTTCTCTGTGTTTCAAGGATGAGGCAGATCTGTGCACGGCTTTTGCAGAATGGAAAATCGTTTTCCAAAAACCACGCATTTTTCCTCATATCAGAGCTCCATCACTCACTTTGTACTCATTGTTATCATCGATTTTGTAGTAGAGTCGATCATGGAATAGGACGAAGGCGTGTGGACTCCACTGCTGTAATCAACATGTTGGCCATACATAATGAATAATTTCTCAACGCCCAAGGCGCAACAGGATCTTAAAATTGAAAAGAAATGAAGGGTCCCGCAAGGTGGGAACAACTACTTTATCTCAGGCATTTTGGTCTTCAATTCTAGCGAGAGAACAGCTTAAAAGTGCGGGGAAAGGGGGAAGATAGCTAGGATCTTAGACATCGGATGTAATCACACACAGGGAAAAATGTATAAATCCAGCCCCATTATACATGAAAATGTACAAAAAATGTATTACATGTTGTACATTCGTTATACATTTTGTTGTACGACGGTGCTGGATTTATACATTTTTCTCTGTGTGCTTCTCTCTGAGGCGTGAGAAAGATTGCGGCAAAGGGAAGATATGGGAAAGAGGTGGAATCTTCGAATTTAACTTCAAATGGCGGAGCCCTTTGCGACGGGGTGATTTATCAATTAGATATTATATTAATTTAATTAAATAGCCGATGCAGATAGAGATGAATTGTATTAGTAAAAGGGAAGGCATTTAAACGAGCCTCGGTTGTAGGATTTTGCAGCAGCATAATTCCTTTCTTGACACACACCATATCGAGAAGATCCAAGAATTCGACTGCAATTCTCTAAATTTTTCCCCTGAAAAAACTATTTTTCTTACCTTTTGCTAACGTCTCTATCGGCTTCACCGTTTCATTCGAAATTTTCTTATGCTCATCGGCCTGAAAAAAGTATCCTTTTAATAAAACCTCACATGCCGAATTAAAAAGTAATCAGATTTACTGTCGTTCAAACCCTGAATAGAAGGAAACTAATTCCAAATTTCGTTTAACGCACTGAATCCATTAGTCTATTATTTAATATTTAAATGTGACAAAAAGTAGAAAAAATATACCATGATCTGATTGGGTGATAGTGTGGGAGGTACGAATCGCCACTTGCGACGAGAGCTTCTCGGTTTGAAACATGAGAACATCGCGAATCCTGAAAGATCTTTTCTTCAATTTTTAAATGAAATTATAGTGCGAAATATCTAGAAATATAGAAATAGTGAATTCTTTCCATTTCGCATACTTTTGGCCATGAACAGAGACTGCGAAATGAAGAGATGGGTTGGTCTCACATTTTTTTCGACTATAAACACGGTACAGTGGAAACACACAGTAACAGAGGAAGGTAGTGAGAGAACGTATCGAGAGTATTACCAGTGGATGTGTGTGGTAACCTTCAATCCTCGCAGTTTGAATGACCTCTGATTACTCTCAATGTTTCTCTTTCTCTCTCTCTCTCTCTCTCTCTCTCTCTCTCTCTCTCGCTCTCTCTCTCTCTCTATCCATCTCTCGCTCGCTCTCACTCTCTATCTGGCGTACTGCCCATTGTAACTTGTCCAGTTTCGTTCGCCTGAATTCTTTTCTCATCATTGGGCCCAGTCTGAAATGTGTTTTGTCTTTACTTTATACACAAGCACGATAATCCCATTTGATATCATCGAGCTTCAAAGTCGTTGCAATCAATTTATCGCGACAAATTTATAATGTTGCACTGGTAACAGGATCATTCCTAAAGACTATTATTTCAGAACGCCTGTCTGTCTGTCTGTGTGTCCGTGTGTTCAAACTTTATTGCTGAATAACTCGGGAACAAAGAAATATTTCGACACACTCTCTTCACTACCATATGCATATCGACAAAAGAAAACTTTTTAATGAAAAATATTTAAACAAAATCCATGGCCAAGTGGCTAAAGCGCGCGACATTCAAATCCGACCGGCGCAGGTTCGACCCCCGCCGCGGGCAAACCTTTTGCCGCATTTTTCGCAAGAGTCAAAAGCTGCCCTAACCCGTTTTTGAGTACCGTGAAACACGTTTTCACCTGTTTTGCCGAGTTTTAACGTGAAAAATCGAAATTTTCGATATTTTCCCAAATGATGAAGGGAGTGTCCGGGATCATAGGAAAAGTAATTTGCGATGTCAGAAACGTGAAAAATCGAAAATTTCGAAAAGTGCCAGAATGATTCACAGAGCGTAGGGGATTACAGGAAAATCGTTTTGTGATGTCGGAAACGTGTCTGAACGTGTTCGAAAACGTTCTGAACGCACTGTATCTTGCGTTTCCGTTGTGAAAGGCTCGTGAGGCTATATCTCAGTTCACCACTTTCCATATTATAGTAATTATGATTAGAATGAAATACTAAATCAGTGCAAAAGAAATAGCAATAGTTTCGATTTCACCATTCCTGTATCTCACTAGTTCTGAAGGCGATCTTCTTCTCTTCGCCACAGTCGGGGGTCACATGATTCCAAACCTACAGATCAGGGATAGAACGAGAGAGTGTGCAAAAGTGAGAGAGTCCCTCTCGATTTCAAACGCTCTCTCACTCAAAAGGCCTTTCTGTAAGGTTGACAGGCGTGTGGAATGATGTGGGGTGCGAACTAAACATCATACGAAATACTATAATACACGTAATTTATTAAGTAGAATCCAAAAATAAAAGTGACTTTTTAAAACGTGTGGATATTTTTTTCAGGAGAGTTAAAAAATTGAGAAATTTCTAATTTTCGAGACATTTTCGTCAGATCGCTTTGAAAATATTTTCATTGTTATTTTTTCGCAAAAGACACCTAGAACACCTATAAAAACCTACTTTTTAAAATGGTAAAAAATCTATGTCGGAAGGTGTGGTTGCTGTAACTTTTCGGTGCTGGACCCAAAACCTTATTTACTTTGCTAAATATCAGCACTCGTGATACTGACTTCACCCCCCCCCCCAAATTATTGGGATAGGTTGCAAAAAGCCATCCGTGGACCGTCCTCCTGAGCCAAGAAACGATCAATATTGACACGCCAAACTGTTAAACTTCAGAAGTTTGTACAATTACCGTATACGAACGAAAAAAGGAAAATATTTATTCAGTTAATTTGTATTATTAATTTCTTTTTAATTGTTAATTTTCATTTATTAGTTAGAATTGTGCAGGAATAGCATTTCTTCACTCACTACGATAAGATTTGATGATTGGAGGATAATTGAAGCAAAACGGTCTCTTTCTTTCAATAATTCCACTGTTCTTCTTTTTCATCATTTCTTCCAGTCTCTCACTTTCCCATTGTCTCTCTGACCTACTGTACCCACCGTGCAGCACTACCGTACCTACCGTCCAGCCCAACCGTACCTACCGTAGCACTAAGCGCATCTAGGCGTGTATACAGTATTCCAAGCGATTCAGAGATACAATCCATACAATACCGCCAATTATGGTACAGTTGGCATCTTCCACCTTCCTTTAGTGGCCTGTTGTCGCTGAAGGTTCTACCGTACCCCTCATGTACGGTAGAGCTCAGCGAAGTACCGATCGGTTGAGGTACGACATCTCAAGAACGGCCTACCGTATCCTCCACCCCGACCGTACCCTCATTAGGTTTTCACATAAACTAGACATTGTCATGTATACTGCAGACCCGAAAGTCTCTTCTCTCAAGACTAATCACAGAAGTAAGTACAGTAGAATGAAACAAAATCAAAATGTCTTTGCAGATATGAGTTCTGCACCTATAACGTATCCATTTACTTTGGGGGACGAATTTCAAGACAATTACAAACTTAAGGTTACCTAGATCATTTTTTTTTATTTTTGAACTCTGATACATTGTTGAATTATCGTTTGCCCCTCTTTGTTACAGGTTATTTATGGCAACAAATCAAGAATACTATCGTTGTTTTCGTGAATACAAGTCTGTATACAGATCAAAGATCAACTAAGATAAGTTTTAATTAGCAAATGCGCGCAAAATTTAATTCCATTTCAAATTCAATGCATTGCAGGTCAAATCCATCTACATCGAATTACGAGTGTCAAATGCCAAGCACCTACCGTACACTCACGCCCTGATTCGTACCGTAACCGAGTGATCGAAGTGTTATACCGCACACCGGTCAGTTGAATATTTGTCGGATCGCGTACTGAGAACCTTCAACGTGAATTACAGTACACCATGAGGACGATAACGTATATATTCTTTCTTCTGAGCCACAGTTGGAGATCAAAGATCGAAAGAGACCCTATCGTATATACATTAAGAGATCTTCACTATTTACAATTTCAAACACACGTATTCTTTATCATTGTACTCAAGAGATCAAAGATCAATTCGTGAAAAAGATAAGTTACATTTTCCAAAACAGATTCACATTTTTATAACAATCCAAATTCAATTCTTTTTCAGAATCCATTCGTACGAATTTATTTTCTTTGCCGGAAAATTCAAAAATCAATAAACTACCGTAATCTATCTAATCTCAATATTACCGTACCAGTGTGTGTAACTCCAATTCTTGAAGATAAGTTTTATTTTCCAATATCCATTTATCTAATAACCACTTTAAAAAGTCATTCTATATTTGGATGTTTATAGTTTTCGAGCATCGGGCTCAATATGTCCGTTTTTTTGTTCATGCATTGTCTGGGGGAATGATTGGACGGGAATGATTGTTTTTTGCAGGATCCTAGTGATCGATTAGTTCTACTGTAAACCTGCTTGTTGATACTGTAGCGCCTCTAACTAAGGTACGGTAGAGAGGAGGGACATTATAACACCGCAGTCTAAAGCACGGTAGATTGAGGTTTACTGTAGCGCCTCTGTCTAGCGTACGGAAGACGGAAGGGACACTGTACCACTTTGCACTATCTGGAATTTTATTTGCGGCATCCATTTAGAAAGTTATCTAGAAGGGTTCAACCGGGGTGCTCACGAATGGTGTTACCGTTCGTTTCATTTAAGATTAGCATTATCCCATTTTTATTTGCGGCATCCATTTAGAAAGTTATCTAGAAGGGTTCAACCGGGGTGCTCACGAATGGTGTTACCGTTCGTTTCATTTAAGATTAGCATTATCCCATTTTTATTTGCTGCATCCATTTAGAAGGTTATCTAGAAGGGTTCAACCGGGGTGCTCACGAATGGTGTTACCGTTCGTTTCATTTAAGATTAGCATTATCCCATTTTTATTTGCGGCATCCATTTAGAAGGTTATCTAGAAGAGTTCAACCGGGGTGCTCACGAATGGTGTTACCGTTCGTTTCATTTAAGATTAGCATTATCCCATTTTTATTTGCTGCATCCATTTAGAAGGTTATCTAGAATGGTTCAACCGGGGTGCTCACGAATGGTGTTACCGTTCGTTTCATTTAAGATTAGCATTATCCCATTTTTATTTGCTGCATCCATTTAGAAGGTTATCTAGAAGGGTTCACCCGGGGTGCTCACGAATGGTGTTACCGTTCGTTTCATTCAAGATTAGCATTATCCCATTTTTATTTGCTGCATCCATTTAGAAGGTTATCTAGAAGGGTTCACCCGGGGTGCTCACGAATGGTGTTACCGCTCGTTTCATTTAAGATTAGCATTATCCCATTTTTATTTGCTGCATCCATTTAGAAGGTTATCTAGAAGGGTTCAACCGGGGTGCTCACGAATGGTGTTACCGTTCGTTTCATTTAAGATTAGCATTATCCCATTTTTATTTGCTGCATCCATTTAGAAGGTTATCTAGAAGGGTTCAACCGGGGTGCTCACGAATGGTGTTACCGTTCGTTTCATTTAAGATTAGCATTATCCCATTTTTATTTGCTGCATCCATTTAGAAGGTTATCTAGAAGGGTTCAACCGGGGTGCTCACGAATGGTGTTACAGTTCGTTTCATTTAAGATTAGCATTATCCCATTTTTATTTGCTGCATCCATTTAGAAGGTTATCTAGAAGGGTTCAACCGGGGTGCTCACGAATGGTGTTACCGTTCGTTTCATTTAAGATTAGCATTATCCCATTTTTATTTGCTGCATCCATTTAGAAGGTTATCTAGAAGGGTTCAACCGGGGTGCTCACGAATGGTGTTACAGTTCGTTTCATTTAAGATTAGCATTATCCCATTTTTATTTGCTGCATCCATTTAGAAGGTTATCTAGAAGGGTTCAACCGGGGTGCTCACGAATGGTGTTACCGTTCGTTTCATTTAAGATTAGCATTATCCCATTTTTATTTGCTGCATCCATTTAGAAGGTTATCTAGAAGGGTTCACCCGGGGTGTTCACGAATGGTGTTACCGTTCGTTTCATTTAAGATTAGCATTATCCCATTTTTATTTGCTGCATCCATTTAGAAGGTTATCTAGAAGGGTTCACCCGGGGTGCTCACGAATGGTGTTACCGTTCGTTTCATTCAAGATTAGCATTATCCCATTTTTATTTGCTGCATCCATTTAGAAGGTTATCTAGAAGGGTTCACCCGGGGTGCTCACGAATGGTGTTACCGCTCGTTTCATTTAAGATTAGCATTATCCCATTTTTATTTGCTGCATCCATTTAGAAGGTTATCTAGAAGGGTTCACCCGGGGTGCTCACGAATGGTGTTACCGTTCGTTTCATTTAAGATTAGCATTATCCCATTTTTATTTGCTGCATCCATTTAGAAGGTTATCTAGAAGGGTTCAACCGGGGTGCTCACGAATGGTGTTACAGTTCGTTTCATTTAAGATTAGCATTATCCCATTTTTATTTGCTGCATCCATTTAGAAGGTTATCTAGAAGGGTTCAACCGGGGTGCTCACGAATGGTGTTACCGTTCTTTTCATTTAAGATTAGCATTATCCCATTTTTATTTGCTGCATCCATTTAGAAGGTTATCTAGAAGGGTTCACCCGGGGTGCTCACGAATGGTGTTACCGTTCGTTTCATTCAAGATTAGCATTATCCCATTTTTATTTGCTGCATCCATTTAGAAGGTTATCTAGAAGGGTTCACTCGGGGTGCTCACGAATGGTGTTACCGCTCGTTTCATTTAAGATTAGCATTATCCCATTTTTATTTGCTGCATCCATTTAGAAGGTTATCTAGAAGGGTTCAACCGGGGTGCTCACGAATGGTGTTACCGTTCGTTTCATTTAAGATTAGCATTATCCCATTTTTATTTGCTGCATCCATTTAGAAGGTTATCTAGAAGGGTTCACCCGGGGTGTTCACGAATGGTGTTACCGTTCGTTTCATTTAAGATTAGCATTATCCCATTTTTATTTGCTGCATCCATTTAGAAGGTTATCTAGAAGGGTTCAACCGGGGTGCTCACGAATGGTGTTACCGTTCGTTTCATTTAAGATTAGCATTATCCCATTTTTATTTGCTGCATCCATTTAGAAGGTTATCTAGAAGGGTTCACCCGGGGTGCTCACGAATGGTGTTACCGTTCGTTTCATTCAAGATTAGCATTATCCCATTTTTATTTGCTGCATCCATTTAGAAGGTTATCTAGAAGGGTTCACCCGGGGTGCTCACGAATGGTGTTACCGCTCGTTTCATTTAAGATTAGCATTATCCCATTTTTATTTGCTGCATCCATTTAGAAGGTTATCTAGAAGGGTTCACCCGGGGTGCTCACGAATGGTGTTACCGTTCGTTTCATTTAAGATTAGCATTATCCCATTTTTATTTGCTGCATCCATTTAGAAGGTTATCTAGAAGGGTTCAACCGGGGTGCTCACGAATGGTGTTACAGTTCGTTTCATTTAAGATTAGCATTATCCCATTTTTATTTGCTGCATCCATTTAGAAGGTTATCTAGAAGGGTTCAACCGGGGTGCTCACGAATGGTGTTACCGTTCTTTTCATTTAAGATTAGCATTATCCCATTTTTATTTGCTGCATCCATTTAGAAGGTTATCTAGAAGGGTTCACCCGGGGTGCTCACGAATGGTGTTACCGTTCGTTTCATTCAAGATTAGCATTATCCCATTTTTATTTGCTGCATCCATTTAGAAGGTTATCTAGAAGGGTTCACCCGGGGTGCTCACGAATGGTGTTACCGCTCGTTTCATTTAAGATTAGCATTATCCCATTTTTATTTGCTGCATCCATTTAGAAGGTTATCTAGAAGGGTTCAACCGGGGTGCTCACGAATGGTGTTACCGTTCGTTTCATTTAAGATTAGCATTATCCCATTTTTATTTGCTGCATCCATTTAGAAGGTTATCTAGAAGGGTTCACCCGGGGTGTTCACGAATGGTGTTACCGTTCGTTTCATTTAAGATTAGCATTATCCCATTTTTATTTGCTGCATCCATTTAGAAGGTTATCTAGAAGGGTTCAACCGGGGTGCTCACGAATGGTGTTACCGTTCGTTTCATTTAAGATTAGCATTATCCCATTTTTATTTGCTGCATCCATTTAGAAGGTTATCTAGAAGGGTTCACCCGGGGTGCTCACGAATGGTGTTACCGTTCGTTTCATTTAAGATTAGCATTATCCCATTGTTATTTGCTGCATCCATTTAGAAGGTTATCTAGAAGGGTTCACCCGGGGTGCTCACGAATGGTGTTACCGTTCGTTTCATTTAAGATTAGCATTATCCCATTTTTATTTGCTGCATTCATTTAGAAGGTTATCTAGAAGGGTTCACCCGGGGTGCTCACGAATGGTGTTACCGTTCGTTTCATTTAAGATTAGCATTATCCCATTTTTATTTGCTGCATCCATTTAGAAGGTTATCTAGAAGGGTTCAACCGGGGTGCTCACGAATGGTGTTACCGTTCGTTTCATTTAAGATTAGCATTATCCCATTTTTATTTGCTGCATCCATTTAGAAGGTTATCTAGAAGGGTTCACCCGGGGTGCTCACGAATGGTGTTACCGTTCGTTTCATTTAAGATTAGCATTATCCCATTTTTATTTGCTGCATCCATTTAGAAGGTTATCTAGAAGGGTTCAACCGGGGTGTTCACGAATGGTGTTACCGTTCGTTTCATTTAAGATTAGCATTATCCCATTTTTATTTGCTGCATACATTTAGAAGGTTATCTAGAAGGGTTCACCCGGGGTGTTCACGAATGGTGTTACCGTTCGTTTCATTTAAGATTAGCATTATCCCATTTTTATTTGCTGCATCCATTTAGAAGGTTATCTAGAAGGGTTCACCCGGGGTGTTCACGAATGGTGTTACCGTTCGTTTCATTTAAGATTAGCATTATCCCATTTTTATTTGCTGCATTCATTTAGAAGGTTATCTAGAAGGGTTCACCCGGGGTGCTCACGAATGGTGTTACCGTTCGTTCATTTAAGATTAGCATTATCCCATTTTTATTTGCTGCATCCATTTAGAAGGTTATCTAGAAGGGTTCAACCGGGGTGCTCACGAATGGTGTTACCGTTCGTTTCATTTAAGATTAGCATTATCCCATTTTTATTTGCTGCATCCATTTAGAAGGTTATCTAGAAGGGTTCACCCGGGGTGCTCACGAATGGTGTTACCGTTCGTTTCATTTAAGATTAGCATTATCCCATTTTTATTTGCTGCATCCATTTAGAAGGTTATCTAGAAGGGTTCAACCGGGGTGTTCACGAATGGTGTTACCGTTCGTTTCATTTAAGATTAGCATTATCCCATTTTTATTTGCTGCATACATTTAGAAGGTTATCTAGAAGGGTTCACCCGGGGTGTTCACGAATGGTGTTACCGTTCGTTTCATTTAAGATTAGCATTATCCCATTTTTATTTGCTGCATCCATTTAGAAGGTTATCTAGAAGGGTTCACCCGGGGTGTTCACGAATGGTGTTACCGTTCGTTTCATTTAAGATTAGCATTATCCCATTTTTATTTGCTGCATCCATTTAGAAGGTTATCTAGAAGGGTTCACCCGGGGTGTTCACGAATGGTGTTACCGTTCGTTTCATTTAAGATTAGCATTATCCCATTTTTATTTGCTGCATCCATTTAGAAGGTTATCTAGAAGGGTTCACCCGGGGTGCTCACGAATGGTGTTACCGTTCGTTTCATTTAAGATTAGCATTATCCCATTTTTATTTGCTGCATCCATTTAGAAGGTTATCTAGAAGGGTTCAACCGGGGTGCTCACGAATGGTGTTACCGTTCGTTTCATTTAAGATTAGCATTATCCCATTTTTATTTGCTGCATCCATTTAGAAGGTTATCTAGAAGGGTTCACCCGGGGTGCTCACGAATGGTGTTACCGTTCGTTTCATTTAAGATTAGCATTATCCCATTTTTATTTGCTGCATTCATTTAGAAGGTTATCTAGAAGGGTTCACCCGGGGTGTTCACGAATGGTGTTACCGTTCGTTTCATTTAAGATTAGCATTATCCCATTATTATTTGCTGCATCCATTTAGAAGGTTATCTAGAAGGGTTCAACCGGGGTGCTTACGAATGGTGTTACCGTTCGTTTCATTTAAGATTAGCATTATCCCATTTTTATTTGCTGCATCCATTTAGACGGTTATCTAGAAGGGTTCACCCGGGGTGCTCACGAATGGTGTTACCGTTCGTTTCATTTAAGATTAGCATTATCCCATTTTTATTTGCTGCATCCATTTAGAAGGTTATCTAGAAGGGTTCACCCGGGGTGCTCACGAATGGTGTTACCGGTCGTTTCATTTAAGATTAGCATTATCCCATTTTTATTTGCTGCATCCATTTAGAAGGTTATCTAGAAGGGTTCAACCGGGGTGCTCACGAATGGTGTTACCGTTCGTTTCATTTAAGATTAGCATTATCCCATTTTTATTTGCTGCATCCATTTAGAAGGTTATCTAGAAGGGTTCAACCGGGGTGCTCACGAATGGTGTTACCGTTCGTTTCATTTAAGATTAGCATTATCCCATTTTTATTTGCTGCATCCATTTAAAGGTTATCTAGAAGGGTTCACCCGGGGTGCTCACGAATGGTGTTACCGTTCGTTTCATTTAAGATTAGCATTATCCCATTTTTATTTGCTGCATCCATTTAGAAGGTTATCTAGAAGGGTTCAACCGGGGTGCTCACGAATGGTGTTACCGTTCGTTTCATTTAAGATTAGCATTATCCCATTTTTATTTGCTGCATCCATTTAGAAGGTTATCTAGAAGGGTTCAACCGGGGTGCTCACGAATGGTGTTACCGTTCGTTTCATTCAAGATTAGCATTATCCCATTTTTATTTGCTGCATCCATTTAGAAGGTTATCTAGAAGGGTTCACCCGGGGTGCTCACGAATGGTGTTACCGGTCGTTTCATTTAAGATTAGCATTATCCCATTTTTATTTGCTGCATCCATTTAGAAGGTTATCTAGAAGGGTTCAACCGGGGTGCTCACGAATGGTGTTACCGTTCGTTTCATTTAAGATTAGCATTATCCCATTTTTATTTGCTGCATCCATATAGAAGGTTATCTAGAAGGGTTCAACCGGGGTGCTCACGAATGGTGTTACCGTTCGTTTCATTCAAGATTAGCATTATCCCATTGTTATTTGCTGCATCCATTTAGAAGGTTATCTAGAAGGGTTCACCCGGGGTGCTCACGAATGGTGTTACCGTTCGTTTCATTTAAGATTAGCATTATCCCATTTTTATTTGCTGCATCCATTTAGAAGGTTATCTAGAAGGGTTCAACCGGGGTGCTCACGAATGGTGTTACCGTTCGTTTCATTTAAGATTAGCATTATCCCATTTTTATTTGCTGCATCCATTTAGAAGGTTATCTAGAAGGGTTCACCCGGGGTGCTCACGAATGGTGTTACCGTTCGTTTCATTTAAGATTAGCATTATCCCATTTTTATTTGCTGCATCCATTTAAAGGTTATCTAGAAGGGTTCAACCGGGGTGCTCACGAATGGTGTTACCGTTCGTTTCATTTAAGATTAGCATTATCCCATTTTTATTTGCTGCATCCATTTAAAGGTTATCTAGAAGGGTTCAACCGGGGTGCTCACGAATGGTGTTACCGTTCGTTTCATTTAAGATTAGCATTATCCCATTTTTATTTGCTGCATCCATTTAAAGGTTATCTAGAAGGGTTCACCCGGGGTGCTCACGAATGGTGTTACCGTTCGTTTCATTTAAGATTAGCATTATCCCATTTTTATTTGCTGCATCCATTTAGAAGGTTATCTAGAAGGGTTCAACCGGGGTGCTCACGAATAGTGTTACCGTTCGTTTCATTTAAGATTAGCATTATCCCATTTTTATTTGCTGCATCCATTTAGAAGGTTATCTAGAAGGGTTCACCCGGGGTGCTCACGAATGGTGTTACCGTTCGTTTCATTTAAGATTAGCATTATCCCATTTTTATTTGCTGCATCCATTTAGAAGGTTATCTAGAAGGGTTCAACCGGGGTGCTCACGAATGGTGTTACCGATCGTTTCATTTGAGATTAGCATTATCCCTTTTTTATTTGCTGCATCCATTTAGAAGGTTATCTAGAAGGGTTCAACCGGGGTGCTCACGAATGGTGTTACCGTTCGTTTCATTTAAGATTAGCATTATCCCATTTTTATTTGCTGCATCCATTTAGAAGGGTATCTAGAAGGGTTCAACCGGGGTGCTCACGAATGGTGTTACCGTTCGTTTCATTTAAGATTAGCATTATCCCATTTTTATTTGCTGCATCCATTTAGAAGGTTATCTAGAAGGGTTCAACCGGGGTGCTCACGAATGGTGTTACCGTTCGTTTCATTCAAGATTAGCATTATCCCATTTTTATTTGCTGCATCCATTTAGAAGGTTATCTAGAAGGGTTCAACCGGGGTGCTCACGAATGGTGTTACCGTTCGTTTCATTTAAGATTAGCATTATCCCATTTTTATTTGCTGCATCCATTTAGAAGGTTATCTAGAAGGGTTCACCCGGGGTGCTCACGAATGGTGTTACCGGTCGTTTCATTTAAGATTAGCATTATCCCATTTTTATTTGCTGCATCCATTTAGAAGGTTATCTAGAAGGGTTCAACCGGGGTGCTCACGAATGGTGTTACCGTTCGTTTCATTTAAGATTAGCATTATCCCATTTTTATTTGCTGCATCCATTTAGAAGGTTATCTAGAAGGGTTCAACCGGGGTGCTCACGAATGGTGTTACCGTTCGTTTCATTTAAGATTAGCATTATCCCATTGTTATTTGCTGCATCCATTTAGAAGGTTATCTAGAAGGGTTCAACCGGGGTGCTCACGAATGGTGTTACCGTTCGTTTCATTTAAGATTAGCATTATCCCATTTTTATTTGCTGCATCCATTTAAAGGTTATCTAGAAGGGTTCACCCGGGGTGCTCACGAATGGTGTTACCGTTCGTTTCATTTAAGATTAGCATTATCCCATTTTTATTTGCTGCATCCATTTAGAAGGTTATCTAGAAGGGTTCAACCGGGGTGCTCACGAATGGTGTTACCGTTCGTTTCATTTAAGATTAGCATTATCCCATTTTTATTTGCTGCATCCATTTAGAAGGTTATCTAGAAGGGTTCAACCGGGGTGCTCACGAATGGTGTTACCGTTCGTTTCATTCAAGATTAGCATTATCCCATTTTTATTTGCTGCATCCATTTAGAAGGTTATCTAGAAGGGTTCAACCGGGGTGCTCACGAATGGTGTTACCGTTCTTTTCATTTAAGATTAGCATTATCCCATTTTTATTTGCTGCATCCATTTAGAAGGTTATCTAGAAGGGTTCAACCGGGGTGCTCACGAATGGTGTTACCGTTCGTTTCATTTAAGATTAGCATTATCCCATTTTTATTTGCTGCATCCATATAGAAGGTTATCTAGAAGGGTTCAACCGGGGTGCTCACGAATGGTGTTACCGTTCGTTTCATTTAAGATTAGCATTATCCCATTTTTATTTGCTGCATCCATATAGAAGGTTATCTAGAAGGGTTCAACCGGGGTGCTCACGAATGGTGTTACCGTTCGTTTCATTCAAGATTAGCATTATCCCATTGTTATTTGCTGCATCCATTTAGAAGGTTATCTAGAAGGGTTCACCCGGGGTGCTCACGAATGGTGTTACCGTTCGTTTCATTTAAGATTAGCATTATCCCATTTTTATTTGCTGCATCCATTTAGAAGGTTATCTAGAAGGGTTCAACCGGGGTGCTCACGAATGGTGTTACCGTTCGTTTCATTTAAGATTAGCATTATCCCATTTTTATTTGCTGCATCCATTTAGAAGGTTATCTAGAAGGGTTCACCCGGGGTGCTCACGAATGGTGTTACCGTTCGTTTCATTTAAGATTAGCATTATCCCATTTTTATTTGCTGCATCCATTTAAAGGTTATCTAGAAGGGTTCAACCGGGGTGCTCACGAATGGTGTTACCGTTCGTTTCATTTAAGATTAGCATTATCCCATTTTTATTTGCTGCATCCATTTAAAGGTTATCTAGAAGGGTTCAACCGAGGTGCTCACGAATGGTGTTACCGTTCGTTTCATTTAAGATTAGCATTATCCCATTTTTATTTGCTGCATCCATTTAAAGGTTATCTAGAAGGGTTCACCCGGGGTGCTCACGAATGGTGTTACCGTTCGTTTCATTTAAGATTAGCATTATCCCATTTTTATTTGCTGCATCCATTTAGAAGGTTATCTAGAAGGGTTCAACCGGGGTGCTCACGAATAGTGTTACCGTTCGTTTCATTTAAGATTAGCATTATCCCATTTTTATTTGCTGCATCCATTTAGAAGGTTATCTAGAAGGGTTCACCCGGGGTGCTCACGAATGGTGTTACCGTTCGTTTCATTTAAGATTAGCATTATCCCATTTTTATTTGCTGCATCCATTTAGAAGGTTATCTAGAAGGGTTCAACCGGGGTGCTCACGAATGGTGTTACCGATCGTTTCATTTGAGATTAGCATTATCCCTTTTTTATTTGCTGCATCCATTTAGAAGGTTATCTAGAAGGGTTCAACCGGGGTGCTCACGAATGGTGTTACCGTTCGTTTCATTCAAGATTAGCATTATCCCATTTTTATTTGCTGCATCCATTTAGAAGGTTATCTAGAAGGGTTCACCCGGGGTGCTCACGAATGGTGTTACCGGTCGTTTCATTTAAGATTAGCATTATCCCATTTTTATTTGCTGCATCCATTTAGAAGGTTATCTAGAAGGGTTCACCCGGGGTGCTCACGAATGGTGTTACCGTTCGTTTCATTTAAGATTAGCATTATCCCATTTTTATTTGCTGCATCCATTTAGAAGGTTATCTAGAAGGGTTCAACCGAGGTGCTCACGAATGGTGTTACCGATCGTTTCATTTGAGATTAGCATTATCCCTTTTTTATTTGCTGCATCCATTTAGAAGGTTATCTAGAAGGGTTCAACCGGGGTGCTCACGAATGGTGTTACCGTTCGTTTCATTTAAGATTAGCATTATCCCATTTTTATTTGCTGCATCCATTTAGAAGGGTATCTAGAAGGGTTCAACCGGGGTGCTCACGAATGGTGTTACCGTTCGTTTCATTTAAGATTAGCATTATCCCATTTTTATTTGCTGCATCCATTTAAAGGTTATCTAGAAGGGTTCAACCGAGGTGCTCACGAATGGTGTTACCGTTCGTTTCATTTAAGATTAGCATTATCCCATTTTTATTTGCTGCATCCATTTAGAAGGTTATCTAGAAGGGTTCAACCGGGGTGCTCACGAATGGTGTTACCGTTCGTTTCATTTAAGATTAGCATTATCCCATTTTTATTTGCTGCATCCATTTAGAAGGGTATCTAGAAGGGTTCAACCGGGGTGCTCACGAATGGTGTTACCGTTCGTTTCATTTAAGATTAGCATTATCCCATTTTTATTTGCTGCATCCATTTAGAAGGTTATCTAGAAGGGTTCAACCGGGGTGCTCACGAATGGTGTTACCGTTCGTTTCATTCAAGATTAGCATTATCCCATTTTTATTTGCTGCATCCATTTAGAAGGTTATCTAGAAGGGTTCAACCGGGGTGCTCACGAATGGTGTTACCGTTCGTTTCATTCAAGATTAGCATTATCCCATTGTTATTTGCTGCATCCATTTAGAAGGTTATCTAGAAGGGTTCACCCGGGGTGCTCACGAATGGTGTTACCGTTCGCTTCATTTAAGATTAGCATTATCCCATTTTTATTTGCTGCATCCATTTAGAAGGTTATCTAGAAGGGTTCAACCGGGGTGCTCACGAATGGTGTTACCGTTCGTTTCATTTAAGATTAGCATTATCCCATTTTTATTTGCTGCATCCATTTAGAAGGTTATCTAGAAGGGTTCAACCGGGGTGCTCACGAATGGTGTTACCGTTCGTTTCATTTAAGATTAGCATTATCCCATTTTTATTTGCTGCATCCATTTAAAGGTTATCTAGAAGGGTTCAACCGGGGTGCTCACGAATGGTGTTACCGTTCGTTTCATTTAAGATTAGCATTATCCCATTTTTATTTGCTGCATCCATTTAGAAGGTTATCTAGAAGGGTTCAACCGGGGTGCTCACGAATGGTGTTACCGTTCGTTTCATTTAAGATTAGCATTATTCCATTTTTATTTGCTGCATCCATTTAGAAGGTTATCTAGAAGGGTTCGCCCGGGGTGCTCACGAATGGTGTTAACGTTCGTTTCATTTAAGATTAGCATTATCCCATTTTTATTTGCTGCGTCCATTTAGAAGGTTATCTAGAAGGGTTCAACCGGGGTGCTCACGAATGGTGTTACCGTTCGTTTCATTTAAGATTAGCATTATCCCATTTTTATTTGCTGCATCCATTTAGAAGGTTATCTAGAAGGGTTCACCCGGGGTGCTCACGAATGGTGTTACCGTTCGTTTCATTTAAGATTAGCATTATCCCATTGTTATTTGCTGCATCCATTTAGAAGGTTATCTAGAAGGGTTCACCCGGGGTGCTCACGAATGGTGTTACCGTTCGTTTCATTTAAGATTAGCATTATCCCATTGTTATTTGCTGCATCCATTTAGAAGGTTATCTAGAAGGGTTCACCCGGGGTGCTCACGAATGGTGTTACCGTTCGTTTCATTCAAGATTAGCATTATCCCATTGTTATTTGCTGCATCCATTTAGAAGGTTATCTAGAAGGGTTCACCCGGGGTGCTCACGAATGGTGTTACCGTTCGTTTCATTTAAGATTAGCATTATCCCATTTTTATTTGCTGCATCCATTTAGAAGGATATCTAGAAGGGTTCAACCGGGGTGCTCACGAATGGTGTTACCGTTCGTTTCATTTAAGATTAGCATTATCCCATTTTTATTTGCTGCATCCATTTAGAAGGTTATCTAGAAGGGTTCACCCGGGGTGCTCACGAATGGTGTTACCGTTCGTTTCATTTAAGATTAGCATTATCCCATTTTTATTTGCTGCATCCATTTAGAAGGTTATCTAGAAGGGTTCACCCGGGGTGCTCACGAATGGTGTTACCGTTCGTTTCATTTAAGATTAGCATTATCCCATTTTTATTTGCTGCATCCATTTAGAAGGTTATCTAGAAGGGTTCACCCGGGGTGCTCACGAATGGTGTTACCGTTCGTTTCATTTAAGATTAGCATTCATTTTTTTTATTTGCTGCATCCATTTAGAAGGCATTTAGAAGGTTAGAAGGCTTTCAGAACGTCTGTCTGTCTGTGTGTGTGTCTGTCCGTGTGTTCAAACTTTATAGCTGAATAACTCGGGAACAAAGAAAGATTTCGACACTCTCTCTTCACTATCATCGTATCCACAAAAGTAAACTTCTAAATAAAAAAATATTTAAACAAAATCCATGTCCAAGTGGGTTACGCGCTTGACTAGCAAAACGAGCGACGCAGGTTCGACCCCCGCCGGGGGCAAACCTTTTGCCGCATTTTTAGCAAGTGTTAGAAGCTGTCCTAACCCGTTTTTGAGTACCGTGAAACACGTTTTCACCTGTTTTGCCGAGTTTTAACCTGAAAAATCGAAATTTTCGATATTTTCCCAAATGAAACGTGTCTGAACGTGTTCTAACACGATCTAACGTGAAAAATTGAAAATTTCAAAAAGTTCTAAAATGATTAAGAGAGCGTATGGGATCACAGGAAAAGTGTTTTGCGATGTCATAAACGTGTCTGAACGTGTTCTAACTAGTGTTGTTAGATCGAGTGTCTCGACACTCGCGAGTCATTTTTCAGAAAATCACTCGAGAGTGCGGTCCACTCGCGAGTTAATTTCACAATTTTACCCGCGAGTGAGCGGGCACTCGCGAGTTAATTTTCATTTCACTCGCGAGTGCGCACGTGCCATTTTCGACTATTATCTACCCCGTGGTGCGGCATTGAGCGGTTGCTCTCAAAACAGATTTCAAAATGCCTTAGATTCCGTTCTATCTGGAATATGCCTAGAGCGATCAAAAACTAGCCCGACGTCAATGTAATCTTTGTCCAAAAGGGGCTTGCATCATGTCGACCAAGCCGGGTGATCAAAACCACACCAAATAATGTAGTTCTACTACCGTAAGTACTGTGGCCCAGCTATCTTAACCCAGGTTTCTGAAAAATTAGATAAATAAGTAAGGATCTGTTATGTAATTATAGGTTGCTTACTGTATTCAGAGATACTTTGGCTAAGAATCAGTTACTCAAGGAAAGACTACTAGAGATCCATGAAGATAGGGTCCATGCGTTTGGGTACAGATGGTGAAAAATAAGAGTTGTAGGGTTCACTGTACAGCAAGGATCAATAATACTGTATAAAGTATAAGCCAACAACCTGGAACTTAGCCTGTTTCAGGGTTGTCCCGGTTTAGGACTACCCATTCCACTACTATAGCTTTGATCATGCAATACTGGTCAGTTCAGATGTCGCAGACAACAATTTTTTGTGCTAAAGGGTAAATTTGGAAAGGTGTGATTCGCACGTAGGCACTCGCGAATAACACTCGCGAGTGCCTCTACACTCGCGGATAAAATCTCATTTTTCACTCGCGAGTGTGTTGACCGGCGAGTGCTTTCTAGAAATGAATTCGTCGAGTGAACACTCGACGAATAACACAACAACACTAGTTCTAACCCTTTTTAACGTGAAAAATCTAAAATTTCTTCCAAAATTCCAAAATTATTCATTCCAAAATTCCAAAAAAAATCCAAAATTATTCAGAGAGCGTAGGGGATCACAGGAAACGTCTCTGAAATTGTTCTAAAAGTTCTGAACGCACTGTCTCCTGCGTTTCCGTTGTGAAAGACTCGTGAGGCTGAGAGCGATCGAAAAAAAGTTGAAAAAAGTCAACTTTTTTCGATCGCTCTCAGCCTCACGAGCCTTTTGCAAAGGAATAAGCCAGTACTCTTTGTAGCGATTAACACTCCCCAATATAAGTCGAGCTGCAATGTAACCTTGATCCGGCTATCGAGCTCCCCCTGGACCGAACTTGGAGCCGACCATCGAGCTCCCCCTGGACCGATCTTGGAGCCGGCTACCGAGCTCCCCCTGGACCGAATTTGGAACCGGCTACAGAGCTCCCCCTGGACCGAACTTGGAGCCAGCTACCGAGTTTCCCTGGACCTAGCCTGGAGTCGGCTGCAAAGCTCCCCCTGGACCGAACTGTGCCCTGCAACTGAACGCCCCCTGAACCATACTTTGAAAACGTAGTGCGCACCCTACCATAACGTAGTTTAACCTCAACACACCCTGCTAGTTTATCACATCAAGCGGTAACGCTATCTGGTGAGGATGTGGTTTCAGGGGACACGACCATTCTTCTACCCATTACTTTTGTAAATTATCGATCACTGTTTTCTACAAATGCAGAACCATTTCTTGACGAAAGAGCGTCTTCGAAATTTCGAGACCTGCAACAAATGTGTTCTCATTACATTTATTTCGCTTTCGATTATCCGTTATTTAAAAAAAAATGTCATAAACTCGCAAAATCATTGGGTATCACCTTTCTATTAGCTGCTCTTACTTTCTCAATAAGGTGATTTATCCAGTCATCGGCTGCAAAAAAAAAATTCTTCACCTCGGATTCTAAGTAGAGTGCGAAATGTGAGACCTCGGCCTCTTCCTTTTGCACACTCTCTAGACCGGTCGATAGATGAGAGAGTGCGCGAAATTAAGAGACCGTTGTCTCACATTTCGCGCTCTAATCCTAAGCGCTCCCTGATAATACACACAGATAATTTGTGGAACTTACTAGCGTCGCATATCAGCCACTGTTGACCAGTCGACTCGTTGTCTATACGTAGCACGGTCGGCCTGAACGAGAGTAACGTTCTGGTAAAAAAAAACAAAATGCTGCGTGCTTTTATGCTGCGCAAATGCTTTTATGCTGCGCAAATTTCATGGGGTGCAAGGTGCAAAACAGTTTTATGCACCCTTTCATAACTTTTTTCCTAGTGAAGCCACAACTTCCAAACTTGATACAGGGATTGCAAGCCACGTTTGGAACATTTTCTTTTTTGATTGGAGAGATTTCGTTCAGTTTGAGCTGAGTTACACGAGTTTTCCACCCTCAGAGGGTGGAATTCCACCCATGAAATTACTACAAGACTACGATATTTCAATTCAATTCAATTCAATTAATTTATCTATATCCCCTCTCTCGTCATTGTTCAGCTGATGCCCGGGCGTAAGGAAGAGATCTTGTTGCCATGTTTCGCTCTTTCATTCAGAGAGCACACTTGTTATGTATTTTATAATGATTTCTGGGAAATTAGACAGATTTACAAAAATACAAGAGCGGCATAGTCTAAATGATGTATGGTGTAGAATTATGTCGAATCGTAGTGGAATCGCGAATTTTGACTATTTCTGCCACAGCATTTGAAATTATAGAAAATACAATGCACTACTATAATAACCATATTCCTGCATATTTTATACAATTTTTTTAATCAAATTTCTCTTTCCGAATTCAACAAATGATCTTCTTGAGGAGTCTTCGAAACTTCGAGGTCTCCAATGATTTTTCTTCATATTTAGATGTAACTCTGTAATGAGAAAAACAATTGAATCCTTGTAAAAAAAGCTTGAAGTTGTAAAATGATACCAAAAGTACATAAATGTAAATTGTCCGTTGTTTACCATCAGGAACGATTGTGATTACCTCGCCTTTGCGTGATCTCTACTGTTCATAGAATAAAGAAACTGAAATTTGTCAGGCCGTATTAAGAGAGCATCCACGAGAGGCTGGGGCTGATATGGGATGGCTTTTTACGGATGGCTTTTTTGCAACCTATCTTGATAACTTTTTAATGAAGGCAGAATCCGGAGTGCTGATATTTGGCCAAGTAGCTAAGGGTCTGGGTCCCGTAAAAAAAAATTTAAAAAAAAAATTACAGTAACCCCAGGTTCCGATATCGATTCTTTTCGAGTTTTAAAAAGTTTGTTTTTATAGTGTTTCTTGATGTTTTTTTGCGAAAATATTACGATTAAAACTACTTTGGAAGTGATCTGACAACTTTAAAGGGTCGAAATTTTAATTTTTCTATGTTTTTCGACCGTCCTGAGAAAAAAACGCACATGTCCTCTTAACCGTTTTGTGATTTTTGGATTCTCCATCAAACCCGAGCTGCGCTGCCGACATGCGTACATGATGTCTGAAAGTTCGGATATTAGCGGACCTTTGAGCGTGCTAGGCGATATTTCTGATCCCGATTGCGAAATATCACATATTTAAAGTGATATTTTATTCGCCTTCGATGACGTGAACATGACTGATGTATTTATTTCATCACCGGTTGAAAAAATTTTCAACTTTTTTTTAGACCATGAAATAATTTTTTTTCAAAAGTCGGTGAAACTGACAAAATGCGTTCATTACATGAAATTTAATATGTGTGCACCGTATTTGACTATAAAAGTGTTAGATACGTCCAGAATTAATGTGTTTGTATTGTATTTTACTTTGTGTTTTTCTTTCGGAAGCTGCATCATGATAATGAAATATTGTAATATCCATGGTCAAATACGGTACACACATATTAAATTTCATGTAATGAACGCATTTTGGACAGTTACACCGACTTTTGAAAAAATTTATTTTTCGAATATTCCATGAACCCTATTGTGAATTTTTTTTCAACCGGAGATGAAATAAATGCATCAACCATGTTCACGGCATCGTAGGCGAATAATATATCACTTTAAATATGTGATATTTCGCAATCGGGATCAGAAATATCGCCGAGCACGCTCAAAGGTCCGCTAATATCCGAACTTTCAGACATCATGTACGCATGTCGGCAGCGCAGCTCGGGTTCAAAGAAATGAATTTCTTAACATACTTTTTGATGGAGAATCCAAAAATCACAAAACGGTTAAGAGGACATGTGCGTTTTTTTCCCAGGACGGTCAAAAAACATAGAAAAATTAAAATTTCGACCCTTTAAAGTTGTCAGATCACTTCCAAAGTAGTTTTAATCGTAATATTTTCGCAAAATACATATAAAAACATACACTATAAAAACATACTTTTTAAAACTCGAAAAAAATCGATATCGGAACCTGGTGTTACTGTAACTTTTCCGTACGGGACACAGACCTTTAGTTACTTGGCCAAATATCAGCACTCCGGATACTGACTTCCTAAAAAAGTTATCGAGATAGGTTGTTTTCATGGATGCTCTCTTAAGTTGTACTTTTAATATACACAACATTGCAATGTATTTACCTCCTCGTGTGCCTTCTTTAAAATCTCCATTATTTTATTTGTCCAATCGTCTGCCTCTTCGATGGCTGAAATTTTTATAAATGTTATTCCTTTTTTTAAAAAAAACCCAAATACTTGCAAAAATGTGATAGTTACAGGAAAATCAGAAATAAAATAAAACTCACAGGAAGCGCAGACGAACAATTGCTGACACGTCGATTCATTCTCTATACAAAATGTGTTTGGCCTGAAAGACTTATGCTGCGCAAATTTCATAGGGGGCAAGGTGCAAAACAGTTTTATGCACCCTTTCATAACTTTTTCTCAAGTGAAGCTACAACTTCCAAACTTGATACAGGGATTGCAAGCAACGTTTGGAATATTTTCCTTTTTAATTGGAGAGAGTTTGTTCAGTTTGAGCTGAGTTACACGAGTTTTCCACCTTTTGATGGGGAAATTTTCCCGAGGAAATTAGCGCAGCATGAAAGAGTTGACCCAATCTACAATTCTCACAATCAATCTATCAACTTTGTGCATACCATTGAGTATATTATTTGTAAATCGTATCTGTAAGGCCAATATGGTGATTCAAACTGATTGCTCGAGTTAACAGGGGCGATTATCAGTAATTCAAAGACCATACCTGTCAATGCAATCGGTTGGTTTTATGCTTCTAATCGACGTTCCGGCTAAAAGAATTGTCCCTTTCGCTTTCTCTTTTACTAACTCATCTGCAATAGAATCATGTTATTATGAAACGAATAGGAACGGACGGTGGAGAATTAGTAATGAAGAAAATCAAGACTATCCTTAATCGGCGCCCTTGAATCGATGCTGATACATTTCATCTTATGAAATTGTGTTTATACTCACAAAGCTCATCCAAGTTGACAAGTTCATAAACTTTTCGAGCCTTCTCGTATTCCGGACTGCTCTTGTAGTCATTACAGTTCTTCTCGTTCATCTAATAATAATAATAATAAAAATAATATTAATAATAATAATAAAAATAATATTAATAATAATAATAAAAATAATATTAATAATAATAATAAAAATAATATTAATAATAATAATAAAAATAATATTAATAATAATAATAAAAATAATATTAATAATAATAATAATAATTCCTTCCGAGTCGCAAAATTTTCTTAAATTTTACAAGAATTAAGGGGAATGTATGGGAGGAATTTCCGAATTTTACTTTGAGTGCCGACGGGGTGATTTGTCAATAACTGTCATTCAATCAATCATTAGTTGATAACTAGTTCCAATTCCTGTATTGATTGACTCGATAATCAATCAATTGCGCGCTTAGGAAGACAATATTGGAGAAGTCAGCTTTGCACATCGATTTCGCCAACAGCATATTCGGGAGGGTGACAATTCGGCAACCGACATTACGAAAACGGCCTAGAGCTGTTCTCAAACTTGAGGAATCTGTACGAAAATGTTTCCTTTTGGGTTATTTGCTAACCTAACCCCGATTCGGCATGTTCATGGATTTTTTCTGACCATTTTAATTTTTCGACAAATTAACAACATTTTAAATAGCTAATTAGTTAATTGGTGGGTTTGAAGGCATTACTATTGTGTTTGGGACCAGCTAGGGATTTCTGCAAAGCAGAGAGCCCTCATTTCTGGTCTACTCACTCATTATTTGCGGTCTATTTTAGCTGTCTTTCACTCACTCACTCAAAGGTACAAATTTATCACAAATTAGGTCAGAAATGAATTCATTTCTATCAAAATTACCTCTACATATCCTCTAATAATAGGATTATGTCTCTCTCAATTTCATACTCTACCTCGCCACTGTCTCTCTACTATAAAATCCAGAAAAACTCGTTCCTCTGGTCAGTCCATCCCTCTTCCGATTGAGGAGAGGGAGGGGAGCATCACCGCCCCCAAGGACGTCGCCCTCCCAAAATGGGAGGGCGAAAAACCCTTGCAGGGGGCTCTCTGCTTTGCAGAAATCACTGCGAGAATAGCTGATCCCAAACACAATAGTAGTGCCGGTTTGAAAACCCTAGCGATTCTGATCATGGAAACCTGTTGGCTGAGTGATGTATCTACTCACAAATAAAAAAACTCTAATCTTGATATGCCCAGAGCCAGGGTTTGAAACTCTAAAGTTAGAGAGGATGTGCAAGTGAGAGAGCGCGTCTCTCGGTTTCGTGCACTCTCTCGCAAATTAGAGTTTGACATCCTCGCTCTAGGCAGATTGAGTTTCTAAGTCCTAGATTTTTTTCATTGTGAGTATTAAGTTATCAATGGCAGTGAATTACCGGATATCGCAGGTTCGTTCCTCTTTGTAAAGTTCTGTACTCGTAGTATTCAACCAACTCGTTCAGACTATTGAATGAGTTCTTGTCGTCTACGTTGAAAATGTGACCATTTCGCTTCAGAGGTAAGTGACAGTAACAACCTCGCGTTCTGCAAATGGATATACATCAATTTTTTTCCGACACTTTTCAAGGCATCTGAGACTTCAAAACAGTTTCCGAAAAAGTTTTCCGCAAAGCCCTGATATACATTAGCTGTTCATTTACGATAATATATTATAAAATTTTAAAATAAATTTCTTGCCTGAGAGTAAGAATAAATTCTGATTTGCCCTCATCTGCGTATCGAATGAGAAACGCACCGTTTTCGGGAAACTGAAATGAAAAATATTTTGTTTATTTCGCGAAGGGTGTGACGGCAATTAAAGAAACGGTGAAAGAAAAGAAATATCTAAATATGGATGGGGAAGGTGAGGAACGGGAGATGAAGGCTAGACCGGGAAAAAAAGATTGGCTACTTTTTGGGATGAGGTGGACGACTATTGCCAAAAGTAACGAGTTACCCGTTCTGCGCAAAATTGTTTCTCAAAAAGTAATGGGCGATATTGAAATCGATTCACCTTAGACAGCACTTCTTCTGCAGATTCTTTCGTTGTAGTAGTAGAAAACCATCTGAAGAATGATTATTTGCGAAAGTCCCGAAAGTGTTGCACACCTAATATAATTTTAAAATTATGCTTTTATGAAAAGGGCTGCGTGCATGTCTTTCTATGCGTGAATTGTCTTTATATGCATTATCTATATACCACGACTAGACTTCGGAAAGTGAGACCTCAATCTCTTCATTTCGCACACTCTCTCATCCTCCGACCGGTGAAGAAATTGTGTGAAATAGAGTGGTTGAAGTGAAGTGAACGTTCGCGAAATCGACCGCGCGAACGTTCGGATTCAGCCGCAAAGTGAACGATTAGAAATGTGAACGTTCACATTCGAGGGGAAAGTGAACCTTCGGATTCTCATAATTCACATTGTGAAAATCAGGCGAACGTTCACATTTCGCGAATTAATTCATATTATTTTTGTGAGCCCGGACTTTTAATTTTGATCAGCTAAAAATGTCGTTCTAAGGTAATTTTCTTCGCTGAATACGATGGCAATTCCAGTTTCTCTATATCATCTTTCTCTGGATTACTGTAATAGCCGGGAAAACCAATTTTGATGGCCTCCGATTAACAAAAAAATATAGTTTTGCATTTTCAAGCCGCTCATCTCCATAATCTCTCGAAATGAGAAAGATAACCCGATCAGACAAAAGACGCTGTGATCAAATTGAACCGCATGTTTCAGTTTTTAGTTCGAAGAAAATTATGTTTAATAAACTGTCAAAACGACCAGAATTCTTACCGTATCTCAAAAAAAACAGAAATGAAACCTAGAACTCGGGGAAAAGTAATGGTTTCAATCATTCGTGTTACGCCTTCTTTAAACATCGTACTTTGGATTTTTTGTAGGACTGAGGGCCGGTTTTTGTAGGACTGAGGGCTAACATTGTGTGATGAGCATACTGTGATTAGCGAGTTCGAATTATTATAATTCAAAATGCCTGAAATTCACTATAATGTACTCCCGACTACGGTATTCCGGTTACAGTCTCAAAGTGCCCCTATAAAATCCGAGATGGGATAGTGTTTGAGTATTACAGTATGCTCATCACACAATGTTAGCCCGCAATCGACGCCGTCTAAGGCTTGAAAATTCATGGCAAAACTATATTTTTTTGTTAATCGGAGGCCATCAAAATTAGTTTTCCCGGCTATTACAGTAATACAGAGAGAGATGATAGAGAGAAATTGGAATTGACATCGTATTCAGCGAAGAAAATTACCTTGGAACGACATTTTTAGCTAATCAAAATTAAAAGTCCGGGTTCACAAAAATAATATGAATTAATTCGCGATATGTGAACGTTCGCCTGGTTTTCACAATGTGAATTATGAGAATCCGAACGTTCACTTTCCCCTCGAATTTGAACGTTCACATTTCTAATCGTTCACTTTGGGGAGAGCGGTCGTCGTTCACATTTCACATTTTCGTTCATTTCAACCACTCTAGTGTGAAATGAAGAGACTGAGGTCTCACATTTCGAACTCTAACCACAACGTGTCCCTGTCTTTGTCTTGCTCTCTCGTACCATATCTTGTTTTAGGAGTGGGACGTTTTACTATTTTGCATGAGTGTTTGTGAATTTATAATAACATAAGTAAATATTCACAGAGAATGAATATACTGACATTGAGATGAGACACCTAGTTTATGATATAATCAATATTGAGTGCATTCGCGGGTCGAGAGATTTGTATGTATATCATATAATGGGTGTCATATCTCTGTAAAGGATACACTCAATAGTAAGTATATTCATTCGGGGTGTACTGACGGCTGGTCCAGGTGGGGTTGTGGCTGCGGACAAGGAGTCATGAGACGTACTGCGAAGTTGGGAGTGGTCAACTCTTTCTAAACAGTTCATTGAGATTCATTACTGTGACTTAGCCTCAGCACTCTGTTAATTACTCATTCTAAACCAGATCTTTGAAGATTTACTTGGAAAGCGCTTGGAATTCTCAAATCCTTACATTTTGTTAGGGATTGTAATTCAGTCAAAGTAATTTGTGGCCGGAAAAGTAACGGACCTTCATGTAGTTACAAATTAGTTCGTAGAGCGTTTCAAAATTGACGTTCTCGAGGAAGTAGTACTTCTTCTCGTCTGAGATGATGATGATTGTTCTCATTCCAATGACCACTATAATGTCCAGGTACAAATAAGGTAAATACCTCCGATTTTTATAATCTTGATTCTGCAATGGTAGACTTTTTCCTCGCGAAGGAACGATAACGTGAATTCTCCCTTGAAAATGGTCGAGTGTCGGATGAGAAAGAGCCCTTCGCCTTTCTCCTTGTTCGCGTTCAAACGAGCTGCGGCGTCCTGGAGAGAAATAATCACTAGAAATGAGTTCCACAGGAAGAAAATCGATGATAACTTTTGTTTTTTTGTGTTTAGTTGGTTTAATTGGTGTAATAATATGTTAATTTTTGCGCTGTCGCAATCAGTTCTGCTCTGAGGAAAAAATCATCACTGGGACCAGACAACCAAGTGGAAAATATCACTTGCTTGTAAGAGAAAGTCAGTAGCAATAAGAGACATTTCACTTGCAGGTAAGTGAGCATGTGCACTTTGTGTCCTGATCCTAGTGACTTTTTTTTCTGAACGTAAAGTGAGTAAATCGATGAGATCTTTGGAATATTAAAATTGGGCTACGGATAAGAAAGGAGCATATCCCGCTATAAAATCATAACAACAAAATGATGTGACACTATTCGAACTGACACAAGAGAATAACGCAAGTTTGTGGTATTTGTTGGTAAAGGCTAGGGTTCCTTAATGACAAACGAAAAGCCAACTATAAAAAGAGGATCAATACAAAAATTTTGTTCCACTTTTTTATAACTGGATTATTGTTTATCATTAAGGAACTCTAGTAAAGACACGACACCCTCAGTCCAACTCTGACCTCTCGCCTTTTGATATCTCCATGGAACCATTCTTCTGTGACGTGCATCTCATGGGGACTCACACCAAACCCGGTTAGCTCTTCATCCTGAGTATACAAAATTCACTTAAAGAACTACATTTTGCCTTACTTTTGCAATGCTTTGCGTATCGCTCATAGTCAGTGCGATGTTGTCAAATAGATAATAAACGAATAATAAACTAAAATTGAATAACTATCATAAATATAATATTAGATAATATTTTAATAATAAAACTTAGTTTATTATCAATTTTAGTTTCTTATTCGTGTACCTCTATAAAAGTACGCAACTCGATAAAGGTTGTATTATCATTATTTGAATTCAGTACGATAGGTTGGGAGCCAAACAAAGATATTTAAATAAGTTTTGCAAGAAGTCACACTCACGGATTCATCCTCCTCTTCATTGCTCTGAAAAAAATCAATTTACAGTGCCGGAACTAGCATTGAAGGACAAATAAATGTACCTCATTCTTGTTGGTCTTTTCTATTTTGTAACATAGCCTATCTTTGAAGAGAGTGAAAACATGTGGTGTCCACGCCTGCAACCGAAATTTTCACTCCAATATTTTAAGTTATTACAATTAAATTATTGTAAACGGAGAGTCCATAGTTTAAAAAATAGAGGAATGTACGAACATTGGTGATCGGATTTCTCAAATCCATGACGCCATACTTGATGCATTCCTTTTCCATCAAATTCGTTCCTGGAAGCTATAAACTATCACTGTACACATGATTCCAAACCTACAGACCAGTGTTAGCGCTAGAGAGTGTACAAAAGTGAGAGAGTCCCTCTCGATTTCACACGCTCTCTCCTCCAAAGGCCTTTCTGGATGGTTGACCGGTCTGTGGAATGATGTGTGTACATACTAAGAAATGATAACGATAACGAACTAGTGTATTATTTGAAAATAGTGGTTCGGGGGGGGGTCATGCTTGTTGTGATTTCTAGGAAAAGAACTTATGGGATTGCGACATACTGCTAACCGTATTTGATGCTATTTTAGAGATGATTAAGGGAGACTATTATTTAAAGAAGACAAATAATTATTTTTAGTGTACGAAATTATGTGTGATGTGGCGTTAAAAATTTTCGAAAAGTTCTCAAATGTTGACATCTGTCAGTTAAAAAATTCACGACCAAAAGATCGAAAAGAGCTCAAATTTGAATTCCCGCATTTATCGATTTTTGCGCATATCTCGAATCCCAGTGGGGCTAGAATGTTGAAACCGTAGGTGACCATCGATATCGTACGTGCTGAAAATATCGGAACGTTTACCGCAATGTGATCAAAATGTTCAGAATTTGCATCTTTGCGAGTACGCATTATCATGACTCGTGTTTATGCTAATTCGATTAATCCGCATCGATTTGCCGGAATCTACCCGGTGATGCCCGGTGAAATGTGTAACAGAAAGCGACAAATTCGATTGCAAAAAAGGGACAGAACCGGCAATTACTGGCATTTCCCGGCTGTATACGGTAATGATGACAATTCGCTAACTTGGTCGGTTATCACATCGAATTTTCTCCTTTGTTTTAGACATTTCACCGGGCATGTCCGGGTATTTTCCGGTAAATCGAGGTGGACAAAAAATATGAACCTACTCACGAGTCGCAAATAATTTTCTTCGCAAAGTTACAAAAATTGAACATTTTGATCATGTTCCGGTAAACGTTCCGATATTTTCAGTACGTACGATACTCCTATTTGGAACACGTGATCCAAAAATTGAGTCTCTACCTTCTCTGGGAGCCGAGATAAACGATAAAAACTGAAAGTGCGGGAATTCAAATATTCGATCTTTTGTCGATCTTTTGGTTGGAATTTTTAACAGACAAAAGATCACATCTCTGATCTTTTCCTCGATTTTTAACATCGCATTAAGAAATCTTTCACATCCATCAAAAACGAATGCTGTACAAAGACAACGTGAGAGCAAGGACAACTTCGAGAAACCATGCAACAAAACAAACAAGACGGAGCGATTGAGAATGCTTTGGGTTGTATTGCGTGTGTGTATGTGTGTGGCAACTCTCTCTCTCTCTCTTTCTCTCTCTCTCTATCTATCTATCTCTCTCTCTCCTCCGCGTTATTCGTATGTGTGAGTGACCTCTGATTGATCTCCATCTCTCTCGCGCGCCCATTGAGCGTGTAGGGTTTGTCCAGTTTCTCTAGTGTCTCCGTAGCTTCCTCGATCATAGTTTTTTCTACCTATTTTGGCGTAAACTTAGGAACCGAGTCAGTATGCAACAGTTTTTATGAAAAACGTGACGTCACTTGCGTAGGTGAGGGAAAAGTAAATCTCCCTAAGCAACTGATACATGAAATTTTTTTAACATACGCATGTGTTTTATTATGCATGTGGCATCTGATATAAGAGAGCATATCTGAGTCGATGGAGATTCTCGCAACTGTGTCCGTACACAAATAAATTTATTCAGGCAGCACTAAATCGTGCAACACAAACTCTGATCTGCTCTCAAAATTCGAATAACTGAACTGCGTAGTGTACACATCAAGCATAGGATATTTGATTATCGATTTTGTATTCAAGGGAATTCACAGAAATTGTGGGATGGTCCGAAAGATAGCGAGGAGAAATGTCTTGAACAGTGGAGTGGTAACTACCGGTGGGCGGGGGCATATATATATTTCAAATTATCATTTTCAATCAATCAATAAATGCACTAATATACGAAATAAAGCAACGGGTGGTCACACTCAACGCAAAGACACAGTAAACATTTCTGAGCAAATGAAATCGGACGACTGGTTAGAGGGGCGGCTGTATACAGTATTCTGTTGAACAGGAAATCGATAGGTCACCGGAGAGAAGAATAGATCAATAAATATATTCTGATGAAAGATGAACAACACACAAATCTATCTGTGGCTAGACGAGACGGGGTGCACAACTAATGTGCAAATGGCTAATTGGTTCGCTGATTATTGATTGTTATTGATGAAATTCTTGATAGAGTTTTCCATTTTCTGACGATGTGCAATGCGAGTAACGCCAAGAGATGTGTAGAGAGCACGATCGAATTTGTGCAATGAGTGACCGTCCACCTGTAATATATTTAAATTTATTTATTTCATAATGTATTTGAAAAAACTCTTTAAGAAAACATTTTTACATAGGTTGTTGGGAATTCAAGAAATAAAATCATTCGCCGCTCACCTTGGCTCGTGTGAAGGCGCTACCGTACTCCTCCAGCAGTCCCAAGGAGGCCAGCCAGCATCGCACGTCCCTCACCGTCCACTCGCTCACACTCTTACCGTCGAACACAGCGGTGGCGGAGGAGGAATGCGAGGCAGCTGAATGAGTAATACGTTAATTTTAAAGCGCAATTAGTGAAATTAATTAGAAATTGATTTTTGGGTGATTAATTTGACTAATTACACGCGGCAACGCAACGTTAGGGCAGCCACAGAAAGAGAGAAGGGACAAAGCGAACTGAGGGTGAGAGACAATAGGAGTTTGAGACCAGAAATCATTCTATGGTAAAATTAGCATATCGTTTCTCTGTATCATAAAACATAAAAACGTGCCGTTTCTCTGTACGGTTTTATGATAAGCGCATGTCTGCATAGAAATCTCCTTATGCACATCTATAATAATCTAAAACTAAAGCAATACCAAAATCTCCATCGCTCTCTCCCGTTCCCGAGTCGGGATCTTCATAATCAACGGGCGGTAGGGGCGGTTCACTTCCTGTTCTTCTCGATAAATCGGAACTCGAAGCTTCGGAGAGAGTGGACATCGTAGAGTTGATGGACATCTTCAGAAGAGAAAGAAGAGGTTGAGGAGAGATCAAGCGAATTTTTTGGACTTTTGGTTTCAATTCATTACTGGTTATCAAACGGTTAAGCATCTGTACAAAATGCTTTGCGAAACTAGAATGTATTGGCAACGCAGTTTCCGATCCTCAACTAAGGATGTCCCATGAAAGCACCACAGCAACAGATTCAGAGAGAGAGTGAGGGATAAGGAAGCGAAGCGACGTTGGAATTCATTATTACAGTGCTATTTCGCACACAGAACTTACCGTATCCAACGTTCTCAGTTTAGTCGTTCCCGCTCGTGGAGCGGCATAGCAACTGTCCTCGATCTGGGCACTGATCAATGCTACTCGGTGGCCTGAAAATATAGTGTGAATAATTCTTTATAAAATATGGATTTATCTATCAATCATCCTAGCTAGTCTACTTGCTGGACTGCACAAGTACCATGTTTTTTAGGTATTGTCTCTCCAATTCAATCTTGGTATTTTGCACAGAACGCCGTGAGTTTATCATAATGGAGTTTTTTTAAAGCACTCACCATTGGTCTCCTCATCGAGCGTGAAATGGGGTGGATTGGGTGAGGAGGAAGAGTTGGAAGAGGATTCTCCACATTCCGAAGGCTCAAGAGATGTCCGAGATGAGGTGTATCTGCAATTTTATTGCTTTTTATTATATTTTTATTTATTTATTTTATTTTATTCTGTTATTTTATTGAATTTTATTTTTTATTGTTTTATTTTATTGCTTTTTCTTAAAAGACCCTCTACTGATTATGCTTTTATGATTAATTATTTCGGTGTATTTTTTCAATAATACTTTCAGAGAAACTAACGCAGCCTGGAGCTCGACTGCGTATATGTGAGTTCAGTGAAACACATTTGAATAACACAATATTTCTCACCCGCTGTCCTTCTTCGCTCCGAAACTCAATACTGTCACTGAGTGTGGCGGAGAGTGTTGGGGTTTGGAGGGAACGATCGGCTTCTTCACACTTTCCCTCACTGATTCACGAAGGGAGAGAGCGGATAGAGTGCTGCAACCACTTTTATCTTACTTATTACTATTACACCGGGACACTTTTTTCGACGCATTATGGATGACATCATTAGAATTCAATTCGGGAGGATATCTACAGTTTACTAGTCAATTGCGAGATGTAATATTTGTTTCTTTCAGTGTCACCAACCTGGTCGATCCATTCATCGTTCTATCATCATCATCATCGTCCACAGCCACTTTACTCCTCCTCTTCGCCAGCGCATTTCTCAAGTCACTTTGAAAGTCGGGTTGTGAATTCGCCGGTGGAATGAGTGGTTTGTCCGGCTTGGGAGGAAGAGAGGCGCTCGAGGTCTGAAGTGCAATGTTTTGATAAATACTGTTCTTTTCATTCGGAACATCGAACACCATCGGCGATATGTGTTGATTAGGAAACGATGAAACATTTTTTTAACGAAGCAAAAAAAACGATTGTCTTCTAGCCACGTACGTTGAAAAAGTATGCATTTTGACTGTAATGTAGATGGTGCAGGTATGTACCTTATTCAGCTTTACAGCCATCAAAGCTTCAGCAGTTATTCCGGTCGGTGCAGCAGCCTCATGCTGCACTGGTGGGGGAGGAGGAGGGGGAGGGGGAGGACCGGAAGAAGAGGTTGACGCGATGGACGTCTTCGATGGCTGGAAAGGTACACTTATTAACTCCCCTTAGCCAATAATAAACTCCCATGTAGCTCGTGGGCATCAGACTGCGCAAAAAGAACGATTTTTAGGAGATGGGTAGACCCATTGGGTACATTACATTTCCACACTCTTGCATATTAGCTCACCGAAACGATGGAACGTGTGGAGTGAGGAGATGAATTATTGTCCATGAAGAAATAAAACTCTTAGAACCTTTCTCTAATCGAATTGCACTAGCGCTAAAAAGCAATGTTGATATGCCTTACCGTATTGTTCATCACGGGCGGTGGTGGCGGGGGCGGAGGCGGTACTCCCGAAGGAGCGACGACTGGTGGGAGAATCACTTTGGAGGGATTAGAAGCTGCTGATGGAATACTGGACGATGCTGCATAAACAGCCGGAGGAGGGGGAGGAGGAGGGGTCTGGAAGGTAGATTATTAAGATGACAGGAAATATGTCAGTTGAGAAGAGCGATGATATGAGTTTCAACTCTCTTTCTTCAGAATGAAAACAATAAGAAAATAGTGAACTTCACTTCCGAAATAAAAAAAGTTACTTTAAATAGTTAATGAATTACTGTATCTTCGTACTACTTGTGTATCAGAAAAGTGTCAGCTATGGCGGTTTCGCTCCTTTTTGCACACTCTCTAGGCCGGTCGATGGGCGAGAGAGTGTGCGAAATGAGGAGGCCGTGGTCTCACATTTCGCACTCTAATGCATACCTTTGGTCGACTCGACGGTCGGAAGGGTCTCGAGTATTCACTCGGTCCTCCCTCAGACCCCGCTTGACTCTCAGCATAATCAGCGATATCGGGAGAGGAGGCATACGACTTCATCGGAGATCCATAGATGGAAATGGGAGGAAGATCGGAGGATGAGGGAGAGGAGACTTGTGACGACTGTAAATGGTCAATTTGATTTCATTTTTTCCTGTCCCTCCATTCTCAAGAACACATGAGTTTCAGCTTTTCAAGAAAAATCAGGTTAGTCAAGACGTCATACTCGGGATAGCTTGTCCATATCAAACAAACAATACAATTTTATCTGTCATCGGTCGCATATTCTCTTGTTTTCCCCTCTACTTCTCCTTCCCACAGTCTTCTCCTTATTTTTATTTAGCGTAAATCACAAGGGTACATAATCAACTTGTTTCTGAGTAAATCTATCCATTGCCGAGTAGGCTCAAAGTACATGATCAATGAAAGACAGGGAGACATAAATCGTCGAATAGGACAAATTCTCGTTACCTCATACTCGGTGGGCACTCTCGGTAGTCCATTCGATATCGTTGGCCTGCTATAATTCTGCTTCTTCCTCTTCATATCGGCGACCGACGTGAATTTCTTCGGCGTTTGCGATCCGTTGAGAGATTCTTGCTGGAAAAAAAATTTTCTCGTGTATTTTTCAAAGCTAAGAGTTGCCTCACTTTTTCCCTCTAACTCGCCTAACAAGCTGAATCGGTCTTCAGACAGTATCTTTCAAATAATTCACTACGCCGTATTTCTGATCTCTCACTTGAATGCCCCACGAATATTACCATACGTATGTGCCAGTATTCAAGAAAACTCACGTCATACTGCTGTATTGGCTGGAAGCTGCTCACAGTTGCATTCTGTCTAATCATCAACGATTCCAATTCAGCTGCAGAGATTCTTCTAGAAGCCGTCGGTCGATGAGCGATGGAGGCACAACGACCGGGAGCGTAGTAATCATCCATGTCATTCACTTAATTGACTTAATTAATTAAGTATTTTTCTTAATACCACTCTTCTTATCTCACTATCGGTGATTTATGTGCGACGATAGTGCTAAGCGGGGGCAAAGCGGATGTGTTTCAGTGATTATATGCAATCCGTGTAGCGTGTATAAAAATAATGTTATTCCGAGAGTATTAAGTTAATATAAACCCCAATACTGAAAATATTTTATTGTCGAACTGACATGCTACATCCCAGCGTTATCAATGATTGGTTTGTGCGTGCGCAGATGCAAAATTGATGTGAATGCGTGCTTAGAAATTCTTAAGTACTGCCAAAATGTTACGAAAGAAGCAACTCTACTGATTATAAGTGCGTTTTGTGCATTTAGATCGAGTGCCCCGCCTAATATTTTAAATAATTATAGGTGAAGGTATCACGACGGCTTTACTTGGCACCGTGCCAACTTATTACTGTGCTTTCTCTCTACCGTATTCACCAGTGGCTGAATGCTGCAGTCTGAAGGTGTGCGGTTGTCGCATCGATAGAGAAGTGGTGGGGAGTCTCTGAGGAGGGGCGGGAGGAAGACCCGATCGACCGACTGAATGGATGACGGCGTTACGGTAAAATAAAGAGTGACGTCATTTCACAGCCACGGCTGACCTCCAGAAACGGGGGTAAGGAGCGAGAGAGTCTCTCGTCCTTGGCCCCTTTCCGGAGAAATCTTATGAATTAAATAAGGAAGAGCAAAGAGCAAAACTGAGATGGAATTGAATGACACACGGAACATGCTGATGGTTTGTGCAGAAATAAAAAAGGATTGTGTGGACAATCGATAAGAAATGGTTCAATTTTTTTTATAATTTGATTGGTGTGTGCACACTTATTATACTGGTTCATAAAATATCTAGATATTCATTCTTCCATTGCTGCAAATAAACACACCTGAGTGATGTCGTTGCCTCGCGAAGTCGTGGCCCGTCGCGTATGTTGGGAAGGGTGCCGCCGGGTCCACCGTTATCACCTGAATAATTAACGTTTTCTCATTAGTGCATCCTTCTGCTCACATCAGATCGTATGGTGCTCTATTCTCTTCTAATGAATCTTTGGCCTACCCAAAAAACAATGATCACTTCATACGGAGCGGGCGGCAGTAACACTACATGTAATAGATTTGGTAAATAACTGAACCTTGAGCGTGATGGTGTCTCCCGCTGCTTGAATCAACTTGACGACCTCTTCGTGACTCGCTCTCCTCACATCAACACCGTCGATTTGTAGAAGGAAATCGCCCGGTCGAAGACCCGCCCTCATTGCCATTCCTGCATGAGAAATACATTATTTTCTGTTTTATATTATTTTGTAAATGCACACTCAAGTCAATATCGAACAGTTAAATATCGTGCTCATTCCTGAGAAGATAAAAAATTTTTTATTGATTTAAAAAAACAACTAAGTGTACAGACAATTCCTCACTCAAGTTTATACGGTTCACATAACGCACGTGGAACATATGTGTTTCGTTCAATTACGAAGACCAGAAGATAATAATAAAATATGTAATTTAAATACATTTTGTTTTAATAGTTTAAAAAAATATTTACCACTCATATCGACGCCCTCGAAGAATTGCAATCCGGGGACGAGTGGACTGGGGTCGAATGCCATGGCTGCCTCAGCATGCTTAGCCCCGCGAAGAATGAATCCGAACCCCTTCGGACCTCGCGGAATAACGAGAATTCGAGGCGTATTCGTTCTGAATTTTGTTTGATTTATTTCGTTTTTTTTTGTTGGAATTTCTGTATTACCGCGATACTTAGAAAGTAAAACTTTAACAGTAGCAGCTCGCTATTACTGATAATCAAGTGCAATAGCCAATTTAATTCCTTTTCTTGGAATATCTGTGTTTCACCGAAAGCGTATAGCGTTCCGTGCAACACGAATAGTGATTCCAATCGAAAGTTCTTTGGACAAAAATAATTGAACTTACTCATGTCCGACGGCGGCGCCACTCTTGACGTGATCGGGCGCGTATCTCCTCATTGTACCGTACTCCGATCCAATCGTTGAACGGGAGGGAGAAGGCGAGGGGGCAGCCTGCAATTACTTTTATTTTGTTTCTAATATACCGTACTCCTCCTCTACAATGCATTGACAACAGCAAATCTTCCCTATACACTTTATGCCTGGTCTCTCTTTGCCGCATAGAGCATCATTCCAACCTTCTCCCATGAAAATGTGATTATATATCTAGCGTTTGAGAACGTTGTAGTGTTTATCTATCAGTTAATTGTATAATTAGTATCAGTAACAGTAATAACTGTAAAAATTACCGATATACTATTGCCGGGTACTCGATAGTCTCCTCCTTGCTGAGTTGCCGCAGAGCAAATAGACGACTGTGATATCGATCTTCGTCGAGTGAGAGTGGACGAAGTGGAGAGACGTCGTCGAGTCGAGTACTGTGGAGTGCCGCGGTACGGTACTGCAATCGAGTAGTGATTAGTTTCCGAAATTAATGGCGCACAATAATATTATCCTAGGATAAACGTAACCGAATATGTCAACGATCTTACCATAGTTTAAGAAATATGATCAAAAATACGTTTGCCATTATAATCTCAAAAAAATACGCAATAAGTTACTTGCATTAGGCTTCTTTCTTCCCCCTTGGCTTTTCTCAATGAAATGGTGCTATCCCGTTAACATATTTCCACTGATCACGCTCACTATTCAGCACAGATACTTTTTGATTTTTTGAAAATTATAAAATGTCGAATACAATTAACTAAAAGAGTTGCTTCAGAATGTGGTAAATATTCGAATTGCAGGCACGCATATGTTTCGGATATGTTTCGTGGTGCTCACATAACTCATAAAATCATCCCCTTTCAATGACTTTGAGACAGGTATAAAAAAAGGAAAATAACAATGCACTACTTCCTGGTGCTTACTATTTTTAATTAACAATTTAGGACACGGCTCATATTTCATGATCGAGGAGATAAAACATATGATAATAACAATGCACTTACCGCTACTTCCAGGAGCGTGCGATGAGATGACGTCAGAGACAGCGGCAGCTCCCACTATGTGAGCGACGTGAAGGGCCGTCTGACCCTGCTTGTTCACTGCGATGTGAGACGCACCACGGAAGAGGAGTACTCGGGCACACTCCGCACTGGAAATGGGCGATTGCATAGGGATGATTAATGCGTTTTGCTCGGAACCCTTCGGTGCTTGGGAAATCATAGCAATTATCACGAGATCTTTTTGCATTTTGTGAAAGGGTTAAGATATTTCCATTAGGTCCCGAAAAACAGGCATACGCATTTAGGAATCGTCATGAAACTTCCGCAAACGTCGTGCCAACTTCGTAGTATCTTAGGTGGCAACTTCTTCCCACCCACGACATTCATCATTTTTCACAGCAAAAGTGCTCACGAGCCGTGTGAAAAAAAGGTGTTTCAATGTATCTCGAGGAGTGGATCAGATTACACAGACACCCCCCGCTTTTAAGGGAAATCTAGTGTCTGGGAATCGCGCGGTTTTGTCCATCGAATTTCGATCGCGAACTTTCCTCGGTTAAATAGAGAGACTAGACTAGAGACAGGATCCCCTACAAACATGGAAAGTGCACTGGACTAACCTCTCGTGAACACAACATTCTACTAAACCATGCTTGCTTTGAAACATTTTTGTGCTAGACAAAACACTTAATTCCACAGCGGGGTTTGGCCGAATTTTGACATGTGGGGGAAGGAAGAAAAACATACCGTGAGTTTGCTTATCAGCCGTATTACCGATCTCTCGCTGAGATTGCCGTAATACGAAAACCGAACTTGCAACCCTAGTTCACGCCCGTATAGATCTACCATCCATCTTATCGTCGAATTATGGTGAAGTAAAACATACCGTATCTTCAATTTAAAAAAAAAATTTAAAAAAAGATACCGTATCTTCAATTTTAAAAAATTGAAAAAAAGATACCGTATCTTCAATTTAAAAAAAATTTTAAAAAAACATACCGTATCTTCAATTCAAAAAAAATTAAAAAACGAACCGTGAATTGACGGCACAGACGTGCAACGGCGTGTTTCCGTTGACGTTCTCGACGTCAGCCTGGGCGCCGTAGTAGAGAAGGTGCTCGACGTGCTTGACCAACCCGTTCTTGCACGCCTGCAATTAATTATTTAATTAACATTTAAGTTATATTTAAATACACTAATTACTGTATCTAATTACAGCGCAAACGATATAACGCAAGAAGTCAAGGAGCGCCTGTGTTTGCATCATTTTGCGTTACTCATATTTATCCTGACATCAAGGCAAATCTGCCTACATGAAATAAACTCCGGAGTGGCCGGAATCTGCGAACTAGGGGCAACATGGTAAGGGGAATGGAACCTATTACGATTTAATTAAGATTTAAGTCTAATTAACAATAACGTATTACTGTATCTAATTACAGCGCAAACAAGACGCGCAAGAGGTAAGAGGCAAGAGGCAAGGAGCGCCTATGTTTGCGCGATTTTAGGGATGAACTCCAATCGGATGGCGATGACCGATATCCAATTTCATGTATCTAGCGGGATCTTGGGTTGAATCCATCGAAGATTCGAGAGGCAATACGTACTAATCTACATGTTCAGGCTACGATGTGTGATAGTGTTTAGGCAACGATTTGTGATACGATTTGTGATAGTAAACAAAGACACGGACATCTGCCGGCTCCACTATCGACAATCTACAAAGAACTCACACGAAACCCCTAACTCTGGAGGAATAAATAATTGTAATTGTAATTGAGATGAAGGTTCTGTTTTATTCGGTCAACCGCCTTTCGGGATTTTCAATCTACCATCAGTTGCCATCGAACTTTGCCCTCTTCCCATATCGACTTATTACCGCTTCACTTCCACCCTCTGTCTGTGTACGCATTACTACTGTGTGTGTGCGTATGCGATGAATGGGCTTCTGCGCCGCAGACAAAGGGGGGGGGGAGTAATCTGCTCCCGAGGGGGAAGACCGACCTCACGAACATCTAACCTATGCTCGACGAGCGCTCATTCACACAATTGCGTGAGGTACACTTCCGCGTGAGTCAATGTATTAAGCCGCAACTAATCGTTGATCAGCGACTAATAAGCAGGGCAAATGAAATAAGGAGGGTCCCACAAATATCGCAAATAAGGCAACGATGCAGTAAAAGATGCAGTTTATGGTCAAATGCATACGACCCGAAACGTATCATCTATTACATTTGCTAATATCCACTATTGACCCCTGTCTTGGTATCATGAAATCAGAAGCAATAAATAAAGTTCGAAGTAGTAACTACAAGAGTTGTTGAGGAAAGTATCCTACTTGTTCAGAGGGAAAAAAAGTCTGCGACTCTCCTTATGGGCTGGACAGCGACGACTTTCAAAGTCTAACCGCCTCGCTCCCCTGCCTCTATTAGACTTGAAGTCGTCGCTGACCAGCTTATTGTTAGACTTATGAAGTTGTAGACTTGTTTCCCTCTGAGCACTGTTCAGCGTTGGCTTACGGTTTCGTAGGCTCATCGAGTACATCCTACGTGTAGTTCTAGTTTCTCACGCGTCTTCTCTTTCATCGATCAGCACCAATCTTTTTCTCGATCGCCCCAGGCGCCTTTCTAATGTGTACTTTCCCGGAAAGCTTTGGGCGGCTTTTCCGCCATCAGAAGAAGGGAAGGAGAGAGAGAGAGAGAGAGAGAGAACCAGTGTGTGATGAAGGAGGACAAAAAGCACGGTGAGGATGAGGAGCTTAGCGTTGTCGATGCTTTGGGCAAAAACTACCGTGACAACAACATTATCGATTGGTAGGTCAAGAGAAGGCGGCTTGTTAGGCACTAATTAGCTAAGAGCTCGCGGGGGTTAACTAATGCGCAAACAGAGAAACATCATGCGCTAAGAAAACATTCGCGGTAAAGGAGATGCAAATTATGAATAGAGAAGACTGAGAAAATGTATAACAATAGGAGGATGTGAGAGAGGGAACAGGTACGGATCAAGCCCTGGTGTAATTGGGACAGCGTTCGGTGCCAATCGGCCTTGCCCGAAATGGGGAGAGAGAGAGAGAGAGAGAGAGAGAGAGAGGGGGGGGGTAGCAGTAATTTTCGACTAGATCTCAGAGAGAGAGAGACAGGCATGAACCGTATACAAGGAAATATGATGATGGATTGAATAGAGTGAGAGGGTAGATGTTGGATTGAAAGGACACTCTCATACACAGAGACTGTAGGGTGCGATATAGAGAGAGACCACCGCTGGAGGGAGAGAGAGAGAGAGAGATTGTTTGAATAAGTGCGCCACAGTGGACTCCATCTATCGAGAAAACGATGGGGGGGGGAGATTCCAAAGCCGCGCCGGTATGTCAAGAAATGAGGGAAGAAGAAGGAGGCAATGTTTCGAGAATGCTAAAGGGATCTTGAGAGAGAGAGAGAGAGATAGAGAGGGCTACTTGTCATAAGAGTGTGCGTGCTTGATTAGATAGTCAATGAGAAGAAGAGGGAAAGAGCCTGTTTGGCGTGTGAATCGAGAATTTCCAGCCCCTGAGGGCATTACAAAACCGCTTCTCGCTACCGTAATCTACTTGCGAACAACTAGAGAGTATCGATAAGTGACTGCACTTATCGAATGAGAGTACTCAACCCTCTAAGGTCAGCAAGTTCGGAGGTTCCGGTTTGGGGGGGGACCTCCGAACCTTTCCCCCTTTCCGTCCGCTTTTCTTAGGTAATTCGGATTGTACTTGAAAGAGCAATGGCGCGGCGCGGTGGTAATGAGTTCAGGAACGGGTTAGGGGAGAAGGGAGAAATGGCAGAGATCAAAGATCAAATGGAGCGTGAACATTTCAATGTATCGATATTTTGCACTAAAAAGGGTGGCTTTTCGGTAGCGATCAGAGGTAGGCGCGTGAACGTTTCAACAACAACTCATAAATGATATTGAGAATACTGACTGAACTGCGCGTCTTCTGTTGCATAGGCTAGTCCAAACTGGGATATGGTAGAGATGAAATAGTGCTTTTGTTTGTTTGATTTAGATATTTTCCAATCGATAATAAGTATGGTAGAGATCAAAGATCACCTGGTGAATCTCGTGGTTGCCGTGCATGTCAGTGACGCCGATCTCGGCCGTCTCACGGAGAAGCATCTCAGCCACCTGAAAGAGATCAAAGATCAAACTACTGACTTGAGAAGGTCCGGAAAAGATGGGTTACCGAATATAAACCCCTCACTGCGGGCTACAGATGTGGTATCAATAAGAAATATATTTTGAACACATCTGATACCCTTTTTTACCTTTCGAATGCGAGAAGATTATTTTATAGTTACACACGTCTTGTGCATTCAAGCAAAAAATATTTCAATTGATTGCATTACATTGATGCATTTATTAGCACCTACCGCATCGTTGGAGTCATTCGTGAGCATGTTGTAGTAGATGGGAGTGAGTCCAATGACATCTCGATAGTTGGGAGACGCGCCCAATTCCACCAGTGTCTTCACGTTCTCCACTGAGGAGAGGAAGGCCGCCTTGTGCATTGCAGTCTGGAAAAGATCAAAGATCAAACTACAGTTACTGACCTAAGCTTAAAGATACTTAAAGATACTTAAAGATGCTTAAGAACTACAGTTATTGATCTAATATTAAAGATCAAACTACAATTATTGGCCAAAGATTAAACATCTAACCACAGTTCCAAGATATTCAATGTGTAACTGTTGGTTAATTATAGGCACATCATTCCACAAGCCGGTCAACCATCCAGAAAGGCCTTTGGAGTGAGAGAGCATATGTAATCGAGAGGGACTCTCTCACTTTAGCATACTCTCTCGCTCTAACCCTGGTCTGTAAGTTTGGAATCATGTGTCTAATATCTTATCAGCCGTATTCTCTCACTCAAAATGCCGGAACTCGAAAACCGAGCCGGCAATGCGATTTTCGCAGTTCGTACACAGAGAATGAAAATACTAAGATGAGACACCGAGTATATGATATAGATACTCAATATTGAGTATATTCGCGCGTCGAGAGAGCGTGCGAAAACGAGAGAATATACTCAATATTGAGTATACCATATACTCGGTGTCATATTTCAGTATAGAATATACTTAATAGTAAGTATATTCATTCTGGGTGCATATGTTTCGTGCGAAACGCATAACCTAACGGGCAGTGCAGCTCTAATTGTCAATCGAATCCCTTTCACTGGAAAATGAAAAGAGACAAAAAAGAGATGTGCCGCTTAAATTGTTCCCGTTGATCAATGTTTATCGCTGAACGATAAAGCGCTCTACTGGGACGATGGCAAACTTTACACATGATGTATAGTTCGATTTCGGAAATTGGGGTATGTTTCGCGCAGTGTGCATAATGAAACATCGCAGCTACGAATTTGGTGTCGTACAAATTATTGAGATAAACAGAACGAACAACCCAATGTAAGCTGTAAGCTTTCTTTTCGAAACTTCATTTCTTTGAAGAAATCAAGGCTCGATTTTTTTCAAACTAGAGCTTTTTAAAAAAAATTATCTTACCTGCCCCTCCGTATTGCGGAAGTCGATGTGAGCTCCGCCGCCTATCAACGCGATAATGACGCCTCGATTGTTGGCCACTCCTGTAATAGAAAACAAATAAAAATAAAATAAAATAATCAATAATAAAAATATAAAAACGTTTTTTTTAATATCGATTTTTTATACCATTCTTATTGGTCTAACAAATAATCAAATCACAGTAATGCCAGCTGAATAACATAAATTACCTGGTAATCGTTAAAATACAACATAAATATATATATTTTTTAAATCACCCGCAGCCACAGTCAGCGGAGTTTCTCCATTAGAATCATGGAAGTTGGCGTCCATGCCTTGCGCGCACCACTTCTCCACCTGAAAATATTATCATTTTACAAATACATTGTAATATATCAAATGTCGATCAATACTCAGGCAAAACGTCCTTACACTGCACAGTCAAATCTCTTGACATAAACGAGTGTCAAACTGAGAGTGACTCTCTCACTTTCACACAATCTCTCGCATCTGACCCCTTTCTGATGGTTTGGTATGACGTCAGAACGCACCTTCTCCTGGTTGCGGTTCGTCACGTAGTCCATGAACTTCTTCAGATTCGCTTTGCTGTGCAAATTCTTCAGTTGCTTCTCGTCCAAGTTTAGCATCTTGTACACGCGTTTCTTGTATTTCAACTGAAATTACGTCATCACTAGGCAATTGCACTCGATTGCGTCATTATTATTCAAATTCCACAGAAATTCTCACAAATATGCAACTTTCACCTCTTTGGGTTGCTTTGTAATTACGCAATTTTGGCCTATATTGGTTGCGTCGTCACTACGCAATCTCTGCCTTTCGCTCTCTTTCATGAACCTGCGGCTATTTGGAACCAGCGCGAGAGACGCGCGGGTAGATCTCGTAACGGATGACTAATTTGATTAGGAAGGAGGGCGGACAATGCCCCAATCAAGGTGGATTAATCAATTAACTATTGCCGTAACAAAGAGCGAATTACGCAGTTCTCACCTATTTGCAAGGAATTAGGAAATGGTCGATAACGAAAGACGCATACACTGAACATGAACAACACCAAAATAAAATGTGGCAATGTAAATGAAATAGTTTACTATGTATAGCTATTTATGTACACAATTAATAGGGGTCGAAACTGTTGTAGGGATAACTGTGTTGATCCATTAGCGCCAATTTCCTCTTTTTGCTCTTAAAAGAACAGCGGAGTGTTATATAATTTCGTATTTCTTGTTTGCAAAATACTCACCTCCAAATACGGGACGCAATCATGAAAGGGATAGTCCCTTATCGGCCGATCCTCAAGCAGAAATTTGCCCGCCCGACCATCGCAAGGCGGCAAGAAGAGGCCGTAGTTGAAGGATTGAGGCATCGGCTGCAAATCATTAATAATTAATTAATTAAGATTTTAAAAAGTGTGATCCAGTACGCATTTTCACAACTTTTTTTATTATTATAATTTGCCCGTTTTTCATAGTGACAATCGTACAAAATAATTTTAGCTTTAATCAAAACATAATTAGCTATTTCATGATGGTTGTTATTCACATATTATTGCGTCACTTGAGAATTTCCTGCACAAACTATAAACCACACTACCACAACGACTTCAATTTTCACAAAAAAGTGCGGGACCAGGTAAATTCAAATCTTACCGTAGCCAGGACCGCCTGCAGTTTGCGCTTCACGTCCCACACCAGGTCGTCCAGCGAGACGTTCAAACATTTCTGAAATATCGATTTTTAAATATGCGAATTATATCACTTCCGGTGCGATTCATCATCGTCCACTTCCGAAAATGAATCTCTATCACATCAGGGCACACTATGAAGAAGTCAGGAGACGCAATGTTGATAGAGGCAAATAGTGAATCGCACGGGAAGAAACGCGATTGAGAAGCTAGCTTTCAAAATAAACCACTTCTAAAACAATCAATAATGCGGGATTCAGTGTCACGTCAATCTATATACTCTTCATTTCACACACTCTCTCGACCGTGTGCGGACTAGAGAGTTGGTGAAATGAAGCATACATATATGTACATTGATGTGACAGACACTGAATCTGGCATAGCGCTATTTTTAGTTTCTTTTCACACAATATCCCCCTCCCAACCACCGCAAGGACTGTGTGTGAAATGAAGAGTACGTTGATGTACATTCATGAACATGCGAGGGACATAATAGAGTTAAAGCTAACGATTGCATCATGACTAGGCAATGTGACTTACCCTGATCTGTATTTCGGGAATGAATATTTGTATGTTGAGCGTGTCCTCGGTGTCCACAGTGCCCGAGCAGACGGACGGCGCCACGGATTGAGACATTTCTGAACAATTTAATTCTTTTAATTACATTATACCATATTATACTATGTGTATTTTCAACAGTACAAAAAAGAGTACACACATGTTCGTTTCGGTGCCTTATTGTTAGCGCCAATGTTTTCCATTTTCACATTCTATATTTTCTTAACGATTTGTAGTTGTGTTTCAGAGTAGGATTAAAAAATCAGATAGCTACTTCTTTTTTGACAGATTTCCTATTTAATAAAATCACCTCTCGATGTGCGCGTGATCGTCGTCGACTACGGTAGTGCGACAATCGACCAATATCAATAAATCGATAATCGAAGGCTTCTTCACGCTGCGAAGAACGCCCTCAGGCGCATCCCACGACGACAATTACGGTAGAGGGAGTACGGTAGATAAACACGGGGCGCACTCTGGAACAGGAAAAATCGATAATCAGCAAGCACAGGTAGTAAACGACGAGGAAACGAGCGGAACGAGAAATTCGAAGCCTTGCGCAAATGAGAAGAGGGCTTCACGAAAAAGCGTTGAAGGAGACGGCAAAACGCGTGGAAACTAGAGGGAAGGAGAAGGTAGGGGAAGAAGGGGGTAAGAGGAGGAGAGATGGTAGATCATGAGGTGAGAGAGAGAGAAAGAGAGAGAGAGAGGGCGGGAGTTGGCATGAGGAGGGGGCAGACAAAAAGACGCCCCGGTGGATGATGAGTAAACGCACCCGGAAGGCATGATTGAGTCATTGGCGAGGGAGAGAGAGAATTGCCTCACTTATCTTTCTCTCTCTCTCTCTCTCTCTCTCTCTCGACAGTTACTTGTCGTCCTTTGAAGTGAACCGAGACTCGTGACCTTATCAATTTGGAACGACGTGCAGACATGGATGGTTCCACTAGTGCGGCAGCTAATCAGGAGCTCAAGGTCTAGTAGGCGCAGGCTGCTAATATCATGCGTCACATAGACACAATGTGCGTTAACGATAACACCGATAGAATAAGAGTTCACGCGCAGGCACAATTTGCATACAAATGAAAGCGAATTGCTGGTAGTCTGCTTTCAATTAAACAAAAACAACAACACACGAACCTTCGGCATTCTCGAACGGTCACTAGGTCTCCTGATAGGAAACCTAGGGCCGTTCAAATCCAGAGAAGCAGACAGTCAGTATAAGAAAGGCCGGAAACGGCGGGCGAAAAAAATAAGAAGAAGGAGAAGATGACAGGATGAGATCTCTTTGAAACAGTCACACCAATCGTGCACTTTTTCACGAGAAAATACGTCTGCGAATAGTGGAATCGGAGGATCGAAAGTTAAAGCACACAACGGAAAACTTTCACAGCGTGCTCGAATTTTGTTTGTTTGTTGATTGGACTAGCAAAATGAAAACTGCAAATGTTATTTTATGTAGTCGTTCGCGAGCCTAGACTTCTGGATTCATAGACGTAATTCCCCGTGAGTACACCTGTAGGGGAGGAGTGATCGGTGGTTGGAGGAGATGGCACAGTGTCTCACTTGAGAAGAGAGAGAGAGAGAGAGAGAGAGAGAGATGAGATTGAGTGACTAGTTCCCTTCCTCCCCCTCCAGCTATCGATCCTGCACCGAACCCCTCCTCGAAACCAATCGATAATTGGTTTTGGGTAAATTCTTGCACCCCTTAGGGAGGGGTATAAGAGATTACGCGGGCGGCGCGCGGGAAATCATGATTGGGAGAAGAAAGAGAGAAGGCTCGAACTTGGTGGGAGCGAACCTGAGAGAGAGAGAGAGCTCGCGTGGACCGGTCAGATTTTGCCCGGCGGCTCCTCTCGAGGAGGAGGCGGTAGATGAGAAGGAGACGAAGGGAATCACGAGAGAGAGAAAGAGAGAGAGAGAGAGAGAGAGAGAGAGAGAGAGAGAGAGAGGGAGAGAGAGAGAGATCAGGAAAGATTATCGATAATGATTTGTGAGCTGACGGTTGACTTGCGTGTGTATCTATGAGAAAGAAGAGGCTAAGATACAGGAAGGGCGGGAATTGGGGGGAGGTAAGTACGGCCAAAAACAAGCTGAAATACGGGAGTGAAATAGAGAGAGAGAGAGAGAGAGAGAGAGGTAATCGCGTGATTAGTGGGGGGAAGATGAGGGCTTATAGGATAGGACAAAATGATTAGCGAATGATGCCGAGGGTGGAGTAAGAGAAAGAAGAAAGAAAGAACAGGTAGACTTTTTTGGCTGACTTTTTTTGCTTTTTTGCTTTTGCTAATTCTATGAGTATTACAACACATCATTCCACAGACCGGTCAACCTTCCAGAAAGGCCTTTGGGGTGAGAGAACGTGTGAAATCGAGAGGGACTCTCTCACTTTTGTACACTCTATAGCTCTAACCCTGGTCTGTAGGTTTGGAATCATGTGACAAGTGAAAAAAGGAAAACTGATAGAGGTATGCCTGAGATTTGTAAGTGTATCATACACTAGATGCCCTAACTCAGTGTATGATACACTCAATAGTGAGTGTATTCATTCTGGGTGTACGCTTTGTTCCGGCTGAGTTTCACGATTTGCAGAAATAACTTATCGTTTCGAACAACATCGTTTCTGCTTCCGTTGACCATTTAGACAATATCAAATATTAAAGTGATCGGGAATTAAGTGAAAAAACATCTGGATTGAAAGTGCAAAAAAAAACTTCACCCTATTTCGGTTGACTTTCACCATTACCACAAACACTTCTTCGCTGCGTACAAAACTAATTTTCGCGGCAAAAGAATTCCCAGTGAACATATTATTATTATTATTATTTTTATTATTATTATTATTTTTATTATTATTATTATTATTATTATTATTATTATTAAAATGCGCCACAGTGAAATTAGAAAATTAGAAAGAGGTATGTGCAGACCTCAATTGAAATTGAGAAAAAATGCAATCTCACTTCCTCTATTTCGGTTGAGTTTCACTATGTGCATAAACACTTTTCCATCGCGCACATAATCATTACATGTGCGTTATGTATTTTTAAAAAAATATCATTAACATGAGCCGAGTTAAAGTTAGAAGCATCTGTGTGAAGATTTCGACTGAAAGTGAAAAGGTGCGATAAAGAAGCGAGATTGAATGGGTAGCGAGAAGCATTCACAATACAAAGTCGATAGATCGGGGGGGGGGAATTGAACCACACAATCAATGCAATACCAACCAGTGTCGACCCACTTCCGCTAATTAGCGATCGGGCGGCTCGGGGATGTAATCAATAAAGATAATGATGATAAGACCACCCGGATTTCTCCCGAGGCGACAAAATCCGCGTAGTAAACCGTTGAGTACGGGAGGGGAAGAGAGAGAGAGAGAGAGAGAGAGAGAGAGAGAGGCGGAGGGAGAAAGTTGAGACGTTTTGTGACCCAGAAAATCCCGGAGGGGGGATAGGGTAGTAGAAAACGCTGCGCGAGCTCGCAATCGCTTAGCGCATTATGTCAAGGAGCGACGCGGGAGAGGAGAGAGATTATAATTACTATGAACTTTCGCCCTTTTCAATTACGGAAGAAGGACTGTAAGATTTGAATGGGGACAGATGAATACTGAGCTGCAAAATGTTTGTATGCAGCACAAATACTGTCTTTCTATTTTTACCGAGCTGTGAAATGAGGTGTTTTCTCTGTTTTTCGTCAGTTATCGAACAGCGGTGCGCAGAAGCCCTAGAAGAATCCTCAAAGTCATGAACATCATTCCACAGGATGGTCAAGCTTACAGAAAGTTTTGAAATGTATTTAATTTGGACGGGAATAGGTAAGTACTTTGACGTATACAATCCGTTGCATGTAGCAAACACTGGAAAATAGATCGCTTACAGAAATGGAAAATCAACTATCCCTGTTGCTCATAATTCACATGTAGAGCGCATGGAATGAAAAAAAGCTAATTCAAAAAACAGCTATAAAATTGTTTACCCAGACACTACAGGTGACATACAAAAAAGCGAGCTGCAGTAGTGTTTACAGACAATTCTATGAGCGTTCAAGAGATCACAGCATCATACAAGTAACCGATAACAAAGTAAGCTAACGCTGTCAACATTGGGTAATAAAGGAGGGCAATTCACTGGCACAATCTCTCTCTCTCTCCAATACCCATCTTCCTCTTCTTCTCTACAGTTCTCAAACACGGAACAACGAGATGCGCCTCTAGGAAGAAGAAGATTCGTGGCGCGTGGAGATTGCCCCTCTCTACCCTTCCAACCGCCTCCCCGATCTCTCTCTCTCTCTCTCTCTCTCTCTCTCTGAGACCCTCCTACAGACTGGTTCGAATAGAGGCGTGAGGATTGCCTATAGAGAACCCCACGCCTGCGGGCACCACTCACTTACTCTTACAACCTCTCACTTGAGTATGGCGGTGGTGGTGAAAGGGTCAGAGGGAGAGAGAGAGAGAGAGAGTGAGAGAGAGCGAGAGAGAGAGACTCACTCAAGGGCCGCGGAACAAAGGTGAGGGGTTGCGGGGGGACGAAGCTAATGGGTGGTGGTAACCGGAGTACGACGGGTCTAACACGGGAATGATGGTTTCACTTGGAAATCCATATTTTATTTCTGTAAGAAAAAGTAATGCCGAGTAAAAGTAATGCCTGTATCACTGTTGATTGGGAGTTTAATGAACACACGAGAAAGCTGGGATAATTCTTGATAAGAATACTCTATTAATGATACTCGTTAGGGATGTTCATTCGGGATCCCGCATAATAATAATAACTGACTGTACATACATATCTCCGGCGAAAAGGGCTCAAATACAACTATGACCGAATCTCCTTTGAAAACGGTAGCGCTTTGAACCAAGCAGACAAACAGTGAGATAACAGAAAATTTGTATAAAACAGATGGTTTAATTACCCAAGTTTGAGGTGGTAAACCGACTAAAGATGGGCTGTTTGCCCGAAACGTCCCAACAAATAAAAAGTTGATGTTCTCTTCTTCTCGTCCCTCTCTTGGCTTTACATAGAAGAATCAAGTTAATAAAACAGATACTAATTAATTCTAGGCTCTCCGTGATCAATTCTGAGCTCTTGCCTGGCAACGTCCCTCTTTCTCCCAACCATCGTACACAGTGCCATAAACAGACTCGTTACGGGACCCCGTAACAATATTCAACCAATGGCAATAGGGAATGGGTTATGGAGAGAGATTGACGGTTATGGGAAGGGGGAAACAAGAAAGCGGCGGGTGACACTTCATTCCGTCGGCCGGAACACGCCTGGGCAGAAAGGGGTTTGGAGCGAGAGAGCGCTTAAAATCGAGAGGGACTCTCTCACTTCTGCGCACTCTCTCATTGTGTCCCCTTTCTGGAGGTTTAGCGCCTTTATGTTTCTGATATCAGGATAAAATATGCGAGGAAACTTGAGCGCTGCTGAGTGGGATAAACGCGCGCCCAGGTGTTTTCATGGTTTCCGTCAGGGGATTGCGGAGAAAGAGAGATATCCCTATTATTTTGAGTCCGCTGTGACTGACGGAGAGAGAGAGAGAAAGAGAGAGAGAGAGAGAGAGAGAGAGAGAATCGGCACACTGTTCCCCCGAGCAACGACGCACGGGATTGTGAGTGTATGGGAAAATAGCTCGAAAATAGACTGGGGAGTCGAGGAATCGACTGAGAACTCATTTAGAAATACGATTCCAACTCACCAGAAAAAAAAACCCATTTCTGATGGATTGCCCGTTCCGTGGAATGATGTGCACGACTATGAGGGTTCTCGTGCGGGTAGGCACATCATTCCACATGCCGGTCAACCTTACGGAAAGGGCTTTGGAGTGAGAGAGCGTGGAAAATCGAGAAGGACTCTCTCACTTTTGAACACTCTCTCGCCGTGACCCTTGGCTGTTGGTTTGGAATTGTGTGTAGGACTTCTCCACAACAACGATCGATAACTGACGTCGATCTACACTTTCCATAATTTTTGCCAAAATAAAATGACGACTACAACTTCAATGATTCCAGTTGTGTTTCAGCCAGCGCTTATTCTTTCGAAATCTCAAATAAGTCTACTACGAGAAACTTTGCGTGCTTAAACTCTCCGCCACACATGATTCCAAACCGACAGACAGGGGTGAGGGCGAGAGAGTGTACTAAAATGAGAGAGTCCCTCTCGATTTCACATGCTCTCTCACTCTAAAGCCCTTTCTGTAAGGTTGACCTGCCTGTGGAATGATGTGGCTCGAACACTTTCCGTTTGGCTGGAACCATGCAATTCGCTCCAAAACTGATATGAAAGAGAGAAAACACCGTATTCCGCTTGCGGTACACACAGAAAAAAAGTCTTATATGAGGCCAATGACCCTCTAAAAAGTCTTATTTTCAAGACTTAAGTTCTTATATATAAGACTTTTGAAAAGGTCATGGGCCTCATACAAGACTTTTTTTCTGTGTGTACTACCTCCAGAATGGGGGTCAGGAGTGACAGAATGCGTGGAAGTGAGACGCACTCTCTCACTTTCGCATAACCTTTAGCTTCTGACCCCTTTCTGGAGGTCTGCAAGCGTGCGAATCGAAATACGGCACATAGACCCCAGAAGCCGCTGAGAACCTACGCAATTCAAGTATGCGCTGCGTATCAGGCGACTATTTGGTTCCCTGGTTCCGGGAAAAACGAGGAAATAGTGTGGAGAAATAAGAGAGTGGGCAAATATCGGCAGGTAACTTAAGACCTTTTGGGCTTGTTGCTGCAGAAAAAGTCACAAGACACCTGGTTCCACGGGCAAGTCAAGAAAGGGATCCGGAGTGAGAGAGCGTGTAAAACCGAGAGGGACTCTCTCACTTTTGCCCACTCTCTCACCCTGATCCCATCTGGAGGTTTGGAATCATGTGATACCAGAGAGACGCAGTAGAAACAAGTGAGAAGAATAAAAGTGAAACGGGAGGGGGAGAAAAGAAAGAAGAAAGAAAAGAAGAATAAGAAGGGCCAGGAAAGGGAAGAAACGCGTATGTGTCTGTGTGTGTTGTTATGGACACTCTTATGCGTTCAGTGCCCAATGTTGGCTGGATTTTCTCTCTCTCTCTCTCTCTCTCCCTCTCTCCTCTGGTCTAAGATTAGTAGTCCGCCGACATAAGGGGGACACTCTATCTCACTATTCGTCAGTGGAGGTGTGAGAAAGCGAAAAAAAACAATTTTATCCGTATCCCCATCCAAAATTTAAAAAAAAAGTAAAAACAATTGCATGAAAATCTTAATATTGCGCCGTTCCCCCAAAAAAAGTTTGGAAATTCGCTGATGCAACACATTACGATATGAACAGGCAGTGGGGAAAGGAATGAGGACAGTTTTATTTTTATTGGGAGATGAAGCATGTTGCCAGAAAATCAGCAATATTTGAGCAATTTCAGCAGAACACTTCTCCTGCATTCTAGCATGGTATGACACATACACTACTATATTTTTTCTCTAGAATCCTGCGAAACGTATAAGAGGGAGTGCCCCCTCAAGCGACTATAAGAATCGGGAAAGGTGTGCCAATTGTTCATGGATAAATGGGAAAGTTGGAACATACTACTTATGTCAGTACAAACCATATGACATCATCAGTAAAGGTACTATACAATTTTTTAAGACATCAAATCGGGAAAAAATCGGAGTAAGCATACGAAACGTATGAGAGGAGTGCCCCCTCAGGCGACTATAAGAATCTCGAGAACGCCTCCAAGTTGTGCTTAGTCAGACTGTGGGCAAATAGGGATGACCATTGTGCGGAGACGACAAGCCATTGATGGCTATTACTTGTAGGTGTAGGAGAGAGAGAGAGAGAGACCCAGACGAGTGCGATACGCATTCACAGTAAGATGGTCTATAACGTCTTGATAAGATAGTGATAGTCACCAGGAAGCACTTTCTGTGTGCCAATATTCCCTGCCAGTGCTCTCTGATATCTCACTTGCTTATTTGAGAGCAGTTAGCAGAGTACACTCTGAGCGTAAATTAGCAAGGAAAACTGATCTCCAAGCTTTCGGTTCATAAAAAAAACAGTTCTCCAGCCTCCTTGCTCTCTCATACCAAAGAACCGCGCTCACTCAAACGAGAGTTTGCGTGGAATGATGAGGAGAGCCTATTTTGAGAAATGATCCCTTGGAGAACCGTTCTTTTAGCGAATTTGTTCTGTGTGCAGTGCAATCTCTGATCTCATCAGAGCCTGCTTTTTCGTACACGTAGATTCATCTCTCGAATGAAACTTCAATGCCGCAGGCGACGAAAAACACGAGTCGCGAATTTTGCCGCAGGGCGCAATTTCCGATCGCACTTAGATTAGCGTTCTTGACTGGCTAAATTAGATTGAGGAAGAGAGCAAAAAGATGTTCCGCTCTATTGTTTTCGAGCTTCTTGTAATTTCCCTTGTACCCGTTTTGTGCACCACCTTCCTTTTCCCAACGCTGCATGTGAAACTGTTCAATGTCATCAAAGACTCTACTGACGGAAATAGCAGCGGATGTGACAGCTCAGAGGGAAATAAGTCTACGACTTCAGAAGTCTTGGCTACCGAGCGACGACTTTAAAGTCTAAAAAGTGCCGCTCCCCTGCCTCTAATCGAATCGAGTAGACTTATGAAGTCGTCGCGCGGTAGCCGAGAAGTCTACAGTCGTGGACATATTTCCCTGTGAAAGTGATCGCCGATTTCTCTATCATTTCTCGTGTTGATTACGTCCCCGACCAACAGCTTATGCCTCTTCCTGTCCCTGCTTGACGCATCAGTCGCAATCCTCACGGATCTTACGCGGCTTACAAGGAGTTTTGTATGCGCGAATAAGAGGAGGAGATGAATTTCTCAAGGCACTCGAACAAATTGGCAATCATGCCGAATGTGCTGCTCGGAGAGAAAGAGAGAGATTGAGAGAGAGAGATTGAGATTGAGATAGAGAGAGAGAGAGAGAGAGAGAGAGAGAGAGAGCAGAGGAGTTCCTCCAAGAGGCGTGATGAGAGGCGAAAATGAATAGGACCGGAATGAAGCTGGCTAATTGAATGGGGCTAGTGGACCCGCGAGAGAGAAGAGGAACGAGGGCTATGGGCATGATAATGTTCTGGAACGGATAACATAGTCAAGGAATCGACTAAAATCTCTGCTTTCAATGCATAGAATATGAAAAAGTACTATCCACTATCGACAATCTACAAAGAACTCACATGAAAGCCCTTACCCTGGCGGAATAAATAATTGTAATTGTAAACAAATATGGAAAGATGAGTCCCGAAAAACTCCCGATTTTCTAGTCCACCTTTTTTCCTGTTGCTAGAACCACGTAAGAACATTTCTGGCAAGAATTGTAGAACATGCTAAACAAAACCAGGGATTTCGGTTCCGCATTAATCGGGGCGTGCAAAAACGCATAAGAAAACATAGGATTGATCGCGGGGAGCAACCCCGAATTAGCATAGGCGCTTATTATCGGGAGGCGATTGCGGTTATGGGAAAACGAGAGGGATGTGGAAAGAGCACAAATTTGTCGGCAAAAACCAAACCGATTCGTCTGGAGACGACGGACCTTTGCCAAAATATATTTCGACAATCAACGACAAACCTCAAACGAAGATTAACACACGCTGGCGTAATAAATAATAGAATTGAAAATGGTTCTGCACCCTCCTCGTTCAGCACACTCTCTCGGCTGTCCACCAACCCGAGAGAATGCGAAGAATGAGGAGGCTTGAAGAACCGTACTACTTCTAGTATAAAGTCCGAGCCGCAACAGGATTTGGAATTTGACAAGAAATATAGGGAAGAAAGTGGTTCTCCTTGCAAATTTTCGCTCTGTGAAGTTCAAGAAACATTTCCGCGAACTTTGCTGAAATGGTGACATTTTCCATGGAACATTTCATCAAGAAGAGAGACTGATCGAAAGAGCGCTCATTGACCTATTGAAGAATGCGAGAGGAGAGAAACGAACTTAGTGATCGGGGAAGGAATTGGATAGATTTTGTAATTACATTTTAAATATACAAGGAAACTCCATTAATCGATCTATGAAAGGTTTTGAGAGAATATGCGCTGGTTGAAACATAAATGAAACCGTGAACAATGTGTCTAATTAGAAACACAAAAAGTAAAAGCATAGGGAAGATTGGAAATGTTTTTTTGGCTATTTGTTGGTGAAAATGCGGGTTTGATGTCATTACTGAGAAAGGAAGAATTGTAATAGGGATATTTTTAAAAACAATCGACGTGAAATTAAATTTTTGATAGGCATCGATGGGATATGCGGAGGCTGAAACTCAACTTAAACCAAGGAAACTATCGCTGATTCGGAGCAATAAAAAACAGTGGAAATTTTTTTGGCATAATATCCGCAAGAAAATGGAAGCCAACTTTATCAACTGAAATAAAGAGGTTTCTGCTATGAACTAGAGGAATATCAGATATTATTTTCCTCGAGGCTAGCAACTTGATTCATTGATTCATTCATTCATTATTTATTCCGTCAGAGTGGATAGGGTTCATGAGGTTAAGGAGCAGGAGACGGATGTCCGTCGACATGGTCGAATCGGGGAGGGGGTATTGTTTCTGCGTGGCAGCAATGGTATTGGGAGAGGGGGAGGGGGTGGGAGTGGGTATCGATGATGGGATCAAAGAAGACAGTTTTGAATAATAGATTGAGGGAAGAAATGTTTAGGCTGGGAGCGAATATATTTACGAAAAGAGTCGCGGGACAGGTAAACTTGATATTATAGTTGCGAGAAAATTCGATGGATAAGAACTCGATGAAACTCAACTGAATCCATAAGTCATTGTTGCTTGGAAACAGAGACGAAAAAAAGGTAAATGCACAAAATGTCCGCAAGAAAAATGCAACATGGAGATCATCATCCAAATACTACAAATATTATGCGAAATAGAGGACTCTCTCACTTTCGCACACTCTCTAGTCCTGATCTCTTTCTGGAGGGTTGCAATCATGTCAGATCATCAGCCTACTACTACAACTATCGCGCGAAATAGAGTGGGGCTTCAGCAATGAAATCGCGGGCGGATAATCGAGGTGTTGAGTGGGGGAATTTCGTGAAGTGAGAATAAGAAGAAGCGTCACGGAATTGAAGAAGAAGAAAGAGCGGCGAGAGAGAGAGAGAGAGAGAGAGAGAGAGAGCGGGGGCTACTGGCTCTTCTTCTTTCCGCGCGCTTACTACTGGCTAGTAGTTTGTATAGCGGATCGGACAGAGTGAGTGTGGACGGACGCTTCTTATGAGAGACCCTGTGAATTCGAGTATCGGTCTGATCCTCTCCATTCTGCACGCTCTCTCGCGCTGTCTGATCGATGAGAGAGCATGCGGAAAGAGGAGTCTGATCGTTACTCGTGAATTCCAGTCACGTGTGAACAAAAAGAGAGCGAAATTCACACTGTCCAGGCCAAATATTCAGGCATACGGATTGGCTAAATACCGTTTACTGCCATATTTTTTGTTGTTTTAATGGTGAAAAAACGCTTCTCCTAAGCAAACGCTTCGATATTCTGCAGACAACCCGCACAAAATTTTTCTCAATTTGTCTTACGTTAAATGCGCGCTATATTATTAATGATAAGCCCAACAACGGTACAGTCACGGTAGAAAAAGACCATTCGCTAATAGCGAACTGATCGTCACAAACGCCTGTTGGTCCTTCTAGAATACTGATCACTAGTCTCTCGACTCTCGCGGGCCGAAACCATTAGCGAAATGGACAGAATTCGATCGCATGTTGTGAAGAAGAGCTTCTGTGTGTAAGAAAGCCATAAACTGGGAATGAATGACCATAAAACGCCCGAGGGCATCGAGAATTTCGGTGGGCGAAGTGTACAGGAGAAAAAAGGAGCGACCTTTTGCCCCTGTTCGGTCAGGAAAGGAAAGGACAGCTGGTAGTAGGAGAAGCGACAGATTGAGAGGGACGGAGAGAGAGAGAGAGAGAGAGAGAGAGAGAGAGAGTGCTATTAACTGCAACAATTACTACTTCTACTGCTTGTAATAGTAATAATAACATAACATCATTATTGTAGTGAGGGAGAGAAACTCGAGAGGACTGGTATCAGGCACTTTGATCTACTCCTTCTAATTCTACTGAACAACTTGCAATGGCAGTAGTTTCAAGGTTTCAAGTAGTAGCGTATCTGATCGTTACTGCTACAAAGTCACAAACACGCGTTCGAAATAATAAAACGTTCCGCAGGTAATACACAGAACGGAGGACAAGAGAGCGTGAAAAAAAAACAAGAGACAAGCTGAGATGCAGATGAAAATGTGCACCGGTAGTCAATTTAATGAGCGTGTGATTCTAAAATTGAAATATATCTGGCCGTTACTAGTACCGCCTATGTCAAAACTCGGTTTCGATCGATCGATGAAACCAGAGAGAGAGAGAGAGAGAGAGAGATCGGAGCCACCCAATTAGCCTTGGAATAGAATGGGTATGAAGGGGGTGAGGGGACCGCGAGCGCAAAACACTGTCAATTCCTGTATACGCCCGCTCCTTATTAGCCATTGGATGGGGGGTGGGGAGGGAGAAAACCATAACAATGTGTGCTGCGTGCATTAGAGTGCTCTGCGATGACCGATCGATAATTAGGCTGCTAAATTAGCATAATCAATCAGGATGCTACGAACAGGAAGGAGGAAGGTATAGGAACAAGGGGAGTGGGGGAAAGGAAAAAGTCGGGTACGGTAGACACTAGGGATGTAATTTCGGAATTATCATTACGGCATTTTGGACGATAGTTCTACATTGCGGCTGATAAGTAAAAGAGAGTTAGTAAACAATACTGTTCTAGTGATTTGGCATCCTTGCTAGATACCAACACGGTAGATCAGGGTGTATCCAGGATCGAAATGTAGTGAGAAAGAGCGAGAGAGAGAGAGAGAGAGAGAGAGAGAGAGAGAGAGCTACGAAGCCATGGAATAGAGAGTGCGCGAGAATGTGTGAAAGGGGGATGGATTTCATTGAAAGACCGCGCGGCGCTCGGCGGGTGGCATGAATAGCATAGAATAGCTTCTCGCAAAGAGCAGATCGATATTAGACAGATACAGTAACGATCAGACAATCGCGGAAGGACGCGCCGAACCGTTCCCGATCGATATCGAGTCGGGAAAGGAGGGGGGAGAGGGAGAGTAGAAGAACCCCCGCAGGGGTCACCAAGGGAAAGGTGAGGAGGGGGGGGGGAGAGAGAGGGTCCCAACCAAACATTGGCCGAATGGAGACATCACCCCCTTTTCCTGGAGAGAGAGAGAGAGAGAGAGAGAGAGAGAGAAAGAGATCCCACATGGGCAGAGGAGGGGGTTCGGCTGGATGCAATCGGGCACAGAGGGGGAGAAGGTCGAATGATGGTACTACTAGAAGGTGGGGTTACAAGGTCATCCAATCTGCCCCCATACCTTCTCTCTCTCTCTCTCTCTCTCTCTCTCTCTCTATTCTCCCGATACTCGGCTCATTAGCATATTCAGTGTTCACGAGCCTCGTGTTCGCTCATTGTGTGTTTTCAGTGTTCGAATAGGTTTCAGACACATCAGAATACCACAGAAATAGGCAGCTTTCTAATCTCATTGACAAACATTTTTATAAAACTACATCTTTATCAACGTTAACGTTTCACGTGAAGAATATGTATCACAATAAGTAATTGTTTGTAATTAAATAATGTTTAAAAATTATTACCAAGAAATCGCTATGAATTTATCGTTATTATTCGTCTCGCCAAGGTTAAGCGCCGGAACGTCTAGGTTGAAATTATAATTGCTCTCAATGGCTTAGAAGACAGTGACGGAATGTTCATAAGTCACGCGCGGGCTTAGCAGAACATAACCTTGATTCCATACCTTAATAGGGGGTCAGGGCGAGAGAGTGTGCAAAAGTGAGAGAGTCCCTCTCGATTTACACGCTCTCTCACTCTAAACCCCTTTCTGCCCAGGCTTAGAAGAGAATAACCTTGATGATGTCAGTTCTCCGGTCTTCTGGTATTTAGTGGGGCTTAGAACAAGGGATTAGGGAACTCGAGACCGCGATTACTAACACAATTCTGACTTTGATCTACAGAGAAAACAGCGATCAGTACCCTCTTTGTTCGCATGTGTTTCAGGGCTTTCAGAAAGGAGAAAATTCGGCAAATCATTGATTTAGATCGAGTGATTTGAGAAAATAATTCAATAATCTCCTACTTCAAATAAGTTATATGTAAACAATTTCTAATAATCTTTTTTTACATTATGCATTATTCACGCGTGCAAAATAATAAAACCTTCCGCTCCTAAACAACAGATACGGCTGCGAGAGAGCATGACACGGCAAGAGACACGCCGAGTTTTAGAAAGAGGCTACACAACCAATAATCCTTAAATTTTAAAATTATAAAAAAATCATTTGAAAATTGTAATGCGTTGGGTGAATTCAAACTGATTGTGACTCAGTAACAATCGGGGGTAAGGCAGATTGGGCAGTCGATGAGACGTTTCGAGAGGTCGTGCAAATAGTACTGACGCATTCTGAGAGAGAGAGCGAGAGAGAGAGAGAGAGAGAGAGATCATGGGCAGAGAAGGGTCTCCATAGAGTGATCACAGTGATGAAGAGCGGGGGAAAGGGAAGGGCCGTCAAGCATCATTGTTAGGTGGGTAGGAAGGAAGAAAAAGAGCTTACGGAAAAGGGGCTGAGGCTGAGTCAGTGAGGGGCCACTATCTTTTTCTCTGTGCGGAAGAAAATGGACTACTATGTACTATTTCAGTTTTGGTATTTTTGAAGAACTATTCTAGGAGAATACCAATGCGATTTTAGCACTTGTCATATCAGACGTTTTTCGTGCATGTTGCGCGTTAAAGAGACAGTATTCCAGCCAATCAATCTGCGCCAAATAAGCCCGCTAATCAGCGAATACATGGTTGCTCTTTGCACGGGGGACAGATGGAAGCGAGGGAGTGCATAATTAATGCGATTAATGAGAGAGTGCGCTAACGATGTACGCGCATACGTCAGGAATAGACACAGGACATGAACTCTCTGGGATGCTTTAGGTAATATAGTTACGCATATTCTCGGTAAAAGTAAAGTTACTACCGGATTCAAGAGGACTTTCGACAAGTTGTTACATATATATATATATATTTATGCGATCACAAGAAACGCGGTACAAAATTAAGTTAGATTAAAAACGAATTCAGTTGGAAGACAATGACAATCTAATAACGAGTCACTCAGAGAAACTGATCAATTCTCTGGACTTCACTAATAGCCTTGCCGCTCTGGGGAAGAAACTATGATGTCGGTAGTTTGAAGTGGAACTAGCGTTAGTGAAATTTATCCCATGTCGAGTGAAGTAATAGCTAAAGTGATGTGGTGTCTTTTTAGATATTAAGCTAAAGTGATGTGGTGTCTTTTTAGAAATGTTACTCTACCACCGGTAAGGTAAGTTATTCATGATAGAACACATAGTATATTTAAATTACGCATATTTTTTAAGCATATCTTCCTTGAGAATCCATGAGAATTTAGTGTGAACTCTCTGAGCCTACTACAACAGAATGGAGAGCGCGAGTACTTGGAGAAATAACACAGGGAGAAGCGGCTGGTGGTGAGAAAACGAGAGGACATTAGATACAGGCGCAGGGGAGAGTCTCTCTCTCTCCCTCCCTCCCTCCTTCATCAGAGTATTTGCTAACGTGGTGTTGGATATCAGAATCGGCGGCCGAATTCAGAAGGAGGCGAGAGAAGGAGGGAGAGGGAGAGAGAGAGAGAGAAAGAGGGAGAGAAATTGATCAAAAGTGGCGGCGCCAGTTGATTCAATGAAGGGAGAGATCTCCTTTTGTACACAGAAACACATACATGCAAGAAAAGGTGGTGCCCTAACTATTCTCCCACCAGCCTGGGGCTTTTTAATGCACCCGCGAGGGATCATAGATTAGAAGATCGAGAGGGGATCAAAAAGAGATGAAGCTATCTTCTCACGGTTTTACCATTGCAAGAAAATTTCACTCTTATTCAATATTATTTTTTCTATTCCGGCGTTTTATGGTGACCGGATGAATGTAAATATGAAATAGTAGATTTCCTTCTCATTGGGCAGTACTGCCCCAAAGAGAAAGACATATATTATTTTTCATTTTCTAACATTATATCTACCAAGAAAACTGCTTTAAAATAAACCATGTTTCTACATAATACTGAAATTTTTTCAAATTGTCTTCATTACTGAAAGTACTGAAACATATACGAACAAGGAGCGGACATAGGTTACTACCAAATGCCGGCTCCGGAAATGACGGATGATAATTCCCGGCTGTCGTTTGTACTATATCCCGGCTCAAGAAATGTCGAGAGTGTCATAAACCCGATACGGTTCAGTGCAATCAGAGTGATTATCCCCGATGAAGGGTCGTGATCCGATGACAATAAAATGCAGAGCGCCTGAGGGGAGAAGAGAGAGAGAGAGAGAGAGAGAGAGAGAGGTCACACGATTTTGTACTAAAGGGGATTGGAGGATATCAAACCTACAGATAGGGTTCAAGGCGAGAGAGTGTGCAAAAGTGAGAGAGTCGTCTCTCGATTTGGAGGATCGAGCACACTACAAGATAATTTATGTTGGGAATGACATAAGAAAATCGGTGTAAATAAATGTTTTAAAAATACATTGTTTCGCTTCCACATTTCGTAGACTTTAGCGTCTAATAAAGCGATCAAAATGGGCAGATAGCAGATAGAGTAGTCTCTCAAGCCTGATAATGGCCTAAACAAGCCTAAACAATTTTTTTTTAAATTGTATTAATTATTTAAATTGTAATAATTAATTAATTAGTCATTCACACGCAATTCAACCTCTAGTTTGCACGCGCTTCTGTACAGTGTCCAATCAGACAGCTGAGGGCACAGTGCCAAGTGACCACTGGATGTTTGAAGAGGAAGAGAAGCTAGAAGAGAGAGAGAGAGAGAGAGAGAGAGAGAGAGAGAGATAATCTGCGTACTACAATTGTGCTTGCTCAGAATTTGTGAACGATGGCAAACATGGAGATTGGTTGGAGGGACAATTAATTATTGAGAAGTAGAATGGCAGAAAATTACTTACTCTAGTGTATGAAATGATTTGGGGCGCATGTAGAAATCAGCCTGTGTATGAAATTGACAGCGCTGAAATATGGCATACGAAAAGGCTTGAATTTTTTTTTAAGATTTGAATTCCTCCAATTTCTTCTCTTAGTTCCCCGACGAGTGATCGACTAAAAAAGTGTTTCTAGGGGTCAATCGATGAAAACGACTAAAAATGCCTTTTTGAGTCTATTGGGCAACAGGTAAGGCAGATAACAATTGCGAGGAATTGAAATCTCTCGATTTGGATATCAGAAAACCAGCACCACATCACCGAATGGGTGGGATGAATAATCAACGAATAGGCGTCTCTTCCGTGCCGTCTTTTCAATGGGGACTGCCAATGTTTGGAAGCCGAGTGAAACTCGAGATGGAAAAGGAGGAAAGAAGAGGGTGAAAACAGACGAAATATTGAAGACGACGCTGATCAATGAGTGGAATTGGGGTCTCATCAAGGAATAGACCAGTCGAATCTACAGAAATTGGTAACGAGTGATAGAAGGTGTGGAATCTAGCGGGGCTCTCTCACTTTTGCAAACTCTCTCGTCCTGGCCTCTTTCAGTATTGAAGGAATCATGAGGACGCTACATGTTAGTGGCATAAATACTCAGATCGCAAACCAAAAGAGAAAAAGAATAGCGATCTAGCTGCATATAGTGGGAATAGAGCCAAATTTGCCACTAAGTAATTGCTCAAATTAAGATATCTGATGAATCAGGGCTAAGCTTTTGAAAAATATAGTAAGCATATCCAGGACTTGTTCGATTCTGGAAATACAAAATGTGTGGTTAAAAAAAGTTAGTATAAGCAACAAGTCTCTCTCAGCCTCCGCGAGCGCGCCAAATCAGGCACCAATAATTTCCGCGCCATTGACACAGTGACTTACACGTTCCTTGGACCAGAATGGGAAAGTGGAGAGAGAGAGAGAGCAGAGCTTCCGAGACAACTTGTTTGCTATGAGAACACTTGAGAAAGGCGTTTTGAACAGGGCATATTGGTTCCAGGGTGTCGATTACAAGATCTTCTCTAGAGAAAAATCACTATGATCAGCTAAAAGAGAAGATAAACACACAAAAAATAAGAGAACATGTCTTGTGATTTTTTTCTGGTTTTGCCGATTTCAAGATCTTCTCTAATTCTTCTGGCATCTTTTTGACTGCTCCTCAGACTTTTAGTGTATAATAAAGGCATGCCATTCGGTACAATGATTTAGTGCTGCGCAAATCTCACGGGGAACAAGGTGCAAAACAGTTTTTTTGCACCTTTCATGCTTTTTTTTACAGTGAACTTCCAAACTTGCCACGATAGTAAAACAATAATAAAGCGATGCCAAACTGCACTCCATTCTGTCTGGATTAATGGGGTGATAAAGTGCTCCTTCAAGGCTCTTCCTTATCTTATACAAACGAACATTTGTTCGTGTGTTTCGTCTCTGACCTTAGCGCGTAAGTGTCTAAGTGCTTCGATTAGCCTCTATTAGGGTCGTGAAAACGCCTCTCAAAGTGCACCCACTGCAATAGATTCATAGTTCTAACAGCTCTCTTATTTTACGGGGGGCAGAACAGTTTTCTTTGATGAAAAATATGCAAAAATTCTAATTCCGAGTGAAAACTGAGTTAATAGCACAAGGAAGTTTTCTTGATTTTACCAATCACATCGTTTCACTTTCGAAAAAAATGCACATTTTTTTTCTGAAAGAAAGATAGTATTGGAGCAAATGGGTTGTGTTTCACGATTATTAGGCATACCCTCTAGCTGCAGATAAATCAACCCTCGTTGGGTCGACACTATAAAATATTTACAAGTAAAGAGTAAAACAATGAAAGTGCAAAACTTCGGCGAATGAAAAAAGGAAAAGATGAAATTCTGGAACAGAAAGAGGTGAATGGAAAACAAAAGACGGAGGGGAAATGATGATTCAATATGCCGAATCATCTAGAGAATCTATCTATCTAATTGGAAATAGCATCGCTCAATCGATTAAATCGCAGAATTGTTAGCGACAGTAAAGGTAAAGGTAAAGGTGTTAGGTCTTCTACACGCAAGGCGGTCTCGACCACCCCTATGCCTGAGGGGCAACGAGAGCCTGTCCTGAGATGATCAGTGGCCTGTTGCGAGGCTATTCTTGTGTAGTGTGCACTAGAATAGCCTCGCAACAGCCTATTAAAGTATTCTAACCTATTAAAAATAAGGCAGAAAGTTTATTAAAAATAATGCAGAAAGTTTATTAAATTGCGTGTAATTGGGGGAAGGTTTGACCACGAATTCATTTGTTATATTTTGACGAAATCGTTGTGTTTGGAAAAATAAAGAAAACTTCCTTGTACGATTAAGTCAGTTTTCGGCGGCTCAACCTTAGTTGTAAACATGGGCGCAATTACGGTAGATGAGCGGGAGAGATTACCCGGTCAAGAAGTCGAGAGAGAGAGAGAGAGAGATGTTGTAAATGGAGAAGTGTTTCTCGGTAACTATCTGATGCTTTTTGCTAGCGTAAAATGAGGTCGTTTGCTAAGAGTTCTAAACGAGCGTAGCTTCAATTACCAGTATTGTTTTTCAAGTTTGAAATGGGTAGTGAAGCTAAACTGAACATGGCTTGTTAATTTGGAAAAGGAAAAAAACTGGAAAGTGATGCGAAAAAAAAAAAAAAAAATGCGAGTAAAAACGCGAGCAGCACTCTCTCTCTCTCCCTTCGTTCCCTCGTTCGGCCAAACGTTCACTAACTGCCGTCACAACCGGGCTCGATAAGCATCGGTCGGGGGTCGATTACACCCCCGTGGTGTGTTGTGCATTCGTCTGGTGCGCCTCGTGCACTTTCAAAGGGCGACGATTGTCTGCACCACGATCACGTCACTCGCGGAACGCTTTATTATCTGATCGCCATAGGCGTCTCCGATCGATAGTCAATGTAAATACAGTAGTAGCGTGTCCTATGCATAAAATAAATTGCTAGAATGGCAAAGGAGAACCGGCGTCAGCGAAACCGGGAAAAAGACTTATTGCAAATTTTAGGCAGTGCGTTGAAATAAAGGCCATGAAACTCTAAAACATTAGCGAACTTACAGCTAGAGAACTAGAATTCGAATTATGGCTAGTTCTACGACTTTTCACTATCGATTATTGCATAAAAAACACTCGACGAAAGGAAGGAATATTGCAAAATGAGCCGAATTTTGCTCGGATGTGTAACCCAGTAAGCGGTGACTAGACAGAGGAGATAATGAAAGCTTCGGGGTGGAAGGGGTGTACCATTTCAGGATCAATCCTTCAAATACTTAGCAAAATATCTGTTTTCACGGGCTTCTATACGAATTCTACTCAAAGATCTCAAACAAATGCCATTACAAAACGACCACTCCTAAAATGATACACTCCCGGTGTGGAAAACGGACAGGAATGGCACTACGAGGTAACGGGATTTCTGCTGGTAGTCATGGGTACGGTAGGGGGGAATCGGGAACTGATGTTATTAGTTAGTCCACGCGAGCTTGTTTCGGCGGGACGGGATATTCGTCGAAATTGCAGACTTCTGAGCACGGTTTGACACCGTCGAGAGTGAGTTCGCCCACTTTCTTCGCGTTGATATGACCGTCGGAGCGGACCTGCAAAATAACTAATAACTAATGAAAATAATTGAATTTATTTTAATGAAATTATTCTACATATTATGCAGCATTACATATTATGCAGCATACTCTAGATATTATGCAGCATACTTTATGCAGCAAACTTTGAAACAGGAATGATTGAATTGATTGAATAGGATTGAATCAACTCAATCAAGCGCGACGATTCAACTGAATCGCAAGGAACAGCTCTACTCAGTAAGACTTTCATTAGTCCGTATAAAATTACACTTGAATCCCCTTCTTCCGCTATTTTCCTGAAGCTTCCTTGACCGACGATCACCCGCCATTCCTTGTTTGTTATCACACCCTCTCTCTCACATTGGGTAATGGTCAGTTTCTCAGCCCAATCTCGATCTCAAGCATGGGAGGTGGGAGACTTTCAAGTGTCTAGCCATGATCGCTTTGTCTGCCAAAGGATGCTTGCAATCTGTACACAGAGCGGGAAGTCTCCAACTTCCCTTACTCTGGAGATGATGCCACGAGTATTCAAAAACGCAAAAGCGGTCGAATGACAGTGAGAGATGATCACTCGTTTTTGCATGCTCCCTTAGCAGGAGAGAACATCTCCAGAGCAAGGAAATTTACCACTCCGATTATGCTTGGACGGGTAAATAGCATACACCTGTGTGCATCCTCATGTTGCAACGAGTTAATGTCCAATTGGTATCAATCGTGAGGGGCAACGAGCGGGTCAAATGAGAGAATCAGATAACGAGAAGGAAATACCCCAACTTGGCATCAGATTGATGTTCCTCAAGATGGTATCATTCTCTACTCAGAGCGGGAAGTCTCCAACTTTCCTTACTCTGGAGACATTGTCTCCAGCTAAGAAATCATGCAAAATCGGGAGAGCGGGCGAGAGATAGTGAGAGATGATCTCTCGATTTTACATGCTCTCTCAGCTGGAGACAATGTCTCCAGAGTAAGGAAAGTTGGAGACTTCCTGCTCTGTGTATGTCGTTGCCTGTCTCTCTCACCGTCACCTTGACGGCAACTTGGGGATGCGCGACGGTGTAAATTGTGTAAATAGTTTAATAAATATTTAAAAAAATACTTACCCTGCGGGCGCGCTTTCGATGAACGCGATTAGCACCGTATCTGTGATTTTTTAAATTTATATTTTGTTAATAACGAGTACCCAGCGAGAATTGATTCATATGTAGCGAGATAGTATGTCTAATAATCGTGAAACACAACTTATTTGCTCCAATTCCAATATTCTTCTCTAGCTTTCAGAAAAATTACTCAATATGCAAATGAAGCGAAATAAACATGGCGAAAAGCATTTTCATCTATTAAATAAATAAATAAATAGATAAATAAATGAACAAAAAACGCACTTTCGCTCTCGGCGCTCCAACGTGAAGTAGAAAGTGTACGTCTGTGAATGGCGATACCTAAAGAAGTTTAAAAAATAATTTTGCAAGAAGTGTAGTAGTAGTCCTATTTGTTTAATCTCTATTTCTGCCAAAATCTTAAGAAAACAAAGGGTTGAATTTTTAACAATATAAGAAGGACAAGGTGTAAACCATCCGAACTGGAAAAAAAGTCCACTACGTTCCAGTGAGGAAACCAGTTCCAACTCCAAAAAAACCCGGAACTAGTTCCAGTTCGGATGGTTTACACCTTGTCCTTCATATATAATATGATGCAATATTCACATACCACGGCCGCAACGAACTGCATCCGACTGTTGCCTTGCCCGATTTTCTCACGTAGGCGTGCTGAAATTGTTCGTTTTGTTAAAAAATGCTTATGTTTCTTTCTAACTTTCATCTTTCCAATAATTATGTAAGATGAACGATGTTCTCGGCGTACATAAAACATTGTTCCATTCATTTATTTTCTTCGCGCATCATGCTCGTGGCAGTATTAATCGAGTCGAATATTAATCGATACCTTGTTCATAACACAATAGCCATTCTCGCCGAGCAGACACTCGTAGGCGCGCAGTCTGCAAATGAAAAATAGGTTTAAATATTAATAAAATAAATAAGATAAATAACTGGGGAAAGTATGACTACAACAGGAATAATAATTCGCAGTAATTCTTCGTAGCATCGTCCATATCTCCTACTGCTATTGACTTCTTCTAGAACTGGAAAGTCGGACAAATAATTCGATCAAATGATCCATTCCGCACACTTTCAATACTGGAAGATAAGAATGGGTAAACCAGAGATTTTATCGAAATGATTACTTTTTTATCAGGTGTCGAATTCACAGGTCAAGTATGTTTCAAAATGCATCCAAACACATGCAGGTTTCATCCTCCCTCGATTTTGTCCAGTGAGACAGACTCTCATCCTACAACTGATTCCTACTCGACATCACTCATTCTCAGTCAATTGCCGGTCCTCGACGAGTAGCCGTAAAGAGTCTCTACTGGTTGTAATTGATAAGAGGGTCTGATAGCTAGGGGTCAGTCAAATAGTGTCAGTCTGCAGCAAATCACGTTCTATTCCAGCGCCCATTTGGTGGTAGGACGTTCGGGAAGTTCCGTTTAGGAAACCTTTTTTTGTATCTTGAAATTTAACGTCCTATCACTCCTGTTCAAGATTGAAAGTTGCGAATGGCGTTTAAAAAAAGAGTGTTTCGAATTCTCGTACCAGCCACAATATCAATCCATTCTTTCTCCCCGTAGGGCAGAATCGTTTGTATACAGTCATGTCTCTAAACACACCAACACACTGCATCAAACTGACTCGCGATGCTAAGATGGCGCGCACGATAGCAGTGACTAATCCGGAAAGGGGTTACGCTCTTGAGAGAGAGAGCCGATACGAAGGAGAGATAGAGAGAGACCCCGCGAGGTGTGAAGATTAGTGCACTGATTATTGGGTACAAGTGGTAAACAAGTGATAAGTGACGGCGCAGTGGAGAAATGGCGCTGGAAGAAAGCAGTCAATCGTCGACCAAATCACCAACTTTGCAAACCTATCCTTTACCGTAGACGATGATTTATCTTCTCATGTCACTATGTGTTAATGGAGCGGTCTCATAATACAATTCGCAGAGTAGTTCCTCTATCGCAGCAAGCACTCTTACAGAGGTGACTGGGGGAAGTAATACCCCCTCCCACATGATCCAGGTACTCAGAAATGAGTTAGGACCCCTCGGGAGGAACATAGGGTGAAGAGGGAGAGTCTCTCTCACAAATGCTCCCTATTTTCCAGACCCATGTTAGGAGGTGCAAATAGTCGTTTCAATATAAATGGTTATCTCGAAGGCAGATTAATGGGGAAAATAGTGGTCAGTGAAAAAATGCCAAGCCTCGTCTTCAAAATATTTTTTTCAAAAACAATTATTGTAGCTCATGGTGTGCTCACGATAAAAATTACTAGCAATTTGCATGCCATTTATATCACAGTCAGTTCTCTGTGTGAAAATGGGGGGGGGGTATGATCCCACAATTCATATAGGTTTCAACCATTCATCAAATTTTGAAGCAACCATAGAATTATTGTTTTTTGTAAGTAATATCGGAAGATTATAAAGAAAATATGCATCTATTAGATTCTCATCCACCACTTTCATGGTAGGGCATGTCTTTTAGGGGAAAAGTGTGACATGGACGATACACTTTCGCCACATTCTTACGTATTTCTGATAGTTCGAGTAAACATCACAGTTGCGCGTGGAATTCGGTGGATCATGCATTCCTCGATCTTTCATAGCGGAAGCTCTCTCTCTCTCTCGGGTAAGCTAACAGATCGGAAGTCGGGGAGAGAGAGACAAAAGAGGCAACCGCGGCGGTATTTAGAAAGAGTAGTACGCAAAAATGCTGACCCCTCCCCAACTTAAATTCATGATTTCAATACATTTGTCAGTTAGAATGCAAATCATTCCGAGAAGCAAATCAAGAGGGACTCTCTCAGTTTTACACTCTTTCTCAACTAACTTGTCCCTTTCTGTAAGTTTGGAATGATGTGCATGTAGACGTTATCTCTAACATATGTAAATGATAGGAACAGGTGTCAATTGCTTGCGAGCAAAATTCCAATAAAATCGCTGGCTGTCAATCAAATTCGCGCGCCAATTGTGAATCATCGCCTTTGTACGCACGATATTCACACTTTTCCGTACAATCTCGCAATGTTCTCGAAAGACAGCGAGAATGACTGTCTGATCCTCTCAATTCTGCGTGCTCTCTCGCGCTGTCTGATCGATGAGAGAGCATGCGGAATGAGGAGAGTCTGATCATTACTCGACAGCGGGTATTGTTTGGCAAGAAGATGGAGAGAGACAAGTGAGATTTGAGATATCCGGGGAAATGAAGAGGGAAAAGCAAAGATGTCTTGCACTTTTGCGAAAAGTGCTTGGGATTCTATCTGTATTTCTTTGTTGTTTTAAGTGTGATCTAATTACCTAATTTGGAGAAATTAAACTAGCAACTGATGATTCATTGTTTTCATGAAGCAAGCCACGATCACAAGCACACAAGATTCTCTCTTACTCATCATTATTTGAAACTGCGCAAAAATCCGGAATGTTTAGCGGCTAATTACCTACTGCATACTCTTTGTGTGCATTGTTGGTGTGTTTGTTAGTGCATCTCTCGCGAGAAAAATCTGAAGGGCGCAGAAATTGCGTCCCGAGAAACAATAAGAAAGCGAAAAGGACGGGAAAAGTGGATGAATTTTGCTCTTTCCTCTTTTCTTCCCACCGGAAACGAACATTTCTCCCTCTTCTATACTTTCTTCTACTTCTGCAGCACTTAGCGGCGTCACAACTTTTAACAATGGGCGAAAAAATGCAGGAAGCGAAAGAACGGCACGTCAAGCAGCAATAAATCTGGCTTTTAGACTCTCCGCTCGGAACCCCGTGACTCAGGCGCAGAACACATGATGCCAACCCTACAAAAAGAGGCCAGGGTGAGAGACCGTGCAAAAGTGAGAGAGTCTCTCTCCTTTTGACACACTATCTCGCTCCAAACCCCTTTCTGGACGGATGACTGACTGTGTAATGATGTGAGAAAGACAAAAGAAGTTTCCACTTTGCGCATTCCGCCATGAGGCATGGGGAACATTAATTTAACTACGGGCAAAAGATGTTGAAGGGAGCGAAAAGCGAGACTCCCGTCGGAACCCCATGACTCAGGTGCAAGAAAAGAAAGAAGAAGAAGTTCTCACTTGACACGTTCCGCCATCAGGTTGAAGCTGTATTGCAAGCAGCTGGTAGTATTCAACTCAAGTTCATCGGTTCGCACGAAAATCTGAAAATTTAATTTCACATTATTTCTGTTAAACTTGATAAGGTACTTGATGTTGATTCTCTCACCCTTGGTCATACACAGAATCAACAAAAAAAAATGAAATTTCGCTTTTCCGGAGCGAAATTTACCGACCTTTGGCGTCAGATCTGAGATTGCGTACGTTGCTTGGAGAGTGGATGAATCAGCAATCTGCAACAATTTCGATGATATCTCTTGAGTCTGATCGTTGTAACATCCATCAATTTTGTCCGCTATCAAAATTGCGTTTTTTTCTCGAATTGATACGTTTAAACCGTATCATTTTGTTCATCATCAAGAGACAATTCGCATCGATGTCACAGGGAATTTCAGGAAAATGAGTAAGCTCGCTTCTCAGAAAACGCCCTTTGCGGGTTATGAAGTGGGATAGGTGTAGAACTGAAATTTGTTTCTCTAGACTCTCTCAGATCTGCACACTCTCTCGCCGTGTGCCTACTAAACGCTTCTGCATATGCTGATAACTGAACGTGTTGATAACAACCGAGCGCAAGAGGCGCCGCGAAAATGCGTGTGTGTCAATATTGAGCGACTAATCAGCGCCCATCAAGATTCAGTCTTTACAGAACGGTGTCAGGACGAGATACTGTGCAGAAGTGAGAGAGACTCTCTCGATTGCGCACGCTCTCTCACTCTAAACGCCTTTCCTGAGCGGCTTGTCTCTTACATCTGACAGGAACCCGACAGTATCGATCAATCAGATTTCACAATAATCGCGACGTTTTTACAATCCTCTACAGGATGTCAGCTACGACTAAGCCAGTGACGTATTTTATTCAAATTTTAAATTTAAAAACAATTTAAAAATTAAAAATACCTCGGGAACGGGCGGAGCGACCACGAGCGGAAGCAACAACGATAGGTAGATGAGCATTTCTGAAAGTTTACCGTACTACGGGTTACGGTACATCGGGTTACGGTATGCGACTAATAGCGCAATGACGCAATGAGTGCGGGAACACTGCCACAGATGGGTGGAGTGAAACCGAATAGTGCCTAGACTGGGAGAGGAGGGAGGACTGTGTTTGTCTATGAGGCTGGCAGGAAGGCAGGAGCGTTCACGCTATACTATGTCACTCTACAATTGGGCATGTGCGAAGCAGTAGTAATAGTCCCTTCGTAGTAGAATGGGGGGTCCTTAGGCAGTATTGTTAAAGTAAGACGTAGGCAACAAACACAAAAAAGAGATGACAGAATTCGAAGCATGAACTTGAAGAGAGCGTTGAGATAGCGATTCTATCTATCTCGAGAGAGCGGTGAGATAGAAGGGGGAAACTCTCGTCCCCCTCTCTTCTCGACCCCGCCCCCTCCCAATCTCGAGTGAAACTTTCTCTCGCCACGACTTTTAGCGTACGGTAGGCCGGTACCGGCGGAACTGTCTCCGCGCCGCACAGGTAGACAAGAACTGTTTGGATAAGTGACCAGCCGAGAGCGAGGGTGGTTTCCCGCTGATTTTTCGTTTTTGACGAACGCTAATTCGTATAGAACTTAAGTTCAGTTGATTTTTTGTTGATCTCACGCTTGACTCTACTGATCACACTACTGATCAGATGAGTTACCATCTTGATCCGTCGTTTCGCAACTGTTAAATCATCATTTTAAAGTTGGTTATCATAAAATCAGACTTCATAAGAGTGAGAAATCAGTTAGTCATGAGTCATTCCTAATCTCAGACGGCTAGAGGCGGTCAGTATTAATAAGAGTGTGTGATTGAGTCAGAGACAGTGCGTACAATTCTTTCACTCTCCATTCTGCGAGCTTTCAATTTCCGGTCTCACTCCACCAAAATTTGGCACTTTCTGTACACGGATTGTTCCAGGCTGTGCGTTGTTTCTAGCTTATTGACAGCTTTCTGGTCACTATTTCGTATCTGATCTCGGTGTTTGTAACCACAAATCTCTGCTGCTCATGTGTTTGGGTACTTTCCCGTAGCTTGCTAGCGGTGTTGTCGACAAATTTTGTAGCTGATCGTGGACAATATTTCACGCACATTTCAAGAACCAGCCGCACATAATATTGCACAAATCATAAGGCACGTGTCATTAGGACACACAAAAAACGTTAAAGTCAGCCGTTATCTCTGTTCAGTCATCTCTCTTCATTTAGTTATACCAGTCACTCTTTTCCTCAACCAGTTCATCCGATTGTTCCATTGTCTCATTGATGAGTCAGATCGCCTCTAGACTCTTTGCATCTCTCTCTCTCTCTCACTTTCTCATTTGACCTTCGCCGCCCCTGTTCGATGTCACTCATCCTGCGATTGTGTTGCTTGATTAAGATCAGTATCCGTTACTCATTCATGTTATTCGGTTCATATTTACACAAACTAGTAACGATCACTCAAAGCTAAAATCGCACACTCGATTCCAGATCTACAGATAGGGCCAGAGCGGGATAGTGCGCAAAAGTGAGAGTGCACATCTCGATTTTGCACGCTCACTCAAGCCAATCCCCTGATGTGTATTATAAATTTAAAATGATACGTTCAAGTAAATGGACTACCGGTGGTGTGCTCTCTTTCTATTCCTCGGCGCGTTTCTCGCTTTGGCATGCTCTCTCGCAGCCGCATCTGTCGTATAGGAGCGGAACGTTTAACTATTTAGGACGAGTGTTTGTGAATTTGTAACATGGGAACTTCGCTTTTCCATTATTATTCATTTACTGCGTCTCATCTTGAATATGTTCCACTCTCGTTATTAGACTGAAATAGCCGGCTTAGTTTCACTTCGATGGATATTTCTGGCGGAAAATTAAAACCAAAATATGTGTGCTCTAATGCATTATATCTGAAATTTTGCTATAAATCGCGCAGCAGGATATCCAAATGATAACTTTTCGATTAATCCTTGTTCCTTTCAGTTCGATCGTTTTGACCTTTCTGCCAAACAATGTTTCGAGCGAATTGCATTTATGTCCGCAGCAAACTTTATTAGTATCCAAATGGATATTAATAAAGTTTGTAACACTCCGAGTAAACCAAAACCAAAACCACAAACTGCCGTAAAAAACGAAATAATTAAATGTTGTTTGGTTGCAATGATCTGCTTGTTTAGCACTCTTACCTCGCAACACTGTGCCTAACAGTTAGCAATCTGTTCTCACCTACACTCAGAGAAAAATTACTTCGCCATCCATGCGAGTTAGTAAATAAATTATTTACGCTCTCCTCATTTCCCATGCTCTCTATGCTAAAAAGTAAGTAATTCATTTGCTAACTCCCATGCTTTTTCTCTGAGTGTATATTAGGTGAGACCTAATATAAAAGTTACAAGCCAATGAGAAAAAATACATTAATAACATCTCTTTTTGTGTCCTTTCTTCTCCTCTTCTCCTCTGAATCTCTTCTTATCAGCGCCTTCTCATCTCTCACTCTCTTCCATCGATTATTGATGGCTTTTCGCTTTCGTTGCATAATCGGTTCTCCTTGTCTCAAGCCCCCAGCCGAACACGTTTCTCTCCGCCTGAATTTACTGCGGCCCGCCCTCTTCCCGAATTCGTCATTGTATAGGATCGAAATGACGTCGGAATCACTAAGTCGCGCATCGTTATCTATCTTGTCCCTATTTCCACCCACCCCGTGATCAGAATTCACACTATTCTCTCGTCGAGACTCGCCCACTTATCACTTCCCGCCACCATTGTCGTTAATTAATTATCAGTCATTATCAGTGCGTCGCACTAATCACTTCCTGATGAGAGCATGCATTTTGAAACTGTCGGTGCATTATTTTCATGAAATACTCAACCAAAAAGGCAGTGATGTCATAAGCCATGTCTCCCTGCACTGAAAAGAGTAAAGTGCGCGAGTATATTTGCCCCCAAATATACTACGAGCCCACTTTGCTAATCAACTGTGTCTCTTTTGTCTCTCTCTCTCTTCAGCTCATCCTTCCTCGTTTCTCTGTCCCTCTCTCTACATTGCGAAGTCATCGATTCAGCCCGAATAAGGGGCGTACCTCACATCAGTACACAGGCCGACCAGAAAGGGGTTAGGAGTGAGAGAGTGTAAAATCGAGAGACGCTCTCTCACTTTTGCACACTCTCTCACTCCCTTTCTCTATGCTTGGAATCATGTGCCCTTTTGACACGAGTGTAGAGAATCCATTGTGCCCTAGGGGCACTTGCGAATAACGAGCTTTTTCAAGAGAATTGCTCATTTCCTGCGCCATTTTGCAGCTTGGTTGCTATTTTCGAGATTCTCATCTCGTCTAGGAATCACAGAGAGAGAGAGAGAGACTCTCTCTCTCTCTCTCTCTCTCTCTGTGGATGATTTATCATTGTGTCTCCATTCTCTTTCCATTCTTCTCTTTTTTCTCGACGACGTTGAACTTCGCATCGATCGATGAGTAATCAGCGCCTTCTTTCGTGATAAAACGGCGTTTCATAATCGAGAAAAAGAAGATGGATGCAGAATATGAGAATGCGAAATACGAAATACGTTTCCTTTCCTAGTTCGATATATTCTCGTACGGAATTCGTTCATTTCCCCCCTCACTTCAACCGCATTTCATAATCGAAAAGAATCGCGAAAAAAATAGACGAAAATATACGACATATCGAGGTGCATAGCCGTCCCTAGTATTATTCTCGCAAGGAAATCATTCATTATATAGGATAGACAAAATATGATTGACAATATGAACGATAGAGGAATCTATTCTCGCAAATGTTCGCTATTTTCGATTTTCCATCAATTTCGAGTCGTTCTCATTTTTTGTGGTGTATTTCAGTAAAAAAATCGTATTTCAGTTGTCGATGGGAAGCAGAAATCGATAAGAAAGTGAGAGAAATGTCGTCGATCAGGAAACCGACAGCGACAAGCAAAAGCTCCGGTATGTTAATGATAATAATATTCTAGATTTTTTGACCTCCTGTACCAAAGACGCCAAGCATGATCCATTCCCTAGACCCTGTTGCCTTGAGTTCGAAGATCCTGACCACCCTGATCACGAAGCTACCTTCCTGCAGGCCCATTTTCCTTGATGTCAGGATAAATCTGTAAATCTGTATCTGTACCCGGGTAGACTCCTAGGAGTGTACCCGGGTACAACAGGTACACGACCAGGTACAAAACACAAACAACACAAAGTAAGATCCTTTTGCGCATCAATGAGTGTTAATAACACTTGATGTTACACGCCTTGAGTAATATTGAAATCCTTTTGTTACCGGTCTAGATATTGATAAAATTCAAAATAGATCTAGGAGGTACAAGACCAGGTACAAGAGGTACAAGAGGTACAACACCAGGTACAAGAGGTACATGAGGTACATGACCAGGTACACAAAATTCTTGAGTAATTATAATAATTAAAGTGTTACTTCAAATTGTGATTTATATATATTGTGTTATGTAATAAATTTTAAAAAAATAGAATGAAGTAAGGAGCTGAACAGGGTAGCGGAATGTTTTATTTCTCAGAACCCTTTTTGAGATCGGTCTAAAAGGGATCAAGTGAGCAAAAATATAGCAATAACTTGTTTTGAAATATGCTGGAACGGGTCGTTATGGTAATAAAGTAATAAGGTAATAAGGGTAATAAATGCATGCGTATTCTATTTTTCATTGCAGCCTATGGAGGCCGGCTCAAATCGTCCAGGAATGGCGGATTGAGCTTTGAGGTCGATCAAATGTACACGACGATGCAGAAAGGACACTCGGTGAGCTAATTAATTTGTTTTTATTTATTTAGTTGTTAACAAGTAAATAGAATGACATAAAAAGCGGACTTGGGGATTTCCTTCTTTGTATTGTTTATCACGTTTTTATCAAAATAATGATCATTTCGATAAAAATTTCTTGAAAAAAAGGGTGGGTCGTATCTCATCGGAAGTAACAATATTACACTTTAGTTATATTTTGGAATGTGTTTCACTGTTCTCATTTCACTGCACAGGCATGCACTACTTTGATTGTATCTCGTCAGCGAGTGGTAATATAACAAAATGGTCACAGATATGTTCTTCAAGTATTTGAATTTGCAGGTGTACAAAATCGCGCTGCTCAAGAAGTGGGACCGCGATCAGAAGTTCCTCTCACTCAACATGGATACGAGACAGGTTGAGTCATCACTAGGCAATATCTCTTGTTGCTTTGGCGCTTATAACTTGAAAGCATACAATTCACTTATTCGTGTCGGAAAAAAGTGAAAGAAATTTGAAGCGCACCAATAAATAATTGTGTTCGAAGCTGACTGCCGTATTAATTAGTGTAATTAGTGTCTTCCAATTACGTTCATGAGCTTGCAGATCTGTCTGACCAAGCCGGGCGCCGCTCCAATGACACTCGACCTGCGATACGTCAAGGAGGTGAGAGGGGATTTGTTTTTGTTGGCAGCGTGCCAAGGATTCGAATCTCGCGCGTTTTCAAAAAAAGAAAGATAAATATTTGCAGGCGCACACTCTCGACTTCAAATTGCACACAGTTTCCATCACGGACAAGTGGACCAAGGACAAGGTGAGTTTTTGTTTAAATTATGTATTCAATTACTTTTCTTTAAAAAAAGTTAGTTATTTCTAAAGTGAATTGAAACCGCTATTGGAAAAAATAGCGCCCACACGTTCTCGTCACTTTACGACCACAGATAATCTTTGTACCTGCGTAGCAGTGTTGTATTTCATTGTTATGCGATCTCTAGATGATACATGGTGATCATTTTAGAACAGTAGCGCACATACAAATCGGAATGACTATTGCTGACATTGGGAAGAGTGTTAGCTGTACCAATTTCCACGAAAATTCAACTCTCACTCTTTCTATTTGCCATTATTTCTGTGAATAAATGTTGATGGTAAAAGACTAAAATGAGTGAACACACCACCTCTTTCCTAACCCGTTTGGAGGTTTTTCGGGGATCGTGGAATGAAGTGATCTTTCAGGAGCTTCGCACGGCTAATGCCATCCACGTGCTTCTCATCGCTCACGGCCACGGATTCAATCTCTCCTATTGGATTCTCTACTGTGAGTGTGCGAGTTACATATACCACCTATTTCCCATTATTTCTGATTGAGGAACTCGTAAATTTTGAAAAACAATTTTTCGCATTTCCATTTCACAAAAAAATTGCAAATGAGTTTCACTGTCTGCTCAAGTGACATGTGCGCGTGTGGCGTACGATGAGCATTGAACTGCGAGTAGTATTGCAAAAAATATTTTTTAAAGCAATTAAACAATTTGCAGTCAACGACAAGGGCGAAGCTGCGGCAGTCTGGGCACAGGGCATCAATCACATCGTGGCGGAGACTATTGGTCAGTGTATTGGTATCGTAATGATCTGCTGATTGTGAGTCCCGCACACAGAAAATAAAGTCTTATATTAGGCCCCTGACCTTTTCAAAAGTCTTATATATAAGAACTTAAGTCTTAAATATAAGACTTTTTAGAGGGTCATGCGCCTCATATAAGACTTTTTTTCTGCGTGCGTCGGCAAAGACACCCAGAGAAATTCGGCACTGTCTGCAAATTGTATAGGCATGATCAAAACTGAACAAAAACCATTACACTGGCCGGTAAACCCTACAGAAAGGGATTTGGAATGAACGCGTGAAAAATCAAGAAGTACTCTCTCACTTTTGCACAATCTCTCTCATCCATAGCCTTTCATGGTCTTGGAATAGTGAATTTTTGCAGCCGCTCCTCATCCGATGGTCATCAATCGATGGATGCGAAAGCAGTACAATGCACTCGCATTGATGCCCAACAGCGAGTGAGTTATCATTATTATTTTATTTGTTGTTATTATTATTGTTGTTATCTCTATTGAACGCCGAATGGTGAAAGGAGGTGAGTCTACAGAAGATAAACTGTGAGAGAGAGTGCAAGGCACACATCAACTTAGTCAAAACCTCCAGAAAGGGGACAGGAGAAAGAAACATTGCCAAAACGAGAGGGTCTTTCTCACGCGCAGAAACCTTAATTCCTGATATCCTTTCTGATGTCTTGTGATTTAAAATAGTTAAATAAAGAGTACTAGGATTAGTTCGGAAAAGTCGATGTGACTTCTTGCAGAATCTCGATCAAGCACATGAAACCCTTCACTCAGACAACGCTTCAGTGCAAAGTGCAGACGAAATTCCTGCAGGAACTTATGAAGGTTCATTTTTCTTTTAAAATTCTTAAGCATCGCATCTTTCCTCAGATAGATAATTCGAATAATATTGTGAGGTTGTGGTTATCGAATAAGCGGTAGCTAAACGAGGCATGACTTATTACTATGTCACAGCAAGGCAACATGGGGAGGAAGAGTACAATTCTAATTGCAGCCCAACATGAACTTCGCTGATTTCGAGACTGCCACTCGTGCAATGATCACCAACAATTCACCGGTAAGCAGATTCTTATTCTTTTTTCTTTTTCTCACTGAGAATCCCTGCACAGAGATGAGACGCCTAGTTTTGCGTAAACGGGGAGATTTGCAAGCGTATCATACGCTTACTCTGGTTTTCGCCCACCAGTAGTAGTACCAGTGGCTCTCTCAATTTCCCACGCTCTCTCACTTTCCATTAGTAGTCTACCCTATAGGTGAGCAACTAGTGGAAAACGAGAGAGTATGGGGATGTGAGAGAGCCACTGGTACTACTACTGGTGGGCGAAAACCAGAGTAGCGTCGCATCTCAGTGTAGGACACACTCAATAGTAAGTGAATTTGTTCGGGAACATGTTTTTTTCCGAAAAATAATAATAATTATTATTATCAAATTTCAGATTTTCTTAAACTTCTTCGCTGAACTGTGCGAGGATGGACAGAATGTGACGTTTCCCAACTTCCGTCGATTTCTCAGAGACTTTCAGTTTGATGAAATGCACACAAGCCGCGAAAGGACAAACGAATTCTTGAGAAAGTACGAATTTTGTTTTCTAATATTGTAAACTTTAAAAAATATTTATTTTTTCATCTTTCGTGATAGACAGGACTTTGAAAAGTTACGAAGGAACGAATTGCTTTTCTCCTCAATATATGCATTTCCCCATGGAAGCGGTTATGTTTCACTTGCGACATTTGTTTCCGCGAATAACATGTGACGACGTTTATCGGAAGTTATCGAATGTCAAAAAAAATAAATCGTTCCGCAGATATCTCGCCGGTCCGTCGCAGCCCAAGCACAGTCATGGGATCGATCAGAGTCTGAGCGTCAACCAGGTAATCTTACTAGGACAGAACACAATGTTATTCGTTTGATCAATAACGATATAATTCCGATGTGATTTTGGCGATTTTACAACAATCTAATGACATGCATTCTGTTAATTGATTTCGAAATACAGTTCAACGACCTGCTCTTTGCCCGCGAGAATTCGTTGTGGGACCCGATGAATGAAAAGGTACGGTATTTAAATTTGAACGCGTTGGAAGATTTAGGAATAAAAACACCGAATGATCTCGGAATCGTAGTAAAGACATACTCTAAACCTGCGTTTGAAAAACTCCTGACAACTTGGCTTTGGTTATTTTTAATCATCCAATATACGCAATTGGTTTCTCCTCATATATTACTTACCACTCTTGACATCTCATTACCCCCCGCCCTCCACACTTGCTTTTTTTTGAACATCGAGCTACACGATTCCTCCTACCTCATTACACAGTAAACACCTATGAACTCCCACAAAGTTCTTATTATGTGGCTGAAATAAATGAATTCAATTGAATTGAAATTCAGGTGGTGCACGACATGTCGCGGCCGCTCTCCCACTACTGGATCGCGTCCAGTCACAACACGTAAGAACAATAAGTATTTTTTAATATATTACAAAGCAATACAAACATCTAAAAAATATTACAAAGCAATACAAACATAAATGTACGCAATTACTTTGCGGGTGTCAGCACTCAGAAAGCGAAGTCTCCAGCTTTCCTTACTCTAGAGTGTTCACATCTCCAATTATTAGGAGATGTGATGTCTCCATCGCTCGATTTCTCATGCTCTCTCAGCAGGATACAATATCTCCAGAGTAAGGAAAGCTGGAGACTTCGCGTTCTGTGCAGTGCTCCACAGCATTCCACAGGCCGGTCAACCTTCCAGAAAGGCCTTTGGAGTGAGAGAACATGTGAAATCGAGAGGGACTCTCTCACTTTTGTACACTCTCTCGTTTTAACCCTGGTCTGTAGGTTTGGAATCATGTGGCTCAGCACGCTTGCACAACTCACACAATATTTCTTTGGGGATTAGAAAATGGCTAATTGAATTCACTACTATTATACAGCTACTTGACCGGCGACCAACTTCGATCGGAGAGTTCACTCGATTCGTACGCTCGTGCTCTCATGATGGGTTGCCGATGCATCGAGTGTGAGTTATAATTGATTATATAATTATTTTTTTATTAAAAATCGCGCCCAAAATACAAGGCAAATTATGATTTCGTTCTCATGATTTTAACCTATTCTACCAATGACAATAACGAATCTTTGAGAGCAAAACGTCAATGAATTATAACACGATTTTATGAAATAAAATCCCTAATATGATAAGTGAAAGATTAATTGCCAACATTTGCAGTGGACTGCTGGGACGGCACCCGCAAGAACAACTCACAAGAGGTCGTCGACATCGTCATCTATCACGGGTCAGTTGCACTCCGTGGTTCCTATATGGTACCAACTTTGCTGGTAGGGTTCCGTTTTCCTGGTTCCACTTGGTTCCTTGCAGGTACACGATGACTTCGAAGCTGCAGCTGCGCGATGTTCTCTTCACGATTAAGCACTACGCGTTCATGAACAGCGAGTACGTTTTATCGATTAAAATCAAGTTTGATGTAAAAATTACTAAAAAACGAAATCAGGGGTGATTAATTAGGACGTTGTAGTGTAATGCATAAATAGTTATTAGTATGCTATCTTTTACGCTTTGTTATGTTTCACATAAACTAAAAGGCACTACAACACTTAGCATCAACAGTATTGGTTACATTTGGTTTTGAAAGAAAATACAAAAATAAATTCTAAGCAATATTCCTGAGAGAAAAGTTGATTACGGTACGATATCAGTTTCCCTGTGATTCTCTCGATCGAGGACAATTGTTCGGTGCAAGCACAGCGAATTCTCGCCCATGACATCAAGGAGATTCTCGGCGATTTGTTGCTCACTCAACCGGTTTGTTTCTGATTTCTTATTCCATTTAGACTTTTTCGAATAGTTTATTTATGGCGAAGTCAACAACTGAATGATTTCTACGTTTACTCACTACATATGTTAGAGTGGGATGTATGTTTCACAGCATCGTCAATGCTGAGAAAATAATCTTATCCACAGTCGCAGAATGACAGTTTCTCAACAACAACAAAAAATCGAACGTTTCGTCGAAAATTTCTCGAAAACGATATAGTTAGGAGACAATTAAAATAATTTGTGATATTATTTTGCAAGTTATTATGCATTTATTCAAAACAGGTCTCTCGAGAAGAGACGCAACTTCCTTCTCCGCTTTCGATGAAGAGGAAGATCATCATCAAGCATAAGAAGCTCGCATTGGAATCGGAGGATTTGACAATATCGCCCAATGACGATTGTAAGAAATACATAATTCATGTGGGCACAAAATACGTTATAATGACGGTACAAAAATATACGGTATAAGGCCTCAAGACGCAAGTTTCATGCCAATATCGTACTACACTCAGAGAAATGTATGTTATATATGGCTCCTGAACTGCGCTTGTATGTTATATATAACATACTGTATGTCATATATGACATACAAGCGCAGTTCAGGAGCCATATATGACAGACATTTTTCTCTGTGTAAGCAAGTGGAGTTCACGCGTTGCGGTCGTGACCATCCTCTTTTCATTTCTCTTACAGTGAATTGGGGATTTCTCAGCCCACGTGAGTTAACGAAATAGAGTAACAGTACAATTATCGATTTTTAATTAGCAACTCATCTGGTAGAAAATAGGTTTCTATTTTGCAGTCCAAGACACGGATTTGATGGACAAAGAATGCGTCAAGCGAGGCATGATGATGATGCGAAATCCAACCACAAATGTTCGGTTTGCTTTTTTTCCGTTCTTTCTTTGGCTTCCCTTTGGACAAAACAAATCATTACATTGGCACACACATAATCTTCCCATAAAGCTCAGTACTTTTGAGTACAAATACAAAAAAAACGCATGTCTGGCTTTAATTACATGAAACTCATGTATTCTATTTTACAAACATTTTAATTTGCAGGAGTGGACTTCGCATATCTTCATTCTCTTCCATGACCGGCTCTGCTACACAATCGAGACATACAACGAGAATGAGGTAGTCACAAAGAAAAAAATTCAAGGAGATTCAAACTCCATATCACTCAATGCGTTCGCGTAAGGATCGCTCACATCATCCCAAAATCCGTACAGTAAAAAGTGACTTGATGAATATTGCACATATTCCGATAGCCCTTGGTGTGCTTCATCGATTTATGTTTTGCTGTACGGCAGGGTGGCGGTTCTTACACGGACGCACTGATATGCCCAGAGGGAGGGTTTGGAACTCTAGTTTTCGAGTGAGTGCACGAAATCGAGATACGCGCTCTCTCATTTTCGCACGCTCCCTAACATTAGAGTTTCAAACCTTCGCTCTGTATATTAAGACTAGAGTTTTTTTCTTTGTGAGTAAGGGTTGCAGAGGAAATTTAGGCTCTGATCATCAAAGATATATTGCTATTTTCGTTGTAAATTGTTGCATTGTTTTCTACAACCTTTAATTATTATTATTATATTTTAAATAAAATAAATATTATAGAGTAAGCAGCAGGAGGATTCCGTGAGTGTGATGGGCGACGACGAACAACCACCGGTATGATTTCACTTATTTCCTCCACTGTGCAATCCATTATATCCGGTAGGAAAGATCAATAAACAATTTGTCGAATGATCAAGAAATATTTCGCTGATATGAAAGTTATTCAAAAATGCATATGTGTATGTGTCATTCATAATCTACATTTTTTTTATGAGACCTCGTAGTTCCTACTTTTTACTTGTAGTCAAAATATATCGAATTCGGATCTCTTCAAACACCGATTAGTCGAATTATTTGACATTCTATTCAGGAGGAGCAAATGAGTGGATTCGGTGTGCGACCAGAGGAAATGCACGTTACTGAAGAGTGGTTCCATGGAAAGTGCGATCGACAGGTGAGAATTGCGTCATACTTAGTCAACACTGCGTTCTGCGCACAATTCCGAAACTTAATTCGCTGTAAGAAGAGAATACATATATTTTCGCCTATCTCTAGCTGTCTGGTTCAATTGGGATCGACTCACGAGTACTAAATTATACACATCCCAGCTAATTACCTAGTAATGACGCAATATTGCCCAGAAGACTCCCTACGCGCTCCATATCATTGTGGTGGACGATACATGAATATCCATTTCAGACAGCAGTTGTCCGTTTGATGGAGCACACTGATAAGGGCAACGGACTGTTCCTCGTGAGAGACTCCACCATTTTCATCGGCGACTTCTCCCTGTCGTTCCTGCACGAAGGAAAGGTGTACCACTGCAGAATTAAGACGAAGATGAAGGAAGGTGAGAGAGAGAGAGTGTTACACATCATTCAATTGCCTCCTCCAGTTAGTAACTTTCATACAGAGAGCATTACTTTATACTCGAATTTAGATCACTCATTTCAATTGTAGCCTCTGTATGGTCGTCCAAATAGGTTTCAGTAATTAATGAGAAGATCAAGTATAGAGCAGACGTCAATTTCTTTTCAACTGAAAACAAATAAATGTTTTAACACTTTTTTTTAAATTTTGTAGTTCTATATTTTAATATATTACAGGCGAGAAGAAGTACTACTTCCTTGAGGGTGTCGAGATGGACACCTTGTTCGAGTTGATTTGCCACTACATGAAGGTACGCATTGTGCACCGAAACATTTCTAATACAAAACAATTAAAAATATTCTTTGATGATTGAACTATATTTTTTAGATTAAAAAAATTAATGAGAAAGTATAAGGTGTTAGGTCAGCGGTTTTGCCAGGAGAATCCTCCATTGCTGGAGCATTCTCGGGATAATTGATAATTATTTGAGGTGGCCCTGACAACTCCCAACTTCTCAACCAATCTCATCCTTCCTTGTCCCCAACCTCAACCGCATCTGACAGAGCCGTGAGTGGACTTTAGAAGTTGAATCGAGCAATTTATAAATTATTAAAAATAATTGAAAATTAATATTAATGCATTATTTTACAGGTGGTTTTCGCCCACCGCAACGCAAAAGACTGCTGAGGAGATGCTGGCTAAGGCGAGTAAATTAGTAAATTAGATTAGTTAATTAGCCAACGTGAGTTAATTAGTTATCAATTAGTGGGGATAAAGCATGCAACAATTCTTCACAATCTTGACATTTTTGTTCAGAACACAGTTTATTTTGCTGAAGATCAATGATCAAGACCCACTATATGGATATTAAATGAATATTTCGCAGGTTCCCGAAGACGGTGCCTTCCTCGTTCGATACTCTAGCGGCGACCAATCCGTCTTCGTGTTATCAGTCAGGTAAGAACAACGACTTAAAAATCTGAATCTCTTTGTTTCGCAAATTCGTGCGTCGACTAGTGAAAAGAGTTTGCGATATGTAAAGAATGTGAATACGTGATATTGAATGAGAAATAAGCTCGGGTTGCTTTTGTTTCCGGGACCACTAGGAACATTTTAGCAGGGACACGGGGAACATTTTTAAGAAGAAACCCCTTCAGACAATTTTTGTTGCAGACTGGATGGTGTCACGTGCCATTTCCGACTCAAGCGAAACGGTCGCATTTTCGTGGTCAACCAGACTGTTTTTGAGACTCTCAACCAAATCGTCGAGTATTACTCCAGCAGAGATTTCATCCGAGGAACCAGTCTCAAGTTCCCGGTAATCAAATTCTTTTTTTCGATTATGTTTAGTCGGCAACACAAATAAGGAAAGGCTTTACAAGCGTTTTGTAGCAGACAGGTGAAACTAATTAATTATTTTACTGAATTATTTATTATTAAAAATCATAATTTGTAGGTCAATGAGAAGAGTATCGAAATGTATGCGAACAGTGTGGGAGAGGCGGCGCCCGGTTGCTACCTGGATATTGCGACTTTCGACCAGAACGTAAGTGTTTAGACTCTCCCGTGAGCTACATGCTTCGGAATCGGACGTACACTGATGCTGCGCTAATTTCATGGGGTGCAAGGTGCACATCAGTTTTATGCACCCTTTCATAACATTTTTCCTAGTGAAGCTACGACTTCCAAACTTGATACAGGGATTTCAAGCCACGTTTGGAACATTTTCCTTTTAATTGGGCCCTGTATCAAGTTTGGAAGTTGTAGCTTCACTAGGAAAAAAGTTATGAAAGGGTGCATAAAACTGATGTGCACTTTGCACCCCATGAAATTAGCGCGGCATGAGTCCAGAGGATTCTTGACTATGTGGCTTACTTACAAAAACGAAGGAAACGTCTGCTTGGTCAAATTCGTTTTTTTGTTTCACAAGAACTGCACGGTCTTGGTTATGTTTCACAACCTAATGAGAGGGAAATATTGTTCGTCTCACCCATTATATGGCCACCAAAACGTCGTTATTAACAAATTACGTGCATTATCGATCTAACAATCGCCAAATTACCTAGTGATGATGCAATACACTCACAAAACGAATTACTTGCTCGCAAGCATGAAGTTTAAATTACTTAGCTAGTAATTGATTAATTGATTACTTCTATCTAATTGAAGTGATCATTTATTTCTATTTAAGTAATTCTTCATGCATGCGATTTAGCAATTAATTACATACCTGGAAGTAATAATTCTTTTGTGAGTGTACCTCCTCGTCACACATCATTCCACAGCCGGTCAACCATCCAGAAAGGCCTTTGGAGTGAGAGAGCGTGTGAAATCAAGAGGGACTCTCTCACTTTTATACACTCTCTCGCTCTAACCCTGGTCTGTAGGTTTGGAATCATGTGTTCACAGATCCAAGCTCGCGCCCTCCGTCCATATCAAGGAGAGAAAGTAGAGCAGTTGTCGTTCCCTGCCAATGCAATAATCACTGTGTTGAAGAAAGACGGACAATTGTGGAGGGGAAAATACGAGGGAAAGGTGTGACTTGTCTTTTTAGCTCAAATATTGTAGAACGACGTATATAACTAGTAAGGTTGTCAGATCTTGACAAGGTTTCCATGTTAGTTGATGAATAACATAATTTTGTTGAGCGGCTGATTTCTTATATGGGTTTTTTAAACTATTTTTATTAATATCCCTAACTACTGTTCACAGGTTGGCTGGTTCCCTCCCTCATTCGTACAGGAGATATCGCCTCAAGACAAGAAGGGAGGTGCGTGCCAGCGTAACATTTCAAACTTATTCTAAATGTTTTTTTGCCTAGTAGAATCTTTGAGAAAATCTATGAATATTATCTGAACTGTATCGCTTCCGAGAAGCGAGTATTTACGTCATTGTTACATTCCTCAAAATAGTTTGACTTGTTTTGCAGAAAAGGATGCGTACGCGACGATTGAATTGGCGGGCGCTCTCGTGGAGAGAATGACCAGCAGTGAGAGTCACGACAGGCAAGCGTTTTCAAGATAATTGATTGTTATTTACTGTATAAGGGTTGGTTCAATATTTACACAAATTGTCGAATAAATGATGAAAACAATAATAGTATAGAGAAAGGAGTGAGATGGGGTGGAGGTAGCACCAACATAAGCAAATTGGTCACATTATTCCAAAACGTACAGAAAGGTTTGATAGCAAGATCCTTCGCATTTTTTACAAAGTTAATTTACACAAATAACTTATCCAAATTGCAATACTTCAAATCATGGAATTTCAAAGTAGTATGAAACCCATTTCAACAGTTCCATTACCTTGAAATTTAAAAAGAATAGGAAAATACAATGGAACATGATTGAAAATGAGTAATGTACGAGTTCAGACCGAATGTGCTCCGGATAACTCACGCTTCTCAGCACTGGACTGGACAACAATGGCTGGTGGCCGCCGCTAGTAAGTAACTATTTTAAAGTTTAGAAGTTTAGTTTAGTTTAGAAGTCGTTTATCAAGAGACTATTCGGGTTCACGGGGAATCGAATGGGGCTCTGACGACATTTAATAAATTAATATATTTAATAAATTAAGGTATTTAATAAATTAATTATTTTAGCCATCGAAGATGCGGATGACTGGTCGAATAATCTCACTGAGATCCTTCGGACGGCCAATGAAAAGGTCGCTTAAAAATCTGAATAATGGAGGATTTACGAAAAATGTTTAAAATATTTTAGGGTAATCTCTTCGACAAAATAGGAAAACATAAGGACATTTCAGATCTCGAATCTGCGAACGAAGGAGAAAACGGCGAGAATCGCGTCTGAATTGAGCAATCTCGTTGTTTACTGCCAGGTGATCAACCTTTTACACAATGCTAAACCTCCAGAAAGGGGTCAGCAGCTAGTACGAGAATCCTTTTCGAGGCTCAGTTTATCCAGCCGATGACCCCTTTTTATGCATGTTTTGCAGCGTTCTGGAATGATTGCTTTTGTGATGGGGGGAAATTCCTCACTAATGTGCCTATTTGTTTGTGGATAAAATGTCAATTGTAACTGATATTAGGATGAAACGCATTCCAACGATGTTTCATAAATTAATGAAAAATCACAATTACCGTTCGTTCAGGCTGTTCCCTTCAATCCAGCACGCATTCGAGACGGAAGTTTCTACGAAATGTGCTCATTCTCAGAGAGCAAACTTGAGAAGATCCTCGAGAAGGTGAGAATGATTTTTCGGTTTTTTTTCTCAATAACAAAGATGTACGCAAAAGTGCTTTCGATGAACTGTCTGATATTTGAAACAATTGTGAAACACACCTCCTCCACTCGACCAACATGGTGAATTGGACAATGCTTGCAGATGGAACTCAATTATATGCCTCATTTTATATACTTAAATAAATACAATTAATTAGTAACCTTATCCATCATTCTCTTCTTCTCAGGGTCTGGTGCAGTTCAACTCTCGTCAGCTTTCTCGTGTGTATCCACAGGGAACCCGCGTCACTTCAACCAACTTCAGTCCCATTCCAATGTGGAATGCGGGCTGTCACATGGTTCGTATATTTGATACATAATGACTAAATTATTAAATTTCCCTATTAAATCAATAATTCAAAATATAGTGATTGCAAACACAATTAGTGGAGGAGCGCGATAGTAAAAACGCCGAAGACAATATTAATTAAATTCCAGGTCGCCCTCAACTATCAGACAGGCGACAAGGCGATGCAGGTAATATTACTTTTATTATTTTTACAACAATATTGTACTTTTCAGCGAAAAATGAAAATTGCTAATTTAGGTGAACAACGGCAAATTCCTGACGAACGGTCGTTGTGGCTACGTGCTGAAACCGCAGTACATGCTGGACGACGCATTCGATCCTCAACAAGGCAGCAAGGTAAGAAATATATTTTTGTTTAATAATAATAATTTTTCCGTTATTTATGAATGTATGCTTAATTGACGTGCATCCAATAGTTTTGAAGTGCTCGAATAAGTTTCAACGCTTTTTCGTATACTTGTTACGATGCTCTTTGATAGTGCTGTGATTAGAAGCTGTGAAACAAACAAAAAAGATCAAATCAATAATTTTAACATTCGGTAACAAAGTTAGCACTAAACCATGCTTGATCAGGTCAGCACATCCGTTCCCATCCAATTGTCGGTCAAAGTCATCGCCGGTCGACATCTTTCGAGGAAGGACAAGAACAAGGGCATCTGCTCGCCCTTCGTTGAGGTTTGTAACAAGCGACCTTTCGGATAAAGCAGAACGCTGCGCACCACAAACGCACCATGATCAGTCCAGTCGAATTTACGATTGGACGATGATTAGGAAAAAGCCGAAAAGATCACACCACGCACCACATCATTTTCAGATTGAAATTCTCGGACTGCAATGCGATGAGAGGAGCGTGAAGACGAATACGATCAGTGAGTGGAATATCGATTTTTGAAATATGTCAAAATTATAATTTATTGATTTAATGAATATTAATAATTTTAGCCTCGAACGGTCTCAATCCCTACTGGAACGAGCAATTCGTCTTCCAAATACATTGCCCAGAGATTGCGCTGCTGAGATTTGTGGTGAGTCATTTTCACAGGGCGCATGAGTTGGCAACCTCTAGATGCTGAGCCATATAGCTAGTCGCTTCATCTATCGATTAGATATTCATGTAACATCATCCCAAAATAGATAAAAACTGCCTCTATTTATCCAAAAAAATAAACTCTGATAAAGATTGGATATTTTGCAGGCAGAAGATGGTGACTTCGTCGGCCCCAAGACTGATCCCTTTATAGGCCAAGCAGTCTTCCCCATTGATTCCATTAGATCGGGTGAGAATATTTACGGTTGGAAAAAGTCATGAACACAATTTCAATTATAAAATTTACTTTGGACTGCTGATCTGCGTGTGTGTGCATTTAAGACGCCCATGTGTCTGTCACGGTGCCAAAATGAGTTTATTTCAAATTCAAATGCGCTCAAACTATCTCGCTTTCCGTTGTTCTCTCGTTTACACGTAAACGCACTAGTCAGACTAGTACCACCGCTGTTGTCAAGTTAGTCTAAGAATAAGTTAAAGTCTAAATCTAAAGTTAGTCTAAAGTCTAAGTTAAAGTCTAAATCTAAAGTTAGTCTAAAGTCTAAGTTAAGTTAGTGTAAGTTAGTCCTGTTTTATGTTCAGGTTACCGCTCGGTGACACTCAAGAATCAGTACAGCGAGGAACTCGAATTGTCCTCACTTCTCGTCCACGTTGAAATCACTCCACTCGTCGACAAAGGACCCACCAACATGAGCCCCCATGCGTTGTTACAGGTGAGTACGGTAGGCACCTGAATGCTATCGACAAGTGGTTATATTCCGTCGAAAAGTGAAGGGCAAACCATTTGTGATAGTGGTTACGCTACCCAGTTTTCAATTAAGAAACTAACAACACACGTGTAGAACTTGTACAAATTTATTAGTACAATAAAATATAAATTTATTATAATAATAGTAAGTAGTATTATTATAACAGGCCAGCCGATCTGTGTATGCAACTGCTCGATCAGCTTCTACTACGAGTGCTCCCTACTCTCCCCCTCCATTCCAAAAGACGCCATCACTCGATCAGGTTAGTTGTATTTCTCCTTGAAGGCTGCACAAGGGTGAGAGAGAGAACGTGGGAGAGTTCGTGTTTTTATTCTTTGCCCCTGACTAATTTCCGGAGCTTTAGCGGAACGAATATAATATGCCTCGCTTGCACAAGGAAACCTCCGGATTCGATTATTGTAGAAAAAATATAATCACCACGACACGAGAGTGTTTATCGGTATTACAATTTTAAAATGATACGTCCATGAAGTGTCCTACTGGTGGTGTACTCTCTTTCTATACCTCGACGCGTCTCTCGCTTTTCCATGCTCTCTCACAGCCGTATCTGTTGTTTAGCACGCATTATCAACGGAACGTTTTATTATTTCGGACGAGTGCTCGTAAATTTGTAATAGTCCATCGCTTCAATTCTGCCACAGACAAGAGCGAAAGCTATTGTAGAAAGTGGGTCCGAGTCGAATGACTTCATTGGATGTTCCACCGGCCGCAGAAGCTCCAGCAGCGCCCCGAGAAAGGAATCTATCGGTGGATGAGTCAGTTGATCTTTGATCTTTGGCTTATCGAAGTGTACTCTCTACTCTCCTTTCTAAGAGTGCTGCGAAAAGAGTTCAAAATGTAATAGGTATGACAAATTCGTTCCCCTTAGCGTCATACAGAAATTCTCCTCCCTCAGGAGTGGGGGTATATCACGTATTGATTGAATATACCTATATAAAATTAAATATAATTGTTTCACATTTATATTTCAGAAAGAAGAAGAATGGAAAGCCGCTCTTCAAGAAGATTTTAAGCTTTGGTAGGAAAGATTCGCATTAATAATCGATAATTAGAAACCACGCTTTCCGATAGTTTTATTGTTTTACTTAGTGCAATAGCTGCCCCATCATGTTACATGTAATCACGACTACCGAAGAAACTTAGAAATTGTAATCAAACGGTAACTATTTGTCCATTGTTAGTGAACTCATGTTGTACTTATATTTTTCGAATTGCCTGCCAAAATTTGAAGAGTTTGTTATGGTAAAAACCCACGAATCTAGTCAAAAACACTAGCATCGATTCACTTGGTCTCTCAGGTATTACTTAACAGTATTCGATCAATTTCATAAATCACTTTGATTTTGCTTATCATTTCGGAGATTGTTCATATGAGAAATTCCGCCACATCCCGATTAAAACGCTTGTACATTTCTCATCGCCGTGTTTTTTTATCACTTTGTGTGTGATAAACGGTTTGCAAAGAATATTTATGGTAAAAATTATTCATAAAGCATACGCAGCACACAACAAAATGAAAATACAGATCGCAGAAACTAGAAAAACAATTTTCAATCAAAGAGCGATTATCGATGGCTGATGGTATCCGAAAAGGTGTGGTCAAAACAATATTTTGATAAAAAAGGAATATTTTTGTGAAACTACAGTAATTGCATTCATGAACACATATCAATCTCATAATCTACATATGCCTCTCGTTCAGGGACTTAGCTTGAGACTACTGAGTTTCAAGCGAACATTGAAAATCGTACGTCAATTCAACAAGAGCAAGGGAAGAATACTTTCAGTCCATTATTCAAGCTTCAGTTAAATTTTACTCTTGCTCCTCTAAAGTTTAGGATTTGAACCGCTTGCGCGTTCCAAAGCGCCTATGCTGTTTCCCTCTCGCAGCTCTTCTCTCTCATCACATACTATACTCTCTGTTCGAGTGTTCACCTCTCCTCTCTCCCCTATCTTTCGTTCTTTCTTTCCATCTCCTCTTTCAGTTGCATTGTGTGAGGTCGAGTTCCTATTGCGCAATTTTTTTCCTTGATCTATTTCTATTTTGAGCGTGGACCATGAAAATGCCAAATACCTAAATAATCTTTTCAGGTAAATTATAATCAATTACTATATTCTCATTATCTGCAATGCAACACCGAGCAATCAACGGTACATTCCAAAATTTAATATAAATTCAAGTTGTTTTAAAAATATTTTCAAACTGAAATGAGCCTATTTCGAATTACGCTACTTCAGGAGGATAAAATGCCCGGAATTCCTCCAAACGAGAGGCATCTGACAGAGGAGTGGTTCCATGGAGCGTGTGACAGACAGGTGAGAGATTGTATTGCGTCATTCATAGGCAATTGCATAGTTCTTTCTCTCACCCAGTTATGTAGGTGTGTTTGAAAGTCGTTTATCATGAGGCTATTCCGGTTTACGGGGAATCGAATGGGAACTTTGACGACGTAGAACAGGCGATCGCTGAGATTTCCTAGTGGTGACGCAATCTCCTTCAGTCAGCAGATGTGCGTCTCAATGAACAAAAGGAAATGGGCAGCGGAGTATTTCTTGTTAGAGACTCCACCAGAAAGGGCGAATTCTCTCTGTCGTTCCTTCACGAAGGAAATGTTTACCACTGCAGAATTAAAACTACATTTACTGAAGGCAAGGCTTATTCATTCTTTTTTATATAAGATGGTTATAAAAGAGGGATTTTAATATGTATATTCATGGATGATAATAACAAAAAAAAATTAAAGATAAGAAATGATTGATATTTGGAAATTCAGCACCTAATTATGTCAAATGATTATAATTTCAGGTGAAAAGAAGTTTTACCTCCTCGAGGGCGTCGAGTTTGACACGCTGTACGAGTTGATCTGCCATTGTATGAAGGTTTGTGAGCTACTTTGTAGTACATTATTGTAATATTGTAACTCACTTATAAGACATTTGATGTGAGCACAGTTTCATGTAGAATAACTTTATATTTGGAACCTGATCTCATTCTTTTCCTTATATATTCATATTTTCCTACCTTGAAATCGCTCCTTTCAGTATGCGTTGACCACTCCAAACTTCTCCGCCAATCTTTTGTTTCCGTGTCCTCAAGCGAAGCCATGGATTGCATTCCAGCCATAATGTGGATGTTGCATTTTTAAATCACACAATTATTTCACTTGTAAAAGTACTGAACTTACAACTAACAATCTCAGGATATCTTTATTGGGTTAAATTTGATTATCGCTGGCATTCTCATGATCCTTTTTTTCGTAGATAATACTTTCCCGACATTATTCAAGTCACCTTAATTTCGTTTGTCTGCGTTATATAATTATTAGAAAACACCAGAAGTCAATATTGAATTTCTCGTATCGCTTCAAAAATTTGAACGGTTCCTGAAACAAAAACGAAACTAAATCATTTTCATTGATATTGAAAAAAGTTTGAAACACGTTTTGTTGCACACGGAGTCAGTAAGCAAGAGAAACATGCGCCCAAACACCACGAAGATTCCCTCTCTCGTTCGATCGAGTTTACGAGATTGGTAACATTGTGCGCTCACCAGTCTAGCTTCCTCTTCAATCATGTATAATTTTCACACTTATTTTTATTTTCTTCATCGATAATCTTTACTTGTGTGAATCGGCAATTCAATCTTTCTGGATCGTCTTCAAAAATACTGTTGCTTTTTAAATAAATCATCAAACGCTCGCACAGGGTTCCCAAACGCAACAAACGACGCGCGACTTTGCCAATTAGCGTCGATGCGCACAAATAGCGCGTGTTTCCTCTGTCTTGTCACGCTGGAGTATCAATAGTTTGCTGTCTAATATTGTTAATATTTTGTTAAAATCGCATACGCTCCGGCGTTTTTTAAATATATTTTTTTTAAATCAGACCAATCTGTGGCGCCGCGACTTGCAATGGATAATGTTGAACTTCCTCCGGTAAGCATTTATTCATTTCTATTTTTATTATTTTTTTGTTTTTAAAAAAATTTGATTTACAGGAGGATCCGATTCAGAAGTTTGATGAAGAGACTCATCTTGGTCAGGAGTGGTTTCACGATGATTGCGATAGACACGCGAGCAGGAATTTATCTTTATTGCAACTAGACTTCGAAAGATAAGGAAACAACAGGTTGCGTATCACAATTTTAAAATGATACGTCCATGAAGTGTCCTACTGGTGGTGTACTCTCTTTCTATACCTCGACGTTTCTCTCACTTTGCCATGCTTTCTCGCAGCCGTATCTGTTGTTTAGCACGGATTATGAACGGAACGTTTTATTATTTCGGACGAGTGCTCGTAAATTTGTAATAAGAGGCAAATCAATCTCGCTCTCCTCATTTTTCACAATCTATCAGTGTGCAATACATCTGCTCGGTTTAATAATGGTACATTATTTTCAGACATCCGTTACTCGTTTAATCGAGCAGAAAGAAAAGGGCGACGGAGTCTTCCTCGTGAGGTACTCAAGCACTGTTATCGGCGGTTACACCATGTCATTTCTCCAGAACGGAAAGGTGTACCACATCAGAATCAACACAAAAATGATCGAAGGTGAATTTAACTTTTTTTTATTTAAAAGTTAAAACATATTTTTTGGTTTCACTTTTTTGCAGCCTTTTTGTATTGTTTGTTTGTACTACATACTTGTTTAACTTCACTTTTAGACATCAGTCAGAGACATGAAGAGGTGCAATATCGATGCGCAGGATGATAACAAAACATTAACTTTAATAATCTTTGACATATTGCTGTTCCAGATAAGAAGACATACTACTTCCTGGAAGACTTCGAGACGGGCACGCTATTCGAGTTGATATCCCACTACATACAGGTTAGAATCCACAACAATTTTTTTTCCAGTAGCTTGCTAAATAAAGTAAATCATTTACCGTTGTAAATATTATTCACTCAAGCCTGCTCAATTCAGATGGGATTAAACACTCCACACTTCAAAGTCTTCCTTCGTCAGTCTTGCCCACTACCTGAGCAGCATGCCGACCAATACATATTAATCTAATATTATTTTGTAAAATATCTTTCGATATGTTGAGCCAGGATCACATAAGTATGAGATCGTGCGGAATTTTATGTATTCTTTTCGATATCCGTACCATTTTACTACTTAATCTAAAACGACAAGCCCTGTCTGTATGTGAGTGAGTGAGTGAGTGAGTCCGTCTGTCCGTCACAACCGTAACCCCCTTATTAAAGAAGTTCGCTTGGGCAACCAAACTTCCTTGGGTCAGATACATTATTTCTGTCAAAAAAACGAAAATCAATAAATCAATAAATGCTACTGTAATTTTTATTCGGAACGATAATTGTGTTGAAACATTAGGCACATCGTCCTCGCAATTCAATCGTATTCATGTTTATCGCACTACCGTTCGAATATTGTTTGTATGCGATGTGACGTCATCATCTTCTCTGCTGATCTCATTCCGTCATAGAAGGCACCGACTGCTCCAGCATCTCTTCCAGTTTCTCTTTCTTCGAAGGATCGTTGGAAGAAGGGGCTGAAAGAAGAGATTCATTCAATATTGCAGGTCTACCGTATTACATCGAGGCACTACTTCCCTTTACCGGAGGAAACAACATATCTGGAGGGGTGGATGAGAGGTGCAGGCAAGATACACACAGTGAGATTACGAATGCAGGTACCACCCAGGGTTGCTTGGTCCGGTAAAGGAAAGACGTGCCGGATCAGTACTCGCGCGACCGATACGTTGATACAGTAATACAGTATGCTACTGTAATCCCTCCACTCACCCTGCTTGCCAGCATCAGTCGACCATGCAGCACCTTTGACGGTCGGAGTGTTGGAGGACGGCACATTATTCGACGGAATTCTCGTCATACTCATCTTTTTCGGCTCCGTAAGCGGGTCCTAAACACATGATTCCAAACCTACAGAACAGGGTTAGGGCGAGAGAGTGTGCAAAAGTGAGAGAGTCCCTCTCGATTTCACACGCTCTCTCACTCCAAAGGCCTTTCTGGATGGTTGACCGGCCTGTGGAATGATGTGTAAAGATAGAAGATAATCGATTTCTCAGTTTATAGCTTATCAAAAGTAGCACAGAGACCAAAGATCCATCTCTACGAGTAATTGCGGATACGAAAGATCAAACATTAAGTGTTTTTTTTGAAATGCAAATTACTAGTCAAAAATTGAAAAGAGATCAGATATCAGCACTAGAAAAGGGCTAATAGTGCGTCGGCCATTGGAATTTATATTGAGTCGTTAGACCATCGAAAGATCAAAGATCAATAATCGATCAACTCACCGACACGACCTGGGGCGTATTGAGTGAGGGCGTGGGCGGAACGCGATTGCCAGAGAACGAAACCTGCAATTAATTATTAATTAGTCTAATTAATTAAATCTTGAGAAAATGTCTCACCGTGCCACCGCTCGGATCCTTGGGCGGCGTGGACCTCTGGAAAGTGGAAAATAATACAAACAATACATATATAAGACTTTGATAACGGGATATGTTTCATCGTGAGCGTATTAGGGAAATCGTCTACCTCCGCATCAACTTCCTTTATTTCCAGGTCTTTCGACGTTTCCATCAATTTCTTCTTATTCCGACTTCGCCGAACGAGACAGAACGCAACGAGGAGTACTAAAACACATTTCTTTATTGGTTCCAGAGGATAGGGGATGCCGGATCGGTATTTGACATACCCTCTGGCAGTCTCTTTATCTATGACTCTCTTTGCCTTATCAGGTGTAAAAAAGCATATTTCGTCTAAAAGCCGTAACACAAATAATCGCGTCACACATCATTCCACAGACCGGTCAACCTTACGGAAAGGGCTTTGGAGTGAGAGAGCGTGCGAAATCGAGAGGGATTCTCTCACTTTTGCACACTCTCTCGCCTTCAAGCCTGTCTGTCGGTTTGGAATCATGTGGGCGGGTCTGGGTTTCGGCCGCGCTCGCAAAACCTACTGGAAACGATGAGAAAGAGTGCAATGGCAGCGGCGATGATGAATGTGGTGGTGCTGTCGCCCGTGCTCACTTTAGGATTCTGGAAGGTAATTAATTAATATATGTAATTAATTAGGCTAATTAATCACCGTAGTAACGGTATCTTTCTTGTCCTTTTGGTCGCCGCGCGCCGCAGCCTCAGCCTCAGCTTCGCCTGAAACAATTTCGATATTAAAATTACTATTTGTTAATAAATTGAATTTCAACTCACTCAGACACTTCACTTTCACGCTGGACTGCAGAATGCCACTTTTTCTGTCCTGTTTCTAAAATATGCACATCGATTGCGTCATCACTAGACAATTTGTTACCTTAGACCACTCTCCCGAGATCTGATCGCATTCGAGACTGTCGATAAATGACCAAGAAGCAGTGTCATTGATTCTACGATGACGTCATCATTAGGCATTATTGCGTCATCACAAGGCAATCTTACTTTGTCGCCAGTTTGTACTCTCCACTGCACGTGACCTTGCGCTCCCACGGCTTGATCTGAAGCGATAATATGATGACGTCATCACTATGCCACTTATAAGGCGATTTCTGCTCACCATAGAACAGGCGGGAGTGTCGCACACAACGTCCAGCGGCGTGACGTCATTGCATTTTACTGTAAAACGTTTATTTTTATTTGTTTTTTAAAATCGTGTTGTTTACCACTATCAGTGCACGAGGCCTGCGTGAATGGCTCATTCTTGACCGTCCACCGGAAGTGACCCTGAAAAGCGGCGTTTCGAAATTCGAAAACCGGAAGTTCACAGACGGGAATTGTATCTAAGAACTTTAAAAGCGACATTTTCAAACATTTGTAGCCATTGCTCTATCGTCTAGAGACTTCTGGATTCGTAGTCTAATTTCCTTCTAAGTTCACAAACCGGTGAAATCTCCGTGCACTTGGGCTTGGCTCTCGTGGCGTTAGCGGGAGTGGTGCCGACGGTGACTTTTATGCGATCACTTGGACACTGAATAAAGTTAGTCATTTATCAGAGATCAAATATCAAGTATTCAGGAAAGGAGTTTTGAAAGACTCTAATTTCTAGTTAACAAACGAAATGAGACCAAAGAGCAGCCTGAGAAAATGGCGATCAGTGTTTTGCTCCTTGGCAAGGACATTGACCACCTTCCTTGGGTCGGGTATCGCCAATAGCAAGACCAAAGATCAAAAATCAAAGATCAAAGTACCTCTAGTGCGGCGCAGGCTCCGTTGGTTGAGGGTGTGAATGTGGGCGCCTTCTCGCCCTGCTTGGTCTGCACGGATTCGCATTGAGTGCAGGCTCAAATAAAGTAATTTTTTTTCGTTTTGCCTAAATGAGATGAAGCAAATCAAAAACCGGTTCACACAATGAGGCGTGCTTTGGGGGGAACACTCATGTGGTGTTAGTTTTCAGAAAAAGGAAATGGAAAAGGCTAACATTAGAATTCCCGCAATTTCTTATCTCATGTCAGTTCCCCGTGGAGCAATCGACTCAAAACTTCGAATATAACATTTTTCAACCCTTTTACACCTATAAACGAAGTTTGAGTCGATTGCTCCACGGAGAACTGAGATATGAAATTGCGGGAATTCAAATGTTAGCCTTTTTCCATTTCTTTTTTTCGAAAACTAACACCACATCATTGTTGTTGAATCCGGCATTCAAAATCTTCTCGTCCACTCACTTTTCACACTGCATATCACTTTCGGCTGCGCACCCGCCTCCTTCGCCACTGCGGCCGGCGTGATCGTGTACTTTTTCGAGGCTTAAATTGATTATTAATTAATTAATTAATTTTTTAATTAGCTGAGTTTTAATAAGAAATATACGAGCCTTTGTCGCACACAATCTGCGCCTCGACTGCCGTTTTGCCCACGAGAATCCTTAATTTTTAAAAAAATTATTGACGATTAAAATTATTGATTGTCTATATAGAGATTTATATTACATTAGCTTCGCCGCGGGTTCTTGACATTTGACGGTGTTTAGCTCGAAAAGTGGCTGAAAGAGAAACTTTTTTCCTAATTCAAAAACAGTGAGATTTCGGTGCGATCATGAATGGTATTTAATTACGGTAGGGTTGCTCTCGTTTTAAATTATTTTTACTGTATGTCGAGTTACAGTAATACGAAAGTACGACTTTTTTCGGTAATGGGCATCGAGGAGACACTCAGAGAAATGTATGTCATATATGGCTCCTGAACTGCATATATAACATACTGTATGTTATATATAACATACAAACGCAGTTCAGGAGCCATATACAGGGTGTCTCAAAAGTATGGTGACAAATTGCAAACCTCATAATTTACCATACACTTATCTATAGGAGTTCTCATTTTGGGCAAATAATATACAGTGTTCCAGCATTCGACTGTTAAAGTTTGTTGGCATTCCATACATTTCAATTAGACGTAAGAGCGAAAACTCAATTCTCCGAAAACAGCGAGCGGACCGCAACTAATTTTTGTGATTCCGAATTTATTGTGGTCCTCTCCAATGTTCAAAGTCTAAGATCAGACCATATTGTTGAAGCAAAAGCATCATCCTATTACATGTTGTGCGAGATCTAGATCATTTCTCGAAATGAAAAGTTTTACATCCATTCCCGCTAACCACTGAGTTTTACATCCATTCCCGCTAACCAATGACTTTTTCGATTTTCCTTCAGAAGCGATCTAGCGTTATGTAGTATCGATATTTAAATGAAGCTAACAAGGTCGTGTTCTGTTATCATTAATATAAGAGCGAACACGTTGAAACAATTGTGATAAACACCAAAGTTGTTTTGCCATTTTGCATCTAGAAGGTCGATACTGGCACATGAAAAGTCTTGCCTTGGAATCTTCCCGAGAGTTGGAGCATAGCCATGTCATGTGCAAATACATATGTATACGAGTATGCAATGCATACATGCATTCGTAGATATCATGTATCGCTCTCGAGGAATACCCCTTTATTCATATCTAACGTCTAAGCGGGCCGTATTTCGAATTTCGGTTAAACAAGTATTTTTAAAATATTTAGCCGTTCTATAAGAGAATCGTTAGCGCAGTAATAATGAGTATGATGCTACCTCCCCTGGTAAAAAAAATAGGCGCTGTAATACTCTTGCCTTAAGCGTGGCGCAACTTAGAATGAATCGAATTTGCACCTCAAAATAGGAGAAAATCACAATCGCAAAACAAGAAAAAAATTTCAAAGTTATGTATCACTATCAAAAGTAATGATCGAAAGCCCAAGTGGTCGGAATATAACAACAAGGACTTAAGTTATATGTGGCATAAATTGGATAGCAGCCACTTATAATTAGAGACAGTTATGTAGATTCGAACTTTGTCACCATACTTTTGAGACACCCTGTATGACATACATTTTTCTCTGTGGAGTTTCTTCGTAGCGATTATACTTTCCCTTTTTTCATCGTACGCCACAAGGGTGCGTCGACATTTGCATAAATTGTCGAATAAAAGGAAAAAAAATATTATTATAGAGAAGATGGGGGAGATGGGGTGAAGGAGGGGGGGGGGAGTATTACAATTTTAAAATGATACGTTCATGAAATGGGCTACTGGTGGTGTACTCTCTTTCTATACCTCGACCTGTCTCTCAATTTGCCATGCTCTCTCGCAGCCGCATCTGTTGTTTAGAACGGATTATCAACGGAACGTTTTATTATTTCGGACGAGTGTTTGTAAATTTGTAATACCTTACCCGCACAGAAGCTTCGTCGGCTGAGATGGGATTGTGATCGAATATTAACACACTTGGGTCGCACGATTCTGAAATGCACTTGTTCATCTTCGAATAAAAGGAAAACATATAAAAACAGAGTTGATCTTTGATCTCTCTAAAATCACGACGTTTTTAAATACTTAGTTACATTTATGGAAAAGAATTTTTGCATTTTCAAAATGGACGTTTTTTTACCTGCATTTTCGACGCGCTGAGTGATCACCGTAGCAATATCCTCCCCGCGCATCGACGAGACAAGAGCAAACGTGCCCGTGAATGCCTCAATTTTAATTAATTAATTAAATTAATCAATTTAATTAATTAATTAAATTCCTGATCTTAGAAACGTACAGCAATCGGATTGTCGACGGTGAACTTGCAGAAAATGCAATCAGGCCGAGTAAGTGTCGTCAAAATTACTGAAAAAAACGGATTGTTGTTTGCAATCAGTTTGCAATAGGGATGGTTTCACAAGAAATGCCCTCCTCATTCTGCACACTATCTCGTCGGTCAGACCGGTGAGAGAGTGTGCGAAATGAAGAGAGTGATTTCTTGCGAAGCCATCCCTAGTTTGCAATCGTTGCTAACCTCCTTTCAGAGTGCCAAAGATCACTTCTGCCGAATTGCTGCTGCTATTGTAGTGACATGTGAACAGGAGCTGATCGTTAGTGTATGCCTTGATATCTGCGAAAAAACAGAGTTGATCTTTGATCTTTGGAGCAGTAAACCTGGACTGGAATCGCCCGAGCCGAGCTGCATCATGACGAGCCACTTCTCTTCTTATTGAGCTGCCTTCAAAACACAGCGAAAAATGTCTGTCATATATCGCTCCTGAACTGCGCTTGCATGTTATATATAACATACTGTATGTTATATATGACATACACTATGTTATATATGACAGACAAGCGCAGTTCAGGAGCCATATATAACAGACATTTCTCTCAGTGAATAGCATTATCCAAGGCAGATAAATTGTAGTTGCTTACTTGAAGAGGATGGCGCTGTCGCAACTATCTGCTCGACCTGCCTTCACATGTAACAGTTCTTTGTCCGCACCCTGGCTGGCTGTGCACTTGCCGGCAACAAAGCACACCTTAAAGAAGGTGTCCCACGAAACAATAAAATCAGTTAGTGTTGCTGCTTCGCAGTTCTTCCTGCTAACCTTGATGAAGAATTACGGTTGTCTACTAGAAGGCGGTAAAAAGTGCGCTGACAAAATTATTACTGTTTTTACTGTGGTCATTCCTATGTTTAGCAAGGAATGGAACAGAATCGGATCTCAGAGGGTACACAGAGCGGAAAGTGTTCTACTTCCATTACTCTCTGGAGATGTTGTATGCTGGGAAATACTGCTGCGTTTGGGACCAAGCATTCATTCAACGGAATGGCCGAGTGGTGTAAGCAACTGCTAGTCATTCGAAGGGTCACGAGTTCGGTCCCCGCCCAGGCCAACCAAGCCTTCCATCCACCCCGGGGCGGTAAATTGGTAGCAACTTTGATTGCGAAAGGTAAACGTGACCTAGATGCCTTGGGAAAGCTTGGGTTACGTAATCCCACGTTGCAGCTGGCTCACCGGCTTGCCCCATCTAGCGTGGTAGCTTGCTACTGTAAAATCGCTTGACATGGAACAACTTTACCTTTTATTCATTCTACGTGAAGAGTCACTCATTTCCCATCCTTCTCATTTCTGGTAAATTCACTCATTAAGGGTGGTTGGTCCCAAACACAGCAGTATGCTGGGGAGAGGCGCAACACATGATTCCAAACCAACAGACAAGGGTGAGGACGAGAGTTTGAAAAAGTGAAAGAATCCCTCTCGATTTCACACGCTCTCTCACTCCCAAGCCCTTTCTGTAAGTTTGACCGGCGTGTGGAATGATGTGGCAATGAGAAGAGATACTGGTCTCCAGAGTAAGGGAAGTGGGAGACTTCTCAATCTGCCTTTCTATGGCCTAAGGCTTTCTGGAGCAGCGCGTATCGCACGCGTTGCATTCTAATTCTAACTTAGGGGAGGAAAAAACGATTGTAGAGTGTTTCCCATCCACACCCAGAATGAATACACCTACTATTGAGTGTATCATACACTGAGTTAGGGCATCTAGTGTATGATACACTTACAAATCTCTCGTTTTCACACGCTCTTTCGGCGCGCGAATACACTCAATATTGAGTGTATCATACACCAGATGCCCTAACTAAGTGTATTCATTCTCTGTGCAGTCTCTTAAATGACAGCGTCCTCACCAAATCATCTTTGCAAGCAGTGAAGTCGACTTGGGCGTTGATTAGGTTGATGAGACAGAGCGAGAGAAGAAGCAAATGAAGTATCTGAATTGGGAAATTATCGATTTCTAAGTTTTAAGAACATTTTCGAACAAAAAAGTCGATATTTAGGGGGAAAAGTAGCTTTCGAAAACCTGCCGTCCGTCGTAGCTCCCCCAAGTGTTACGGTAACAATGTCAATCACTAGACTTTGGTCAGGACGGCAGCTTTTCAAAAGTAAAACTGTTGACGAACCATCACATCAGGGGAGAGAACAGCTCGTGAGGGAGGAAAGTGGAGGGAGTGAAGGGAGAAATGAAGAGAAAGGAGAGAAATGGCTTTGTTCGGAGAGTTCCATTGTGCGATTGAAGACAAAAACAACTCCATAATTAAATATGTTGAATTTGCTTCCGCAATTACGTTATTATTCTACAATAGTGGCATTAGTGCTGACTAGGGTGGGGGGATGACACGAAACGCCAATTATAAAAGGCGGAACAATATAAATTCCCTTGTTCAACATTTTATAATTGGATTTACGTGCATCATTAAGGAACCATAGTGTTGACCACTCGGAATTTCTTTCCTCCGAAAGCAAAGGAAGATCAACAACAAACTGTTCGGGAACTGAGTCAAATCTCTTTGATATTTTAGTCATTTAATGTTGTACAAGTACTATGCCAATTATTATTCTTAAAACTTTTCTCCTCTTGAAATCACCTTTACTCGACACGGCTCTTTTCGAGTTTAAAAGTGTTAGTATTCAACCTCTCATGATGTATATGCCCGACGCTTACTGTAGCTTCAAGAGGTGCCTCTCAAGAGCGCATCGATGCTTATGTGTTCTTCTCAAGGTTCTTTTTTCGAGAGAGAGAGAGCCTTGGATCTCAACCTTCGAGTTTTCTCTCCTTCTCATCATTATAAAACTGAGCGACCGCATGGTCAGCGCAGTTCCGGTTTATTTAGCAAAAAAAGCCTCCTTTGGAGGTCGGTGAACGGGATTAGTCTTGATTTGAAGGGAGAGAGAGAAGGCCATTAATGACCCTCAAGCAGAGACTAAATTGGGATGAGATTGGGAGAAAGCAAAAACAGTTATTCTAAGAGGATTCCAATGTTTTCTCGAAACGATTTTATTGCACGAATTGGAAGATGGCAATCGAATTACAACCCGGTCAACGTTCGATCGGATATTGATTGGTTGGAGAGTCAGAGAGTCAAGCAGAGACCAAATTTGGATGAAATTGGGAAGCGGGAAACAGTTGATGTATGACGGCTTCGATGCGAATCAGCCATGGTTTTTCGAGAAGGAGAGAGAGAGAGAGAGAGAGAGAGATAGAGGCCATGGTTTGATCAGATTTAAGTGGTTTAGCGGATCTGAGAGACTGAGAGACTAAAAAGTTTTTGAAGACGATTTCAATGTTATTCGAAAAGATTTTACCCATTATGATGTTCATTCAGTATTTGTGTGCTGAAGTAACGCCCTATCAGATCCAATTGGATAATGAGGGTTCAATCGTTCAGGGAATAGTCTACTCCTCTTCGATTGTAGACCGTCTGGACTTCTCTCACAAATCGGATTTCCCATTCGAACTTGCCAGCGATTATCGTGTACTGGTGGAATTGTCGAAGTTTAGTACGAACAAAACACGTCAGCCAACCGGAACTGAGAGTGAGATTTCACAATGGAAACTATCGGCAATTTTGACTCATATCTCGCTTTGAAATTCTCCCTCTCCGCATTTCTTTATTCTTCTTTTCGCTGATATTTCACTAATCTTTCATTTTACTAAAGAAGAGAACCATATGTATGAATTTCACTGGAAAATTTACTGAGAGGCCCATGCTAATTTCGTGCGTCCTTCAAATCTCTCTCTCTCTGTCTCTCTCTCTCCTTCCCATCAATTGACCTGGCCCTCAACAGTCCTCACAATAACCTTGTCTTCCACTGTGGCCAGCCGCCGCGCGGACTCTAATTATACCAGAGCGCGCGTGAGAGAAAGAGAGAGAGAGAGAGAGAGAGAGAGAGAGAGAGCGAGAGAGCAAGTGCATTACTATGCTGGAGAAAGCGCAGACTGAAAATTCGTGGCGAGAGAGTATGTGTTTTGAGGAGAGCACAGACACGCAGAGAGTGCGAGAATGCCGGTTTTTCTGTGCGAGATGGAGAGACGAGTGGGACAATTAGTCTGTGCACTCTCATGCAACGAATTAGAAGAAGTGTAGTTGTTGTATGGACGGGAGCGAGAGAGAGAGAGAGATCGGCCTTGTAAACAGTCGAATTCACCCTGACTGCCGAGTAATGACGAAATTCCCGATGCGCTAATCCCTATCCGGGAATAATCCGCGCCCCAAATCCTCGTCGTTTTCAGGGATATGGCGGACTCGCATTTCGAGATATCCCTGTTACCTTCGTTGAATGTTATTGGTTGTTCTTATTCGTGCACAAAATGCGTGCTTTTTTGCCACATACTAGAATTTGGTTACATTATCGATTCTTTTGTAAAGTGTACTACAAGTTAAATACGGTTAAAACTACAATAGGTATGACTGTTTTAAACTAGTAATATTTGAAAATGTTATAAGTTAGTAAGTGCAATTAAAAGTGAAAACATTTGCGGTAGGAGTAGATACTTTATCTGTCCTTGCGATCTAAAGTGCACGCCCGTTAGGAGGCGTTCTTGCATAAACATTATTTTCCACTCCACTCAGAGAAATGTCTGTCATATATGGCTCCTGAACTGCGTTTTTATGTCATATATAACATACTGTATGCTATATATGACATACAAACGCAGTTCAGGAGCCATATATGACAGACATTTTTCTCTGTCTCTTCTTTAACGTGACATCACAAAAGTGGATTACAGTGGGTACCTAAAGAGTAAGGCTCCTCTAAATTTCGGTAACAATATAAACGTACATCGAGAGATCGTCGTTTACAGCTATCTCTCTCTCGTAAACGGTCTCTCTCTCTCTCTCTCTCCTTTCCTACTCCCGATAACTGTCTCCATGTTGTTTATTACTCATCTCGTTTCCGGTTGTCTGATCTCTCATCTACTCGAATTTGCGACGATGTCTCATACAGAATACTCAGGAATTTGGAGGAATCTCTCTCTCTCTCTCTCTCTTTCCTACATGGAATTCGTGTTTCGTCGAGTGGGAGTGATTATTAGCTCAGTTTTGCCTTATTTCGCCTCCGTTATTTCTCGGTCTTTGCTCGTTTGAGCGGTTGTAGAATACATTCCGATTGCACTTTGTTAATTTCATTGCCAGAGCTATGGTTGGTCCCGAGATGAGAGGTCCTCTAGAATCGCCGGTGATCGGTCCCGTAGCATCTTGCGGCCGCAAGATGCTACGGGACCGACCACATTGTCCACTGGTCCGACCACAGCATCGAACTTTGGCTACGGGACCGACCATGAAATGCTACACAGAGAGAAAACATACTAGGAATACGATATCAAGTTGGCACGCCTACTAATATATAAGTAGGCGATTAGTAGGCCCTACTTATATATTAGTAGGCGTGCCAACTTGATGTCGTATTCCTAGTATGTTTTCTCTCTGTGTACGTGGTCGGCTATCTGTCCACATGTCCGACCACGAAATGCTACTGGACCGATCACCAGCGATTCTAGAGTCAAAGGCATTTGAATTTAGATACGTCGAAACTGCCACACCATCCATGGAACTCTGTCGAGTCTATACGAATTGTCGTTAGACGGCGCCGAAATAGTAGGCAAACTAACGAGGGTCTCATCAAGAATTATATTTTGCCCATAACGCCTTACTATTCCTGTATTTTTTCTCGATCATTCCTTAATCGAGAGGTTTTATAATGCATGCTGATCTACACTATGGTCATCGCAGATCAGTAGAATATACATATATATATTTCTTGTGCTAAACATAACTTAAATCCATTGGGTGCTGGTAAGTTCCTCCACTTATAGGAAATCATTGTGTCTGTCTGTCTGTCTGTCTGTCTGTCTGTCTGTTTTTTTCCGTACGCGTGACAGACATTTTTTTCGCATTTTCCTTATAAATCGCTTCAAAATCGCGCTATCTTCCCAGATCCTTTTGCATATGATAACTGACCAGAATAGCTTTCAAATTTTACAAAATTTAATATGCCAAATCCATAGCCAAGTGGGTTAAGCGCCAGACTGTGATTCCGAGACCCCCAGGTTCGACCCCCGCCGCGGGCAAACCTTTTGCCGCATTTTTCGCAAGTGCCAGAAACCGTTCTAGCACGTTTTTGAGTACCGTGAAACGCGTTTTCACCTGTTTTGCCGAGTTTTAACCACTTGACGGACTTTTTCGTTTTTTCGCTATAAATCACTTCAAACTCAATCAATCTTCTCAGATCCTTTTGCATATGATAACCAATCTGAATACCTTTCGAATTTTACAAAAAATATTTAACCAAATTCATAGCCAAGTGGGTTACGCGCTTCGCCAGCAATCCGGCACCCCCAGGTTCGACCCCCGCCGCGGGCAAACCTTTTGCCGCATTTTTCGCAAGTGCCAGAAACCGTACTAACACGTTTTTGAGTACCGTGAAACACGTTTTCACCTGTTTTGCCGAGTTTTAACTTGAAAAACCGAAAATTTCGAAAAGTTCCCAATTGATTCGCAGAGCGCGGGGAATCACAGGAAAAGTGTTTTGCGATGTCGGAAACGTGTTCGAACACGTCAGGGAAATCAACACACGGTATCCTGCGTTTCCGTTGAGAAATGCTCGTGAGGCTGAGAGCGATCGAAAAAAGTTGCCACGGAGCCACGAAGTGGCGTAGTGGCAACTTTTTTCGATCGCTCTCAGCCTCACGAGCATTTTGCAACGGAATAAGCCAGTACTCTTTCTAGAGATTAACATTCCCCAGCATACTAATTTCCCCCCTGGATTGTTCCTGGAGCCGGCTACCGAGTCCACCTCCCTGATCCGAACCTGAAGCCGGCTACAGAGCTCCCCCTGAACCGAACCTGATGCAGGCTGCCGAGCTCCCCCTGGACCGAACCTGGAGCAGGCTACCGAGCTGCCCCTGGACCGAACCTGGAGCAGGCTACCGAGCTCCCCCTGGACCGAACCTGCACCCAGAACTATGCATAGAGCGTAGCGTACGCATAGAGCGTAGTGTATTTAACCTCAACACATCCCGGCTAGTTTTGGAGCACAAATCAATAAGGAAATTTTCACAATATTCCAAAAAAAAAAATTCTCGTCCAAAATCTCCGAAAACCAAAAGGCCCGCAAATTTTGCGAAATTGTCCACTCTCTGCCTCTCCTCTCTACGGCGCAGCAAAGAGGGGCCAGGGATTATTCGCTGATCCCGGCCAGAAAGCCTCTCTCTCTCTCTCTCTCTCTCTCTCTCTCTCTCTCTTTCTCTCTCTCTCTTTCTCTCTCTCTCACTCTCTCCTCTTCCACTCTCTCCCTAAAACCCGCACTATTACTTTTGGCTACAATGCAGCGCGTTTCCGCTTGGTTTGAGCTCCGCCAGTTGCACTGAAAATGAAAAGAGAGAGAAAGAGAGAGAGAGAGAATGGTTACATACTCTTCATTTCCTTTTTATGCGCATACCTGGGCGCCCATTTCCACTATTAATGTGCGTGCCTGCCTGTCATCCAATATTTAACATTTTTTTCTCAAATTTCTTGTGTGAAATTCCACCATGGACGAGATCTAAATTCATCTCAAGCTGAAAGAAATAAATAGCGAAAGTGTCCCAAACGCCGTTTCCTATCCACGTATCAAAAGCTGTGGCTTCACTGGGACGAAGTTATGCAAAAATGCAAAAAAAATGTTTTCGTCTTTTCGCAAGCGAATTTTCCGCATTTTTACAGATGTCCAATAGCCTAATGCATTCAACGGCAGATTTCACCCATATTTTATCTACTGCCTTCCCTAATTTTACGGCAACCCATAAATTTAAATGCCTGTTTTTTTTTCTCTGTAATTTAGTCCTGGGAATGTTTATGATGTATAGTGGCGCCGAATTTGCTATGTTACCTGTCTTTCCCGAGAGGGAGAGAGAGAGAGAGAGAGAGTCTGTTGTCCCAGTTTTACGCCCTAAAAGTTTATGGACTATGCGTATTGCGATACGAATCCAGTTCTATAACCGCTTTTTACCCTATGCTGAAGCATAATTTCACCGTGTACATTAATTCTACAGCATATGATGTGATTTATTCCGGGTGGAATGACAGAAGAAACGACAGGCCCTCACTATGGTGCCACCACTTTGTGTTGCCATGTCTCTCTCTCTCTCTCTCTCTCTCTCTCTCTCTCTCCCTCCCTCCCACTCCTTCTACTTCTTTTTGTCTCTGTTCTCAATACAAAGCTCGACTACGCAGAGACAGAGATTGCACATGCCTATTTTCACTCGCTTCCCAATTCTCTCTCTCTCTCTCTCTCTCTCTCTCTCTCTCTTTCTAACTGTTTACAAGTGTTTTATGTTCTGGAAGGAGCGATGAGATTGGAGGGAAGATACGAAAGTTCTCTCCTCTTTTTCTATTGCTCTTATACTCAAGCGTGAAATTGCATTGTATCATGAAAAAAGAACACTTTTTTGTTAATTGTTCGTAGTCATCTGCGGTTTTAATCTACTTTCCAGAGAAAATTATTAGTCTTACTTGATGCTTAATGTCTTGCCGAAGTTTCCACCTCTACATCTGTCTATTTACTATACTGCACATTTTTAGGTAGAAGTTGTTTGTAGTTCCCCTTGAGTTTGTCTAATGCATTCTGCTCACCTGTGCATTTTCCAGCTAGAAATTGTTTGTAGTTCCGCGTTGATTGCCTAATAATGACGACATAACCGCCTTGTCTTGAGAACAGTTTAGTGGCAGCCTCTTTTCTCACTCTCTCTTTCTCTCTCTCTCTCACCTACTTGAGAAACAGGGCGGGTGATGGTTGGTGTGAGTTGAGTTGAGTGGGGCATCGAGTGATCTCGAGAGGAGAGAGAGAGAGAGAGAGAGAGAGAGAGAGAGAATACTTTTACGGTCATTCACCGCCTCTCAACTCGAATTACGACTGCTATGCTTCCTTTTTACCCGCAGTTCCGCCTCTTGCCACGGTTAAAACGCTAGTTTTGAGAGAGAAAATCATGATGACCAGGCAAATATACTGTAGCATAAAAAAGCACCCATTTTCTGTAGAGAAAACTTAATCCGTAGTACGGTGAATATTTATAAAGTTCTTTAGTAATTCTTGCCGCGGGCAAAAACGCTTGAAAGATAAATAATCAACACTATGGAGCGAAACAGTTACACATATTTGCCAATACCAAATTGCATTAATTTTTCCGTAATATTTTCGCGCTTTACCGTTTACCATTAGTCATGTTTCGTGGAAAATTGTGATAATTCGCATAATTTCAATTAATTAATTCCCCGTGATCGCCATGTAATACAAATTTGTACAGTCACGCATTCGAAAATGGTGTAATTGTAAATTTCGAAAATTTAGAGGGCGCTCTCTAATGGTTGCGAATGTTTCCTCTCTCATGTATTTACCGGGCCGTTTTGGCCGAACCGGCAACCGGGAAATAGAGGAGAGAGGGAGAATCTGCGAGAGATCAACAGGCATTATGAGGGAAAAGTCTCTAATTGAATCAGCAGTTGCTGAGAGAGAGTAGTTCCATTATCTCCACTCTCTCTCTCTCTCTCTCTCTCTCCGGGCCGCCTTTTTGCAATCCCTTCCATTAATCATCTTCCTCCTGTCTTCTTTGCATAATCTCCACTACTAGATTGGAAAAGGGAGATTGAATTCTCGTGAGTGAGAGTAGATCAAAGGAAAGACTACTTTCGCTACTATATTATTTTTCCCTGCACTGGTAACATTGCTTAACATGCACTGTAGAATACAACTAGATATAATGGTCGTTGTCTAGTCTAATGTTCGATATCGTCATTTTGCAGAAGTAGTATCAGAACACTCCTAAAAATCATCATTTTGTTTTCTCAAAAAAAGATGATTTATGAAAAGTATTCCGAGCCTAAAAAATCGTTGACTATTCTATTTCCATGACGTGCTACCGATTGCTGAAGAGAGTATCTCTGCTCTAGCCCAATACTGTCTTTCTCCCACTTGCGAAATAGATATATTCACTGGTACATATCGCATTCACACTTCCCCCTCCTCTCCCCCTTTCCTTCTCTAACACAATTAGCCCTCTTCTCTTCTCTTTCCATACAATCCTATCCATTTCAATCTGTTGTGTGTGCGCGTGTGTGTGTCGTAGGCGCTAATTTATTCGAATTATTGCGTAGTGATGACGCAATAACGAAAAGAATACCTCCCCGAAAAAAACACACAACAGGTACTGATTTGATTATCGCAAAACAGAAAAGATTTTCAGACCGGGATTCCGTAATTCGTCCTGGGTCTAATCGTTTTTTTCAGTGATGACGCAGACATCCAAAAAAAACGTAAATTTATCTTATTGCACCGCGTTGCACCATGGCTCGCATAAATATGATATTATTATGTATGTTGTATATTATTATTGCCTAGTGATGACGCAATAATCCGAGTGCCGCTTCATATTTCGCACTTTTTGCTTGCTGCTGTGCAGTACTTCTTCTCTCGTTTCAAGCGCAGCGACGAGAGAGCGCACGGATTGCGGAGGGTGCAGAGAAGCAGAGATTGTCAGCTGCTGCGTCTCTATCTCTCTCTCTCTCTCGCTCTCTCTCTCTCTCTCTCTCTCTCGAGTCTCTCTTTTTAACCTTTTCTCCTCTCTCTGTCGTTGAGGATTAGCCGAATGTCCTCTCACTCTCAGGCAATCCATTACATTGGCTGTTGACAAGTACGCCAGTACTCTTTCTGAATTGAAAGCTTGACTGGTTAACTATTCAGAAAACAATATGGTACTTTTGTAAATGGCATGAAATATATCAATATCAACGTGTCAATCAAAACTATCTTACTACTGTCATTTATGCGCGAGTTATCTTATTGTATTTGAGCATGTAATTGAATTCTTCGGTCCCCTCTCTGTTTATCTCATTTTCACGCCTGCTGCCTGCAATCCTTTGTCCCCCCCAATTTCACAATTCCGCTTGATGCCAATAAGAGTACCCTACCATTAAGAATCTCTCGAAGAACCTCCAGATTTTTATCTATCCAATTTTCTTTTTTTTCCATTTTTCTAATTTTCTTCTGAATTGTTCAAAATGCTTCGTGTCAATCAATATGATTAGGATTTATCGATTTGATTCTCACTGATCAATCCGCTGATTTCTTCCCATTTGTCGACCGTTTCGACCAAGTGCACTCAACCCTGTGTTAATTCATTGATCACGAGAGTTGCACAGTTTTCCCGTTTCGGCCGATAATTTGTTTAGGTTGGAAAACTGGTGTCCGCCTAACCGTTGATCTTTTTTTCAGTTGAAACTTTTAAAATATTGATCGAAATGGAGGAACTCACTGTTTTTGATCTACAATAATACTGGAACTAATTCATTGTTTTTGCACCATTTTTGGCCCTTGAAAAGCTAGTTTTCGATCGATGATACAGTATCGGACAGTCATAATTATCGTAGGACAGTAGTCGACGATGCATCGATATTTCCTCCTTCTCCAATTCCCTGAAAACTAATCAACGATGCACCGAGTACACATGAATGAATTAGTGAATGAGCGAGGGAGAGAGAGAGAGAGAAATGGAGAGAAAGTGGGAGGGCCGCACGCAAAATTTCCACTAAGTGGTCATATTTTCACGTATTTTACGCTCAGCAACCGCTTTGCGCCTTTTAATACGTAGGTTTTACAGTTTACTATCAATATTTTGTGAAAATACCATTAAAAGTTGTAGCCGCATAATTCCGCGGGCCGGTTAGCCCTACAGAAAGGGATTGGAGTGGGAAAAACGAGATGGACTCTCTCACTTTTGCCCACTCTCTCGCCCTAACCCCAGTCTGGGGGTTTGGAATCATGTGTGGTGTTTTCCTCCTCTTTTGGATCCTTTGTTCGAAAATGCATGGACGATTTTCGCTTTACTATGGCTTGTTGACATTCTTTTACGCTATTCATGCATTTTTGCAGATGAATTCCTTATTGCAGCAATGCGTTTTATGCCTATCGATTAAATTTTGAAAAGTAAATGTTCAACTATCAATCAATTATCTGAACACATCTTCCCACTTAAAACCCGACACAATGGGATCGGAATTCAGAGGTCTCTCTCGCTTTTGCACTCATCATCACCCGATTCTTTAGGTTTGGAATAACTTGAATAGATCACTTTTGGTAGATCCTTAGCATACACATTTATCGATCGATAATCACCGTGAATCAGGATAATTATCGATCGATAACTGACTCGAGGCGGGGTTGAAACAGGAGAAGGAATGCATGAGATGCCAGCAGTGACAGTTGTCTCCCGTCTACTTTTTGCTGACCTTTTAGCCTCTCGCTGAGAAGTGAAACTGACAACGAACGACAATGCACTGAAGTCATCCGTCTTTCTCCATATTTTCCCCTTTTTCGCATTTATCAGCCATTTTTCAGAATAATCGGTATTTTAATTGTGCGTTTATCTATTTCTCATTTGCCTCGCAAAAGCTTCATGCTGATAGGTTACTTTTCACGGTGCGCTTTTAGGTGTTAGAAGATGCTCCAAAATGATGATAAATCGATTTGCTGTCGTGATCAAACTAACTACGTGTAGTTTCGTATTGCTCACCTTCTGACTATGAGTAGCCAAATTGATAATGAACAGGAATCCCGCTGAAGTCATCCGTCTTTCTCTCTTTCTATTTTGTACACTTCTTCGGAATAATTTTATCCCCTTACACCAATTTTACCATTTTCCTCATATATGACCACTTGTCACTTCACACTGATCACTTGTGTTTCACAGCGTTCACTTAGGGTTTAGAGAATGAAAACGAATCGATCACTCGAATCTCAAATGTCCTAATGATAAATCTCCCCTTACCTCATCGAGCCTAATCTCGTCTTTTGCACGCATTTATCAATAGTCCGAGAGTTTCAAATCCCATTCCCTAGCAGGGACAACCATACCCAAGAAACATTTTTTTCTGTTTTGGTTTTCAATTCCGTTCATGAGGACGGTAGTCACTACCTCCATACTCTATTTTCTTTTCCACAATTCCTCGCCTACGCCACCCGTCGATGAGCTACGTTTCACAGTGTTCTCAAAGGCATTTGGTTGCATTTCCAATCTGATCCCCGGTATGTATGTGTCCCAAACACACTATAACATATTTAGTCGAGCCTGTCATGAACGTACGTTTGACCGGGTCATCCACCACCACCTCTACCGGTCCACCCTTTCTCTCTCTCTCTCTCTCTCTCTCTCTCTCTCTCTACCTCCCATCCCTTTGTCTCACTCCCCTCTCACCTCCCATTCACCACTCCATTAGTGGGGGTCCTCTTCTTTTGTAGGACAGGGGAACCATCGGGAGTGAGGTGAAAGAGGGAGAGAGAGACTCATCAAAACTCCCCTCTCACTCAACATCCTCCCCCTTTCCCGAACTGTATTTGGTCACCTGCGAGCGAATATAGAGGACAGTATTGTCATCCCTCTCAATCATATGCACCTGTTGATGCAATAAACACTCTCTCTCTCTCTCTCTCTCTCTCTCTAGCTCATTTCCCCTCCTCTCCCCATTTCATCCAATTCGGGCTCTCCAATATCAATATCCGGTGCTTCTATTCATGACGTAGAGCGAGAGAGTGTGTGTAATGAAGAGAGCACATCTAGATCAGAATGCTAGACTCCGCCTACTTTGGCTCCCTCTATCCAAGGTAGAATATTGGCTATCATTTTTCCTCTTGAGTCTATACAAAATGCCAATTGCCAGTGAGCGAAATTGTAGTTTGTATTCGGAATTTGCGTGATGTTTCGCCGTTTCTCCGTTGTCCCTCGAATTTCCCATGGATACCACCGCATTATCCCATCCCTCCGGAAAGGGGCATTACACAGAGAACGAATGTGATAGGAGAACGTTTCTATATATTTTTATATATTTATGCGAATTCACAAGGAAAAACGCGGATACAAATTAGAAACAATAACATTAGCAAGCGAAACACGAATATCGGGGGAAGGGGTTGGTCACTCAGCAAAACTGGACGAATTACCGGAATTTACAAAAAGCCTTGCCGCTCTAGGGAAGAAACTATCTATATCTCCAAGGCTTCGCTTCTTAGAAATCGGTTGTCCAACAATTCTATTCGCGAGAACAAAGGGTTATTCGCGAATAATCGTTGTTATTCGGTAATAGGATTGTTCTATCTAACAACACTATTCTACACGCTCACTGGTTTCGGACAGTGCTTCGGTGTGAGAGAGCACGCGAAATGAGGAGGATAGAGAACCGTTTTCTAAGCAACTAAACCTTGGAGAAACGTTTGGATTTGTGCTCATTAGAGAGAATGTATGCAAAAGAGTTCCTTTTTTTACATTCTCTGACCCCCTTTTGGCGATTTGTGCGGGCAGTGGTAGGATGTGATAGTTGACACACTCTTGTGAATACATATACACTCATACTTGAGTAGAGAGAGTAGAGACAGAGGCGGTCTGAATGCACATACAAGGTTCGATTGTCATCGATTCGGAAGTTGGAGAGAGAGAGAAAGAGAGAGAGAGAGAGAGAAAGAGAGAGAGAGAGGCTCACTGTATTCAATTCCCACACATTCTCTGTGAATCAGCGAGAGGAGCGGCATGAGGAGAGGCTGTTGTGAATATCGAGATAGTGTCACGTCGAGTTTTCATTCACTCGTTTTTTTTTCAGCTAAAGCCTTTGCATGAATAACGTTCCTGTTGCCACTTGGCTTACTATTTTTATAATTATTTCCTGAATATTATTGTGTTGACTGCTTCCAATTACATTATCACATCATTCCACAGGCCGGTCAACCATACAGAAAGGCCTTTGGTGTGAGAGAGCGTGTGAAATCGAGAGGGACTCTCTCACTTTTGTACACTCTCTCGCTCTAACCCTGGTCTGCAGGTTTGGACCGAGCCTACAGAAATAGGTAAGGATGAGATAGTTGGATAATTCCCTCTCGATTTGCACGCTATCAGAATTCCAATCCCTTTCTGAAGGGTTGACCCACATGCTCAATAACTTGGCTAAGGATCGATGAGTTTCACGCTGCGCTCTTAGGCTTCGCAGCAACATACGGCAATGTTGATACTGTAATTATCAGAAAAGTTACAATATTTGTTAATCAATGTATTCGATGCAAACCTTTACTTGGGTGCATTGCTACCAGTAAGTTGCTACTAGTACGACCTCCTCCTCCAATAGTTCATATTTCCCTCCCCTGTTTCACCCCTCTCCTCTCTCTCTCCTCCCACCTTCCGTGAGGGGGCTCTGTGTGTGTATGTCTTCATATCAAATGTCCTCTTCTTCTTCACTCCTACCAATTCTACCTTCTCGTCTCTCTCTCTCTCTCTCTCTCTCTCTCTCTCTCTCTCTCTCTTCCCACCACCTACCAACAGACCCTTCCTCGTTTTTCCCACCTCATCATTGCTGGTACTCTGACACATTTCGGGCGGTGTCGAATTTCTGTTGGGTACGGTAGTAGGGAGATTTTTCCTCAATCAAATACGGAACAGAGGAAATTATCCCGAAGAAACAAATAAGTTTATTGATATGCCCAGCGCGAGAGTTTAAATCTGCAGAGAGCGTGCAAAAATAAGAGAGCTGATCCCTTGTTTTCGTTTTCCCTGTAGTGTTATATATTTTTGCGTATCGAGAACTGATGATTTCCGTGTTTTCACCGATTTTATTATGTTTCCCCTTTTTCTGTCGAGATCCGCACTGAAAAGTGGCTCAATTGTGCGATATTTTGAGCGATGCGGCAATGAAAAATAAGCCGGAAAGTCGCCTCTTCACCCTCAACAGTCACGAGTTAGACTGTGCACCCCTCTCTCTCTCTCTCTCTCCCCATTCTTCATAATTCATAAGCCGCCCTCAATCGAGAGGAGACTGTACATTTAATTGCGTCCTCTCATCAAAAGTTAACTTCGAGTCTATTTTTGAGCGCCAAAATTGGCTCAATAGACCGTAGGAATCTTCATTCAGTCAAAGCCGGCAATTGCGAGAATCTCCGCAGGGATACTGTAACGTTCAGCTGACAAAACGCGAAATGAATTTGTGATGAGACCTTCGCTCATTTAATTTGCGTAAACTCGCCAGAATGCCGTGCTACCGTAATCCCTGTGAGATTTAGCAAAGTGAGTTCCAGTCAGAAAGCGTCCCGGCGCTAAGCCGTAAGCCTTCAGGCTTCGGAAGCTCAGAGAAGACCACCAAGGTTTCTTGGAAGTCTCAGTCATGCGATTGCCTAGTGTTGAAGCAATTTTGATAATCTAGAAGTACTGATAGCATCTCGATTAGAGATCGATTAGAGAGGGCCCATAAAAAGTTTCAAGTATGTTATATATAAAAAAAGTTCGTCTTGTGCTATGGATTTGAGCATGATTAGATATGTCCGATCAAGTATGACCACCTGAGCATATTCCGATGCCATTCAATGCTTGAAATTTACAGTATTGCCTAGTGATGATGCAATCTCCTGCGGGAATCCCGTATGCATCGTGCCCATCCTCACACTCTGTTATGCATGACAGGGAGAGAGAGAGAGCTGTCACCACTTTGCGGTTGTCTTCAACGCTCGGCTCTTTGGACATTTTGGTCTCTCTCTCTCTCTCTATCTATCTGTCTCTCTCTAGTTCCGTTCTCATGAGCCCTCCTTTTTGCAAGGCGGATCCATTCGCGATGTTCCCCTCATGTTTTTTTTTCTTAATCCGTTCACTAATTAATATTTTAAACTATGTTTTTTTAAAAGTTTTAAGTAGAATGGATGCTTTTCGAAGAGTCCACGTAGATTTTGGAAGAAACACTGCTTCGATTCTTTATTTATTTATCTCATACAGTCGCGAAGGGTGCGTCAGCTATTACATTTATAAAATGATACGATCACACCAAGAAGAATAGGGGGAAGGAGGGATCCAGGAAGTAGTGCGATAGAGCGTACGCAGCATCGCTAATGGTCGCTAGCAACGCACTTCTCAGGCACGTTTTAGATATGTTTCAGTCGTAGCCTAAATTCAGTAGCTGTTGTTGATATCAATAATCGAGTGTAATTTTTTTTCACAAATAAAAATAAATTTGTATCTCCCACATCACTTTGTATTTCGAGATCACTCACGTCTCTTTCTCCTTTTTTCCTCCTTTCCTCTCACTCTCTATCTCCCCCCTAATCCTCCTCCCTCCCTATTCGTCCATTCAGTGACTCCCTCCCCTTCTCTCTCTCTCTCTCTCTCTCTCTCTCTGCCAGGAAGCCATGGAAGAGAAGTGGATCCCTGTGTGGTTTCAGTAGCCGTCGTCCAAACCCCCTCTCGACTTGTCTCTATTGCGATTATTGATTTTCCGCAACTGCGCATGATTGTTCGCGAATGTTGTTGATCGTCTTTTGCATAATCAATAATCCCTACTACAGTATCAACCCGCCTGGTGCATGATCTACCTTATCTGAAGCCGATCGATAAACGCACCTACCGCACTCGCCAGTCTGATCTGAGAATTGCAGAGATCAGGCAGGGAAATTCACGGTAAGACATGTTTTTTTTAAATAAGTGGAAAACAATTAATCTGGGGGCTGTATAATCTGTCAGAAATGTGCGAGAAAAATATGGCAAAAAACATCGCTAAAAACATGGCAGATTTTTCTCTAATTCTCTCAATTTAGCATGCTATTTTCGTCACTCTAACCAAAATTCAATCGGAAATGTGCGAGAAAACTTGGCGAAGTTCTAAACGGAACTTGGCCAAGTTTGGTTAGAGAAAGAGAAATAGCACGCAAATCGAGAGAGGGAAAAGTATGCATGTATGTGAGCCTTTTTTAGGGTGGAATTTGAGGCGCAATGAAGTGAACGCTAAAATTCTAATTTTGGCATTGTTGGGTGCTGATGGTCTGTTGCATCCTTGTTTTCATAATGAAATTCCAGCAAATTCTAAATCAACGTAGCAAATTGGGTTGAAAGTAGAGTTTAAAAATCGGCCATGTGTAAATGTCTGAATCATCGGAACGTTTTATTCGAATTTCGCATTTTTCTTTATTTTTGCAATTTTGCATGGTTTGTTTAGTTTTTTCGCTCCTTTTTATCGTACAACTGCATCCACAATGCTCTTATCGTCTTGTGAAGCCCATTTTCTTATATAACACTGCATTATAACGCTTCCTATGAAATGAATTGTTTTCTTTGTAGAGACTTTGATTTTGTTCTTGGAAGTGAAGGAATGGATGAAATGGAATGATCCTGCCAGTTAATCAATAGTAATTGCATTAGAAATTGCCAAAAATATTAATACTAAACGAGTATAAACAACAGAAACAAAAATGTGAACATGCTGATGACGTAGATGGCTGATTTCTAAAGAAAACTTGGTGAAGTTTTGAACGATGTCAGTGAAACTTGGCAAGTTTTTTTTTGAAGTTTTGACAGATTATACAGCCCCCAGGAATAAAAGAATTGATAGAAGTGTGTAAAGTGTGAATTCGTGGGCGGAACAAGTAAATTTGTTTTTTTTAGTCAATTTCATCTTCTTTTTAGATAGAAAAATTGCCCACAACGCCGCATATTAAACGGGCGCGACACTTTTTTTTGAACACGGCTTACATAAAATGTACAATCTGCCACCAAAGGGGCGCCGAACACCCGACATCTGACATGGTTGTTTCCTGCTTGTTAGCCGGGTATTGTCTGTCTCATCTCTCTCTCTCTCTCTCCTCTTTCATCCTCCTCCCCTTCTTCTTTTCACGTCGTAACTGAGAAGGCATTTAGCCAATTGTTTACTTTCTAAAAGCAGGGAGAAAAGGAAGAAAGGAAAAAAAAGAGAAAAGATGGCAAAGTGGTTATGAGTCTTGGGCCCTTCTGACGTGGTACTGGGTCGGGTCGGGTTCCATCGTATATAAGTGGGTACTAACAAAGTCGGGTTATGGTAGGGTATTATTCCTCGGATATAAATTTACGAAGCCAGGAATTTTGGCGACCGAGCGACTTTAACAGTTTAAGAGAGGTATCACGAGAGATCGTATGTAAAATAGGCCTTTGCGGAACAATTTTCAAAAAAATATTTTTGATTTCGACCAAACTTTTATATTAGACTACCCAGCTGACGAGAATTCGATTTATCCTGGTCCCAGGTCCAGAGCCGGCTTTTAGGAAATCTCCGGCTCCAATTCCGGAATCATTATAACTCAGCTCAAAAGTGAGCTAGAATGCTGTGGTTGGGCTCAAAACGTTCATAAAAATCGGGCAAACAAATTTTGTGTTGGAAACGAGTTTGGTAATCGCTAACTGAAAAAGTTGTGACCGAAAAAGTAAATTTCGAGCTTTTCAAAAAAATTAAGATATCGAAAACGCGAGAAGTCGCTCTTTTTTATTGCAGAATATAAAAGAGCTCTTGGAATAAATCTCGGAAAAAAATTAAAAGAGAACAAAAAGGGGGGACCTAAACTCGAAAAATACCTTTGAATGTGAAAAATCTAAAAATATCGAAAAATCAACTTTTCCAAAACCAAACAAATAATACTTTTTCATGCACCTTGCAACACTGTAAGCACAATAAAAATAATATTAGAGTCTGTGAAACCCATTTAGACCAAAACAAATCGAAAAAAGTAAAAAGGTTTACAAACGAAGAAATCGGATTTTATAAATAAATAAATCAACCAGCTTAGAGTTTCACAGACTCTAATTTTATTATTTTTATTGCGCTTACAGTGTTGCAAGGTGCATGAAAAAGTATTATTTGTTTGGTTTTGGAAAAGTTGATTTTTCGATATTTTTCGATTTTTCACATTCAAAGGTATTTTTCGAGTTTAGGTCCCCCCCTTTTTGTTCTCTTTTAATTTTTTCCGAGACGTATTCCAAGAGCTCTTTTATATTCTGCAATAAAAAAGTGCGACTTCTCGCGTTTTCGATATCTTAATTTTTTTTTGAAAAGCTCGATATTTACTTTTTCGGTCACAACTTTTTCAGTTAGCGATTACCAAACTCGTTTCCAACACAAAATTTGTTTGCCCGATTTTTATGAACATTTTGAGCCCAACCACAGCATTCTAGCTCACTTTTGAGCTGAGTTATAATTATTCCGAAATTGGAGCCGGAGATTTCCTAAAAGCCGGCTCTGGACCTGGGACCAGGATAAATCGAATTCTCGTCAGCTAGGTAGTCTAATATAAAAGTTTGGTCGAAATCAAAAAAAAATTTTTTGAAAATTGTTCCGAACCACCTGCAATCTCTGGTGAGACCTCTCTTAATCGTTTCGGCAAAAGTCGTCGATCGGTGGTAGCCGAGACTTTTGTATATTTATTTCCGTGTTAGTAGGGTACCACAGGGTTCCGGGTTGGTACATGCCTGATTTTAATGGTTCCATTGGTTCCAGATGGGTTCGCAGTTCCGCGCGCGCGTCTCCACCTCGCCCAAGTTGGAATTGGGAGAAAGCAGGACGAATTTGATCATCAACTACCTCCCACAGACAATGAATCAGGTTTGCCCGATTGAATAATCAATTAATAATCATATAAAATGATCAATTAAAATAGTTATGCCGAGTTTCGAAGGAGATTTTAAAAGATTTTTCGGGTATTATTTTTGAATAATTTGTATATTTTCATTTGAAAAAATAGCCGTCTTAAATTAATTTGTTCCAGATAGTGGTGAGATCAAAGCTCTCTGAAACATATCCGAATCTGTCATATCTCTCAGAATTAGTCTCAAATGAGGGACGCTCTTTTCTAAAAATATTTGGAAAATATACATCCACTCGAGTTCAATAGTTATCTAAAATCGTTGTCTATGCGTGCTCCAGGAAGATTACGGTGGTATAATTGCAGGAAGAAGTCCGAGCTCTATTCTCCTCCATTGGTGAAATCGAGTCTTGCAAACTCGTCAGGGATAAAATGAGTGGTAAGTGCTGTAATTAATTAATTAATTAAGTTTATTCCCCCGAATCATGTCCAAATTTGCACGCGTTTCCTCCTCCAAAAGGCCCCTATTGCGATCAACCACCGATTTTCGTTATTTCGTTCTGAGTTACCGAGATTCTTCCTATAGCTTGCTGATTTACATACACACACACGTACTGAATCGCCGTTTCGTTGAATGAATTCTCCGTTCCGTTACTGTTTTCCGTGGCCGAATATCTAGTTCTACATATACTGTAATCAGCACACACCACCACATGCACCGCCCAAACCAACAGCGAAACTGACCCAGAGGTGTCTTTTCGTTCTTTTTCAGGCCAAAGCCTGGGTTATGGTTTTGTTAATTACGTCAAGGACGATGACGCCATGAGAGCCGTCGCCTCCTTTAATGGACTACGACTGCAGAATAAGACGATCAAGGTCAGACTTCCGCTCGTTAGCGCAGAGACTGACGGAACGAGTAATGAACGGAACGTTAAATTAAGAGTATCGATTGGTTTCGCCTCCTGAGTTGCATGGTTAGGCCGGACTCCCATAAAATCCACCGTAATCCGTTTATTCATCCCACCTTCTGTCGATTTCTAGTGTGTCGTGCGCCGGTTTCTCTCATTAAGTTTTCCTGATTTGAAAATGGGTTTCTTTCGGTTTCACCGATTTTCGGGGAGATGAAATTCAATTTCACAAGACGAACTCGGTCTTTGACTTGAGTTAATAAAAGTATACAGTAATGATCAGACTCTCCTCATTATACATGCTCTCTCATCGATCAGACAGCGCGAGAGAGCATGCAGAATTGAGAGGGTCAGACCATTAATCAAAGGACATCATCATTATTTCTAGCGTCGCCTATATAACGATCTGGAAATAGTTGGAGGGTAGAGGTGGTTGAGGTGCCACATGATCTGAAAGGGGGGAGAGAGAGAGAGAGAGAGACGGCCGCATTCTATTATTCTCTCTCTTTGTTTGAACAGCGCAGTGGCGGCGTCGTGGGGGCTACGGTATCGCATTACACGCCAACACCAATTTCCTGATGCCGAGTTGGATGACAGTAGGGGAAGTAGGACAATACAAACATAGCAATTGCAAAATGATTTTTAAACCAATTCTCAAACAATACGAGAATTGTTTGTTCATTAGAAGTCCAAAAAACAACAAAAAAAATTTTACGACTTCCTTTTGAAATCATCTCTGAATTCATTACTGATTGGAATTGCAGAGCCTTGTTTTGACTGATTCTCGTAAAATCAATAACTGTTATCGAATATGCATATTGGGAATCGTTGCCGGTGTTGAAGCCACCGCGCATGATTACAAACCTACTGAAGAGTGAGCGGCAAAAGATACAGAACCCCTCCATTTTCCCCTCTCTCACCTATTCTCTAAGGTTGGCTGGCCTTTGGAATGATGAGCTAAAGACCAGTTGTGTTTCACAGTGTGCTCTTAGGCTTTGGCGGATATGAAAATATGATTTGTGGATGAAATTATTCAAAATACTCTCTATAACTTGTCAAGCCTCTATATTTGCACTGTAATTTACTTCTCGAGCAACATTCATTCAACACCTCGAAAGTCCGCAACAATTTCACATTTCCCACTGCGAAATGGCCTTGACAATTGTTGGACAAATTAGCCAAATTGTTTTGTGCCTCTTCTCTTCTCTCGGGATAGATGCGTAGTGCGAATTAATTGAGCGAATTTGCCAGTGAGAAAGGAAGGGGCGAAAGGAAACCGAGATTACATAGGGGCTTTACTACTGACATGAGGGGAGAAGAGGGAAGATACATTATTCCCCCTTCTCTCTCTCTCTCTCTCTCTCTCTCTCTCTCTCTCTTTCTCTCGCCTTTCCCATTTCGGAATCATTGGCTTCGTTCGGATTAGTGGGGTGTGTGTGTGAGAAGCCAATGAAATCCTCTCGCGAATTGGCAACGGGAAGATACATGGGAAATACGGGAATGGAAATAGTATGAAAACATCAAGGGGTGAAGAAATTTGAGAAGAAAAGAAATTTGAAAATTATTTGAGAAAAAATATGTTGATATTGAAATTAGTTGTCAAAAATGAACGTAAAAATGGATGAGTAATTAATGGAAAAAACAAGTTGCATAATATTACCTATTGATGACGCATTGATAACAGAAAAAAATGGGGTTGATATTTGTAGGACAAAAATGGAACATCGAAAAATAGCCTGCACAAGATTACATAGTGATGACGTAACCATTGCAGGTTTCCTTCAGGCAATGAATTTAAAAAGGGATTAGGAATCTATTGTAAAAATTTCATAATATTACCTAGTGATGACGCAATCCCTTCAGGTTTCCTTCGCCCGTCCTTCAGCAGAGGGAATCAAGGGAGCGAACCTGTACGTATCGGGACTTCCCAAGTCAATGACTCAACGGGAGCTGGAGGGACTCTTCCGACCCCATGGACAGATAATCACGAGTAGAATACTGTCGGACAATATCACGGGTGAGCGTGACGTCATTCCTCTCTTGCACGACGTTCTGGAAAAATGCGTTTCGTTGATAACCAATTGAAATGGCGAGAGAATCAGACAGAACACTGTACGGGTCCTTAATGATACACGAGAATCCAATTATAAAAAAGTGGAACTATGGAATTTCTATTTTTCCACTTTTTATAATTGGCTTTTCATGTATGATTAAGGAACCCTAGTACACTGAAAAGGAGAATGTTTGCCAGGAGAATGTTCCTTTCCTCCCCTTTCTTCGAGAACGGTTGTCCACTTTTCTCATTTCCACAGCATTCGAAACACAGTCGGCGAGAACGAGTTAGAGAAAGAGATGGAGAGAGAGCGCGCCAAACGAGAGGGTCAGACAACGAGAGAACTTCTTGGCATGGTGCCAATTGGATGCTGTGATTTCAAACACAATATCGTTGAACACGGTGCGTCCGTTTGAGAGAGCGTATGGAATGAGGAGGGTCGGGAACCGTTATCTTCGAAACACTTGGAGACCTTATTCGTTTTAAATTAAAAAAGCAAATTTGCGTTTTAAATTAAAAAAGCAAATTTGCGCTCTGTGTATTGTTCAACCGGTGGATGAAATGGAATTGGATCTTACCTGGTTAATTCTCATCAGAATTGGTTCCATCAATTGAGCTTGGGCTGCGAAAAATAAGCGAAAAAAATTGTAGGAATATTAATTTGTTGTGGAAACACGTACGAGTCAACATCGTCACAGCCTGTTCTCGGCACAAATGTCGCGCGTGAAACATATCCGTTTCTATGGCGGAAGAAATAGGAGCTGCTATGGTTTAAATAAGTTTTAAATTAGTGAGAAAAAAGTGATACTTAGCTTTTGGAAAAGCGTTCTACTAGCAATTTTGCGCTCTATAGGACACGGTTGAGATCGTCTGTTTTATGTGCGATTATTTTTAGAATTCCAAATAGATTACAGCTCTCTGAAGATTTGACAAGAATTTTAGCATTTTTTTAAAATCATTCTGCCCATCTGTAAAGAGCGGGGGAAAATAAGTTGTATTTTAAAAATTATGTTTTTTTTAATATTTTCAGGACTATCGAAAGGCGTTGGATTCGTGCGCTTCGATAAGAAAGAAGAGGCAGAGGTGAGAGATCGGTGTTTCTTTGATCTACCTTTAAATGTACGGCACAGAGCGCGAGCCCACTTGTATGTCGACTTCTAGAAACTCTGTTTCTTGATGAGATAGTGTGCGAAATTGAGAGAGCGTCTCAACGTTAGAACCCAATATTAACCAATATCCATCATCTAATGTTTCTGTATAAATACATAAAATGTTGAAAATTTTTTCTCTAATTTCAGTCTGCAATCGAGAAATTGAACGGTGCCACTCCGGCCGGCTGCACAGATCAAATCACAGTCAAATTCGCTAACAATCCGGCTAATAATCCGACCAAGAACGCCATCGCAGATAGTGCAGCGGTAAGTTTGTTTATTTGTTTTGAAATTTGTTATTATTTGTTTTTTTCTTAAATTGAAATAATAATCAATGTGCGAAGAGCTAATAGCTGAGAATTACTGTCAATTTAATATCATCAACATTGTCCGCTTCATTTTTTGTTGATTTTCAACTTCATTTCAATCGAAATTCATTACGTAACATTCGATTAACTCTGTAAAAACGATTATGGAAACTGTGTAGAGGCGATGTAGTCATAAGAAAGCATACCCATTTCTTTTTTTAGAATTTTTTTCTTTTTTTTACTTTCCAATTACCGACGATACATAATATTCTACACAGAGCTCGAACTCTCTAACTTGTCGACAGCTAGATACTCAGTCTCTTGACGAAAAGCGAATTTGAGGGAGAAGAGGATGAAGTACCTTGAATATAAGAGAGTTAGACTATCTACATATGTATATGTCGACAAGTTAGGAGAGTTCGCGCTCTGGGTAGTTGTGTTTCACCATCACATCATCTCGAAAGCTCTCATCGAGTTCATTGCTTGCATACATTCGGAATATTCTTTAGCCTCATAATAAAAATAATTAAATAAAACCTTACAATTGAAAGGCTGAATAATTGGTAATTAGTGAATAAAAGTGTTTATTTTTGCAGCTTGCAACTGCCGCCCAGTCGCTCCTTGCTGCAAACCCGCTGGCTGCAGCACTTGCAGCACCCCGGGTCGCACTGCCTGTCGCGACCGCCTGCGGGCCCATTCGAACCACGGCAAGCAGCCGGGGCGCACTGAGGTGAGCATTGTGTTATCGCTAGGCAATTCACTTTCCATTTTCGCTGTGCTACTTTTGATGATTCATTTCAGTCAAATTCAGTTATGTTTCACTGGTTCTTTCTAAGCAAAACTAAATAAAGAAACTCAATTTGTGCATGTGAGTCTCTGTAGTAAAAATATCATTGAAACAAATGAGCGAGACTATTGCCTAGTTATGACGAAATGATTACTTTCAGGTACAACCCTCTTGCTGTGGCTGCTGCAGGAATGCCGTTAACGACGACCTCTGCTGCATCGATGCCCGACTTGCTGCAGCAAGCGGCACTGCTGCAAATGAGCGGTACGTCGGTGCAGCATTTTGAACATTGAAGTAGACTTCCAACGAAATAATGGAATACAAATTGTCAGCATGGCTTTCCTGGAACTGACCATGCTAGATAACTGGGCTTTCCCTATTTCTTACACAAAAATTCATCAATCGGATCCGATCCGTCTTCTTCAATAATAAAGAAACAATAATTAGTAAATGGAGACTTTGCAAATAAACTGAAATGATACATGTAAAATCTGGCTTTAAATGAAGACTTTGATTTCTCATTCTAATCACATCGTAATTCAGGTCTATCAGGAGCCGGACTTACATCGCTCCTCTCCTCCTCAATGCTGGGAACCCCTGTCTGTCAGTGATTTTATTATATATTTTTTAAATTAAAATAATTTAACTCTCCCTCGGTACAATGCACATTGAATTTAGATTTTTCTCCTAATTACCTATTAATGACGCAATCGTTCTTCAGTCGCTTCTCCTGCCACGACCAACTGCGCTCTCTCATCCGCTGGTTACTCCCTGCTCATCCAAGGATTGGGACCGGAGACGGATGAGAGTGTTTTGTGGGCACTATTCTCGCCCTTTGGAAGCGTACTAGCTATGAAGGTACGATATCATTTTCTTTGTATTCCCAATATACTGTATTCGGTAAATGATGGATCACGTGAGAGAATCTCAAACTACAATGTTGAAGAGCGTGCGAAAAATGAGAGGGCTATTCTATCGTGCACTTTCTCGCAAATTAGATCTTTTTAACCTACTTGAGAGTTATTATTTCTGAGTAATTATCGATTGCTTCTGCAGGTCGTTCGTGACCACTCAACCGCCAAGTGCAAGGGCTACGCACTCATTACTATGTCGACGTACGAGGAGTGTTTAACTGCTGCAGCGGGGCTGAACAAAAGCCAACTAGCGGGACGGGCGCTGCAGGTGAGATTGCGTAGTGATGATGCAATACTAACTGAATTCCCCCTAAATGGTCATAGTAGGTAGTACATCAACGATAGCGTAATGATGACGAAATGGTCTAAATAGTTTGATGCTACGAGACAGGTAACAACAACGTGAAATCGTCATCTATCTATTTTTTAATGTGATACCCTTTCAATATCCAGGTCCGCGAGGTCGACCGAGCCACCGCTCTCGCCATCATCGCCCAAGACACCCAAGCACAAATGGGACTGCTGCCGTCCGTAGGATGGGCCTACGAACACGGAACCGCCTAATAGAATCCGCCCTTTCCCACTACCGTATTCACCACACCATACAGCACACCAAAGCCCGTAGAGTATTCGCATTACCTCAAGCGAGATTGACCAAGTTTGTATAGTCTCCTTCGCCAATTTCTGGTCGCCCACATGAGCCTTATCCCCCCAGTACAGAGTGTCCCGAGAGAATAATGAGATTTAAAAAGATGTAAAAAAGTAATTTTGTGAGTTCAATTCATCCAGAGAGTTTCCCGCCTTCCCCCCATCCGAGTATCAATAATTACAGCAGTACTGTGATAAGATATCATTGAGTATTATATTGTGAGAGAAAAACGTCCGAGAAATATTATTACAAGCTTCAATTGAATTGTATTATCCTGATTGTGAATGTGTGTATTTTTGCTACAGGGCCTTTCATTCCCCGTTTCTGCTATAGAAAGCAATGTTTGATGAACGTTTTCATGTTAAAAAAGGATTTTTTCACTAACAAGGGGAGACCGCAGAGTCGATATGGAGTTTCCGAATGAGACCTAGTGGGATGGATTACTCTCATAAAAGTAACAAATACTCGGTGGTTTAAAACTGCTAAATAAGCCCCACCTCTACTCCACCCTTAGTGAGATTGGCTAATTTTCCGGACATAGCCGCAATTTTAGCCACTTCCCCACAGAGAGTGCAGATATCACAATATCTCTTTAGCAGTTTTAAACCACCGATTATTTGTTACTTTTATGAGAGTAATCGATCCCACTAGGTCTCATTCGAAAACTCCATATCGAGTCTGCGGTCTCCCCTTGTAAACTTGAAATATATTCCCCACTCTAATATTTTTTCTGTGTATTCTTTTGTCGTATCAGCACATTCACTTTATCTAGGCGTCTGTTCCCAAAATTTTCTCTCATTTACACGCGCTGTGTCGCAAATTCGTTGCAGCTTTAATCTTTTGTCATCTCTTGTCCCGATAAATCAGTTCTCGGAGAGGTTGTTTCAACACAGTGATCGAGTGTGATGAACCAAAACGGGACAGTAACCGTTCATGAGACAAATGATTTGTATTGTTGTAAAGTATATGTAAAACAATGATCTCCCTATTAAATTTCTTGAATTAAAGTCACCGAATGTTGTGACAAAGTTTTTAATTTGAACAAAAACCCGTTTAACAAAAATGATTTCTCAGATCGAGCATACACGTATAATCGAAAATAAATCGGTGAATTAATTATTTTGGCTAAACGCACAATGCCAACATCTTTCTGATGTTTCAACACTGTGGAATATTCACAGATTGGAAGAATAAACGGAAAATAAAGGAATGACTTACTATGAATGATGTGACGTCAATTAGTTTTAGGCGCGAGGCCGTAAGACTTTTTCTCTTGTATTTACTGTGGTTTCGGAGAAAAACATAATGCAATTTACGAAATGTGTTTGACTATATATTTTATTAATTAGTCAAGACTGTTATGAAATTACAATAGTAATCACGCATCTAACTGAAATATAAATATTACAACGGCTAATTTTGGATGTCAATACAAGTATACAAAATTTTGATTGGACAGAAAGCGAAGAGACATTATATTCGGTTAAAAAATGAGAAAATCGGTTAATAATGAGAAATGAGATTGATAATACGGTAGGCAGTATTCTTATGGGATCTTATGGGAATGAAATGGTGTGAAGTGGAGATTCGCGGCGTTTCAGCTGCCACGGATGTCGACAATAATGTATAATATTTTTCTAAATAAAACAATTACAATAAATGCCATATCCGAAGATGACCCATATCTTTTTAAAATAATTATTTTATGCACGCATGATTTATTGTTGTCTATTTCAAGAGATGTCATGCGTTTGGATGGTTTGTCAAAGCTCCAAACTGAGGAAAACTACGAGAAATAATAATTCTATTTTGTGAACACAATATTCAGGGGGGTGAAATTCCGCAACGAGGTTTTTAACTGCTCTAAACATATCTGCGTATCTCCACCAAAGTGTTATTATGATCAGAATCACGAGGGCTTTCAAACCCACAAACTCAAGCTAATTTCAAACTAATTAGCTAAATAAAATTTGGCTAATTAGCAAAAAATTCAAAATGATCAGAAAAATGCAGCAACAAGCCGAATCGATGGAGGTGAGCAAATAACTAACAGGGGAAAAAAGTTCATACAGATTCCTCGAGTTTGAGAAAAGTTATAAGCCGTTGCGGAATTGTCACCTCACCCCCCCAATATTCTTACATTAACGGGAACGTCGACTGCATCCACTGACTAGTTTCATCGAGCAGTTGCCACCGTTGGAGAAGTCGTTCAGACACTCGATATTAATTTTCTGAATTTTTATTAATTTATTAATGTTTTAGTTACTTTGTAAAACTTCGGAAACCGTTTTAAGATTACGATCTAATTAGATTGCCTCATTTTTTCAATTATTTTTATTCTAAATAGCACTCACATTAGAGCAAGAAGGGTCGATTTCGCAGGTGATCTTCGCGTTCAGGAACGAACCCGTGTAGACGCGGCCACCCTGTTTCTTCTGAATATTTCGAATTATTATTTACGATGATAGCCCGCGTAGCGAATTCTAGCTTCATTTGCTCGAGAACGGTTATGTGGCACTTCAAGTACTTTTTTAAAAGTACTTTTTAGTAAAACAATTTATTTTTTTCGTTTCGTGCTCCAAAAACTAAACTAACTTGAGCCACTCAGGAACTAATCTTGGTCATGCGGAAATGATTCTATCGTTTCATATGCACAATAATAACGGAAAAAAGTTTGAAGTCACTTTCCCATAAACCCGAACGAAACATCGGCCAAACTCACTTTCAAAATGCTCCTATCCGCCAAACAAACGACGTGTGTGTTATCGAATCGTCCAGCGAAAACGATCGCATTGTGCAGATTCTGAATATTTTGAATATGTCTTTAAAATGTTTTTCTAATAAAACTATCAGATAATTAGGAAATGTCCTTTCATCATCTCGCTTCGTTATGCTATATTTGTTTCTCTCTCTCTCTCTCTATATATTTTTTAAATGTTTTAATTTTTTTTAATGATAACCTCATTTTTTAGAAAAATTCAAAATCTCACCTTCAAGTGGATCCTGGCGAATCCATAAATGATTGTGACGTTCTCAAAGTCTCCCGTGAAGACCACGGTGTTCAGCTTAATAAGCGAAGGGTGAACATTAAAAATTTAGAAACATTCGTTCAAAATAATAAAACGTTCCGTTACTATTCCGCGATACACGCAGAAATGATAGGCGCGAGAGCATGATCGAGCAAGATACACGCCGAGGTATGGAAAGATCCTACACCACCAGTAGCCCATTTTTAACGTAGCTTTTTAAAAAAAGCAATGTGTTGACCACTGGAAAAGTCGAAATAACAAAGAACAAAGCGTTTCGACTCCGTTTCGGAACTGTTCTCTGTTTCGCTGTTAATTTTCCTTTGTTGTCGAACAAAGGATATTCCGAGTCGCGCGGGTGTCATCTAATTATTTCATCATCCATTTCTGATACACGTAGTTTTCCGTTATGAGATAATTCCCATATTGCGTTTCAAAAATTCAATCGATGGTCACAAATGGTGAGAAAACCGCAGTATTTATCGCCCTAAACTAGCACTCATCGATAACAAAATCTATCAATACCTGCTCCTCGAGTTGTCTTTCTCTTTCCCTCTCCTCCTCTTTCTCTCTTCTTGCAGTTGCCTCTTCAATGCGCTTCTCGAGGATCTGCCAAAGCCGGGAAATCGGAGCAAACATCTGAAAAACGAATTAGAGAGTGATGAACAGTAGACAAATGACAATAAAATAATAAGCTGTCGCAGCGATAAAAAAAGGATAATATAAATAATGAAACTGAGGAGCGCGCAGTGACAGGAGGGCTGAAAGTGAATATTGACGGGACTAGGATGATATTTATACCGGTCTAGTCGGAAGGAACCGTCAGCTCCAACGTTGTATCTATCTGGAAATGAGTCGGAAGGTACTTCGGAATATACCTCGTAAAACATGCCCACTGGCAAAGCCACGGATCTGCCCGGGAAAACAGCCGAAAAAAAGGTGTGAAAGTGAGAAAAAATACGATACTAAAAGTTCCACGTGATCCCTGAAACGCTTTTACGCGTTTACGAGAAAAGTTTACGCGTTAATGTGTCACGATGCAACCCACTGATTCTGATTCAACCCAATTTCAAGTTTTTATGTTCTTGCTGAGACTTTTGCATCAAATCTTTTTATTAAATCATTTTTTGAATAGTAGATTGTTAGCATGGGTAATTATTAGACGACACACAGGGAAGATCAATTTTTCCCTTCGTATTGCGGAAGCCTCGGTTTTGTTTTTTTCCACTCGGAGATTGTTTTGCACGGATCTCCATGTTTCCGAATCTTGATAAAATGTTAGGACGGTAATTGATGACTTGTGATGATACCATCTTGAACGTGCAATTCGATTGATCGATTTTATTTTTTATCATAATGACAACAGGAAAACACATAAAGCGAACAGAATTGTGTTAGATAAATTGGAATTTACAATACAATTTTCTAGGGAGGAATAAGCAAATAAATTATTTCACAATTGTTTCACTCCTCTTCGTATGTAGGTTGGAGTAGAACTCGCTGATCGTACACAGGATGGAGTCCGGAAAAATATATTATTATAATTTAATGCTGCGCAAATTTCATGGGGTGCAAGGTGCACATCAGTTTTATGCACCCTTTCATAACTTTTTTTCTAGTGAAGCTACAAATTGATACACTTGATACAAGGCCCAATTAAAAGGAAAATGTTCCAAACGTGGCTTGCAATCCCTGTATCAAGTTTGGAAGTCGTAGCTTCACTAGGAAAAATGTTATGAAAGGGTGCATAAAACTGATGTGCACCCCATGAAATTAGCGCAGCATAAATATATGAATAATTTCGAAATTATGGTAAGTATTGTAAAGTGAAAAGAGACCGGAATTGCCATGAATTAGGAAATCTACCAAAATAATTTTACTATTATTTAATCGTTTCATACTGCAAAAATATTTTCTTCCAAGAATTGAAAATATGGTTCTTGTATTTTTTTCTCATTTTTCCCAAAATTGAGTGGAATTATCAATAAAATTCGGCCTTTCTTTTCCTTTACCACAGAGTTGAAACTCATCCATGGCAACCCCTCTTGATAAGATGCCATAAGAGACCCCCAACGTACTGGGGAAAACGTTGGAGAATTTCGTCATTACGGAGAGATTTGATTAACAAGATGATGGGAGATCACACAATGGAAAAAATCACGAACTCGTTGTGAAGGGATACATATATTATTATTATTATTATTATTATTATTATTATTATTATTATTATTATCATGCAGATTAAAAGAAAGCCGATAATTGAGAGGCAAGCGATGAAAACTAGGATGAGACAATGCATTCTGAAAATAATTATTATACGAAGTGTTTTAAAGTGTAAAGTGTAGTGTAAGTGTAAAGTGTAATAATTATTATACCAATACCAAGTGAACTTTTCAATAAAATCTTGATAGTTCATTAAAAAATCAACTTTTCGGAGAAAAAACCCGATTTTTCTTCTATCTCCGATCCATTTAGGGAGAGAAATGCAGTTGTGAAATGAAAGAAAGAGTCTGGCCAAAAAGAGTCACTGATATCTGTACTTACTCAACTATAGTCGGGTCAACATTCTCTCTATAGTTTCGCCCAGTGATTAGCCACTTGACAATGAATGCGCTTTGAACCCTCCTTTATTCGCTCATCTTTAATAGTCCCTCCCTCCCTTTAATCCACTCTTTCACTGTACGACCTTTCAAGTTCGTAACTCCCTCATAGAACTTTACTATACCATTCATCAATGCCCGTGTTCTTAACTTTCACAGAAAGTCGCTTTAATAAAAATGTTTTTCATAAATCATAGTATCACATCACGTTTGCAAATTGCGCCGATCGCCTATCAACGAAAGAGAAAGTGGAAGGTGGGAAGAAAGGAAAGCGAGAGGAGAGATTTTGTTGGCTCATGACGGCTGGTTTATGGGATGCGCAGAACCTCCAACACCTCGATGACATTTGGTTCTTCCCAATATGATTCCAAATCTATGCAAAGGGTTCATGAAGAGATAGTGTACAAAAAAGAGAGAGCCCTTATCGATTTTGCATGATCTCTTGCTCCAAACCCACCTGAAATGTGCCATGTATCATAACATGTGAAACATCGTCGTGTATGCTAGCTCTGGCGGAGGACATTTTTCACTGCGCATAGATCTGCTAAGAATAGCTATTATCGCCGATATCAAACCATCGCGCTGTTCCAACCCTTCTCCATTCATCTTTTAATCTCAATTGGCCAAATCTCATCACGCAGTTCCCATCACAAATCTCGCGTAGTTTCACCGATCGCCTCGGTATTTCGCAAGTTTCCTTTTTTTCCTTGTCAATGTCTTACACAAAAATGTTAACACACAGACACGACATACACGAAAATGTATTACATATTGTACGTGATTTATCACAATCAACACATTTTCATCTGTGTTGGGTCTGGGGAAATCATTTTTCTCTGTGCGTAAATTTTTCCGTGAATTCGAGTCTCTCCATCTGTTATTTCCTTTTTCGAAATCGAAAGAAGTGAAATCACCCTTTGCTATTGCTAGTGATGCAGTTTTCTCAAGAGCGCATTGTCACTTTTTCTGAGTGAGATTTTCTCAAGCATTTTCGATGTTTGCGACTTTCGTTATTAACTATTACATCGACAAGATGCCCGCGGTTCCCATGACATACCGCAAATTTGATAGGGAAAATGTTTTCCAAGAGTTCTTCGGTAGATGAACGAAAGGGCGTGCGGAAAAAAGAGGTTGGAGAGCCGTGTTATATAACACACAAATTTTGATTAGCCGCCCTCCTGTCAAATTGGCACTCATCGCGTGTATTTTTCAGTTGTTTTATTATGAGCTTTTTGTGATCGCAAAATACCAACACTATCTATGTAGTATAGTACAAGCCAGAAAGTGTTGGACCACCAAAGACACCTGGACGCTCTCAGGACTACTCTCTGTTTTTGTCACTTCGCAAAAAGTGGTCACAATAGTCGGGTGGTGTCAATGTATTTCTCTCTCTCTCTCTCTCTCCAACTCTCATCCAGTCCTGATCTCTTTTCTTCTTCTCCCTGTCAACCTCTCCCGCCTATCTTTACCCCCTCTCTATCCTTTTTCCGCCCTTCTCCCGTTCTGCCAATGGTACATATCCCAATCGTCGCAATTATCGATTAGTTCGCGCACGCACTTTTCGAGGAGTGAAAATCGCGGGTCGCGAGACCACACTTGCCTCTAATTTTGTTGACCTCGTGCGATTAGTCCGTGTTCACGCAGTCGTTAGAGCATCTTAGTTCGTCCTCTCTTTCTTCTCCCAGTTCCAATCCTCCAAAAAGGGGTCAGGGCGAAAGAGCGTGGTAGACTGAGAGAGCCCCTCTCGATTTTGCACGATCTCTCTTCCCTTTCTGAAAAATTGACCGGCATGGAGTGCCCCATTAACTTTGACGATTTCCCCCACTTTCGCATGTGTGCCAAGAAACATTTCCGGAACATTGATTTGCCACGCGCGTTTCCCGGCGAAAGTGTGTTGCGAAAACAACAAGCCAGGCCGAGAGAAAGGGAGAGAGAGAGAGAGAGTGAGAGAGAGAGAGAGAAGAGTCAGTCAGGATCGTTCTCTCACAGTGTGCAAAAACACGGCAGTGATTATCGATAATTGCCCGAGAAAGCAAGCGCCGCGCACTTTTTCCTATGCCTATTAGTATCGTAACCATCGATAAGCGATGTTAATGCCATGCTGAAATCGCGGAAAAGATTCGAGAAGTTATCAGTTGCACGGTTTACATTTCCGAGCGAAAGATCTCCTCTTTTACACATTTCTCTTAATTTGTTGTAACTTGTGTCGTATTTTAATAGACTGAGGACAACGTCTTGAATTTTCCAAATATTAAATCCTCTTGAAAGTCGTGTTTTCTATTTTTTTCTGAGTGTTGAAAGTACAATGTGGAGCATGTCCTTACGCTTTACTAATTGTTCTTGTACCTCTGACCAAATTTCGCACATCCTTTAAGTTTCTTGTCCTTTCTTTCTTCTCCAAAGGACTCTGTGTTAGTACACACTCGTTTCGCGGTCCATCAGCCCCCCATTCTGGCAAAGGTCAGAAAAGTGAATCTTCCTTGGTCTTCTCTCTCTCTCTCTCTCTCTCTCTCTTCCACACTTCATCCTTTTACTTTTCACTAATCGCACCTGTTGGGGAAGCTATATATAATGCAGTTTCACATTTGAATGGCCGAGAGATTAGGGAGCGGAGAAAGGAGTGAAGAGAGAGAGAGAGAGAGAAGCTGCCCGTCGCGCACTCTTTATCCCAATCGACCAGTTGATCGAGTGACCATGCGTGAATTGATCAAAGAATTCCTTTCAGGCTGACAAATCTTAAAGGAAACCAGCTGATCTGAACGAAGAGAGAAACGAATAAGGTATCCTGACGATTATTATTCGGAATCCGAACCAAATAGCTGGCACTTTTCTATCCCAGAGTTTGAGACCGTTGTATAGAGTCAAATATGACGGTGAACAATCCAGCTTATTGTTATTGTACAAAGAGATTTAAAATCAAACCGCCTGTTTTGCTTGACGGTTAGAATTATTTGCAGAGGCATATCCTAATTTATCCCCCACAAATTGGGGAGATATAATATTGTTTCTGAACTCAGGTGTGCTGCATTCAGTCCATGCTATGCGATGAGATGGCACACTCCCACACTCGCCAAGCCCTTTGAGAGGCTGCTCTCAGCATACACAAAGCGAATTCTGGTGCCCTATTATCCCGTAAGTGATTTGTCTTTCAGTTTTGCCAGTAACATTCCATTTTTAAATTATTTAAAATTTCCATAAAGTGGTCAGAGGCGAGCGAATGTGTATCAGTGAAATAGGGACCGGCGCTCCGTCAAACACTCTCTAGCTTCTGAACCATTTATGGAACTCACGAGGAACAAAGCCTACCACTCGAAAACTCTTTGCATGCTATGCACGACTTGAAACTCTAATATGCCCAGAGGAACGAGGCGTTTAGACTCTTTTGACCGAGGTGTTTAGATTTCTTTTTTAAAAAAAAACAATATGTAATAATCGATAATATTGTTGCAGCTCTTCATCGTCGGCCCGATCCTATTGACTGTCTTTCTCGGATGCGGATTCATTTGGATCAAGGTGTTCTATTTTATTTTTTGTATTTGCAAAACAGGTCAACTATTGCAATGTGCGAGTTTCAACCAATTAATTGCACTCCTGAAACATATTCAGTCGGTGATTTTTGCCATTATACGAATACTGAGCTAACCATGAAACCATAACATAGAAATCAGGAGCTATCTGCAAACATAAATTTAACGAAACAACTGGCCAGAACTCAGTGCGGAATCAAACCCGGTTACTATCCGGCTGCTCTCTTTTGCATGCGCCACAGTTGACGTCTAACCGATTTCTCACTTATGAAGCGATTTGGAATTTATCAAACTCGATTCCTAATGCGACAAATCACTCAGGAACTGACACTTCTGGATGCGCGGAAGCTCTACACTCCCGTGTCTGCGCCGTCTTGGGATGAGGAGGCAGTTTTCGGCAAGGTAAATCTAGGGACCACAACATGCTCTGCCGATATCATACCAAGTGGTAGAAAGTAGAACTCAAATGAACCGCCGCGTTCCCAATAACATGATATTTTTTGCCGTTTGTCGATGTCTTGTCTTTTTTAGTGAGACTCACTAGTCAACTGTACCTTTCACAGCTCTGGCCGATCAAAGACTACGAATTTCTTCCGGAGCGAACCTTCGAGTGGAATCGATACGTGTACGTCGTCGTCCACGGTCAACGATCGGAGAATAGAAGTTACCCCGATATACTGCAAGGTTCGGGCTACCCTTATTCTAGATTATAACAGCAGACGTGATGTTCAATTCAATGTAAGTAAATTGATCTCTTTGAGACAATTATATTAAATTGATTAAGCAAATACCCCGATATACTGCAATGTTCGGTCATATCAAATCATCTTTATTCCGCTAGGCTATTAGCTTCGTATGTGCGTGTAAGTATCGACAACGTAGTAGTTGGCAGAGGTCGTCTCATCTTGTCAATGATCCCAAATTCCGATATTCAATTCAATGTAATTAAATTCGTCTCGCTGAGGCAATTAAATTAAATTTATCAAGCATTTGTACACAAGTTCAATTTCAGACGAGTACCTCGATGAAATTGAGCGAATAGAGGACCTCATCTACCAGAATGTCTCATTCCCCATGCAGGTATTAAAAGTCTTCTTTTTATATCTAGAATTATGCCCAAAGTTGTCAATCACACGCAAAAATTAAACACTTGCGTGGCTTCTACTGGATTTTTGACTGATATGCGAAATCGAAATTTATATCATTCCCGATGCAGGTACAGTGCAACAACTTTCAATTAATATTGATTATTATTATTTATTTACGCCTGAAGCCTACCAGGATTTGAAATTTTCAAGAGACTTAGGGGGGACTGTGACGGAGATGATGGGTTTAGATATTTATGCACATAAAAATCGAATTGCCTCTCTAATAGTGAGAAAACATTATTTATTTATTTCAGGACAAGTGGCGAGGCTCGAAAACCGAAAATTTCACAGGAGATGTGACGTTTGAGGTGCGTTTGTGGACAATTTTTGTACTTTTCGATTCAACGAAATATTGCTGAATTCAAATAGAATTGGTTATTGACGAGACGCTGAAACACATTCAGAATGCATCCAAAATGCCATAACGCGATATCGTTATTTATCGTATTATCTAATACATATTAGTTTATGTATTGAATATTGAATGTTTTCGGCATTTCCATCATGATTTGTGCAGGAACTCTGCCTCAATTGGTACGGTGAGTGCTATCGACAGAAGCCGCTCATTCGACTGTTGAAGAGACGTGCGGAATTGGAGGTAAATTGATATTCGATATCTATCTTTCTTCTGAATGGATGAGTTTTCCTCTGTATAACCCTCCGCACAGAGATGTATATCTACGAGTATATGCGAAATATTTTGAGGAGAAATCAATTATTACTTGATTGGGGAATGTTACAATTAGGTGGTCTGACGCTGCTCTTAATTTTTCGCGCGTATTCCAAACATAGTTAAATACAGGCGGGAGGCATCGCGGTGACCTACCCTCGAGCAAATCCCGGCGGAACTCCGATTTACTTAGCATTCAATGTTGGAGGAGTGGAGACGTATAAGAATGACACTATCAAGGTATTCAATTGGAGTCAATACGCGACTAGTTGGCTAATTACTAAGATCTCTTTCAGCTGCAATCATTGTATTGCACAAAAAACTAGTTTTAAAAACAGTTTCGGACGAAGAATAGTTTTAAAAAGCCGTTTACAGACGCCAAAAGCGATGCTTCTCTTCTGCAAAATGCTCATGATGTTATGATTTTTAGCACAATTTTCGGACTACAAATAATTGAAAATCCTATTTTTTCAGACGGCAAAAGCAATGCGTCTCTTCTTCTTCCTTCGATTCGATACGCCGGAATTAAACGAGTTATCGATTCAATGGGAAAATGCGGCTGCGGAATTCATCAAAAACGAATTCGAGGACAATCCGCTGATCAAGGTATTGAAATCCTTTTGTTCTATGACCGTTAAGGATAGTACCAAAAATGAAGTTTGGTAACAAAAGAAAATAAACTCTGGGAGAGCCCACTTCCCTAAGAATTTTTGAAAATTTTCATAAACGCCTCTATTTCCCATTTTATATGGAAAACTGTACTTCGATGTGTAATAACTTTCTACCCTTAATTTCATAGCAATTTCTTTCGATGCTGTCAGGTGCACATCAAATACTCGCGAGTCATCGATCAAGGATTAACAAACAATGCGAACCGACTGAAGGTGAATTATAATTCGTGATAGTTAATGGTTTTGATTCATGTCTCTAGAGAAATTAGTTCAAGTGAAATTGACTCATAAGTCACTCTGTCAATCATTCATCAGAATGAACAATTCACTAAAATATCAATATTTCAGCCGTACTTCAACGTGACAGTTCTCGTGCTTGTCGCCTTCACTGCCATCTATTCGATGAAATTACGAGTGGAGAGGGGAAAGAAGGGAGAAATGAATGGAGGTATGGCATTCATCACAATAGTAAAACAATACATGCAAAAATTGTGAACAATTCGAGATCAAACAATTTTTAAAAATCAATTTGATTTTATCACTTTTATCGTACGCTGAAAAAAAACAGATAATTTTCAGTGTCGGTCGACTGGTTGCGATCGAAGCCGTGGCTGGCACTTGGTGGAGTAACGTGTGCTGGACTCTCAATCGTATCTGGTTCGTTTATTTGACGAATTTCATAGTTCTTTTATTGTAAGTACACTCGCAAGAAAGAATTGATGAATTCTACAACCGCTCAAGTACATACAGGCGCTGAAACATATGTGAAAACGGTAGGGGAACTCAAATTAGCTGAAAATTTTTATCGAATAAATTGAGTTCTCCTGCCGCTTTGAGATGTGCAGAACTCCTGTTGTTTGCATGTTTCCTCCTTGAGATGATGACAAGTATGTATTCTAATTTCTTGTTTGTATATTGCGTCATCACTAGGCAATCTCTGTCTCAGGCATCGGGTTGCTGCTGTGGATGGGATGTTTCTTCGCGGAAATCACTCTCATCGCACCGTTCCTCGTTCTGTGTGAGTTTTACCACTAGGAATTACACGATTCACCGAATATTTTGAAAAAAAAATCAACTCAAAAATCAAGTTGCCTATCGTTGATGCATTTTTTTAAGAAATTCCCAATGCAGGGAAGTAATAGACAGCAAATTATAGTCGTGTCATCGAAAACAAATAATAATATAGATACATTGCAGCAATTGGTGTGGACGACATGTTCATTGCTGTGGCGGCCTGGCTCAACACAGAAGCGCAGTTCCCCGGTATGCAAACTTCAATTTCCCTCATACGCATTGCGTTGAACATCTTCAAAATATACTGATAATTCTTTTCACGTATTTTCGGCTATAATCTTAGCGAAATTATTCAACAATCAGGAGATCAAAGATTAACGTTCAGGCACCTCTCCCGACGTGCTGCGTGAGCGAATGGGACTTGCTATGGGAGAGGCTGCAGTTGCCATTTTCATCACTTCAATAACAGATGTTTTCTCCTTCCTGATCGGTTTGTACTCTTGTGCAAATTTCAACGCATCCGATGATTAGTCACTAAACAGCGTAAGTTCAATGTCCGTTTGTTCAGGCGCGTGGACTGACATTTACGCTGTGCGCGGGTTCTGTCTGATGACATCGGCATGCATGCTGTTCACATTCCTCTACCAGGTTGGCACATATTTTGTTATCGATTGCATAAGGATGACATGACACACATTTAGCATGTCTGGAGTTAGATCAACACACACTATTGCAAACCTCCAAAAAGGAGTACGGAGCAAGAAAGCGTGCATAAGTGAAGGAGTCGCTTCCAATTTGACAAACACACTCACTCCTATCCCCTTTTCTGTGGGGATGAGGATTAAAATATTTATTCACTATTATTATTTTGTATTTGCAGATAACTTTCTTCGCTGCTCTCATGGTCATCACTGCAAAGGCGGAATTCGCGGGGTTGAACAGTGTTATTCCATGTCTGAAAGTGAGGAAGGAGCTTAGAGGTAGGCATTTCACGCTATTGAGGTATTGAATGACGTGAGTGCGAATAAGTGAACCAGATTGATTTTCCGCGGAAACTTCTAATCATATAAAAAATTGCATTTTGAACTTTCAGTGAAAGAGTCCGTCTCTGAATCGCCGATGAAAACAATCGAAAACGGGGAGAAGAAGCAAATTGAGAATAGGGAAAGAGTGAAGAGGAAGAAGGAGAAACGGTAACCTTTCAAATATTTTCTTCTTAAAAACCGCGTAGTCGATGGAATCACAACATTGTGAAAACTCAATATCATATTGAGCAAGTGAAACTTACGTATCTGAACATTTCTCACTTCTCTGATTCGACAATTGCCTTGTGACATAGTCGAGACATCATATCTAATTATTAATTATGTGGCTACGTTAAATGCTTCTGAAATCCATATTTTTGGCATCATAAATGATTCAATGATTATTTTATTTTAATTTATTTATTTTAATGATTTTTCAGCGCTCCTTCATCGCTCCCCTCTACAAATTCCTCGTCGACTCTCGATTCTAAAAGTAATCTAATTATTTGTTGACGAGTTATGATGTGAACACTTGGACAGACAGAGGGACGGATAGACTTCTTTTTTAAAATTCTTTCCCTCTGCATTTGCATTTTTCCTGTGTAAAAGTTCAACATGTGCAAAGGTTGCAGATTTGGAGAGTTCGTCTATGCTGGGGGCACTATGAAAAACTGTGAAACAGAAGCGGGAACGCTTTGCGCAAGATTTCTTTATTTTGCTGACCACGTACGGTGAATAGCCATTATTTCAGGGGCGCTCTCTCCATCTCCCGATTCATCTCCAAGTGATTCGAATACTTCATCATCCTCGGTCAGCAGTGGGAGAAGGAAGGGATCTTTCTTCAGGTACACTTTCTTGAATCTCTGAAACCAATAGCATCGTTTAGCTCTACCCAACATTTTGGTTACGTAACGTAAATATAATTTTAAAAGCCGCAAAATAATTTTGCATTAATTTCATTATTCAGCTGAAATTTCTCACTGCAGAAAGCACTACGTCCCTTTCCTCCTCGACTGGCGAACAAAAGTATCCGTGGCCATTCTCTTCATCGTCTATCTAGCGGTGAGTTTCACAATCATACGATCGCGATTTCAAGTATGTTTCAAGGAATTGACTTATGATGAGCGAATGCCGTCCAAGCGCTTTCTGATAAGGTGCTTCCTCAACAAACAAACAATTACCTCTTTTCACAACTTGCGATAATGATCTCGGATATAATTATAATGACAATAACAATTTGTCCACGTCCGAGGCGCAACATGATTTGTTATGCGGCAAAAAAATATGTGAATGAGGATAAAGTTGATAAACTTGACATGAAATTTATTGAAATATGGGGGTTCTAGTAAAAATTAAAAAAAACAACTCTTCAGGTGTCGGCGTACGGTATCTGCGTGATGGAGCAGGGACTGGACGTGGAGAAGTTACTAATCGCCACTGATCCTCTCGTAGATGCAATGACGAGTGAAATCGAGTTGTTCCACGGCGGAGATCTGGTAAACATGGCTCATTCTTCTGTAATTAAAAAAAGCTTATCTATTTCTCAACAGCAAAAATAATCGAAGAAATAATGCAGCGCACATGTAAATATTGTTTTTTTCCCTAAATTATCATCGTTCAGATCGAGATTGCCATTGTCAACGCACCCGACATGACAGTGAAAGCTAATCGAGATCGCATTGAGAGAATCGCAAGCGAATTTGAAACGACGACTTACGGTAAGAAAGAGATTCACGCGTTTACAAAATCGATAATTCAGGAATCGGCGAGAAGGGGACGTCTCTGTGGACGAGGGAGTATGCAAAGTATGCCAATTTTACTGGTGAGAATTTTAGTTATTGATAACTTGCAAGATGTGAAAAGGTTAGACATGTTATGGTCTAATGAGCACATCGAATTCTCTGGCAAAATCATGGGGTTGAAAGCGATCGAAAAAAAACGCTTGCAGTCAAGAAGTGCTTTATAGATTACATATTGCAGGTTCGTACCTCAGCGATGACCGTGAGAGCTGGCTTGTGGGAGTGTACGAGTGGGCGAATCTATTCGCTTTCTACAAACTTTGGTCAGTTTTTGTAATGTGGTGCAAATTCAGTTCGAGCTAGTCTTTACTTCCCGTCTTCAAGCACATTGAAAGATATCGTTTCTACAGGTCGCAAGATTTCGTGTGGACGAATACTGACGATATGGATGCACTTAATCTCACATCGTTCCGATTTCACGTTGGAGTAACGGATTTCAACGGACCCAGTGACTTGGTGAAGGTGAGATCTACTAAATAAAAAAATAAAAATAAACATCTAATAAATAAAAATATTTCCTAATCTTTAAAATGAAAATATCGGGACCTTTTGCTCCAATCTGTCTTTAGTAGAGAAAAAGATATGCGTTCGTTGACTTTAAGGTAACTACCGAACTGCGTGACATCGCGGCGCGTTATCCCGATCTCAACATCATCACGTACCAGCAGAGTCGATCCATCGCCGATCAGGTATCACTTCGCAATCTATAAACGTGTGATTATTTTAAAAAAAATATGTCTACAACTTATATTTGTTATACATAATTCACTTATAATTCTGAGAAATTATAATGAAATTGTTTCAGTTAAATGTCATTCTTCCCTCGATGATTCAGAACGACTCCGTTGCAGTGGTCGTGATGGTGAGCAGTGAATTTTCTCATTTGGCGCTTCAAAAAAGATTATTCCAAATGACCACTGCATTAGATATTTTGTGAACTAATGGATTACTGTGCTATGTGCACATTACCAATTGCTCAGGTAATCATCGCTCTCGCTTTCATCCCAAACCCGCTGTGCACACTGTGGATTACTGTAGCGATCGTGACAATCGACGTCGGTGAGTGGTGCACTTTTCTGTTTGATTCAAATTTGAAATTATTGCCAAGAACTGTCAACGATGTCAACGTTTCGGTCTGAATATTAGTTTTATTGAAACATGTTTGAAACATATGCGACAATGTTTACATCAATAAGAAATCGAGTTTGCAAAAGTTGTGCTCTGACTAATGCTGCGCAAATTTCTGCGGGGAAATTTCCCCATCAAAGGTTGGAAAACTCGTGTAACTCAGCTGAAAGTTAACGAAATATCTCCAATCAAAAAGGAACATTTTCCAAATGTGTTTTACCATCCCTGTATCAAGTTTGAAAGCTGTAGCTTGACTAGGAAAAAAGTTATGCAAAGGTGGACAAAACGGTTTTCCACTTACCACCCATGAAATTTGCGCAGCATGAACCCACCTCGGCTACGAAATGTTTGCAGGAGTAATTGGTTTTCTCTCGTTGTGGTCGGTGAAGCTCGATCCCATTTCCATGATCACAATTATCATGTCCATTGGGTTAGTTCAAAATTTTAATTTTTAAATAACGTTTTTCGACTGAAATTAGAAATGTGTATCTGTTGAAAGACGGTGTATCTGTTCATTTCCAAGTCGTTTTGCAGATTCTCCATCGAATTTTCTGCGCACATCACACATGGTTTCATGGCTAACGAGGACGATTGTGGAGTGGAGGAAAGATGCATTGAAGCAATGGAGAAACTCGCGTGGCCTGGTCGGGTTTAATGCATTTTTTTGAAAAGTAAACTAACAAATTCGATGAAAATTCATCAGAAAAGTGTTGAATTGTAAAAAAAAATATTTGTATAAGTTGGAGAATAATCACTGATTATTACTTAATATTAGAATATATTTTTTGATCAGGAAACAAAGTTATTTAGTAATTCTTATCCATACCATTACAGTAATCCACGGTTCGATCTCGACGATTCTCGGTGTGACAGTGCTTGCATTCATCAATTCCTACATGGTCCTCGTCTTCTTCAAGACGATCGCACTCGTACTTGTTATCGGTGAGAAAACATTAATTTAATTGTTGAAATATCATTATCTGAAATAAATTAGTAGAGAAAGTTTAGTACAGAAAAATATGCAAACAAGCATGCAATGTGGTAAATAATGTAAAAGTTAGGTTTACATTTTTTAGTGCATGCGCATATCTTATAATATATTTTACAGGCGCTATCCACGCCTTGGTTCTTCTTCCCATTGTTCTCGCTACAACGATTCCTCTGATTGAAGTGAGTTTCAAAAACAGTTCAAGAAACATTGAAGCGGTTAGGTATTTGATAATCCATTTGGGTACGTTCGAAATATTTAGAAAATACATTTTGATAATAACATCCCATAAATTTCATTTTTTTCTCATTTGAAGAGTCAGAAACCAGATAATTCTAACGAAATAAGAATTCAATTCATTTATTTCGGCGACGCATAATATGCACTTTGTGGGAGTGTATAGAGTGATTTTTTGTTACCGAGTAATGAGGTAAGGGCGCTAATATAATGATTAGGGTTCCCTTATTGGAACTTATTGGAATTGAACTCATCACTACCCTCTCTATTTCACACACGCTCTTGCATGCGTTGCGGTCTGCGTTCCTTTGTTCTCCAAATTTCACAATTCCTTTTGATTCCAATAAGAGTAATAAGAGTAATCCAATAAGATTCCAATAATTCCAATAACATATTAATGATCTATTGTAGAAGTGCTTCTCCCGCTCGTCTAAACGCGTCGTACCAGAGCGAACGCTGCAGAAGAGTGTCTACGCCATTTGTCTCCCTGTCAACTACAATACCTGAGAGATCAAAGATCAAACTACATCCATCACTCATTCCCCACTGCTCAACCCACACTGCCCACACTTGTTGTACAAAACTTGTTGCCCCTCGCGAAAGTCGCTCGTGACATATCGACTAGATAAAATTATTGACTTTTTTCACTGGATCATTGTGTGGTAATATGGGAAACATCGAGATGTAGTCCTGGAAAATGTTCGGCAAACTATCGAACATTTCTTCGGCGTTTTTCGAAGTCATTCGAAGAGAGTGTTCAAATTGAGGGTAGTAATTTCACAAGGTGATCTTTGCAGGCTTTGGCACGTTAAAAACTGAGATGCAACTTTCTTGACTTTAAAGAAGGTAAAGGTAATAAAAGGTAGTTCATTGCACTTTTTTGTGCGCACGCAGTCCATGCATATACATCATACTCACAAAGAAAAAACTCTAAGAGTTTGAAACACCATATGTCGAGACGGAGAGTTTAAAAATTTTACACGAAAACGAGATAAGCGCACTCTCATTTTAGCACGCTCTCTAACATTAGAGTTTCAAACTCTCCGTCTCGACATATCAAGATTAGATTTTTTTTCTTTGAGAATAATCAGTCGCTCAGTCGGCAGTTGTCTCCCCACAAGCATGGTTTCAACACAACTTGGATCACTCTTTCTATCTTCCTTGTTCTAGACTATCAAGATTCATAATTATTCACTCCCGTCCGGGGAGACAAGAAAGACTAAACATGAATCACATTTGTGGGTGAATTGAAATGCAGGAAGGGAGATGAATAACGATGTTGATCTATACCGAGGACACGAAAAAACTATTATAATGATTTCATTTTTGACAGTTTTGACATGACTTCTGCCTTCATACGTATCTAACGCCTATAAAAACCTATTTGAAAACATAGTTCGACGCGCGATGCGTCGAACCCTACACCCATCCGTCGCACATCGTGCGCTGAAAAGTCGGACAATGAGAAGCTTCTCCTCTTTCTTCTTCTCCCTGGAATACGTGGAATTCTGTACGTGGACGTGGAATTCTGTACACTCCGTTACACTTCTTTAATTTCAGCAGTTTTGTCCTCGAAATTCGTGGAATTCTGGCTCGGTGCTCCACTCGCTTTCCTGATCTTGTTCATCGTTCCTTACGGATTCTCATTTATCTCAGCACATGGAAAGACAATGATAATGCTCAAGGGTCGGTGTTAGACCCACTCCTGTTTTTGTTTTATACCTCAGAAATCCCCTCCCTCATTCAAAATAATGGAGTTATTGTGCGTAGGAACGCTGATGATTTGTCATCGAACTTGTATATATATATATATATATATATATATATATATATATATATATATATACTTTTGAACACCCTGTAAAATTCCGCACGTAAGCCACGGACAACTTTGTTTTGTTGCGAAAATTCATGGGTGGAAAGTGGAAACCCGTTTCTTCCACTTTTGCATCATCCTACCTTCGTAATGCAGAACGGCTGACATTAAGTAAACATATAAGTTGCCATTCGTTTTAAGTTTACATCTGCATCTTTAGTCGCTCTCAAAACTCTGTATCTCTCGTATGTTGAAACAGAGCCTACGCACTTATAAGCCGATATAAAGCAGGAGTTGAAAACAATTCCTCATTCCGACTCTCTCATTCCTACATGATGCTCCACAATCTGTTCATGCTCCTAATTGCGGCCTCGCTGTGCAATGCTCAACCATTCCAAGAAGTTAATGAGACGCTACACTCTCCCGATGGTCAGACTCTTACACCTATCTTTTTTAAATAAACAAAATGTCGCCGCAGTTATACACAACTTGGTGGAGCTTGCTCGTAAGTACTACCCAAATGAAATAGAAGAGAACGAAGTCGCTAACATTACCAGCGAAATTGAACACTTTATTGCGAAAAGCGCGGAAGCGGTGAGTGTTGAAATATAGTGACCAGCGACTTTATCTTTGAAGTTAGTGGTGAACCAAAGCTGGTATTTATTGGTTAATAAAAGTACAAAAATCATAAGGTGTGGATTTTAAAAAAATGAAAAAATCTATATTTTTGAGAAAATTATGTCATTGTTAGTTGCATGAGGTAGCCCATACCGTATCTCATATGCAGTACTCAAGGCAACAGTATACAGCACTCTGCAAATATGAAATTCAACAAATTGGCTCTGAGTTTGTTGCACGAGTAAGACCCGAATACTTGTTGTCAGATGTTACAGTAGTCACGTTACAGTAGATTGAAAATAGATATTTGTGAAAATTTCGAATAAAAGGGGTTTTGTTTATCCCTAAATTTAAGAAGATCTTTTCGAAAATTAAAAGAAATCATAACTAATGTTGCATATGCACCGTGCAGAACAATATTATAATTTTATTTCTTTTTAGAATTTATTTTTTTAATACTTCAATTTAGAATTTCCTATATTATTCATCGTTTTTTCAAACGTTGTCAGGCATCTATATGCCGCAGGTGTACAGAGGGTGTACAGAAATAAAGAAGGTACAGATGTAAAAAAGAGGATTTTTTTGAAAATAATAAAAAAAATTATAGGCCGATTACCCGATCCTTTCGTCCAAATCGGCGGTGTTACAGTTTAAATATTTGGACGCCTTGTACGAGATCAGAAATAGCGACGACGCTAGGAGGTAGGCTTCGTGATAGGGAAATTGAGAATGCGAGTTGGTATTCTCCACAAATCTGGTCTTTTTTGAGTTTGAATCTCCTAACTTTCCACAAATAAAAGAGAACCATGAAATTTTCGATGCTCTCATAAGTGAGAACTCAGTTGACCAAATATACGTGGGACACCTTCTTTAGCTGTCCTTTTTAGATTTCTTTTTCCGCTCGACAAATTCTTGGACGGTGGGGAAATCTTCGGCGCTGATTCAACGACAATGATGAAGAGTATTGATGCAGTGGTGAGAAGTAGAGTCGAAATGTGAGACCACGGTCTCTTCATTTCGTGCGCTCTCTCACTTACCGACCGGTCGAGAGAGTGTGTGAAATGAGGAGTGCGTGGTCTCACATTTCGCACTCTAGTGAGAAGTACACAGAGCGCGAAGTATCTAAGATACTTGGTATCTACTTCAACTATCTAAGAGAGTTGGTAGCTAGATAGCCGCGAGTTGCTCAGATATAAGATACTCGGTCTCTAAGATACTTCAAGTATCTTAAATGTGCGATATCGACGCTCTTACCAGAGCGCGGATGATTAGCCTATTTTATCTTTTTTTTATTTCAAAATATTGTTTTCTCAGTTATTTATATTGCAATTTCTTAGATGTCCTTTGGCTGTCCTTACGAGAAATACAATGACTACTTCACAACTGCCAAAGATCGATCATCTCATTTGAGGATTCACCACGTTGGAGAGAATGGAGAAGTGAGTTATTTAATATCATGAGAAATGCAAAATGAATATTTAAGGAGAGGATAGTTTGCAAGGAGTGTACGTATGGGCTGGTGATGAAGAATTTGAGGACGTTCAGGGCTCACTTCAAGCAGCACCACGAGAATGTCGGGAACGGAGGTACATACATTTATCTTCTATTGAAAATGATACAATATAATTTTTATTTATTTTCCTCGTCTTCTCATGTATTTAATATGTGCTCTTCTTTCATTCTTATTTCTTCTCTCTTCGTATTAAAAAGGCCAGAGATGATGTGAAAAGGACACAGTATACTGTAGTTTAGCGATTATTGATTGAACGAGAAATGAGAAAATCAAAAAAGCGAGGATGTAGCAACACTCGGTATACTTATTCTTTGGTTTATCCCCTCAAATATTTACAAATATATTTGTTTCCAACTGATTTTCTATAGAATTCCTATGTTGAATGCGAGAAACACAAACCTGCCTATAGTATTCGATCTCCCAATCTCTTCCTGTCTCTCTCTTCATTCACTGCGAAATGTCGTGCGCGCAAACAAATGAAATAAGTGGCGTCTGAAAAGGTGAAGGGGTTACTGTGGGCTGTCAGTTTTTCGATTGATCGAGAACCATGGAATCAGGGAGCGATAAACTATCGCTACTCGGGCGTGCCAAGTGCTCACCCTCGAAATATTCGTCTCTAACCTGTTTTTTTCTTGTACAATTGCTATGTACAATTCGAGAAACTCAAACTTGCCTTTCGCACTCCCTCTCTCCCTTCTCTTCTCTTCTCTCCCCTTCTCATTCACTGCACTCCTTTGTGGAGACGCGCACTCAATCGCACTCGATGAGAATCGCCTGAATTAGTGCTGGGGTTACTGTAGGTTGTCAGTTTTCGATTGATTGAGAGCTATGAAAATCAGAGATCGATAAACTATAGCAAATCACGTATACTCAACACTTGTCCTCGAAATATTTATTCCTAACCGAATTTTCTGTATAATTGCTATATACAATTCGAGAAACTCAAACTTGCCTTTCGTCTCCTTTCTCAAACTTCTCTTCCCCTTCTCCTTCTCGGTCGTACCGTGCGGTCGCGGAGAGGCGCACACGCAAACGATTCATACGAGAGTTACCTGGAAAATTATAAATAAAAGAGAAATAGTCAAAGAAAACAACAACTAGAAAAATTTTAAGCATAACTTTTTATGTTTCAGTACCTCATCCTGTGCGCATTCAACAACGAAGCCCCAGTCCCGCTGCTGCTCCATCACAACCCCCTTCTCCTGCCCGTGGTATCAGTCAGACCATGTCCCAATTAACTGTGACTCAACCGGACCCTGAACCCGACCCGGAAGATTTCTCTCCCTTCTTTGCTGCTGAGAAGAGTATTGAGAGTCTAGTTCTGGGATACTTGTCTGATCCTACAGTCAAGATTGGGACGATTGACGCTGCGGTATCTACCATAAAAGAATGTATGGAATTATCTCGGTTCTTCGGAGCAGCGGATCTACAGAAATTCCTTGATTCATTGAAGCAATTAAGCAATGACTATCAACGGAAACACTTTTTGAAGACCCGTGAATTCTACGTACTCCCAACTGAACACACTCTTGGGGAGATAGAGGTGAATAATATATTTTTTCAAAAAAAATATGCACAACAAACTAAGCAATGCACTGTGTTTTTAGATAATTCATCGGGACGAGAATGATGAAGAGGTTCGAACTCGGGGTCCGTGTTACGGGTACAGTCTCCCTCTTGCTGATCAACTCAAGCGAATTGTGAAGATGAAGGAGGTGTGGTTTTTGAAATTTGCATTTAATGAGAAATGTCGATGAACGAAAATCCAATAGTAAGTAACTTAGTTACAAGAGAAAAATAAGATTTAAAAATAGAGCTAATGTTACAGATAAGGAACGCTCTTCTTTCTCCGTCCACTGCAAGTACAACACTCTCATCATTCCGAGACGGTAATCTCTATAAGGAAGCCCAACAGCTCCTTCCCCCCGGTCGAAGACTACTACCCCTGAGTATCTGGACGGATGACGCAACCCCTCTCAATGGTCTATCTCCGAAATCTTCAGCCTACTCGATGACTTATGTTTTCGTCAAATTTCCCTTCCTTCCCCCTCACCTCCTTAGCTGTCGTCGTTTCCTCTGCCTGTACTCAATAGTACATTCTTCCGACTCGGCTGCCCTCAACTTCGATCCACTCGTGACTCCCCTCGTCGCTGAGCTGAAAAAGCTCGAGATTGATGGAATTGAAGTGGTTGACGATAATGGAAAGGCGGTAGTGTTCACTCCACGTCTTCTCCAATTGGAAGGAGATAACAAGAGCAAGAATGAAATTCTTGGTTACCGGAAGACATTTAGCAGTGGTCTTTGCTGCAGGTGATTAATTTATTGTCGTAGATTTAGAGCATTAAACTAATTACTTAATTATTCTAATAATGAAGACGGTAATATTTCCTGTTTGTATAAATAACAGTAATTTGTAGAGCGTGTGAGACGGATGTCACCGAGTTTGATGGCTGCATTGACGACGACTGTATTGTCCACCGTTCTGATCAATCGTACAGAGACACATGTAATGAGCTGGAGAGAAGAAGGGAAAAGGAGAAAGCGTGATTGAAATAAGTGGAATACGGTAAATTATAACCTGTTAATTGATGTCAAATTATCAATTTTTAAGAAATCGTACCGTTCTCGATGCTGCGCCTGGATTTCTTCCTGTGTCGAGTGACGCGCCCGATATCATGCATGATATCCTGGAGGGGGAAGCGAGACGAGCAGTGAGTGGGACCTAAAAATAGCATGTTAATCATTCCCTCGGTGCATTTTTATGTTCACCGTGTCCTTGTACACCTTCACGCTCAAGGAGTTACAACGGAACGGGTTAACACTCGGCTGGCCAATTTATCGTACGGAACTAATGACCACAAGAATAAGCCATGCCCACTTCCTAAGAACGTTTCTCAATCAGCTACACTATCCCAGAGAGCAGGAACAATGTGGTCAGTATATTAAATTTTCATTCATAATTGATAACAATGTTTAGAATATCATAATTGAATACTTAAGGACTCTGCTACGATTGTTACCTGTAGCCATCGCTGCCGAGAACCTTGACTGGGAGACCGACGAGTGGCGTCACTATCTCACTTTCCGTGAGCTCGTCGAGTCAATCTTCGCCTCCTCCTTCGACAAGTCTTCGATCTCTCAGCTGGACGAGGACATACGTTCGTATCTGAAGCGAGCTGTTGAGGTGATTCTATCTAATTAATTATTAAAATTTAAGAAAAAAAATGTTTCGACGATATAACTTAAGTACTGTTGTTGAATTAACTAAAAAAAGAAATGAGACTTTGTAATGATTCAGATCTATGGAGACAACGATCTGGATGTGGATGGAGAAGGAGACAATGAGGGAGAGCCAGAGAAGAAGAAACAGAAGAGAATGAAGAATGTGAATGTGTTCAAATCGCATTCTCTCCTACACTACTCTACCAAAATAGGAGACCATGGTCCTCTACTTCAGTGTTGGAGCATGCCATACGAATCTATGTTATCCTACGGGAAACGTGTTTCATACGTTTCTCAAAGTGTCATTAATCTCCCTCGAACTATGGCCTATAGGTATGCTTCTCTTCTCGCTATTGATAAGGAGACCCCACATACTGATACCGAATTATTCACTCATTCTAGAGTTGTATTCAATGCTGTTGAGTCCCTCCACCTCGCGACCTCTAACTTACTTTCCATTCCGTCCATTATCGCATATAGGCGTATGATGTACAGAGGTATTCAATTCAAACCGCACAGTATTGTTATCCTAGGAAATTCTGACAACTCCCCCCGTTTCGCTCACGTTGAATTTGTGGTGCAGATTGACTCCATCCCGTCCCTCGTCGTTTCTGCATGCACGTCCTTTTGCAGAGAGAGATCATCTGGATGCTTTGTCGTCGAGCTGACTCACGATGTAAGTGCCTAAACAAAAATGAAATATAAATTAGTACATTATAGGTGTCTGTGATCACGCCATCGGAAGTCGTCAGCCAATATCCGCTGGACAAGTACCCCATGATAGGAGCAAGACGATACCGAGTTCCACTACGTCATAAAGTGTTGTAATGTAAATTGCGCAATGAATGGGTTTACTAGTATTCGTACAATTGTTATCTTAAGATTGACGTATAATACATAAGTTTTCGAGCACGATTGGCTATATGCAAATAATTGGGTATAAGAGTGACATCACGCGAGCACCTATCAATTAACCAATTCACCGTTCAGTATTTCCTGCCAGGAATACGGTATCTACAGTAATCTATAATAAGGTAAACACAGTAATGGTAACATAAATCTCCTAAACTTCAGTTCCACAACGTCCTATCACCCGTATCAATTCTCTCTCAACACGATATCTACCGTATCTCCACTACTGTACCCACCTAGATGGTAGCCTGGTTGTCGCTGAACTTGACTCCGTCCAGATAGAGCATGGAGAGGGAATAGGCGGACACGAGGGCATTGAGGGCGAGGATCTTGAACATTTGCAGAGTCGTGACGAGTGTGCAGCGACCTTGCTTGATCACGTGACAGACTGCAATTACGGCATTTATATACCGTACCGCGACAAATAAAATTAGTCATCGATTGAGAGCCTACCGTACTCCCTAGATGGGCAAGGATTGTTGCTCGTAAGTCAAAAGCGGGAGGGTAGTGACAAAACCTGTTGATTTTGAACAAAAAAAACGGTAGGGTCTGATCCAAAATCGTAACGGCTTGAACCGAAATCGGGAGGGTTTTTCGCAAAAAGCGGGAGGGTCCTGTTGCTGGCTACACCCCAGAAAATGTATGCCGTACTCCTTACAAAAAATAATGACAGTTATCGATTGCCAACATAGACAAACTACCGTACTCGATTGAATTCTCGTGTAATTGCTGGTGAAGGGGGCGGCGATGCTCGCGTCTCCCAGTCGGACAATCTGAAGAGGATGATGAAAACAATCATTACTTGATAACTAAATTACCGTATCCTTCCTACCGTATCCATCGCATTCATCCCTCACACAAACCTGTGCCTTCTCTTCCTCCTCAATCTCCTTCATCATATCGTCAAGACGCTTCTGGAACGCGACGGGACGCTGTCGCGCGCCCACCGGTGCGTCCGTACGGCGACCACCTGAAATTGTGGAAAGGCGTAGACCAAAAACGTTTGTTCCAGAAAGTCCCTAATAATCTGGTGTTTAGGGTTCAAGGGTGGAAAATATTTTTACAAAATTTCTGATTTTTCGACATTTCACCTCAAAAGTACAAAAGCAGTGTGGGTTTATTCCCTAGAACGAACTTTTTGGCCTATGAAGAAAGATTACCATACTATGTAAACTACCCAACTGAATCTGTTGATAGCGCTGCACACAATAATGCTCTAGTTTTTTGTATATAACCAGTTCTCGACACTCTTGGTCAGCTACCGTACCCTGTGGCGGCATTGCAACCGTCTTCTTGTCCTTCTCGGTAGCCTTCTCGGGCGAAGCCGACTTCTTCTCTCGTTCCTCCTTCTCCTTGGCTGCTTTGACCGCGTCGAAGGGATGAGAGAGCAGAGCGACTCCTGCAACGACTTAATACCGTACGCGGAGCATATGGTAAGGATGGTATATTTCAATCAATTGGACAACTATGTGATGATTACATTTTTCATCAAATTTCTGGTGCATTTCAAGTACGCTCTTTGAGTGCCTTGTGAACAAGTTGTGATTTCAATTCATTGCATTAGCTAGTCGAGAAATGCCCAATTCGGGATTGACTGTAGAATTGATTGGGGAATGTAGTTTAATAGGAAACGAAATTCGGAGCTGCAAAAACATTGAAAAATTCCCTCATCACTCACCGACATTCGCGTGTTTGAGTGCGCCCACATCATTCGTTCCATCTCCACTCATGAACGTCGTCTTGCCGAGGTGCTTGAGGTCGGTGATCACTTGCTCCTTCAAGTGAAAAGTAAATAAGCACAACAACATCATATTTTGCTCTCGAAATGGTTTTATGCTCTCGAAATGCGCCAACGATGGCTGCTCACCTGCTCTCGAAATGCGCCAACGATGGCTGCTCACCTGGGGCGTCAGTCCTCCGACATTGCGCAGTCCGAGTGCGACCACTCTCGCTCCGTCTCGTCAGCTTCGTGTACGTCTCCTCGTAGTCGTCTGGGATCAAGGCATACTGTAAACACGGCGATACATTCACTCATTACCAACACGCACTAACGATACACCTTTTTCAGCAAGGAACAACAAACATTACTCGACATTACTTCCCAATTTATTTTCATTATTTCGTACACATTCTAGAAGCTATGAAACAAATTAATCAATAATATTATATCATGCTAGACAAACAAAGTTTGTGAAGTATAACATATGTATGTATTATGCTTTACTGCGAAAGAAAGCACAATAGCTTTTGCTTCATTGTAAATTAGAGAATTGTGATCTGCAGGATTCGCAAAAGCTATTGTGATTGATGGAACAGTATTGAATAATAGACTAGAATGACCCTCACCATGTCCTTGAGTATTTCTGGCGCGCCTTTCACAGCCACGAGGTTACTTTGGTTCGTTCGTTCCGTGTGACATATAGCCACCGATGACTGGCATTCTGCAAATGCAACTGTGTTTGATTGTAATTACTTTTTTTTGTGAAATACGAATATCAGACTTTGTAAAAAAACCTCTTCATGGCGGACGAAAGGTGGAATCGATGGGCGATCAGGAATCGATGGGAGAAGAATATCCTTGCGATTCGTGTTCGGGATTACGGTGTCGCCTGAATACGAGGGGGCATTGAGTGGTATAAAACCAGTTCTCGATGCAAATGCTCTTATCGTATCATGCTACCGTACTCTTTGCGAATGAGAAACCCTCCACATTGTCTGCTGCCGTCTTCACAATTTCCACCCTGTCCTCCTCCCCGTCTCTATAATGTCCGCAATCGACATTACTGGCTAGGTACCGTAATCACCCTCAGTTTACCGCAATCTTCCTTTAAGATACCGTAGTACTCACCCAGCTGCGATTCCCTCCACGACCAGATCGTCCGTGGTGAGTGTGCCCGTCTTGTCGAAGCTGTCAATCTTGCCAGCGAAGGGAATGCGGAAGGGCTCCGTGCAGAATACACCTAAACACGGTTATTCATCAAAAGATGTCTGAAAAAACACCATTATTTTCAATAGTGTAGTGAAGACAGAAAAAAAAACAACAAGGCGCAAGCGAAGTCATTAACAATAAAACAGTACGCCAATCGTAGAAACATGATGTATCTACGATTTCGTCTCGGTTTGGATTTTTTGTAGTTTCATTTTTGCAACATACATTGCGGTTGTGCCATAAATCTTCAATCGCAACTTCACTTCTCCTCCTCCTTCCCCTTCCTTCCATGAGCGAGCTGTTGACTGCGAGCGACAGTTTTATGGGCAGTTCGGGCGGAATGACGGACGTGAGGATGAGCGTGCACTCGAGGAACAGCTTGTACTTGGAGCGAGCAGCGTCCTCCAAACCTGCAAGAAAGGGGACCAGTAATTAGCACACTACAAACTACAAAAATATGAACACGTCACACTATTTTTACATACAATGATGCGAAAATTATCGTTCTACAATGATACTGTTTTTACGGCTGTAATACAAGGTTACTGTATCTGCCTCCACGATGGCCAGTGTCGACTCGATTGCACCTAAACCTGCTGCAACTATCCCATCACGGTACCCTTGACGAACTAGCTACCGTACTCACCTGAGCAGCTTTCCCTGATTCGTGTTGAAGCCGGTTCTGAGGACGTAGCAGAAGCAGCCGTCGTCGCGCGATTTCATGCCCGGCTCGTTGTTTCCTGTAAATAATAATAAATTAATTTTTGTAAATAAGTGCAAAGGCACACACAACTCTTCGAAATTGAAATTCCAATATATAACACAACGATAAGACCGTCACCATCAGGAGTACGATCGATATTCCCCACACTATAGTAGGCCTTCTCCCAACTACCGTATAACCTGGTGGTGTGTGCTGGACGACCTGTGTGCTTCCTTAGATGACGTGTAGTGGCGAGTCCAGCTCGTCGTCAAACTCACGATATCCCTCCACGCTGTCGATCGGCTCCTATACAATTCATTCTCATTTATTTTAAATTATCATATAAAAAAAAATTTTTATAACGCTAACCATCGGCTCCTAAAAGTTTTGCTTTCCTTCAAATTAGAATTTTATATGGGAAAATGAGACTAAAATATTTAAATGTATTAAAAAAAGCATACCTTGATCTGCGGCACCGACTTTCTCGTCAGCATGCTCTCGTCCACGATGCACGGTCCACGCAGGAGAATGAGAACACATGGAATCGTGTGGCCCTCTTGCAAATGACCTACTAACAAGGAGGATTACGGTAACGATCGGACAAACGAAATGAATCAATAAACTCACTGATCGACACAATGTCTCCCGGCACGAGCTCATCAGACTTGACGCGATTCCACTTGCGATTACGGTAGCACTGAAGAAATGCAATGCATTATTCAGCCACGCTTACACATCTCTCGTAGAGTCGTCTAGACCAGTGACACCAAATGCGCCTTTAGGGTGCATCCACTTACATAGATGGGAAAGGTCTTGTTGCCCATATTCCTAATATCAGCCATATCAACTGCTGCTTGACTAGCGTGGCCTCGAAGGTGGCGAGCATTGTTAGCGTGAAGAGCAGTAGTACCACATGTCCTCCAGACACCACACACCCACGCATAACACCTGAGCAAGGAAATCAATCAATAACGATACACATTGTAATTTCAAATTTATTCAATGTACGCGTAGATATTTTGAGAAAATGATAAAAACATAAAATAAAGCAATATAAAATTAACCGATCGCTCCTTGAAGAGATCCATGAACTGAGGAATGACCACTCTGTAAAGAAGGAACATTGTATTGTACTCAATGGACTGTTATTATGGTGCATTTAGTTTCACTGGAGTTCTCGCCGAGGCCGCCCTCTCGAAATGAAATGTTATCTCGCCTACTCTCACAACGCAATAATTGCATTCGGAGAGGGCGATCTCGAATAGAACATAGAGTTTGAAATTCGGGTAAATAATTGAATTAGCACTCTTCATTTCGCACACTCTCTCATCAATCGACCGGTGAGAGAGTGTGTGAAATGAAGAGAGCTAATTCAATTATTTACCCGAATTTCAAACTCTATTAGAACAGCGACACCAAATTAGAGAGGGAATTTGGAATGGTTGTATTTTACTAACTCATAGGTCGAAAGGGTGCGTCGCGGCAACTCGCTTAGGTTAGGTTTGTCAATAATGGGCATGAAAACCCGAACATGCGGGTTGGATTTTCATTTTTTCACAAAAAAAATGTGAAAATGCGGGCTGGCTTCGTCGTTTTTTTACGTACCTGTCGAATCAGCACCAGTATCCGAAGTGTCGAACCAGTATCCGCAGAACGCAGAAGAGGACGCAGAGGACCTACAATAACTAGGAAATACGGGTATATCGGCAGATCAATTTAAATGCGATTGTTGGCTCTTACAATGAGGGTGCATTTGTATCATTACCGTGAGATTAAGATCAGGTTAAAAAAAAAAGTTTCTCAGCAGTTCTAATTCAAATCCCCTATTAATCAGAGTTCCTCGATCAATCGAAATATGGAAATTCTCACTTGTAGTAAGCCGACGGCTGTGCATCCGATGCATCCCAACTCGTAGTGTTCATCAAATCCCCACGAGATCCAAGTGGCCAAGACTGCCAGATAAAGCACGTCGAACGGACCCGCACAGAGATGTTGCTACGTCGGCTTAAGCCGATACGTGGCAACGGACATTCCTCCCGTTACAAGTCGGAGGAACGACAGCTACACAGTAACCTGCAAGTAACTGATGTAAAATAACAATTGACAACGGAGAAAACAGTACGAAAGCAACAAACCTATCTTCGAGGAATGGCACACACACCATTATCGATGGGTCAGAAAATGCAGAACGCGGAGATTTGACGAGTGCTTCTTCTCTATTTTTTCAATTACATCTGTTGATTGGAGACAACATCTGGAATGAATCAAGTCGTAGTGACCAGGCTGATCTGCACCTCCAAGCTACAACAATATTGAATCCAACAAATAACTAAAATTTTGCAACAAATCTGAAAGCAACAGTAGTCCTTCTCCACAACGTACGCAAATTGTAAGCTTGTAATGATTGGGAAACAAATTCAGGACAAGAGACGCAAGAGCCTCAAATAACACACAACGTTCGAAGAGTGCTCTTGACTGTTTCTCTCGCTCCTTATCCATGTCAAACAACTCACCAGGCCATGCTTCCAATCTTGATCTAATATTGTTCCCACGTGCAAACTGCGCGCAGTAGGATCGAAACCAGCGTAGATTCCATTGGGCAGCTCCCTCACTGCATTTAGTCATCATGATTACGCGTGGAACAAAAAATAAGCAACACACAACAAGGGCCATCTCTAGGAACCGGAAAATACATCAAATTCAACGTTAAATCGTGATAAACAACAGCTATCCGTTACCATGTAATTACCTTATTTTTCTATTCCACTCATCAATTTTGCGACTATTTCGTTATATCATTAGAATGTTTTCGTTTAAATTTATCATTCTTTCTTGCTTTTTTTCATTATCAATTGTTTCATTTTCTTCTTTTTTCCAAAATGTTTACCTTCAGATTCGACTAACGGTCAGACGGACGTTTCCACGTGTAGTATGGATGAATATCAGGTACTCTTCACGATGTTTCAGCCCATCAAGCAAGTTCAATTTAAGGGGTTATCCCCGATGCGACCATTCCCTCCTTGGCCCTCTATGGGATCGTCATCCTCCTCCCTCTCCACTCCGTCCCCGCTTCTAAGCGACGACGCTATGAATGTGATGATGGCTTCCTATATGGTATTCTTTCTTTGTGTTATTCTTTTTTACTTATCTTGTTCACAGAACTCGCCTCAAGGCCGCGCTCAATTTCATCGACTCGCCGCCTCTCGTAACTTGGTGCGTTTATTTGCTGTTTTAAATTTCTAACCTAATCATTCTAGTTCGCTGTAGATTCCGTTGCGCCCGCAGCTGCTCAAATCGATCCAGTTGAGGTTCTTAACAAGCCAATCATATTATTTTTAGTAATCTACTTTTTTCCAGATGAGTCCATTCGTCGATTCGCCTCCACCACACTACAATCTGGTAAGCGTTGGTAGCTTGTATTCCATCAATGCCACTTGCAGGTCAAAGGCGAATCAGTAGAATCGAAATTGAATCTACCGTCGATGTCCATTCGTAAGGTACCAGTATTGCTAACCTTTTATGCACTAGTTCTCTTTATCTATAGAAAGTGACTAACGCTCAGGAGCATTCGGCAGTGCGACATGAGCCGAGTGTGATGCAAGACAATGTTGGTTTTGCTTTTCTTTCTTGTTAATAATTAATATATGAAATGTAGCCAACAATTTACAGGTCTCTGAGCGGAAGAAAGTGGGCGAAAGCTATGGATACTACATAGAATTCAGAGGAGTACGTTTACAAGATAGAACCAATGATTCAATATGGTCATTTCAGGTCCGTCATCTCTACTGGCTCAATACTGAGTTGAGTAATCTCGACTTGTTGACAATCCTTGGATCTGGAGAAGAATCTGCGATTATGTTGGCTGCAATTAAGGACGGATCGATATTTCTTCGAGACTCAATTTGTGATGTATTCATTCGAGAGATTTATCGATTTGTACGACAGTACTCGAACAAGTAAGTATCAGCTAGCAATAAGTAAGTATTTAAATATCCCTTACCCTTTGAAGGAGTTGCAATCCATCTACTCAAGAACTGCGGGCTTTTGTATATCATATTCTACACGAGTATCCATCTCTGGCCAAGGTTGTAATTCAACTTAATTCGTTTCCAGCTGAAAAATAAATATCATTTTCAGGAGTTGTGCAGTGGATGTAAAGGGAAACTTTATCGACGGATGTCAAACGTTAAACACTACGATACAAGAGACAAATTCATTGATGGGAAAGAACTTAAACGCCGTAAGGTAGAAACGGAGTGAGTTTGAACTTACATTAATTGTCATTCAATTGTTATTCTTGTACTTTCAGGCCGGAAGTTACCTTGACTGATGAACAGTGCAAGGAGCGCTTGACTACATTGTACTCGCTGTCGAAAGGCACTGCAGGCTACGTGTCTTCGGTATCGGAAACCAGGTGCGCGATACATTTATTTTTATTAAAGATGCATCCTCTCAGACTCTACCGTACGCGAATCTGTCGATCCTCTGGTCCTACGTCAACTTTCTCTCAATTTCCCATACTATCGAGGGATCCCCAAATTGTGAGTCCCCTCCCCAGTCTTTCCATTCCTAATCTTCCAGATCATTGACGACTTTCTCTTCTCGAAGAAGATCAATGCAAATTTCGAAGAGATTTTTGAAGAGATTGGGACAAGAGCCGTTGAGTGCTACAACGACTTCTTCTCCGACACATTCGTTGATGATTTATACAAGCAGTTTGGTCAGTATCCTTTCCTCCCCTTGTTTTACAAGCCATCCTTACTCAACTTACGTTTCGTTTCCAGACAACAAGCATCTCGTTGCACTGTTTACAATCATCAAACTACTCAATACTCGGAGATCGCATCTACGTGGAGAGAAAATCTTCCAAGCATATTACGTACGTTTCTGTTTTAACAATTGAAAAAGCGACCTACCACCTAACTGAACCAATTGGTCATCAAATATCTCGTTTCAGTGGTGGCATTCACAATCCTTTGAACTACACTACGTTTTCATGCCGTGTATTTTTACCCCTTGTTTAATTGATTGTTTTTCAGTCGTCTTCATCAAGTGATGAAGTTGTACAACAGCGAGCGGCCGATAAGCATCCAGTGATCTTTCTCGTCGGTCATGAAATAAATTTTCGCGTTGCGATCGAAGCTCACGACATCTCCGCCGGCAAGTCTTTCCCTAATGCACTTCTACTTCTCTTATCGCTGTATTATCAGTTCAATCTCGAGTTTCCCATTGATGCGAAAGATATGTTCTCATTCATTGAGTTGTCATTAGGTATCAAATCATCTGTCACTAGCCAAAAGGCTAAAGAGCTTTATTCAAAGATTGCTGCAAAGTGAACTACCGTATCTCATTGATTGTTGATAATTGTTGTTACTGTAAATTCCGCAATGTGCCATTTTCCATAATCCTGTGAATTATTCGCTGTTACACGCGTGTCTTCTTGCTGCTCAATTTATGTCATTTCTTGCATAGTTCTTTATAAAAGCTATAAAGTTTTATTTCCCATTTCACTTTCTTCACGCACACCAACAGCTTACTTAAGATACCTTTACATACTAACCAATATGTTCTTGTATTATGAACGGTCAATCCTGAATGGGGTGGGTTCCGAATGGGTACCAGCCAGCGAGCTACTGGCGGTGGCTCCAAATAAGAGACCAAGTATCTTACATGTAAGATACTTGGGCTCTTACTCTCCCTCTCTCCCCCGCTCTAGAAGTAAGATACTCGAGTATCTTAAATATAAGTTCCAACTCTCTTAATGTCGCCAAGTCTGGTACTGAGTATCTTATATTTAAGATACTTCGCGCTCTGTGTACACAGAGCGGGAAGTCTCCAACATTCCTTTCCCTCTGGAGACATTGTCTCCAGCTGAGAGAGTATGCAAAAGCGAGAGATCTCTCACTATGTCTAGCCCGCTCTCTCGAGTCTGCATGCTCTCTCAGCTGCAGACAATGTCTCCAGAGTAAGGAAAGTTGGAGACTTCCCGCTCTGATTAGGGATGACAAAACGAAAACGGAATGCCGGCATCAATGCGGATAATAATTATTTAACTACCATTTGCCTGCGCAATTCGCATATCGTATTATGATTTTTTTCACTTCTAAGGATTTTAAGTAACTAATATATGCCATCAACAAATTAGTAACGGTTATCTCTACGTAAGTTTATATTGCGCCCTTGCCGGCATGAATGCCGTTTTGTCATCCCTAGTGAGCAGCTGATCATACCGGGCTGTATGCAAAAGTTGTTCAGCTGCTTGTTCAGCTTTTCAGTTATTCACTCACAACAAAGTGTCCTACGGTACTTGTTATGTCTGTGTAGGTCAGATACATGCACACAGAAAAAAATCTGTCATATATGACAGATTGCACTGACAGAATATTCTGTCAGATCTGCACTCTCAGATTAATCTGTCACTTTTTGCGACAGATTCATTCTGTCGCTCGCCAATCTGTAGCATTTGATAGAATCATTCTGTCGATTTTCGGTCGGTGCAAAAATGACAGATTGATTCTGTCATTCAAAGGTGGGGAGGGGTTACTGTAAAAGTCAGGTGCATTTCACACGTCCCCGAATACTCATGTGTCTGTGTGTCTTCTGCATTGGTAGAAGTTCGGTTGCGGCTTCTCATAGAGGGAGGACTTTGTCCGTGGGGCAAACTTCCTCTTTTCCATTGGGAAACAGTTGAAGCGATGAGAGATAAGTGGTCGCTGAACCTTTTATACCCTCTGAAATTTGGAACAATGCGAGCTAGAGAGTGGGGAGTGAGAGGAGACAATAATCCTCATTTGCATCGACCCAATCATTCAAATCGGAAAGCACAGACCGATCAAGAGGAAATCTGATCAGAGTGACAGATTGATTCTGTCGGTTTCCAAAAAATTTTGCATCGACAGATTAATCTATCGGACCGACAGATACATCTGTCATATATGGCAGAATCGATCGACAGAATCATTCTGTCAAAAAAGTGACAGAATTCGAAATGACAGATTGTTTTCTGTGTGTGACTAGGCTCATACACAGCAGTACTCCTACCGCCACCCTCTTTATATTGCCCACTTAGCATCATTTTACACCAACGTGATCAACTGAATTGAATTGAATTTCATAGGCATTTTCAACAACAAAAGACAATAGTACCATTACAGTTCGAAAAGGCCAACTCCCGTTACGCGAAGCTGGATGAGCGTTCAAAATTCCTACTCAAACATGTATTCCCTGTCGAAGTCAACTTGATTGCGATGAAGGACGATCTAATGAAAGAGTTCAAGAAAAAAACAAATTGAATGAATTCCCCGCATAAATGATAAATCGATATTTCAAGAATTTTTTTGAGCAGTAAAAAGAGAATGAATAAAATAACCGTAAAATCATTTTTGAAATCGATTTGTTGAAATTGAATTTCTTATAACTAGTAACATAACGAAGTTTTAAAAGACAAAAACACAACGTCACGAAATTTAGAAAATAAAAAAAAAGTTTCCTTCTATTTTCCTTCCATTTATACCCGCCTACTGATCCTGACACATGGTATTCAATACAAACTTGTTGTTTTGTTTTCTAATTGTTTTTTGTCTGAAAATTTTAATAAAAAATTTCATATGATTATCTATTCCCCAATATTAACGTTAAGCTATTGGGCAATCCTGATGTGCATACTCCTGCTTTCGTACAGTGAGGTCGTTATATGTTACTTGCGTAGAATAAACAATTAGTTTAGTGAAGTTCGTTTGCATCTGCATCCCTCGTTTCTCTCGAAAACGAATTATCTCTCATTACAATTTAGATAGTGATTCACAGTCCGATATAAATCAAAAAGATGCCGAAGCTAAATTTATCATTTCCTCATCGTGCTCCGCACTCAGAAAAATTATAGTAGTTTTTAACTATCATGATAGTTATGGTGGGCACATTGCTAGTATTATTTTACTATCATGTGCCCACCATAACTATCATGATATTTAAAAGCTACTATCATTTTTCCTAGTGCGTAATATGTTTATTCTGCTCCTCGTAGAAGCTGTGTCCGGCGTGCAGACCTTCAAGGAAATATGGAGACTCTCCACTCTCCCGATAGTCGGCAGTAAAAAATATATATTCTATTTTCAGTCGTACCCTCTCCGCTATTAGATCCGGGGAGGGTTTGGACGAGCAGGAGCTCGTCACATGATTCCAAATCTACAGACCAGGGTTAGAGCGAGAGAGTGTGCAAAAGTGAGAGGGTCTCTCTCGATTTCACACGCTCTCTCACTCCAAAGGCCTTTCTGTAAGGTTGACCGGTCTGTGGAATTATGTGTCGTGGGGTGGGGCTCGTCCACACCCTCTACCCGGATCTAATAGAGGAGAGAGAAGTCGCAAATATTACAATCGAACTCGAAAGCTACTTTGAGAAAGGAGACAGTTTCGTAAGCATAATTAGCAGAGATTTAAAATTGCATTCATTCCGGTTGACTCAAATGTGTTAGGAGATACAAACTTCTTCTGTTGATTCTCTTTGTTTTTTAAATAAAACTTTCATGCAAAAATCTGAAATTTTGGCAGGCGCTTTTTTCCGCTTGTGAATAACTTATTACCGAACAGAATTTTAATAAAAAAATTATTTTATAAAATTCTGGTCGGATTCCCAATATCGTACAATGGTCTAGTGCAGCTATCTGCTAACGTTGCACAAACCATGTCAGAGATTCGGTTCTGCTTACTGGTGCATCCAAAGCAGAAAAGATTCGGCAGCGTATAGCTTCGGACATTTTTTTGCCCCTTGAATCGGGTATTATATATAAGCGGGCGCAGGATGTGTCCGTCACCTCAAGCAAAATTTGGAGAGTCCCTCCAATATCTTACCCTTATATGATGTGGTGCGCCTAGAGAATGAAGTATGCGTTCAGATGATATGTATTTTATACATTAGATATCGTACAAATGAACGGTCAGATAACGGCAGGAAGATATCTTTACATCTTGCTCTTCGTCTTGCCGGTTCTCCCTCTGATTTGATCTTCGATTCTGCCCCAGTCTTCCGATGTCATCTGAAGGAATACCGCATGATAGAAACAGTACTTGTACCCCTTCGAAATTGATGGAACAATTAAGAAAAAGTGAGTCGTGTGTCTACTTATGTTGCTGATGTAATGTAGACATCGGCTGATTCTGCGATTAAAAAGTCACTAGGATATGGATACAAAGTGCACTTGTTCACTTACCTGCGAGTGAATGCATCGTATTTTTCACTTTCACTTGACTTTCGCAAACAGGTAAGTAAACATGTCTCTCATTTGTGCGTGTGTGCTGATCCTAGTATCATTTTTCTGACATTGAGTATACCTCATGCAGAACGGAGGACTTTGAGGATGAGCCGTGGTTGAAATGCTGCTGTGCGCCATCCATATCGATGATCTGCCAATCGATAATCATGAGATGAATGATAAATCGATAATCAGATTTCCGTTACTCACCGCGCCGCTGATATAGTTTCCGTAGTCGCTGCATAGGAATGCACTCAGATTGGCCAGCTCCTCGAGCACGCCGCATCTCAATGGCAGTAAATAGCAAGGAGAAGCAACAACCGAAAGGAAAATATCGTTCTATTATGGTGGGTTTATTGTCGCCTGACCCCCCAAGTTGAGCGGTCAGAATGACAATTCTGACCCCTCAGAACGACCATTCTGACCCCCCAGAATGATCATTCTGGGTGGTCAATCTGAGGTGTCAGGCGACAATAAACGCACTATTAGCAGTGACCACATGCGTTCGCATATTTTTAAGTATTTCTCGCCCAAGCTCTTTCTCACGTAATTCATGTGATTGACGGTTCTGTTTGAAAACCGATATTACCTTCCCAGCGGAACGGTAGTGGCTGCAGCAGCAGCAGTTTCCTCCAAGGTCAGAGTGGAGAGACGACCGAAGGCTCCCTCAATGGGACACGATAAATGAACCATCGCCTTACATATTGGACTTTTTTTCATTTACCAATCTAGGTGACGTCGCTTATGATGTATCCCATGGAAGGGGTGTTTCTTCGCCCTTTACGGTCAGCTTCATGAACTGATCAACAAATCACTTTCACTAGATTTTCCGGACGTGAGAGAATATGGCTAACCTCCGTGGGAAAGGGACCGGGAGCGATGACGTTGAAGCGGAGTCCATACTTGGCCCATTCAGTGGAAAGAGACTTGGTCATTATCTCCACTCCTGACTTGGAAATGGCAGAGGGCACGACGAAGGGTGCACCCGCTCTGAACAAAGCAAGGATAATTTTAAGTATCAACCATTTGTTCTTCCAAGCTTACAGGACGCGCATTCAAGACTTATTGAAAACGCGGCTGAATTGGGGCGATAAGGGTAATGCTTGTGAATGGTCCGGACCTTGTGTACATCATCAGTTCCCTGTGATAAAAGTGACTTACCTCGCATAGGGCGTCGTAATGGACAGCACGGCGCATCCAGTGCCGTTCTTGATGCATCGTACACCGATCTCTCGCGTCACTCGCATCGTTCCCTTGAGGACTGCAGTGAACTGTTACCGTTGACATGTGCAATACTTCTCCTTTCACGGAAAATAATATGAGTGCACCATCCACCTAGCGTTTGTTTAATAATCAGATTCTGATTTTCTATTTGTTTGCGAATATGTTTCACCGCAGCAACTATTTCGAGAGATATTTGATGTTATTCGTTTGTCGAACGAAAAAAAATGTCTCAAATCTGCTTCGAAAACATCGAAATTCCCGAGTTTGTGCGAGCTACTAAAATACATTCTGATCAACGCTCACCGATATCGACGACGGTGCTGATGGCGTTGTCGCTGAGCCGCTCCGTGGCCATGATGAAGTTGCCGGCCGCATTGTTGACAAGCACATTGGGTGTCTGGCCGAATCTGATGAGATTATATTGGTACAGAGCGATTTAACTACCCAAGTTTGGGAATGCTCAATAAGTCTCAAGACTCCGTTTGCCAATGTCGGTTGCAAAAACGATCACCACACATAAGCGACTCACTTCTTCTCGATCGCATCTATCGCCTCGGCGACTTGCTTCGCGTCCTTCACATCCATCTTGAACGCCTCACAGACACCTCCTGTGGCACGACGAATCTCCTCGGCCGTCTTCTCCAGCACGTCGAGACGTCTGAATAACGAACTATGAGCGCCATACCCAGAGGATGAACAATTCTAAAGCAATCGAGCCCCAACCAGTTATGAACGTTCAGAAAGGGTTTGAAGGGTTTCAATTTTTGCAGATCGTCCTATTCCTATTCTTATTTGACGCGTTCTTTGGGATGCAGTAGACCACTCCAAAATATCATTTGTTCGAGAGCAAAGGAAGATTAACAACGAAACAGAAAACTGTTCGGAAACGGAGTCGAAACGCTTTGTTCTTTTTTTTTGGACTTTTCGGGAGGTCAACACTAGCATGCAGTATGATTACCTGGCGGCGATGGCGACCTTCGCTCCGAGCGCCGCGAAGGTCGTCGCGATGGTCTTGCCGATGCCCGTGCCACCACCAGTGATCAGCGCGATCTGAACAGAGTCACGAGTTCAAAGTGACATCTTCCAATGATATCGTTGAATAACAACTGTTGACCCAGATATTATTCCAATATGGTACGCCCCTAACTATACGTGTTGCGCTCTTATTTAACACTGTGAATGTCAATATTTTAAGTAGTTATCCTACCACCAGATATGACATATAGAATGCAGCATCATCTCGATATGCCTTCTTATTGTTAGCAAGTAAACAAAATTGTATTCGTTGATACTTTTGAAAAAAAAGTGAAACACACTAGACAACAAAAGATCGCCGTATCAGCCCCGATTGGAAATGACATGCCATTCACGTATCGATTCCCTAATTTGGTTATATGAAGATAAGAGTTACCTTTCCCTTCATGGATCCCTCCTTCAGAGCGAGGCCGCTGTTGGCGGGGAAGAACTTGGCAGGATTCTCGCACGCCATCTGTAGAGTGAATGAAAAAGTTACCAATAATTCAGGAAATTCGGCAATGCTCTAGAAGGTTACAAGTGTGGCGAAATGATGAACAACGTGAAAGGAATCATCAAAGTTAGGAGCGGTTCGATTAGAAAGGGAGAAAGATTGAAACGCGGAGAGAGCGGTGCGTAGTGTGGGGTACTTATAAACATGCAGAGCGAGAGAGCGGGGAATGGTGATAGTTGCGGGGTCGCCAGCGGACTTTGCGTGTTGTAGTTTGGTGGGGCACAGAAATGTACTGCCTATCACAACGAGATGAACACAATACCTCAAGCGAGGCACAGTTTTTTTCAATGTTGACGAGAATGTGAGCGACGTGATGATGTGTGATCATCATGAATTATTCTACAATTCACATTATTTGGTTTTCAAATGCAACAAATTGTTGTGTTCTACCTCAACTTTGAAAGGAGTTTTGACAAATTAATTTTTTTGTCATGTTTTTGAGCGGTAAGGTACCAAATTTTGAAATATATACCCACACCAAACCAAAATTCTGCATGGGATTTGAACAAGATGTGATATTTTGACTGGAAATGAAGAAAAAACCGGCAAGAGTTTCGTTAACAATTTCCTAATTTTGTAAACGTGTGAACTTTTCTCTTTCCGTATTTGTTGAAAATATTCTCAGAAGTACCCTAGTAGTATTAGCAGATTATGACAGAGAACCGCCGCCTCTCGGGTTTCTGAGAGAACTCGCGAGAAAATCGACCGTATGCGAAACAAGAAAATTGTTGTCCTATTTTTGATTGTAAAAAGAGCTGAATGTCGTGTTCTATTTTGTAGCGTTTCCCGTTTTTCAAGATAGCCACTAGGGTGGCTATTACATTTATAAAATGATACGAACACACAAAAAGTCAAAATGGTACTTCCTGTGTTTACCAAAGCGAGAGAGCGGGCAAAAGTGAGAGAACATACAGATAAATCATTCAAAACGATGTTATTATACATAAGAAAACACTCTCAACCATTTTCGCAACTTTACTGTACAGTACTGCATCGACGGTGAATTCAATGGTGAATGCGTCGCAAAAGATATGACGAGGTAGAGGGAAAGAATTCAATAAAGGCCTGCCCTGTTTCGAAATGCGGTACGCAATACTGTAACAAATTGTTTTTCTTATATTGCAGTGAAAAATTTGTAATATTGCAGTGAAAAAAAGAAGGAAACAATCCGAAAAATATATATGACTCATTTTTTCTAAATATATGAAAAAATACCTAGCGGAAATCCGAACAGACAGTCATTTGGCAGCTAGTACATACTGAAGCGCCAAGGTGGCTCAAAGCAAGAGACCCACACTATCAAAGCACTGAGATGAAATCATGGAATGTTTACGGAATCTCGTATTCCACTTTCCAGTACCCACCAATGGCTCGAGCTGTTCGGATCCCCGCTAGGTAACTTTTCGAATATTTTGAAAAATGAATATACTTTTCGGTTTGTTTCCTTATTTTTTCACTGAAATATTACAAAATAATTCGAAACATAACAATCCGTTAGAATATTGCATATCCGTATTTCGAAACAGAACAAGGCATCGTGTTTGCTTCCTCTCTATCTCTTCATATCTTTTACGACGCGTGAAGGCAACACGGAATGTAATTGAGAAAGGCGTAACGTAAAGCCATAAAGAGAGCCGACGACAAGGAGGAGAGTATTAAAGAGAATGAAATCTCACCCATCCATATTTCTAGAACACTTCCCTCTTTAACAATAGGCTTTGGTTTGTCTAAAGTGGGCTCTTCTCGATTTTTTTCATTTCTCATATTTTGTGTTGTTATTATTGGAGTATTGTTTAAAACAGCCTATGCCTCGCATAGTTTTCATTATCAATTGTACTCGTGTTAGTATCAGCCCTTTCTTTATAGTTCGCTATAATTCCTGTATCAAACCGCTCCTACACCCACTTCCCCCATCTGTTTTTCGAGCTGTGAGGCTACATAATTATTGCACAGCCCGAACATGCCTCCTAAAAATAGTTAGGGCGAGAGGCGCTCATGACCCCTTTCTGGTGGCTGGAATCTTACAAAAGCTTTCAAGCATACGCCCATTGATGTCGTCCGATCGTCTCATCCGTGCCCGTGCTAAGCAGTCCAATCAAGTCGACATCAAGACTGGCTTCCAAGGATGGCGCGGCAGCTGTGCTATTGTGAGTGTGCAAAGCAAACATTCTCGAATATCACCACCTCAATCCACCATTAGGCGTTAACGTCTGGCGTGAGTATATGGGTATAGTTTGCACTTTTCGTTTTTCGAAAATTATTGAAAAATTGAATTTCCTGGTTTTCATTTGTTATATCAATATAAAAAATATTATACTGTTTTCTCGTCGTAATAATACTTATTTGTGATGCAATATGAAATTATGCGATTTCAAATATTCAAATTTGCTGATTGATCTCTAAATGAAAAATTAAGCAAATAAAATATATAAAAAAACTTTATTTGTATGAGTAGAGTGAATATTACTAGTATTTCAAGGGCTTAAATCGAGAACAAAAAATCATCCGTTGGCTCATTTGATACTTTGGACGAACTTTTTTTTGCACTAATTCGATGAGAACTTTTAAACTTGAAACTTACCCAATTTGTATCGATTAGAGAAGCGGATTTTTGAGCGCATCGAGTGGGGTGTACCATTTATGACTGTTAAAAGAGAAATGGAATAATTTCATGCAGATATGGCTGCGGACTTCGGCCATCCTTAGACTGCTGACGACTCTCGCCTGCATCTTACTTGTTGCCAGTGTAAAACAACGGATCATTGCTGATTTGAATCCTGTTAGTTTATTCATTCATTAATTACCTAAATTTAAAACTCTATTACTCCGCCAGAGGATCGCATACACAAATTGAAATGTGTGTGCAAGAGACGGATGTCCGACTTAGAATATTATTAAAATACATTAGGACCTATGCAACGTGTTGCGCATGTGAGAGAAAAGAAAATAGCTAATTTGTGAGGATAAATGATTATCTGAAACGTTGCCGTAAATCTGCTCGTTTGGCAAATAATGTATAGTGTACGACGGATGAGTATCACGCCTGTCACGTAAGGATCGAATCAACTTTAGCATACGAAAAAGTCGAAAATGAGTTTTTGGACAAATATTAGGATCCCGAACAAGATGGCGCGGGCTATTGAGTCATAGTTCGATCATCTCGACTATAGTTCGTTGAAGTGAATATCCTTTGACGCTCCGTAGCACCGTTTATAGAAAATATTCGGGACCATTCATTAAGAAAGTTTCTAAGCGAATGTCCTGAAGATTACACCCAACTTATTACAACTTCTCGTTCACTCCTCAATTTCGTGCCCAACTTTTTGAAGACCTCAATCCCTAGGTATGGGTGTAATAATGTATTCTCCGGGTGATTCTACTCACTGTGAGATCTAATTGTAAGTAAAGACGCACGAATATTCACTCTGCATGGAGTTACAGAGCACCATAGAGGTATTCCTTTTCTTTGACTATCGTCGAGAAGATGGTTAAAAGCATCACATGAGGAACCCAAATGTCGATCGAAAACTGTAGAAAGAACGGAGGGATTAAAGTGTTTACAGCCTACCCCCCCCCCCCCCGTTTTGATTCGATCCTTACGTGGCGTGAAAAAAAAAGATTTTCTCACTCAAAATGAGTAGTGAAATTATAATTGGCAGATGTTGGAGAAACTCTTATTCGTGGATGCTCTGACAACTGGTGTTCTCTGGGCGGTGGCTTTCGCAGGCAAGGCCGTATGCTTCCCTATCTACATCATGCTCGAGGTACATTTCGTATTGTTCAAACTGACTTTTTGTGACGGGACAAATGAAATAAACGGTCTTATCTAGACCTATGCTTACAAAATGAATGGAATTATATATTTTATAAATGACTCATCATTATCAGATCATTTGTGAATGTTTCATTCCGGCATTGCTTCATGACAACTTCAAAGGTGATGTTTTTGATTGATATAGTCCTCTCGAACGAAATCATTCGATTACAGCAGAGATGCACTACTGTGTATTTATATTTGTCTTTTACCCCACCAACTTCGTCGTCGCCATACTTCTGGTCAGTTTTCCCGTGATTATAATACATAAAACTATTAAAAGATACTTGTTGACAAGCTTCGAAAAAAAATCTTTTTAAAGTAGATTTGTTTATCCTTCTCGTAAACAATCGCAAAGTACCTTTCTCACCTATAACAAAGTGCATTCGTCACCGACACATTTGATAGTTTGAGAAGCAAACTTTGCAAAGCATAGCTCTTATACTAATTTAGCAATAGTTGATGTGGGACGACTACTCCTCCTACTGATGAGCTCCCACTCATGAGGGATACGGCAGTATTAAGTTAAAGATATTGTTTTGCGTTTAGGAAAAGAGATAGACAGGAACACAGCACATGTAGCTCTTCTTACAGTAATATTCATAGCTTCATGTGGTTATTTTCAAAATGACTTAAATATATTTCAGTCTATCTGTGGCTTCCACAATCATCTCAAGCGTAAGGAATTTGCTGAGAAGGAGGAACTCATAATGAGAGCGATGCAAAGAATACCCGAGAATACCATTTAAACATCTGTCACTATTGCAAATTCATTACTAGCCCGTGTTTGAACCAAGATATATAGTTCATCTGAAATATATAATAGTTTCCTTATTATCTTATCAACTTCATGTTTTCTCAAGAGTTTGCTCCCATGTTGAAAATATCTTTTCGCTATACTTACCACCATATCGTACGTACAGGAAATATCGGAACGTTTACCGGAACATGATCAAAATGTTCAATTTTTGTAACTTTGCGAAGAAAATTATTTGCGACTCGTGAGTAGGTTCATATTTTTTGTCCACCTCGATTTACCGGAAACTACCCGGACATGCCCGGTGAAATGTCTAAAACAAAGGAGAAAATTCGATGCGAAAACCGACATTGTTAGCGAATTGTCATCATTACCGTATACAGCCGGGAAATGCCAGTAATTGCCGGTTCTGTCCCTTTTTTGCAATCGAATTTGTCGCTTTCTGTCACACATTTCACCGGGCATCACCGGGTAGATTCCGGCAAATCGATGCGGATTAATCGAATTAGCATAAACACAAGTCATGATAATGCGTACTCGCAAAGATGCAAATTCTGAACATTTTGATCGCATTGCGGTAAACGTTCCGATATTTTCAGTACGTACGATAGTCTAGATGCAGGTTTTTAATTGTCCTCCGTTTATAACTGATTGTATTTTTACCGGTTAGATTTGCCTGAAGAATATTTCAGTTATTCACCATATAGACAATAGTGCGGACGAATATTTATCTGTTCTCATACGATAAACTCTTCTCCACTTGAATTGAAGGCGTAATAAGCGTTTGTTATCTTCTTTGACTTCTCGACTTGCTTATTCCTTTTTCGATAGTAATCAGTTATCAGCAATATGAAAGCGGACAGAAAAATAAAATTCCAATTCTTCAACGAACAGAACTTCAACGAAATCACCCAATGATCTGTGTGAGAAAACAGTTCTCAAAAGTTCAGCTTTGGTACGAAAACAACTTCTTCTCGAACACGACAGTTCCAGTTATTTGATCGCTCGTTGATCGAAATCTAGGCGGAAGCGTGGGGATACTCCTAAAGAAAAAGTTGACAAATTTGACAATTCGCCTTCACTTTACATCTTAGGTTTCTTTAGATAAATCGGAAGAGGAAGTTTTACGCGCGGAAAAACAGACTAGACGAACATAGTACCACAATCTTAGAATTTAGAGAAAATGAGACGGAAAAGTGTTTTTCGAGTGCCATAAAAGCTGCCATTGTACAGTGTTTATCAACTAAAGTGTGCTGATCCGTTCAGCATTTCCCACACTACTTTCGTATTTCGTTTTTTTTTTTTTTTAAATCGGAATGATTCAGATGTCTTTTAATACTCTGCTGCGATTTGATGCACAGACACTTGATGCGCTCAGAGCGGTCTTCAAGCAAGATCAAATAACGGACACTAATTTAAATCAGGTGAGCCACTTCATGTTACGATACCTGATCAGAGATGTTGATCTGGACTGCAAATCACGCACACAAACTAGTCGTATTTTTATGTTTTCATGATTCGGTTCGAAGACTCTTAAAAATTAGTGAAAGAAAACATATTTATAAAACAATATTTAAAGTCCACCAGGAGCAGCTGTTTACATATCTCTGAAGCTTCTTCTAGCAAGCACCTCAACACCGAAAAGCAAGATATAAATGTCATCAAGGCTCTGTGTGAAAGAAAAAAGATCAACAATAATGAGTCTGGTTTTTTACTAGTGCTAGTTATACTTTACTAGTGCTAGTTATACAGTAATTTGAAAATTCATGTCTAGATTCGTTAGACATATTTATTAGATCTTTGTTCTAATTTGTAAATGATAAAGGTCTTTGAGTTGTTGTTTGTTTTGGCGATATCTCTTATGTGAATTTTAGTAAGAGAAGTCACACATTTCGGAACTTTTCCTACTTGTGCTGGTGGGAAATTCGAACTCCTCCGCCCACGAAAACTCTCTCTTCTCGACGAATTTCTTCTTGATAAATGGATTCTGCACTCGATCGCGCCATTTCTCATTGGGAAAACGTGCAGAAACTGAAAAGTGGGAAATCAGCCGATTCCCAGCCGTTTTTGCTTGGCCTCTCCATCTCTTTTACGACGGGGTGAGAGAAGAGAAGAAGAGAAAGAGAGAGAAGCGAAAGAGACGACGCATTGAGTATAGTGCTAGAGATAACAAGAAAGAAACAGAGGAGTGGAAATTGTTGAGAGTGGTAGAGATGCAAAGAAAATTGCCGAGAGAGGGAAGTAATCTCATCCTTCCTTGGTTCTAGAACGCTTCCCTGTTTAGCAACCGACAACATTCTCTAACGATTGGATTTTACACTGACTTTTGTTAATTTTTTTTTGGCTTCAACACGCTATTATCCCCCTTCCATTCCACGTGTGTGTTATGGAGTGCCTCCTAGCTAACGTGTTTAAAAAAACCCGTTCACAGAGATGGCATAATATTTCATATGCGCATATATATTGACTATTTCTATGTTTATCCTCTATCACTTTACATCTTGTCCAGGTATTGAGATAAAGGCTCTATATTTTTTTAATTGTTCCATTATTGAACCCCCTTTCGCAGATAAATCACTTCTGGTTTCAGCCATGCCTTCGGACCTGCTCAATCGTGCCCGTGCCGTGGCCGCTTCTAATCGTCGCGACCCCGATGGCTGCGCCACGTGGGGCACCTGCTTCCAAGGATGTTGTGGAGGATTCGCTATTGTGAGTTTTAAAAAAAATCTAGGTTATTTCTCGAAATTTACAATTAACTTGGTTGGACAATTGGACTTCTCGAGAGCTACTAGTTAAGAATGCTCTCTCCTCTTTTACCATTTTTTGATAAATACAGTAATTCGTGCAGACATGGCTGCGGTTCTCGGCCGTTTTTCGGCTGATCTCAACAATCATCACATTCACCTCAATTCTCATCATTAATGCAACCAAGCGCGATGTGAGCCCTGTAAGTTTATCCGTCCTTAATTATTTATTCTGATAGGTTTAGTTATGCTTTTACTTGTGCTTTATCAATAAGAAATAAGGGTCGGCTGGTTGGTCTTTTTTTTGTTCGGGCGAGCATTTTCGGTGATTGAGCACATTATTCCAAACCTACAGACCAGGGTTAGAGCGAGGGAGTGTGCAAAAGTGAGAGAGTCCCTCTCGATTTCACATACTCTCTCACTCCAAAGGCCTTTCCGTAAGGTTGACCGGCCTGTGGATGTGTGAGGGTTCACGCAAGGATACATTGAACTATGAAGGATAGGAGAATATTCGTAAAAAATTCGCACAGTTATAACGTAAATCATAATTGTGAAACAGATCTTCCTGGGGGCTGTATAATCTGTCAGAACTTGGCCAAGTTTTCGGCGATCTTTTTTCGTCTGTTTTTGACGTAATCTTAATTTCTTTGCAATGGGTAGATTTAGCAAGATGAAAAAGTAACAATGCCAAAGAAATTAGCATAAAATATAATGATAGCAATTAGCAAATCCGTGAAAAAGATGGACGAAAACGGAACTTCGCCAAGTTTTGTTTTGGTTTTCGTCCATCTTTAACACGGATTTGCTAGTCTCTAATATTATATTTTATGTTCATTTCTTTGGCAGTGTTACTTTTTCATCGTGCTTAATTGAACCATTGCAAAGAAATTAAGATTAAGACAAAAACTGGCGAAAAAAGATCGTTCTGACAGATTATACAGCCCCCTGCTCAACAAATCCTTGATTTATGAATTTCAAAATCTTTATGGGACATTATGATTTACAGACGATGGAGAAGCTGTTTCTCCTCAATTTGCTCGTCACGGGTCTTCTCTGGGCGGTTGCCTTCGCTGGCAAGGCCGTCTGCTTCCCTCTCTACGTCATATTCGAGGTCAGGATCTTCGATCTCGAGGCATCTGGGTAGAGGGAAATTCTAGAAAAACCGCATTGGACAGAGAGAGCATGTGAAATGAAGCGAGACTCTCTCACTTTTGCACACTATCTCGCCCTGATCTTTATCTATCGGTTTGGCATCATGTGACAGCAGTGAAATGCGACAGCTCATCAAGCAAATTGTGTAATGATGGTGGACAAAATTTTGATTGGAATGAGATATGAGGCTGTTCGCGTAAGAATCAATAAAAACCATGTACACTGAAAATAGAAATGTATGCTCAAAATAAGGGAACTTACGTTTTCGAGGGTGCTGATCATCATGGTGATAATCATTTTTCACTTAACTCATCGGTTGGGGCGTACTGTAACTACCGTTTTTGAGGCTGCATCGCTATATCTCATGAACCTGTGGACGGAATTGTATGAAAAAAAATTCTAGAAGTATTTTCTCTCGCTGATAACGATGTGATATTCAGATTCATAAAATATAATACGCGTCGAATTTCGAAAAAGTGTTTTGGAATACCTTCAGTTAGTATCGTGATTTACATATCTAGAAAGATGCGCCATGCTCTCAGCTATCAGAATCGTATGCTACATGCATACTTCAGAGGTACCGTTTTACACTTTCGGGCTATTTTAGTTGTCGATTTCACATTTCATTGACCGCGCTGATGGGCGCGAAATGAGAATGAGGAGTGTGAAGTGCGTCGTCTCTTATCTCTGTCCCCCAATCTTCTGATGCGCAATGAAAGAGGCATTATTTAACAGTTTTTATTCAGAGGTGATAACAATTAACAACACCGATAGCAGTAAAATGCTGATCATTTCGATCTCTTGACACGGACTTGTCTCTTCGGAATCTAAAATAAATAAAAATATGTTTATGTAATAATCACCACATCCTCACTTCGTCAGGGGATGGAGAACTGGTAATTTCCACTTTCATACTCCTAGTTGTTGGGCCAGAGGATAATACCTTTTTCACCCTTTTGGCTATAGGATTTTTAACCTGCAACGACTATTTTTAAAATTCCAATTATTTAGCGATTAACACCTCTTTTTCTTCAACATCATCGGCTTTTCTCTTTTTCCCCTTCGGTTGTTGCTTTTTAGCTTCCTCTTCTTTCAATAGCCTATTTATCTGATTTTGAGCCTGACTATTAGTTAGACAATCTCTGAGAGGGAATTCATAGCGTCCATCAATATCCATTGCATTCTTCAATATAGTAACAATCTCTCTCGAATCAGCTCTTTTTCCCGCGCCTCTGCGCTCCCAGAAATACTTAGCGACACGCTCGGAAATAGATTGAAATAACACTTATTCTAACCTGGTCGTCGCTCCAATCGATAATTTCCCCTGTTCCTCGTATGATTAGTAGATCAACAGAGTTAGCACATCCAAAAAGAGCGTGATTCTCGTCCAGGATAGTTTCATACCTGAAATAACCAACAGTGACAAATTCCAAAACAGTTTACTCACTTGACCAATTCCCCGCCACACGGTATGATCGAGTCTCCATAGTTTGAGAAGGAGCCGCAGTGAGCTCCTATGGAACAAAGCACCATAAACACGTTGAAGAACATGGAGAAAATGAAAGGGGTTGACGTTGAAAAGATAAACTTGAAAAATATTGCGTGCGCAGGCACTTCCTACTCCTCATTTTCATTTCGCGCCCATCAGCGCGGTCAATGAAATGTGGAATCGACAACTGAAATAGCCCGAAAGTGTAAAAACGGTACCTCTGAAGTATGCATGTAGCATACGATTCTGATAGCTGAGAGCATGGCGCATCTTTCTAGATATGTAAGTCACGATACTAACTGAAGGTATTCCAAAACACTTTTTCGAAATTCGACGCGTATTATATTTTATGAATCTGAATATCACATCGTTATCAGCGAGAGAAAATACTCCTAGAATTATTTTTTCATACAATTCCGTCCACAGGTTCATGAGATATAGCGATGCAGCCTCAAAAACGGTAGTTACAGTACGCCCCAACCGATGAGTTAAGTGAAAAATGATTATCACCATGATGATCAGCACCCTCGAAAACGTACGTTTCTATGCTTTCCAGAACATCGGTGTACGAGTTCCTTCAGTCAAGTTGTTGATCCTTACGCGAACAGCCTCATATAAACATTATTTTTAAGGAAAAAAAGATGAATCATAATTGTCAATAACAATTACAGTAATTACAATATTTATCAGGTAGTATTCTCCATCCTTTTCCCAATTTATCTTCAAGGAGTTTTCTCGGACAAAAAGAAGGAAAGTCAGTCAGACTCGGTATCTCTTGGTAAGTTTTTCTCATCTTTAAACCTCTCTCATAGAACCTTTATTTCCCCATTCACAGTTAACCTTCTTGTATGCTTTATTCTAACGGAAATCGATAATGTATAAAATCAATAAATCAAAAAAAATAAACTGCAGGGATGCAATTCGCGTTCATTATTAGTCTTATTCTCGTCATAAACGCCGTCGTCGTCCTTATATTGGTCAGTTATATGTTAATTAAAATTTGCCATTGCTTCGTTCCTATTCCGACACCATTTGTATCTTTTGAGGAGTTAATACTATCCAAACTGTAAACATCATTAACGATGTTTCGCTAATTAAGTAGGGTTCTTTAATCCACGAATATCCAAATATAAAATAGTGGAGCAAAATAATTTATATTGTACCACTTTTTACAATTGGCTTTTATCTTTAAGGAACCCAATAATGCAGATATTTGATTTTATTAATTGCAGGCTCTCGGTGGCTATAACAGTCATCTCCAGCGTGAAGAAGTCGCTGAAAAGGAGGAACTCATAATGAGAGCGATGCAGAGGAATCCCGAGAATGTCGTCTAATTATCCTTGAAGAAAATGTGCACACATTAGTATCAACCGTATTTTGTGCACAACACAATTGTTTCCATTCAAAAGAACCCAAACCCCTCTAAATCTCTTTTCATAATTGTCCACTGGATTCGCTGGGCGAATCTCTGTAAAAAGATAAACTATTGTCCACCTGACTCTGACAGTGTAATCACCATCATACAATGTTGTTATCTTCTCTCGACTTGTCAACTCGCTTCACCATCTTTCGACCGTTATCAGTTATCAGTAATCTGAGAGCGACCAGAAAGTCAATTTTTTTTCTGGTTAAGTCCTATTTGATATTCTTTTCTTGAACGGAACTTCCACTGAAATCGCCTGATGATAAACAACTTATCGTTACCACTCAAACAGTTTTGATAGCCGAAAAAGTTACCAGTTATTTAGCACGGGCGATGCACGCCCTTCTTATTTTTTGTCGCTGCACCCATCAGTTTTGCAATGGGGAAGCGAGAAACGAGAGGGCTTTCAATTGAGCACCAGAGAAAGAGAGAAATGCGAAGAGCGGAGTCTTTTTCCCTCTCTTTCTCGCTCATACGTTATCTGCCAAGAGATAAAGTGTTATCTGGTCATGTGATATGAGTTGTTGTGTTTGTACTCTCAATGTACTTGTCGTTTGTTCTGCTTTACATTTTAAAAAGATAAACAAAATTAGACTATGTCGTCGGCATTGCTCGAGAAGGAAGAGCAGCAAGCATTAAGTCGGTCGGAGATCACCGAGGAATCACCGAAAGTCACCATTAAAAAGGTTTGCAAGCACAATTTTGTTGGATCGTAAACGATTGTTGGAGTGACTTAAGAGAGGAATCTGGAGAAATTCGAGCACTATTTTCAGTAGGAAAAATCATGATTTTTAAATATTCTGGTTTTTTCATGGGAGGTACTACTAACTCTCCTCTATCGAATAGCGTTTCCAGAATTTTTTTAAAAGGACCCGTTTTTGCGTGAAACATGAACAAACCTGGTTAGTTGAGGAAATTTTAAAGAAATCACCAAGTTTGAAAAATCATAACTTGCTTCAAAATAAAGATACAGATTTCCGGTTTTGTTTGTTAGATAGATAAAAACCTCGCCTACAAAACAATTATGATTTCGTCATTCCCGGCTCATGCAACGATGCAGGACGGTCGCTTTTGTAAATAATATTGCCGTTTTGGTTAAAGTTAAAAGTAGAAGTCGCCTCTATGCGCGTTCTAGAGGGAGTTCTTAACACTATTTATAACCAGTAAAATTGGGTGTAAGAGAGGCTGCATTGTAAAGAAGCTCATTTTTGAGTGTTTTCCTTGTTGTCCAATGATAACAAATATGCTGCATTCCCTCAATTAGGATAACGCAGTGATGTGGCAAAAGATTCATGCACGGATCGGGGCTCGAACCAGTGCGAGAGAGCGTGTGGAAGTGAGAGAGTGCTAGAGAAGGCTGAGCGTGCGTTTTCGTGCAGACAACAAGTCTTCTTGGCGCCGTAACTTCTTTCTACTTATAGATAGCCGTTCACTTTCAAAAAGACAAATGTTCTATACGATCTAGTGAATTAGCTTAAGAAGTTTGGATGAGATATTACATGCATGAATAGAGATACTATTTATCAACTTAATTATTTAGATATATTTGCGAATAGTGATGATCAATGTGAAATATGCACAGATCTGTCATTTAACAGTACTTACTGATAAAGTGAAAGTAGTTTCGATACATTAGGGCTTCAGAATATGAGAAATTTACGATATCCAAAATTCAAGTATTTAAATTTTCAATTTTTTTGTCGAAGAAAGTCATCGATAAAATTAATTTAAATAAATTTCTATATTATTTTTTTATTATTTTCAATATTTTCAACCAGAAATAGGACGGTGGAATTGTATTTTCAATATTATGTGATCAGGCGAATGCACTCAAAAATGAGCTTCTTTACAATGCAGCCTCTCTTACACCCAATTTTACTGGTTATAAATAGTGTTAAGAACTCCCTCTAGAACGCGCATAGAGGCGACTTCTACTTTTAACTTTAACCAAAACGGCAATATTATTTACAAAAGCGACCGTCCTGCATCGTTGCATGAGCCGGGAATGACGAAATCATAATTGTTTTGTAGGCGAGGTTTTTATCTATCTAACAAACAAAACCGGGAATCTGTATCTTTATTTTGAAGCAAGTTATGATTTTTCAAACTTGGTGATTTCTTTAAAATTTCCTCAACTAACCAGGTTTGTTCATGTTTCACGCAAAAACGGGTCCTTTTAAAAAATTCTGGAAACGCTATTCGATAGAGGAGAGTTAGTAGTACCTCCCATGAAAAAACCAGAATATTTAAAAATCATGATTTTTCCTACTGACAACAGTGCTCGAGTTTCTCCAGATTCCTCTCTTAAGAAAATATTCTTTATTGATCTGTGATGAAGTTGTGGTACTTGGACTACTGTGCACATGACAATGCCGCGCAGAGAGAAATTATTGTTATCCTGGCAAATTTAACAGTATTTAGTACGGTACATCAGGCGATAGCAAGCGTTGGGATTGAGTGGGTGCATTATGCAAACGAGTCTGACAATAAGTCAAAATATGCAAATATATTTATGCAAATTCAGCCTCCTGCCGTGAGAGACTCGACGAGATACGTGCTGGTGAAAGTTCCGAAACGACACGCTTGTTGTTGCGGCACGCACTCGAAGGTGAGGAAGTTTTTGATAGTTTAAATTCGAAATCACTCGTCCAAACTAATAAAATGCTTCGCTCCTAAACAACAGATATGGCTGTGAGAGAGCGGTAATGCATTTCACCAACGTCTCTTTTTAAAATTGTAATAAAGAGAACAGGGAAAAATTTAAAAATTGAAGAAGAAAACGATTGTTCAATTCAATTGTTGCAGTCGTGGATCAAATTCATCGCTGCCGTTAGACTTCTCATATCGATCATCGCTTTGCTCGTAGTTATCGGCAGAAATTTCCCCTTCACCGGTAACATGATGCTACATATATTAATTTATAATGATACGACCATACCAAGACATCACAACACAGACACTTCTGTTGTTTACCAAACAGGCACGTTGCCGACTCTACCACTTTTGTGTGCTCTCTCTCTCGAATTTGGTAAACAAAGGAAGTAGCATTTTGAAATCTTGTTTGATCGTATTATTTTATAAATGTAATATCCTCATCGAAATTCCATTAACATTATTATCCACAAAAAAACAGACTCCACGTCAATCTTCGACCTTATCGTCTTCTTATTCAATGCGTTGAATACCGGCCTTCTCTGGGCGGCAGCGTACGGCAAGAATGGCTCCTGCATAGTTATCTACGTCATACTGGAGTTTAGTTTCTTCATTTGATAGTGCTGAAGCAATCATCTTTCAATGATGAAACATTCTAGATATTTTCAACACAAATTCGGTCATGTTATTGATATTTTCGCTGTGACTTGAGACATAGAAAGTATTATACCAGTATTTACATTGCTAGTGCAATTAAAACAATTTAGGCAGTTTTTCTCTGCTTCTTCTCATTTATTCTCGTGTTTTCAATTTACAACAACGTAATATATCATTCTGAGAAAACGCAATGTAAGTAGAACTTTAATATTGAAAAATAAGACACATTTATCTGAAAATGTAAAATCGCAGTGCGCCAGAACGTCACACTCTGCATTACAACATTCTTCCTGTTCTACATAATTTTCTTCACGTTCTTTGTAAGTTTTTTTTCGTTTAGTATTGAATTATTTTCCTGATTAATTGGTCACAAAAAATGTTTCGCTCAGGTCGCCAACCCGTACTATACTTATCTGAAGGATAAAAGGAGGGATAAGCAGCAGCAACGCATTGTGGAGTTGCGTCAGGCGATTGAGAGAAACGCCTGACGATTTATTGAACACAGTCATGAGGAAATTACGGAGATTCACCGTCACATTTAAAGTTTTTTTTGCTATATAGAAAATTCTCCTAATATACGATCCCATATATTCATTTCAATCAATGTGTTTTCCGTTTCGCATTTGAAAGTCAATAACATTTTAATTGGTTTTCGCAAATTAACGTCACGAAAGAATAATCAAGAGAAATACTTCGATCCCGATCCAAGTAATAAACGACTTCGCGGGGGCAAAAAATGAGAGGGGTGCAATGCACGTGCAAAATAACAGGTTTCATCTATCAAAAGTGTTTAACTGAAACCGAAAATGTGGTTGTCATTTGACCATTTCATTGAAAGTTCTCGCACACCTGACGATGGAAATCTTACAAGAAAAAAAACGAAATTTTGAATTTCTGATCGCTCTCAGAATACTGATAACTGATAACGGTCGAAAAGATGGAGAAGAGAGTTGAAAAGTAAAGAGAAGATAACAACAAAGTATGATCTTGTTTACGCTCGCAGATTCAGGTGGATATCTGTCTCTTTTTTGAGGCTATGAGAATGAGCCAAACTAAGAAGTCGTTTATTACTTGGATCGGGATCGAAGTATTTCTCTTGATTATTCTTTCGTGACGTTAATTTGCGAAAACCAATTAAAATGTTATTGACTTTCAAATGCGAAACGGAAAACACATTGATTGAAATGAATATATGGGATCGTATATTAGGAGAATTTTCTATATAGCAAAAAAAACTTTAAATGTGACGGTGAATCTCCGTAATTTCCTCATGACTGTGTTCAATAAATCGTCAGGCGTTTCTCTCAATCGCCTGACGCAACTCCACAATGCGTTGCTGCTGCTTATCCCTCCTTTTATCCTTCAGATAAGTATAGTACGGGTTGGCGACCTGAGCGAAACATTTTTTGTGACCAATTAATCAGGAAAATAATTCAATACTAAACGAAAAAAAACTTACAAAGAACGTGAAGAAAATTATGTAGAACAGGAAGAATGTTGTAATGCAGAGTGTGACGTTCTGGCGCACTGCGATTTTACATTTTCAGATAAATGTGTCTTATTTTTCAATATTAAAGTTCTACTTACATTGCGTTTTCTCAGAATGATATATTACGTTGTTGTAAATTGAAAACACGAGAATAAATGAGAAGAAGCAGAGAAAAACTGCCTAAATTGTTTTAATTGCACTAGCAATGTAAATACTGGTATAATACTTTCTATGTCTCAAGTCACAGCGAAAATATCAATAACATGACCGAATTTGTGTTGAAAATATCTAGAATGTTTCATCATTGAAAGATGATTGCTTCAGCACTATCAAATGAAGAAACTAAACTCCAGTATGACGTAGATAACTATGCAGGAGCCATTCTTGCCGTACGCTGCCGCCCAGAGAAGGCCGGTATTCAACGCATTGAATAAGAAGACGATAAGGTCGAAGATTGACGTGGAGTCTGTTTTTTTGTGGATAATAATGTTAATGGAATTTCGATGAGGATATTACATTTATAAAATAATACGATCAAACAAGATTTCAAAATGCTACTTCCTTTGTTTACCAAATTCGAGAGAGAGAGCACACAAAAGTGGTAGAGTCGGCAACGTGCCTGTTTGGTAAACAACAGAAGTGTCTGTGTTGTGATGTCTTGGTATGGTCGTATCATTATAAATTAATATATGTAGCATCATGTTACCGGTGAAGGGGAAATTTCTGCCGATAACTACGAGCAAAGCGATGATCGATATGAGAAGTCTAACGGCAGCGATGAATTTGATCCACGACTGCAACAATTGAATTGAACAATCGTTTTCTTCTTCAATTTTTAAATTTTTCCCTGTTCTCTTTATTACAATTTTAAAAAGAGACGTTGGTGAAATGCATTACCGCTCTCTCACAGCCATATCTGTTGTTTAGGAGCGAAGCATTTTATTAGTTTGGACGAGTGATTTCGAATTTAAACTATCAAAAACTTCCTCACCTTCGAGTGCGTGCCGCAACAACAAGCGTGTCGTTTCGGAACTTTCACCAGCACGTATCTCGTCGAGTCTCTCACGGCAGGAGGCTGAATTTGCATAAATATATTTGCATATTTTGACTTATTGTCAGACTCGTTTGCATAATGCACCCACTCAATCCCAACGCTTGCTATCGCCTGATGTACCGTACTAAATACTGTTAAATTTGCCAGGATAACAATAATTTCTCTCTGCGCGGCATTGTCATGTGCACAGTAGTCCAAGTACCACAACTTCATCACAGATCAATAAAGAATATTTTCTTAAGAGAGGAATCTGGAGAAACTCGAGCACTGTTGTCAGTAGGAAAAATCATGATTTTTAAATATTCTGGTTTTTTCATGGGAGGTACTACTAACTCTCCTCTATCGAATAGCGTTTCCAGAATTTTTTAAAAGGACCCGTTTTTGCGTGAAACATGAACAAACCTGGTTAGTTGAGGAAATTTTAAAGAAATCACCAAGTTTGAAAAATCATAACTTGCTTCAAAATAAAGATACAGATTCCCGGTTTTGTTTGTTAGATAGATAAAAACCTCGCCTACAAAACAATTATGATTTCGTCATTCCCGGCTCATGCAACGATGCAGGACGGTCGCTTTTGTAAATAATATTGCCGTTTTGGTTAAAGTTAAAAGTAGAAGTCGCCTCTATGCGCGTTCTAGAGGGAGTTCTTAACACTATTTATAACCAGTAAAATTGGGTGTAAGAGAGGCTGCATTGTAAAGAAGCTCATTTTTGAGTGCATTCGCCTGATCACATAATATTGAAAATACAATTCCACCGTCCTATTTCTGGTTGAAAATATTGAAAATAATAAAAAAATAATATAGAAATTTATTTAAATTAATTTTATCGATGACTTTCTTCGACAAAAAAATTGAAAATTTAAATACTTGAATTTTGGATATCGTAAATTTCTCATATTCTGAAGCCCTAATGTATCGAAACTACTTTCACTTTATCAGTAAGTACTGTTAAATGACAGATCTGTGCATATTTCACATTGATCATCACTATTCGCAAATATATCTAAATAATTAAGTTGATAAATAGTATCTCTATTCATGCATGTAATATCTCATCCAAACTTCTTAAGCTAATTCACTAGATCGTATAGAACATTTGTCTTTTTGAAAGTGAACGGCTATCTATAAGTAGAAAGAAGTTACGGCGCCAAGAAGACTTGTTGTCTGCACGAAAACGCACGCTCAGCCTTCTCTAGCACTCTCTCACTTCCACACGCTCTCTCGCACTGGTTCGAGCCCCGATCCGTGCATGAATCTTTTGCCACATCACTGCGTTATCCTAATTGAGGGAATGCAGCATATTTGTTATCATTGGACAACAAGGAAAACACTCAAAAATGAGCTTCTTTACAATGCAGCCTCTCTTACACCCAATTTTACTGGTTATAAATAGTGTTAAGAACTCCCTCTAGAACGCGCATAGAGGCGACTTCTACTTTTAACTTTAACCAAAACGGCAATATTATTTACAAAAGCGACCGTCCTGCATCGTTGCATGAGCCGGGAATGACGAAATCATAATTGTTTTGTAGGCGAGGTTTTTATCTATCTAACAAACAAAACCGGAAATCTGTATCTTTATTTTGAAGCAAGTTATGATTTTTCAAACTTGGTGATTTCTTTAAAATTTCCTCAACTAACCAGGTTTGTTCATGTTTCACGCAAAAACGGGTCCTTTTAAAAAAATTCTGGAAACGCTATTCGATAGAGGAGAGTTAGTAGTACCTCCCATGAAAAAACCAGAATATTTAAAAATCATGATTTTTCCTACTGAAAATAGTGCTCGAATTTCTCCAGATTCCTCTCTTAAGTCACTCCAACAATCGTTTACGATCCAACAAAATTGTGCTTGCAAACCTTTTTAATGGTGACTTTCGGTGATTCCTCGGTGATCTCCGACCGACTTAATGCTTGCTGCTCTTCCTTCTCGAGCAATGCCGACGACATAGTCTAATTTTGTTTATCTTTTTAAAATGTAAAGCAGAACAAACGACAAGTACATTGAGAGTACAAACACAACAACTCATATCACATGACCAGATAACACTTTATCTCTTGGCAGATAACGTATGAGCGAGAAAGAGAGGGAAAAAGACTCCGCTCTTCGCATTTCTCTCTTTCTCTGGTGCTCAATTGAAAGCCCTCTCGTTTCTCGCTTCCCCATTGCAAAACTGATGGGTGCAGCGACAAAAAATAAGAAGGGCGTGCATCGCCCGTGCTAAATAACTGGTAACTTTTTCGGCTATCAAAACTGTTTGAGTGGTAAAGATAAGTTGTTTATCATCAGGCGATTTCAGTGGAAGTTCCGTTCAAGAAAAGAATATCAAATAGGACTTAACCAGAAAAAAAATTGACTTTCTGGTCGCTCTCAGATTACTGATAACTGATAACGGTCGAAAGATGGTGAAGCGAGTTGACAAGCCGAGAGAAGATAACAACATTGTATGATGGTGATTACACTGTCAGAGTCAGGTGGACAATAGTTTATCTTTTTACAGAGATTCGCCCAGCGAATCCAGTGGACAATTATGAAAAGAGATTTAGAGGGGTTTGGGTTCTTTTGAATGGAAACAATTGTGTTGTGCACAAAATACGGTTGATACTAATGTGTGCACATTTTCTTCAAGGATAATTAGACGACATTCTCGGGATTCCTCTGCATCGCTCTCATTATGAGTTCCTCCTTTTCAGCGACTTCTTCACGCTGGAGATGACTGTTATAGCCACCGAGAGCCTGCAATTAATAAAATCAAATATCTGCATTATTGGGTTCCTTAAAGATAAAAGCCAATTGTAAAAAGTGGTACAATATAAATTATTTTGCTCCACTATTTTATATTTGGATATTCGTGGATTAAAGAACCCTACTTAATTAGCGAAACATCGTTAATGATGTTTACAGTTTGGATAGTATTAACTCCTCAAAAGATACAAATGGTGTCGGAATAGGAACGAAGCAATGGCAAATTTTAATTAACATATAACTGACCAATATAAGGACGACGACGGCGTTTATGACGAGAATAAGACTAATAATGAACGCGAATTGCATCCCTGCAGTTTATTTTTTTTGATTTATTGATTTTATACATTATCGATTTCCGTTAGAATAAAGCATACAAGAAGGTTAACTGTGAATGGGGAAATAAAGGTTCTATGAGAGAGGACTAAAGTTTAAAGATGAGAAAAACTTACCAAGAGATACCGAGTCTGACTGACTTTCCTTCTTTTTGTCCGAGAAAACTCCTTGAAGATAAATTGGGAAAAGGATGGAGAATACTACCTGATAAATATTGTAATTACTGTAATTGTTATTGACAATTATGATTCATCTTTTTTTCCTTAAAAATAATGTTTATATGAGGCTGTTCGCGTAAGGATCAACAACTTGACTGAAGGAACTCGTACACCGATGTTCTGGAAAGTAACAATTTAATGAAACAATGTATCAGGGTGTCCCACAATTTCTGTCGCATAGGCCATTTTCATAGTTGTAGAGAACTGGTCCTCGATTGATTCCCAGTATGGTGTAATATCTCTGATAGACAATCCACTCATTATTCAAACAAGCGCCAGTACTAGGCCATTTATTCATTCTGCTAGTTTCTACACTGATTTTCCCGAGGTACTCATCAATCCACAATCGCTCGGTTTTGCTATTTATTTTTTTACGGAAAGGCAATCGCGGAGATTCATGAATAACTAGTGCAATCGATACTAGAGGTGCCCCTAATATGTAATCCTGCGAGATTCTGCTCTGTCGACTAGCTTCCGTAGACCACAGCCCCAGAGATAGAGCCTACTCTGACCGCCATCTCCCCTTTACCCGACCTCCGTTCTCACTGTGTTGGTAATCAAACTTCAAATCAATAACCGTCTCATGTTTGCATGTACTTATACTCCCATATCCATTGTATGCCAAATCATGCATCATAACTGAAAGATGAGAAAGCTGAAAAATGTCGCCAATCGTGATCTTTTCGTTTCCACTGAGAAGAAACTTGTTAATGGGCGTCGGGAGTTTTCCGACTGTACGGAAAACACGAGATGGATCAGAAAGGTTTTCAATGTGGATAACAAGTGGATCATGTGCGACAATAACGACATGAAACTAGAACGATTGCATTCGGGAAAAGAGCCACAGCCCGTCCGAAAGAAGAAAGTCCAAAAAATGAATAGATTTCTCAGCTTCTTCTCCTCCCTTCTCGACCCCACCAACTGAGAGATCCGTAGTAATGGTACCACCAACTTCTGCGATCATTACTCTATCCAAATAAAAGAGGCCGCCATCAGAGTCCCGTGTGGTCTCTAGAGCTTAGTCAAAAATTCAAATTTTGATCGACTGGAGAAGATCCGATTTTTCGAAAATATTTTAGAAAAAGCTGGGCAATGCGAAGTTATAGTGTCCGACTATGCCGCTGCATACTATCGATACCATCCCTTGCACCTATCGCTGTTTCATATTCTTTGCATGCTTCCACTCTGAAAAGCAGTTCGCCATTCGGACCGATCTCGACGCTGACTTCCAATTTTGGGTTGACTCTGGGGCCCAGCCCCTCTGAGGCAGGATATCATGGCTCCGCCCAATCGATGGAAGGAGGTCACCAGTAGAAACAACGACTACTTCGATTACTGACCGTTTCGACTTATTCAAGTTATGACGGAAAACATCCAATTCGAGATTTGGCGACAGAAATTGTGGGACACCCGAATACCAAGTAATGTTGCATTTACATATAAATTAATGGTGATGAGTTTCACCTTCCGGGTATGTAATTCCTTTAAACAGACAGCAATCCAACTCCATTTGAAAAATATGTCGATTTTCAGATGGGGATGTGAAAATAAGATTGTGACTATGAACATCCAATACAGGAGTCGAATAATCACGCATGCTGCATACATCGAGGCCAACAGCAGTACGCCACATTACAATTTAATGCGTATCTATTTATGCTTTTAGAAATTTGTTGATGAGAAACAGAATGTTGAATGATTACCAATGTTTGGTCTGCAGCCAATTACCGTTTCTCATCATCCATCGATGGCTTCTATCGTTACGGAACATTTCAAATGATAAGTGAGTTAATTTGTTTTGCTGATTTAGAGAAAAATACGCTTTTTGACACAGTTCGTCGAGCTTTTTTTTTTTTTTTTTTGAGTATTTTTGGTCATATTGGTGTAAATGTCAAAAATATGGCATGTTCAAACAACCTGTTTCAAACCGACATATTTTCTGATACGAGAAAAACGAGAACATCTACAACAACATTAAAGTGGTATCAGAGAAATATTGAAGGCTACTGCATACACATATGTTAGGGCTCTAATTATGCTTATTAGAATAATCAGGTGCCACATGCGAGGATGTCGGAAACAAGCATGCAGCCTGCTCCGTCCCTTGGGATGAGCAAGCAATGATAGTCGGCAACCTATACCAGTGCATTAAGGTACTCATTTTATCTCACTTTCTCATGTATTATCATTTTATAACGAAAAAAATGAAGAAGTGAAACGTGATACACGTTTTTGCAGGGCTGTTTCCTGCACTTCATTCGATATGTCGACGAACTTGGCGTTGAGCGGACGATTGAATCGAGCGACTACGATATGAAATCGATGAAGTGCAACAAAGACGGATGGCAGCCGGAGGTGAACGCAAAATGAACAAAGCACGATGCTCATGCGGATCTCATACAGTATCCTCACTTCTTTACGCCGATTGATAACTGATTTGAATTTTAATACATTTATGTTAATCCTTTGTAATATATTATTTTTAAATTTTATTTCACCAGAAAGGTAGCAATTTTGATATAAATGCCAACAAACGACACCATAAAATCAGCTTCTTTCGATGTTATTTTTAACGAAAACTGAAAAGTGCGAACAAAGGTGCCAAAAAGTGCCACACTGTGCCGCATCTTTGTTCAAAGCGTGATTGGCGTTCGATATGTTGCACCTATGGATAGTTTTTTTTCTCTATTGCGATATCCGCGTTTAAACTCGAAAAGTAGGTATACTTCAATATTTGTCACAAGTGTAAGTGTAGAGGATATACCATTTAACTTTGGAAGCGTATTAAAATATATTATTGAGTTCGAAATATGATATCAAGAGGAGAAGTATCAGGACTGTAAAGTCTACTAGGGTTTCTCCATATAAGCCCGTGCCGTGTTTACCTAGGGGCCACAACGTGGTCAGCGGAATTGTCTGACTGGGGTAGAATGTAGTGTCAAAGTGTACCTACATGTTTGATTAAGACAAATCGTTTGGATTTAGGTCGATATCTTATCTCTGAACCGAGTTACACCTCAAAAACCGCGCGCGCTTCGACTGTTGTGAGAGTGAGAGAAGACGAGATGAGAGGGGGGAGAGGCGGAGCCTATTCCCACATATTTCTAGGGGATGGGAGAAATGAAGGGGGGAGACATTGCTGAAACTCCTCTTTTAAGGGCACTCCATTCCGCGGTCTGAAAGTTACAGGACTCAAATGTGGCGACGCCAACTTCGGGTCGTCTGGGACGTCGTGTCCATCCAACGTCACCCACGACAGATGGACCCTGAAGTTCGATAGGTTCAGGTCCGTGGTTTGGGTATTTTATGCGCCAGCGTACGATGAATGAAATCACGAAAAATGTACACGCAATGAAGATTATTAACGAACTTTGTGTGACTGATAGTGCGAAGCAATTGCTTTTGCGCTACTCGATCGGAATCGTCAGAAACCGTGAGGTCACAGAACGGTGGTAACAGAAGGAGAGAAGCCGAGATGTTAAAAGCATCGTTGAATTTTGAAATGTCCTACTCTAATATGCCGTTTCAGAAAATACTATACATGCTACGATGGCGAGAAGCTTGCATACACCCTTAACTCAGTGCAGATTTCTGGCATCGGAAAGAAGCTCTTTTGCGGGTGAACTAAAATTTTCTCTCAAAAAAAGTTAATAATTTCTTTAGATTAATGGCGAAACTCTTTTCTGCATTATATGTACTAGACAAAAAAATTAATATTCCTAATGATTAAAATTGATTACAGTAAGAACGTTCTGACCGGCGAATCTGAGTGGCAATGGTCTCTGATGGACAACACAAAAATGGACCTATTGGAGCACACATCACTTGTATCCCAGTGTAAATGCATATTCCTACAAGATATACTGATAAAATAATTCCAATCAACAGATTTATTCTTGCATACATTACGCACATCCATAATGTGGATTCCACAGTTCATGAAAATGTCTAATGCTGGAGATATGAATTGTAGTCGTAATCCGCTAGCGAATATGCAAAAGTGTGTGCAGTCATAGCTTTTTTTAAATTCACATAATAATGAGGTTTTGATGGTTTTACACATCACATTAAAACTAGAAAATAGTTAAATATATCTAGCTGGGCTTAAATGAAGAGACTTCTTTTGAGTCGTAAATAACAACTTGAGTAATGGGCCACTCCCTATCGGGGCTTGCAGGTTGCCGTCTTCTACTGTCGAGACGTCACTTACTTTTTTTGCAAGTTCGAATGCTGGAATAAGAAATTTAAAAAATAAATAAATCACCCGTTAATAATCTAAATACTAATAGAAGTGGGCCTACAGACTAGGGTTAGTTCGATCGTTATTCCTATGTCGTGTTTTGACCACTTTTTTTGTCAAACGAATTGTTAAAACGCTCTTCCACTACCTTTCTTCAGTGACGTATAAAATGCCTTTTCTTTTGTTGTAGTTGCATTTTGGAATGTAATCGGGACAGACCGCGGTTGAATCAGAGTGAGGATATTTTCATCACTGTTTACGGAACAGCAAGGCAACGCAGTGCTCTAAGAATACCTGTGAAATATTCATTCTGGTAAGCTCCAGGTACATAATGTGCGACGTGAAAGCGCTGCACATCAGAGGATAGATACACAGAGAATGAATACATTGAGATGAGACACCCAGTGAATGATACACTCAATATTGAGTGTATTCGCGCGTCGAGAGAGCGTGCGAAAACAGAGAGATTTGTAAGTGTATCATACACTCGATGCCCTAACTCAGTGTATGGTACACTTAATAGTAAGTGTACTCATTCTGGGTGTACTTATACAAAAGCATCGAATTTTTATTTTTTTTGTTGTAATTTTTACAGAATCGAGCTGCAACTGCAGCATTCGAATACTTGAGGAAACACATTTTCACTATTGGCGATAATGATAAAACTTGAGGTAACACATTTCACTATTGGCGATTATGATAAATCGAACACCGAGTTAGACAAAACGGATTCAATCGACTCAAACGTTTAGCTAGAGATTTTTAAAAATATATTTCATTCGGTACAGTAAGCGGGTCGATCAAGAAACGCGTCCGAGCTCTGTGTATTACTCGTTTGAAACTTGTAAAGTAATATTATAGTTCGTGCATGGAGCTGCCCTCGTCCCAAGGATAACGGACGTGCACGTATACAATATACAAAAAAACTTGAGACAGTGTAATAATTTCGCGTATTCAACTCTAAATCCTTTCTTTTCTCACACACTATTGATTTATATAAAATTTATTTATTTTCGTTCGCTTCGTTTCCTTCGCAGAGTTCAATTCGACTTCAATCCTCCACCTGAAATGTCGAAATATCAATTTTTGGGGGCATGACAGAAGCGGCATGACAGAACGACAAAAGCGCAACAGCGAATAACTCCGTTCAAACTTCAGGAATTGGTTCGAAAATTCAGCGCCGATGTGCCTAGACCGCGTGACACCGAATCCGCACAATTATTATTTGTTCCTCGCATTTTGAAATTGTTGCGCTTTTGTCGTTGCGCTCATTTTCGGATAAATTCACATAGTGGGTTTGGTAGGGCATTCAATTTAGTGTCGAATGAGCTACTATACAAATCTATGCGACTATTTCAAAGCGAGTTAGAACAGCCGAAAGAGGTCGTTGCGCTTTTGTCGTTTGCGCTTCTGTCATGCCCCCAATTTTTTGTACGTGTCTCCGGCCTAATTTCAAAAAAAAAATTCCGCACGGGTCCCCGAAACAGCTAGCTGTTTCGGCGCTCAGGTATGTCTGTGCACTGTGTTGTTTAAGAGAAATTGTTCATTCACTCGTATATTTTATCGGTGATTAATTACACATTGAATAATTAACGACAGAGAGAACACAAATTAATTCTCCAGCCTGAATCTTCGAAAACAGTAAAAGTCCTCGCCGCGGCTCTTGTACTGCAAAGGGATATTTTAATCTTTTATAATGATTTCAGATTTGCTTTTTATATAACGATTTCGGCGAGGGAACCGGCAAATGCCTAAAAGACGGCTCGGAGACCTGGGACAAAGAATATTTGAATTTTTTTATCCTAGGTACTCTCTCATTAAAGAAATCAATTATGTTTTTTTGAAGATTGTTTCGAAAGGAAGATTTTCCAACAATCTCTCGTGATAACTCTCTTAAAATTATTTCAGATTAGCTATTGTTTTAGCTGGAATCAACGTCCATTATTTTCCATTTATTTGCCCTTCATTCTCCACACTGTGCACATGTAGAGACTATAGAAAATTGAAAGCACATAAATGAAATTCTGAAAAAAGACAGAAGCTATCATGATACTTATGGCTGCCTATCATACTCCTATGACATTGTATGAAAGCACATAAATGAAATTCTGAAAAAAGACAGAAGCTATCATGATACTTATGGCTGCCTATCATACTCCTATGACATTGTACGGGTGTATACTGATATCAGCATAAGTCATGGAGTTCACCTGTTCCATGCTGCGGGGACCCTCTGTGAAATGGTAGCTCGTGTAGACTTCTTCCTCCTCAATCCCAATTTTCTTGCGCGAAAAAGAAATAAATTCATGACAAGCGTTGATCACAACCTGAAAGTTATGCCATCCATGAGAAAAATGTTATCCAGACTTAAATTTAAAAAAAACTCAAAGATAACTAAACTATAAGAATAGAAGAAATAAGAACTAAAAGATGAATTCTTGAAATTGTTTCGCCTCAATTTTAGAGAGTTCTCATTACTATCAGAGCACAAACAATATTTGTTTGAATATTAAAAGTTTTTTTTCGAATTCAGTATATCATCGATTTCTTTCCCCTATCTCACCTTGTATCCGTTTTCAATAAATTCCTGCCCATCTTCAAATTCGTATTTGGCGTTCCGAATGAGCTTAAATTACGTAAACCGAGTCATCATTTTTATAGTAAGTGGAAAATACATACTCGTTTATGTGTAATCGTCCACTTTCCGGATTCCGAATATTCCCATGTGATAGAGTACGGAACGCGCATCTTTATCTGCAGCCAATTATAAAATCCTCGAACAATTAATGGTTAGAGGACAAACTGGGAGCAATATTGCCATAGCAAAACGGACTACTTTTGTGTGCTCAGAGTTGTAATTCATTAACTTTCCTTACACTGGAGATGGCGTCTCCTGCAGAGAGAGTGTGCACACTTTAGAGATCATCTCTCACTATTTCTCGATCGGCTTCTCTCTTGTTTTAACGCGCTCTCTCACCTTCATTTCTAATTTTAAAGAAGGAGTAACCTCAAAAATAGAATCTCAAATTGATGGTATTACTCGATTTCTCATGTGAACGATAACAGAAATCCAAAATTTGAGACCTCTCTCTTTCCTCCGAACCGAGATATCGGCCCGCAAAGAAACTACCGTCGCTAAGGGACAATCAGGGTCAAATGCCGATTACGGTAAAGGGGGCGTTCTCACACGGGCGCGAGTAACCAAATCTCTCGGTCAACTTTCTCTCTCCTGTCGAATTTGCGTGCACTCTCTTCCCTTCCTTCCCTTGTCCCCCACAGGGATGAGGGAGGGTGAGGGAAGAGAGTGCATGCAAACGAGGGATTAGGGAAGGGGAGGGACAGATGGAGTCACCAAAAGTGTTACTGCGTTTAGCGGCGAACTCAGTTTGCGATGATTATCTTCAACCTTTGCTTATAGTACCCACTTGTTCGCTAAGAAAATTTCCAGTCGGGAGTCGCGAACATTCGTCCTTCTTTAACAGAGGGACGTCTCATTATTTAGAATCAGTGTTTGTGAATGTACACTAGAGTGCGGTTATTCGGGTAAGGTAATAGCTCATTTCGAGGGGCTGTTATCGGGTCGCCCTCCCTCTCATTTCTCGCAGGCGGGTATCCGTGGTATTGGGTAATCGCACATTTCGCACTCTAATGTACACTAATGGCGTACCTTTCGCACAATCCAATTTGTTCCCTTCTTCTTTAAGTATTCATCATATTTGCTGTTCGACACCCAAATCCATCGCATGCCAGAGGCAGCAGATGCAAGAGTCGTCATTACAAATAGAGGAAGATGCTCTCTTCACTCGGTTGTAATCTATAAAATGAATAAGGAAAAATGGAAATTGAAGTAAAGCGAAACAGGGAAAACAGCGAATTGCATGCCATAGGCAGTAGGGCCTTTCGCATAAACTCTGGCATCATGTCACCGTGAAACGGAAAGAACGACCAGGGAAAAGTGACAGTCCTTTTCGCCGAAACGGAAACCGAAGGTTAAGTCGGCAGTAAGTTATGTGATAGGGACTAGTCGCTCTATGGCAACAGGAAAGCGGAAAAGAGATCGCTATTGCGAATAGGAAAGGAGTTTGGAAAGACCACTTGCTAGTGTGCTTCACAATGCATTCGTTTTCACCCCGATGTCACTCTCACCCCTACTCTCTCTCTCTCTCTCCCTCTCTCTCTCTGTGCAGCTTTGCAATGCATAACTCTTTTGCAACAAATGTGCGCGAACACCTAAAGTCGGTATGGCTCATCTCATAATATGAGAAGCAAACAATCACAATACAATGATTTGCACAAAACTCGCTGTTCCTCTTTAAGTTTCCGTTTACATTGTGTCTGAAACTAGACAAGACTGGTAATTTCTCATTTTATTCCTCTTGTAATTTCATGAGTAACAAAATCTTGCTTGTTATCGAGTAATTGCATTTGCTCTTGTTTCTCCTCTCTTCATTCTCCCTTCGTCTTCTTACTTGTCTCAGTTTGCTTCTCCGTAGTGCTCTTTTGTCCCTCCTTCCCCTCCATCTGGGTCTTGCCCCAGTCCATTTTGTGGTCCTGAACAGGAATCCTTCATAGTTTCAAGCGAATTTCACACTTGAAATTCCCGATAAAATTCAGAAAGAGTATCAGGCACTACTGCAATGCTTAGGACCTGCCCTACAAAATGAGTGAGTAGACCAGAAATCTTTCTCATTTCTGGCCTACTCTCTCATTCTTTACCGTCAATCGATCACAAACAGTGCAGTAGTGTCAAGTATGAAAGTTTCTAATGCAATATAGACCTTCCAAGTATCTAATTAAGTGAATAATTAAACTCACATCAATGGATTCGTCATCCTTCTGGGACCGAACGAGTCCCTGCTCGATGGCCAGCACCAATTCCTTCGCATCCGCCTCCGTCATAACCTTATCCACAGCAGCGTCTTTACTGCAAAATTTCATTCATTTCAAGGGTTCACCGAGTGTTTGAGGGTCAGAAACACTGTTTTTTTCTCACTCAGTAGGACACCAGGCTGCCTTCCAATGGGGCCCTAGTGGGGGAGACGCCCGCCCCGACAAATATTCTAATAGGGCCTCACGGCACCTTTGAATCATCATCTCTTTGCTTAAAGGTTGATCTCAGCCCCCCTGGTGCCTTACTCGAGGAGAAGACTCAGAGAAGGACGAAATGTTCGTCCAAAACGTGGAAACTGACATATAAGGGGGTATTTCGTAAGGCAATCACGTACTTGACTGGGGTGGCCGACTCCGCCTCCGAGGAGGACTTGGCACGTCTTCTGCGAGGGGGATCACACATATGACTCTCCAATGGGTGGTCAATGGCAACGCATTCGCATCGCGGATAGCGCTTCCTGCGATTGCGCGGAGCGGGCTGTAAAATACAGATACCGATCTGCCCTGACATCAAGACAAAATGAGCCTGTAGGAAGGTAGCTACGTGGTTAGAGTTGGTTAGGATATAATGGCCGAAAGGCAGTATTCTTAATATAAATTAGTTTTAAATTTTGTTTTCTTACAGCCGTTGGTTTCGGCCCGTCCTTTTCCACTTTCTTCTTCTTTTTGCACATAACCAGAATAACGAGAGGTGCGAGCATCTGAAGGAAGTCATGCATGTGACATAACAAACTACAGTATGCCCTAGGCTCTATCTAGGTAGGAAATTGTAAAAGATTTCCTCAGTATTAGCAGAATCAGCGCCATCGAACAGTTGGGTATTCGAAACTTCACAGCAAGGAAATCGTCGACCACTCACAATGAGTGAAAAAGGCGAGAATGAAGAGGAGATTGGACGTTTGCGACGGGCGAAGAGGTAATAATCGTTTGCAAAGTACCAATTCAATTACCTTAAATCAGCGTATGGCATGAGGATCACGTATACTATCAATTATCATGAATGATTTCTTTTCTTCAAAAAAATCGCACTCGTTCAGCAAATAGAAGGCGTCGCCATTCTGTAGTGTTTACTGTGTTGTTATTTGGAATAAGTCTATTCAAGAATAACAAAGGATTATTCGCGGATAACATAGGATTATTCGCGAATAACCTTTGTTATTCGCGAATAGAATTATTCCAAATAACAACACTAGTGTTTACTCATGGCAAAGTGGTTGAAATTGTATACAAAAACAATTGCACTTATCAGAAAATAAAGAAGTTCTCAGGTATTGATTATTTTCTATTCAAACCGATTGATTGTGCGAAATCACAGATTCTACGTGCTCAAAATTGGAATACAAACAAATAGAAGCTGCCTGAATTGCTTGGCATTTCGAAATATGCATATTATTTTGTTGTATTTCACAGTTCCTTCGCACGATAGGGTTTTATTTCAGCTGCTTTATTCCAGAGTTCGCATAAAACTACACTTTTCCGAGTAATACATATGATAGCTTCTCTTCTTTCTTTATTCTCAATTCTTCTTCTTCCACTGGAGTCCTCCTTCCGTTCCCTTATCCGGGCCCGTATCTCCCACTTTCCCGGTCATTTGGGTCTTGCCCCAATCCGTTTTATGGTCCTGAAGAATATAGTAGGCAAAGTTGGACCGGAATTAAGGAAACTTTGAACCCCGTACAATGTTTATCGGTGAAGCCAGTTTTATAATTTGATTTTACCCAAATATTGATTTTCCACTAACATCAATCGATTCGTCATCCCTCTGGGATCGAACCAGGCCCTTTTCAATGGCTGCCACAAGTGCCAATGCATCGAGCTCCGGCATGGGTTTATCAGCGGGCGCATCCTTCTTCTTTTCCGGCTCTGCTCTCTTCTTCCATCCTCTCCTCGTTTTTGGCTCAACTTTCCTGTAAGACCATGGGTTCAAATAAGCATAAAGAAAGCGTTAGATAAATATTGTGTTGTAGTGTGTTTTAATACATTTTGTTGTGTATTCCTTCTGTGTGGATGTGCGTGTAGTGGAGGGCGAGGGGTAATGGATAGTAGGGTTGGCAGTTTGATTCCCACCCCACAGCTCATCAACGAGTGGTTGAGAGTGGAATGATTCCCACTCGCACAATGACTAATGAAATTGGGATTCAAAGGGATCCCAACTAGGATGAGAAAGATCCGAAAGGATCCCAACAATTTCAGCGCATATTTCCTTTTATTGAAGGAATTATGAATTCCGAAAGGTACACATCGGCTCAAAATCGGCATGAGAGCATTTTCATTTTCAACTGAAAAATAGTCAATTTTCATTATCAAAAAATAAAATGTTCCCCATTAAATTTCGAGTTGATCTGTACCTTTACGGCTTCTCAAGTCAAAGTTTGAAGGGAGATACTTGCGATAACAAACTGGGATCCTTTTGGATCCGAACAAGAATGGCTCAGAGTCATTCGGATCTCAGATCCGACCGACCCACACCACTCGGAATGAAATGGATCTGAGATCCGCGCTGGGAATCAAATTGCCAACCCTAATGGATAACTAATAGTCTTTATCTACTATGGCAAACTTCCATTAAATACGAGAGAAACTAGATGGGGAGAGAGGGGAAGATCAACTGTCGTCAGACTGACGAAATACGAGGGGCGAGAGCGGGCACACCACTTGGTGCAGTGAGTGTGGTGTGGCGAGCGAGGTATGTTTGTGATTACGGTATACATTCACAGGCAGTAATAATCGAGAACTGATTATTTACAGGATGCTAGTTTAATTACAATAACTAGCTCATTATTATACTATACAACACTTCCCCTTCAAGATTGGCGGTGCCGATCTTAAATAACAAGAATGGGGTAAGAGGTGAGGTGACGTAGCAAATTGGGACGGGATTACTTCTTCGTCTCCTTGTACGTCTTCTTCGATGGATCGATGACGAGGCGTGTCGCCGGGCGGCGCTCTCGTTGAAGTCTCGGCACGGCTGGTGTCGGCGTCTTCACAGGGCTCGGATCACGGGACGGCGGGGCAGATGCAGGCGTTGACGTGGCAGTTGTGTAGTCAGACGCTGCAGTCTCATCCTCGAGCACTTGCTCGGTATTCGCACCGAATTCACTCATAGAATTCTCTCCGTGATCTCTCAGATCCATTTGCATCTCCTTTCGATTGGCCTCTACCAACTCGAAGGTATCGAGCAGCACATCGAGGGGCAACTGAGAGTCTCTATTCTGCTTATTCAGAATCACTCCTCCCTCTCTCTTGCGAAGCTGATTCGCATGTGCTCTCTGTTTCCACTTACTGTTCTCGATCTCGATCATGACCTTTTCCTTCTTTCCAGTCACCACTGCAGGCAACCACTGGAAACGATTGGTTCCATCCGAAGAACGGTAGTCACAGTCTCCGACAGAATACCGTCTGTCTTCGGCACCATGACGCTTGTCAAACTGGTCCTTCATTCTCTGGTCTACCTGATCCAATCTCATGGTAGGTCTCATCAGATCAACTCTTGATCTGATTGATCCACTGGCAGTCACTTTGGGGAACTCTTTTATCGCCCATGCCATGTTGATCTGAGGCGTGGTGACCTCTTTGCTTGACTGGACTGGCTCTCGAATCTTGATCAGATTGAGCAGCTTGATGAAGTTCTTGCCAAGAAGGTCGATGTTCTTGCGAGTGACGTACATATCACCAGTCGCCTTGACACCACCGTACTCTATTCTGGCCTTGAACTTGCCCATCAGTTCCAGCTTCTTTCCATTGGTGCACGTGGCAGTGCAATCGGCCGTCGAGCATTCGGGCTCGCCGATTCGTCTCCACGTCTTCTCTGAGACAATCGTCATGTCTGCGCCTGTATCGATCTTGATCGAAGACTCGATACCGTTGATCTTCACTCTGATGTGGTGGTCCGACGTGGTGATCGTGGAAACACTCACAGTGTCGGCACGCATGGACGAATTGCACACCTTGGCAATGTGTCCCTTCTTGCCACACTTGTTGCAGCTAGCGTCCTTGAATGGGCACTCAGCTCTCAGGTGCTTCGTGTTTCCACAACCATAGCACTCTCTGCTCTGGTTCGATCCCTTCTTGGGTTGGTCTGTTCTCCTCTGGAACTTGCTCTCCTTCGGTCTGTCCTCGTTCACATAGTTCACCACTCGACTCGCCTCCGTCAAGGACCTGGAGTCCTTCTTGAGCTGGTGAACGTCATTGAACACCGAGAGCAAATCATCGAGCTTGCAGTCTTTGCCCTTCTGCTTGGCAGTCTGCATCATCTTCAGATGCACATCAGCGTATCTGGACAGATCCAGCGAATGCAGGGAGGTCAGTACCTTCCACTCATCAATCGACGCTGCTCCCACTTGAGCATTCTCCACGGTCTGATTGACCCGTGCTGCGAGAAAAAGCGAAAGCTTAAAGTTCACATACCAAATCGGACATTACTTTCTTGCCAGCCTGATATTTACAGGATGCTAGTTTAATTACGATAACTAGCTCATTAATATACTATACAACACATTTCTAAAACGACACGATCACACAAAATGCCAAAATGATATTTCCAGTGTCTACCGAAGACGAGAGATAACATAGAAGTGTATACAGTCGTGTATGCGCATGTTTGGTAAACAACGAAAGTACGTGCCATTTTGACATTTTGGAATTACCATATCATTTTATAAATGTAATAACACTCACAGGATTGCTGTCTTCGTCGAGCGATCATCCGGTTGCGGAGTTCCCCATTCGCTTTTGGTACCACAGGGTCCAGTGTCGTCCTCAGATGGTACCTGTTCATTGTTTTCCTTGATTACTAAATAATTAGTAATTCAAATAGTGCACAGCATCTAATTGGCACCATGCCAAGAACATCTCTCGTTCTCTGGCTCTCTCGTTTTGCGCGCTCTCTCATCAGTGTTTGTGAATTTGTAATACTATCTCTTCGGATATACGGGTTTGAGAGTGTGCGAAATGAAGACTGTGAATTCATGAGATCCATCCTTAGTCTGCACCCAACGTACCGCAGAACCGTAAGGCATGCGGTCCGATTGATCGACGACTGTAATGTTGATTAAAGAAAATTGATTTTGAGAAAATTTATTTATTTCTGAATTGATATTGGTGCATGCACCCAACTGCTCGCCTACTCCACACGTATATCGACACCAACTTGCTTGTTTCGCATGTAAATGAGTGAGAGTGAAGAAAAGAAGAGAGAGACAGAGCGAGAGGGAGAGAAAGAGAGAGAGAGAAAGAGAGAGAGAGAAGGGAAAGAACACGCGTGGTTCTGGTCTCTTGAATATGATCCGATTTCTCTCCCAATCGTCGGAGAACAGATAGGAAAAACGGAGGTTGGCGTCATAGACAATGTGTGTATTGAAGTGAAGACGAGACTACAAAATTCAGGCAACGTCAATGAGATCATAGTATAAATTTCAAAGTATTTTCATTTGGGACGGTTATTTACGATGGGGAGAGATTTACGAACATTCGAATATATTTACAATCACTAATTTAAAAAAAATTGAACTAAAGATAACTATGACATTGCGATATGTGTAGATTAATCAATTTCTCGGTGAAGTCTAATGGACTCTATTATTTAGGAATAACAGAAACCAACACTAATCGCATAATATTGACTCACTGCAAAATATACTCAATCTACTAACCTTTAAAGAAGGTGTCCCACGAATATTTGGTCAACTGAGTTCTCACTGTGGGGCAATAGGAATCCAATACCCGATGAGAGCCTCGAAAATCGGATGTTTCAGTTTTTAGTTTGAAGAAAGTTATGTTTAATAAACTGTCCAAAACGACCAGAATTCTTACAGTATCTCACATTGAACCTGCAATCTTTTCGCGGTGGGAGTTGGAATTTTGGGAAAAGACGTCAGAGATAGGGAGAGAGATAATGGGAAAAGAGGAGGGTGCGCGAGGGAAACCGCGCGTGCATTTGTGTTTCACCATCTTCTGATAAGAGAAATGAAACGTCGAACATCGGGGGAAATAAAAGGTTTCAATCATTCGTGGGACGCCTTCTTTAAGTGTTGTAACTATACGAATATTAGACAATAATCGACAGTTCGCAGTTATCTCAAGAATACAATTAACAATGTAGAAACAGATTTTTCCATTACCGTACTTATTCTTAATAAGTTTTGATTTCTCCCGCTACACCGCTACACAAAACGAGAACAGGGAATGTTTGGTCTTTCTTCTCTATCTCCTCCATTTTCCATCAGCCCATCAATATTCTTCTCCGAAAAGGATCGCGACTGAGAGAGTGTTTGAAATTGAGAGAGCATAGAGAACATCCTCTCAAATTTGCCCACTCTCTCGCTGCTCTGGAGCCGCGACTGGGTTATGATGTATATTGGTTGTCGGGGATCGCAGACAGTGATTAAATGATTGAGTGAAACTCGGGACAAACATGTAGATTTGCATAATAACCTCGTTTCGAATGGCTTTATAAACCGGCGATGCGCACTGAAACCTCACCTCACCATGATGAGATCAACCGTCTTATTGTGCATTGCACTAGCTGCGCCTTCGCTGGCTCTCGGCAAGTTTTTTTCTTAGAAAGGTTACATAGCTGAAAGTAGCATCACTTAGCGTTGCTCGCGTTCCTCAAACGCCCCATAAAGCTGCGTGTATTGTCGCTGATGGGACAGAAATGGCATTCCGCAAGACCATCCTGACCATTATCGGCGACATTAAACACACCATAAAGCACATGCCATTAACTGTGCATTCCTGCAAGATTTCCTCTGGCTCGAATATGCATCAGAATCAGAATCATGAGAAATGCTTAGATGCGAAATCAACCACCAGTCGTTCCTCAATTGACTACGTTATCATCGTTAACTCACCGTTGTTTAGATCCTCCTTGCGACGTTCCCTGTCAGTACACCCTGTTCAGCAATGCGCCGATTGCCATCACTTGCGTCGGTGGCAACGCCATCGCTGCGTGCCCCACGGGAAAGAGCGTCAACTGCACCTCCGCTGAGGTATTATCAATGAAATTGGAAATTAGAAGGCCAAATTTGTGCTTTAAACTTATAGGAAATATGATACTTTCGAATTATGTTCTCTAGCGCAACCTTGTGTTACTGCTAAAATATCACAAATGTCTTACATAACTCCTACTCTTTGCAGAATCTTCCGATTTCCTTCGACAAGGCAACTTGCGTGAGCGGCAAATGGTTTGGCACCACGTGCTCGGGATCCGTTTTCGTTCCCGAATTGGAGCCTGTTTTTGACTGCACCGAAGTCGAGGTGCCCACTACGACGGTGAAGCCTACCACTGGCCCGACTACCACTGTACCCGCGGTCACGGGCCCGACTACCACGGCGGCGCCCACTCTCCCGCCCTGCTCCGGACTGTACACCGATGTTGGAGCTGTACAGAATATGGTGAGATCAGTTGTGCAGACTCGACATGCTTCAATAACTATTTGACGACTGTGCATTACTGTAGGCTGTATATGATATATTGGGCATGCATTGACTGAATATCGAATATCCCGTTCCAGCCTCCCCCCCGTTCCTCCTGCACCAACGGAGAGAATCGCGTGCTTGAATGTGACGATGACCAGATCTTCGTGCAGGTAAATAAGACAATACCATAAAAAATTTAGTTAAAATTAGGGAAAAAAACAGAACAGTAAACAGTAGTCTTTCTTGTGTCGTGAGAGCACCCATTCAATTCCCACCCAAATAGCCTCTTAATATACGACCCCTAAATTAATTTAAAATAAATATAATATAAATAATTGAATTTCAGACTGCTGCTGGCCTGATTGCTTACGACAAAATCACCTTCACTAATGGAGTCTGGTTCGGATCGAATTGCGACGGAACACTGATTGTGAGGATTTCTCTCATTATGCTAATTAAATATTCTAACATAAATTTGATTTAAAAAAAATAGTAAATAAAACATCAGGCTATCGAAGATACCACAGTCATCGTGCAGTGCGGCGCAGAGGCCGAGCGTTAGTTTCAATATTTGTATTGTTGTTTTCAAACTTTAATTAGTAAAAATATGAAAAAATCATTTGTAAAATCGATCTCTATTTACAGCTCCTCTCTGCTCTGTCCTGCCGGCGCGTGGAGGGCTCAAGTTCCTGGGAATGTTCAACGGACTTCAGAGGCAAGTTTACTTCAATCCCAATGCAGTTGCCATGTTGGAATTCACTAATTTCGAAATTGTTACATTGACGAAAAAATAGTTATCCAATTCCATAATATCCAATTAAGAATATGCTTATCAATCCCTCAATTATTTCAGATACGGCTGCAGTGATGAGCGAATGATCCAGCTCACAGCAAATGTTTCCCTTGAGCTCAGTTAGTTTTTTTCACTCTCTACCCAATTCTGAGTCGAACCATTTTAAAAAGAAAAATACATTGAAATAACGTCTAAAATAATTACAAATACAATTATTATTGCAGTAACAACCACTCACGGCCTCTACTTCGACTGCAATAACAGTAATTTTTTTTAAATTTTTTTTTTTTTTTTTTTTTAAATTCGACACATTTCCTATTTTGCAATCTTTTTTTTCAATTTTAAATGTCATAAATTATTTTAGTCTTCAAATTTCTTTTCAGCTTATTCACATGTTGGATCCGCAATCTCAAATCAATTCCTCAAGATCGAACTCGCAATTCTGTCCGTTTCGTGCCGCAGTCCCGGACAGTTCGAACAGGTTAAACATTTTTTAAAAATTTTTATTTTCGGTTTTATTATTTATATGAGCACTTCCGAAATATCTTAAAATATGCCTGCATAAAATTAATGAACTAACTTCCATAACTAATATCGATATTTAAATATCATCAGGCCTGCTCCGTACCTTTGGCCAGCAATGCAATTAGAAAGGACGGAAAACTGAAATGCGAGAAGGTTAGACATTTTTTACATAATTTCTGTATTGTGTAGATCGAAGTAGGTATCATTAAATTCCCTTATTCTAGGGCTACTTTGTTGACAAAATCACGTACCTCGATGCGACCAACAGTCTCGTTACTCTCACCAAGAGCCAAGCTTCAATTACCGGAGCCAAGTGTGAGGTCGATGGATGGAAAATCGAGGTGGGTTTAAAGGAATGTATCTATTACTTTGGGCTCCATTTATGGAAAGTGCTTTCTCATATCTATATCTAACCTTCAATAGACTTTTCGTAAAATATAAAAAGAATTCATAGTACGATTTCATAAGCTACGATTATTCCATTCCCAGGGTTCCTCATCTGTCAGCGGAGTACAAATCGTCTCTTTCTCTTGTGGTGAATGCAGTCCGACCTCAATTGAAGGCACCTGCCCTGCTATTATTTTCTCGAAGAGGAACATCGAGTTGGACTACTCGCTGTGAGTGGCACATCAAAGTATCGTATTCATTGGAATAACAATTCTAAAGTCTATCAAACAAATCTATATATTTGGCATCCATTCATTAGTCTCGTTAATCTTAGCCGTAACTTCTGTGGATTAGTACACAATAGTATACATAATATTTGCAGGAGCACTTTCCAGTGTGGATACATGGAGGAACTGACTATCACCGATTCTGCTGGAGTCAAGATTCAGGGATCCAAGCTGAATTGCGTGTAAGTATTGATTGAAATATTTTAAATTCGGCTGCAAATTGATGATGAAATCCAAATTGTTACTTTTTTCAGTGGAGGTGCGTGGCAGCTCACAGGATCTTCCGGAGTAAAGACGGTAGAATATTTTTTTCACATCCTCCACATTTTAGTTGATGTTGTTCATAATATATTTCAGGTGACCGCCGGCTCCAAGGTCTCATGCCTTCCCAAAAACTCTCCAATGCTTCCTATCGACACATTCTCACTGATCTTTGCCGGAATTTCCATTGATGGATACATGCGGTGAGTTGGTTTGATACGGTTTCCGATACGGGTTATTTTAACCTAAATATTTATTTCTCTAATTGACAACTTATAAAAGTTTAGTCATACTTTTTTCATTAATCCGAGATTAAATTGAATTTCAGATGGACATGCAGTGCTGAACAATCCCTCGTTCTCACTGTTGCTTCTGATATTGGTAAATTTTTTCTCCCAACAACGATTATGTAATGATCACAATTCATTTTTGTTCGAAGTAAACCTAAAACAATTCCAGAGAACGACGAAAATGTCCAGACGCTCCATGCCGAATACATCGAAGTCGGAACAGGTCAGTGCTATTCAATTTGAGACGAATATTATGTTCTCCTATCGTTAAATATATTCCTCCACTTATAGGAAATGATTGTGTCTGTCTGTTTGTCTGTATGTTTTTTTTTGTTGCAGCGTGACGGAAATTTTTCCATTTTCGCCATAAATCGCTTCAAATTTGCGCAATCTTCTCAGAACCTTTTGCATATGATAACTGCTCAGAAAACCTTTCAAAATTTTAATATAAAAATCCGCTAATTTCATAGCCAAGTGGATAAAGCGTCAGACTTTGAATCCGAGACCCCCAGGTTCGACCCCCGCCGCGGGCAAACCTTTTGCCGCATTTTTCGCAAGTGCCAGAATGCGCCCTGACACGTTTTTGAGTATCGTGAAACACGTTTTCACCTGTTTTGCCGAGTTTTAACGTGAAAAATCGAAAATTTCAAAAAGTGTCCAATTGATGCGCAGAGCGTAGGGGATCACAGGAAAAGTGTTTTGCGATGTCAGAAACGTGTCTGAACGTGTTCTAACACGTTTTAACGTGAAAAATCGAAAATTCAAAAAGTTCCCAAATGAACCGGGGAGCGTGGAGAATCGCGGGAAAAGTGTTTTGCGATGTCAGAAACGTGTTTGAACGTGTTCTGACACGTTTTAACGTCAAAAATCGAAAATTCAAAAAGTTCCCAAATGAACCGGGGAGCGTGGAGAATCACAGGAAAAGTGTTTTGCGATGTCAGAAACGTGTCTGAACGTGTTCTAACACGTTTTAACGTGAAAAATCGAAAATTTCAAAAAGTGTCCAATTGATGCGCAGAGCGTAGGGGATCACAGGAAAAGTGTTTTGCGATGTCAGAAACGTGTCTGAACGTGTTCTAACACGTTTTAACGTGAAAAATCGAAAATTCAAAAAGTTCCCAAATGAACCGGCGAGCGTGGAGAATCGCGGGAAAAGTGTTTTGCGATGTCAGAAACGTGTTTGAACGTGTTCTGACACGTTTTAACGTCAAAAATCGAAAATTTCGAAAACTTCCAAAATGATTCGTAGAGCGTAGGGGATCAGACGAAAAGTGTTTTGCGATGTCACAAACGTGTCTGAACATGTTCTAACACGTTTTAACGTGAAAAATCGAAAGTTTCGAAAACTTCCAAAGTTATTCACAGAGCGTAGGGGATCACAGGAAACGTCTCTGAAATTGTTCTAAAAGTTCTGAACGCACTGTATCCTGCGTTTCCGTTGTGAAAGGCTCGCGAGGCTGAGAGCGATCGAAAAAAGTTGCCACGGAGCCACGAAGTGGCGTAGTGGAAACTTTTTTCGATCGCTCTCAGCCTCACGAGCCTTTTGCAACGGAAATAGCCAGCACTCTTTGTAGCGATTTACAATCCCCAACATCCTAAGCTCTCCCTGGACCGTACTTAGAACCGGCAACCGAGCTCCCCCTGGACCGCACCTGAAGCAAGCTACCGAGGTCCCCCTGGACCGTACCTGAAGCAAGCTACCGAGGTCCCCCTGGACCGTACCTGAAGCAAGCTACCGAGGTCCCCCTGGACCGTACCTGAAGCAACCTTCCGAGATCCCCCTGGACCGTACCTGAAGCAAGCTACCGAGGTCCCCCTGGACCGAACCTGCAGAACTATGCATAGAGCGTAGTGTACGCATAGAGCGTAGTGTATTTAACCTCAACACATCCCTGCTAGTTTATTACTCAATATTACAGCCAACTATCGCCTTTTCGGCTCGAGTGGTCTCAACACCGAATTTTTCTCTCTGATGCTCCGCACCATTATCAGTGAGCAACAAGCGATAACTATTTTCTCGAAATCTTGTCCAGTGTTTCCATTACAAATCCAAACAAGAGTTGGAATCGAATTACATTCAATCGTAACAATAATCAATTAACAAATCAGGCGCAAAGTGTGAGGACCTCGGACCGCGTTACCCCGGAGTGACGGTGCCTAGAGCATGCAATGCCTACCGCACCAGACGCCACTACAAGTGCAAGAAGGTAGGGCTACATTGAATTATATGCAGTACACTTTTGGTTAATCTTTACACACTCGGACTATAACTCGGACTATCTATTAAACATACAAGAATGAAATACGTTTAACAGGGCTTCTACCTCGGTGACATTGAATACGATGACGACTTCGGAAAGGGAAAGAAAATTCACGGAAAAGAACACAAAATGAAGAGCATGCGATGCAGCAAGGGAGGATGGCAACCACATGTACGTTTCAAGGAAACTCTGTCGTTCACGGTCCGTCACAAATATCATTTACCTATCATTTTCATTGGAAGATATTCGAATATTTAAACGATGATTTGGTCTCCCTACAATCCCCACTGCTCTTCAGGGCTCGCGTAAATCGAACATGCGAGTGACCGCCTTCAATTGCTACCCAACCAAGTACCCCTCGGAGACTTCGTGCGGTGCGACTATCTCATTCGCCGCCTATGTCCTTTCCTTCGATGTGTACAAGTAAGCAAAAGAACTGCTGCACATTAGAAAAGCCGATTCAACCTACGATTCATTGGAATCGTCTTACATAATCGAAACCCCGAGGTTTTGGGATTCCAATACTCACGTTATCGGCCTTTTCCAGGAACGAATACGCGTGCTACAAGGGAGAGAAACTCGTTTACACTGTTGCTGGTTCGACTGAGGTCGTTTCTGTGTCTGGCAGTATGAAGCTGTTCTGCGGGTCAGCTCACCTTTCATGCCGTATTTCAAAATAGCGTCGAATTGTTCACTAAATACCGTAATGAGCACCTTTTATTGATTGATTTTTACAGCAAGAACGTGATTTCCGGTGGATTTGAATGGCAATGGTCAAAGAAGGATGGAACTGCGATTGAAGCAATTCCTAATGGAGCAACGATGAAATGTGTGAAGGATGAGGGTGGAAGTGGAGAGAATTCGAGTGAAGAAGATAATGACTCTGGAAGTGATGAAGAATAGAGAAAAATTCGTGCCTCCAGTTTACTTCATGTGTTCTTCTTCGTAGATCTGTCTTGGCATAGTGTGAATAAATTATACTCGAACGCATCTAACAATAAGGAAAGGCCCAAGAGACACAGTAAGGTAGAGAAAACCGCATCATCCGGTACTATAGCTAACTTTATCACCCAAGTTCAGAGCCCACACCTCGATTCCACAGAGTACTGGACAAAATGCAGCTGTCAATGAACCTCCTCTTAGTCTTCACGGGTAAAATGCGCGACTCCTGAAGGTGGAATGGAGTTTGTTCTACTTCAAACTCCATTCCACTTCTCCGGAGGGGTCAAGGCGATGGAAAATTCTTCCGCCGAAATATGAGGCAAACTGGACGATTTTGAATGCTTGATAGTCGATGATAATGAGTGCGCTGAGGGGTGGACTCCAAATGTGCAGAGTGCCTGCCAAACTGCACTCCATTCCACGCAGTCGAAGGCCTTCATGAAATCGACGCATGTGAGGTAGAGGGGTACGACATATTCGTCAGTCCTTTCAGAGAGCTGCTTGATGGTATGCATATTGTCGAGAGCACTAAACCCTTTCCTGAAACCGGTAGGGTGAGTGACCTTGACTCATCGAGAGACGTCTCGACTCTGTTTAGGACGACACGGCTAATGCTCTTGAGGGTGACTGTCAGTAATGAAATGACTCGGAAGCTGCTGATGTTGGAGGAAGAGACGAGTGGAGGTTTTTCATCGTCTTGACTATGCTCCTTCCTATGCCAGCTGCGACGTGTCCTTCGTTCTCCCTCCAGCAGTTGGCAGCAGCGGTCTTAGCAAAAGCTAAAATTACGTAATTGGTAGGAATTGGTGGTCCATAGAACCCTCGGAATTGAAAATGATCACCCCCTTGAGCATATCTCAAATCATAAGATTGATAACGATTGATTGATTGACAGATTCATTGATATCTCTTTTTAGTACAGTCTCCTTCAGTTATCTAATACTCGCGATTACAAGTAATTGAATTAAACAACTAAAAAATCTTAATTCTTATCTTATTTGTTCGCGATGGAAAGTGTTAATTGGATGAGTTCGAGTTCAATTTATTCATGCTATGAAGAAGAATATCAAAGAAGAAGAATACATGAATTGGAAAGGAAGTTTACATAAACCTTCTCTATTCTTCATCACTTCCAGAGTCATTATCTTCTTCACTCGAATTCTCTCCACTTCCACCCTCATCCTTCACACATTTCATCGTTGCTCCATTAGGAATTGCTTCAATCGCAGTTCCATCCTTCGCCGACCATTGCCATTCAAATCCACCGGAAATCACGTTCTTTCTGCAAAAAAAACAACGAATGCACGGTATAGATGAAAAATCCGGTACTCCGTAAAGTTTGTCGACGTTTTTTTCAAAACAAAATATGTCATGTCAAGTGAGCTGACCCGCAGAACAGCTTCATGCTGCCTGATACCGAAACGACCTCAGTTGAACCAGCAACAGTGTAAACGAGTTTCTCTCCCTTGTAGCAAGCGTATTCGTTCCTGGACAAGCCCATTAAGTCGAGTATTGCAATTTCAAAACCTCGGGGTTTCCATTACGTAAGATGATTCCAATGAATCGTAGGTTGAATCGGCTCTTCTAATGTGCAGCAGTACTTTTGCTTACTTGTACACATCGAAGGAAAGGACATAGGCGGCGAATGAGATAGTCGCACCGCACGAAGTTTCAGAGGGGTACTTGGTTGGGTAGCAATTGAAGGCGGTCACTCGCATGTTCGATTTACGCGAGCCCTGAAGAGCAGTGGGGATTGTAGGGAGACCAAATCATCGTTTAAATATTCGAATATCTTCCAATGAAAATGATAGGTAAATGATATTTGTGACGGACCGTGAACGACAGAGTTTCCTTGAAACGTACATGTGGTTGCCATCCTCCCTTGCTGCATCGCATGCTCTTCATTTTGTGTTCTTTTCCGTGCATTTTCTTTCCCTTTCCGAAGTCATCATCGTATTCAATGTCACCGAGGTAGAAGCCCTGCGAAATATATTGCTCTTCTCTTTTAACCTTTAGTGAAACATTTTATATTGCCAGTACCTTCTTGCATTTGTAGTGGCGTCTGGTGCGGTAGGCATTGCATGCTCTGGGCACCGTAACTCCGGGGTAACGGGGTCCGAGGTCTTCACACTTTGCGCCTAATATATATAAAATGATTGAGAGCTTAGATATCAAATGTTCTTAGCGTTTCTGATGCTTCCGCAAGGAAAACATTGTAAAATAATTCTTGCTTGTTTCTTACTGATAATGGTGCGAAGCATCAGGGAGAAAAATTCGCTGTTGAGACCACTCGAGCCGAACATGCGGTAATTAGCTGCAACATTGAGTTTCCTAATCAATGTAATCGATATGAAATTATATCTTTTCGTCATAAAAGCAACTGACCGGCTCCAACTTCGATGTATTCAGCATGCAGAGTTTGAGTATTTTCGTCGTTCTCTGTAATAATTAAGTTTGTTAGTTCGATCCAAAGCATACATTTGTTTATCATCTTTATTTGCGGAAAAAATTGCCGAGCTCAGAAGCAACAGTGAGAACGAGGGATTGTTCAGCGCTGCATGTCCATCTGCAATTCAATTTAATATCGGACTCATGAAAACCCTTTTAGAGAAGTAAACGTTCAGACTAAAACAAGCCATCTCAGAAACCGTATCACACCGGCTTACCTCATGTATCCGTCGGTGGAAATTCCGGCAAAGATAAGTGAGAATGTGTCGATCGGAAGCATGGGAGAGTTTTTGGGAAGGCATGAGACCTTGGAGCCGGCGGTCACCTGATGAAGAAATATTGTTATACCGATTTGTGTTAATATCGGAATAAATAAAGTTGTCGAGAAAGGGAACAATTATCTACCGTCTTTACTCCGGAAGAACCTGTGAGCTGCCACACTCCGCTTCTGAAAAAGTTACAATTTGAATTTCATATCATCTTGCAGCTGAATTTAAAATATTTCAATCAATACTTACACGCATTTCAGCTTGGATCCTTGAATCTTTACTCCTGCAGAATCGGTGATTGTCAGTTCCTCCATGTATCCACACTGGAAGGTGCTCCTCAAATATTATTAACATTATATTTTTGATGTTCTTCTGATTTCCATAAATTACTCCTGAAACCAAGAAAACCAATTTAATGGTTTAAATTTCCAGCTTCGTTTGGTGAAATAAGAATTATTATTCTAATGAATACGATAATTTGACGTGCTCAACTCACAGCGAGTAGTCCAACTCGATGTTCCTCTTCGAGAAAATAATAGCAGGGCAGGTGCCTTCGACTGAGGTGGGACTGCATTCACCACAAGAGAAGGAAACGATTTGTACTCCGCTGACAGATGAGGAACCCTGGGAATAGAATTAGGATCATGAAGTTGAGAAGCCTATTGAAGTTTAGATGTAGTTGTAACCCACTTGTTGTTTCATCTTTCCAATTTCGAAATGAACAACATATTCTAAAAAAATGAAAAATGTTTTGTACCCACCTCGATTTTCCATCCATCGACCTCGCACTTGGCACCAGTGATCGAGGCTTGGCTCTTGGTGAGAGTTACGAGATTGTTGGTCGCATCGAGGTACGTGATTTTGTCAACAAAGTAGCCCTGGGATCACGAAATGTAATGATAGTAACTTTGATTTACAATATACAGGAATTATATGTAGAAATTTCTCACCTTTTCGCATTTCAGTTTTCCGTCCTTTCTAATTGCATTGCTGACCAAAGGTACGGAGCAGGCCTGGGAGTGATAATCAAGAATCTAATCAAGTCATGGGGTTGGTTCATTAATTTTATGCAGGCCTATTTCAAGATATTTCGGAAGTGCTTATATAAATAAAAAAACGAATATTTAAATTTTAAAAAAATGTAACCTGTTCGAACTGTCCGGGACTGCGGCACGAAACGGACAGAATCGCAAGATCGATCTTGAGGAATTGATTAGCGATTGCGGATCCAACATGGGAGTACGCTGAAAATTTAAGTTGATAGCTGAATGAATGAATGTAAAATATTCTAAATTGAAAAAAAAACTGTAAAAAGGGAAATGTGGCGAATATAAACAAGATAATTAAATAAATACTTACTGTTATTGCAGTCGAAGTAGAGGCCGTGAGTGGTTGTTGCTGCATTAATAAATTTAATATTTTGATTATTGTAAATGTTAATTCCATGTTAATTCTTTCTTTCAACATGCTTCGACTCAGAATTGGCAGGAAGTGAAAAATAACTAACTGAGTTCAAGGGAAACATTTGCGGTGAGCTGGATCATTCGCTCATCACTGCATCCGTATCTGAAAGAATTGAGGGATTGATTCGCATTTTCTTAGTTGGAGGCCATAGAATTGGACAACTACCAGAAGCGTTAATGTAATAATTTCGAAATTATTTAATTCCAACATACAACTGCACTGAAAGCTAGGTAAACATGAAATTAGTGTCTTGTTAAAGTTAGTGGTGAAGGAAAAACTGACCCCCTTTTTTATATTTTTAATAGATAGAGAAAAATATTCTAAGAAGTGGGTATTTTTTAGAATTTTTTAAAAATCTATATATAGCCCGTAGTAAATTCGAGAAAGCGCGGGCCTGATGCCCTGATCCCGGTATACGGTAACTGATATCGATTTTTTTCACACCATGAACCCCTGTACATGGTCCAAAATGGGGTTGGAAACATGTCGACAAAACATCAAGTGACCTACAGTAACAATACCACAGTACTTTAAGTACTGTAGAAAAGTTACCGTAACCCGGCTACCGTAATCCGGATTTCTGATATTGATCAAATTATGTCGTTTTTAGTTGCATGAGGTAGATCTCGAGTAGTCATTGCCTGAAAGCCATACCGTATGTACACCGTACCCCCGGCTACAGTATACCCACAGCAATCCGCAAATATGAAATTGAGCAAATTAACTCGGAATTTTTTGTATGAGCTAGGTCTTGAGTAGACAATGCCAGGGGGCTTCCAATATATCCATCAGACATTGCTTACCCGAGCTCCAGCTCATTCAACGAATTCCGGCTCAATTTTCGCACTTTTGTTTTTAGGCATACTGTAACGCGATTACTGTGGTCCTGGATACTGTGAACGAGAAACGGTAAGCCCCTCAGACAATTTCTATTCAAGACCTAGCTCACACAAAAAATTCCGAGTCAATTTGCTCAATTTCATCTTTGCGGATTACTGTGGGTATACTGTAGCGGGGGGTACGGTAGATGACATACGGTATGGCTTTCAGGCAATGACTACTCGAGATCTACCTCATACAACTAAAATCGACATAATTTGATCAATATCAGAAATCCGGATTACGGTAGCCGGGTTACGGTAACTTTTCTACAGTACTTAAAGTACTGTGGTATTTTTTACTGTAGGTCACTTGATGTTTTGTCGACATGTTTCCAACCCCATTTTGGACCATGAATAGGGTTCATGGTGTGAAAAATCGATATCAGTTACCGTATACCGGGATCAGGGCATCAGGCCCGCGCTTTCTCGAATTTACTACTGGCTAAATATCGATTTTTTAAAAATTCTAAAAAATACCCACTTCTTAGAATATTTTTCTCTATCTATTAAAAATATAAAAGCAGGGGGTCAGTTTTTCCTTCGCCACTAACTTTAATTATTCCAATTACAACTGCATTGAATGTAAAGTAAACTTGCCTCTGAAGTCCTTTGAACATTCCAAGGAATTTGAGTCCTCCGCGCGCGGGCAAAACAGAACAGAGAGGAGCTATAAATAGCAATAGATTTTTAAATATGTAATTTTCCCATTTTCACTAATGAAAATATGAAAATAATGAAACTAACGCTCTGCCTCTGCTCCGCACTGAACGATGACTGTGGTATCTTCGATCGCCTGATTTTTGCATTTATTTCAATCAAAGTGATTTTTAGAATATTTAATTAGTATAATGAGAGAAATCCTCACAATCAGAGTTCCGTCGCAATTCGACCCGAACCAGACTCCATTAGCGAAGGTGATCTTGTCGTAAGCGATCAGACCAGAAGCAGTCTGGAATTTAATTATTTTTACGAAATTGTATTCTTAAGAAATTTTACTATTTCGTTAGATAAATTCAATTGATTTTGGTTTGTTTTGTTATTAGTTTATTTACCTTGACGAAAATCTGGTCATCATCGCATTCGAGCACACGATTCTCGCCGTTTGTGCAGGAGGAACGGGGAGGAGGCTGAAACAGAATGCTCGATTGCCATTTGATAGTACTCGTTAAGCCTTTGAGTGTTTCAAAAATATAACTCCATATTTTTTTCATTTCAAGTCTCTCCAACGCTCTCACCATATTCTGCAATGCTCCAGCATCGGTGTAAAGTCCGGAGCAGGGTGGAAGAGTGGGTGACGCCGTGGTAGTGACCGTGGGTCCAGTGGTAGTGGGGCCCGTGGTAGGTTTGACCGTCGTGGCGGGCACCTCGACCTCGGTACAGCCGAAGACCGGATTCTGTCCGGGCACGAAGACGGATCCCGCGCACGTGGTGCCAAACCATTTGCCGCTCACACAAGTTGCCTTCTCGAAAGAGATCGGAAGATTCTGTAAATTTAATTAAAAAATTGTGACACACCATGGTTACCACAAAAAACAATCGCTGGGAAACATTGTCTTTAGACATTGAAATATTTTGAAAATTTCAGTATAATTAGGCTCGAAAGTTTCCGATTTTCAACTTTCCCTTCTTAAATAATACCGTGTCGGATGAGCAGTTGACGCGCTTTCCTGTGGGGCAGGCGGCAATTGCATTTCCGCCTACGCAAGTAAAAGCGATCGGGGCATTGTTGAACAGTGTGTACGGGCAGCCAATGGGACAAGGAGGATCTAAACGACGTCGAGATTAAGAAGATACCATATTCCAGGCGCACGTCATGCGCTATTGTACTGCTGTTGGCATACGCTTTACGAGGAGCATGTGGAAAGGGTGTCACGCTAAGAGATGCTGATGTTGAGAGCATGTTTGAGAAAAACTTACTGGTAGCCAGCGAAAGCGCTGCGAGTGATATGCACAGTAAGACGGTCGATCTCATCATGGTGAGGTGAGGTTTCAGTGCACATCGCTGGTTAATAAAGCCATTCAGAACCAGGTGATTATGCAAATCCACATGTTTGTCCCGCGTTTCACTCAATCATTAAATCACTGTCTGCGATTCGGCAACTAATAGACATCATCACCCGGTCGAAGCTCCGTAGCAGCGAGACAGTATGCAAAATTGAGAGTGATGTCTCTGTGTTCTCTCTCTATGCCACACTCTCTCCGTTTGATCCTTTCCGGAGAGAAACATTGATGGGAGGATGGAGAATGGGAGAAAAAGAAAAAAAACCAAAATCGCTCTGTTCTTATTTTGTGCCGCAGCGTAGCGGGTGAAATCAATATGCGAAGTTCGGTAATTAAAAATATTTCGTTGATATATTATTGTAACCGTGAATACGTTGAACACGTTTTAGAACTATGCGAAATGCTGAATGAGAACTTTATTAATCATGATCTTCTTGTTCTCATTTTTATTTTTTTTTCAAAATGCAAAAGTTAATTATTTTGAGAAATTCATACACATGTAATATGTGTGTAGTGTTATGCAGACCTTTATCACTCTCTTGTTGTATGACTTTGAGTCTCGTAACCTTTGAAAAAAAAATTAACTATTTTTCAAATTTTGAATAAAATGTCGCAGCGGAAATTACAGTTATATTTTAAAGGTTCACAATGCCAAGGTTTTGATGCCAATATGTTTTGTAGCTACCAAATCTAATTGTCGCTGCATGTATTTTTTATAGTTTCGTCTACACTTCAAAACACACAAAACGACGCCAACCTGCGTTTCCCTTATTTTCTCCGACTATCGAGAGAGAAATCGGATTATGACAACAGAGTGCATTTCCCGTGCACTGTTCCAGTAGTGATGAATGTGTGTGTTGTCATGTCTAATTTTGTTAGCACAATACCGTGTATATTGACAATTTACGTTGGCAGTGATCGACGAAATTGTACCACGCTCGGACGAGAGCCGATTTCTGGCCCTCCCAAGTCCTGTACATGGTAGCCGACATATTGCTCTTTAGAAGTCCCAGACACTGAGGTCCAGGGGATACAAGACGGGAAAGTTGGGGGAAATTCATTGTGAGTTAAGAAGTCGTGGATTTTCTTGCAACAGCACTTTGTTCTGTCCTTGGCCGTGTGGTATCTTCGGCAGCGCCCAAAAGTGCCAACCACATTTAGATTTGGACCAGGGAACTAGTACGGTTTTCAGGGTGTTATTGGTGTAATAGTGCTTGTTCGCATTCCCGTCTGGGGTGGCAAAGACGAGAGGGATCCGACCGGCGGAACAGAAGCCTCCCAATGCGATCACATAGACAGGGTGCGAACTAGGGTGGCGAAATCAGTGCAGTATCGATACACAGTGCATTCTCAGTACGTGCACTAGGTAGTACACCGGTGTATCGATACACTCGAAAAAGCGAGACTGATGTACTGAAATGCACTGTGCACTGCAGTGCACGCGCGCCGTGTACTGCCAATGCACTGTGTACTGCTAGTACACGACGCGCTGAGGGAGAGCGTGTACTGCAGTACACAGTACATTTCAGTACATCACTCTCGCTTTTCCGAGTGTATCGATACATTTTGTTTCCTCAAACTCAAGTACTGCAGTGCACACGAGACTCAAGTGCACTGCAGTACTGTACTGCTATTAGCCACCCTAGTGCGAACTATAACCGGTGCTTGACAGATTCCTTGGCAACGTGGGCGATCACGTTCTAGCCTTGAGAAGATCACTCAGAAAACCATTTTAATTCAACTGTTTGCCCACTGCAATATGGTTAATTTCAAAAATGAATGTCTAAAAATCAACCAAAACATTAAAATGTTTCGAACCTTCCAGAAGTCGTTTCGATTCCGCTTTATGTTCAATATGAACCGAGTTACCACACTTGAGTTTCGAAAAAACTTTTTTTCACGAAATAATATTAGTTAATGCTCTTCTGATTTGTATAAAAAGATAAATTAACTGCGTTCGAATACGCTTTATTCAGACTCTTTTGACAATACAAAGCTACGAAGAATATCACATGACGGGCGGGAAGTTAGCCCAAATTACGAATTCTCTATTCTTCATCACTTCCAGAGTCATTATCTTCTTCACTCGAATTCTCTCCACTTCCACCTTCATCCTTCACACATTTCATCGTTGCTCCATTAGGAATTGCTTCAATCGCAGTTCCATCCTTCGCCGACCATTGCCATTCAAATCCACCGGAAATCACGTTCTTTCTGCAAAAAAATCAATCAATAAAAGGTGCTCATTACGGTATTCAGTAAACAATTCGACGCTATTTTCAAATACGGCATGAAAGGTGAGCTGACCCGCAGAACAGCTTCATGCTGCCTGATACCGAAACGATCTCTGTCGAACCAGCAACAGTGTAAACGAGTTTCTCTCCCTTGTAGCAGGCATATTCGTTCCTGGAAAACGACACTCACTGTGGCGATGATTCAATTTCAAAAGCTCGCTTTCTTCTATTATGTAAGCCATAGTTTAGGATAATAAGGTCGATTCTGCTAAGATGTTGCGGTACATTTGCTTACTTGTACACATCGAAGGAAAGGATGTAAGCGGCGAATGAGATAGTCGCACCGCACGAAGTCTCAGAGGGGTACTTGGTGGGATAGCAGTTGAAGGCGGTCACTCGCATGTTCGATTTGCGCGAGCCCTGGAGAAAAGTGGAAACAATAATGGGAAATTATTCATATTTTCTAATTCCCAATATTCTTTTCAAGAAAGAAATATCTGTGCAGTAATGATAACTTCCGAATCCGTTGCTGAGTTTTCTTATCCGAATAATTTTGTGGCGTGCTATGTCAGATATAAGTGCCATGAAACGTACATGTGGCTGCCATCCTCGCTTGTTGCATCGCATGCTCTTCATTTTGTTGTCCTTTCCATGAATTTTCTTTCCCTTTCCGAAGTCGTCATCGTATTCAATATCACCGAGGTAGAAGCCCTGAAAAATATTTTTTTTCTAACGCTGTTAATATGCAGTGCAAGTTATTGAAGATTTCGGAACGAACGGTACATTCCAAATCTGTTTTGCCATTCGGTAAATTAGAGGGAAAAAGATGCCTTCTTGCACTTGTAGTGGCGTCTGGTGCCGTAGGCATTGCATGCTCTAGGCACCGTCGCTCCGGGGTAACGCGGTCCGAGGTCCTCACACTTTGCGCCTGAAATGAGAATTAGTCTTATGATTGAGTGCTTTTATATGTACATTTATTGGGGTCGTGTGTGCACAGCAAATATTTTTTGAGAAATAATGTGTTTCATACTGATGATGGTGCGTAGCATCAGAGAGAAGAATTCGGTGTTGAGACCACTCGAGCCGAACAGGCGGTAATTAGCTGCAATATCGTGTTTTCCAATGAATGTAATCGATATGAAAATATAGCCTTCGTCATACAATGAAATGAAACATACCAGCTCCGACCTCGATGTACTCGGCATGAAGGGTTTCAGTAGTTTCGTCATTCTCTGGAATTTTAAAATTAAAAAAAAAACATCGGCCAACTTCTGAACATTTGTTTATTTATTGAAAAAAACCAACCGAATTCAGAAGCAACAGTGAGAACGAGGGATTGATCAGCATTGCATGTCCATCTGAAAAGTATTTATTTTGAAATTGGTCTATTAAATATGTTATGTTCAAATTATTTTTTTTGCAATTAAAATAAAATACCTCATGTATCCATCGATGGAAATTCCAGCAAAGATCAGCGAGAAAGTGTTGTTCGGAAGCAATGGGCAGTTTTTGGGAACACATGAGACTTTGGAGCCGGCGGTGATCTGAAATTTTTTTGTTCATCAAAGATTAGGGCAACATTTGTAGTTTAAGGAAATTATACAATTTAATTATGGAGATAACTTTATCAAAAGGTAAAGTCATTTACCGTCTTTACTCCGGAAGATCCAGTGAGCTGCCACACACCGCTACTGAAAAAAAGTAAAATCGAAAATTTCTTAATCGTTTACAATGGAATTAAAAAAAATATTTCAAGCACGACATACACGCATTTCAGCTTGGATCCTTGGAGCTTTACTCCTACAGTATCGATAATTGTCAGTTCCTCCATTGCTCCGCACTGGAAGGTGCTTCTGCAATTCATTATATTAAAGAAGGACGAATGTCCGCGACTCCCGACTGGAAATTTTCTTAGCGAACAAGCGGGTACTGTAAGCAAAGGTTGAAGATAATCATCGCAAACTGAGTTCGCCGCTAAACGCAGTAACACTTTTGGTGAATCCACCTGCTCCTCCCCTTCCCTAATCCCTCGTTTGCATGTACTCTCTTCCCTCCCCCATTCCTCTTCCCTGTGGGGACGAGGGAGGGGAAGGGAAGAGGGTGCATGCAATCTTGAGAGGAGAGAGAAAGTTGACCGACAGATTTGCTTACTCGCGCACGTGAGAAAACGCCCCTTTACCGTATTCGGCACTTGACCCTGATTGTCCCTTAGCGACGGTAATTTCTTTGCGCGCCGGTATCTCGGTTCGGAGGAAAGATAGTGGTCTCAAATTTTGGATTTCTATTATCGTTCACAGGAGAAATCGAGTAATACCATCAATTTGAGATTCTATTTTTGAGGTTACTCCTTCTTTAAAGTTGAATTAAATTATAATCAAAATGATAAAAAGTTGTGTTATTTTACAGACTCTATGGTCAACTTACAGCGAGAAATCCAACTCGATGTTCCTCTGGGCAAAAGTAATAGCAGGGCAAGTTCCTTCGATTGAGGTCGGTCTGCATTCACCACAAGAGAAAGAGACGATTTGCACTCCACGGATAGAGGAGGAACCCTGAAAAATTGTTGATGACTTATGATGCGGTAAGTTTCAAAATTTCTAACGTCATTTTGGATATATTTTTATATTTTAATAATTCTTAAGAGAGGTATCACCAGAGATTGTAGGTTGCTCGGAACAATTTTCAAAAAAATATTTCTGATTTCGATCTAACTTTTATGTGAGAGTACCAAGGAGATAAGAATTCGATTTATCCTGGTCCCAGGTCTCGAGCCGGCTTTTAGGAATTTGTCGGTTCTGTCGCCGGAATCGTTATAACTCAGCTTAAAGTTGAGTAGGAAAGCTCGCATAGAGCTCACAATGTGCGGAAAAGATTGCCGAACAACTTTTATGAAGTCAATGAGTACGTATCTCTTCATAACAAAAAGTTATATGCCAAAAACTAAATTCCAGAATGTTTGAAAAAATTCTCCCAAGTTAGATGAGCGATAGGTGCTATTTTTATTTCAGATTATGAAAGAGTACAACATGCTGTATTTAAAGAAAAATATAAACTGGGCGGTTAGGGTATCACCCGTGGGGTAAAAACTGCGTTGAATCCATTTTCACCGTATTTTCGAGAAATAAGCTTACTCTAAGTTTGCTAAAACCGTTCAGAAACATCTGAGTTCACATTTATAATTTATATTTGAACATATTTAATTTTAATTAGCCACTTCTTGGTCATTAAATTCATTTTCTCACTTGCGCATTTTCCGATGATATGTAGAAAATTCATGCAAAAACAATTTTTACAAAAAAATATTTATCTTATATTGTAATGTTTTGTATTGCTATTTAATATTCATCATCATGCATTTTATCAACAAAAATAAATTCAACTATATTTCGAGAGAATAAAAGTGTTTCCGAAAAAAATATGTTTTTGCTAAATTTCTCAGAGCTTCGCCAAATGCGCAAGCGAGAAAATGAATTTAATGACCTAGAAGTGACTAATTACAAATCAATATGTTCAAATATAAATTATAAATGTGAACTCAGATGTTTCTGAACGGTTTTAGCAAACTTAGAGTAAGCTTATTTCTCGAACATACGGTGAAAAATGAATTCAACGCAGTTTTTACACCACGGGTGATACCCTAACCACCCAGTTTATATTTTTCTTTTAATACAGCATGTTGTACTCTTTCATAATCTGAAATAAAAATAGCACCTATCGCTCATCTAACTTGGGAGAATTTTTTCAAACATTCTGGAATTTAGTTTTTGGCATATAACTTTTTGTGATGAAGAGATACGTACTCATTGACTTCATAAAAGTTGTTCGGCAATCTTTTCCGCACATTGTGAGCTCTATGCGAGCTTTCCTACTCAACTTTAAGCTGAGTTATGACGATTCCGGCGACAGAACCGGAGAATTCCTAAAAGCCGGCCTCGAGACCTGGGACCAGGATAAATCGAATTTTAATCTCCTGGGTACTCTCACATAAAAGTTTGATCGAAATCAGAAATATTTTTTGAAAATTGTTCCTCAAAGGTCATGTTTACCTACAATCTCTAGTGATACCTCTCTTAAGAAAAGCCTTTTGAAGCTTAGGTTCGATGTTCGGATCACACCCCCACCAATGCCCGAAAATAATATAAACATTTAACATTTTTTTAGTTCATCTGATGTCTTACGAAAAGTCATTTGGAGCTTTGATTCCATGTTCGGATTACATTTCCCCAAAAAAATCTTCAAAATTGACTAATGCGCGAAAATAATAAAAAAATATTTCTAAAACCCACTTCAATTTTCCATCCGTCAACTTCACAAGTTGCTCCTTTGATCGAAGCTTGACTCTTGGTGAGAGTTACGAGATTGTTTGTCGCATCGAGGTACGTGATTTTGTCGACGAAGTAACCCTGGAGAAAAAAAATGTAGAGGTGTATATAGGGGCCGCAACGTGATCTTCCATTTTCATGCTAATTGAAAGAAAATGTGGTCAAATGAACCGCTAAGGTCTCAATAACATCATACTTTTTGCCTTTTGTCGATATCTTGTCTCTGAGCCGCGCTACGCCTCAAAAACCATGCGCGTCATTCGACAGAAAGTGGTGAAAGAGAGAAGTGGGCGGAGCTAATCTACATCTCTAAATCCTGACTGACTGTGAGAGGGAAAGAGCGCTTCTTACGTGTGTTCCCCCATGGCTCAGGTGGTTGAGCACTATCTTTATAAACGGATGGGCGCTGGTTCAAATCCAGCGGTTTGCAAAAATTTTTGCTGATTTTTTAAGTATCTTTGAAATCAAATGACAATTCTGCGGATTAATAAAATTTAAATTTTTTTGTTTGTATAGATTCAGCATGCTATTCCACCTATACTGAGACTTGCGCAGCTGTGTCGGTGAATTGGAAGTGTTCTAAACACCTACTCTTGAGGCTTTCAGTCAATTTTTGATCTACTAAATGTTGTCAGAACAAGGTGCGCAACGCCTCATTCGTAGAGTAGATCGAGACCTCAGGAATAAGCTTTTGAACGCGGGATTTGGTTGAAAATGAAGCTTGTCATTCGATTGGGACAATTGTTCCCTCTCGTCGAGAAAGGTAGGGGGCGGAGCTTGCGTCCCCTAGGTGTATAAGCAAAAACAGAAAGAAGATGTAAGGTTAATTAATCAACGGCAGAGCTTATAATTTAAAAAAAATTCAGTATCGAACCTTTTCGCATTTCAAATTGCCGTCTTTTCTGATTGCATTGGTGGCCAAAGGCACGGAGCAGGCCTGATGAAGAACTATTTAATTAAACCATTTTATAATCGAGTCCGTTTATTTTTAATTGGATCTGAAGCTAATTTTATTGTAAATATTGTTTTGCGAACTATATCGATGATTTGTTTATAAATATGTTTTATAAACAATAAAAAATTAAACCTGTTCGAACTGTCCGGCATCGCGGCACGATACGGCCAGAATCGCAAGTTCGATCTTGAGGAATTGATTTGCGATTGCGGATCCAATGTGTGAATAAGCTGTAAAACAAAGTTGAATACGGCATGAGATTATAATTCAAGGCATGGTTATTCCTGACCATTCTTACATAAAATGGAAAAAAATGAAATAAGGAATGCTAACAAAAACAATAATTAATTAATATTTACTGTTATTGCAGTCGAAGTAGAGGCCGTGAGTGGTGGTTGCTGAAAGATTAATTGCATTTTTCAATGTTTTAATTCCCTTTTTAAAAGAAAATGCGACTGCGATTTAGTGGTAGAATTTTAATAAACTAACTGAGCCCGAGGGAAATGTTTGCGGAGAGCTGGATCATCCGGTTATCAGTGCATCCATATCTGAAAGTGTTGACGATTTAATTCGTAAATATTTACCTCGAATACGAACATATTTACCTTAAAGTTGATTACTCTCAGACCAGTGGTTATACATGAAATTCAAAACTCAAACATTGTAGCTGCATTGGGATTGAAGTAAACTTGCCTCTGAAGCCCGTTGAACATTCCAAGGAACTTGAGTCCTCCGCGCGCGGGCAAAACAGTGCAGAGAGAAGCTGTAAATAATTTGCTAGTTTTATGTAAATGGTTCAAACTAGATTTTGTTTCTTTAAAAAAAAGTAAAACAAACGCTCAGCCTCGGCGCCGCATTGTACGATTACCGTGGAGTCTTCGATCTTCTGATATTTGTAAATTATTGTTAATTTACTTAAATCATTTTTATAGCAGAAATGCTCAATCTGAGTGTATGAAATCCTCACAATCAGTGTTCCATCGCAGTTCGATCCATACCAGAAACCATTTGTAAACGTGATCTTCTCGTATTCGACAAGACCTGTCGCTGTCTGGAAAATGAAATAATTAATTTATTTTTTAAATGTTGTCACAAGGTAAACAACTATTTCTATCCCTAGAGTACAAAAAAGTTTTGCCAATAGTCAGAATGTGTTTTTTCCCGCCTAATAAATCCTCTATTGCACAAACTTGCCTGTAACAAGTTTTAGGCCGACGCCACATTACATTTTCATTTCATTTCTTATTATTGCAAAAATAATTAACCTTGACGAAAATTTTGTCATCGTCACATTCAAGCACGCGATTCTCTCCGTTTGTGCAGGAGGAACGGGGAGGAGGCTGGAACGGAATATTCGATATCCAGTGAATTATCGCCCACTACTACTAACCACAACTGATCTCACCATATTCTGCGGGGCTCCAGCGTCGGTGTACAGTCCGGAGCATGGCGGAAGAATGGGTGCCGCCGTGGTAGTCGGTCCCGTAACCGTGGGTGCAGTGGTAGTCGGGCCAGTGGTTGGCTTCACCGTCGTGGCGGGCACCTCGACCTCGGTACAACCAAAGACAGGGTTTGCTCCTGGCAGGAATACGAATCCAGAACACGTGGTGCCGTACCATTTGCCACCCATGCAAGTTGCCTTCTCGAAGGAGATCGGAAGATTCTGCAGAGAAAAAAGTTCACATTATGATCACCCAGTACTGACACGAGATTTACACTGTAGCAATTTCATACAAACACATCGTTAGTTACTGCCTGTAATTTTTTAGCCACTTTTTTTGCTACGTGATGCGCAAGTTAGGAGTTGAAACATAAATATTTTTTTATTATAAAGTACACCTCATCGGAAGTGCAGTTAACGCTCTTTCCTGTGGGGCACGAGGCGATTGCAAAATTTCCATTGCAATCAAAGGCAACCGGAGCATTGTTGAATAGAGAATACGGACAGGCAACGGGGCAAGGAGGGTCTGAAAGATCGTGAGATAAAAATTATACCGTATTCCAGGCAAACGCTATCCTGCGGGGATGCATTGATGATCCATGTTTTACGGGGAATGTGCTTCAGAAATACTTACTGGTAGCCAGCGAAGGCGCAGCCAGTGCTATACACAGTAAGACGATTGATCTCATTATTGTGAGGTGAGGTTTCAGTGCATATCGCTCGTTTATAAAGCCACTCCAAACGTGATGATTATGCAAATATCAATGTTTGTCCCGCGTTTCACTCTTTTAATCACTGTCTGCGATTCCCGTCAACCAATAGACATCATAACCCGGTCGCAATTCCATAGCAACGAGAGAGCGTGTGAAATTGAGAGTATTTTATTGGTGCTCTCTCACTCTCTGATGATCCTTTCCGTATCAGAATACTGATCGATAGGATGGAGAATTGAAGAGATAGAAAAGACCAAGCACACTCTGTTCTCTTTTTGGGCCGCTATGTAGTGGGCAATGCTAAATGAATGTCTGAGTTCGATGAAGTTCGTAAATTTATTAAACCATCTTTTGTTTTTGTAAATTTAATTAATCATGAAATCATGTGCATAGGTTCTATTGTAAATCAATACTGAATATCTGCAAATACATCAATCTGCTCATCCATATCGAAATGCCTTATTTTATATGAAATTCTTTAAAAAAAAAGAGTTCATTGATATGCAAAGATCTTTCATGTCGTCAGAATCTCTGATCGTAAAATACACTTTTTAATAATTGTCGGTTTATTGATTAATTATGCATATTGTACCAACTCTGGGGTATCAGTTTACACGGGGAGAATGGAAGTAGACGCGGTGGACTTGCCAGGTGAGAAGGCAGATATCCACACAGCGAATGAATATACTAAGATGAGACACCGAGTATATGATATACTCACTATTGAGTGTATTCGCGCGTCGAGAGAGCGTGCGAAAATGAAAGATTTGTAATTAAATCATGTACTAGGTGTCACATCTCAGAATAGGATATACTCAATAGTAAGTATATTAATTCTGAGTGCAAGGAGCCTTCCGCAGCGCTTCCTCGCATCACGTACAGCGAGGAGTAGAAAGTTCGTCCTTCTGTGAAAGGAATGCGCTCCGCAGTCAGATGTTGCCGGCAGTCAAATGTAATTACTAGATTATTATGATTATTATCAGTCGAAAAATGTCTTTGTCTGAAAAAAGGTCGAACAAAGGTTCCGTTCCGGTTCAATTCTTTGTTCTCCTTCGTTCTCCCTCTCATTCCGGCTTTTCGACTGACCACCTTTAGTGATTACGATGGTAATTCGTTACCAAATGAAGAATAGGAGATGACAGTAAAGTGACAATACTCACGTGCACATGAAAATTAACATTAAATTGATGGATATTTGGGATTTAGGTCGATTTTCATGGATAGTTTATTATGCATCATATCAATGCGTTCGCGTAAGAATTTCACATTCGTGGTACGGGTAAAAAAATGCATTCTCGTTTTATCGCAGTTTCATATAGCCGCATGGATGGTCCATCGATTTCTGATGGCCTCATGTTCTGATTCAACTCATTTGCATAATTACAGCCTGTCAAAGTTTTTTTTTCAGTATTTGTATACTCATAATATACGCCAATTATCAATGGGCTTCGTCATGGACGGTATTGTTTCTGAGAATGCGGTGTTTATGAGCGTTCGTGTCAAACGCAACTTTATTTTCCTCGTCTATGAGTGTAATCATTAAAAAGAAAAGAAAAAAATCGAGCGGTCACCAGTACTGAACGATACACAAGAATTGCACTTGATTGTCATAATCCGATCTCTCCCGATAGTTCAAAAGAGAAAACGAAAGTTGACGCCATAACCAAAGTGTGCATTGAAGTGAAGACGAAACTACAAAATACAGAGAACGAAAATGTCTGTATGTCTAATTATTCAATATATCGGTAATTCATACATGGTGAATATTACTATCTGATATAATTTCGACGTGAAGGATACTGTATAAGTTTATTTTAATTCTGAATTTCGAGATGGATGTGGATGATCTGCAGAATTGTTTGAACTCATTTAAACGTAATTGTGAGGGCAAAAACATAAAAATCGAGCCTACTTAATTAAGATAATGATTAATATAATTTACGACAACAAAAGCAGGCTTAATAAATTCACGAACTTCTCTAATCATTTCCCATTACCACTACACTGCGACACAAAGAGAGAACAGAGTGGGTCTGGTCTTTTCTATCCCTCTTTCTCTTCTTCTCTCTCTCTCTCTCTACCATTCTCCATACCCTCCACCAGCATTCCTCTCCGGAAATGATCATGAGGGAAAGAGTGTGAAAAGTGAGAGAGCACAGAGGAAACACTCTAAAGTATGCCACTCTCTCGATGCTCTGGAGCCGCGACCGGGTTATGATCTTTTGGTTGATGGATCACAGACAGTGATTGAGTGAAACGCGGGACAAACATGTAGATTTGCATAATCACCTCGTTTCGAATGGCTTTATAAACCAGTGATGCGCCCTGGAACCTCACCTCACCATGATGAGATCAACCGTCTTACTGTGCATAGCACTCGCCGCGCCTTCACTGGCTACCAGTAAGTTTTTTCTGAGGCAGTTTTGCGCGTCCCAATCTCAAAAAGAAAACACTGACCCATCAATGCAACCCCGCAGGACACCTTTGCATCGAATACGGTATTTCACATCTTTCAGACCCTCCTTGCCCCGTTGCCTGTCCGTATACTCTATTCAACAATGCTCCGGTTGCCTTTGATTGCAATGGAAACTTTGCAATCGCCTCTTGCCCCACAGGGAAGAGCGTTAACTGCACTTCGGATGAGGTATACTTTATAATGAAAATAGTTGTTTTATCTAATAAACGCGTGCCTTATGTAGCATAAGACAGTGACTAAGAAATCACTGGCAATTATGTGTTCATACGCAATAACTACAGTGTGCTTCTCATGTTTGTAACCAACGATCATAAAATGATTTATTTATCTCTGCAGAATCTCCCAATCTCCTTCGAGAAGGCGACTTGCATGGGTGGCAAATGGTACGGTACCACGTGCTCTGGATTCGTATTCCTGCCAGGACCGGCACCCGTCTTCGGCTGTACCGAGGTCGTGCCCACCACGACGGTGAAGCCTACCACTGGCCCGACTACCACTGGACCCACTACCACTCGACCGATAACCTCAGCACCGATTACCACCACGGGACCCACGGTCACAGGCCCGACTACCACGGCGGCGCCCACTCTCCCGCCCTGCTCCGGACTGTACACGGATGCTGGAGCGTTGCTTAACATGGTGAGATCAGGAGGAAAGATTTGAAAAAGGGCGATTATTGATTGGATTTCGAATATTTCGTTCCAGCCTCCTCCCCGTTCCTCATGCACAAACGGCGAGAATCGCGTGCTTGAATGCGACGATGACAAGATTTTCGTGAAGGTTAATTTTATTTTTTATAGTGAGGAAGCAATGTAAAATATAATTCATTCAGCACTTTTTGCACGGGATTGAGTCATCTTTCTTGTGACAACATTTTTTAAAGAAAAAAATAGCAATTTTTGTTCCAGACGGCGACAGGTCTTGTCGAATACGAGAAGATAACGTTTACAAATGGTAAATGGTATGGATCGAACTGCGATGGAACACTGATTGTGAGGATTTCATGCATACAGTACGATCAAAAGTATTCGCCCAAAACTTCGAAGTAGTGTAACTTCCGAACCAAAAGAGCAATGGGGCTAAATTTTTGAGTGGAAGGAACTTATAGCCGAGGGACACATTGCCGATTATTTTAGCGTAGAACAATTTTCGGTTATTACGTAGTGATGATGCAAGATTGCGATGGTATTTCCGAGGCGATTATTTGCTCGGAGGAAAATTTCTCAGGCGTCGCGCTTATTTTGGTGGAAGTAGAAATGGAGGGATACTCAAGCAAATAAGGTATGAGATTGTACGGTTCTGTTCCGGATCAGGACTATTGTTCAAAGTGGATGCCCGAAAAAATGGATTTTCGTTTCTAGACATGCTAGAGACTCGTGCTTACAATTAGGCTCAAAATGATCGTAATCATAAACTAACACTATCCCCAAAGTTTGTTAGCAATATTATTATATATGCTCTCAGGGCATGAAAATTTCACTTTTTCGGATCGCCCATTTTGAAGGAGGTCTACCGCTCTGAAAGAGTTATCTAAAAATCTGGTTTGTTGACTAAAACTTTGAGAATCTATTAGAGAATGGCCACTTATAATTTCATATGTGCAGCATTTTTCCTCTTTGCATGGCATCCTTTCACCTTGTATGATGCATCGCTCAAAACCACCTCGCTCCGCCTACTTTCTCCGACCTATTTCACTTTTTATTCGTTGAATACTCGTGATATCGTATATTAGCTATTATTATATGAAATGTGGAGAGTTGGGGAACTATTGAAGTTCATAGCGAAAAAGAACCTTATCGAAACGACAGAAAAGGTGGGCGGGGTGAGGCGGTTCTGAGCGATGCATCATACAAGGTCAAAAGATGCCATGCAAAGAGGAAAAATGCTGCACATATGAAATTATAAGTGATCATTCTCTAATAGATTCTCCAAGTTTTAGTCAACAAACCAGATTTTTTAGGTAACCCTTTCAGAGCGGTAGAACTGCTACAAAATGGGCGATCCGAAAAAGTGAAATTTTCATGCCCTGAGAGCAAATATAATAATATTGATAACAAACTTTGGGGATAGTGTTAGTTTATGATTACGATCATTTTGAGCCTAAGCACGAGTCTCTAGCATGCCTAGAAACGAAAATCCATTTTTTCGGGCACCCCCTTTGAACAATAGTCCTGATCCGGAACAGAACCGTACAATGTCATATCATTTTTTCTTGAGTATCCCACCACTTCTACTTCCACCAAAATAAGCGCAACGCCTGAGAAATTTTCCTCCGAGCAAATAATCGCCTCGGAAATACCATCGCAATCTTGCATCATCACTACGTAATAACCGAAAATTGTTCTACGCTAAAATAATCGGCAAGTGTCCCTAGGCTATAAGTTCCTTCCACTCAAAAATTTAGCCCCATTGCTCTTTTGGTTCGGAAGTTACACTACTTCGAAGTTTTGGGCGAATACTTTTGATCGATACTATACATATTGAATATTTGTGCTATTAAAATGATTTAAGTAAATTAACAATAATTTACAAATATCAGAAGATCGAAGACTCCACGGTCATCGTACAATGCGGTGCCGAGGCTGAGCGTTAGTTTCGATTTTTAAAAAGAAACTTAAAATCTAGTTCAAAATAAATAGATAAATATTTACAGCCCCTCTCTGCTCTGTTCTACCGGCGCGTGGAGGACTCAAGTTCCTCGGAATGTTCAACGGACTTCAGAGGCAAGTTTACTTCAACACCAATTGGATGTTACAAATATCAGATTTTTATTGTATGAAAACGTCAACACTTTAAGATACGGATGCACTGATAACCGGATGATCCAGCTCTCCGCAAACATTTCCTTTGGAATCAGTCAGTTTATTCAGCATAATAAATAATATTTTTTCAAACATTATTATTATTGCAGCATCAACCACACACGGTCTCTACTTCGACTGCAACAATAGTAAATATTCATTTATTATTGTTTTTGTTAAAATTCTTTAAGAGTGGTCAAGAATAACCCTATCTCATCCGTATTCATCTTACTCTTCAGCTTATTCACATGTTGGATCCGCAATCGCAAATCAATTCCTCGAGATCGAACTCGCGATCCTGGCCGTTTCGTGCCGCGATGCCGGACAGTTCGAACAGGTTCATTTTCATACTATTTAGGCAATGTGTCATCTTTCTTCCTGTTCATTAACACTTCATAGGTATAGATCACAAAAATATTTAATATGCAAACAGATCCAATAATAACACTCAAAGAACTCATTACAAAAATGGTATTATTCTTCATCAGGCTTGCTCCGTGCCCTTGGCCACCAATGCAATCAGAAAAGACGGAAATCTGAAATGCGAGAAGGTTCGATAATTGAAACAGAGACTTTAGATGTGCCCTGTTCTTGCTCGACCTTACATTTTTCTCCAGGGATACTTCGTCGACAAAATCACGTACCTTGATGCGACCAACAATCTCGTTACTCTCACCAAGAGCCAAGCTTCAATCAAAGGAGCAACTTGCGACGTTGATGGATGGAAAATTGAAGTGGGTTTTAGAAATATTTTTTTTATTATTTTCGCGCATTAGTCAATTTTGAAGATTTTTTTGGGGAAATGTAATCCGAACATGGAATCAAAGCTCCAAATGACTTTTCGTAAGACATCAGATGAACAAATAAAACTCTCTAAAATAATTTTTTTAACGGTTAAAAATTATAAAACTAGCCTCATCATAACTTCGTTCTTCACAATCATCAATTGTTTTCCCAGGGTTCATCGTCTATTCGTGGAGTGCAAATCGTTTCTTTCTCGTGTGCTGAATGCAGTCCCACCTCAGTCGAAGGCACTTGCCCCGCTATTACTTTTGCCCAGAGGAACATCGAATTGGATTTCTCACTGTAATTTTCGTATATTCCTGGGCTTCAAATAAGTCAAGTATCTGTTAAATAATACAACTTGTTTGCATTTTATTATGATTTAATCAAATGAAATTCAATATTTGGTCTTGCAGAAGCACCTTCCAGTGCGGAGTAATGGAGGAACTGACAATCATCGATACTGCAGGAGTAAAAATCCAAGGATCCAAGCTGAAATGCGAGTAAGTCGTGCGTGAAATATTTTTGTTTCCATTTAAAAATGAGTATGTAATGTGCATTCTACTTTTTTCAGAAGCGGTGTGTGGCAGCTCACAGGATCGTCCGGAGTAAAGACGGTAAACGAGATTCGGTAGTAATTTTTCCTAAAAGTACGAATGTTTCCCTGATCTTTAATTCTAAAGATAGAAAAATGTAATAATTAAACATGAATTTCAGGTCACCGCCGGCTCCAAGGTCTCATGCACTCCCAAAAATTGCCCCTTGCTTCCGAACAACACTTTCTCACTGATCTTTGCCGGAATTTCCATCGACGGATACGTGAGGTATTTTATTTATTTTGTTTGGTTTCTGATCAATATATTAATTATATTTAATAACTTATGGATTAATATATCGAACGAATAAATGCAAGTTTAAAATTAAAACATTTCAGATGGACATGCAATGCTGATCAATCCCTCGTTCTCACTATTGCTTCTGAATTCGGTTGGTTATTTTCCATAAATATCCAATGTTCAGAACTTGACCGATAAATTTTTTAAATTACTTTCAGATAATGACGAAACTACTGAAACCCTTCATGCCGAGTACATCGAGGTTGGAACTGGTATGTTTGATTTCATTTTTTCGACAAAGCCTATATTTCATAATATCACTTATCGAGTACATTCATTAGAAAACACGATTTTCAGCAAATTACCGCCTGTTCGGCTCGAGTGGTCTCAACACCAACTTATTCTCTTTGATGCTCCGCACCATCATCAGTAAGAAATGTTGATTGTTTTCTCAAGATGCTTTCTGGCGCTAATATTAGAAATAGCAACAAGAATTGGAACCTCACAACTGAATCATTTTACTAATTGATACTTCAGGCGCAAAATGCGAGGACCTAGGACCGCGTTACCCCGGAGTGACGGTGCCCAGAGCGTGCAATGCGTACCGCACCAGACGCCACTACAAGTGCAAGAAGGTATGTACAACATTGAATAATATGCAGTACACGTTTGTCTCATCTTCACCACAGAATATTTACCGAAGATCAAATAGTATCAATTGTGCCGCTGGATATTAAAAGTACAAAAATGTAATAATAAGTATTACAGGGCTTCTACCTCGGTGATATTGAATACGATGATGACTTTGGAAAGGGGAAGAAATTGCACGGAAAGGACAACAAAATGAAGAGTATGCGATGCAGCAAGGGAGGATGGCAACCACATGTAAGTTTTTTTTAAAATTCCTACAGTTAGAACAGCATACCAGCGGGCTCGTAAAGTATCACCACAGTACATAACTTTCTTTCTGTGAATAATATTCGAATATTCAAAAACTGATTTAGTCCCCTAGTATCCACACTGATCTCCAGGGCTCGCGCAAATCGAACATGCGAGTGACTGCCTTCAACTGCTATCCCACCAAGTACCCCTCTGAGACTTCGTGCGGTGCGACTATCTCATTCGCCGCCTATGTCCTTTCCTTCGATGTGTACAAGTAAGCAAATATACTATAGCATAGTCGCGGAATATACACCATTATCCTATGTAACATGGAGATCCTCTTACGTAAGAGGAGAAGAGGATCTTACAATATTGAATGAATACCCGCATTATTGGCCTTCTTTAGGAACGAATACGCGTGCTACAAGGGAGAGAAACTCGTTTACACTGTTGCTGGTACGACTGAGGTCGTTTCGGTATCAGGCAGCATGAAGCTGTTCTGCGGGTCAGCTCACCTTTCATGCCGTATTTGAAAATAGCGTCGAATTGTTTACTGAATACCGTAATGAGCACCTTTTATTGATTGATTTTTTTGCAGAAAGAACGTGATTTCCGGTGGATTTGAATGGCAATGGTCGGCGAAGGATGGAACTGCGATTGAAGCAATTCCTAATGGAGCAACGATGAAATGTGTGAAGGATGAGGGTGGAAGTGGAGAGAATTCGAGTGAAGAAGATAATGACTCTGGAAGTGATGAAGAATAGAGAATTCATACTTCGGGCAAACTTCCTGCCCATTTCATGTATTCTTCTTCGTAGATTTGTATTGCCAGAACAGTAAAGTGTTCTCGAACGCAGTTAATTGACGTTTTGACAAGCAAAGACATATTATTAGCATGAGGGTTCGTCTTCGTAGGAAAAAAAATTGACTCGATACTCAAGTATAGCAATTCGGTTCATATGGAACATTGGCATAAAGTGGAAATGGGATCGACTTCGGGATTGTTCAAAGTAGTTCAGTTTTTTTTGTGTTTTTAGACGTCCATTATTTAAATTAGCCACACTGCAGTGGGAAAACAATAGAATTAAATTTGTTTCCTGAATGATCTTCTGGAAGCTAGAATTGCTTTGTTATTTTCTCAAGATGCCAACCCTTTATGAAATGTATCTAATATCAAAGGCTTATACTAACAAAGAATACGAAGGTAAAAAAACAACAATTTATTATTTAGATCATGTTGAGCCTATGAATGAAGTAGAATGATTTATGAATACGAGTTATCTTCAGATATCGCTTATTATAATTGTAGAAATGCGTTAGAAAATTAAGAGATACAATTGCAGATACAACTACGATATATATAATTTTACAGTAATACATTTATTATTTTAATAATGCGTGAAAATTGAAATACAAAATTGAAAGTGAGCCCACTAATTCTTGTCCGCTAATTTTTCAATGATTCTCCACATCATGCCAAACTCATAGGGTCAGGACGAGAGAGTGTTCAAAAGTGAGAGACATCTCCATTTTGGACGCTGTCTCTCTCTGCGATAACGAATTCAATGTAGGTGACGGCCATGTTTGTGACAGTTTCACTTGGAACGAAAGACATTTCGCGGTGCATCATTATGCTAAACAGAACACGCTCGGTAGTCTTTCGAATTTTATCAAGGATGAACATTTCGGAGAATGCATTTCCTCGATGCGTCTACATTTAATATAAAAAAGAGTATTCAGAGAATTTAGTTTGGCTGAAATTTCTAAAATGGACTATGTAATGATAATACTGGTACATTTAGTAATTCGTCTCTTGAGCAGTCTTATCAGGGGGTAGTATCCCGGAATTTAAGAATTTTTGGGAACGGCAATTTCGTAAATTTTTGAGCAATAGACCTGCAAATGTTGAACAAAGAAATTGGAAGACGGGCACAGTCCAAATATTTACGAAATGGCCGTTCCCAAATATTTCTTATATTCCGGGATACTACCTATACTGGCATTTACTACATTCAACGACCATTGTACTCCGCTCGCTAAAACTGATGCTCGCGAGCTCCGTTGGAAAGATAACTGTTTTGCCGAGATTGATAAGATTAACGCAGTACACACTTACCAATTAAACATTAATGGAACACATCATAGTTAGTTGCAATAAAATTTAGATGCTCCAAAATCCAGAAACTAGTAATATGCCCTGCTTGACGTAACCGGCATCCCAGATAACATCCTCTGTTCACCTACAGGCAATTGTTACTGCCATTTGCGCAAAAGATAAGGAATATTGCTACTTCATTTTTTGGGGTGCACAACTATTGGGTGCACAGTTTCTCTGCCTTGCCACGTACATCGCCACAGACATTGATTCAAACGCAGGAAGCGATGCGTTTTGCATAATCTAGTGGTTACGGGATCACTATTTAAACCAACAGTTAACGATGCAATTTCACCTCACCATGATGAGATCAATTGTGTTACTGTATCTGGTCACTGGTTCGGCTCTTGTTAACGGTGAGTGTTTCACAGTAGTACTCTTGCTACTCACTGTAATGCTGTAGTGAGAATACGGTAGTTGTGGAAAGTAGATTTTCAATATCCATTGAATTCAATGCCCATTTGCTTCTCTTGAACAAGTACTACTTTTTTGACATTTTTTAAAAGTTAAAATGATTTTTTGTTTAAATGTTAACATTTATGCTGAGACTAAAGCGATCTCACAAGGTTCATTATTATAGTTACTCACGGCGCAGTTTATACAAGTTTATATATCATTTCATTTTCATCCTTCTACCGGCGAGGTGTCGAAAATATCATTCCTATAACAGTTTAACCACAACTTATTGTACACTTAGCTATTCGAGAATATTTCGATTTCAGCAGCCTGCAGTATTCTGGGCGACTGGGAACTCACCAACTGCAATTCGACCTATAGATTGAGTGGGAAGGATTGCGTAAAGGTCAGTGATTCATTAAAGAAGGAGTATCACGAATCTCCTGCTCCATCATTCCTCATCTCATATGTTTCAATGGCGCGGTCGCTTTCTCCTCGTTCACCCTCATCCCTCCCTATCATTTTTGAATTCCTGCATTCAGGGTCAGTTTGGCACAGAGCCAAACGCGAATAACTTTGTTCAAACTTATCGGCTGATTTGCGGGGCTCTTATCTGGAAACCGATTACCATAACCCGACAGTGGGAACTCAGTTGACCAAAAGTTCGTGGGACACCACCTTTAAAGGGACCCATCAGAGATGGACAACTTGATCTATATTAGTTAAATATGAAATGCTGATAACGCAAAAAATAGCTTTAAAAATTCTCTGAACTTTGTGTTTCGGGATATGCACAGTTGAACTTTCGTGGTGTACGAATTCGACGTTTCCTAATGTGCTCATAACTTCGAGAAATGAACATAACATTCCCTGAATTCTGCTGAGTGGGTCATTCAGGACACATTCATTCACCGCACAATTTTTGGAGCTGATTGTGAGACAATTTTAAAAGAAATTAGGAAGCATAAAATCCCAGAGCGTATGCCTCTGGGATTCGCTGTAAACCACTCCCAAATGAATTTTTTCATCTTATTTGTCCCTTTATTAGTCGAACGAAATAATGCCCAATAAGTGGGTTTCCTCATCTGTACATTGTCCCTTTAACTAGCATGTGTATTATAACCCCGTTCTCGCTCCACGCGAAATCGTATCACTTGTTTGCAGGCACTTACTACGATTTTAGAGACGCTTTTATGAATAATTAATTGACATGACAAGATAAGCATATTATTAAAGCGGGCATAATAGTTTCTTTCTCAGAGCGACATGGCTATACTCGAAATCCGGAAATTTGTGCAGTTTCCATGAGTGGCCTTCTTGCTTTTGTTGTTGTTGTCCAATAATGATTTGTAATTTTTTTAAAAATTTTTCTTATTTTACTTTGTTTCCTCGTGACTCAATATTATCATCATTATTATTATAATTAAATAAATAATACTAAAAATAATAATATTATAATAATAATAATAATAATTATTATTATTATTATTAAGGCGGTCATCAGTACGACTGCCATCGGCTGCCCGAGCGGAGCAACAATCGGAGTATACGGGGCGAGTATTACAGTTTTAAAATGATAAAATCAGATAAATATCAAAATGTCACTAACTGCGTTAAGTAAACACTGTTGAACACATAATATAATATACGCAATTCTGAAAAGGTTACAGAACACCTTCTCACATCATATTCACTACATTTGTAAAGCCCCAGAAAATTTGGGAAAGTTGTTTTGTGGCCAATTTTAAATACTCATTCTCGTTTAAATAAAAAAGCTTTTCAAAACGAAACGTCTCGTAGATTTGGTGCTCATGCATTTTCGCCGCATTTCGAAGTTTAATTTGTGAACTTGGGAAAGAAATTTAAGCATTATTGTCGGCTCTATCCCATTAAAAGATGATGAGAATAGAAGGGTACCAAATAAATACAAAGGTACGTAGAAATTTACTTTACTATTTATTTGGTACCTTTATATTCTGCCTTATTTTATTCCTATCAAAGACGATTTCAGCCCCTCAGCTTCTTCAGTTCGGATTCGGTCACTTGCGAACAGAATGAGTGGAAGTTCGTGTCCCCCGGATTCTCACCGACCCAAGCAGAGGTCGAAACTGGGCTCGGGACCCCACTGAAAATCGCCTGCTTGGTTGTAAGAGCCGGAGGTTCGAAATTCTCCTTTTGATACAGATTTGAATTTTTTTTTGCTTTGTAAGATTTCTTATTTCTTCATTGATATTTTTGATATTTGTTTTTAATTACCTATGTGATAGAGTTACTCTTGGGCTATCGAATTCACTTCGTGACTAATGCTGCGCAAATTTCTTGGGGTGCAATGTGCAAAACAGTTTTATGCACCCTTTCATAACTCTCTTCCAAGTGAAGCTGCAACTTCTAAACTTTATACGGGGATTGCAAGACACGATCGGAACATTTTCCTTTTTGATTGGAGAGATTTCGTTCAGTTTGAGCTGAGTTACACTCGTTTTCCACCCTTTGATGGGGAAATTTCCCCTAAGAAATTAGCGCAGCATAACTGCCGCACAAATTGCGCTGCATTTTTCTTGGATCTCACCGTTATAGCTTTCTCTGAAAGCGAGGAATCAGGATAATTCGTGTCTGTTATTACCGCAGAGTCGTTGCACACGAGAATGCCAAATTTGATTTCTCACACTCTCTTCGTTTCTCACACTCTCTTCACCGGTCGGTAGATGAGAGAGTGTGTGAAATATGGTGACATATCTCGCACTCTATTGCACATCAACTGTGTAAGTATGGGTCGCATACCTTTTACTTTAGAAGTTGCAGCAAGATGATATCAATTTTTCAGCACGCTTTGTTGACGTGCGGAAACTTCGCTGCTTTTTTCCCACCCCAGACCTCTCGCTGTTATTTGAGGATCTGGGGCAGCGCACTTTCGAATTTTGAACGTTTCTCGATTTCAATGAAAACATTGGAACATCGAGCAAATACTTCAAAATGGTCATTTCTGCCCGATTTTCTGAGAAGTTCCCTCACTTAGTCAACATTCCTAACCCATAACTTTGACAATATAACATTACGAAATTTCACAGGAGCTACACATAGAATGAATATACTAAGATGAGACACCGAGTATATGATATAATTAATATTGAGTATATTCGCGCGTCGAGAGAGCGTGCGAAAACGAGAGATTTGTAAGTATATCATATACTCGGTGTCACATCTCAGTATATAATATACTCAATAGTAAGTACATTCAGTCTGGGTGTATACCATGTGTCCAAAATCTTTCTTCCTCTGTGAAAGATCGTTTAAAATTTCATCCGCAACGATGTCGCAAGTAAAAAAACATGCTGAAAAAAGCCATTCTGCAAGTTCTGAAATAATAGTGTCTCTCTTGGGAGAAAGATAGTTATCGATCGGTTTTGGAATAGTGGGTTATGGTATATCGAGAGAACAAAGCTCAAGAACCGACTTTATAACATTGAATAGTTCAATGGAAGCGAGGGAGAGAGTGGTCTTTTCATTATTTTTTACTTGAAATGTCAGTTCACAATGAGATAGCATTTTTTTTTGCAGCCACTACAGCCCAACCGATTACCACGGTACCCACTACCACTCAACCGACTACCGCGGTGCCCACTACCACTCAACCGACTACCACAGTACCCACTACCACTCTACCGACAACCACGGTTCCCACTACCACTCAACCGACTACCACGGTGCCCACTACCACTCAACCGACTACCATGGTGCCCACTACCACGGTACCCACTACCACTCAATCGACTACCACGGTGCCCACTACCTCTCAACCGACTACCACGGTATCCACTACCACTCAACCTACCACAACGGTGCCCACTACCACTCAACCGACTACCACGGTGCCCACCACCCCTGGCTGCGAGATTCCATGTGTTCATACTGTCGTTAGTGGAGCGCAGCTCTCAAGCACTTGCATAGACGGAAACGCAGTCATCACTTGTGTCACGGGACGTGTGGGCTGCAAGTCGGATAAGGTAAAATATGTTTATATACAATATTACATACTCTCTATTATAAACAAATCTGTTTGCAAAAAGTATGTGTCAAAAAAGAAAATCGGATATTCTAGCGAAACATCCATACCTACACTAGTTCTGAACATAATTCTCTGATATTGTGTTCAAATTATTGTGAATTTTCTAACTTTCTCGTTGTAGGGCATCATGGTCTCCTTCGATCGCGCCACCTGCACGAGCGGCAGGTGGTTCGGAACCACGTGCGACGGAGAAGTCCACGTACCTGAAGTATCGCCCATCTTCGACTGCGTGGTCCACACTACCACGGTACCCACCACCACTGCGCCGATAACCGGTCTACCCACTACCTCGGGACCAACTACCACTGGACCGACTACTACTGGACCCACTTCTACTGGACCCACTAATACTGGACTCACTACTACGAGCTCTACCACTACCGGACCCACTACCACTGGCCCCACTTCTACTGGCCCCACTACTACTGGACTAACCTCTACCAGACCCACTACCACTGGACCGACTACTACGGGACCCACTACTACTAGACCCACTACCACTGGTCCCACTTCTACCGGACCCACTACTACGGGACCCACCACTACCGAACGCACTACCACTGGACCCACTACTACGAGCTCTACCACTACCGGACCCACTACCACTGGCCCCACTTCTACTGGTCCCACTACTACTGGACCAACCTCTACCAGACCCACTACCACTGGACCCACTACTACGGGACCTACTACTACCGGACCCACTACAACTGAAGCGACTACACCTGGTGCGACAGTCACGGGGCCCAGTACCACATCGACGCCTACTCTGCCTCCCTGCTCCGGAGTGTACACGGACGCTGGATCCGAGCTGAACCTGGTACCGATTCCGTATTTTAAGATTTTTGAATGCCAGACATTAACACATCAGCTTTTCTGACTGAAAATATTTGTTGTTTAGAGAGAGATATTAGTTACGTTGGTACAGAGCTTTGTTAGAGAATTCTAGAATATATGCAAGGGATTTTAAAACAAATGTGTACCATTTAAAAACAGTGGTTAACTCGATTCATGATTCATGAGTAATTCCAGCCTCCTCCTCGTTCCTCCTGCACAAACGGCGTCAATCGCGTCGTGGAATGTGACGATGACACCATTTTCGTCAAGGTAATACTATTGGTATAATTTTACTGTACATTCATAAAAATTTTAAACAAATATAAAAGAAGAAATCAAGCTGTGCGATTTCTTGTGTTGTAATAGAGAACAAGAAGTCATACTGCTCGATTTGTATTTATCGTCGAATTATGGAAACTGAAAACTGGATGGCCCACCTTTCCTATCGTATATCTATCGTCTTTCCTTGAAGCAACTGTTATTCGAATGTATGCAAAATACTTTTGAAAAACGAAGCTATACAGAGCGAATCTGGTGTAATCGAATACGACAAGATTACGTTCTCGGACGGTGCCTGGTTCGGATCAAACTGCGATGGAACTCTGACTGTGAGAATATTTATTTCTTTTTTTATTTAAATTGTTTGTAATCTAGAGCCAATTAAATTCCAGTTGATTGAATCGACAGATGTCACTGTGCAATGCGGCGCCCAGGCTGAACGTATGTTATGCATCTTTGAAAATTAATGCTAAAAAATATTTTTTAAACTAAATTTTGAAATAAACACAATTTACAGCAGCCCTTTGCCCTGCACTGCCCGAGCGGGGTGGTCTCAAGTTTATTGGAATGGTTAACGGACTTCAGAGGTGAGCTTCTTTTTTCAAAGGGTGTCCTGCTGCACGTTAACTGACTATTTTGATACTCTGAGGAAGGCGATTTGAAAAATAATAAAATATAACCGCCAGCCCAACGCCATCATTGCAAAAATTTGGAAACCTTTGAAAAACGGCAGTACATGAGTCGTATGTGTATTTACTATCTTGACAAAAAAATAGTGCCCGATTTTTTCGCATGGTTCAAAAGTAGCCCCTGAAAGGAAAAGGGCGCCCAATAATTCCGATATTTTTTCGTGTGTAGAGGCTATCATTTTCAAACCCGGCTGAGATGTGTTTCATCAAATTTATAAATGCTCCGCGTTTAGATACGCCTGCAGTGATGAGCGCGTGATGCAACTGAATGTTGAACTCTCCGGTGGCTGTTCGTTCTCTCTTTTCTTATACATTACTAGAGTTTTCAATACTGGTAAATAATTGAATTAGATCTCTTCGTTTCACATGGAGAGTCTGGGAAATTAAGAGTGCTAATCCTATTATTAACCCGAATTTCCAATTTTTTTCTAATTCAATTTTTTAAATGCAATACTGGACCTATCGCAGTTCCACACCATTCGGAAAGGGAAAGGGAAAGTTATATAAATAAATGCCCTTTCAGACGGAACTCTGAGCGCGCTCTTCTTCGACTGTAATAACAGTGAGCGTTTTTCCATTTATTATATTTCTTTCTTTCCCATTTGGCGTTTTGTTTCGATTGTTTGGGTGATATCAAAATACGGTAGAAAACCCCGCCCCCGCCCAATCGATATTTTCCTACTTATATTGAGTAGTTTTCTTAAGCAAATCAAATTATTCATCGCAGCCTACTCACAAATCGCGTCTTCAATTCCTCAAGGATTCCTACAGTTTCAATATCCAATCCACAAGGTTTCATGTCGCGACAAGACAGAATTTAATCAGGTATACATTGATCCTTAGTAATTGCATGTTTTGAGTGATAAAGGGACGCGTTTTGAAACATTACTGCAACAAAATCGAGAGAGAACACTCCTGACAAATAAATAATAGTTAACTTCGCAGGCTTGTTCGGTGCCAACTGGAAGCGATGTAATCAGAAAGAGCGGTAAACTTAGATGCGAGAAGGTTTGACATTATTGATTACTTATTTAACTTTTTTTATTTAATTGCAAATAATGTTTTCCTTATAAGTAGGGGCCACAACGTGGTCAGCAGAATTCAATGAGAGGGGTGAAATTTAGTGTTACCATGTTGCAACATGTCTGAATAAGAACATTCTTTTGGATTTGGGTCGATATCTCATCTCTGAGCCGAATTACAGTTCCAAAACCACGCGCGATTCGACTGTTGTGAGAGGGGGGAAAGATGAGAGGGTGGGCGGAGCCTAATCGTCCATCTTTCTAGGGGCATAACTCAGGTGATAGGAGACATTTCGAAGGTATGCCAGAACAAAAAAAAAGTTTATGAAGATGTGCAGAGTGCAACGGCATCTATATTGCGACGATTGCGATAGTTGACGCGTGGTGAGAGGGCAAGAACTTAGCGCGTAGGAGAGGAGAGAGAGATCACACCCATGACGTAGTTGTTTTAACCGCGCGCTTCAGGCGCAGCATATTGCAAGTTCAATTCCTCTTTTGCGAAAACCATTGCTATTTACAGTAAAGCGGAATTTTGATACTCTCGTACTCTTAAAACCCTCGCTTTCACTACTTTTTTTGCAAACGAAAGCACATTTCGAATTTAGACGTTATCCTTGTTTTTTCTTACCAGATTTTATTTTTAGGATGATAACAATAGAATGGTAGTCGGCCGAGCATGCTACGAAATTACATTATTAATGGGTATTTGAAACTGTTTTCCCTCTTTCTGAACGTCTTCAAGACGTCCCACCACCATGAGCCTGGGCTCGAACGATAGAGCTTTTCAAAAGCTACAAGACAAGCCCGAGCACGTCTCGTAGCGGTTAGAATTCAGCTTGCGACTATTCGCGATTGAGGGCCCGGTGGATTTGGGCGGAGACTGTGGGGGCTACTTGTAAGTATAACTACATTTAGACGTGGTAAAGTGAGAATAGCAATTCTTCCCCATTAACAAAATAGAGAAAATTGGGACATAACACAGTCGAAAAATAATTTGATGAATTTTCAGGGATATTATCCTAGACAAATCTCGTACATTGATTTGTCTAATGCGCTGGTTACCATCGACAATAGTGTAGCCCCTTTGACTGGAGCAACGTGCGGCGCTGGTGGATGGAGTATTGACGTTTGTTTCACTTTTTTAACTTTAACTTTTGTAAACTATCCACATCTGATCAATCAAGAGTACCACTTTCATTTTTTTTTAAAGTGGATACTGTTTTCATGTCAAAATTGAAATTCCTTCTCACATCAAACACGCCAAGCAGCACATCTTATGCGTCAACCTCATTAATGTTCAGGGCACAGAAATTAATGAAGTGCAGCTCGTCTCGTTCTGGTGCTGGGCGATCGAACCCTATTCGATTGAGAGTAGTTGTCCCTGGTCACTCACTTTTGCGCGAAGAAGCCTCGTAGTGGACTTCAACCTGTAAGTTGGGAAAAATAAGTTGAATCGCAGATTACGCAATTTCGAAACAATGTCGCGATGCTATATACTTTTCCTAACATTAAATATAAGTGAATCACCAATGTCACCTATTTGGACGTTGTATTCTTTACAGAGGCACCTACCACTGTTCTAGTATGGAGACGCTTACCGTCACCGATGCTTCAGGAACTAAGCATGAAGGATCGAAGATGAAATGCGTGTAAGTATTTCTTTGTGATGATATTTCTCTTTTTCAAAAATATCTTTTAAGTGACGGTTCATGGAAGCTCTCTGGAACGGCGGATGTCGATGTTAGTTTCCTCATTTTATATTCGAGAAACGCTATTCGGGTGTCCCAAAAGTTCTGTCACAAAATCTCAACAGGGAGATTTTTCGTTCTAACTTGAAGAGGAGTAAACGATCAGTGATCGAAGTAGTCACCGTTTATACTAGTCACCTCCTCCTATCGATCGCGCAGAACCATGAAACTCGCACTTTAGAAAGACTGGTTGTGGAGTCAAACCAAAACTGACAGTCAGCGTTAAGATAGGTCCGATTAGATAACTTTTCCGGAGCAGAGGGGCGCAATGGTTTCGAAACAGTGATAGTTGATGTCACTGGTACCGAGAGTATGCAGCGGTATAGTTAGTAACTCCTCCTTTGGATTGCCCTTCTTTTTCTGAATCGATTTCGAAAAACGAGGTCTTTGCCGGTCGATCATAATTTCAATTTCTTCCTATCTTATGAGACCAAGAAGGACTCCGAAGACGACCTCTTGCAGTTGGGTAGATAAGAGGTCGTCGGTGATGTTGGTTCTATGAAGAAGGAGCACCACGTTGATGGGGCCAGGAACGGAGGAGAAGAAACTAATCAATTCATGATTTTTCTGAACTTTTTTCTTTGGTACGGGCTATGACTTCTCTCCTGCACGCAATCGATCCAATCCTATGTTAGTGTTGTTGTACATGATCCACTTCATATCCATTTCGATTACCTTTCTGGCCCATCTTTACAAGGGAGATGCATAACCTCACGGAGCGATAACTGAAAATTCTCCTCTAATATGACAATTAGACCTCAGGAGAACCTCAAAACAACTTTCAAAAAAGCCCATAATCGATTCCTAAGGAATATTAACCCGGCGAAAGTAACGCACAAGCCGACTCGCTCATTTGCATACCTCTCATTGTGACCTACGAATGTCTGCCTGTATGGCTCAGGCGGTAGAGCTCCAGGGCTACAAATTTTGCCTCGCGGGTTCAACCCCTCCCAACCGTCAACATTTTTGCTTCACTTTTGGAATACTGAATTGGCAGAGGACATGCTTTTTACATCGGTAAACAGCCACATTTGCTAATTCATACGAGCCTGAGTGTCATTAATTTACAAAAATGCTCCCAACTGCACTCGAAATTAGATCGATTGAAAGGATTCATAAGCTACTATCTCTAGATGTACTAATAGAATTACACCAATTGAAGTTCTCTTATTGTTATGTAGCTGTCTACCCCAACTCTGAGAGCATAGAGGAGTAAGAGTTTATCTACAAGCAACCAGTTGACACCACTGCACGGATCGAGAGTGGAGAGGGGCGAAGGGATAGTCACGTATCTAATTATGCTAAGATGGACTCATAGGCAAAGGGGCGAATCACGTGATAGGATTATGATAATTGACTAAGGGAGTGGAGGGAAACTACACAATACAACAGCTTCCTCCAAGATTCTAACTCGGGGAGAATCTGAGCAAAACAATTATAGTCAATTATAGCGAAACAATAATTCAATGAGGCCATGATCGAAGAACTTTGGTCAGGGACTCATTTCTCGTCGTATCTTTTCTTCGTTGAAAAATCGACGTCGAGACGGCGAGGGGCGGATCGGTTTCTCGTGGATCGTCTCGGCGCGGCTTGTCCGTTGTCGTTGTCGTTCAGCACTTCCTCGGTGGCGTCATTTTCGACCGAATTGATCTCATTCTCGTATTCATTCTCATCGAGAATGTTGACTTCACTGTCAATTTCGTCAAGAACCAGTTGTTCCGTCACATATTCGATCTCCCGATCTGATTCCAACCGAACTCTCAACTGATTGGCATGCGCCCTCACAGTTCGGTCTTCCAACTTCACTTCATACATGGTCTTCCCAATCCGGCCATTTACGACACCCATGGACCACTTCCGTCCATTCGGGCCCACTTGCATATCATACAGGACACTATCGCCGATCTTGAAGACTCTGGACTTCGCTCCATGCTTCTGATCAAACTGCATCTTCATCTGGTCATTTCTTCCAGAGGATCCACGCACTGGAAGCATCAAATCCACCTCTGATCGAATAACCCTTCCGAACATCATCTCACTCGGAGTCTTCCCATCACATTGTGGGTTCGGGGTTTTTCGATAGTTGTACAGGAACAACTGCAGTGCCTTTTCAAGCGGTCTCTCTCCTTTCTGCTTCAGCAGACTTCGCTTTACAGTGTCCACAAATCGCTCGGCCTGGCCATTACTCTGTGGATGATAAGTGGGAGTATTCACATGCTGTATTCCTCGCTCGCGACAGTATCGATTGAAAGCATCCGAGTTGAACGATCAGTCACTATCATTCTCGGTAAGCCATTCCTCGCAATCGATTCATTCAGAATCCGAATGGTGGCACCAGCTGTCATCGATGCCGTTGCCACAATCTCTGGCCACTTCGTGAGCAAATCGATCATAACTAGCAAGTAAGTGTACCGGTCCACAGTAATCCATATGAATCCGTTCCCACGGTTCATTCGTCTTTGGCCATGTTTCGAGAGGAATCTTGGTTGGTTTCTTTAGTGCTTGTGCACACTGCTCACACGAGAGCACCATTCTCTCGATATCTTTGTCCATTCTGTACCAATAACATGATTGTCTCGCCAACGACTTCATTCTGACGACACCTGGATGTCCGACGTGAAGCATCGCGAGGACTTTCTCCTTCAGCGATTGGGGAATCACAACTCTAGATTCGTTGATGCCCACCATGAGACAGTCATCCACCACTACAAGCGTATCTCTCATCGAGAAAAACGGCTTGAGTAGACTGAATTCGGGATAATTTCGTATCGTCTTCTCATTTGGCCATCTAGTGAGATGGTAATTTCTCACTCGACACAGCAGAGAATCTCTCGTCAGAGCTTCTCTGATATCGTCTGCCGTCACTGGCAGTTTCTCGACGTTAGATCTAATCATTCTCACAACCAGAGTCTCAGCTTCTTCCAACACACTCTCTTCATCTCGATCATCACGAGAATCCGCAATCAATCGGGAGAGTGCATCTGCATATGCAAAACTCTCTGTATTGATGTACTCCATCGAGGAATGGTATCCCAGGAGGATCGTAGCCCAATGGAACAGTCTCCTCGCTGTGCGCACTGGGATTCCATCCTTCGATCCAAATATCGAGAGTAGCGGCTTATGATCGGTCTGCATCACAAACTTCCTTCCGAAGAGGTATCGATGGAATTTCGTCACTCCAAATATGAGTGCCAGTCCTTCCTTCTCAATCTGGGAATATTTGATCTCAGCACTCTTGAGTGCTCTGGACGCATGGGAAATCGGCATCAGTCTTCCATTGACTCGATGGGCGATCACTGCCCCGATTCCCTTCTCACTCGCGTCCGCTGCCAACACCAACTCTTTCTGAGGGTCATAGTGTACCAGATTTAGATCGGAAGCGAGAATCGATCTGATCTCCTTGAATGATCTCTCGCATATCACTGACCATTCCCACTCAACATCATCCTTTAGAAGGTTATCCAGAGGTGCACGCAGTTTGTGCATTCCCTCAATAAACGGACCGTAGTACGACCCCATTCCCAGGAAACTCCTCAATGATCCTTGATCCTGTGGTTGAGGCATCTCTCTGACTGCCTTCACCTTGGCAGGGTCGGGTCTTCTTCCAGCCTGATCAATGATGAAGCCAAGATACTTGATCTTACTCATCCCGAAAGAGCACTTCTCGGGGGCGAATTCGAAATCCGTAATCCTTGATTCGATCGAGCACTTGTTTGAGATTCTTATCGTGAATCTCCTTGGTCTTTCCACCGACCACCACATCATCGAGGTACGCCTGTGCGTTTTCGCAACCAGCCAACATCGTGTCCATTGCCTTCTGGAAAATTCCAGGGGCGACGCTGACTCCGAATGGCAACCTTGTGAATCGGAAGAGCCCTCTATGAGTGCACACTCCTAGCAGGTCTCTATTCTCCTCTTCCACGGGTATCTGAAGATACGCATCACACAGATCGATCTGGCTGAACAGGGTGCATCCTTCCAATCGTGCGAAAATCTCCGATGTCACCGGCAACGGATGGTTATTCGGCTCGAGACTCGCATTCAACCCTGTCGAGAAATCGACACAGATTCTCAACTTCCATTCGGCTTGGGCACTACCAGAATGGGTGCCGCCCACTCCAGATAGTCCACGGGTTCGATTGCCTCCATAGCGAGTAATCTGTCAATTTCTTCATCGACCTTGGGGAGCAATGCCAGGGGAACATCTCTTCGCTTGCAAAATACAGGCTTTGCTCCTTCTTTCATGCAGAAAGTAGCCACAGCCTTCATGCATTTGCCCAGTCCCTCCTTGCAGATGTCACCGTACTCTCCATTTATCCAGTTCAAGTACGAGTCATCGCTCTTCACCATGTTCACTTTCACTTTCTTGGGAATCAGTCGAAAGAACGTGGTAATGAAGTCTCGGCCCATGAGGTTCTCACTCTCTCCAGACGTGTACACCCTACCCTGAGCGACACTTCCATTCAATTCGAGAGTCAGATGGCATTTTCCCGTCAACTTGAGCGGTGTTCCATTTGCACATCTCGGGAACGCATCCTGTTCACTCCTCTCGGGCGCACCGATTTTCATCCACGTTGAATCAGAGATCAAAGTGAGGTCGGAGCCAGTGTCCACCGTCATTCTGACCACTTTTCCATTCATGATCACATCAGTCTCAAATCTATCCAGATCTTCCGGTAGATCTCCGAACACTGCATTCACTTTTTTCTCTCGTTTCAGTGGTCTCTTCTGTGGTTTCTTGCACTTCACCGAGAAGTGGCCAATCTCGTTGCAGTTAAAACAGTTCCTGCCTGCAGCCACTCTGCACTCGTCCTCCTTCTCCTTGTGCTCTAGACCACACCTGCCACAGGAGTTTCCGCTCTCTGTTGGAATACTCCTCGAGTATTTCTTGTAACCACCGAACTTTCTCTGATTCCGGTCGCCAGTGATCGCATTAACTTGCGGATCATTCTGCTTGGAAACTGCATGAGAATCATTGTACAATTCCCTGTACACATTCACCACACTGAGAATCGACTCGATTGTGGGGTTTTCAGTTGATTTCACATCATTCATCACGTGGAACATTGTCGCCGTGTGTCTGGGGAGATCCATTCCAGCCAGCAACACCACAGCCTTGAACTGCTCCAGAGGCATATCCTTCAATCTTGCCTCTTCCACCACTCGATTCACGATCGTCGAGAATTCCTTGATGTCATTGCACTTCAACCTCGACATCTTGAGACCGAACACGTCTAATCTCTTCTCGAACACAGACTTCTTATCACCGAACAAGTCCTGCATTATCGTCAGAATCTCGCTAAACTTGATAGCGGATGGCTTCTTTGGCCTGATGTGATCTACGAACTGCTTGTACACTTTGTCGTCCACGTGACGCAACAACAGTCGCACCTTGTCACCATCAGCCAAATCACTCAGATCATTCTCGAAAATTTCCCTGTGACGCTCGAACCACGTGTCGAATGTCACCCCATCCTCTGGGTTGTAGGAGAAATTCCTGATCTGTTTCTCAAGAGCATCGATACTGGGTCCTCTGTGTCTCAATCCCTCTGACATCTCCGACTTCGTATCCGATCTCTCCGTTCTCTCCGTCAGTAGCGTCTTAATCGTTTCACTCTGCTTTTCCATCTGTTCTCTCAACAGTTCACTCTGTTCCTTCTGAATCTGCATCTGTGCTTGACTCTGCTCCCTATGAGCTTGCAACTGTGCTTCATTCTGTTCTCTCTGAGCTTGCAACTGTGCCTCACTCTGTTCCCTTTGGGACTGCATCATTTGCATCATCGTCTTTATTAGTTCATCATTTGCATTTCCATTGGTTCCGCCCGTCATCCTTATGACACGTGTATTTTATATTGATCGGTTCGTACAGGAATTTCAACCCGCCTTGATACCTCACAACACTCAGAATACACACACTTGTGCCACGTCACAGCAATTAGGTGAAACAAACGAGACCGTAATCGATAAATCATTTAACTTCCGTGATTAAATCCACGTCAGCAATCAATATATGATACGACGATGTCGGTCAAGGCTTCACCCCAATTCTTGACAGAATCAAGGCTTCCAGGCACCCTTGGAGTACCGGAACCACTTAGCGCACTGATAGCACCAAGTTATCACTTTACCCACTCGATACACTGAGAGTAAACGAGTGAGACCAGCACACTGAGAGTACCGGGGTCCTTGGCGCACTTATAGCACCAAGTTGGAACAAGGGAAACGCGGGAACACGACAGATAATAGTAGTGAAAGCACGAATCTAGTACGAATCGAGTACGAATCTCTGAACGCCAATGTTATGTAGCTGTCTACCCCAACTCTGAGAGCATAGAGGAGTAAGAGTTTATCTACAAGCAACCAGTTGACACCACTGCACGGATCGAGAGTGGAGAGGGGCGAAGGGATAGTCACGTATCTAATTATGCTAAGATGGACTCATAGGCAAAGGGGCGAATCACGTGATAGGATTATGATAATTGACTAAGGGAGTGGAGGGAAACTACACAATACAACACTTATCCAAGTCCGGCATTCCCTATTTTTAAAAAAAAAATTTTCTGATGTTAATGAGAAGCAACGATTTCGCTAGTAACAAAAGATCACTGTAACCGGAGATAACAAAACTGCGAGGCAAAGTTCAACACGTTTCACCCCATTCAACACGTTTCACACACCCTTGCACCGATTAGATGAAAGGAGGGAATGTCGAACTTGAGAATAAGAACGTCAATTGGTGTCACTATACATAGGGGCCGCAACGTGATCTTCCATTTTCATGCTAATTGAAAGAAAATGTGGTCAAATGAACCGCTATGGTCTCAATAACATCATACTTTTTGCCGTTTGTCGATATCTTGTCTCTGAGCCGCGCTACGCCTCAAAAACCATGCGCGTCATTTGACAGAAAGTGGTGAAAGAGAGAAGTGGGCGGAGCTAATCTACATCTCTAAATCCTGACAGACTGTGAGAGCGAAAGAGCGCCTCCTTTCTGTGTTCCCCCATGGCTCAGGTGATTGAGCACTTGCTTTATAAACAGAAGGTAGCTGGTTCAAATCCAGCGGTTTGCAAAATTTTTTGCTGATTTTGCAAATATCTTTAAAATCAAATGACAATTCTGCGAATTAATAAAATTTTAATTTTTTTGTTTCTATAGATTCAGCATGCTATTCCACCCATACTGAGACTTGCGCAGCTGTGTCGGTGAATTGGAAGTGTTCTAAACACCTACTCTTGAGGCTTTCAGTCAATTTTTGATCTACTAAATGTTGTCAGAACAAGGTGCGCAACGCCTCATTCGTAGAGTAGATCGAGAGCTTTCGAATAAGCTTTTGAACGCGGGATTTGGTTGAAAATGAAGCTTGTCATTCGATTGGGACAATTGTTCCCTCTCGTCGAGAAAGGTAGGGGGCGGAGCTTGCGTCCCCTAACTATACAAGCCATCAATTGGTAGTAGTTTATGAATCCTGAAAATCGAAATAATTTCGAGATCAGTTGGGCGCATTTTTGTAAATTAATGATACTCATGATCGCATGAATTAGCAAATGTGGGTGTTTACTGATGCAAAATGCATGTCCTACACAAATACAGTATTCAAAAAAAGAAGCAAAAATGTTTACGGTTGGGAGGGGTTGAACCCCGCAAACAAAATTTGTAGCCCTGGCGCTCTACCGCCTGAGCCATACAGGCAGACATTCGTAAGTAACAATGAGAGGTATGCAAATGAGCGAGTCGGCTTGTGCGTTACTTTCGCCGAGTTAATATTCCTTAGGAATCGATTATGGGTTTTTTTGAAAGTCGCTTTGAGGTTCTCACGAGGTCTAATTGTCATATTAGAGGAAATTTTTCAGTTATCGCTCCGTGAGGTTATGCATCTCCCTTGTTAGTTGGCCCGACAGTCGAAAAATCCCTGACGAATAATAACACGTTTCTTTCCCGTGGTGGCCGAAATGTCACGATTTACTGCATTTTGTAACTTCGTGCTCTTCCAGTTCTGTTAGGCGATTTTATGCAGAGTGGATATGGGAGTATGAGTAACTGTGTCCACCAGAAGGGCATTGGTTTTGAGATTACTTGCCTACGCAATGAGAACGGAGAGTCGATTTCGGAGTGGGGACTGGCAAAGTGGGGTCTGTTTTCGCGACTGTGGCCTCCGAAAGCGAACGCCAAATGCCAACACTAATAGAGTCGTATATTAGGGGCCGCCTCTAGTTTCGATAGCGCCAGTTGTTCATTGGTTTCCATGTGTTTCTTGCCATTGAGAAATTACTAGAGCAAAATCGATCAAAAGTCGGTTTTTGTGCGCTTCGGTAGAATTGATGTAAAAACTAGGCCAGTGAAGCAGTTGACTAGCACTGAGGCGTGTTTGATTACTGAGTGGACAATGTACCAAAGCCATTATGTCATCATGCCTATTGATCGATAACATGTTCTATACAACCATGAAAATAGGCTTTGTGACAGAACTTTTGGGACACCCTGATATTTGAATCTATCATATTTCCGGAAAATCTATTACAGCTGCTCAAAGCAGGAAATGTTTTAGTATGATAAAAGGTCGATAAAGCATACCGAAAAAGGAAAGAACAGATGAAGATCAAGAAAAAAATCGACATTGATACTTCAATAGGTCGCTGCCGGCTCCAAGGTCGCATGCGTTCCCAAAAACTGCCCGTTGCTTCCGATCGATACTTTCTCTCTGATCTTCGCTGGAATATCAATCGATGAATACAAGCGGTATCTTGACTTCTCTTTATATTCAATTCAAAGAAATAGACATTACCATTAAATTTTAGTTATTTCTCTTCAATTATAATTGTCGTCTATAAAACTGTAGCTGCATACAATGGGCTAAAACAATCGATAATTCGCTTCAGGTGGACTTGCGATGCTGATCAATCCCTCGTCCTCATTGTTGCTTCTGATTTCGGTAAAAAAGTTTAAAAAATATAAAATAAAAACTTCAACATACGATCAAAAAAATACATAAATTTCAGAGAACGACGAAAACACTCAAACCATGCACGCCGAGTACATCGAGGTCGGAGAATGTCAGTTTTTTTCTTCAAATTGACGTCAACTTTATTATTTCCACTTTACACTTATTGTCAATTACAGACGACTACCGTCTGTTCAGTTCGAGTGGTATCAAGAACAACGTCTACACGGAACTGATGAATACCATAATTAGTGAGTGCACATTGGAAATTTAAACCATTATTTCTCATTAGCTACAGTGATCGCTGTCCCATACTCGTTTCGTGTTGATGGCTTGCAAATTTCAGACAGTACATGACACATTGAGTGGCAGTATCGAACAGAATGAATCGCTATTTGATGCTTTAATCCCGCCCACTAACTTCAGGCGCAAAGTGCGAGGACCTCGGACCACGTTACCCCGGAGTTACGGTGCCCCGAGCGTGCAATGCCTACCGCACCAGACGCCACTACAAGTGCAAGAAAGTACAGGCAACTCTGTAGACGTTAAACGATTTTTGATTTCTTGGCATCGCCTAAGATACATTTGTACGAACACCAATGATAATGGAATGTAATATATTTCGCAGGGCTTCTACCTCGGTGACATTGAATACGATGACGACTTCGGAAAGGGAAAGAAAATGCACGGAAAAGAACACAAAATGAAGAGCATGCGATGCAGCAAGGGAGGATGGCAACCACATGTAGGTTTTCATCCAATTACTTGTATTGAGTGTTTTAAAGAACACAGCATCAGGTAAATCATCCCCTTATCTAGGCTCCTAGTCCTGAAGGAGTCACTGCTAATGAGGTTACCGTTCATTATCCGGATGATGCATGCATGCATGCATAATGCATGGTAAACTGGTAAAGTATCTTCTTCAGGGTTCCTCCCGCTCGAACATGCGAGTGACCGCCTTCAACTGCTACCCGGTGACCATAGCAGCTGCAGAATCTTCCTGCTCAGCGATAATCAACTTCGCCGCCTATGTTCTCTCCTTTGACGCTTACAAGTGAGTGCGCTGAAGTTACGTTGTTTTTAAAATATAATTTTAATGATGTCATACCCGCTCCAGTAATTACTGTAGTAGATTTGGATGTAATGGAGGCGACATAGACAAAAATATGTCGATTTGAGGGCAGTTGAAAATTGGAAGCGAACTTTTTTTTAATTTGAAATATCTTGTTGGTCCAGGAAGGAGTTCGGCTGTTACAAGGGCGAGAAACTCGCATACACCTTCCTTGGCTCGACTGATATAGTCACGGTGTCTGGAAGCATGAAACTGTTCTGCGGGTGAGAAATTACGTCGATCAATCATTTTATCGACTGCCATGATTTCGTTACCATGTTATTCAAGCATGTAAAACCAAGACACGGGCGCAATGCGGTCTCGATCACCTCTATGCCTAAGTAGAATTGATAGCTGAGAAAAAACTGTACCACCTGATATGTGCCTATGAATCCTATAGTTTTTACATACATGATGAATTGAAATTTAAGAAATATTTCAGAAAGAACGTGGTTTCCGGTGGATTTGAATGGCAATGGTCGGCGAAGGATGGAACTGCGATTGAATCAATTCCTAATGGAGCAACGATGAAATGTGTGAAGGATGAGGGTGGAAGTGGAGAGAATTCGAGTGAAGAAGATAATGACTCTGGAAGTGATGAAGAATAGAGAATTCGAACTTCCTGTTCAATTCCCGTGATCCCTATTCACGTTACCTTGTTCTTAACAATTTACATCTTTAAGATACTGGATAAAGTGAATTCGAATTCATGAAATACCTAAATATGAAAACACAATGTCAAGATATTTCATTTTGAAGAAATTGGAAACGGTGAGATTGGAACATGATAAGCGGTGCCGAGTACTGGCATAAACATAAATTTGGAATTTTAAATTGCACAAAGAAACAGTGTTTTGAGTGTGATTGCAATGCATAAATTGATGCATTATTACGAGTTCTCTGTAGCAGAGGGAGGAAGACTGCACATTCTTTTTTGAAGTGGTCATCCATATTTTGGATATTTTTGTCAATTATTTTCTTGTAAAATTTCAAAATTTGGCGGGAAATCGAGAAAAAATGGGAGCTGTATTTCGAGATACATTTCATTCAAAAGTGTGCAAAAAATTAAGTAATGAAGCTCACAATGTTTCGTTTTACAAAATGCACGAAATTTAAAAAAAATTTCAATTGCAGTGCCAGAAAAAAATAGTTGACAGAAGAAAAGAAAACAAAACATGGAGCCTGTGCTAAAACTGATCAAATTATTGCAGTGAAATATATAATTGAGCTGTTTTTGATATAGGGAACGTGAAATAATTTATCGATCGTATTCTGAGTAGCAACAATAACAACGGATACTATTACTTGTTTTAAAATATATCAACAACAACAAATATTAATATTAATATTAAAATCTGATCATCTTGAGACGGTCTCCAATTTCATCAATTTCGTATTCAGAAGGGAAAGATGAGAGATCAATTTCTGTCCGTTCATTCCAATCGATTGCCAATTCGTCGATTTCCGTGTAATCAATTGGGAATTGAGTAGAACGGCCATTGAAATCCCAGATTGAGAAGAAGATGGAAGATCCCTCAGAGAAGACACGGACATCGGTGAAGGTGCACGCGTTCTGGAATGGGAATGAATTAGAGAAGGTTGATGACTTTATAGAAATAGCGACGTTCCGAAAGGTCATTCTGCATGAGATCAATAGCTTATCAAGCACCCTAAGTGACACGCACACGATGTAGTACGGAGTAGATCGCACATTGAGTTTCGCGCTTAACATCGCTACGTTGCTACAAAATATTTAGAGACCACGGCGAAAAATGTTGATACTTAATCTATTTTCAAAGACTATTGAGTCGCTCGGTAAACATGACTATAAAATTTAACCACTTCGATGTCTAATCATTATTGTGGTTTCAAAAAGTAACAAATAGCAGTTACAAATTTACAAATTATCCGGAGATGAAGTCATGTTAACGTGAAAAATAGAAAAAGAGATCGAACATACCTCCTTATCGCAGATGATTAGAGTTCGCCTGGGCGCGCACTTTCCACAGTCGCATTTTTCAGGATTCTCCATTACAGCTTCGAGAATGAAGCCGGCAAAATATTGACGATGAGAAACAGGAGCGGCCAGAGGAAATTCGGCAATTGGAGTGAGGGAAATGGGAGTGGAGTGATTGGTTTGGATGCACATACTCAGATGAGAGGAGAGACGGTAAGTGAGGATGAGGAGGGAGATGAGGTTTATATAGGGGAGGGGGCTTCCGACGCGCTGGAGATCGGAAAAGGGACGCCACAGGGAGTATGGAAAATGAGGAAAAATAACCGCCAGGAGGTATGAAGAGTATTGAAAGGACAGCGATATACCTAAATAACGATATGCCAGACGACACAACTAGCCTCGTCCGTAACTAGGTGCAGATTACGGATGAGGTCAATACTAATCCTCTACCGTAATGAGGTAATCCAGAAGTCGTGAAGTAGAGAAGATTAATTTCTTCAAATCCTGACATTTGTGATTAGAGTGCGAAATGTGAGACCACGCACTCCTCATTTCACACACTCTCTCGACCGGTCGGTAAGTGAGAGAGTGCACGAAATGAAGAGACCGTGGTCTCACATTTCGCACTCTACTTGTGATCCCCACTCCTCACTTCCTTCCCAAAACGGTTCGCATAGAGCGATCTCCATCTAGATTTTATTACCCGAGAAACCGTTGTCAGAATTGCACAGCCCGATGAAGATCATGGACTAATACCGCATATAGATCGGCGAAAAGGGGCAAGTACTGCTGAGTTCTTGAAAAGAACGATAATTTATTTTTGAAAAAAAGCTAAATATTTTTTGCATGTCTAATCAGATGCCTTGAAAATTTAAAATCCCAAGTCATTATCTTCTTCACTCGAATTCTCTCCACTTCCACCCTCATTCGTCACACATTTCATCGTTGCTCCATTAGGAATTGCTTCAACAGAAGCAAATGAACAAGCGTGAGTTGCATGAGTTATCAAAATGAATCTTGTAAAATAACATTTAACATGATGAAAGATACAGATTTATTCCATTGCTCTTACATCGTTATAATGAGAAAAATTGGGGTGCCGCAGCAGCTATGAATTTGGTCCACCGCTGGACGCAGGAATGACGCAATCTCACATTGACACACTCCCTCGCTGTCTACCAGTAGTGTACCCTACTGGTGAGCAACTGGTGTGAGCGAAAGAGTGAGGGGAAGTGAGCAAGCGCTGGTGCTACTAGTAGAGGGCAAAACACTAGAGGAAGGGTCGGGGTCAGGGGGGAGGAAGGGGCGGGGTCAGGGGGAGCTGCTTACGAAGCGACGGACTCAGCTGCACTCAAATCCGGTGATTTGCAATTTGCCGTTGAACGAAAGTCCCTGAATATTTAAATACTTTGAAATTTTTTTTTATATTTTCGACACTAAAAACCACTAAAATGCTTAATAATATAATTATATTTAAACAATATAAAATACTCACTTCAACGCTCCAGCCGCTAGCGCCGCACGTCGCGCTTTTCACATTCGTCAATTGTCCGCTGTTCATTGGTTCATATCCAACACCATTGAGCGAATAGTAGAGCCACCGGAGGACGCGCAATTAGATGAGAAGGAATTTTGTATTGATTTCTAATAAAACCCCGGAATGCGAGAGAGAGAGATCAATTGAGAGAGGAGGGAGATAAAACATTAGTAGACTTCGAAAAATAACGAAGCATTGGGTTGCGTAAGAGGCAAATCACTAATCGCTCTCATCATTTCTCGCACTCTCTCGTTGCTGGAGCGATGCATTTGCCTCTTAGGCAATCCTTTGCTTCGTTATTTCTCGAAGTCCAAACATGAGTAAAATGCCAAACGTGTACCGCTTGACGTCAAAGTAACGAGTTGACTGCCATCGCATCCGAATCTGAAATTCAGTCGAAATATTTCCTCGACTCTAAATGGAACAAACATTTTACAAACATAGTAATATAATATTCCCTGATGAAGTCATGCAAATTATATATCATGAAGCTCCTCGAAATGTATAAAAGCAAATACCTATCATTTCCGTATGAAGTAGTGATGTACTTGAGACCGTGGCCAAGCGGTAGCGAGGAGCACGTAGGAATTACGAATTCAGTGGTAGTAGTTGGTGGAGTGGTTGTGGGCACCGTGGTAGTCGGTTGAGTGGTAGTGGGCACCGTGATAGTCGGTTGAGTGGTAGTGGGCACCGTGGTAGTCGGTTGAGTAGTTGTCGGCATAGTGGTAGTGGGTTGAGTGGTAGTGGGCACCGTGGTAGTCGGTTGAGTGGTAGTGGGCACCGTGGTAGTCTGTTGAGTGGTAGTAGGTTGAGTGGTAGTGGGAACTGTGGTAGTAGGTTGAGTGGTAGTGGGAACTGTGGTAGTAGGTTGAGTGGTAGTGGGAACTGTGGTAGTTGGTTGAATCGTAGTGGGCACAGTGGACGCCACCAAATCATTGCAGTAAAATGTCGGGTTGGCACTGGGGAAGAAAATGCGTCCCTCGCATGTAGTGCCAATCCAGCGTTCTGCAACACAAGTGACGTGGTCTGCCGCTACGATCTCCCCCTGAAAACGGTACTGTATTTTAAAAGAAATGCAAATATTTGTAAAATGATTGATTCTCTTCTGCATACGATCTTTTCACAGTGTCTTATTGAAAGAGAGGTACCACGTTCCCTACTACCCCGAAACCCGCTACGCATCACACGAACTATCTAGCATCTCCCTAATGAACTCGACCCTGTTATGTTCAAAAGAGTACGTTTCTCTGCTCTCTCTCGAGATGTCTAAGAGAGCATAGTGCTCTAGAGATGCACCGTTACAGAGTTCGTGCTCTGTGCGCCACAGATCCCCATTGAAACTAGAGAGCGAAATGTGAGACCACGGTCTCTTCATTTCGCGTACTCTCTCACCTACCGACCGGTCGAGAGAGTGTGTGAAATGAGGAGTGCGTGGTCTCACATTTCGAACTCTAATTGACACCCACTTTTGCGGTGGTGGAGATCTGGCCGTTGATACAAGTGATGATCGAGCTGTCATCGATACATTCATCAGTGAGAGTGCCGGGCAGCGAGGTATAGCTGCTGCACGACCCGCATTTAGCTGCAAAATATAATGATAATTTTCATCAGATAACTGCAAAATTACCCTAACACATTGATGCAAGATTGTATTACCGGCCGGGTTATGTTCGCAACCTTCCCTCAACTCGCAATGTGTTAATGCATAGTTAAAAATAAAAATATCATACGTTCACCTTTCAACGGTTCACCGAAAGAGCTGAAAGTTTCTGAAACTTTCAAAACTTTCAAAACTTTTCTGAACCTATGGTGAATTTCCACAGTTCCTCTTTATTTTCATTGCATTCTTCATGGTCGATTGTCCATTTTCCGTGTGAAATTAAATTTAATTATACCGAATAACAAGCGGAAAAGCGTTCAAGAAAACTACCGTATTTTGCTGACAAATATGTGCTATTCGCCGGCTTCTTCTTCCGGTCATTCGCAAAATTTTGCCAAGGATTCCATGCTCGTTATTAGCCATAATTTAATTTAATTTCGCACGGAAAATGGATAATCGACCATGAAGAATGTAATGAAAATAAAGAGGAGCTGTGGAAATTCATCAGAAGCTCAGAAAAGTCTTGAAAGTTTTCAAAGTTTCAGAAACTTTCAGCTCTTTCGGTGAACCGTTGAAAGACGAACGTATGATAGAACATGTCAACCTTCTACATGTAGTTGACGATGGTGAGTGTCTCCGAGCAATCTGTGCTGTATTCTAAAGCTTCGTAGGAGGTCGGAGAACAAACAAACGAATCCACTCGCAGGCCAGCGAAAGATGTACCCTGCACTAGTATAATTGGAAATATTAATAATTTAATTTTTTAATTTATTCTTTAATTTTTTAAACCTGACTTTCAATTCACTGAATCGATAATGCGCAGAACCTTTGATAATTATGTCAAGGGCGCGCATAGTTATTCCAGGCAATAACGAAGGCAAGAACATGTGAAAATGTCATCAGCAGGCTATAGACTCTGGCTATAAGGTTAGTAATAATTCCGGCTATAGATTTTGAAAGATTTATTTTCAAAAAAAGGAAAAAAAATCGATAATCGAGAAAAAGCATAACACGTGCTTTCGGTTGCCATCCGTCCTTGTTCAAGCGCATGCTCTTCATGTCGAAATATTCTCCCTCGATCCTTCCGTACCCCACGGTTTCTATGTGGCTGAGATAATAGCCCTGCAAAAAAGCGTCCATTATGAATGCAAGTTTCAAAACAATGAAAAGCATACTACTTCACACTTTCATATCCGCAAGTTAATTTTTACATTGGTCCTACAAATTACCTATATTTTCGAATAAATTTTAAATGATTAAAAATTGCGCATTTCGTTCACGTTTATTTATTGTTAAGGAAAAGTCTTGAATATTTAAAAACAGATTTTAGTTTTGCGTTTGAATACGAAGTTTTAGAACCTTTTTGCAGCGGTAGTGGCGGCGCGTGCGAATCGCATCATATGCTGTGGGTACGCTGACTCCGCGGACCCGTGGACCAAGATCCTCGCAACTAATGCCTACAGATGCTTTAATTAACAATTCGAATCCGCAAAAAATATAGGTGAATTCTTAAAGACTATTATTTCAGAACGTGTCTGTCTGTCTGTCTGTCTGTCTGTCTGTCTGTCTGTCTGTCTGTCTGTCTGTCTGTCTGTCTGTCTGTCTGTCTGTCTGTCTGTCTGTCTGTCTGTGTGTCCGGCGGTCACGTTTTTCGCATTTTCATTATATTTCGCTTCAAAATCGCGCTATCCTCCCAGATCCTTTTGCATATGATAACCGACCAGAATACCTTTCAAATTTTACAAAATTTAATTAACGAAATCCATAGCCAAGTGGGTTACGAGCCAAACTTTGAATCCGAGACCCCCAGGTTCGACCCCCGCCGCGGGCAAACCTTTTGCCGCATTTTTCGCAAGTGCCAGAAACCGTTCTAACACGTTTTTGAGTACCGTGAAACACGTTTTCACCTGTTTTGCCGAGTTTTAACTTGAAAAATCGAAATTTTCGAACTTTCTCCAAACGCACCGATGAGTGTCGGGGATCACAGGAAATGTGTTTTGCGATGTCAGAAACGTGTCAGAACGTGTTCTAACACGTTTTAACGTGGAAAATTGAAATTTTCGAAAAGTTCCAAAATGATTCAGAGAGCGTAGGGGATCACAGGAAAAGTGTTTTGCGATGTCAGAAACGTGTCGGAACGTGTTCGCACACGTTCTAACGTGAAAAATTGAAAATTTCAAAAAGTTCCAAAATGATTCAGAGAGCGTAGGGGATCATAGAAAACGTTTCCGAAATTGCTCTAAAAGTTCTGAACGCACTGTATCCTGCGTTTCCGTTGGCAACTTTTTTCGATCGCTCTCAGCCTCACGAGCCTTTTGCAACGGAATAAGCCAGTACTCTTTGTAGCGATTAACACTCCCCAACAAGTCGAGCTTCAATGTCACCTGGGGCCGGCTATCGAGCTCCCGCTGGACCGAACTTGGAGCCGGCTATCGAGCTTCCCCTGGACCGAACTTGGAGCCTGCTAAAAACCCCCGGACCGAACTTGGAGCCTGCTACCGAGCTTCCCCTGGACCGAACCTTCGGCCGGCTGCAAAGCTCCCCCTGGACCGATCTTGGAGCCGGCTACCGAGCTCCCCCTGGACCGAATTTGGAGCCGGCTACAGAGCTCCCCTCTGGACCGAGCCTGGAGTCGGCTGCAAAGCTCCCCCTGGACCGAACTGTGCCCTGCAACTGAACGCCCCCCTGAACCATCCGCTCGTTTTGTTATTAGTACTATTGATATTCATATCCGTATGTACAACATTCCCCATTTACTATGTATTACTCACACCGTTGTACTTGTATATAAGGGCCCCTGCCTATTCATAGGGGGGGGGTTAGTAGCGCGCCAGGATAAACTATTGTCACGCTCTGAGTCGATCCTATTTCGGCCAAAACACGTTTTATCCAATTCGAAGCGCTCATACTTTCATCCACCGACCGCTGGGACTTGTACCAAACACATTCCGAATTTGTGTATTTTGTTTATGCCCAACCGCCGTAACAGTTTATGCAGCAGGGGCAGTTGTGGCTGCTGCACAAACTAAACCAACTGACCATTAATTGGAGAAATAGAAAGTGCTGCCAGCAGAAGGAAGGTGCGCATTGTTGGATGATTTAGTGATGCGCGCGCCCGCTTTATAAGGGCCATTCCGAGATGAAATTATGCAAAAACGACTGAATAATCGGTGGAAGAACGTGTCAATTCGTCCTATATCATTCGGCAAACGGGCATAGATCTTCACTCCGCACACTATCTCGCACACCGACCATTCTAGAGAGTGTGCAAAATGAAGAGAACAGCACCCGTTTGCCGCAGTGTCCAAGTCGACATTCGCATATTCGTCGTTTGGTAAGCAGATCAGTGCAGTAGGTGATCGCATTGCTGTGCGCCAGTTCACATTGCAAAATGCACAGGGCAAGATTGCTAGGAGAACGGTTCTTAAAGGAGTCCTTCTTATTTTGCTCACGACAGTCCCTTGAATGACCAGGTTAGAAAACCGTCCTTTAAGGAAAGAAACCTTCGAAACGCGTTCTTTAACCCCGTAGGTGTTTTTGTTAACAGATCTTTCTGGACTGTCATACACATCTTTCATATTTTTTACCATTTCTTTATTTATTTCATTTTCCATTCTGACGAATTAACATATCTTTTGCCTCCCTCTCCTCATATAACACATGATCTTTTTCCATTTACGCCAAAACCATAATGCGTCTTGATAGCAAGGTCAGACAACGCCCTAAACATATTTCCATCAGATTTCCTATTGAAAATGGGCAACAGTTTGTATTATCGATGGAGATCACGAGTCTCCAGATTAGACTTCAAAAAGTAACTATGCAACTAGTTGCTTTTCTGAGCACACTCCTCATTTCTCGTAGCTGAAGTTGGAGCTCCGATGATCCGACTATTTTACAGTTTTCTTTTGGTAACTGGATTAGACTTTGAAATGTAACGATTCAACTAGTTGCATAGTAGGGAAATAGACCGATTTTGTAAAAAAAAGAGTGCGAGAAATGAGGAGTGTGCTCAGAAAAGCAACTAGTTGCATAGTTACTTTTCGAAGTCTAATCTGGAGACTCGTGATTTCCATCGATAATACAAACTGTTGCTCATCTTCAATAGGAAATCTCATGGAAATATGCTTAGGGCGCTGTCTGACCTTGCTATCAAGGCGCATTATGGTTTTGGCGTAAATGGAAAAAGATCATGTTGTCAATGTTACAAAAGACAATTTTAAATTTTCCAATGTGCGATCGCGTCCGCCTCTCATAATGTGCTTGTCACAGAAGAAATTTTGTTGAGTATAGGTACAGCTGAGTGCCCTTTAAAATAGTCCCGATCTACCCAATTAACTTGCCTCCTCTAATTCACTCCATTTCAGAGTGCTTCCACCTTCACCGATGTCCGTCTCTTTTCTGAGGGATCTTCCATCTTCTTCTCAATCTGAGATTTCAATGGCCGTTCTACTCAATTCCCAATTGATTATAAGGAAATCGATTAATTTGAAACAATTTCTCGACACTTTGTTAGGCACAAACTAACAGTAAAAACTATCAGTTGCTGTTTATTCTATACGAGGAATACAAAGCGAAGAAGAAAATATATTGTAAGTACAATTTGTCTATTCTTCATCACTTCCAGAATCATTATCTTCTTCACTCAAATTCTCCCCACTTCCACCCTCATCCTTCACACATTTCATCGTTGCTCCATTAGGAATTGATTCAATCGCAGTTCCATCCTTCGCCGACCATTGCCATTCCAAAGTACCAGAAGCCGTATTGTTTCTGCAAAATTATGTTGATTTCATTTGTAGATATCACATTAATAATAGAGAGAGCGAATTTAACTGAATTTCTATCTAATTTTATATTTCCTCTGATTATTCACAATTTGTATCAAACAATTCTCATCTTTTTAATATTCTGGATCGGTACATCGCAGGTTACTAAAGGATTAATTTTCAAAATTTGCAACAAGAAATGTATTCAGATGGAGCACATCATTGTTTTCCAATCAGATGTAACTATTTTTATATCTGTTTCACAACAGTGTTTCTCTCACGACTCTGACTGGTCTTGCCCTTCTAAACTCCAATTCTGCTACATTTACCAAATACCGATTTGTCTGCTGGAAATGGAATCACTTCTGCGAACTTCTACACCGACAATCAAAGGCACAAATCATAAACAGCTCATATCCCCCGGGGGGGAATTTTTAATTTAATTTAAGTATAATCTTTTGATTTAGAAAGAAAAATGGAAGCAAAAAGCCTCACCCGCAAAATAGCTTCATGCTGCCTGGTCCAGTGATAACTTCAGATTCATTCTCTGCAGTAGTGTAGCCAAGTTTCTCGCCCTTGTAGCAAGAGTATTCCTTTCTGCAAGAAAAACAATTTTTTTCAAAGTTTAAAATTTTTTTTCCTAAAATATGTCTTCTCTTTCTTACGGACATTCTGCATCGATTCATTAATTCTACTTCGATGATTTGAAAGAGATTACACGCACCAACAGTCCTTTTCATATATTTATATTTATAAATTTACTTTATAAATATATATTTATAAATATACATAAATAAATATATAATTTATATTTATAAATATACACCGTTCGCGCGTATTCACGTAATATCGTGTGTGTCATTCGCACGATAACTCAGTGAATTCGATCTAAGTGAACGAACCTGAACATGTCAACCTTCTACATGTAGTTGACGATGGTGAGTGTCTCCGAGCAATCTGTGCTGTATTCTAAAGCTTCGTAGGAGGTCGGAGAACAAACAAACGAATCCACTCGCAGGCCAGCGAAAGATGTACCCTGCATTAGTATAGTTGGAAATATTAATAATTTAATTTTTTAAATTTATTCTTTAATTTTTTAAACCTGACTTTCAATTCACTGAATCGATAATGCGCAGAACCTTTGATAATTATGTCAAGGGCGCGCATAGTTATTCCAGGCAATAACGAAGGCAAGAACATGTGAAAATGTCATCAGCAGGCTATAGACTCTGGCTATAAGGTTAGTAATAATTCCGGCTATAGATTTTGAAAGATTTATTTTCAAAAAAAAGGAAAAAAATCGATAATCGAGAAAAAGCATAACACGTGCTTTCGGTTGCCATCCGTCCTTGTTCAAGCGCATGCTCTTCATGTCGAAATATTCTCCCTCGATCCTTCCGTACCCCACGGTTTCTATGTGGCTGAGATAATAGCCCTGCAAAAAAGCGTCCATTATGAATGCAAGTTTCAAAACAATGAAAAGCATACTACTTCACACTTTCATATCCGCAAGTTAATTTTTACATTGGTCCTACAAATTACCTATATTTTCGAATAAATTTTAAATGATTAAAAATTGCGCATTTCGTTCACGTTTATTTATTGTTAAGGAAAAGTCTTGAATATTTAAAAACAGATTTTAGTTTTGCGTTTGAATACGAAGTTTTAGAACCTTTTTGCAGCGGTAGTGGCGGCGCGTGCGAATCGCATCATATGCTGTGGGTACGCTGACTCCGCGGACCCGTGGACCAAGATCCTCGCAACTAATGCCTACAGATGCTTTAATTAACAATTCGAATCCGCAAAAAATATAGGTGAATTCTTAAAGACTATTATTTCAGAACGTGTCTGTCTGTCTGTCTGTCTGTCTGTCTGTCTGTCTGTCTGTCTGTCTGTCTGTCTGTCTGTCTGTCTGTCTGTCTGTCTGTCTGTCTGTCTGTGTGTGTCCGGCGGTCACGTTTTTCGCATTTTCATTATATTTCGCTTCAAAATCGCGCTATCCTCCCAGATCCTTTTGCATATGATAACCGACCAGAATACCTTTCAAATTTTACAAAATTTAATTAACGAAATCCATAGCCAAGTGGGTTACGAGCCAAACTTTGAATCCGAGACCCCCAGGTTCGACCCCCGCCGCGGGCAAACCTTTTGCCGCATTTTTCGCAAGTGCCAGAAACCGTTCTAACACGTTTTTGAGTACCGTGAAACACGTTTTCACCTGTTTTGCCGAGTTTTAACTTGAAAAATCGAAATTTTCGAACTTTCTCCAAACGCACCGATGAGTGTCGGGGATCACAGGAAATGTGTTTTGCGATGTCAGAAACGTGTCAGAACGTGTTCTAACACGTTTTAACGTGGAAAATTGAAATTTTCGAAAAGTTCCAAAATGATTCAGAGAGCGTAGGGGATCACAGGAAAAGTGTTTTGCGATGTCAGAAACGTGTCGGAACGTGTTCGCACACGTTCTAACGTGAAAAATCGAAAATTTCGAAAAGTTCCAAAATGATTCAGATAGCGTAGGGGATCACAGGAAAAGTGTTTTGCGATGTCAGAAACGTGTCGGAACGTGTTCGCACACGTTCTAACGTGAAAAATTGAAAATTTCAAAAAGTTCCAAAATGATTCAGAGAGCGTAGGGGATCATAGAAAACGTTTCCGAAATTGCTCTAAAAGTTCTGAACGCACTGTATCCTGCGTTTCCGTTGGCAACTTTTTTCGATCGCTCTCAGCCTCACGAGCCTTTTGCAACGGAATAAGCCAGTACTCTTTGTAGCGATTAACACTCCCCAACAAGTCGAGCTTCAATGTCACCTGGGGCCGGCTATCGAGCTCCCGCTGGACCGAACTTGGAGCCGGCTATCGAGCTTCCCCTGGACCGAACTTGGAGCCTGCTAAAAACCCCCGGACCGAACTTGGAGCCTGCTACCGAGCTTCCCCTGGACCGAACCTTCGGCCGGCTGCAAAGCTCCCCCTGGACCGATCTTGGAGCCGGCTACCGAGCTCCCCCTGGACCGAATTTGGAGCCGGCTACAGAGCTCCCCTCTGGACCGAGCCTGGAGTCGGCTGCAAAGCTCCCCCTGGACCGAACTGTGCCCTGCAACTGAACGCCCCCCTGAACCATACTTTGAAAACGTAGTGCGCACCTACCATAACGTAGTTTAACCTCAACACACCCTGCTAGTTTTGATCAAGATTACTTCAAGCCGGCTACGACACATGCAAAACTATAGCTTAAAATTATTGGATTATATTGCAGCTCTCGAAATCAAATGCATGTCGTGCACGGGCATATTCAAATTTCGACTATTCTCCCTTTTTTTCATTTCCTTTCATTCCTCGAGCAGAACTCACTGAGAATTTCGTTTGACATCGGGCTGGAATCGAACTGCACTTCTTTCTCGCCGACGAATCGATAATGGACTAAAATAGCACTTGTTCAGTCCATCTTATTTTCCACAGTGTCGTTTTGTGTGTCTGCAAATGGAGGGGGCACAGACCCACGTTCGGAAAGAATAGAACACTCAAAATAAAGTTTTCTAATTGGCCCATCATATTCATTCACTGCAATAAGGCATGATTCAAGTTAGGGTGGCGAAAACGAATCATCGAGTCACCCTTTTATGGCCCCTCTCTCGAGTCATCGCGTCTCTTTCGAGTGAGTCGTTTTTCGAGTCGAAAACGAGTCAAGGGTTTTCTCAGCTCTCAGTGGACGAAATGAGATAGCAGAAACATATTCGGATTCAGCTCATCGAGCTCTGTATAAACATATCTCATTTAGGCAAATTCAAATGTTTTCATTTTTCGAGTTGCATTCCAGCCACTTCGATCTTCGCTAGAGAGCGTTATAATGGTTGCTCAGTAATGTGCATTACCTATATTTAGTTTTCATACGTACGATTTTGATGTACGGAACGATAAATCACTGATAATCTTAATTTTAAAAATTTATATTTTTTGAAATTAATGTTCCAAATTAGCAAGTTTTCGATAGAGTTAAAATCGCTGATTTCAAATATGTTACTCTCATCTCATTTGGCCAACTCACGGCTGAGATAAACAGCTTGACTCGTTTCCGACTCGAAAAAAAGCAACTCACTCGAAGAAAAAAAAAAGTTTCCCAACCATCTAAAGCGCAGATACTCTTCATAAAACTTTTAAAAAAATGTAAAGAAAAAACTAAAACATTTTTTCTGTTGTTACATTATTAAAAAGAATTCTGAAAAACTCACATTCTCCAACACATTCAATGTAGGTGCCGTGGGCGTTGCCGACTTAAATTTATAAAAAAAAATTGGTTGGTTTTGTAAACATATATTTTAGAACTAGAGGGAACTAGACAAATGTACAATGTGCAAGTATAAAAAAGACGAACATTTTGGGTCTCCCGACAAATGAACGATTTGATCGTCATTGCACCCGTAACTGCAATTTTATAAATAAAATTCGGTACGGTATATTACATTTACAAAATTATCCCATGATGCACTGTATTCCATTTATCCTTCAGGATCTTGGGTCACTTTTGCTGCGGGCCAGTTTAGTGGACTATTTCGGCTCTAGTCGATCAAGTTTCTTGCATATTTCGTAAGCTATTTGTTTACTTAAATGTGAGAGAACTAATAAGAGCAAAAGTATTCAGCTCATATTGGATTCATGCAGATATAATACATGGTGACAAATATGCAAAATAATTTAGCAAAAACTTTCATGATGTACCTATTGTCATAAAGGTGCACGAGACCGTGGCCAAGAGGCAGAAATGAGCAGGTTGGGGCTGCAAACAAAGTATTAATTATCGATGTAACATCTATCTTGACGCGATCGGTTCAGATATAGTTTAATTGAGCATTGCGAATGGGAAAATTGGTAGCGACTATCATACATATTTTTATCATATTTTCTGAAGCTGTTGTTTGTGCTTCACTTTTAGTATAAAATAAGAAAAAAAGACATATAAATTTATTCGTGTTTTCAGCTATAAATTCCGCTCATTTGCTTATGTGAAAACACCCGATTCGCACAGACATAATTATAATATAGTAGACATTTTTGTAATAACAAATATAAATATAGATTGAAAATCTCACGATCTGCCCTATCTCTTCCGCCGCATTGCACCACGACCGTAGTGGAATCGATCGCCTGCGTATTAAAACAATTAATTAGGTGATTTGAATTTTTAATTAGCATTCGCTAGAGACCGTCCAATTACTGCCCAAACTATTATTAAAATGATGGTAGAAAGGGGTTAATCGATTATCCTTTGTTAATCGATTGACGCGAGGCCGTATCATTCTCTCAACCCATTATCAACTGCTCGGTCGGCGCGCACGGGGTGAAGTAGAATGAGCAATGTAATATTACATTTATAAAATGATACGAACACACAAAAAGTCAAAATGGTACTTCCTGTGTTTACCAAAGCGAGAGAACGGGCAAAAGTGAGAGGGTCGCGTACGTGCCTGTGTGGTAAACAACGGAAGTCCGTCATTTGACTTTTTGGTGTGATCGTATCATTTTATAAACGTAATAATAGATAATAGATTCGCGAAACTATTATTTCAATCGATTTTCAATTGATTTCCGTTTATTTCCGTCAATCTATTATTTGTTTTCAATCGATTGACCGGTCAATCGATTATCGGTGTTAATCGATTGATTTTTTAACTTTTTTTCACAATCTCGTATCTATTATAATAGTTTGACGATCTCTAGTATTCACACAAGAATACTTACAATCGGCGTGCCACCACAATTCGTTCCAAACCAGGCACCTTGGGCATAGTAAATTTTGTCGTACGTGTCCATAAAGTAATAATATTCGTCATTCTGGAATTTTTTAGACCTGGTAAATTTGACTTGTGAATTCTGATCAATCAATGCTTTTTTCGGTGGTTAAGAAATAATGTTGTTATTACCTTGACGTAAATCTTGCCACCGTCACATTCCAGCACCCGATTGACGCCGTTTGTGCAGGAGCAACGGGGAGGAGGCTGCAATGTTTTGGTTCACGATTTTGCCTGATTTTTCCATACTTTCGGCTAAATCTTCTGAAAGTGAAGCATAACTATTATTTCAAAATATGTTATTGAAACACAACCAAGTTTAGCATCCTCACAAGGTTCAGCGCGGCTCCAGCGTTGATGTAATTTCCGGAGCAAGGAGGCAGTGTGATCGCCGGTTCCGTGGTAGTGGGTTGCGTTGTACTCGGTTCCGTGGTAGCGGATTCCGTTGTAATAGGTTCCGTGGAAGAGGGTTGCGTAATAATTGGTTCCGTGGTAGTGGGTTCCGTTGTGATCGGTTCCGTGGTAACAGGAACTGTCGTAGTTCCAGTGGTTGTGGGCTCCGTGGAAGTCGGTCCAGTAGTAGTGGCTTCTATTATATTCGGTACCGTAGTAGTGGATCCCACAGTGGTTGGTCCACTGGGTTCCACTACATTGTGGCAGTAGAATATGGGGTTGGCACCGGGGAAGAAAATTCCTCCCTCACACGTCGTCCCAATCCAGACGTCACGAAGACAAGTCACGTGATCTGTAGATACGGTCTCCCCCTGAAAAGTTCGAATCAAGTGAGGGAAAATCGGTACGAAGTATAACCCCCCATTAGTCTAATCTTGCACAAAGCGCTATCGGAAATGTGAGGGCTATCCAAACATGGTTTTCATAATTGAAAATGGTTGAAAATGGTTCTCAAAAAAGTTCGTAATATCACTATGCCTTATGCCATGCAATTTGAGTTGTACAATAATTGGTTGAGCCACTTTTGCAATAATGGTCGTCACTACTTCTTTTTTACGTGTGTGGGACAGATCAGGGTGCCTACCGCCTTGAAACCCAATTGCACGGAACCCACTACCATAAAGCCCCAACAATACCCACTTCTGCGATAGTAGTGATCTGTCCGGTGTTACAGGTAATAATCGATTGGTCATTCACACATTTGTCGGTGAGAGTGCCGGAGAGCGAGCTGTAGGTGCTGCACGAGCCGCATTTAGCTGCAGATTAGCATATGAAAAAAATGAAATAAGGATCTCAACTCTCTACCACAGCTCAAAGAAGTCTATGAGTGTATTACAAATAAATACAATATATATGAGATGTAAATTGATCGCTCACGAGCACTGGATACGATCGGTTCCGTGCAGTTGAAGAATGGTGACTCGCCAGGGAGAAATACCTCTCCGGCACACGTGGTGCCAAACCAGACTGCTCCGATGCAAGTTGCACGATCGAAGACAGTCTGGAAAAATATCAAATTTGAAATTATCTGCAATATTTAGTAACGAAAAATATTCCATTTCACTTCATTGTGTTTTTCAGCACTAAACACCTTGGAATTGATAAGATATTTTTCCACAGCGCAAACTTTCAGAGAGAGCTTTTTCTCGTTTTTTTCCTGCTTTTTTTCTACTGATATTCTACCAAACAAAGGGCGAAAAAAATCGTGAAGAACACTCACATCTCCAATCGTAATGAGCTTGCCATCTAGACAAGTTATGACCGAGTTTTCCTGTATGCACTCTTCACTGAGAGTTCCTGGAACGGAGTCGTAGGACGAACAAGACCCCCATTGTGGCGTCGTATTATCCGCTGAAACATGATTCGGATTTTCACATGTTTTTGGTAATTTTTACTTTAGCCCTAAATTATTATATATTTATTAACAAATTTTGACATGATAAATAATTAATTGATCGATTTAGAGTTGGACCAACTGACCATATAGTAGGGACGAAGCCAACGCCGCAAAGAGCAAGAGAGAGCGCATTATTGGATGATTTAGTTATGCGTTCGCGCGGTTTATAAGGGCCGTTCTGGGAGGTGATTATGCTAAAATGCCTGCATAATCTGACTGACGGAAACGTGTCAATATGTCGTTGCCGGCATTCGCGTCTTGCTCTTGTGGAAAGCAGATCAATGAAATCGATACGCACGTTGTTCACTATTTTGCATTCCGAACGTACTTCTTGAACCATTTGTTCTAAGCAAGAATTGCAGGGGCCGTTCTCGGATGTCTAGTATTTGCTGATGCATAAATGGTGATTAGAGCATGACGAATCTTACGATATTTTTCATGCGACTAGGGGTTACAAACTCGAGATGTGGACATAAAAAAACAATCTCCAAGTATTTGACTTCTACGAGATTTCTGAAGAAGGCAAAGACCAGATGCCAATTTTTTTTTAATTTGCAAAAATTTCTTTCGATCCCGAGAGTTAGTTTGTTATTTTATTAACGCTTAGATATTGCTACATCATCAAACGCTTCATTTATACTTTATCACTATATAATTCATTTTTTCATTCTGATGTTTTTCCTTCGCCTCCCTGTATTCATCATTTCCTCGTCCGCAACTTTCTCTTCTATAATACAAAGCTTTTCAGATTCCCATCAGTGACGAACTCTCGAGAGACATGGGAAACAGCCTGCGTTACATGTGTATTTTTTTAAAAAGGACAAGAAATTACCTCTCTCATGATACGCTGAGTGATTGGCATTCCATTCCAATGTTCACAGAAGCACGTCGTAAAATTCCCGTTGTATGAGAACGCACCCTTGACTTGAACGACGCATTCAGTGCTCAACATTCCAGTGTATTCATCTAAGATTGCGAAGGTCTTTTCAAAGTAAGTAGCTAGTACTTTCACAGAAAAATTATCCTGCAAAAATCGGGGCATACGTATCAATTCAACAACAAAAAACCTCCAGAGAAGTCGGCATGATTATTCTGTAGTTGGGCGACCTCGGTATTTCTTCGATCTAGAAAACAGAAAAACCAATTCTAGCACAAATTCAAATTCTATTTTCCGCCTGTCCAGAAGTCCATTTCCTTGCCCAATGTTCAGCGACTGCGTATTACTCATCATAGATTTACTCGTCCTTATCGATTCCGTCTACTTTCGGAGCTTCTGCGCCTCCGTATTCTGAGAGAATTTGCAAAGTTTGTGGTTTTCGGAGCTCTTAACAAACAACGGATATGATTTTTTCCCCACACTTATAGCTCATAAGGGCATTCTAAAGTTGGCCTTTCTGGATGAGACCAAATTATGTCGATAGGTATCCCAAAACTATTCTGAAATCTAATGTCCAAAACTGCAGAATGCCTTCAGGGCACGAGAAAAATCGATAAATCGGATGCGCAAGAAAGCGTGTCACACCATTTCTCAACAATACTCAATACAGCATCGGTGGTGTAGCGGTAAGGAGCAGGTTGTCCCGATATCCCGATACCAAGACCTTGAGTTCAATGCCGGACCTGTGCAATCTTTTTTTCCTTATTTATCTATATTTCCATACATTTTTTTATCTTTTAGACACTTATAGAAAACATCATTTCTTTATCATTCATTTATCCCAACAACAACATTTTATTCCAACACAAGCAGACCGCGCACCGCAGGTAAGTACTAGGGATGATCAGTCGAAAAATGTCTTTGTCTGAAATAATGTCGAACAAAGGTTCCGTTCCGGTTCAATCCTTTGTTCTTCTTTGTTCTCCCTCTCATTCCGGCTTTTCGACTGACCACCTCTAGTAAGTACCGCTCAAAATGACTTTCGCCCTTCTAATTTTCATTTTTCAGCTTTCATTTTCTGATTCTCAGATAGTGACACCGGGCGAAAGGCATTTTGAGCGGTATTCACCTGAAAAAGGAGGGTTGAAAAAAACTAAAACGAGAAAATGTATATGAGCGCACAGCTAGAAAAATGTGGTAGCAAAAATGATCGTCTCGACGAGCCCGATCTTTCTACGTGGCTCTTGTGAGTCGGAATTCAGTGCTGCATGAGATGTTAATTATCTCATATACACATTTGCATGTTCAATTTTTGTGTGATCATGTCGAGAGCTGATATATTTACTGCCTGTCCAAGTTTGAAGGGAATCGAAATATTGGTTCCTGAGAAAATCTGAAAAATCAATAAAATGCAAATTTGTAGCCTGGGGCTCCTCTATCATTTCATGCCAAATGAAGTATACCATCATGATCAGCACATGCGATATCCTCTTCCAATTAAAATGAGTAGAGGTTTCAATTTCACTGTTCAAGTGATTGTTCGACACTTAGGCAACCGGCCTCATATCAATTGGTGTAAATTGTCTTTCGAAACTAGAGGAATGATGCTGGTGTGTAAAAATACAAGATGACTTGGGAATTAAATTCTTTATAGTATCGCTCAATGACGCTCAGATTAGACACTTGCTGATCATAGAACCATTTGAACGAAATCAGTTCTCTTCAATCATTCTTTCTGACTCGCGTTCATCTTAGCGCGACGTCTCATCTCCATCTTGAGTTCATACACAAACTCATCTCCCAATACTTGGAGACCCGCCTCCACTACCTTCAGTTCTGCCGGGGGGATTCTGGTGTAGATAGCTGCAATATCAAAGCGCTCACTATTTTGTATGTGTTTTCGGGGTTTTCCCGCAAAAAAACAGTATGATTAGCATACCGTAAATTTCGTTGACATGTCGATAGTTCCACGTCTCATCCTCCAGTAACTGTGTAATTTTCGCCATTGCGAAGTATACGGTACGAAAGAATCGATATGCGCGTCGAGCAAACTGAAAAAGATTTATATATTTATCTGTTTGTAACACCCGGGAATAGGGCCACGTCGATTACTGCAAATAAGAAGATTTAAAGGCAATTTGGATGGGGGAAGGAATTACTTATGAAATTATGATTTTACTTTATTAATGTAAATGATACTAAAACAGTGTTCGAATTTTTAAATTAAATTTTTAAATTCGAACACTTTTTAAAAAATATGATGTTCATGTACATTGCAAGCACCAACAAAATGATATAGACATAATAACAAACCTTCTCTTTGAAAGATTGGATTTCGGCAAAGTCGAACATCTTGACGATATTGAACTGAAAAAATAACACACATTTGTTTTTTCTAAAAAAAAATACTTCAAAGTGGCTGAGATTCCATTTTCTCGCCCATTTTTCCAACATCTCGTAGTGTTCTTAGCCGTAGGGTGGGTAAGCAAGATCAAGAATCTTAAAGAGACAATCAATAATTTGATGATGAACTGCGAACTCAAAGAACTTTAAAGGGACCTGGCCCTCCCAGCTGGTCAAACCAGACTAAATGAACTAAAAAAAAGTGAAAATATGCATTTTCAGCATTAAGTTAAGAATAATATTCTCTAGATAAACATCACTTTACTTGCAGTACCAGATCCCTTCAATAAAAATGATAATAAACTCACGATAAACTCATTGATGCCTTCTTCGGGAACCTGTCTGAATTTAAGCGAACTGCGGATCTGAATTTTTTTCGTCGAAATTGGGTCCGATGAACCACTAAAAAATCTTTATTTGAAAATAATTTACATACCTGTTGTTCATTCTCTTTCACATAGTCAGTGAAGGGGGATGAGGAAGGCGGCTAACTCCTGCCAGTATTTTCACTGAATTCCTGGTTTTGGCATGAAGGATCCGTCGAAATCCCGATATCATTATCACTTTTTGCCTGGTGTTGCAGCCTTTCGTGAGCTGCGAGGGAAACGACCGCAAGAGAGAAGAAGACGATGAGCATATTGGAAACGATGGAATATTCTCAGCTCCAGCGGCTTTTATAGACAACTAGGATGGCGATAAACGTTCATTCCTGAGAAAGAAATGTGAATTACTCATTTCTATAAGTGCCATGTTTTGGCAGGTGAATAAAGAGAGGGAAGGGTGCGGAAAGCGGATTTTTATCTAGATGATACACAATTGAATCATGAAGATGTTTTGATTCTTCGAAAACGAGAAAGAAGGTGTGCTCTCATTCCGTAATGCAAAAATTGTAAATTCCTATTTATTCAGTGATTGCCAATTTCAATTGCGTTGTAATGACGTACAATATATAGGTGATAGACAGCTCCAAAGTGGTCGAATTAAGTCATTCAACATATTCGTTAAATGACTGCCTAATGATGACGCATTCTCATTCTAGGTATGCTAAGCACTTCTCCCGCTCGAATTTGACTAGACAATGAACCACAACTGTTGACCTAAACAATGAGTTACCCCGCATTTCACCCCTTAAATATTGTTTTCCTTCTAGAGTGAAATTCAGTGTATCGTTTTATGTAACACATATTACCACATTATCCTTTGGTCGTCGGGAAAAATATTACTATAATTTAGGAAGGGTCACTTCTCGCGAGATGACGTCAGAAACGGATCGAGAAGTTATGTTAAAACAATGTTTTTTTTAATTAATTAATTAAGCATGAAGGATACACGTGAGACGCGTCTCCAAAATGTCTCTGATTGAATAAGTGTCTCCTTTAGTGTTGTTAGATCGAATAATCCTATTCGCGAAAAACCTTTGTTCTCACGAATAAAATTATTCGATCTAACAACACTAGTCTCCTTTATTTTGTGTCTCCGAGAGAGATAATAGTCTCCCTTGCGGAACCCTTTCAGGGTTCCCGGTGAAGTCGAAGATTACCCCAAAACGGTGATCAAACTCTTCTTGTGCGACATCCTTCACCATTTAGCAGCCAATCAAATGAGTAGATACCGTATCGCATGTGGTACACGACACACAACTAAAATAGCAACTTCTGATACAGTGCCTTCCAATCAATAAATTTCATAGTTCTTAAAACGCATTTCTTGAATTTCGGAGAAGCCCTCGTACTCCAAAATTTGGACGATTTCGTTGAGAAATAACGATTTCCCAGACTTTCCGGAGTTTTCCCGGAAAATGCCGGAAAATTCTGGACACGGTGCATTTTCTTCCGTTTTGAGGGTAGAACTACAGAACCCAGCATGACACACGTGTTTTTTTCTCTTTCTAGCCCATCACCAAAGGGACAATTGAAGAAATTAGTTATCACTAGAAATTATACAAAACGAAACATAGGAACAATTTAGACTAAACGAACGTTCTTTTATATATATATATATATCTTTATCGCAACAATAAATGCGCGAGTACACACTAGCCGGTAGCTCGGAACCGACATGGACAATTCAACGATGATCGGGGAGCAGCGAAGTAGAAGAAGCGGCGCCTCCGAGCCGACCCGAACGGAGCTAAGGAGAAGAGAAAAAAGAGGAGAGAGAGAGAGAGAGATTTTAAGAACAAGGGAGAGGAAAGGGAGAAAATATGATCGGGCAAGGTGTTGATAAGAGAGAATGTGCGATGAGAAAGGAAGTTTTTAGATGAATTGTCTGTTGCTCTAAAAATGGGGAAGAGTTTACAGGTTGCACCTCTAGTACACGAAAATCTGAATGTAAATAGAAGGGAGGGGGATACATTGGAATTGGGTGAGAAAATGGAATGAATGAACTTGAATGAAGATAATTGTCTACGGAAATCAAGAGGTTCGAGTACGAATCTTTTACAAGGTAATTAGTGAAAGGAACTTTACAATGATAATGAAGTTTACGCAAGAAATTGTACTGCACCTTCTCGAGGAGTTTGCGCTCCTTGAGTAAGTGGGGAGAATAGACGATAGAACAATATTCTAGGATAGACCGAACATACACCTTGTAGGCATGGACAAGAACTAATGGATTGGCCGACCTAATGGCAATAAAAAGAAAATTAACGCGCTTAGACGCCTTTTTTACTACATCCACAATGTGAAGGCGAAAAGAAAGGGAATTTGATATGAGCACACCTAGGTCTCATACATCATCTGTAGAGGAAATGGGATGGGAATCGAAGTTATACTGAATTTTAGGATTTCTATTTCCTATATGGAGGATATAAGACTTAGATGGGTTGACAGACATTTGCCACTTTGCACACCAGTCGCAAAGGGCATCAAGGGATGATTGGAGAAGAGAGGGTGAGGGAGGAGAATGATGGGGAAAAGAGAATACAAGTTTAAGGTCATCAGCAAAGAGATAGGAATCTATGAGACAAGAATCGACAATATCATTAATATAAATGAGAAACAACAAGGGACCGAGAACACTCCCTTGGGGAACTCCTGATGAGACAAAAGAGGGAGAAGAAAGAGTGGAATCAACATTGACTTTTTGGGATCGTGAGGATAGCCACGATGCAATCCATCGATGCAGATTACCACAAATGCCATATGAGGATAATTTAAGAAGAAGTTTGGGATGGGAAACAGTGTCGAAAGCCTTACGGAAATCTATATATGAGATATCACTAGATAGCTTGGAACAATGATTGGAGACAAGTTGAGAGATGAAAAATATAAGTTGATGGGTGGTACTTCTACTTTTGCGGAAACCGTATTGATTTGAAGAAAATAAATTATGGAAAGTGAGGAAGTGAGTGAGTGAACTCTTAACGAGTCGCTCAAATAATTTTGAAACATTACTGGTTAGAGAAATAGGCCGATAGTCGGAAGCATTCTCACGTTTACCACCCTTATTGAACAGAGGACAAACAACAGCCTCTGTCCATTGAGATGGAACGGAACCTGAGAGGAGGGATGATTGAAATATAAGGGAGAGGGGTAAGGCAAGAGAAGTAGCACATTCTTTTAGGAAAATAGAAGGAATTCAATCGGGTCCTAGTGAACATTTACGAGGCATCTTGGAAAGGAATTTCTCCAAAATGTAAGGGGAGACATCGATGGTGTCGATAATTGATTGAGTACGTGTGGGGAAAGAGGGAAGGACATCGTCATCTACTGTGAAGACCGATGTGAATTGGGATGAAAGGGTTTCAGCTTTTTCGGAAGGTGAGGAAGAACTTTTTTTGAGAGATTGGATATCTTCGAAGTTGAACGTCTGGACGAAATGGAACTGCAAAAACACATTCTTAAGCGCATTTTCGAAAACGAACTTATATGCATTTAAAAAAATAATACTTCATCGTTGATAAGATTCCACTTCCTCGTCCATTGTTCCAACTTCTCGTAGTGTTCTTGGTTATAGGGTGGGTAGGCGAGATCGAGTCCCTGCGACAATCGATAATTAAAGGGCGAATTCTCCTAGAACCCAGAGTAGAAAATTAAAAGTAAACTTACGAAAAATTCTTTGATTCCCTCCTCGGGAACTTGTCTGAACCAAAGCGAGTTGCGAATCTGAAATATTTCGACGAAAAAAGGGGTTATTTTCGAAAAGGGTTTGCACATATTTTTGAAGTGACAAGCCTGGTTCTCAGATTCGTTCACATATCTGACGAAGGAGAATGGGAACCGTCGAAGCGTCCGTCCTGATTCCATTCCTTGTGGCAAAAAAGATGTATCCAGTCTAGTTTAGCCAATTATCATAGTCTAATCGACGTGCCATAAGCCGTCTCACGTTTTGTCTGACACCTATTAACATCTATGTAAATTGTATGTCGAGCTAGGGCGAGTCTTCCATTCGTCCTCGGTGCCTTGCCCAGTTGATGTGACTGGAGCGTTGTCTGCTGATAGAGTAGATCTTGGTTTCTCTGCGCATATCATCAAATGGTTAGAATCTTATCTGATTGGTAGATCACAGCGTGTTTTCACCAATCAAATCTGGGGTCCCTCAGGGTTCTGCAATTGGCCCGCTGCTCTTCATCCTGTACATACACGACCTTGGTAAATGCATCCCAAAAGACGTTGAATACAACATCTTTGCTGATGATCTAAAAATATATGCAACTGTCCCTGATCACTCCAATGATCTACAAAATGCCATAAATAACATCGCAAGCTGGACCTCCCAGTGGAATATGACTTTGAGTACACCAAAGTGCTCTGTACTTCATTTAGGGCGCCTAAAGACAAGGTCAAAATATACCTTGAATGGTCTTGCCATCTCCCCCTCTGATACTGTCAGAGATCTAGGTGATCATTTCTCCAAGAAATTGAACTTTGGGTATCACATTACTCAAATAACGCGTAAGGCTCGCTCTATGTGTAATCTAATGTTGAGATCATTTTACACAAATTCCCCAGATATTCTCATATAAGCATATAAAATTTACATCCGCCTGCTCCTTGAGTCGAGTACCGTAATTTGGAACCCTACCGCTATCGGTCTAGTTAACCGTTTAGAGAACGTTCAGCGAGAATTCACTAGAAGAGTTCTCAAGCGAAGTCACCATCACCCTTTGTCCTATCTTGACCGCCTAAAATTATGTAATATAGAGACCCTAGAATATCGCAGGGCTTTGCGTGATATGCAGTTTATTTATGATTCCATTCATAGGCACGCACTGCTGGACACCACTAACCTATACTCACTAGCTCCCTTAGCACGTTCTCTCCGGTTCGCTCATGGCTTGCGCATTTCGATTCCTTTGCAGGCTACCAGTCTCAATTTCCACTTGTGCAAATCGATCCATAACGCTCTGGAATAACCTCCCCTTCCGCCTAGTAACTGCCCCCAAAACCCCCTTCTCAGTAGGGCTTCGAAAAAACCCCAAATTAGTTACGACCACCTCCCGAATCCGTAAGTTGTGATTGTGACACGAAAACTGCCTGATTCAACACACAAAACAGCTCAATCCTGAGCCGAAGAATCCATCATCACGTCAAGATAACTGTCCTCACCCACATTCCCGATGGAGAATAAAGTATTAAGTATATCCCTAGTCTCTGAGTTGGTCCATACACAGATACACAACAATCTGCCTCATCAGGAACTGCGAGGGAAACGACAACAAGAGAAAAGAAGACGATGAACATCATGAAGAAGATGGAATATGCTCGACTCGCGCAGTTTTTATAGACAACTAGCGGGCGACAAAACCATATTCCCGAAAAATATTAATTGCTCATTTCGATAGGCATTGACTGGCGCATAGGAAGTGAGCGACAGCGGATTTTTCTTGACGATGCACCATCCATACCATCGATTAAATTCCACTTACTTCGAAGTCCCCAGTTACTCAAAGTTCTACAAGTTGAAATACCCAATCTCTAGTCATCGATTCACGGTTGCTCCACTTGATCCATCAGACATATATGGATCAGAACGGCTCCCTCCCCGTTCTGAGGCTTCGTCCACCTCATCTCAATAATTGGCCAATTGTGTTTCCCTGTCTAGCCTGATCCCTTCCCTCACCTTCCTTATCCGTATTCATTCATATTTAGATATTTCTTTTTTTTCTTCATCGTTTCTTTAATTGCCGTCACACCCTTCGCAGGTGTATCAAATACATAAATAAATAAATAAAGAATCGTAATGACGTTTGATTCTTTATCATCGAGGAAGAAGGTGTGCCGTTTCGGCAATGCGGAAACTAAAATTCCAAACTATTTTTTTCTCATAACTTCCTTCAAAAATAAAATTGTGTAACATGTATCGTGCCAGCGATAGTATATAATAAGTGCTACATTAACGTCCGAGATCGAGACGCGCACACTTCGCAACTTTAAGGAGTCGCATTTTGAAATGCCTTCGGGGGTCGTCGAAATAACAATCCGGATGGATTTCGTTTATTCGAGAATATTTATGACATATGCAATTGCAGCTTGTACGGATTAAAAGGATACTAATACAACATTTGATCAATTAATTTTCCTTTTTTGTCTTACAGTCGAGGTAAGTTGCGATGATATCCACTCCGCTCATGGGGTCATACCAAAATGCGGATCCTCCGCCGGAGAACCGGCGAACATAATAGCCACCTTGCGCCTGCAAAGATAGGATAAACTGGAAACTCCCAGCACGTGATATTATAATCTTAAAATAATACGTTCATGAAATGGACTACTGGTGCGTGCACTTTCTTTCTATACCTTGGCGTGTCTCTCACTTTGTCATGCTCTCTCGCAGCCATGCAACACAGTTGTTTAGAAGCGGAACGTTTTATTATTTAAGACGAGTACGAAATCATAATATATGTACGGTTAAAATCACACTAATTTCACAGCCGACAACTAACACCACACTAATATTGTATTTGAGAGACAGTATTATTTCCCGTTACATTGAGCTACTTGTTTAGCTCTCTTAGCTCATAACACAGTCAAACACCACGATGTCTAACTGATCTTTCAATGTAATATTTAAACCTGTAAATGAGATAAATTGTATTGAATTGAACTCACCACTCCACCATAGTAGCTAAGTTCGAATCCGGGCGGACACGTTGCAACGCACTTTGTCGAAATAGCGCGTTCTGCAAACGTGCACATTTCATTTCCAAAATGTGATTAAATACAAACTATTCCAACAATGTTGTTTAACATGCAGCAGAACCAGTACTGCAGATATGCTCCGAATATTTTCCCGCACGAAAAAAGTCTTATAAAGTGCGTTTCGAAAAATTTGCATACAACAAACAACGATCGTATAATCTACTCACAAAGAAAAAAAACTCTAATCTTGATATGCCCAGAGCGTGGAACTCTAATGTTAGAGAGCGCGTCTCTCGATTTCGTGCACTCTCTCGAAAATTAGAGATTCAAACCCTCGCTCTGGGCATATGGAGTTTCAAACTCCTTTTTTCTTTGTGAGTAACCGGGAATGTTCGGATTGTCTTGGGGCATTTGTCCGTCGGGAATATCACAGTCACGGCATGCGATTTGGCTGGTCGAGTAAGTTGAATTGACGGCGTAGCGACCTCCGCCATCACAAGTGACACTCGGCGTCTGAAAGGTAAAAGGTAAAGGTAAAGGTCTTGAGGGAGTCACTGCTAAGGCCAGCGCAGAATAGGCCAGTTCAATCCGGAGGGCCCAATATCTTATTCGGATCTAATTACCTGTCGGATTGTGAAAGACTTCCTCTGATTTGTTGATTTTTCCACTTTCAATCACCCACTTGCAAGTGAATTGCCTCATATTTCAACCTTCAGTTGGTTGGAACCATGAGACTTGATCCGTATGGCATGTGTCTGCGCGCAAATACAAATTATTAACTATGGTACAGTGCTTTAGCTTTAATACTCACAGGGAAATAAGTCTACGACTGTAGACTTCTCGGCTACCAAGCGACGACTTCATAAGTCTACTCGCTTCGATTAGAGGCAGGGGAGAGGCACTTATTAGACGTTAAAGTCGTCACTCGGTAGCTAAGACTTCTGGAATCGTAGACTTATTTCCCTCTGAGTAGTTAATGCCAGCAAATTGGTTCGAAAAAAAAACTCACAGATATGGGCTCCCAGTCCTATGAATACGACCGTCTTTCCTGGCGGGCAAGAGTACACGCATCCTGAGATAATGGAAAGGTGGTACGTTTGTTGGAAGCCCTATAATTGTCCATTGTTTTGTTTGCAGTTACGAAAACACGGCAAATCATTCTTTGAAAAAAAACAAACACTAGGACAGTATCTTTCATTTACAAACCTGTACATGAAAGCCACTAGACATTCTCACCTATGACAGGTATCACGAGAGATTGCATGAGGTCGAGAACAACTTTCAAAAAAGTATTTTTGATTTCGATCAAACTTTTATGTAGAAGTACTCTGGGGACGAGAATTCCATCAATCCTGGTCCCAGGTCCCAGAACCGCATTTTAGGAATTTCCCGGTTCTGATGCCGGAATCGATGTAACTTTGTTCAAAATGTAGTTACAATGCCGTTCAAGTGCTCAAAATGTTCGTAAAAATATGCTGAACATTTCTTCTGTTAGTACATTCACTTCAAAAAGTAAACTGCGAACGGTAAAATTTAAGATCCACTAAAAATTTTGAAATTTAAAAAAAATCATTTTTCGATTAGAGCTTACGCAGAATTTGAAAACAGAATATTAAAGACCAAGTCAATATTAGTCATGTAAAAATATAAAATTGATAAGAAAGGTGGGTTCACAGTCCCGAAAAATCGCATTGAATCTGAGAATACTGCGATTTTTCAGAACAAAGATTTCGAAAATCTCGAATTTCGTTACCAAACATACTGAAATGGACTCTAAATTGGTGAAGACCATGAAACAATGTATCCTTATCAGTTTTAGCCGTATATCACAAAATCTTCGAATTTTTTAAAAAAAATTGTCTTTTTTGACGAAAAATAATTATTTTATAAATAAATGTAAAACGAATGGCATAATTTGGAAAATAAAGGTGCGTAGCTGATTCGGGAAAAGTATTTAAGTCGATTAATATGTTAGTATAGTCGATTTCCAGTATTTTAGGGAAAAAAAATGATAAAAAAATCTATCAAATTGTGTGAAAACACATCACGAAAGAGGATTTGTATAAGTAGAAGTAAGGATTCCTTCTGAAAATATTAATTCTACATCGGAGTAAATATATTTGACTGTTACAATCGTTTTCTGAACAAATTGTAAAAATGTTTTCAAATATTAATATTTCTTCAACGAAAAAAAATCGATTTTTTTTAAAAAATCGCAGATTTTGTGATATACGGCTAAAACTTATCAGGATAGATTTTTTCATGGTTTTCACCAATTTAGAGTCCATTTCAGTATGTCTGGTATCGAAATTCGAGATTTTCGAAATCTTTGTTCTGAAAAATCGCAGTATTCTCAGATTCAACGCGATTTTTCGGGTCTGTGAACCCACCTTTCTTATCAATTTTATATTTTCACATGACTAATATTGACTTGGCCTTTAATATTCTGCTTTCAAATTTTGCGTAAGCTCTCATCGAAAAATGATTTTTAAAAAATTTCAAAATTATTAATGGATTTTAATTTTTAACGTTCGCAGTTCACTCTTTGAAGTAAATGTACTAACAGAAGACATGTTCAGCATATTTTTACGAACATTTTGAGCACTTGAACGGCATTGTAACTACATTTTAAACAAAGTTACATCGATTCCGGCATCAGAACCGGGAAATTCCTAAAATGCGGTTCTGCGACCTGGGACCAGGATTGATGAAATTCTCGTCCCCAGAGTACTTCTACATAAAAGTTTGATCGAAATCAAAAATACTTTTTTGAAAGTTGTTCCCTGAAGGTGGTGTTTTCATGCAATCTCTCGTGATACTTGTCCTATACAGGTAAGAACGTGTCATTTGTTTTTGCATTGCGCAGAGAATGAATATACTGAGATGAGACACCTAATATATGATTTGCTCAATGTTTAGTGTATTAGCGCGTCGAGAAAGCGTGCGAAAACGAGAGATTTGTAAGTATACACTAGGTGTCATATCTCATTATAGGATATACTCAATAGGTAGTATATTCATTCTGGGTGTGGCATCATGCAAATGTTTTGAATACACTTACCTTCCTTAGTGGCCGGGGTCGATGGTATCTCGAACGCGTTCGGACTCAATGCGAGCATCGTCTCATTACAGTTGCATGCTGAAAAGAGATATAGGGGCGTCAAGGAGGGGTGTCAAATGGTAACTGATACCCCTCCTGATGTTCAGAGCGCGCACTCTCTTACTTGTCGACATCTAGTTAGTCCAACTCTCTTACATTGAAGATGCGTGACACTCTACTCAAAACCAAGTACTATCTCGGCAAGACACAGAGTCGAGAGTGTACAGGCGTGTCCCCTATACCAATTATAGTGACTTTCAAAGCATTTCGGGAGTGGCCAAAGCCAGACGACGAGAGAAAAAGCGAGAGACAACACACAGAGAATGAACATACTAAGATGAGACACCGAGTATATGATATACTAGGGTTCGCCTGCCAAGCAAGATCTTGGGATCCCGAAATGAGATAATTCAATTATCTCACTTCTTGCAAGAACAATGAAAACCATTTCAAGATCTTGTTTCTTGACAATTTCTTGGAAAGAAAACATAGTCAATTTTCATTTTCAAAATATCGCCTTAATGAAAATAATTATTCATAATAAAGCTAATAATTTGCGTTGTGATCACTGGATCTGAACAATATTCATTCCTGATTCGTTTTATGATCGGTCGTACGGGCAATAGGTGCGTGTAATGGTAGAAGGCACTCATGGATTAACTAATTTTCTTTTCCGTGGGTAGTCTGCAATATAAAAATAACAATAAAAGAATATTTCCATCGCTTTCGGTATAGATAAGTCAGAATTACGAAGAATGAGGCCAAAGTTGTAAGATACGGGGTTATGCGTTCGTTAATAGCTGGCGATGTTGCGTAAACTACTAAAATGTAATAAATTGTTTTAACAAATTTCTTGAAATATTCTTGGTTCTTGTTTATTTCTTGGTTCATTTCAAGAAATAAACAAGAAATCTTCTCATTTCACTTCTTGCCAAGATCATTCTCCTCATTTCGGGAAAAAGAGCGGTCTTTTTTTTTGCCAGGCGAACCCTATGATATACTCAATATTGAGTATATTCGCGCGTCGAGAGAGCGTGTGAAAACGAGAGAATATACTCAATATTGAGTATATCATATACTCGGTGTAGTATCTTAGTATAGAATATACTCAATAGTAAGTATATTCGGGACGTCTCGCTGTACATCTGAATCGCTGTGACTTTATTCATCACTGATAGGGCGCAAAAATACAGTGCAAATTCGAAATCGGATCAACTCCTTCGTCTATTGTCAAATCTCTCGTGTGCAGTATTTTTGAATCGCTCGTATACATTTTTGGATTTTATATTTTCAAAAATTGCTTCAATCGACAGAGTAAAAAAAATGTGTTGCTCACTAGACTTTGAAAACTAACGGTTCAACTAGTTGCATAATAGGGAAATCGACCGATTTTGTGAAAAAGAGTGCTAGAAATGAGGAGTTTGAGGAGAAAAGCAACTAGTTGCATCGTTACTTTTCAAAGTCTATTGCTCACGCGTATCCACTTTGCCGCATTGAACCTTCGCCTCGGCGGCGTCGATCTTCTGAAATTAATTGAAAACACAACTACTTAAATCCCATTCACCTGAAAAAAGAAGTAATTATTGCGATTCAATTTAAATGGAGAGTTAAACACCCCATCTTTGAATTCGCCCGAACATCTTTGAATTCGCCCGAATTCCTAGGGGCTCGCCACGAGATATCCTTCCCTTTTCCGGACTTTGTGATTCTCTGGATGAGAGGTCACTTCCCTTCTCTCTTTCATCTACTAAGTCTCTCTTGTTCTTTCGCATCTCTCGCCCCTCCTCGATTCCCCAATCTCTCTTTTAGGGGTATTTCTCCCTTTAAAATAAGCCAAAAAATTTTTTTAAATCGAAGTTTCAATGACTCCGACTCTTTGATTGGCATGGTTATGAGCGTGTGAGGTTTGCTCATGCCTCGAATACCTTTTTTATTTGCCCACTTTCTTGTACGCGATCCTCGGATGGAATGAATATTGAATGAAAATAAAAAAAAGAACGCACCGCTAGTTCTCCATCGCAGTTCATTCCGTACCACCCTCCCTCAGAGCAAGAGAGCTTGTCGAAGCTCGAAAGGCCCTCGCCGATCTCAAAATAGACAATACACACAGATGGAAACTCTGCCGGCCAGTGTGATTAGGCTTAAATAGTAGTAATTATGTCTTTTAATGTATATCTTAAATGCTGAACAAATAATCAAATTCAGTCAATACCTGCACGGATATTTTGTCGGCACACTGCAAAACGTGATTCTCGTTGTTGAGGCAGGATGAGGATGGCGCGGGCTGAAAGAAGTTTACTATGAAATGCGCGAACCGGGAAATAATTTGTGCAAATTTCGGTGGGGAGAAGAGATAGAAGGATTTGCACATGGAATGACTCCTCTTTTTACTTCAAAGCGTGGTCACTGAATGAACAGTAGTGCGGGAATATGACCGCTTACCAGGGACGACGCAACTCCGGTGTCCTGGTACGCACAGAGGCAGGGATCCACTGGGGTTGCGGTAGTGGTTGGCACCACCGTATCGTAACAGTTGAAGAATGGATTCAGTCCGTCGATGTGGTATATTTTTCCATCGCACGTACTACCGTACCACTCCGAATCGACGAAAGTGGCACGGTCGAATGCGACAGTTTTACCCTGCAGTAATGGTTCGTTATTCATTTTGAGCAACACGGGATGCGAGCAGTACACCATGGTAGCTTGAACAAAAGGTTTAGAGCAAACAATTGTTCAAATCGAAATAGTACTCCACAGTATGGAATCCACACTGTAAATACATAACGGGAAATTTTTTTATACAAAAAAACTGACCCCGGAAGTAATGTTTATTTGCCCGGTGAGACAGTTTACGACGTCATTTCCTCCGAGACACTCGCGTTTGGTGGTTCCCGGCACCGAACGGAAGTCAATGTCGCATAAACCTGAAAATTAGAAATTGCAATAGCTTCCTGATATCTGCAGCAATTTAGTTTACGAATTGCATCGGGAAATTGGAATTGGTTTGAGTGTTTCATTTCGCCCATTTCCCACATCTCCATTATCAGTCTGGACTCCGCCGCAAACGCACTGAGGAAATGTAGGAACGAGAGATGCTACTGCCTCCCCCCTAACATTCACTAGGTAACAGAAAAAGGTCGACTACGGTGTGTTCCCCCTCGACAGCAGAATTCGTCCCCAGACCAGCCAAGAGCAAGATCGAGATATGAGCTAAGGACCAATCGGCGCGAACTGGCGGAATGCAACTTATGAAGACTACCGATCAATCCTAATGAGCGCGACAACCGCCTGATATAATAAAATGATTGATTTATTGATAGGAAAGGAACATACCGTAAGTGCAGCTCGCCACTAGAGCAGCGTACAGTACGATTTCTCTCATGTTGAAGTGAGTATTGTACGACGCGTAGCGGTTTATAAAGACAGTTGGGAGGGAATTAAACCCCATGTCACAAGAGCGAGAATAATCCCTGTTTCAGTGATTCGCTTACATTTGCGCTCAAATGGGTGGGATTATGCAAATCAATTTGTCGGAAGTGAGTGGAAACTGTCGATAGCCGCAAGTTGTACACTCTCGGGTGAACTTTTGAATAAAATCGAGACCAGTTTCCACTGTCATTTCCAGTGAACATCCAGAGAAATGAGAGAACGATAGAAAGAAATGGCCGATTATCTCGCCGAATCCATTTTAAATTGTAATTGCGCGATTAATATTCACTATAACTAGTTGTCTACTAGAAATTTTTCATTTCATAGCCCGCTCAAGGTTTCGTAGATGCATCAAAAGCAAAAGAGAAAGACAGTGCACTCAGAGAAAAAGCTGAGAGAGAAAGAGAAAAATGAGGCGAGCGTAAGTAATTTATTTACTAACTCGCATGCATGAAGAAGTAATTTTTCTCTGAGTGTGGACTGCAAATTACATACATCATGAAAGTATGTTAAATTCCATACAGCGGTCTGCAATGTATTCCTCCACTACTAGGGAAAATAAATGTCTGTCTGTTTGTCTGTTGGTTTTTTTCCTTCCGCGTGACGGACTTTTTTTCGTTCCTCCACTTATAGGAAATGATTGTGTCTGTCTGTCCGTCTGTCTGTCTGTCTGTCTATATGTTTTTTTTGTTGCAGCGTGACGGACATTTTTCCATTTTCGCCATAAATCACTTCAAATTTGCGCTATCTTCTCAGAACCTTTTGCATATGATAACTGATCAGAAAACCTTTCAAAATTTTAATATAAAAATCCGCTAATTTCACGGCCAAGTGGATAACGCGCCAGACTTTGAATCGGAGACCCCCAGGTTCGACCTCCCGCCGCGGGCAAACCTTTTGCCGCATTTTCCGAAAGTGCCAGAAGTGGTACATGTTTTTGAACAACGTGAAACACTTTTCCACCTGTTTTGCCGAGTTTTAACGTGAAAAATCGAAAATTTCGAAAAGTGTCCAATTGAAGCGCAGAGCGTAGGGGATCACAGGAAAAGTGTTTTGCGATGTCAGAAACGTGTCTGGACTTGTTCTAACATGTTTTAACATGAAAAATTGAAAATCTCAAAAAGTTCTCAAATGAACCGGGGAGCGTGGAGAATCGCGGGAAAAGTGTTTTGCGATGTCAGAAACGTGTTCGAACACGCCAAGGAAATCAACATACGGTATCCTGCGTTTCCGTTGAGAAAGGCTCGTCAGGCTGAGAGCGATCGAAAAAAGTTGCCACGGAGCCACGAAGTGGCGTAGTGGCAACTTTTTTCGATCGCTCTCAGCCTCACGAGCCTTTTGCAACGGAATAAGCCAGTACTCTTTCTAGCGATTAATATTCCCCAACATCCTAAGCTCTCCCTGGACCGTACTTGGAGCCGGCTACCGAGGTCCCCCTGGACCGTACCTGAAGCAAGCTACCGAGGCCCCCTTGGACCGAACCTGAAGAACTATGCATAGAGCGTAGTGTACGCATAGAGCGTAGTGTATTTAACCTCAACACATCCCTGCTAGTTGTTTCAGCTATAATTCGCTTCAAAGTTTAGCACTCTTCTCAGATCCTTTTGCATGTGGTAGGCAACGACAAAACACATCGAAATTTATATTTGAAAAATCGAAAATTTCATGGCCAAGTCGGTAACGAGCTCGACTAGAAATCCGAGGGTCTCAGATTCGATCCCCGCCGGTGCATAGTCTTTAGCCGCATTTTTTTGCAATTGTCACAAGTGGTCCAATCCCATTTTTGAGTAACAAGAAACGTGTTTGAACATCTTTTGCCGGGTTTCAAAGTGAATTATCGATTGATTTCACTTGATATCACTTAATTTCGAACCTTAAGTAGGATACCGAGCACCCCCTGGACCGAACCTGAAGTAGGCTGCCGATGTCCCCCCTGGACCGAACCTTACGTAGACTACCGAGCTCCCCTGAACCGATAATGGAGCAGTCTACCGAGCTCCCCCTGGACCAAATCTACTCCCATTACTATGCATAGAGCGTAGTGTACGCATAGAGAGTAGTGTATTTAACCTCAACACATCCTGGCTAGTTAGGGTTCCGAAAGTTTTTTCTCATGGAAACATATGTGCAGTGCTAAGATGTTCACTAACAATAAGAGTTTAGTCTATGACTATTCTGCAACTATCTACGGTACATAATAGTACCTCAATTAAAAGAAAATCTAGTGAGTGCTACATTTTGAAACAATTTATTGTTTACTTCCAATTTTACTTCCAATACAAAGATGGTATCTCGAACGTAAGTACCAACAAAAAGCTATGTATGTAAATGAACAATGAATAATGCTGAATAACTATGATTCGCAGTTGCCCTAGTACCTATAGGTGCTGCTGTTTCTTTGGTAGGGAGCGGGTGCGGTTTGCTGCACCCTATTCGACGGTGCTGCAGCTGCTGCAGGGGGGTAGGCAAGTGGGTCGACGAACTCCCTTCGCTGCTGCACGGGAAGCCCGGTGTAGGGATCGATTGGGGTATTGTTGTAGCCAGAGGGCCTGGAATGTTCCCTAGAGACCGTTTGTAGCTTTCACAAGCTAGTTATTTAGATGTAATGAGTAGTGTCTAAAATTGGAAAATGAGCGCCTTACGAGGCTCCTTGCGCGTATCCAGGGTGCGTTTTTCCTGCAGGAGACGGAGCACTGTTGACCGTGTGATGGGCTGCAGTTGCTGCAGGTGCTGCAGCGGCAGCAGCTACAGCTCGAGGCGACGAGTGTTTGGGCACGGCTGTATTTAATTGATTATACATATAATTGACTATACAAATATGATTGAATATCATTGACAAATATTTAATTTTCTAAAAATGTATTTCAACTTACGAGGAGTAGGCTGCTCTTTGTGGGGAGCGCGTGGATCAGTCGCTTGCTGAAAGTACCATTCAACTGTTTTCTTCCCGAGCTACGAAGCAGTCTACAAAATCAATAAAAGCCCAGTTTGCTATTATAAATTTACAAACATTCATCCAAAATAATAAAGCGTTCCTCCCCTAAAGAAAAGATACGGCTGCGAGAGCAGGGCAAAGTGAGAGACGCGCCGAGGTATAAAAATAGAGTACACCACTAGTAGTCCACTAGTATGAACGTATCATTTTAAAGTTATAATACCTGTTTCTTGCCGCTTCGAATCGCGCTCGCAACGAGGAATCCGGCGATTGCCGTGGGAATGAAGAAGAGCGCAGTGAGGCCTGAAAGTCGAGCAGAAAAGAAAAAGGTTATCCGGAAAATCACCAACAGTAAGGTACCGCCATGTTGGCCTTCCCCTGAGACATGCATCCCTTTTCAGCAATTCTCTTTAGACAAATTTCCCTGAGTGTTGCCACTGATGAAGCACGCTCCAGTTAGAGAAGACATGCCAAAACAGTGGGAGCGTTTTTTTTAGGAGCATTGAGATATATTTGTGCTCGTCTGGTACCATAGGCTTTCTCCTTAATTTTACTCAATATTCAACCTTTGTCCCACCTGCGGCCGCCCACATTCCCTGCATTCCTCCAGCGATTTGTTCGCAGGACAGCTGCCCGGCGTCCTCATACGATCGATAAACGGGGAGGCACGAGGCGCTCCTTTTCACTACCTCATCCTGGAATATCATTTATTTTCTGAAAAAAAATGAGTAAAAATAAAAAATGGAATAGTGTTTAATATTCGACCGGCGATGGTGCATGCAATTCAAATATACAATTTTCGTCACATGTATTTTTGAAGAAAAAAAATTCTCTTATTTCTCACTGCAAATTTCTGAGATGCGTCGTTCCAATCAAGGTTGAGATTTTCGATGAATTCGCTTCCCGAGGCTCCAAGGAGCTTATTAATCTGCGTCCCGTCCGCCAATGCCTTCACAATATTTAATGTTATTTTATTTTTTCTAATAATAACAGTTTACCATGGCCAAAAAAAATAGTGAATTGTGAGTGAATGCATATTGTTGATTCGATTCTATATGTGTTAACAATACAAATCGATAACAGAAACATGGAATAACTCACCTCAGCTTTGGTAGCGACAGATTTACACTGAGCTATCGCTGCCTTCAAACTCGCGCTCAATTCGGTCATTTGAGTCGCAATGTCGACGAAGTCTTCGGGATCTGCCTGAAAGTTCCCGCTTATCATGTACGGTCGTTTCAATCGGGCGAAATCGTTTTTTTTCACAATACAATAATACTAATCAGTGACCTTTTGAGCTTTATCGAGAGGGGGCGTGAGGTTGATCTCGTCCAATGCGTCCAGGGCGTTCTTAAAGTAAGAATCAAGTCCTTATTCTCTTTGAATTTAACATTTCGGAAAATTTAAGTAGAAGTTTGATCTTTCATACATACCGTCAAGTTTTGTAGTTCTTTCGCACTGAGCGGAACGATTTGGAAATTCACAATCGCGTTTGCGAACTGAAATTCAAATTATCGTTGTTGAATGTATACACCGCCTGCCGCTAGCATGTACACACAGAGCGCAAATTTGCTAGGAGAATGGTTTTCCAAGGTTTCATTTGTTAGAGAACGGTTCAGCACCCTCCTCGTTACACACACTCTCTCGTTTGCTCACCGAGACGAGAGAGTGTGCGGGACAAGGAAGGTGGAGAACCGTTCTCTAACAAATGAAACCTTGGAGAACCGTTCTCCTGGCAAATTTGCTTTCAGTGTATTGCCAAAACATATATTATTATTTATTGGGCATTCGAAAATAAATTAATTGTATTTCATTTTCCCGATTTCATAGGTGAATGCCGCACCTCCCCCTCCTTCCCACCACTGGCCGTTCACTCGGTCTCCACCACCTGTGTTCCTAATCTTGGGGTTCCGCTGCATTAACAATTAAACCATAGCTGTGTTCTGACTCGACCCCAGCGACGGGAATTACCACAACCTTTACATTTTCTATCTGATAGCGTATGTGCACACTCAGAGAAAAATTACTTCGCCATGCATGCGAGATAATGATTATAAATTACTCACTTTCTGAGAGTGTGGAAAGCGTGGAGAGCTTAAGTAATCTAATCATTAACTCACATGCATGGCGAAGTAATTTTTCTCTGTGTGCATACTAGGGTGGCCTAATCCGGGTCCGAATTCCGCGGTCGTTTTGGTCCCGCGGGTCCGGTCCCGCGGGACCACTGTAAGATTACTTTAAAAAACGGAGTATTTGAGCCCGGATACGTGTTTTGTGAAAGTGGAATAGCATTTCGGGAACAAGGGATCCCTCTAAACACATTTCCATAAAATTTTGGAAAAAAAAATTGTTTTTCGTAAAAAAAATTTTTCAAAAAAATTCTTCAAAAAGTAGAAACATTAGTTTTGCAGCACTTGCTAGTGATATTGCATGTAAATAAACACGATTCAAGTGCGATTCCTTATTGTGTTGTATTTTTCCCCCCCCCCCCCGGTCCCGCGGGACCAGCGGGACCAAACGGGACCGAAATGGATTTTTGGACCCGTGCGGGACCGAAAACGGGACCGGGACCGAAAACGGGACCGGTACCGTTTTTGGTCCCGGTCCCGGGCTGGCCCGGATTAGGCCACCCTAGTGCATACACTAGAGTGTATAAATGTGGTCGAACATGGTTTACTTACCGCATTTTCCAGCTGTCCAGTTCTGAAAATGTTTGAGACTCGGAGAATGCTGTAACTTCCCACGGCGGAGATAAAAGAAGCATCCTTACTGCACTGTTGCATAATTTCGCTGTAATTTTTCAAATTCTCTCCATACTGATGCTTTCCTAACATTCAGCTGAAAATGTATCGTTTTTCTTTTTATATTTAGACTATCCTAATATTTTATTCTGAAATAAGTTCTGCTTAATAGTATTTAATTGCCAACCTGAAGTCAACACGCGCCATGGATCCATTAAGGGAAGCGATTCTGTATAAAAATCCCTCCATCCCATCCAACTCATCTAGCACCTGTGAACTCGTGATCGACACAAAATTGACACGAAACTTGAACCGTCTTTTTCGGAGGGAATTATAATCATAATAAATTTCCTTAAAGAAGGCCTCCCACGAATATTTGGTCACATAGAATGCCAACGTAGTGTTGTTGGGGTCGCTCACCAGAGCACATTGCAACGCATCCGAAATTCTACCGTAACCTATAAATCGATATATTGGCGCTCAAATGGCCGCAAAGGTACCAAGAATCGACAGGCAACGCGTGCTAGAACGCGAAGAGGAAAATGAACGGAGGAAAATGAAGCTGCCGACGATATAATAATGTTCCCCCCCTGTGGATAATATCGGTTTTCATCAAAAATATAATAATTTTCGTAAGGGAACATTTAGAAATTGTCACGAATACATGTGTGCGCGCTCCATTATTGGTCGCATTTTTCAGGTGTACTGTATTTGACTTATCGAAAAAAATATGGAGCGCGCAAACAAGCATTAGGTGCAATTTACAAAGCATTCCTTTGCGAAAATTATTATATTTTTTAAGAAAACCGATATTATCCATAGGGGAAACATTATTATATCGTTGGCAGCTTCATTTTCCCCCGTTCATTTTCCTATCTTCGCGTTCTAGCACGCGTTGCCTGTCGATTCTTGGTACCTTTGCGGCCATTTGAGAGCCAATATATCGATTAATAGGTTGCGGTAGAATTTCGGATGCGTTGCAATGTGCTCGGGTGAGCTCCCCCAACAACACTACGTTGGCAGTCTATGTGACCAAATATTCGTGGGAGGCCTTCTTTAATTATCCAACAAATTATAGTTGATTGTAGTAGTGCATTATTGAAGAAAAAAGAAAATAATGACACCCTACTACCATTGCTAAAAGAGGATTAGAAAATGGATGAAAGGCTCCCAGAAGAATGTACAAAATCAAATATATACTTGCACTTCCATACGCCCTCCTGCGATTTTTCCAAATTAGTTATGAATTTTCGAGGCTTAACTTTTTGCCACAGCGGGTTAATGTAACTACTACACCATAATTTATATCTCCAGAACAAGCAATTTACATCCATTTTTGAGCAAATTCAACACGCGAATTGGCAAACCTCAACATTCCCTAAGCTTGTAGCAAAATTTCATCATCATAGCAAAAGTATTGCTCTTTCTATCTTTTCGAAAAAGGGCAATGTAACAGGGAATTACAATCATACCTTCAGACTATCATCGTAGAAGTAGGGCTCGCAGACGACCTGAGTTTGGTAGCCATACGTCATCAGAACCCTGCAATTGTTCATTAGTAATTGCCTTCGTTTCCACTTAAATATTATGTACCACGAAGACAGATATCTGTAGATAACCTAATTTTATTATAACATTTCGAGGACTGTAAGACAGTTTGAGAGTGAAATGAAGTCGATTTCGAACGGATTCGATATTTATATAATTGAAAAACCCTTGAAAATTGAAATATGCGATTTTCAAAATTATATTAAAAATCGTACCTAGGCTTCAACACAACTCAAAAAAAATAACCGAAGTAAATTTCAATGAGGAATTCAATAATCATATCAACAACTACTCAGCTATAAAAGTTATTTTTCGGAAATTTTTTTAAAAGAACAACTATTTTTTGACTTCCAACTATGTAAATGATATATTCTGGACGCTCATTAATATTCATAAAGTATTGAGACAATTCCTCTTCGTAGAAAAACTTTTTTTAAATCATAGGACATCTTCTGAAACATCTTGACCGAGTTTGAAGATTCGATTCCAGTCATTGTCAGTCGTCGTGAGCGTTCCCTCTCCATTTTGCTCTGATGGAGAGGCGGCATTCCCTCCCTAGTTCTTCCATCTACTAACCCCGATTCAAGAATCCCTCCCCGGTCCCTGGCAAGACTTCGGAGGTACCCCGCCACGGATCTCGATCGATGGATTGGGGGAGTTTCACGAAGGTCTGGTGATTCGACGATTTCCTCTTTATAACTTCTAAGGAGGACGGGCCGTCCGGGTCAGTGCGCGAAAAGCGACTGGTACCGGTAGTGACTCGTTTACTGGAAGAGTGGCAGCCTGCGAGAAAAAATCAAGAAGGGAGTTACGCGTGTCCTAAAGAGGAGAGGCGTATCGACACCAAGGCGAAGAACAAACCTCTTGCGCTATGGAGACTCGAAGTATGTTGCTTCAAAGAAGAACTTAAGTTGGGCAGTATGAATTCTACCTCAAGATGACGGAAGACACCAAGATCCCTACTCGTATCCCTTCCCTCCCCTCCCCCCACTCGTGCGATGGCAGAAGGCGAAATAGTCCTTCCCTTCACTTTTCACCCCCATTCACCCACAATTTCCCCTTTGTGTGGTATAATATCTTATCTTAGCACATCTAAAGTTGATTTTCGTTTTCTACGTAAAACGTTCACCCTATAGTATTTTTTTAGCATAAGTTAGTTTTCCAATTTTTTTTGGCTACTACCACTATTGTAGGAACCTTGATCCTCTCAGAAAGTCTCTGATAAGCAATGGAGAACTCTCATGGCAACCCAGCTGATTTAATGCTACAAACCACGATAAAGAGGTGCAAGCTAATAATGTTGATTAAATGTAAACTGTAAAGTTATAATACTTACACAGATTGGACCATGACGATGCAGAGAAGTGCCAACACAGAAATTGACAAGACTACCAATGTTCCGTTCAGTGAGCAACACCCTTTTCTCGGTCGCGGCACTGCTACGTTCTGGAATGTTGTGAATACTGTATTTATATTTAGGATGATATATATTCGTTAATAAATATAAAATATATTTCGCTAATAAAAATTTTAAATATACGTTCTAAAATAAAAATTTTAAATATACGTTCTTATTCTGGAATGTTCTAAAAATTATATTTCTATTTAGGATATTTAGATATTGAGGAGTGCATTATTTCGGCTAGTGAGTGCAAACATCGGTCCATCCATGGTGAGGCGGATCGTAAGGATCGTGGATTGTGAGGTGACTCGTAAGGCGGTGAGACGGGTGTCTGCGAACCTACGGACCGAAACTCTAGGAAGCTATCTTATGTTTCTCACTTCTAGAGTTGCAGCTCATTCTATGAATTTCAAAATCACACATTTAATTATTGTCCGACCTTCCATCGAAGCAGGAAGAAACCGCCCGCGAAGACAGCTACAGTAGCAGTAAGAACAGCAATTGCTCCAGGAGCAATGACGGCAAGCTGCATGCCGAATGAAATCCAAGGAAACCACACAGTATTCTGAAGGGAAATGTCGGAGGCATTATTGAACAGGTAACTAAATTTCGTCTCTGTATTTTCATTCATTCGTTGTATATTCCGTCAAAATCATATATCTACAAGAATTATATCTGTGAACCAGGTAGTACGAAGAAATGAGGAAAAATGTAGGAACACTTTTACATGATGCATTTGTGGATTGAATTTCAAACTTTCTTTTAAAAAAATCAAAAAAAAGAAAGCGCTCTTTAGATACACAGGGCGGGAAGTTTCCAACTTTCCTTACTCCGAAGATTTTGTATTCTGCTGATAGGGCAGGCTAAATCGAGAGAGCGGTCGATCGAGATAGTGAGAGATTTCTCTCGAGTTTGCATTGCCCTTCAGCACTCCAGAGTAAAGGGAGTTGGACACTTCCAACTCACAGTACAGCCATTCAGGTCGAAGAACTCCTCTAATTTTTAATAAAGCGACCTTATATAAGGCTGTTAAGAAAGTCTTGCCCGATTTCACGTTTCTTGAAAAATCCTCCAATTTTCTTTCCTAAGTTCCCGATCTAAATATTTATAGGCACGTTAAATGTAATGAGTCTTCCTCTTTATGTTGCCACTTTCTCATGCCTATGCATTTATACTGGCGAGAAATATGAATGGAAAAATTGGGTCAGGTCTATTTCGACTCGAACTTTTCAAACGATTACAGTTCTACGGTGGAATGAGATAGGACTCCATTCAAGTGGTTTGTGATAAGGGAAGTATATAATGAATTCGTGATGAGTTATTGAACTCAACCACCACATCAGGCTTCTAAGAAAATGTGTGTCATATCTAGAAGCGGCGTGCAAACGATATTGAATATAAATGTTTTTGACTTAGCGGCGCTTCCCGAATGAAGCTAACTCCCAATCTCTGCACATTTACAGCGCCTTCTACTACTGTTAGAATAGCATTGTCCATTTTGAGTGAGAGACTGTCGTCGCCGTGTTGGTTGATTAGTCAAATGATGTTCGAAATTCGCCATCGAAATAGGCACTTCATCGAAAGTTACTTTTTCTGATCAGAGTCTATGATCTCGTTCTTACGCTCATTTTGTAGCTAATGTCCACTAGTATAACTGATTAATAATTGAATTTGTCAATCTTTTATGGGACACTTCATAAACTAACAATCTAGAAATTGAGATTTTACCGTAATTCAGAGTGTATCGAACTTTTAATAATTTTTGGTTTTTGAAAACATTCAGAGGATCACATTTCGCAATAACAATTGTTGCATAATAGCAAAGTGTCAGCAAGTAAAACGCGCAACACTAGATCTGGATCGCATCGCATTGGAAATCGTCAGTCGAAATCATCCAGAGACTACTTTTGACGGACAGGTCGTCTTTGAACCACCACAATTTTTGAAATACGTTTGATAGCTAGACACTCTAACTATAATATTAGAGGGGGATTAAACTACTATCTGTGTTTCTACAATGAGCTCTTGGAAACAAATTCCCTGCGAGAAACTAGCTCTAATAACTTTCACGATATACTTGCTGGAAAACATGAATCATATTTTGGATCTTCTCTTGGATATCAATCTAGACAGGACAATATCCATTGTTGGGTGTCATTATCAAACAGACCTCGTACAAGATCCAATGTATAAATGGAACATTGATTTGAACTTCGAGAGAACTGAAAGCTCAAAGTTCATATTGAACATCGGGCAAGACTTTCTTAACAGCCTTATAAACACACCAAAATGATCATGGCCAAACCTTCCTATGATCTTCATGGTCCACCATTTCAATTCAGCACATGCTCTAGAGATGTTTTAGGCGTCGTTTCAGTCAAGAATTTATGACGGAATCGATTGCTATTCCTAATATGCGTTGTTAACGGATTCTTGATCGTCGCGATCGACTTCGTTTATACTGAGTCCACTCACTATCATACTAAAGCATCTAAAGCACTCCACAAATCATTCCACAGGCCGGCCAACCTTCCAGAAAGGCCTTTGGAGTGAGGGAGCGTGTGAAATCGAGAGGGACTCTCTCATAATTGTACACTCTCTCGCTCTAACCCTGGTCGGTACGTTTGAAATCATGTGTCCACAGATACATACAGTAGCGCCGGAAAGTTTGGGCGCACTTTTGCTTTCTGCTGTAACTTTTAAACTATGCGAGGAATCTTGTTGAAATATTTTTTGAAGATAGCAAATTCATCAGTGAATAAGATGCTGAAATTGCCGTATCCTGAAATTTGAATCATATTGCGTAATGATGACGCAACTGGACAGCACTTGTTCGAAAAAATAAATATTTCATAGGAACGTATTTTCACATTAGCCAAAAAATTGTGGTGTTGAGATACTATGAGGGACTACTCAGGAAAAATTTTTTTCAAGTTGCTTCGATTGTTCTCCTTTCCGGCAGCCCTGCTGCAAAATCGAGGTTGCAAACTCATATCTCAACTCCCAGACAAGCTAGAGAACCGTTCTAGAGCATCCTTTTGGTGAGCCCAGAGATCCCTGAAAGGTTTGTGAGGATAGCTCATCATTTACCCTCAGGGCACAAACATTTCACTTTTTTTACATACTCTGATTTCGACCATGTACATCTAAAAGGGTAAATTAGCTAAAATTGTGGCTGCTGTGCAGGAACGACCCAAAACCATCCAAGAATCGATACCCAACTTTTTGTAGCAGAATCACATTCCTCGCATAGTTTAAAAGTTACAGCAGAAAGCAAAAGTGCGCCCAAACATTCCGGCGCTACTGTAGCTGGCTTCTCCTGCAGAACACCATAATACGAAAACGTGATTGTAGTGGGACATATCGTGGCCTACCGCGACCATACGCATATTATTTTAGAGCTTGCATTGGGGCTTTGGAATGTCTAGCATCTGATTTTCCGACCTCTGTTTAGCATAAGCAGTCGTGTACCTCATGTACCTCCCTGGTCTTGTACCTCTTGTACCACTTGTGATCTATTTTGAATTTATTAATAACTAGACCGGTGACAAAAGGATTTCAATATTACTCAAGCCGTGTAACATCACGTGTCATTAGTACTAATTGATACACATAGGTATCTTATTTTGTGATGTTTGTGTTTTGTACCTGGTCGTGTACCTGTTGTATCCGGGAGGTAAGAAATTCTAGAGAACTTTCAGAAAAATTCAAAAAAATAAGGAGGCCTTGTCTCAACATCCGATAAAGTTATGTGATCAGGGAAAATATCCGCGTAAGACTAATTGTGCCCTAAAAAAGGGTGCGTCGATTGCGTTATCACAACGCAAAAACTGAATGATTTCGCAATAACCCAATAGTATTTTTTGCGCTTTTCGTTAATCCTCCAATTTATTTGACATATGGCACATCATACAATAGCCTATTCGAGCCTAAAAATGTAGTACAGTTCCCGAATTCTTTTGACCGCATTAGTTGAGTCAAAACAACCATTTTTTTTTAAATTTAAAAAAAGAAACTCACATAGGCGTAGTTGAGTGATTTCGCATGGTTAATAACATTATCGATTTTTGCAAACACATCAGAGTAAGTCATCTGCACTCCTTGAGACATTTTCTGAAATAAAATAGAATCGAAAACTACGCCAAGCTGCAAATTATGGAGATATTTCATTTTTGAGCTGACAATCTCGTTACACTTTATGTTAACACAATTAAAATCTGCATGACGACATTCGCTATAATTATAGATTTGGAATCGTCTCGTTACGCCGGTCCGATCTGTGTATTGTACATTAACAAGGTTAGAAATTACTCAGCACAAAGTTTCAATTTTAAAAATTAATAATAATCATGCAAAATGTAGTATACAGGCATAACCACAAGATAAAAACTTCAGCGATATCTGTGGCTTAAATATTTGATAAAATATTATTTCGACGTTACGCCATCTGGCACCAACGGGCGCTTTTTGTGATAAATGATTATGTCCATCGTTTTTAGCACTCTCGAAAACCTCAAATTACAGAAGGAGAGAATCGACCTTTCTTTACTGTGCCGAGTCTTGCCGGATCTGCTCGACTCTTATGCAAACAGCGTAATATTTCTATGGTAGTTTCCAATCTGATATGACGCTGTTTGCGTTAGGATCAAGAAGGCGTCAACAGAAGCCTGGAACAGGTCAAAAATCGAAATGGCTCAAAACTTGCTCCTAGGGGTAACTTTGGACGAACGCCCGTGTCATCGATTTCGCAAAAGTACCCCTCTGTGCCCCGGTATGGCGCCGGATCCAAAGGATTTCAGCGTCCAAAGTAACCCCCAGGAGCATTACCCCTAAGTTTTGAGTCATTTCGATTTTTGTCCTGTTCCTGACACTTGTTGATCCTCACGTAAACAGCATCATATTACAATAATGTAACTACTATTGAATCATTGAACCTATAATTTAAAAAAATTACGATAACGTTGCTGTTGATTATGTCGATCTCGTCTGTTGCATTATTAACAACTGGAATAGCCTGAAATTAGATCATCGTCAGGTTTTGAAGATTAAAAAATATATTTAATTATTCAAAGATGCTCACACTGTTCCTGACAGCATTCTCAATAGATGTTTTCAAAGTCTTGATTTTTTTGCCGAGTTGGACCATTCCCTGAACATTCTCGATTAAGAGACGGGATCGGTCTCGTCGAGGAGGAGATAGCTTTGGAAAATTTGATCCTCCATGGAGATGAAAGATAGTGATTTTTAAATGTTGACCTCATTTACATATTATGAATTTATTTCTGCGAAAACCGCTCTCATTTCGAGCGGTCCCCACACCTGAAATGGCTCGGCTTGGGATTAGTTTCACAATTCGTTTCACCGCCATGCAAAATGGGCATTCTCACCAGTCACCAGTATCGCCTGCCTTTATCTCTCGTTTTCTCTATCTACCTGTCTATCTCTCTCCCTACTATTTTGCCGCACTCGAAATGCCGTATATTGTTATTAAAACTTCAAAATGATACTGGTGTGTGCGCTCTCCTTCTATACCTCGGTGTGTATCTTGTGCACACACACTCTCTCGCCTTCCGTATTGTTCGTTATCAGCAGAACATATTATTTCAGCGGAGTGTGAGTGAAGTTGTAATATCCCATATCACCTGGGGCAGATATCCGGGCTGGAGAGCGTCTTTTAGTGCTGTGTACTCGATGATTGCCTGGTTAACTTGATCGAGAGCCGGCCCATTCACTTTCGACTTCTGTAAGACAATAACGTTTTCACAATATTATGTACAATTAAAGGGACCTGGCACTGCAAATGAAGTGAATTTCAGATTAAAGAGAATTTTCCTCCGATTCGAACGCAAAAATCGCATATTTTTACGATTTTTTTGAAATTAGTTATGAATTTTCAAAGATCTCATTTTCGGCTAGGATGCCCCGGCTAATTTCAAAAAAATCGTAAAAATATGCGATTTTTTGCGTTCGAATCGGAAGAAAATTCTCTTTAATCTGAAATTCACTTCATTTGCAGTGCCAGGTCCCTTTAAAATGAGGCGTGTTGCAGTCCCTGTTGTCGGATGATCCATATCATTTTTTTCTCTTATGTGTGAATGCCATTTGATAATATTAAAGAGAATTTGAAATGGGACGTTATACTTCACTGCTCAATCAATCACATCCCCTAAATCAGTAGCTCTGACCTGAATTTTAGGGGTGCTCTGACCGAGCATAGCATTTTGCATGATTTTGTAGTAAAGCGTAGCGTATATCATACATTAATAAACTTTCAACCCTTATAATCCAACCCTAATAAAGTTCGTGAACTTTTCACGCTTCTTTTCTTGCTCTTTTTAGGCTATTTTCTTTCTAATTTGCGTTAGGTCATTAGAGACGCATAAGAAACTACTAATGCCAAAGAATTTTGCCAAACATATAAACTATGGAATTAGCCGCACCTCTTAGAAGGTCGCGTCACTGTCTAGCTGCGTGAAAACAACTCGCAGAATTCCGAAGAAAAAAAAGAATAGCCTAAAACGAGCAAGAAAAGATGCGTGAAAAGTTCGCGAACTTCTAACGGATTATAACTCTGGTTCAGAAATCCTACCAGGATTCTACTGTAGAATCCTACTAGGAAAAGAAAGATTAGGATTCCACTAGGATTCCACTAGGATCCTACTAGGAAACCACTAGGAAAATACACAAAGACGCAAACACACACATTCCTTGTTTACGCTCCTTCTCCGGTTTTTCAGCGCAGCTTGTGCGCGCGATTCCAATTCCACAAGCTGCGCGCGGGATTCTACAAGACGCGCGCGGGACTTTTTGCCGGACCTGGCTTTTCCGTTCGAGACCTTTCAAGAGAACGCGCGATGTGCGCCCGATTTGTGTAAGGTGCGGCGCATGCCGCGTCTTACCCTACATAAATCGCGCGCACAAGCTGCGCTGAAAAACCGGAGTTGTTTGTCAACAACAAGAAGTGTGTGTGTTTGCGTCTTTGTGCATTTTCCTAGTGGTTTCGTAGTAGGATCCTAGTTGAATCCTACTCATTTTCCTAGTAGGATTCTACAGTAAAATCCTAGTAGGATTTCTGAACCAGAGAAGGGTCGTTTGTCTGTCTAGCATAATACAACAATATAATCGCACCGCAACGTTCAGTTGAGAAAGGATGTTAGTGACACTCTTGCTCACATCCAGCTTGTTCGCAAGGTCTTGGTAGTCTTCCTGAAATATTCGACTTTTTCAACACTGTGGAGAAAAAACAAGACTCAACCCATGATACCAGTTAACAAGAAAAGTTTTAATTTTAATTTTTACTCATGATCTTTGAAATTACAGGGCATCTACAGTCGCGCGCATAAGTGAGTGGACACTTTTGAAATCACCTGTAACTTCAGAGCCAGGAAATGAATCACTCTGAAGTTTTGGCTTGGTACACCAAATCCATCGACGATTATGATGCTGATATTGAAATATTTCGAAATCCCCCAGTTATTGCATAGTGATGACGTAATCAAACCATACTTTTTCGGAAGTCCATTATTCTTACATACATTTTTTCAGGCTAGCCAAACTTTTTGAGCATAAAGGTGGGCTGAAGGGCTGCCGTGAAAATTTTTTTCAAGTTGCTGCGACTTCGCACCTTGGCTGCAGCCTTGCTGCAATTTCGCGGTCGTAAACTCATATCTCGGCTTCTAGACAAGCTAGATCGTCGTTCTAGGAATCAAAATAATCCTTGTGTGGATTGCTGACGATTCTGAAAATATGATACATGTAACTGAATAATTGGCCTCGAGGTACCAAAAAATCAATTTTTTTCATGACTCATTTTCGATCGATCTCAACTCTGTGGAACAGTTTAACAAAAATCTAGTTTTTGCGTAGACGTATTGCAAATGTATTGAAGAACTGATGCCCAACTTTTGGTACGGTTGGCGTTTGTTTCCAAGGCGCCTCGATCGTTTTTCTGAAGGACACACGATAGGCCACGCCCCTTTTTCGCCTTATTGACCTACAGTTTCATAAACATATTTTGTTTTTCTGTAACTTAAGAGCCAGAGGAGGTAGAAGTCTGAAATTTTAACTGGAACTCCTGCACACTCTGGGGCGTCGATTCTGTATATTTCATAATAATTTAATTTTTTTCTTTATTGCGTAGTGATGACGCAACATTTCGTCGAAATTTCAAAGGTGGTTTTTTGCTCGGACGAAAATTTTGCAAGCATCGTACTTTGAGTGGTGATAGTTGACATGGAGATACATTTGAGAAAAATTAGTACCACATTGTACGGTTCCATACCGGACCAGTGCGAGGTCTCAAAGTGGGTACCCGAAAAAATGGTTTTTCGTTTATAGACGTGCTAGAGACTCGTATTCAACTTCAAAATTACCGCAATGATGTCTTAGTAAAATACCGAAAGTTTGGCATTGATCGGCCGTCATATGCCTTCAGGGCATAAAAATCATTTTTTTCTGGTGTTTTATTTTCAAGAACATGATCCAAAAGAGTGGCTCAAACATATTTTTTTGTCAATAATGTTTGCAAAGACATTAACAAGTTATACCCACTTTGAGACCTCGCACTGGTCCGGTATGGAACCGTACAATGTGGTACTAATTTTTCTCAAATGTATCTCCATGTCAACTATCACCACTCAAAGTACGATGCTTGCAAAATTTTCGTCCGAGCAAAAAACCACCTTTGAAATTTCGACGAAATGTTGCGTCATCACTACGCAATAAAGAAAAAAATTAAATTATTATGAAATATACAGAATCGACGCCCCAGAGTGTGCAGGAGTTCCAGTTAAAATTTCAGACTTCTACCTCCTCTGGCTCTTAAGTTACAGAAAAACAAAATATGTTTATGAAACTGTAGGTCAATAAGGCGAAAAGGGGGCGTGGCCTATCGTGTGTCCTTCAGAAAAACGATCGAGGCGCCTTGGAAACAAACGCCAACCGTACCAAAAGTTGGGCATCAGTTCTTCAATACATTTGCAATACGTCTACGCAAAAACTAGATTTTTGTTAAACTGTTCCACAGAGTTGAGATCGATCGAAAATGAGTCATGAAAAAAATTGATTTTTTGGTACCTCGAGGCCAATTATTCAGTTACATGTATCATATTTTCAGAATCGTCAGCAATCCACACAAGGATTATTTTGATTCCTAGAACGACGATCTAGCTTGTCTAGAAGCCGAGATATGAGTTTACGACCGCGAAATTGCAGCAAGGCTGCAGCCAAGGTGCGAAGTCGCAGCAACTTGAAAAAAATTTTCACGGCAGCCCTTCAGCCCACCTTTATGCTCAAAAAGTTTGGCTAGCCTGAAAAAATGTATGTAAGAATGGACTTCCGAAAAAGTATGGTTTGATTACGTCATCACTATGCAATAACTGGGGGATTTCGAAATATTTCAATATCAGCATCATAATCGTCGATGGATTTGGTGTACCAAGCCAAAACTTCAGAGTGATTCATTTCCTGGCTCTGAAGTTACAGGTGATTTCAAAAGTGTCCACTCACTTATGCGCGCGACTGTACATTAGATTGCGAAATGTGAGACCACGTTCATTTCCAATACTCCCTTCTTCGGTCGGCGGATAAGAGAGCGTGCAAAATGAAGAAAAAAGTTCTTTTCTTTCTTTTGTTTATTCGTTTTTATTCGTTTTTTTTAAAATTTTAATACTTGAATCATTTCGCACCCATCGTGCTGTCTTACCTTCATCAAGTCTGACAGTGGCGTTTTATTCTTCTCGAAATCGTCAATCACCTGAAATCGAATAGTGAACATTAACATTTTGAGGATTCATCTAGAATTTGTCATAAGATTTAAACATTTTCACGTTTCGGAATATTTTGTGATGAGCAGACGAGTGCTTGCTCAAAACGATGCCATCACTAGTATTAAAAAAAAAACGAAATTTTCCATAGCATCAATACTTCTCAGTTACTGAGTTGTTTCCGCTCCTAATACTTACCATGATAACAATAAAAAAGTCGATGATTTATTTCCGAAATCGCAAAAATAGAGAAGTATTATTTTTCTCTCAGAGTAGGCCAAACCTCATTTGGCATAAAGGCCACTTCATTTTTCATTTCGTCGAATCCGGTATGCTGTATAGCGCAGTTTATCTCCAGTGAAGCACCCTCTGTGAAGACTGCGGCATCTAAAATAAAGACAATGACAATGTAAAGCAATATTTTAACAAAATAAACGTAGGGATGGAGGTCTTAGGGATGGAGGAATTTTTTTCCAGCAGTTTAAGCAAAAAAAAGGTGATCGGCTAATGTCATGCAAAAAGCCAGAGAAAAAGAGACTGCCAGGAGAATGCGTAACTCCTAACCGGTATCTCTATTGTATAATATATAATATTTCGATACGCACTCTTTCGCGCGGTGTCGAGTTGATAAGGTGCTGCTACTGCACCGTCATTGAAGCTATACACGGATTGCGAGTAGAGTGCGAGGCCTGCAGTAATGATATCCCAAATAAGATTTTCACAAACAAAATAATAAATGGCTCCGCTGCCTCTGAACGAGTGGCAAAGAGACAAACAGAGGTATAGAAAGAGAGAACACACACACACACCAGTAGTCCATGCTATGAAGTAGAGTTCCCTAATGAAACATGCTCGATACTCTGCACTTTGCTTTCTGCACTTTGCACTTTGCTTTTCTGCACTTTTCTTTTTTCTGCACGTTTTGCACTTTTCTTTTTTTTTTTTTGCACTTTTCTGCACTTTGCAGCGGTCGTTTTCGAAATATTTTCAATTTTCAATGACACTGTTTCATATTTGAATGGAACATGAGATGATACACGATAATTGGATTAAGGAGAGCGAATCCATTCTTCCCGGGGAGAAATGAAGGGATAGGGGATCAAATTTTCAAGTTTCCCGAATTTTCAGATATAGCTAGGGGCCACAACGTGGTCAGCAGAATTCAATGAGAGGGGTGAAATTTAGTGTTACCATGTTGCTACATGTCTGAATAAGACCATTCTTTTGGATTTGGGTCGATATCTCATCTCTGAGCCGAGTTACAGCTCCAAAACCACTCGCGCTTCGCCTGTTGTGAGAGGGGGGAAAGATGAGAGGGGAGGGGAGGTGGGCGTAGCCTAATCTTCCATCTTTCTAGGGGCATAACTCAGGTGATAGGAGACATTTCGAAGGTATGCCAGAACAAAAATAGTTTATGAAGATGTGGAGGGTGCAACGGCATCTGAATTGCGACGATTGCGATAGTGGACGCGCGGTGAGAGGGCAAGAACTTAGTGCGTGGGAGAGTGGAACGACACATCAGGTCCATGGCGCAGTGGTTAAGCGCGCGCCTCAGGCGCAGCACACTGCAAGTTCAATTCCTCTTTTGCGAAAACCATTGCTATTTACAATAAAGCGGAATTTTGATACTCTCGTACTCTTAAAACCCTCGTTTTCACTACTTTTTTTGCAAACGAAAGCACTATTCGAATTTTGACGTTATCTTTGTTTTTCCATACCAGATTGTATATCAATAGAATGGCAGTCGGCCGAGCATGCTACGATAGCTATAATTACATTACTAGGGGTATTTGAAACTGTTTCCCTCTTTCTGAACGTCTTCAAGACGCCCCACCACCATGGGCCTGGGCTCGAACGATAGAGCTTTTCAAAAGCTACAAGATAAGCCCAAGCACGTCTCATAGCGTTTTGAATTCAGCTTGTGCTTCACCCCGCTCGACTATTCGCGATTGAGGGCCCGGTGGATTTGGGCGGAGACTGTGGGGGCTAGATATAGCTAGGGAAGATAAGCTCCGCCCACTCGTGACTCTAATTGAAGGGGCAAGAAACAGCGGATGAGTAGCACAAATTTCATTCTTCACTAAAAACCTCGTGCTCGGGCTTATTCGAGAGCTCTTGTGATGGGCTACAACATATGCCATGCGCACAATGCTCTATAGTGATTAAGTAGGTCAAAAATCGATAAACGTAAGCGGGAATAGGTGATTCAATCACTTCCAGTAAAGGCACATAGTTGCGCATCTCGCAATTCGTGGGGAGAATTATTCTGATTAACTTAGACAAAACTAAATCAAATTTAATTGCCCCGCGCAATTGTGCTCCTGTTTAGAAGATTTTAGTATTATTATTTTCCGAGAATGTGCTTTGGCATGACGACTTACGGTGTTTAGCGGCTCAAATGGCAATATTTTGGGTTGTGAGCAAAAGATCCGCAAAGGATGGGATTCGAACTAACGACCTTTGGCTAGCTATGCAAGCACTCTACCACTGCACCAAGATGGCAACGAATACTAGCTCTCACATTCGCTTGATGATCAGATACTATTCCTTCATTCTCTCACCACTGACGCAAACTCCGCCCACCGAGAGAGAGCGCCCACCTTTTGACCCTCTCCCGTTATGAGCCGCGCGTGGTTTTCGAGCTGTATCTCGGCCCAGAGGCAAGATATCGACAAACGGCAAAAAGTATGATGTTATTGACACCTCAGCGGCTAATATGGATACACTTTCAACTTCATTGCATAAAATCGGCAGACCACCTTGCGGTCCCTAGATATAGCTCCGAGTGGGGGGAGGGCACAATAGACCGATCCGGACAAGGAAGGATGGGATAAAATGAAACAGTTCCAAGTCTCGTGAGATGTCTCAATTAACATGAGACTGTTCCATTTTTAGTTTTGGATTATCGTGTATCGAAACACGTTCATTAGGGAATTCTACTCTGAGTGCGTCATTTTAAAATTGTAGTTGATGACAATTTACAAAATTTTCCATTATGTATTCTACCGGAGAAGAAGTTTCTTTGCATGCTCATCTGACCAGCTCTTAAAAAACTTATAAAAGAAATCTTCCTACTGTAGACTAGCATTTGACAATTGTTAAAACGTTCTTACCTGCGACAATAAATGCAATCGATATAAGGGCCAGAACGATGCCGGCTATGGCCATCCCAAGAGAAGAGGAACCCTAATATCAATCAATTTATAATATATGCATTATGTAATCGTTTTTATTTTGTGATTTAAAAAAAATCAATGTTTTTTTCTATGTATCCTAGAGGTTTTCCGAGAAGAACATTTTTTTTGGTGTAATCAATAAATGAATAACTCTTTCGACGCGTTTGCGGGTGGCTACCGCCCAGCCGCACGTGCCTATGGCTGCAATGAAAGCGAAAGCGGAGATGAAAGCACCAATGGCAATCAGCACGACCATTGGCCACTGAAAATAAAATTACTCAAACATTTCGTGTACCTGGACGTGTACCTCTTAGATCTATTTCGAAGTTTATCAATAACTACCGGTGACATAAGGATTTAAATGTTACTCAAGGCGTGTAACATCACGTGTTATTAGCACTAATTGATAAACAAAGGGATCTTACTATGTGCTGTTTGTGTTTCGTACCTGGTCGTGTACCTGTTGTATCCGGGAGGTAAGAAATTCTAGAGAACTTTCAGAAAAATTCAAAAAATAAGGAGGCCTTGTCTCAGCATCCGATAAAGTTATGTGATCAGGGAAAATATCCGCGTAAGACTAATTGTGCTCCAAAAAAGGGTGCGTCGATTGCGTTATCACAACGCAATAACTGAATGATTTCGCAATAACCCAATAGTATTTTTTCCGCTTTTCGTTAATCCTCCAATGTATTTGACATATGGCACATACAAACGGGTATACTCCTAGGAGTGTGTACAAAGGTAAAGGTGTTAGGTCTTCTACACGCAAGGCGGTCTCGACCACCCCTATGCCTGAGGGGCAACGAGAGCCTGTCCGGAGATGATCAGCGGCCAGTTGCGAGGCTATTCTCGTGTTGTGTGCACGTGAATCGGGGACCCCTTTCGAGGCATGTTTGGATCGTGATTTACCAATCACTACCAACATTTCTTAACCCCATTGGTTGGGTGGATCTGCAGGCACGGGGGGTCGAACTTGTGACCATTCGATTCGCATTCTAGCATACAACCACTGCGCTAACCGGCCTGCTAAACTGCGCTAACCGGCCTACAGGAAGTAAGAAATTTTAGAGCAACTATCAGATTTAATATTGATGAAAAAGCGAAATTGATGCCTCAAAGACAAAAACAACTGGAGAAAGGTGGCATGTTTCGGTACTTGTGTTCGCATGATTATCACTAACACACTGTCGTTACCCTCGTTCTAAATTCGCCTCTTCATTTCGCACACTCTCCAGTAATTTGCAAATATGGAATAATTGCGACCGATGCTTTTCTTGTTTAGAAATCGCTTATAATTATTCGTGCCACAATGATGACTTGCTTTCGGAGACTATTCAAGAGAGAGATATAGACACAGAGAAAGATTGAGAGAAAGGAAGAGAAAGAAAGAGCGATAAGGAAGGTGTACGCTGCGAGGGAAACGACAGGGGTGAGTAGTGATATTCAAGAGATGGTATTGACGAAGTTGCAAAATTAATTATTTTGAATATAGAGGAAAATATTTATATATTACAATAACCTGCGAATAGAGCTCTCCTCGAATAATGCGAGTAGACGGTCCAAACAAGTCATCCCCGATGCTCTGATAAAAATATTGAGTTTTGTAAAAAACTCTCCACTCAATATCATGAATTCGAAGAGATTCTTTTTTTCGAAAAGAACTGGTTTGTTATTTTCTCTTATAAGGCTACTATTATAGCTCGAAAATATAAATACTGAACTTAAAATAATGTATTTGACGTTTATCAAAAATGTCATAACTTACTACGTTGTTTTCGTAAGCGACGAACAGTGTGATGAACCATCTTGCAATATTGTTCCAGCCAGCATTCCCATCGAGAAGATTGACTTCCTCTTGCGGAAAGCCGACGAAGCAGCGATCCATCTGCATAAGGAAAAAAGCCGTCCCCTTATAGGGACCACCATCCGCAAGAACCAAATCGACAACTAGGATGTGAAAACTATGACAACATATCAATATGGTATGCAGAATCACTTTTCTGAAGAGAAAAAGTCATATAACGTTTAGTTTTTATGTAAATTACGAATTTTGAAAATCTCGCTCTTTCAAAAAGTGAAGCTACCTCATTAGATGCGCTCTAGTAACCGTTCTAGAAGAGGGCCGCAACTTTTAAAAGTTAAAACTGATAGAGTAGGTATCCCCTCATAACATACCCAAAAATTACGCGATTCCGTTTGTGCCCCCGCATTCTACAGTAGATCAAGGATTAAATGTCATGGTGAAATTTGATCTACTATAAAAACCGGGGGCACAAACAGAATTGTCTGATTTTCGGATATGTTATAGAGGGATGACTACTTTATCACTAAAAACTTTCAAAAGTAGCGGCCCTCTTCTAGAACGGATTGCAGAGCGCTTTAAATGTGAAATTACCATTATTTGTACGCACTTTTGAACTTCAACGCGCTATAGCATGTGGGGACAGAAGCAGATTTCTCTAATTTTTAGATATGAGTTAGTCGTGATGTTCCAATAAATGACTGTGAAAACAGAACATGCGGCCCTCTCTCTTCCCGTGAGCTACAGGCTTTCGAATCGGACAAATACTGTTTCTATGGGATGGTGGTCCCTAGTCCCCTTATCTAGGCTCCTGGGGGACCAATCTTTGTAGTTTAAATTTCTGGTAAATAATTCGAATAGATCTCTGCATTTCACCCAGTCTCTACGTCTATTCTTGTGTGACGGTCTATTCTAGTGTGTGAAATGAATAGAGCTGAACCAATTATTTACCCGAATTTCAAACTCCAAGACTATGGACCATACACCTGTCCTGTCCGCCTGACCTGTCGGACATAAATAACCTAAACATCCGTATTGAAAATAACCGTTTTCCCTAGAGAGAGAAGAAATTATCTTAGCAAGGAATTAATCGATTTCATTGTTGTGTGCCTGGAGAACCCATATGCTTGGCACAGAGATAAATGTTCGATATGAGACTAACAACGGTATATTATAGTGCATTGGATGAGGGTTACGAAAGTGCTATTCCGGAAGTTCAAAAATGCTTCTACGCCTTAGGACAAAAATATTGGTAATTGTGACGTCACAACACTTTTTCGCCAAATCGAATGGAATCTTTTCGATTCTTAGTGCGAACGATAGCCCATCGAAATACAAACATTTTTTTTACTTTCACAACTTTTTTGATCGGAGTTCATGTAGTCTAGTTATTCTTCATAATTCATTTCTTACGTTATTTTCAATAGTACTAGAAGTCCTGGAAAATTTTCCCTCATCCTACGCACAACAGTTGCACACAATCTGTGAAAAATAGAGAATTTAAAAGTTTCTGGCAGGAAGTCAAAACACAAAAAGTATGCGAAAAATCTTAATAAAGATCCGTCCGCATTGGAGAGGTAAAGTACTGTAAGAAATCTCGTCAAACTTTTTATTCCTCCACTACTAGGAAATCGAAATGTCTGTCTGTTTGTCTGTTGGTTTTTTCCTTCCGCGTGACGGACGTTTTTCCGTTTTTTTTCACTATAATTCGCTTCAAATTTTAGCAATCTTCTCAAATCCTTTTGCATGTGATAGGCAACGACAAAACACATCGAAATGTTTATTTGAAAAATCGATAATTTCATGGCCAAGTCGGTAGCGAGCTCGACTAGAAATCGGAGGGTCTCAGGTTCGATCCCCGCCGGTGCATAGTCTTTTGCCGCATTTTTTCTAAGTGTCAAATGTGGCCCAAACCCATTTTTGTGTAACGAGATTCACATTTGAGCATCTTTTGCATAGTTTCGAAGTGAAATATCGATTGATTTCACTCAATTTCACGAAATTTTCGTACATTTCGTTCCAAATCATTCCACATGCTGGCAAACTTCGCAGGAAGGGGTTTAAAACGAGAGAACAAGGGAAATCAAGAGGGACTTTCTCAGTTTGGCACACTATCTCGCCCCTGACCCCTTTCTGGAGGCTCGGAATCGTGTTTCGGGAAGCTTTATAAAGTGCTGCAAAATCGCTCTTTCTTCTCGGATCCTTTTACATACGACAACAGACCAAAATACCCTTCAAATTTTACAAAATGTAATTGACCAAATCCATAGTCAAGTGGGTTACGCCCTTGACTTTCAAACCGAGACCCCCAGGTTCGAACCCCGCCGCGGGCAAATCGTTTGCCGCAGTGTCAGATGCCCTTTCAGCACGTTCTTGAGTAACGTGAATCACGATTTCACCTGTTTTGCCGAGTTTTAACATGAAAAATCGAAAATATCGAAAAGTTGCCAATTGATTCGCAGAAGGTGAGGGAACACAGGAAAAGTGTATTGCGATGTCGGAAACGTGTTCGAACACGCCCGGGAAATCAACGCACGGTATCCTGCGTTTCCGTTGAGAAAGGCTCGTGATTCTGAGAGCGATCGAAAAAAAGTTGCCACGGAGCCACGAAGTGGCGTAGTGGCAACTTTTTTCGTTCGCTCTCAGCCTCACGAGCCTTTTGCAACGGAATAAGCAAGTACTCTTTCTAGAGATTAACACTTCCCAACATACTAAACTCCGTACTTGGAGCCGGCTATCGAGTCCTCCTCCCTGGACCGAACTTCAAGCAAGCCACCGAGTTCCCCCTGAACCGTGCCTGAAGAAGGCTACCGAGGTCCCCCTGAACCGTACCTGAAGAATGCTACCGAGGTCCTCCTGGACCGAATCTAAAAACGCGTTCTCTGTAAGAGCGCAGTGAAATTTGAGGTATCGGGCACAACTCCGTCAAAGTGATCCATCCGTGCTCAAACTTTTTTCACAATGAGTCTTAGGTACAAAGCAAATTTTAATTGTGAGAAATTCACGAAATGTCAACTTTTGAAAAATCGATAATTTTTTTTCCGAAAAAAAAATTTTTTTTCATTTTTTTTATTTTCCTGTCGTGTTATATATCATTCGAAAGAGCATCAAAAGTTATGATTAATTCCATACTTTCAGCAGAATTGAACCACTAGGAGCGAAAATCAATGAGCTTATCTACCGAACTTTGCCGTTTTCATGAAACTTACTTTTGACTAAATTTTTTCCTATGATTTCTAGGTCGTGGTTCCGACAGATATTATGTATTTTTCATTGTCGAGTCGAATAATCAAGATCTCATTAGAAATTTCGTGCATAAAAGTACTCCAGTCTTTACCAGACCGACCCCACTCTGAATTATGATTCAACCCGTGTGTTGAAAACTTTTTTCAGGTTTTCAACCTAAATCACTTGCACACCATTCGAAAGAGCGTCAAAAGTTATGTATAATTCAATATTTTCAGAAGATTTGGAATACTAGGAGCGAAAATCGATAATCGCACCCGTATAATCTGATATTTTTAGTAAGGCTAGATATTCAGCTCTAGTATCTTTCAAAGTGATCGACCAGGGCTTAAACTTTTTTCACTTGCAGTCTAGTAAACATGGATCATGAAAAAGTTATGAAAAAATAACTTTTGAAAAATCGATAAAAAAATATTTTCAAAAAAAATATCAAAATTTTTTTTTCAAATTTTCCTGTCATGTTATATATCGTTCAAAAGAGCACAAAAAATTATGCCGATTTAAATTTTTTCATGAAGAATGAGCGTCTAGGAACGAAAATCGGTGATTGCTAAAAAACTATCAATTTCGAGGATTAACTCACCGAACTTCGTTACTAATAATAATAATAATAATATTTATCAGTATCGCTTTAGGGGCGCTGATTCAGGAAAGTCTTATTTTCCATTCTTCGTTGTTAATGCTCCACCAATCAGTTCCGATTCTCCTTTTCAATTCGTTTCTCCATCTTTCCTTCGGTCGTCCTCTTGAACGTTCGTTTGCGTAATCATATGGTCCACACAGTTGATCGACGCGCCCACCGATCTTCTTCTAGGCTCCTGATTTTGTGGGCCCATTTGAACTTTCTTCTTTCTGCTTCCATCACCCAATCCTTCACTCCCGTAGCGAGCCGCAATCGTTCATTCGTCCATTTATCCGACCAAATCAATCTCATCATTCTTCTCTCCATCTTTCTCTGTGCAATAGCTAACGCTTCCTTGTCTGATTCTCGCATGGACCAAACTTCGCATCCGTATAGTACTGCAGGCATGATACACGCATCAAATGCTCTTCTCTTTGAGGCAGCACTCACGAGGGGATGTCGTAGCAAGTCACTGATCTTTGACCATGCATTCCATCCTCCTTGTATCCTTCTCTTCAGTTCTTTGCCATTGTCCATAGGAAGTGAAATCCACCGTCCCAAGTATTTCCCTCCTCCTTCGTATTCAAATTTCTGTCCCTCTGCAACTATCGATCGCCGGTTGTTCTCGTCTTCAGTCATCAATTTCGTCTTTCCTGGATGTACTTGTAGGCCAACTTCTTCACTAGCTTTGATTAGTTTCCGCAACATTATTCCCAATTCCTTCCTACTTTTCGCGACTACGATTACGTCATCCGCGTAGCACAAAGTTGTCAGTTGTGTTCCATTTATTCTTACTCCATCCTTCTTCCAATCAATATTGTCAAGTGCAAATCTCAGAGTGGCGTTGAAAAGTTTTGGGCTGATGGTGTCTCCCTGCTTAACGCCTTTTCTCACATCGACTTCGACTTTCCCTTCGTTAACTTGTATCACGGACTTCGTATTCTCATACATTCTTCTCAATAAATCGATCAATTGGGAATGGACTCCATGATGGTAGAGAGCCATCCAAACTGCATTCCACTCTATAGAATCGAATGCCTTTCTGTAATCCACTAGGGCGATGTGAAGCGGCATGTTGCTTCGTTACTAGTTACTAGTAGCTCATTATTCTTTATAAAAATACTTTCTGCATAACTTTTGATGCTCTTTCGAATGAGATATAACACGACAGGAAAAAATGAAAAAAAAAATTTTTTTTTTTTTCGAAAAAAAATTATTGATTTTTCAAAAGTTATTTTTTTCATAACTTTTTCATGATCCATGTTTACTATGGACATACGACTGCAAGTGAAAAAAGTTTAAGCCCTGGTCGATCACTTTGAAAGATACTAGAGCTGAATATCTAGCCTTACTAAAAATATCAGATTATACGGGTGCGATTATCGATTTTCGCTCCTAGTATTCCAAATCTTCTGAAAATATTGAATTATACATAACTTTTGACGCTCTTTCGAATGGTGTGCAAGTGATTTAGGTTGAAAACCTGAAAAAAGTTTTCAACACACGGGTTGAATCATAATTCAGAGTGGGGTCGGTCTGGTAAAGACTGGAGTACTTTTATGCACGAAATTTCTAATGAGATCTTGATTATTCGACTCTACAATGAAAAATACATAATATCTGTCGGAACCACGACCTAGAAATCATAGGAAAAAATTTAGTCAAAAGTAAGTTTCATGAAAACGGCAAAGTTCGGTAGATAAGCTCATTGATTTTCGCTCCTAGTGGTTCAATTCTGCTGAAAGTATGGAATTAATCATAACTTTTGATGCTCTTTCGAATGATATATAACACGACAGGAAAATAAAAAAAATGAAAAAAAATTTTTTTTTCGGAAAAAAAATTATCGATTTTTCAAAAGTTGACATTTCGTGAATTTCTCACAACTAAAATTTGCTTTGTACCTAAGACTCATTGTGAAAAAAGTTTGAGCCCGGATGGATCACTTTGACGGAGTTGTGCTGCCCTCTCCTACGGTCTTACAGAGAACGCGTTTTAAGTAGGTTACTTAGCTCCCCCTGGACTGTACCTGGAGCAGGCTACCAAGTTCCCCCCTGGACCGAACATGGAGCCAGCTACCGATCTCCCCCTGGACCGAACATGTACCCAGAACTGTGCATAGAGCGTAGTGTACGCATAGAGCGTAGTGTATTTAACCTCAACACATCCCGGCTAGTTTTTTTTTGGAAATACATGAATATTTTCTCATTTTTCACTCTTAGTGTACGCTAATGTTACAAGAAACATCGCTAATGCTAACTAAAATGAGAAATACTGCAGTTTTCGCGGAATTTCACACTTGTTGTGTTAATCGAGAACTGATTTTATTCAGATTTTCCGCATACTTTTTTGGTTTTTGACTTCCTGCCAGAAACTTTTAAATTCTCTATTTTTCACAGATTGTGTGCAACTGCTGTGCGTAGGATGAGGGAAAATTTTCCAGGACTTCTAGCACTATTGAACATTACGTAAGAAATGCATTATGAAGAATAACTAGACTACATGTACTCCGATCAAAAAGTTGTGAAAGTAAAAAATGTTTGTATTTCGATGGGCTATCGATCGCACTAAGAATCGAAAAGATTCCATTCGATTTGGCGAAAAAGTGTTGTGACGTCACAATTACCAATATGTTTGCCCTGAGGCGTAGAAGCATTTTTGAACTTCCGGAATAGCACTTTCGTAACTCACACGTAACACACTATTTTATAGCGTCGTTAGTTTCATTGCGGAAAATTAGCCCTGTGCCGAGCCGCTGAACAAATATGTCGATCCTCAAATATGTCGATCCAAATATGTTGATTTCAAGAATTTTTGTTCCGATTGTACCTGATGTTCCTGCTCACACTCTTATACTTATACTTTGCCGAGTGTGAGCGAGAACAATCGGAACACGACCAGGAATAATGAGAACACGTAATAATTAAAAATATTGCTTCACTTACCATTTTGCAAACATTTAGCAGTTTACAAAGTCTTAAGTAGCACGAATAAAATGTATTTAAAGATATGCAACAGCATCAACTTCTAAATTGCATGCTCTTGGTCATACATTACCTAGAAAACATTACCAAGAACAATCGGAACAAGAAATTCTTGAGATTGAGATGACGAGCACGCGAAAAATGGAACTTATCCGTAGCCTATTCACTAAGCGACCGTCTGGAGTTTTATATCATCAAATGTGTGAAGCCTTCACTTCTACCATGGAGAAAGCAATCAAACGCGCTTGCTTTGATAACATTGCGGCAGCATTATACATACCTACCAACCTTCCAGGATGATAGATAACGCCTAAAATCGAGAGGGATCCTCTCACTTTTGCACTCTCTCTATACCATGGCGATGTAATGGAAGATTGGAATCGGGCGTTATGATAATAATGCGACAGCGCGACAAGAGTGATTGTTGCGTCAGTGAAACGTGCGATTAGAGTGGCATCTTCCCCCCTCCTACTCACGTATCATTCATAATCAGTCCGTTTCCTGTGTACAGATAAGAAGCGATTCGACGAAACTGGTGCCTATACCTGAAAGATATGAGCAAATGAAGTGTGAGGGGAACACAAAGCAGCCATCCTTCCATTTCCTCTTCTTACAAAAATGTATTCAACCATGTCTCCTTTTGCGAGAGCAAGACACTTCATTCCACAGGCCGGTACCCCCTACAAAAGGGGCTTGGGAGTGAGAGAGTGTGTAGAATCGAACATACAAAGAGAGGGACTCTATAAATTTCACGCACTCTCTCATTCTGAGAGCGCGAGAAATTTACCCTTTCTATTATCGGCCTGGAATCGTGTGGCAGGGTTCTACAATGGACGACTCGGAAGAAATTGATTTTTTTGCCATAGATACATGAGTCAAATAATACATGAGCCAAATAATATATTTCCCATGGCTATTTCTTAAGCGGATTATTTAAAAGACATTTGAGTCATTTCGAAAGTAAGAAAAATCAACTGTATATCGCTCTCCTTCTCTTGCACTATTTGTTTTCGCTTATCATCACTGAAAGTATGAACAGCGCTAAGACGATTTGCTAACCTTAGTATCGCAATTATAAATAACTTATAGTGAGTTTTACATTTTGAAACTCGTTATTCACTTCTTCGACGATGCAATTCAAAGAATTTATGTGAACAATAATAAAGAATCACAAAAGTAATTCATCAACAAAAAAAGATTTTTATGAAACAATCATTGCGATAGTACTGTAAATACAATACATCGTTCCTTAGAACCGATAAGTGCTGCTATTTCTTGGGTAGGGAGCGGGTGCGGCTTGCTGCACCCTCTTGGCCGGTGCTGCAGCTGCTGCAGCTGGGTAGGCAAGTGGGTCGACAAACTCCGGTCGCTGTTGCATGGGCAGTCCGGTGTACGGATCGATCGAGTTACTATGGTAGTTCCACTGGTACCCAGAAGGTCTGCAATCGTGTAGTTACTATTTCTGCCTACATCTGCATTTCAATCATTTAGAGCAGATTCTGTGCTATGTTTCATTCTCTTCAGCATCTTTATAAAGATGTAAGACAGCCTTACGAGGCTCCTTGCACGTATCCAGTATGCGGCTTTGCTACAGCAGATGGCGCCATGTTAACCGTGAGACGTGCTGCAGCTGCTGCAGCTGCAGCAGGTCGAGGCGACGAGTGCGCAGGAACGGTTGCTGCCAAATGTTTTATTTGAATTTTAAAAAAAAGATTTTAAACTTACGCGGAGTGGAATATGGCAGCGCTTTGCTGGGAGCACGTGGATCAGCAAGTTCAGTAGAGACTGACTGAAAGTATATCATACTCAACTTCCAGTGCTTTGCCGCACTACGAAGAATACTAATCAATAATTTTACAATTTTCTACCTGTTTCTTGCCGCTTCGAATCGCGCTCGCAACGAGAAATCCTGCGATTGCCGTGGGAATGAAGAAAATAGCAGTGAGACCTGCAATTTTAATTTTTTAATTTTTTTTCAATTCAGCGATTACCAAATTCAACACAAAATGGATAATACGAACTTCAGTGATTTTAATCATCGCCTAGTACCCTTGTTGGACCACGTTCCATTGAATTTCTAGGATACCACAACTCTATCTTGTCAAATATCATGTCCTTAATTATGGTTTGTATTACATAAGATATTTAGTACCTGCAGCAGCCCACATTCCCTGCATCCCGCCGGCAACTTGTTCACAGGTCAACTGCCCCGCGTCCTCGTACGATCGATAAATGGGCAGACACGATGCGCTCTTGTCCAGTAGAACTTGCTAAAATCGCGCAAAATTTCCCCCGAAAAATAATTACAATTTTGAACATTATTATAAATACAGCACATAAGAACCAATAACGTGGCGAACGGTATTATTAAAGGGATCCGGCATCGAAAATAAGTTATTTTTATTTTAAAGATTGGAAAATTCTAAGAATATCTGTGAAAACCGCATATTTTTACGATTTTTTATAAATTAATTATGAATTTTCAAAGATCGCAAAATTTAGGTATACTGTAGCTCTCGCATCCGCGGACTTACGCTGTTTAGCGGCTGTAGAATCTCAAATGGATGATTCCTTGATATTTTTGCGTTTCTTTCTTAGTATTCGTCCTCACGGATGCTCATCATAGTCGAATCAATTGCAAAAACACTTATTTTCACTTCGCTAAGGCCCTTTTTAAAATTTTGCAGCCGCTAAACAGCGTAAGATTTGTGGATGCAGGAGCTACAGTACCTTTGAAACACGATTTTTTGAAAATTCATAATTAATTTCAAAAAAATCGTAAAAATATGTGGTTTTTACAGATGTTCTTAGAATTTTCAGCTCTTTTGAATAAAAATAAAATTAAAAGAATATAAAATTATGATTTTTTGGCTACAATCTCCCTTTAAGGGGTAATTTTTTTTTATTTTCAATAATTTGAAGTTCATTATTAGTCACTCACAGCAAATTGGTCGGAAGCGTCGTTCCAATCCCGATTGAACTTTTCGATGAATTCGGTTCCCGATGCGCCAAGAATCGTATTTATCTGCGCCTCGTCCGAGAACGCCTTCAGAATATTTAATTATATTATTATTATTTTGAAACATAAAACGGATAAATGAAACTTAGCCACTTGCATCAGCTTTCGCAGCGACAGATTTAGATTTTGCAATGGCCGGCTTCAAACTGGTACTTAAATCGGCCATTTGTTGCGCGATTTTACGGAACTCTGGATCCTCCTTAACATTACTTTCGTATCTTCGGGCTTTTAAAATTTGTATAATTAAGATTCGTCAATTAAGATAATGAAAACGAGTAACCGTTTCCGCATCATCGAGAAAAGGCGTGAGATTGACAGCATCCAATGTATCCAAATCATCCTGCAAGCTAATGTTATCGGGATTGAACAATGTTTGAATAGCCTGAAGAAGAAGTTGAGAATCGAACGTACCGTCAATTTTTGAAGCTCCTCTTTGCTGAGCGAATCGATATCAGCATCCACGATCGCGTTTACAAACTAAAAATATTTTTACTTGGACAGTTTTTTTAAAAATATTTTTCATATACTTCCAGCCAGTAGCAGGTATCTGCCACTCTATATTTATCGATTCAACTGCACATATTTTTCCGTGTTTTAATGGATCGGTGGTATATATTCAAGAGTTTTCAAAAAATGAATATTAAAAGAAAAAGAAAGGTGCTGAACCAGATGCGCTCATTGCGAATTACATTAGATATTTCGAACTATGGACTCTCGATTTGCCCAGATTGTCAGTTTGAAGCAGATGTGCGCTAGAGTTGTGCTAAAATTTGTAGCTATAAGTCGTACCATACCGTATTTCCCAGTACGGTAGTTTCGAAGATATCGACGACTCGCAGAAGATCGTAGATTTCCACTGCGGAGATAAAAGACGCATCCTTACTACACTGTTGCATGATTCGGCTGTAATTGATCTAGCATTGAATTGCTAACTTGCCTAACATTCTACGCAATATTGATCATTTTCTTTCATTCAATACTGTTCGCAAATGCACTATTCTGATGTTTCTACGATGTAAAACTATATTTCTCCGACCTGAATGTAACACGCGTCATGGATCCGTTAACAGCAGTTAGATTGTATGCGTATCCATTCTGCGCATCCAAACTTTCCAACGCCTGCAAACTTATGCTTAGAGTGAGGTGTTTTAACAGTCATTTGATGTTCAGGCTCAAATCTGACGTGCCCGCCTACTACCATAATCTCGTCAAATCCTCGTTTGAAACCCAAATTTTTCACGTTTCGACTGCTTGATAAACGTATTGATAGGCAAAGCGATTTCGAAAGACAATTAAAAGGTGGAGGTAGTTTCGCGAAATGAGCAATTGGTACGGCGGCAGCTTCCTTTGCACTGCTCTAGTTCACAAATCCTACTAGGATTCTAGCAGAATCACACAAGGAACAAAATCAGTAGATCTCTAGCAGGATCCTAGTTGAATCCTTCTCTTTTTTCCATTAGGATTCTACAGTAGAATCGTAGTAGGATTTCTGAACCACAGTGGAGATGTTCTCTCCTGTTGAGAGAGCATGCAAAAATGAGAGATCATCTCTCCCTCTCGGCCGTTCTCTGATTTTTTTTGACGGCCGTCTAAAGACTCCAAGTATCTTATCTTTAAGATAGGTCACTCTCTACGCTCTTGAATACACGCACTATTCCGCCAATTCTCTAGTAGAGTTGAATTATCTAGATGTCGACATCGAAGATACACAGTCCAATTTAAAGTACCACCAGACTGTCGTCGTAGAAGAAAGGCTCGCAGACTGTCTGAGTTTGGTAGCCAAAGTCCATTAGAACCCTGAAATTGTTCACTAGTAGATTAGTCGCCGCACTAGCTGGTAGTAACTATTGGTAGTAATTGGTAGTAACAATTTGGACGTGTTTGGCGATAATTTTGCAGCGATTCATGCAATTTATTGATTGATGTTGTAATACTTACACAGATGGGACCATGACGATCCAGAGAAGCGCCAAAACGGCTATGGACAAGCCAATCAGCGCTACGCTAAATACGCGATGGACTTTTCCCGGTTGGGGCACGGCTATTTTCTAGAATGTTAAGAATATTACATATTAAGGAGAAAAAGGCATGACATCACAGTGGCAATGGTATTAGTAATAGGCTACTGAGAACTAAGATCAATAAATATCCGACCTTTGTTCGGAGTAGGAAAAATCCGCCCGCGAAAACGGTTACGGTAGCTGTGAGCACTGCTATTGCGCCAGGTGCAATGATGGCAAATTTGAAGCCGAATGTGATCCAAGCATAATCGGTCGCCTGACTGTTCTGAAGCAAAGATTGTATGACAATGGTTGAAATGTAATCATTTTCGTATCTTTATTTTGCTTGAACAACTGGAGCGATTCTTCTGCGCACCTAGGACAAAACAAATTTTACATCCCGAAGACGTTTGACCTGACATGGTGGTATTTTGTCAAATCTATTGGAGAAAACAGCGATAATATTTAGTTGCGAAATCATTCAGAAGCTATTACATTGTGATGAGGAAAGCAGATGCTTTTCAAGATCATCGGCAGTCATAGTTATGATCATTTGGGTCTGTGGGCTGTCTAATGTGGTGTTAGTTTCTTCGAAAAAAATGGAAAAAGGAAAAAGGGTGTTAGTTTCCCCCACCTTTTTCGGAAAAAGTTCAAGATTTGAATTCCCGCATTTATCGATTATCGCTTATAACTCGGTTCCCTGAAGAGCGAGCCACACGAAACTTGTTTTATGATTTTTAAACGCGATAATTAACCCTAAACCGAAGTTTCGCATGCCTAGCTTCACTGGGAGCCGAGATACTGAAAATGCGGGAATTCAAATCTCGGGCATTTTCCGAAAAAGGAGGCGGAAAAACTAACACCCTTTTTCCTTTTTCCATTTTCTTTTCCAAGAAACTAACACCGCATAAAAGGCGACAACAGATTTCCCGATTTTGTACCAACGACGTAGCATTCTCAGATTTTTTTGACATAAGACCCCACCATATCAGAGCCTCTTCTTCATCAAAAGTTGTATCTAAGGTAAGCGAGTGTGCGAATACTTCTGACAGGTACAGTATACATGCATGTATGGCTTTTAAAGAAAACGGAAAAATAAAGAGACTCACATAGATTGCGTTTATTGATTTCACGTTGTTAATTACATTTTCGATTTTTGCGAGTACATCGAAGTAAGTGTTCTGCACTCCTATGGACATTGGCTGAAATAACACAAATATATATATATATATATAATAATAATTTATTATATATTTCTATGGTTGTTTCCAATCTGCTACAATAATTCAATTTCGAGTGAATCATAGGGAAAATATAAACGAAAAAAACTATTCACATTTACATTTTTGATGACGGCATCTATCTCCCCTGTTGCATTATTAACAATTGGAATAGCCTAAATTAAGATATTTAAAAAAATTAGAATATATTTTATTGTGCTCACACTGTTCCTAACTGCATTATCAATAGATGCTTCCAAAGTCGAGATTTGGTGGCCGAGTTGGACCATTTCCTGAACATTCTCTATGAAATTCGTGATTTACCCTGGAATAATGCACGATATCCAATTGGCCATTACCTTCATAGACTAGCAAAAAAAGTTTATTCTTATTCCATCTCACATTGGGAAGATTGGCCGACTGCAGGGCGCCCTTTAGTGCCTTGTAGGCTTCGATTGCCTAACTTCATCAAGAGCAGCTTGCCCAATAACGTTCGCCTTCTATAACAAACCACATTTTCCCTTATATATTTTACATTCGAATCAAATTTAACGCAAGTATGATCCTGGTTTACGGAGCATGCAAATTATCTTCAAATGTACGGAGCGGAATGAGGTCGTTGGAAAACGGTTTTGAAATATTTTTTTAAAAAAATGGAAAAATTAATCCTCGGATGACCTTCATCCTTGCAATTGTGTACGCTGTGAAGATGGCATGTAAATAAAAGAGAGAAAAATAATGAAAAAATTAAAATATCATCGCACTGCAGTCTGTAGTTGATCGAGGATGGAAGTGGCATTGTTGATAACATTCAGCTTTTCCCCAAGCTCTTGATAGTCTTCCTGAAGAAGTTATTTTAATGTCAAATATATCCAATTAAGCTTTTTTCAAACTACAAAAACATACACTTTAAATATTTTCCGCTTTCCCCGGTGGTTTTAAAAAAAATCTTAAATAATAAAACGACATGCTTTCTTACATTCATCAAGTCCGACATCGGTGTTTTATTGTTCTCAAAATCGTAAGTCACCTGGAATGGGTACATGATTATGGTTAATATTCATACGCAAAGATATGAAATTTGAAAGCTAGTGTTAAAAAATTACTTCACCATTCATGTGACTTAGTCAATGAATTGCTTACTGTCAACGCTTGTTATTGTTTCTATAAAAAGAAAGTTTTTTTTTCGTTTGCAAAGTTGTATGTATGGAGAAGTATTAGTTTTCTATGAGTTTAGGCCAACCTCATTATGCATATTCTCAACTTCATTTTTGATTTTATCAAATCCGGTGTTCGCTGCAGCACAGTTCATCTCGAATGAAGCGCCCTCGGTGAAGAGTTGAACATCTAAAACATAGTTGATTTTGATTATCGTAAACACAAATTCAGTTTTATATGGTCAATTCACTACAATGAAAAGTGTGCAAACTTTCGATTTGAGAATTTAATTTTTTCCTTTTTGTTTTCGTCGGAACTTCGTTTACGATTATTTAATATTATACATTATTGCGAAATACCAAATATTGCTTAAAATTAATGTTTTCAAACATTTTGCCAGCAAGGAACGCTCCGTTTGATAGGCGTAGTGTGGTATATTTTTGAAAAGTATTTTGTTGTTTGAATCGAACTCTTTCTAGCGGTGTCCAATTGAAAGGGTGCTGCCACGACTCCGTCGTTGAAACTGTCCACTGATTGTGAGTAGAGCGCGAGACCTGTAATATATCCTTACTACATTTGGTGATAAAAGGAAGTATTTTTTTTAGTTTTGATGCGCCACTGTTTAATATTTTCATCTTGAAACATGAGCCGAGCTATCCAACCCCGTATTGACAGGCCTATTGGAGAACTTTTACGCTACTGTAACGTACCTGCCACAATGAATGCGACCGATACGAGCGAAAGGACGATTCCGGCTATGTTCATGGCGACGGAAGACGAACTCTGTACATGTTTTTTTTAAATAGCCATTAACAAATGCCATAAAATCTATAATATGTGTTATAAATGGGTACTATCAAGTTGATTTTGAGAATTATTTAGTCATTAACTTAATACATTTGAAACGGTTGCTCTGTATTTGAAGCTTCTAACCAGCTCTGATCACCTTCTTGCAGGATTATGTGTCCTTGATGTAAGGAAAATATGTATGTTAATGCATAGAATATTTATGCTAATTCGTTTACCCGTTTTCCGTGTTTGCGACAGGTGAACGCCCAGACGCACGCGCCTACAGCAGTAATAAGAGCGAAGACGGCAATTAGTGCACCGACGACGATCAGGAGCACCATCGGCCACTGAAAACCAACAATTTTGTATAGGAAATAAACGCTGAAATTGTTTTATTTGGTGTTGTATTCTCTAGTCAACCGACCGGAGAAGAAAGTATTTGAATTTGAGGAAAACAGTGATTTATTTGATTCATGGAAAATTCGGTAATGTAATGTTTGCTGTCCAAATACTACTGTCCTGCCACTGATACTGTCCAAATATTGATTATACAAATAATATACAAATATTGATTATACAAATACAAATAATGATACCGTCCAAATATTGATTGGTTTTGTACAGTGCTTTACTGCTCTTTTCGAATTCAAACAATTTGCCATGAGCTGGCTTGCTTTCGAGACTATTCAATGGAGATCGAAAGAGCGATAAGAAATGATTTTACGATGCGAGGCTAACGGCGTGGGTGAGTGGCGATAATCACTAATCAGAAGGTTTCAGATACATATTTGCATGTTAAATCATTTTGAATTTTAAAAAAAGTTAATGAATTGCACCAACCTGAGTACTGCTCAGCGCATTCCGAATTTCGAAGGGCGATGGTCTGAACAAGAGAGGCGCCACGTTCTGAAAAAAAATTGAATTGAAGAAGCAATCAATCCTCATATTTGCATTTTAAACTTTCCATACTTTCACTTGGAGGGCGTTCGTAGACTCATTAAAATAAACGATTTTATCTTACAAAAAAGTTGTATAACTAACCTTGTCGTTCATGTACGCGAACCCACTAGAGAACAGTGTGATGAACCATCTAGCAATATTGTTCCAGCCCACATTTCCATAAAGTAAGTTGACCGTTTCTTGTGGAAACTTATTCTCGTAGTTCTGGAAGCACTCATCCATTGGTCGGCTGCAAACATTCCATTTATTTACATCACGTTAAGCCTTTTAAAAATCATCATAGAAATTTAGTGTATCAAAATAATAATGAGTTGACACATATGAGTATCTCTATGATTTCATATTAAATAGAGAGACATAAAACGTAAAAGCGCTCAGTTAATAAAATATCCCCGGAGAGGTCATTGAAGTCCTTTAGGAATATGACGGAGTATGAAAAATGTAAGGTATCATTAGACTATTCTCCGAGCTAGTGAACTGAGGCGTCTACCTTTATATGAATTGAGCATTTATTAATTCCGTGCAGACAGCAATTAAAGACGCTTGCTATGATAAGAATGTGACAAGCGATCACATTATTTCAGGAGTGATCGGTCATTTAAAATTGAGTGTGATCTTCACGTTTGCACACTCTCTATCTCTACCTTTCTCTTTACTCTCGGTCTCTACCTTTCTCTCTCGCTAAGCCCTTTAATGAACACAATGCGACCGAAAGCGTTGATTACATCAGTGAAACGTGTGATGATAGTGGCATCGTCTCCCTTGATCACTTCGCATCTCATGTGAAATCAGTCCGTTTCCACTGCCTACTGATAAGGAGCCAATCGACGAATCTGAATCAAACCTGAAATAAATGAGCACATGAAGTTCGAGGACAACATAAAATACCATCCTTGATGGTTAATATTTTGATTGAATATATGAATTGTTTTCAAGTGATACTGTCAGGAAGGACTCGAGGGAAATAAGTCTACGACTTCATAAGTCTAAGCTGGCCAGCGACGACTTCAAAGTCTAAAATGCGCAGGGGAGCGAGGCGTGTAGACTTTGAAAGTCGTCGCTGGGCAGCCCAGAAGTCTAGAGTCGTAGACTTATTTCCCTGTGAGGAGAACGGTTCTGCTTGCGTGAGCGAGGCACACCATGTCGCAGGCCGGTAAACCCTACAGAGAGGGTTGGGAGTGTGTAGAATCGAGAGATGTTCTCGATAAAGGCCAGGGGGAACGAGACGGATCCTCTTATTTTCGCACACTCTCCTCTCTGAATACTTTCTGCGCATTGCACTGATGTGGCAAGCGCTACATTCGATTTCTGCAACTATATTTTCACATTGCTGCATTGGTGTTGTTAGTCACTCTTGTGGTCAATTTTCGTCAATCTGCCTAGCTGACTTTTGAATTTACCGCCATGGCAAAGCGCGCATTCCGCCTCTGGGCACTGTATTCGAGAAGTGCTGACGAGAACAACATACAGCAGCGAGAGAGTTCGAGAGCGTGATGCCAGACGGATACTGTAACTATGGTCGCTAAACCAATAGGCGCATGCCACACAGAAAAGGATGTCAATTTGTTTTCAGCAGAGAGCTCTTTAACATCTGTGTCTCTAGAGAACTCAACTTTTATTTTAGCGAGTATATTGAGCTTATATGCCTCTCTCTTCCCACTGATTTTCATATTTTTCTTTGAAATTCTTATAATATCCAAATTCTTATATATCTCAAAGGTGGGAATCGCTTCTTCGCTGGCACTACCCTTTCAGAAGCAACAGAGCATCTACAATGGGTGAAATGCTGACGAATTCACCTTTTCTAGACAAACAGGTAATTCCTCTTTCAGTTTTTTTATTATTATCGTAATTCGTTGTGTGGCAACTCATTTCTGTTTTCGCAGAAAAAATGTGTATAGGATCTTCACTTTTGTAGGATCTTCTATCGATCCTACCTGATGATTGTCTCTACGCCATTTTCTCTCTTATTGATAGGTAAATTTAATTTTAATTTTAAAAATTAACATTTTTCCGTAATTAGAGAAAGGGTTAGGGGTGCCAGAAAACGAGAGAATGTATTAAAGTGACAGCGTTTAATGCTGCACTACAAACTCTTTTCTGGAAGTTTGAACACGATACTTGCGGATCTAGGCGATGAGTTTTCACCCCGTGATGATTTTTAAGAGTCAATCTTGATGTCCTCATGAGAGTAAACAAGAAGGTTCATGCAATCGCAAGCTCAAAATTGTTCGATTCAGTGAAGATTAAAGCAAAAGACTTGACAATTTACGAGGTGGACATCATTGTAAATTAAAGTTCGATATATGATTATGTTTTAGTATGGATTTGAAAAGTGTAAGGTGGTTCTGGGGCTAGGTCCCAGCATTTTTTTGTAGTATTACATTTGTAAAAGAATCTAAGGTTTGTTTGATTGGAGATCGCTGGAGAGGATGCTTACAGAACTGGCGGAAGCAGGAGAATCGATCGGGTTGACGATCGACAGGAAGAAAACACAGCTGATGAGGAATGCATGGTGCCCTGGTCCAGATATCGCTCTTCACGAAGAGACTCTCTTTTACGACGTAATAAGAGTTATTCGCGTAAAATTACATGATAGTCACTCTCAGATTGCAATGGACGCAGAATTCTTTCGATTCTGCACAGAAATCTTCACTCGAAACGACCCGAAGTTGCAAGTGGAATTCAAAAACATCGATTTCGAAGAGAACTTTACATGTTCACAAGAAGAGTAGGCTTTCTTTTTTTATCGATTTTCTTTCGTTGTTGTTTTCACTTGAATAAACTAAGAGTAAACATTTCAGATTTGCGGATTTTCTTCTTTCAATTGCGCCGAAGCGGCTAATACTTGTTTGCTTCAAAACGCTTTCTGATCGAACATTCGATCATGAATTTCTAACACGATTCGTCACCGACTCGAATTGTTTCGATTAGTATTTCCAGTATTTCCAGGATCCTTTAGTGGTATGTTTGTTTTTTAATACACTAATTGTGTATTTTAAATAAATATAAAAATTCAATTTTGTTTCAGAACGCCCGTTGGCCAATCACTCAAGAGCTCCTGCCTCTTTTATGCCGATTCGATACCCTCAGACTGTCGCAGATCCTTATTGACGTAGATCGGCTTGTCGATTTGATACTGGTGAGTTAATAAGCTGTTTGATTTCAATTTCTCTCGACCGCTCGATTTGAACAAAGTATTCGTAACGGACTCGCCCACTTTTTCGACACTACCGTCATACATAATACTGGGGTTTCTGGTTTTAGAGGAATTCGCCTAATGAGGGAACAGATCACGTAAACCATATTAATCAGGCGAGAGAAAACCATTTAATTTTAGAGGCAACACAGCTTGGTAGCGTGCGAAAAAAATGAGATATGCATTTCCTGAGGTTTCAGCTTGAATATTCACCACCTACAAGCCGAAACTCTCGTGTATACGATCGATCGTGTAATGATATCATTTCTTCTCAATTTTTTTAAATAATCAAAACTTTCCAGATGCGACTTTCACTTAGCCAAAATAAGGGCTGGTGGACGTTCTCGACAACGTCTCGTCTCACCGCCGTCCATTTCTCTCATCTTTCCGATGATTACGAGGTTTCACCTCATTCGTAATTCAAAAATGAAAAAAATCGGAGTACTTGGGGAACTAGTTGTTGATGATCCTGGAGAATTCCGCATTGAAATATTTCTAGCAACGGTAGGCGGCCGAGGACGCAGCATACTGTGTGGATTTGGCCGTGTAAATAGGGGAAATATCTTGATGCTCGTACTAAGATATTCGATTGCGAGGTGTGGTTTGGACAACATCTGATATTTTGTTATAATGGCAATCAACAAATTTTGAGCAAGCACAATGTAATGCGCAACGAGAGAAATCGAGGGGGTGATGAGTTAAATTCCCAAATTTTCCAATAAGAGAAACCAAACAAAGAGAATAAACTGGTAAAAGATGAAGTTGCTTCCGTAATTAAGAGGACCACATCATTCCACAGGCCAGTCAACCTTACAGAAAGGCCTTTGGAGTGAGAGAGCGGGCTAAATCGAGAGGGACTCTCTCACTTTTGCGCACTCTCTCGCTATAACCCTAGTATGTAGGACATCAACAGTTTTCAACACTGTCGGGGCTCAACTATATGGCGGCTGCTACGCATCCTTAGCTTTCAGTCTTGCGGGGCACGCTTCCTTAAAAATTCCTTAAAAATGCACGCAATGAATTTACATTACTTCATACGTTTAAAACACGGACAATGTGCGTTTTGCGTTGTGCATTGCGTTGTGCACATTGTGCGTGAATTTTTTTTGAAGGAGGCTCTGTTGAAACTCGAACACTATCGAGAAATTCACGGAAGGATGATAATAGTAAAAATACTAAGTGAAATCTGTTTATGGGATTTGAGTTATAGTTCAGACCAGTTTTTTTTTCGAAATCTGGCTAGTTTATAAATTACACAATATATGCAGTATTGTAAGTGCTACGGAGATGTATGCATTGTTTTGATTTAATAGAAATCTCTTTCAGTGGAGTCGATGTCCTGGTAACTACGGAATTGTGCAGATAAAGAAGAAAGGAACCGCAAATTTTGTCCAAATCTGCATTTTTGACACTTCATGTCAAATTTGAACCTGACAAATATCTGCTCGATTTCATGTGATGAATTTATGTTAAAAAAAAATTTAGCTCATTCATTCCTTCCTTTTACAACCCACTCTTATCTCCTGCATAAATTATTCCATTTTAATTACCTTATTTTATGATTTGAAATAAAAACAATGTATTTAGTTGACTCCGATCGGGTGGTAGTATTTGTTCATTACTATGGGAGGCACCGAGATGAAATTCGGGATAATTTTTATTGGATTCCTCATTCTTTTTACATATTGGGACCCGCAAATCATGGGAAAATAGGGAAAGAAATTATCGAATCCGTTCGATTTTCAAAAATATCGGTTTATTAGCCCATTTTCTAAAACTGGTTATCCAATCTTCACGAAAACATAGATTAATACATTACTTTTGATGCTCTATCGAATGGTATGTAACATGGGTGTCAAATATCACGATGAAAATATCACGATGAAAATTTCGATTTTGGAAGGTCAAAAATCGATAATTGGGGTCAATTTTTTGGCTGAAGTGTATCCCATTCCTGGGGACTCTCACCACCAAGTATGAACTTCCTACGACCATTTTGAGTCCCTGTGCCATCCCTCACTGCGCTGTTACGGAGAACGCGTTAAAACACCTAAAAAGAAAAGAAAAACTTGCTTACTGAGTGTGTACTTATTTCACACTTATTTGACATAAGGATCAAACCAATCAATAATGGTATTATTTTATTGGGTATTTTTGAGAGAAATAAATAATATGAATTAATATGATTTTTCGTGTATAAATGTTTTATGTGGTGAAGAAGTAGCAGAGCCTCAGAAGCGACCCCAACGGAGCTAAGGATGAGAGAGAGAAATGATATAAAGAAGAGAAAAGCATTAGAGCGATTACGAGAAAGATGAGAAACAGCTTCTGATATGTATCTATATTACTAGATCCTTCTGATATGTATCTATATTACTAGATCCCTTAAACATTATTGCAATATAAAGTGAGTGAGACGATGAGATTAGGTAAGAGCTCGCGAAAATCAAGGAAACAACTAGACCGTCATTCGGAAATCTGCGATCACTATGATTTCATTAGTAAATGTGAGTTTAACGTAGTATTTGCTGCCTTTTCGCCTTATTGTCGCATCACGATCTCCATGAGAATACTGCAAACAATAAATATAAGTAACTAAATTCGTGCTAGCATCCACGGATCTAAGTGCGAGCATCCACGGATCTAAGTGGAACTTTGCTAATTCATTATTAGTTCCGTCAGAGATTCATGGAGCTGTGAATTGTGCATCTTTTTATTCCACCCTTTATGTCCGAATGATGTTTCGCCTATGTTTTCTCATGACCTAATAAGAAAAGGGAATCTAATATCGTGATAATGTGAAATAGCTTTTCAGAGCGCGAACTCTCATACTTGGCGAAATTTAGAGAATCCAATTTTAATGTAAAATTTAAATTTAAAATTATATATAATATATACTATATATACTTCAACATCTACTCTCCCACATTTATGTACCTCGGCAAGAGACTGAGTATCTAGATGACGACATCTAAAAGAGCTCGTGGTCTGGGTGTTCAAAGGGACAGCTAACATACAATTTCTGGCTAATGTGATCCATTTTCCGACAACCACGTACTGATAATGATCTATGTTGCATCGGTTAAGTGGTGTAGAGGTAGAGCGCTTGACAAACAACCGTGCTCGCGTGGGTTCAATGCCCACACTACGCTACGAGACGGAAATCGTGGCAAGACCTTTGAAATTTGCGGGAATTCAAGGGTGTCTTTAATCTCCCTTTTAAAAAGTGTAACCTCATAATCAGGAGTAAGTAGACCAAAGTGTTCGGGAGTGAGACGAGATGTGAGTGAGAATCGCCAAACACTGTTCGGATCAGCAAGTGAGAAGCGCATCTAAAATGCAGTAAAGAAATTAAAATATGATCTAATTTTTTTTTGTTTCAAAACTACGAAAAATGTATCACCATGAGCAGCTCCATAAACCAATCTGCTTCAAGCGTGAGATGTGCTAGTGTAAAAACTTCATACTTGCAGAGCACAGGTAAGATATCGCGATTGGGGTAGAACCGATTACTCTAAAATATAATATTATGAATACAATAGCAACATCAATACAATACAATATCATTCCCGAGTCTGTCAGTCGTCGCGAGCGGCCCCTCTCCATTTCTCTCTGATGGAGAGGGGGAGTTTCCCTCAATTTCCCTCGACTATGCCATCGACTACGCAACAAGATCGGAATCCCCATCCAAGCCGGACTGGTCACCGTGTGATGGGTATGACTAAATAAGATGGTTGGTCCCTCAATTTCTAGACTCGATGAATCTTCTTCTGAGATTGATGATTTGAGTTTGGTTGACACAGATTCAAGAAAGCAGACACCATCTTTCTTTATTACAACGCAAAATCTTCAACGTCAAGCTCGCGAGATCACTATTCTTTCTCCAGCCAATAATTCTGGGTCTGTGATATGGAAAGAAGACCGATCTCGACGCTCAATACTGGACAAAATGAATCATTCTAAAGAAGACCACGTCTGAAACCTATATGAAACCCCCATCTGATCAGCGCCCCTAAAGCGACACTGATAAATTTGTATTTGTATTTGTATTTGTACAATAGCAAATGTGGAACGAACTGACCGTTTCCGCGAGCACCGTTTCATCGAAATCTCTGAAATATCCGATTCCATAATTCGAACGATTCGGGTTTGCTGCGAATCGATGAACAAAGGTTTGGTCAAAAATTGTATGTGGAAAATTGGAATCCCGAAAAAAGCCGAGTTTGCAAGGCTCGAGAGATAGAATAACATTGGCATATCTGAATTTTAAATTGTATTATCTATATAAATTTTCTTCTTTATTAGAAAACTTATTATTGAAACTTGCTCTGCTTCTTTGCGAAAGTTTTTGTCGAAATCAAAATCCACGAATTCCACGTGGGTCAAAGATGAATGAATGTCGTTGAATATATCATTGCAGCATTCGACAAATTCATCATCTATTGTAATCTGCCAGAAATTATTTTATTAATACTATTTTTATTATACAAACGAGCATAGAAGTAGTAACTTACGTCGCGAAATCTCAGGAACTTGAAGGAGTACGTTTTAAAGAGTTGAGATAAAAACGTGTAGAGCAATGTTGGAAGTGGCTTGTGACTTCTAGTCAACATTCCTTCCTCTCGAAGTGTGTTTCTCTGCAAACGATTCACATTCTGAAACTTTTTTGCGAAACTCTTCGATCATCAATCAAAATGCATAGCCAAGGTCGTTCGAAAACAATACATATTTAAAACAAAAAAGAAATTTATTTCCAGCATTTCCCTTCACTAAAAACAGATCAGAAAGAAAAAGAGTACTCACGTGGAAAAAGTAATCATATTTTCCGCCCTCGTGAATTATATCTGCTGCAGCGCTTTTCTTACTAGTTTCCGCTTCTGAAAGTAAAAGTTAAAGGCGCCCCCTCGAATTGGATCCATGTCCTGAAGGAGTCACTGCTAAGACCAGTGCAGAATAGGCCAGTTCAAACCGGAAGACTCATTCTCTTCTTCGAATCTAGTTACACAGAGCGCGAACTCTCCAACTTGTCGACATCGAGAGAATCCTACTCTCTTACACTCAGAGAAAAATTACTTCGCCATGCATGCGAGTTAGTAAATAAATTACTTACGCTCTCCTCAATTCCCATGCTCTCTATGATATGAAGTAAGTAATTCATTTGCTAACTCCCATGCTTTTTCTCTGAGAGTACTATTAGAGAATTGGCGAAATAGTGCGTGTATTCATAAGCGTAGATAGTGAACTATGTTGAATATACGATACTTGGAGGTAAGCTAGAGAAGTCGCGCTCAGTGTACCTTGGTAGTTGTCCGCTTCGAGATGATTGATTCGACATCCGATATGCTCGTTGCCCCCCTCGAGATTCAAGAAGAACGCATGGCAATCGGGCAACTAAAAGCAGAATACGAAAAGAAAATAGAGGATGAGGCTACAAGGAAATATTGAAATAGACGTGAATATGAGAAACATAAAATCGCAATTGTGCTTTAAAAAAGTATACTAACCTCTACGATAAACAAATCGATTCCGGGAATCTTAACTTTGTCGAAGATTTTGTTCCTCAGGAATACATTATTTTTCTGGCTCACTCTCTTCAAAACGTCAAGAGTTTCTCTGTATTTTTTTTTGGATAAATAAAAGGAAAGAAAGCGTTAAACGAAATTGGAAATCAAAATAGACTGACCTATCGAGATATGATAATATTTCAAAAAGACAGTCATCCGGAAGAATCGACAGGAAATCCGAGAAATGTTTCAATTTGTAGTCGACGACAGTTAAAAAAGATTAAACCTCACATTTTCATTGAAATCCGGCGACTTCGAAAATATTTTTTGAGCGACTTGATCCATGTTTTGATCCTAATATTTCGCGTGTGGCGTGGTTTGGAACAGCGTGCACTAAACACTTGGCACAATGCCAAGAACGCGTCTCCAAATCGCTTTGTTATTTTCAAAATTTTATTTTCACCCGGGCGGGATGGCCAAGTGGTGTAATGACCGCTATTACATTTATAAATTGATACGAACACACAAAAAGTCAAAATGGTACTTCCTGTGTTTACCAAAGCGAGAGAGCGGGCAAAAGTGAGAGGGTCGCGTACGTGCCTGTGTGGTAAACAACGGAAGTTCGTCATTTGACTTTTTGGTGTGATCGGATCATTTTATAAATGTAATAGTCGTTCGATGGGTCACAAGTTCGATCAAGCCTCCCAACTTGCGGAAGGCAACATGCCCTAGATGCCTTGGGAAAGCTTGGGTAACGTATTCCCACGTTGCAGCTGGCGTGGTAGCTTGCTACTGTAAAATCGCTTGACATGGAACATCTTTACCTTTATCGGTGCCCGATTGGAGAACACTCAAATATATTGTGGCACAAGTATTGTTGATCTCCTCTCTAGTTGAGCATTTTTTCAATCGATTGTTTTCCATTGACCTACGGATCAACGTGCGCAACGTGCTTTACACAGTTTCCAATTTCTTCCCCATGTATGCGAGTATGTGTATCAATTTCTGTCCATACATTATTCCTAAAACAAGTTCTTCATTTGACAACTTGCATGCATGGCGAAAGTTTTAGCCCTTACCTGGGCCCGATTTCCCCATAATTCATTCGTTTGCCCTTTCTTTATTGTCATGTTTCACTATATACCCTCAGCAAAGACTCCATAAAGGAAAAAAAATGCTACTAGAGAGTTCAAAATCGAGTGGCGTCCACAATTGCATCAGCAATTACAATTTCGTTTTATACTGATAAAATAATAGATCATTATTAATGGGTCGATTGAGAAGATATGCATGAATTAAAATGATTTTCGAATTGCGGAGAATCAAGATCGCATTTAGTCAATCTCTCTTCTTTTTTTACTTGTTTTGCGATTTTTGCTGCGCGTCTGTGAAGGTGTGATTGATCGAAGAGATGATGCAATCTGAAAAAGGAATCAACAATTTGAGTAAATGAGATTCATTATGTTTGTTCTCACATTTCATCATTGAAACAGATTCCCGTGATACAACCTAATGTAAAATTAGGAATTTATGGAAAAAAAAGATAATTTGGTTTTCGCTAAAAACCGGTTCTGAGACCCGGATTGATCGAATTCTCGCCCCCTAGGGTACTTCCACATAAAAGTTTGATCGAAATCTAAAATATCTTTCTGAAATTTTTCCCGGCCTCATGCAATGGAAAATCGTTTTGGAAAAGAAGAATCGTTTCGCACAATAGGGAAATGTTGATTCGTTGAAACATGGTCGTTTGTAATTGGATTTCTGGTGATACCTGTAAAAAGGACCATACCGGAATCGCTGGCATATGCGCAAAGGTGGCATTTTTGAGGAAAATGTATACAAAACATGAAATACCTTTTCTCTTTCGTACTCCTTTTTGTTCGGCTGTTTAGATTCTTGAAATGATCAGGCTCACCGCAGATCTCAAGAACCCCTTTTCTGTAGAGTTCGCTTGCAAAAGAGATGTATCTAAAATCAATATTTCAGGTGAATTCGCTATCGTTCTACCAGCCGCTCTTCAAATCGAGTGCTAATTTTGATCTCTTGGTTGAATTCCTGCATACGTTTTCCAACATCAATCAGATTTCCCGTCGACAAACGTGATAATTCGATTTTCTGCCGATTCCAAATCGTTTGGTACAATCGGGAAATGTTAATTTGTTGAAACAGTTACGTTTGTAATCGGATTTCCGCGGCACGAGTGAGGAATTGAAGGTGCATGCGAATCGAGAAAATTTTCAATTTTACAGTAAACACGCATATGACGCTGTCCTCGATAGATTCAACAAATCTCCAACGGGGCTCTGCACAGCTAAGAAATGAAATATCTCTCAAACAAACCCCCAAGCGGTAGTTTTCTATCCTCTACAACGCGGCGTCTTTCATTTTTCATGAATTTGACTTTTGGCGCCGAAGCGTAGCCGCGCCAGAATACAGTGAAATAACTTTTTTAAATTATTTCTCCCTTAAATTTGCAGATTGGGCGTTGAGGTGACACGTATACTAACAAAATTTGATGGTGAATTTCGCCAAATAATTCATTTGTCGCTAATTAGCTTAATTAGCCTGTAATTAAGCGTTTTTGAGCCGTTAAAGTGTGAACAACGTGGCATAGCTCATTCGACCCGGCGTGAGACGCAGATGCTATGGTTAAATTTATGCATCAAAGTCACCCATGCAACTATCTGTATAACATAGTTGCATAAGTGAGTGCGTTTGCTACATTTCAATATATACCTAGAATCATCGTCTCACGACGGTTCGAACGAGCTATGTCACGGTGTTCACACTTTAACGGCACAAAAACGCTTAATTACAGGCTAATTAGCGACAAATGAATTATTTGGAGAGATTCACCATCAACCACGAGACTTCGACGCCTTATCTGACTGAAGTAGAAATATTTGAAACCCCAAAAGACAATTTATAGAGAGATTTCATTTTAGAGCTGTGAAGACCATTTGTTGAATTTTTGCAGACAGCGTCATTTATGAGTCTGTTTGAGACAATTGTCAACAACACTCCACGTACATTTTAAAAAATGGGCATCTGAGATAACAATTTTAAATACATTTTGGTGGACCTCAAGTACTTGCCAAATATTATGACACGTACCTTTGGTGGTAGGTCATTATGATGCTCTGAACGTGCACTTTTTTAGCTGTTTATTGATCATAACTTTAACTTGAGGCCCGAAAGAGTCATTATTATTAAAGTTCCGAAAGAGAAAAAAATCTTTAATCGAAAGAACAGTCGATAAAGCACCAATGACTACGAAAAACAGATGTAAGTATTCTCCTGTTCGCCATAAATTCGAAGCGGAAAAAGTGTTCCACTGTGGAACGCAGAGAAAAACTTTCATGGAAAGTGAAATCTGTGTGCGATAATATGAGGAAATATACCTGGTCGTATCATCGCGAGATTGTGGTAGAGGAATCAGAGCATGCTTGCTCTCTTGATTGCGACAACGGGGGATTTGCATAATTCCGTCCAAAGTGTCCCTTATAAACCCCCGATATTCGCTGCTTTCCTCATCATCGTCTCATCATGAGAGAGCTCCTTTTGTTCGTGGCTCTCATCGCCAGCCGCGTGTACGGTATGTCTATATATATCATCCCCCACCAGTCCAACCAGGGGAATGGTCTTGTTATTGAAGCATATTGATGATTCTCTGTGTGCCTCTCTCTCTTTCACTCTCCCCCTCTCCCTCTCGGTATGTGGTTGGGGGTGGAGTGGTCGGCGCTGAGGATGGGTGCCCCGGCTGTGAGAGGTAGTCCCCGTGTTACTTTGAGAAATAAAATCTCTGAAATCACGATAAGTAGTTAATTGGTTCATTTACCTGTACGTGATATGTTGTTATTTTTACTTACTTATACAATCTTACTTTTACTTACAATTGCAGTTTAGTGAAAATGCTCCATTTGCGACTTGAAACTTTTGATTTGTTTCTGAATGCAAGTTGGAATATATTGCCCACGGATCGGGCGCGGTTGTTAAACTGGCAATGCGAAAAGAAGTTCAGGTTCGTGTGACTGTTCCTATGGCTCCGTCCCTGGTGCTTCAACCAATGTTTGTCTGGGCGGAAACTCAGTGGTATCTTGTCTCACGGGCCAGATAAATGTTACCGTCGGGGTTAGTTTTATTTCTAAATGCTTTACAAGAAATATTCAAGATAAAAGTTGCATTGTGTTGCAGAACGTCAAGTACGCATTCGACAAAGCTACATGCCTGGATAATGAATGGTATGGCTCCACTTGTGAGGGCGCAATCTTCATGATTACCGAGACCAATCCCTTCTTCAACTGCTACGATACTGTGGTACCCACGACGGTGCCTACTACCACGGGACCCACGACGGTGCCCACTACCACGGGACCCACGACGGTGCCCACTACCACGGGACCCACGACGGTGCCGACTACCACGGGTCCGAATGTGCCTAATATTCCACCGATGTGCCCGCCGTCTGCGTGTACATTCGAGGACACCGGAGCGTCGCTAAATCTGGTTGGAACTTTTGATGAGTTTCGCACGAAGTGCTATAGAAATTGATCATGAAATCAACTCTATAGAAAAGTATTCAGATATTACATTACAGGAGGGTTCTGTGATACTGCATATTGTAAATTCACAAACACTCGTCGAAAATAATAAAACTTTCGCTCCGAAACAACAGATACGGATGCGAGAAAGCATGCCAAAGTAAGAGACATGCACACACAGAAAAAAGTCTTATATTAGGCCCATGACCTTTTCAAAAGTCTTATATATAAGAACTTAAGTCTTATATATAAGACTTTTTAGAGGGTCATGGGCCTCATATAAGACTTTTTTTTCTGTGTGTGCCGAGGTATAGAAAGAGAGTGCAAACAGTAGTATCTAGTCCATTTCATGAACGTATCATTTTAAAATTGTAGTAAAGCTGATTGTATAAATTCGCAGCCGCTTCCCGTTGCATCATGCGACAACGGCGTCAATCTACAAGTGGAGTGCGATGAAAAGATTTTTGTGAAGGTAAATATTCTTTCCTTCTACTTTTGGTACTTTCAGCAATGACTACTGAAATGTCAGCAAACCATATATTGTAGACAACCCAATTTGTTAATTCACTAAAGAATGAAATTAAAAAAGATACATACATTGAATACAATATTTTAGTAAAATTCGTTAATCGATTAATCGTTTTTTCTTATTTCTAGATTGGCACTGGGCTGACTGAGTACGATCGTATCACTTGCTCTGACGGAAAGTGGTACGGAATGAACTGCGATGGAACGCTTTCCGTTAGTTATTTTTTTCAGATTTTTCAAACAAATATTGTATTTTATAACTCTAAATTCGAGTAGCACCAAGCTCGCAATCGTGAAAATAATTTATCCATGAAAAACATGGTGTTAATTTATTAAAGGAAGAAATAGGTATAAAACGCACTCTCTGTAAGAACGTCGGTGAAGTTGCACAACTCGGTCAAAATGATCGCCCGGGGCTAAAACTATGGTACCATGACCCCTAGGGCTAATGTATGCTACAACCATAAAATTGACCCGAAATCTCAAGTTTTGACCTACCAAATCGATTCTTTCAAACTTTTGATTTTGATGTCGTGTTACATATCATTCGAAAGAGCATGAAAAGTTATGCCAGAAGCCAGGTTTTTACTGAATTTGAATCGAGGAGAAGACAGAAATATAGCAAAATCGAAAATTTTTGGCTGTTTTAGTGAAACATCGATCTGCCTACCCTACTCATAATATCGGCCCGGAAACCATTCTTCTGCATAACATATTAGGGGCATATGTGATCAAATTTCTGGTTTGAAATTGGCACATTTTCGGTGCCCTCGTAGTGAGTTCACTGCTCGTTTGACGCATACCAATTTTAAATACTTTGGTACAAAAATATATTTTTTGGTTTTTTTCGAAAAAAATATTTTTCTTCTGAAAGTTGCTATTCTTTTGCCAGTTGATGTAGTATCATATGTGCGAAATATCTCGCCAAACTGAATACTCTTCCTTGCAGAAATAATTATTAAACTAAACAATTTCAACCATTTCAGAGATTTTGATTTTTTTCGACTTGAAATTGTGGGCCAATCAAAATGTTGTGAACAGTAAACTTGTCTAAAAACACATATGCATATTTTGAGGCTATTCTCGAAGGAGTGGGTTCTCGTAGGAACGATATTATCAATACCTAATTTTGGCGTCGTAGATTCTAGATGAAAACATTTAAAATTGTTTGATAAATTCAATAGATGTATCCAAATTTGGGGTTTTGGAGCGTGCCGCACATGTAGAAGATGTTTCCGAAAGAAAATCAGGCCTAGCATGTATGGTTCATAAAAAATATATTTTTGTACCAAAGTATTTAAAATTGGTATGCGTCAAACGAGCAGTGATCTCACTACGAGGGCACCGAAAATGTGCCAATTTCAAACCAGAAATTTGATCACATATGCCCCTAATATGTTATGCAGAAGAATGGTTTCCGGGCCGACATTATGAGTAGGGTAGGCAGATCGATGTTTCACTAAAACAGCCAAAAATTTTCGATTTTGCTATATTTCTGTCTTCTCCTCGATTCAAATTCAGTAAAAACCTGGCTTCTGGCATAACTTTTCATGCTCTTTCGAATGATATGTAACACGACATCAAAATCAAAACTTTGAAAAAATCGATTTGGTAGGTCAAAACTTGAGATTTCGGGTCAATTTTATGGTTGTAGCATACATTAGCCCTAGGGGTCATGGTACCATAGTTTTAGCCCCGGGCGATCATTTTGACCGAGTTGTGCAACTTTACCCGACCCTTCACTGCGCTCTTACAGAGAACACGTTTTAATACGAAATATTTTTTAAAAATTATTGCTCCATTGTATTGTCTGAGCATTATCGCCTGACGTGATAAATACAATATTACAAAACATTATGTAATTGAAATTAATTGAACTATATATCCCTAAAATAATTGAATAATTGAATTTTTAATAACCAGGCAATTGACGGAGGCGCGACGGCAAAGGTTCAGTGCGGCGCTGTAGAAGAACGTAATTGAATTTGGTTACATTGTCGAATGTTATGTAAAGTGTACTACAAGTTAAATACGGTTAAAACTACAATAGGTATGAGTGTTTCGCTCCCTTAGCGTCAGACAGTCATACCCCTCCAGTCATACCTCTCCTAAGAACATGCTTTTTTCAATGTTCTCAAAAGCTCTGGAAAAATCTAAACAAAACATTATTTAATTGAAATTAATTGAACTATATATCACTAATTAAAATAAAACAAAAATTTAAAAAGTGACATTTAACATAATTTTTAGCACCTCTCTGTGCTCTCTTGCCTCATCGCGGTGGTCTCAAATTCGTGGGGACGACTGACAGTGGACTGGAAAGGTGAGTTATCAATATAATTCTTCGCAACCATCCTTCATCCACTTTTCTGATACCATCTCACTTTTGGACACTTCTGCGCAATTAATTAGGTTATTCAACAATTAATTAGGTTATTCTTCATGTCTGTTATGGGCGACACATTGCTGATACTGCAAACAAACAACAATTTTATTATATTTCATTTTAGGTACACCTGCCACAGTGAACTCATATATAGGATGACGATAGAAGATGGGGAAGGTGCGGTATTCATTCGATTTGCTCAATTTATTACTAAGAACAATTATTATGAACGAGAATTCAAAAATATTTTTTAGGCAGCGGGACTGTTCATGGAAAATTCTTCGAATGCAATTCGAGTAAGACATATTCAATATTAAATAATTAGATTAAACATTTCGACTTTTTTTTAACGTTTCTACGGTGCTCCCAATGTGTCCCTAATTTTGAAATACAAATTATAATTAAATATTAAAATAACTAATTATAATAAAGTGAATATGTTTTCCAGCATACGGACGAGTTTTGTCGACAGACAGCCATGACTTCATCTATTTCTATGCTGGCACAGTCGTAGGTGATGTGTCGTGTCGCGACTACGGTACTCGCAATGAGGTACGTACTTTTTTACGTCAGTGTAAGCATACTCTGAGCGATAGGTGCTAAACACAACGTATCTGGATCCTTCGAAAGCCATACATTTCGCAAATATATTTGTTGTCATTAGTTTACGATACAATGTGGCTGCAACACTGCCGATAGCATCACACAACACTGGAAAAGCATTTCCGTCTGTTGGGCTACTGCATTGGTGGGACCGCCTCAATAAACTTCAATAAAATAATATATAAAATAATATATAAATAATAATATAAAATCAATAAAATAAATAGTCCATATAATTCGGAGCGAATGCGCCTATAACGGTCTGAACAAAAGTGTGGCACAGTGGGACACAAAAAAAAACTAACCCATTCTTTGGATACAATTCATCAATCTCTTGAATTGAGGTGTAGTTATACGAAGTAAAATTGCTGGAAATCATATCGAATGGGAACATATTTTAGCAGAAATATAAAATCAATAAAAATAATATATAATCATTGATCAGGCCTGCACAATTCCCGCCATGAAGAACGCTTGGTACAGCGATGGAATTATTACATGCGATAAGGTATTTATATTATTTGTATTTCTACTCGTGGTTACAGCAAATAGGGAGAAAAAAAACAAATCTATTATAATACTTGTATTGAGATATTGAATATTGAAATAAAATATTTGAATGGCGTGAATTAACGAAAAGACTTTCAAAGGGCTTCGTTCCTCTTGAGATATCATTTGTGACAGGCGCGGATTCCGCTGTGGAGGTATGTGTACAACTTTTATACATTATCGCATTAATACAGATCTTTGAATCTGTGTTAAAAATTCTTCTCAATATACATGGGTCAAATAGGTCTTCGCGTGCGAAGATAGGCACTTCTGCACTTTGTATGTAAACCGGATCAACGTAGCGAGAGAGTGCAGGACAGACACATGAAGGCCTCTGTCTACATCCCCCGCCCTATGCTAATTGAGAACTTGCGAAAACCCCATTTGACCTGTGTCAATATATTGTGTGGACGACATCGTCGGCAGAAAAAAACTTTCGCGACTGAAATGTTCTATTTACAATTATATATAACATAAACTAATAAATTTCAGATTTTTTTTATATTTCACATGTTTAGAAGATTCATCCTGGTCCGCAGCACAGCAGTGACCTCTCTAAAGTGTTCTGCAATAGTGCAGGGTGGAATATTGAGGTGAGCATTGGTTTTAGACTGGGTATGCTTCTTGTAGAGGGCAGGTCGATATATCTTTTACTGTGCGTACTACACACACTGCTACACACTGTGTAGCCAAGATAAAACGAATCAAATCACATCCGCTTCTTTCCACTTGGCTACACACAGTACAAGATATATCGACTTGTGGTGAGTCTCAATTTGTTAGTTTACTAAAAAAAAAGGTAAAAGCATACGACAGAAATGGGAACATGTTCCTTCAGTGCACGCTTATGTCAATCAATAGACCGATTTTGCAAGGAAAAATTAATTTGAACTAAAAAGAGCACAACTATCCGAGATTTGTTGAGGCTAACTGTACTGTGCTCACACAACGGTACACTACGCTCTATGCCCACACTACGCTTTACGAATAATTCCGGACACATGTTCAGTTCAGGAGGAACTTGGTAGCCGGTTACTGGTTCGCTCATGAGGGAGTTCGGTAGCCGGCTACTGGTCCTGAACAGAAGGAGCTCGGTAAAAAACATTAGAAACAAAGAGAAAACGCAAAACGATATTTCATTGTTTTGTAGGATTCTACTTTTTTTAAACCGAAGAAGCGTGCTCAACAGTAGAAATTGCTTCATTCGAAATGAAAGGCAGAAATTCAATTTGGAGAATTTCGAAAATCATTTTAAGAGATAAATGGCGAAAACGGGTTGTTATTAAAACCGGGTTAGAAAGAAAGTCGTAGAAATTCCCTTTTTTTCAAATATGGCTTTACGCTAGGCATGTGAAACATATAATTTAGATTGTACATTTTACAACCAGGTGAATCACTAATAAACGTTATTGCGGTATTTATTTCCAAAAAAGATCTCGTTGAGAAATGAAGATATACAATTTTCCGTTAAAATATATGAACAGAGCAACTGTACAAGGCAAAAGGCTAAGTTCATCGTGACCAACGAAATAATCGTAATTTTAACCAGAATAAGACGAATAATGTACAAAAACAAGTTTTTCAAGATGAATTATGCAAAGTGTCTCTTTAACATTGCATTTTGCTTACTGCCATGTGTATATTCTTTACTGCTTTCGATGTTTGCAGGGCACGGCGTACGCAGGCTTAAGGTTGACGAAATATCATTGCCGCTTCTCAGCTCAGGATAACCTCAATTGCGCTGGCACCGGACCATCGATACATGCGAGGAATATCTTCTACGAGTTTAAAAAGTATCCCACATGCTTCAATTCAATTCAATTATATTTCATTGTTTTGTAGGATTCTACTTTTTTTTAAACCGAAGAAGCGTGCTCAACAGTAGAAATTGCTTCATTCGAAATGAAAGGCAGAAATTCAATTCGGAGAATTTCGAAAATCATTATAAGAGATGAATGGCGAAAACGGGGTGTTATTAAAATGGGGTTAGAAAGAAAGTCGTAGAAATTCCTTTTTTTCAAATTTGTCTTTTTTTCACATGCTTATAGAGTCGCGAATTCGGCATTCAGTTTTTCGCAGATCTTAGTCAATCTAAGGCTTGTTTTCTCAATCCAGAATTCAGAATTCAACTATTCTTTGGTCAAACAAAAAAGTCGGCGGACTGACCGAAACAGCAAAATGTAATCATATGATCAAATTAAACAGCTTTCTGTCTTTACGAAAGATGGCAACGAACTGTTGATAACGGAAATTTCAAATGCTGATTACTAATTTTAAAAAAAATCGAAAAATGTAATTTTTACAATAATATGTTTTGAATTTCGTTAGAAAATATCATTGTAGGAAAAAATCAGCTTTTGATCGAAGCACAAACTCGAGGAATATTGTAATTCTTATAGTTTACGAAATTATTAACAACTTTTCTATTTTTTCCAGCAAAAATCAATTTCGATGGCATATGATAGGGTTGCCGTTTCAAGTCCAATGGTCAAGGGCTTGGTTTCCCTTGCCAGAGAGAGTGCGATCTCTCGGTCAACACTTGATAAGGGGGAAGTCACAGGGAGAGAGAGAACCAAGGGCTTGGTTCACAAACCAAGCCCTTGGTTTTCAATTCCCTGAAACAAAACGATTTCCCTAAACAATTTAACAAGTTGTTTATGTTGTTGCCGACCTGGCACCGTGGGTACTCACACAAACAACAATTAACATTTTTTAAATGACCCCTATTACCTGAACGCAAGCATATGCAGGTTTGAGCATTCTTTATGGAACATAATTTTTCTTCTATTTAAAAATAACATATTTTTCACTCGCTGGTACTTTTAAAGTCTAATGTATTCATCGAGTTATGTACTAATCAATAATAAGTGGTGAAGAGTCGATGGATTTAATATAGAATGATTCAACGGCGATATTTCTACTGCTAATAATATCATCATCTAGCCGATTCCAGCGAAAGACAATTCTGTTAACGAGAATGCATTGCGGTTTACAAAATATTTTTTCAGCATACAATACAAATGTACTAACAAAGAGACGCTGCAGCTAACTACTCCAGACAACAACAAGTACTACGGATCCACTGTTGGCTGCAAGTATGTTTACTGTTTCTGTTTTCAATAGCTGAGTACCAGCGCTTGCATACGGAAAGAGAAAGTTATATACTAGGGTGGCTAACGGCGGTACATGGGCTGGGAAAATTAGTTTTCCAATAGAACACAGCTGATGAACTTTTCAAAAAGGGAAGAATTGTACCTCAGATGATGTTTTCTGTCGTTTTCGAAATATCTCCTCAGCCTATCTTGCTAATAAAGGGTCGATGTACCGACGATACATTCGTGTATCGTCGGTACACGTGTACCGTTTTCGCCACCCTATTATATACCAACAAAAAAACGATATATATACAAATAGAAAAGGATACAAATAGAGAGCGGAGAACGATAAAATGAGAGAAGAATGTACGATAACGAAGTGAGATCATGAGAGGGTCGCGTATGTATGAAGTTCACATTTTCTTCCGCTCTTCGATTTTATTTGCTTTGAAAGCAAGAAAAGCGTGCAAATATAAAAAAAATTAATGAAAATCAATGTAATAAGGTAAAGGATATGGTTTTATTGATAGACAGCGGCGAAAAAATTAATTTTAAAAAAATTTAAAATATATTTTTAGCTACGGCCCTAAACAGTGGGAACTCAAAGGGACCGAACCAACCTTCGTGGTGAGAACCGTTCTTCACTAAATATAACTTCAGAAACTTCGTTCGTTGAAAAACTTTGATTCAATACACGTTCAATCAAATATTTATAACAAAATATGATTGAATTGTGCAATATATTGACAATGGTATGTGAACACGATAGATGCGGTGTCGCAACAGGGTGGTGAAGATAAAACGTTATTCTCGTATTCCAGGTACCAGCTGGATCCTCAATCGCTTGCGTTCCTCCCAACTCGGGAGCGATTCCCGCGGGAACTTACTCGCTTGTGTCGGGCGGAACGTCTCTGGAAGGACTCGATAGGCAAGCACATTTATGATAGTATAATTAGTATACACACAGTGACATCCTACTAAGAACAGGCACTCAAGTTGACCCGCCTACTAATATATAAGTATGCGCAGCTTATATATTAGTAGGCTCTACTTACATATTAGTAGGCGGCGCAATTTGAGTGCCTGTTCTTAGTAGGAGTTCTCTCTGTGTATATGTATTTACTTCGAAAGAAGTAAAAATCCATCACAAAATAGTGGAACTTTTCCGCTGGAAAGCGATTGCAGTGATTTGTGTTACTTAAAATTTATTAAAATTCAGTTAAAAATGTAATGTTCAGATGGCACTGCGGGCCGGATTTGACGCTCTCCATTGAGATTGCATTCGATCCCGGTAATCATTTCATTTTTTTCTAATGCCAAAGTTTCCCACTGTAATAGTAATAACATTAATATAATTAATTATTTATTCTCAGAAAATGGTGGCCGCATGCACGCCCATGCAGCCTACATCGAAGCCAACGACAGTAAGTTGCCATCCATAATTAGTAATTACCATAACGATTAATTACCATCAAACACGAAGGAGAGGAAATTAATATTGAATGACTATTTCCTAAGTTTTTTTTCAAATCTTACACCGCTTCTCCGGCGAAAGCAATGCGAAGAAAAAAGTTTTTTTCAGCTATGTATTACATCAAAGCCTCTAACACCAAATATGGATATCAACCCCAACTACCCATTCTCAGTGAGTCTCAGTGCGCTTCTTGATTCCATACCTTTTCTAATTCAAAAATTTTTCATAATTTTCCTTTTTTTCAGAACTCTTTATTTTAAAAATATGGTTATACTTACCTTCATTCAACAGACAGCCCGGGATGCGTAATCTCATTTCAGCTAGATTATGATGAAAGATGTAAATGCATAGTGATTGATGACTATACTTTAGCATTCGTTAACAGTACCTGTTTGGTCAATGCGTCATATGGTTTCTGCAGGTGTCTCTTGCGTTGATCTCGGGCCGAAATTCGCTGCCTGCCCGACGCCTTGGGCTGTTGATGCCATCAGAGTCGGCGATGAATACAAGTGCATGAAGGTATTACAAATTCACAAACACTCGTCCAACATAATAAAACGTTCCGCGGCCAAAAACAAATTCCGCTAGCGAGAGAGCATGACAAAGGAAGAGACACGTCGACGTATAAAAAGAGAGTACACGCACCAGTAGTCCATTTCATGAACGCATCATTTTAATATTGTAATAAGGCTCCCACTATCGGTATGTGCATGCAACAAGGGATAACCCGTGTATGGATGGACATACAAAGTATTGTGGCACATACATTCTTAGCGAATCGGGTGCTGATCTGATCGAGATACGTGCACAATTATCTATTATTTATTATCTATTTGTAATGGCTGTATAATTATTAAAGTTTTGAAGGGCTTCTTCCTCCACGTAATTCGTTGGGAAAACGACGACGGTACTCCAGGGCATTATGGTTCCCCGCCCTACGGTATTCGCTGTCTGAAGGACGGATGGCAGATTCAGGTATCGTACACTCACAATTTTGAGAGAGAGCCAGGTGAAGTCGCTTTTGAAGCAGTGACAAACGGGGAAATCTATTCTCCATTAGTGTTTGAAATTCGGGTAAATAATTGGATTGGCTCTCTTCACTTCGCACACTCTCTAGGCCGGTCGATAGGTGAGAGAGTGTGTGAAATGAAGAGAGCTAATCCAATTATTTACCCGAATTTCAAACTCCATTTTCCATTGTGACAATGAAAGCGAACCAAAAATGACTCGATTTGTCCTATTCATAGCGACACCATTTTATGAGTGAAAAAATATCGATTTTTTTCCTTGGAAGCGGTTAACAAATTCATTTTTGTGAGAGAAAAAAATATATATTTGAGGGCACGCCATTTTCCGGACTGCGTGTCAGGGGCCTCCATTGCAAGGAAGCCAGCGCACTGGCGATCGCGAATACCTGTCTGGAGACGCTTACATTCAAGCGCTACACCCTCAATGTTAACCGCATCAAGTGATTACTCAATATTTACGCACAGAAAAAAATGTCTTGTGTGACATGGGTCCACTTTTACTTGTAAGACATATTTTCTCGTATGTCAGGCCCACTATGTCTTAAGGGACGTTTACAAATATGTTTTCAGTAAATTAAAAAGAAAGTGATTAAAAAAATTATCATTTCAGATATGACGCAACATGCTACCCGGGCGAGACCCTCGGATACCGTATCGGTGGTGCGGAACCAGTAATGGGCCAGGGCAAGAAAGTGTTCTGCGGGTGAGTTCGTCAGGAAATGCAGTACAACAGCACTTGTACTACTCTGAGAGCGAAGTCTCCAGCTTTCCTTACTCTGGAGTGTTCACTTCTCCTAATAATAGGAGACTTGATGTCTCCATCTCTCGATTTCGCATGCTCTCTCAGCTGAAGACATCATCTCCAGAGTAAGGAAAGCTGGAGACTTCGCGCTCAGTGTATAGAAAATACATTTATGATAGTTATTGTGGACGCACAGAGTCTCCAACTTGCTTTACTCTAAATATGTTGTGTCATGCTTTAGAGAGAATTTAATATCTAGAGAGTCTCTCAGTTAACAACTTCGCAAAATTTCGGGAAATAGAGTAACGGAAATTAGAAGCCTTCCCTCTCATTGTCAGTGTACATACCTTTGTTCGCAGATATAGTATCTACGAAGGGGCAGCTTGCAACTTAGTGACTGATTATGCCCTGTATGCCTAGATTGCGTGCACACTGAGAAGCGCAATGCTCCGCGCATGTTCAACATGCTGAAGACGGGACTTTCTTTACGTTTATCTTTCGTTTTTTTCGATATTACTTGAAACTGTTTCAGAAAGAACGCCTCTTCGGGCGAGTCCGAGTGGCAGTGGTCGAATATGGACGACTCCGATGTCAGTGCACTTCCTGCCGGAGCTGAGATGGACTGCTTTGCCTAAGCAGAGAATTTCAGAGATATTGTACCTTACAAGGGCAGGTCGCGAAGTGACCGTGGAGTTTCTGAAAACGCTAAAAACGCCAAAGTTGGAACTCATTTGGGTACATCATTTCAATTGTCAAAAGTTGCTAAGGACACCTGGCGACCCCAAAAAATCGATAAATAGTTTGCGCAAAATCTTTCGGCTGTCTCTTGATCTCTTCTCCAGCTGTCCTCCCTAACTGCCTTTGTGGTCGGGTGGATAAGAGCTTCGACTATCAAACCGAACATTTTGAGTTCGACTCCTTTTTCAGAAAATTCTTTTGCCGTATTTTTAAAAACTATTTTATGTCAACATGAAACGTGTACAAGAATGGTGAACAGCAGTACAGCGATTGTAGCGCACGAAAAAAACAGGTGAAGCAGTACTCCGTCTCACAAATCGGGCAGAGAATGAACGAAAGGGAAGTTGAATAGTTGAAATATTTTGGCTGCCAAGAGATCAAGAGGCAGACGAAAGATTTTGCGCAAACTATTTATCGATTTTTGGGGTCGCCATGGGTCCTTAGCAACTTTTGACAATTGAAATGAGGTACCCAATGAGTTCCAACTTTGGCGTTTTCAGCGTTTTCAGAAACTCCACGGTCACTTCGCGACCTGCCCTTGTTAGATGATCGATAAATAATGCGCAATATTGTGCCAAATGTGTAGCTATGCACCAGTTTAAAAAATAACAGTACGACACAGAAGAAGCTAATAACTTACAAAACGATTGAGATGGATACATGTAATATCTTTTATCTAACGATATATGCGCTTAAAAATACCATAACATTATTGTCTTAATAAGTAGAGGTTCAGATGAATAGGGAGAGAGAGAATTACGTTTTAGTAGAATGGTATATATACAGGGCGCGAAGTCTCCAGCTTTCCTTACTCTGGAGATGTCTCCAGCTGAGAGAGCATGAGAAATCGAGAGATGTCGACTTTGTTTCTCCTAATAACTAAAGATGTGAGCACTCCTGAGGAAAGCTGGAGACTTCGCTCTCTGAGTAGTTAAATCAGGATCGATATTGTTCAATCTTCGCAGTGATCTTTGCCTGCGTGTCTGTGAAGAATTCATTGATCGAAGAGATTATGCAATCTGGAAAGAATTGATATTTGTAATGTTTTCTGAAGTCCTTCTTCTCATAACTGTAGCGTTATTTTCTGATCAATTAACAATAAGCTGGAGCGACGCCGCAGAATCCCTTTTGAGGTCCGTTTTTACGTAGGTTTAAGGGGAAAATACTGCTCGTCAGGGGGTCGTTGTTTCGAGAATGAGAACAAAAATGATTTAAAATAATATTACGAAGCTTTTAAAATCTTGGAAATCTTTGAAACTCACTCATAACAAGACAAATGAAGAGGAGAACCAGAATAGTGACGATGACTATGAAAAGAAGGACAAGGCAGAGGAAGGAGACGGCGTTCTGTAATTACGGTTCAATTGAGCTCATTGCTTTAATCTTGTCAGAAAACAAAGCTCATGGTGGAATGTGTCAGAAATCTGTTTTTGTTGTCTTCCCCTTATTATTATACCACGGATTGATAAAGAGTCGATAAAATAAATAAAGGCCAAATTCAATTTCAATCAGATTTAGCATTCTTTCCAATAAACATTGCAAAGAATCAAGATTAACTCACATCGGACAGTTTTCCCAGTTCCTTGAGTGCTGCGATTTCGTCGACGTTATCGAGAGGAGCTGAGAAGATGAGAGAAGGAAGGAGAAGGAGGAGGAGGGGAAGGGGCGACATTAGTATCGATGTACTGAGAGTTAGACTGAATGTCTAATCTACTACGACTATCGTTTATCGCGTCTTTTTCGGATACACCCTTCCCAATATGTGGCAACGCGGCGTTGCGCCAGTGGCACTACCTGAATGAATCTGGGATATCAATTGGCCGTACTCCACTGCCGGTCAAACCTCCAGAAAGGGGCCAAGAGTGAGCGGGCGTGGCACAGTTAGACGGCTTATTACCTTCGCACACAGGTTAGCTCCCGACTCCTCTCTGGAGGTTCGAAATCGCGTATATTGGAAATGGTGACATAATGTGAGAAAAGAGGGAAACATTGGAAATTGCTTCATTGTTATCCGACAATTAATCAATAGCGAAAAATCGACCGCCTGTTCGCATTTCGCTCGGCTCGAGAAGGGTGTCGGCTAGCATCACCTTCTGAAAGTAGATACATGGAAACAAAGGATATGAAGAAAGATGAATAAATGTAATCCACAAAGAGCACGCATGCATTGAGCATCTGCACTTTCATCAAATTTGAAATATATATATTTTTTATTCAAAAAAAGATTATTACCGCTTCATTATTATCACGATGCTTGTCTGCTTCCGCGATTAAAATTTGTTTGTATGCCCATTGAGGACCGAAATGGAAACTCGGGCAACTGGAAAAAGTTGCAAGTAAAAGACGAAGCAATGGTAGTGTGATGCTACGTTTCGGAACTACCAACAATTAAACTTTTCCCAAACAGATCAAGTTATCTATTTGGGTTTTTAAACGGAAAGGGAACACCTTCTTTGTCATTCTTTTTTCACTTCAAAACCATTAGAGAGAATGAAAATACCTTCAGAAAATAGCTCACAACTTATCATCTATCCAAATTCCACTCGAATCTTCTCTGAACCTGTTTGGACATTGATTGATAACTGCAGTCGCATTAATGGAATCACATCGGAAAGCGATGAATACAATTAATTTCTGAAATAGTACACATTTTTAAACAAACAATATCCACTTGAAAAACTCACGTCACAAGTATCGACAGAGAACAAAAATCGACCGGTTTCGTTGGTTGAAACCTTTGTGATAATTTGGTTGTTGTTCACTAAAATTACATTATATTTTTAGCTAAAATCGAAACAACTGACGTCCGAATCGCGACTCGGTGAGGTACACTTCCATTCCTACAATATGAATTCGGCCAGGACCAGGACAAAACACGCTTCCCTCGATAGTTACCTGTGGAATAAATTAAAAGTTTTTAAAAAAATGTAGCAGTTTTGTTAACTTCATAGACCGAAAAGATAACGAGCAGCGCCATTGGTAGTTCTTTGCTACACTATTTTAGGGAGGTGAAAAGGAGTGAGATGAAGAGAGGAATACTCAAAATGACATTTTTCACTTAACCTTCACTGGAAATTGCAGAATGGGAGAGGCTAAGCTATTATTTATCGTATTATTTACATTTGCTCGCACGAAAATACCTTGTCTAAGTCGCATGCAGAGGCTAAAGTAGTAAAAGCCGATAAAAGAATCGCATAGAGAAGCATGGTACAAACTGTGAAGAGACTAGTTGGCGCGAGCTCTCTTTGTATTTATCTACACCATAAATTTAGACATGTCATTCAACACTCCATCCGCGGTTCAATCCTGATTGTTAAGGGTGAGCTACTCATATGTCATTCATTCAACCCATTCACATGTAAGCATCATCAAGACAAATAAACGGGATATTTTTTGCGCATCCAAAAACGATGACGGTAAAAAATCACTTCTTTCATAACTAGGCATGCTCAAAAATTAAATATTCCGCAATTGAAAACAACAACATTTCCTATTCAAGATACATCAGTTATAGATTAGCCACTGTGCATACAGTAGTCTAAATCCCCATGCCCGTGGGTATTCTCTCTCTCTCTCTCTCTCTCTCTCTCTCTCTGTCTCTCGCTCTCTCTCTCTCTCTCTCTCTCTCTCTCTGTCTCTCGCTCTCTCTCTCTCTCTCTCTCTCTCTCTCTCTCTCTCTGTCTCTCGCTCTCTCTCTCTATCAAGGACGCTCCTTAGGTGCATCCAACTCCCATCACCCCCTTCCAATCTTATCGAAAGCGTGGGCGGGGGGAAACCTCATATTACTCAAACGATTTCAATCAGTTATGTCTTCTCTCATCCTGAGTATTCTCCTCACTCTCATCTCCTCTTCTCTCGTCTCTTCAAAGCCGTTGGTTGACATCAACATTCGATCGGCTATTAGAGAACTCGAATCGCTCTCTACTGTAAGTTTTCTCTTTCAATAATCTAGTTTATCAACATATTCTACCCCTCTTCACAAATACGTTTCAGCAGATTTTGTTAATCATATTTCACCAGATTCTGATATTGCGAAGATGGTTTGTGGTTTGAAATCTATAAACAAATTGTAATGGCGCTAGAAAATACAGGAACTTGACAATGAGTAATATTTCTTTCAGAACTCTCGTGACTTCCTGAACTACGTCTACTTCTGGACGATTCTGTCTACTCTCCTCGCTTGTGTTCTCATCGCAATGATTTGCTGTGAGTGAAATCGATTATTTTCGACAAATTTAGAGGACAATTTTGTTTAAACCCTTCAATAATTTGTAGTCGATTTTCTAAATGATAGTCTAATAGGAACACTTAATTAAAATAACTAAGCAAAATAAAATTTTCAGGCATCTTCAACGTCGTTTTCTACATGATCTACAAGTGCTTCAAATTTGTCGCTCGATGTGCACGAAAATCGAATTCATCGTCTAAGAACTTCTAAGGAAAACAGTCAAAGCAGCATTTCTTACTTGACTTTCACCCTGATTTCATGAGAGATCTCATTTTGACCACGACATTTCTTGCAAAGTAACATTTCATCCAGATCTCATTTTTACTCTTTTTGTTGACTTCTAAAGTGTATCCATGTATTTATCGTTTTGCAATTAGCATTTATTCGTGTAACGAACGATAAAATAATTTGCCATACAAATTGTCGAAATTTGCATATTTCAGATTTCTTGATGTCACATGAGCTCCGATATGTCTTTATCATAGTAGAGTGGGAGTCGACTTGACGATATACGCATCTGATAGGTAAACGCATGATTCCAAACCTCCAAAGGAGGGGGGGGGGTGTGTGACGAAATACAGTCGCTCTTACTTTTTCACCGTCTCTAACAATTGCCCTCTGGAGGTTTGACCATGTTTCGCATGTTATGATTAAAGATTAATTTCGAGCTTATTCTTCCGAAAATTGTCAAACATACTTTACGTAGAATCATTCTCCATGCAAAGAAGATTAGCAAAGCATCGAATGAAATGAGAATAACGTGCTCCTCAAATAAAAGTCTTTGCACGGCGGGCATTTTAACACTGCGTTTCTAATCGAGACAGACAGTTAGAGAGCTCGACAATGGCATGTACTTATCACTTTTGGGTTTTTGCCCAGAACACACTGCATTAATACAATCGCTAGCCACGAGAGAATAGCTAATTGTTGTATTCTCTTTGTAGACAAAACAAATTTATGCTCACCATAATAACCAACTGTGAGGCGCGAATGAAGCTCCTCCGAATTGATGCTGAAAACATTTTATATGATGAATTGTACCAATCTGAGTGTTTTTAGAGCAGACTACTCTAAAACACATCTCGAAAATTGCAATGCTTCTTTGAAGGGATCTTTGTTCGCATGATTTTGGAACCGGAGATTAGCAAACAATATTTAGCATTCTATTGCACAATGAAATACTGAACCTCCAATATGTGTGCCTCCCAGCAGAACAATTGTCTCGTCACTTCGCACTGACAAAACAGCGTGAAATATCGATAGAACGTGCAGCAATCGATATGAATCAATAATGAAAAGGGATGCCTGAAGTTCGCAATTGTTTTTTAATCACTTGACACAAATAAAAACAAACTTCAATTGCGAAAGACCTCAACTTCTTATGCTTCAACTAAATTATTTTAATTTTATGTATGCTTGGAAAAAGAAGGACCACAGTTACCATTGTTCCTATCAAAATTGAAAACATTTGAGTTGACGCTATGATTACTGCAATTAGTGCGGCAATATCGACAATTAGTCTGAAGGCTTGTTCATAGTCCATCTAAAATGGGATTTTGTATTTTGTAATTGATTAAAATATTAATAAGATAAACTAACCGTCCTTCCACTGATTACTTGCATTGTATTGAAAGCGAAACAGAATAACGTCAGCAGAATATAAATATCCTGAAACTACGGTACATATCGTACGTACTGAAAATATCGGAACGTTTACCGCAACGTGATCGATTTTTGCAACTTTGCGAAGAAAATTATTTACGACCAGTGAGTAAATTCATATTTTTTGTCCACCTCGATTTGCTGGAAACTACCCGGGCATGACCGGTGAAATGTGTAAAATAAAGGAGAAAATTCGATACGAAAAACGACTAAGTTGGCGAATTGTCATCATTACCGTATACAACCGGGAAATGCCAGTAATTTCCGGTTCTGTCCCTCTTTTGCAATCGAATTTGTCGCTTTGTTTTACACATTTCACCGGGTATGTCCGGGTAAATTCCGGCAAATCGATGCCGCTTAATCGAATTAGCATAAACACAAATCATGATAATGTGTAATCGCAAAGATGCAAATTGTGATCATTTTGATCACGTTGCGGTAAACGTTCCGATATTTTCAGTACGTACGATATACTAAAAGTAACCTATTCTAGTACGCACCGAAGATCTGTATGGTCAAAAATGGAAGATGGTAAACATATTTGGTGAAGTGTCTTTAAAGGTAAATGCAACAAACAAAATATATACCGTTATTCGGAGACCAAGGCAGTTGGTTCTGCCATCGACCGATTTCATGACGAGACACCTCTGCTGTGCAGTAATATCACAACTGGGAAATAGCAAATACAAAAACGACTCTCTCCGTTTCTGTTGTTTATAGCTATTGTGCGTGGGGAAAACCCAGCTGCGGATCAAAAAGCGTTCTCTCACACATATCGAATAGCATGCAATAACGAATAACAGAGCTCGAAATGGGGATTTGGCCGGCACTTTCTACGCAGTTGTATCTCCCGTTCAAATATACTCTCGGAAGGATCAATAAGGTAGTAATAATGTATTATTAGAGTTTGACTATCAGATAAATATCTCGTTCTAGTAAAGATATCTTAATCATAAGGGTTTCGATATTGTGTCTCTTTTTGCCGTATACAACGGTCATCATATTGTGTTGATTTTATTATTCAAATATAAGTACAAAATACAACATAACATTCAATTAAAGACGACTCCCGGCGCTTCGCAAGCCGCATTCTTGTTTGAAATAATCGAAGATGCAATTGACGGATTTCTTGAAACGCTTCCGTGATTAGGGTTTGCGTATCCGGCGTGGGACAGACCTAAAATATGGGTAAGAAAAGGAGAATCGAAGAAAGCAATTAGTCACGCACTAATCAAATTTATAAGAATTTAATTGTTATCAGAAGATGAAAAAGTGCGATTAGAACCTCTCGCAGTCATCATTTCAAGCGTGCGAAGACGGGCGTCGAACTGGCGAATGGTATCTGAAAATTTAATTCATCTATTTATTTTATTTAGAAATTTATTCGAAAATTGTGTGATGTTTTAAAAATATCAATTCGTGTACTTTCTTAGTTGAGCAAACACTGATGATAAAAAAATATAAAGCAATTAAAGACACTTGTAAAACATATTTACATTCTGAAAGAAAAAAATCGATAATTTTGAGCACTCACTGAAAATGCGGTAGAATATGACGCACATCACGCCGACGACAATGAATTGGAAGGAGTGAACGAGCGGGAGGAGAGAGAGGAGGGTCTGCAATTACGATTTTTAAAAAAAAATAATTGTGATTTGTATTAAAGAAGGTGTCCCACGAATATTTGGTCAACTGAGTTCTCACTCTGGGGCAACGGGGATCGATTACCCCTCAGAGACTGGAAAATCGCACGTTTCAATTTTTAGTTTGAAAAAAGTTATGCTTAATAAACAGTCCAAAACGACCAGAATTCTTACAGTATCTCACATTGAGCCTGCAATCTTTTCGCGGTGGGAGTTGGCATTTTTTGGAGAAGAAGTCAGAGAAAGACGGAGAGATAGGGGAAAACGAGGAGGGTGCGCGAGGGAAACGCTCGCTGTATTTGTGTTTCACCAACTTCTGATAACAGAAATGAAAACTAACAGAAATGAAACATCGGGGAAAATACAAGGTTTCAATCATTCGTGTTACGTCTTCTTTAACCCAATTTTTCGGCTTATTTTTCCAGAGAATGATCTACCAATCATCTGATTCTCGGAAATATATTTGTTTTCAGGGAAACATGGACGGTGATATGAACTCTTGAATTTTTCCAATTCGCGGAATAAGTTTTCGGAAGAACACGATAATTTCGGAGAAGAGCAACTTACGATTCTCGACTCTGTCGGCAAAACTCCCATGAACGTCGAGAGAAATATGGAAATAACGGCGAAAGTGCAGACGAGAATAAGTAGGAGAATTATGGAGTTGGGAAGGGCGAGAGGTTTGATTCTGTTGTCATGCATCCTTCAAACAAATTTTTTTTTTCAGTTCAGACTCGACAATCAACAAAAGATTCCGTATTTCGAATGTGGGAGGCGAACTCGTGAATTGTTTATGTGAACGCAGGAGAATACGTGATAAACGATATTTGGATGTAAGCAGGGTTGAACAGTTGACTGACTGGCTAGCGGTCAGCCGCCGTATTAAATACCCCGGAGGTGGGGGGAGGCAGAGAGACGAAAATAGTGCGGGGAAACGAGAGAAGCAGACATTGACCTACCACTCCTCCCCCGAGCTCGAGGGTGCGGGGTGGTAGGTCAATGTCTGCCTCTTTCGTTTCCCCGCACTATTTTCGTCTCTCTGCCCTCCCCCCCACCTCCGGGGTATTTAATACGGCGGCAGTTGTCTAGATAAAAGCACAAGAGGATAGGATCGCGAGGGTTTCATTTACAACTATTTTCGAGCATTTTGAAAATCTCTGTAAGTTTTATTCAAGAAAAAAATGTTCGAAAACGATGCGAAAATATTAAGAAAAAAAGGTCGCAATATGGGAATGGGACGTGCTCTTGAGGAAGTGGGAAAGTCCAACAGCTGTCAGGCTATCGGGTCAACAGAGAATTGGAGAGAGGCGTCTCTCTCCCTCCCTCTCTCTCTCTCTCTCTCTCTCTCTCTCTCTCTTTCCCCTCTCCTCCCAACTCTAGTATCTTATCTCTCCCCCTTCACCGCTGGACACTCGCGTGTTTACCCTTTGACCGGAGCGCCGGCAATGTTTGCACGTATCAATTGAGTGATAATCGAAACAGAGCATGCGCTTCGAGTGATGAATTGTTGTCGTAACAGCAAATGATGAGTTTTTGAGAAATGAGTGAATTGAGAAAGCTAAATGAAAGTTGTGAAACATATGAGCGTATGTAGGCGCAGACCTTTGCTTTGATCAAGTTAACGAGAGAGAAATACCATTTAAAGAAGGCTTCCCACGAATGATTTCGACCTTTATTTTCCGCGATGTTTGAGGTTTCATTTCTGTTATCAGTAGTTGGTGAAACACAAATCCAACGCGCGTTTTCCTCGCGCACCCTCCTCGTTTCCCCTTATCTCTCTGCCTTTTTGTGACTCCATTTCCACAAAATTCCAACTCCAACCGCGAAAAGATTGCAGGTTCAATGTGAGATACTGTAAGAATTCTGGTCGTTTTGGAGAGTTTATTAAACATAACTTTCTTCAAACTAGAAACTAAAACATGTGATTTTCGAGGCTCTCATCGGGTATTCGATCTCCATTGCCCCACAGTGAGAACTCAGTTGACCAAATATTCGTGAGACACCTTCTTTAACAATAGCATCTTATCTCGATAATGCATTGTTTTTTTAAAAAAAATTGGTGACCTATAGATAAGCGATTAAAACCATGCTATACTCATGGCATAAACATAACTTGTGAAACGTATCCATTTGTTGAAGAAAGTTTTCCGATAATATTTCAGTAAAACTTATTTATCAGTATTGGATAAACACATGAAAGCATATTGCCTCTCGATCAAGCAAAGCTCCTTCTCGGGTCCATAATCGTCAGAATATTCTCAGTTCTTCTGTGTTTAGCGAACGGCTGCAGTTTGGTGGGAAGTGGAATGTCTTCGATCGGCTGGAATTTAATTTATTCATAATTTCGCGAATTAAATTCTGGAAAATGAAATTTAATCGCTACTTTTCCGTCTATTTTTGAAGATTGTACAATTATGACGCGTTCACTGTCCCCTGGCTTGGGAGCCTCAATGACCATGTTAAAGAAGGTGTCCCACGAATATTTAGCCAACTGAGCTCTCACTCTGGGGCAATGGAGATGCAATACCCGATGAGAGCCTCGAAAACCGCATGTTCAGCCGATAAGTTTGAACAAAGTTATTCGCGTTTGGCTCTGTGTCAAACTGACCCTGAATGCAGGGATTCGACCGCGCCATTGAAACATATCAGTGCGTTCGCGTAAGAATCGCACCCCTCACGGTACAGCAAAATTGCACCCTCGTTTTTTCACAGTTTCCGTTAGCCCTATGGCTGGTCTATCGATTTCTGATAGTATCATGTTCTGGTTGAACTCATTTGCATAATTACAGCCTGTCAAAGTTGAGCTGTTTTTCAGTATTTCGAATGCAATTTAGGTCAAAATATAGATAATCATTCACATAGATAATGAAAAAGGATCGCCAAGATGAGACTGACAACTTGGTGTCGTTCAATTTCACGTTTTCCGAAATTTGCATATTTCATGAAATTTTGATCTCATGTTTCTCAAAAACGAAGCAAAAAACATAGCTGGATTTTTGATATGTTATGGATACAGTTGATATCTATCAGATTCGCCCATATTTGATAAATTTCCAGGGGATCCTGATAGCTAAATTCATGAAAAACCGTTGAGTTCTAATAGAGGGAAACCCTCATTTCGTATCATTCCACCCATTCAACCCCGCCCGCGCGGTCTGAAATGAATGGACAGAACAATGGCTAGTGACGTCATCTCATCTCTCTATCTCATTTCGCACCGCACGGGTGGGGTTGAATGGGTGGAATGAGACGAAATGAGGGCTTTCCCTCTATTAGAAATCAACGGTTTTTCATGAATTAAACTACCAGGATCCCCTGAAAATTTACCAAATATGGGCGCATCTGATAGATATCAACTGTATCCATAACATATCAAAAATCCAGCTATGTTTTTTGCTTCGTTTTCGAGAAACATGAGATCAAAATTTCATGAAATATGCAAATTTCGGAAAACGCAAAATTGAACGATACCAAGTGGTCAGTCCCATCTTGGTGATCCTTTTTCATTATCTATGTGAATGATTACCTATATTTTGACCTAAATTGCATTCGAAATACTGAAAACAGCTCAACTTTGACAGGCTGTAATTATGCAAATGTGTTCAATCAGAACATGATACTATCAGAAATCGATAGACGAGCCATAGGGTAATCTGAAACTGTGAAAAACTCAAAATGCATTTTTACCCTGTACCGAAAAATCTGAGAATTGTGCGATCCTTACGCGAACGCACTGATATGAGATGAGGAATGAGAGAGCAGGAGATTCGTGAGACTCCTTCTTTAACCCCCCAGAAGTGGAATTTCGACCCCATGCGGAGCAGGCGACAGAGAATGCACAATTACAAGTAAAATTCTTGCCCGGATAATATCTCGATAATGTTCTCAAAAAAGTAAACCTCACCCGGAACTCGTGTATCCTGTGGTGATTGTGGACTGGACGATTGAATCTACCAAAGAACCTCAGAACTTCCGACAACTCGCGATGGTCGTTGAAAATGCGAAGCAGAGCAACTGAACGTTGAACTTCACAGTTCTCGCTGATATTTCAATTTGCATAAATTCCTTCCTTCGATACATGTGGTGGATTAACAATTTTTGATTATCCATTTTGACAGTGCCATTTTGCTTCTGAGCAATTAGTTGAGCGATTTCTGAGGAAGCTCAAATAAAAGGTCGTAGCAAGATAAAGAAGCTTCAGTAGTTCGTTTTGCCTCCTGATCTGTCTTGCAATGCACATTTTAATAATATTAACTTACAAACAACACAAGCTGCCAATCCGATCGCAGCTAGATTCGCGCAGAAGAAAGTGAGCGAAATCATCTGACGGACGGTTTCCGCTCTCTGAAAATTGGCTACGCTTACGTTACTTACTTCTTTACTATAATTATTTGTTGATAATTCTATTAAGGGTTCTTTTACAAATAATTTATAGGGGATTACTTACTAGCGACAGTGAAATGGCCAGGTCAGTGACGGGAAGTATTCCGAGGGCCTGAAATATCCAAATGATAGTTATATTTATTATAGTTTGGAGGAGGGGTGTTTACTTGTGATAGGTGAAAAGCCGCGACTCCAAGTGAGGAAATGGCGAAACTAGCGAAGAAGAAGAGCAGGAGGCACTCGAAGATCATTGGGGACTGAAAAAAAATAGTAAAAACAACGCCCTAGGCGAAACAAGGTTTGAAATTTGACAAGAAATAAGGGGAAGATATGGTGGAGACTCCGAATTTTACTTGTGTTGACGGAGTTCTTTGATGACGGTGTGAATAAACGGACTTATTCGCGAAATAAGGAGGCATTACGGTTTCTAGTTAATCAATTAAATCAATCAATTATTCATAGTGAATCAATTCAATCAATCAATTCATCAGGCGGTAACGTTATCTGGTGAGGATGTGGTTTCAGGGGACATTCTTCTCATTGCCAGTATAGATGGATCATTCCGGCAGGGGTCGGGGTCGAGCTATCTGGATGAGAAAGATCTTCGATAGGTTGCGAGAATGAGTATACAACTTGACGTCGCGCGAAAGGATTACTTATATTTATAGGATTACTTATGTTTATAAACAAATTACTGGGCTAGAAATGACCATTAATAATACTCACACGGGGAAGATCGTCGGCTCACCAGCAAGGTATTGCGAATGATCAAAGCGAGTGAAACTCTGCCGATTGATACGAGGCCTTGTCAGTTTGGCCAATTTACAGCCTCCTGTTTGGGTGTAGAACTGAGGAGGGGGGGGGAGGAAGATAAGATAGTGAGGAGATGGGAGAATATCGATGATCACAAGTCCTGGAAACGATAGGACGCTTATAAATCGATTTGCAAAAATTGAAACACCACACATTTTTGCCGTCATCATAGCATCCGAGAGCAATACTACTCTCAAAGTTTATTCAACGTAATCATTTCATTGCCTGCTATTCTGGAGAACGTTGCAATTCAATCCGGGTGTATTACTTTCAGTAATATTCAAACAATACACAAATTGTTCATCACTTTATCGAACCAGAAAAGGATAACAATAATAACCCCTACTTCATTCATTCTCTGTACTCGTGTAACTGAACTTCACCACTATCTCACGTCTCATCTCTATTCGGGAACGTCTTGAATGTCATCTCCATTCATCAATAGTTCTATCCCCTTTCACCCGTTTACGAAGCGCTCAAACTATAGTCCAATTCTTGTGTAATATCGTAAACTATGCTTGCACGTAGTTTTGATTTTAAAGCTAGCTGTCGGATGGATATTCTGATTTCCCTTCTGGAAAGTGCGGAGTCGATGAAGAGAGAATACATTCCTGCTGCGAGACTTACAATTATTTTTTACCTACATATGAGAGGAATCGGGAGAGACTCGACCATGGCCGGGACGTAGAAATTTATGATTTTTGATATGGCTGAAAAGTTTATATAAGGTATTTCAACACCTCCTCTATCGATTGGCGTTGACAGAATTTTGATAAAAAATTTCGCAATCGCGTGAAACATATCCAAATTCATTGGAGCGAAGCGGTCGGTTTCATAAAAAAATGTTATAAATCGCTGTAAAGTTAAAAGTGTTCTTAGGTTCTTTGTTCGTTCGAACGCGCAGCTCGGTTGCTCACTGGAACTCAGAAGTCGGCTAAATCGGATCTTGCGTGGCAATTGCGCTCTGCCGAACTTTTTTTCGAAAAAAATTTTTTTATGCCATTGTTCCAAACAGTGTCATTTGCAGTGTAAATATTCATAAACAATCTAAAAACACCATACAAGTTGTTTTTGGGGACTTTTAAAGTGAACTTTCTGAGAGAAAAAAAATTCGAAAATTTTAGGGCTGAAATTCACTTTTGAAGAAACTGTACTTTACAAGGTCCAATTGTGTACTAATGTTGTCATAATCGTTAGAGATGATGCTCGACGGAAGATTTGTGCAGATACATGCAGAGACTAAAATGGTTATCGTGTTTCCAACACTCTTTGTGTGATGGTCGGTTTCATATCTTACACCGCTAGCCATATCCTTAGAATTTCCTTCATCATGCTAAGAGCAGTCGGAAAATTGAAAGTGAGTCTCTATCTCATCATTTTGGGTAGCTACAACAACTAAGTTTTCCAATATTTAACTGAAAGCGCGTGTTCTGTCTTCTCAAAGAGCAAATATCGTATTTTTCGAAAATACATCTTTTTTTCACACATATCTCAGAAATCTGGATATCCACCGAATCCTGGAGCAGGTCAAATTGTTCGGAGAGTTTAGTAGAATCATTTTGAAGTTGACAGTATTCAAATCTAACGATGATTTGACATCGAAAAAAATATAAACCTCAAAATTGCTCAAATTTCTGAACAAAAAAAATAATTATGAGGATTTCTGAAACGTTTCGAGCGAAGTATTGTCCACATTCATTTTCATGTACCTAAAGAAGAACTATGAAACTGATGACTTAAACTTCTGAAAAAAATATTTTTTTGAAAATACCATGAACCCGGGTTCATGGTGAAAAATATTTTTTTGACCATGATCCCGGGTTCATTGTATTTTTTCAAAAAAATTATGGTTTCATAAGTTTATGTTATTAGTTTCATAGTTCTTCTTTAGGTATATGAAAATGAATGTGGGCAATATTTCACTGGAAGCGTTTCAAATATCCTCAGAATTAATTTTTTAATGTGAGAAATTTGAGCAATTTTGAGGTTTATATTTTTTTCGATTTCAAATCATCGTTAGATTTGAATACTGTCAACTACAAAATGATTCTACTAAACTCTCCGAACAATTTGACCTGCGCCAGGATTCGGTGGATATCCAGATTTCTGAGATATGTGTGAAAAAGTGGATGTATTTTCGAAAAATACGATATTTGCTCTTTGAGAAGGCAGAACACGCGCTTTCAGTCAAATATTGGAAAACTTAGTTGTTGCAGCTGCCCAAAATGATGAGAAAGAGACTCACTTTCAATTTTCCGACTGCTCTTAGCATGATGAGGGAAATTCTAAGGATATGGCTAGCGGTGTAAGATATGAAACCGACCATCACACAAACAGTGTTGGAAACACGATAACCATTTTAGTCTTTGCATGTATCTGCACAAATCTTCCGTCGAGCATCATCTCTAACGATTATGCCAACATTAGTACACAATAGGTACTTGTAAAGTACAGTTTCTTCAAAAGTGAATTTCAGCCCTGAAATTTTTCGAATTTTTTTCTCTCAAAAAGTTCACTTTAAAAGTCCCCAAAAACAACTTGTATGGTGTTTTTAGAGTGTTTATGAATATTTACACTGCAAATGACACTGTTTGGAACAATGGCATAAAAAAAAGCTGCGCGTTCGAACGAACAAAGAACCTAAGAACATTTTTAACTTTACAGCGATTTATAACATTTTTTATGAAACCGACCGCTTAGCTCCAATGAATCAGCCGGGAATGAGTTGGAACTGTCCAAACTGTAGCCAACGATATTCTCTATCTAACAAACAAAACCGCAATTGACAACCTTTATTTTGAACCGAGTTATGATTTCTCAAACTTTGACCTCTCGGCGGAAAAATCCGAAGACTCCAGGTTTGGATATGTTTCACGCGATTGCGAAATTTTTTATCAAAATTCTGTCAACGCCAATCGATAGAGGATGTGTTGAAATACCTTATATAAACTTTTCAGCCATATCAAAAATCATAAATTTCTACGTCCTGGCCATGGCCGAAGTGGTCGAGTCTCTCGCGATTCCTCTCATATATGGGATGTCTAATGTCCATTTTCGTTCATTCTAACATTCATTTATAAATGTTGACACACCAATGTTGCGTTTAAAATTATAAGATCTTTATCGGATGTGGGAGTGGGCATAATCGAATAGCCATTTTTGGTACGAAGATTTCCAGCTAGCCATTTGAAGGTCAGTGGTGCGAAGGGGCGGAGTTAGAGTGGAGCATTTTAAAATAAAATCCACAATGAAGTTTTTGCAATATGAATATGAGGGGAGTCAAGCGGACGGCTGGGATTACTTGGCTCTCTCTTGGATGCAATAGAACTCCTGGAATATTCTCGTTTAAATGTCGTAAAAATCGATTCATATTTCTCGTATGGCAATTATTATTTGACTACAACAAATGTCTAACCTCCGCATGTCTCTTCGAACAGCCCGGACGGCAGCAGTAGGCATGGAACTGCGCATCAGTCTCTGAAATTAAGCTCATTTTCGACTTTTTTTTCGTTTTTTTTTTCATTAGACCGCCTAGAAATTGACCGCATTAGAAGCGAAGCGAGTTTACCGGTCAATAGTGTCCAACTGGAAATTCCAGTTTGGAACTTGTCGAAAGAGAGGCGAATCGAGTTTCCATTGGAAAATAATGTCTCTTCATCAATATACTAGGACAGAAGAAATCTAATGTTGTTTCAAAGTACAAAATCGGATGTGGAACACGTGTCAGTAAGCATTTACCTGGTGCGGGTGTCAGCCAGACGGCGCGCGCCTTGCCCGAGCAGTTGATAGGGCTGCAACAAGTGTTACGCGTCAATGCTGCGTACATTGGCTACTGCGAGGGTGAATATGTTCCACTCTATCGATATTAAACGAAAGTCGGGTGATGAAGGTGCTCAGAGCTCGAACTTTCTTACTTGTCGACATCTAGATAGTCCATCTCTCTTATATTCAATGTGCTTCACCCTCGACTCTCTGAATCATATCTCGGCGTCAAGAGACTGAGTATCTTGACGTCGACTTCTTAGAGAGTTCGTGCTCTGTGTGGTCGGCACTGCTTTCTTCTCTAGGGGTCGTGATGATCACCTCGGTTCCAATGATCTAAGGTGCGAGAAAATTCCTAAAACATACTTCTTGAAGATTTCAGCAAAGATGCGCGTCGACCAGTGCAGGAAAGCCGTATTGCAGCGCTGAATAATTTCGTTTTCTCGCAAGATATACGTTTCGAGTTTCCCATGTCCACCCAGACGTAGTTTATCTACATGCACAGAAGAATGTCTCGTATTATAAATATACTTGGTGTCGTTCTGAGTGTTGTTTGTTCCGATGATAACAAAATTACGAATATTCCTTTCATTAATCGATTAAAATTCCAAAATTAGTTTCATTCGATAGAGCATGATCACACGAATTCATTGAGGTTAAAAACAAGAAACCAATCAATTTGTGCGATGTGTAAATCCAAATAATCATGTTGGGCATTCCTATGTTTAGCAGGTAGTCGTACTGTTCCATGTTCGTATAAAAGTATAACTGTAATATACAAGACTTTATTGTCTTATTTTTCAAGACCAGAAATTGTCTTGTATTCCAGCCGTGTATGTCTTATATATAAGACACGTAGTTCTGATAATGCGAGTGACGAGGAGGAAACAATGTGAGTGTACGAAAAAAATCACTAACTGGCTCCTCGATGTCGTCGGAACTCCTTTTGAATAGGCGACCCTGGACGTGGGCAGAGATGAGGAGGAGGGAGAGGCAGAAGAGAATCATCGAAGATGAACGAGCCATCTCTGAAGAGTGAAGAGAAAAGTCTGAAGGAACAAGTGTTATGCGCAATGCTACAAACGCTAGCCACTGAGGAGCTGGAGATGTTGTTTAAAAATGGGGGATTCACAAGAAGAAGCCAGTGATTTCGGTAGATATACTAGTAGATAGAGAGGCGGGGTCTTTCAGCGGGGCGGAGCCACCGTAGCCCGAGCCCCAGGATAGCTGCAAAAAGAAGTTGCTCACGTCAGCATTAGAGGTGGTAGGTCGAAAATCCGAAATGAGAGGGAGAACAAAGGATAACAAATGTTTGAACGGGAACGAACCTTTGTTTTCTATTATTTCATACAAAGACATTTTTCGACTGATCATCCCTAGTCAGCACACAGAATGTGAAGCATGGTTAGAGCTGTGGAGTATTTGCCTGATAGTTTCTGGTAACCGTAAGAGGAATGGAAGATCAAGAAAACAATGGCTTAAATGCGATTCTCTAACAAACACGACGTTCTCCTATTATAATTGAATTGGCTCATGTGGATAAATGATTTAATACTCCGTGTTTCACATTTCACATCAAATGTTTTTGCACTTTTTTATTCTCATAATAGACTCCATCTTTTTTCTCAATTCTAACTGGGTCTCCAGTTGTGCATCGATCATGCTTACATTTTCTGACTTTTGATTTCAAATCGTCACAACTTCTGAATTTCTACATGATATAGAATAGGTACGCGAGAGTTCGATGTGTCAGAGCAAATCCCGTGATCGCAAATAACCACACAAAAACGACTGAAACACAACTTGAAGAATTGCGTGCAATTCTTACGTAGGCTATTGAAAGCGTGAATAGGATAATGAATGAATGGGAGATTCGGGACAAACATGGCGTTCCCTGAATGCGTAACTTGAACTTGTGATTATCACAGATCTTCTGAGAAGGTGTAGGAACCGTTGCAGCAAAAAATATTTTTTTGTCTCCGATTCCAATAAAAGTTGAAGTATGTATCCATATAAAATTAAGAAACTTTCTCATGAAGTTCGTTTTTCAAAATTTGCATATTATCGATTTTTTTGATCTACCTCTTTGGAGAGTCATATCTCAGTCCGATCAAAACATTTTTGCCACTTCTTTTTTTCCAATTAGTTCCCCACTGCATGATCTACATTTTCTTCAATTAGGACCATCATCGATCTTCACTGGTTTGAGAGATATTCAAAAACCAAATTTTGATGTACATTTCTTCTTTTTCTCCAAAATATCAGTCAAGCACCATCGGGGTTATTTCGGAATCGGAATCCGCGTGAAAGATTCACCACATTTGCATATTTCATTTTGCCTATCTCTTTCTCTTTTTCTCTGCACCCTTGTGAGCATCAGGACTTTCAAAATGGTCGTAGAGAACCCACGTAGTGCTCAATCGATAGCGCGTCAGCGGCTCCACAAATTACTTTTAATACTTCTAGACGTCAAAGTTTCTTGTTTTTCGGTTATGGTTGAAATACAAAATTAACAGTGAGACATTGAAACAGTACAGTGCTGCACACAAGCTTTCGCCCACTTTTCTCGTTAGCTGTAACTTGTGAACCAGATGTGCAATTAGTCTGAAATATTGAATAGGTGTAGTACACACCGCAGATGCTCGTCCTGAACATTTCTACATACGAATATTGCGTAGTGATGACGTAATTTCGCACTGATATTATAGGGGCGAATATTTAGTTTAAGTTGGTACTTCACACCACACTTGAGCGTTTCCTTAGACGATGATTACGGTAGTTTGGACCATCGAGAACTGACTATATTTCGGAAGAAAACTCAAAAAAAACTTATATCCGGCCGCATATTCGTTTTCTGGTTGTATCAGATTCTGGAATTTCGGGGGGGGTTTATAAAATAAGCTGACGATAGCTATCGTAATCGTCGAATGCGGAAATCGAAGTAACTCGAACACCCGATGAGCGATAGAGCGACTGCTAGTGAGAAAGAACAATTGGGATACCCCACAGAACAGACAGATCTGTTGACTATCAGCTTTTCTAATGTGCAAGAGACTATTAATAACGTTACTTCCGGTCGACTTCAGCCTGAAACAGAAAAATCTATACAAATCGGAAATAACAAATATGAGCCTTGAAATATGTGAATATCATTTTTTTTAAAATAAATATAAATATATTAAAATCTAACCGCCTAAATCCCACATTGGTAATCTTGGAATTGGCGTATGTAGGCGATACGAGCTTCAGATTTAGCTCCAACTTAGGCAACCCACCAACTCCGGGCGCCGACATGGTGAGAAATGAGGGAGGAATAATAATATTCTCCTCTTATTTCATGATTATCATAAATCAGTCCACAACTATCACTATGCTAAACAACTACCCGCGGAATTCTTAGCAACTACCCGTGTAATTCGCAACCACCCGCCAACCGCTCCGTATATTGAAAATGAGACGGAATAAAAGGGTAGTTGTTCCGCCTTTCAAAGTCTAATCGGGAATCTTTTTGTAGTGTTGATACTTGTGCACAGTACGTTTTCTTCTAATTGTCACTTGCAAACTATCGCTGCTTATATCTTCTAGTTGAAACAAATGCAATAAAAAATCAATTAGCTTTTTTTTCAATTTGAGTACTATCGCCGTTCTGATTTTCTGTTATTTTTTGTAACTTGGCCATAGCGTTTCGAAAGTTTACGTGAGAGTTAGATGTGTCAAAAGTCGTGTAATCGCTAACATCTTCAAAAACGACTGTGAACTTCAGATTACGTGAGAGTTTGATAACTACGTAAGCTATAGAAAGGGTGAAATGCATGATGAATGAATGGGAGATGGGAGACAAATAAGACGTTCCCTGAATGGGAAATTTGAACTTGTGATTATAGGGTTCGATTATAGGATTATAGGGGATTATAGGGTTTCATCTGAAATTTCCGAATCAAAAATATTCATAAATCAATGGAGTTAGCACACGATGCTGCAGGGATGCTTCCTTTTGAATATTGTGCAATACCTAGTAATACAAACACAGGCCACGAATATACGGTCATCTGAATTCTTACTCAGGGGCAATGGAGATCGAATACCCGATGAGAGCCTCGAAAATCACATGATTCAATTTTTAGTTTGAAGAAAGTTGAGCTTTAATGAACTTTCCAAAACTACTCGGGGGGAAATAAAAGGTGTCAATTATTCGTGTTACGCGTTTTTTTAACGTTCAGTGTGTTTTTAAAAGTAGCTCACATATCTTTATCACTAATATATCATATCATCTCATCTGATCATTGGGATTTGATCTTCGATCTCGGTGTGGCCCGGCTTCCACGTGGGATCGTTCACTCTCAGCCACTCATCGAATTCGTCCTATAATTTGCTTACATGAATAAATAATCATGACCATCTAATTGAAATATATTCAAGTTTGATACATTCATTACATAACAACAGGAGATAAGTTGCCTGATGATAGGGCAAGATTTTTATCCACTTTTTTCCTTTACACAAGAATTTTATCCACTTAAATAGTTAGCAAATTATTTTTTTCTAATTTCTATATCGTGTTGTAGAAAGAAAATTGCCTAGTGATGTCGCAATAAATGGTTTACCCATAGCCGATACGTCTCCTCTCGGATGGACTCTTGAGAGAGTCTTTTGGCGACGAGACGTCGTTTCCACTCGGGAATACGAGAGAAATTGTCTGAATGGATTAATTTTACCCTAGCGAATTTATGTTTCAGGGAATTGTGATAGAAACTAATGCAGATACGTTTGCAATCTTGGTGGACTTATCGCTCGAAAAAAAGAACTTTGAACATTGTTTGAATGCAGGGAATTGTTTTTGTTTGTTTTCGTTTTCTGATGCAAAAAAATGTTGCCTAGTGATGACGCAATCTCACCCTTGGCATAGACGGGAATGTGCTGGATGCAACGTTCCGGCGCGAGTTCGCGCTGTAGACGATCGATCTCGGAGAGTGTCTGAAATACATTTATTACTTTTTTTATTTATTTATTTGAATTCAGAAAAAAATAACTATTTTTCTTGACTGAACTACAGCGTACACCGAAAAATATAGACCGAACTGCGTGAGTATCTGTTACTTTATCCAATAAAACGTTACTCGCCCACTGGTACACCTCCTCCGCCTTTCTTCTCCGATGGAGATTTGCCTCACGCACGCCGTGCTTGCTCGCTTTCCTACAACATTTCTCAATTTTCTTTTAATTTCCAAAAGACTCTCTCCATTTCGCACACTATCGCTTTGCTGTCTTCTCAAACCGATAAATGTCTAGTTTAATTCTGAGAATAAGGATGAACGTTCTTCAATAATAAAAGATCAAAGATCAAAGTTCCTCTCACTTGAGGTCCTCGACGATAATATCCTGGAAGAGGGGCGGGCTGACCGTCCCCGACCGTCCCTTCACGAGCTTCTTCATGCGGCTGGCAACTGTGAATTGGTAATTGTTTTGAAATTTCGTGATTAAAAAAAACACTTTTGACAGTTTTGCAATGAATCATTGCCCCGCTTTCTTCTGATTTTTGCAGAACTGCTACAGAAATTGTTATTTATTGCATTGCTTTTCGTATGTTTCTCTTTGTGGGCGCCAAAAAAAATCATACGGAAAAGTCTAGGTCTGTTTCGCTCACCCTCGGGGTCTTTCAGCCGCACGGTGTCGCCCTCGCCGCGGTGCACGATCACCTTAATAGGTAATTAGTTAATTACTCGACAATTAGTTGGCTAATCGATGATTAAATAATCAATCGATAACCCCACCTCATCCCTATGCACTTCGACCCTCGGTTCCACCTCCTCGAGATGAATGATCGTCTTCTCTTTCGTCACACGACGTTCGTACACCTGCGATTGCATAGTGATGACGCAATTCTAATTTGAGTCTTGAAATAATCATCGCGTAAGGATGACGAAACAATGAATACGTATGCAACCGTGTGAGCGCGTCAATGAGAGATTGCCTAACAATTTTTTTTTACAAAAATGGTTGCCGTGTCTGCCAATATAATGTGGCTCTTTTAGTATGCCACTAGGCGTTGAAATTTCAGGGAGGTAAATACAACGTTACTGTTTTCAAGGAATACAATTGTCAGTCTACAATTTTAGAAGAGAAGATCAAATATCAAAATTCAAAGATCAAAGATCAAATGCCGTACCTCCTCGATGATCTCATAGTTGCTGTCGTCATTATCATAGGGCAGCTTGGCGTACTGTCGGAACGTCAGATTCTTGTCCTGCAATTCCCGAAAATATTTGTGTTTCTTTCAAATCATTTATTCGAATTTACTTTGAAGAATTCATGGCAGGAGGCGCTCCCATAAACCAAATACATTCTCGGTGAAACATATTATTCGACAGGTCAACGATACAGAAAGGGGTTTCGAGTGAGAGAGTAAAAGGGAGAGGGGTGCTATCAGCTTGCACACATTCTCACCCTGGCCCCTGCTGTAGGTTTGTAATCAAGTGCACAGATCACCTCCATGCCGATATTTCGGCCCTGTGCTCCTAATGATGTTCGTATAGCTCGAGCTAGTGCATAATTAAGAACGCGAAAAGTAGTTAATAGAATCCCGGCTAAAACTTCTAATAATAAAACAATCTCGGTGCAAGATCAAGAATTTATATTGTTCTATTTTGAAAAAATTCGTGCCGAATACTGACCCAACATGTCTGTTAAAATGTATATCCCATACTTGAAACATAAGCCATTCCCCCTCTAGCATTTGCGCCGAAACGGTAATAAAGATCGGAATTTCGATCGAGTCTCCAAACGTATCAGCCGATTCAGTACAGCGTGGAATGTTTGGGCTTTCTAATGATAGTTTGGATGACAATTCAAATTGCGTTGTTTCGTTAGTCACTTATTCTAACATCTTTTCTTTAAATTACCCCAAAATTAGCATTTAGCTGTAACTTCTTCTTGTTTGCTCACAACACAGTCATAAATCCCATTATCTATTTTTGAGCAGCTTTAAAAGTAAAATATTTCTCTCAAATATATTTCAAACGGCAATTCTTGATAGAATTTCGTTTTATGAAAATGAAATTATGAATACTCACCATAATCTTCCTTCTCGCCTCATCAAAGGACAAATGCTCTTCGAGCATCGAATCTAGATCATCCAGAATCTCCTCACTCTGATCGATGACGTCACGCACTTCCGGGTGACTGAAAGTGGTTTTTAAAAACCGGAAGTGACGTCACATCCTTCCGGTGCCCGTAAAAACTCCATAATGGGGTAACGTTGCGAGAGAAAAAGAGAGTCGCTATCGCTTTCATAAAGTTTCTCGGCACGACCTCTTTCCGGTGAATTGATATCAGGCGGATCTCATCCTCCTCATTTCTTTCAACAGCAAATATCATCAAAACATCGTCGCTGAATTGCTTTCGAACAATTTTCAATGAACTGGATTATAAACCGGCGTTAGAAATAATTTCCCATAATTTTCTGCTATCCCACTCAATATAGAGTTTTCGAAATCGCTTGGCCGAATTAACGCTGTCATGCGAAACTGCACTTTTTTGAATGGCCGACGTCACTAGTCGCTCTGTCCAAATCCTCGTTAGCCAATCATGCGGCACCGAGCGTAATACCCCCATATCGTCCATTATGACTCACTAAAATTTCTCTATGATTGCGTAGGGATGACGAAATCGATACTCGAAAAAATGTTGAATATCGAGCTAAGCTAAGCTAGTCTCTGATCGAGGTTAAGCTAGTCTCTGATCGATTGCCTAATAGTGACTAATAACCTAATAGTGACTAATAGTGACCTATTAATGACGCAATAAATACTTGAAAACTACTGAAGACTCAGTGAATCTTTTTTTCTAGAAAAATGTTGAGCATTTGATATAGCTAAATCTAAACTCGATTCTTTAAGGATTACACAATACTCGAAAACTGCCGAACATCGAGTTATGACTCACAAGGGGAGACCGCATAGTCGATATGGAGTTTCCGAATGAGACCTAGTGGGATCGATTACTCTCATAAAAGTAAGAAATAATCGGTGGTTTAAAACTGCTAAAGAGATCTGGTGATATCTGCACTCTCTGTGGGGAAGTGGCTAAAATTGCAGCTATGTCCGGAAAATTAGCCAATCTCACTAAGGGTGGAGAAAAGGTGGGGCTTATTTAGCAGTTTTAAACCACCGATTATTTCTTACTTTTATGAAAGTAATCGATCCCACTAGGTCTCATTCGGAAACTCCATATCGACTATGCGGTCTCCCCTTGTCAGTTAATCTCTCTCACCGATCCATTCCATCCCTGATCTTGATCGGTCGATGATTCATCATCGCAGTGCTGATGTGATGTTCCCTGTGTTCGGACGGCTTGGGAGAGGGGAACCGCCTTTCCGGAACGTAGTCTGGAAAAAAATGCGATAAGTGCCCTTTTGATCAGAGAAAGTCAGTTTGTGATTTTATGGACATGTTCATGCAATGACAGCGGACATTCGTGAAGCGCGCTGAGTGTATAGTGTGGGCGAAACAAGAAACAGGCTGGCTGCCAATTAATATTGATTTTTTTTCAAAATTGAGAAAACATGATTCAAAGATATCAAAACGTTGTGTATTTTCCATTCTTTAATAACATTTCCTTTGAGATCGTTTAATAACCCATCTTTTTAATTACCTTGCTGCTGTTTCGGTTCCTCGTATCGATAGGCGGGCGATCGATTGAACATCTCCCGATTCATCGTGTAGCCCGTCTTGATCGCCGGCCTCGCAGGCGTGATGACGCCGTCTGTGGGAAATTATATATTTGTTAATTAACTGATTTTACCGTCTATTATACCGCCCGAATCTAACAGACAATATTAATTGAACTAAAAGGGATCTTACATGCGCAGCGCAAAATTTTTCCAAATATTCCATACAAAATGCTTTTAGAACACTAAACAGGGTCCTACAGGTAGAGCACCAGATATATCTGATGTAAAATCCTTTTTATCGTGGTATGCTTTAAAGATCTATTAGCTTGATTGAGTCAATTTATGACGTAGGCGAGAGTATCAACTCACTGCTCTTGCCGGATGCCCCAGTGCTTCTTCTCTCCACAGTTCCCGGCAGGGAGGGGGCGGGAGAGGCACTCAATCCATTCGTTCTATGAGGTGGACGAGGGTCGGATGAGGCAGAAGAGGGCGGACGAGAAGGGTAGAGACGATCGGGCGTGCCTTTGCCTGCAATTAGTAATTAGTAAATGATTTCGATAGTTAAAATATTACATTTAATCGAATCAGTGCAAAATATCAGTATTTGTTTTTTTTTTCTGGAAACCAAGATGCAGAAAGAACTGAGCACAGTGTGTAACCCAAGCTATAAAATCGAGATGAAACCGAGATGCGCATAGTGGTGTTTTAGAACATCGGCTCTTCTATTATCCCTTACCGTTGATGGTTTTAAAAATCAATACTTCTTAACATAAATGGAAATTTAATGATTGTGAAATGAATGAGAGGCTTTCAGCGGATAATAGATATTTGTAAATGTTGATTACAGAAAGTCTTAAATGAAAGATAAAATAATTATTTTGAATGGTCGTGGCCAGATGTGTACTGAAAGATAAACCAATTCCACGGATAAAATGCGCCGGTGAAACTCATTTCATACGAACCCAATTTGACGATTTCTACTTGCAAAATCGAACAAATATTCCAGATGCACAGTGTGCACACGAGAACCGGAAAATAGTCGTAGTCCGCAAATCATAAATGTGACATACCAGACAGCCGCTCCTCCTCGTCCCTATCGTAATCCGGCTCGTCGAAGACACGCGAAGGCACCGTAGTCACTTTGTAGTCTGCAATTATCGAATAACTCTATCAAGTGGTACGGTAAATATCGATTAGTGGATCACGCTCTAAAAGCTCACCGGAATTGCTGATCTTGGGCGCGACGTACTGGCGGTAGTCGTAGTCCACGGCGGCGCTCTACAAAAACATTGATTTTCAATTAACATATCATCAATTTAATTATATTAATTAGCATTTAATTACCATAATTAAGGAAAAACGCACCCTTGCAGTGGGCAGTTCATAGTGGAAGAGTGATCGCGAGCGCCGAATCGACTCGGATGTCTTGGAGGGAAAAACCTGGGAGGTAATAAAATCATTTTGCGATTCAAATGAAATCATTTTGTTATGGCATGCGCAGAACTCAGTCCGGAAATACAGTATTCGGAGGATTACTGTACCTTGTAGCCGATGGGTTTCATGTGATGAGTTGCCGGTCAGTGAGGGTAGAAAGGTGTAATGGGACCGAAGTGAAGAGAGGGCGAGCGAGCAACCGCTCTGCGCGACCGAAGAACTGGAAAATGAGTGGAATTAAGCGCAAATAATTGTGTTGTTCAGAAGCGGACATTATGGAGATCGAGAGTGATCAAAACATATATCAAAAGTAGAGAAACAAGGAATGGAAAATACTAGTCATAATTTCTTCAGAATACATTAATGTGAAGAAAAATAACCAAATTATGATGTCCACATCTTATTAGAACTGCTTCAAATGCGAGCTTTCAAAGAGTGCTATTTCGCAAGTGCAAACGTGGTTTACGGGTTGTTGTTTCGACGTTCAGAAATCCCTTTTCCGAATAGCAGAGGACAGGGGAAGGGCGAATATTGTTGGAAAGGGGAGAGGAAGAGAGGAAAAGAGAGAGAGGGTGAGAGAGAGAGAGAGAAAGGGATGCCACAGAGGGAATTGAGCAAACACAATGGCTGTGCCACAACAATGGATAAATGCCATAAACGACGTCGCCAAAGCCGTTTCCCCGCTCTGGATTTCATGTCGTTTTTTTCCTGAATCTTTACTTTCTAATCGATATCCCCTTCCCAGTAACATTGTTCCTCGACGCAGTTTATACTACAAAAAGGCGATTTCCGGAAGTTTAGAGTTACTGTCATGGGGAACTGTGAACATTGGCCGAAAACAACGGTAATAGGCAATTTGAACTGAAATTGCCATCGACGTCTCACTGTCATGCACATACGCACAATAAGCCGAGCGCTCTCCCAAATGCAAAACCAGTCATCGTGCGGCCATTTGACCCCGCCGCTCGTTTTTCTTTCGGGCGCTGTTATTATTATGGCATGGCAGAGAGAAAGAGTCAGTCAGAACCCAATTATCGCGCGCGCACCGCGTGCTTTGAACTTTGGGGAACGAGGAAAAAGTGAAGGGGAGGGGAAAGGTGGCACTAAGATTAAAGTGTTTAGGCCGACGGGCACTATCAGAGACCTGGAAGGTCTCTAATAGTTCAAGTCGCCCTAAAAATATTTCTGTGACTCTATCATAACCGTTTTAAGATAATGATGTTACTGCAAAAAGGTATAGTTAATGAACTTAGCGGTAACGGGAAAAAAGTGGTTGTGAGTGGGGCAATGTGTCACTAAATCCAAAACGTGAGCCGACTGATATTATCAGAGACATGAAAGGTAATGTACCGAGGTTTCGAAATAATGATGTAGCAGCTGGTGCGGTTTCTGAACTTCGCAAACATCAGCATAATTGAATGAGTACAGGAGGAGATCACATAACCCCAATGGTCCAGATATACGCCAGTAGCCAGAGAATGCAGAATGCATGAAGTTGAAAGAGGCTCTCTCATTCTCGCCCAATCTCTCACTGCTGACTCTTTCTGGATGTTTCACATGGCTGAAATATCTGATGAGGGAGAGTGGGGACCGGGTCCACAGCATTCCACGGCAGGTCAAACTTACAGAAAGACCTTTGGAGTGAGAGAGCGGGCGAAATCGAGAGGGACTCTCTCACTTTAGCATACTCTCTCGCTCTAACCCTGGTCTATAGGTTTGGAATCATGTGGGTCGATATCGAATTTCACTCCTGACTACTCATATTGCGGGCGTAGGAGTGTTGTGGCGCCGGGGCGAAATCGGAGTGATAAACTGATAAGGAGTGATAACCTCTGTGGGAGAGCATCGACCGAACTGCTTAAGGGCGGGGGCTTTTGAAGGGGGCGAAACGGATGCTGTCCGGGCAAAGTTGTGGCTAGCACTAGCTTCGGGTTTGGAAGGATAACGGGGCAAATCAGACTTGTTTTTAGCGAGGAACCGATGTTTACCGCGTAAATACGCGGTATGAGCAAGCAAAGTGATAAAAGCTATATTATCAAAACAGCTTCTGATAAGACTCGACGCGAGCCATCCGTATTATTCCAGACAAAACGATCTCATCGAAGGAGTGAGGGAAAGTGAGAGAGATATTTTCTCCAATATACAGCTCCTGACCCCTTTCTGGAGGATTCTTCTAGAGTGTAATAAAGCGTATTGAGGGATCAATGAACAATATTGGCTGAACAGAGAGAGAGCGCGCGCTCGGTTTATGAAATGGAATGTTGGAGCGCGTTTTGAAGGGAAGGTGTCCATTTATCGCGAAAAGAGTGAGGGAGGGGAGGAGGGGGAGAGGAACTATGGGGGCTATTGGAAGGGGATAATCCCCCGTGTATGGATCAGAACGAGGCATAGGTGTGTAGGGAAGGGAGCAGAAGAAAAGACTGGGGAAGAAACGATCAGTGAATCCCCTATCGATCACCCAACCTCCAGAAAGGGGTCATGAGCTAGAATGTGGGGGACATGACAGAAGCGCAAACGACAAAAGCGCAACGACCTCTTTCGATTGTTCTAACTCACTTTAAAATGGCCTTATAGATTTGTATAGTAGCTCATTTCACTCGAAATTGAATTCTCTATCGAACACACTATCTGAATTTATCCTAAAATGAGCGGAACGACATTTGCGCAACGATTTCAAAATGCGAGGAACAAAAAATTATCGTGCGGCTTCGATGTCAAATGGTCATGATAAATCACCGCTGAAGTTTCAAATCAATTCTTGAAGTTTGAACAGAGTTATTCGCCGTTGCGCTTTTGTCGTTGCGCTTCTGTCATGCCCCCAGAATGTGTACAATGCGGAGTGAAGTTTAGTCCGACCCCTTTCATGGGGTTTGGAATGACGTTGGATGGGGGAAGGAGAGAAAAAGAGTAAGAATGCTGGGGGATATGGGGGTGGATTTGTGGGCACAGCTGACTTGGTTCTGCAGGCGGATCAAATACCGCCCCACATGTCGAAATCGCATGATTCCTAATTCGCGGAAAGGGTTCAGGGGGATGCATAGAAAGCGTGTCACTCTAATTTTAACACACCCTACCACGCCCCGAATGGAGGTCTGTCGGAGCAGTGGGCCGAGATGCGCGATCGACTTGTCTTGATCAAGTTTGATTTTATCGTTAGGTAAACTGAATCGTAGTTTTGTCCTAAACACATAACAATGACAGAAAAGTAAAGCATTTACACAACGAAATTTCAGGGAGAAATACGGAAAATGCCAGATCTTTCTCCGAAAATGTCTCTCTACAATATTGGACGTTCAGTGCAGATTCAACAAGTTTAAAAATTAAATTCATCTTACAGAAGAAAAAAGTTAACCGAACAGTATGTCACAATATGTGGGATGGTCGGGCTACGGGCCTGACTGTTCCACCGGGGAAAAATCGTACGGAAATGGGTGTGCGCTTTGGGACTACCGCCCGACGGCGTTTTATCACCGCGTAAATCGCCATTTCCAGTAGAGTTACTGCCATTGCACAGAGTAGTAGCGCAGAGCAGATTATGAAAATGGGCTGGAAGAGGGAGAGTTTTATGGGAGAGTATTGTGATTTGGGCGAGGCTGTAGACTCGGCGAAAGAACGGCCCAGCGTGAACCGACGTAGCATCGGACCCTCGCGCTGCAAATTAATATTAATTAATTAAAATAGATAATTGTATACTAAAAATTAAGTAGGTTACAAACGTCGTGAGAGCTTTCGGAGGATTGCATTTTCACTTGTAAAATATTAGAAAAAGAATTCTAGTATCATGGATTAGTTCCTAAAAATTGTTAGGTGAAATATTTTTCGAAAGAATATTCTATACGAGAGTAATCAAATTCTGTTCACTTTGATGATTGTCGTAGCAACGTTGAAACTCATTTGAGAGAAACGCATCGGGAGAGATAAAACCAAATGCCCATTGGCAAATGTTGAGTTGTGTTTCACTCTTGAGATATCTTTTTCGGCCAAAGAATGGCTATGTTATTTTTCAGATTCTCAGATGTGGTTTAAACACACTTTCATTATTAGTATCCTCACATGATCGTATTGGAACAGAAAGAGAAAGTTGAGCATCTCAATTATCTTTTGTTGATGTGTGTTTCACTCTTGAGATATGTGTCTCGGCAACAGATTGGCTATGATGTGCTTCATATTGGTCATTCGGTTAAAACATCATTTGATAATCAGTATCCTCACATGATCGTATTGGAACAGAGACAGGACGAGAAAGTTGAGCTTCTCAATTATCTTTCGCGTCGTGTTTTTCGGAAGGAGAAACGACCGCAAATTCGGCTCGAAACTGTGGAAGCCCGCGCGCGGATTGATGATCCTGCAGAGATACTTTTATTTCTTAAAGGGACCTGGTACTGCAAATGAAGTGAATTTCAGATTAAAGAGAATTTTCTTCCGATTAGAATGCAAAAAACCGCATATTTTTACGATTTTTTTGAAATTAGTTATGAATTTTCAAAGGTCTCATTTTTGGCTGAAATGACCCGGCACTACTGTGTTTAGCCGCTAAACACAGTAGCGCCGGGTCATTCTGGCCTGAAAATGGATCTTTGAAAATTCATAACTAATTTCAAAAAAATCGTAAAAATATGCGGTTTTTTGCGTTCGAATCGGAATAAAATTCTCTTTAATCTGAAATTCACTTCGTTTGCAGTACCAGGTCCCTTTAAAGCCATTACCCGATGGTGCTCCACGGTATTCAAATCCTTCAAAAAACGGTCGGGGCGAGAGGGAATGCTTTTTTCTCTAAGGTTGACCGAGATGTGAAAAGAAAGACGTGGCTTGGAAGTGATCGAGCCATTTCCGGTGCATTTTGGACTCATAAATTTGCAGCTACTTGTTGTTCTAAGTGTTTTCACTGTATTATCATTGACCATGCTTGCTGTAAAATCGTAATTCGAAATGCACCTGTAAAACTCGCAATTCCTCATTAGCGTCGGATGCAGCAACACTTCGTGCAGTTCCTTCTTAAAATAAAAAAAAATAGGAGTAACTATTTTAACGCATTAGTATAAAATCGATAAACAACTCATCTATAAACTCACAATGAAGAAGCTGCCTATCACTGACGCATCGTTACAAACAGCTTCCGCGAGTTTCACCAGATCGGTTTCGCGGAACGACGTGCCGCTACCGAGGATTTGGGTGGCCTGAAATCTTTTTTTGCGATTTAAGGAATAGTGTGTAAGCGTATACGATGAGTATATTTGTAATTTTAAATACACCTCTCTGATCATTTCTCCACGCGTTTCCCAGCTTAGTTGTCCCGATTGAATAGCGGCGATGGTTTCATTGAATGTCCTTCAAAATGAATTTGAATTCCATCATCAATTGTGCGTATTTCTCAGAGTACTAAAGAGTTGTGCTGAGTAAAACTATTAGAGCGGCTGCTTCGCGCCCGGAACCTGCTACAGAAATGTCGTCATACGCCAAAGTTTTTACCTTTCATAAAGTTGGACCAATTGTGTAACCTCGGTTTGTGGTTTCTCGCCACTATAGTGTTGCCTTGAAACTCAGCAGAATGCAGCGCGAGCAGATATGTGAACTGCAGTGCTATGTACGCCGTCCACATTGTTGGGTGTCCTGCAGTTTCGAGTTTTTCAATGAAAAATAATAATGTAAATAACGATAATTGAAGAGAAAAAATATTCTGTTGCAAGCGGTCAATAAGAACTTGTAATAGTGTATGTTGCTCACAGTCGTACTAACGAGGGAGGATTGAGATTGTAGTATGTTTTAATTATTTTTTATAATCACCTAAAATTCGAGTTTCCACTTTTCGGAGCACAAAGTAGAGGGCGACCGATATCACGATTAGAATAAAAGTAAAAGTAGAAAAGACGATGAAAAAGTTGATGGCAACAGGCTGCTCCCTGTCCACAGGACGGCCCTCGAAGAAAGCGTACTGCAAAATACAGTATAATAATTATCATTATTATTTTCTATATTTATAAATACGATATTATGCTGAGAAAGCACGAAAACATCTTTTCTAGGGCTGTTCTCTCAGAAATACAGTGGGAAAGCGCGACATACAAAAAAAAGCCGGACAGTGGGTCCGAGGCGAAAAAGTGTGTGCAAGCTATAGGGCAAACCATCCACTTTGACACCTTTCTGTAGATATGAATGAGACTGTGACGGTGTGAACATATTTGCCTTGCTTACCTGCGTAATATCAACCGGGAACGTGTATCGGAACTTGGCAAATCGCATTTTGTTGTAGCTTCGCACGTCCACCAGCGAGAACGCCTCGCCCCTCTCAATTCGTCCCAAGTCCCCGTCACACGAGCAGTTGCCCGGCCGACACGACCGCTCGCAGGTCGAGGCTTAATTATAAAATCAGTACTCGATACTCAGCTACTTCTTACCGTACTCATCGCAAATAACAAAGCAATAGATTAGCTATGAAAATGCTCTGAACATATATAATGAAAAATCAAGTAAGCGACCACATACCGTAATCCTGCTCGTGAATGTATCTCACGCCGGCGCAGTTGAGATATCGTGCGGCCGTTTTCCAGAAATCATCGACAACTCCTTCCGTCACTTCTGATTTCACGTGAAACACGGCGAAGAACGTGTTTACATAGACTATTGGAATGGTCCCGTCGGGAAACGGGCACTGCATCTGAAAGTAGCAAGGTAAAGCAAAAGTAAAGTTTCTAACGGAATCAAGGCGACTTTACGTCGACAAAGGGGCCCACTAGTAAGGCCGTTTTCGACGATTACGTATCCTCTGATGTCCAGGCTTCTCGGGCACGTTGCCCTGCGCAATCTGAAGGTATCTCACAACATTTCAGCACCCGATAAACCCTCCAGAAAGGAGACGACGATAAGATTGTGTGAAAGTGAAAGGAAGCCGCTGGTCCCATTCTGGATTTTTTATTTCAATAATATGGGACAAGCGCAAAGATTCGAGAGAGAAGAACATAGAAAGGGAGATACTAATATTCTGGAGAATACAATGGCATCTGGGAATGAAACAGAGCGAATAGAAGTAATGCGCGATGCGTGAATTATGAAATACGAGATCTCATCATGCCCCGTACTCTCAATTGTGAAGAGAGTTTGTGCGCGAAGCGAAGGGACCATCGGCATTTAGAGGGAGAGGTGAAACCTAATAACTACTGGGGAGAGAGGCGCGAATGTTTGCGCGCTTCTTGTTCATTAGTTCGACAAAGGCGAGATAACTGGCTGAAATAACAATTTTAGGCGTGACTTTTCTCTCCAATTGGCACGCATCTGCTCATATTTTGGAGGCGAATGAGTAAATTTGGAGTTGGAGCGATTGTTGGCAGAAAATATATTGGCTGAAAATATATCCAGCTTACTGCACGTAAATTTTATTTCAAATTATCAGATCTTTCAAGAAATGGTAATGTGAGTGAGTCTCTTTCGGCTAGCGGGTGGGGGGGGGTGGTGTGGACGTATTAACTTCCGGCGATTACGACTCCCAAGTGGCATTGGCCATCTTTGAGGGTCACCCAATCCTTGAGTGAGTATTAGAATATTTTAAACCATGCATTTTCGTCCCACGGACAATGCATATTTATTTTGCGAAGATAGTGGTCAGATTTTGCATTAAACTTTTTAGATTTCAATTGATCTTCAGTAAACTCGTACTCACGCGTATTTCAAGATATGTTTCGACCGTCAAAACGGTCTCCTTCAATCATTTGTTCGTGCACATTGTTTTACAATTTAAGATTCCAAGCGAATAATGCATAAAAGAACGTGGAGGACTGACAACACTGCACACACGTAAAAAAGTCTTCTATGAGGCCCCTAGCCCCTTCAAACTTCTTATATATTAGACTTTTGGTCTTATATATATACGACTTTTCAAGGTATTATGGGCCTAACATAAGACGATTTATTTGTGTGTGCAATGTGAATGAGAAAAATCCGGATGATACAATTCTTCGACGGTTGGTCATCGCATCACAGGAATGCTATGTTCATCGGTTCCCTCACGTTCCCTGCCTGCAGAATCTACTGGAACATGCCGGCAATGCTCCCTTTTCTGACGTCATCTCACAGGTAGAATATCTTTTTTTGTAATATAGAATAGGGCGCATGGTACCCTGTGAGTATTCTATGTCACATATTGAGTATGCAAGGGTGTATTTTTCTTTTAAAAAAATAAATAAAAATTGAAAAAAAAATAAAAATTGACATTGTTTCAGGCAATCGCCGAGAGCCAAGGGTGTGTTCAAAGTTGAGTTTTCAAACCATTTTTCATTGAATTCGCCACTGTTTTTAAAATTTCAAATCACCTCTGTAGTCGTTTTTTTAGAAAATATATAAATATTTGCATAACAATACAGCTCAATTTGCAGATGAATTGGTCGTTCGAGAGCCAGACTGAAAAGGATTTGAAAAGACCGGCTGGCGACCGGAGTCCGGCTTTTAGAATACAAATATTGGAGTTCAATCCCTCCGTGCCGGGACCACATCCGTTTAAATGTCTCGCAGTAGTTTTTGTGTGTCTCGCAGTAGTTTTCAGCCCGCTTTAACGCCATATGTGCACGTTCCCTCTGTGACGTTGTTCGCAGTCGTTTTCGTACATACAACCGAAAGAGTTACGGCGATATCCAGTTAGAGAAGGAGGGAATGATCGAGAGAGTGAGCTAAGCGAGAGAATCAGACAACGAAAGAGCTGCTCGGTGCTGTGTCGTTAGTGATTATTTTGAGCTTGACGCATGGAATTCATCACACGCTAGTGTGGAAGAGTGTGTCATAATCTAAGAGGCCGTTTGCGTAAGAGTCAGACACGTTCCGTACAGTGATTTTGTAACAGTCTAATATTATGACGGTTTTTAGTAGATCTCGATAGGTAAGAGACAATGGTCAAATGCCATGACATGCAAATTTGATGTTAGGTCACAGTAATTCCTTGAAGATACACCGTTTTCGCACTTTTTTGGTTATAACTAGAGAACCAATGGACTAAATGTCAAAGTCCAAAAAGAGACTTAGGTTTAATTTCTATTTAGATTCTGATGATGCCATTTGGCTGTTAAATATACGAGTAGTAGTGGAAATAAAATTAGCATCTGCCTTCCAAAGAAAGTGTAAGGTAATCGCTTAATAGAGATGAAGGTTACCACATCCAGTGACCTACAAAAAAATTTTGGTGTAAAACAAACGCGACCCAACTGAGTTATGATATATTAACCAAGTCTAAAATTGACTTCCAACGCCGTTCTGCCCAAGGAATAGTGCAATTTACATGAAACTTAACTCTCCTCACTCATTCCCGAGACTGCGCGGTGTGAGATAATCCGAAATAAAAGGAAGAATACATGTAAATTGCACTATTCCTTGGGCAGATCGGCGTTGGAAGGCAATTTTAGACTTGGTTAATAAATCATAACTCAGTTGGGTCGCGTTTGTTTTACACCAAAAAATTTTTGTAGGTCACTGGATGTGGTACCCTTCATCTCTATTAAGCGATTACCTTACACTTTCTTTGGAAGGCAGATGCTAATTTTATTTCCACTACTACTCGTATATTTAACAGCCAAATGGCATCATCAGAATCTAAATAGAAATTAAACCTAAGTCTCTTTTTGGACTTTGACATTTAGTCCATTGGTTCTCTAGTTATAACCAAAAAAGTGCGAAAACGGTGTATCTTCAAGGAATTACTGTGACCTAACATCAAATTTGCATGTCATGGCATTTGACCATTGTCTCTTACCTATCGAGATCTACTAAAAACCGTCATAATATTAGACTGTTACAAAATCACTGTACGGAACGTGTTGAAGATTGTCTGACTCATAGGCAAACGGGCTCCTAAACTGACTCAAGAACTCAAAAATAGTTTGCGCACAATATTCCCGTCTTCGCTTATATTCGATTGCTCCATGGAGAAATCATTTCACTAAGGAACTTTCTTGTTTGCGATACTCTAGCGGATGATAAATTGATACATAATGAATGAATGAAACTAAGGAATTGTTAAAGCATTTTTTAGAAACATGAAATTCGTGTGAGTGTCTAAATATTGTTGCTCCACTAAATAATAAGCCTTTGAAACCTATTCAAACTGTTCATAGCTCTCGTATCATAGAATGAAGTAGAAGTCGTCGTCCCAGGTAAAACAAAGGCCTGAAACATCGACGCAGGAAGTAAGCGCAAGGGCTCCCATCCTTCCCATTTCTGGTCTATTCACTCACTCGAGAGTGGCTGGTCCCAAAAACAGCAGTAGTGCCTGTGCAAGAACCTGCAATGATTTGCGTGTCCGGCATACACCGACAGGTAGGCGCCCGCAAAAAAAATCATCGATGCAATTTCCAGTACAAGCATTACAATTGTAACAAAATAATGTAGATATGAGTGAGTCATATTCGGAGAGCATTGGCCTAAGATTTCCTGTTATTTCTCATATAATTGACCTTATCAATCTTCATACGAAAGCGTCATTCTCCCACATAAATAGTGAGCGTGTTGCACGTTGCATCTCTGACGCTGTTCGCATTCGTGTTTGTGAACTTATTAGTGATCACAGAAAATACAACTGATTAATCAAACTGGAACACAAACATCTAAAAGTGTACGAATGCCTTTGAACTGGTTCAAGAAATCAACGAATGCTGCCGAACCAACTCAATAATTGGAACCTGAAACAAGAAAGTAGTATGTACACCTACGATGAAGTCGGAGCCCCAGATTGTTTGCAGCACTAACTATAAGCAAAGCGTTCCAAGCGCGCTAATGAATTCATGAGATTTAATCGCAAAAATATGCTATAATTAAGGGGAATGAATGCACATCTGTCTCTACCATGTATCTCCTTTCTACCTTGACAAATATTAAAAGGTAGAACTCTCTCTCTGTCATACTACTACATCAAATCCGTACACAATCTATCCATTTCATAACTTTATTGTTCCATTTGTATTGTATTACTCAGTTCCCTTGAAAAAGCTCTTTTTGGTCGAACTATACATGGCATCTTATCTCGAAAAACTATTATTTCCCATTTCCATCAATAAATAACGCATAATAAATAGTTTTAATGCTAAAATATAAAACCATTTGAAATATTACTAATTTCACCCATAATTTTTGTAGCATTTTCAATGTAAATTTCCTGCGTAGATTTCTCCGAAGCTACATAAACATGCATAACCTCATTGAATCTAATCCATTTCGTATACAACCGTAGCCAGCTTTTTTATGTGTGCTGATTTTAGGTACCATGCGATGCGTTGGCTCCGCCCTCTAGAACAGGCTCCGCCCCCATTTCTTGGAATATTTAAACTTCCAAATACTCGAATTCATCAATTCTGATATCGTGATGTCCCGTTCACTCCTCTTCCTTTTCTTCCTCATCATCTTAATTATCAACTCAGATGCTCGTATCACGAAGAGGGACATTGATATTGCCCATACCGTATGTGACGTGATTTCAGTTTTTTGACATGAAATTTGAAAAATAGCGAGATTTGAATTCCCGCAATTTCTTATCTCGGTTCCGAGATGTGCAACTTTTGAGTCAATTAATCGACGTGGGACAGAGTAAAGTAATTGCGGGAATTAAATTGTCTTTTTCCAAGTTCCATCTCAAAAAATGGCAACACATTAATACACTTAGCGCAAACTCATTATGTACATATCTAGAAAGCGCAAATCTATTGAATAGATCGCGTCATGAAGATAGTACATGCAGAACTCTTTTGAGTATAACTAATATAACTAGTAAGAGAAACGAGCTCACTATTTGTGATCTAATTGATCTTGATGTCAGCGGTGTGGCACGAGGCTCTTGGAGGATGCTGCACCACTTCGAAGGAACATTGACCGAAAGTGAGTCGCCACATAATTTCGTAACTAACACTTCCTTCCGGTCGTTATTTCTTGCAGTGAGACATTGTGCAAGACAATTAACCACGGCATTAGCTGGTTCGGAGGCGCCCCTGGTAAGAGTTTTAAAATGAGTGTGAACTACGACGTTGAAAATGCCAATTATGGCAGATCAAAATCGATTATTGGTGCCACGCTTTTGGATGAAAGGTATATCACCCCTAGGGATACTAAGAGACTAAGTATGAGCTCTCTACGACCACTTTGAGTTCCTGGGCCACCCCCGTCAATTCGCTGTTTTGGAGAACGTGTTTTGAGAACAAATTAACCGGTACCGGTGTGGTGTAAGATAAAAAAATAAATTTCAGACTCGATAAATGACATGACTTCGTACTGCTGTGCACTGGCCTGCTCGGACAGACAAATCATGGTATTCTATTTTATTATTTGTCCTGGTATACAGGATCGAATTTCGTTCTTTATTTTAAATATTGTTTCAGAGCTACTTTTGTCGCGGCATCAAAGAATCATCCAAGGGCGCTTTTTAGTGTGCAGCAAACGGGTAATTGTATCGGAAATTCGCGTATTATCTATGTACAAATCTCGATGCATGAAATAATGCGTGGAATGAAGAGATCATTGTTAATTTCCGCACTCTATCATACGTTCATCTTTCAACGGTTCAGCGAAAGAGCTGAAAGTTTCTGAAACTTTCAAAACTTTCAAGACTTTTCAGAGCTTCTGATGCATTTTCACACTTCTTCTTTATTTTCATTGCGTTCTCCATGGTCGATTACTCATTTCCCGAACGAAATAAAATGACTTCAAAAAAAACAACGAGTGTGGAATCCTTCGGAAAATTCCTTTGAAGAATGCAATGAAACCTTGAAGAATGCAATGAAAATAAAGAAGAAGTGAGAAAATGCAACAGAAGCTCTGAAAAGTCTTGAAAGTTTGAAAGTTTCAGAAACTTTCAGCTCTTTCGGTGAACCGTTGAAAGATGAACGTATGATAGCTCATAGCCCATCAGTTCTCTCACCACTGTTTCGATTCATTATCTTGTCGACTTTTCCTTTGTTCAGTCACCCTCCTCCTTCGTGAATAAACGCTGCCATGTTACTGACCTTTCAGATCAAATCATCAACAAAAAAAGTAAACCGTCAGGTACTGTGAATGTTCTTTGCGAAATAGAGAAACAACAGACGTAATGCCCGGCCCCATTCCTCTTCCAATAGGTTCTTTTGGCCGGGATCGGAACTATGGAAGGGAGGAAGGAATTCATAGCCGACAGTAAAGTAGAGCGCACTACAAGTTTGAATATTAAATTGCATTATTAGAACAATCAATGAATTGCTAGGAAGTGGTGGAGAGATTTCGATCAGTTAGAGCTAAGTTGCACGAGTTCCCAATTTTAAACACATTAGTGGCTAAACACAGTAGTGCCGGGTCATTCCAGCCAAAAATGAGACCTTTGAAAATAAATAACTAATTTCAAAAAAATTATAAACATATGCGGTTTTTTTGCATTCGAATCGGAAGAAAATTCTCTTTAATCTGAAATTCACTTCATTTGCAGTACCAGGTCCCTTTAAAAAAATTTTCGTGCAATTGATATTAGTGACATTATAAACAGCAGTTTACTAGTATCAAACTAAGAAAACACTTACCTTTCATCAAAAAAAGGATCGTTTGAGAATTCTTTGTTCATTTCAGCGGCGGTAGCAGAAAATCTTCAATTGTCGCGCAAGAAATATCGGTGACAGCACAGCTTGGTTAAATAATTATCTATGTGAAATGTGCATTTAAGTTTCCAGGTTCTTAAATTTAATTTGCTGCCTATTTTTGGACAGGGTGCGAGTGATAAAAAGAAATGAGAAAAGAGAAATGAGAAAAAAAATTTTATTTATATTTTTTTATTTATTACACACTTTTTTATTTCAAAAAGTGTGTCATTAATCGATTGATATGGGGGAAAAGTGGCCTTAGCGAATCACAGCGTTGGTTGCGTGCCAATAACGCTTACTTTCGTTATCTTTTGCGCGCTTTTCAGCAATTGGATGTCTCTTCCAGCTACCAGATAATTTGCACAAACCCATTACGGTCATCACATTTGACTGTTGAATTCTATAGCTGCTTATCTCGTTGTTTGCAATAAAAAGTGAATAATAAAAACTTTATCAATCGTTACACAAATAAAGCGTGGGCCACATTGAAAATAGAAAAGGAGGTAAAGGGAACAATACATAATATCTACAGGGGATAATTTAATTTTTCTTTGTAAGTAACCGATATCGTCAGTTGTCCTTACTTGCACTGAGACATTGATCTCGAACGTTGTTCGGATGGACCAAAGAATTTGACGCATTTGTAGATCAAGTAAAAAACGGCCGCGAAGATGCCTGAAATTCTAAATTATCTTTTATAGAAAAGTTAATAATCTCGAAGTGCGAAAAGAAAATTGGCTACGGTATTTGATAGAAAATATCGAACTCACAGCAGATCATTGTGATGAGAACAAACCCGACAAGGGTAGAAAGAATCGTCCAAAAGTAGATGTAGTTCAGGGAAAGTAGATGTAGTGGAAGAAGGCAATTCTGCGACTTTATTTTTATAATAAAATGTACAAGTCCAAATCTGAGCATGTGCAAGCTAATTATTTTATCTTTTAGAAAGTAGATGACAGAACACTAACATTAGTTGGAAAACATTGCATGATTAACTGCACCTGCTGAAACATACTTTCGTCTGGTCAGAACTCGTCTTTCCTAAGAAGCGTTTTTAAAGTCAATTTTGTAATAAGGAAGTAGAGTGCCAAAGCAAACCGTCATTGTAGGTTCATTGATAAGAGCAAAACAACCCACGGTGGAGAGTGTGCCGAGTTCACGAATGGCAGAACGAAAGTTGATATCAACCAGCGGTTTCGAATCAACAAAAGAAGAGGAGAGAATAGCGAGGAGGAGAGTGAGGGTGAAGGGAAACACTGTTTCCGACATGAACTTTCTTTTCTTCCAGCAGATCCGTTTGGATTGTAAGCAAGTTCAGGAAGAAGATCAAGAAATACCCAACGCGTTTAAGGCCATGCGAATGCCCACTGGCGAGGGTAAGATACAGTAGGAAGAGCGTTAGTCTCAACACCGACATAGTTCGGTTTTGAAGGCAGGGAAGTAACTTGGAATTCTACCGTAATCCACTCCGCAGCAGCCAAATAGCGTCTATGAGGACGCGTTAGACAACAAGACGTATAGTGAGAGAGCGCTGCGAAATAAGAGGGTCAGACAGCGAGGCACTTTATAGTCTCGCTGTAAAATTGTTTATGTGTATTAGAAAGACGCCAAATAAATTACTCATTACAAGGCTGACAGTGTTAAGTTTCGTCCATAACCACTAGTGCAACAATGTCTCCTCTCCTTCTCCTCTTCATTATTCTTCCTTCTTTCATTTCCACAGCGCCATTGCTGGATCAAATCGCGATGACACATGAAATATCGAAACTATCCGAAGTGAGTTTCGCCCATTACAAATCCATAGCCTTCGTTTGATAACGGGAATCTAGGAAATTCATATTTATTAACTTATTTGTATTTTATTATTATTACTTCCAGAATGCTTTCTTCTTTATTTGCCTCTTAATCGGTTTCATCGCGTGTCTCACAATTCTCGGCCTTCTTTTCATCTGCATCACAATGAGTTCGTTATGTATTTTTTATTAATTTAAAGAATCCCAAATCAGATTGATTGGATTCTAACCTATTTTGTGCATTCTAAATTTCAAATGAAGGTTCAGCGTTTCAACTCGTAAAGCCGATTAGGGCTTGCCATTTATTGACAGTTGTACGATGTATCATAAATAATATGAACACTTACTTGTACCTTTTACGATCAATCGATCAATCAGTCATTTATTGATTGATTGATAGATTGATCGTCCTGAAAAAAAAAACATAAATTTAATTTCTCAGGACTTCATCCTGTGGACGATCAACGAATTCTTCTCCACTCTACAGACGAAGATGAATGAAACAATTGAGATATTGATTTTTATTACTTCTCCTCACAAAATGTCATTACATGTCTCGATTTATGTAACAAGATTCCGAACGCCTTTTTGCTTTTACCTGTTGTCATTGAGATAAAATTAAGATGTACGCATCGATACAATACAATATTTATCCGTGTTGCTTTAGGGGCGCTGATCAAGATGGGGTTTCGTATTGCTTTCAGACGATCGCGATTGTATGCATCGCATTGCACCTATAAGATGAAATTATCACTAGCTAACGCTTCAATTACCATAATCACATCAATTCAAGATTCGAAAAAATTAGCATCAACCAAACAGTCTCCGAGCTTCCGAGCTTAGAGATTAACACAAACCCGTGTCTTCTGCAACACGAAGGGAAAAATAGACCTTCCCAATTTGTCTTCTAATAATTACCCATGCAAAGCATCTACAAATTTTTTTTAAAAACTGATAAAAAGGGGAAGAAAAAGGGGGGGGGTCTAAGTAAAAACATACAAACTTGAAGCTGGGTCGAATCAGAATGTGGGTTGCATCGTGCGATGACACATTAACGCGTAAACTTTTGTTTCGGGAATCACGTGGAAACTTTTAGAATCGTGGTTTTCTCAGTTTTTTAGGTTGACTTCCCAGCCAGATCTGTCGCTTTGCCAGTGGTCATACTCTTATGAGGTACTTCCGATGATACCACGCTGCGGCGGACGGGTGCTTCCGAGCCGGACGGTATAAATATCTTCTTATTTTCTCCAATATTCACACTCCTCATTTCACTGCGCGTTCTTAAGTGCCAAGAATTACATTCTCCATATTTTATAGCTTGCTTATTCGCTTTATTGTATCCCTTCATCAGTTTCTTTAACCTTTTACTTAGACTTTCTTCGGTTCACCTATATAATTCGTCGTTCAGATGTCTTCTTTCATTCCTTCTCGTCTCCTCAGTATCTGGAAGAACCTCGAGAGACGCATTGAAGAGGCAATTGAGAGGAGAGAGGAAGAGGAGCAGAGGGAGAGAGAAAGACAGAAAGAAGCTCAGGTATCGATTGGTTTTGCTAAAGACGCTATTTTCGTGCCAACAAGCTGACGGGTTCCTACTATATTATTCGTTTTTGTAGCTCTACGTGAAATATTGATTGCTTCAGATGAACAGCGTGGTCATCACAGGAAACTTTGAAAACGTCACCATCATTTGTGAAACCGCCCGGATTCACCTCAATGTGAGATTGTGTATTATTGTAATGTAGTTATTACATCTTTATATCAATTTTAATAAATAAAACTTTTGAAAAAATAATATTTAAAATATGTAGAACCTCCGCAATGTCGTTGTCTTCGCTGGACGCGTCGATAACGAAAACATCGTTTGCTTGGCGGACCGAAGCATTTTGAACGTGATGTTTTCAGTGTTTCCTTCGGGCTAAAAGGAAGGTGATTCTAACAAGTTCTGCTACATACCTAATGTTCTTTTTTGCATTATTAGATTCGCAACATTAATTATATATTATTTTAAATTAATTATATATTATTGTGAATATTATATTTTAATCGAAATATTCAGAAGAAATACTGCGGTCGTGTCTACACGGGAAGTTTCTCGAACGCGAAGATAAGCTGCGACACCGACCCCGCTTGCTGTAATGTGAGTGCCAATAAAAATTAATTTGAGGCTAATTAGCAAAATCTGATTAGAGTTTATTCAAATGTCTACTAAGTATTTAAAAAGCTAATTAAAGAAAGTATTAAATTATTGAAATTATTCAGAAAATCAACATCGAATGCCTGAATGACTTCTCAAATGGTGACCGCTGCTCGTTGGGCATAACCAGCGGGCTTAGTCGACGCTCAAGTCATTGTAAGACATTTTTTTTTAAATTATAAATATCTTTCAAGTTAGCGAGTGAACACTCATGACCAGCATTCTCGTAGCGAATGATGTATTAGCAGTTGAGGGACGCATACGAACTTTCATTCAATTACTTTAAATAGACAATGATAGCTAAATAATGCATGCATAAAATGAAGATATTAAAAAAAACATGGGTATCTTCGGATATAGCACTTATTATGATTGTCTTATTTAGAAAAAAATATACATTATCGTCGACATCCGTGGCAATTGGAGCATCGTACCTCTGTTCTCCACGCCATAGATTCCACTCTATTCCATATCAATTCCATAAGACTCCATTTCCATGGCTATTCCATTCCCATAAGATCCCATAAGCACAGTTGATCCGTATTATCAATATCATTCTTCTCATTATTAACCGACTTTTTCACTAATATAATGTCTCTTTGCTCTCTGTGGAATCGAAATTTTGTGAACTTGTATCAACGTCTATATTCGGCACAAACTCTCTACCACATATTCGCTCTTTCGTTGTAATATGAATATATCAGTTAGATACGTGTCTACTATTGTAACTTCACAGAACTTTCTAAGTTGTCTTTTCAATATATAAAAAAATATATTTTCAACCCATTTCATAAATTGCAATACAGTTTTTTTAAAGACAAGGACTCAGACGACCGGCCAGCCGGCCCGAAAACGGGTCCCGCGCCCCGAACCGACCCCGGTTCTCTCCTTTGACATGAACAAGGTCTGACCCCGTTACCGAACCCTGACCCCGGTTCATCTCATAGACAATCAGTTCTGGCCCCATTCCCGAATTCATTTTGCACTAAACCCGTTCTCGTGAATTAGTCTATTTATATTCATCTCCGGTGTTTGCACTCTCTAGTGATCACACATGCATTGACCAGAGGTTTTTCTCAATAATACCTTAACAAAAAGATCGATTTGAGTATTTATAATCATTATTGTTTACTTGATTTATACTGCCGAGTTATTGGAATGCTCAGTATCACTAATCATATAAATATTAATATGTCAACGAATTCACAAGACAATCACAAAAGAATCACAAGAGACGTGGGACAGGCATTTCACACAATTTCTATCGTTATCACTTTCACTCTGCTAAATCCAATTATTCGCAAAATCAGTTAATAATTTTATCATTAGTTACACGAATACACACTGACTGTAAGCCATGAAAATTGAGGGAACAATGTATACTCTTGATGGAAGTTCATAGTTACTAGTGATCGAGTTAATAATGTATCCTTTGTCGAGTTTTCAGTAGTCCTTAGTTGCTCTTTGATGAAGAGTTCCTTTTTTTGGGCATATCGAACTTCGGATTTGACGCATTGGTAGAGAATGTAGAGGAGAATGTAGAGGATTCCTGTATTTAAATATTTTTACAGTCTATGCTATACAGATAACGACCTAAGCAGGAAGCAAGGTTACGGTAATTGATGTAAATTATCGATTGAACTTACAGCAGATCATTGCAATGACAGCAATGAGAGTAGTCAGAATCGTCCAGAAGTAGATGTAATTGAGGAAATCGCGAGAGTTCTGGAATATTCATATTTTTAACCTTTTTTTTAAATATCACAATTTGAATCTATATAGCAAACCACTTATTTCGCAGACAGTATATTTTTGTGTGTATAAATTTTTTTGAACTGATTTCGATAATGGGTTTACGACCGGAGAATTGTCAGAACACCGATTCAACTTGACTTTAGAGTCACGGTGAAGAATGGATGTGCTTGTCAAAAATCAAATATGGCCAATATTGTTTTCTGAATAATTGACAAAAACTAACTCTACGCTACTCAAAGTGCAGCTTAGATTAGCGTAGAGCAACAAGGACAGCTATAAATTATAAAGAAAACTGACAGTGGAGAGTGACTCGAGTTCGCGAATTGCCGATTGGAAGTTGATATCAGCCAGAGGCTTCGAATCAATAAGATAAGAGGAGATAAGAGTGAAGAGGACAGTGAGGGCGAAAGGAGACATGACTGACTGACTGAGATCTGAGCTCTCTTCTCTTCTAACGGATCGTTTAGATTGGAAATGAGGACAAGAAGTTGAAAGGATCAAGAGAGATCCAAGGCGTTTTGTGTACCCACTGGCAGGCGCGAGATACTCTAAACAACGCTGTCTTCTATAAAAACATTTCTACATAGGACGGAATCTCGCTGGGAGTAACGCGGAGTTATACAGTAATCTACTCCACCGTGTAAACCAGAGTTTTAAATCAAGAAAATGAGAGAATAGAGAGGAGGAGATAAAACATGGCTGAAACATGAAAAAGAATACCCACTGGCGAGTATGGCATATCACCATCATTTATGGATTCGCTAGGATGCATTTTAATGTGAGTTTTACATTTCTTGAAATGGAAGTATGTATTACCTCATCTCATTTTATAATAAATACAACTTTACACACAAATAATATTGCACATTTACAGAATCTGCGCAATGCGGTTGTTTTCGCTGGACGGATCGACAACACCCACGTCGTTTGCTTGGCGGACCGGAGCATTTTGAATGTGAGTTTTTTCGATGTTTCGATCGGAAAATGGGGAGAGTTGGTGAAGAACTATTTCTGCAAACAAACCTGGGTAGTCTTTAGCTCGATTGTTTAATTTTCTTTATCAATCAATGCTATTTCTTTCATTTTTTAAGAAGCATTTTCAGCAGAAACATAGTGGCCGAGTGTACACTGGCGCCTTCTCGAACGCGAAGATCAGCTGCGAAGTCGACCCCTCTTGCTGCAATGTGAGAACTAATTAGAGAAGAAACAAATTAGATACTAATTAGGACAATCTAATTAGAGTTGATACTAAAATATATTTAGAAAGCTAATTAAATATTGTTAAATTATTGAAATTATTCAGAGAATCAACATCGAGTGTCTGAACGACTTCTCAAATGGCGATAATTCCTCGATGAACTTAGTCAGCGGACTCAGTCGGTGATCGAGTCAATGTAAAAATATTATTTTCATATTTCACTTATATTTTCTCTCGTAGTTTTCCTCAGGTTAGTGCGTTGAAAAAACCATCCGAACTCTTTAACAAAGTTTTCGTTTTATTGTCAGATGCAGACACGTTTTTTCACCATAAATTCATTCAATTAATGTCCTTTTTTCGAAATGTCAAAGGCTAAAAATTATGCGAGTTTAGGAGCAGTGTATTCATGACATCGTTTGAAATAGAAAATCATGCACTGTTATGCATGAAATTTTTTTTCTGTTTTACAATAATTGTAATATTTAGAAAGAGGGTGCAACGTCGACCTCAGCTCAATCCGCAATTTGAGAATCGTGATGAATTCTACTTCAGACAATATATTATCTGTATCGATATCTGTTGTTCCTTCACTATCGTAACATGCAATATCGCCTTATTCAGCTTAGGCATGTATTTAGTTTTCGCTTTCTGTCCAATCGAAATTTTGTCAACTTGTATGAAAATCGCTAAATTTCAAACTCGAGATAATACTTTCGTTTTAATATTTATCGTAATTTTCTCAAATCCTAATTTTGCACCGATTCTCAGAATGTGAATTCGCTCCCAATGATAAATATATTATCACAACCATTTCATGAATTTTTTTCTAGCCAATCTTTCATAAACTGAATAACTGAATTCAAAGGAAGTCATTCCCTTTTCGGCAATGGTGTCTGGGTATTTTCAAACGAGAAACTGTGTTCAGAGCGGGCTTCGGTAATGAGATTCTATTATTACCATAGATGAAAAAATCAGAATTTCCTCATAAATTCATTCAATAAATGTCCGTTTTTCGAAATGTCAAAGGCTAAAAATTATGCGAGTTTAGGAGCAGTGTACAGTCAAGATTACTTGTTTTATTTTTTTGTGTTGTTGGATGCCTTGTAATTTCTCATTCAGCACGAAGTGGTGTAGTGGTCTAAGGCGCCCTCCCAAGTTCATTCCGTTCCACACCGGGTTCGATTCCCGGCTGTGCGTACCGCCACCGCCCCACCAAGGCGCCCGAATGAGTAAAGATTGGTAGTGGTGTAACCACGAAGGTAACTAGATTCGAAGAAGAGATTAGGCCCTGCGGATTGAACTGGCCTATTATGCGCTGGCCTTAGCACTCCTTCAGGACTCCCTCAGAACTTGGAGCCTAAATAAGAGGATGCCTTTACCTTTAACTTAATCACGAATCACCAATAACACCGGTGTGCGTCCCCAAGTTGGTATCAAGTAAACATCAAGTTGCCCCCAGGCTTGATACCAACTTGGGGAACGAGCGCGTCAAATGAGGCAATGTGCCCAATGAGAGAATCAGACAACGAGACTGAAATTCCCCAAGTTGGTATCAAGCTCTGTCTTGTTGTCTGCTCTCTCTCTCTCTCACCTTGACACACTTATTTCTGGTGAAATTCCCCAAGTTGACATCAACCTTGATACCAACTTGAAATTCATTATTAGGCTTGATACCAAGTTGGGGATGCTTAACGGTGAAGTTGGAATTTTTTTGTTTGAAAAAGCTCCTATTCGATTTATGTCACATATTTCTTCTTTAAACGTTTTCTCTGTACTTTTTGGGGAAAGTCTTCCTAATGCCGTATATGTCTAGGTTGCGTGCACACTGAAAACCGCAATGTTCCGCGCATGAAGACATGCTGAAGACGGAACTACCTCTACTTTTTAAAGGGACCAGGCAGCGTGCAAATATAGATTTTCAATTTTCATAATTTTTAGATGACCTTTACTCACTATGATCTAATGAAAAATGAAGAAAAATTAATTTTTTTGCATTTTTTTACAATTTGTTATTTTAATTTGAAATTAGCCTCAGGAACGGTGCGTCGCCTATTTCGGAAAAGACAGAAAGCTATTTAAATTGGTCGGATGATTAGATAGTACAACAAAAAGAGGAACGCAAGGGTTTTGACCACTCACGGAATTATTGCGCACAGACCAAGGTTCATGAAAACGTCTGGTTTTAGAGAAATGAATTGTGGTGTAGCCGCTACCGTAACCTGTCTTTGAGAAAAGGCGAAACTTTGAAAATTAATTTCAAAAAAATCGCATAAATATTTTTTTTAGCATTCTTCCAGGAACATAATTTTATTTTATTTAAAAATAACTTATTTTTTCACTGCCTGGTCCCTTTAAACCTTTTTTTTGGGAAAATGATTTTTGTCATTAGGAAGACTTCTTTTAATGTATGTAATGTTTCTACCATTAATTCTAATAGAACTGGTCCTAATAACAGAAACACGGTTATCCAAAAACACGATATCCATGATCGTGACCAGTCTAATAAGGCAAAAGTAAACGGGGCGGAATCCGAAATCTGGCAATTTATTTTTATTTTATTTTATTTGATACACCCGCGAAGGGTGTGACGGCAATTAAAGAAACTATGAAAGAAAGAAATATATAAATATGAACGAATAAGGATGAGGAAGGTGAGGGAAGGGATCAGGCTAGACAGGGAGACACACTTGGCCACTTATTGGGATGAGGTGGACGAAGCCTCAGAAAGGGGAGGGAGCCGTTCGGATCCATATATGTCTGATGGATCAAGTGGAGCAACCGTGAATCGATGACTAGAGATTGGGTATTTCAACTTGTAGAACTTTGAATAACTGGGGACTTCGAAGTAAGTGGAATTTAATCGATGGAATGGATAGGAGTGGGTTACAAATACGATGTAATTTGGAAAGAAAACGAGAGGCACGATGGGCAAAAGAAGTGCGAAGATTTTCTCTTCTAGCAAGCGGGATATGAATTGAAAATGCATTATGACGTGTTGAATGGTTTCGGAGAACAAAATACTCTGACATGGGAAGATCTACGAGAAAACGAACAATTTTTAATGCAAATACAAAATCGGCTACCAAACGTCTTGTATACAACGAATTCAAACAAAAATTAGCTAATCGTATTTCGTAAGAGGGCGGGAAAGTGATAAATGGAGAGGTACGGTAATGCAATAATCTAGTGAAAAGGTGCTGGGGTCTTTCTAACTGTCTTATTCGACCTTTTCCAGAGGGAGACCAAACAGGGGAAGCATACTCGATGATTGGGACAATAAATGAACGGTAAGCACGAATATATGGGTCTACAGAAGTACATGAAACGGATCGGAATAATAAGTAGATAAGCTTGTTTGCTTTCTGACAAACAATATCAATATGTGGTTGGAAAGTCAGAAATGGGTCCATGTAAACTCCTAAATCACGGATTGGCTCGGGAGGGGAAGCGGGGTCAGAACTAGGAATGGGCAGAAGAAACGTGTCAAGAGAATATTGTTGGAAGGGGTTGAATTTGCCTAAATATAGAACGGTGCATTTGTTTTTTGCGACCAATAACTGCCATGTTTGACAGTAATCTAAGATGCCCTGTAACCCGAGCTGAAGTTGAGAAGTGGAATGAGAGTTATTTTTTGAATGCGTGACGAAAAGCTTGATATCATCGGCGAAAAGACGGAAATTTACTAAGGGGTATGGAGAGAGAGCTTGTGGGAGATCGAAAAGGTAGATCAAAAAGAGAAGAGGTCCCAAAACGGTGCCCTGCGGCACGCCACTCAGAACACTTTTCACTGAAGACAGTGAAGAGCAAACTCTGACCTGTAAACGACGATCAGACAAATAATCAGTTAGCCAATTGAATAAACAACCACGAATCCCTAAGCAATGGAGTTTATGAAGTAACTTAGAATGTGAGACTGTGTCAAATGCCTTGGCTAGATCAACATAAACAACATCCACTGAATCATCGCCATCCATTGATTGACGCCATTTCTGGGTGCAATCAAGGAGCTGTGAAACTGTGGACTTGCCTCTAACAAAACCGTGTTGTTCACTAGGAATAATACTGTGAATCGTACACCAACGGACAATCTTTGGTTTTAGAATACGTTCCATGACTTTACTAGGAATGGGTGTGAGAGAGATAGGACGGTAATCAGACACTGAGGAGGGCGAGGGAATCTTTGGAATTGGGACAACAAGAGAGGATTTCCAGAGAGAGGGGACTTGGCCGAGCATGAGACTGAAATTCATAACGTGGGCTAATGGTTCAGAAAGAGAGAGAAAACAGTTTTTGAAAATGATTGATGGAATTCCATCGGAGGGGAGAGAACAAGAATCAGAGACACGTTTCAGATGATAGGACACATCGGAAGGAAGAATGACAGATACCGGTATTGATTGAGCGACAAATCGATTACACGTAGGGAGAATACCGTCATCAGTAATGAACACGGAATGAAAATATGATGCAAACGCCTCTGCTTTGTCGATGTCGGTAGTGAGAAGAGATCCGTTTGAGTCCATGAGTGAGGGGGAAATGGAAGAACGCGATTTGAAACGGGTGGAAATATATCTATAGTACGACCTACTGTGGTTATTGGAAAGTAACTTATTTTCCTTGTGCCTGATGAACTTTCTAATTTCGGAGTCTAATTTGGCAGATACAGTGAGAAACTGAGAACGGACAGGTAAAAGTGACAGTTTGTCAAAGAGTCGGCGTTTGTGGGCAAGAAGTGAACGGATGTGAGGGGGGTAGTTTTCAAAGGGGACAATGTTTTTCTTAACGGGAACGTGGGAGATGAACAGGGAAGATAGGTAATCGATAAATAGGGAGTACAATTGAGAGGCATCGGTGAATTCATGAAAGATCAAAGACCAATCCGTATTTGCAAGAGCGATGTTCAATGAGGGAAAATCAGTTTTACGGAAATCGAAGGCAGGAATGGAAATGGGTGAGATCAAAGGCCACGAGATACTGAAGAAGACGGAGTTGTTGTCGGCATTTTTGAAAGGGGCTTGGACAGTGCAATCATTCACGATTCCTAGTGGTGCAAGAACTATATCCAGTATATTCGAACAGAGAGTGGGTGCTTTAACAAATTGGATGAGGTCAAGGGATTGAGAGTAATCAATAAGAGAGAGCGCATGACCACGGGATGATTGATGATTTGACCAATCGATATTTAAGTTGAGGTCACCGGTGAGAACAATCGATTTATCGCATGAGGAAAGTGTGGAAAGGAGATCAAATAACTCATTATTATCCTTGGTAGTTGTGTTCGGAGGACGATAAACAAGGAGAAACCGTATGGCAGAGAGTCCAAGAGGGGGGAACAGATCGATGCAGATAACGTCAGACGAGACTGGGGTAGGCAATCTAACACGGGAACAGGGAATGTGATCTCTGATGAGAACACATACACCCCCGCCTCGTCTGGAACGATCAGCACGGAAGAGATGATAAGGATATGAGAGGATGATTTCAGAATCAAGAATACGAGAAGTAAGCCAAGATTCAGTTATGAGTATGACACCGGGTCGATCAATCGATAGAATGGAATGGAGATCGGGCAATTTGTTGCAAATCGAGCGAGCGTTGAAAAGTAGACAAGAGATTGATGGGGCAGAGGACAAGAGAAGCAATGGACTTATGGTTGAATCGATAACTCTAGCGGGTGTATCACATATTAGTTTCCCGACACCGGAACACGAGAGCGGACCTTCGACTTGATGTCGTCTTTGTGCCAGATTTGGTCACGGTAGACGACGAATGGGCAGTCGGGGTCTTTCTCTCGCATATCCTTTATCGTCTTCCTCATCTCCGAATGTCTTTTCAGCTCATCCTTACTCATTGATTTGCGAATGTACACGCCGGTGAACTCGCAATGCCAGTCGATGGGGTCATTAGGACGACGCCCAAAAGAGATGTTCAAATCACTTGAAAATGTTGAACCTTTTACATGCTAAGGACTGAAAAATGCGACGAGACGTTTTCCCCTACTGGCCGCGGTGATCCGGATCTCCCCATCGCCCTTGGTAGGCCAGGTGGTTAGGCGTCCGCGTTATGAGCAGTGCGTTTTAGGCTGCTTGGGCTTCCTAATTCAATAACTTTTCTTTTGCTGATGCTAACGTGCCCTCTTATATATTTAGTAATTTGATCAGACCACGGAGGCACAAAGATGTTTTCTTCTCTCTGCTAAAACCCCATTGAGCCGCTAAATCAGAGGATAATTTTATCATTCGTTACACGAATACACGCCGAACCATGATGTAGATGAACAATGTATGATATGGATGGGAATGAATTGTCAACACTAGTGGTCAAGTTAACAGTGTATCTGATGTTTTCGGTAGTCATTAGTTGCTCTTAGACGAAGTGTTCGGATTTTTGGCACATCGAACAATGGAATTGACGCATTGGTAGATCATGTAGATGAGAACACCGAAGATACCTAAAATTGCTCAAGTAATTAATGTTTTAAACATAAGACCTGATAATATTAGGACTTTCCAAAGAAAGGAAACTAGGTTAAGTTATCGATTGAACTCACAACAAATCATTGATACGAGAACAAAGGTAATGAGAGTAATTAGGATGGTCCAGAAGTAGATGTAATTGAGGAAATCACGAGAGTTCTGGAATGAATATATATATATATATATATATATATATATATATATATATTGTAAACATCGCGATTTAAAGCTATTCATAGTGCAGCCCCATGATTCGCAAACAGTGTCCTTATTGCACATTGGAAGTTTTCGACTATTTTGGGTCCCTTTACATAGCTAGTATTGTCAGAAATTCGATTGGACTTGAATAAGAGCGCTTGGTGAAACATAAAAGTTGCTGCGAATGAAAAATATGGTAAAGTTTGTTTTTGAACTATTCATAAATATTGAAATACTAAATTTATGCACCCTATACTAGCCTGATAACAAGAGCACCTACAAATTGGAAAAAAAACTCACAGTGGAGAGTGACTCGAGTTCGCGAATTGCCGATTGAAAGTTGATGTCAGCCAGAGGTTTCGAATCAATAAGACAAGAGGAGAGAAGAATGAAGAGGAGAGTGAGGAACATGGAAGGCATGTCTGAATGAGAAATGAGCTGCGTTTCCCAACGGATCCGTTTAGACTGGACGCGAGCGCATGAATTTGGATGGAGTCGAGATATCCATGGCGTTGATTACCCTGTGAATACCCGCCGGTAGATGCGGGATACTGTAGGGAACGCTTAAACCCCGTTTTTCTGAGTTGCCTCTCGCCTATTTCAAAACCGTTTTCTCCACCTAAACAATTTAATAGATGCCGGAGCCTAGGAAAGAACGCGGATTTCTTTCACTATCCGAAAAAGGTGTACGAAAACGCGTTATACAACTAGAGGAATAATGAAAGAACAGGGGAACAAGAAGTTGAGACGACGACATGATTTATGGTCACGGTAATAGCGGGTATTCTGTACTAGAAAGATACAAAATCGATCAAGTGTTGCAATGCGAAAAGTGGTCAGTTTGCCCGAATCCACGGTAGACTTCTCTTCTTCTTATTCTGAACAATTCTCTCTACTGGAAAAAATCTACGTAATTACAGTACTTAAGGACTGTCCGAGGTGAGCAAGTGAAACACAGCATTTCGAGAGCGGACATATGAGCTAGACAGAAGTTAGAGAGCGTTCGCTGAAGAGAGGGTGCCAGACGGCGAAGCGAAAGAACGGGCCATATTATATCGGGAGGGCGCGCGTTACCCGAGACGGGGTGGACAAGTCTCCCCCCCCCCCTTCGAGTGGCGCAGAGACGCAGAGCTGTCTCTGTGCCGCAGTCAAGCGAGCGGGCGGCACGGCACTTTTTTCTCCGACAGCCCGTTATAGATCTATGGTAAGGATTTGTCAAGAATACTGCAGCTCTTGAACCAAATATTACAGCCGTTAACCATAGGAATTTCAAGTTTACGATGTTTAGCGACGACGTTCGTGGCGCTTTTTACCGGATTGTGTTATGGCTTTCTTGACTTCTTTTTGTATTTCTATTCAATTTTCGTTCTCTATTCATTTAGCGTTGTTTTTATTGCTTAGTTTTCTTTAAAAATATATTTTTCAAACCCTTTTCTATCCTTCAATATAGATTTCTTGTCGTAATGACTCTCTAATAGCCAATATTTTTATTAAAAGTTCCTAAAACTGTTTTTTTACGAAGCAGTTCACCTACACACTAGAGGTATAGTTTGAATTGAAACATTGTTTTGTCACAGTAACAAATGAAGTTTAATTGGAGTGTATTTTAAATCAACTTTACGAATAAATGCCATGTACATTGTGGAGATACCATGCGATTTACGTGCCAACGTGAATACAGCACAAATAAAGAGAGAAAATATAAAATAAATAAAGAAAAAAAATAAAAAATCGTCATTAAAAAAATAAAAATAGTAAGATAAAATCGATAAAATTGGACGAAAACCGTAATTTTTTTCAAAAACTACAAAAGCGTATACCGTACTCAGGCAAATCAAGCACATGGGCGGCGTAAATTTAGCATGTGTCGCGGACCATTTATTTCCATGGGGTGTTGGAAAAAGAATTGCCGTGGGGCGGGCGAAACGAGATCGATCATGCGAGGGGCGGGGCACGACGTCACCTCTCCTCCCGCTTCTCAAACCCGGCTCGCGCACGGAGCTGGTTTCGATGTGGGTATATATAGAGGGTCTGCGCCCTATCCTACCGTACTCAAGCTTCTGTATGAAGAGATATGATGTGCATTTGGCATTCTGCCACTTGTCTGTGGCCGAGAAGCCATACGCTGTGTGAAATTGGTATAATTATCTTTTTTTTACTTTTCGTAGATTCCTAAGTGATTTGTTTCTAGAACGTTTCTTCTTTATCTCTATTGTAATTAATTTTATCGCTTGCCTGTCTGTAATCGGTATTCTATCTCTTCACAACTATTAGTTTTTTCTTTCCGTTTTTAACGAAATTTCCTAACCTTATAAAAAGAAAATTATTGGAAATCTCTCAAACTCACACTTTGGGTATTCTCTTTCTTAATGAAGTTTCAGGGCTCATCCTGTTGTGCAAGTCTTCCGAGTTTGTCGATTGACTGATGGTTTGTGAGGAAGGAGTGAAGATAATATTTTTATGAGTATTTTCAGAACAGCAACTTATTTGAAAGAGGCCAACGTCGCCTACAACATATCAAAAATCCAGCTGCTTTTTTCCTACACATTGGAAATACTGGAGCTGGAATGTAGCTTAGTCAAATTTCATGAAATTGAATAGCATGGATCGATAGAGCTCGAAAAAAAAACGAAAAATGAAAAAAAAAATGAAAAATGAAAAAAAAGTAGTCCAGGCATAATTTTTTTAAACAAATGACCCACAACCGAGATAATGGGAGTTAAAGTCGGGTACCAGGAGAATCGGTGTCACGATCCACAAAATGAAAAGTGGGTTCTAATACTTCGGAGGGTTACCAGAAGGCCCAAATCCCGGAAACCTCAATTTCACAATTTGGCCTCATTCCCATCGCCAGAAGGATCCTCTCGTGAGAGACTTGTCTTCAGCACATTCTAATGGCTCAAATGTGATAGTGCATGTTCATATAATGATATTGAGGTATTTTTATAATCAGATTTACATTATGAATAAAATCATTTATACACTCATAGGTTTCGACTTGGTTTCTTATTTGTTCTATATTTTTCTTGTTCACACGAAAATTGACATCAATTACTTCGGCTGCCAATACCTTTAAAAAATGAATTAATAAAATAAGATTCCATCCAATTTATAAAAAAAATGCCATTTTTTACCTACCTGTCATTAAGCGGCGTAAGGATTGAGAATGGGAATTGCACGATTCTTGTTCGCATCATTCGCTAAAAAAGGTACTTCATTCAATAAAGATAAAACAATATATCTACATTTTAAACGCACCCTTTTCACCATTTGTGGCTTCCACATTTAAGTAAACTATGTCGCCTGTAACTCGGCTTCCAGGGGCGTGAGTCCTAAGCCGGTTGTTTTCATGTTCAATCTGGCTCTCACGAAATGTTTCCTTGGCTGATCTTTCTGAAGCAAGCGATAGATAAATAAATAAAAGACAGGCATAAACATTTATCACGTTAGACGTTACCGGCGGATGTGGTTTTATTGCAAGCCCATTTCAGAATAAAACCACATCGATGACCAGCGTCGGTACTACGTCGGTATGTATTTGCCGCGTTATTAACCTGTCCACAACAAAGGACTCACTAGTTTTAGTCGGAGTTGTTGTCTTGGGTATACCAGTGCGTCGATTAGATTGCTTTGAAATACCTCCGTCGACCTCTCCCTTGCTGGTACCATCATTATCATATGTAAAAAAATCTTTTTTTTTAAATTCCTAATTTATATATTTTCAAATAAGTACCTTTCGGGTTGCCGTGTCGGTTTCTGCGTACTAGCGCATAAATAACGACCTAAATTGGATTTTTACTGTAAACTAGCCGGGATGTGTTGAGGTTAAATACACTACGCTCTATGCGTACACTACGCTCTATGCGCACACTACGCTCTATGCGTACACTACGCTCTATGCACAGTTCTGGGTGAAAGTTCGGTCCAGGGGACCTCGGTAGCCTTTTTCAGGTACGGTTCAGGGGGAGCTCGGTAGCCTTCTTCAGGTACGGTTCAGGGGGACCTCGGTAGCCTTCTCCAGGTACGGTCCAGGGGGACCTCGGTAGAATTCTTCAGGTACGGTCCAGGGGGACCTCGGTAGCCTTCTTCAGGTACGGTTCAGGGGAACCTTGGTAGCCTTCTTCAGGCTCGGTCCAGGGGGATTTCGGTAGCTTGCTGTAGTCTCGGTCCAGGGAGGAGAACTCAGTAGCCGGCTCCAAGATCGGTCCAGGGGGAGCTTAGTATGTTGGGGGGAATGTGTTCATCTCTAGAAAGAGTACTGGCTTATTCCGTTGCAAAAGGCTCGTGAGGCTAAGTGCGATCGAAAAAAAGTTGCCACTACGCCACTTCGTGGATCCGTGGCAACTTTTTTCGATCGCTCTCAGCCTCACGAGCCTTTCTCAACGGAAACGCAGGATACGTTTGTGGCATCGCAAAACACAATTCCAATGATTCCCTACGCTTGCCGGATCATTTGGAAACTATGAAATTTTCAATTTTTCACGTTAAAACGTGTTAGAACACGTCCAGGCACGTTTCCGACATCTTTTTTCCACTTTTCCTGTGATCCCCCACGCCCTGCGAACCAATTGCGAACTTTTTGAAATTTTCGATTTTCCATTATAAAACACGGCAAAACAGGTGAAAACGTGTTTCACGTTACTCAAAAACGTGTCAGGGCGCTTTCTGACACTTGCGAAAAATGGGCAAACGTTTTGCCCGCGGCGGGGTTCGAACCTGGGAGTCTCGGATTGTAAGTCAAGCGCGTAACCCACTTGGCTATGGATTTGGTCAATTAAATTTTGTAAAATTTGAAAGGTATTTTGGTCTGTTGTCGTATGCAAAAGGATCCGAGAAGATAGAGCGATTTTGAAGCGATTTATTAGGAATCTTCCGGATACATGATTCCGACCCTCCAGAAAGGGGTCAGGGGCGAGAGAGTGTGTCAGGGTGAGAGAGTCCCTCTCGATTTCCCTTGCTCTCTCGTTTCAAACCCCTTCCTGCGAGGTTTGCCGGCATGTTGAATGATTCGGAGCGACATGTGCGAAAATATCATGAAATCGCGTGAAATCAAGTGAAATCAATCGATATTTCACTTCAAAAATCGGCAAAAGATGCTCAAATGTGAATCTCGTTACTCAAAAATGGGTTTGGGTCACATTTGACACTTGCAAAAAATGCGGCAAAAGACTATGCACCGGCGGGGATCGAACCTGCGACCCTCGGATTTGAATTCGAGCTCGCTACCGACTTGGCCATGAAATTATCGATTTTTCAAATATAAAAATCGATGTGTTTCGTGATGGGCTATCATATGCAAAAGGATCTGAGAAGATTGCTCAAGTTTGAAGAAAGTTATTCAGAAAAAAGGTCGGTCACGCGGAAGGAAAAAAAAACATACCAACAGACAGACATTTCAATTTCCTAGTAGTGGAGGAACGACAAACCTAGCCACTGTATACAGTATACGTACTCACTATAATGACTAGTACGAATCCTACAACAGAGCAGCCGATAATAACAGCCAAATTGTTTGATTTGTCAACAGAAGAATTGGCTGTCGAACTATCTGATTTGTCAACAGAAGACTTGGCTCCCGAGTTATGATTAGCAGGAACATTTTCTGTTTTCATTTTTGCATTAGAAGTAATATGTTCTTTTTTCATTCTGGGGTCAAATTGTTCTGCTGAAAAAGTGAAAAGTTGGCTTTTTTCAATCCTAGACCCTACACAGAGAAAAATGTATATCATTTATGGCTCCTGAACTGCGTTTGTATGTCATATATAACATACATTATGGTATACATAACATACAATCGCAATTCAGGAGCCGTATACATACATTTCTCTGAGTGTAGCAAATAGACGTTGAAATTATTACCGATTCCTCTTCCCGCAGCGTGGATAACGGACAAAAACTTCTCTTTTAAATTACAAAACTATAAAGAATGACTTCTGTTTTTGTATAAAACGAGAGAATGAACGAATTAACGAAATAATTCCGAGAACTAACAAATCGGCAAAATACGCTCCTGCTTACGTAACCTATCTACCCTAACTTACTAAGTTTAACTTCGCTTACGTGATTTAACTTACGAAAGACTTTTCGCATTCATCGCCTGGTTCATTGTTTGGTCCACTTTCAACGAGGAGTACAATAAACAACAGGAGAAAGATACTTAATTTAAGAAATCTTAGGTTTAAGGTGTTCAAGAATAACTTAAAGCGATATGACCCTAGTCCATATCGTTCCTAGGTTGCGTAACTCACCACAACCATCGCAACATTTCGCCGCCGACCACTCAAAACGAGGCAGAAGGAGAGGAGTGAATGAAAAATTCTTCAATAAAGAACTGATGTGGAGTCCACATTATGGACAATGATCACCTATGCATTTCCATATTTTTGGCCTATGAATTATATTCAATAGGAGGCCTAAAAATTTCACAGCTATAACGAACCTGGCAATTTGTTTTCTTTAAATACCTTTACCTTTTTATTAGAGCCCCCATAAAATCGAAATCTCCTTCTTCATATTACAAATACACAAATACTCGACCAAAATTATACAACGTTCCGGTACTATTCCGCGCTAAACGAAGAAATGATTGGCGAGAGAGCATGATCTAGTGAGAGACAAGCCGAGAAAGAGTTCCCACAAATGTGGTCGATTTCGTGAACGTATCATTTTAAAGTTGTAATAACAAGCCTAAATTGACCATTTTTTTGCGTGATAAAAACAAACAAAAAATCAATTTATTATTCTGCTCTCAATTTTCATCAATATGCTTCATATACACGTTGTATGATATCGCAAAACTTATGCACCACATTGCACCCAATCCATAAGATTGCATCAGCATTAGTTAACGCTAAATGATGAGCCCATGAACCTTCCAAGCTGTGAAATCATGATTCTATGTCATTCACAACATGATTATGAATAAAATCGTTTACACACTCATAGATTTCGACTTGTTTTCATTCTCGTTCTGTATTTTACTTCTTCACATGAAAAGTTACAGCAATTACTTTTGCATCTGGCCATCGCCCTAAAAATAGAGTATCATGTAAACCATTTTATTAAACACAGGAACTAACATTTTGTAATTTTCGTTGATCATAACATTTCAACTAATACCTGATTAAGCGGCGAATGGATTGAGTATGGGAATAGCTCGGTTCTTATTCGCTTCATTCTCTAAAATCACTGCATGATTCACTAACGTTAGAACAGAGTATACTCTTAAACGCACCTTTTTCACCGTTTATGCCTTCCATATTTAAGTAAACAATGTCACCAGTAACGCGGCTTCCAGGGGCGTGGGTCCTAAGTCGCTTGTTTTCAACTTCATTCTGGCTCTCACGCAGTGTTTCCTTGGCTGTTATTTCTGAATTATTCAATACATTTTCACGTAACACAGGAGAGATTTCAGGACAAATTCATTCAATTTGGAAAGATCATTTACGTATATTTGTTGCGCTATGTATCACAAAAACGAAAAAAAGTCTAGGGTGAGAAAGTGAAACGATAACTTACGAGAGAGTGCAGGTAAACAGGCAACACGCTCTCTCATTTTCGCACACTCTAACATTAGAGTCTCAAATCGCGCTCTGACCATATCAAGATTAGAGCTATTTCTTGCTGAGTATGAACCCGCCCGCAACAAAGATCAGCTCACTAATTTTAGTCGACGGAGTCTTTGTCTTTGGTGTACTAGTGCCTCGATCAGATTGTTTTGAAGTTCCCCCGTTAAGCTCTCCCTTGCTTGTTCCTTCACTATTATCTGCAAATTATCATTGTTAAATTCCAAATATATTTCACAAAATCAGCACTTTTCGGCTCGCCATGACGATTTTTGCGCACCAGCACACATATAGCGACCTCAAATTTCGAGGATCATTACTGTAATTAATAAAACACTTAGTCTACTGTAACATACTTACATTAATGACTAGCAGTAGCACGACACCTCCAATCGAACAGCCGATGATTACATCCATTTTTTCTGAGTTTGGATCAGAAGATATAGCTCCCAAACTGGCTCCAAGCTCAGTAGTAATATTTCCTGTTTTCGAGTCTTGGTTAGTAGTAATATTTTCTGTTTTCATATGTGAGCAGTGCGCTTTTAGATCGTATAACTGAGATGCCGTTTCATAGAGTTCGATCTGAGAAATATGTTTGTTTTAGGGGGTCGTTTTTCAAAATTGAAACCTTGTCACATTCCTCACTGAATCGCCGTGTGATTTCATCGACAATGCCGATTTCTGAATTTCTATTCCATATTAAAATTGAAGTTGGTCGTTGAAAAACTGTATTCTTACCTTTGCGAATTAAATTAGATCGGCAAAGATACAGTTGTTTAACGAGGGTTAGCTGGTTTTACCTCTGATTGCCAATTGCTGGGAGAATTTCAGATCTTTCAAAACTTTCGACTGCTCTCCTCTAATGTTGAGCATCACAGTTTGCGTGTCGAAAAGGCTGATGAGATTCTGAAGTAGAATTGTGAGAACGGAAATTTGCATTGGATCGAAACAGTTGAGGAAAAGGCAAGACGAGTGTTTTGAAAGCGATTCGGAGAATTGACAGCCCAGCGAAACAATATTTTTTAAACATCCAATTTTGTGTCTCTGTTAGAGCGGGCCTCACCTCGCCTCACTGAAACTCACCTCACCGTTGTCTTCAATTTTGAAATTCAATTTATTGAAACTTCCATACCCTTTAAGTTTAAAAGTATTTTTAGAAACGGGCACGAAAGCTTTAGAAAATATCGATTAGAAACATTTCAAAATAGAGATAATTTACTTGTTGCGCTGTTTGATTCAAATTTCAGTTTCGTTTCATCGATAAAGGTGAGATGAGTTGAATCTCCAAAAGAGAGTCTGAATATGGGCGTTGTTAAAGGGACATGGCACTGCAAATAAAATGACTATTGGGTTAAAGGGAGAGTTACCCACTCAGAGCGGGAAGTCTCCAACTTTCCTTACTCTGGAGATGTTGTCTCCAGGTGAGAGAGCATGAGAAATCGAGAGGTGGAGACATCACTTCTCCTAATAATTGGAGATGTGAACTCTCCTGAGTAAGGAAAGCTGGAGACTTCGCTCTCTGTGCATGTTTGAATTCGCGCGAATTCCTAGGGTATCGGTACGAGATAACAGCTAGACCATCACTTTTCCGGACTAGTGTGATTCCCTGAATGCGAGGTCACCTCTCCTCTCTCGCACTCTCTTGGAAATGCATAGTCTCTCTTCTCCTCTCGCATCTCTCGCCCCTCCTCGATTCCCCAATCTCTCTTTCCTTATCACTTCCATGTCTGTTCTCTCTGAAAGGGAAACAGAGGAGGAGAGGTTAACCGAAGGGTCTTTTCTAAAGGAATTCTTAAAAACTATTATTTCAGAACGTCTGTCTGTGTGTCCGTCCTTAAAAGGTAAAGGTAAAGGTGTTAGGTCTTCTACACGCAAGGCGGTCTCGACCACCCCTATGCCTGAGGGGCAACGAGAGCCTGTCCTGAGATGATCAGCGGCCTGTTGCGAGGCTATTCTCGTGTTGTGTGCACGTGAATCGGGGACCCCTTTCGAGGCATGTTTGGATCGTGATTTACCAATCACTACCAACATTTCTTAACCCCCTTGGTTGGGTGGATCTGCAGGCACGGGGGGTCGACCTTGTGACCATTCGATTCGCATTCTAGCACACAACCACTGCGCTACCCGGCCTACGCAGTGCATTACGAGTATCTCGCGAACGGATAGAGCTATCGACTCAGCTTCTTTGCCACCACATGCACCGCCATAAGAGGAAACTTATTAATAAAAAATATCATGGCTAAGTGGGTACAGCGAGTTTTAAGGTGAACAATCGAAATTTTCTATATTTTCCATACTGATGAGAGGAGTGTCGGGGATCACAGGAAAAGTGTTTTGTAATGTAAGAAACGTGTCTGAAAGTGCTCAGACATGTTTAAACGTGAAAATTTGAAATTTTACAACTTTTCCCTAACACAACCATAACGTAGTTTTGCCTCAACACACCCTGCTAGTATCTCCCTTTAAAGAGAATTCCTTTACAAGATGAATGCACAAGTCGCATATTTCTACGATTTAAAAAAATAGATATGAACTAGGGTGGCGAAAACGGTACACGTGTACCGACGGTACACGAATGCACCGTCGGTACATCGACCCTTTATTAGCAAGGTAGGCTGAGGTGATACTTCGAAAACGACAGAAAACATCATCTGAGGTACAATTCTTCCCTTTTTGAAAAGTTCATCAGCTGTGTTCTATTGGAAAACAGATTTTCCCTGCGCGTGTACCGCGGTACACGTACCGGTACGCGTACCGCCGTTAGCCACCCTAATATGAACTCTCTCATTTGATTTCTGGGATGATCGGCTAATTACATCATCGGAGGCTAAATACGACACATGAAAATGAGAAAAAAAGAAGAAGAAAAATCACAATAATATGCATCTGCAATCAATTCGTAAAATATCCTTTTTTCGAGTAAATATCACTTGACGTGTTTTGGTTAAGCGGAGACAAGAGGCGCGTTTGCAAAGATGTGAGTTTATGTATAAGTCTAGAAAGCATAAAAGCGAGAAGAAAATATGCAAACCTCGTATTCGGGACGACTTTATAAACAGTCACAGTGAAATGCCATCGGCTTGTTGATTCAGGTCTGGGAGTATAAATACTTTCTTGATTTTTGAAGAAATCATACCGTATCTCTAGCATCACCGTGAGATAATAGTAATTTAATTTTGAGTGTCGCGGCGTATTGGCATCCCAAACAAAAGCTGTAATAGGCAACAAAAAAACTCTAGCCGTAAATAAACAGCAAAAAAATATAAAAATAATGTTATTACCGATTGGTTGTCCCGCAGCTAATTGCTGCGCCAGAAAGATTGCACAAATCTTTAAAAAAAAAGTTTTTTGTTCATACTTGAAAAAAATGAATGAGAGAGTGAAATATGAGGCTGTTCGCGTAAGGATCAACAACTTGTCTGAAGGACCTCGTACATTGATTTTCTGGAAAGCAGAAAATCTGGGGGTTTCGAGTCACACATAATTGAGAACCCCTCAATAATTGAGAAGTGACTAAAAAGGCTATGGCAAAATGACAATTACTATTTATTGTGTATCTGAAATTTCTCACTCTCATTCTCATTGCAACCGTACGGTCAAATAATAGAGAAATTGGCGACTAAATGAAGTGGTATCTACAAGGGTACCTCTGAACTATGCAAGTAACATACGATTCTGAAAGCCGAAAATAAGGCGCATCTTTCTATACATGCAAATCACGGTTCTTGTTGAAGGTATTCCAAAATTCATTTTTGAAAATAGAAGTGTATAATATTAATTGAATTTGAATATCACATCGTTATCAGCGAGTGAAATTACCCCTAGCAAACTATTTTCATGGAAATTCGACAAGTTCATGAGATATGAAGATGTAGCCTCAAAAACGGTAGTTACAGTACACTAAATGAAAAATGATTGTCACCATCATGATCAGCACCCTCGAAAACGTAAGTGCCCAATTTTTTTGAGTACATTTAATTTTCAGTGTTCATATATTTCATGAACACTGAAAATTATTTTTATTCCCGAGTCTGTCAGTCGTCGCGAGCGGTCCCTTTCCATTTCTCTCTGATGGAAAGGGGGAGTTTCCCTCAATTTCCCTCGCCTATGCCATCGACTACGCAACAAGATCGGAATCCCCATCCAAGCCGGACTGGTCACCGTGTGATGGGTATGACTACGTAAGATGGTTGGTCTCTCAGTTTCTAGACTCTCCTTCTGAGATTGATGATTTGAGTTTGGTTGACGCAGATTCAAGAAAGCAGACACCATCTTTCTTTTTTCTAACGCAAAGGTCTGTGATATGGAAAGAAGACCGATCTCGACGCTCAATACTGGACAAAATGAATCATTCTAAAGAAGACCATCGACCACGTCTGAAACCTATATGAAACCCCCATCTTGATCAGCGCCCCTAAAGCGACACTGATAAATTTGTATTTGTATATTTCATTGATTCTTCCGCGAACAGCCAGCCTCATATAACATTTTCGTTACGTTAAATATGGAAAGAACATGGCATTCTACTGGAGCTGAGGTGAAATATTGATCGGTGAAAAATATAATCTCTCGTCAGAACTAATATATAGAGCAAGAAACCGGAGGGAATGAGAGAATTTGTGTGCTGATACTCTGTCACACATACCTGAGTGGTTTCTCAAACGAAAATATTCGGAATTTATGGCGCCAATACTGGGTGGGAACAAACTTTCTCGCTTTCGTTCACTTTCTTACTTAGCTGCTTAGGGGTAACTACTTAGGGGCAACTTGTTGTTGACTTACGGAAGTCTTCGGGCATTCCTCGATTACATTATCGTTTGGCTCACTTTCAACGAGAAGAACAACAAACAGCAGGAGAAAGAAGCTGAACAAACGAACACTTAGGATTAACAAGGGGAGACCGCGTAGTCGATATGGAGTTTCCGAATTAGACCAAGTGGGATCGATTACTGTCATAAAAGTAAGAAATAATCAGTGGTTGAAAACTGCTAAAGAGATCTTGTGATATCTGCACTCTCTGTGGGGAAGTGGCTAAAATTGCGGAAAATTAGCCAATCTCGTCCGGAAAATTAGCCAATCTCACTAAGGGTGCGGAAGAGGTGGGGCTTATTTAGCAGTTTTAAACCACCGATTATTTCTTACTTTTATGAGAGTAATCGATCCCACTAGGTCTCATTCCGAAACTCCATATCGACTATGCCGTCTCCCCTTGTAAGGCATCCAAGTTTTCCGTTTACGAATAACTTAAGCATAAAGCCAGAATCTCTACCGTTCATAGTTAGCTTACTCACCACAGCCATCGTGACATTTTGCCGTCGACCACTCGAAACGAGGGAAAAGGAGAATAATGAATGAAAATTTGCTCAATAAAGGAATGGTAAGGACAAAGATCAATTATTGTTAATGAATTTTTGAATTGTACATGTTGAATTAGACAATTTTAGGTATAAAAAGTTAGCAGGAAATTTAGATTTTAAAACGTATTTCTTATCAGTAAAATTAGTGCTATTTGAAATCTAAACTATTTGAGATCTTCGCAAACACGCGCCCAACATCATCAAACTAAAACATTCGACCCATATAATCCGTCAGAAGTTCGCGAACTTTTCACGCATCTTTTCTTGCTCGTTTTAGGCTATTTTCCTTATAATTTATGTTAGGTCATTAGAGACGCATAAGAAACTACTATTGCCGAAGAAATTAACCAAAAATATAAACTAGGGAATTAGCCGCACCTCTTAGAAGGTCGCGGAATTCTGCGAGCGGTTTTACGCGAGCTAGACAGTGACGAGAGAGCACGCGGAACGAGGAGAGGGAAAAGTAAGCAATGTTGTTGTTGTATTTCTGCGCTCTCTCTGTTTACGTGCTCTCTCGTCACTGTCTAGCTCGCGGAAAACAACTCGCAGAATTCTGCGACCTTCTAAGAGGTGCGGCTAATTCCCTAGTTTATATTTTAAGTTAAATTCTTTGGCATTAGTAGTTTCTTATGCGTCTCTAATAACCTAACGCAAAATATAAAGAAAATAGCCTAAAACGAGCAAGAAAAGATGCTTGAAAAGTTCGCGAACTTCTGACGGATTATAAGAGTCGATTGTTATGGCTTGCGGATAGGGTTGGCCCGGCAAGTAAGGTCTCGAGATCTCGAAATGAGATAATTCAATTATCTCACTCCTTGCGAGAATAGTGAAAATCATTTCAAGGCCTTGTTCCTTGGCAAGGAATGGGATGTCTGAAGTGTTTCAAAAGATCATATCGATCGAAATTATTTGCATGCTGATTTCAGTGATTTCCATTTTGAGAACGTGGCATTCATCCATTTTCACCCTAATTTGTTGTGATGGTCGGTCGGCTGCGCGTTTTCCTGTTCCGAATATCACTTTCCCAAGTTTCCACTTCTAATAAAGTGACTCTATCGTTTACCAGGCCACGAATAAGTACTGTAAATATGACGCTGTCCGCGATAGCTTCAACAAAGGATCGGCACAGGCAAAATGATGTTCTTCAAATTTCTTGAAAAATCGGTTTTAGGGGTTGTTTTTGATTCTGCACAACGTGACGTCGTTAGTTTTTCAAGATTTTGCCTCCAGGCGCCAAAATGGCGCCGCGCCACTTTAGGGCGCGGCACGTTTTCCTTTCATAACTTGTGTCAACCAGCTCGAATCAGCCCAAAACACACGTACCCGAACAGAATTTTATGGCGAATTCAATGGTATATTTGGTTATACGTGAATCGTCCAATGAAGCGAGATAAAACAACTTTTTGACCCCTTATAGTGTGAACCAGGAGACATAGTTTATTCGACGTGCCTTTCGATTCTGATTCAAATAATATAGCATTGTATAGGGGAAAACAGGTGGAAATATGTTTCCCAAGCGATTTTCCGATTTTCAACGCGCGAACTGTTGTCCGTCCGTCCGATCTGCCTAGTTAGGCAGCGGTGAGCACAGTGAGTCCGTCCGATCTGCCTAGTTAGGCAGCGGTGAGCGCAGTGAGTCCGTCCAATCGGCCTAGTCAGGCAGCGGTGGGGATAGTGAGTGCCAAGAAAGTATTAGGGAACCCAGGATTACGGTACCTGGAACCAATAGAGTCTCTCAGAAGTCCCTTGGCACAGGTTAACACTCCCCGGGTCCTTGAGGTACTCTATTGGTTCCAGGTACCGTAATCTTGTGTTCCCTAATACTTTCTTGGCACTCACTATCCCCGCCGCTGCCTGACTAGGCAAATTGGACGGAATCACTGTGCTCACCGCTGCCTAACTGGGCAGATCGGACGGGCTCACTGCGCTCACCGCTGCCTAACTGGGCAGATCGGACGGACTCACTGTGCTCACCGCTGCCTAACTAGGCAGATCGGACGGACGGACAACAGTTCGCGCGTTGAAAATCGGAAAATCGCTTGGGAAACATATTTCCACCTCTTTTCCCCCTACACAATGCTATATTATTAGAATCAGAATCGAAAGGCACGTCGAATAAACTATGTCTCCTGGTTCACACTATAAGGGGCCAAAAAGTTGTTTTATCTCGCTTCATTGGACGATTCACGTATAACCAAATATACCATTGAATTCGCCATAAAATTCTGTTCGGGCACGTGGGTTTTGGGCTGATTCGAGCTGGTTGACACAAGTTATGAAAGGAAAACGTGCCGCGCCCTAAAGTGGCGCGGCGCCATTTTGGCGCCTGGAGGCAAAATCTTGAAAAACTAACGACGCCACGTTGTGCAGAATCAAAAACAACCCCTAAAACCGATTTTTCAAGAAATTTGAAGAACATCATTTTGCCTGTGCCGACCCTTGAACAAGGTTTGTTGATTCTATCGCGGACAGCGTCATATATCTGTTTGTTGAAGAAAAAATCAATAACTTATCGAGATCTCGAATTCTCGACAATTTCTCGATCTAATCGAGATCTAAACAAGGAATTGATTGTCCTCATTTCTTACCGAGATCATTTCACTTTATCCGAGAAAAATATCGGTCATTTTCCTTGACAAGCCAACCCTACTTGTGGAGCAAGACTTGCAGCTCATAAGCGTATCTGTACTTGATAAATTTCAAATGTCTTAACTACCGTATTGCGAGCACTTCTTCTTACTGCAATCTGATCTTTCCACATTGTCGAAATCTCCATCAACATATGAAACCGTTTGCCATAGAATCGAGCAAAGCGCGGACAGTAGAAAAATCATTTTCGGAGGAGAACATTGTTTTAGGTACTCTCAAGGGTGCTGATTACGATGGCGAATATGTCATGTTATGCAAATCGATCTCCGAACTGTTATTCAAATTACAAAATTCGGCTGATTTCGCGTGTTTTTTGTGCTTTCAAAAGATAGAGTCTTCAAACCACGTCGTGTAAATATTCAATTAGGATGAAATTGCATGGAGAATCTCATGGAACTTTCAGAAATGCAAATTTCCGTGTTTTTCACATACCTGTTGTCTATTTCTCTATGTTATACTCAAAAAGGAGTCTGGGATTAACAGAGTAGCTGGAGAGTATACACACTGCCTCTTTAATTTGTACGCTGTTGACCTCCGGAAAATAGAGTTATGAATTTTTAACTGAGTGAGTCTGAGTGGAAAACCTGACCTGATGAGAGAACTGCTCAATTAGCATGCGATCACCCTCTCATTTCGATCTCTCAGACACCGAGCGAGCGGGCAAATGAGAAGAGTGAGAGGGTGATTAGATGCAAATTGGCCATTTTTCTCGTCAGATCAGTCCTTTTTCACTTAGTTAAAAATTCATAACTCTATTTTGAGGAGGTCAACAGCGTACAAATTAAAAAGGCAGTATGGTGTGTATACTGTCCAGCTACTCTGTTAATCCCAGACTCCTTTTTTGAGTTTAACATAGAGAAATAGACCAAAGGAAAGTGAAATACACGGAAATTTGCATTTCTGAAAGTTCCATGAGATTCCCCACGCAAAATTTTTTGAAGCGCGATTTCGTTCAAACAATAGATTTGGAACCCTCTCGTCAAGCCGGCCCGATCTGTGCGCATGAACAAGCAAAATCTGGGCTCTACACAAAGTTGTATTTAAAAAAAAATATTTTTGAAAATTATGAAAAATGAAGTAGACAATCGTGACCGCCATCAAATTATGCACCGGAGACATCAAGGATAGAATATTAGCATTTCCAAAGATTGACAAATTCAACAAAACAAGATTTCGGAATCATGATTCTATGCAATACACAAAATGATTTTGAATAAAATCGTTTATACACTCATAGATTTCGACTGGTTTTCATATTTGTTCTATATGTTACTTCTTCACATGAAAATTTACACCATTGACTTTTACTGCTGACTGTAACCCTAAAAGTAAAGGATTAAGAAAACAATTTGCTACCCCATTATTACATCATCATCAAAATATCCAAACTCACATTCTCTGTTTATTGCGTTTGGTAAACGCAGTAACAAGCATTTTGTTATTTTGTTGTTCGTAATATTCTACTCTTACCTGTTATTAAGCGGCATATGGATTGAGTATGGGAATGGCTCGGTTCTTATTCGCTTCATCACTTGCTGCATGATTTTATAAAGTTAGAACAATATTGTAATTATTAAACGCACCTTTTTCACCGTTAATGCCATCCATATTTAGGTAAACAATGTCGCCAGTAACCCGGCTTCCAGGGGCGTGGGTCCTAAGTCGCTTGTTTTCAACTTCATTCTGGCTCTCACGCAGTGTTTCCTTGGCTGTTCTCTCTGAAATAATCAATACATTAAATGCCTTCTACTGCAAATACACCTTCTACTGCAAATACAGTAAATTATATTTTTTGAACAGATTTTTTTTTAATTTAATGCTATAAAAACTCATATTTTTATGATGTAAAAATGGTTATGGATTTCCAAAGTATACCTATTTCCACAAAAATAGTGAAAATATTGATTTTTAGCATTCATCTTGAAAAAAACAAAAAAATAATAAAAAAATAAATTAATAAAACCGTAAATAAAGGCTGACTAGTTTTGGTCGACGGAGTCTTTGTCTTGGGTGTACTGGTGCCTCGGTCAGATTGCTTCGATTTGCCCGAGTCTCGATCTGATTGTTTAGAAGAACCCCCGTGAACACCTCCCTTGCTTGTTCCATCGTTATCTGTAATCTACCATGGTTAAATCCCAAATTTATACCACGAAATACGCACCTTCTGGCTCATTACGACGATTTCTGCACAACACCATATAAGTAAAGACCTGAATTTTCTAGGATTTTTTTGTTACTGACAACCCGTAGAATTCTGTAATGTACTTACATTAATAATGATCAGCAGTTGCACGAATCCCCCAGCCGAGCAACCGATGATTACCGCCATTTTATCTGATTTGGCTTCGATAGCTTCATTTATTTCCCCTTTCCCATCCTTCTCCTTTCTAGTCTACTTACTCATTTGTGGTTGGCTGCTCTCAAAAACTGCAGAAGTACTCAAATTGGCTCCTCGCAGATTATGGCACTGTGAGTTTAGCCAATCTAATTTATTTTTTAGCCACCGATATTTATATTCGGTGATATTTGGGTGCTCGATCTGAGACAATTTCTTTGTTTTAGAGCTTTTTTTGTTCAAATTTGAGACCTTTTCGCATTCCTCACGGCAATGATGTGTGATATCGTCGAGATTGCAAATTTCTGAAACAATTTTTTTCAGTACTGAAATTGGAGTTTGCGTGATCCAAGAAGATGAGAATACAAGGTTTTTACGAAAGATAACTGATAGCTATATGATGCGGCGTTAGTTTTCCGTAAAAGCTCTTGGAAAAGCTAAAAGGAGTGTTAGCTTTTACTTTTCCATTTCTCACGGCGGGCTCGGAAAAGCTAAATATTTGAATTCCCGCAATTATCGATTTTCGGCCATAACTCTGCTCCCAGTGCAGCTAGGCTTACCAAACTTGGTCCATGAAGTCTAAATGCAAAAAGTAACCATAAAACAAATTTTCTAAATGCTAGCTTTAATAGGAACCGAGATACCGAAAATGCGGGAATTCAAATCTAACTGCTTTTCCGGAAAAGCTCGCGGAAAAACTAACACTCCCGATTAGGGTTCTCTTGTTGGAAATGATTCCGGAATTCCAAAAAGAGTGAACAATGGCGTCATTGTTTTCCATTACTTCCAATAAGACACGGTGCGCGGTGAATGGAATTCCATTTCTTATTGGAATTCCAATAAGGAAGAGTCCTATTTTGAAGTTATTTAAGAGAGATTTTGTAATATTGCTGTTATAAAGTGTTCTACCAGTTACGCTTAGTCGCCTCGCGCCTTTTGATTTTGTTTCTGGCTGTTATTTTGATTTTCATCAAATAAAACATGTTTAGATATAACATATTTCACAAGACGACCATTTTCGTTGATCATTTCAATGTGACATGTACTCGAAAAGACTACATTTAACATCAGAGACCTCTAGTTAGAAGAGAGGTGTACTGAAAAGTGAGGAAGGGAAAATAAAGATAATTCGTCTTTTCCCCTGCGTAGTTCACGCATCCCGCGGTTATCCTCCCATATCTCTATCGTTGCTCAACTGGGTAAGCGGTTGCTTTCCGATTGGAAGGTGGTTGGTTCGAATCCGCTATTATCCTTTTGATTGCAATTTTTTTGAATGTGAGGAAAGATCTTTTCCAAATTCAAATTGTACCAGGAGCATATGATTTTACACTAGACTGAATCAAACCGGTGGCAAATAAGCTTATTCGTAGGAAAGCCGGGACAGGTAACGTGTGGAATTAACGTACCCATCGTGTAATCTTGGAAATTGGTTTATTTGTGATAGTGAGCATGATCTTAGGTGCGACATAGACGACTTCATAAAATACTTTCTCAAAATCATGTGTTTCGACGGCGTTGGAGGCGGTTTCTGTTAATGGAAATCCATTTCTTATTGGAATTCCAATAACAATCTATTTCCAATAGCCGACCGCTCCATTAATGAGGGTTATTGGAAGTGAGGGGGGAGAAAAATCATTTCCAATAGCCCAATTTTTCCAACAAGAGAACCCTACTCTCGATTGCTTTTCCAAGAGCTTTTCCGGAAAACTAACGCCACATAAGATAACTGACCTCTGATATCTAATTTTTGCGCAAATTCCGGATTTGTCATAACACTCAACGGCTGTCCAATAATATTGAGCGTCACCTTTTGCGTGCCGAACAGACTGAGGAGATTCTGAAATTCAATTTTGATTAGTTAAATATGAAATAATAAAGAATTCACTTTACGACACATAAATCATAAAGACAATATGGCTAGTAGGGTGGGCTTTTCAAGTTCAAAGTGTTAAGGGCTTGGACTTCCTCGCTAGAGAGAGTGCGATCTCTCACTCAACCCTTGAAGCCAAGCCCTTTGTTCTCAGTACCTTCAAGGATACCTTCCTTGAAAGAACATTTTTTTCTATCCGATTTTGTAAAACAAAAATTGAAATAGTGTAATAATTTAGTAATTATCAAAAACGAATCGGATGGACTGAAAAATGCATTAAAATGAGCCATATGTACCTCAAAACCATATCAGTCCCTTACCACTCCCTACCCCTGTGAATCCCACCTATTCTTAATGCCATTTCCTTCTTTTATTCGCACATTTGTGAACATGTTGTCGCACCTATGTGTTCATAAAAATTGCGTTGAAGCTTCGAAAAAACAGCCTCAAAGTTCAAGTGGAGAATCTAACAGTAGATGTGACTCAATGACGAATGATTGCATGACATAACAGTGCGCACGGATCTTAGCTATGCCCAAGGGCAACCCAAAAAAATACTCGTGTCGAAACGACGTGGTCTCCGCCAATCCCAGAACTGGTGAGTCGCGTGACACCAGCCACTAATATGTCTCGACTCAATCCAGCAGACCACGTTGTGGCTCCTAACTAGGGTCGACTCAACGGTAGTATCCATACGTGTCCAAGCCGCAGTCCCGCTTGGGGGGCACTTTGCACCCATGATGGGGGTATCATGGAATCTTGGGGGGCACTTTGCACTCATGATGGGGGTATCATGGTCCAAAATGGGTTTTGGGTTGGGTCCACCAAAGTAAAAGTGGTATACTGTAACTTCACCACCGGGGTCCCGCAACGAAAACAAAGTACCGTAACCCAGTCTACCGTAATCCGGAAATACGAAATTGAGAATATTGACCCGGTATACGTTGCATGAGGTAGGCCTCGAGTAGTAATTAATCGGAGGGCATACGGTGGTCTCGACACGACATTGCTGATACCGTAATCAAGTCTACAGTATGCTGAAAATTCAAATTGATCAAATCCACTCGGGATTTGTTGCATGAGGTAGGCCTCGATTAGAAATTAATCGGGCGGTATACAGCGGTCCCGCCACGACATTGCCGATACCGTAATCAAGTCTACAGTATGCTGACATTTCAAATTGAGCCAATTCGCTCGGGATTTGTTGCATGAGGTAGGCCTCGAATAGTAATTAATCGGGCGGTATGCGGCGGTCCCGGCACGACAATGCCGATACCGTAACCGTCTACAGTATGCTGAAAATTAAAATTGATCAAATCCACTCGGGATTTGTTGCATGAAGTAGGCCTCAGGAAGAAATTAATCGGGCGGTATACAGCGGTCCCGCCACGACATTGCTGATACCGTAATCAAGTCTACAGTATGCTGACATTTCAAATTGAGCCAATTCGCTCGGGATATGTTGCATGAGGTAGGCCTCGAGTAGAAATTAATCGGGCGGTATTCGGCGGTCCCGGCACGACAATGCCGATACCGTAACACAATGCCGATATCTTCAGTATGCTGAAATTTCAAATTGTTCATATATATTCGGAGTTACAATATGAATAATTAATGAAATTGGGGAAATTGAGGCCATTGCTTGGAGAATATACATTTTTCTCCCATATCGCATCCAGGGTTACTGTAGCGGGGTTACAGTATGACGAATTTTTAAAAGTGATTTATTCAAGTCGGGATTTTTGCGGGAGCTAGACCTTGAGCGGGAAATGCCAGAGGGGAATTCCGTATCGATTCCGCCGTACACAGGGTTACTGTAGCGGGAATACAGTATGACCAATTTTTAAAATTGATCTATTCAAGTCGGGATTTTTGCGGGAGCTAGACCATGAGCGGGAAATGCCAGAGGGGAATTCCGTATCGATTCCGCCGTACACAGGGTTACTGTAGCGGGAATACAGTATGACCAATTTTTAAAATTGATCTATTCAAGTCGGGATTTTTGCAGGAGCTAGACCTCGAGCGATAAATGCCAGAGGGGAATGCCGTATCGATTCCGCCGTACACAGGGTAGCGTGAATAAAGTATGACCAATTTTTAAATTTAATCTATTCGAGTCGGGATTTTTGCAGGAGCTAGACTTCGAGTAGGAAATGCCAGAAGGGAATACCGTACCGATTCCGCCGTACCCAGGGTTACTGTAGCAGAACAAGTACTGAACTAGGTTTTACCTGCTCATAATTTTCCGACTCCGTTTACTCGATTTCAAAAAATGCGGTATGCTGTGAATGCACTCATATAGTAACCCGTTCATACCGTAACCCGCTACAGTATCCTTGGGACACGGTATAATCAATAAAGTACACCCCAAAAGACATTGCCTGCTTGAGGTATAGCTCCTCCAAAAATACTAACTCAAATAAATCACTTTTAAAAATTCGTCATACTGTAACCCCGCTACAGTAACCCTGGGCGCGAGAGGGGAGAAAATATATATTCTCCAAGCAATGGCTACTCGAGATACGTCTCTTGTGAAAATCCCGAGTCAATTTGATCAATTTGAAATTTAGCATACTGAAGACGGTTACGGTATCGGCATTGTCGTGCCGGGACCGCCGCATACCGCCCTATTAATTTCTACTCGAGGCCTACCTCATGCAACATATCCCGAGCGAATTGGCTCAATTTGAAATGTCGGCATACTGTAGACTTGATTACGATATCAGCAATGTCGTGGCGGGACCGCTGTATACCGCCCGATTAATTTCTGCCTGAGGCCTACTTCATGCAACAAATCCCGAGTGGATTTGATCAATTTTAATTTTCAGCATACTGTAGACGATTACGGTATCAGCAATGTCGTGGCGGGAATTTTCAGCATACCGCTGTATACCGCCCGATTAATTTCTACTCGAGGCCTACCTCATGCAACAAATCCCGAGTGGATTTGATCAATTTGAATTTTCAGCATACTGTAGACGATTACGGTATCGGCAATGTCGTGGCGGGACCGCCGTATACCGCCCGATTAATTACTACTCGAGGCCTACCTCATGCAACAAATCCCGAGCGAATTGGCTCAATTTGAAATTTCAGCATACTGTAGACTTGATTACGGTATCAGCAATGTCGTGTCGAGACCACCGTATGCCCTCCGATTAATTACTACTCGAGGCCTACCTCATGCAACGTATACCGGGTCAATATTCTCAATTTCGTATTTCCGGATTACGGTAGACCGGGTTACGGTACTTTGTTTTCGTTGCGGGACCCCGGTGGTGAAGTTACAGTACACCACTTTTACTTTGGCGGACCCAACCCAAAACCCATTTTGGACCATGATACCCCCATCATGAGTGCAAAGTGCCCCCCAAGATTCCATGATACCCCCATCATGGGTGCAAAGTGCCCCCCAAAGGTGAGACTGCGTCCGTGGACACGTATGGTCAGACCGCAGGTCAGATTCATGATTTTTCTCAAAAACATGAAAATCGATAAATCAATCAAAACTACCGTAACCTACAGTATCCTCCGATGAGTTCGGTGGGTCAGACCGCAGGTCAGATTCATGATTTTTCTCAAAAACATGAAAATCGATAAATCAATCAAAACTACCGTAACCTACAGTATCCTCCGATGAGTTCGGTGGGTCAGACCGCAGGTCAGATTCATGATTTTACTCAAAAACATGAAAATCGATAAATCAATCAAAACTACCGTAACCTACAGTATCCTCCGATGAGTTCGGTGGGTCAGACCGCAGGTCAGATTCATGATTTTTCTCAAAAACATGAAAATCGATAAATCAATCAAAACTACCGTAACCTACAGTACCCTCCGATGAGTTCGGTGGGTCAGACCGCAGGTCAGATTCATGATTTTTCTCAAAAACATGAAAATCGATAAATCAATAAAAACTACCGTAACCTACAGTACCCTCCGATGAGTTCGGTGGGTCAGACCGCAGGTCAGATTCGTGATTTTTCTCAAAAACATGAAAATCGATAAATCAATAAAAACTACCGTAACCTACAGTACCCTCCGATGAGTTCGGTGGGTCAGACCGCAGGTCAGATTCGTGATTTTTCTCAAAAACATGAAAATCGATAAATCAATAAATACTACCGTAACCTACAGTACCCCTCAAAAAGTTCGCTGGGGCAACACACTTCCTTGGGTCAGATACATGATTTTTGTCAAAAACACGAAAATCAATAAATCAATAATCAATAAATCAATCAATACTACCGTAATCTACAGTAACCTCAAAAAAAAGTTCGTTGGGGCAACCACACTTCCTTGGGTCAGATACATGATTTTTGTCAAAAACACGAAAATCAATAAATCAATAAGTGCTACCGTAACCTACAGTAAAAAATTCGCTGGGGTAACCAAACTTCCTTGGGTCAGGTAAAAAGTTGCCACTACGCCACGAAGTGGCGTAGTGGCAACTTTTTGGACCGAACTGTACCCGGCGACTGAAGTACCCTTGGACCGAACTGTACCCGGCGACGGAAGTCCCCCTGGACCGAACTGTACCCGGCGACTGAAGTACCCTTGGACCGAACTATATCCGGCGACGGAAGTCCCCCTGGACCGAACTGTACCCGGCGACGGAAGTCCCCCTGGACCGAACTGTACCCGGCGACTGAAGTCCCCCTGGACCGTACTTTGAAAACGTAGTGCGCTTAACCTCCACGCACCCCGCTAGTTAGACTATTTGAGTGAGGAATACAAAGTTCGCAGCCGCGTTTTTTCCATGGTGACATGCAAATAGTGAAAATGTACATCAAATTCCGCCTACACACCCAGAATGAATGTACTTGCTATTGAATGTATCCTATGAGATATGACACCTAGTATATGAGATACCTACAAATCTCTCGGTTTCGCACGCTCTCTCGACGGGCGAATACACTCAATAGTGATATACTTATCATACACTAGATGTCTCATCTTAGTGTATTCTTTCTCTTGCAACATGTGTATTCTTGAATCACCTACTTCACCTCCCAACATCACTGAGTCGTATCGCGTTCGTCGCCTACATGTTGTCACAGCGATTCAGGTGTACAGCGAGACGGCCACACACTTTTGGCAAAGTTCCAAAATGTTGAATTTTAACTGTGGGGAGAGGCAACGCGACCGCAACAAACGAGTCTCTTCATAGCGTTGTTGTCTCTCGCTTTTTCTCTGGTCGTCTGGCATGTGGCCGCTCTCGAAATGCTCTGGAAGATGTAAAACTGGGAAATGCATCGGATATCTGGCATATCAGATTTTCTACCCCCCATCTCATTGAGTGGCGCCTAATTTCTGTCTCCGACCTACCTACCGTACCGACAGTGAAGGCATCTGCCGATCGATAACTTGTTTAACGTTTCGCACACCGTACACCGTGTACCGTACCTCCTCAAACGAGATTCTTCTCTGATCACACCATACCTGGAGCCATCTACCGAGCTCCCCTGGACCGAACCCGCAACCAGAACTATGCAAAGAGCGTAGTGCATTTAGCCTCAATACAACCCCGCTAGTTTTCGATCATAGCACGTTAAAACTCGACCCTAAGAAAACCGATTCACTGAATCGTCGGCTCTCACATCTGAATAACTGCGTTCCATATTTATAATTCAGAACTCTTCCTCGTAATTACGGAAATTCATCTAAATTCGACTGAAACTAAAGAAGAATCATATCTAGAAAATCCCGCCGCTTAAAGGGAGTTTGTAGCCAAAAAATCTTAATTTTATATTGTTTAAATTCTATTTTTATTCAAAAGAGCTGAAAATTCTAAGAACAACTGTAAAAACAACATATTTTTACGATTTTTTAAAATTAATTATGAATTTCCAAAAAATCGTGTTTCGATTTTTCAAAAGTGTTTCGATGTTTCGAATTCAAAAGAGCTGAAAATTCTAAGAAAATCTGTGAAAACCGGATATCTTTACAATTTAAAATTTTTAAATTTTTCTGCAAAATTTAAAAAAAGGCCTTCGCACAGTGAAAACAAGTGTTTATGCAATTGATTCGACAAGAACGAGTATCGGTGAGGACGACTCAGAAGAAAGAAACTCAAAAATATTACGGCATCATCCCTTTTGAGATTCTACAGCCGCTAAACAGTGTAAGTCCGCGGATGCGAGAGCTACCGTATACCTAAATTTTGACATCTTTGAAAATTCATAATTAATTTTTTTAAAAAATCGTAAAAATATGCGGTTTTCACAGTTATTCTTAGAATTTTCAGATTTTTTAAATAAAGATAACTTATTTTTCGATGCCGTATCCCTTTAACAATTTGGGGATTCATTTATTCCAGAAAGGAATTACTATTTTTGGTTATCGGGATTTAAAGTTCCAGAAATCATGCACAGTACTCATCTGCCGTGCAACCCGCGACTTCCAATCGAGCACAGTTGCCATTGAAAGAAGCTATGATCGACTGAAATTATCGACTTATATTGGTAAATGTGACAAAGATATATTTCGCTAACAAGTTAACAAGCGAACAAGTCTAAGCTAATAGGCTAAGATAGTTGTAAATATATTTTTTACAGCCCAAAGAACATCGATCATTGAAGATAGTTTTCTGACCTTATTTTCGATCAGCCTGTATCCGTGAATCACCTGTCTACTACGGAATTTGCCAGTTTTTCATAACACGATGGCGAGTCTGTCAGTTATGTTCTATAAGCATAATTGAATTTCACCACTGCCTTATTTCCTCTTACAGCTCCCCCATCCTCAGTGTTCAAGAGGGAAGAAAATGGATAGTGATGATGCAATAGGCAGGATGACATGACATAGTCTTTAATTTAGAATCAATTTCGAGTAGGGGATCTTCGTGAAGTGGTTTTTTTAATCGGATAGATCCTCGAAATATCTACTATTCAGGAAACTGTGAATCACCTGGTGCACTTTGCCAATTTCAATATTTTTTTAGAAACCTTCGCAAACGTTAAATTATGCACTCTGTTCCCACAAATTTATTACTCAATCATTTGTTCTCACATATGTATCGCTGTGTTCCATGAGATGCCAACTAATTTGCACGAGGGAATTACGAAACTTCATCTTTATTCAACTAAAACTAGGCGAAAATTACAGTAAAATGAGTTCAAATTAGAAAAAGATGGGAACACTCGTAATTGGCATTCAAAATCGCATTTCGAACAGGGAATTCGAATGAAGAAATGGGGGTAAATATAGGTAAAACTGCGTGCGTAATTCCAGAGTTGTAAAAGTTCGTAGTTCCAGAGTTCAAAGATCAAGTATGCGAAGAAGTATGCTCGATAGTCAGAGGTAAAACGGAGGAAATAAAGCATTCCGAATCAGGAAAACAACAATCAATAATAGATTAACTAACCAACAATTATGGAGTAGCGGGAAAAAAAGAGTGCATTCAACATATTAAAATAAACACAAATTAGATAAAAGCCTAATGAGAAGGAATTGAACGAGTGTGAAAACGGGAGTAAAACTCGAGAAGTACGGTACAAATTAGAGATGAGGGAATGAAACATGTACGAAACTCAATCGATCATGCCTGATCGATTAATCAATCGATAATCTATCTATCGATGGATCTTTCTGATGAGACTGTCCAATTTTGGCTGAAGATGCTCGGAAGTACGAAGAGCCAGCTGAACAAATTTATTTGGACATCGAAATAATGGAATCATTGACTGATGAAAACTGAACGAAATGAACTAATCGTGAAACATAAATCGAACAGCTCTACACGTTGTAACTTGATTTGATTTTTAAATATAAACATAATCACCAATTTTCCAGTTCTTTAAACTCCCGCCCCTTTGCCACAAATCCTGTTCACTTGTAAAAACAGAGTAGACTCCGCCCCTTTTCTCTAAACTCCGCCCACCTCAACAATCTCGCTTCCGTCCTCATTGTATTTCTTGCAGTTTGCAATCATCTGATCGAGGTCGGACTGAACTTCCTCCACACTATCGTAAGTGTTGTTCTTGATCTGCAAATTAGAAAGAATTGAACCGATTGATTTTTTTTACCAAGTCGCATTCATTATAAGAAAGTAGTGAATTCCAACGAATATACGAAGCTCGAACAACCTCAGTTCACCTAGTTTAGTCATTCCACAAATTACAATTTATCTTTCAAATTAATCGATATTTTACCTTTGTGATCATAGTCTGGAGGTCCATCGGATGCTTGATAATCTCGTAGTAGTCGGGCACCTGTGCATATTATTATTGTAGAAACTAAATATCAAAGATCGAGAAATAAATCGAAGTCAAAGTAATAATCGACGTCTCAGGCCATTGATTAGAGAGCTCATGATCATACATTTTACAAAAAATATTCTAAACTTAAAATCTAAAGATCAAAGATCAATGTTCTCCTCACATCTCTCTTATCGACAGGAGCGATGAACGGCCATGCGAAGTACTGTCCCATCGTTTCTTTGATCGCCACTTCGCATTCGAACAAACAGTCCTGAAAATGAATAATATCAATATTTAAAAGCTTTTTAAAAAGAAAATTTATATTTAAAATTTACACGAGATAAGGAGGAAGAAAGTCACTTTTTGATTATGAAAACTCGTCCTACCGTAATCCCTCCCAAATAATTTAACCAACCTTGAGCGATCCTGTCGTTTCTCTCAATCCTATCGACACACGAACAGCGTCCTGGTGGGGATCTGAGAGGATAAAGCTGGTAAGAAATTAAGGCAAATAAATTTCGAAAGACCCGACGAAACTGAGCTTCACTAAACCTATAATTATCAGAAATTTTAAATGAGTCAATGCGTACGGGAATCGTTGGGCAATAAAATCGTGGAAAGGAAGTAAACCACACTTACCGTACACCTTTCTCTTCTTTCCATTTCTCTTTGGTGTTTCTTCATCTCCATTTGTCATTTCCGAATCGGCAGAATCGTAATCAGAATACTGCTCCTGAATAATATATTATTACAATATTTATTGTTTACTAAAATATTACACAAATCTACAATTATCCTGTACACGATTTACACAGTTCATAAACTACCCGAGACTCTAAAGTACCAGGAGTAAAATCAATCGTACCTCTTTTAGTTTCTCCGGTTTCTTTCCCTTCGTCACAATCACCGCACCGTTGTAGTTCTCGTTGTACAGCACCTGTAATTTTGGCATTCTATTATCTAATCATTAGATATTAGATTAATTTTGCCCTGTATCCGGCACCTGCAATTTCTCAAAAGCAGCCTGACTCGTGTTTCATCCAATAGGTATAACCACACAGTCGCGGATAATCACATTAATGTCTTCATCCCTTATCCAACCCCTCTCAAATCTGACCTTCTTGACGATTCGTCCACTACTTGTCTTCACTGGTTCAATTCTCTCCTCACTTCCACTCTTACTACTTCCTTCTTCTCTTTTCACTTGACGATCACAAGAGGCGCGATCTCCAGCGAATCCACTTAAATACAATTATTGATTTAAGATAAAATAATACTGTTAACGAACATCATCGAAAAATCAAACTATCTACAAGCATGGAAATATCTAAATCGTCCCCAAGAAACCTAAAACCGCCTTACCCTTCCTCATCCTCCTCTTCATTTTCTTCCTCCGCACGCTGAGCTGCCTCTGAAAAGGATAGAGATTGATTAGTTTTGGTAAGCAATGCCTGAAGAATAACTAGTGCACGGATCAGCTCTTTCAAGTATGGCGCATATGTGAAGCGTGAGTTTGCCGAGTGCCAATATTCAGTTAACAAAAATCACAAGTAGCAACGATGTCTCTGTCCTCTCAACAAGGCATTAATTGTTATCAATCAACGATGGTTCCAAGTACTAAATTTACAAAACTAGTGGACAGTCTCAAAAAATCGATATCGGAATGATCTACCGTACCTCTGGCAGCATTTCTCTTCTCCTTGGCAGCTTCTCTTCTTCTCACAGCTTTGCACTCTACACACAACCAACCACTGACTGCAACTTCGAGACGGGGACGAACGCATGTCTGCAAATATATTGTTTATGTAAGTTATTTTTTAATTCTTTTTTTTCTATTCTCAGACGGTAACAGATCGACATGATCAAATGTGGAATCCAAAGAAGGCAAGTTGAAACAAATATTCGCATGGCTGATCGTTAATGGTCCGAATGTATCAGTATCTATCATTAGTTGCGCTCAATGTACAATCGGTTGATGATTCACCGTTTATTTTAAAAAAGAATTTTGGAATAAGAGTTAAAATCGATAATAACCAGATGGTAGGTCACGCAGCAGTCGTCACACAGCACAAACTGCTGTGCATCTCCCTTGCGACGACACACGCGACATTTGCCCTGAAAGAAAGGAAATGGTACTTAATTACTTTCACAGAAGACGCATAAGTTATTTAGCAACCACGTGAAACTCAAATCAACCGTCTAATCCTTAAAATATTCTGAAATACCTGGTATCTGCTCATGTCCCAGGCGATCTTCGAGTCCAGAGTGTACAGAAAGAGGGCGATCATAGGAGCCGATCTAAAAAATTGAAATATGGCATCATCAGTATGAAATGACTATCACCGCTGCTTCTAAAATAAATAGAATTCAACGTCAATATAAATATTTTAAAAGATTACTTGGCATTCTGGGACAGAGTTCTCTGCCAGACCAAGAAGACCTCGGAGATGTCGCGTTCTAGAAACAAAATAATAAAAAAATAAATTAGTTCTCGATTGCCTCTCCTCTCCTCTACCGTACCTCCTCCATTGTGTCGGTTCCTTGTGATGAATGGCTCCTTGAAGCAGCGGAACTGAATAGCCTGGAAGAGCTGCAGAAGGGCGAAGGCGAGTCTGAAATTGGAAGAAATAATATAAATGAGCAAGTCGAATAAACATACCGTTACAAAAAAGAATAGCAAGATCCAGAGTGAAATTCTCAACAATATTTTATGCTACTTTCTATCCGCCTAAACAAAAAATACGTTAAATTTCTAAGCATTTAAATTCCCAGGTGATCGCATGTTTCACTATCCACATTGAATCCGTTAGTAGCTGAATGAGATAATCCGAGTATTTAGCCGGTCAGCTATGAATAACAATCGATTATATTTTTTCATACTCACTTTTCGTTGCTGGACAGCGTGGCAAAGTCGTCTTGGAAGTAGAGAATTTCCATTTCCTCATCTCCCGCCTCCTCTTCCTCTTTCATTGCACCCTCCACACTAAAAGTGAACGTTGATTTTGAGGAGGAAATTTTGCGATAAAACAGCACACCACACTATTCTACACAAGTTCAGCGTTTCCAACAGCACAGCCGGCTCAAATGTTGCGACAAAATATTTTAGCTTATGAAAGCGTCTTGAAACACGAATCATCCTTGAATTTTACGAACTCAAGTTATATAAATAAAGTGAACAAACCGAATGGCGACATCTCCCTCAATCAATCCCGTAACATCTCCATCTTCCAGTAATCTTCGTCTCCATTCGAGTCGATCAATGGTAGGAGGAAGAGATCCAATCTGGCCGAGGAAAATCTGAAATTTTATTTTTTTTGTAATTTTAAATCGAGTACTCTCTGAAAGTAGCCCGCTCTCTGAAACGCAGAAAGCTGAGGCTTCAAAAAAGGCATGCCGCTCCTATTCTGAAACTCCGGAATTTTATCTACGAGAGATATTTTCATCTACGTTCACAGCCATTCAACTACGAATATATTACTAACTATCGCCATACATTATCCTCTAGATATCACCGTAAGTATTTATCTTTTTATGAAGTTATTAAGTTATTTCACCCACCTTCTCCTCCATATCGGCCAGCAGCTCTCGTATTTCCCTCTCAAAGTCGATGGTTCCCTCTGTCAATGCGGGATCGATCGAATCTGTCATCAGAAGCGACGAAATCGAGCCTGCCTCGTGTTTGCGCTCCTGGAAAAAGAATAAATGAAGAAAAGAACATAATAAATTGAGAATCTCGGCCGCCTAGTGAAATTGAGATTCATCTGTTGCACAAAACAGCTCCTATTTGAGATTGCGCGATAACAGCACTAAAAAAAGGAGCGAGTCCATGAAAATAAAAAGTGTTCCACAACTGAGTCGCTAATAGCACTAAGGACATTTATTTCCCAATCGATAAACCAAAATCTACAGTAACCCGCAAACCCACCGATCTCTCCACCATCTCCTTCAGTTTCTTCGCCTTCTCTCCCATTTGTTCGAGTAGTTCCGACTCACGGAATCCCCTCGGGTTGAGTGAGGAATGAAGCTGAAATCATACGTCTTGAAATCAGATGTTGGAAATGTATAAACTGGTCAAACACCGAGAATCTCGGTCCATGAAAATGTACGGCTGAAATTAGTATAAATAAATCAACAAAACACTTGCTAGAGATGGGGAAAACAATAATCAGACTATAATTTATTTAAATTACTTGAACTGTCATAATGAAAAAATCCCCAACTCTAATAGCACTGAAACAAGAATGAATCTGATTACTTCCCCACGATATGTCTCCAAATTTCCCCTACCATATGAGGCTGTCTGCGATAGGTTCAACAAATGGTCCGCACAGCAAAAAATGAAATCTCCCCATAACTTGCGCTTAGAACTTGCGCAAGTTCGCAATTAGCATAGAGCAGGGCATGTAAACAGAGTCCTTCATGTGTCTGCCCTGCACTCTCTCGCCACGTTAATCCGGTTTACATGCAAAGTGCAGAAGTGCCTATCTTCGCAAGCGAAGACCTATTTGACGTATGTCAACAATTCTCCAACAGAGCTCCGCACAGCCCAAAATTATCTCTCTATTTCTCTCCATAAATTGCGGGTAGTTTTCGATGCCCTACAACGTGGCGTCTATCGTTTTCAAGAATTTCACTATTGGCGCCGAAACGGCGCCGCGCCAGAATACGGGGAAATCGAATTTTGGAAATTATCTCTTTCAGAATTGCAGATGCTTTCCCACAAAATTATAACGGTAGGATCAGAATCGCACGGCGGTTCGAATGAGGTATGACACGATCTTCACACTATAAAGAGTCAAAAACTCTTAATTACCGGCTAATTAGGTTAATTTGCGACAAATAAATTAGTCAGCGAGATTCGCCATCATTTTTTTAAGTATACGTGAAATTTTGACGGTCTATCTGCAATTTTGAAAGAGATAATTTCCAAAATTCGATTTCCCAGTATTCTTGCGCGGCGCCGTTTTGGCGCCAATAGTGAAATTCATGAAAAACGAGAGACACCACGTTGTAGAGTATCAAAAACTACCCGCAATTTATGGAGAGAAATAGAGATAATTTTGGGCTGTGCGGAGCTTTGTTGGAGAATTGTTGACATACGTCAAATAGGTCTTCGCTTGCGAAGATAGGCACTTCTGCACTTTGCATGTAAACCGGATTAACGTGGCGAGAGAGTGCAGGGCAGACACATGAAGGACTCTGTTTACATGCCCTGCTCTATGCTAATTGCGAACTTGCGAAAACCCCATTTGACCTATGATTGTTGAATCTATCGCGGACAGCGTCATATATGCAATCGATGACGTCACTTTTTCATTTACATTGCATCTACAATTTGTATAATCGTTGACGTCATTCATAGCTAAATAAACACTAATTTCTCACCTGCTCAAACTTCTCGACACTGTCCACCATCTGCCAGCGTGGCCGATCCCTACAATATTTGCATTTTAATAGTTTCCTTTATTTTAGATTACCCCCCTAACCACTCTGGAACTCTATCGTTTCAAGTACAGATAAAAAATAAACCAGAAAGCGATTCACCAGTACTTGCCAGATTGATTTGATTTAGCATCGTATTCCCATCCACAACCAATTTTGCCACACTACCGTATCCCCCTCCCATCTATCTCCCCCTCCTACCGTAACCCTCTCCCTCTCACCTCGCCTCACTCCCATGGGCGGGACAGTACTCATCTGCCGTGCAACCCGCGACGCCCAGTCGAGCAGAGTGAATGTTCCCATTGAAAGATGCGACGATTGACTGAAATTATCGATTCGATGAATGAATCCGCGATACCGTATTCCTCCTACAATACTAAACTATACCATGCCTTATTCCGAGGGGTAGCCCAGCTCTTTCCTGTCTATCTTGTCCTCCTACAGTAACCCTATCCCCTACTATCGTACTTTACTCCACGGGGTCTCTACCCATCCTTTCCCATCTACTGTGTCCTCCTACAGTACCCCTTCCTACTGTACCTCATTCAACGGGCTGGCCTCATCACATCCTCCCGTCCTCTCTCTATCCCACTCATTCGGTTCCTCTACCAGCAGGGCCGGCAACGCGTCCAGACAGAAGTAGGAGCGGTAGGCGCGGTCGCGGCCGAGGTACACGAGACATGAGAGACCTGAATGAGGAGGGGAATTAGATAGGTATGATGCAATATGACGGGTGAGATGTAAATTGAATGTTTCTAATTTAGAATACATTTCGAATACGACAGTTATGGAAGCACCGTGATTGGATGGAACCAGGATGGAAAGAGGGGATCGCTTCCAGGAAAAAAAAGTGTGACTAGTAGATGGCCTGTAGCATGATATCACCGGGAAACTACGTAAATCTCGATTATCCTACAAGAAGGATAAAACTGCCTTCTCAAATTAGTCCACTTTTTGTGGAATGAGAAAATAGATCTTCATGCCTTCGAAGCTGATTATCGCATTAAGCTCCTACACGGTGGTACAATGCTTCACCAGGCCAGTAAAGAGCTCCGTCAACATTATTTCACCCATCGCAAAGTACATTCCCCTACTCCAATGCACCACTCTCCTAGAACAACTGCCCACTTATCAAAATTCAATTCAACGCAAGAAACATTCACCCCCCCCCTTCCTCCCCTGTGTAAAGCAGCACTATCACTGTGCTCGATCGCATTACTGTCCCGCACTACCAAACAATAATTGTCCCCTACATCCGTTCCCAACTCTCCACTCTCGAATCTCCTAGATTCAATCTTCTCGGCAATTCCCCTCCCTCCCTTCCCAAGCCTTCTTATCTGATCTCTAAATGACGTGTTTGTTACACCTGTCTCTTCACATGGTTCCATCCAACCCTGCTGGAAGGGGTCAGGGCGAGAGAGTGTGCAAAGGTGAGAGAGTCTCTATCGATTTCACACGCTCTCTCACACTAAACCCTTTTCTGTAAGGCTGGCCGGACTGCGGAGTGAACTGACTTCCCATCCCGCCCCCTCTTCCCATCCCTCTCTCCCCAAGAAAAACACTCTCTCCCCTCCAAAAACTCTCGCTCGATCACAGTGTTCATCCCCTCCTTCCCGCGCGCTTTTATCCCTCTCTTCCCACTCTCTCTCTAATCCGCCTTCTCATTAATTCCCTACCCGCTGTGCTGCATCTGTTCCTATTTTTTCGATCCACCCCTTACATTTATAAAATCACACGCTCATACCAAAAAGCCAAAACGCGGACTTCAGTTGTTTACCAAACAGGCATCTACCCTCTCATTTTTGTGTGCTCCCTCGCCCTCGGTAAACACAGCATTTTGACATGTTGACATTTGACATTATCATTTTGACATTTTGTTTGATCGTATCATTTTATAAATGTAATACCGTATCTTCCTTCTCTTTCCGCTACCATACCCTCCCCTTTCCAGGCATCCAATGTCTCGTCATTCTCCCTCCTCTCTCGAATCTGGCGTCGCCGGTCTCTCCCTCGGAGGCAGTGGAGGTCGTCCTTCCTCCTCCTCTCCCTTCTCCAACCCTCGCCCCGCCCACTCCTCCTCGCCGTCCTCCAACGACGATTCCGCCTACGAGACGGGAGGCGGAGGAGGCGCCACCTCGCTTATGAGAAAGGCCGACTACGCCGTACGTTTACCTTGCTGCTCCAAGTGGCGCTGAAACACCAACCCGCCTAGTTACCCCCCATTCGGTTGATTGCCCCCTATTCCTCCCCCTCAAAGAGGTCTATGGAGCGCGAAACACGAATCAATCAACGAAGTCCCGAGTTCGAAAATGAATAATTAGGCTACCCTTGCCTATCTCAAAATATGTAGACCGTGTGAAACAATAATCGGAAATGAGTGAAATAAAAAAAACAACAGTCCACCTCCTTAATGAAGAAGGAAGGAAAATTCCAGAATAATCTCATCCAAACTATCGTATCCCATCCACTACCCCCGCCTACAGTGGGCTAGGATCAACATAAAAATTGAAACCACTTAATCTACAGTAATCCACCCCCTCTTACAGTACAACCATCTCGTGCTCGCGAGTCGCCCGGGCGAGTGCCGCGCGTTCCGTCGCAAGATGAATGTGATCGCGAATTACTTCAAGATCCGCACGCCCGACAGTCTCCAGGTTAGCATCAGAATATGGTAGGATGGCGATACATTATTCCGTCAAATTTCAAATCAATCAATAACCCCCACCCCTCATTCAGGCCTACGCGTATCGCGTCGAATTCAAGACCAAGGGCAGACAGGGATATGAGACGGTTACCAAGAAGTGAGTCAGTTGTCGATTGTCATGCCGTCTACCGGGCACTTCTTTCTTTGTGGGGATAAACTCGCCCCATTTCCCTCTCGAAGATGAGCTCAAGCGATCAAGAGGGGAAGGAAAGGGGTGATAAGGGAAAGGGTTGGAGCTTATCCCCAAAGTAAAAAAAGTCCCGGCCACCGTACCCCGCTCATCTTTCAATCGATAATCAATCAATAATCAGGGAGAAGTGCGAGCCGCTCTTCTGGGCGCTCTATCGCGAGCAGCGCCGCCTCTTTCCCGCCTCCGTCTACCGTATCGTCTTCGACGGCGTAGGAATGATCTACTCGCTCGACCCGATCCCTCTTCGTGGCGGAGAGGAGGTAATACCGTAACCCCCGGTAGTGCCTACCGTAATCCGACTTACTTGCCCTGCAAACACTTTTAAATTAACAATCTAGTACTCCAGAATCAATATTCCCTCCGTACTGTGATGACATACCGCAGCCGCAGAATCAATACGACTACCATACTCCCTCCCAAAATCAATCAATAACATTCAGGACTTCACCTTCTCGGCCGAGCCGCCCAAGCCCGAGCCTGCTCGTGCCCCTCAGGGCAACAGTAACGGCGGTGGGTACGGTGGCAGAGGAGGATACGGTGGTGGTGGACGTGGCGGCGGTCGCCCTCGCGCTCCCGCCATGGCTCAGGCCTACATTACGGTCGTGCCCATGATCAAGGTACGGTACCCCCTCCCTAATCCCACTTTGGGGCCGATACAGTATGATTTCGCAAGTCAATCGTTGTAGTAACCCTCACAAATCAATAAAATCGATACCCTACACTCTCGCCGCCAATCAATCGGTACCGTAACCCCTCTCATTTCAGACGGACACCTTCATGGTCTCTGACGAGGTCACCCGCTGCGCGCTCATCCAGCTACTCGATCTCATCATCACGCAGGAGATGCGATGCCCACTGCTGTGAGTGCAAACGAGAACCCCCCCAGAGCTCGGGATTGAATTCTCCAGAAAGTAGTCAGAGTAAAAGAGTGGGCGTGCAAAAGTGAGGCTGCAGCAATCTTCTAAGAACACTGGGAGCCTTTCCTCACTAATATCTTCATTTTATTTACATAATCTATCCAATTATTTCCCTCCTTTCAGCCAGGACAACTCCAAATTCGTCACCACCGGCCACTCCATCTTCCGCGTGCCCGACTCGGACGACGACAGGGTAAGTACCTTAGCCTGCTCTACCGTACCCCGTGCGCACAAATCATACCGTAGTATTACAGTACCAACCCACGTACACTAATCTTCCTATAGTAAATCTATATTTTATTACACTCTATAAACCGTAGTCTTACCGTACCACCACGCTACCCCTTGTAATAAATTGATAACTGCAGCACACGGCCGTCCGTCGCATCGGCATGGGCGAGGAGGTGTGGACGGGGCTGCACATGGCCGTCAAGCCCGACTGCCCCGACTCGCTCTACCTCAACGCTAGCAGTACGTTGCGATCTCCCACTCCTCCTATGACGTCATCACTAGGCAATCGATCTAATTAGTAAATTTTCAGCCTCCGGCTCCATCTTCCACACGCCCAAGCTCAATCTCGTCACTTTCTACGCCGAGGTAAGCGCGCCGCCGATCGTTGATTGCATCATCACTATGCAACTTTTCACTAGTTCCGTCATCATTATGCATTTTTTTCTAATTTCAGATCGTGAACGGCTACACTCTCAATCAGGACATTGACACGTCGCGGCTCACGATCGTCCAGTGGCAGCTCAACAAGCTGGCCGACATTCTCAAAGGTGCAAATTTTAAAATTCACAAGCACTCATAGATGTGCAACGGTGGTTGCCTGAAGGCCGAAAGCGGGAGGGTAGTTACAAAACTAGATTATTTTGAGCAGAACATGGTAGGGTTTGATCTAAAATCGTATCGACTTGAACCGAAAACGGGAGGGTTTTCGGCAAACAGCGGGAGGGTGTTGTTGCTGGCTACACCCTAGCCCGTGTATGCAAACACTCGTGCGAAACAATAAACCATTCCGCTCATAACATACAATATGGAAGTCGAGAGACAAAGTGAGAACAAGTAAGACGCCGAGGTCCACACACCAAACCTTTCTTATGCTATTTAATTAAATTATCGATCGCTTTTGCAGGCACCAAGGTGCGCATCTACCGCAAGGCTCATGACGATTGGGTGGCAAAGAAGTTCGACAAGTTCTCCCAACAGCCCGCCTCTGCTCTCTATTTCAACTGTGTCAGTCTGCCGAGAGATTCGCTACCATAGTCGTCAATCGCACACGAGCTAATCAATTATCAATCGAGAACTGCTCTTTTACAGGAAGGAAGAGACGTCTCTGTGGCCGAATACTTCCACAACAGCAATCTCGCACTCAAATTCCCCCATCTGCCCTGTCTCGCGGTTAGTTTCTTGTCCCCTGACTCGTCTACCAGTAATCGGCATCCCTCCGACTACCCGATCACGATTTTGTTGTTGTTTTCGAAAGTTCTCGAACGGCACATTAGCTTTCCCACTCTGATCGCGCTACTACCCTTTCGTATAGCCCAAATCTGCCATGCTCCTATAACCACAATTCGCCCTCAATAGTCTTCTCAACCCCGGTGCATCAATACTGCCCGCAAATACCGTAATTCTCCCATTACAGTTCTACAACAAGATAACCCGCCAGCAGTCCTACATCCCCATGGAACTGGCCACGACGAGCGAGGAGCCCCGCAAGTACAAGGGCAGACTGAGCGATCTGCAGCTCAACGCTTTCATCAAGGTATCGTACTTCCTCCTCCTACCGTATTCCAACAACTAGTGTATCAGCTACCGTAACATACGGCAATCATCAAGAGGGGAAGAGAGGGGGTAGGAGTGATAAGGGAAAGGGGCGGGGCTTAGCTCCTACAGTAAAGAAATCCCAATCAATCTCCAAATTCTACCGTAACCTACCCATTTCAGGCTGTGGGCATGGTGCCGCGCGAGAAGAAGGCACTCATCTCTAATTTTATGGCGCCCGGTGGCAAGTACGTGGGCGAGGGCGCCCTCATGGACGAGTGGGGCGTCGAGGTGGAGCGCGAGATGGTAGCCATCGACGACGCCCTCATCCTTCCCTATCCCGACATCAAATGGGTACGGTATCGACCATATGAGGGATTGGTACAGTAGACCTGTTCTATCGTATCCATTCACTTGCCTATCCATTTTGAACACGCGTATCAGCGAACGTGAAAACTTGACATTTCATTAAGAACGCAAATACTAATTAATTAGCAATTAATATAATTGTTACAGAAGAACAGCACAACATCCGTCAACGCCGTCTCCGCCGAGTACGCAATCTGCGACACGGACAACGGCGCGCCGCGCCCGCGACAAATGATCGAGGTACGGTATCCTACAGTATCCTAACACCGGGGGACTACGGTATACAAGAATCAATCGATAATCATTTACAGTCCCCAAGCAAGCCGCTCGCGGTGGTCATGGTGTTCGTCAACGGCGATGGCTGTCCGGAGATGCTCGAGTGAGTATCGATTAATCTTGGCAACGTGCCAGCTCTCATTTGGCATCGTGCCAAGCCCAGTCTCATAACTTCCTTTTGTTCTCAGCCGCAGAATGACTCCGGAGGAGCTGAACCACGCGCAGACACGCGTCTACGACACCTCGTACCGGTTCGTCGTAAATTTGATCAACTAATTAGTCCTGCTATTCAACTAATCTGCTCTAATTTTCTTTTCTAAGAAGCACCTGTAGTACGTGGTCGTGCTTTAAAATCAACCTCTTTAACACTACGTATCCCCAATTCAAGACAATTAGTTGCATGAAAACCAGTATAAAATCGGTTAACCAACTACTTGCAGTACCCACGCCGAGCTGATCTGCAACACTCTTCGCGGCTACTCTATCGATACTCTGGGCCCCGCCTACACCTTCCAGTACCTGCTCAACGACCGCGGAGAAATGCACCTGCCGCGGCTGAGAGGCATTATCGACCACTGGAAGAACGAGGTACGGTAGTCGTGAAGCGGACCACTGTATCACGGTAATCACTAAACCGGATTGCGGTAGCCGACACTAAAATATACGAAAATCGATAATCCGCAGATCGCCGGAATCGGTCGCAAGAACGGCAAGGACTACGCGCCGCTCTTCATGTTCGTCTTTCCTCGTCGCCATGAGAAATTCTACGGTGAGTAGTAGCATATTTAGCAGCTACCGCATCCACAGTCAGTTATCGATTTCTGAACCAGCTACCGTAACCGTCATCAATCAATCAATACATTGCAGCCGCCATCAAGTACACGTGCGACGTGGACAAGGGCGTCCTGTCGCAGTGCATCCTCAAGCGCACCTTCGAGGTTACTAATTAGCAATCATTTAATAACCGTACTACTATGACCACTATGATCTCACCTCCCCATGTCATTTCACTGTCGTGATTAAGTCCAATTAACACCAATTAAATCGTTCCAGAAGATGCAAGGCAACGCCCTCTCCAACACGTCGGCGCAGAACGTGCTGCTCAAGATCGTCGCCAAGGCGGGCGGCGCCGTCTGCCGCCTCGACGGCAACCAGTTCAGAAAGTGAGTTGGACGGCTACCGTAGTCCCCTACCTCTAGCTACCGTATCTTTGATATACTGGGAACTCAATGCTACAATACAGTTGTCGGTCTCCTATGGCTACCTCTAGCCACCGTACTATAGTGTAGTAGAATGCCGACCCAATGCACTTTAGTACACTACCAGTCTATTCAATGTCCCCATTTCCTATTACTAAATCCCCTCTAATAAATCAATAATCGTCCTCTTTCAGCGTTGGCAAGATCACATCCGTCGAGGAGCCGACTCTCGTGCTCGGCATCGACGTCTCTCACCCGTCTCGTGAGGAGCGCATGAAGGCGCTAGAGAGCGGCGGCATCTTGCAAGGCTACGCCAAGCAGGCCAACCAGTGAGTGTTTCATTAGTTACAGTATCCAATCAATCGATTTCGGCTAAATCGATTGGCCACCCACCATATTCTGCGTTCCATACACACGATTCACTCCACTATGCAAAAACATTGTACTCTGACGTCGACCAATCAATAAGCTACGCAACCGTATCTCTTCCGTTCAGGAACCGTGGTCGCCACGAGCGCTGCCCACCGCCCGCCCGGCGGCCTCCAATCTCTTCAAGGACCTCTCCTACCACGACTGTCCGCGCTCCGTCGTCGCTATCGTCGGCAACGTGGACATCGAGCAGACCAAGTGCGGTAACCGCCTGCCGTACCGTAACCCTCGGAAGGATTACTGTAGTCAACAATAATCCAATTTCAACTATAGCCCTACTGTGCCGAAATGCTCGGACGGATTACGGTAGACAAGTATAACTCTATTGTACCGTAACTCTGGGAAGAATTACGGTAGCCAACTATTGTCTAATCAATCGATAATTATTACCCATTCCAGATGGGGCGTCTCGTCGCGCGTGCAGCGTCTCGGCCAGGAAGAGACGGTCAACCTCACCGAGCCCTTCCGGGCGCGCATCGAGGAGTTTCATCGCGTAAGTTACCGTACCCTGTAGGCTACCGTACTCTAACTATCGTAGGGTATCCAGCTCACTATCAACTGATTTTCACAAAAAAATCAGTTATCGATTGCCCCTTTGCAGAAGACTGGCTCCATTCCGAAGCACTTCATCGTGTATCGCGACGGCGTGTCCGACACCCAGTTCAAGAAGATCTGCTACGAGGAGACGCAGGCACTAGAGAGAGCCATCGAATCGGTGAGTCACGTCGTTACTAGGCACTCACTTTATTACTACTAGGGCCCAACACTAATTCCCAACTATTTTCCTACCGGTGAGCTGTGGTTTCGTCGCCTGGACTAATTTTGATCCCACATCGCTATTCAATTTTTGAGTCCCCGTCAAATTGCCCCATAAACAACAACAATTGAAACCTGTAGCTTTGTCACATTAACAATCTCCGGGACTATTGCATCATCACTATGCAATTAATCGTCCTCTCAATGCAGTTCGCCCTCAAGAAGGAGCAGGTGACGATAACGTACATCTGCGCCAAGAAGCGCCACCACACGCGCTTCTTCGCCGCCAACCCCAACGAGGCCGTCGAGTGAGTATGCCTCCCCCACTGTATCAGCAATGTAATACTGTAATTTGCAAACGGGATACGGTAGCAGAGCTCTGTCAATACTCTCTTACATTATCTATTTTACACGAACCGCAAGGAAATGCAGCACAAAAAAAACAATAAATGCAGGTTGCTACAGTAGCCCACCCATCACATTCTGATATCGGTAGTTTCAATCAATAACCCCTCCCCCTATTACAGTCTGGCAGGCAACACTGGCGCCAACACGCCGCCCGGTCTGCTCATCGAGAAGACGGTCACGTCGCGATCCACCTTCGACTTCTTCCTGCAGTCGCACTACGGTGAGCAATAGAGCGGCGATTGCATCATCACTATGCAATATGCGATTGCGAGACAACATCATTCGAACAAACAAATCTATTTTTTTTGTCTGTCACTTTCGTCTCAAAGCCGATAATTCGGGGTTGCACCAATGTCTATTGAGTGACGTGCGAATCAAACTTTAGTGCGATGAAGGAGCTTATAATAGCTTAATACTTTAGCAAGAACTGGTAATTGCGTCATCCTTATGCAATCCTTCTTTTCAGGCAACCTCGGCACGGTGGCGCCCACGCACTACACGGTGCTGCGCGACGACTGGGCGCCCAGCGTCAGCTTCTGGCAGGTACTGTACCACCTCTGGATCACTGTAGTCCTTATCTCCTCCCCTTTCTCCCCGCAACCTCGCCGTGATTATTCTACAATTCCCAGTACTAGATGGTACTCTAGAATTCTCGTCGCAGACAACTATCCTCAGTGTTGTATATGCCTAGAGTACGCTATTACCCATCAATCGCCAACTGGTTTCCTTTCCAGACGGTCGTCTTTGCTCACTGCTTCGGCAACTCTCGCTGCACTCGCCCGCTGTCCATCCCCGTCCCGCTGCACTACGCCCACTTCGCGGCCAAGCGCGCCAAGAACCTGTTCGACCACTTCCGCGACTTTGCCGCACCCGATGAGTACGCGAGCAGCAAGGAGGATCTCATCAGAGAGGTACGTAAGCCCCTATCGAGAACTGACCGGCTGATTATCGCAAACTGGGCACCGTCGGGTAACCGGTAGATACTGTAGCACAGCAGATCAGTAACGTGAACTGATGGGACCCTCACTAATTGAATTTCTCTCTCAGGAAATGGAGCACCAGGCAATCACACTCAACCCCAGCCTCAAGGCTATGAACAGCCTGTACTTTGCCTAATCAATAAATCAATCGATATCGTACCCCTCCCATGTAATGCGATTCCCGAGACGAAACCCCCGATCGATGCCGTACGAGCTATTCATGATTGTGATCTCCTCACTACTGTACTGCATTAAAGTTCAGTGGTCTCCCACTATCTCTCTATCATCTCACCATTGTACATTTTTACGTGCTTTCACCCATCAGCAATATCATTAACTAACTATCGTAATTAATTCCTTCTTATTCACTTCTTATTCAATTACTATTCAAGTATACTATTCAAGTTCAATGATTGTTTTAACTGTTTGAACGTTGAAAGTTTGATCAAATAAAGTCTATACAGACAACTATTAGCGGCATTGTACATTCATACTTCATTTCAAAATACCCAACAGGACAACGTCCAAAGCGGTTTCTACCTCGCTTTAGCCTGGTCTAGAATCTCATATCCACCTAGTTATTCAAAAACAAAAATAAAAATTTTTCCAAGAAGAGTTTTCCTTACCAGCTAGAGTCATATGGAGATGCGTCAGGATGATCGCTATCTAGACCCTCTTTCCTTGTTCTCATTCCATGCCATTCCATTTCGACCACCATCTCGCGGCAGCCGTCCCCACAGCGCGCTCACCTTGTACGCCCTTCCTTAGCATCCTTCGCTTTCCCCTCTTACGTGCCCCTTCCATTCCCTCGATCACCCCGCGCTATTCAGTTGCTTCGCCCCTCAATCCACCCACGGCATCTCACCAAGTCATCCAAACTGCATATTCACCACAACTTTGACGCCAATTAATTAATTAGTCTCCTCCCTCTCCTCACCCTCCACCTTCCTTCTCTTGTCCTTATTTCCCCACCCCCGCTATTGAATATCTCCCCTACTATTATCCCCTTCCTCTCTCTCCTCACCCTCCATCTGGAAGATCCTCTCCATCAGCTCGTCCTCGCTCCTCTCATAACATTCCCGCTGCGCCTCCCTCGCCGCCGCAATCTCCTCCCCGTCCGACAACTCCGCGTACGCGACGCCCGACAGCACCAGCTGCAATTATTTTATTAATTAAAATGAACAATTATGCTAGTTAATGTAAATTAATTAATATTCAACTCATAAACGAAGAAGAATGAATGAATGGGGAAGCCAAATGAATGCCCAAGTCTTTTGGAATCTCGCCCGCCAGACTCGGGCTCCACTACAAGGATATCAAATCGGGAAAAGGATTCAGTGCACTGTTCACTAGTCCCCCAGTTCGCTAATACTATTAAGCGTAAATGTCCCGCTTCGTTAAGAGCGAAATAAGTGAACACAAACGTCGCGGATGTTAACACGTAGTAGTATATTTATGGTATTTTAATTGCGCGTTTCCAATAGCAGAGTTTAAGTGCGGTGAAATAGAAATGATTAATTAAAATATTGGGAAAATGGCAGAGACATCTCAATTTTAAATCGAACAATACGAAAGTGTGATTATTTCTGAGCGCTATTTGCGCCATAGACGTTTCACCCCTGCGCATCCCCGTTTCGTATGTCGCACAACTAAAATCAGGAAAGGTGAGAATATAATATGAATGCGAATTTCTCCGCGAATAAACTAAACTACTTTCGGTTACCCTCTCCCCGCACTTTCACGTTTTGTCCTTCTCTCAACACCAGTGCCTACCGACAGCAAAGACAGCAAAAAGTGTACAGCAAATAAGTAAATAAATTCCTCCCAGCTCCAAATCACTACTGCTAGTACTGAGAACGCATCATTTTTTTCATAAAATAATCAATAACAACCGTGTTTTAAACGTTCCGTTACCTGCTCGAGGTCCGCCCTGTCCACGCGCCTGCTCTCCTTGGCCGCCTTGAGGTGCGCGCGCAGGCGCTTCGTCTCCGCCGACGGCCGCGGCCGATCCACCTCCTCCTGCGAATATCGATTGATTAATGCAGATATCGATTAAAAAACATAATTCGACATATACATAATTGTTTTCACACTACTCGCTGCAAGTGTTTGTTTTGTGCTGAATTCCGTGAAAGTTTGTATTTTATTTGAACCCCTCCCCCTCGGTAGAATGTGGCTTCATGAAGCCGAATTGTTCCCGAGTATTGGATGCCTAATCGATTTTGCGAGTGCTATGTGACACAAAACTAACGTATATTAAAATCCCAAAATTATTTTTCGTAAGCTCCATCACGCCTAATGATCGCTCACAGTATCTGTCGCAAACGTTTTCGAAATTCATGTTACAGGCCATCCTTACTGAGCGAGCGAGGTGCGCACAATTTTCGGTCTTTTGGCGCACAATTTTTCATAATTGATTTTAAGTATTCTGGAAGCAAATATCAGAACTTTTTTTCAAATTGTTCTAAGGTCCCCTCAGGCGTCCATCGCCACGAATGCTAACGAATTTCATAGTGAACTCCGACTTTTGCGGTTCTCTAGTTCTCTAGTCACCCTCCATCAGATATAAGCACCGAATAGTTATCCCCCCCACAAAATCCATGCTTCATCTCATCCATAACACTCCCCATCACTCACACTATCCGCTAACACGAACGCGTCTTTTCACAATTCCTCATACCAAATTGTACGTCAGATGCTGCCAAACTCGAACAATTCTATATGACAAATTACACACAAGGAGGTTCATAACCATTACATTCATCCATTACACACACATAAGGAGAATCCCTCCCCTATTCATGTTTCCTCTCCTCCATATCAATCGCCCATCACTCACAGGTATCTTGTTCATCTTTCTTATTATTCAGTATTATTAATGGTAGTATAATTTCAAACCCTATCATCACTCACACTATCCGCCAGCAGCGCTGCGTCCTTGGCCTCCTTCTCCTGCGCGGTCGCCCAGCTGCGCAGCATCTTGAGCTGCTTCTTCGTCTCCGTGAGCTCCGTCGCGCGCTCCTCGTGATACGTGCGGAACTGTAATTAGTGAATTATTTAATTGACATTAATTAATTAATTGACATTTAGCAAGCAATGAAATAATTAGGCTATAGATAGTTTAACTATAAAATTATTCGGCGCCGTCGAGAAGAATGGGACTGGCGCGACTGTGATCCGCCAGAGTTGAATTCCGAATGAAACCCCAAGCCAAATGGTTTCATAATTATTTTTATATTTTTTATTATTTATAAATCCTCCAGCTGACATTACTGCATAACGTTATTTAAAGAAACGATATCAAACTACGACGGCGGATCGCCTGCCAGTTTCGCTCTTCTACCGATACACAATACTTTTATGGCTGTCAATAGATTGATTATCTTGAGGCAAGCAGCCTATGAAAGAATGGGGGGGGTGACAATTCCGCAACCGACATTTCCGCAACGGCATTTCCGCAACCGACATTTCCGCAACGGGTCATAACTCGGTCAGGAGTGATTTTTATGTCATGGGACAGGTGTCATTGGTATCGGTTTCACTGATATGATATATCACTAAAGTTGATCTTTGATCTTTGCCCACTCGACGACATTTCCGCAACGGGGTATATAACTGCTCAATTGCACCCTAGAGATACCGGGATGGTTTTATTCGATTACTGACCACTTCCCCTTTCCATCAAGGAGTTGATCTTTGATCTTTGCCCTCTCGACGACATTTCCGCAACGGGGTATAGAACTGTTTAAATGCATCCTAGAGATACCGGGTTGGTTTTATTCGATTACTGACCACCTCCCTTTGCCATTCAAGAGTTGATCCTTGATCTTTGCCCACCCAACGACATTTCCGCAACGGGGTATAGAACTGTTCAAATGCATCCTAGAGATATGGGGTTGGTTTCATTAGAATATTGACCACTTCCCCTTTCCATCAAAGAGTTGATCTTTGGTCTTTACCCACTTGACGACATTTCCGCAACGGCGGATATAACTGTTCAAACGCATCCTAGAGATATGGGGTTGGTTTCATTAGAATATTGACCACTTCCCCTTTCCATCAAAGAGTTGATCTTTGGTCTTTACCCACTCGACGACATTTCCGCAACGGGGTATATAACTGCACTAAACCTATCTGCATAACCCCACCAAAGTGTTATCATGATCAGAACCGCGAGGGCTTTCAAACCCACAAATTAATTAATTAGCTAATTAAAATTTCGCTAATTAGCCGAAAATTTAAAATTGTCAGAAAAATACAGCAACAAGCCGAATCGATGGAGGTTACCAAGTAACCAACAGGGAAAAAATTTCACATAGATTTCTCGAGTTCGAGCAAAGTTATAAGCCGTTGCGGAAATGTCGTCGAGCAGGAAAATACCAAATTTTATGTAAAATGGTTGGTCAGTTATCTAATAAAACCAACCCGGTATCTCTAGGATGCATTTGAACAGTTCTATACCCCGTTGCGGAAATGTCGTTGGGAGGGTGAAGATCAAAGATCAGCTCTTGAATGGCAAAGTGAGGTGGTCAGTAATCGAATAAAACAAAACCGGTATCTCTAGGATGCATTTAAACAGTTCTATACCCCGTTGCGGAAATGTCGTTGGGTGGGCAAAGATCAAAGATCAACTCTTGTATGGCAAGGGGAGGTGGTCAGTTATCTAATAAAACCAACCCAGTATCTCTAGGATGCATTTGAACAGTTCTATAATCCGTTGCGGAAATGTCGTTGGGTGGGCAAAGATCAAAGATCAACTCTTGGATGGCAAGGGGAGGTGGTCAGTTATCTAATAAAACTAACCCGGTATCTCTAGGATGCATTTGAACAGTTCTATACCCCGTTGCGGAAATGTCGTTGGGTGGGCAAAGATCAAAGATCAACTCTTGGATGGCAAGGGGAGGTGGTCAGTTATCTAATAAAACCAACCCGGTATCTCTAGGATGCATTTGAACAGTTCTATACCCCGTTGCGGAAATGTCGTCGAGTGGGCAAAGATCAAAGATCAACTTTAGTGATATATCATATCAGTGAAACCGATACCAATGACACCTGTCCCATGACATAAAAATCACTCCTGACCGAGTTATGACCCGTTGCGGAAATGTCGGTTGCGGAAATGCCGTTGCGGAATTGTCACCCCCCCCGAAAAAATAGTTTGAAAATACTAATCTAAATCCAACTATAATGTTAATAAAGCATAAAACCCCACAAAAATGTCATTTTATTTAAAATCCTAGTTTAAACGATGCCGTTAATTACGTGTTTCAGCATGGAATTAAGTCATCTTTGATCTAGTATTCGCCCGTAGAATCATGAATGGCGAGACCATCCTAGACCGTAACAAGTTTTTCACATTCAAACCCCAGCGTGACAGATCGAACACTTTTGGAATTCACATTGAATGTACAAAGTCCACTCCTAGATTTCATTGTTTCCCCCGTAGAATAGCAATGATTTTAAACTCCTCACTTCCCATATCCACCGATCTCCGAGTGTTACTATTTATAAGAATCGTCTAGGTGAATTAGATTTCTCTCGCTTTGATATCAGTAAATACACATTTCACTAGTCCCTTTTCCCACATCCCCCCGTGTACATCGCACCACCCCTCCCCCCTCACCACTCTACCCCCTTAGAGATCCTTCAGAATGGTCCCGGAGCAGAGTCAACCTGGTCGTCCCGAGTCCTCTTCCTCGGTATCCCTCCAACGACCAGACGATGACAGATGGGATCATGACGATTGATCTACTCTTCCTATAGCCCACCCACCCCATCATTCACATTTCATACTCCCTAGAAGGAGAATATTATCGATTTTCACATTTATCTATGTTCGTATCTCGTTGCGCTCTCGGGCGTCGATAAAATAAATAAAATTATAGGCCTGTCATATCAACCACCACTTTCGTGTTTCAACCTATTGTTAATATCGCTCGACACGGACCTTGTTGACCAAGTCTTTAAACCACGCCCACCTTCTGGTAGCTGAGCAGCTCGTCAACAAACACCTGCAGCACAGCTAGACGATGCGACGGCGACAGATCGAAGATGGTGAGCTGCAAGCAATAAATATCAATCGATAAACCGTATCACTCACAACCGTATGCAAATCATACTCATTGTCAGTCAGCTTCACCAAGAGCTGAAACAGCGTACTAGATTGCATCATCCTCGTAAGCTACTAGAAAAGTTTCGTAAAGTACCGTAACCGCAAGCTACCGTATCCTCAACCAATCAATCAATAAATGTAAATACCGTCTCCAGCTGCTCCATCACGTCGGGATGCGCCTCCACGAACGCGTACGCCGGGTCCTCGTAGCAGCTGCAAGCGGCGAATTACAAAACAATTTTTTTAAATTTAACATCTGTCGGCTCCTATATCGACAATCTACAATGAACTCACACGAAACTCCTAACCCCGGCCCAATAAATAATTATAATTAAATTATATTTCAAGAAGCATTTATTATATTACAGTCCAGCACTAGCGTTGGACAAGAAATTATCCCTAAAATTGCAATTCTCTTCAGTCATAAATCTCCAGGTGATCTCATGTCTCACGCAATGCAAATAAAATTCTCATACTGGGCCACATCAATATGAAGGCAGCTAGGTGTCTAAAACATCCAACTTGTTCCTAATAACAGAACACCAATCATAGTTTCGTCCGTTTTCGAACTACAGTAGTCTCCCTCCCGCACACCTACCGTAGTCCGCCGCGGTGCGTCCAGCGGAAGCGCGACGTGCACGCGCCCGTGTAGTAGCCGGCCGTGAGCAGATGGAGGCGGATCGCCTGCAGCCGTAGGAAATATTTCAAAAGCGCTTCCGTAATCCCCTCCCGCTCTATCGTATCCTCGCCCTCCCATCTACTACCGTACCTCGCTCATCGTCAGCCAGTCCACCTGCAGGTTGCGCACCGACACACCTGCAAGGCAAAATTCATTTAAACCAACGCCAAGCATATAGTAATCCAAAAATAAAAGCCAGTTCTTGATCGCCATCTCTGGTGAGCTACCGTACTCACCGAACGTCTGTCTCATCTGGTCGTGCAACTCGTTGCGGGAGCGAATCTGCGCCGCCCATCGCTCGTTCTCCATCTCCTCGCACGTGTCCAGGCGCGAGACTGCGGCTGTAAACAAATTATTGATTTACTCATTCATTATTGACCGCTTATTTCATGGATTGCAAGGTCCCCGCACAATGAATTGAGATGATCTTGTTGTGCTAATTATTCGTCATGTTATGATAAAGGGTTACGCCGAAATGCCAATCGTGTTCACGATTCTCTCGGCTTCTGAAACACAACCCTGAAACACCCAAGCGGTGGAAGAAAAAATGTGCGCCATGCAATGTGAATGCATGTGGCTCGGAGCATTCTTTCTAAGCAGCGGCTTCAAGACATTTGACCCGCAGAATCCCCGCCACATCTGTCCTATACTAGACAATATCCAGTCTATTTTGCGATATGGTTTCACCGATAAGCCCAATTCCCCGATCACAATACCCTTCCTCCTACCGTGCCCCCTCCCTTCCCCTTACCTCTTCCGTTCTACAGAACCAGTCCTCCTACAATACCCATCATCCTACCTCTTACCATACCATCCTCTCCTCCCTCCTACAGTACCCCTATCCCCCTACCGTACCCTCATCTCCGTCCTCCTCCTCCGCCCTCTCCTGCCTCGCCGTCCACAGTATGCGCAGGAGGTCGGCGAGCGACGAGCTGGCCGGGTCGGCGCAGCGAATAGCGATGATGACGTCGGAGAGGGAGAGACGCGCCGTGCCGCGGATCTGCAGTGGAGCAAACAATAAATATGAATAAATGTATTTGTTTTTTTTAAAATTCGCATTGATAATTTCATTGAGCATTGACAGTGAGCCATAAAATATGCATTACGTACATCAGAATAAACATTCTTATGATTTCCCGCTGTCCTGTAATCGCATTGGGAAGCACCAATGTGCGTGGCGAAAACAGGCGCAGATTTTTGAAAGGAAGATCTAGGCTCGAAAGGTCAACTACTTGCCAGCTACCAAATTCCCCATTATCAACACAACATTGTCCCAAACTCGGCGACTTCCTGCCACACTTAACTAACAATAAGCAATATTCTGCTAAGTGAATGATATCAACGTGAACGTTGGCGATTTCACAATAAACCAGCACCCTCTCTCTATCTACACCTCTACCACGGCGCCCTGTGGTTTCGCGTTTCTCACCTCCTTTATGGGCAGGATCTCCTGGAAGGAGAGGAAGAACTGGTAGAGATTGAGGTAGGCGGAGAAGTCGTCCGGCGTCAGCCACTCGGGCAGTGGCAGCCGCGCGTAGGAGGGCAGTGGCTGGAGGGTTATTATTAATATTATTATACTTATACTTTATCACCAACGCATTCGCGAGCAGGGATTAAGGGGTATGTGTCGATAGGTTGGTCTTCTGGCTCGGGCGAGCATTTTTGGTTGTACGTTGTGGCAGTTCCGTTTTACAATCAGATTTTTGAGACAATCGATGCTAGGGAGGGGGCTTTTTGCATCACATTACGGAAATGGTATTTGGGTGAGGAGACTACTGGGGAAGGGAGGGAGTTCCAGAGTGTTAAGATTCTGCTTGCGCAAGTGGAATAAGAGATGGGCAATCCGAAGGGTAGAGCAAGGCGCAAACTATGAGAGGAACGTAGATTTCGAGAAAGAGGAGCGATCTTATACAAGTTGGCAGAGTCAAGCTGTGCATAATTATGAATGGAGTCATATACGAAGTATATGTCACGCAAGGTCCTACGACGTTCTAGTGTCTCAAGTTGGAAATGCTCCAATCCTTCAGAGTATGAGCGCGAGGGGAGTGATCCCCTCCAAGAGATACGCCGGGTGAACTCACGCTGCACTGACTCTAACTTATTCACAAGGCCTATTGCAGTGGGATTCCAAATAATAGTGGATGACTCAAGCAAGGGACGAATATATATGTTATATGTCTATTATTATTGCAATATCAACAATGAAAATATTTTGAGACATCATGTCACACTATATTGTGGCATCAATAAGATCGCAGAAACGTATGTATCTCATTGCCGGTTCAAAATTGTCTGAAAATATACTCGAGCCTTGAAACCCCAAATCAACCTGGCCAAATTTACTGGAACAATAAATAAAACATTTGTGAATTTGTCCTTTTCCTAGATTCACCAGGTGATCTCGGGCTTCAACTATCTAATATCAAACATCAAATCTACCTGCAAATCGTCGCAAGCCAGGTCGTCTCTGGGCTTCCGCCACTCCGCCTTCTCCCGCTTCTCCCTCTCCTTGCGCGCCTTCGTCTCCTCACGCTCCTGAAGAAAAAATGAAATTAATTTTAAATGAAATCGATTTTAAGGTAAATCTCACAAGTCAAAGCAGTGTGCATCTTCGCAAGCAAGAAACTCATCAAATATGTAATCCGCGAAACCGCCATCTCCCGGGTTTGCAATTACCCACTCAGTGCTCTCACCAAAGCACAAGTAATAACACCGCTAGCACCAGCACTTTAAAAAGTCTCTAAAAATAACAAATAAACGCTCAGCGTTCAAATAGGCTCTCGGAAAGAGGATCACATGAGACATAATTTGTGTGTTTACTGTCCCGCCTTCATGTGTCCGTCCTGCACTCTTTCTCGCTATGATAATCGGGTTTACATGCAAACTGCAAAGTGCAGAAGCGGGTATCCACGCCAGCGAGAACTAGAGTGCGAAATGTGAGACCACGGTCTCCTCATTTCATACACTCTCTCATCCACCGACCGGTGAAGAGTGTGCGAAACGAAGAGATCGTGCGTGGTATCACATTTCGCACGCACGCGAGAGCCTATATGGCATATGCCACCTGCTCTTCCTCACCTTGACTCTGCCCTGCTTGATCAGCTCCTTCAGCTCCTCAATGTCCTTCGGCGTGAGGACGCGCTCGCGCTGCTCGAATCGGCCGAGATCCTCCACACCTGCAATACAAACATTAATGATGTATAAATATTGTAATAATTATATCAGTCGTATTTACGCTACTCTTTCGTGCTCCAACAATTGTGCATTGTATTTACATTTTGAAAAAATACGCTATTCTATTGATAGAATAGTCGAGCGACTCAAAGTCTACTCTCACCGGTGATAAGATAACCCCGACAACTTGGTGAGTTCTGGCTTCTAGCATCATGTAGAAGCGATCGAGTATTCGCAATTTAATAGTTTCTTTTGTCATCAAGCTTCCTAGCGCTTTGTGACAGTTTGGCTGCTAATCACTGCTACAAATCCGCCACTTTCTTTTTACAGGTAAAATATCAACTGGCTATGGGTGCATTTCGGTTACAATAATTCTATTTAAATCGAGCAACGCTCCGAATACAATCCTTTCAACAACGTGCCCTCTAACATAACTACATATTGACCCACTACAGGAGATCCAGTAATGAATGGTAGCCGATGAGTTCAGGTTACTCAGTAGGCGTAGAATGCAGACAACGCACCTAACATAATTCATAGCTAACATGCAGGGGGGCAACAAAATAATATATAGCAATTTTTGAAGACCAGGCCAAGATTTTGGTATTGTTCTTGGCCATACGTGGGCACGGTCATCCGGGGGCACTCTGCGTGTTCAGGGAACCTGGTTGCGGGGCACTATGCAAAAGTTAATGATGAGAAAAGTTTGTTTTTTTTTAAATCGGGAGAGTTTGGCAATACTAGAGGCACTGTGCAATCGAGTGCATCCGTGGCGGGAGCAATTTTTCAAAAATGTCTATAATTTGCTGCCCACGTGTGTTCTTGACAACCCTTTTAAACTATACCCCTCGCTCTCCCCCTCGACACTCACCCAATCGCCGTGCCACGTCGAACTGCGGCTCCAGCTCGTCCTGCTGCGTCTCGATCTGCAATTTAATATTTTATTTTATTCTAATTATTTCTAAAGTAAACAAAACGAAAAGAAGGTTGTCATCTCAAGGTATTTATGACAAATGGTATTATTTTATTGCAAATCAAAAGGTGCCAAGTAAACAACGAATATCACTTCAAAAAACCGTCAAATGTACATCTTGAAACCCCACTTCACCAAGTGCCCACCAGACACAAAACATCCAACACCCAGGCAAAAGTCGCAGTTTTTTTTATATATATTTATAAAAATGCTCATTCAGGGACTTTTAGTCCTCTTTCCCTGTTAAATAACAACTTTTCTCACCTGCTTCCGCTTCTTCTCGCTCATCTTGCGCGGCGACGGCTGCTCGGCTGCAGCTCCAGCGGACTTGCGACCCTGCAGCACGCCATTATTATTCAAATGACTAATGTAGCCGTCACATATCATACCCTGGTGTTTTCGCGTTCTATATCTATGTCTTAGTGTCGTCTCAATCAGGTTTGCCGTTAGTAGCAGATCAGATGATGAAATCCCAGGTTTAAAAAACCGCGGCAACGACAGGCTTGTAGCCCTGCGGAATGTCGTGATCTATCGGTCTTCTCATCACAATGCGCAAAGTAGAAAGTCAGAGCTTGCTGATCCCGAGTTTCAGCCACTTTCTTTACGAACATTTTAAAGTGACTAATTTTTTTCTACAAGAACTACACAGTAGATGAACCAAATTACAAAAACCGTTTCACTCCAAACAGCCAACCTCCTCTTTTCAACGATTCTGAGGTAATTTTGTCACTGATGATGGGCCTAGTGCCCGAAACGCGTCTGACCCGATAAATCTGATCCAACCCTTCATGTGCTCGTTTCGCTATAATTCATCACCTATCAACAACAACCAACCTTTTTGTTGGGAGTGGCATCTCCATTCCTCTCCGCTCCGCCTCCTCCCTCCTTTCTCTTCCGTCCTCGTTGTCCCTTCTCCTTCGGCACCGCCGGCTCGGGCTCTGCAACAAACACGATCGATCGATAAGTCGGGCGCACTTACAGTAATGAGTGTCGATCGATACACATGGAACATGACACAGTAAAACAAATAGTGGTACGGGACTGCAGCACGTGTTCGCAATATTTTCTAATAAAGCGCGATGCCCAGATTCATCATTATAGTGCAATCGCGGCCAAGATATTACTCAGCAGTGAAACCCACTTTCGCCTTTTAAAAACTTGAAGTTTAATTTATTCATTGTTATCACTCCCAAACCACATCGATAGTGCTGCCGCACAGCTCCGTCTACAAGTCATCACCGTGTAACTCAAATTGAAACTCTTACTAAAATCTTCCAATCAATAAATCTCCTCAACTGATATGCGCCTTTGTGAGCCTAATGCACGAGTCTTAATTTACAAATTACTACTTAGTATAATATAAAAATCAAATAATTAATAAATCAATCAATAATCACTCACTGCTGGGCGTCTTGGTGGGTCGTCCTCGGAAGAGCAGGGGCGTCTGCGGGAAGGCGGGCGCGGGGTCGGCGAAGAACTCGGACCACTCCTTCGTGTCCAGCAGGCAGTCGCGACGCGCCGACTCCTGATAAATAATAATAATATTGATTAGCGTTATTTTTTGACTCTATTTTTTTAGTTGAGCACGTATTGATTGCGATGAAGCTCCTGAGCAAGGCGCATTGAGCTAGCTGATTAGCAGAGACAGCGGATGTAGTAGTGATGTATACAATCGTATTTCGAAGATCAAGTGTAATCGCAAGACACACCCGCCTCAAGGCATCGTCGTGCAACCCTACATCACCTGGTCACTATTCCAAAAATCACGCAACTTTCATATCACGCTGACTTGTGTTCAAGCCATCATCATTCTCTGCTCTTTTCACCTTGACCATTAGTCGCTTTACTAAACAGTGTTTTTAGTTATGTATTAATATTATTATTTCAGTTATAACTATACCCTGCTCCTCCTCACCTTGACCTCCTGTCGCTTGTCCGCTATGACGCAGCTGTTCTTGAGGAAGAGCTTCAGCTTCTGCTTGGACATGTTGGCGCGTGATCGCCTGCAGTGGACGTCGAAATTAACTTCTCCCACCACTAGACTATATTCCGTGATTTTCGTCGTGCTGATAATTTATTCTTCTTTGTATCTAATAAAATGATGGCTTCATTCCTCTCGTCTCATTTTTGGCCATACAAAGAAGATATGAATACATCTTCCACACATTCGAGATTTTTGACTCACTATCCTACCATAAAACTCAAGACGTTATCCGATGAATCGCAAACTGTCAGTTTCCTGTTCCACCCTCATATGAAATACTAACTTGGATCAGCCAAACTCAATGCGTGCGGTTCATCAATAGTAAGTCGAATACAACAAGTTTCCAGTTTCACCCTCCTATCACAGCCAAAGGCGCGTCTCTCAATGTCAATAAGCATCCGACAATCGGGCCGAAAACAAAACAAATATAGCGGTCTGTAAAAACGTCCAATCTACCAATCGAAAACCCCTCTTCTACCGTAATCAATCAATATCTACCGTAATCAATCGATAATCGACTCACGATAGGTCGCTGGCCCTCGTCGCCTCCCGCTTTCCGTCGTCGCTCTCGTCATCATCATCGTCCTCGTCCTCGTCCATCAACTGAGAAAGGCAATCAATCAATACTTGATAGATACCGTAATCACGATCGCAATATGAGTTAAGTCCATAATTCGTCGATCCAGTAAGCAAAAATAATAAAAATATGCTAAAACATACACAATAGATTCTATTGCTGGAAACACCCAAATTTCTTGAACTACTTTACTATATCAATCAATATATCCAAACCTGGATGTCGTATCGGTACGCCTCCGGCGGCGGGATTCCCATGTCGTGTCCGGGTCTGCAAATAAGTACACTTTTATATTTAAAAAATTATATTTTACTCCCATGACTTCACCGTTTCACGTTCATGTGATATTCCATGAAAAAAACAATCATTAATAACACCCCCTCTACGTCGAAAACAAACGAAAAAGTACGAACCCCTTCCTGGGCGAGGCCGAGTTGCGCTGCGAGAAGTGGTCCTCGGCAATGCTGCAATGCAATAATTGCTATTGTATTCTCTATTTATTTATCCACCAATTGCGTATAAAAGGAGGAGCAGAGATCAGAGATCAAGCACCAACTACTATATTTATAAAATTATACGATCAAACAAAAGATCAGCATGTTCCTTCCTGTGTTTCCCAAAGCGAAGAGCACGCAAAAGTGTGAGGGGCGCCAACTTGCTTCTGTGGTAAACAACAGAAGTCCGTATTTTGACTTTTTTGATATGATCGTAGCATTTTATAAATGTAATATCACTTCTCTCACCTAACTCCGTCGATCCTCGCCTCCCGCTTCCGCCGTCCGTCGTGCCAGTACAGCTCCTCGCCGATGAAATAGCGGTCCTGCGCGGAAAGTAATCGATCGATCTACCGTAACCGTCAATATCCGCTGGTATTGATTCGATATTCTAATCTACCCTTATTCAATAAATTTGTTGTTTCCGAAACGGCAAACGACAATCTTCAGACCGCTGTTCCAACTGTATCCTATAGTAAGCTGGTTCGAGGATTTACTTCGTATCGATCTGCTACCGTAATCCCACCATCTACCGTACCTTCATGAACACGGTGACATCCGAGAGGACGTCATCGAGGCGGCCACGGCACGTGAGGAACTGGACGAGGTAGAGGATCGGCACCTCGAGGTAGTCCGGGAAGTTGTCCAGCTCCTCCTGTAGCGTAAACAGATTAAGAATTTACCAGAATCCATGTGTTCTGGACGGCATTTTTTAAAACTATTAAGCAAGTGCTGGAGTTTGAAACAAATAACCTCCCTACGGGATCAGTTTCCATCAACTTGCGGTTCAGATTTGGCCTGGTTAGACCCCGAAAAAGGAATATTTCGAGAGAGAAAAAAAAGAAGAAAATGCACGACGACGGACAAAGTGGATTCGCATGGCTTTACGTACTCCGCATCTATCGCGGGCGCTACTTTACCAGACCACATCCGTTCTTCGTACACCGACCATGATGAATGAAGTTAGAAAATGTTGGATTATAAAACATCGCCATTCTTCAGTATGATCTTGTAAGTGTGTGATAGTGGAACGACGCTACTGTCCACGAAAGAAAGCAAGACAAAAATAATAATAAAAAGAGATAGAAATTGCACAATGACACTTCGGAAAAGCAATGCTTTTAGTAATTGACGAATATTGGAGGGGAACCCGTAGCTTCTCAATTTCGTTATAGGAACATAAATCTAGATAGCATGCTAGCAGTAATAACTGTCGCAGTGGGCTTATCTCAATTTTTAAAATTATAAAATAAAGAAGCAGGCGATATTACGAACTTTGGCAGAGCGCATCCAGCCTAGCGAATAGGCCATGTTTCCTCATTCAATGCGATGTTCATCGATAAATCTCAGTGACGCATGGTTCCCGAAATTTTCCGATTTCGATTTTTTTCCATTTCGAACCACTATAACGACGATCAACGACACATAAACGAAGCTAATAGCCCTCTGGCGGAATAAATAATTGTAATTGTAATTGAACAACTTGCGGTTCACATCAGACACGGTTTTGTAAAGAAAATAACGATAATTGAATGGTCCGTGCAACAACAAAACAGAATAAAAAGTTGAACGGAGAAACGGAAACCAAGGCTCGCCGTCCTTTAGTAACCTTTAGTAAACGTAACTGAAGAATATTGCGCGGGAACCTATAGCTTCTGAGTTTCCGCATTAGCACAAAGAAATTATAGCTCCCGCCAATAAAAATAATGCTTTGTGGACTTTGTGGATCTCCAATAGTAATTCAAAACAAGTTTTTAATAAGATGCATACTTCAAACCTAGGGAACATGCATTTGCACAGAAAATGGAATACTTATCGATTGATCTACCGTACCTTGGCCTCCTTCTCCGACTCGAGCGCCTCGAAGTAGGTGAGGCCGGTCTTGCCGGTGAGCGCGCACGAGAAGTCCGTCGAATTGAGCAGGATCATCCGATTGAAGAACGCACTGAACGCCATTTATTGATTTAAATTATCGATTTATTGATTGGAGTTATCGATTGAGTATAACTTGGAGATTTGGTAAGCTTTTAGACATGATTTTGTCTGTGTATGACAATAGTAGTAGACGCGGATAAAACCGTTTGATCTGCCAGCTTCTGCAGCTATGGTCATACACAGACAACAACGAGTTAAATTATCTATTGATATCCTCAAAATGCCCTTTTAAATGGATAAATAACTACTTGTCCACTCACTCGTAGGTGCTGAAGATCTCCCCGCTCGCCTCGAGGTAGTATACCTGCAATGGGCAATTAATTTATTCAGTGAATGATAGGAACTGTCGAAACATTGATCTACCATGTCTGCAGCATGTCAAAATTCGCTAATTATCTCGGCTTTCTGCGCAAACCGCGAGTATTTCATCATGAAAGCCGCGCGAGGCGGCAATCGATCGCGGGAGAAAATGGCCAACCTGGTCAGTTGGTTGGAGTCCGGCGGGCGGGTGGATCCGCGCCAACGGCTTCTTGTTGTACAGTGGCATGACCCGAGCAGGCCCTGAAATACGCCAAAATCGGGCTAAAAATCGATAAAAACAGCGACAAATTACGCGAAAATACGAAAAAAACAGGCAAAATGGATGGAAAAGAGGAGAAGAAGTGAGTGAGCGAGGGAAGAAAGAGAGGAGAGAGCGAGCGCGTCACAAATAGTGGATGGATGGAGACACCCCTCACTCGATATTCAAAGCGCGGCGCAGGCATTCGAGGCCGCTTGGTTAAAACCAATCGATTGAATCGGCTGGCGATGGGTATCTCTTACGCAAGACTAAGAAGAGGCAGTGAATAGAAGATGCAGAACGATCTACAGCTTTCTCATCTCAAGAACGTCTCGAGGATGAAAAAATGAAATAAAATTCGCTCACAGATGTTCTAGAGGTGTTTAGAGATAACAATATTGCGGAATATTCAATACATAGAGGTAAAAAAGTGCTCAAAACGAAGAAAACGCAAAAATAAAGGAAGAGCCGAAACTTAAACACGCTTGCAAACTTGTAAAATGGGCGCAACTTTGAACGATCTTGGTATCTAACGGTAGCTAATTTAGCGCCGCATCCGCCAGAGCAAAAAAGGAGTTAAAATTCAGCAAAATTAGCGAGAAAATCGATAAAAACGCATAAATTTCAAAAATTCACATTTGAACCACGATTATGCGCAGAAAAAGTGGGAGGAGCCGCAAAATGATGCGCGATTCCAGTTCGAATCGTGAACTACTTTTTTTTAAATTTAAATTTTTTAACTGTAATTATAATATATTTAAAATGTAATGACGTGGCGATTAATATAATCCTCACTTTTAATATAATCACAGACAATCAAAGTGCGGATTAGCAGAAGCAAAGCACTTTGATAATGGAACCAAAATTCAATTCTCACTTTCTCCAAATCACTATCTCCGGCTCTCCCCACTTAGAGTGGCCCATCGATGTTCGCTCCTCCACGATTATTAATATGGTGAGTTCACGAGAAAATCTGTAGAAACTCTACCGCAACATCGACAAATCTCAACTACAAAAGCTCAGGGGGTACTGTATCTGGCTGCTTATCGATTTGCTATTTCAGTGTCGTCGCTCTGCTGTTCAGCTGCGCGTCCGCCGAAGAAGATAGTCCAAGTGTGTTACCATTCTACTGTATCCCTCGATCAATAACCCGCCTGGGTCTACCGTACTCCCGATCAAGTGTCTCCCTTCTACCGTCTCCATCCGACTTCTAAAGGGCCTTTGCATTCTCCTTACCATACCGTATCTCATCTCTTTCTTATACCGCATCTCATCACTCTACCGTATCTGAAATGCTCTCGAGATCGTATCCTTCCGGTTTGATTTGATACGCCTCCTCCTACCGTGTCCCATGCTCCAAACGTACCGTATCGCTTCACTCCTACCGTAGCGATACGCCACCGTATCCCTAGCCCCAACTGTCCTCTGTCACTTATCGATACGATACCGTACCTTCTACCGTATCCCATGCCTCCCACCGTACCTCCTGTGTTCGTCTTTTACCGATACTCTACCGTACCTTCTACCGTATCCCTTGCCCAAATGTCCTCTGGCAGTTATCGATACGCTTCCGTTTCTTCTACCGTACCTTTCAGAATGCGCCGCGAACATCAATGGGCCGTCGATCGCCCTTGAAGTCTCGAACGCGGGCTGGAACGGGCTCGGCCGCGAGTTCATCGGCATTTTCACGCCCGACAAATTCAGCGAGGAGCACTGGGAGGTGGGTACAGTAGGTCGACGGTTACGGTAGGCCGGGATACGGTAGAGATGGGGATGCAGTATTCAAGGGAACGGGTTGGGGCGGGATACGGTAGGGATGGGGATATCGTAGGCCAGGAAACGGTTTGGCGCGGGTTACGGTAGGGCTGGGCAGACTGTAGGGATGGTATATTGGAAGAATAGGGTACTGTAGGGACGGGGATATTGCAGGGAAGGATACGGTATGGAGAGATACAGTAGGACTGGGGATACTATGGGTTGGACTATTGTAGGGATGTGAAACTATAGTGTGGACACGGTACGGCGCCTGATATTGTAGGAATGGGGGGTACGGTAGGGATCGTATATTAGAGGGGTGTGAAACTGTAGGACTGGACACGGTACGGCGAGAGTTACGGTTGAGATGGGGAATCCTGTAGAGTTGAAATACTGTAAGAATGGGGGTCCTGTGTGGAAACTGTACGGCGTGAGCTACCGTAGGGAAAGGAGCACTGTAAGGATGATATAGTGGAGGGATGCTGTAGGTCTGTACCCGGCACGACGCGAGGTACGGTAGGGATGGACGTACTGTAGGGATGGAGATGCTTTAGGGATGGGGATTCTGTAGGGCCGGGCTACAGTAGGATGGGATACTGTAGGGATGGATACGGTAAGACACGGGATACTGTAGTGATTGGGTTACTGTAAGGACGCGGGTTCCGTAGAACCGTGGGCAACCCAGAGAAGTGATCTTTAATCTCCAAACATCTATACATAATCGATTTTTACAGATTGTAATGGAGATCAAGAAGGACCCCGGCGGAAGCAAAGATGAGATAATCAAACTCGTGAAATCGATGGTCAGTGGAATATTCGACCCAACACCGCCCCTCCGAACTACCGCACCACCAAACTAATAGCGTGTTTCTACAGTACACTCCCAAATGCAATTCATTCCACCGTACCTTCTCAGCTCTACCGTGCTCCAACCGTGCACCTGAATCTATCGTTCCGTACTCATGTTTTACGTACTCTCCCCAGTTTACAGTACTCCTACCGTATCCGTCCGAATCTACCATACCCCAAACGTACCCTACCACATCTACCCCATACCCTCCCTAAACTAAAGTACTCCTACCGTACCCTCTCCACTCTACCGTACCCTCCATATCCTACAATATCCTCTCAATTCTACCATATCCTTCCCAGTCCACTGTGCTCTGATCATATTTGCCCTCTGCCGTACCCCTTCCGTACTATTTTGACTCTACCGTACTCTTACCGTACCCTCTCTCATTTTCAGGGTGGTCTCATCTTTCTCGCGGTCGTCGGCGTCCTTTTTCTCGTCCTCTTCCTCGTTGCACCCTGTGTCTTCTGCTGCTTCTCCTGCACGTGCAAGAAGAAGTGCAAGCCGGTAAGCAGCGCGCCCCACCGAACCAAGTGGACTACCGTACTGATTCTTCATTCTGAATTTTCTTACCGTATAATGAGCAAAGCTGTTCTCGTACCGTATTCTGGACAACTTACCGTATTCCAACGAAGCATACCTACTCTCTACCGTATTGTGAATACCCTACCGTACCTCTACCGAAGTCTGATACCTACCGTATTCCTGCCATGTTCGGAACAACTTACAGCGTTCCTAATGTACACCGCACGAACGAAAACGCGCCTTATCTTATTCTTTATTGCCTTCAGTGTTTACACAGTTCCCCAATGAACATTCAACCGTCGCAAGACCTCATGATAAATTAGTCCCCTACAGCATTACCTACCGTACTCTTAATTTGAATTTTTTGCCAACCTACCGTATATCGGTCTACCGTACCCCGCATTCAGAAGTACAAGCCCGTGGTCAACTTTATCGGCATCGGCTGCAGCTCCACCGCGATCCTGTTCATCTTCCTTGGTGGGTACTGCAGGGATAGGTAGCTTCGCATCGGGTACGGTAGGCATTCGGTAACTGTATTAGGGTATTGTAGAAGCATACGGTGCGATCACAATTATCGATTGCAGCTATACTCTTCTTCTTCCTGTCCATCAACAGTATCATCGACGGGCTCAAGAGCAGCAGAGAACAGATCATTAAAATGCCGTAGAGTAAGTGCCCCGGAATACTGTCAATCGATACGGACCTACAGTATTCCCAATCTTTCTTACCTTTTCCCATCTGTGTCTTACCGCATCTCATTAATGACTGAAAGCGCTCCAAGAGACCGCGATTAATCACCTACCTTAGTCTACAGTAACCTGCCGTTCCACTGTAGCTTATCGTGACCTACCGTACCAACGTAGCGTACCATGACCTACCTTACCACCGTAGTCTACAGTAACCTACCGTACCATCGTTGTCTCCCGTGACCTACCGTACCACAGTAGTCTATCGTAATCTACAGTGCCACCGTAGTCTATCGTAACCTACTGTTTCTACCGTAACCTGCCGTAGTCTACCGTAACCTACCGAACAACTCTGGTCTACCGAAACCTACCTTAGTCTAAGGTAACCTACAGTAGTCTACTGTAACCAACCGTACTCTACAGCAACCTACCGTTGTCCACCGCAGCTTACTGAAACCGATCGTTGTCTACCGTAACCTACTGAAACCTACCGTTCCACCGTAGCCTGCCGCAACCCACCGCACCACCGCAATCTACCTTAACACACCGTGTCACTGTAGTATACCGTAACTTACCGTACCGTACCATCGTTGTCTATCGTAACACACCGTACGACCGTAGTCTACTGTAAAACAGACATGAGTGTATGAAACATCAGAAAGTCAGGGTTTTCACGCTGGGACTTCGTGCGCATAGCGTAACACGCAATGCGCAACTTTTTCCATGACTTTTTTTATACTCCCCATGAGTCTCCGTGGTACCGCAGTCTACCGTAACCTACCGTGCCACCGTAGTCTACCGTAACTTACCGTACCACCGTAGTCTATCGTAACCTACCGTACCCTTGCAGTTGCAAACGGCATAGCAGGACAAGTCAGCTCCAGTCTCAAGTGCCGCACGACTGGAGTCACCAACGCGCTCACCAAAGCCGCCAATGAGAAGGTAAGTTAATTAATTGGCACTACTGCTGTGTTTGGGACCAGCCATTCCTTGTTCATCCTTCCCCATTTCATATTCTTCTCATTCCCAGTCTATTAACTCATTCGAGAGTGGCTGGTCCCAAACACAGCAGTAGTGCCAATTAATTTTAATTAATTAACTGATTACACTTTGAGGTCGTGAGCATCATCGATACAGTGCCTGGACTGAATGACTTGAGAGCCGCGGTTCGTCTCCCTCACCAAGCAGCATTCCATTAGCCCACTACCGAAAATCTGAAAAACCGCCCTCCCCGAGCACATCATTCCACAGGCCGGTCTCCCTTCCAGAAAGGCCTTTGGAGTGAGAGAGCGTGTGAAATCGAGAGGGACTCTCTCACTTTTGCATACTCTCTCGTCCAAACCCTGGTCTGTAGGTTTGGAATCATGTGCGAGTTGACTTGCCTAATAGACTGCATTTTCGATGGCGAGAAGCAGCGGATTTTGCCAGAGCTTTCCCGGTTTTCTACCGATTTTTGACGGAGACTGTGCACTGATTGTGAGAGCCGTCCCATAGAGTAGGGATACCGGTGCGGTATTACCGTGCCCTCATGCGGTGTTTATTTCTCTGACTCTCTTTGCCTTATCAGCCGTATTACCGATCTCACGCTCCATATCGCTAATTATCTGAATCTGGATTGGCATACCGAAATTGCCTTTCAATGGGCGCTTATTTTATTTTCCAGTTGTCGAATCAAAATGAAGTGACCGGCAAGTTCAAATCAATGCAAGACAAAGTCGAGAAGCTTCACACTAAGCTGAAAGCGGTAATCCCACCTATTCCCATCACATGTTCGGTTGTAACCTCCATGGTGGGGTCAGAGGCGAATCTTCTTCTTTTCCACACTCACTCATTCGCACACCTGACCCCTTTCTGGAGATTTGGAGTAAAGTGCAGCTATTCTATGCTCATTCCCGAGAATTCCTCGAGTAATGGTCTGACCTTCTCAATTCTGCATGCTCTCTAGCGCTGTCTGATCGATGAGAGAGCATGTGAAATGAGGAGAGTCTAATGACTCAGTTGCTCACTTGCAGTTGGAGACTACGATAGCTCCTATATCGTCGGCGATCGCACCTATTGCGCAAGCCGTGAGCCAAGCGAGAGCGCACGTTGGCACACTGAACCAAAAGATTATTGATAGTCAATTCGAGAATGTGAGTGATCTTGATTTGTTTCTACACGCCCCCCCTGAATCCTCGATTTTATCGATTTCGGCTTTGCGACCCCTCCAACATTTGCAACGATATTTTTCTTGCTCACTTACGCATACGGTAGCTTTACCGTAATGAAATATACACTTTCGTGCAACTCGTTTTTTTTCTGCAGAATATTTTGGATGCCAAGTCGCAGGCCGCAGATTTGTTCGATGACAGTAAGATTATGGACAAGGTGGAAAATGCGGTGAGCTATCGATCACTGATTTTTTAAACATTTCTTTTTTCCAGATAAAAGATCCAAAGAAGCAGATTGCTGACGTACCTGCCCAAATTGACAAACAATTAAAGGCGAGTGCTCACAAAGAAAAAAGTTGAAACTTTTGAAAGTTTGAAAGAAAGTGAAAGAAAGAGTTGAAAGTTTGAAACTCCATATGACCAGAGCGAGAGTTTGAAACTCTAATTTTCGAGAGACCCGCTCTCTCGTTTTCGCACACTCTCTAGCATTAGAGTTTGAACCCCTCACTCTAGGCATATTAAGATTACAGTTTTTTCTTTGTGAGTGTGCTGAAGTGCGTCTAGAAGTCAAAAAAATAGAAGTCACCGAGAGTCAACGTCGAATTGTCTAAAAATAATTTGCTACTCTGAGCCTATCATTTTTGAGAATCGAAAAAAGGAAGCGTGCTCTTGTTGGACTTGTAACTTTTCTGCATTTGAATTGAATATATTTTAGAATCTGAATAACATCATTTCCGCAAAATTGTGACAAAAATGGCTGTTTAATTCAGAAATTGGACGGAGTCGCGGGCGATTACGTTAAGGAGCCTACAGAGAAAGCAGTTGAATATGTCGATGAAGTAAACGTGAGTTTTGCAGTTTTACTGGGTATTTTCCAAACCACCAGAACGGAGTGGAATAATCGAGAAGAACTCTGATCGTGCAAAATCTCGCTTCTGACGCCTTTCTGGATCTTTGGAAGAAAGGGAGAACCGACAATTTTGCTTCAGGGCTACATGGGCTACCTTCGCGCGCTGAATCTCGCGCTGTTCCCTTGCGTTATCTTGTTGAGTGCCGCAATTTACACCGTGTGCGCGGGCGTCAAACTGGCCAAGAAGAAGAAGGTACTTAATTATTTTATTAATTATCGATTAATTAATTATGCTAATTAAGGCCAAGCCGCAGGAGGCTTGCTGCAAGAAGGGCGGGCTCATCGTCGTGCTGCTCGCTGTCGCTTTCGCGCTTTCCCTCCTGCCCATTCTCATTTCAGTGTGAGACTTGCAGATTTTTGCATTATTTTTGTAGTTATTTTACATTTTATTTTCGTATTTCAGGATATTTATGGTCGCCTCGGGCACTGTTAACGTCGCGTGCGGAACGATCGCTGACCCCAGCACGCCGTTGCAAGTCGGAAGTTTGCCTACTAACACGGTATTTTTCAGGGGGTGTAGGAAAGAGGTAGATCAAAAGAGAGGAAAGGGTCAGCGAGAGAGGAGAGAAAGTGAGAGAGCGAAAGTGGCATTTTGCCAATCCCCTTGATTTTTCATTCGGTCTCGAGGGGAATTTACGAGATCCGTTCAAAATTGATCCCGCCAAAACGCCGTGACTGATTGACTCATTTGACTCATTGACTGATTGATTGACTGATTTGACGTGACTGATTGAGTGACTCATGTACCTAGGGACGCCGGGGTTCCGTGCAGCGAGCAAACTCGCACTCAGAAAAAAAACGCTTTAAAGAAGGACGAATGTCAGCGACTCCCGACTGGAAATTTTCTTAGCGAACAAGCGGGTACTGTAAGCAAAGGTTGAAGATAATCATCGCAAACTGAGTTCGCCGCTAAGCGCAGTAACACTTTTAGTGATTCCACCTGTTCCTCCCCTTCCCTAATCTGTCGTTTGCATGCACTCTCTTCCCTCCCTTTCCCTCTTCCCCGTGGGGGCGAGCGAAGGGAAGGGAAGAGGGTGCATGCAAACTCGAGAGGAGAGAGAAAGTTGACCTGGAGATTTGCTTACTCGCGCACGTGAGCGAACGCCCCCTTTACCGTATTCGGCATTTGACCCTGATTGTCCCTTAGCGACGGTAGTTTCTTTGCGCGCCGATATCTCGGTTGGGAGAAAAGCTAGAGGTCTCAAATTTTGGATTTCTATTATCGTTAACAGGAGAAATCGCGTAATACGATCAGTTTGAGAATCTATTTTTGAGGTTACTCCTTCTTTAAAAAAAGAAAAAAATAAGGAAAAATAGGATGAGGACATCATGCGAACTTTGGTGACCTTTCCGTAGCGATTATTTCTCAGAGCAACCACAGCGATTTTTAATTGTAAAAGTCGAAATAGAACAGTTTTCGGCTGAATACCGAAACTATCTCTATTGCAAAACGCATAACAAAACATCAATTTTCCAATCGCAAATTGTGCATAACTTTTTCTCTTGCTCTATGCAAATGCCGAAATACGAACACCGAACCTGCATCACCGTTACCTTTTTTCTCGTTACAATTTCATTTGTGAAATATCTAAGGGAAATATTGAATCTATTGTTGATAATCGCAGATTGTGTCGCGCTTCGCTCCAAAATCCTACGAATTCGAAATTGACGCTAAAAAGTTCACGCTGAAACCTGAGTGAGTTGAGTGAGTGAGTTTAGTATGCATCATTTAACTTTCAGCGAGGTGCTCAAGTCATGCCAGTTGACCAACAGCCTAACAAAGGCGCTGAAGGTTGAAGATATTATAAGTCCCAATGCACTTGAAGAGAAGATAAAAATAGAAGAGAAAAAGGGAAAGGTTCGAAGACTTTCTCGAATTTGTCAAATTAAATAAAAAATTCAAACTTTCAGATCGATAACGAGGTCGACGCGCTTCAATTCCGAATTCCTCCCGCCTCGAAGTGGGACGCGATTACCGTAAGCACTTGCGCTATTACGGTACATGCTAATGACGAAAAAGCGCGTTGACACCGAAATTTTACTGAAACAGGACATTTCGGGAAAAAATCATTTGGGCAAATGATCCATGCGTGGTTACGTTGTTACCCCAGATGCCCCAAAACACCGAAAGTTTCGGAAAATGTCAAATTTGAGTTCGTCGTGAGAACACCGCACTTTTGCATTGTATTTTCGCACTCTTTATTTTTGCATATACTTGGCAGAAAGCCGTGTGAAAAACCTAAACGTATGTATCTTATTTGTAAATCTTAAATGATAAACTTAATTATTAAATCTTAAATCGAAAATTGAAATCGGTCATTGCTCAGAATGGTCTCGATATTGACACACAACCAGTGGACAGCATCGCTATCCCGAAAGTACCTGCAGCGGTGCCGAACGCCGAGCAAGTGGTGAGCATTCGCTAAACAAAATTTGCGAAACAAAGAATTCGTAGTCTCATATTTCGCGCTCTAAAATTCACGAGATGATTCCCGGCCTCCAGAAAGGGGACAGGGAACATTCATGCATGAAATTGTGTTCTAATAAAACAGTAAAATCGTATTTCTCTCAGAACAAAGAAATCGCGGAAGTGTTGTTAACGAAAGACGAAATAGTCGAAGAATTCAAAGAGTTCAAGGCCAAGTGCAAACGCATTGTGGACGGCGCAAAGGTACCACACGTTATTCTCGAACTTTTTTCTTTCCGATAACAATCGCTTTCAAATTTTCTTTCAGTCTTTGAACGAGGCCGAATTAAAGAAGCATCTGAAAGACAATCTTAAAATTATAATTCAAACTATTTTCGACGACGTCAACAAGCAGTTTACGGCGATGCGGGTGTGTCGTCAATCATATTATCCAAAACTCCAGAAAGGGGTCCGGAACGGTCTCTTTCATACCTATTCCTTTCTAACTTTTCCCATTTTCCCATTTCCCTCTCCCCTTTTTATCCCTTTCGACCCCTTTCTAGAGGTTTGGACGAACGGCGAGATTATTTGGTGGTGATTTTACGACAAACATGATTACTGTATTTCGATTGTTGTCAAAATATCGATTTTTTCAGGAGGATTTGCTGAATAACTTCAGCACTTGCAATTTCATTTTTGAATTTTACAAAAGCGCGGGAGATGTGGTGTGCGAGCAGGTTGTAGGAGGCGTGCATGGAATGTATGCAGCTGCTGGTTAGCAATTATAATTTTCCCTACCGTATCCCGCTTACCGTACCCCTCCAGGTCTCGGCGTCATGTGCTACTTCTCCGCAGCCGTTGGCGGCCTGATGGTGTGGCACTCGCTGCGCGCCGGCAAGGGACAGGTATACAGTAGGATTACGGCATCAATCAATCGATACACAGCGAAAGAGTATCGCCGAGAGAGTGCGCGAATCGAGAGAGTCAGACAACGAAAGACGACCTTGGCATGATGCCAACTCGATGCTGTGCGGTACCGTAGTCGACTGCCGGGGTATTGTATATTTTCCTCTCAGGACAAGTCGGGCGGCGACGAAGACAAGAATAAGAAGAAGTCTGATGAAGACGCAGCAGGCGACAAGCCCGTCCCCGCTCCCTTCACCGATCCCAACGCGCCAGGCACTGCGTCAGGCGCACCCACTTCTCCTGCGCCAGGCACCAACTCCGCCCCGGTGACCGCGCCTGCGACCTCGCCCGCCCCAGCACCTGCCCCTGCTGCACCGATAGTTGCTGCACCTGCTGTCGAGCCGGTCGTCGGTCTACCGGTCGTCCCGGTTGCTGCTGAGGTAATCCTTGTTTCGCGCCCCGTATTGGTACCTGAACAAAAAACCGGCTTAGATCAGATGGAACCCGGAAATGTGTTGGTACCAAGGAACCAATGAACCATGCTTTCAGGCGGTCCCGGGCGCCGTGTTTGCTGGGGGCGCCAGCCGACCCCGATGCCAGCGAGAACAACACGAACCCGCTTTCTCAGACTGGCGCGGGCGGGGAAGCCGGTGGCGGCGGCACGACTGCGGCCGACGGCGCCATGGTTATTGGCGCCGAGGGAACACCGGCGCCCGCCGTTGGCGCCGTGGTTATCGGCCCCGGCGGCGCGCCATCGTCCTGAACACAGGACATAAGAGAAGAAGAGGCAAACTAGAGCTAATCAAAGGTACGAAAAAGTATCCATCCCTTTACGGCATTTTTCCCTTTCCCCATGTTTCAAGTAGCTTTGAAGTACATCTTTTTAAATATATTTAGACAGACAAACTTTCATATTGCTAAAATCTCAATTTGCAGTCCAATCTCCTCACTTTCTTCACTCTTCTCCTCCATTCGTCGACGCTCTTCGATTCTTCGAGATAAAACTGTCACTTTGGCTGCCAATTTGTTAAATGACATATTGCGTGCCGTGATTTAAAAAAAGATAGTCCATTCCACAGCATAGATTCACATCAAGAAAGGGAGGGGGGTCTCACTAGACGTGCAAGAAATTGTGGAAAACTGAAAGTGAAAGGGGCGCTTGCTCTTATACCATATCGCCTTTTAGAACGATTCGGGAGAGCCAGAATACATACAAATGAAGCCGCCGGCCATACCTGTATGACACTTTGTGCAAAAGATTTAAATCGATGATCAGTTCCTCCCCTCCTCTTTCTCCGCCTTGGATCTATCGTAGCAGGCGAAATCATAGTGTACGCGAGACCAGGGAGTTTGGAGATTCAGCAGCGTTTCAAGTATCATTGGCGGGCTGTAAACTCGAGGTATTATAAATGCCGGTGAGAGAGGGAAGGAGGAAATCAGAGATGAATCATTCACTGCTCGTCGCGCTCTTCCTTCTGTTCTCCAATGGTATTTGTTTGCAAAAAAAACAGACCGGTGTTAAAGACATCTTAGATTATCATAACTGCTACTTCCATAATTGTTAGATTATCATAACTGCTACTTCCATAATTAGAATGTTAGATTAGGATACGATAGATTAGGATATCTTTTTCTCTTTCTCACTTTCTCTCGCTCCTTACCCCTTTACGGAGGCTTGAAACGCTGTGATAGATATCGTAATTGACAGCGCCGGGAACCATCAGCCAGAGCAGAAGTACACCTAGACAAAGCTCGATAAGATCAACGACAACCCCGTCGACTACAACTACTTCAGTAAAGGTATATAGATATAGATTTATTCATGCTTTAAGGTCTGCGCCCGATGGACGATGTTGTTTCAACAAACGTAGAGATTTCTTCTGCAGGTGTCCTCTCAATTGAGACTAAGTAGTTCAACAATTTCAAGGTATTGTATAGTATAGGTATTGCTGATATAAAACGACAAGAGCTTTCCTGATGAGAAAATGTTAAAACATGTCGATACACGCAAAAATTGCACCCTTCTTTGTCAGATGTTGAATGTTTTAAATACTATTTTATACTGACTTTTCTCAAACGCTTGTTTTCTATCCGATTGTTCTTTTTGCAAAAAAAACTTTTCATTTGAACGTCGCATAATAATTTCTCTCGTTTCAGCCAGATGCGCCGGCCAACAACGCGCAACTCTGGAGCGTCAAGTACCAAATTAATCGATTAATTAACATAATTAGCTAATTGCAGTTACTACTACAACTACGGATGGGGAGTGCATGCGTTTTGCGCCGACAACACTTGTATCAACGCGATTCAAAGCAATGGAATTGGATATGATATGACCAACGGCAAAGGTCGGTTGTGCAAATTGTGCAGAGTTTGAAATTCAACGGATTAAACATTTCGCGAAAATTTCTTCACCTATGGAAATCAGAGCAATTAATTTAAAAATGGTTTTTAAAAAGAAACTTTCCGAATTTGGTAATACGCTTAAATTTGTTTCATTGACTATCAATATCAGGTCTCCTTGGCCGCGCAATCGCCAATGCAATGATTCCTTCTATTCGAAAGACTTGCCCTACTGGATCGGCAAAACTCAGGCACCTGGGTTTCACTAAATCCGGAAACAAGTACCTACACAATCTAGACGGAGTGAGTTCATAAATGTGCTTTTAAGATTACTACACAAATCAAGTGAAGAAACCTACAGAAATCTTTCGATTCTATCAGTTCTCGATAGCGTCGTGTTCGCATTTTCGAGCATTTTCGCTATATCCTCATTTAAACATACCTCTCGCCCTAAAATTTGAATCCCTGTACGGCAGGATCAGTATGGCACAGAACCAAATGCGATTAACTCTGTCCAAACTTATCGTACGAGGTGTGCGGAAATCCAGTATTGGAAATAAATCTAAGTAAAGAAAGGCCCTGACATAATATTACTGATAATCCTCCTTTCCAAAGTAAACAAATAAAAAAACAACAAAAACAACAATCCAAATTCAGAACGGTCTCACGCAAGGTTGGGTGTCTACAGAGAACGGAGCTTGTGGAGCAACACTCCCGATCAAGAGATGGAAGTCGAGATACACTGATGGTATTGTGAAAAATAGGGAAAACCGATCGATAATTCCAAAAAAATGATATTCTGTAGTGTGTTCCAGACCAACAACTAGACATTAAAAATATTCATTTAAAATTGATAAACTAGAAATTAGAATTCGGAGAAAAAAAGTTTTTTAATAAAATCAATAAATTAGTGATTTCTATTCAGATATGATGTACGGCCTGGATCTTGAATGGAACACGTGGTACACTGGTATGGTTAGGGGGCGCAAGCTCCGCCCCCTACCTTTCTTGACGAGAAGGGACAAGTGTCCCAATCGAATGGCAAGCTTCATTTTCAACCAAATCCCGCGTTCAAAAGCATATTCGAGAGCTCTCGATCTACTCTACAAGTGATGCGTTGCGCACCTTGTTCTGACAACATTTAGTAGATCAAAATGTGACTGAAAGCCTCAAGAGTAGGTGTTTAGAACACTTCCAATTCACCGGCACAGCTGCGCAAATCTCAGTATAGGTGGAATAGCATGCTGAATCTATATAAACAAAAAAATTAAAATTTTATTGATTCGCAGAATTGCCATTTGATTTTAAAAATAATTTCAAAATCAGCAAAAAATTTTTGCAAACCGTTGGATTTGAACTAACGACCTCCTGTTTATGAAGCCTGTGCTCAACCGCCTGAGCCACCGGGGAACACGAGTATGGAGTGCTCTTTCACTCTCACAATCAGTCAGGATTTAGAGTTGTAGATTAGCTCCGCCCACTTCTCTCTGTCACCACTTTCTGCCAAACAACGCGCATGGTTTTTGAGGCGTAGCGCGGCTCAGAGACAAGATATCGACAAACAGCAAAAAGTATGATGTTATTGAGAGCTTAGCGGTTCATTTGGCCACACTTTCTTTCACTTAGCATGAAATTGGCAGATCACGTTGCGGCCCCTAGGTATGGTTCAAGACGGGGGACAAGTGCAATTCTACATGTGGAATTGAGATTATTTCCCGAGCATGAATAAAGCATTTGAGCACTCAGTTCTCGTTGGCAAATCATCTAAGAACTAATTTCAGACGGTGTATTTATTTGAGCTGCTTTTTCTAGTCGACGCTGCTCGCTTACGCCCATTGCCGTCGCTCCTGAATCCGCCATTTTCAGCGCGCGTGGAAATTGTACATCACCGAAAACATTGTTGCAAAAAAACGTTTGCGTTGTATCGGAGAGTGTTTGTGAAGTTGTAAAATAATCACAGCGAGTGTTATCATCGCTGAAACAAATATGCTCTGAAGCCGCTGAATATGTGTTTCATCGATTACTATGGAGGGCGGTGAGCAGGATAAAACTATTTCTCCCAAGAGTCACACACGTTAAAGAAAAAAACTCCGACATTTCCCGCCATAAATAAATTACCAGCTAATTGAAGAAGGTTAGCAGGAGATGTTCACCTTTTCCATTCTTTCCGGAATTCCGAACAGAGAATGAAATTAGACTTTTCGAGCGCACGAGTTTCGAGTTTTTTTTGTATCAAGGCGATTCAGAGCAATGGAATCGGCTACGACATGACCAACGGAAAAGGTCAGTTACCTAATTGTAAGTTTGAAAAGAACCAGCTAATCCCTTCGTTCTCTCCTTTCATTAAGAGAGGTATCACGAGAGATTGCAGGAAAAATCAACCATTTCGGAACAATTTTCGAAAAAGTATTTTTGATTTCGATCAAACTTTTATATAAGAGTACCCAGGACGCGAGGAATTTAAATTTCCAGTCCCAGGTCCGAGAGCCGGCTTTTAGGAAATTACCGGCTCCAATGCCGGAATCGTCATAACTCAGCTCAAACTTGATCTAGAACGATGGCGTTAGGCTTAAAATTTGTAGAATAATTTGGCGAACATATTATGTGTTGAAAACGAGTGTGAAAAACTGAAACGAAAAAAATTATGATCGAAAAAGTGATTTCGAAAATTTTCAAAAAATTGCATGATATCTAAAATGCCAGAACAAGTGGAATTTTATTTCAGAATATGAAAGAGCTTGTCGAATACTGTCTAGAAAAAAATTAATACCTTTACGTGCAATATTGCTAATAATTCCCATTTTGCAAAAGATTTTTGCACTCGCCGAGCATCGAACTGGCGAGAGAATGTGGGAAATGAGGAGAGTGCTAGAGAAACGAGAGCGCGCGGTTGACGTTTGTTGTTGCACTTTCTGAAACCTGTAGCTCGCTCCAACGTGAAGATAATCATTCGCATTCAAAAGCAAAGTTGTTCAGTACCACTAGACAAACATTCCTATACGTCTTACATACACGGATACTTTGATCTGCTCACATTACAGTAGCCTGCAAAATTTAGGTTTCAAAATTCATTATGTCCCGAATTAAGGCCCCGCTTTGCATGGTAAGAATAGAGGGGCATTATAACATCCGTTTGGTAATTTTCGAATTATATAGACAGGTATGAAACATGAAAAAACGAGGTTTTCTCATTGTTGAAAATTTGCCCGTCGCATTCGTGTTTCAACCAACTACGGCATTTCTGAGGCAAATGAATAGCCAGAAAGTGTTGATAATTTATTTTTACAATATTTTCTTCAAAATGAGTTAAAATTAAGAGCATAAAAGATCATTTTTGGGTAGGTTACTACAACAGCCCCTTACTAAATCGAGCCCGCTTTTTTTACATTTGTCAAAAAACCGAATACTTGGGGTCAAAAAACTATCATATATGACCTACAACTTGCACATAACCAAAAAAATAGTTTTTTTGTTTTGTTCGAGTTATGACCATTTTGCCGATGACCGACCAGGGTTTTTCGGGTTTCACAGTTAGAGTTATGACATAATGGGAAAAGTTTTAGAGAATCTATTACTCTACAATTCTTTTTTTTGAAAAAGTTTCTATCTCACTTTTAAAGCGAGATATGATTAATTACGTGAGGGATGGTTTTTGGTGTTTTCGCTATTTCGTCACCTTTGATGCTTTACAGCTCGTGAACAAATTTTTTTATCGAAAAACGGTAAACGCAGTTCGAACCGCCTTGCTTTTTAGTACCTAAATAAATTTTTTCGTCCGTTTTGAAGACCATGAATTTCTATTTTCGCACCGAGGTCGATTCTCTCGCGATTCGTCTCATATATATATTTTTTATTATAAAAATTAATAATTCCTGTTTATTATTAGATATGATGTACGGCCTGAATCTCGAGTGGAAAACGTGTTACAAGGGAATGGTGAAGGACGGGGGACACGTACCGTTCTACATGTGGAATTGAGATTATTTCCCGAGTATATGAATGAATCACTAGAACATCCATCAAACACTCGCTTTAAACATACATGGCGCAACAATTTCCCGAATGCATTGTTGGGACACGGAATTACACTTTTTCAGAGCGAATTGAAACATTAAACTGGCCTAAAAACATTGGAATCTTGCCATGCTCGAATAATTCATGTTTAGAATAATTATTCTCGGAATCCGCCGACTTTGGGTTTCATCGATAGCTGAGAAGGGCGGTGAGAAGGACAACTGTAATAGGTCGCAGCGCCGCAACAAAAAGGTGAGAACAATCGTCGATTGACCATTCGCAGCTTGAGAATATCAGCTTATTGACGGAAGTTTGCGTGACATACTCACCTTTCCCTTTCTTCTGGGAAGTCCGAATCGACATCTCAAATTTCACCTAAATCTAAAAAAAAGGAATTATAATTCTACGAGTGCACGATTTTCCACTTTGCCTTACATTGCAGCCAAATGCCTACTTTCAGGGCGAAAGCAATAGTTGACCACCTAGAAATGCACATAAATTCGTTTCCTTCATAGTGCACCCGGAATTTATTGCCGGTGCTCAACTACTGTCCGCAGAAGGCTAACCCTCAGCAACGGAAACATAAATGCGCATATATCCCAAATCCACTCCTCGATTCCGTAAAAGTGCAACCCGAATTTATTACAGGCACTCTACTACTAATCCAATGTGTCCGCAGAGGGTTAACCCCTCCGGGAGCCGTATAAAACGCCGGATCTGCATCCATCAACCAACTCCTCTTCTACTTTAGTCCACTCAATTTCATCACCCTTAGGCAACAATGCTCATCTCTTCTTTGTTCATCGCTACCGTAGCCACTATTTATTCTGTGTTAGCTGCCGATGAGAGTCTTCTTTCTGGAATTCCCACCTCAGTCAATGGAAACGTCGGAGTATCTGGTGAGTTCGCAGTATTTGCGATATTATGCGACAAATGATTAAACACTAATTATAATGATCATTTTTGCACTGCGTGCGCTTGTTCGACGTTTTCCCATTCAGGCGGTGGATACGGCGACGTCTACGCCGGCACAATCAAGGAGGGCGTTTATGGTGCTGGCGGGCGAGTAGGAGGTACAGTATCCGAGATTTAACAACCGACAGAAGAACACGACCTCAATTTCACTAGACATAATTTCGAGCGGCTGGATGAAAGCTTGTGATCTTTGTGAATAATCTCTAACACAATATTTTCCCAAAATAAAATATAGACTTTCTATATTTTTGAAATTATTATTATGTGACAGGAAATATGAACCTGCTCGGAACAATGGGACTCGGTCGTAAAAGGCGTCAGGCTGCCGCTATGGCCACTGCTTCTGGCACAGATGCATTCAGCATGGCAGTAAGTATTACATGAAAATGTCGAAAATTCCCGGGTTCAGAATCGAACAAATTTCGGTACCCAGAAGTTATTTAATCCGTTTTCATTGCAATCATTTCAGAGCGCCGGAACCGGTACGGGCGCACACAACTTGTGGCCTTGGATCCTGGCACCAACGCCTGCGCCCGCGCCCGCGGCAACGACTGCAGCCGCCGGAAAGCGCTGAAGACAATCAGTTTAAAATCGCTAGAAGTCATGATGTATGTTGTTTCGTCAGTTATGCAATTATTGTCATTGGTATGAACCGATAAAACATATTATTTTTTATTTATTGAATGAGAACAAAAGAGGCCAGATGTTGCATATCTAGCGAAGCTGTAGCTAGGGGGCGCAAGCTCCGCCCCCTACCTTTCTCGACGAGAGGGAACAATTGTCCCAATCGAATGACAAGCTTCATTTTCAACCAAATCCCGCGTTCAAAAGCTTATTCGAGAGCTCTCGATCTACTCTACGAATGAGGCGTTGCGCACTTTGTTCTGACAACATTTAGTAGATCAAAAAATGACTGAACGCCTCATGAGTAGGTGTTTAGAACACTTCCAATTCACCGACACAGCTGCGCAAGTCTCAGTATAGGTGCAATAGCATGCTGAATCTATACAAACAAAAAAATTAAAATTTTATTAATTCGCAGAATTGTCATTTGATTTTAAAGATATTTGCAAAATCAGCAAAAAAATTTCCAAACCGCTCGATTTGAACCAGCGACCTTTTGTTTATAAAGATCGTGCTCAACCGCCTGAGCCATGGGGGAACACGGGTAAGGAGTGCTCTTTCACTCTCAAAATCAGTCAGGATTTAGAGATGTAGATTAGCTCCGCCCACTTCTCTCTTTCACCACTTTCTGTAAAATGACACGCATGGTTTTTGAGGCGTAGCGCGGCTCAGAGACAAGATATCGACAAACGGCAAAAAGTATGATGTTATTGAGACCTTAGCGGTTCATGTGACCACATTTTCTTTCAATTAGCATGAAATTGGAAGATCACGTTGCGGCCCCTAGCGGTAGCAGCAACATGTGCTTTAAAACGCGTTCTCTGTAAGACCGCAGTGAAAGATGGGGTATTCGGCACAACTCATTCAAAGTGATCGCCCAGGGCCCAAACTTTTTTCGCAGACGGGCTTTGGTACAAAGTGAATTTAAAATTTGAGAAATACACAAAATGTCAAGTTTTGAAAAATCTATAATTTTTTTACGAAAATTTTTTTTTCTCAATTTTTTTTCTGCTATCGTTTCATATATCATTCGAAACAGCATCAAAAGTTATGTGTAAATACGAAATTTACGAGTTTTACGCAACTGCGAACGAAAATCGATAATTGCATTTGCAGGAATCTGTCGTTTCGGTGAAACTTTGTTCTGGGAAAAAAATGTTCCCATGATTAGTAGGTCTTGGCTCCGACGTATATTATGTATTTTTCATTGTAGAATTGAAATATGAACTTCTATTTAGATATTTCGGTAGTAAAAGTACTCCTATATTCACTAAATCGAGACCCCTCAGAGGTAAACGCCAATCTCAAAGAGAGTGTAACACTTTTTTTCAGGGCTTGAAACTAAATCGTATGTACGTCATTTGAAAGAGCATCAAAAGTTATACATAAATCCACAATTTCACGAAGATTGATTGATGATGACATCGTCTCGTCTGATCATCTGGGACTCAATTAGACCATCCCATAGTTAGAGCAGTATGTTCATATTTTTTAAATATTTTTTTAATAAGACACGTCTTCTGAGAGATTGCAGGAATCCGACCACCCCCGCGCACAGCTGCCAAAAGTTTGTTCGATCTTGATGAAATAATTATGGTGGATGTTGTTGGGGACGAAGATAAACATTTACTGGTTCATTTGGCCCAGAACCGGATATTAGGCAAAATCCGGCTCTAGAACCGGCTCCGGAGTATCTCAGCTTAACATGGTGCTACAGTGCTGCTGTTGGGCTTAAAATTTGTAGAATAATATTCTAAACAACTTTCATGTTGAATACTTTACGATAAGATGCCATCTTCAAGTTGAAAAATATTTTCAAATGAGAAAAAATGTACAAAAATTTGGAAAATAAATCACACTGAAAATTTTTCTCCTTTTTCAGCGCTAGATTGTGCAGATTCGGAATCTCCTAATCGAAATACTTATCGAAAAAAATATCTCACGCAAAAGTGGTACCCTTTGGAAAAAGTTATGAGTCGAAGACTAGAGCAATGTCGAGATTTTTCAGAAACATGTATTCTTAAAAACATATTTCTAAGCATCCAAATACTCTGAAAATCCGTGCATAATTATTTTCAATCCTAATTTCATATTTGAAACACTTTGAGACGGAAATTACGAGTTTAATTAGACATTTATTTTTTTGGATTTCAAAATGCCGTGCAATTTCGATATTTTCACATTTTCGTGAGATTTTGACACTTATTACTCCTTTATTGTTATGATAATGTATTGTGGCTCTTCCATATGAATGGTTGCATTAATTTTGGGATATTAGTGGAATTTGCTACATCATTTTCGAACATTTAATAATTCGGTGGTATTGCCGGGGTCTTTAAAATATAATGAGAAAAAAACAATATTAAGATTTGAATTAAAAGAGGCACAAACGTAGCTGCGTGTGTATATTCATAGACAGTGCTGCAAATGAACTCGAATTAAATTATTTCGAAAACTGTTTCACCCATAAAATGATGAGAAATATGTAATCTTCGAGCTGAATGCTCGTTATGGAGTGTGAAAAAGAAAAGGAGATGTAATTGTATTCTAGATTGTTTAAGCCGCGTACGTATTCATCAAATATGAATTTTCTTACAAATTTCACTGTGAGTGGACTTAATGACACGTTTTGGAATTGTATAAAATGAAACATTGTTCTTGAGGGTATTCAAAATTATTTATGCCTTGCGATTGTTGGTAATTTGCTGGTTAAATAATTAAAACTAAGTATTATCTACTGCTATTTGATCAAGAATATGGCGAACATTCATAGGGAAGAGCCACATGACACTATCATGACAATACAGGAGTAATAAGTATCAAAATCTCACGAAAATGTGAAAATATCGAAATTGCACAGCATTTTGAAATCCAAAAAATAAATGTCTAATTAAACTCGTAATTTCAGTCTCAAAGTGTTTCAAATATGAAATAAAGATTGAAAATAATTATGCACGGATTTTCAGAGCATTTGGATGCTTAGAAATATGTTTTTAAGAAAAAAATGTTTCTGAAAAATCTCGACATTGCTCTAGTCTTCGACTCATAAGTTTTTCCAAAGGATACCACTTTTGCGTGAGATATTTTTTTCGATAAGTATTTCGATTAGGAGATTCCGAATCTGCACAATCTAGCCCTGAAAAAGGAGAAAAAATTTTCAGTGTGATTTATTTTCCAAATTTTTGTACATTTTTTCTCATTTGAAAATATTTTTCAACCTAAAGTTGGCATGTTATCGTAAGGTATTCAACATGAAAGTTGTTTAGAACATTATTTTACAAATTTTAAGCCCAACCGCAACACTGTAGCACCATGTTAAGCTGAGATACTCCGGAGCCGGTTCTAGAGCCGGATTTTGCCTAATATCCGGTTCTGGGCCAAATGAACCAGTAAATGTTTATCTTCGTCCCCAACAACATCCACAATAATTATTTCATCAAGATCGAACAAACTTTTGGCAGCTGTGCGCGGGGGTCCTGCAGTCTATGAGAAGACTTGTCATATACAATATAAAACGTGCTTTTCAGATCGCAATATGCGCAAATGTGGACTTACAATCGGACAACAATAGCTGACCACCTATAAAAGAGGATAAATCCGAAATTAAATCCGCGCTTCCGTTTTTCGAATACGACTGTTGCAGGCAATATGAATCTGCTGGGAATCCTTGGCCTCGGAAGTAAAAGAGATCAACCTGCCGCTATGGCCACCCACTGCTTCTGGCAAAGACGCGTTCAGCATGGCCGTAATTATTACATAAGAATGACGCAAATTTCGTTTTTTTTTCGCAATCGAACTTTTAGCCCGGTAGTACTAAATTCAAACATTTTTCTTTATTGCAGAGGCGTCGGAGCCGGTACGGACGCACTCAACGTGTGGCCGTGGATTGTGGTGCCGGCGCCCGCACAGAGAATGAATATACTAAGATGAAACACCGAGTATATGATATACTCAATATTGAGTATATTCGCGCGACGAGAGAGCGTGCGAAAACGAGAGAATATACTCAATATTGAGTATATCATATACTCGGTGTCATATCTCAGTATAGAATATACTCAATAGTAAGTATATTCATTCTGGGTGCGCGGCAACGACCGCTGCCGCCGGAAGGCGCTGAAGAAGATAGGCACCTGAACAGTCAAAATCCTCAGTCCTCAGTTCATGCAACTCGCAAGACACGATCACACGCAATGGAGAACTATCATGGCAACCCAGCTGAATTAACACTCTCACCCAGCTGATAAAGTTGATAAATGTAAAATGTAACAGTCAAAATGACATATTGTGAACAATGTATTATAAGATATCATAAGTTATTATAACTAGATATTTATAACTTCTTTTTCCTGAGGTTCCCAGCGAACGGAAAAATCTGAAATTTTGGCAGGCGCCTTTTTTCCGCTTGTGAATAACTTATTACAGAACAGAATTTTAATTAAAAAAACATTTTAAAAAAGTTCTGGGCGGTTTCCCGACGTTCGGATTTAAAGCCAGAGCCGGGACTCGGGGCGAGTCAGAGCCGGGGTTCCTATCAAGCCGGATCCGGGAATTAGATTTCATATTCGCTTTTCTCGCCTGGGTGTCGATAAACGGTTTCCCCGGTTGGGTGTGCGCGAGCGGTTGGAACTCCAACCAGGCGAGGTATTCGAATCGCAGCAAATTCGAAATCTAATTCCCGGATTCGGCTTGATAGGAATCCCAGCTCTGGCTCGCCCCGAGTCCCGGCTCTGGCTTTAAATCCGAACGTCGGGAAACCGCCCAGAACTTTTGAAAATAATTTTTTATTAAAATTCTGTTCGGTAATAAGTTATTCACAAGCGGAAAAAAGGCGCCTGCCAAAATTTCAGATTTTTCCGTTCGCTGGGAACCTCAGGAAAAAGAAGTTATAAATAGTTACAATAACTTATGATATCTTATAATACATTGTTCACAATATGTCATTTTGACTGTAGTTTACGTGTGACGTGAATGTGCCCATTGTGAACAGATAAAGAATGAGTGTGTAATTTATTGAGTGGCATATGCAAGGTTAACCAATGATACGACCCAACTCGGGGGTGTAGTATTACAATTTGGGTAATCGTCAATGTAGAAATTATCATTTCTCAGTGTAACAACTGGATTCCTTGGCAGATGAAAGTTGCGAAGTTTTCGCTGCATTCTTATTTTTTGCTTTTCTTATTTTTTGCCTAATCTTTTGATTATGGTGTCTTCTATGAAGATATCGCTGGTCGTCGGCAAATCCCTCCAGGTCGTCTCGCAAATTGTGCAGCTGAAAATTTGACTGTGCTTGATATAAAGTTTGCTGTTATTATCTGACACAGCCTTTATGAGACCCTACTTCATAATTCAAGGAAGTACGACACCTCCGTTCGTTTTGTGTATGCCCTTATCTGACGTGTTCGCTGTACTCCCAGTTCCCTCTCAGCATCTGTAAGACAAATTGATTGGAGAAATGTTTTAGTGTGAATCAAAATAATGCCTGTTGTAGGAATGGATTTCAGAGTTTTGCAGAGAGAACTGTAAGTTTTAAGTGGTATTTGCTTCTGAATGTAAATTCTGAGATATTAATATATAATCTCGGTTCCCCGTCGATCAAGTGACTTTATTTTTTTTATTGTTAAAGAAGGCCTCCCATGCAAAAATATTCAAATTTTTTAACTTTGCGAAGAAAAATATTCACGACTCGTGAATACAGTACCGGTCAAAAGTATGGCCCCAAATTTCAAATCGTCATAACTTTCTTCAAAGTTGAGACAGAACCCTACGGTTTGAAGCATTAAATTGCAAATGAATACAAGAATATTTCGCAGTAGTCCATGATTACCCCTCTGCATGTTTCCATTTTAGGCATTCCGTTTGCAGAGGTGCTGTTTCAAATAAAATTCCATTCTCACATAGATTTTAGATTAACACCCAGTGGTGATAGTATATCCATTGATGTATACATTCCACTATACGAGTCATTTTTCACATTGCGATTAAAGCTGGTGGCATTATTTCCAGGCACCTCCAAAAAAATCACTCATCAGACACCACATCTTCTTTTTTCGATGGTATTTCAACTCCAGCAGTAGTAAATAAATTTTCTAGGTTTCGTAATTTAGTAGATGTGGCGCCTGATAGTACTTGCACAGCGTGGCATAAATTCAGATTTTTAGCTTAACGTAGCGGAGAGTACTGGAAGTGCAAAACTCTTACTTCGAAATTTTTCAAAATTTTGCAATAAGCGACCGATCGAAGCCAAATTTTGCACGAAGGTGAGTACCTTGCATGTCCGGGTAGAAATACTCTCTTAGTTTCTGCAGAATTTGGGACCTCTAGCACTATTTAAACAAAAGATATTCGATTTTCCGATTGTATCGAAGGTGCCGGGAAATAATGCCTCCAGCTATAATCGCAAAGTGAAAAATGACTCGTATAGTGGAATGTATACACCAATGGATATACTATCACCACTGAGTGTTTGAACCTGTATCTAAAATCTATGTGAGAATGGAATTTTATATGCGACCGCACCTCTGCAAACGGAATGCCTAAAATGGAATCATGCAGAGGGGTAATCATGGACTACTGCGAAATATTCTTGTATTCATTTGCAATTTAATGCTCCAAACCGTAGGGTTCTATCTCAACTTTGAAGAAAGTTATGACGATTTGAAATTTGGGGCCATACTTTTGACAGGTACTGTTTGACCATGCGATTTTTCCGCCTCGATTCACCGGGAAATACACCTACATGCCCGGTGAAATGTGTAAAATAAAGCAATAAATTCAATGCGAAAACCGGCCAAGTTAACGAATTGTCATTATTACCGTATACAGCCTGGAAATGCCAGTAATTAGACTGTATCTGTTCTTTTTGGAATCGAATTTGTCTTTTTTTTGTTTTTCACATCTCACCGGGCATGTCCGGGTAGAAATAGATGCTGATTAATCGAATTAGCATAAATACTATTCATGATAATGTGTACTCGCAAAGATCCAAAAAGGGAATATTTTAGCTTACGTTCCGGAAAACGTTTCAGTGCATACGATAAGCAAATGTTTGCGGATCAAGACGAATATAATGAATATTATTTATCTGCCATTCAATATTCATCAGAATCATAGTTTTTAATGAGCTCTCTGAGCGGTAATGGTCTCAAGTAGATGTGGATAAACTCGAGAAAGAGTCCGCACTCAATCTTGCGAAGAACCTGCTCTTCTTCGGCCCTGAAACATTGCGAATCGGAACTACGTAAATGGGGCAACCGGGTAAGCCAGCCACATCGTGGGATTACTTAACCCAAGGTCTCCCAAGGCATCTAGGGCACAGTACTCTCAGCAATCATAATTGCTACAAATTTAGCGCCCTAGTTTATGGAATGCTTGGTTGGCCTTGTTGGGGATTGAACTCGTGACCAAATGACTATCGGTCACTTACACCGCTCCGACATCCGGACACTAAGTAGTACTTAGTCGTAGATGCTTTGAAGTATTTGGTAGTACTTCTAAGGTTCTAAAGGAATAGCTTTCATTATTTCCAAAACAATTTATTTGCCGCAAGCGGAAGTTTAAAATCGCGTACCGACAGAGCCAGTGAATGAAGCGTGCATTATTGATTTTCGCAATAACTTCTTCATCGGTCATCTGCCGACTCCTCATCGCATGTGACCTAGCGAGAAATACGTTTTGAAATAATTTCATCCGATTCATGATCTAATAGGCCACTAATGAAAAAAGCCCATTGCATTTGCGTTGAGAAATTGGTGAGATTTGGCTCTCTTGATTGTTGGTCCATTAAAATAGCAAAGAAGCACGATCGATGCATGAATACTTGTTATGTGTATCGATAAATTGTTCACCTTGGCTTGCGCATCATTGTCCGTTTGAAGACTTTCCAATCGAACAAAAGTTGCTTCCTATGCACTTCCACTTGTCTCTTGTTCTTATCTTCTGTAGTCTCAGCATCACGGCGAGTCAACTCCGCTTCTGAAACACGCTCCACAATTCATAACTCGAATCGAAACTGTGCCAAAAATCGACGAAATTAACAAATAAAAGGCACAAATACAACATAAAAGGGAGGAAACGAAGCCAAAACACTGATTTCTCTTTTCTTTGCAAGAAAGCATTTCAAACGTTCTCTCAGTCTCTGCTCGGTAGCCCCAGCCTCGCGAACATCGTCCTTCCAGAAGCCAGCATCAAGCTTCTGACGCCATTTTGCACACTCTTCGTTCCACTCCTGATTGAATGTCTGCCTCCTCAGTTACTCGCTGTTGACTAGCTCGCGTATAACTGCTCGCTGAATTCCCCGACCATTCAAAATGTGTGGCGCATTCCCCCGTTGATAAGATGCTGGAGACTTTTGCTAGTAACAAAATATAAGGATGGATAAAAGACATCACTGACCTCGTTGCTCATGTTGTTCACTTCCTCGCGGAGATTGCTCAACAGGCAGATGATTCGTTCCATCGTTGCTCGATCATGCGGATCCTCGGCCCAACATCGATTAAGAAGAAGAGGAAGAGATTCGACCGCTCCATTATCCGGCATCGGTAGTTCCGCTTTCCTGCAACGATGGCTTCCGAAACCTGCTCTGGTTCAGAAATACTACTAGGATTCTACAGTTGAGTTTACAGTAGTGTCCGACCCAATATCCATAATATTTTTGTCGGTATTGTATTTATGAAGCAACGTACATAGCGCAGTGGTTGTGTGCTAGGATGTGTCGGGTGAGCACAAGTTCGACCCCCGTATGCGCATAAATTTTGGTAGTGATTGGTAAATCACGATCCAAACATCCCCCAAAAAGTCGCCGGTTCCACTTGCACAAAACACTAGGAAAGCCTCGCAACAGGCCTCTGATCATCTCAGGACAGGGGCTTCTCAAGCATAGGGGTGGTCGAGGTACTCTATCCCATTTTTCTTATCACTCATTCGTGTTTCGGGTAGTCGAGAGGTCTACCCTCTCTCACTCGCCTGAGTACGAACAGAGAAGGGTCAAAGCCGTACAAGATGTTTTCCCACGCGATCAGTGGACTAATTTCAACCCATTTCAGGCTAAACAGGTGTTTTTTTTATTTTTCTACATTATTGTAATGCGAAAAAAATAATGGCGCGATCGGTTGCAAGCCGAGTACAGGCCGTTCCGTGCTACTGCGTGTTATCTCCCCCCCTGGACATCCTTCATTTTATTACGTGAAGAGACAGTGAGAGACCGCTTTGAGGGACCGACATACCGATATCGATACGGTACGGACAACCTTATAGTTAGTCAAGACCGACTTACGTGTAGAAGACCTAGCACCTTTACCCTTTGCCATTTTATAATACGGGAATTGAAAATAGCTCTCTGTAATCGCCAACTAACTTCTTTCCAATGGCGTACATCAAAACGTTGTCATCAATTCCATCATACGGAAGGCGACAGGTAATCAACTCCCATAGAACAATTCCGAAAGACCAGAGGTCGATCTGTAATTTATGAGGATGATGTTGATAATTAATTAAAATCAGATTTGTAAAGATATATTTAATGAGCTGATGCTATTCAGACTTAGAATTGTTGATAAAAAAGTTCTTGCCGTTGTCACCTTTTCGGTGCACTTTTCGTTGCGAATGAGCTCAGGCGCCATGTAACGCCGGGTTCCGATGACTGTGAATAAGGTGCTGAATCGTTAAAATTAGAAAAATCTTTCCACTTTATAGTATGTTTTCGTGCCATTCGATACTCAACGTCTCGAGCATTACCTTCGATCCGTGAAAGTGCGAGAGACTCCGAAATCGCATAATTTTGCCGTTCCGTTTGAATCGATGAGCACACTGGAAGGGTCGTAATTTTGTGTTACTCGATGAGCGAAATGGCAAACTTTTCAGGTTTTAGATCCCGATGAAGTACGTTGTTAGCATGAAGGTAAGCAATTCCCGAAGCAATCGATATCGCGTGAGTAGAGACAACCAATTTGTCTAGAAGATAACAAAATTCTTATTAAGAAAGTTGCCGACCAATAAAAAAATTTGATAATTATTTTATATTCGACGTAAACATATTGTCTCATTCACCATAGTAAAATATTTCTGATCAGGATGTCACTTCCCTATTAAAATTGGGAACTTTTTAAAAATTAATTATCGGGACCAGTAATGTTTTTTCAACAATAATTTTAGACAATGAAACATCTCACCCAGCACGTTGTTATACGATAGCAACGTTCGAAGCGAAGACTCGCAGTATTCGAGAATCAATGCTTGTTGGGAACGAAAGCAGGTTATTCCACTGAAAAATAAACAAATCCCCAACTGCTTCTCGCCCTCTGAGCATTGCTCGCTAAAAAAATGAGACAAAATTGTGAATTAACTTACAAGAATTGGACGATATTGGCGTGCTCAAGTTTGCGAAGCATTTCAAGTTCTTCCGCAGAGCATTGCGTGTAATACGCTTTAATAGCGACTTTTCGCATTGATCCGTTGATGCTCAAGTGGCATGAGTACACGGCAGCCTGATATTCAATACTTATCCTGCGCAAATTACATTGATGGAATCCAACTCTCGAAGGGTGGTTGAAACCTCGTCTAAATCAGTGTCAGCTCAAAGCGAATGAAATCGCTACACTCAAAAGGATAATTCGCCAAACGTGTTTTACCACCCCTGTATCTAATTTTGAAGCTATAGCTTTACGACAACAACATTTTAAATAGGTGGGAAAATTGTTTTCGCCTTTCCACTCATGAAGTTTGCGCAGAATTATTCATAATACAATTGCTAAAATTACTCACCTGTCCTCCGGAACCGACTAGCACATGGTATGTTTCTGCAGGAATTTCGATCGGCCCCTGCACGTTATCCAATTCCGGAGAATGTTCAAGAGAGGCGATTAAACGGTCAATTTCCTCGTTGACAAGTGCTCCCGCATCCAAGCGTCCTTCCATTCCTGCACAGAACGCGAACTTGTGAAAACTAGATAGTTGGCGGGATAATGGAGAGAGTGTCAGACTCTCTTGGATACAGTATAATCGAGTTCACTAGACAGGCCCATGCTAGGGAGTTCGCGATCTCGGTCTAATAATATTGTGATGAGTATGTGAGCAATAATGGCAGAACGAAATCTATTTAGAGATTTGATTTTTTTTGTTGCTGAACGTCGTTTGTGTGCTACATCTGACGTAAATGCACACCAAAAGGGGACAAATTTTACATACAAAAGACGTTCAGCAGCCGCAAAAAAAACAGAGTATTGCTGAGTGCGCAAGTGACTGTGAGTAACCATCAATAACAACGGTGAATGATAAGGGGCTGTTTATGTTTGCACACGCTTTCGTCATCCATTTGGCTGACGCGCGAATATTTTCGAGTTTTTACCATTAGAATGCTCTGCGGTATGGTAATAAATTCATAGTCCATTTCTGTTCCTTGACGCATTATAAGTCCGTATTCCGAAGACCGTATTTCATAACTCGCTTAAAACGATTTCGAAGGAGGCGATTTCGACAGACGTTGTTGTCGGTCTTATCGCCCACTCTTCATCTTCTCTTCATGATTGTTTCGCAATGCTCATACCAGTGTACGATGACTCTCGCAATCTCCCCACATGATTCCAAACGTACAGAGCAGCGTTTGGACGAGAGAGTATGCAAAAGTGAGAGAGTCCCTCTCGATTTCACACGCTCTCTCACTCCAAAGGCCTTTCTGGAATGTTAACCGGCCTGTGGAATGATGTGTCCCCTGATGACCGCCGCTCTCTGTCGACCTCAGATAAGGAACTAGTGGGAATAATTACGCGTTCGCTCTTGATCGGTACGGACTAGTTGGACGCACGACAAATATTGGGAAATAGTGTTGGTACTGCGTGAAGAAGTGGCAGAGAAAGAGATGGACTTTGCCCACAAATTATGCAGTTCATAAGCACACATAGCAGTTAAGAATAAAGAAAGCATTACTTAGAATATATTTTAAACGGTCTAATTCGACATGTTCAGGCTATTAAAACCAATTTAATCGAGCAAATAGAATTTTCACGAGAGCAGGATTTTCCAATTTGGTTTACGTCACAGTATAATCGTGAACTTACAGTGCTGATTGAGTATGTATACATAAATGAAGATAAAGTTAAATTTACTCCCCTCTTCGTGAACTTACAGTGCTGATTGAGTTTGTATACATAAATGAAGATAAAGTTAAATTTACTCCCCTCTTCCGTCAAAGTACACCGGGAGTTTATTACCGGTACTTGACCACTGATCCGCTCTGCACGCAGAGGTCTAACCCTTAACCCCTCCGGGGGCGTATAAAATGCCGGCTTTCCATTCAGCCAGATCTATCTTCTCCTTCTAGTTCATTCAATTTCGTCATCAATAGGCAATAATGCTAGTTTCTTCTATCATCATCGCTACCGTAGCCACTATTTATTCTGTGTTAGCTGCCGATGAGAGTCTTCTATCCGGAATGCCCACTTCAGTCAATGGAAACGGTGGACTATCTGGTGAGTTTGTGGTGTAGGTGGGCGACGAATACTAAAATTACAAAAACATACGTTTGTTCATAGAGTGTGCTTGCTTGACGTTTCTCTCTTCAGGCGGTGGCTACGGCGACGCCTACGCTGGCACAATCAAGGTGGGAGTGTATGGTGCGGGCGGGCGTGTCGGAGGTACGGTAGTTGAGATTTAACATACGCTTTAGATGCTCAAGTTTATATTAAAATAATTGATAGTCGTATTTGTCACTTACGCTATGAATAATTTTGTTGTAGATTTTTTAGAGTAATTTTGTTGTAGATTTTCGTAAAGAACTCTTTCAGGCAATATGAATCTTCTGGGAACCCTTGGCCTCGACCGTAGAAGACGTCAAGCAGCCGCCATAGCCACTGCTTCTGGCACTGACGCTTTCAGCATGGCGGTAAGTATTGTATAAGAATGACGAAATTCAATCAAGTCAAATTTCTTAAGATACTGATCGTGCTCTACCTCCGTTCCGGTGTTCATTCCCAATATTACAGAGCGCCGGTACGGGTACGGGTTCGCTCGACTTCAGCAAATTTCCTTGGTTCTTCAAACCCGCAGCAACTACTGCAGCACCCGCGGCCACGACTGCTGCAGCCGGAAAACGGTGATCATCACATGCTTAAGTTACCTGTTATAGGTTTATGCGTGTATCATCTCGTATACATAAAATATTAACGTTGTTATGAACCGATAAAGAGCTTTTAAAAAAAATAAGGTAAAGGTGTTTCATGCCAAGAGATTTTACAGTAGCAAGCTACCACGCTAGATGAGGCAAGCCGGTAAGCCAGCTGAAACGTCCGATCACGTAGCCCAATCATAATTGCTACGAATTCACCGCCCGAGTGGATGGCTTCGTCGGTCATGGCGGGGATCAAACTCGTGACCCTTCGAATGACTAGCGGTTGCTTGCACCACTCGGCTATTCCGATGATCAAGATGTCATTTGGAAGGGGCTGTTAATTCCGTAGAAAAAAATATCGATAAACTCGAGAGATCACTTTGCTGTCGTACGATAAAAGCAGGATTATATTATTGACATCAAAACCATGTATGAAGTAGATTCGTCTATGTGAGGCCAAGATAGACGAGAGATGGAGAACATTAACACTGTTCGTTGAGACGTTTAGGGCAACAGCCCATTATCAGTCGGTTAACAAATGAAAACGCTACATCACACGGGTGGCATACAATAGAACCGAATCGATAGATGAGAAAAAGGCATGGGACAAACGAGAGGATGATAGAGAGGGGGCAACAGAGATAGGAAAGTATGGTATGTTGCCCGAAACATCTCAACCAATAAAGTTGATGTTCTTCAATGGATCTCCATCATTCGTCTCTCCTCTCATAGACGAATCTAGTATCAAATATCTAAAACCATGACGAGAATCATTGAATACCATCAACTAACTACATACATAACATTACAAATTTCACTCCACCTTCCGCTTTCAGTAATTGCTGAAACCTAATTGACCGTGCCCCTAATAACTTTAACATACTATAGGAATTCATTTCTATTTTGAACCGGTTAATTTGAACTTTGAAAAAATATTAAGGAAGGAAGAGCTTCATATCATTCTTATGTTGAGCAGAAATGTGTGTTACTGCATCTAGTAAAGCATATTTAAATACACCGAGTGCGATCAAGCAAAATTCTAGGGAAATGTTCCCTATTTCAATTCTCTCTCAGAGAAGTGTTCTCTAATGTCGCAAATGCTCATGATCGGTCGATTCGCGAGATAGAGAGTTTTGGAGCTGCGTTTGTAAACCTACAATCGCGTTATTCTAATTTAGGGAACTCTGTAAACGACATTTAATTTTTTTAAAACATAGATGCTTCGTTTTCCAAACGTATTCGTATACATTTCACATGTTTACAGATAGCTGTATTCGAACTGGCTTCACTGTAGTATCAATTTACGACAATTTAGTTTGAATTCATTTCGCTTCTGGGCTCGGGAGTAATGGTGACTGCTGTCTGGTCTATCATTTTCTGTTGCTTACAGCCTTATTTATCGGTTCATAACAATGATCATAATTTCGTAAAATGCAATGATTCATTAAACTATAACAACTAGACAGCAGCAGATCAACGAGCTGCAGCAGTCGTGGCTGCGGGTGCTGCAGTAGTTGCTGCAGGTACGACGAACCAAGGCCACTTGCTGAAGTCGAGTGTTGCCGAACCGGTGTTCGCGGCCTGCAATCAATGTTCTTAGATAGATAGATAGTTATGCATGTTGGACATGTAATGAATAAAAAGATATTTTCAATATTTTATTTCGGAAATTATTTTCACTAAAAGGTCAAAAGAGGTATGTACCTTTTCAAGCACATATTTGAGTGGGTTACGAGTTCAGAAACAATTTTTCAATTATAAAATACTTACCGCCATGCTGAAAGCGTCGGTGCCAGTGGCCGAGGCAATGGCGGTAGCTTGACGTCTTTTACGGCCGAGACCAAGGGTTCCCAGCAGATTCATATTACCTGAGAATAATTTCAATCAAAAAAGCATACGCAATCTATCTGTACAAAGAAATACAAAGGGGGGCATATATGCCAACCGTACCTCCTACACGGCCGCCCGCACCATAAACGCCCTCCTTGATTGTGCCTGCGTAGACGTCGCCGTATCCGCCTCCTGAAGAGAGAAACGTCAAACAAGTACACGCTACGGAAAAAATTGCGAGATTCTTAAGCGTTTGTAATTGTCGCCTAACTAAATGATGAACTCACCAGACACTCCGACGTTTCCATTAAGTGAGGTGGGAATGCCAGAGAGAAGACTCTCATCGGCAGCTAATACAGAAGAAATAGTGGCTACGATAACGATCATGATAGAAGAGATGAACATTGTTTCCTAGTGATGACGAAATTGAGTGAACTAGAAGGAGAGGAGGAGATGGTTACTGGATGAAGAGTCGCGCTTTTATACGGTTCCCCGAGGGGGATGGAAGAGATTAATCTCCCGGATGTGAACTTCTGTAGTACTTGTTATACTTTCCGGGTGCACTTTAAAGGATGCAGAAGTCAATTTTGGAAACACATGCATACTTTAGTGCAGCGTGTATAATAATGAAAGTGCCTTTATTGGCCAAATGGAAAATGGTGCGGTAGCAAAGTTCGATATTCCGCTTTTTGGGACAAAAATAGGCTTTAGAGTAAAACTTTGGCCCATGTGATCTGTCTGGAAAATTGCCGTGACATGCCGTGCCAATCCATACTAAACCGATTTTTCTAAATCTAATGAGCTGGTTGCCAGCTCTCTACGTTCAGTGTTCAGAAAAAGTAAAAAAAAAGTACAAAATGTGCTTTTCGTAAATTCATCGGTAATGAGAATCGCGTACGATATGTTGTGTGCCAACTCCGGTACCATTGTGTTTTCGTGCCTGTTTCAAAACGACTTTGAATACATCTATTCTCTTAATTATTTAGCCTTCTTAGCCTACCAATAGTGTTCACGAAACGAAATGAAGAAGTATAACAATAAAATAGATGAATATAGATAAAGCGTGTTGAAACATACAGGCATGAGCATGAAAACATTATCGAATCGCAAGTGGCCCACAACATACTACGAAAATTGCATTGAAGTTCCCTGAAAATCCTGGACACGTTGAACTTACTTCCGTTTTATTGACGATTGCCATTGGTGGTAAAGTACTCTCCAATCAATAAATCTCTTACAAGTACTCAAAACTTGTTAGTACTCAAAACGTATTGCGTGAATTTTAGGGAATCTCTCATATTCCAAATTTTCTTATCAGTTCGTTGAGTACCAATGGTTTGGCACGCTGTCCGGATTTTCCTCGGAAGTTCCCTGAAAATCCCGGACACACTAAACTTTCTTCCGTTTCATTGCTGCAGCCCTCTATGTTACTGTCCTTCAAAAGTGTCTATCTATCCAATTGTATCCTGTAGATTTGTTTGTCACAATTTCCTTTATCAGCTCATAACAGTTCACAGAAGTTTGTATTAGACAATGGCAACAAGCATACCTATAACATCTAGACAATTAAGCAGCTCATCATCGTGCTGCAGCAGTTGTGGCTGCGGGTGCTGCAGTAGTTGCAGCAGGTGCGACGAACCACGGCCACTTACTGAAGTCGAGAGTTGCAGAACCTTTGTTCGCGGCCTGCAATAAATTAAAGAATTTTGCAATTAGCTATAATATCGAAATGATACATGGAAGCGATGTGGAATATCTATTATCCATGTATGCCCTCAAGTTCCGTTTAAAATATTCCTCATGACTGTAGATAGTTATAAGTGAATATCGTTATTCGTCATAAATTGTATATTGAAGCCGCAAATGTTTATGCTTTGCCAATTACACCGTCGAGGGTATCGTGAATTGATTTATTTGTAATTAAAATTACAGATCTTGATACCGAACATCTCGTGTAACATTGCAGGTTTCAGTAATGGTTTCAGTAGTAGTAGCCGACACCACATAGTGCACGCGTTTTCTCTGCGTTTGGCGAACTTCTGAAATGCCTTTGCTCACTTCGGAACATCGATGTCCACATGGATTCAATGAATGACAAATTATTTCGTTTATCGGCTCATACACAGTGACAATCATCTTGCACTTTTTGGCAATAATCTATGGCGTGCAGTCTAGCCTCTTCCAACCCCATTCAGCGGTTCATAACAGTGTCAACGATTTCGTATTAGGCAAGGATACACGCATAAACCCATCAAGAAAGACAATTAAGCAGTCGATCATCGTGCTGCAGCAGTCGTGGCTGCGGGTGCTGCAGTAGTTGCTGCAGGTACGATGAACCACGGCCACTTGCTGAAGTCGAGAGTTGCAGAACCGGTGTTCGCGGCCTGCAATCCATTTTATTATTTTCTTTAAACGATAATACGGAGAAAACAATCTGTGCAAAAAACTTGGGCTATGAGGCAACACGATTTTTCGATTTTTTTTTAAGTATTTGAAATCCCTTATTTGAAGTAATGTTGTACAAATATAGCAGATTTTTCGGACTTGAGAAAGTATGGAGCACATTTTGAATGGTTTACTGTGAACATACCTCCAACACGACCGCCCGCACCATACACGCCCTCCTTGATTGTGCCTGTGTAGACGTCGCCGTATCCGCCGCCTCAAAATAGAAACGTCAAACATGCCTACGCAATATAAAACAATTCATGAATTCGACACTTTTGGATTCTCGAAAGCAGCGCACACTTACCCGTCACTCCGATGTTTCCATTGACTGAGGTGGGAATTCCAGAGAGAGGATTCTCATCGGCAGCTAATACAGAAGAGATAAGAAATAGTGGCTAGGGTAGCGATCATGATAGAAGAGATGAACATTGTTGCCTAGTGATGACGAAATTGAATGAACTAGAAGGAGAAGAGGAGATGGTTACTGGATGCCGAGTCGCGCTTTTATACGGCTGCCGGATGGGAAGGAAGAGATTAATCTCCCGGATGAACTTCTGTAGTACTCGTATTACTTTTCGAGTGAACTTTTAAGGATGAAAGTCAATGTGGATTTATGTACTTTTTTGAGCATAGGAAAACTATGCTTATACTGAAAGTGTAATACTATTCTGTACCTAAACTTTGATAATAGAGCATTCGTCAGAAAACTCAGTATCTTTTCCTTTCACTTACGGATATAATGGGCTTGATTCCTGCGTTCTGCAATACGCACTGATCTCTTACCGACGTTTTAATTGCTTTTGAAACCTATTTCATGGCACCTGCGAAGAAATAAAAAAAAACAAAAACCATGGAAATTACCATCGTTCACCAGAAACAAAACTACACTTAATAAATCGATTTTTCTTTTCAACACTATTGTATTATCCGCACAATAAAGGTTGTAAGGACAAGAACGATGGATCTGATGGCTCACATTAGGTTGATTAGTCAAAAAATTATTTTGCTGAAATGAGAAAAAACAACGGACTCGATTTTTTGCCGAATCGTTTCGGAAAATCCTTTGTCCGACAGTCATTCCGGAATTCGAGTTATAACCTCTAATGCATTCTCTAATAGTACGAGGATTTACAACATTTTTAGTGATTTAAGTGGAAGCAAATCTCGCTTCTTTTCGATGGACAGCTCTAAGAATAGCAAGTATGAAAAAAATTGAATTTGATGTGTTCTCTTGAAGAATACCAACATCCATACGCTTTCCCCCGAAATACAATCCAAACTGTTTGCGCCGTTTAGCTGTGTTTCATAATACAGTCCGGTTAGATCCCATGTGAAAGCCTGTTTCAGGGAACGCGAAAAAAACAACAAAATTTTAATGTATCTTTTCAAATCTCAAAAACAATCACGAGTTTGATACACATTGCGGAATGTTAGACGATCGTTCCCGCTTATACTCACTTGCCAATGACCCTTTTCTGGAGGTTTAACCGCGCAGAGCGCGAACTCTCTAACATGTGCCTCTCTAGAGAATTCGATTCTCTTATAGATATTCAAGAGAGTCCGCTCTCCGCTCTCTTCAATTCATGTACTATCTTGCTCAATAATCTAAGAGAGTTCGTTCTTTAGAGAGGCACATGTTTGAGAGTTCGCGCTCTGTGCGGGCTATCGAATGATGTGGAAGTATTGTGTTGCAGTAGAAAGAGAATACTGCGGCTACCGCCCTGTCGAGTTGGGTCGTACCGTTAGTCGAACTTGAAATGCTCACTCGACAAATCACATACTCATTCTTTATCAGTTCATAGTTAGTACATTCATATCACACACCCATAACCTACAAATGACTAAAGTCTTTAGCGCCTTCCAGCGGCTGCGGTTGTTGCCGCGGGCGCGGGCGCCGGCGTTGGCACCAGGATCCAAGGCCACAAGTTGAGTGCTCCCGTACCAGTACCGGCGCTCTGTAATAATAACAATGAAAACGTATGAAATAACTTCTGGGCACTTCCAATTTAGTTCGAATGTGATTATTTTCGTCATTCATTGTTATGTAGTACTTACCGCCATGCTGAATGCATCTTTGCCGGAAGCAGTGGCCATAGCGGCAGCTTGACGCCTCTTACGACCGAGTCCCATGGTTCCTAGCAGGTTCAGGTTTCCTGAAATTGTTCATTTGAAAGTATTTGAAATCCCTTATTTGAAGTAATGTTGTACAAATATAGCAGATTTTTCGGACTTGAGAAAGTATGGAGCACATTTTGAATGGTTTACTGTGAACATACCTCCAACACGACCGCCCGCACCATACACGCCCTCCTTGATTGTGCCACCGTAGACATCGCCGTATCCGCCGCCTATAGAGGAAAACGTCGAACAAGCACACGCAATGCAAAAACGACTGGTTTAGTTGGTGCACGTATTCGTCGCCCTTCCGCACCACGAACTCACCGGATACACCGACGTTTCCGTTAGCTGTCGGCAGTCCTGAGAGAAGACTCTCATCGGCAGCTAACACAGAAGAGATAGTGGCTACGGTAGCGATAATGATAGAAGAGATGAGCATTGTTTCCTAGTGATGATGAAATCTGAATTGGAAGAAGAAGAGCTGATTGATGGTTGAATGACTGCAGGGCCGTGCTTTTATACGGCTCCCGGAGGGAATGGGGGAAGAGAGGAAGAGGATTAGCCGCACACATGTGGCTCGATGATGTCTCATTGCCCTTTGATGGCTGGGAGATGGGATTTAGGGGACGATCGGTTGTTGATCGCATGCGGAAGGAGAGAGATGGAGGGCGCATCATTCTAGAGTCGACAGTATCGAGAGAAAGGGGTCAGGAATGGAAGAGTTTCTAAAAATTCGAGAACCCATTTTAGTTTAGAACGTTCTACCTCCTTTTTTTCGGTGGGTTTCTGGATGTTTGAGAGCGAGGCTTGGAATTGTGTGGTGCTCCAAAGATACAACCCTCACTTCACTGGCACCATTTTCCAGAAGAGTGATTCAATTGCCTGGTGTGCAATAATCGTTACTGATGAGGAAGAAAGGTTTTCGCATATAATTTTCTTTATTCCAAAATGTCTACAAATTGTATTTCGCATAAATTCTAGCGGGAACGAGATTTTTGTGTCTGTTCCGAAGTTGCTTAGGCTTTGGACTTGGTTTTCAATATTACTTCTTGTAAATTTTAAAATTAACCGTAAATTGCTCGAATTCCATTTTTGCGTCCTACTTCCTAACATTCAGAAGTGAAATGGCAAGTGTATTTCATTGATGAAAAAAGAACAATTTCCCTGAAAGTCAAGGGGGATTTCGAAAGGGCGCGCGGATCACCCGAAATTCCGCTATCCATTGGTCGTAAAGCTTTTAAATGCACGTTCCGCATCTATTTTCGGCATTTTGCAAGAGGGAATTGGAATCCCGTTCGACTAATAGACATAGCAATATGAGTTATACAGAATAGGTAACAATTAAGTGTGGTAACGACATACTCTAACAATATTACAAAGCATTTCGTTGTGCTAACGTTGGAAACGCAGTACTTTTTCTTATTATTCGAGAAAAAAGCCTAATTTTAAGTTCGGCAGCGGAAATTCGCGAAAACGATGAGCAAAACGATGAGAGAAATTCGCAAAAACGACAGCAGAAAGTATGGCGATGTTTGAAAACCTGCAGCAGGTCAAGGGCGAGAGAGTGTACAAAATTGAGAGAGTCCCTGTCAATTACACACGCTCTCTAATTCCAACTCTCTTTTTGAGGGGTTGAACAACCTGTGGAATGTGGCTCTTGACCAATTTTTTTATTTATAAATTGGATCTCAGTTACCGCACTTTAGTTTCTGGATATGCTAAATTTTGGTTTGTTTTTTTCTCTTCTAAAACTATTAGAGGAATTCACATCATTGTAGATGGTGAGATCAGAAATGATATGTTCACATTAAAACAAAAAATCATCATTCTCATATTTTCACAGAACATTTCAAAATCACTAAAGTCGAATTCACGCAAAATGCGATTAGGAAGTGAACAATCAATGACATTTTTTTTAAAAATCCAAAATAATGAAGGATGTTTGTGTTGTTTTTTCACAGCTCACGTGCACTGCCTCACGTTGAATACAATTTCAGCAAATTACATTTGCTTTTGCACAAAACACGTAAACAACTATCTCCACTCTCCTCTCCTCCCATTCTCCAATTCACTCCTCTCTCTCCTCTTCATTCCGAGTGGCCGCTCGATGTTTTCCGCGCCGCCGTGGCTGTTATTATGGTGAGTCTGGAGGTGATCCTCGAGCTCGAGGCACGGTACCCTTCCCTGGAGAGGTTGAGAGGTAGCGTACCCTCTCACAAAGTGGTACCGTACCCTAGGCACCTCGCTCGCTACCTCGGAATCTTGTGCCTTACCAGAACAGCGACGAGTTAGAGTTGTAAAAAAAATAACTTCCTAACATACCGTAATCTCAGGGTCTTCATTCTCGCGATCGTCTGCGTGTCAGCTGGAGGAGACCCAGCGCCTGCTGAAAGTGCGTAACGGATCTACAGTAGTCTTCTCCTACACCTACCGTACCTCACTGTACTACCGTACTCTTTTAACCTCTTTTACGCCTCCCACATGAATTCTAGTAAAAGTATAGTCGATGGATCCATGTCACCCTACAGTAACCCCTCGAAACAGTTGTCCGGTTTCTCCTACCGCGCCCCTGAACGTGAGCGTTCCACTGGTATATTCCAACTGTGCGCCACTATCGACGTAACATGTATTGTCAATTTACTCCCCTACCGTACCCCTACTGTATCGCTACCGAAATCCCCCTCTTTCTGCCTCTCAATATCGACCCTGAACTACAGTATCCTAACAATCTACCAATCTACAGTAACCCCATTTCAGCTTGCGCAAAGCCGTACAAGAAAGCCGTTGTGTCCGAGGTCAAACTGGACCTGCACAATGAGGGATGGAACGGGCTCGGCAAGGGATTCATAGGCATTTTCACGCCCGCAAAGTTGGGCGACACACAGTACAAGGTACGGTAAGCATGCGGTTGCCGTTATGGAGGGTACGGTGGAGATGTTGTTCGCGTTCTGGGTGAGGGGGATACTGTGGTTCCTGTTCGGATGGAGCAGAAATACTGTAGGGATGTGATTCGCGTTCTGGAGAATACTGTAGTGGATCGGCGATCTTTGATCTTTCATGTAGTAAAAATAATAGTATTGCAGATTCTCGGCGAAATATTTGCGGGGAAGAAACTCGTTCCATCAATCATGAAATTGGTTGGATCGCTGGTCAGTCACCGTAAATGCCGAAGAACCTTCTCTGTCCCAAACTTCCTACGATCTGACTCACCCGCATGTACCACGAACCCTCTCCCGACTATGTTGCACCGTACACTGTTCCGTACTCAATCTGTATACCCGACCCATCTCTATGACCACTGCTTCTTGTCTTGCGTGCATACCGAATGACCCATGCTACCGTATCCCTTCGTGTCTACCGCATCCTTCTCGCTCTACTGTATATTCCTCAGGGTGGTCTCATCTTCCTCGCGGTCGTCGGCTTTCTCTTCCTCTGTCTCTTCTCCGCCGCCCCTTGCGTCTTCTGCTGCTACAACTGCAAGCGCAAGAAGAAGAAGAGCAAGCCGCCGGTGAGCTACCGTACACCCCCTCCTGGTCTACCGTACCTCGCCTACCGCACCCCCACCTACCGTAACCCCACCTACCGTATCCAGCCTACCGTAGCCCGCCAACCGTACCCTCACCTACCGTACCCCGCCTACCGCACCCCACCTACCGTAACCCCCACCTACCGTATCCAGCCTACCGTAGCCCGCCAACCGTACCACCACCTACCGTATCCAGCCTACCGTACACCCCCGGGACTACCGTACCCCTCCTACCTACCCTGCTACCGTACCCTATCATTATTCAGAAGTTCAACCCGATCTTCAACTACGTCGGCCTCGGCTGCAGTGCGACTGCGATCCTGTTCCTGTTTCTCTGTGAGTGTCAATATACCGTATGCGTGTATACTGTAAGTATACGGTATCTATTGAATACCATTCACTACTGCAGTGATTGCGACCAGCCAACCTCGATTGACGGCAAAGAATGAATGAGAAGACCAGAAATGAGAACGATTGCTGGTCTACTCACGTATTCTTTGAGGCTGGTCCCACACACTGCAGTAGTGCCGATTACTGTAATCTACAAGTTTGCTCTTGCAGCCATTCTCTTCTTCATGCTCTCTGTCGAGAGTCTCATCAAGGGTTACAAATATACGGACGACACCATCATCGATATTCCGAGAAGTACGTTTCTTTGAAATGGGGAGAAGGGAAGGTACGCAATGTGATCATCTTACCACAGTACTTTTGCCCGTAACTCCTCACTGCCACGAGGAGTTTTTAACTCTAAATATCGTGCTGATTGAAAGCACTCTAGATCCAACCACCGTTTTTTGATTACCAGAAGAACCAATTTACAATATGGCACATGTTTTTTTCCGCTCTGTTCTATGATCCACAGCATTCGAAACAAAGTCGGCGAGAATGAGTTACAGAAAGAGAGAGATGACGAGAGAGCGCGCCAAACGAGAGGATCAGACAACGAGCGGTGATCTTGGCATGGTGCCAACTGGATGCTGAGTGATCAAATTTTTCGATTTTATTTCACTGTTGTCTCTCCAATTTTCGTTCCACAGTAAACATTTTTCGTTTGTTTTCAGTGCTGAGTGATGTGATCAAGAGCATCACCACCCCACTTACATGCGGCACGGCGGATATCATGAAAGAAATCAGGACTATGCTCAGCGCGTTTCCTGATACGGTACGTTTGCTGCTATTAGCAGGTTGTCTGTATGTATTAATGTTCTTACTAAAAATATTTCACCTTTTCAGTACTTCGAAAATGTACCCGAAAAAAGAATAATAGACTATCCCATATTTCATTGTCGTTAAAGTATTTCTATTCAACTTTTCATGATTAAAAAATAAAATACGATGGGTGGGCTACGAGGAAGGATCTATGGATCCGGTAATCGTTTTGCGGTCAGCAAAAATACGACCACTGGGCTACACGAATCGGTGTTTGTACGAGCAAAACACCGATTTGCCCGATCGAATTTGCATTTTATCCCCCCTTTTCAGGTCGCTAATATGATTGTCGGCGGAAGCTCGGCCGTCACCAATGTTCGGTTTTCCCTCTCTCATTCCCTCCATTTTACTTATCATTTACCTATCATTTTACCTATTATGACCTAGTTTACCTATAATTTTACCATTTTAATGTCGCCAGTTATAGGTCAACTTTGACAAGATGGCGAAGGATTTCGAAGAGATTGAGAATAAAGTGACGGATGTTAAAACGGTATGGGGAAAAATCAAATTCCGAATTTAGGAAAAAAAATTTTTTTTGTTGTAGAAACTAAGCGCAACGAGTCTTCCGGCAGACCCGGCATTAACGGCAGCTCAGAATGCAATTTCTGGCATTAGCTCCGCCATTACAACCTCAAATGTCAAGACGGTAAGTGTCCTCAACGCGCTAACTAATTAACTAATTAGTACTAATTAATTATTACTTACCGTAAGTATATTCCTTCCAGAAAATAAGCGACGCAAAAGGAGAGGCTGACAAGATGAAGAACATTGTAGACATTAAGGACAAGATCGCCGGCGTTGTGAGTTTTCGTGCGCGCGTGCAAAACGCTCAAACGGCCTCATATCATTCATTTGCAGAAAGAAGTGTTAAATTTCCAGATAAAAACACCAATCGATAAAGCCAACAAAGGGATAACGGATGCTGAAAAGTCGATATTAGTATGTCAAATAAATGCAAATATTGTCAAATATTGAAAAAATTAGCGCAAATACGCTAGGAAAACGGTTTTTTTTGTATAAACTGCGTTTCACCCTGCTTACTCTACTTGTTAGTCGCCGGTTACCGGAGAGAAAACGTTTTAGAAAAAGTTATCTACGAAACGAAACCTTGGAAAACTCTTCTCCTAGCGAATTTTTGCGCTGAGTGTTTTCAATATATGGTTAATAATTTAAATATCTATTTTCACATCGCAATATATTTAGGATCTTACCAAAACACTGGATGGACTGCAGGAGACCGTCAGCAAGAAAATGCAGTTTTTGAGCAAGATCCTGCACGATAACACGGTATACAAATCGAAATTCATTACGGCATCGTTCTTATTCATTAGCTATTTGTAAATGCACTACACAGAGAATGAAGATGAGACACCTAGTGTATGATATACTCAATATTGAGTGTATTCGCACGTCGAGAGAGCGTGCGAAACCGAGAGATTTGTAAGTATATCATATACTAGGTGTCATATCTCAGTATAGGATACTTTAGAGAGCGAATTTTTCGGCTTTCCTTACTCTGGAGTGTTCACATCTCCGATTATTGAGAGAATTTGTTTTATTCTCGTTCTCTCATCTCTCAGTTTCTCATGCTCTCTCAGCAGGAGACAACATCTCCAGAGTAAGGAAAGCTGGTGACTTCGCGCTCTGTGCACATATAAAAATAGTAGGTGTATTCATCTCAGAGGGAAATAAGTCTACGAATCCGGGTCTTGGCTACCCAACGACGAGTCTTGGCTACCCAACGACGACTTTATAAGTCTACTCGCTTCTAATAGAGGCAGGAGAGCGGCATTTTTTAGATTTTAAAGTCGTCGCACGGTAGCCAAGACTTCTGAAGTCGTAGACTTATTTCCCTCTGAGATTCTGGGTATTATGTCTTTCTCACAACAGAAATACGTGCGACTCCTGCGCGTCAGCTACATCGTTTTGATGCCCTTCATCGGCCTTTTAGGCAAGGCTTATATCTAATTATATTTGTTTTTATATAATTTTAGTAAATTATAATATTACAAAATAGTTTTCTAATTTAATAATATAATTTTTAAACTACAGTCGCGGCCGGCTTCACCGTCTACTCGGGAGCGCTGCTTGTCAAGAAGAAGACGGTGCTTTCCCGTTTCACGAACCACTTTAAATCGCTGCTCTCAGGTCAAGCCGAAGGATTCCAAGTGCTGCGGCGGGCCGATCATGCTGCCGCTCAACATCGCCTTCGGCCTCGCCTTCCTGCCCGTCCTGCTATCCATGTGGGTATTACAAATTCTCAAACACTCATCCAAAATAATAAAAACGGTCCCGCTCCTAAATTTTTTCCATTTCATGTCCTTTTGAAAAAAAATGAACGATCAACGTGCGAAAAGCTGTTATTACATTATAAAATGTTACGATCAAAGAAAATGCCAAATATTACTTTCTGCGTTTGCCGAAGGGCACACAAAAGCGAGTGCGTCTTCCTGTTTGGTAAGCAACGGAAGTTTGTTTTTTTTTCTCGCTTGATCGTATCAGTTTATAATTGTTATAAACAAGGAGTGAAAGGGAAAATTCAAATTTCCTCCAAGCGACAAGGTTGGACAAGGGGAATGAATGGGAAAAGAGGCCCGTAGAAAGAGTGGCTGGTCCCAAACACTGCAGTAGTGCTGCAGAAAATGTTCCCCTCGCTCGTTCCTTCATAATCAATAAACACCGTTTCAGTGTGTTCATGTTCGCGTCGGGCGCGGCCAGCGTCACCTGCGGCACCATCTTCGACCCCGAGATGGAGGTGATACTTTACTATAGACTACGGAAACTATCTTGCAGAAAACTTGCCGAAAATGGCTATACCGATCCCTATTGTTCCAAATTCTACATGCAAAGTATGAAATCTTTGTGTAGATTGTGATGCGGCTGTTCGGCGCCGCTTCGGATGCCGCCGAGGGAGCGCTGGCGACGGCTGCTCCGGCCGCCGCGCCTCCCACTGGCGACGACAACAGCGGCCAGCAGCGCAAGCGACGAGATGCAGGAGCCCCTCAGGAACAGGAGAAGCCGAAATTTGACATTGGGTGAGTTTAAAAAATGATTTTAAAAAGGTGTGTAATGCAAGGTCTGCAGTGCAGACTGCACATTTTCCCTTCCCACCCTGTTTTTATTTCATCGGGAGATTTATGTTTGCGCGAGACCAAACATCTTTTCTACTTTTAATAAAAAGATCTTTTATAAAAGTCTTTTATTATTGTCTGCATATGGGACAAAAGTTGATTTTTATTTTGGGCGCTAGATAGTGTTTTTTTAAAAAAAAAATATGGCTAGCCAATAGTGCCAAAACACGACCAAAATGAGCTCTTTCAAAAAATGCAAAACTTTTTTTTTCGTTTTAAAATGTGAAATATTAGCATACAACTCTGAGAACCTAGCTCATGTATCCCTTTTAAATGTGATTTTGTAGGAAGCTGCTGAAGGGATGCCGGAGCTCGAACAATCTTATGGCTGCAATGGGCATGAACACGAGTGCGGCTACAAGCAAGATCGAGGAGCAGACGCAAGCTGCAGATGTGGGCACACCGACCCGATTATGAATCTCCAGAAAGGGGTCAAGCGTTAGCCATAATTGCGCGGATCTCTCCCGCTGCTGACCCCTTTCTGGAGGTGTCGGCCACCGTCCGGCAATGGCGGAAGATCCAAAAGATCTAAGTGCGAAACAACGCCTCTTTCCGTGTGGCGTTTTTTTTAACGGGAAATTAAAAATGATAAAAAAATTTCGTTCAGGCGGACACTACGTTTGCCCAGTTCGATTTTAAGCTTCCCGCCGCGACAAACTGGGATGCGATTACGGTGCGTGCACTGCTGAAATCAATCAATAATCAATAATTCTAGATCAAAAGTTGTTAAAGTGCACTTTTTCAGACTGCCACAAACGCGATAGACACGAGTACCGTAGAGGGACTCGCTGCCCTTCCCAATGTGAGCGATTACTAATCAATAGTGTTGTTATTTGGAGTAATTCTATTCGCGAATAACTCTTTGTTTTTCTAGGATAGGATTATTCCAAATAACAACACTAATATTCAATCTTGTCTTTTGAAGAAAAAAAATGAAATTCGTGTAAATATATTGATGAATTCTTTTCCTTGCTCTCTGCACTGGATTTGGGTTTTATTCCAATTACCTACTCGCATTTCAAATTATAAATTCGGCAACCAGATTAGGCCAGAAATACACTTCATTATCCAGGCGTCCTTGGGCGGTCTTCGCCTGCAATGACGAAATGTGTATTTTTCCAGTCCCCCGACTTCAAAGATATCACCGCTGGGTTGGCTGAAATTGTCACTCTGACTAAGGAATTCAAAGAGATGTGCAAGAAAAGCGTCGAAGATGCCAAGGTTTTGTAATTTTGTTTTTTTCTCAAAAAATATCCGTTCCATCAATAAATCAAACCGATCAATCAATAAATCAATCACCATTCACCAGTGTTGCTAGATCGAATAATTCAATTCGCTAATACTCTGACAGCGAAGTCTCCAGCTTTCCTTTCTCTGGAGTGTTCACATCTCCTATTATTAGGAGATGTGATGTCTCCATCTCTCGATTTCGCCTGATCTCTCAGTTGGAGACAACATCTCCAGAGTAATGAAAGCTGGAGACTTTGCGCTCTGTGTACAAAGGTTATTCGCGAATAATCCATTGTTATTCACAGAATAACCTTTCTTATCCGCGAATAGGATCGCGAATTGATATTCGATCTAGCAACACTACCAATTCACCCAATACCTCCTAACTCCGCTCAGGGCTTGACTAATGCGAAAGTGCGCGACAAGATGTCGACGGACATGACGTCACTCATGACGAAGACGAAAAAGAAAGTCGAGGAAAATTTCAAGTCGATGCTGGTGAGGCGCATCTAAGTACTTAACACTAATTAATAAACTAATTAATTAAATATATTGATTTTACAGACCAACGCCATGTCCAACGTCAACTGCGATTTCATCTTTATCCTGTTCAACGGCATGGAGGGTCTGACGTGCAAGCAGATAGTAGGAGGCATACACGGCATGTATGCGGCCGCCGGTAATTAGCAGTATTATTAATTGTAGTTAATTAACTATAATTAATTATGTCAGGACTCGGCGTCATGTGCTACTTCTCGGCGGCCATTGGCGGTTTCCTCGTGTGGCGCTCGCTGCTCGCCGGCAAGGGACAGGTATACGGTAGCGGGATACTGTAACGATCGATCGACGGATACCGTAATAATTTCTTTCGGGCTTTGGTTACTCTATCAATCGATACAGTATTCGATCATCCCCGTAACCAGATTACGGTAGCTGATTGATCGATATCTACAGTAACCAGAAACTTTCCCTGCAGGACAGCAGTAACGGCTCCGACCCGAAGGACAGCGATAAGAACAAGGGCAAGGACAAGAAAAAGGGCAAAAAAGGGAAAAAGGATGATAAGGAGAGAGAAGCAGCTAGTACCGACAACAAACCGCTCCTCTCGGCCTCGGACCCAAAGGCCTCCGACCTCGCCGCGTCCGCCACACCGGCGGCCGATGGAGACCAGGTACCACGGCACCAGAATCGTGGTACCATGTACTTATGAACCGGTACCATGAACCCATAAACCAAGTACCATTTCAGGTGGCTCCGGGCGCCGGAGTCGCAGTGCCCACCGACCCGGCCGCCGACGGCAACAACAATACGAATCCCTCGCTGCTGCCGTCGCTCCGACCAGATCAGCCGGAGCCCGGCATGGACTTTGGTGGCGCGGCGCCAGCGGCGCCAAAGTCGTGAGCGACAGCTCCAGTGAGCGCCAAATAGAAGAGCATACTAGAAAGGTGTGCATCATTATCGATTTTACTGTTACGCATCGATATTTTGTGCTTTTACGAATAATGATTACTGTCGATCATAAAATAAAATAATAATGATTTCATAAATTCAGGCGAAACGCTCCTCATCGCATCTCATCGAATCTCGTGTTACCTTCTTATCGATAATCGAGATAAAACTGTCACTTTGACTATACATTTGTGTACTTTGCCGCATATGAGTTTATAAGCTGAGCAGAGATTTCTAGAGTTTAACGATGTGGGACCATGCTAAAGTGATTTACAAACGAATATTAGCATATTTACAAAATTCAAAAGAAGACAGTTCAAAAATGATACACCTTCCATAGATTGCATGCGAGAAGAAAATTCGGCGTTGTTTTTTCTCGAGTCTGCCAGTCGTCGCGAGAGGTCCCTCTCCATTTCTCTCTGATGGAGAGCGGGAGTTTCCCTCAATTTCTCTCGCCTATGCCATCGACTACGCAACAAGATCGGAATCCCCATTCAAGCCGGACTGATCACCGTGTGATGGGAATGACTACGTAATAATTCTGGGTCTGTGATATGGAAAGAAGATCGATCTCGACGCTCAATACTGGAAAAAATGAATCATTCTAAAGAAGACCATCGACGACGTCTGAAACCTATATGAAACCCCCATCTTGATCAGCGCCCCTAAAGCGACACTGATAAATTTGTATTTGTTACCTGCATGGTGTTCCAGTTGCTGCTACTTGTTTCATTGCGAACTTCTGGTCCAATGGTCTTTATGAATGTGTCGCTCCATCATGTTGGTCTTCCGTCACATTCTTTCTCCCTTAGTTTGAGCCCTCCTGTTACATCTGAAATTTCCGCGATTATCAGAGGGTCGGCCTGCGTTTGGCACAGACCCAGGTTTTCAACAATTTTTTTGCATTTTCAGATGCCACTAGATCTAACTAATGCTGAGCAAAAATCATGGGTGCGATTGCACCCAGGTGCAAAATTCTTAGGGGATGCAAAGAAAAAAATGAATTTCCACAATTATTGATTTTTGCTTATATCTCGGCTCCCGTTGAAGATGAGAGCGCAAAACTTCGGATGTAAATTATTTTACACGTTTAGAACTTGGAAACAAAACATTGTGTCGTTATATTAACCGGGAGCCGAGATATAAGCAAAAATCGATAATTGCGAAAATTCAAATTTAAACTTTGAACCCTGTGATTTTTGTATCTCAATTTTTTCTTGCACTATACACCCCATGAACTTTGCGCAGCATAAGACCCTTGTGAGCTATTGTGCCCTCTTCGCCGAGATGCTGGTACTGTTAGGTCCAGCCCCACAACGTTATTAATGCATTCTCCCTTGAATACAGTCAAAACCTCCTTGAAAATCTAACAAGAAAAAAAGAACTTTAAAATACATATATATATATATTTATCCTGACATCAAGGCAAGGGCCTGCAGGAGGTATCATTCGGGGACAGAGGTGGTCGGGATCTTCAAATTCGAGGCAACTGGGTCAAGGGAATGGATCATGCTTGGCTTCCTTGGTCAATTGTAGTGCCGATCTTGGACGATAGACATTGAGTGTAGAAGTAGATCTTCAAGCTTCCAGTGACGTCCTGACTAGCGTGTATCAACCAAAGTGGGAACTCACGCCGTAGTCTTGTCGACTGGGGCCTTTCTTGAAAGATGACGACTTTGAAATATTCTAACTAATTTAATTTTTTCGCTTCCGGGGAAAATCAAAACTCAAATCGAAAGAATACGGCAATCGGAATGCAAATGTAAATTTGTAATAGAATGGCCACTATGAATAAAACTTCAGACTAATAAAAAGGGATCAGACAGTTGAGCTCACCGTTAATATTCAATAGCCACTTAATTCTCCTTTCCTCTTTTTCTCCAAATTCACTCCTCTCTCTCCTCTCCATTCCGAGTGGTCGCTCGATGTTTTCCGCGCCGCTGTGGCTGTTACTATGGTGAGTCTGGAGGTGATCCTCGAGCTCGGGCCCCGGTACCCTGCCCAGGAATGGTACCGTACCCAACCTCTGATAACAAGACATGATACTGTATTTGTAAGCCCGAGATCGGAGTTCTGATCCGTCAATATTTGGCAACCGTAACCTCCCATCCTACCGTAATATCAGGATTGCTGCTCTCGCTATCGGCTGCTTGTCATCCGAAGAAGAAAGTATGTTGCTCGCGAACCTACAGTACTCCCAGTTACCGTACACCCGCTAAGTCCATCGCACTTTTCTGAGTAGTGCGAATTGCTGATCTTGCCGTGTCTTATCGTGCACCAAATGTACTGTAACCGGCCACCGCTTACTTATTACAGAAAACTGCTACAAGTCAATCGAAGCTGCCGAGCTGTCCAGTCTGCCTACGGTATCGCCTAATGGAGGCTGGAACGATATCGGCAAGGGCTTCATCGGCATTTTCACGCCCTCCAAATTAACCGACGAACACTGGCAGGTGAGTATACTGTAGTGAACCGGGTTACGGTAGATGTCTCGGGTTACTGTAGTTACTGTAGTTCCGAGAAAGAACACGAGCCTTGGATAATCTCCGCTGCACTAGAAGAGCGATAGAAGTTGATCTTTGGTCTTCTCAGCCACTTAAACAAAATTATGATTTTTGAATGGTGTTTTTTTTCAGACGCTGAGTGCAACGTTCAAGGGCAAAGGCTCCAACGCGGTGCCGCTACTCGTCAAGTCCATGGTGCGGTTCTGGAAGACTCGGGTCTAGCATCTCCCCTCCCCCTACCGCAAGGCTACCACACCCTATGGAATTTATCACGCACTCATGAAAGCGTACCGTGCTCCTATCACATCCGCCGCAATTAAACTATCCCACCATGCCTCAATTCTACCGTACCAATGACAACCTACCTTATGGAATACACCATTCCACCATATCCCCATTCTATCGTTCCACGCCCTAACGTACCCTATCCACTCTACCGTAGTTAAGCCATCCTACCGTCCTATCCACTGTACCAAACCTAATGCTACAGTACACTGTCCTGCCGTAACCTATTTAAACTACCGAATTCATAATCATACATCCAACTGTAACAGTATAATATCCAACTGTAACACCCCATCTAAGACTACCGTACTCATAACATCCTACCGTACACATGTCATTCTACCGTACCCATGTCTTCCTACCGTACCCCTATCTAATGCTACCGTACCCATGCCCTACCGCACCCTATCTAACGCTACCGTACCCATATCGTCCTACCGTTCCCATCTATTCCTACCGTACTCATAACATCCTACCTTCCCCGTATCATTCTACCTTACTCATGTTATCCAACCATACCCTCATCTAATCCTACCGTACTATATCTAAAACTACCGTGCCCTCTCTCTCTCTTCAGGGTGGTCTCATCTTCCTCGCAGTCGTCGGCGGTCTCATGCTCTGCTGCTTCTCCTGCGCGCCCTGCGTTTTCTGCTTCTGCTGCAAAGCGAAGCTGAACAAGAAGAAAAGCCAGTCGGTAAGACGACCTACCGTAACCTTCCTACCGTTTACTAAGTTATCCCATCCGTACCCTCACGTTTCCAACCGTACGCTTATCCATACTGTTATCTCACTTATTCCTACCGTACCTTCAATTATCCCTACCGTACCTTCAATAATCCCTACCTTAGAAGTGGTAAGTACCCTACAGTACTCCGACGATGCTATCATTTTCAGAAATTCAATCCGATCGTCAACTACGTGGGCATTGGGTGCAGCGCCGTCGCGTGTCTCTTTCTCTTTCTGTGTGAGACCCGGGCCATAACATCCCTACCGTACTCCGGTACACCAAACCTCACCGTATACGATCAGTTCCCCTCCCCCTTCGTTATCTATTTCCACGCCATTCCATTGTCCGGCCTAACCTCCAGAAACGGGTCAGGAGCGAAATACGATTCTGATCCCTTTCTGGAGGTTTAACTGCGCTGCTAAATGACAGCAAATTGCAGCGCTGCTCTTCTTCATTCTCTCCGTGGAGAGTCTCATCTCCGGCTTTCAGCAGTCCCACGAACCAATCGCCGCCATTCCTAAGAGTTGGTTAATTAACTAATTAGTTTACTTAATTAATTAAGTACAGCTAATTAGCTAGATGATTAATTACCCAATTATCAGCATCACTAATGAACAATTTAGTAAAAATTGTAATTAATTAATTAACTAATTAATGAAAATGCAGCAATGTTCGCGGTGGTCAGGCGCTTGATCGACGCCATAAATTGTGGCGTGACAAGCGTCGAAAAAGTGCTGCAAGATATTTCCGGCAAGATCGTAGACAATGTGGGGCAGTTTCGCGCTACCGTAAACTAATTTATCTCTACTGTAACTTAATTTCCCGCTAACGTAATCTAATTTTCCCTACCGTAACCTTATTTCTCGCTGCCGTAATCTAACCGTAACCCCCAGGTGATCAACTGGATTCTTGACGTGCCCGAAGTGCAGACAGTAGCGGCGGTAGGTTTCCCGACTACAGTACCCCAGAATACTTGTGCATTCCTCATTCTTTAATAACTACTTTCGCAAATTTCTGTACATGTTCGCGCACCCAGGTGGATATTAATAAAATAGTAAAAACAATTACAGTATCAAACACCATAAGCGTTATCCGAAACTGACTGTTATTCAGATAAAATTCGTTGAACTGGAGGAGGGTTTCGGGAAAGTAATAACGAAAGTGGAGAGTGTACAAAGCAAAATGCAAACGGTGACTTAATATGTTAGTAATATGTAATATGTTAGTAATATTAGTAATATGTTAAAGTTTAAATTAAGCTGAATTAGGTTAAGAAAGCGTAAGTCAACGATAAGCAAGTCCCTTATCCAATAATTTCAGTTGATCAATGACGCCGCGTTGTCTGCATTAGCGAACACTTTGACGCAAAAGAAGGGAATTGTGGATGACATGCTTAATAAAATGAAAGACACAAACGGCTTCAATGAGGTTATTTTCGCCGCATACTATACGCGTTTTTGAGGATTTTGTTTGCAGAAAATCAAAGAGGCAAAAGATAAATCGGCTTTGGTCAGCAGAGATGGACTGAAATCGAAGCTGGATCAGACGGTGAGAAACTTTTTTAATGAGTTTCGATGAATTTGCTTGAAAGATGGTATGAAAAAAATATAAATCCAATCCAGTTGCAAGATGGGCCGATAAAAGCGCTCTCTGACGCGCCGAAACAAATCATTGATGGAATAAATGCGAGTTTTTTCTTTAAATCTTTTTTAAAAAAAACACTTATTTTTTCAGAAAACGAAGTCGGAACTGGACAAATTTGTGACAACAATTGACGGCCATATGAGTGGACTGAAAGACATTACAACGAAAAGCGAAGCGAGTTTTCGCCCCAGTTAATTTTTCGTTCCGTTTAAAAAAATTCAAAATTTTGTTCCTTTTTAGGCGTTTCTCTCGCGACACTTTTGCGTTTCAGGGAATCTCGGCACTGCGCTTTATGTACGGCCTTCTGGTGCCGTGTGCGATACTCTTTGCCGCCTCCGTTTGCTCCATTTTAATGGGCGTTCGATTGTTGATGAAGAATAAGAAGAAAGTGGGTATTGTCCGATTCTTGACAATTTCATCTGGCTCTGTGCCAAGAAATGCCTTGTTGTCGTATTCCGTCCGATAGTCATCCGATGGGCTCCTAATAAAAAAGAAACTGATTTAAATAAAAGCAAAATGAGTATTCCTAATTTATAATGATATTTATATTCAGTCCAAGTCGGAGAAGGAGGCTCGCAATCCGGGAAAGTGCATTATTTTGCTGCTTACGATCGCTTGTTTCCTCGCCTTCATACCCATTGTCATATCGATGTGAGTGATTGAAAACAATAATTTTATTAATTAGAACAATAATGAAAATGAATTTTACTAATTATGATTTAATGGGGGGGTCATCGTGAAATGAATTTATTTATTTTGTGATGGTTTACACATCATCTCTGAAACGCGAGTTCACATTACTATTTTTTTGAAAAAAAAGAGTTTTTGTGAACTATTTCAGTATATTCTCACTCTTTTCTGGAACGCTCAATGTCTTTTGCGGAACTGTCTTCGCGCCCAATATGGAAGTAGGAATTTTACAAATTAAGAATTAAAAAAAAGCGTAATTAGTAGGGTGGCGAAAACGCCGACGATACACGAATGTACCGTCGGTAAATCGACCCTTTGTTAGCAAGGTAGGCTGAGGTGATACTTCGAAAACCACAGAAAACATCATCTGAGGTACAATTCTTCTCTTTTTGAAAAGTTCATCAGCTGTGTTCTATTGGAAAACAGATTTTCTCTGCCCGTGTACCGCGGTACACGTACCGCCGTTAGCCACCCTAGTAATTAGCTAAAATTATTGTGCAATTACGATTTTTTTCATTTCCGTAAGTTCAAAAATATTTAAAGATAATGATGAGGGTACTCAATGTATGGAACGATTCGAATCCAGTTTATATCAAGCTGCACATGATTCCAAACATACAGACCAGGTTTAGAGCGAGAGAGTGTGCAAAAGTGAGAGGGTCTCTCTCGATTTCACCCGCTCTCTCACTCTAAAGGCCTTTCTGTAAGGTTGACCGGCATGTGGAATGATGTGGCTGGAAAATAGAAGCATCATGATTGAACCACAGTTAGTTGATTACTCCTATTTGTCAAAAAGTGCTCCATATTAGTACGCTAACGTTGCAAAAACCGTGAAAATATTTTTATTAAATATATTAACTCGCAATATAAGTTTCAGTTCCTTTGTGGAATCGTGCAAAACAAGCAGTCTTGGTGCGATGTTTGGCTTGGAAAAAATAGGCAACGACATTATGGCTGAGCATTTCAATCCAACTAAACTGAAAAAAGATGTGCGCATACCATTTTTTAAATCAGCCGATTTTTTATAGAATATTTCTTGCATAATTTGTGTTGAATTCAGATGGAGACCAATCTTAAAAATTTTGATTTGAAACTACCAAATAACTGGGACGAAATTAAGGTAATCTGTGATTTATTTCTAAATTATTTTAAAAATCATTCACCACAAATATGCGAACAACTATGTTGTGCGTGTGATCATCTATTATTGGCACGATTTTAGAATTTGAATCCGCAGTGGCTAACGCAGTGGCTTCGCCAGTCTCTATCTCTCGGCTGAAGGAAACGCCAGTTCATTTAGGCCGAGTTGGCAGCCGTCGATGGGAAGAAATCAGACATGATCGACATTAAAAGTGCTGTGACGAATTTGATCGCACTTGCACCGCCCGCCAATGCCGGCGCTGTGGTCAGACCTTTCTTCAAACCCAAAAGGAGCTGAAAATTCAGCGAAAAAGAGGGGCAGATAATGACGTTTTCATCAGCTTATTATTTGAAATTTGATTATTTCTTTTTCGTTGTTGGAATTGTATGTGCCCGCACAAGTTTGGGTTTATTGGCGAGGGGAAACAAAAAATAATTTAATTTATGTTATGCAATTTCTTGCAGACAACGGCCATTGCCGAAATCAACGGCGAGATTGACGCGGTTGACAAGGATTTCGGCGAATTCAAGAAACAGTGCGATGGGATTGTGGACAACGCCAAGGTTTGCATCAGTTTCGGTGTGAACGTTTTCAAAAATTATAATAAATAAAGTATTTATGTATTCTTTTCAAAGTATTTATGCATTTTTTTAAGAAATTGGACGACGCTTCGCTCAAGGCGACTGTCACTGAGAAAATGGAGGATTTAATCAAAACGAAAGTGACGGGCGAATTAACGCGGATGATGGTGCGCTTACTTTTTTTTTATCGATCTTATTTAATTATCTGGTAGTCAGTTCAAAAATCTTCACCATTCCCACTCCTCTTTTGTTTTTTTCTCTTGGTCTTCAATATTTAATTGACCTACACACAATCACTGTTGGTATAATTCCATTTTTTTAATAAAAATTATTTTCTGCAGAAAAGTGCGCTGGGCACGATCAAATGCGACTTTCTCTTTGTGCTTTTCAACGGTGTGGGCGAAATGGCGTGTACGCAGATGACGGGAGGCGTTCACGGCATATATGCTGCTGCTGGTAATTAGGATATTTACGAATTAGTTTATTGACTAATTAGCATATTCATCTAGCTAATTAGCAGATTGATTAATTAATAATAACAGGACTCTCCGTCATGTGCTACTTCTCGGCGGGAATCGGCGGCTTTCTCGTGTTGCACTCGCTGCGCGCCGGACAGGTATACGGTATGGGGGATACTGTAGGGTAACTACGATACAACTATCCGCATAAGAGGGAAATTTACCGTTTTCCTGAAGAGAGAGCACGGAAAAAGAGGAGTCTGGGGACGTCATTTCCCTATTATGAGGGTAGTTGTACAGTAACCTTTCAATTCCTACTTTAGATAAATCGATCGTAAGCGACCGATATCGGTACCGTAATCTGATATACCGTAATCTGCACTTCCGTAGATTAAGGTGGGATAATCTACCGTTCCCACAGGAGAACAGCAACAACGGATCGGATGAAGCTAACGACAGTGAAAAGAAGGATAAGAAGCAAAAGAAGAACAAGAAGGAGAAAAGCGAGAAGGAGGGAGAGGAGGAAGAGTAGAGGCATCCAATCTTGCCTCGTGTCATGATTTGTTTCAATAATCGAGAGATAAACCTGTCACTTTGACTGTCCATTCTGTGTGCTTTTTCTCTGTCCGCCATGTGTGACAGCTTGAATATTATCAGTTTGTGTTTCGCCAGAAATTTCTCTGCAATATTTCCACCATTGAAGCTAAAGCACACGCTAACCGGACCTGGCATTTCCTCTTCCTCCTCTCCTTTCATCTTGTCCTTTTTTTGCATTTTTCTCCCAGGAATGCGTACTTTTTGCGTTAGTCGACCGTGCTTTCGCAGAGATTTCTCCCGTTATCAAAGCCTTATCAGTATAGTCAAAGACTGACAAATCGCAGTCTCTCCTTATAGAGCGATGGGAGTGGTCACTATTACTAACCACAATTTCTACATGACGACTGGATGATTATAAGCCGTACCACGCCCGGTTCACCCTCATTCCTACCTGCCGTGCCACTTTGTAGGGCTTTGCGAATGCCGCAGACCGCTATAATTTTTGTTCAGTGTCAGACCCAATTTTCCCGAAATTTTCTGTTCATATTCTACTTTATCCGGAGTATAGCCCACTCCTGACAATAACCCTATGACCTGTGGTAAACACGCTTGATTTGTGATGATGCACACTCATTTGTTTACAATATTACTACCGGAAGTTATTTGTTATCGCCTGACGAGTGGTTATTTGCCGTGTCACGACGGATTTCGCAGTCCCTCATAATTTTCTGGTTAGTAGCGAGATTATAACTGCGTACAATCTGCTTCAATTTGCTTAAGAGAGCATCCACGAGAGGCCGGGGCTGATATGGGATATCCACGGATGGCTTTTTCGCAACCTATCTCGATAACTTTTTTATGAAGTCAGTATCCGGAGTGCTGATATTTGACCAAATAACTAAGGGTCTGGGTCCCGCCCCGAAAAGTTAGAGTAACCCTGGGTTCCGATATCGATTTTTTACTATTTCAAAAAGTGTGTTTTTATAGGTTTTCTAGGTGCATTTTGCGAAAAAAAATACGAATAAAACTACTTTGGAAGTGATCTGACAACAGTAAAGGGTCGAAATTTTAATTTTCATCTGTTTTTCGACCGTCCTGGGGAAAAAATGCACATGTCCTCTAAACCGTATTGTGATTTTTCTCCATCAAAAACTAGGTTAAGAAATTCACTTTTTGAAACCGGAGCTGTGCTGCCGATATTCGTAAATGATGTCTGAAAGTTCGGATATTAGCGGACCTTTGCGCTTGTATGACGATATTTCTGATCACGATTACGAAATATCACATGTTTCAAGTGATATAGTATACGCCTGTGATGCCTTGAACATGGCTGACGTATTTATTTCATCACTGGGTGAAAAAAGTTTCAACATTTTTTTCGACCATGAACCTGGGATCATGGAATTTTATGGATATCATGGATCACGATAAAAGTGTTAGATACGTCCAGAAATAATGTGTTTGTATTGAATTTTACTTTGTGTTATTCTTTCGTAAGCTGCATCATGATAGTCAAATATTGAAGTATACATGATATTGAAGTAGTCAAATACGGTGCGCACATATTACATTTCAAGTAATGAACACATTTCACAATGGTACATCATCTTTTGAAAAAAATTTTTTTTTTCGAAAATTCCATGATCCCGTTCATGGTCGAAAAAAAAAGTTCATGGTCGTTCATGGTCGGGTTCATGGTCGAAAAAAATGTTGAAACTTTTTTCACCCGGTGATGAAATAAATACGTCAGCCATGTTCAAGGCATCACAGGCGAATAATATATCACTTGAAACATGTGATATTTCGCAATCAAGATCAGAAATATCGTCATACAAGCGCAAAGGTCCGCTAATATCCGAACTTTCAGACATCATTTACGAATATCGGCAGCGCAGCTCCGGTTTCAAAAAGTGAATTTCTTAAAGGGACCTGGTACTGCAAATGAAGTGAATTTCAGATTAAAGAGAATTTTATTCCGATTCGAATGCAAAAAACCGCATATTTTTACGATTTTTTTGAAATTAGTTATGAATTTTCAAAGGTCTCATTCTTGGCTGAAATGACCCGGCACTACTGTGTTTAGCCGCTAAACACAGTAGCGCCGGGTCATTCTGGCCTGAAACGGGATCTTTGAAAATTCATAACTAATTTCAAAAAAAATCGTAAAAATATGCGGTTTTTTGCATTCGAATCGGAATAAAATTCTCTTTAATCTGAAATTCACTTCGTTTGCAGTACCAGGTCCCTTTAACCTAGTTTTTGATGGAGAATCCAAAAATCACAAAATGGTTCAGAGGACATGTGCATTATTTTCTCAGGGCGGTCGAAAAACAGAGAAAAATTAAAATTTTGACCCTTTACGGTTGTCAGATCACCTCCATAGTAGTTTTATTCGTATTGTTTTCGCAAAATACATCTAGAAAACCTATAAAACACACTTTTTAAAATAGTAAAAAATCGATATCGGAACCCAGGGTTACTGTAACTTTTCGGGGCGGGACCCAGACCCTTAGTTACTTGGTCAAATATCAGCACTCCGGATACTGACTTCATAAAAAAGTTATCGAGATAGGTTGCGAAAAAGCCATCCGTGGATATCCCATATCAGCCCCGGCCTCTCGTGGATGCTCTCTTAAGAAATAATGAAAATTCGGATTTCCAAGATTTGGGAAAAGTGAAACAAATTATTTCCCTGCACAGATTGTGTACCACAATAATCCTCCCTATTTCTCTGCCATAACTATTGTGGTGTGGATGCATTATTCCCTCTCTGCAATGTCTCGCGTGTTTGGTCGTCAGTTTTCTCTCGAAAACTCCACTTTCACAATGAACATGCCGAAATTGTCATCCTACGTGCATTTGGACGCTTATCCTTTTTGGAACATATACAATAACAAATTCATCGAATAAATTAATTTCCTTCCCAGCATAGTCCTCTCGTTCCAAGTTATTCAGTCGTCATGCCACCCCCGTTCAGAATTCCCCAGATTTATTTCAAGAACCCGAGAGAAAGCCATGTTGTATCCGCGTATTTTTAATTTCCATTTCTTGTTCATGCCATTCCCCAACTTTCGAAAACATTTTGAATGGTTAACTTGTGAGGACGGGCGCATCCAATCTGAAGGGACGAAACATGCATTCACATGCCAACGTCTTTTACGTGTGCCCATTTTTCCACACCTTGTCATGGGTAGGGATGCATCATCTTGTATACCCATCATCAAACATTTTGCGCCTCCTTTTATCGTTATCGTCATTGCTCGTACCATTCACACAACGGGTATCAGACAGCTCAGCGTTCTGACAACCCCTACGCGCTAACAACCTCACCTTACGAAACCTAAATAAACCCTATTCATTACCAACGCTTTTATCGATTTGAGGTTGGTAATTGCATTTTTAAGTAAGATACACTGTCATTTACAACGCTTATCGTAAGTAAATATTACTCCGAAAAGCGTCGTCTATTCCGACAATTTGTTGATTTCGTGGAAATGAATGAGGAATTGTAATTCAAATTGCTAATCCGGAAAATGGCAAGGATTGAAAAAATCGAGATGTTCAATAATGTCGAAGAAGAAGAATACAATGTTTTTTTGCTTATCTTCTTTCTTTCTCTCTTCAGCCTGAAACATCGATGCACGGTCGATCTTACATTTAAGTTTTGATCAAAATTGTCACCTTTTCACCATTTTTTGATTATCCAGTCCACCCTCATATTTCGAATGACTGATTGGTCATGTCCCCACGCCCCTATTTCCCATGACTCATATCCTTATCCAACATTCCGCTATCTAATCATTCTTCCGATCACCTTGCTTTAGTCGGTATATTCTTCACTTGCATGTCACCGTGGCTTTATTTTACTGATTATTTCTGATTTTTTTTAGTCTACAAATTTTTAAAACTGCACATGTAAACGTTCCCATTTTCGCTGTTTTCTTCCACAATTTTGTCCTCCTTCCTTCTATTTCATTTACTATTTTAATATTAATTGCAGTTTGGCGATGACCGCGGGCCTCTTGATAGGCGTCTCAGATGCCACCGATGGTGAGTTAAATTATATTTATGACTTAAAAAAATTGCTTAATTAGATAATTTAATGACATTGAACGCAAATTTTCTAGGAGAACGGTTCTCATTTGTTTGAGAACGGGTTTCCACCCTCCTTCATGCACCCACTCTCACGTTTGCTCGTCAAGTCCAGAGAGTGTGCGGAACGAGGAGGGTGCAGAACCGTTCGCTAACTAATGAGACGTTCGAGAACTGTTATCCTCGTAAATTTGCGCTCTGTGCATGGTTCAATTTTTAATCGAGAAAAAATCGCAGCATGCTACAACAAAATCCCGCAAACATCCGTCAACCTGACGTTGGGCAATGAGGGATGGAACAACCTCGCGACGGGCTTTGTAAACGGCGTTTCGATTGGACTCTCCGATAAACTCCTAAATGTAAATATTTTTAAATACTTAATTAAACTACCAATGTTTGATGTTTTCTACCAAATCTGCTTTTTTCGATTGCAAAAAAATGCAGTGTTTCATACAAACACGATCTGTTTGCGCGTTTCAGGATATTGGCCAACTCTTCTTTGACTCTTCAAATATCGGTGATGTAGCGGGCGAACTGCTCGGTTCACAGGTAATTTATTGACTTATTTTAACAATGAAAATTTAAGTAATCGATTTTCGTAACGTCAAAAGCTGCCTAATCCGCTTTGCTTGGGCGGGGGTATGCATTTTTGGTCGCTGACTGGACTTGCATGCTTCATCATGATGTTATCATCTTTCCCTTCTCTTATCACCACGACTCATCACTGGTACTCCACGCCCTAGCAGGGGAAGACGGAGAGGTGTGAGGCGGCGCATAAAATCCAACTTTCGCAACGCGGCCAGCGAGTGTGTGCAGGAAAGGGTCGTAAAATAGCGCCGAGCCGACTCCCTCGAGCGATGTGTCGAGAGAGAGAGAGGGCGAAACCGCAATGATAACTGATCAGAGATCAGCGGGCTTTTGTTGCTTACAAAAGCAAGATGGAAATTCAAGCAAAAATACGGTGAAGAATCGATTGCATGCAGAAATTCATATAGAGTTCTTTTTTAAAGTTTAAAAAAAATTGTTATTATACATTCGCAAACACTCATTCGAAATAATAACAACAGATTATAGGCGAGAGTGCATTTAAAAAGCAAGAGACAAGCCGATATACAGAAAAGAGCGCACATGCAAGTAGTCCGGGCGTATCATTTTAACAAGGTAAAAGTGTCCAGGCTGATTCTGTGTTTCAGTGGTCCTACATCGTCTTCGCCTGTATTGGTGTAGCGATCGCCGTGCTGACACTCATTGGCGCCATTGGGACGTGCGTGTGGGCGTGCACATGCAGGAGGAGCAGCAAGGGGGTACATATTCTATTTTAAAATTTAACTAAATTAGTGCTTTATTATAACTGGGAACGGGGACGTACCAACTACCCGAGACGAGGTTGACAGGCAAGGAAAAGAGGGCCGTGTCAACCCCGTTTCGAGAAAGGTGCAGTCGCGAATCACCTTCCTACAGTAGGTTTGGTGGTGTCGCCGACCGCGCATAATACGGCTGATTTGGAAATCAACCCTTACACACAGAAAAATATGTATTACTTTTAATACATGCCATGGACGAGGAGAGGAACCTAGTCCATAAAAATGTATTAGATTGAACACATTTTCATGGACTAGGTTCCTCTCCTCGTCCATGGCATGTATTAAAAGTAATACATATTTTTCTGTGTGTATCTGGGTGCCGTAACAGGATTCTGAATGCAGTGAGGGGTAATCACTCTAATTGCAAAAATATGTTTATTTAATTAATTAGTACGGGCGAGTGTTAAAGGACACGTTAAAATGCTGCATCATTTATGGGAAGACAAATGACAATCAAAATGATTTTTTTAAAAGGGAAAGTAAACACAAAAATTCTTGTTCATTTGATCCACTTTCCACGAGCGACGTAGGGAAAGAGATAGTGTGCGTCCTATCCGATATCAGCCCAAGTGGAGCAGCGGTAAAACGCTTGATTAGCAATCGTGAGGTCGCGGGCCTTTACTGTCCCTTTAAAGGGACCTGGCACTGCAAAATAAGTTATTTGTATTTTAAAGAAAATTCTTTTCTGATTAGAATGCAAAAACTCGCATATTTTTACGATTTGTTGAAAGGAATTATGATTTTTCAAAGTTCGGAATTTGCTTTGATGTACCGGGCGCTACTGTGTTTAGCGCGTTAAACACAGTCATGCCCGGTACGCGAGTACCTTTAAAAAATCATAACTCCTTTCAAAAAAATCGCAAAAATATGCGATTTTTTTGCATTCTAATCAGAAAAGAATTTTCTTTAAAATAAAAATAACTTATTTTGCGGTGCCAGATCCCTTTAAACGAATCTTTTCCGTTTCCATTTCTTTCCCGTTTAGATGGAGCAGCACTGGGTGTGAATATTATTATAATAACAAATAACTTAATTCTTATTTCGATCGACACTCATTCCATTTCAGATCTCCTCGATGTACCTCAACATCACCGGACTTATTCTCGCTTTCATCTCATTTGGATTTGTGATTGCCGGTAATTTCAATTGTGCTTTCGAAATTCCGATAATTAATAAAAAATATGTTAATTAAGTAATCAGCGAAATTGCAGGCATCGTTCTCTACTCATTATCCGTCGACAGTTTCATGAACGGTGTTCTCGTTGCACCCGATCAACTCAGTGCTGTTGTAACAAGTGCGTCCATCTATGTTCATCAAAATAATAAAACGTTCCGCTCCTAAACAACAGATACGGATATAAGAGAGCATGACAAGGCGAAAGAGCGAGAGACGAGTTTTTGTGAATTTATCAAACATCTTCTGAGAATAGCATCTGCCGCTCTAGTTGGCCAACTCATTAAATTGTAAGCTAATTGGAGGGATAGTAAGCGTAATCCCATACCCTCCTTCCAAACCATCAAAGTCCAATTGCAATATCACGATTTGAGGAGAACAGAACCTTCCGCGCACAGCTTATTTCTTTCCTCACGTCGACAGTTTGTTGCCAAACGCTATTTTCCCATTCTATCGCAGATGTTGACGACTTCACGTCTGGCGCCATCGGTCAAATTTCTTGTTCGGTCGATAATGGATTTGGATCGATCAATACTGACATCAGCAAACTACCGCAAGAGGTGTGATTACACAGAGCGTGAAGTCTCCAGCTGAGAAAGCATGAGAAATCGAGAGATGGGGAAACATCACTTTTCCTAATAATTGGAGATGTGAACACTCCAGGGTAAGGAAAGCTGGAGACTTCGCTCTCTGATTACCAGCCATAATATTAAACTAACATCTTTATTTGTTCCGCCAAGGGTAAGGGTTTCGTGTGAGTTCGTTGTGAATTGTCGATATAGGAGCCGACAGATGTCTTCAGACGATCGGAAAATATGAATTTTTTGATTAAAAGTGTATCTTAAACGACGTAACTGTTACTAGAGCCACTTTATGATCATGGAAATGGCTAAAGATGTGACTTTTATTTGAGAAAGAATATTTTTCTTTTTTAATTTATTTTTAATGCTTACAGATGATTAATCGCATCGAGAATCAAGCTCCGATGAACGACCTTTTGCACACGGTCAGTGATAGTTTAAATATAATCAATTAATTAATTAATCTTCGTTTTAGTACAATTACGAGGGCATTTCGCAAACGTTGACTGAAAGCCAGCAGAAGGTCGCAGATATTGCTAACATGCTTGATAATGTGGTGAGTATTACAAATTCACAAGCACTCGTCTTTAAAGCTCCTTTTAAGACTAGGTGTAGAAATATTATTGTCTCTCGGCTTTTCTCTCGTCGCTGGCTTTGTCCGCTCTCGAAATGCTCTGCTGTGTTCAGGCTCAGGCGAACCTGAATACGCAAGCGGCTAAAGAACAAGTCGCCGCTGCAAAAAATACCTATGAAAAACTGAGTCTGGCCGTCAATCAGCTACCAGTGGTAAGTTGTTCGATTATATATTTTTTTAAATAGTTCACAATAAACCTAATAATTACGTGTGATTATATTTTTTCATATTTATTTTTAGTATAATTTTTAATTAGTTAAAATTAATTATATTTGCAGCCAGTTCAACAGGTCGGCACAAGTGTTACGACCTTGAAAAATTCAGTGGAGAAAGCAGTGAACGATAATGTGAGCATGTACAGTAATTTGTCTCTACAATAATAGTTTCTACAGAATTTAAAGTTGGAGTATTTTCAAACGATCGAGTTAAATAATACATAATACTTTATTCGCCATCAGTGATTTGGGTGATTGGGGTGATTTATGATGATGGATTCTTCGGCTCAGGGTGGAGCAGTTTTTTGTTCATAGGGAGTCAGGCAGTGTACATGTTACAATCACAACTTACGGATTCGGAAGGTGATAATTTTGGGAAATATTTTTCTCTTCAGGCGAAAGGGGTCGTGGATACAGCGACAGGCGCCATCAATAACATGATCACTCAAGTCAAGGTAAGTATAATATAAATTCACAAACACTCGTAAAACATATTAAAAAAACAACAACAAATATGGCTGCGAGAGACGCGACGAGGTATAGAAAGAGAGTACACAGACCAGTAGTCGATTTCATGAACGTATCATTTTAAAATTATCCAATATCATACATCGCAGCGCAGGCAGTAGCTGAAAATTTGTTAGCGTCACAATTATTTGTTTCGCTTCTCATACAAAACCTTCGAATTTGAAGTACCCGATCTAGATTTCAAATATAAGATTTGGTTTGCCATCTTTCACCCATTCATTGTCAATTCCGTCAGAGTCATAGCCAAGCATTATGACGGTGGACGTGTTCAAACGTCGAATACACTTTTTCAGCAAATAACCAAAGGAATCACCGACACGATCGATAGCATCACCGCGCAAATTAGCAGTGTACTTAAGCAGATTCAGAAATTCGAGGATAATCTGAACAAAGACGTAAGTAGTAATTTTAACAAAAATATTAATAACAAACAAAAAAACGAATCCAGAAACGAGTGTTTTTCTGTCCAATTTCTGACTCAAAAAGGAGCTGAGCGGTTGCGATTGCAAATGCGAGCTCATACCTCCGTATCTCATAAATTTTATTTTTTCAAGTCGTTGATAGAGCCACAATTTAAAATTATGTGCGGTTCAGGGTGAAGTCACTGGCTGGATCTCAGCCGGTTTCAAGGCACTCATCATCGCTCCTTGTGTTATTGCTCTCATTGCTGCACTTGGCGCCTTTGTCGCCGGATGTTTCTTCATGACCAAGAAACGCGTGAGTGCAATTTCCAAATTAGCTCGAAATAATAAACCGTTCCGAGGATAAACGATAGAAATAAGGGCGTTGTCGTACTTGTACCCGGAATTTATGGATACCACTGGAACCTTAAATTAGGGCTCTTAATTAATATGCAAGAAGCGTGTCAGTGTGATTACAAATTCCCAAGAACACAATCGCCAGCTATAACATACATCGAACTGTCAAGGGGCAATGATTGAATTGATTAAATCAGTTCGATCAAGTGCCGTTGAAGCTTCGCTGATAAAACAATAGAAGTAATGGTCAAAGTTGTTTGTGCGTTTGTTTTTAATTTATTTTTTTTTTTTAATTTTGTACCGCGTTTCCTTGTGATCGCATAAATATATATATATATATATATATATATATATATATATATAAAGAGCACGCGAATGTGAAACATTTCCATGATCATAAAGTGGCTTGAAAAAACAGTCCGGAAATTATGAATACGCGCGGAACACTAAATTATATTTCTTCAGTCCCTGCCGAGCAAGGGTTGCTGCTCGGCCAGCTGCACTCTGATCACACTCTCCATCATAGTGCTAGCCATCGTCTGGGTCGTGATGATCCCCGCGGCGTGAGCGAATTAACATAATTAATTAATTAATTTATAATTAATTAATATATTCTATTATATTATTTATATAATAATTTATCTGCGCCCGATGCGCAACAGGGCTTTGAAATTTGTTAAAAATATGTGGTAGACTCTCCGAATTTCACTTTTTGGAAAGTAAACCTCATTCATCTTATTTTACAGGAACAGTGAAAAACCTTTCCGAAACTACATCCCTCTCTGCGGATAAACGATTTCTATTTTTTGCGCGCTTTTAAAAGGTATAAACCCATTACAGACTCCTATTCACCGTTGGATACGGCTCGCAACTCGTGTGCCAGCCGTTCTTCTACGATCCCGATATGAATGTGAACGATTATGAAAACTCTTGATTTTATTCGTGTTCCTCTTTCAAAAAAAATGTCACCACCTAATTGCGCTCAGATACAGGAAGAAAACTAATTTTACTATTGTTTAATTAGTAAAATAAACTAATTTTTACCTCGACAGGCGCTGAAAACCGTGGACAGCATTCTTCCTCCCTTCAACATTCCCACCATGACTGGAGGCCCCGACGTGACGCTCCTGTTCAGGTGTGCAACTGCACTCTAGTGCTGTTAGACCGCAAAATACTATTCCCGAATAACAAAAGTTATTCGCGAAGATGATTATTCGATCTAACTACTGTACCATACTAGAACAGTACACACGAAAATATTTTTAAAATCTTGTTTACCACTTTGGAAGATGGGAAATGATTAGGTGCTTTTTCATATCGAAAAATACAAGCGACCACTCATTTACGACTGGAATTGAAACGTTTGGCAGCAAAATATATTTGTAATCTTTGAGAATTAATACACTTGCAGTGCGGTTATGAAAGAGTGTGAGAGTCCCACTACGACGTTCATGAAAGCTGTCCAAGTCGACAACATCATCAACATTACTGTGATTGAGAGCGCAATCGATCCGGACGCACTGGCGCAGACGGTCAGCCTTGCAATCTTATTATAATAAATAAATTAGAATAGATAGAATAGAAAAATTAGAATAGATTATAAATAGATTAATTAGAATAAATTCTAATGACGATATAGCCTGAGTTATACTTTTTTTGGAATAAAACCTATATAATATTTAAATTTAACATATTTTATACGATGGCATTTCAGTTCGCAAATGCTATCAAGGGCCAGATTTTCCCCGTCATCGATCCTACAATGCTCGGATCAATCTCGGTTTCTTTTTTTTAATTTGATAAAATCAGCTTAAAAATGACTCGCCCAAAAAGCCAATTTTGGATCAACCGGATACTATAATTTTAACGAGAGCAGCTCAGCTGTTCTTACTAATTGTATATAAATGATATTTAATGAAATTGTTAATTATTTATTTATTTTTATTAATTAAATTAATGTTCCTAGACTCTTCTCGACGGAGCCATTGTCTCTCCCCCTCTAACCGCTGCCAATGATGTGAGTGTATTCGAATTTCGGGTTTTAAACACATCTTTAAAATTACCAAAAAAAAGGTCACGTGTCCCCTCACAACGGCCCTCTTAATCTATGACCTATACACCAGCAAACATACCTATTGGCCACTTTTCTTCTCAATAAGTTTCACTGGGATCCGAAATACCCAATTACTGGTGTTATATTTTTTATTTTCAAATGAAACATGTACTATTTTTAATATAATATAATTTATGTTAGTCACGAGGAAACGCGCTGCAATAGCATAAATTAAAATAAAGGCACGAATCGGCATTCAATCGGATCGGCAATAAAGGCATTCCCGCGCAAATCCCTGATGCGGAGCGGTCGTCTGTGAAAATTGTCCAAAATATATCGCTCCCATTGATAAGTAAAGGTCTCAGTGCCGGACCTTTGCTATAAGAAATGTCGGCACCCAATAATGTGAGTCCAACCCCGATACGTACCCCGTCTCGCGCTAATAATTCAGGTACCACTGAAAAACTTGACCGATGTATTGAACTCATTGATGAGAGTATAATGAATAGTGGTAATGAGTTGGCCGAGATCTGGCAAGCGATAAACAAGTTACAAGCCAAGGAAAGAGCCAACTCTGTGGAGATCGGTCGACTGAAGGCGCAGTTGATCACTGTGAATGACGAGAATGCTGTACTCAAGGAGAACGTGAGTTGCTTATCCGCTGAACTACATCACTGGAAACTAACCCACACCGTAACATCCACTCCTTGTTCAGCTTCTACCCCCACTATCAGTGTCCTCCCCTCCACTCCTGCCTCTGTTCCCCTCCCATCCACTCTTCCCCTCCCCATTCTCGCGAGTCAACCGACTCGTGCGGCCAATGAGTCCCAAAATGGAATGACAGAGACAATGGTACTCGACTTGGTAGAGAGTGTTGAGAGAGGCAGGGCTATTGTCATATATGGCATACCTGAGTTCCCCCATCTACTGGCCGCTCAAAGAGATCACAGTGACTGGAGTGCAGTCGCAGCGATCATGAACCATCTCGGTGTATCAGGTAAACCGACCCATGTGTTCAGAATGGGAAGTGGTATAACTGCCGGTGTTCGGAATGGACGTTTGTTGAAGGTAATAATGCCATCCAGGAGTATTCAGAGACTTGTAATGGAGAGAAGACACCAGCTCTCTCAATTCAAGGGAGGTCCAGGTGTGAGAGTTTGGCTGAGAGCATCCATGACCAGAGAGGAAAGAGCTGCATCAAATGAGCGTCCGTTCACTTATGAAATCCCGCCTCCTCGTCCGAATCGTAAGTTGAATCGCCCCACGACCCGTCACCACAACACTGGCAATCATCCCAATGGCAACTATAGACCATTCTCTGTAGATGTCACACAGCAGTGTCACACTCCTCGTCAATATGGTCGCCCTCCCATTACTTCCTCTTCCTCTCATCATCTCCATACTGGCCTGCACAATAGCCCCACGCGCTCTCACAAATCCAGCTACTCCGTGCGCAACAGTCCCAACCACCCTTTCTAAAATGGGATGAATCTCTGGAGAAGGAATCCCCTAAAATACACATTCTTTATGCAAATATCCGATCTATATTAAATGTAACAAATCAAAATCACCTAAAGATATTACTCGATTCCCAAAAATACTCGATTCTTGCCTTCTCCGAGTCCTGGCTCAAACAAAATGTTCCTGATGGACTTGTCTTAGGTGAAAATGCTAGATCGTATCAGATCCTACGCTGTGACCGAAAAAAGAAAAAAGGTGGAGGCGTTTGTGCGTTAGTTCATTGTAGTATTGATGTCAAAATTATTTTCGAAGAAACTGTCAATGATGCTTACGAGATACTCATTTTTGATGCTATGATCAGTTCCATTTTAATTCGATTTTGCATTGTCTATAGAGTACCAGCTCTTTCGCAAGAATTGAGTGAAGGAATTTGGGGGAAAATAATTGATTATTCTATTTGCCAACATCCTATTATCGTAATGGGTGATTTTAACATCCCGAATTTAAAGTGGCCACTTGATGATGAAAAAGAATATAATGGTTTAGAAGGGGATTTTAAAGATTTTCTAGAAATGGCTAATATGACGCAGTTAGTCGATAAACCAACAAGAGATAACAACTTCCTCGATCTTCTTTTGACAAACGGCGATGAGCTCATTCGCAATGTTGAAATTCTTCCAGAAATTGGAAATTCGGATCATCGTACCATAGAATTTCAACTTTCGATTTCCCACAAACCCCCAAAATGCATAAACCGGCGAAATTTCTCTAAAGGAAACTACCAAACTATCAATTCAATACTGGCAAAAATAAATTGGAGTCTAGTGTTTAAATGTGACGATTCGACAAATATTATGTACGAGAAACTTTTAAGTATCCTAGAAGTTATAATCGAGTTTCGCGTTCCTATGACCAGAGTGAACATGTCTGGAATGCCTATCCCTCCATTTATAGAAAAAAAAATGAAATTTCGATTCTTATACTGGCAAAAGTGGATAACATCAAATGATCCCTTGTACAAGGGAGAGTTTCAACGCGCACACAAAATTTGCATGAAAAGCATGAAAAAGTACGTGAAAAACAGGGAGAAAACAATTTTATCTTCTGCCGACAAAAAAGGGTTTTATCGCTACATAAAGTCGAAATTAAGTGATACTAAAGGTTCTAAAATTGATTCTCTTGTTGGGGTAAATGGGATCATAACTGAAACTGATTCTGACAAAGCAAATTGCCTTGCGCATGCATTTTCAGAGGTGTTTACAGTTGACGATGGGCAAACGCCAATCTTTACTCATGCAAGAGAGGCAATATCAAGTCCCGATTATGATGAGATGTTCAGTAGACATGAAATATGCCGTTTAATAGAAGAATGGAAGAATTCTAGCTGCAGAACACCTGACAATATCAACTTGTTTTTTATCAAAAAAATTGCCGTCCCTCTATCAATTCCTCTTGAAATTATATTTAACAAATCATACGAGAAAACTGAGATACCTAAACGTTGGAAGCACTCTATTATAACACCACTTCGAAAAAAAGCTCCCTTTAATGATCCCTTGAATTATCGACCTGTATCAATAACCAGCTTTTTCTGTAGAGTTTTTGAGAAATGTATTTCGAAGGGGATAATTAATGATTGTGAAAAGTTCGAAATATTCCCAAACACTCAGTTCGGATTCAGACAAGTTCGAAGTGTCGAATCTCAACTTTTAGAAGTAATAAATCATTGGTCGAAATGTATTAATGACGGGGGTAACGTTGATGCTGTATATTTTGATTACGCAAAGGCTTTCGATACTGTAAGTCACCAAAAATTGATAACAAAAATATCAAAAATGGGATTTCCTGTGAAGGTTGTCAAATGGATTGAGGAATATTTGACAAATAGAGTATTTCAAGTGCGGGTTGGTGATAAACTGTCAGATAAGCGTGATGTTACAAGTGGAGTCCCTCAGGGCTCAGTATTAGGACCACTACTCTTTAACCTTTATATTTCCGAGTTACCTAGAATTTTGAGCGGTAATGATGTTTACAGCTACTCATTTGCAGATGATCTAAAAATATTCAAAAAATACAAAAATGATGAAGATGCGGGAGATTTACAAGTCAGCATTGACAAAATTTTAGAATGGAGCAATACGTGGCAATTGAAAATTGCAAACCCAAAATGCAATGTGCTCCACCTGGGCAATAAAAACCAAAAGATAAAATACCAAGTTGGAGATCATGATATTGAAAGTAAAGAATGTATAAGAGACCTAGGAGTAATCATTGATAGTAAACTGTCCATGAAAAATCACGCTAGGGATATATGTGTTAAAGCAGAATCAAAGGCAAATATGATATTTCGAGCTCTACAAACAGAAGATACGCAAACATTAGTTAACGCGTACTGTATCTATGTTAGGCCCACGCTAGAGTTTAGTTCCAGTGCTGCGCGTCCGATAAACTCTACAGATAGGGGAAAAATTGAAAAAGTGCAGAATGCAGTAACACGCCGAATTTTGTATAGAACGATGAATTATACTTATTCCAATCGCCCGAATTATTCTACTAGGAATGAAATGTTAAATATTTCTTCATTGGAATACAGGAGAAATGTTAATGATATTAAAATAGCGTATCAAATGATATTCGGGAATGGAAGACTTTCCGAAGTTATGCCGGATTTCTTCTCACTTGTGAGAACTAGAACAAGAGGAGCTGGTTATAAAGTCGATATCGACATGGCTAAGTTGAAACAGCGCGAAAACAGCTTCGCGCATCGAATATCGAAACTACTAATATCTTTATTGCAGAAAGTCAAACTTCCTACTAATTATTCTGAGTTTACCAAAAGGATGATTGACGAAATTAATTGAGAACGAATATCATTCATTCCAAGACAACCCTTTTCTACATCAATTAACATGTCCTAACATGTATAAATATCTATCTATCTATCTATCTATCTAATCATTATTGGATAACAACAACAAAAGCAAGAAGGTCACTCAGGGAAACTGCTCAATTTTCCGGATTTTGAGTATAGCCTGGATAGGAGTAAAGGTCTGACCCTCTCAATTCTGCATAATCTCTCGCACTGTCTGATCGATGAGAGAGCATGCAGAATGAGGAGAGTCTGATCATTACTCCTGGATAGTGGTTGATAATAAAACTGCAGACCGACGCCGCTGAGATTCAACCCATCATCACCGCAATCGACGCTCTCAGTCCCACACTCCAACCGGCCATCGACCAGTGCAATGGCATCGTCAACAACGCGAAGGTGAGCAAATTCTGAATTTAATATCAACATCAGAACCGTTTATCAGTATCATGTGGGTAAAAAGGGGGGGGGGTGACTGCATGAGTTGCGTTGTTTTTCATAAATATAAATTTTTCCACAGACAAGTACACTTCGTTCAATCTTCCGTTGAATTTTTTCAAGTAATCTGTTAAAACATATTACTTGCCCATCAAGCAAACGACGAAAACAAATATTGCCATACTTACTATTATATTAACGGGTAGTTCTGCTCTGTGTCAATTAAAATTTTACATTTTTTAAAACTAATTTTTATACCTTTTATTAATTGCAGGGGCTCTCGACGCAGGATTCCGTGCAAACGTTGCTTGATGGTATTTCCAAGGATCTGATCAACGACATGTACAAGGACTTGAAGACTACCTCGGAAACCTTCATGGTCAGACAAAATATTATTTTAGCGACAGATATGTAGCTGTTAGATTATTCTACATTGATTATAGGTTAGCTTGAGGGAGAGTCTGATCATTACTGTTCACATCGCAGAACGATCTAATGGGCAAATCGGCGCCGTGCCTGCCCGTCTATCAATCGTACGAGAATGTGGGAGATCTCGCGTGTAAGCAGATGACGGGAGGCGTGCAGGGAATGTGGGCCGCGGCTGGTGAGGAGAGGGCAATCAAAATAATGAATAATAAAATACTATTAAAATAATGTTTAGGTTTATTATTGCAATTTTTTCCGAAATATTGAACAAACGAGATGGATCTATTCCCGCACGCAGATATAGGTTTCCGTTCGAAAGCAAATATTATGTGAAACTGTTTTGAAGAAATTCAATTACTAGTCAACAACTGAGAAGAGAAAAAAAGTTTAGCCTGAGGGCATAGTGATCCTTGTTTCGGCCCTTAGTCTAGACACTGAACTGAACACCTGGTGGTAGGCCTCGCCAGTAGACAAGCCCAGGGACACAGGTATGTAAAGGAAATTAGTGAAAAGAATGATCACAGATCAAATTATGAAATGCGCACGGCAAAATTATCTGTGTGAGATAATATAACCATCCCATTTGTTCAACATGTTGGAAAAAATTAGTAGAATAATAAATTAAATAAAGGTTTGTACTAATTTAATTATTAATTAATTTATTCGAAGGACTCGCCGCGCTCTTCTTCATTCCCACTGTAATCGCCGTGTTCTGCATCGCGAGTGTCCTTAGAAGCGGCAAGAACGAGGTTTTACCATTACTACATTTAATATTTAAAGGAGGACGAACAGCAGAATATCCCACCACGATAACCCTGAACTTCGCTTGGGAAACGGTATGGCGAGAGATAGGGGTCAAGCGAGACGAGAGACTGATCTACCGGGAGAGTGGAGTAGAGTGTCTAGAGGTTGAGTTTATGATCTACCCCTTCCCTGGCCTTCTCTCTTCCCCTTTTCCTCCCTCTAGTGCACGTAAACTCGACACGAGAGAGGAAGTTGACCGAGAGATTTGTTTAGTCGCGCACGCGCGCGTCGCACTTGAACCTGATTTCATTGAGCCCTGTAGCTTCTTTGCGCGCGGGTTTCTCTGTTCAGAAGAAAGATGGGGGTGTCAAATTTTGGATTCGTATTATCGTTAACAGAAGAAATTGAGTAATGACATTAGATACAAACTCTATTTTTCTGTTCCTCCTCCTTTAAAAAAAAGCATATGCCTGTCCTAAGAAAATCATCTTCGCTTCGCGTATGCATCGCGAAAATTGACTTTTTTTGAATATTATTTATTTATTTATTTCAGTTTGACGCTCCTCTTCTAGCGAACGTGCACGACGAGGACCCCTTCAAGCTGCCGGCCATGTCTAACCAGCGTGCGTTCAGGGCTTTTAGAATATTTTTTTTTAATTATTTAACTTTTCACTTAAAAACGTAGCATGAATTGCATTGACCATTAGTAATTAACAAATATTTCATTCGTGTGCTTTAGAAAAGAAAATGACAAAAAATACAAAACATTAATAATTGTGTTTTAGCGTCCGCTCTTTTTTTGTAATGATAGGTAATGGATGATACTACGGCTTTAGGTATTTTACTTAAATACAGAACTCGTTTTAGCTTCCGCTCCTCACGCGACCGATTCCCTGCCTCGACTGAAGGTGGAGACGGCTGCTCTGGCTGGAGCTGCCATGCACCACGACTCACTCACAGCCACTGCGTTAGTTTTTGCCTATCAACCTAACATGCTTATCCAAATATCTAGTTTAGTGTATTTACTAGTGTTGCGTAGTAAGAGAGATATATGCAATACATATTGTGGTGAATATGTTTCTAAAGATAGGGGCACCAGAGACAAAAGAGTTTCACTCCAACTTCTAATATTTTACAATATAATTGCCAATATTAAATGCTTGTTGGCCAGTTGCAAACTCTTATCTTCCTATTCAATTCGATGAATATTTAAAAAAAATAAAATCGAAAATTATAACTTTGCAGCCCTCTCGACTCATCCGCCTCCGACCCGTGGGAGTCGTCCTACAACCACACGAATCCCTACTACGCGGAGCAGTCGGAGCATAAAGCCCCCTTCGTCGACCCTCTCGCTTATCCCGCTGCTGCTGCAGCACCTGCAGCAACTGCAGCCGCACCCTACGAGAGCTCCTACCCGCGAGTCAACGCCTCTGCCAATAACCGATACTATGATAACGACTCGTACTCGCCCTCGACGCTGACCCGATTCTAAATAGTGTTAAGTATTATTGTTATTATTTAAGTTGGCATTATCACGTATTCCATCGCTGTTCACGCATCCTTTACTTATTGACCGGTATTGCGCAATATTCTATCGGAGAGAATCGACATATCATAGCATCGATGGTACTGTTGTCATTTACTGCTGTTTGACATAAAGTTGCTGCATTATCTATCATCTGTAAGCGAGCACATTGGGTTAACATTTTTCTTACAATGATATGCGAAGTAAAGAGTGGGGCGAAAAAAATATGTGTCTCGAAGTACACAGATAGGAAAAACTAAAGGTGGACAACCATAAAAATGCATTTGAGAAAAGTGAAACGGATATGTGCTTCACGCATCCATGACATTGAAAGGTCTTGTTGTCTGGCACTGCGCGTATATTTCAATGAATTAAATTCAATAAGTAATACATTCTGTCATTGTTAAACTGATCTATTGCGGCGGAGGGGAGGAAGGAAATGAACCTTCTAAAACTTCCAGAAATGTTTGAAACTAAATAAAGACAGCGCAAAGATGCATCATCCCCAAGAATTATTGACATAATTATTCCTACTCTTCGTTGCCTCTCTCCATCATCTCGGTAAGACAATTCTCTCGAATTTTTGCCATATTATAGTGATGATTTCTTGTTCGCTGATTTACAGGTGAATCAGCGTATTTTCATTCTTCTCTCCTCTCCTTCTCTCAACTATTCTCCCGTCCTTTACAAGACGATTCATTTCCCCCGCAAATTCGAGCATCACTCTCCTTCCTTTATCTTTGCGAGGGTTTCTCAACAATTTGCATTTTTACATTGTAATATTGTAATTGTGTTTATAATTGCAGTCTGTTTATGGCTGCCTTTATAGACATTGTCAACGCGACGAAACGTGAGTTGCATAAACTTTTAATTATTTCATTAATTAATATAACTTAACATTTTAGAATGCTACAAGGAAATTCACCAAGCCAAGATTGAGTTGATTCTGGGCAACAATGAATGGAACGAGCTCGCTGCCGGCTTTATCAACGGTGTCTCAAATGAGCTATCGCAGAAACAGATCAAGGTCAGATTTGCAAAGCAATATTTACAAAATTTGAAGAAAAAAACAAATTAGGACAAAATCAATAATATTTCAGGACCTCGGAAAACTGATCATCGACCAGAGCAATGCAGAGGAGGTGGCTACGGAGATACTCCAATCGCAGGTTTGCTGTTTTTGATAATGTCAAAATAAGATATTATATTCTATAACGTGCGGAAAAGTTTCCGTTTCAATTTCGATATCTTTTTTGAGGACTTTAAGTAAAGTCTTTCTCAGGTTCCCTACGTCGTTCTTGCTTCAATCGGTGTTGTTCTGGCCGTACTGACCTTGATTGGCTCCATCGGAACATGCATCTGGGCGTGTACATGTAGGAGGAGCAGCAAGGGGGTACAAATCCACTATACTAGATTGCCAATTGTGATAACACGGTCAATTCATTTCGCACATTCTGTTCGCTGTCAGTAGTGCTCGAAATGAAGAGACGTGGTCTCACATTTCGCACTCAACGTGCCAGTTTATCTCAACGTGATTATCTTCTATTACCAATTAACATTATATTACCAACTAATTAAAATCGGTGCCATTCTTTGATGAACGGTGAAAATAATTATTTAAATATCACGATACAGGTTTCCTCTTCCTGCGTGAATATCGCCGGCCTCATTCTCACCATCGTCTCCTTCCTTTCCGTCGCCGTTGGTCAGTTCATATTTATTTATTTGATACACCCGTGAAGGGTGAGACAGCAAGTATAAAAGTTATGAAAAATTTATAATAATCTAAACAAAGATAAGTGAAGGGGACGGGTCATAGTTTACTAAAACACTAAGACTGAACATTGTGGCATTTGGGAAATTACCACTTCATTTTTAAGGCTCTGCTCATCGCACTAAGACGCAAATAAAATGAAAAGATGTATATTTTCACATATTATAGATCTCGGGCAATATAATTTATTAATTGGCTCATATACATAAGTAAATCTTAATTTCAGGCGCCATAATGTTCTGCAATTCGTCCGCCAGCTTCACCGACGGTGTGAGGGCAGCCCCTGATCAACTCCATACTGTGCTAGAAAGTGAGTGAAATCAGAAATAGCTGGGGAAATGTACGGCGATCATTAATCACGAGTGCCACGTAAAGATCGAGACAAAATAGAGGGCGGCTTAGTCTCTGACGGTAGCATTGATCAACATTTTTGGAGAGCGCACACAGTGCTGTGCAAGATGCTTTTCTCTCTATTTTTTGCATAGGGTCGGTTTTTTCTGTCAAACGGAGAAATAAAACATTTTTGAGTGTCAATATCTGGACCAGAATAGTAGACGCTTCAGGATAGCAGTGCCGATGTACGATGCATTCTCGGTGCGTGCACCGGTGCAAGTCATAAAGTGAGAGTGGTGCACAGTTCGCGCACCGTGCACCACGACGCACTCCCCCTCTCAGCGCGCTTTTTCGTGCACCGCGGTGCAAACGACCAGTTTCCTCCTTCCCAACTTTCTTCCCAAATGGAAGATTACGTGAAAAACACACTACCACTTTGTCAGAAAATGAATTTGTGACTTTCAATTCAATCCTTTCTTAAATTGTAAAGCCGATAAGGGAAGAATCCGCAGTGCACAAGAGGGAGCGCTTCGAGGGAGAGTGCACCGCGGTTCACGGTGCGCGAACGGTGCACCACTCTCACTTGTTGACGTGCACCGGTGCACGCACCGCCGTTAGCTACTTCAGAAGTATAGTATACAGTGAACAGCACTAGTAGTCTTTAATGCGTGAACATTATACCAGACTAGTCCGAAATGGTCTCGTCGTTTCGCACACTCTCTTGACCGGTCGAAGTGTGAGGGATGGGTAAATACACTGTTCATAATTTAACTTCGACTTTATTGGCTCAAAGCTGGGAAATGAATTAATATTTATAATTAAAACTCATATTTTTAATTGTAATTTTTTTCCAGACGTGGAGGTCTTCGCTAATGGAGCGACGAATGAAATTAGTTGTTCCATTGGCGCCGGACTCAATGTCACCTCGGAGAATCTTAAAAGCCTTCCCAAAAAGGCCAGTTCGTTGCATTACTTTATATTTAATTATTTGATACATCCAAGAAAGCATGTGACAGCATGTATAAAAGCGATGAAGAATTTAAGATAATCTAATCGGGGGCCGAGGATGGTGACGGGGAGGGATTACGAGAGGAAAAACATGTTAAATTATAATAGTATGACAGTTCTGCTGGGAACATTGGTAGTATGATAATAGATAGCATCATGAGACCGTAATAACTATCGTGATAGCTATATATTTTTTCTGAGCATAATAAAAAAACTGCCCATGCATTGTTGTGCACCCTTAATTATGGAATAGGCTTAGTATTTTAAAAACACGAAAATAAATATATAATATGTGCTTTTGCAGATATTCCTCGCGTTCAAAAAATCGATACCGCTGATGGAGGTAATCGGTACAAATTTGGTGTTTGTCTTATATGAATTTTGCCTGAAGTCATATCTGCGATTTTCAGCATGATTATGTCACGATAGAGAAGAAATTGAGAGAGGACAGCGTCCGCGCAGATGCTATCTACTCGTCGCTGGACAACGCTGTGAGAATTATTACAAATTCACAATATCTCCTCCAAAACAATAAAACGTTCCGCGGCTAAAGAGACATTTCGCTGGCGAGAGAGCATGACAAAGCGAGAGACAGTCTGATGTATAGTAAAGCAGTACATACATCAATAGTCCATTTCATGAACATTTTAAAACTGTAATATATGCACACGTTTTGCGCCCACGTCCTCTCCGGTTCACGGTGCGATAATCATAGCTGCTGCGGGGGGTCACAATTAGGGATGGCGAATGAAGAGCGAGAAAAAAAAGAGTTCATCTCCCTCAGACAAAGGGATGCAAATTGGTCCCCTCTTCATGAAGAGGAGAGCGGTCGGTCTGCTCTTCATGAAGAGCCGCCTCTCTTCATGAAGAGTGATGGCGGAAACATGTCTTAACGATAACCATTTTTGATCATTTTTTATCTAATTGATTGAAAACATTGATAATACATTAATTGTATTTCCTGCTCACCCCCTGTCGATATCGAAGGGCCAGAAGACAAGAGTGTTTTAGCCAATCTATTTCTTGCTGGTTTAACTGTTCGCTGCCCAACTGTTGTCATTTTCACTGACTAATAGCCTACTAAATAGATAATCAAAAAAAGTGAATATTAGAGTAAGTGTGAGAGCAAATATGCGACCAATTTGGGGAAGTGTCCGGGAACGTTTGTGGTAGAGAAATTATAGCATGTTTTATTCAAAATATGTTTCCCACTTCCCATATTATATTCGACACTCAGCTTGGATTTTAGACAAAGCAAACGTTGCTGTTGGCAATTTATTTATTCATTTATTTAGTGTATTAGACACCTCAATTCATGAGGCCGGCTCTGACGAGAGGTGTCACAGTACTGATTTCAGAAAGCGAAAAAAATAACACTTGTTTGTGTTGTTTTTATTACAAACATGTATAGTAATACAATGGAAATAGATATATATATATATATATTTTTTAAAGAAACCCCTATGTATGTTGTATTTATTTGTAAAAAGGTCAAGTAGTATCAAAAGAGTCTTTTCTGTTTTCAATATGTTATATTTTTCACAAAAGAGCGACTCAAACCATCAATTTGGAACTGTTTTGCAATGTCAGCTCTTCATGAAGAGCAGACCGACCGCTCTGCTCTTCATGAAGAGCTAATCCCCATTAGCATAGCGCGCCTCTTCATTGACCTCTTCATCTCTTCATTCGCCATCCCTAGTCACAATGGGTCCTAGTGTTGTTCTTTGGAATAATCCTATTCGAGAACAAAAAAAGGTTATTCTCAATAACCTTTGTTATTCGCGAATATAATTATTCCAAATAACAACACTAATGGATCCGCATGATGCCCCGGAATGATCATTCTCACTCCAGTTATTCTGACCACTCATCTTGAGGAGTCAGCGCCAATAGACACACCATAATAATAAACGCATCGGTACGAAAATTGATCCGAAATGTTTCGATCTCTCCTAATACGGAAAAGAGGAATATTCCCTGGCAAACAAAAATGCTCTATCAGCGTATGTAGTTTACTGCAAAATCCGTTTTTGAAGATCAGCTCGTTCGATCAGTACGGCGATGCTAGAAGTCAAGTCAACGCTGCGATCGGCAAATACCAATCGGTGGCATATGTTCTCGGTCAAGCCCCCCAGGTGGGACTACTCTGCAATTAACATTGTCACACTGTTGTATGTTACTTATCCTCTTACTTAGTTAGCACTTTTCCCCGAAACGCAATCTTTCGGTTGATTCCATCGAAAATGATATATTTCAAATTGTTCAGGAGATTGCAAAGCTCGGAGTGCTCGCTTTGAAGCAACACCTGGAGAAGACGGTCCATGACAATGTAAGCATTTTCGTAGTATTTTTTTAATTTATTGATTCAGGCTGATCCATTCATTACCAAAACTAGAACTGAGACGATCCCTGGAATCAACGGCAAAGTGAACGTAGGAATTTTGTCTTTAGATCTGTGAATAGATTTATCCGCAGATGAAAAAATGAAGATTAACATATTTCCCGGAAGGATTTTTTTAAAACTAGGCGAATCATTCCTAGAAATAACAGAAACAAAAATGGGAACAAAAGAAACGAAAAAAAAGTACTTGAGAATCCATTTTAACAGTATCTTTCGCAGGAAATGGTTCAACAAGTGAAATTAGCGATCAGGGACGCGACTTTCAAAGCCAATCACTCTGTCAATCTGTTCTATGACACTATCACCGAGCACGTGAGTGACCGCATTTTGAGTGGTGGTGAGGGCCGGTATCATACGTGTCCAAGCCGCAGGCCCGCTTGGGAGGCAGAATGCACCCATGATGGGGGTATCATGGAAGTTTGGGAGGCAGAATGCACTCATGATGGGGGTATCATGGTCCAAAATGGGGTCAGGGTCGGGTCCACCGAACCCAAAGTGGCCTATGGTATCTTACCCGCCGGGGTCCCGCAACGAAAAAAAGTACCGTAACCCGGAAATACGAAATTCAGAATATTGACCCGGTATACGTTGCATGAGGTAGGCCTCGGGTAGTAATTGATCGGACGGTATACGGCGGTCTCGACACGACATTGCCGATACCGTAACCGTCTACAGTATGATGAAAATTCAAATAGATCAAATCGACCCGGTATACGTTGCATGAGCTAGGCCTCAAGTAGAAATTTATCGGACGGTATACGGCGGTCCCGGCACGCCATTGCCGATACCGTAATCAAGTCTACAGTATGCTGAAAATTCAATTTCAACCAATTCGCTCGGAATTTGTTGCATGAGCTAGGCCTCAAGTAGAAATTTATCGGACGGTATACGGCGGTCCCGGCACGCCATTGCCGATACCGTAATCAAGTCTACAGTATGCTGAAATTTCAAATTGATCAAATCGACTCGGGATTTTTGCAGGAGCTACACCTCGAGCGAGAAAAAAAAGCCAGAGGGGAATACCGTATCGATTCCACCGTATCCAGGGTTACTGTAGGGGGTTACATTAAAAAAAGGTAAAGGGGTTACAGTATGACCATTTAATGAAATTGATAATATCTTCTCGGGATTTTTGTAAGTGCTAGACATCGAGCTGGTAATGACGGAGGTGTATGATGTATTGATTTTACCGTGTCCCGAGGATACTCGAGCGGGTTACGGTATGACGAATTAATGAAATCGAGCATTTCGAGTCGAGATTTTTTCAGGAGTCAGATATCCAGCAGGTAATGTTTTAGAGGTTACTGTATAACTTCTACCGTATCCGTGGATACTGTAGCGCATTTACATCACACTGAAATTTTGAAATCGAGCATAACGAGCCGGTAATTTTGGAGTTGGTAGACCTAGTGCAATTATTGTCTACGAGGCACATCATGGTGCTTCTGCTGCAACCGGGATTACCGAAAGTAAAAAAATTAATTGTTGTTTCTTTTCTTTGAACACAAATAATATTTACACTAATTTTTGAATTTATTTTCATCTGAACATCCGACATAATATAGCAATATTCTAAAAAAAAGGTATGTCTCGCAAACAATAACTGAACTAGGTCTATCTATTCCTAAATTTCCGTCTCGGTATGCTCGATTCAAAAATTCGATATGCTGTAAATGTACTCATATCGTAACCCTCTCATAACATAACCAACTATAATATCCTCGGGACACGTTATAATCAATAGAGTACACCCCATAGAAATTGCCTGCTTGAGGTATAGCTCCTCCAAAAATACTGACTCGAATAAATCAATTTTTAAAAAAATTCGTCATCCTGTAACCCCGCTACAGTAACCCTGGGTACGGTGGAATCGATACGGTATCCCCCCCTGGCATTTCCCGCTCGAGGTCTAGCTCCTGAAAAAATCACACCTCGAATAGATCAAATTTAAAAATTCGTGATACTGTAACCCCGCTACAGTAACCCTGGGTACGGTAGTGGAGAAACGGTATACCCTCCAAGCAATGGCCACTCGAGACACACCTCCTGTAAAAATCCCAAGTCGATTTGATCAATTTGAAATTTTAGCATACTGTAGAATTGATTACGGTATCGGTAATGGCGTGCCGGGACCGCTGTATACTGACCGATTAATTTCTACTTGAGGCCTAGCTCATGCAACAAATCCCGAGCGAATTGGTTGAATTGGAATTTTCAGCATACTGTAGACTTGATTACGGTATCGGCAATGGCGTGCCGGGACCGCCGTATACCGTCCGATAAATTTCTACTCGAGACCTACCTCATGCAACGTATACCGGGTCGATTTTATCTATTTGAATTTTCAGCATACTGTAGACGGTTACGGTATCGGCAATGTCGTGTCGAGACCGCCGTATATCGTCCGATTAATTACTACTCGAGGCCTACCTCATGCAACGTATACCGGGTCAATATTCTGAATTTCGTATTTCCGGGTTACGGTACTTTTTTTTCGTTGCGGGACCCCGGCGGGTAAGATATCATAGGCCACTTTGGGTTCGGTGGACCCGACCCCGACCCCATTTTGGACCATGATACCCCCATCATGAGTGCATTCTGCCTCCCAAACATAGGTCACCACGCCTGCGGCTCCACCCATGTATCCCCTATACGTGGAAGCCCCGTGCCCCAAAGGATTTCTTTGGGGCACGGGGCTGTCACGTATAGGGGGTCATGGTCCAAAATGGGTTTTGGGTTGGTCCCACCAAAGTCAAAGTGGCATACTGTAACTTCACCGCCGGGGTCCCGCAGCGAAAACAGACTACCGTAACCCATGATACCGTAACCCGGAAATACGAAATTGACAATACAGACCCCTGGTATGTTGCATGAGGTAGACCTCGAGTTGTCATTGCCTGAGGGGGATACCGTAATCATCCTACCGTACTCTCGGCTACAGTAATCCTACCGTAAGACGGATTTGCAGAAGTGCCCAAAATTGGCTCGGAATTTTTGTAGAAGATAACTCTCGAGTAGGTAAAGCGTGTGGGGCATACCACACCTGATCTACCGTACTCCCGGCTACAGTAACCTACCGTAACACGAAAATACGAAAATGATCAAATCGGCTCGGAATTTTTGTAGGAGGTAGATATCGAGTGTGCAAATTATTTCCGGCATACCACTATGCTCCTACAGTATTCACGGCTACAGTAACCTACCGTACTACGAAAATACGGAAATAAAAAAAATCGACTCTGTATGGTTACTGTAGCCGTGGATACTGTAGAAACATAGTGGTATGACGGAAATAATTTGCACACTCGAGATCTACCTCCTACAAAAATTCTGAGCCGATTTCATCATTTTCGTATTTTCGTGTTACGGTAGGTTACTGTAGCCGGGAGTACGGTAGATCAGGTGTGGTATGCCCCACACGCTTTACCTACTCGACGGTTATCTTCTACAAAAATTCCGAGCCAATTGGGGCACTTCTGCAAATCCGTCTTACAGTAGGGTTACTGTAGCCGAGAGTACGGTAGGATGATTACGGTATCCCCCTCAGGCAATGATGACTTGAGGTCTACCTCATGCAATATACTAGGGGTCTGTATTGTCAATTTTGTTTTTCCGGGTTACGGTATCATGGGTTACGGTAGTCTGTTTTCGCTGCGGGATTTCATCATTTTCGGCGGTGAAGTTACAGTATACCACTTTGACTTTGGTGGGACCAACCCAAAACCCATTTTGGACCATGACCCCCTATACGTGACAGCCCCGTGCCCCAAAAATCACCATGTATAGGGGGTCGTGGAAGCCCCAAAGACTGCCTCCACGTCTGGTGAGGTATGCTCCCAAACTTCCATGATACCCCCATCATGGGTGCATTCTGCCTCCCAAAGGTGAGCCTGCGGCCGTGGACACGTATGGCCGGTATCCTTCAGTATCGCATCAATGTACTACTCTTCATTTCACCCACTCTCTCGTCCACCGACCGGTCGAGAGAGTGTTTGAAATGACATCGATGTGCATTTATGTGACACCTAAAAGGGTTCTGAAAAATAAAAGAGCCACATGACTAAGAAGTTCCAGAGAGTGAGTCCAGTGAGGGTGACGAAGTTAGAGAAGCTATTCCACGTAGTTTCTTTTGTCTGGAGTGTCAGTTGTTTCAGGACGCCTTGATTAGCACGGCGACGTCGGGGCTCAACTCGCTCATAATTCTTCCATGCATAATCGCTCTTTTCACTGCGACCATCGCATTTCTCGTCGGATTTGTCTTCGTATTTCAGAGAAAGGCGAGATCATTCAATTTTGCTCTGTTTTTTTCTCGAGTAGAATGTTGAATTCATATTCACGTGAGGTTCAATGACACTGTTATAATAGCGAATTTTAGCGACGAATAATAATAATTAATTATAGCGACGCTCATGGAGATACATGGTGTTCTGTATATCGAAATGTTTCATTAGCGAACTCTAGCATGCATGACGTGATGTATCCCATCCTTACATACCCTTTTGACCACATCGATAATATGTCTTGCCTAATCACTAGAGTGCGAAATGTGAGACCACGGTCTCTTCATTCCGCACACTCTCTAGGCTATCAACCGGTCTAGAGAGTGTGTGAAATGAAGAGGACGTGATCTCACATTTCGCACTCTACTAATCACAGTACTTCCACTGTACACGATGGGGCGGAATATCGAATTTATGGTGCGAACAGTGTCGACGACTAGTTGTCATTTCTAGGCAGACATCCTGGCTAGACGTGTCGGTCTATTTGGGAGTCTTTCTCCACTCCTTCTTGAATACCCGTATAGTCGGGGGTTGTCTGCCTAGAAATGACGACTAGTCGCCGACATTGTTTGCACCATTAACGGTAGATTATCATAGTTAGGACATGTTGCAGTCAGTACCGAGCAAGGGTTGCTGCTCCGCGAGTTGCACGCTCATCACGCTCTCCGTCCTCCTGCTGGCCATGGTTTCCTTCGTGGCCATCGCAGCTTCGTGAGATTTGAACTGCATTTTATTTAGAGGAGCATCACGACTAATAAAAACCGCAAGTTCGTCCCATACGTTTGGACTAAGCGTTTGGCTCTGTTCCAAACTGACCTTGCCGCACAGAGATTCAAAAATTAGGGCGAGTGATAAGGGGACATGAGTAGAGACTCACAGGGAAATAAGTCTACGACTGTAGACTTCCCGGCTACCGAGCGACGACTTCATAAGTCTATTATCTTCGATTAGAGGCAGGGGAGCGGCACTTTTTAGACTTTAAAGTCGTCGCTCGCTAGCCATGACTTCTGTAGTCGTAGACTTATTTCCCTCTGAGGAGAGAAGGCGGGTGGCCTAGTGGTGTAAGGCACTGCTTGCCAGACGAAGGGTCACGTGTTTGATCCCCGCTAAGGTTCACCAAGCCCTCCATCCCCCTCTTATTCCCCTCGGTAAGATTGGTAGCAACATTGATTGCGAAAGGTAACGTGCCCCAGAAGCCTAGTCAGCAGGGGATACGTAGACTTGTGCAGCAACCGGCCTTACCGGTCGGCCCCGGCAGAGTAGTCGCTTGTCGACGTAAAGTCCTCTTGATTCCGGTGGGAAGAAATGGCATTCCTGCTACTCCTCCTTTAATCGTTACCACTAGGGATCACTTCGTGAGAAATGAAAAGCAGGTATGAAATTCGCGAATCTCGAAAATGATATAATTTGCAATCTATTTTGAACAGTAGAGCGCATTAAATATAGTAATTTTAATTATCATTAGCTCATATCCCGCTTCAATTAACATTCAGTAAACTTCGATTCCGAAAATCTGCGTTCGAGATTCTCATTTTCTCTATCACGAATCCACACTAGTTGTCATTACAACGAAACTAACCATTTTGAACTACGGCCGCAGGCACACGCTCTATTGATAGTGATTTGGCGCGATCATACATTGGGCATTACTTTGAATTCGCTCATCACAGAGTGCTGATGACTGTCGGATACGGAACTGGTCTCGTATGCAAGCCGTTCTTCTATGATGGAAAGCTGGAGGTGGGGTATTGGATTACGTATTAAAAAAAGCTGTAAAAATGCACTACTATTCTCAAATGTTCAACATCACGGTGATACGAAGATGCATCTTACCATTTAAAAGTTCACTTCAATTAGAGTACTAATAACGTATTTAGAGTATTTAAACGATTTAGGCACTGCAAACAATCGACGAAATACTGCCGGCTATCGAGGTACAATCGATGACACCAGGAGTTAGCGTCCCCCTCAAACTTAGGTAGTTGTTTTACGATTCTCTCGAAACGCAACGCTATCTCATCGATTCAACGATTTTTGTCAATAATACTGAAATAGCTCCGAAATTGGGTGCTCAAAAACAAATGTGTGTTGATATCGTTCAGTGCGGTTATGAAATCGTGTGAGGACGACGAGCCGTTCCTGCGAGCAGTAAAAGGCGACCAATTGATCGATCCGAAGATGATCGAGGGCGCTTTCAATCGCGACCAACTGTTAAATGAAGTATGATTACCACTCATATATCTTCTGTTTTAGTATGTGATCGTTTTAAACTTTTTTATGTTATTATTATAGCATTATACAAAGGAACCGTATAGATGCCGATATAGTGCGAGGAGTGGTTTATATTAATGTTGACCACTCGAAATAAAAGAAAAAAAGGGAAGAGTAGCAACGAAGCAAAGAACTGCTCCGAAACGGAGTCGAAACGCTTTGTTCTTTTTCGTTTCGACTTTTTGAGTGGTCAACACTAGTTTGTATCTGGCGCGATTGATTGCATCATTACGCGTCGAAGTTTACCCTAACTATAAGCAACGTATTTCAGCTCACACAGGCCATTGATGCGCTATCTGTCACTGCGTTGACTCCGGATGATTTGATTGCACTGGGGGTGCGTTGATCTCTACTGCATCTAGCATGCGGAACGCTTGCGCAGCTCGTATAGCGCCAACAATCAATAAATCAATGCAGAAAGCACGAGGAAGAGAGGGGCGGCCAAAGGGCCCCTCTGCTCACCTGGAGAAATGAGTCTCCTAATTTATTAGGAGACTCATGTCTCCAGGTACTACGTACCTTTCTATTATCTACGTAATTTTCTATGTTCTACGTACTTTTCTATTTTCTACGTACCATTTACTTTTGGTACCTCTCTATTCTCATGACAGCCTTATAAAATATGCGGGGAAATCACAAAATATACGGAGAAATAAAAAAAGCTTTCTTAATTATGAGTTGTGTTTACAGCTGGGGCTTCAAACTTTGAGTTCTTCAAACCTTACGCCTCCACTCAACAAAGCACAGGAGGTATGTTGATATATTATATATAATTACTTCTGTTGATCAACCCAACAAATGAATCTCCTATGTCACATAGGCTATGTGCTAGGCTATGTGCCCAGATTTGTGTTCGTTCTCAAATCGAGAAAACTAGGGTCGTAAAAATCAGAGTGAAAATTGCTGCTTTCCTTATTTAATCAAATCATCAAATCATTTATTCAATCCTCAGGGAATAGGCCTGTTGAACGATGCAATTGCTCCATACATCGGGGTATCTCCTGCAGATGCTTTCCCAATTGACTCCTAGTCTACTCGAAATTTCATCGCGCCATCGTGTTTTAGGCCTTCCGACTGGTCTCTGCTTATCCCATGGAGTCCAATTAGCGACTCTAATGGCCCATCTATCGTCTTCTAAAAGTGCGAGTCGCCTTGCCCAATTCCATTTCTTGTACATCGCGCGAACTCTCACATCCGGAATAGGAATTTGATTATGTAACCACTCGTTGGTCCGTCGATCGATTCGAGTTATTCCAACCATTTTTCGCATCATCGCTCGTTGTGTGACAATTAGCCGCTGCCTGATTTTCTTAGTGGTATTCCACACTTCACTTCCGTACAATAGGGATGGTTCCTTATTTAATATCATCTTTAATTTTCAGGTGGATGGCGCATTGATTAATCCCATCATCAAAGTCATGACGACGCTTAATGCCAGCCTCAAGCAGACCCTGTCTGATTGCCAGGCGATACTCAAAAGCGCTCAAGTGAGTCCTCGTTCAATAATATATATTCACGAGCATTCGTCCGAAAGGAAACGTGCCGCTGCTAAAAACATAAATGATGGCTAGTGAGTGTGTCGAAGTCAGAGAACAGTCGAGGTTTGAGAATAGGGATGGCTAGTCAAGCAAGATAGCACGATCTTGTTGGGAAATTAGCTGTTATAAGATTCTCATTTCTGGCAAGAATCTTGCTTCCCAGTCATTTTCACAGATTTTGCGGTGTTTTTCCAAGCAAGATTCTTGCCTGATTCAAGAATCTTGCTTCCCACAAGATTCCCACGTTCATTTCCCTCTCATTCTCCTCCTTCGCAAGAAGTGAATCGGTCATTTTTCTTGCGAAGACATCCCTAATAGAAAAAGGAGACCACAACTCAAATCAGCAAAAAAATGAATCTACACAGGCGGTGAGAGTGGTGACTGCGACACGGAGAATGAGAGGGCATTTTAATTATATTAAGAATAATTTGTCTACGCCCGAGGCGCAACAATATTTGAAATTTGACAATAAATAAGGGGGAGATGGAGAGATTCCAATATTAGACCACTATTTATGGTCAATATTTCAGGCTTTTAAAGACGCGAATCAGATCAAGACAACACTCAAAACGACAGCGTCCGAATTGACCAACAACATCTACGACGGACTGGTGGCGACTGCCAACAATCTGACCGTGGGAGCTGCATTTTCACAACCTTCTCAAGAACTTTTTGCTCCCATTTTTGTTCCTGTTGTTCCTAGGAACGCTCGTCGGCGGATGATTCCCACCAACAACAGGAACATTTTAGGGACAAAAACGTTCTTGAGTTTTTTTAGTAAACAACGCTATACCGGTAATAGTGCATATATTGTCGCCTGAACCCTCAATTTGAGCGGTCAGGACAAAAACAAATAAGCGAATTGGTTGTTTACACCAAAACCATGCAAAAATTGCAGACTTCAATGCTGGACAATAGCGCATCGTGTCTGCCCGTCTATCGATCGTACAAGAACGTGGGCGATATCGCGTGTCAGGAGATCACTGGAGGCGTGCAGGGAATGTGGGCGGCGGCGGGTGAGAAGGGAACAAAAGATCAAAGATCAAGGATCAAAGATTAATTGTGTCGTCTGGCAATCCAAAGATCAGCACTGTTACGACACCTTTTTTTCCAAAACTAAGAAATTTTATCCGATATCTAATATTGTGTGCTTATTGGAATGGATTTTATAGCTATTTTCGGTAGACTACAAGGAAATGTGGTAAAATATGAGGGGGATAACGATTTATTCATGCAATTCGTAATTTTGCAGGTCTCACCGCGCTTTCCCTCATCTCCACCGTCATCGCTGTGTTTTGCATAGCAAGCGTGCTCAGGAGCGGCAAGGGAGCGAAGGTATTTTGTGAAAAATACATGTGTTTAATGTGAATAAATATTCAAGGAGGAGACTAAGCCCCACACCAATCTGGAGATGTTCTAAGCTGCAATGCGAGTGATACTCCCCTTTCCTTCATCCTTCTAACTTGGCGTCATTGAATTGCCATCGATGATAAACATTTACATTTATCAAATTTCTCTATTACATATTGAGAAATGAGGAACTGCTCCTCGTATTTCCTGTCACAGGGAAATATGATCCAACCGTACATATCTCATTAGGGGAGGGGGGAGATGGCTAACAGAGCTGTGAGATTGATGTGGCTAACCAAATACCTCAATGCAAACAAAGCATTTAAATATTTCAATTTTAATTTTTACATTTTTCACACGTGACCAATCTCCTTTTTGCATAATCTCTTCCCTCTTATAAATACTCTCCTTTACTTTTTCCTTCTCTCATTTCGATCGGTCATCTTCACTCCAAATGAATTTCCTCTTCACTCTCTGCCTTCTCATCCTCCTCGGGTACGTTACCCTTCACCCCAATATCGATTGTACCATGTCTCGATACCGTACTTTCCCTCCGAGACCTAGACCTACCTTTCATTAATAACTCCTGTATACCGTATTCTCTTGTTTCTTTTTCGTTATCAATGACTTACCGTACCCTCTCCTTGCATCTCTGGCCCTCTCATCAGGTCTCTGACCTCCCTCAACTTGTCTTCCATTCCCTACCGTACTATTCAGATGCACACATCTCGATGCCGCCGCTATAGCACAGTGCCCGAATGAGCAGTGCACCAAGTGCATCAACGGATTTTGCCATGGTACTGTTTTCAATTCGGCTGGTCATGCTCTTAATTTTCTCGCTTACCGTCATTCCATTTTTTATCAAAGGAGAGTTTTAAAAAATGTTTCGGAAGTAGTCTTGTAATTACCGTGCGACCGTGTACCATTCCACGTTGATTTTGTTCTCAAATTTATTTATATTTTCAGAAGTTGTAAAACGCGAGGTGGATTGCCCGAACCATTGCACACTCCGTTGCTTTCCTGGAACTAGGAAGTGCCGTCCCCGTACGTTTGAAGTTATATCTTTGACCTATCGACATCGATCGTCTGACACACCGCACTCAATCATTATATCCTTTGCAGGCCACTTTTGATGTTTATTCGAGGGCAACAGCGAACATAATGGTGAGATATCGTATTTGTGTGGTTTTTTAATGAAAAGTTCAAAAAAGTTGGCTATAATTTACTGTGATATGTAGCGCAGAATGAGACTATTAAAGCACTTTACAGCGTGAATTATCAACACTCGCAGTTCCATCTCATTCATTTCCAACCACATTTGGATATGTTTCGTATATCGATAAATATTTGATAATTCTTTAATATGACCATGAAACTATATTACTCGACTGTTCAGGGAGTCAGAAAGGTTGAGTGGAAGGGAATGAAATGATTGAATGGGGCATAGCGCAGCTGATGGCCCCTACTTATGAGGTTTTTGTAAATCATAGAAGAGGTAAAGTAATCATTCATTCCACGTTAAGGGACCAGGTAGCATTTCAAAGGTATTCAGGAACGAAAACTATTTATCATGAGCCGGAGAGTGCTGTAAACTGTAGCAATCTGCTCAGGTCGCGTCACAAAGCAAACAAGCAGCGTGTGGCAGAAGGGTGAGAGGGAACTAATGTGGTGTTAGTTTTCGGGGAAAAAGGAAATGGTTCAAATTCCCTCAAATTCTTATCTCAGCTCTCCGTATTGTTTGTTTGAGGTGAAAAATGAGTAAAAAATTAGGGTAAATCTATTAAAAATCTCTTCACCTTCTCTCTACGTTAGACAATGGGAGAGCGAGCCTGCGAAATCGTTAGTTATCATGAAATTTCGCACCCAAAATTCAAATTCTTGCAAAAAGAGCAAGCGATGTATACCGCATAAACTTATTTTCACCTTTTTTTTCACACGTGACCAATCATATTTTGCATAATCTCCCTTCTCCTATAAATACTCCGCTTTCCTTCCTCCTTCTCCCATTTCGATCGATCGGTCATCTTCACTCCCAATGAATCTCCTCTTCACTCTTTGCCTTCTCATCCTGATCGGGTACGTTACCCTTCACCCCAATATCGATTGGACCATGTCTCGATACCGTATTTTGCCACCGAGACCTACCGTACCCACCACTCAGATCTCTGGCTCACCGTATGCACTTGTTTTCCTATAGCTACCGTACTTTGTCATTCGATATAAATGACTTACTGTACCTTTAGATATCTGACATACAACAAAAGGACCCTCTCTTAAAGAAGGTGTCCCACGAATATTTGGTCAACCGAGTTTTCTCTGTGGGGCAATGGAGGTCGAATACCCGATGAGAGACTTGAAAATCGCATGTTTCAGTTCTTAGTTTGAAGAAAGTTATCTTTTCGCGGAGGGAGTTGGCATTGTGCGGAGAAGAAAAAAAAACAGAAATGAAACCTCGAACATCGGGGAAAAAAAAGGTTTCAGTCATTCGTGTTGCGCCTTCTTTAAGATATCGGGCCTTCCGTATTCTCTTGTTTCAGTTTAGCCACCGTGTTTTGTCTCTCATTTCTATGACTTACCGTACTCTCTCCGTAGACATATGTTATACATGAGGGCCCTCTCATCAGGTCTCTGGCCTCCCCCAACTTGTCTTCCATTCTCCTACCGTACTACTCAGATGCCCACATCTCGATGCCGCCGCTATTGCACCGTGCCCGAACGAGCAGTGCACAAAGTGCATCAACGGCTTTTGCCATGGTACGGTTTTCGACGCTATTTCATTTTTTTTTTGAAATGTGGACCCACCGAATGGACCCACCGGGTGGAAAATTTCGGTGTGCACCGGGACCCGGTGCAAAATCGGCGACAGCACCGGCCGGTGTTACTTCTTCCCGGGAACAGGTCAAAAGCGAGGGTGAGGTCCCGTTCAGTACCGAGCACCGGCGGTGCTAACTTGTTATGGAAATCTGTGGTTCTCATCATTCATCTCTCGACGCCCGCTAGCATCGGCGTTGTGGCGTAATGGATATCGTTTTGCCCTTCCACCCGAACGGTGATAAGACATTTCGGAGAAACCATTTCGGAAAAGGACGCTTCGGAGAGAACATTTCGAAAAAAAACCATTTCGGAAAAGGCGTTTCGGAAAGAGACATTTCGGAAAAGGACGTTTGGAAAAGAACGTTCCGGAAATGTTGAACCGCGACGCGACCGCAGCGCCTGAGCGCGCACATTACTTTGAAAGCTGTTTTCGACATGAATATCAACTATTTTATTTTGTCTTTTGCATATTCCATTTTCATTCGTCTCAAACAATACGAGAATATCAAGAAAATTATTCGAAAATAAGTCTTGATGTATCGAACGCGGAGCTTTACCGAAACGTCTTTTTTTCCGAAACTTCCTTTTCTCAAATGTCTTTTCCGAGATGTCTTTTCCCAAGTGTGCTTTTCCGAAATGGTTTCTCCGAAATGTCTTATCACCACCCGAACCACTCGGGTTCAATCCCTCCCCCCACCAGGATTGCGCCAAGCCTACGTCATTTTGCATTTGAATTAGTATTTACTTACTCGGAGATGGCGGAGATGGCCGAGTGGTGCAAGGTGCCGCTTGTCATACTAATGGTCACGAGTTCGACCCCCGCCCAGGTTCACCAAGCCTTCCATCCCCATCGGTGGCGGTAAAATTGGTAGCAACTTTGATCGCGGAAGGTAACGTGCCCCAAAAGCCCGGTCAGCAGGGGAGACGTAGACCTACCCTCAAAACGGATGAAAGTGAACCGCGTCGGGGATTTTCGGCGATTTTCCCCGAAAACTCCGACACCCTGCCAAATCGTGGTTTCTCAACCAAATCGTCCGATTTTTTGAGTGCGAAAGTTTGAGCCGATTTCCAGATAAGCTTTTTAAAATTAAGAAAATTATTGATTGGTAAGTATATAAATAAAAAGGCGGTGTGTTGTGTATGACTCGAGGTACGGAGGTGATTTGTGCACATTACAGTTTTTATCAGCACGTTTTCGTATTCGAATCTTTAGTATCGAGTTATTCTTCATTACTTCTGCTTTTTAATTCTATTATGATGCTAATGAAGCAATATATTGGAAATGAACGCCAAAATAATAGGGAATAAAGGAAGACAAGCTGAAATAAATATTGATGTGCACAGAAACACCGCCGCACCTCGAATCATACACAATACACCACCGTTTTATTTATGTACTTTCCAATCAATAATTTTCTTAGTTTTCAAAAAGCTTATCTGGAAATTGGCTCCAACTTTCGTACTCAAAAAATCGGATAATTTGGTTGAGAATGAACGATTTAGCAGGGTGTCGGAGTTTTTCGGGGAAAATCGCCGAAAATCCCCGACGCGGTTTACTTTCGTCCGTTTTGATGGTAGTTAGCAAACCGGCCTGACCGGTGAGCCCCGGCAGAGTGGTCGCATTCCGACGTAAATTCCTCTTGATTCCGGTAGTAACTTTACCTTTACCTTTACCTTACTTACTCTGCGCAAGTTATTTGTGTTACGTGCTTTCTTTGGTTTGGGCAGTAATGCCCAAACCAACGAAATAAGACCCATTACTGAAATTAAGCACGCATAAACGAAGAAAATAACGACAAAAGGTCGTCGAGAGATGAATGATGAGAACCACAGATTTCCATAACAAGTTAGCACCGGCGGTGCTCGGTGCTGAACGGGACCTCACTCTCGGTTTTTGATCTGTTCCCGGGAACAGAACACCGACTGTAGTTTTCTGTTCAAGCACCGAAATAGGCCACCCTACCACCAAACAGGAAACCCTGATTAATTTTAGCTTATTCAGACGTTGTAAAACGAGATGTGATCTGCCCGAACTATTGCTATCTTCAGGGTTGCATACCTGGAACGACGGAATGCCAAGGCTGTACGTTTGACCAATCGACATCTAGCGTATGACCCACCGCACTCTCATTTATCGTATCCTTTGCAGACGGCATTTGAGCTACGTTCGATTGCGACGGCGAACATTCTGGTGAGATATCGTTTTTTGTTATTTTTTATTACCGGATCATATTTTTACTACCCGTTCGAAAAGGTAAATGAAAAGGCTCGTTGGAGAAAAATGAAATAGAAATAAAAGGACCAATATGCAGTGTACAATGAGATCACAATATAAATTTACAGCGCCAAAAAATCATCTCGCGGTTCCATCCCATCGAATCTCACTTCGTCGCATATCGATAAATATTTTGAGAAAGATATAACATATTTGATCGAGGATAACATTATACTGTTGTGAGGATATACATCATAGTACATACAAATTTTCAAAAAAAAGTAAGGAGCCAGAGTGATCAATTGAAATACGGTATGCGTACCTAATAGATACACCTGTGATCTCAGATAGTTTTGCAGTGATATGAAAATGGGAACGGGAAACGAGAGGATTTATTTGCCTGCTAGTATAAGTGTTCCTGATACGCCTTCTGTAAATCATGGTAGAGTTATAACAAATGTTCATTCTGTGTTAAGTCATCATCGAATCTTCTTTGCAAAATTGTACGAGATTAGTATCCAGTCGTTGGAGAGCAACACGGTATTAGTGCACATCGGCACAAATTTAAAAAAAGGAGTTGGGTGCCGACCGTGAAGTATCAGGTTCAGTCATACGCAATGTCCGATTTCCATAAGTTAATAAACTCGATTCCGTCACTTCTGCAAACAAAGAGTCTATATTTTTGATATACTTTATAAACAACCACCTTTTTAATTGGTCACTAACCCATCACTACATGTTTATATTAGATAGAGAATGAAGGATTCAACTAGGCTCCTTCATTGGAACGCAATTAAATGATGTTACTACAGGGTGCGGCAAAATTACTTAGACTAAACTTTACAAGATAATTCCAATACAGTAAAAGAATTAGGTATGATCTCAATTGCATATTTGTGACTATTGACCTGTGTCCTGATAATATTCGGTATTTCAAGTAATTTGGTCTATCCAATCGTTTATGGCAGAAAAAAATTTGGCCCACACTTTATTTTCAAATTGAAACGCGCGGGGGTCAGATCACTCAGTAAGTTTCGGTTGCTCAATGTATCGAAGATCACGCTGAATTTGACCATTTCTCAGTACTCACGGGTAGAGCATGATGTACAGTTCTCATGATTATATTTATGAAACACAGCTCCCTTTAACCAATCTATTAGAGATTGAGAATCAAGACCTACATACGTTTTGAGAAACCGCTATCGAGATGATTCCCTTGCTCCATAACTCCGCGAGCTTTCCACGTCGTGTGGTCTACCTAAGTTAGTAGCAACTAGACATCACAATGAGGATGCTATACAATTGAGACATCTCGAAGTCCTATCTAAACCGAGCTTTTACAGGTAATATTTTAGTTGGACGCATAATTGCCGCTAATCACGGCATAATCAAATTGAAAGATGACAGCACGATGTGAGGGAGAGATGAACATTTGAAAACAAAGTGAAGACATGCCCTTGGTCCTTGATAATCTTCAGGCACCGGGAGAATCGTTGAACATTCAACCCTTCCTTAGAACGCTTATAATAAATAGGTCATTTTGATTTTTCGAATTTTCAATGTTTCATACTCAAAAACACTTGGGTGTTCATAGAAGCAAACGATCCAATACCTTTTCAAGAAAGTACTTCTACCCTAGTATGAAACCAGAAATGGACGAGGGTATTGAATGGGTTTTGTAAAATCTATGACATTATTACAAAAATGCATCTAATTTTTGCTTGAATTGTAGATCTGGCACGTCGTATATCGCTTCGCATTGTACATCCAGTAATAAACCCAAAATCTCAGTTTGTACGTATGTTGTAGTGGGAAGTCTCCTCTACAAAACACGCCTTTCGGAACTAGTTCATTCTTCACATTCTTAGAGAACAGTTGACTTCAATGAGATCAGATGCGCGGGAATCGACAATGATTTTGCCCATAGAGTTTTGATTTACAGCTCTTGTAAAAAGAGCTTGATTCTATTTGTACAGTGGTTTCCTATTGCTTATAAAGTTAGTTAATAAATATATATCTTCCAACTTCAAAACATTTCCTCTAAGAAAAATTATAAGAAACAAATCTAGTCTAAGTAATTTTGCTGCACCCTGTAGATCCACGGAAAATCCCGTCCACGGAATAAACAATAAGAGTGATGAGTACTTAAAGGAACCTGGACATGCATGAAAAAAATAGAAATAATTTTGTTTTTTTTAAGTTTTTTATTTAGCCTGTTTTACCCGGCGCTACTGTGTTGAGCGGCTAAACACACTAGTGCCGGATAAACGAAGCCAATAACGAACGATATCTTTGAAATGCGTCACAATTTACCATTAATTTCGGAAATTTTGTTAAAGGAGGAGGAACACGAAAAATAGAATATCGATTTGTTGTAATTAATCGCTTTCTCATGTGAACGATGATAGAAATCCAAAATTGGAGATCTCTATCTTTTCTCTGAACCGAGATACGCGCGCGCAAAGAAACTACAATAGCTAAGGGACAATCAGGGTCAAGTGCTGATTACGGTAGAGGGCGATCTCTCACGTGCGCGAGTAAGCAAATCTCTCGATCTAAAGTAGTCCATTTCATGCACGTATCATTTAAAAATTGTAATAGTTCATGCAACTCGCAATACACGAACACACGCAATGGAGAACTATCATGGCAACCCAGCTGAATTAACGCCCAAACCCAGCTGATAAGTTGACTAATTGAAAAGGAATGTAGGACTCCCCACCAAAGGCGGTCCCTCTCCCTCCCTTGTCAGTTTCCGCCCTATCACCACCTTCGACGAATTTAATGATTGGTATTTTCTGTGTTCCGTTCTAGAAATGAAATTTATAGAACTGTATATTTAAAAAAAGACGAAAATTTAGTTTCACACATTTTCAAATTTTTCTATATTTGGAGAAAACATAGTAGATAGAGGTTAAAAAAACACCGACCTGATTTTCATTTTTGATCGTGATTCTTGCTTTCATAGCCGAAAAATATTCGACGAATCTTCAAGAAAAAATAGCTTGGCTATTTACGGATCATTACCTTCGGATGCAATGAAATCGTAAGCGCAAACGGAATAATCGCATTACCGAAATTTGCTAAAATAATTCTTCTGAAAAATACATGAATTCAATTAATCATCGTGTATATTCTTACAAGATTTGGTTGTACGACTGGATCTCATTCAATAGTGGAATACCCAGATACAATGCTTCAGCTGAAATGGGCAATTTATTGCAAAATGATTTAGACTTTTTTATTTAAACTTTTATATAATACGTCTCAATTTTATAACATATCATTGATACTTACCCAAAGAGGTCGCTACCGTCGCAGCAATAGTTTGAATCATATTTTTTGAGTGCTTGCTTTTCGTTTTGTAAAGGATGCACACTATTCGACAGTAGATAAGCATTGATGGTGTCAGTGCGAGAATCGGGCATACGAAAAATACGGCTATTATATAGATTGAGTCGTCCACAAACTGAAATGACGCACCACTGTAAAGTTATAAAAAAAGGAATATTTCTCTTAAAGAAGGTGTCCCACGAATACTTAGGTCAACTGAGTTCTCACTGTGGGTAAATGGAGATTGAATGTTTCAGTTTTTAGTTTGAAGAATGTTTTGTTTAATAAACTGTCCAAAACTAGCCGGGATGTATTGAGGTTAAATGCACTACGCTCTATGCATAGTTCATCGCAGGTTCGATTCAGGGGGGGGGGCTTGATAGCCGGCTCCAGGTTCGGTCCAGGGGGCTGCTTGGTAGCAAGCTCCAGGGGGAGCTCGGTAACCGGCTCCAGGCTCGGTCCAGGGGACCGAACCTGGAGCCTTCTTTTTTATTGCAAAACATTTTTTCCTGTAACCCCCGAGACTCCCCGATTTGTTTGGCAAACATTCGAAAATTGTGATTTTTCAAGTTAAAACGAGCTCGAACATGTTCAGACATGTTTCCGATATCGTAAATCACTTTTCCTGTGATCCCCTATGCTCCCTGAATCATTTTGGAACTTTTCGAAATTTTCGATATTTCACGTTAGAACGTGTCAGAACACGTTCAGACACGTTTCTGACATCGCAAAACACTTTTCCTGTGGTCCACGACACTCACCGATGCGTTTGGAGAAATTTCGAAATTTTCGATTTTTCAAGTTAAAATTCTGCAAAACATGTGAAAACGTGTTTCACGCTACTCAAAAACGTGCCAGGACCACTTGCAACACTTGCGAAAAATGCGGCAAAATGTTTGCCCGCGGCGGGGGTCGAACCTGCGTCGGTCGGATTTGAATGTCGCGCGCTTTAGCCACTTCGCTATGGATTTGGTGATTTAAAGTTTGTAAAATATTAAAGTAATTCTGGTCTGTTATCATATGCAAAAGGATCTGAGAAGATAGCGTGATTTTGAAGCGAAATATAAGGAAAATGAGAAAAAAGTGTGACCGGACGGAAGGAAAAATAAAAAAAACGGACAAACAAACAGACAGACAGACAGACAGACGTTAGCATTTTCTAATATATAGTAACGACCAGAATTCTTACAGTATTTCACATTGCGCTCTTTCGCGGTGAGAGTTGGTATTTAGTGGAGAAGGAGTCAGAGAAGGGAAGAGAGATAAGGGGAAACGAGAAGGGGTTTGCGAGGGAAACGCGCGCTGCATTTGTGTTTCACCAACTACTGATAACAACCTAAAACATCGGGGAAAATATAAGTTTCAATCATTCGTGGTACATCTTCTTTAAAGAAAAAAACTGAACATACGCATGTTGCAATTGAGAAACCAGTTATTGACACGCCGAAAAATGCCCACAATATCATAAGCATTTTTTTCAGACGTGTACTTGTCCATAACTGAAAAAAATGGATTATACTGTATTTTTTTGAAACAATTTGCAACCGATTTTTGTATGATTGGGAAAGCCATCGCTGTGTATCTATTGCATGCGACCACTAAATTAAGGACAGTCGTGAATATAAAAGCAAGCACAATCTGAAATTAAATGCATCATTATAGTAGCTTATTATATCTTTTAAGCTATATTGAACAGTATTTTGGCCAAAAATCGTACAATTCTGGTGCGAATATTGAATATTGCCTTGATAAGACTGGCTTGATCATATAGAAACTGATACGGAATGACGTAGAACAATTGGGCACTTGAACCGATCGATTGGACTACCACTGGAAAACGAAAGTCTCCCACACGAGATAGATGCGCACCATGTGCATTCAAAACCGGATTACAATTTTGGCTAATTTCAGAATCTGAATTGAGCTGGAAAGAGGAGGGGTCATGTAATCTCTAAGAATTCGTATGCTGTGACGTTGTCTTCGTTAGGATCAAAATGGAACAGGTGAAAAATCGAATTTGCTGAAAAGTTGCTCATGTGGAAAAAAGTGAGTTCAGTGAATTTTGCCTTTACCATACAACGCCATATTTGATCGCTTTCGAAAAAATAGGTAATTTAAGTTTCATTAATTATAGTTACGAATAAAAATAATTATAGCTAGAAACCTGGTATTGCATATCACGCAGCATTTCGAAAGCGATCAAATATGGCGTTGTATGGTAAAGGCAAAATTCACTGAACTCACTTTTTTCCACATGAGCAACTTTTCAGCAAATTCGATTTTTCACCTGTTCCATTTTGATCCTAACGAAGACAACGTCACAGCATACGAATTCTTAGAGATTACATGACCCCTCCTCTCTCCAGCTCAATTCAGATTCTGAAATTAGCCAAAATTGTAATCCGGTTTTGAATGCACATGGTGCGCATCTATCTCGTGTGGGAGACTTTCGTTTTCCAGTGGTAGTCCAATCGATCGGTTCAAGTGCCCAATTGTTCTACGTCATTCCGTATCAGTTTCTATATGATCAAGCCAGTCTTATCAAGGCAATATTCAATATTCGCACCAGAATTGTACGATTTTTGGCCAAAATACTGTTCAATATAGCTTAAAAGATATAATAAGCTACTATAATGATGCATTTAATTTCAGATTGTGCTTGCTTTTATATTCACGACTGTCCTTAATTTAGTGGTCGCATGCAATAGATACACAGCGATGGCTTTCCCAATCATACAAAAATCGGTTGCAAATTGTTTCAAAAAAATACAGTATAATCCATTTTTTTCAGTTATGGACAAGTACACGTCTGAAAAAAATGCTTATGATATTGTGGGCATTTTTCGGCGTGTCAATAACTGGTTTCTCAATTGCAACATGCGTATGTTCAGTTTTTTTCTTTAAAGAAGATGTACCACGAATGATTGAAACTTATATTTTCCCCGATGTTTTAGGTTGTTATCAGTAGTTGGTGAAACACAAATGCAGCGCGCGTTTCCCTCGCAAACCCCTTCTCGTTTCCCCTTATCTTTCTTCCCTTCTCTGACTCCTTCTCCACTAAATACCAACTCTCACCGCGAAAGAGCGCAATGTGAAATACTGTAAGAATTCTGGTCGTTACTATATATTAGAAAATGCTAACGTCTGTCTGTCTGTCTGTCTGTTTGTTTGTCCGTTTTTTTTATTTTTCCTTCCGTCCGGTCACACTTTTTTCTCATTTTCCTTATATTTCGCTTCAAAATCACGCTATCTTCTCAGATCCTTTTGCATATGATAACAGACCAGAATTACTTTAATATTTTACAAACTTTAAATCACCAAATCCATAGCGAAGTGGCTAAAGCGCGCGACATTCAAATCCGACCGACGCAGGTTCGACCCCCGCCGCGGGCAAACATTTTGCCGCATTTTTCGCAAGTGTTGCAAGTGGTCCTGGCACGTTTTTGAGTAGCGTGAAACACGTTTTCACATGTTTTGCAGAATTTTAACTTGAAAAATCGAAAATTTCGAAATTTCTCCAAACGCATCGGTGAGTGTCGTGGACCACAGGAAAAGTGTTTTGCGATGTCAGAAACGTGTCTGAACGTGTTCTGACACGTTCTAACGTGAAATATCGAAAATTTCGAAAAGTTCCAAAATGATTCAGGGAGCATAGGGGATCACAGGAAAAGTGATTTACGATATCGGAAACATGTCTGAACATGTTCGAGCTCGTTTTAACTTGAAAAATCACAATTTTCGAATGTTTGCCAAACAAATCGGGGAGTCTCGGGGGTTACAGGAAAAAATGTTTTGCAATAAAAAAGAAGGCTCCAGGTTCGGTCCCCTGGACCGAGCCTGGAGCCGGTTACCGAGCTCCCCCTGGAGCTTGCTACCAAGCAGCCCCCTGGACCGAACCTGGAGCCGGCTATCAAGCCCCCCCCCCTGAATCGAACCTGCGATGAACTATGCATAGAGCGTAGTGCATTTAACCTCAATACATCCCGGCTAGTTTTGGACAGTTTATTAAACAAAACATTCTTCAAACTAAAAACTGAAACATTCAATCTCCATTTACCCACAGTGAGAACTCAGTTGACCTAAGTATTCGTGGGACACCTTCTTTAAGAGAAATATTCCTTTTTTTATAACTTTACAGTGGTGCGTCATTTCAGTTTGTGGACGACTCAATCTATATAATAGCCGTATTTTTCGTATGCCCGATTCTCGCACTGACACCATCAATGCTTATCTACTGTCGAATAGTGTGCATCCTTTACAAAACGAAAAGCAAGCACTCAAAAAATATGATTCAAACTATTGCTGCGACGGTAGCGACCTCTTTGGGTAAGTATCAATGATATGTTATAAAATTGAGACGTATTATATAAAAGTTTAAATAAAAAAGTCTAAATCATTTTGCAATAAATTGCCCATTTCAGCTGAAGCATTGTATCTGGGTATTCCACTATTGAATGAGATCCAGTCGTACAACCAAATCTTGTAAGAATATACACGATGATTAATTGAATTCATGTATTTTTCAGAAGAATTATTTTAGCAAATTTCGGTAATGCGATTATTCCGTTTGCGCTTACGATTTCATTGCATCCGAAGGTAATGATCCGTAAATAGCCAAGCTATTTTTTCTTGAAGATTCGTCGAATATTTTTCGGCTATGAAAGCAAGAATCACGATCAAAAATGAAAATCAGGTCGGTGTTTTTTTAACCTCTATCTACTATGTTTTCTCCAAATATAGAAAAATTTGAAAATGTGTGAAACTAAATTTTCGTCTTTTTTTAAATATACAGTTCTATAAATTTCATTTCTAGAACGGAACACAGAAAATACCAATCATTAAATTCGTCGAAGGTGGTGATAGGGCGGAAACTGACAAGGGAGGGAGAGGGACCGCCTTTGGTGGGGAGTCCTACATTCCTTTTCAATTAGTCAACTTATCAGCTGGGTTTGGGCGTTAATTCAGCTGGGTTGCCATGATAGTTCTCCATTGCGTGTGTTCGTGTATTGCGAGTTGCATGAACTATTACAATTTTTAAATGATACGTGCATGAAATGGACTACTTTAGATCGAGAGATTTGCTTACTCGCGCACGTGAGAGATCGCCCTCTACCGTAATCAGCACTTGACCCTGATTGTCCCTTAGCTATTGTAGTTTCTTTGCGCGCGCGTATCTCGGTTCAGAGAAAAGATAGAGATCTCCAATTTTGGATTTCTATCATCGTTCACATGAGAAAGCGATTAATTACAACAAATCGATATTCTATTTTTCGTGTTCCTCCTCCTTTAACAAAATTTCCGAAATTAATGGTAAATTGTGACGCATTTCAAAGATATCGTTCGTTATTGGCTTCGTTTATCCGGCACTAGTGTGTTTAGCCGCTCAACACAGTAGCGCCGGGTAAAACAGGCTAAATAAAAAACTTAAAAAAAACAAAATTATTTCTATTTTTTTCATGCATGTCCAGGTTCCTTTAAGTACTCATCACTCTTATTGTTTATTCCGTGGACGGGATTTTCCGTGGATCTACAGGGTGCAGCAAAATTACTTAGACTAGATTTGTTTCTTATAATTTTTCTTAGAGGAAATGTTTTGAAGTTGGAAGATATATATTTATTAACTAACTTTATAAGCAATAGGAAACCACTGTACAAATAGAATCAAGCTCTTTTTACAAGAGCTGTAAATCAAAACTCTATGGGCAAAATCATTGTCGATTCCCGCGCATCTGATCTCATTGAAGTCAACTGTTCTCTAAGAATGTGAAGAATGAACTAGTTCCGAAAGGCGTGTTTTGTAGAGGAGACTTCCCACTACAACATACGTACAAACTGAGATTTTGGGTTTATTACTGGATGTACAATGCGAAGCGATATACGACGTGCCAGATCTACAATTCAAGCAAAAATTAGATGCATTTTTGTAATAATGTCATAGATTTTACAAAACCCATTCAATACCCTCGTCCATTTCTGGTTTCATACTAGGGTAGAAGTACTTTCTTGAAAAGGTATTGGATCGTTTGCTTCTATGAACACCCAAGTGTTTTTGAGTATGAAACATTGAAAATTCGAAAAATCAAAATGACCTATTTATTATAAGCGTTCTAAGGAAGGGTTGAATGTTCAACGATTCTCCCGGTGCCTGAAGATTATCAAGGACCAAGGGCATGTCTTCACTTTGTTTTCAAATGTTCATCTCTCCCTCACATCGTGCTGTCATCTTTCAATTTGATTATGCCGTGATTAGCGGCAATTATGCGTCCAACTAAAATATTACCTGTAAAAGCTCGGTTTAGATAGGACTTCGAGATGTCTCAATTGTATAGCTTCAGATGCCCACATCTCGATGCCGCCGCTATAGCACAGTGTCCGAATGAGCAGTGCACAAAGTGCATCAACGGCTTTTGCCATGGTACTGTTTTCAATTCGGCTGGTCATGCTCTTAATTTTCTCTCTTACTGACGGTGTTTATCTGGCTTTACTGTTTTACTTAACTTTTTTCCTTGTATTTTACTCACGGTATTCCTGTATTTATCGACGGAGCTTTTCAAAAATGTTTCGGAAGGAGTCTTGCAATTACCGTGCGACCTTTCTGAAATTCAGACCGCTGAACTGATAAACGCGAATGATATTTGCATATTCAGACGTTGTGAAACGCGATGTGATCTGCCCGGAACATTGCGCAGCGAGGGGTTGCTACCCCGGAACTGAGGATTGCCAGGGCCGTACGTTTGAAGTTATATTAGGGTGTCCCGAAAGTTTTGTCCATTTTTTTCTAAATTTTTTCTCTAGTTTATTGGGCGACTAAATCACACACTATCTGTTGTAGTAATAGGAGCTACAGATGAAATATTTTTTCTCACGTTAATAATTCGCAAATATTTCGTAGTGATGATGCAATAAGCAAAAATGACTGATTTTTTCACTCCAATCTAGAATTTTTTTACTCGATTGAGGATACTTGCTGAAACCACAGACATCAATCACAATAGAGAGACACTATGTGCTGTTTATTAAACTATTGAAACGGTGTCTAACTTTAATGCTTACAAAACTATATCCGAAAATGCCAAAATTTGGGAGGGAAAAATCACCATTTTTCTACTTAACCCATTTCTTGAACGATTTGAAAGTCCTAGAAAGTGATTCTATACTACAATAATTATTTAATAATTTTTGACACTATTGCCGGAATCCATTTCGTAAAAAAATTAAAATTTGTGTGGGAAAAATAGTATTGCGTAGTGATGTTGTAAGACGTGCACGGAAGCCGGCTCGGTTCTCAGTTACTTCTCGCCAACTATGAACTCGATTGGCACTATATTCAGATTTTTCCCCGTGCTCAAATTCTTGGAAAAAATTATTTAGTGAAAACTCGGAAAGGAGCGGTTGAACAGTTATATCGCCCGAACGCTATATTTAACCGGAAGTGCGATGACGCAATCGGTTCAAATGTAATAATTAAAGTGTAGAGGTTCCTCTATGGTGTGCTCACTTTATAGAGCCGCTCGATCTCTTTGTGTAGAAATAATGAATTTAGAAGACAAAATGGACAAAACTTTCGGGACACCCTATTATGTTTGACCTATCCATATCGAGCGTCTAACCCACCGGACCCTCAGTTATCGTATCCTTTGAAGACCGCTTTGGCTGATGTGACGGCTACAGCGAGCGTTCTAGTGCATTCATGCCGCTTTGTATTGTTTTTCATTATTGGTCGTTTATCGATAAATATTTGAGAAATAAATAATATATTTAATCGACTATGAATACCCTAAATATATAGGGCTCACAACGTCCGCCCATTTCCACATGGTCGTTAATCACGAATAGTCGCGGCAAGTGAAGCACAAATTCAATTCTAAACGTAGTTCACGAGCAGCTATGTCGAATGACCGGTGGTACTCCGACAAGTTTGTGACGTTAACACACCGCGCAAACGAAGTGGAAAACGCCAGAAATGGGGTTAGGAAATAAGTCTAAGACTCTAGACTTATGGGCTGGACAGCGACGGCTTTCAAAGTCTACTCGCCTCGCTCCCCTGCGCCTTTTAGACTTTGAAATCGTCGCTGGCCAGTTTAGACTTATGAAGTCGTAGACTTGTTTCCCTGTGAGTATACCTCGGCGTATCTCTTGCTGTGTCATGCTCTTTCGCAGCCGTATCTGTTGTTTAGGAGCGGGATGTTTTATTATGTAGAAGGAGTGTTAGTGGGTTTAAATACGCGTATCTACACCCATAATGAATACACTTACTATTGACTGCATCCTACACTGAGATATGACGCCTAGTGTATGATACACTTACAAATCTCTCGTTTTCGCACGCTCTCTCAACGCGCGAATAGACTCAATATAGAGTGTACCATACACTGGGTGTCTCATCTCAGTGTATTCATTCTCTGTGTATGATCATAGAGAGTTTGTAGTGGGGATATGCAAATGGGAGCAGGAAACGGGTTTTTTTCACCAAAATCAATTTCTGATACGCCTTCTGTAAATCGGGGAAGCGGTAAAATAGTGATTTATTCAGCGTTAAGATCTTCATCGAAATATTGAATGACAATAGTTTCCACTCGTTGAGAGTAAAACAGCAGTACACATCGACTCAGATCAAAAACGGAATAGTGTGTCGATCAAAAGTGTCCTTCCTCAAGCTCTACGGATATCTGAAATATTGGAATTTATTTAAGGCTATTAAAAAGAGCAAACATCGAATATTCATCTATTTAATTGCACTTTGTTAAAGGAGGAATATCACGAATGCCCCTCCCACTTTATTCCTCCCCTCCACCGCAACAACGTCGCGGTTTCTCTCTCTGCAGGAAGGAAGTTTAAAAAATTGAAATTTATGTAATATTATAAAAATTAAAATTTAATTGCGCACACTCTCCTCATTCGATTTAGTATCAGATTGCTCGAAATGGCGAGATACGGTCTAGTTCACCGTAATTTTGTTTTATTTTTGTGTTTCTGTTTGACGCGCAATTTTCGATGCTGTTAGTTTTTCTTCTTCGAAAAAGCACTTAGAAAATAATTTGATTCGAATTCCCGCAATTCCATATCTCGCTGCGTTTCGGCGCAAAATGTTGGATGCTTTTACAGTAGAGAAACACATACCTGATCTTCATTTTTGTTCGTGATTCTTGATCTCATAGCCGAAAAATATCCGACGAATCTGTAACAGGGAAATAGCTTAATTAGATACGTATCTAAACTTTCGGATGCAGTGAAATCGTAAGCGCAAGTGGAATAATTGCATTGCATAAATTTTCTAAAATAATTCTTCTGAAAAATAGACGAATCCAATTAATCGCCTTGTGTATTCTTACAATATCTTATTGTTGGATTGGATCGCATATAATAGCGGAACACCCAGGTACAAAGCTTCCGCTGAAATGGGCAACATAATGAAAAGTGATAATGGAGCGCCTGAACGTATTTTCGCACATTTAATTTGAAAATTTCAGATTTTCGTACTTGCTGAAAAGTTCGGAACGTTTAACGAAAACGTAAAAAAAAATTCACTTTTTGTAACTTTGAGAAGAAAATTATTCACGACTCTGCAATAGGCTCTTTTTTCCCACATCCATTTACCGGAAACTGCCCAGACACGCTCGGTGAAATGTGCAAAATATCTATAGTACCAATTATTGCAAAACCCGACCAAGTTAGCGAATTGTCATCACTACCGTATACAGCCGGGAAATGCCAGTAATTGCCGGTTCTGTCCCTTTTTTGCAATCGAATTTGTCGCTTTCTGTTACACATTTCACTGGGAATGTCCGGGTAGATCCCAGTAATTCGATGCCGATTAATCGAATTAGCATAAACACAAATCATGATAAATTATGCACTCATGATAATTTTGATAATGTGCACTCGCAAAGATGCAAATTGTTAATATTTTCACGTTTTCCGGTAAACGTTCTGATAGTTTCAGCAAGTACGATAGATGACAAACAACCGGGGAATAAAACGATTGAAACATTATCCAAGAAATGTTAATATGTTGCTCTTGGTAATGTCTCAACACTCAAAAACGTTGTCCAAGGTGGAAATACGTTACTGAGAAATATAATTGTTCAAAAAAGTGGTATTCAGTTGCGTCATCATTATGCAACATGTTTCATTTTCATGGATAAGCCATTCCACGCATCCTATTCTATGGCGGAGTTTCTACATTAAGTCAATATTTTCAGCAGGATTCACCTGTTTCAAAACTTACACGCGAAAATAAAAGTGTTCAAATACTTTTCGACGTGTATTTGAACACTATAGAATTCACACTTACCCATTGTGGTCGTTACCGTCGCAGCAATAGTTGGTATCATGTTTTTGGAGTGCCTGCTCTTCATTTTACATAGGATGCAAACTATTCGACAGTAGATCACTATCGTTGGTATGATTGAGAGAATCGGGCATGTGAAAAATACGACTTTAATATAGATTTTGTCGTTCAAAAACTGAAATGAAAGTTTTGAAAAACACAATAATGGCATTTCGTTAACGTAATGCGGTGTTAGTTTTCCGGAAAAGCTAAAAGGAGTGTTAGTTTTTACTTTTCCATTTCTCACGGCGGGCTCGGAAAAGCTAAATATTTGAATTCCCACAATTATTGATTTTCGGCCATAACTCGGCTCCCAGTGCATCTAGGCTAACCAAACTGTGCTAATGGGTCTCAATGCTAGCTTAAATGGGAGCCGAGAAACAAAAAATGCGGGAATTCAAATCTGACAGCTTTTCCGGAAAAGCTAGCGGAAAAACCAACACTCTCGATTGCTTTTCCAAGAGCTTTTCCGGAAAACTAACGCCACATAAGACTTACGCATGTTGCGATGGAAAAGCCTGTTACTGATGTGACGAAACATAACCACATTGCCAGAAGCAACTTGTTAAGACGTGAACTGGTCCAAATCTGTAAAAAATAAAATTATGCTCTATTTCACGAAACAGTTTGCAACCGTTTTTTGCATTATTGGGAAAGCCATCGCTGTGTATCTGTTACACGCTAACACAAGATTTAGATAACACTTGAATGTAAAAGCGAGTACTACCTGAAATGAAATTTATATTTATAGTATATAATTACATCTTTAAAGCTATTTGTATAATTACTTTTGGCACAAAATCGTACAATTCTTGTGCGTATATTGAAGATTGTTCTGATCAGACTTCTTTGATCGTACACGAAATAGAGCGGGATGGCGTAGAACAGTTGGGCGCTTGATGCGATCGCTTGCACCACCACTGGAAGAGAGAGATAAGTTCCACAATCCCTTTCAGGTGTGCAGAAATTACGTTCATAAAATGAAACGATCGTACCAACATGTAAAAAAAACGTTTGTGCTGTTTAACAAAACCGCACGTTGTTGACTGACTCACTGTTGCGTGCTCTCTCGGCTCCGGTATACACAGGAAGCAATATTTTTATTTGTTTTACTATTTTATAAATGTAATAGACTGTGATAATCCTTTGAGTACATTGTTCATTGTACATGCACTCACCACGCGCGCGCGCACCTCTTGAATTTCTTCACTCTGCTGCACAGAGAATGAATACACTGAAATAGGGCATCTAGTGTATGATACACTCAATATTGAGTGCATTCGCGCGTCGAGAGAGCGTGCGAAAACGAGAGATTTGTAAGTGTATCATACACTAGATAGTCTGTGAATGGGAAGAAGACCGATCCTCTACCCCGACCCCAGCCGAAATGATCCGTGAACACTGAGAAGAATGATCCTGACCCTGAAACCACATCCTCACCTGACGTTACCGTCTGACGTGATAAACATTGTATTGTATTGTATACACTAGATGCCCTATCTCAGTGTATGATACACTCATTAGTAAGTGTATTCATTCTGGGTGTGATTATCAGCGCGACGATAAAGGGAAGAAATGCAAAAGAGGAAAGAGAGGGAGGAGCACAACGTGCATTCAAAACGATTCCAGAATTTTGGGAGAGGACACAATAAATCTCAAAAATGATTATCTTATGAAGATCGCGTTTTAACAGCAATTTTGTCTCTAGTTTTTCTTCCTATCGCGGTCTGGCATTTGACTGCTCTCGAAATTATGTATAATATTAAATGACATAATCCGTATGCGCATGATATTATTCATAACAATTATTATTAATGTCTACTGAAGATACCGATATTGATGAGAATCCGCTTGAAATTAGGCTCCAACTGTTGACGACATGTCGATCCACGCAGCACAAATAGTAGCCTGCGCAAAAATATAATTCGTTAAAATACATTTTAATGCATAAATAAATGCAAAATAGTCTAATCTCCGAAATCCGTATTTCGAAAAACAATAGCAAAGCCAAAGTTATGAAATATATTGGAGCAAGCAACGACATACCTTAGCAGCATTAGAAATGTCAGGAGCGTGAATACGGCCCATACCGATAATTCGACTATCACCACTGTTTTAATGTCAGCTTGGGTCGAATCAGTCGCGTTCATTTATTACTTAATAACTGTGATCCTATAAGATAATTATTTTTGGCTTTTTATTATTTTATCCATTTATCTTTTTTAGAATATTGATTTTTTATAAAATTAACTACAAAAACGTAGAAACTCGAACAAATATGTGGCGCTAGTCGCCGACAGGTGCAAAAAGAGATCCAACAAGGAATGTTTTTTTCCCTTCGTGATCTTACTCACCATCCTGTTATTTGAATTCTTTGAACAGAGGGTTGAGCATGGAAGAAACGTGATTCAACTCTCTCCGTTTAAAATTTCTTAAAATGTTTTATCCCCGTTTTGATACGAAAATGAGGGCCTTTGGGACACGGCAAACAGCTCGAATATAATTCGATATGAAATAAGATAAGTAGGTACTATAATCGGGTATTCATTTAATTTCACAATTTTCGCTTGTTCATATTATTCACCAACTTACACCTACAAATTTGACAGACTTACAATTTCATGTCAGAGTCCTCAAACTGTTCATAATTCCTCCACTACTAGGAAATTGAAATGTCTGTCTGTTTGGTTTTTTTCCTTCCGCGTGACGGACATTTTTTTCGTTTTTCACTATAAATCGCTTTAAACTCAAGCAATCTTCTCAGATCCTTTTGCATATGATAACCCATCTGAAAACATTTCAAAATTTATTCACCAAAAATCGATAATTTCATGGCCAAGTCGGTAGCGAGCTCGAATTCAAATCCGAGAGTCGCAGGTTCGATCCCCGCCGGTGCATAGTCTTTTGCCGCATTTTTTGCAAGTGTCAAATGTGGCCCAAACCCATTTTTGAGTGACCAGATTCACATTTGAGCATCTTTTGCCGATTTTTGAAGTGAAATATTGATTGATTTCACTCGATTTCACACGATTTCACGAAATTTTCGTACATTTCGCTGGAAATCATTCAACATGCCGGCAAATCTCGCAGGAAGGGGTTTGAAACGAGAGAGCAAGGGAGATCGAGAGGTACTCTCTCACTTTGGCACACTCTCTAGCTCCTGACCCCTTTCTGGAGGCTCGGAATCGCGTATCGGGAAGCTTTATAAATTGCTTCAAAATCGTCTTCTCGGATCCTTTTGCATACGACAACAGACCAAAATCCTTTTAAAATTTTGCAATATTTAATTGACAAAATCCATAGCCAAGTGGGTTACGCCCTTGACTTACAATCCGAGACCCCCAGGTTCGAATCCCGCCGCGGGCAAAACGTTTGCCGCATTATTCGCAAGTGCCAGATGCCCTTCTAGCACGTTCTTGAGTAATGTGAAACACGTTTTCACCTGTTTTGCCGAGTTTTAACATGAAAAATCGAAAATTTCGAAAAGTTCCCAATTGATTCGCAGAGCGTGGGGGACCATAGGAAAAGTGCTTTGCGATGTCGGAAACGTGTCTGAACGTTTTCTAACACGTTTTAACATGAAAAATCGAAAATTTTAAAAAGTTGCCAATTGATTCGCAGAGCGTGGGGAACCATAGGAAAAGTGTTTTGCGATGTAGGAAACGTGTTAGAACACGCCCGGGAATCCAACACACGGTACCCTACGTTTCCGCTGAGAAAGGCTCGTGACTACTCCACCTCATGGCTCCGTGGCAACTTTTTTCGATCGCTCTCAGCCTCACGAGCCTTTTTGCAACGGAATAAGCCAGTACTCTTTCTAGAGATTAACATTCCCCAACAAACTAAAAACCCCTGGACCGTATTTAGAGCCGGCTACCGAGTCCTCCTCCCTGGACCGAACGTCAAGCAAGCTACCGAGTTCCCCCTGAACCGTTCCTGGAGAAGGTTACAGAGGCCCCCTGGACTGAATCTTAAGTAGGTTACTTAGCTCCCCCTGAACCGAGCCTGAAGTAGGCTGCCAAGGTCCCCCTGGACCGAACATGGATCAGGCTACCGAGCTCCCCCTGGACCGAACCTGCACCCAGCACTGTGCATAGAGCGTAGTGTTCGCATAGAGCGTAGTGTACGCATAGAGCGTAGTGTATTTTTTTTAGTTTTGGTCGTTAGAATTTTGCCATTCTCACACATTACGATTTGGAAGATTCTGCTATTCTTACACGGAGGAGAGGCGTTTGAGAGTTGGAATAAAGCACTATTTTCCATTACACTGTATGCACATTTGTCCAGCTTTCTCAATAGCCGTTGTATCGAACAACATTAACAGGAAGAATGGGACTGGGTAGGCCACTCTTCTCTCCAGACTCCGTATTACATATCTCGGAGGTGCTGGTTGGGGGGTGGCGAGAGAGCGTGGAGAAATGAGAGGTATGAAAATGTGCTCTCTCATTTCCCCACACTATCTCGCCACCCCTCACCCCGCACCTCTGAAGTGTTTAATACGGCGGCAGGAGATCGACGGTCGTCTTAGGGACGCTGTTTTTCGCGTTCAAATAAAATCAAATCATTTATTCAAGCGTCAGGTCGTGAGCCTGTTGAATGATGCTGCTGTTCCACAAATCGGGGTATCTTCTGCACGTATTAGCCCATCTGTATCCCATTCGGTTTGCAATTTTATCTCGGTTTACAATTTCTTCTTCGCATTCATTCATCTCTCTTTAAATAATTGATAACCAAATGCTGCAAACAGGTAAAAGATGCTGAAAAATTTCGTGTACAAAAAGTACAAAGTCTCCAGCTTTCCTTACTCTGGAGTGTTCACATCTCCTAATAATGGGAGACTTGATGTCTCAATCTCTTAATTTTGCATGCTCTCTCAGCAGGAGACAACATCTCCAGAGTAAGGAAAGTTGGAGACTTCGCGCTCTGTGTGGTCGTGTACCTCATCCAACTCTTCTACCTCTTGTACCTCTTCTACCTGGTCGTGTACTTCCTAGAGCTGTTGATTACTATTAATAACCAGATTAGAAATGAATGGATTTCAAAATTGTTCAATCGGTGCAATTAGTGCAATCAAGTACAATTAGCACTCAGTCAAATATGCAATAGCATCTTATTGTGCTGTTCAAAAACTTAGCAGTCTCCGCCCACTTTGGCGATACGGTCGTTAATGTTAGTGCGAATTAGTCCAACTTTCGGAACATTATATTCCCTACTAAGGCAGACATCTTCTCTAAAATTATTTTCATAAAACTTCATAAAACGTGCCACTGCTATTGAAAGCACATAATTAAATCGCGGAAATATTGACATGGAGTGTTAGCGTTTCGCCGACTTTTTGCGCAGTAGTTTCGTTATTGACGGAACGGAAAATTTACGCACAATACCTTGCGATATGTTTGTTGCGTACCTGGTCATGTGCCTGTTGCGACCGAGAATCCTTTTAAGGGCATCTCAAAAACGTGGTGAAGTTGGATGTCACAAAATGAATGTCAATACGAAAATGAAAAGCATATTTGAAGCGCATTATAAGATACGAAATTGTAACGACAAAGAATTGGAATAATTTTATCATGGCAGCATTGGGAGAAGGATCATTCATCCAATTAAAGCCGATCAATGTTTTCTTATCGGCGCGGAATAGTCAATCGACTTGTTATCGTCGGCGAAAAGGAAATTGTTGATCATCTGGAATGCCTGGGCGGGAAGATCCGTTGGCACGCTGTGACCCGCTCCCTCAAATCGATATTATTGATTAACACAAATATTTTGTGAGATGGTAGATATCGTTTGACACAATGTTCACCCCTAACTTTTTTATAAAACAAATAAGATTTACTCCATACAAGTTATTTTGCTAAAAAAAGGCATGTAGGCTGCGATTTTCCACACAAAAAAACATGTAAATCTACCACCACATATTGCGTTATATTCGAAATTGCTTTTAAGTCACCATACCCTGACAGTCAGCATGTCCAATCGGACGTTGCTTGGGTCACTGGTAAAACTTGTCCGACCGCCGGCAAAGTCGCCAAAGAAATGCCAACCCGTCGCCTCCTGCAGCTCCTGCAATACAAAATGTTTAAAAATTAATTATTTAGCCAGTGAATCATCTTTTCGCATGTATCCGCACTATTATATGTTGACCGTCGTGGTTAATTTTTGAGCATGATAATTATATTTCCACTTGCTGGTAATGAAGAAAAAATCATACGCGGCATATATTGCGTTGGTTATTAGCGGAACGTTACATTAGCGCGGAACATTATAATAGCTGAAGCCGTGAATTTTTTTTTGTATCTGCTCACGGTTAGATTGTTCTGCGTAGCAATTTTTCTCGTGTTGTAGAGAGTAGTCATTGAAGAGAGGAGAACATCGGTGTCGCCGTGGTAAATAAGCATGCGGATTGGACCCTGCGAATAAATTTTCAAATCAAATTATCACGTCAGTCGATATTCACTCAGTTTGACTCTCATTTTCCCTCTGACCGTCTGGCTTCACACAGGAAAAAAAGTCTTATATGAGGACCATGAGAAATCTTATATTTTAAACTTTCTACAGCCTCGGATACGACTTTTTCGGTGTGCTTTAGTCGTTCTCGAAACGAAGCGGCCATTGCAGATAATCAATCCAGCGATTGAGCTGAGACGTGGGGTCATACCCAGATTCTGAGTGCCACCTAGGCGACAGCGGTGAGCGAGTGATCGATATATTTATTGAATTTGTTGTTTTTTTTATGATTTATTGTCTCCCCCCCGAGTCATCTAACAATAAAGTCAAGAATGCCAAGAAAAAACCACACAGAGAGAGAAAGAGATGAGATGCCTCGTTGTCCTACAGTTTAAAAAAATTAAACTTGGAGCTTTTAGAATTTTCTACTCCTTTGATTCTAAAGAAATACATAAATACTGGAATGAAGAGACAGACCAACCTTGGCAATCTCCAGAATATCCTTGTAGACAGGCAGTACGTCAGGGCAGACTGCGTACTTATGGAGTAGAAATTTACTAAAATAAATAATTAAATCGTTACTTTAAGTGAAAGTTACTGTACTTCAGCTCGGTCCACTTTGTAAAATCGCCGACATGAAGAGCGGCCTTAAAATTATGCCATTATAAATCCCACTTTAAAAGAAATACACGATCAGACAACGCAGGATCACAGCCTACATTCTCTCAATTGGTCAGGAGTAGGGTTCTCTTATTAGAAACTATTGGAAATGGGAATTGTGGAGAAGAAAGGAACGCAGGCCGCATCGCGTGCGAGAGTATGTGTGTGAAATGGAGAGATTACGATGACGAGTTCATTTCCAATGCACAGATAATGATACACTGAGAGAGGGCATCAATTGTATGATATATGGCCAATATTGAGTGTATTCGCGATATTGGCCAATATTGAGTGTATTCGCGCGTCGAGAGAGCGTGCAAAAACGAGAGATTTGTAAGTGTGTCATACACTGGATGCCCTATCTCAGTGTATGATACACTCATTAGTAAGTGAATTCATTCTGGCTGTGCCTCCAATATGGAATCCCTTTCTCAGGAGTAAGAGAGTGATAGTGCGAAAGTGGCATGGCAAACGCTCTCTCACTCCTCTACTGGAGCGTAAACTAGCGCGGACAAATATGAGAAATTTTTAGAATAAAAATACTTTTAAATATAGTTTGCCCCACAAATCATACCTGAACGTCGGGCCTGTTAACGTAGGAGTCAGTCGAGGTCTCCGCGAAGCAGTTAAAATTATTGGCCGAGTTGGCGCCGTGGTAGATCTGGTATGTATTCATGTATTCAAATATTATTGAAACGTCGTTTCGAAAGGTGGCAAATGGATAGACGTTATTGAAGAGTAAAAGTGCCAGGATTTAGTCAAAGACGACAGGCTCAACAATCACTGTGCAAAATATCAGTGACGCGAATATTTTACAAAATATTACCTTACTTAATTAACAATTTACCTTATCCGCCAAACTGCGATTTATGCAGTGGTCAATGAAGTTATAGCGAATTGGCCTGGCGATGTCGGGCATCTGCGAATTGAAAATGAGTTATTGAGACGGAAAACTGATTAATGGATTGCCTAATTACTTGATTAATTAATTATTTGAGAAGAAGGACGCTTCCTTACGATGTGCAGAAGCAGAAACGGGTGCCTCTCGTATGTTAGCTTCTCGCCTCTTTGCATTTTCTGTCAGTCTTCGAAAACCGACTCGATGTAGTTGAAATACGTTGATACTCTCCCGGGAAAATGAAAAGGGTTGCAACATATTTTAATGATTATCAACTCCAAGCGAGGAGGTATCAAACAGATGGAGCTCAAAAGAACTGCGAAATCATAAAGTCCTAAGTCTTTTCTCGAGTTTTTCTTTCTTTGAGAATCATTATATTTGTTGCTTCCCAAAAAAGAAGTTCAATTATCAGATGTTCTACTGACGTATGCGGTAGTAGGCCATAGGCGAGCAATTGAATGGATGCTCCGACATAGATCGAATCGTATTCGAACAAGGGATTCCCGAGAGAGAATCCCTACAATGTATTAAAATTACAAACAATCTTCCTTCTTGACAACGCGCTTGACGGCGGAAGAGACACATCGAGGAATATGAAGAGGGTGTCTACACGCACCAGTAGTCCGTACCATGAACACATCATGTTAAATTGCAATGAACGTCCAAAAAATAGAGAGCACCAGGAACTTTAGCTAAGGTGAGCAAGCAAAGAACTGTTTTTTTCTCGCTGAGTATACGGTATGATGTATACCTTGAATTGTGCGTCTGCCAATTCACCAGTGGAAATGCCTTGAAGAAGTCGTCGGGCCAAGAAGGGGACGTAGGCGCATGAAAACAGGAAATTGTTTAAATTTTAAATTTGATTACATTTAATTGTCTAATTAATGTAGTTCACTAGTATGTAGTAAGATAGGTATTATAAGATTACAAAAAGTTGTCCGGCACCACGAATAAATCGTTCCACTAACTATTTCTCGAGCGCGGGAAAATATGGATTTGAATTTCGGAAAACACACTAAGTGACTGCACCCAAGGCACACCGTTATTTTTCAAACACTTGTTTATTGTTGATTTTGCTTTTAAAATAATATTTCTGACGGTTATGCTTTCTCAAACAAGCTGTCCATTCACCCCAGTGTCAGGACCAATGTGCAATGAACCGTGTGAAATGATGTTTATCGAATAATTGCAACGATAAATGAAACAAATTTCCTGCCGAAGAAACGAAGGGTAGGGAGAGAGGAAGATGGGCGAGAACGACACGGAGAAGCATCCTGTTAAATAATTGTTTCTGGTTGCATTTTACTTGGTATTCAGAGTGAAATAAAATGTCCAAACTCCGATTTTGACCGCAACAGGAAAAGAAATTATGAAGCGAAAACTGACTCACCGAGTGCCTCATTGCCCGCTCTCGAACTCAATTTCGGCAGGGACCACCAGTCCCGAAAGCCTGAAGTAGGGAACCACAAGCAAACACAAAAAGTTGTTGGTAAAGGCACAAATGGAAATAGTCTCACCTAAATCCCTTGAAACAGCTCGCATTTTGTACAGGCGACGCGCCAAGCATTCCCTTCGGCCGCAAAACATGCACTGGGGTATGTACAATTATTAGCGAATCGAAAAAAAGTAATCAAATCATAAAGAAATAACAAAAACCGCCAAATATTGATTGAGCGTTAAAGAGGTTGCGCAACGCGTGTTGCCGCGCACTTTCTTCTTTTCATATTCGCGCGGTCGCAGCGTGCGCGTTTAAACAGATGTGTGGGGTGGGGTTTGTCGGAAGTTTTTATACGTATAATACTGTCTTCACATACCAGCATAGGGCTGCCCACAAAGATAGAAATCTCTCTTCGCGTAGCGGGGATGCACTCTGTAAAATACGAATCATATTTTTGGTTGTTTCGTTCACCAAACCTGGTGAGGAAGTCCTTCAGGGCGTTAAAATTGAGCTCCGCAGTTGCCAAATCGTCCAGTGCCAGTTCTCCAGCGGAATTTTTCGAGAAACCAACGCCGAGGGGACTTTCGAGATAAAGCACGTTCGCATACTGAAACATAGAGTTGTCAACGCAAGACCGGATCTCAAAATGATTTGAAAGGGTGAATATTGGTCAGAGTGACCATCATTAAAATTAGTTAATGAAGCCGTGAAGGTCGGTAATTCCAATCGTAGTTACTGTATAGAATAATGTGCTTGGGATACTAATTTCCAATAATCTGATTTTGCAAACTATCAAATTACCTGGTTAATCACGAGTATTCATTGTAGGTTAGCACATCACCCTCCTCCGTTACACGGTACGGGCCGTGTTCCTGAAATCACAGAATTGAAATATTTTGATGATCAGTAGCGTAAGGCCCTTGGTTCGATTTCAGGTTAATGCACGATATTTTTGTTTTCTTGTAATGAGTTTGCTGCCACTATCGAACACTAGTATACGTAGTAAGTTATGTAAAAGTTCTTCGAATTTGTCGGCATTGTGATTTTTCCCCTACTTTATATATATATATATATATATATATATATATATATATATATATATTTATGCGTGTTCAAAGAAAACGCGGTTACAAATAGAAAGAGGAAAACGATAAAATGAGAGAAGAATGTACGATAACGTAGTGAGATCATGAGAGGTCGGGGGTCATGTATGAAGTTCGCTCATGCAGAGAAACTGATTTGATTACCGGGTTTTGAGAAAAGCCTAGCCGCTCTGGGAAAGAAACTATGGTGTCTATAGTTGGCATGTGAGCCAGCATTAGCGAAATTTATTCCATTTCTTGTGTAATAATAACTGAAATGATGTGGTTTGAGTTTAGAGATTTTGTATTTGCCTCTCAGAAGATTCATGACTGTCTTCAAATCTATCGCTTCTCTACGCTTTTCTAATTTGTCTAATCCTAATTTCTTATTCCTTTCCGCTACTTTCGGGATAGTTTCTCGCGTCATATTGTAGCAACGCATGAAGAGTCGGCGAGTGAAATAATTCTGTACTTTTTCGAGTACCTTTTTGTTTTGGATCATGTAGGGGTTAAATACAGCGGACGCACTTTCTAGGATGGGTCTTATGTATATCGAGTAGGCTTTCACGAGGATTTCAACATTTTTCGTTCTGAGTGCTCTGAGTATAATGTGACAGGCTGTTTTGCCTTTCATCGCAGTTGTTCTACAGTGCTTAGTGAAAGTAAGTGTTTTCTCAATTATGAACCCTAGATCTTTTACTTCTACGTTCTGGGCTAATTTGGAAGTGCCGATACTGTATACCTTTTTGGTATTGGCCCGTCCTAAGTGAAGTGAGCTGCATTTATGTGATGCTAGGGGAGCTGCCACTCTGCAGACCAATTTGATATACTATCAATAGCATTTTGTAGTGGGACAGAGGAATCACTCTTTTTGAATGCTCGATATATTTTTATGTCATCTGCATACATTCGTGCAATGACACCATTGTTTTGTACGAGGGATGGTATTTCGGAAGTGTATTTTAGGAAAAGTAATGGTCCAAGCACAGAACCTTGTGGGACTCCACTAGAGACGGGATGGGGGGTTGATAGTTTTTCACGTACTCTGACTTGGAAAGTCCTATCATTTAAGTATCCTGATATTTACAGAGTTGTCTTGATTATTTCCTATGACGAAAATGTCGATACCGTGAACAGTCCGTGGAGCGAGGAGGCGCCGGGTCCGCCTTGGAACCAAACGAGGAGCGGGGCAGTGGATGGGTCCACTCGGATCGCCTCGCAAAGGCTTTAATTGAAATAATGTAATAGAGTTTTAAATTCGGTTAAACAATTGGACTAAATCTCTTCACTTCGCATGCCACATCTACACCGGTCGATTGGTGAGAGAGTTTGTGGAATTTAGAGATCTAACCCAATTTTTACACGAATTTCAAACTCTATAATAGGGTTCGCCTGCCAAGCAAGATCTTGGGATCGCGAAATGAGATAATTCAATTATCTCACTTCTTACAAGAACAATGAAAATCATTTCAAGATCTTGTTTCTTGACAATTTCTTGGAAAGAAAGCATAGTCAATTCTTAGTTCCAAAAAATCGCCTTAATCAAAATAATTATTCACAATAACATTAATAATTTGCGGTGTGATCACTGGAACTGAACAATGACCATTCCTGATTCGCTTTATGATCGGTCGTGCGCGCAATAAGTGAGTTCAATGGTACAAGGCACTCATGGATTCACTAAGTTTCTTTTCCATGGCTAGGCTGCAATATAAAAATGACAAATAAAAGAATTTTCCATCGCTTTCGATATAAGTAAGTCGAAATTTCGAAGAATGAGGCCAAAGTTGTAAGATACGGGTGTTATTCATTCGTTAATAGCTGGCGATGTTGCGTAAACTACTAAATTGCTACAAACGATTTTTACAAATTTCTTGAAATATTCTTGGTTCTTGTTTATTTCTTGGTTAATTTCAAGAAATAACCAAGAAATCTTCTCATTTCACTTCTTACCAAGATCATTCTCCTCATTTCGGGAAAAATAGCGGTCTTTTTTCTTGCCAGGCGAACCCTACTCTATAATATAATTTGAAAAATATGTACTATTTTGCGGCTTTTTAAAACTCGCCAATGCGGAAGAAAATTTCGCAATCAGAACGTGAATGTTGCATAGGAAAAATATTCGAAAGCTCTCACACATAGAACAGGCGGCTCTTTCCGTCGGACGATGCATTGAGAAAACCCGAGTACAGAGGGAACTGAGGAAGGAGAGGCGCTCCCGGCAGACTGATCTGACATTGCATGATACCTAATTTTGTTTATAACACATTTTGCATCTTTTAGACAGAGAAAGGTTTGCGGATAACGTGTTTTCGCTTGCAAATAATACAATCGCAATTTTTCAGCACTCTAATATCCTCATAGGAGAATTGAGTGATGAATTCCGATTCTTGCGCAACTTATCTCTCATTTTGTTTGTTTCTAGAGCGAAATAATAACTCACCACTCTATCCGGATGATCATCGTAGATGGGTGACGTGTTAACGAAAAAGAAAAGAGCGAAGGCGGAAAGAACTAAAATACGTCCTCCCATGTCTCGTCCGCCGATGGGAATGCAATTTCCGCCTCTTCACTGATATAATACCTCCAATTTCGTTATGCTGTCTACAGTAGAGATGAGCAATGCTGGATGCTATCTCGACTGTGAAATTGGGAGAAGGACGAGGTGAAATTGGGAGAAGGACGAGGTGTTGCCAATTCGATTACGTCAATTGAATAGCATATTATATCTGCAAGATTGCTCCGAAAATCGAACTGAGGAAAGTAATGTGCATCTTCCCAATAGTTTGGTGTTCAAATGCCGTCATATCTGAGGGTTCATGTATTACTATATATTAGAAAATGCTAACGTCTGTCTGTCTGTCTGTCTGTTTGTTTGTTTGACCTTTTTTTTATTTTTCCTTCCGTCCGGTCACACTTTTTTTCTCATTTTCCTTATATTTCGCTTCAAATTCGCTTTATCTTCTCAGAACCTTTTGCATATGATAGGTGACCAGAATTGCTTTAAAATTTTGCAAAATTTAAATCACCAAATCCATGCCAAGTGGTTAAAGCGCCAGACATTCAAATCCGACCGACGCAGGTTCGACCCCCGCCGCGGGCAAACCTTTTGCCGCATTTTTCGCAAGTGCCGCATGTGCTCCTGGCACGTTTTTAAGTACCGTGAAACACGTTTTCACCTGTTTTGCCGAGTTTTAACACAAAAAATCGAAAATTTCGAAAAGTGTCCAATTGATTCGCAGATCGTGGGGTATCACAGGAAAAGAGTTTTGCGATGTCATAAACGTGTCTGAACGTGTTCCAACACATTTTAACATTAAAAATCGAAAATTTCCAAAATGATTCAGAGAGCGTAGGGAATCACAGGAAACGTCTCTGAAAGTGTGCGAAAACGTTCTGAACGCACTGTATCCTGCGTTTCCGTTGTGAAAGGCTCGTGAGGCAGAGAGTGATCGAAAAAAGTTGCCGCGGAGCCACGAAGTGGCGCAGTTCCCATCGGCGGACGAGACATGGGAGGACGTATTTTAGTTCTTTCCGCCTTCGCTCTTTTCTTTTTCGTTAACACGTCACCCATCTACGATGATCATCCGGATAGAGTGGTGAGTTATTATTTCGCTCTAGAAACAAACAAAATGAGAGATAAGTTGCGCAAGAATCGGAATTCATCACTCAATTCTCCTATGAGGATATTAGAGTGCTGAAAAATTGCGATTGTATTATTTGCAAGCGAAAACACGTTATCCGCAAACCTTTCTCTGTCTAAAAGATGCAAAATGTGTTATAAACAAAATTAGGTATCATGCAATGTCAGATCAGTCTGCCGGGAGCGCCTCTCCTTCCTCAGTTCCCTCTGTACTCGGGTTTTCTCAATGCATCGTCCGACGGAAAGAGCCGCCTGTTCTATGTGTGAGAGCTTTCGAATATTTTTCCTATGCAACATTCACGTTCTGATTGCGAAATTTTCTTCCGAATTGGCGAGTTTTAAAAAGCCGCAAAATAGTACATATTTTTCAAATTATATTATAGAGTAGGGTTCGCCTGGCAACAAAAAAGACCGCTATTTTTCCTGAAATGAGGAGAATGATCTTGGTAAGAAGTGAAATGAGAAGATTTCTTGGTTATTTCTTGAAATTAACCAAGAAATAAACAAGAAACAAGAATATTTCAAGAAATTTGTAAAAATCGTTTGTAGCAATTTAGTAGTTTACGCAACATCGCCAGCTATTAACGAATGAATAACACCCGTATCTTACAACTTTGGCCTCATTCTTCGAAATTTCGACTTACTTATATCGAAAGCGATGGAAAAATTCTTTTATTTGTCATTTTTATATTGCAGCCTAACCATGGAAAAGAAGATTGGGGGGTGACAATTCCGCAACCGACTTTTCGGCGACAAGATTCATATCAACTCTAAACCTACCTGCATTACTCCATCAAAGTGCTATCAGAATCACGAGGGCTTTCAAACCCACAAATTAGCTAATTAGCTAATTAAAATTTCGCTAAGGAATGGTAAGTTTTCCGTGCGAGAGGCCGGTGTGCTGACGACTATAGTGGTTCAATCGGGGGCACTTCTCATTATCAGCGTTTTGATGATTACTGTTTCCGATTGATTGCTAATAACTAGCGGGGTTGTATTGAGGTTAAACGCACTACGCTCTATGCGTACACTACGCTCTATGCATAGTTCTGGGTGCGGGTTCGGTCCAGGGGGAGCTCGGAAGATGGCTCCAGGTACGGTCCAGGGGGGGGGGCGGTAGCTGGCTCCAGGTTCGGTCCAGGGGGAGCTCGGTAGTTTTGCTCCGGTATTCGTCCAGGGGGAGCTCGGTAGCCGGCTCCGGGCTACATTAAAGCTCGCCGTGTGCCGGGGAATGTTAATCGCTACCAAGAGTACTGGCATATTCCGGTGGAAAAGGCCCGCTCCCTTAAATCGATATTATTGATTAACGTTAATATGCTTTCTTTCTCAATTAAAAAGCTTTTTGGCATGAAGATTTATGACACGAAAAAAATATCAGTACGAAAGCCGCTCAAATCGTTATTGACCTTGTCTATGACCATCGCCCTATAGCTGACACATTTTAAAAGAAAAAAAATTAAGATTTACTCTACACCAGTTAATCTGCAAGCTGTAATAGCCCATATAAAAGATTTATAAATGTCTCGAAATTACCGTACCCTGACTGTCAGCACATCCAATCGGACGTTGCTTCGGTCACTTGTGTAACTCGTGCGGCCTCCGGCGAAATCTCCGAAGAAGCTCCAACCCGTCTCCCCTTGTACGTCCTGTAATAAATTATTTAATCAGTATATCGCATTTTGTAATTAAAATACACTAAAATTTTGTGATTTCGACTGTCGTTGTTATGTTTTGTGCACGAGAACCACATTTCCAGTTGCTGGTAATGAAGAAGAGAAACAAAAATTCCACGCGCCACCTCAAGAGAACGGATTTTCCATGTCTCACAATAAATTCTGTTCCCACGGAAACATTCATATGGCTCGGAACGTTTTATTATCTGAAAGAGAAAATGTGTAACTGCTCACTGTCAGATTGTTCTGTGCAGCGATTTTTCTCGTGTTGTAGAGAGTAGTCATTGAAGAGAGGAGAACGTCGGTGTCACCGTGGTAAATTAGCATGCGAAATGGACCCTGCGAATTTGAGCGGTAGTGATGCAGTAAGGAAGCTGCAAACGCCCCAGTCGACAAGACTATGACGTGAGTTTTTTTTAATTCTGTTGATACACACTAGTCAGGACGTCACTTTAGGATGGAAGGTATACTTCTACGCTAAGATCAACACTTAAATTTACCAAAGAAGCCAAGCATGACCATTTCCTTCACCCTGTTGCCTTGAGTTCGAAAGATAAATATGAGTCTGTACCCATTTACCTTGATCAGGATAAATTTGTATCTGTATCTAATGAAGGTGCATAATTCTGCTGTCATATTCCACGTATTTTGAGGGACCAATTTGCGGTCGCAAAACCTCACAATAGCTCGAGAAAAAAATGAGGGTTTAACTTTTTTTGAATAGGAATAGTGTTTTGACACATAAAATTGACCCGTAAAAATTAAGTGCGGCGGACTATGAAGGGAGCATAATGCTGCAGTCAGCATTCGTAATGTACTCTCTCGATATACTCATTTGACACTCTCTATCATCCGCAAGATCGGTCGTGAGAGCACAATTACTTTTAAACGTCAGAACAATACGAAAGTTCATGTCTCAAAGAACTGTTCTCCAACCCCTGGAATAGAGCGACAACCAACCTTCGCGATGTCTATAATATCCTTGTAGACAGGCAGCACGTCAGGGCAGTTTGCGTACTTATTGATCACGTTTTCACTGGAATAATTAATTATATCGTTACTATAATTGGAAGTTATTGTACTTCAGCTCGGTCCACTTTGTGAACTCGCCGACATGAAGAGCGGCCTGCAAATTTTTATCAAAATTAATATTTTTAAAATGAAATGTTATTTCCCCCCAAATAAACCTGAACGTCCGCTCTGTTAACGTAGGCCTCAGTCGAGATTTGGGCGAAGCAGGCAACATTACTGGCGGTGTTGGCGCCGTGATAGATCTGCTATTAAACTGTGATTGAAACATGGATCAAGAGGGCAAATCGCAAGATAATACTGTATTAAACTGTATTTTTCATAATTATTTAATCACCTCATCTGTTAAATTATTCTTTATGCAATGGTCAATGAAGTTATAGTGAATAGGACCGCGGATTTTGGACATCTGAAAGTTCACAAATATTTTTGATACTGAAAAATATTCCATACCACGTGTTCTTTGAAATACATCCGATATTCTAACATTACAGTCTCGCCTCTCTTCAGTCTCTGCCAGTCTTCAAATACCGTCTCGATGTATCTGAAATACACCACGTTTGTAATTCATTTCCCGGGGGAATAAGGGCAGAGACCTGCTCACGCATTCCCCGGGAGAGTAAGTAGCCATTGCACAGAGATAATGTATGCACTTAGATGCGACACCCACTGTATGATACACTCCATATTGAGTGAATTTGCTCGTCGAGAGAGTGAACAAAAACGAGAAATTGTTAAGAGTATCATTCACTGGGTGTCTCATCTCAGTGGACTCAGGAGTGATGCTGCGCAAAATTTTATGAGTGAAAAGTGGAAACCCGTTTTTTCCACATCTCATAACTTTTTTTCGTTGTCAAGCTACAGCTTCCAAATTTGCAACAGGGGTGGTAAAACACGTTTTCCTTTTTGATTGGAGAGATTTAATTCACTTTGAGCTGAGTTGCACGAGTTCCCCCCTGGAAATAAAAAATTTGCGGAGTGTGCGCATTCTGGGAGCACCCGAGATTGCAATGGCTCTCGTTCTCGTTCTGGCATTGTTGAAATTTTAATCACAATCATTCAAATACTTACCTCACAGGGAAATAAGTCTAGGACTTCCAAAGTCTAATGCGAGTAGACTTTAAAAAGTCTAATATTTAGACTTCGGAGTCTACGAATTAGACTTTAAAGTCTAAAAATTAAATCAGTTAACGGTTGGTGGTGTATGCGATTCCGAGATTTCCCAAAAGTCGTCGCAATGTAGGCGGCTCGCTCCGTTTTCAAAATTTTATTTTTTTGCTGTTATTGATTGATTTCGACGGTTATTCGTGTCGTTTATGTTTGTATCCTCCGTGTATTCGATCAGATGGGTTTATTTCACGCTGTGAACGACTCTGCTGTCTTGATTGACCAGGGTAAAGGCTGTGTTCCCTTTGCAAACGCGCATTCTGCATCTCTCCTCGTTTTTCATCTTAACCTGGTGAATTCTAGGATAATGTGAGTTGTTTCAGTGTACTGGAGCCCTGCTCAACGCGTGCAGAACAACCACTCTCTCGCCCGCTCTGCATTTATTCATTAGATGAGCTATTTATCTGTTTCTTTATTTTTTATCGAATAAGACACGGTTTTCGCGAGAAAATGAAAATGGCTCAGCCAGTTCAACAATCGAAATCGCATAAAACGTTGCCCAAGAAATGAATTTGACGCAGAAAGGGTGGTGTCATCGATTTCGTTATCGGGGCGCTGAAATGGCGCCGCGCCGTTTTTCGCTAAACACTAGATTTTGAGCGATATTTCGTGTCTCTCTTCGGCGCCCAGAGGATTCCGAATGCCAAATCGATGCAACCGCGTATTCAGCATCACAAATATTTCATGAGCAACGGGTTATGCGATTCCCAATGTTGTTCCAGCTACCAGTCGAACGTTTTTGATCCAAACGTAAAGAGCTCAAATAAATACCTATGAAACAGTAAATGGCTTGTGAGGAATTTTATAGGTGAGCACGGCCAGCGATTATTCTATGTAATAAAGCGAAGACGCTGCGTTCGTCGGTAACAGTAAGTTTTACTTTCGTTTTCCACCAAATGCGTTCTTTGCAGGGTTGTGTTATATATTTGATTATAATGAAGATGCTATTCTATTGTTCAGAGGTGAGCGAAGTCGCTTTTTACTGTTTATTTGAGTGCAGTGGGGAGAACCATCAAGTTCGAAAAATCTAAACGAGTGTCCATTAAAACCAGGATTTACCCCGATAAAAACCGGTCAGCCTCCGGGTCCGCCTGGTGGTCATTAATCGGTCTGTAATTGTATCCGTAGATAGTTCTTGTGATTCTAATTCCAGTCAGATACACATTTTCATCATTGCTTATTTCACGGTCGAGTTAGTTTGATTTCGATAAACTTCGGTTACGGTGGGTTGGACCTTTGATCATCACTGTAACATTCTCCAACTCGCATCATTGTGGTAAACCGGTTTACAATAGTCAGTCTACCGTAACCGCTCTTTATGGAAACCACCATAACTTTAGCGTGTGAAAGCAATGATTCAAATTATCATCTGGCTGGAAAGAAAATCACCGGCATCTTTTTTCAAGTACTTCAGGTTGATTTGTGACCTGAGGGTTGACCGGTTTTTATCGTCGTAAATCCTGGTTTCACCGGCCAATCGATTCTTCCAGCTTGACAGTAATATTTTTCTACCCCTCCTATTACATATAAGATCATATCAGATCGTTTGTAATGGTTCAAAATTAATAAAAATCAACAATTTTGGTAATCCGGTTTGTTTCCTAGAGAAAACTTTTCAGCGCGGCCGCGCGCAATTTGTGATTGAAACAGAAGTTTAATTCTGTAATTGCAGGTCTATTCGATTATTCATGATACCTATCGTCGAAAAAGCTCGATTTATCAAGACTTCTATGGTTTTATCGATTGATTTGTGATATTTTTTGTATGATAAACCTGAGTTTCAATGAAAACCATTTGTTCTTCTTAGTACACGCACAATCCATTCAGAATTGAGAACGTTACGATTTTGTATTGATTTGGGGGTAGCTAGAAGGGGGTGTATTGATTTGGGGTAGCTAGAAAGGCCACCAAACAAATTAGACTTCGAAAGTCTAGCGATTAGACTTTCAAGTCTAAGAGTTAGACTTCGAAGTCTGAGCTGGACAGCGACGACTTTGAAAGTCTAGAGATAAGTCTAATTTCGTAGACTTATTTCCCTGTGAGACGTGTGCGGTAGTAGGCCATAGGCGAGGAATTGTACGGCTTCTCCAAGATAGATTGAGTCGTCTTCGAAAACTGGGTTTCCGATAGCGACTCCCTTTAATTGGATAGCATTGAAATTTCCAACATTAAAGAACCCTACGACTTTTTACAGCAATCCGACGAAAACGCGATATGCAATAGTTATTGATGTTCCCAGCGAACGGGCTAGTTGTTTATTCGATACCTTGAACTGCGCGTTTTCCAGTTCACCCGATGAAATGCCTTGAAGAAGTCGGCGAGCGAAGAAGGGCACGTAGGCGCATGAAAATAGAAAATATACTGATCACCTCAGGACAGGCTCTCGTTGCTAACAGGCATTCGGATGGTCGAGACCGCCTCGCGTGTAGAAGACCTAGCCTTTTACCTGTTACCTTTATTAATTGAAAAGTTCATCAAAATATGAGTCCTAACCAGTTCTCCAGAAAGATAATATCTTCACACCTTACATCCATTGTTTACCATTCACCTTGTGTCTATTTTGTAAATCAAAGCAATTTAGTTGTTTCGGTTGATGATGTAATTTTATAAATGTAATACCAGCGTAGGACTGCCCGCTCAGATAGAAATCTCTCGTTGCGTAGCCGGGATGGACTCTGCACAAAAACTACTATTATTTATTTCTTTCATTTCACCGCACCTGGTTAGGAAGTCCTTCAGGGCGTTAAAATTGAGCTCCGCAGTTGCCAAATCGTCCAGTGCCAGTTCACCATCTGAATTGTTCGAGAATCCAACGCCGAGAGGACTTTCGAGATAGAGCACGTTCGCATACTGAAACAGAGCGTCATTAATACATTTTGAAATGTAACAAGAAAAGGGGGGAGATATTGAAGAAGACGGTCAAGAATAAAATTGGTTGATGAGAGCGTGGAAGGTAGGTAATTCTAATCGTCCTATCTTTCTATTAGAATTGTGTACTTCGAACAATCGAATCAATATTAATTTACAATAATCTAATTTGTCAAAATAATATCTGCTTTACCTGGTTCCACGAGTACTCATTGTAGGTTAGCACATTTCCCTCTTCCGTTACGCGGTACGGGCCGTGTTCCTGGAATTGGCAGAATTAAAATATATTAATCAACGTTTTATTATCCATAATGATTTGAAGTAAACTAGCTTCAGATAAGACTTTTTTCTCATTATTTAATTCAGTGAATTTTCCTCCGATTCGTTAGCTGTTATTTCGATCTCGATTCTATTTCCTCCTTCAATGCTGTGTTTACCGTGAACAGTCCGTGGAGCGAGGAGGCGCCGGGTCCGCCTTGGAACCAAACGAGAAGCGGGGCAGTGGATGGGTCCACTCGGATCGCCTCACAGAGACTGTAATTACACTTTAATTTATAAATGAAAAAATAAATAAAACGAATTAGTGCTTTTGTGGCATTGCCATTGGGCTCACTGGGCAGATAACTTAATTTAGCCGATGATGAGGCTGGAGCACTATTTCTAGACTTAAATGTGTTGAAGAGAGTAAAGTAATTAAAAAGACAAACTCTTACACATAGAAGATTCGGCTCTTGCCGTCGGACGATGCATTCAAGAAGCCCGAGTATAGAGGGAACTGCGGAACCAGAGGAGCTCCCGGCAGACTGGTCTGTTTTATGATAACATTGATGATCAAATCCATTTTACATTGTGTTCGCATCGCGCAATAAATTTATCCTGAACGAACAGTACTCCACTTTACATTTGTTCACGAACTTTGCCATTTTTTCATAGTGGAATAAATGGATTTGATCATCAATAGAGATCAAGTGGAACATGAAATTTTTAAAATGAGAAAACAACCAACGACTCTATCCGGATGCTCCTCGTAGATGGGTGCTGCATTGACGGAAAGTAGGAGCGCAAAGACAGAAATAACTATTACACGACCTCTTCTCATTTGTCGATCGGTGTTCACTGTGCAGCTTCCGCATCTTCCCGCTCATTTAAACCCCCCAATTTCTCGTTATGTTCAGTATAGATGAGATGAGCAATGCTAAACGCTGAAATTGGGAAAAGGTGGCGGTGGTGACGAGGTGCCATTTCGATTACATCACTACAAGATCATGTAATATCAGAGAACTTGCTTCGAGAACACAACCGTACGAATCAATGGAAATCGGAGAGAGCCAGCAAAGTCTTTGATGAATCACAACTATCTATGCAAAGGGGTCGGGAGCGGAGAGTTTGTGAAAGTGTGAGAGTCCCTTGCGATTTTCATTCTCTCTGACTCGCTCCTGATTGTTTTTTTGTAGACTGAATACCCTTCGGTATGGTATGGATGTTTTGAGGTATGACCCAAAATGGAAGAAATCGGTATGCGACGAGCTTTTCGTTACTATATTGGTGAGACACTAAACAAGGAGGCGACAACAATGATACATCCTCAAAAAATTGGTGCTTCTTGGAATTTGTGGGAGCTCGACTACATCATGACTAGGCAACAATCGCATTTATTGTTAGGATATTCCACTCGTCTCCTCGTCGTTACAACTGCTGCTTGTATGAGCAATAGACTTCAATATGTAGAGCATATTGTTCTTGAGATTTTATGAATTGGACCTACAGTAGTCCTTGGACATGCATCTTTCGCCCAAATTCCAACAGACACTATTCTCAACTCGAGACTGTCAGCAGTAAACGCGCGAGACTCCGCCCACAATCTCTCCCTCTCCCGCGCCTCTCAACCCCGTCTCGTGTAATATGCGCGCGGGCTATGAGAGAGTGCCTTTCAACATCTACGTCGGTTTATACCCAGTATCTCAAGGTACGCTTGGGCTTCTGACCAGATTTTTTCTGTGTTAGAGAACCAACAGTTTTTGGGCAGCTCTGCGGGGGATCTCCCGAGAGCAATAATTAACATTCCTTCGAACGTTTGGAAAACATTAAATTTTCATTCATCCAGATAAATTTGTGCTCAGCCATTTGAATTTTCAATCAGATTAATTCCGACAAATGACATTTCAATTATGCTCGAAATTCAAAAGACAAATTACCTCTCCCTCCTAGCTTGTCCACTAGATTTGACCACTCGAAATATCCTTTGTTCGAGAACAATGGAAGATTAACAACTAACAAAGAACTGTTCCGGAACGCTTTGTTTCGACTTTTCGAATGGTCAACTCTATTCTCCACTCATTTCCACTTCTTTCGACGACGCTAGGCGGCCGACCACAAGAACCACCGAGGAATGGCTGTGAGTGAACCCCCCTCCCCCCCTCCCCGATGATCGGGAGGGTATCTTCCTCCCCTAAATTGGTTGGGGAGCGTACTCTACCCACTTCTAGACTATTTTGGTTACCCTAACTACCGTACCCCATTCAGGATCTATACGAGGACCTCGGAACACCCGGAGGCGCAGTGACACCACCAAAGGCAGGAGGAGGAGCAGGAGGAGGAGGAGATGATCTCTATGAGTCTGTCGGTGGGTTACGGTATCGATATGGGGTTACGGTAGTCTGCACAATTCATTTCTGAATCAATCAATATACTGCAGACCCGATGGGCAATCCCAAGTCGATGAAGGGAGACAAGGTGAGAGTACTGTAACACCAATCGATATTCGTCAATCACCGGAGTTACTGTAGCTAATCGATAACTGATTTTGCTCAGAGCAAGAAAAACGGCGGCGACAGTAGCAAAAAGGCCGCTTCCAGCAAGAAAGAGTCGAGTAAGAAGGAGTCGGACAAGAAAGATGAGAGTGAAAAGAGTGAGAAGAAACCAGCAAAGGTGGGAGATTGATCCTTGTCCTTTGATCGTTGATCTTTGATCTCTGCCCTGTCAAGAACGACTGAAAGATCGAACTGCCTCAGTCCATACTTGATCTTTGATCTCTCCCTTCTTCAGAAAGGCAAAAAAGGCGGGAAGAAATCGAAAGATGCGTCGGATTCTGAGAAGAAAGTTCCCAATGACGATCCGGAGTCGGAGAAGGACTGTCCTGTCGGTTTATTGCCACGATCTCATGTTGGCACAGTGCCAAGTCCATTTGGCATCGTTCCAAAATACCTTGGTCCCCCTTTGATTACTGTAACCTCTTCAGGAGCGCAAAGATGACGAGTCGGATAAGAAGAAAGAGAAGGAAAAGGAAAAGGAGCAGGAGCGGTTGGAGAGACTGCGTAAGTCGTGCTAGGACCAAGACGGGATTCTGGCACCTAGCCAACATTCAAACACGAATAATGACGCCAAATTGTAGAACGCGACAAGAAATCGAACTGCGTGTTGGCTATGCTGCTAATCATCGTCTTCTTCGTCCTCTCAGGCGGTTAGAATTAATTAATTAATTAATTAAGCCTTTAAAATAAGTTGCAGTATTCATCGCCGGAGCTTACTTCGCCATTAATGCGATTCAAGCCTGATTGAAGAAAGACTGTCCTAGTAAACTACAGTAGTCAACTACAGTATGTAGAAAGCAGATCGATAATCACCAATGATAAACGATGGCGTCAATTAAATTTGATATATTTACACCATCCAAACACTGTCGCATACTGTAAGACAGATGATAAGGGGCGCTTGAAAAAGCAGATGTTGACAGTACGGTAGATTGATGGGATACGGTATCTAAATTTGGTGGTGACGTCGCCGTACGTGCACAAGGCGGGAAAACAAATTATGGAATGGTATTTATGTAATAGCCTTTTTAACATGTTGAACGCGTAGAATGTGCCTACATCCGTAGAAAATAAGTGTCTGAAAAAAGGCTGAAATGATTACCAACATCTCACTGTAAACTTTGATCTCTTCCACAGTGTTGACCTCTCATCGTAGCCTCACAAAACAGATTAGTATGATGTGCGATTGCATAACCACGATAACAGTGGGGAAATCTTTCGTACGGGCGCGGATCACATGATCCGTCAACAGTAAACGCGCGAGACTCCGCCCACAATCTCTTCTTCTCCCGCGCGTCTCAACCCCGTCTGGTGCAATATGCGCGCGGGCTATGAGAGAGTGCCTGTCAACAACTACGTCGGTTTATACCCAGTATCTCAAGGTACGCTTGGGCTTCTGACCAGATTTTCTCTGTGTTAGAGAACCAACAGTTTTTGGGCAGCTCTGCGGGGGATCTCCCGAGAGCAAAAATTATGAGCAGATTAAAAATGGTATTATAGCTGAGGGGTTCATGTTACTTGTTTGCGCTCAACTCGCAAACCATGGATTGCTACATTTCAATACAAGAATCTTGTACTCCATGTTGCATGCACCATGATTTCTTCTGTAGCATTACGGCTAGTTTGATATCACACATTTACCCTCCGTCCACTGGATGAGCTTCATACACCTTTAAAAAGATTTGTGTCACCAAGTTCTCTTATATCAATTGGTTCGCCTATCTATCGATAGATTACAGCTATTCCTGCGATAAATTACAGCGCAAAATGTGAAAATCACACAATTTTTTAAAAATAAATTTGTTAACGATGAATTCGACGGGGAACACCGTACATCACGGTGCACAACCGGAGCCGGCATTCCGGCTATTTTTTTCTTTCCTCCGCCCACTTTCACACAGCCGCGCGATTTCTATTTATTTTGAAATTTCGCAATTTCCGCCTTTTTATCGATTTTCGCTTTTCACCTTGTCTCGAGTCCGGCTGCAGAGTGACCGTCGTGCTCGATTCTATCGGTGTGATCATTTTCATGTCGGTTCAACTTAGCTGAGCGTCGAAATCTTGGTTTCGAAATGTCATTTTGTGATTATCTCAGGTAGATCACCCGTTTCTGCATGACGACGAGCACGATCGCTCGCTCCGTGTGGGTCAATCTCTACAAGCAGCTCCAGCGCGAGGCCGCCAAGGTATCGATTGATCGCACGCTGTTGTTTTCCTGTTTTCGAATTGTGCGTGTTTAGGTTGGTCGGGGGTCACGCTCCCGCTTTGTTTTGACACTTGTCTGCGTTGCTATACGTGCTGCTGATCGCGAAAATGGCGCTCGTCTGACTGCTGTTTTCACCATTATTTCATATACTCTATAACCTAGGCTGGTCGTTTGGCTCGGGCGAGCTTTTTCGCTATTTGGTTGCGGTTGATTCTCTTTACGGCCTGATTTCGGAGACAATTTCAAGTTTATTTCATATTCCTAGCCGGTGTTTCGTTGCAGCTCAGCCAGTACAACCACCGCGCCTTCTTCCGCCGCCGCATCCGCGACCACTTCGAGGAGAACCGCGCCGTCATCGACCCCGTCGACCAGCAGCGACTGCTCAAGGTACGTGTTTGATTTGGCATCATAGGCGAAATGGGGTTATCGCACGAAGTTTATACATAAATGCCTAAAATCGCGTGCTCAAGGGCGTTTTGCCCAATATTCGATTTATTTGTTTAAAAAGTGGCTTGAAATTGATGAAACGTTCAAGCTTTGTTGGCACGTTAGCTAGCTAGCTTTGTTGGCTCTAGCGAGAAAAAATTAACCTATGTTTAGCATGATTCGAAACCTCCGCCATGAGTCTAAATCGAGATATGTTGTGCAAATGAGTGGCTTTCTATAGTTTTCACGCCCATTCCTAGAGCTTTGGAATGCAGGGGCGTGTGATTTAATACGTGTCCCAATTCCCCGCTCAGAGCAGCATGAAGGCAGGCTTTTCATGCGTCATTAGTTTGTTACTACCCAGTTAATCAGCAATAATTATCGATCGATTCAGGAGGGTCAGGCGGCGCTCGCGACGCTCAAGCGACAGGCTATCATCCAGCAGGTGCGTTACTTATTTAATTACATAATTATTGAATTGTTTTATTAGTTTATAATATTTCCATGATTTAAATATTATTTTGATTGCAGCTCTACCCGCACCCCAAGTCGTTCGTCGAGGAGGAGGCAGACGCAGCAGCTGCAGCCGCCAAGAAGAGGCAGCAACACTAATTGTGAGCCCTAATTAATCGCTAATTAATACTCTGTAAACTCACTAATTAAGCTAGTTTGCAAATAATTATTGCTATTTCTAACAGTTGTACAGAGTTCAGTTGCCATAACAAAAAAAGTCTGTTTATTTGCCTTAGCGCCATTCCCCTCTTTCATTCCGGTCACGAAGAAGCACTGTACAAAAATGATAAATAAGTAATGCATTATGTAGTAATGCATATTATCCATTTTTCTCGCATTTGGCCTCAACCCGGTTGACTATTGTTTCTGGTGTTTTCTGTATTGGGAATGAACGGAGCATTGCGGATATCCAGGCAGACTTGCGCCTCAGCAGTTTGATATTTGCATATTGCAGACCCCAACCGCAACCACCACCAGCTCTCCATCAGTTTCCATCACTACACTTTACTAATATCGACAGCAGCATCCAGTTATCAGACAGTAATCAGCAGCCATGAAGGAGTGTAAAAAGTGCAAGTCGAACGAGTACACGAATAAGATGATCGTCATGCTCATCAACGAGTGCGCCCACCCGCTCTGCAGGTTAATTTGCATATTTTAATTATTATGTTAATGACATGTAGTTTACGATGGGTGACGAACTGGTACGGTGATCATAGACCAAAAGGTATGTTCCAGGGAACAAACGCAGGCATCATTTCGTGTTTGCGCCTGGTTTAATATCCCGACTGCAGATTTGTACCAAGCGTTAGCAGATTTTTCTGACGTATTCGGACATGGGCTTTAAGTTAAACACAAAATTGGGAAAAAATATTTTCGAAAATATTTTTGAAAATATAAAATTTTGAAAAAAAATTTTTTTTTCTACATTTTGAGCGCAAGATGGATTTCGCAAGCGCCAAAATCTGATAATTGATCCGTTTCAAGCGTGACAGACTAAAAATAACACATTTTAAATTCTTCATGGAACATACCATTTTGGTCTATGACGGTGATCGTGTGTTGAACTGAAAAAAGTATTCGAATTAGTTTATGAGAAAACACTGACAGTTCTAGATGCGATGAAGCGCAGAAATGCCGGTTGATTTCTAGTTTGGGCGAATTTGAATCATGAAGCTAGCAGTGATTTGTATTGATGCCAATAACGTGTTTGCGAACGCTTCGTACTTCAATAATAATTATTATGATTATTAATATTTACGTATTTTGTTGCAGGAACTGCGTGGAGAATCTGTACGCGCGCAACGCGGCGCCCTGCCACGTGTGCGGCCGCGTCCTGAAGAAGAACACGTTCTGGGAGCAGGTGAGGGGAAGGATGATGATGATGATGATGATGATGTAAAATTATGCAATCCTCAATTGACGATCAATACCATTGCACAGGCCGGTCATCCTTACATAAAGGTGTTGATAGCATAGATGGGCAAGGATTGTAGCTGGTAGGTGAAAAGCGGGAGGGTCAGTGACAAAACCTGGTGATTTTGATCAAAAGGCGGTAGGGTCTAGTCCAAAATAATTACGGCCTGAACCGAAATCGGGTGGGTTTTCGCCAAAAAGCGGGAGGGTCCTGTTGCTGGCTACACCCTGGCCCATGTATGGTTGATAGTGAGAGAGCGCGTAAAATAGAGAGGGACTATCTCGCTTTAGCACGCTCCAGGGCTGTGCGAAAAATCATTTTCGAAAAAAAATCTGAAAATGCTAATTGCGCTTGCGAAATATCAATTTTATGCGATTTCTATATCAAAATATATTCTAAAACACTTGATTCTAGCAATAATTAATGCTTTATAAATGAAAAATTCAATTAAAAATAACGATAGATCCTAGCAAGTACTGTTTCTAATGGATAGTGTGATTTGCGCAGAAAAAATATTTTTATTTTACCAAAATTGAGAAAAAATGTGAACTAAACTATAAATATGAGATTTTTTTCTCAAAATTTCCTTACAAATTTCTTCTCGAAAAGGAATTTTTTTTCGAATTTTTCGAAAATAATTCGAAAAATTTTTCGACGAAAAAGTTTTTCGAAGAAAGTCGAAAAATTCGAAAAATCGAAAAACGAAAAATGCACAGCCCTGGCACGCTCTCTTGCCCTGACCCCTGCCTGCAGGTTTGGAATAATGTGGATCGCCGATTTTTGTAAGGTTAAATAATCGATAATTGGCAGGTGTTCGACGACCCGCTGATCGAGAAGGAGAATAACATCCGCAAGCGGCTCAAGAAGGTAGGGGAATCGAGATTTGTTATCACCATTATTCAAAGAGCCATTATTCAAATATTGGTATTCGATTTGAACATGTATTAATGAGCACTAGTGGAAACAAGAATACACTGGGACGTTTTCTTCTTATTTATTTATATTTTGCGTACACTAGGCTGCGTAAACAAAAAACGTTTCGCGGCAAGACGCAAAGTAACCCTTGCAGTAGTGTTGGCCATTCGGCCTTAGCGCCCTCGCAATTCCTCCCTTCCCCCCGCGTGGCTTGTAATAAGCTCCGCCCACAATTGCGAGGGCGCAATTTTGAGAGGTTGCTATGCGAGGCAATTAATTGCGACCTCGCAATTTTCCCTCATCGCCGATTGGCTCTAAAAGTCGATTTTTTCTTGTATTTCATTTTTAGAATTAACATTCCCAATTGACAGAAGTGAATAATAGATAGTAAGAAATGTTTTTTTTCACTATTGTCAACAACTATTGTTGAGTTATGATGATGAAACCTCATTTCTTACTACCCATTTTCACTTCTATGAATTGGGGATGTAAATTCTAAGAATAAAATGTACGAAGAATTCGGATTTGGTTGCTAATCGGCCATCAGGAAAAATTGCGAGGTCGCAATGAATTGCGCCCTCGCATAGCCTCCCTCCCACCCCGAATTGCGCCCTCGCAATTGTGGGCGGAGCTTAGGGCAACCTCGCAAAGCCGCAATCGTTTAGCCAACCCTACCTTGCAGACATGGGCTGAAACGGTGCGGTGCGGCAAGGCGATAATACGGGTTGGGTTTGTCAAAAATGGACATGAAAACCCGAAAATGCGGGTTGGGTTTGGCAAAAATGGGCATGAAAAATCGAAAATGCGGGTTGGGTTTTCATTTTTTTTTCACCTATAATTATCAAAATGCGGGTTGGCTTCGTCGTTATGTTTTACGTATCTTTCGACCTATGAAACTAGCCGTTGCAGATCTTCAACCTGAAGGAGGACGACTTCGAGAATCTCAAGGACTACAACGACTACCTTGAGCAGTGCGTTTAGACGAATTACTAGAAATGGATTGCATGGAATGTCCAGCTTTACTTGTATCGTGTCGCTGCTCCTTTTAGTAGACGGACCTTTACAATGCATAGACTAAAGACATTTGCTCCCAAAAGTCCCAAATGCTGCTTGATTTTCCGCTTTTAGGGTTAAAATAACGAAAATTATGTCTTGATTATCGGCGCTCAGGTATGCTGATGTGATAAATATTTTAATTGAATCGAATATCAGGTTCGAGATCTACGTGTGGAATCTGGCGAACGAGGTGCAGATGGAGGAGACGGAGGGCGAGATCGCCACCTTCAAGGAGGACAATGCGGAGCTGATTGAGAAGAACAGGAAGAGGTGAAGATTGTACGGTGATCGTAACCCCCACCCCCCCCCTTTTTTGCAGTTAATTCTTGTATAGCATACGTTCAATTTATTTTTATTGATATTTGTACCTATTTTATGGCTACAATAAATGGCTGAAAAAAATTGGTGTATAATTAGTGTATTCATTCCAAGTCCCCTAAATTCCGCCTCCTGTGCTATCCCAGACTAGGTGAATTGTAGCACGAGGCTCGTCTTAAAAGGATCGAGAGCGGGGAAGTTTTAATTCCATGCCGTTAGGTGATCAATATAATTATGAATACTATTTTTTACATTCCTTTGCTTAATTAATTAATTAATTATTATAATTGCAGGCTGGACGAGGATCAGCTGTGGGTGCTGGACCAACTGCGGCAGGAGAAAGAGCAGAAGAAGCGGATCATGGAGGGACAGGTACTAGTTAAGAAGGACACGGAGTCTATTGAGACCGCAGGAACATTGGGGAACAAGAACTAGCGTTGAAACGGGAAATGGGCAGGTCGGTATGGTGGAAATTGACGGGAATTGTTGTGGTGATGTGGTTTCGGTGTTGATTCGAACTACAGGAACGTAGGGGAGGAAGTAGTGGCTTTGAAACGGGAAATGGGCGGGGTGACAGCGAGGGGATTGCGATGTCGGTGCGGTGTACATTCAACAGAATTTTAAGAAATGATGAAATAGTGTGCGTGCGCGCTCATTTTGTTTGAAAAGCGCAGCTTTCGCGCGATTATCTAGTGTATATTGAGGCGGGAGTATTGTTCGTACGCTTTTATTCATGTAATAGCACGGCGTGCAGATATGGATGTGATTGCAACTGTAGGAACATCGGGGAGGAAGTAGTGGCTTTGAAACAGGAAATGGGCGGGGTGATTTTGGGCGGGCAGCGAGGGGATTGATATGTCGGTGCGGAGCGATGTAATTATTATATCGTGGCTAAAGTTGCTCGGGCGTTGTGTGTATTAGATATTGCGATAGCTATTCAATTACGAAGTTTATCAGCGCAACGGGATACAAGATGCAAACAACAGGTGTGATCAGCTATTATGATCAATTAGAGGTAAGAGAGGGGGAGCAGTCTACCGGGCCAGTGGTAGTAACTGGGGATGGTATGAGGCAATGAAGAAAGGAAGGAGATCGGACGAAGACTGTCGTCGTTGGACAGCTTGCGGATGGGAGGTCCCTGAAAATACATGTGGCTAAATTAGTCGAAAAATAAAATATAAAGGAATAAAGATTGGTTTCTGCGCTGCAAAATTACACTAACTTGCTTACCCCGTAGCTCGCTAGTTGCCCTTTTGGCCAAGAGGGGCTGCTGCAGCAGGCGCAACCAAGAGATGGTCGGCGAGTGGAGGGGGAGGAGTCGGCTGCAACTTGCTGCAGCTCGTCCTAGTTGGCGACAGCTGCAGCAGCGCGAAGATGCTGCTCAATCGGGCCGGAGACTTCTGAAAATGGGCGAATTAGAGGGGAGGTTAAGCGAGTGTTGCTATGAGAATACATGGGGATTGGGGGATAAATAGGCGAGGACATATTGATAGTTGTGAGAAAGCGTACCTCTGCGGAGCCACCTCCGCACGTGAGGCAGTGCATTTCCATGCGTGCCTTCTTGGGGGAGGGCGTGAGGGAGGAGGTGGTGGTGGTGGTGGAGGAAGAGGAGGAGGAGGAGGGGAGACACGTGGTGGTGGTTTCCTCGGTGAAGAGGCGTCGCGCTGAGGTGGATGCCTGAATTGGACTATTTTCGAACGCGTAAGTTGGATGAAATTGCGTTTAAATTGAAATTGAGGAGTTTTAGGGCATGTGGAAGCATGAAAACGACGGGTGAGAGTGCGGGATTAAGATTATGTTTTTTAAGTAACGAGAACTAGAAGGAATGAATAAAACAGCTTACCTTGGGCAGCGCGGTGCGCTTGCGGCTCTTGACGGGCGCGACGGGGGGAGCGGATGAGGCAGGAGAGGAGGAGGAGATGGAGGAGGAGGAGGCGGGGAGGACGAAACGGTCGGGGGACATGGTGGTGGAGTAGTGGTGGGGGATGCGGGAGGGTAGAGGACTGAATGATCGTGGAGGGGAACGAAGGGGTATTTATATGGGGGAGAAGGACGCGCAGCGATGGGCGATTCCGACAAGAAGTAGGGGAGGGGTGAGAAGGGCCGCTGGTACAGGAAAGGGCGTCCATATGGGTGAGGAAAGCCGCTTGTTGTGCAGGGGACGTGTACACATGAAGACGGGGTGGAGGTGTAAAGAGATTATAAGTTTCCTAGATTTCGAAGTGTCGGTAATTTTGTGTTTCGGCAGTTTGATTTAGATCTCTCGGAGCTCGTTAGTTTTGATACCGTAAATGTATACAGCTACAGGACAAATATATTAGAGATTTTTCACTAACTGATTACGATTCAAATTATACAACTACAAATTAATAATAATGATAATAATAGTACTAATAATAATATCCGTCTAATATTTGAAGGCAGCGGACGCGGCGGCGGCGAACGAGAAGAAGTCGGCGCAGGTGGACGCAAAGGCGATCATCGACGAGCTCCGCCTGAGTCACGCGCCCGCCGAGGTACGGTAGTCAATAATAATCCATAATTGACCCTCTGAACGGATCAAAGCATACATACTTTGGTAGTTGTTCAATCTCGTAGCTTGAAAACTCTTCAACGCTTGAAATATTTTATCGTAGTTTAAAGGAATGCCCAACCGATTCTGAATAGTTAAACAGTGAAACTGAGACCTGCGAGGTGGAATTTCGAGCCTCCATATCTGTGATTTAATTTTTAAAATGCTTTTTTATGCACGTGCAAGCGTGATTATTTCGTTGAGACGATTATATTAGAATGAATTAGCTGGCATTTTGCTCTTGGTAGTGAAACAGTCATAATACCTACTGCAATTAGAGATAACTTTTCGATTAGTTATCTCATTTAATCGCAGCAAATCCTGGATCGCGAGCGCAAGCGGCAGATCGAGGCGGAGATGGAGCAGAAGGAGGAGGCGGAGCGGAAGAAGAAGCTGCAGAAGGGTGAGATTATCGATTGATTTCGATAGTTGGAGTGCCGTTGTAGGCTAGAATTCCGTGGGATAGTTTTTCATATTATTTGCACAACCATGCGCTTGAATGTTTCACCGTGATCACGTAAGCTGGAAGCGGGGTGGAGCCGATGAATCGTAGGCTCTTATTTCCAAAAGTTGACAATCGAATTCGATTTTTTTCAGACGCTACTCGCAAGCGGGCTGCCGACGTGTTCTCGTTCACTGTCGGCACGAAGCGCGGCGTCGAGATGGGCTTCGCCTACCGTCCGCCCGTCATCCCCATCAATGGTCCCGAAGTGCCGCCCATGGGTACGGTAGCGCCCACTTATCGATTACTCAGTGCCCGCGGAGTATAGCTACTCCAGCTAGAAGAGAGAAAGCAACGTTACTATCTAGCAGATTTCTGTCTTCTAGCTAAAGTACTCTAGCTTCCCCATGAGCATTGAGTTTTCTGTAACAAGGAGATTATTTATATTTTGATTGCAGAGCACCTGGAGGCGATGGGCTATCTGGAGCATATGCGGGCGCCGCGCCAGGACGCGCTGGCCGGCGGTTACGTGGCGGCACTCGGCGCGCATCGTGCGCTGCTCGAGGCGCGCATTGATCTGCTCGCTTTTTGAGATTACGGTAGGCATACCATATGATATGACACGATAGCATCGCACAGCCCCTCATTAATGTATCCATAATTAGAATCTCTCTTATAGCCGATGTTATGACTATCATTATGTTCGTTGTTTTCGTTCGACTGTGTACACTTTATTTCGTGCTGATAATAAAGGATTGCTGAGTTGGGAGAATTAATGGATCAAAGAAATTATTGGTTGATAGCCGACTGACGTATCTGATCGAGAATGGAATTGTCTGTCGGAATCTGGCTCTTCTTCTGTGGAAGTTGGCATTCCCGGTGAATTGGTGATTCACGAATGTTGTATATGCAGCGAAGATAGCCGTGTATACTGCTGTGTAGTTGGCTCTTAGTCAAAACCATAATAATCTGATTCAGGGGTCTTCCCTTCTCTCGTTCCCTCCCACAATGTCAGACGAGGAGACGAATGCGCTGCACATGGCGATCATGACGCTGTACGGGCCGATGGGCGGACCCAACTCTGCTGCAGCGAGTCAGTGGCTGGCCGACTTCCAGACTACGGTAAGGGAATGGGAGATTACGGTAGTTATTTAGGAGTAAGAAGCAGAAAGCTTACGAGGAGTTGGGTGTGTTAGTCTGATACAGAAGGGAAGGGGAATAGCAGTAGTTCGGCCACACAAGATTCATGCTTCAAGTGCCTTTTAAAATGATACCATCGCTAGTGGTGCCAATGGATCTGCATGAGGCAGTACAAGTACGGTATAATTATTATTTCTTGTCAGATGGGCGCGTGGACGGCGTGCGACCGGCTGCTGCGCGAGAAGCGAGACGCCGTGTCCGTCTGCTTCGCCGCCCAGACATTACGGTAGGTGGCAGATTATTGATTGATTAGTGACAGGAGTACTAATTAATAGTTATTATCGGTAGGTGCTACTACGCACGGTCCACTACAGTAAGCGGTAGATTATCGATTGATTATTTATTTAGTTGATACACCCGCGAAGTATGTGACGGCAATTATGTAAATGAGGAAGGAGAAAAATAATCTAAATATGTTAAATATGTGTAGAGAATGTGGGGAGAGACGCTTTTTCATAAGCGCAAACAGTACTCTAATGATGAGGCATTATTGATTTTCATTTTTGCAGCCAGAAGATCCTGAAGAGCCTCAAGGAGCTGCCGGCCGAGTCGCTCATGTCGCTGAGAGAATCGCTCACTGGCCATCTCGCGTGGGTTTAAAAAAATATTGTCTTTATTACGAGTGCGTAGAAGTTGCGCAAATGTAGCTTGGTAGAAACGGGAATATTGCGGGTTGTCTTGTTTAATGCTATGTACAACGCTCGTACTACACTATGCGTGCGCAGCAGCAGAGTATAATATGGCGAAACGTGAAACTGTGGAAACGTGAAACTTGCGGGGCCTAAATGCACATTATGCGAGCGCGAGAAAATATCAAGTATTCTCAATGGTTAGAAAGGGTTGGGTGAAGCGCGTTGTGTAAAAGTTGGCGGCGTACTTTCGAGAAAACTAATCTCAATGCATGCGCGCATGGACACAGTGCGAATGTAGTTTGGTAGCAACGGGCGGGCTCTGAGTGCACTTTATGTGGGCGCGAGAAAAAAAACTAGCAATTACAGGGTTTCACGTTGGTTAGAAAGGGTTTAGTGAAGCATTTTGTGTAATAATCTTGTTATTTTCTTTTGGAGAGAAAAAAATAAATCAGGACGCATTTTGCACGCATGAGCACAGTGCGAATGTAGTTTGGTAGAAACAGGCAACGGGCGGGTTCTGAATGCACTTTATGTGGGCGCAAAAAAAATGAGCAGCTGTGGGGTTTCACAATTATTAGAACAATTCAATTCAATTCAACTACTTTATCATAATCATGCTTAGGGGATGGGGGCATGCTGATCTCCTTTGCTGATATTGACCACCAATCGCTTCCCATGATTCGGTGTATGGCATCTCTCCATAGGAGCTCTGGGATGACCTCTGTTGCGGGACCAGTTGTAAGGAATCCAATCTGTTAGGGCTCTAGTCCATCGAGATCCGTCCATGTTTCGTACACGATTTGCTCAGGTGATCTTGATCAGTTGATTATTAGAACATACGATTTGAAATGCTGGTTTAATGGGCCGTCGCATAACCGATAAGTAATATTACAATCTACAGGAGCCTGCAAATGAAGAGTTTCGACCCGCTGAATGACGTCACCGCGACGCAGCTGTGTCTCGCCATCGCGGATCTGTACATTCAGGTTTGGCATTTTTTTGTTTCATGGCATAGTGTCACTCGGACTCAATGATGGTGCTTCCGAGTCCCAGTCTTTCATAGATTGGTGAAATGGAGATGTGCCGAGAGTGTTTTCCCTTATTTCAAATATTTGCCTACAAATGTAAATTTTCTTTCAGGTGCACGAGTGGAAGAACTGGGTGGCCGAGCTGCTGAACACGTGAGTTTTGTTGTTATTTAAGTGATTATATTATTAATATTACTTTTCTTCAAATTGCACTTTTTTGAAACCCACAGACAATTGAAATATACTCATTTTCGTTTCTTTAATTTATAGCCTCGTTTGATCACCTAATCAATCCGTTCAGATTCAACTCGATGGACGGTGACCGCACGCGCATGCTGCTGGTTCTGCTGCGAGTCTTCCCCGAGGAGGTACGGTAGACGAGCAATTATTGATTTTTTTGTCGAAAAGAATTGCCAACGAGTAGAGGGATCGCCTCCCTAATTCCGAGAACCTTCTTATTTGTGATAGATGATTTTTTCGGACCTGCCGGATTGTTGTTTCTAGATTTCGTCATTTCTGTGTCACGTCGACTAGCATTGCTTCAACTCGCATGTTCCCTAAAACGAACTTAATTCAGATCGATTCAATTCGCGTGGGCGAGAATCGGCGGAAGGAGGTGCGCGAGGAGATTGCAGTGAGCGCGCACTCGGTGCTCATGTTCCTGGTGAGTACGGTGGCTAGATAGAATACTCTATTTGACCAGTTCACGATAGGCTGATGAGCAGATACGGTAGTCGGTACGGTAGAAGACACTGATTGATTATCAATTTCTTCCCGCTTCAGAGCTTCGTTCTCGAGCAGCAGGGCGGAGCCGCCGACGAGGATATGATCAAGAAGGTACGGTAGCAGGCTGCATAGGTCAAATGGGTTTTTCGCAAGTTCGCAATCAGCATAGGGCGGGGGATGTAGACAGAGGCCTTCATGTGTCTGTCCTGCACTCTCTCGCTACGTTAATCCGGTTTACATGCAAAGTGCAGAAGTGCCTATCTTCGCACGCGAAGACCTATTTGACCCATGGTAGCAGGAGGGGTACGGTAGGGGTGGTGGTTGGGGGTACTGTAGAAAGATATGGATCATTCTGAAAATTCTATCCGCATTCTAACTTGTTAATTATTGTCCCTTTTATTTGTTTGCGTTTTCTAGTGTGTTTTGGGTGTATTTAAGTATAATCATCTAGTTGAACCGATGGACTCGGATGAATACTATACGAAGCTTCATTCTGACTGGTGCTTTCGTTATCCAAATTAAAAATACTAGCTGCTAATATTGAAAGTATATTAAAGTAAAGTATAAGGAAAGGATTCTGATTCTGATTCTCGTCCCAGCGAGAATCGCGCTACGCGAGTACATGATGTTGAAATGGTTTTGAGATGTTTTTGGTGGTCCCCCTTGGTACATCTTAGATCTACATCTTATCAGCGCGGGTGATAATGAAACCCTATATGCAATCCAAAATGAAAATGAAACTCTTGGCTTTGATTTTTTTTGTACTCTTCGAAATTAGGCCGGAAAAGGCAATAATACAGATTGGCTTTGTCGTTTTTGGCGTTGCGTACTGTTTGTGGACGGAATGTATGGATGACATCATTGACGAATACCCTCTCAACTCTAGTTTAACCTCTTCGTTTCAGGTTGTTTCGTGTCTCGCCGCCTATCTCACCAATCCGATGCTCGTCACTGATGAACTGGCGGGATCAAGTCTGCTTGCGAGCGTCTTCCACATACTGGTTGGTGTTTTATTCTCATTTCAGCGATTCTGCAGACATACCAACGCTGTGATATGTATTGGTTCTTGTATGCGCGATGCGGCACGAATCCTCCTGGAAACTAGACTAAACTTTTTTCCTTTGCTTGCTCCATCTTTCCATCAGATTCTTGCCACATTGCCGGTCATGTAATCGTTGTGGAAAACTGTCCGGATAATTTATTGTTGCTGATTAATTAATTAAAACAGCTAATTAATTATTCCTAATCTGCAGTACGCGAAGGAGGCGTCGACGCAGCTGCACGGCGTCGCCACCGAGTGCATCGTCAACGCGCTGTTCCGAGTGGAGAACGCCGACAAGCACAAGGCACTCGCGCACGCACTCCACAGGTATACGGTAGTTAAGAATAGAGAGAGAGTTACGGTAGAATAGAGGGGTACGGTAGGAACCAGAAGGCGCTCGCGCAACACTCCGTTGGTATACGGTTGGGAGGAATTCGGTAGAGGAATATTGCAGAATAAGTGCAGATTGTGTTACGGTAGAATGTACGATAAAATATTGCAGCCTGGAGATTCGTTTTTTTAGCCTGATTCGACTTTACTCTCACTAGGACTAGGTGAATTGTGGGTTCAGAGAAAAAGTGTAAGAGAATGTAATTTTGGAGAGTTAATAGAGTGTACTTTATTAAGTTCTAAAAGCAATAAATCAATTGCAGAGGCGTGATGGGACTGCGCGGTCCCTTCAAGGCGGCCGTTGACGAGGAGGACATGGACAAGTGAGTGGCGTTATTTTAATATTTTAATATTTTTTTTTTAATATTAAATATTAAACTATTCGGATTTGCATTATAATTTATGATAATTATATGGAGAGAAAAAATCTACGCTGTATTGTTTTGGTGAAGTCGCCGGTGCTTATGTGCATGTGGTGAAACAGAAATTTAACGGGCTGAAGTATGCCTTATTATTGCATAATTCATTCGTGTATTTTCCTTTGAATTTGCTTTAGTCGAGGTTCTTATTTTAATTTTGATTAGACATCTAGATCAGTATGCAACTGCATCTTCGCTGTCTTTTAGCTTTATCTGTTCTTGCTGAAACGATAATCTCACTGGTTGTGGCTTTATAGTCGCAAACTCATTTTCCTAATTTTTAAAAAAAAAGACGTGTTAGGAACATCACAAATGTCCAGTAAATGATTAAATCATTATAACCATAATAAACGACCAAAATAATTGCAGACTGTCGAATTTTGGTCGGATCTTTGTGGAGATGGCCGAGTCCTTCCTCGAGTTTATCATAAACGGAGCGACGAACAAGGATGAGGAGGATCTTGCATCATTCGAATCCCTCGACTTATTGTTGATGATGGCCGAGCACCATGATTACGCGGTGAGCTATGCAGATTACGGTAGGATGGGTTACGGTAGATAAGTGATATTGAGATACGGTAGGTGTGATGTGAGGATTACGGTAGGGTGGGAGAGATGGGATACGGTAGATTAGTTAAACGGGAGTACAGTATGTGTAGGGAAGAGGTATTGTAAAGTTTTCGGTAGGATGAAGAGAGACGATACTGTAGATTAAATATGGTAGATCGAAGATAAGGATTCTGCAGTTAGAAGTGGCTCTAATGTTCACTTGATTTCAGCTGGTGGAGATGACCTTTCACATCTGGTACCGTATCTCGGAGGCGCTCTTCCAGATCGATAACGACGACCACGTGGCGAGATACGCCGACCATGTGACGAGGTACGGTAGAAACATGCGTACATCGATTACTGGAGCCTATTGATTCAGAGGCTGTGTATTTAGCAACTTTTTATATATCAGAACTTAGCTCACTAGGTGATTTTGTGCTTAGCATCGTGCTTATTCGAGCCAAATAAAGGTATGACTAATATGTGTCATGATTAGGGTTGACCACTCGAAATATCCTTTGTTCGAGAACAATGGAAGATTAACAACAAACAAAGAACTGTTCCGGAACGGAGTCGAAGCGCTTTGTTTCGACTTTTCGAGTGGTCAACTCTAGTCATGATATCTGCCTCTTTCAGATACCTCAAGTTCCTCTTCAAGCACGTACGATACGAGGCGGATATGGTGTGTTTTTAAATGCGAAATATTATTGCTAAATAAATTTTAAAAAAGTATGTTTATAAAAAGGTGTTGGTGATATTGTGTTTCGTTCACAATACGAAAGGTTTTGCAATCGTGCTCCTTTTTAAAGTAACACAAATATGATCGAAACAAGGTGTCGGTGATATTCTGTTTCGTGCACAACATGATTTTTTTTGCAAGTAGAAAATTTTGCTTTCCTATAGATCTATATTTTCAAATATATAAGCTATTGCCATCTTATATTTAGTTAAAATTAATTAAATCGCAGGTTGGCCTTCCCTCGTCGGGCAGCGAGTTGACGGACTTCCGTCTGAAGGCCGCCGAGTCCGTCAAGGACGTGGTGTACATTGTCGGCACGGACAAGTGCGTCGTCATGGTGAGGACGACGATTACCAATTTGAGCGAACGCTATCGGAAATACGACAGGCGACGTTTCCCAATTGGGTACACAACTGTCTTGTTTTGTGTTTCACTTGGCTTTTGTAATGTAGACTTGGAAAGCTTTGCCAATGATACGCAGGCAATAGTTGCGCAACAAACCAACTTCAAAGACATGAGTAAGTTGAATCACTTGGAGTCCTCTATTTGCTACTTGCTTTCCAGGGCGACGTTTCCCACTCGGCTCACCGTGGCTAAATCTCTAACATCCCAACTTATTTCAGATGTTCAATCTAATGGTCGAATCTGCTGCTGCTGGTGCTTCGTGGGAGGATACTGAGGCAGCGCTCTTTATTATCAGCCAGTTCCTCTCTAATCTACTACCGTAAGTTTTCATGCCCCTCAAATACTTACTGTTTTTGGTTGGACTTCCGTTTAGATGACATGCGCTTGAAACTGTGATGGTCCGGGCAATTCACATGCGAATTTTTGGGTGGAACTAATTTTCAGAGCAATATCCTTTATCAATACCTACGAATTTTACCTCGGTAAGGCTGGTCAATGTACAAAAAATTAACGGTGATTGTGCGTTTCTTTTGCTCTTTTTATGCTTTCACCGCATTCATTTTCTAATCATATGATGTTGAATGTGGTAATAAATATATTACATTTTTAGTGAGGAGGACTCTGTGGTTCCTGACATTGTCAATGCCATCTGCAACCTTCCTCCCTCCTCCTCTCACCCGGCACTGCTGCAAACTTGCGCCGAGCTGTTGGGAGCTGCAGCTGACTGGCTGCAGAAACACCCACAGTATCAGGGTACGTATGGGGTTGAGAATACTGTATATTGCACTCAAGAGTAGGTTGGGACTGTGTTTTCTGTAGACGGAATTCCACTTTGGTCCGTGGGAATACTGTAGACGGCAGTCCAGAGTACGGCAGGGGTTGGGATACTGTAGACTGAAAACGCATACAGTAATCGTTACGCGTAGTTCGTTATTTTCATTTACAATTGTCGCTCATATTGCAGTCGCAGTGATGCAATGGCTGTTCCAACTCGTCCTCAATCCCGTATTCTCAGCCGCCGCGGGAGAGGCAATCCAGCAGGTTATGCTTTGAATTATATGAGATAATATATTTCCCTGGAATATTTCTACATCAAGTAGATTTAATGGAACTTGAAAGAACAGGGTGTGGGCAACGACACAGAACAATACATTTCTCTCGTTTCGGAATACTTTTTTTTGTTCAATCCCTCATTTCTACATTCGAACGATCAACTCTAGTAATACTTCGACTAGTACTTCAACAAAACTCTTTGTCACACTATGTGACATCGTATTTCATGTTTGCCGTTTGTAAATTAGATTAACTATTATTTCTTATCTTGCATTAGCCTAAGTAAATAGCATGATAAACATATTATTATTAGTAGTAGGTACATTTAATTGATTGGAGGGAAATATAATCGAATAATATCGAATTCCCGGGTTAAGTCACGCAAGATGTAAGAAATCGAATTCTTTGTTAATTTTTCAATGAAATGGATATCATGAAACGATAAACTACTGGGGTTGTGCATTTTTAGATTATCAGAAATACGAGGCTCCTGATCCCTGATCTGAATATCGTTAAACATAAATGGAGTAATATAAATAATGATAATAATTGTTATGTTTCAGTTGTGTTCCAAGTGCGCGGGTCATCTCTGCCAGCAGGGTCTCATTCCGCAACTTCGATCTCTCATTCCTCTTTTGGAAGCTACGACAAGCAATTCGAAGGGAGTCGAAAACGCCATCACTTTTGTCATCAGAAGTGAGTTGGAGGAGAAGAACGGGAGGAGGGGGGGAGTTTTATGATTCCTGACAATTTCGAGTTTCATCGTGCAATTATGTTACTCTTGGCTTGGACTGCTAATTTATATGAGACTTTATCCGCAGAAAAAATTGCAGTTGAAATATTATAATATTCATTTCCAGCGATTCCTTAAATAGTTTAGAGATAGTTTTGAGACAAATTATTTCTCAGGCGCGACTCAACTTGTGATGCTTCTGCCAGAATCGGAACAATCTCGACACATGAATGAGCTCGGAATGGACATCGTCGTCAATTTCACTGCTGTGAGTGGCGATCTTTGATCGTTGGTCTTTTAATTCGATTTCACAAATAGTTTTGAACCAGTGAGGATAATTACGATCAATAATTTCTGCCCTGATTTTCAAATACTATTGCATGGATTTTTTGGTTCATCGTTTCCAACATTGGCAAGATGGCAATTTCAATGTTTTCATTATTATTCGGTCAGAAGCTGTTAAATAGTTTTGGGGAAAATGGATCTCTGCAGGCGCTTTCCTCCACTGGCGCCAACAACAAGGAAAATAGCGAGAATCGAGGAGACGCATGGAGGAGTATGGCTAAGTGAGTGGTGAACTCATGGTATTTAAATAATGTTTACATTTGTATGGTTGTTTCTTGGAAAGTGCAAAATGCCACTAGTTCTGTGTTTGACAAATTCGGCCTGTTGGTGCCCTAATGAAACCGCAGACCTGCTAGATTATTCGGATACATCATATGCTATCATGCTGCTATCAATGGATTGTTAACTTGCATTGAAACGGCAACCAGCCAGGACTCATTTCGTACATGAATAGCCTCTCTTTGCAGTGATCCAATGGTGTGGATCGATCGTGTTTCCTCCGTATTCCGTGAGGTCATTCCGTGGAATCCACAGGTAGGAATTATCGATTGAAAATTTCAGATTTCATGGTGGGCATAACTAGACTCTGAATAGGCTTACACGCATCTCTATGCCATTTCAAGTGTGTCAACAAAACAATAAGAGAAACTATTTTGCTTTTGTATATACTTTTAAAAAATATTGATTTTTAGGAGCACGGTGCTCGTCCCGCTCCGTGGTTGGAATTGGCACTCGGGCTGTGGACGCCCCTCTCGCAGGCATTCAAGATGTACGAGGACAATTTGAGGTGAGCGCGGTATTTTATTGAAAAGTTTTGCGACCTGGAGATTTGATGTTTCAACAGATCTTTTTTAAATAGTAATGTACGATAAATAGTTTTAATGCGTCTTGAAGAGGTATGTATACTATACGTAATTATAGAGCCTTATACTGTACTTTCAAATATCTTAATATATCTTTGGAGATCCAGGTTTCTTGCAATGTGTATTTTAGGTTTTGAGCATTCCTTTTGGTACTTGACATTCAATTTTTTTGTTTCATTTCATCAAACTTCTTTTGTTCCAGAATGGTCGAACACATCTGCCGTGCAATTCGATTCCTCATTCGATCACTCGGAGTTCAGAGTCAGGGAATTGTGCAGCCACTCGTCGAACAGGTACGGTAGGGAGGAATGTGGTTTACTGTATTTCGAAGTGGCGGTAGGATAACAGAATGCGAACTAAAATTTGGACTACGGATATATTTTATGCTGCGGCAGAGAACACGACCGGAAATCTGATTTTGCTACCATGTTGATTCCGTGTTCTGCTCAATTTTTATAAGCAAAGGAACTGACACTCGTGAATGGATCAGCGGTGTTTGGTCAGAATATCATTATGCATTATTAATCCGTATCTTGCTTCAGATGGTCGGGGTCTACCAGAAGCACACCCACTCGTGCGTCCTCTACCTCTCCAGCATTCTCGTAAGTTATGAACTTACAATGAACTTTTACAATGAACTATGAACTATGAACTTGTTAGTACTAAGCTTCTGCAAGTAGATGAGGAGTAATGCCGATTTAAAATAGCACACGGTGAACTTGTGCCTCATGAAGCAAACGAACGCGTGAATTCTTCTGGCTTGTCGCTGAAGAGTTTGATAGATTCGTTTAAAATATATTTCAGGTTGACGAGTACGGTGTCGTCGAGTCGCTTCGTCCCGGTCTCATCGCGATGCTCGAGGTACGGTATTGGAATCACTTATTGATTGTATTAGCGTTTGTAAAAGACGAATTCCCTATTTCCTTCAACCGCGGAATTGCGGTTTCATGATCTGGGTGGACAGAGGACGCGAGTTTTTTTCCTGTATAAATAACATTTTTCTTGTGACATTTTAAATTTCAGACGCTTGCTACTACGGCCTTTGTCACTCTCAACCAACCGAATGGACTGCGAGACAATCCGGATACGGTGGATGATCTTTTCAGACTGGCAAGCAGGTGAATCGGAGTGCCAATGGTCTTATATAGTTTTGGATGGTATCAAACTTGAGATCACGTAGCGATTGTCTCTGTCATAAAATTAGTGAGCAGGTGAATGCACGTAACATTCGGTTGTCTAGGGGCAGATTGTATTTTCGTTCTAGTATACCTATCGAGTACAATTTTTGCAAATTAAAAAAAAACTAATCTTTATGCTAGTGTTGCATCTTACTCAAAATCGGAAGAAAATGAGCTATTATTAATCTTTTCGTCTCTTCAGATTTGTTCTTCGTTCTCCCTCTCAATTCTTCCAAGCTCCAATTTCCTCTGCTCTTCTCGATTGTGCGATCGTCGGTCTCTCATTGGATCACGTCGAGGCAAATAGAAGCATTACGAGGTTGGAGGGTTGATTAAATCCTTGACAACCTATTGATAATTCCACGGCAGGCCAATTGCTAAAAAGTGATAGGCAAAATTTCAGAAATTATTGGTGTTTCATCTAGTTGATGAGACATATTAGAAGCGTTATTCATTTTGGAAATTCCATTGATCGGTTTATTTTGGCTGCTGATTTCATGCTTCGTCGCGGGATTATATGCACTGAGACATTGTGGGCTCTAATTACTTTCTGTCACTGTTGTATCAATTCATATTCTATTTTCTCTACACTTCAGATTCGTGTGTTCCTCGATGGATCAATTGGTGGGAGCTCGTCGTGCAAACTACAGAGACGCCGGAGTTGAGGCACTTGAGAAGATGATTACACAGAAGGTAGGTTAAGTTGCAAGGAATAGACCGATTAGTGGTTCTTTTATGTTACGGGTTTAATATCAAGGATACGTGAAACAGTGATGTTGTAGGATTTCTCAATTAATCTTTATTTTTCCTATTTATTTCTCCTCCTTTCCAGGCCTCGAAACTTCTCTCTTCCGCTCTGCGTGCTGGCTGCATCGAGTTGAGTTCCCATCTGAGAAGAGACCAGGCTGATATTCTCATGCTTACTGCCACCATCGATAGACAGGTACGGTAGGGAGGAGGGTAGGGGTACGGTAGGATGAAGATTATATTGTAATGGTAGGGGTGGGTCTGTAGGAGGGATGGATGTGTGCGGTAGAGGTACTGTAGAAGCTAATTGTTGGCTGTCAACATTAAATTAGTATTTCGGTATTTCATTTTTGGATCGATAATCTCTTCTTCTTTAGCTCTTCTCCTCTTCTCTTCATCACGCTCTCACTCAACTTCCCTCTGTGCCTCCCTGTGCGACACCCGAACAACTCCAGAACTTCTTCACAACACTCAATGGGTACGGTGGGATACTTAGATTACCGTGTAATGGGTACGGTAGATTACGGTAGAATGTGTTACAACAGGTTTTGTTTTTTATCAGAGTAGATTACGGTAGGCCGGAGCAGTACGTATTTACAATGCATGGTTCTTGAAGGTAATGTGCGTAAATTTTCCGTTCCGGCAATAACGAAACTACTGTGCAAAAAGTCGGCGAAACGCTAACACGCCATATCAATCTTTCCGCGATCTAATTATGCGCTTTCAATAACAGTAGAATGCACGTTTTATGAAATAGGAATGAAATAATATTAGAGAAGATGTCTGCCCTAGTAGGGAATATAATGTTCCGAAATATGGACTAATTCGCGCTAACGACTGTATCGCCAGAGTGGGCGGAGACTGCTAAATTTTTGAACTGCACAATATTGCCGGCCAATTAGTGTTATGATTCTGGATTTTCGCAAGTTGCGACTCGCAACTCATACGAGAGATGGTACATTAAAACACCTGGTTTTTTCGGTTGTAAAATAATTTTATTATTCCAGAATCACTGAAACGCGTGAGATGTACGTCCAGATGCGTGATCTCGCTCGACTCTACGCATGAGTGGCTGATCTTTGATCTTTGATCTCTGACTGATATTTGGTCTTTGATCTTTGATCTCTCTGGCAGTCTGAATCATGTTGTACCCACTCTTCTCTAAGCTCTATCGATCGCTCTGACACTAGGGAATCTGACACTAGGATGAATATTATTATTATTGTTGAGTTTATCTTTATTTTATAAATCGTTATACGCTAAGTCGATTTACTGTGCTGAAACACATAGACACGATGCTGTTTGTATATTTAGTAGGACCATTGTTACTCCATTTTAGACGACCCACACCATGTAGGATTGAACTGCCCCGAACGAAGACCCCCCTATGTTAGATAATTTATCTACAGATTCGATCCATTATCCTCCCCCACTATCTCTCTCACACAGAAAGTCTTACTGTAGGATTTCACATATTTACTAGTTACTGTATTAGGGTTATTCACGTTTCCGTTTACTGAATTTTTTTCATAATCTCCGGTAGAACCCCTCTTCTTCTCTTCCCTAATTCCATTTCTTTTCCTGTTTCGCATCTCAATATTCCCGTTGCCCATCGTATGAACAACTACTCAGTGTGACACTAGGCCTTTCATCTGAATAACACTAAGAATTACGAGCGATTATCGATTATAATACGAGAGTACGAAGTGCTTGCTATTTTATAATGACCGGCTGCTTTTTTGATAAATATAAGTTGTTGGTTTGGCGAGAATATTGAGCAGGCTTAATACTTACTTAATACTCAATGCTTAAAACTTAATAATGAAGAGAAGAGCTGATCGTCAAGTTGGGCATGTCGTTCCGAAATATTATGAATGAAATTTTAATCGTTTTAATTTTCCGACTTTGTTTCATGGCAGTATTGTGTTTCAGAGATAATATCAATGGGACTGATTCTCGCTTTTATTTGCTATGAATCTACAATGCATTACATATTTATACTCTGATGCCAAACCTGAGATCGAATAATCTGTGAACATATGTAATCAGCACTTTTACAACATCAGCTACTCACACAAAACTTATTTGACACTCACGCTCCCTCGCCAATGGAAATTGTCAGCAGTTGTGCGCGCGAGACTCCGCCCACAATCTCTCCCTCTCTCGCGCGTCTCAACCCCGTCTTGTGTAAGACGCGCGTGGGCTATGAAAGAGTGCCTGCCGCTATAGAAGTCGGTTTATACCCAGTATCTCAAGGTACGCTTGGGCTTCTGACCAGACTTTCTCTGTGTTAGAGAACCAACAGTTTTTGGGCAGCTCTGCGGGGGATCTCCCGAGGGCAATAAGAAGTGAGCAAAGAGCTTTACTTACGCTCTTGTTTCTGCAAGAGATATGAACTGTAAGAGAAACGTGCTCACAACGTGAATTCCAAAACAGGCATACTCTGGTTTTTTTAGGTGCTCTAAAAGTAGTCGACCATGAAAGTGACAGAACCTTCCATGATTGTACACATCGGTTACACATGATCGTCAACCATTCAGAACGGATTGTACGTGAAAGAGACCATCTCACTTTTTTTTGTACACACGTCGTCCTGGGCAATTTCTGTAGGAATTTGGTGATATTGTCGCTGGATGTTATGCAATTCGCAAAACTCTCAATAAGTGGAGGTTTATAACAACAGGAGCAGAACAGGGAAAGAGGTGTAGAGAAACAAAAAAAAAGAAGTCTTCACTGTTTATTGCTCTCGGGAGATCCCCCGCAGAGCTGCCCAAAAACTGTTGGTTCTCTAACACAGAGAAAGTCTGGTCAGAAGCCCAAGCGTACCTTGAGATACTGGGTATAAACCGAAGAAGTTGTTGACAGGCACTCTCTCATAGCCCGCGCGCATATTGCACGAGACGGGGTTGAGACGCGCGGGAGAAGAAGAGATTGTGGGCGGGTCTCGCGCTTCACTACTGTTGACAGTTGTGAGATCATGCGCTCCGCGCCCGTACGAAAGATTTCCCCACTGTTATGGTGGTTATGCAAGCGCACATCATACTAATCTGTTTTGTGAGGCTACGATGAGAGAGAGGTCAACACCGTGGAAGAGATCAAAGTTTACAGTGAGATGTTGGAAAACATTTCAGTCTTTATTCAGACACTTATGTTCTACTGATGTAGGCGTTCAACATGTTAAAAAGGCTAATACATACCATCCCAGATTTGTTTGCCCCGCATTTGTCCATAGGGCGACGTCACTACGAAATTTAGATACCGTATCCCACCTATCTACCGTACTATCAACCTCTGCTATTTCAAGCGCCTCCTTATCGTCTGTCTTACAGTATGCAACAGTGTTTGGATTGTGCAAATATTTCAACCGAAATTGACGCCATCGTTTATCATTGGTGATTATCGATCTGCTTTCTACATACTGTAGTTGACTACTGTAGTTTACTAGGACAGTCTTTCTTCAATCAGGCTTGAATCGCATTTATGGCGAAGTAAGCTCCGGCGATGAATACTGCAACTTATTTTAAAGGCTTAATTAATAAATTAATTCTAACCGCCTGAGAGGACGAAGAAGACGATGATTAGCAGCATAGCCAACACGCAGTTCGATTTCTTGTCGCGTTCTACAATTTGGCGCCATTGTTCGTGCTTGAATGTTGGCACGGTGCCAGCACGACTTACGCAGTCTCTCCAATCGCTCCTGCTCCTTTTCCTTCTCCTTCTCTTTCTCCTTATCCGACTCGTCATCTTTGCGCTCCTGAAGAGGTTACAGTAATCAAAGGGGGACCAAGGTATTTTGGAACGATGCCAAATGGACTTGGCACTGTGCCAACATGAGATCGTGGCAATAAACCGACAGGACAGTCCTTCTCCGACTCCGGATCGTCATTGGGAACTTTCTTCTCAGAATCCGACGCATCTTTCGATTTCTTCCCGCCTTTCTTGCCTTTCTAAAGAAGGGAGAGATCAAAGATCAAGTATGGACTGAGGCAGTTCGATCTTTCAGTCGTTCTTGACAGGGCAGAGATCAAAGATCAACGATCAAAGGACAAGGATCAATCTCCCACCTTTGCTGGTTTCTTCTCACTCTTTTCACTCTCATCTTTCTTGTCCGACTCCTTCTTACTCGACTCTTTCTTGCTGGAAGCGGCCTTTTTGCTACTGTCGCCGCCGTTTTTCTTGCTCTGAGCAAAATCAGTTATCGATTAGCTACAGTAACTCCGGTGATTGACGAATATCGATTGGTGTTACAGTACTCTCACCTTGTCTCCCTTCATCGACTTGGGATTGCCCATCGGGTCTGCAGTATATTGATTGATTCAGAAATGAATTGTGCAGACTACCGTAACCCACCGACAGACTCATAGAGATCATCTCCTCCTCCTCCTGCTCCTCCTCCTGCCTTTGGTGGTGTCACTGCGCCTCCGGCTGTTCCGAGGTCCTCGTATAGATCCTGAATGGGGTACGGTAGTTAGGGTAACCAAAATAGTCTAGAAGTGGGTAGAGTACGCTCCCCAACCAATTTAGGGGAGGAAGGATACCCTCCCGATCATCGGGGGGGGGGGGGGGTGGGCACTCACAGCCATTTCTCGGTGGTTCCTGTTGTCGGCCGCCTCTCGTCGTCGAAAGAAGCGAAAATGAGTGGAGAAGAGAGAAGAGAGAGGCCATTTGTCTGATTTGCGATTGGTGCAACGTTGAAAGACCAATTGTTCGCAAGAATAAAGCAGGTTGAAATTGGACTGGAAATAAATTGATCAAGATCAGAGAATAGAAACCTCTCAAATTGCGGATTTGTGGGTGAGAAATTTTTTCCGGTCATTCCGTATTTTCGTCTTTCTCTCCAGCTGCAATCAGGTTTCACGGAGCCTTTAGATGTGCGAATCTGTTTGTGATTGCGATTATAGGCAAATACAATTGATAAATGTGTGATAACATTCACATTTCTATAATCAATGATCCATCCTGAATAGGTACGGCGCCTGCAAATCGACCGATCATCCTCCAACTCTCGAACCGCGACCCCCGACCCCGAATCGCTTTAGCGGCTAAACACAGTAGTTCCGGGTCATTTCAGCCAAAAATGAGACCTTTGAAAATTCATAACCAATTTCAAAAAAAATCGTAAAAATATGCGGTTTTTTGCACTCTAATCGGAAGAAAATTCTCTTTAATCTGAAATTCACTTCATTTGCAGTACCAGGTCCCTTTAACGATGTCGTAACTCTCGCCTTTCCGTTCACTGCCAACCGACTCTAAGGATCTGATTAATCCGCAGTAGTGTTGTAAGATCGACTAATCCGTATCCGCGACTAATTTCTGAAATCTAGTCGAGAATAGGATTATTCTAGACTAATTTCATTGGTCTATTCTAGAGCTGACCGGTGATCGAGAATAAATGTAAATGTATTCCCGACTAAATTTCCATTCTTCATTCATACCTCCACTTCTCGCTCGTGTTGAGTGGTCGCTCCCGCCATGGAGGCTCGGGTATCTCTCTACCAGTAGTGTACTACTATTCCCACTAGTTGCTCACCTATAGGGTAGACTACTAGTGCGCGCACTGGTATAACAACACTAATCCGCAGGGAACATCTCGATTTGCAGCGCTATTTTTCTCACCTATAGCCGAGGAGTAAACACTACGGTGACGGTTGATGAGCTTTTGCAACACGAATCAAACGTATTAATACATATGACGCTGTCCGCGATAGAATCAACAAACATTGTTCAAGGGTCGGCACAGGCAAAATGATGTTCTTCAAATTTCTTGAAAATTCGGTTGTAGGGGTTGTTTTTGATTCTGCACAACGTGGCGTCGTTAGTTTTTCAAGATTTTGCCTCCAGGCGCCAAAATGGCGCCGCGCCACTTTAGGGCGCGGCACGTTTTCTGTTCATAACTTGTGTCAACCAGCTCGCATCGGCTCAAAACCCGCGTACCCGACCAGAATTTTATGGCGAATTCAATGGTATATTTGGTTGTACGTGAATCGTCCAATGAAGCGAGATAAAACAACTTTTTGACCCGTTATAGTGTGAACCAGGAGACATAGTTTATTCGACGCGCCGTTCGATTCTGATTCGAATGATATAGCATTGTGTAGGGGAAAACGAGGTGGAAATATGTTTCCCAAGCGATTTTTCGCTCTTCAACGCGCGAACTGTGTGCAAGAATGGAGACGAACATGACTGTAAACTACGTAGCGAATTTTACCATCAACCTCATGTCAAGGGTTCGAGCCCCACGCTCTGCTAATCTTTTGCAACATTTTTTCTTGCCTATTCATAACGTTTTCTGAGTCATTGTTTGTTTCTCGCCTCACCATTCTTCAGTTGTGGAAGCCCGCCATCTTCGTCTCAACCCCGTCTCGAGTAAGAACAGAAATTTATGAGCTTCAACATAGTGTGAAAATAGGAACTTACAATCGAAAAAAACATAACAAGTCAACAAAAGTAAAACAGCTTATTCAATATCTAATTACTATCAAGAAGGTCGTCCAAGCCACTCTTTACGCATTCGACCATCTCACAGTAGTCATCATCGTTGAATAATCGAGTGCATTCTTTTTCCAGCTGATCACTTTTCGACATATTCTTGATGCGAGTGCTCTGACGGCGATTGCTCACGATGATCTCTCCCTGAAGAGAGACAATGAATCGCGCATTCGTAGAGCAATTAATGAGACTTACCGCACTGCTTGTGATAGAAGAATCTGTCAATCTTGACGCTGCCCTTCTTGTACGCGGTGTAGCGACAATCGGAACGATTGCAGGAGGAACCTGAATATAAAATTGATTAAATATTTAAAAAAAAAGAAATCTACCTCATTATTATTGATGAAATCATCCGAGCTCGGTTCTCTTTTCCTCTTCCCTCCTTCCTTCTTCTTCCCTATTTTGGCTGCTTTCGCAATCGCCTCTGAGCGAAGAAGCGTCGAAATAAGTGACTGGCACTGAGTCTCCTTGGGGCATTCAGAAAGGGGAAATCGATATTCCTCAGTGTTCTCCACTTTCATCTCCTTCAATTGAGCAGAAATATCCCTCGCTTATCGCTCTCTTGCCCTCCGAACGCTGCTGTGTGAAGTATGACGTCACGACAGACTTCACGCCATCGGTCATTGCAGTGGATCTGTCTGATCCCTTGAGAGACCATCCCTTGTTTGGTAGAGTCGCCGCCGAAGTAAACACTTGCACCGAATCTCCTTCCTTCACTCGTATCCTGGCAGTTTCACTTGTCTCCAATGCGTTCGCGAACATCTTGACTGCTGTAATATTTATGATTGCAGTCATATATTTGAATAATAATAGTATAAAAGATGTTTTTTTAAACAAAGAATACCAACCTGAGTCCACAATTGGCTCAGTTTCCTGCCGTTTTCTGTGTATCCCTCGTAGTTCATGTTTCTCCAGTCCTGCCACTGTCATAAACCTTGATGTGCATAGCCGATCCGAACACTGGTAGATCAATTTTCCTTCGTCTTCTTCAACACTCGGAGTGAGTGCGGCTTCAGTTTCATCAGACTTCGATTTGCTTCTTTCGTTGCCTCCGAAATCTCCCCAAAATTCATCGGAAGATTTGATAGTCCCTCCATAATTCCCGATTCCGTAGGAGTAGACATTTCTCTCCATTTTCTTCTCATCGAAGAATGATCCCTTTCCGTAGACGTCGTGCCTTCTCGCTCGAATCCCACCAGCCTAGAAAAAAATGATATCGAGCAATAATTTTGTACAAGAAATAACAAATAATGTCTCACCTCGAATCTGAAGGAACCGACGCTCGAGATGCCGGGGAAAACAGCTTTCGATATCGAAATCGCTTGAACGTTTATTTCGAAGAATGACGAAGCCTATAAAATACAATAACGGATATTTTGTCTAACCACTCCCGAGCGAACATGTAAAATAACAACACAATCACTATCGAATTTTTCCATATTCGCAGTTTAGCAGCTATTTTTCCCTTGGAAAATTTTAAAAACATATTAGACTACATACTTTGAGCAACGTTGGAGCACAAAGTGCATCGATAATTTCACTCGCAGAGGTAGTGTTTCCTCCAGAGCGAACATATTCTCTGATTTTCCTTTTCGAATGGCTGATTTCCCGATCAGCGTCACCCTGCAATTCGCGTTCAACTCGATTTTTTTTTTAAATTTTGAAATTTGAAAACTAAGTCTAAAAAATAAAATTAAATAAAAAAATACTTTTCCACTTTGCGCTTCCGAGAAAATGTATGCCATTACTTCAATTCCGATCTCAATCGATAACTCGTACAGTGTACACATGAGAACGGCATTGCGATAATTCCCTGAGATTCTTCATTTGAACAATGTTGTTGAAATGGTTAATACCGGCGTTGTCGCTTCTTAGGAAAACTCGCTTGATACCCTTCTCCTTCAGAATTCGCAGTACATGTTCAGCAATTGCGGAAACGGCAACGGAATCCTTCAAAAATATTAATAAAAATCATGAAAAAGTATGACTACTGCTAATAATACCTGCTTGAAATCGTCTGCTGCGTGTCCAAAAGAGTGGTGCTTCAGATCTCCATTGATATTAGCAATGACGTAACTCAAGTGATAACTGATTCCGGATTTGCCGTACCACGCCGGCTGAGTCTCACTGAAAAAATGCAATAACATAGTGAGGGTCAAGTACAGGGAAAAATCCGTAAAAAAAATTTTGCAAAAAAACTCACACGAACTTATTTGGAAGAACTTTCAGAGAAAAGTCCCAAATAATTAGTGCATCGCCGGGCAAAAGAGAATCTATTATCTCTTTTCTGTCAAGTTCACTCCTCTTCGTCCTGATTTGATGCTTTCTGAATTCGTCAACAGATTGATGACCGATGAACAGTAGTTCTATCATACGAGACACTGGAAATCTGAAGAAAGAAATTAAAAGTTCCCACAGGACAATATTACACCTCCGAGAGTCATTGTTTCCCTGCATCTCCTTGTGCGCGTTCTCCAGCATACTACGCACTACACCGAAGATATCAGTAGCCTGAATAGTAGTAAAGTATGCAAAGGAAGTGCTATCATCCATAATTTGTATTAGAAAAATAAAAACTGAATAAAACTGACCTGTACGTATTCCAAACAAACCATCTGATGGTTGTGTCTGTTCGGCCCCACTGCGCACGAAGATGCGAATTCGGGCTTGTCAGGATCAGAGAGGGCATAACAAAGACAGTGGTTGGTAGATTCAGAATAGGCTTCCATGTGATAACGTTGATCGTCTGAGAATTAAAATATATTTAGTATCTAATATTTACCAAGCATAGCAAGCACGTACATGTACTAAAGTTCTGGGAAACTCGAATTCGCCTCTTCAAGTCGATTATCGATTGATGATCAATGATGTTCCACATGTCCATTTCGAGTACACATCTCATGAGATTATCATACGCCTTGAAGGTAATAAGATAATCGACTTCACTACACATTAAAACATCATTAATGTAAAATATACTTTGACATAATCGTAAATGCATCGTAAATAATTCACCTCAATTGCGTCTGCTCTAAACTGATCGATGAAAAACTACCTAAAGGTAATGAATGTATGATATTTAGAAAATAATTGTAAAACGCTCACCTCCATGATTTTCAAAGCAGTTGAGAAGCAAATTGAATTTTTGTTCATGTAGTCCTTCAATTCCTCTTTGGATATTCCATTGGCTTTTGCAACACTCTATATTGAAATAAAAAATTGTTTGCATTTTTTAAAGAAAAGGTACCTCGGTACTTCGACTGTACATTCTGTAGACTTCACGGTACGAGTACATCCTCGCTGTTCTCGCAATAGCGATCACTTCGTCGTTTGCGAGAGTGAATTCACGGCCAGGATTGGGCAGGCAAACAGTAACATCTGGCCTAAATAATTTGAATCTTTCCTCCATATTTGCTTTTTAAAGTTTAAAAAAACATACGATGCTAGAAATTCGATGAACACTTTCAGTGTTTCCTTTCTTATTCTCTGTCTGAAGACTGGATCGATCATGTACTCGCCTCCGACTGAGAAAAGCTTTGCTTGTCGAATGTCGTATGAGGTGCACCCAGTGAATTGTTTTATCTAAATTTTAAAAAAAAATAAATTTAAAAAAAATAAAATATACCTCCTTCTCGGTGAATATTCCAGTAATTAGAGCCAGAATCTCATTACGCGTCTTCCGATTGTCAGTCTCTGCTAATGCAGAATTCACCGATTCCATAATCTGTGTTACTTTTCCGTCAACTATTGGTGGCGTCATCTGAAAGAAATTGAAAGTTCCACTCCACAATACGGTTACATTTTACAATTAATGTAATGTACAAATAATAAATGAATGCAAATCTACCTTTGAAATACACCTTTCCTTCAGATCTTGCCAATGCTCGCCGGCGATCGATCGATAAATTCCGTCGTGGAGCTTAAGAACGCTCAAAACCTGATAGTGTCGTCTTGAAAATATAGAAAACAATAATTTCTTACCTTCTTATCTTTAGTGACACTATCTAAGGTTGTCCAGTCTGATTCAGAAGCAACTCTTGTCAGATTAAACGCCTTCGACAACTCGCGCAAAGCAATTTCTTGCTGAATTTAGCATATTAGCACAGATAGTTAAATATAGAAGATTACCTTTCTTTCTTCACTCGTTTGTTGACGTTTCACTGCTCTGGCGGCAGCAGTTGGCAACACTTTGGACGTCTCTGTTTGACTAGAGTTCGATTCGTCTTCGCTGCTCACTCCCTCTAACTGCAATTAAAATAGTTGTATGGTTGATTATCTTCCTAATACAACCTCATATTCGAATTGCAATTCATTGAACTCGCCGCGACTGATCATCGAATAATGGCTAGTACACACACCTGTAAATTTAGATTTTTTGTTGGAAACTAATGATGGGGTACACGAATATTTGGCCAAATAATTTTCAACTCAATCGATTACTGGCTAAGAGTGGTAGTTCCGCAAATCGCACGTTTAGATGAGTAGTGGAAAGGTTTGAACACATTTATCAAGAGTTCAATTGGGTCTTCATCCTCGATTGAGGATTTAAGGAAGTTCAGTTGAGAGCTCTGATGTGCATGGCGTTCCAGTTGCTGCTCCTTGCTTCACTCAGAAAGTCCGGTCCGATCGTTTTTCGAAATAAGTCGCTCCATCTTGTCGTTGGTCGTCCTCTTCGTCTTTTCCTTCGTGGGAACCATTCGATCACAGATCGGCTCCACTTCAAGCAATCATCATTAGCGATTTTGTGCACCCAAGACCATTTTCTCTTCATCGCAGTATCAACAAAGTCTCGCACCTTAGTAAGGTTACGTAGCCGATCATTCGAGACATGATCGAGCACAGTACAGCCAACAATCCACCTTTCCATTTTCCTTTGAGCCACCGATAATCGATTCATTTGTTTTTTGGTCAATGCCCATGTTTCACACCCATAAAGAACCGCCGGAAGAATGCATCCATTGAATAGACGCCGTTTATGTGAAATTGGGATGCCCTTATTTACCAGAAAAGCCCTGTGTTTATGGAAGGCCCCGAATCCAGCTTGAATACGCCTGCTTATTTCACATGCGTCTTTCCCCGAGATTGCTATTGCGCTACCAAGGTAAACCGCCTTATCAACCAGTTTCACCTCCTTCCCACCAACTTTCACCACCCTTGGTGTTACCTTAGAACACATCCCGAAAGTTTTGTCCCCATTTAGCAATAATCCGACTTTCCTCAATACCCTCTCCAATTCCTTCGCCATTGCTTGAATTTGCCGTTCATCATGAGATATGAGAACGGCGTCGTCGGCAAAGAGAATATGCGAGAGGAATCTACCATTTACATTAATCCCTTTTTTGTCCCAGTTTAATTCCCGCATGGCCATCTCCAGAACTGCAGTGAACAGTCTCGGTGATAAACAATCGCCCTGTCTTACACCTCGACCTACTTTTATTTCCACTTCCTTCCCATTTACCACGACCACATTTTTACTACCCTGAGAGATTCCCGCCAGAAATGAAACAACCTCGGAAGGAATACCCTCATACTCAACAGCTTTGTACACTGCTGCTGTGTAAACACTGTCGAAAGCTTTACTGATATCTACAAAGAGTAAATATATTGGAAGCCTGTAATCGACACAGTAAGCAATGACTGACTTGAGAGTATGAATGGCGTCCACCGTGGAATGTCCCCGTCTAAAACCCATTTGTTCCCACCCTTTATTAGTATCCAAAACTGGAGCATATCTCTTGTTGAGCAGACCAGTTAGTGCCTTCTGGAGTACAGGAAGCAAACTAATAGGCCTGTAGTTTTTAGTGAGAGATGTGTCACCAGTTTTGGGCAAGAGAATTGTGCGTGAATCCCCGAAACCCTGTGGAATTTGACCCCTAACTATATTATTGAAGAGAGGAGTGAGTATTGGGACCAATTGTTCTACCCCTACCCTAAGCATTTGTCCCGTGATCCCATCCTTTCCCGGTGCTTTCCCCGATTTGAAGTACCGTAGTACCTCTCTAACCTCAGCCTCACAAATAGGAATAAACGGGTCCCGTACAAGTTCTTCTCTGTAGCCAATCCCACCATCCCCCGCATACAAGTCGTTGTAGAAGGCCTGAAATGCCTTCTCAATTCCCGTTTGAGTACATTCCCACTCCCCTGCCCCATTCCTAATCCGACTTATCCTATCCTTCCCAATTGCCATTTTTTCAGTTGCCTTTTTATAGCTTTTACCCATTGAGATTGCTTGGTTGACATACGCTAGATGCGATTGTTCTCGGTCGTTTTTGTATGATTCCCGAATCGATCTGTTTATGAGCAACCACTCAATCCTCGATACCCCTACCGCGTCCATTTTTAGCTGCCTTCGTCTTTCTATCAGGTCCCGGGTCTTATCGGAAACCCTTCTTCCCTGCGGTGTATAAGATGTTGCCATTTTCCCCGCTCCCTGAATGGCCCCAACCACATTACCGTAATCGAGACTCGCACTCCTACGTGTCAATTCTAGTCCTAGACTGAAATTAAATAAGTCATTTTGAAGGTGCGAGTCTCCCCTTGGTGGTCTAACCTCCGCCCTTCGAAATCGATATGGGAAGGAAATGATTGATCTAACCAAACGGTGATCAGTTGAAAAGTCAAACTGTTTCACCACGCCCACATCCCTAACCATCAATCCCTTTGGGTAGAGAATTAAATCAATTTCGTTCCTAGTCCTGCCATTTGGAGACACCCGCGTATATTTCCTAGAAGCCCTTTTATGAAAGAAAGTATTACCCACCCTTAACTGTAGTCTCTCACAGAGATCTACAATCATTTGACCCTTTTCGTTTCTTTCCCCATACCCAAATTTCCCCACAGAAAGTTCCCCCTGTTCATAATGACCCACTTTACTATTAAAGTCCCCCATGATGACCTTGTTAACAAATCGATACCGGTGGCTGCCGGGAACTCGCGAATGGAACTCCCTCTCGAGATCTTCGAGAAATGTACTGAACTCGGTCACATCTCGACTGGCCGGCGCGTAAATCTGGAATATTCTTAGCAAGACTTTATTCGAAACCTCAATGTCGATAAAACAGATCCTGGGAGTTATTACGCTAAATCTGACCACCTTCTGTTTCACCTCCCCACTTACGAAGAACCCTACTCCGGCAGTTCGATTGTGAAGACGAGTGGAGTGGTAGAATCGACCGCTGCTCCATTTCAAGTCCATTTCCTCCTCCTTCGATCTTCTGATTTCACTTAATCCAACAACATCAGCATTAATCTTCTCCAGGGAGTCTTCTAGTTCGACGATTCGGGAGTCTTGACAAAGTGAGAGGCAATTTAGAGTAGCCAGGAGTAAGGTTGCCATGATCATGGTCGACGCTGCCACGGGGACCAGTCCGGCTTGGCAGGGAGACTTGAAGGGGAAGGGAGGGAAAGAGCGAGCGAGGGAGGGAAAGAGCGAGCTACCGCCCCTCACATCGACCGCGCCATACACACATAGGAAGTGAGGAATGACGGGCAATGAGATTCCGGATGATCTGCTTTGAATAAAGGAGTGAACTCACTCGTTCCAACATGACAAAGATGTTTTGTCCCTTTGATGAACATTAGCGTATCTTCCTTGTTCAATCTTCTCACTCCTTTTGGGTTGCTACCCCATTTTTGCATGTGAATCACCTGTAATTTCGAAAGTATAATTTTAAGAATATGCTGCCTAATGTTTATAGAGATTGAGTTTTTCCGCATTGATGTTATTTGTATGTTCCATAAACAGCCATAAAATATTAGACTACCATAAAATATTAGACTAGCAACCTGTCCAACTATTACTCGAAAAAAACGGATTACACGGATTATTCAAGCGATGATTCTTGGTCAACCCATTAACAAAGGCACAGATTGACATGAAATTTGTCGCTTCCTCCATTCTCATTATTTGAGAAGAATTCTCATTACTTCAGTAATTTTGATCTCATTAGCAGGCTGTGAACGAATTATAAGGAATCTAAAATATTGAAATTCCTGAGAATACGTTTTATAACCCACACAGAGTTAAGAAACGATACGACACGAATGCAAATGTTTCATATTAGATCAATTCCCTAAAACTCACATTAGGTAGTGAACAAATCACGAAGCTTTTCTGTCTTGTCTTGTTTGCGGGACTCGATCGATCCCAGTCAGTCAGTAATTTGGAGATGTGGGTGTTGCAAACTTGGAGAGATTCATATCGAGCAATCTGAAAATCGATTTCAAATCGACGCCATCTCTAACATAAGAATTATACCTCCATCGAATCCCATTCACGTCCAAGAGCTCTCATCATTAGCAATTCTCCGGCGTCTTTGCATCCGTATAAATTGACGTTAGAGACAACTTCCTTTATTCTGAATTTAATTATTGTTAATAAAATATTAAAATTTTTATAAACAAAAAGAACTCACGATTGCAGTGAACCACAGCAAGAGATCGAATATTCTGCGGCTACTTTGTACCGACTTTTAGCCGTCATAAAGTAGCAGTCCGTAGACATTCTAGAAATTTATAAATAAAAAAATCAATAGAATCTTTTGAAGAGTGTCAAGATTCCAGAGGAACTCATTCGACACGCGCCGCGACGAAACAATCGATAAACAATTAAACACAGACGTTGTCCATCATCTGGCGCTGCCATCGCCTTCGAGGAGCAGTCGTTACTCGAGACGGGGTTGAGACGAAGATGGCGGGCTTCCACAACTGAAGAATGGTGAGGCGAGAAACAAACAATGACTCAGAAAACGTTATGAATAGGCAAGAAAAAATGTTGCAAAAGATTAGCAGAGCGTGGGGCTCGAACCCTTGACATGAGGTTGATGGTAAAATTCGCTACGTAGTTTACAGTCATGTTCGTCTCCATTCTTGCACACAGTTCGCGCGTTGAAGAGCGAAAAATCGCTTGGGAAACATATTTCCACCTCGTTTTCCCCTACACAATGCTATATCATTCGAATCAGAATCGAACGGCGCGTCGAATAAACTATGTCTCCTGGTTCACACTATAACGGGTCAAAAAGTTGTTTTATCTCGCTTCATTGGACGATTCACGTACAACCAAATATACCATTGAATTCGCCATAAAATTCTGGTCGGGTACGCGGGTTTTGAGCCGATGCGAGCTGGTTGACACAAGTTATGAACAGAAAACGTGCCGCGCCCTAAAGTGGCGCGGCGCCATTTTGGCGCCTGGAGGCAAAATCTTGAAAAACTAACGACGCCACGTTGTGCAGAATCAAAAACAACCCCTACAACCGAATTTTCAAGAAATTTGAAGAACATCATTTTGCCTGTGCCGACCCTTGAACAATGTTTGTTGATTCTATCGCGGACAGCGTCATATGTATTAATACGTTTGATTCGTGTTGCAAAAGCTCATCGTTTGATTCGTGTTGCAAAAGCTCAAGGTTTATGACAGTGGCAGGACTGGAGAAACATGAACTACGAGGGATACACAGAAAACGGCAGGAAACTGAGCCAATTGTGGACTCAGGTTGGTATTCTTTGTTTAAAAAAACATCTTTTATACTATTATTATTCAAATATATGACTGCAATCATAAATATTACAGCAGTCAAGATGTTCGCGAACGCATTGGAGACAAGTGAAACTGCCAGGATACGAGTGAAGGAAGGAGATTCGGTGCAAGTGTTTACTTCGGCGGCGACTCTACCAAACAAGGGATGGTCTCTCAAGGGATCAGACAGATCCACTGCAATGACCGATGGCGTGAAGTCTGTCGTGACGTCATACTTCACACAGCAGCGTTCGGAGGGCAAGAGAGCGATAAGCGAGGGATATTTCTGCTCAATTGAAGGAGATGAAAGTGGAGAACACTGAGGAATATCGATTTCCCCTTTCTGAATGCCCCAAGGAGACTCAGTGCCAGTCACTTATTTCGACGCTTCTTCGCTCAGAGGCGATTGCGAAAGCAGCCAAAATAGGGAAGAAGAAGGAAGGAGGGAAGAGGAAAAGAGAACCGAGCTCGGATGATTTCATCAATAATAATGAGGTAGATTTCTTTTTTTTTAAATATTTAATCAATTTTATATTCAGGTTCCTCCTGCAATCGTTCCGATTGTCGCTACACCGCGTACAAGAAGGGCAGCGTCAAGATTGACAGATTCTTCTATCACAAGCAGTGCGGTAAGTCTCATTAATTGCTCTACGAATGCGCGATTCATTGTCTCTCTTCAGGGAGAGATCATCGTGAGCAATCGCCGTCAGAGCACTCGCATCAAGAATATGTCGAAAAGTGATCAGCTGGAAAAAGAATGCACTCGATTATTCAACGATGATGACTACTGTGAGATGGTCGAATGCGTAAAGAGTGGCTTGGACGACCTTCTTGATAGTAATTAGATATTGAATAAGCTGTTTTACTTTTGTTGACTTGTTATGTTTTTTTCGATTGTAAGTTCCTATTTTCACACTATGTTGAAGCTAATAAATTTCTGTTCTTACTCGAGACGGGGTTGAGACGAAGATGGCGGGCTTCCACAACTGAAGAATGGTGAGGCGAGAAACAAACAATGACTCAGAAAACGTTATGAATAGGCAAGAAAAAATGTTGCAAAAGATTAGCAGAGCGTGGGGCTCGAACCCTTGACATGAGGTTGATGGTAAAATTCGCTACGTAGTTTACAGTCATGTTCGTCTCCATTCTTGCACACAGTTCGCGCGTTGAAGAGCGAAAAATCGCTTGGGAAACATATTTCCACCTCGTTTTCCCCTACACAATGCTATATCATTCGAATCAGAATCGAACGGCGCGTCGAATAAACTATGTCTCCTGGTTCACACTATAACGGGTCAAAAAGTTGTTTTATCTCGCTTCATTGGACGATTCACGTACAACCAAATATACCATTGAATTCGCCATAAAATTCTGGTCGGGTACGCGGGTTTTGAGCCGATGCGAGCTGGTTGACACAAGTTATGAACAGAAAACGTGCCGCGCCCTAAAGTGGCGCGGCGCCATTTTGGCGCCTGGAGGCAAAATCTTAAAAAACTAACGACGCCACGTTGTGCAGAATCAAAAACAACCCCTACAACCGAATTTTCAAGAAATTTGAAGAACATCATTTTGCCTGTGCCGAGCCTTTGTTGAAGCTATCGCGGACAGCGTCATATATTGAAGATACTTCAAAGGCTTTGATCCAGAGTTAACGAGGAAGAGAGAGAGAGCGCATGAAAGTGAGCGAGCCGCTCCATTCCTCACTCTTTTCTGGAAGGTTCACACACGAAGAATGTTAATTTCTTATGAAATAAATAGGGATGCTTTCGCAAAAAAAACGACTCTCTTCATTTCACACACTCGCATACCGGTCTGACGGAAGAGATAGTGTACAGAATCATGGGGGCATTTCTCGCAATGCCATACCTTTCAAGAAATTAACGAATAGAGCACGTGTGACTTGTATACAATTCAGTCGGATTACAGTATAATATTTATACGAGTCGAGAGGAAATGCGGTACAATCAAAATAAATTAAAATAAAGGAACGAATCATTATTGGACACCAACAACAAAAGCAAGAAGGTCACTCAGGAAAACTGCTCAATTTTCCGGATTTAGAGTATAGCTTTGCCGGTCTGAGAAAGAAACTATTATGCCTGTAATTAGAGGTTGAAGAGGCGTTTGTGAAATTGATTCCATTCCTAGTGAAGTAATAGCAAACGTGATGCGGTTTCTTTTTTAGATTCAACTGCATACCGAGGGGAGCGAAAGAGATGATGATGAAGTCCAATGCTCACCACGATTTTCATAAATATCATAAATTTATATTTTTAATTATTTTTACGCCAAAAAAATTGAACATTATTAGCTTGGAAATGATGGAAATTTCAACTCGAAATACACGTAGACTGAGATAGCAGAAAATGGATTGTATCAAAAGATCAAAACACCTGTCATCAATATTCGATTCATGGAAGTTGTGACCTTTCATTTTCCTTATTTTCACCTGTTATTGCGTGATTTGAGTGAAGGGTATCTTGAGTCGTTTCACGTCTCTATCGTAGTACCAATTCTTCGATTAAAATCGGCGGCGTTCACTGTTTAATGTGGTGTTAGTTTTCGGAAAAAGGGAGTGGAAAAAGGCTAAGATTTGAATTCCCGCAATTTCTTATCTCAGTTCTCCGTGGAGCAATCGACTCAAAATTTCGTTCATAGGTGTAAAAGGGTCGAAAAATGTTATATTCGAAGTTTTGAGTCGATTGCTCCACGGAGAACTGAGATATGAAATTGCGGGAATTCAAATCTTGGCCTTTTTCCGTTTCCTTTTTCCGAAAACTAACACCACATAAGTGAGGATAAACAACCTCGTTGCGTTGCGAAGAACACTCAATCGAATTTTCGATAACAATGTAATGTTAGTTATGTCTAAAACTTATTCATATCGACTGGTTCCTCTCGTTTGCTAATACACAAAGTAACGCGCAAATGAGCTTTATCTCGTTTTTTGTTTATTTTTCTTTATTGTTAAATTCGCTTGCCTTATCGCTGTTGTCAATATAACTAAATACGAGTTCACGCATATTTTCTGTCACTTTTTCTCCGATTGTTCATGGTAATGTTCCTTCTAACATGTAAGATGAACACTTCCAGGAACAATCGGAAAATGGACAGGGAAATTACTGTTTCTATTGTGAAAAATTCTATTCATCCAACTATTTCTTATTTTTTTACCGTGTTCCTCTTGCTCCTGGTCATGTTCCTATACTCGACGGTGCATGAGCAGGAAAAAACCATTTTGCCATTTCTTTTCAATCAAATATACCCGATGGAATAAACAATTACAGGACCTTAGATTGGATATATTCTATGAATTCTTCTCTGAGAGTCGCCTTTGAGTACCATCGAGACTATTTCATTGATATTGCATTGAGGTTTTTTTTTTTTACATTTTCTTTTTATTTTTTTTTAAAATTTGCAACATCTAATTCAGCGCCCAGAATTATTTGCCGATCTTTGGAAGTTTCGTGTTACAACCATTGATGGGAATTATTCTGTTCAACAACCGAAAGACGATGAATCGGGAAATTCTTTGGGCATTCATCTCCACACTAGTGAGATATTTTTTCTAAAAAAAGTTCACTTTCTTTCACACTCTTCTATTTTGAGATGTCACGCTTTCTTAAAATTCGATGTATATGAATTCTTTTTTTCCTGCAAAGGGTAGCCCTTTAAGGCATTATTTTTTGCAGACAGAACAAATCCAGGGACTGCTACAAAGCGTATGACCGCTGCTATGAAAATATATCACGAATTTAAACGCGAAATATGAGTGAATGCGCGTTGACCGAGCGATTTGTTTTAGATTGGCGATTTTGCACTCGATTTGGGTTTTTTCTTCATTCGTTTCTACTACGCAGCGCCTTTCTCAGCCCTTTATTGTGAGGGGCCACTTTGTCGGAATGGATATTCTCAACCATTGATTATGGTGAGTTTTTTTCAAAATAAATTTTATCTCACTTAAAAGTTAATATTATCTGATTATCTCTCGACATATCTTTAAGAGCAAACAAATTTTTATGTTTTTTTTTTTAATTTTTTTTTCGTACACACAAACGTAGTTTGAAAAAACTGCAGGGACTTCTAGCAGTCTCCGTAATTGCCAATATTCCGCCATTTCTTTCAATGTTCATGTTTATACATCAAACACTAGTGTCAGAGTTTAATAGCAACTGGAAATTTGCTGTCCGGTAATGCATAATACATTGTTGTCGAATTATATATAAAAACCATTCTAAGCACTAAAATGCTGATCATAACATTTTTCGTGGTCACTATTGGTTTTGCGAACGTCGCCGGTTTCGTAATGTTTGCACGCGATTCAGACCATTCAGAGACTTTGCTTCAGGTAAGCATCACTTATCACAATCATAATCAAAAGTTTTGCATTTTAGCAGCCAGAAATGCTAATGCTATCGACTCGAGGTGGTCGAATTCACATGTTCGGTGATTTTGGGGAACCGCAATACTTTAAATGGGGTGAACAATTTTAAATTCATTACTTGTCTTTTCATTACACTAAAACGAAAGTACATTAAAGTACGAAAGTACATGCGAATGGGTGAATTTTGCGATATAAAACATTTTGAGATTTTGAGAGATGCAAGTGGTCAATGTTAGTGTTGCAGTGTTATATCTTCGCCAAACTCATAGGAAGGAATATAAATTCTGCCTTTATATTACAAATTTAAAATACTACGTTCCACTTCGAGTATGGTGTGCTTACTGTCTGATTCTCTTGCTTTTGCGTGCACTCTCGTCCTCGTTTCTGTTGTTTATCAGTGGAACGTTTTATTTTTTTGGACGTGTGTTTGTGAATTTGTAATACTGTGTTATCGGTGTTTTGTGTGAAGTGGCGTCAGTTGCAGAGTTGTTCATCTTAGCAGGAACGATTGTATTAAATCTGCCTGCCATGTTTTTCTTCGCTGGCCACTCAATGCATTCACTGAATAAAGCAAATAAGGTAGTGTTTTAGAACAGGTAATTTAAAAAAACATTAAATTGAAAGAATATTGAAATCTTTAAGTTCTTATTATTTCTAGATATTTTGTGCTATCAATTCTTTGGCTCACTAACAATATCGTCCTTGTAGGGGGGTTTTGCTAAGACATACCAACTCGTTGCAGATGAAATTATCATCCAGAACTCAATTGCTGGCAAGGCGACAATACGAAATATTCATCTATCAAGCAAGCCGTCCTGAAATTGAGATATCATTACTAGTTTTTTTTAAGTCAACGGGTGCCTTCGTCAGTGTAATCGTTCCTCTATCGACATTACTCATAGCAACTATTGTTGATGCGCGAGCTGCATTCAGTGGATTAGCGGGCGCATTAGTTCTCTGTCTCTTGCACGTAAGTGACGGTGCCCACTAGATACAGTCCGGCATAGTACAGTATCAATCTATTGAATCGCATCATGAACTGAGCTATTTTACGTAACAAATAATCGTAGATCATTATAACGCTCGACACCACGCAGTTTTGCGTCATTTACATGTTGAAGAGCGGCGGATTGAAAATGGTTGTAATATAGGCCATTTATGTGTAAATACACACACCTTTATCAGATATTGACTATGGTCTGGAAGAATCTACGCACCCGATTTCATTCTGAAATTGAACAACAACGAGTAATTTCTTTTACCGAGTCGTCGATGACCCGGAGCCAAATTCGGAACTAGAATTTGAAAATCTGGAAATTCTATAGAATTTGAAATTCTGGAAATTAATTGGATCAAATCTGTTCATTTTATGCACGACAAAGTGGTGTTGTTATTCACAAATAATGTTATTGATTTATAAATATTTATGCATGTTTAGAAATGTTAATTGGTTTAATAAGTAGGATGCTTGTTGAATGCAATAGAAACAATATTTTTATCAATTAATTTCGACAATTATAACTTTTCCGTACTCATATTAATTTGTAGGAAGTTTGCATTTTTGTAATAAAGATATGAGGACTTTAGAAATTAGTTGCGGGAAACTGTGTTCACGCTTTTTCAACCTCGCCAAGTGAACAATGATAACCAGAATCTCTCTTGTTTTCACATCCGAGAAGAAATTCCTCCACTTATAGGAAATCATTGTATCTGTCTGTCTGTCTGTCTGTCTGTTTTTTTCGTTCGCGTGACAGACATTTTTTTCCGCATTTTCCTTATAAATCGCTTCAAAATCGCGCTATCTTCCCATATCCTTTTGCATATGATAAATGACCAGAATAGCTTTCAAATTTTACAAAATTGAATTAGCCAAATCCATAGTCAAGTGGGTTACGCGCCAGACTTTGAATCCGAGACCCCCAGGTTCGACCCCCGCCGCGGGCAAACCTTTTGCCGCATTTTTCGCAAGTGCCAGAAACCGTTCTAGCACGTTTTTGAGTACCGTGAAACGCGTTTTCACCTGTTTTGCCGAGTTTTAACCACTTGACGGACTTTTTCGTTTTTTTCGCTATAAATCACTTCAAACTCAATCAATCTTCTCAGATCCTTTTGCATATGATAACCCATCTGAAAACATTTGAAATTTTAATAAATTGATTCAACCAAATCCATAGCCAAGTGGGTTACGCGCTTGACTTCCTATCCGAGACCCCGAGGTTCGAACCCCGCCGCGGGCAAATTTTTTGCTGCATTTTTCCCAAGTGCCAGTAACCATTCTAACACGTTTTTGAGTAACGTGATACACGTTTTCACCTATTTTGCCGAGAAAAATCGAAAATTTCGAAACGTTTCCAAATGATCCGTACAGCGTAGGGGATCAGAGGAAAAGTGTTTTGCGATGTCGGAAACGTGTCTGAACATGTTCTAACACGTTTTAACATGAAAAATACTTTTTTTCTCGATCGCTCTCCTCCTCACGAGCAACTTGTTTTCGATCGCTCTCATCCTCACGAGCATTTTGCAACGGAATAAGCCAGTACTCTTTCTAGAGATTAACATCCGCTAGCATACTAACCTTCCCCCTGGACTGTACTTGGAGCCGGCTACCGAGTCCACCTCCCTCCCCGATCCGAACATGAAGCCGGCTACCGAGCTCCCCCTGAACCGAGCCTGAAGTAGGCTGCCAAGGTCCCCCTGAGCCGAACCTGAAGCAGGCTGCCGAGCTCCCCCCCTGGACCGAACCCGGAGCAGGTTACCGAGCTCCCCCTGGACCGAACCTGGAGCAGGCTGCCGAGCTCTCCCTGGACCGAACCTGCACCCAGAACTATGCATAGAGCGTAGTGTACGCATTGAGCGTAGTGTATTTAACCTCAACACACCCCGGCTAGTTTTGCATAAGTTATGAGAGTGTTCCATTCCCGAAAATCATTTGAAACGCTCAATACATACAGGTGGGAAACAAGAAAAAGCCGTGCTAATCAGTCTTTATCCATTCACAAACAAAAATACAACAACGAACATTTCTGTCAGTTCACCTCCGCGATTGATGAGCGACTCAGGGCCACAACTACCTCGATTTGGATTACTGCAGCGTTGTCTTGGGTGTGGATTGTGCGTTGCTTATTCTCCTATTCTCCTCGAGTCTTTGTGGAAGGGGCGCGAAATCCGTATTCAATCCTTTCGAACTTTTCGACGCCCGGGGCAACTTTTGGTCTCTTGAAACCCGTGCGTGATTTGTTGATGGCTGAATGTATAGCTATTATACGCGGTCGATCCTCCGGAACTATGTCAGGAGGGAGAGAGAAAGAGTTCTTCCCTTTATTGAAATTATCACGCATCACTATTTAAAGAATTATTTCTTTTGTAAGAGGCTCTGTGCGGACCCGAAATGCCGAAAATTGATGCGGAACGTAAGCAACTCTTTCCTTAAATCATTTAGCAGGAGAAAAATTAGAAATAGCATTGCAATCACTCACGTAGTCTGATGTGAAGCAGTTTGTGTATGCGTGGCAGGCGACACCTTTCTCCGGAGCGAACCTGACAAAGGAACAGTCAAAAGGAAATTTAAAAAAATCACATGGGTGACCACCCTCAAGGGCGCACTAGGACCCTATTTATCAGATTCCCATACTGATATACGAGCTGGAGCAGCCAGCGGAGATAAGGAATTCAGCGTGTTTATAACTGGGTAATCGTGGAATCAAAATCATCCGTAACAGGAATAGGCACCGGAAAATCTACGCTACTCTAACCTTAGCATCAGCAATCGTTTTACGATTTTTATTGAGAAGCTGTGAATGGCTCACCTGTGCTTTCCATTTTCTTGTTCAGCGTCGAGCGGAAGATTTCTTGAGTTGGTTTAGGCAACTAGGAAAAAAGGAACGAGTTGAAAGAACGCGAATTTTGTTGCAAGAGAAGAAAGTGGAACCACATAGATAATGAATACACTGAGACACCTAGTGCACCCAACATTGAGTGTATTCGCAAGTCGAGAGAGTGTGTGAAAGTGATAGATTTGTAAGTGTATCATACACAAGTATCCGTACATATCTCAGTGTAGTATACACTCAGTACTAAGTGTATTCGTTCTCGGTGCAGATAGCGGCAAGGAATGTTCGGAGAAGAGCAAATGCTGCCAGAATTGATCGCACACTCTTTCATTGCTTGTTCCATCAGAGAAATGTGCACTGCCTGAGATCCCAATGGGGGCGGGGAGAATATCGGAGGTACAGCCGATATCCCATATGTTTCCCGCAATGCAACACCGTCGGCACTACTGATCCCCCCCATTGGGATGTCAGGCAATCATTGGGGTCGAAACAACGAGAGTGTATTCTAGTAGGGTACGTTAACGCAAAACAACAAAAGAACCTAAATGAGCATTTACTGACTTATTCGTTTGAGAAAGGATAGGATTACACAAGGGGTAGACAAATGCAGGCTCAGCTCACTACGAAATGAAACGAAATGCAAGGAGGTAGCATTGGAAGAGCGTAAAGTGGGAAGAGGTTGGAGCAAGAGAGCAGAGGAAGGAACAAATCGAAGAAGAGAGAGTGTGCACGCGAAAGAGATAGTGAGAGAGAGACGGTTTTGGAGAAACAAGCTTGCTCCCTCACCCCCCCCTCCCCTCTCGTATGGTGACCCTCCGTTGCTATGGAGAATTTTGCTGAGAAAGAGTAGTTGCCTATCAAACCCAGGGAGAGGGAGAAAGAGAACGAGTCTCTATCACGCTTTCTCATGCTCTCTGGATTCTGACAACTGACGAAGAGAGCGTGCCGCGCATGAGATTACTCTGCTTTTCAAACACACAGTACCCTCAGTTATTGGAAATTCACGAATGCTCACCAGAAACATTAAAACGTTCCTCTGGTAAGCAATAGAAATTAAAAGAAAGCGAGATAATCAGACAGTAGGCACAAGCACAGGTAGACCATTTCGTGTTCGCATAATTTAATAATTGCCATTAGGGATGGTAAAGGAGGAGAATGGGGTGGGTGTGTATTATCGCAAATCCTACGCAGATGAAGAGCGAACGGTTCATAATTGATTAAGATCGGTCGCGAATTTATCAGAAAACACTTTCTCCTGGTATACCATGCACCGATATTTCACAACCCACCGAATTCTCCCTAAACTCTTCCGGAAGATTGAGCGTTTTTTTGTGTGTGAAAAAGCGTCGGATAGCCTTGCTGGACGCCAATGGTTGCGGGCAAGGTGTTACGGTGGAGTACCACAGTATTCTTGGAGGAATCGTGAGGAAAACTTGCAAACATGTGCACGCGAGTAAAAGGTAAAAGGTAAAGGTGTTAGGTCTTCTACACACAAGGCGGTCTCGACCACCCCTATGCCTGAGGGGCAACGAGAGCCTGTCCTGAAGGTGGAAAAAGAACAATGTGGTTTTGTGGATTGTAGTATTACGAATTTACGATCACTCGTCCGAAATAATAAAACGTTCCGTTGATAATCCGTGCTAAACAACGGATACGGATGCGAGAGAGCATGGCAAAGTGAGAGACACGTCGAGGTATAGAAAGAGAGTACACCACCAGTAGTCCATTTCATGAACTTTATTGTTTTATATTGTAATATGCTCCCCCCATTAATCAGGTTTATCAGAACAAAAGTCGGCGTCTGATATCGCATATATGAGCACTTGCGTGCGAACAGAATATAAACGATCTCGATAGATTAGACAATTTGTAAAATTAACTTTAATTAGGATACAATAAAATGATTTCAGCCTTCAATGATCAGCAACCACGCAGTCTGAACACCACCTTTATTTCTGATCCATCTCGAATACCGTAGCTGGCCAGCGATTCATCATCCTCTACCTGTTTCCCTTGAACAAAATACATTTTACTTTAGATACTTGACAATTTATTCTTTAACAATTTATATTCCGCTGCCTTCCGAAACTGCTTTTCTGGAACTTTCCTATTTTTTGTCATAACTACTGAGATAACAAGCCTAGTCATATCAGTGCGTTTGCGTAAATACCGCAAACATGTTCCTCAAATCCGTACAGCAAAAAGTGACCGCTTCAATTTTTCACCAATTCTAATAGCCCTTAGAACGCTTCATTGATTTCTGTTATATTAATGCCCATTTCCTTATTCAAATTTTTAATTCTAATTTTTCATTCAATTTTTTCAAATTTGAATTTCGAAAAGGAACACGTATTGTAATTGTAACTTTGCAATATACTCAGTCACATGGAGTATCGAGGGAGGGTTCAAATTTTAAGAACGGAGGGTTTGAAATCTTTACGCGAACGCATTGATATCAGTAATAAATGTATTTTCTAGTAAGTTTAAAAAAGCGTATTTCCTATGGCTAGAATTCGCATCCGAGTACTATTTTTCATGACATCTCTATCATTTCTCAAAGAGTATCAAACTATGCGTCTTATCCAAAATTACTGTGTGATCTTTTCTATATATATATATATATATATATATATATATATATATATATACATATACACACCCATCAATGCCACAACAAATACGTTTCCGGGACACCATATACATACTTACAAGTATACTGGGTTTTTTCCGATTGTTGTTTGTTCCAATGAAAACAACAGTGCGAATGATCTTTTCACAAATCGATTAAAATTTTCCAAAACTAATTCCAAGAAACCATTTGGCCCTCAAATTTCAGTTTGTACTCTTCCACGTTCGTATAAAAGTATAAAAAAAGTAATACAGTATATACCATTGAATGAGTCGCAGTTGGTCGCAAGGAATTCTTTCGCAATCCTCAATCATCTTCTTTATCAGAAAACCGGTCGGACGACGTGCCATTTCCACGGAGAGAGTGAGGGGTCTCCCTGGAAGTTCGCAGTATATAATGTTATCGGTGCGATACCGGCTATCCTTGATATTATAGTATATATTTTCAAATATTTATGAGAGGTATCACGAGAGATTGCAGGAAGGTCGGAACAATTTTCGAAAAAGTATTTTTGATTTCGATCAAACTTTTATGTGAGAGTGCCCAGGAGACAATAATTCAAATAATCCTGGTTCCAGGTCTAAAAGCCGGCTTTTAGGAATTTCCCGGTTCTGTCGCCGGAATCGTCATAACTTTCTTTAGAGTTGAGCTAGAAAGATCTGGTTGGGCTCAAAATGTGCGGACGAATTATCCGAACAATTTTCTTGTTGGTAATAATTAAGCAACTGTTTGAGCTAGAAAGCGAAAATCCGATTTTGTAACGTTTCCTAAAATAATAAGATATTTTAGATGGCCGAACCCAAGAGGTTTCTGTTCGAAATATGAAAGAGCATGCGAACATTAGTCAGGTAAACAAATAAAATCGAGCAAAAGGGGGGGCTTTATAGGTGAAAAATGGCACTGAATGTCAAAAAAACGCAAATTTTTCAAATTTATCGAAAAATCGATTCTTTTAAAATTACATCAAACATATTTTTTTGGAACTCCTGAACCACATTGAGTTCAGGGAAAATGATTTGAGGTCATAAGATGTGTGTATGATATCACAATAAAAGGTCAAATGAAGACAAAATCGACTCAAGATATTTTGAAATTGTTAATTTTATTGCGATGCTGAACGCACATATTATTCTACTATTTTATTTTCTTCAAACATAAAATGGCTCAGGAGTTCCAAAAAAATATATTTGAGGTGATTTTAAAAGAATCGATTTTTCGATAAATTTGAAAAATTCGAAAAAAAAAATTTAAAAAAATTTGAAAATTTTTTTGGCATTCAGTGTCATTTTTCACCTAGAAAGCCCCCCTTTTTGCTCTATTTTATTTTTTTACCTGACTAATGTTCGCATGCTCTTTCATATTTCGAACAGAAACCTCTCGGGTTCGGCCATCTAAAATGTGTTATAATTTTTGGAAACATTACAAAATCGAATTTTCGCTTTCTTGCTTAATTATTACCAACAAGAAAATTGTTCGGATAATTCGTCCGCACATTTTGAGCCCAACCAGATCTTTTTAGCTCAACTCTAAAGAAAGTTATGACGATTCTGGCGACAGAACCGGGAAATTTCTAAAAGCCGGCTTTCAGACCTGGGACCAGGATTATTTGAATTATTGTCTCCTGGGCACTCTCACATAAAAGTTTGATCGAAATCAAAAATACTTTTTTCGAAAATTGTTCCGAAATGCCGATTTTTCCTGCAATCTCTCGTGATACCTCTCTTATTTGCTATTTATTTTTGAAAATAAATAAGTAGGTTGAGAGTATCTCTTGGTCCTGGTCCACGGAGGCCAGAGACCAGGAGAGTCTCGACCTACCTATTCCAATTTGTGCTCCACATAATATACGCTACATCTTGCTTGGTAGTCTCTCATACAACTATATGAGACGAATCGGGAGGAACTCGACGATGGTCGGGACATGGGAAAATTTATGATTTTTAAATATTCCCATATCTGCGGGAGAGGTACATCAAGGTCTCCTCTATCGAACAGCGTTTAAATAATTTTTTAAAAGGTTTTCGTTTTTATGTGAAGCACAAATATACCTGGTTGATTTTAGAATTTTTATCCAAAATTCAAAGTTTGCAAAATCATAAATCGCTTCAAAATAAAGTTACAGATTCGCGGTTTGGGTCTTTAGATAGCGATAACCCTGGCCTACAAAATAAAGGCGATTTCGTCATACATTCTTGCAATTCTCGTAAAAGTGCAAAGTTCTCGCCGCCACTAGGGTCGTTCTAGAGAACTGCGTTGTAGAGTGCATAATTCGGGTCAGGTAATCGGGTAATTGAGCGGTCCCTGTCGAAATGATTCGGCAAATGAGACGGCCGAAAAAACCCCTCAAAATGATCAATTTCCCGATAACAGGCTCTCATCCAGACAACTTTTTAACGGAAATCTTTAATAGAATACGTGTATCTTGTTTATTTGCGTGCACACTTTGTCTGTGACACTCTGGCATATGATATTTTCCCATTGTTGTCTCATATTGACCGTTTCTTCAATTCAGTCTCTCCTCTCTGAAATGTGCAAAATTTGTTAAATCGTGTTTCGTTTTTTTGGCGTTTTTTTAATATTAGATAATATCAACAACAAAAAAACGCCAACCTAGAAATGACTGAAAACAAATTTCGCGTGTTTCAGAGAGGAGAGGCCGAATTGAAGAAACGGTCAATATGAGACAACAGTGGGAAATTATCGTATGCCAGAGTGTCACAGACAAAGTGTGCACCTAAATTAACAAGAAACACGTATTCTATTAAGTATTTCCATTAAAAAGTTGCCATGATGAGAGCCTGTTATCGGGTAATTGATCATTTTGAGGGGTTGTCCTCGGGCCGTCTTATTTGTTGAATCATTTCGACAGGGACCGCTCAATTACCCGATTACCTGACCCGAATTACGCACCCTATGTATAAGACTGAGCACATCACAACACAAAGTTTTATCATACTAATGTGACGTTAAAAATCATCGAAAAGATCCTAAACGTTGAGATCTTCCTGTTAAAAAATTCACGACTAAAAGATCGAAAACATCTCAAATTTGAATTCCCGCATTTATTGATTTTTGCGTATATCTCGATTTCCATAAAAGATAGAATGTTCAATCCTTAGGTGATGATGGACATTCCTATTTGGAACAAGTGGTGCAAAAATTGAGTCTCTACCTTCTCAGGGAGCCGAGATAATCGATAAAAACAGAAAGTGCGGGAATTCAAATATTAGATCTTTCGTCGATCTTTTGGTTGGAATTTTTAACAGGCAAAATATCACATCTCTGATCTTTTCGTCGATTTTTAGCATCACATAAAACTTTGTTTAGTGGTGTCTGTGTCTACCAACAAATTATATTCTTATTCATCTGTCCATAATTGGTCCAAAAGTTATACAAATAAATAGTGAATACTTGTTTGGGCTTGAACACGTCGGTTCAAGGAGTACATTAGAGAGACAGAGCGATCGAAAATTCAGCAATAGTTTTGCCGAGGGGAGGAATTGAACTTCCGACGGTCCGCTTCATGGCCTATTGCATTAGCAACTACACTATACGTGATAGTTGAATGGTGGGCAATGTGACTTCATCAAGAGATGAGAGTCTTACTAGCCTATCGGGTGGTAATGCAAAGTATGCTAATCATGCAAAGTGCCATGCAAAGTATGCTAATCACGAGATACTGTAAGCATTCGCATCAAACTTTAGTAATTCTCGGATTGTGTAGCCAGGTTTATTTAACGGCTCCGTTCTCCCCTCTATTGCTAGTTTAGAACTGACCTGAACCGATGGGTTGAATCGTTAGCGTGATGAACTGCGACCCTTCCTGCAACTCCGCTTCAGCCTCCGCTTTCAGCTGGTCAGGAAGACGCGGGCACTTGCGCAAAAGCTGTTTGAACTCTCCATGAGAGAGACTTGAAATGATGGCGTTCTGAGTAAATGTCGTTCACCACCTTTTAAGGACGAATTTGCCCACATTCTATACTCCATTTCTTTAGTTTGGAAGTTCCATGTCAAGATTTATCTCCCTAGTTTGAGGTGTTGATGATGGGCGTTTGCCCGAAACGTCTCATCCAACAAAGTTGATGGTCTCCACCTCTCGTACTTCTCAACGTTGAAGAATCAAGTATTACATTTATAAAATGATACGATCAAACAAAATGTCGAACTGGGGACTTCCTGTGTTTACCGAGACGAGAGAGCACGCAAAAGCGGTCGCTATGGTAAACAACGGAAGTTCGTTATTCGGCTTTTTGGTATGATCGTATCATTTTATAAATGTAATATCTCGTGTCCTATGCGATGCCCTCTTCCTCTGACCATTCGAAATCCCGTCAGCCGTCCGACTGATGACTCATTTACAACAGGTATACCTAACCGGCATCCCTACCTGGCATCAGACACCCAGTGTATGTCTGATGACACCTATAGCCTCTCTTGTTGTCACACCCGAGGCGGTATGTACGGCTTTCGGAAGACGAATTGGAAACCGTGACGTGGGGGGGGGCGGAAAAGGAAAACGGCTTTCTCTTTGCAAATAAATTCACGTTTTTTAAGGAAAGCCGTTTTTTCGAAAGCAATGCATACCGCCTAAGAATATCAATGTAGAAATGGTAAAGCGTACGAAGGTCTTGCGATCGAGCTCGGACTGATTGATGTAGTGCTTGACGAGTTCGATCGCGGCCGGCAATCGTTCAATGGATGGCATCTGGATGATGCCTCTCTTGAGCTTCCCTACGTAGTACTCGTGGAAGTGAGAGGCTGCCAACGTGATCAGATCATCAAGCAGCTGACAAGTGCACTCTGCAAGTTGAAAATGCTATATTTAATCTTCAAATGAGAATGCCTTCGCAACTATTCTCGGATGCGCAGGGTGCGAAATGTGAGAACACGGTCTCTCCATTTCGCGCACTCTCTCGCCTATCAACCGGTCTAGAGAGTGGGCGAAAATACGGGACCGTCGTCTCACATTTCGCACTCTAGTGCAAAGTGGCCAATGATGATATCCAAGTTTGATGTGTGCTCGCTCGCCTTGTGGGAGTATGCCGACCGTCGCATTCATCAGTGATAGGAACGAGGACGCGGCGACGTCGATCTTCACTGGGTCCGAACCACGAATGGAAGAGGCGAAGAGGGCGCGTAGCGTCTTCGAGTGAAGGGACAACGTCTGTGATCACATTCATATACGCAGAGAGCTAATGAAATATGCTTTACAAATTGCTTTATATGATTAATAGTGCTGAAGAATCTTATGTGAATCTAGAATCTCTCGCGCTCTCTTTCTCGCTACACAGAGCGCAAATTTGCTAGGAGAATGGTTCTCCAATGTTTCATTTCTTAGAGAAAGCTTCTCCACCCTCCTCTATCCGCACACTCTCTCGTTTGCTCGTCGAGACGAGAGAGTATGCAGAACAAGGAGAGTGGAGAACCGTTCTCTAACAAATGAAACCTTGGAGAACCATTCTCCTAGCAAATTTGTTCTCAGTGTATGGTATTTCTTCCTTATCCATGATGAGCATCGGCTCAGCGACATTGTTGTGTACGAGAGCAACGAATTCAACGTGAAGCGCCAATTATTTTGCGCCAAACCAAATTGTCCTTACCGAGCTGGACACAAGAAATGTGGCTCCGTTGACGCTCACATTCCGCGCGTCCGGAAAGTCCGGGGAGACGCTGATCGGCACCATATCATCACTGGAACACCTACATATTTGATCTGTCCAATACTTGCCTGCTTTTTGCAGAGGATTCGTAAGCTCAGTGGTGCACGTTATCACTACGTAATGGCGGCTGTGCTAGCATACCTGTTATCTTGCTTCATTTCACTAGTTTCCATCGCAGCAGCGAGGGCATGCTGAATATTGTCCCCACATCCCACTCGCACGTGATCCTGCAACGTTAGGAAAGCGTTTGATGTTGACTGCATTATTTCGTACCTTGTATGCATCACAAGCGTTGTGCTCAATGAGTAGTCCAAAAACATCCTCCAGGTACATCCTCCAGGGGTTTTCCTGCAAATAACCTCATTGCATTAATTAATCACTATAAATTTATCCCGATCAGAACTGTCATGTAGTTCAACCTAAAATTATCACGCCATAATTTTTTTCCTCCTCACATCCTCACACTGAGCAGACTCTTCACGGCCCATCTCAGTTTCAGACGAAGCGCGAGATCCAATCGATCGAGGAATCAAGAGGTGCAGCCTTGACAGCCTAAATTTGCATAACTACAAATAGAATTCAAATAACTAGCAACCAACTACGTGTCATTCCTACAATATGGTTGTTTTTATACGGGTAAAGGTAAGACCGCTGCCATGATCAAGTTATTTTTTTCTGCTGGTGCCTTTCAGCAACCTTTCAAATCGCGTTTGTGGACTATCTTCTTTACCAGGCGCCTGGGAGCACATTGCCTTGCACAATCAGTGGTGAAATAAATTTTACTGTCATATATGCGTGAGGAGGGAAAGCTTGATGAATATGGGTTGGGATCGAACTCGTAACACTCAGCGCGTTACACCACTTGGCAATAGCGCTGTTTCAGAGTATGAATATTGATCCCAAAAAACCCATTGTCAAGCCATTTTTATAATAAAAAAGGTTAAAAAGCTATGAGGACAAATTGTTGTCACTCACAATTGGTCTTCTTGAAGCAGGGATAGATGATGTCGAGCAAGTCTCCGAACGTGTGAGGGTCCACATCCAACTCGTAGGAACGCCATGATTCCCCTTTATGGAAGAAGTCTAGGAAGAAGGGCGAGTGGAGGGAGAGATACTGCAAATACAGTTTTATTCTACCCTCCAGATTCTCTTTCATGACCATGTGGACAGTTAATGTGCCGCCCAGGTTTGGGATAAATAACTGCAAATGTTCAAATTGGGGGGTTGCAAACGCGAAACGAACCGATGAGCTGACGACGAAATTCTTTGATCGAACTCGCAGAAGTTCAGCGTCGGGAAAGGACGAATGGTCGAAGGTGAAATAAGTACCTCTCGTAGAACGGAGATCCATCTAACCTACATTGCTCACAGTTTAAAATGTTGTCCAGATTTGACACAATCGAAATAAAACGTAATACTCGTTTATATATTTTCGTACCCTGATTGAGTCTCGAGCTCACACTCTCAGGTTATCGAACGGGACTTTCGAATTAAAATGCATAAATGATATAAGACTAGTCCATCTAAAAAAGCACAATTTCCAGACTTATTTTGAATATTCAAACCACACAAATGAGGCTGAATATTCCAATTACCTCCAAACGAACAACAATGGTACTTTCTATAGATGCACTAGTCTTGTATGACGAAGAGCGGGTGCAAATAATACAATAGAGCGGATCAGAGTGGACAAATTTTTCGTATACAATTTGCGTTGTCGACATATTGCGGAGATTCTATCTAGCAACGAGCATAGCAAGGCGCCTTGAAATGTTGTTCACGTTTCACACAAAAGCCTCTTTGTAGAATGATAGCACATTGCAGAGTCGTCAAACGGCAACAACAGCAAGAGATAAGAGGCGGAGAGGAGCGAGAAACAGATAAGGGTTACAATAATGGAATGTTAACTTTCTGATGAAGAGGCCGATTTCTATCGGGGAGGAGCGGGTTGCTTAAAGAAGGAGTATTTCGATATGACGCTCCCTCATTCCTCATCTCTTATGTGCCAATGACGCGGTCGCTCTCTCCTCTTTTCCCACTGTCTCTCCCTCTCATTTTTGAATCCCTGCGCGTCAGGGTCAGTTTGGCACAGAGCCAAATTCGAATAACTCTGTGCAAACTTATCGGTTGAACGTGCGGTAAGCGGGGCTCTTACCGGGAAACCGAGCGTGATAACTCCACAGTGAAAACTCAGTTGACCAAAAGTTCGTGGGAGACCACCTTTAACACTCTCATCTTCTCGAGCCATTTCAGACTATACTAACAAAGGAATGACCGAAACTCTCTTATCCCGATCTCTATGAAAATTTCACTGCATAACCAGCTCAAAATTCTATCCGGAAGAGTGGTTTCAAAAACTGCCCGATGAAATTTTGAAATATTAATAATATTATCAAATTAAATGTTAAAATTTCAAAATATTTTGCAAAACTATTTTTGACTCGGGATATTATTGCAATTACTTCATATCAGATATCTTGATAGATTAATTTTTTTTTGAATTTTTATATCGACATATTTTAGACCTAAATATCGATTTTTAAAAATGGTCGGAAATTTCAAAATGTCATTTGGCACTTTTGAAAACCAGTTTTCCGGATAGAATTTTGAGCTGATTCTACTGTAAAATTTTCATGGAGATCGGGATATGTGATTTCCGGTCGTTCCCTTGTTCCCTAATAAGCGGAAGAAGAGAAAGAGGCAACGTGAGCAGGTCTTTGGGCGAAGGACGGGGAAAGGTATGTGCAAACTGGCCTGACGATTATGCACTGGCTCATGAGGAATTTTCGCGGATCATGGCTTTCGGAAACGGCGAGGTCGTGGGTGAAATGATGCTTATATGACGCTGTTTACGTTAGGGTCAACAAGGGCTCAACAGGGGTCTGGAACAGGTCAAAAATCGAAATCGCTCAAAACTTTGTCCTAGGGGTAACTTTCGACGCTGAACACGCTGGTGCCATCGATTTCGCAATCGGACCCCTCTAGGCGCCGGTATGGCGCCACGCCACTTTGGCGCCAAACTTGTTTTTTCGAATAAATTTGATGAATTTGACGCGGGATTTCGTGCTTCTACGGGCTTCAGAATGCCCGTAGAAGCACGAAATCCCGCGTATACTGACAGAATTTGAAGCTCTATCAAATGGACTAGGTGGCTTGTAGAATCGATTTCTCGTTTTTGAGAAAATGCGATTTTTTGATCCAGAGAGTAGAAAGTGAATTGACGCACTTATATGAAAGAGCTCGTCATGCTGATCAATTTTATATATAACACTAGTAGGTTTAAGCCCTGCGTCGAAAATTATTTAAGTTTTTCAATTTTTCGCGCGCGCGGAACGCGTGTGCGGACGCGGCATCCGCATAGCCGATGCGGTAGCGGTCTAAAACATCAATCCGAAGGTCATTGGTTCTATTCCAATTGTTTGCAAAAGTTTTTGCGGAATTTTTTTTCATCATATCATATCCATCCCGTTTTGCAGCGTCTCATTTATGGTCGAGATAACGCAGTCAATACTACAGTGACGGAACACATTTGATGAGCCTTTGAAGCACAAATCACACTGATGAATTAAAATTTTAAATTTAATTTAAAGACTTTGTTCCGGATCTCATAGAAGAGTGTAGCGATCGAGAGAGAGAGAAAGAGAGTGCTTGAAAGTGAGAGGACGGCTCGATTTGAAACATATCTTACACCCTTTTCTGGAAGGTTGGCAGGAGGAATGATAATGCATTATTTTGAAGGGAAACAAATGGATGACGAGAGGTCGTGTGGTCATTATGAGAATCAAGCGGAATCAACGGAACACCAACTCTTTTCTCCCACTGTTATCCCAATATTTTTTTTTTGATATATGCAATTTGATGGATTTATCGCTTGTTCCGTATGCCCGGAATAATATGGGGATTGTACCAAATAAAAAAAACGAGGTGGAATACGATCAATATTCAGCATCTGAGTTTGAGCACGAGATGCAGCGTTGAGCCGTCCTGAATACGGTAGCTGACCATCGATCGGTCATTCTCCAACTGCTCTCCTGCAATTTATATAGTCAGCAATCAACTTATCCAAAAGATTTATCTAGAAAAATAACACCATTATAAAGTCTTTTAATATATTTTTGTGCTAAAAATCAGGCCTCATTGGCAGAAATCTATATAATATATAGGGTTGGTAAGAAAGTCTTGTCCGATTTTGAAATTTCAGAAAAATCTTCTGCTCTTTATTTCCAAGTTCTCTGGCTAACTCTCTCTAGTAACGTTACATGTAGTGAGTATTCCTCTTTTTGTTGCTCACTTCCTCATGTCTGGATGTTCATTTTTTCAAGAAATGGGAATGGCGAAGTGTCGCCGGATAGGTTTCCACTCTACACATTATTCGACATGCTGCTCTATAGCGGACAGATGCAGCGTCCCATGTAACCTATCTACTGGATGGGTGACCTTCACTGAACGCAGGAAAGGCAGTAAGACCGGACTCCCTTTACGGTCTAGTCAGAAGCGATGTCTCAAAAATATGTTTTGTGAGCGACAAACCACGGCAAAAAGTTTTTTTTTCAATTTTCAGAGGTCTCGGAAGGAATTGAATTCTGATTTCAATGTGGTTTAGAAATGCACCTATGACGGTTAGAATGTTAATACTCACTTTGACATGGGAGGTCATACCAGTGAACTGGCAATGAGTTCATGTGAGGACCGAAATTCGAGATCGAAAACGAGGATTGACAAAGTGCCACAATTTTATGAAAGATCAATCAATCAGTTTGATAGGTCATTACGCAGGAAAAGTCAATTACTATGATTGATTAATAGGGCGTTGGTTGATCTCTTCCTACTTCGACAGAGCACATGATCGAATAGGGTACCTAAAAGTTGAGTTTAGCCGAAATTAAGCGAATTTCGACTTTTGTGATTTTTTTGAGTTTCAAAAAGTTGGGAATTACATAACTTGAAAGAACCGCAGTTGCAGTTAGTCATAATGCCAGTGAATAAATTGCACTTCATTAAATCTCGATAACTTTGCATTGGACACAGTGATTTGAAATCATCCGCACACTACTTTTTCTGAGCTCGCCATATCTGGAGGACCATAACTTCTAAACTAAGTGTAGCAGCGGCTTGTTCTTACAATAATTTGAAAGAGGACTGTTGGCACTGTAAGTGGCTCTAAGCATAGCATGTTCGAAAAATTCTCCACGAAACGAAAGCTACTTCCTTATTTTTCACATTTTCACCTCCACATCAGAAACTTTGCAATTCACCATATCTAAGGATTCGAGGGAGAGTCAAGTAACACCAAAGTTGAAAGTTGTTATTCACCAGTGCCCCTACAACATACCTTGCATACAAGGTCTATTAATCTACGCTAACCGAAAAACGAAAGCTTAAAGTTCACACCTCAAATCGGACAAGACTTTCTTACCAGCCTGATAGATGGCTGCACTTAATTTAATTATTATAAATTTACCTTAAAATATTATAATTTGCGGTGAAAGTATGGAAAACACCATTATCACTATCTCGAATATTAGTATATATTTTTACACAGTACGCTTACCACTGAATATTAGACGTTGTTGTTCCCAGGAAATGTTCTCGCAATCCTGAATCATCTTCTTAATAACGAAAACAGCCGTACGTGGTGCCATTTCCAGTGAGAGAGTGATGGTTTTCCCTGGAACGAGATTTTTTACGAGCAGATAAACAGTTTTTCTTCTTTTTAGTTGTCGAAACAGATGGTAGGAAACGGGAGTCAGTGTAGTTGTTAAAGTCGATATCTATAACTTATAGGTTGCGATCGGGCCTGGATTGTGAGATCAGAAGGAAAGTGTTGTAAAATCGGGGAATATAGGGAACCACGAGAATCACTGACGGGAGCACAATTCTATTTCTCGCAATGGATCGAGAATCGGATCCAGCAGAGAAAGGAATTTGTGCTCAGAAGTCTCCTGCTTCCCTTATTATGGAGTGTTCACATCTCCAGTTATTAGAAGATGTGGTGTATCCATCTCTCGATTTTCCGTACTCTCACAGTAGGACACAATATCTCCAGAGTAAGGAAAGCTGGTTACTTTTAAGTTACTTTAAAAAGCGCTCTGGGTGTGGTGGGTACCTGCGAGTGTCTTGACATTGATTGTGATTGGATGGGACTCATGAAGCAACTCCGCCTCGACCTCTATTCTGAGTTGGTCCGGTAGAAATTGGAATTGGCTCAAGAGCGTCCTCAACTCGTCATTTGAGAGGCTTGAAGTGACGGAATCCTGAATAGGCATAGGTCTGCTGGTGCACACTCGAGTCTATTAGCCCGTCATTGTATCGGGACATTCGCATTCAGTAATGGCATTAGCAAGGTTTTAAATCTGTACGCCGATATGACATCCATAATGCGCTGTCAGCAATTTACCAAAATCTTGCACAGTCCATCAATTATGCAAGCAAAAGAAGAAAGAAAAATTAAACTGCAAAACGTACCAACGTCTGGCGATTCAACGTGGACTGCTTGTGGTAGTGTTTGACGAGTTCGATCGCTGCCGTGGTTCTTTCAACGGATGGGAAATCGATGATTTCCCTCTTGATCTTCTCGACGCAGTACTCGTGGAGGTGGGATGCTCCCATAGTGACGAGGTCGTCTAGCAGCTGGCCAGAGCACTCTGCAAGTTAGAGGAGAAATATCAGAAAATTTCTCCCCTTTTTCCCAATTTTTTTTCCAGGAAATCTGTAACGTTTTTCCTATGCAGCGTGTCAAATGGTGGCTCTTGTCCATGTGCCATGTGTGCTCGCTAGACTTTGAAAAGTAACGATGCTTTATTTCACACACTAATAATTTCTCCATTATGCAACTAGTTGAACCGTTACTTTCTAGTGCTCCAAAGTCTAGTGCTCGCCTTCTGGAAATATTCCAACGGTAGCATTCATCAATGTTATAAACGAGGACGCGGCGACGTCAATATCGACAGCTTCAGTATTAGGGGAGGATGAGGCGAAGAGGGACCGAAGAGTGTCCGAGTGAAATGATAGCGTCTACAATCATATCTTTGTGGCTTTTACCTCTCAGGAGTAATCGGAGATGTGATATCTCACTAGGCATCTCACGCATCTCACGAGAAAGGAAAGAAGGAGGCATGCTCTCTGTATCAATGCTATTCTATTTCGAAGGGATGGGACATCGCGCATACGCTCCTCCGCATTTCTTCCTCTATGTTGTGTCAGCGGCGTATGTTTACGTGCAAGCACCAATAAATTCAACCCAAAATTTGCCGTACCGAGCTGGATACAAGAAACGTGACTCCACTGACGCTCACAGTTCGCGCATCCGGAAAGTCCAAAGCGACGTTGATCGGGGCCAGGTCGTCACTGGAACATTTACATCATAATTTCTTGAGACTCGCTGAGGATTGGCGTTAACAGATTTGCAATTCACAGAGAATGAATACATTGAGATGAGACAGACAGTGTATGATAGTGTATGGTACAATATTGAGTGTACTCGCGCGTCGAGAGAGTGTGCGAAAAAGAGAGTTGTAAGTATATCATATACCAGGTGTCATATCTCAGTGTAGGATACATAGTAAGTGTATTAGTTCTGGGTGTACCATAGTAAGTGTATTAGTTCTGGGTGTACCATAGTAAGTGTATTAGTTCTGGGTGTACCTGCGCCTCTGCATGGTGCGTGAAGTATTACCTGTTATCTTTCTTCATACCACAAGTTTCCTTCGCAATGTCATGGAATTGCTGGGCAGAGATTGCACACCAGCAGTGATCCTGAAAAGTGTTAGAAGTTCCTTGCTGTTGCCTTGCTGTTGCCATGTTCTGTACCTTGTATGTTTCAAACGCGTTGTGCTCGATGAGTAGTCTTGCAACTTCATCAAATTGTTCCTGCAAACAACATTGTCACGCTTTTGCACGGGACAGCAGAGAGCGAGCGGCGAACTTAGCAAAACAAATTAGACAAACTCGGAAATATTGGCAGCGCTATTAAATTGTGCCTACTGGGGTTATGAAGAACCCGTGCGCAGCGTGCCCCCCATCTCAGTCATTCAGATTCAAAACTCAGATTCAAAACACTGGAACTGTGTCAAGAACGTTATCTCCGGGAGTTCCATGCTGCTGAAACGCAACACTCACAGTATCATGGCTCTGACCAAAAGAGCGCATTAGCAAAACGTTGTGTGAATAAAGCGCGGGAGGTTCAAACGCTTTTTCAATATTGGTCTCACGCGGAAAGTTAGCGTACTGTAGCTAGTCCTCCCCCAGAATCCAGGGGAATCCACTGAACAGCGATTCCGCAAGAATGGGGTGAGCTAAGTTGATCAGTGTCGCATCGGACCACTTGGCTCAGAGGTAAGTTTCTACAGTGTTAATCTAGGGGACGGGGGTTCGACCCCCACCCCATGCAACTTCTCTTGCTGATTTTTGGGAGGCATTTCCTTTGTTTCAACCACTCTTTCGCGGCATACGGTCAAAAGGCACACCAAGGGCACACCACGCGTGCATGAAGTGCATTCCCTTCAATGCATTGGCAGGAAGTCAAAAAAAAGCAGTTGACGAAATTTCCGATTGAAGACTGACAACGCTATGTTGTAGTGCATTTGGTGAGAGATAAGACCGTGCCATTCCGGAAGTTCAAAAATGCGTCTACGCCTCAGGGTATAAAATATTGGTGCACTTTGATTTTATTCTGCGCACACGGTTATCTTTGAGCAGTCGCTTCACGGCGCATCTTAGTTTGAGTTGAAGCGCGAGATCCAATCGATCGATGTAGGAAGAGGTGCAGTATTGGCAGCCTGCAGTTTCATAACTTTATTAAAGGACAAGTCTTGTGAACACATCGATAATTAACTTTTGTACATGATGTACAATGTTCCTACTGAACTATAGACCCTAATCGTACATCTGCAAATAAATTGGCTCACAATTGGTCTTCTTGAAGCAGGGATAGATGATGTCGAGCAGGTCTCCGAACGTGTGAGGATCCACATCCAACTCGTAGGAACGTCTTTCTTTTCCGTTACGAAAGAAATCTCGGAAGTAGGGCGAGTGGAGGGAGAGGTACTGTAAATGTATAAGAGAGACTATCTGAGTGGTTCGACATATTTGTTCAGGAAGCTGGCAGTTGACGAAATTTCCGATTGAAGACTGACAACGCTATGTTGTAGTGCATTTGGTGAGAAATAAGACCGTGCCATTCCGGAAGTTCAAAAATGCGTCTACGCCTCAGGGCATAAAATATTGGTACTTGTGACGTCATACAACTTTTTTGTCAAATCGAATGGAATCTTTCCGATTCTTAGTGCAATCGACAGCCCATCGAAATACAACTATTTTTCACTTTCGGAACTTTTTTGATCAGAGTTCACGCAGCCGAGTTATTCTTCAAAAATAGTTTCTCACTTAATTGGCAATACTACTAGAGGTCCTGCAAAATTTTCCCTCGTCCTACTACATCGCACAGCAGTTGCGCACAATCTGTGAAAAATAGAGAATTTAAAAGTTTCTGGCAGGAAGTCAAAAACGGAAAAGTATACAAAAAATCTTAATAAAATCAGTTCTCAATGAGCAAAAGTATGAGCCGACCGGCTCTGGAGAGCTAAAATACTGTAAGTAGTCTCATCAAACGGTTTAATGTTTGGAAAATATTTGAATATTTTCGCATTTTTTTACTCTTAGTGTGCACTGCTGTAACCAGAAACAACGCAAACGCAAACTGAAATGAGAAACATTGCATTTAACACGACATTTCGCTCATACTGCTTTAATCGAGAACTGATTTTATTAAGATTTTCCGCATACATTTTCGTTTTTGACTTCCTGCCAGAAACTTTTAAATTCTCTATTTTTCACAGATTGTGTGCAACTGCTGTGCGATGTAGTAGGACGAGGAAAAATTTTGCAGGACCTCTAGTAATATTGAAAATTAAGTGAGAAACTATTTTTGAAGAATAACTCTGCTGCGTGAACTCTGATCAAAAAAGTTCTGAAAGTGAAAAACAGTTGCATTTCGATGGGCTATCGATTGCACTAAGAATCGGAAAGATTCCATTCGATTTGACAAAAAAAGTTGTGTGACGTCACAAGTACCAATATTTTATGTCCTGAGGCGTCGAAGCATTTTTGAACTTCCGGAATGGCACGGTCTTATCCCTCACCAAATGCACTACAACATAGCGTTGTCAGTCTTCAATCGGAAATTTCGTCAACTGCCAGCACTATTTCGATCCGCTCAGATAGTCTCTCATAACAGCTATAATTAACGGTACCCTTTAGAATATATTTGATGGGAACGGACAAAAAGGTTCTAATGTGTCTGACCAAATGATGATTATGTGTGAAGAAAATGGAAAACGCGAAACGTACCGATGAACTGACCACGAAATTCTCGGATCGGACTCGCAGAATCTCAGCGTCGGGAAACGATGAGTGGTCGAAAGTGGAATGAGTGCCTCTAGTGGAGCGCAGATCAGTGGCGCCATCTGAATTGGATAAATGAACATAGTTCTTCGCGTTTTGACTTTGCATATTGGAAATGGTTCGAGTTTATGCATACATACGTTACAAGATAAGCTCACGCTTTCATATGCCAATACAACTGGATGCATTTCCCCTATTTCCACATCTTGTTTCGCAACAAACGTGTAACCCAGCAAAGATGTTGCGCAATGTCATGAAACTTATGAAAAACAGAAAGTGGGATTTAATTCTCCCTTATTGCTAGAAGACACTCAAACAATGGCTCACCTTTGATAGTCATGTTTTCGAACGAAGTGCTCATCGTGAGAGCTCGACAAATATGCGTGGAATATTGTCAAAGAGTGAAGGAAGAGGAGTAAGGAGGAATGACTAAACCGTCGCGCGCTTTTACGAGTGTGGTTAGCGAGAGATGGGCAGAGAAAGAGACACAGAAACGCACAAAATACGCACACCAGAGAGCCAGATGTCCAGGCGGGCATATATTTTGCACGCGGGGTCCAAGTGATATGTTTATTTTACAAACCGTAGACAAAAAATGGCGCCGACGTTCATTATATTCTCCAGAATAATTTTGAACAGATTTTCGCTCTAATTATAAGGGTGTCCGGAAAGTTCTCGCACTATCTGCTGTATCTCATTCCTACCAATTTCTTGGGTCAAGTGAATAGCCAATGTGCATGTGCAATCCACCGTATTTATGGTCTTTTGATTAGGTGGCTAGGATGTAGTACATGACTAGCACGATTTTTCAAACATGCAAAAAATCAGCTTTTTTTAGAATCTCCCTTGTTGGAGGTCCTTTATGTAGCGGCGAGTTCTGGTCATAGGTCACCACGCCTACGGATCCACCCATGAATAGGATGCACGCTGCCCCAAAGGATTTCTTTGGGGCAGCGTGCAAGCATGGGGACCATGTTTCAAAATGGGTTTTGAGTTTGTCCCACCAAAGTCAAAGTGGTATACTGTAACTTCACCGCGGGGGTCCCGCAGTGAAAACAGACTACCGTAACCTATGCTACCGTAACCCGGAAATACGAAATTGACAATACAAACACCTGATATGTTGCATGAGGTAGACCTCGAGTTGTCATTGCCTGAGGGGGATACGGTAATCATCCTACCGTACTCTCGGCTACAGTAACCTGTTATAGGTGAGAGGAAAGAATAGTTATCTCAGGTAACTCGATCATAATCTGATCAGAAGTTTTTGCATATTTGAATCTGATCCGAATCTGACCAGATCTAGAAATGCGCAAGAAGTGCGCCTGCGCAGTTATGGCGTGTTTCATTCTCGAACAGTTGAGCTCATTGATGGTGCGACATATTTTTTTTTTCATTGTTTCAACGTGTTTTTCAATGGTTTTCACAAGAAATTCAACGTAATAAGTTGGCCATTTCCATGCTCTCTCGCGCGCGAATTCTTTTTATTGTTTTCAAACACATTGTCACAAAAATAAATAAACTGCTAACTTTATGCTGCGCAAATTTCATGGAGTGCAAGGTGCACATCAGTTTTATGCACCCTTTCATAACTTTTTTCCTAGTTGAGCTACAACTTCCAAACTTGATACATGGATTGCAAGCCACGTTTGGAACATTTTCCTTTTTGATTGGAGAGATTTCGTTCAGTTTGAGCTGAGTTACACGATTTTTCCACCCTCAGAGTGTGCACATGCACCCCTGAAATTTGCACAGCATTGAAAAAACAATTGTTCGCTCGTCGTTATCCATGAACAATTGGAGTGCATTGCAGGTCTTTTAACTTCACCCGGCTCTAGAAAAGGACAGGAGCAATGGCCAAGTTAAAATCTCCCCGGTATCACGTTCCCACTAAATCGATAAAATGAATTTTCAACTTGTTCATTACGTGGTTCGACTTCCCACCCCTGTGGGGTTATCTTTGTGTGAACGTTTCATGAGCTATTATCATTTTTATGGAACTAAGGAAGGTTGAATAACCATAGAAAAATAGGTTACACATGATTTTTAGATAATCGATTTTTCGAAATTTTCCAATTTTTCACATTCGAAGCCATTTTTCGGTCTTTGGTTGCCCCGTTTTTTATTTGTTTTGAAAATTTATTTTAATAGTACTTGAGGCGCTCTTCCATATTCAGCTGAGAAAAATTGAGTTTCGCCAACTTTGGAATTCTTTTGAATTATTTAATGCATGTGAAAACAGTATTTTTGCCATAACTCTTTTCTCCGTCGTCCTAGGCAACTAATTTGCAACAGAAAAAATATTCGTTATATTTTTTCCGCATTTTTTGAGGTCCTTTCCAGCATTATAACTTTATAATGAAGAAAGTTATGACGATTCCGGCGTCAGAACCGGCAAATTCCTAAAAGCCGGCTTTGAGACCTGAGACCGGGATAAATCGACGGCTCTGTACCAGTTGAGGGGGTTTTTAAAAATTGAGGGGGTCTAAAATATTTGATGGGGCTTAAAATATTTTTTGGGGGGTCTAAAATATTTGAGGGGGGCTTACAATATTTGAGGGGGCTTAAAATATTTGAGGGGGCTTAAAAAAGTTATGATGCTGACCATCTTATTTTCCATGTTTTCATTTATTCTTCGTTGTGTCTTCATTCAAATTGTCATTTTATTTGTTGTTTTATTCAATTAATCATGCTTTTTGTGGGTGTAGAAAAGATGACCATGCAAGTCTTCTATAAATCATGTTCATTAATTGATAAAGCAGTACAATTTAATAATATGATCAGATATTGCACAAATCAATTCTAATTCTTCTTAGAATTTCGTCTCCCGAAGGACGGAGGTCTGGGTCTACGGGAACGACTGGGAGAAGTTCTCAAAGCAGTTTTTGGCATTTTCTTTGAGGAAAGTCGTGACGTGTGACTGAAGTAGCTTCCAACATTGGAATGTTGAGAAACGCTGCTCAGAGAGATAACTACCATTAGTCCACTTTGAGTAGATAGCCCTCCATTGAACGATTTCAACCATCGAATTCGTCCCATCCAGTCACAATACAACCTTTTTTGAGCTCTTTCCCCACACCCGTCATTCGTTTTTCATCAAGTCCCTCCCCCATACCCACGACGCGACCTTCCCTCGCACCCCGAGACCCACGACGCGACTTTCCTCAAAGAAAATGCCAAAAACTGCTTTGAGAACTTCTCCCAGTCGTTCCCGTAGACCCAGACCTCCGTCCTTCGGGAGACGAAATTCTAAGAAGAATTAGAATTGATTTGTGCAATATCTGATCATATTATTAAATTGTACTGCTTTATCAATTAATGAACATGATTTATAGAAGACTTGCATGGTCCTCTTTTCTACACCCACAAAAAGCATGATTAATTGAATAAAACAACAAATAAAATGACAATTTGAATGAAGACACAACGAAGAATAAATGAAAACATGGAAAATAAGATGGTCAGCATCATAACTTTTTAAGCCCCCTCAAATATTTTAAGCCCCCTCAAATATTTTAAGCCCCCTCAAATATTTTAAGCCCCCTCAAATATTTTAAGCCCCCTCAAATATTTTAAGCCCCCTCAAATATTTTATGCCCCCTCAAATATTTTAAGCCCCCTCAAATATTTTAAGCCCCCTCAAATATTTTAAGCCCCCTCAAATATTTTAAGCCCCCTCAAATATTTTAAGCCCCCTCAAATATTTTAAGCCCCCTCAAATATTTTAAGCCCCCTCAAATATTTTAAGCCCCCTCAAATATTTTAAGCCCCCTCAAATATTTTAGACCCCCTCAAATATTTTAAGCCCCCTCAAATATTTTAAGCCCCCTCAAATATTTTAAGCCCCCTCAAATATTTTAAGCCCCCTCAAATATTTTAAGCCCCCTCAAATATTTTAGACCCCCTCAAATATTTTAAGCCCCCTCAAATATTTTAAGCCCCCTCAAATATTTTAAGCCCCCTCAAATATTTTAAGCCCCCTCAAATATTTTAAGCCCCCTCAAATATTTTAAGCCCCCTCAAATATTTTAAGCCCCCTCAAATATTTTAAGCCCCCTCAAATATTTTAGACCCCCTCAAATATTTTAAGCCCCCTCAAATATTTTAGACCCCCTCAAATATTTTAGACCCCCTCAAATATTTTAAGCCCCCTCAAATATTTTAAGCCCCCTCAAATATTTTAAGCCCCCTCAAATATTTTAGACCCCCTCAAATATTTTAAGCCCCCTCAAATATTTTAGACCCCCTCAAATATTTTAGACCCCCTCAAATATTTTAGACCCCCTCAAATATTTTAGACCCCCTCAAATATTTTAGACCCCCTCAAATATTTTAGACCCCCTCAATTTTTAAAAACCCCCTCAACTGGTACAGAGCCAAATCGACTTCTTAAAGAAGGAGTATCACGAATCTCCTGCTCCATCATTCCTCATCTCATATGTTTCAATGACGCTGTCGCTTTCTCCTCGTTCACCCTTATCCCTCCCTATCATTTTTGAATTCCTGCATTCAGGGTCAGTTTGGCACAGAGCCAAACGTGAATAACTTTGTTCAAACTTATCGGCTGAAAATGCGGTTTGCGGGGCTCTTATCTGGAAACCGATTACCATAACCCGACAGTGAGAACTCAGTTGACCAAAAGTTCGTGGGACACCACCTTTAACTCCTGGGTACTCTAGCATAAAAGTTTGATCAAAATCAAAAATATTTTTGCAAAATTGTTCCGAGCCACCTGCAATCTCTAGTGAGACCTCTCTTATGTGGTTCGGGCCCCAAACTAGCGATGATACTGATCCGTCCTGTTCTCTGAACCTCCTGTCCTTATAATTTAATAAAAAGGGAAGTTCGGTTTCACTCTGCATTGTGCATTATGAATGTTGTACCTATAGATATAATAAAATATTATGATAACGTTCGAAAGAACATAATTACGCAAAGAAATACCAAAATCTGACCAGAAAGAATCAAGATCTGATCAGGAAATATCTGAATCTGATCAGGAGATATTTGAATCTGATAATGCCAAAATTTAATTTAGATTTCTCCTGATCAGATTCAAATAACTCCTGATCAGATTATGATCGAGTTACCTGAGTCATTTGTCATGTGATGCTTCAAACCATAGGCTCTATACCAACTTTGAAGGAAGTTATGACGATTTGAATTTTGGGTCCATACTAGGGTTGACAAAACGGCGTCGGAACTCGGCGAGTTGCCTTGAGAGACGCACTAATTGGCCGAAGCCGGCTTGGAGAGACATGCAAATTGATCCAAGCCGGCTTCGACGCTCTCTCCATTAGCATGCCGGGTTGAAGCCGGCTTCAACCCGGAGAGCAATCGCCGGCTTGAGGTCAACGAGGAAAGAGGAGGGATGAAAGACCGGCGCGTTTAAATAGAATACGATAGTTGTTTGCGGGTATAATGTGATATTGTTGCCTTATTATGTGCTCATAGCATTGCACGGTCATCAGATTGCGTAGTGTCTACTAACTTTTTATAGGCATGATCAAAATCGATATTTCAAGGTCAAAATCGATATTTTCGATTATCGATTGGTCAAGCCAAGCTTTAGAGGCATTGTACCGTATGATAACAATCCAAAATCGGCATTCTGGGTTACTGTACTTTTCGCTGCGGGACCACAACTTAACGAACTAGCGCCAAACCAGCCGGGATTGCGAATATGAGTTGACATTCGGTGCGGCATTGCTCAAAAGGTTTACCGTCCGATGCATTTGGCGAAACTTTGTAAAATAGAGTTCCCGGGATAGGTGCAGTAACCCGGATATTCGATATTGGATTACTGAAGATCATTCGGAAACATCCCACTACAGCTTGGGCTGACCAATCGGTAATCGAAAATATCCATTTCGGCCATTATTCCCTGGTCATGGTTACGAAGTGCCTGTCATAACAAGTGGATAGGCACTTCGCATGGATCGACTATTGCAATGTTATGTATGTGCTTTTTAGTGCTGAGTGTTTTCCTATACAATTTATGCAACAAGAGTGGTGTGCATACTATACAAAAATGTAGAGTTCGATAAACAAAGTATTCTAACTGGAATCAACATGAAGTGAACTCGAATACAGTATTTCCCACTGTCATGTTTACCACCATGGTCATTTGAATTGATCACCCCTTACACATATTTCCGCATCAAATGAAGACAAAACAACTATTTCAAAATTTCCATGTAGTAAATTCCGTGCCGAACTCTGAAAAAAACCGGCGGCCTCTCAAGTCGGCGAGCCGGCTTCAACCCGGCGCGCCGGGTTGAATGAGTCGATTTGCATGCGAAGCCGGCTTCGACCCTCCCCTCTCCCCTCTCAAGCCGGCTTCTCATGCAAATCGCACTTTTGCCGGCTTGACGCCGTTTTCCGTTTTACCATCCCTACTCCATACCTTTACAACGGTACTGTATGCCGTTATTTCTCACTCAGTCTCAAATTGATACCGAAAATTTGCTCTGTAAATTGCATTATAAACATTATTAAATGAATGCCTCCAGTAGATCGATGAAAGCAAGCACACAAGAGGAAGATATGGGAGAGGACCGTTAGCTCCAAAGAATTCCATAACATAAGAGACAGCTAACCCGACCTGAATTGTGTTAGACAAATAAAGATGGGAAGCATGAGCGTTGACAATTTTCGTTGGGCAAGAAATTTCATTTCACACACTCTCTCATCAATCGACCGGTCGAGGGTGTTTGTGAAATGAAGAGACCGTGCGTGGTCTCACATTTCGCACTCTACTCGCATCCCATTCCTCTCTCTAACTGTTGTTTACAGTCACGCTCTGATAACGGGCGGCCATTTATTTGCGCCCCTTGCCAGATTTCCATTATTTGCGCCCCTGTGATTCGATGGTTGTCGACTTTCTCTCCGGAAGTTCAAAAGGTTGGTGAAGATTCCATTTTCAAAGTGAATTTAAAAAAAGAACGTCGAAAAAATTTGACGATGAGATAAAGACATGGGAATGATGCCATTCGCCCTCTGGCGGTACCCGCTTCTTCACTGAGATTGTGGTTTCGAAACGAGACTTTCGCTATAGAAACACTGATACTCTCCTCAAAATGTTGCAATTTCAGCCACAAGTGGCTCCGCAAAAATCACGCATGTCTCCTTTGATAACGCTTCCCTCCCTGACGCTAAAGTATTACGAGTTCGAAAAAAGAATTTTGTCGTCAGCTCATCGGTTTGTAATATCTTTAATTCATACACCTCTCGTTTTTCTCTCAATTGAAAGCTGACAAAAACACACATTATAAAATACCAAACCACTTTTTCGTATTTGTTGGATGATAATATTCCATGCAGTACCTCTCCCTCCACTCGCCGTTCTTTTACTGCTTTTTCCTCAACGCAAACGCGAATGAGGCCGGACTGATAGAGCTGGATGTGAATCCTCATGTGTTCGATGATCTACTCAACATTGTCTACCCTACCAGCAAAGTAATTAGTGAGTATCATAAGCTAAACTAATTCAACTTGGATTGGGAGAGTTTTAGTGCAGTCCCATACACTCAGAGAAAAATTTCTTCCACGTAAGTAATTTAATCACTCACTCGCATGCATAAAGATATAATTACTTACCCGTAAGTAATTTCAATTACTTAGTCCCCCGCCCGGGCTCGCCCCCTTCCGCCCCTCCAACGGAGTAAATGAATTACTTTGAACTCGCAACCGCAAACTGATTTTATTACCGTCCACCCTGGCCTCGCCCCACTGCTCACTTTGCTCCGCCTACGACCAATTTTAGCAGTATTTCTAATGGATTGATGAAGAACCGTTAGTTAAAAATGATGGATTTATTAGTAAATGAAGGCAACAACATAAACAAACGAGCACTCGACGGATCGATTACAATAACAAAATGGAACGAACACATGAAACAAGGTAAAGAAACGATACGAAAAGACAGTAGTAAGTGAGTCTATCACATTTTGAAAATGAATCGGCAAAAGCTACCGTAACCCTAGGGGGTACTGTAATTATGCGAGATTAGGGGAAGAGAAGAGTACCGTATTCTCTAAGAGAAGAGTACCGTATTCTCCAGTACTCGGCCGTGTTCACGTGGCACATCGATGTGCGACGGTTGAACTTGGCATGCGCGGCGCCACCATATCTGCCGTAACGGCGCGGCGCTCCACCGGCGCCACATTCGAGGTAGAGGGGACGCGTGTCAGACGACTGAAAACACGGTTTATTAGCTACAGTATTCTTGAACACTACCGTAATCCTTAAATGGATCGATGCAGTAATCTCCCTCACTAACCTTCTGTACTCGTCCCTCTCAGTGTAGGCGCCCGACGCCATGTTGTATCGTACGTACTGAAAATATCGGAACATTTACCGGAACGTGATCAAAATGTTCAATTTTTGCAACTTTGCGAGGAAAATTATTTACGACTCGTGAGTAGGTTCATATTTTTTGTCCACCTCGATTTACCGGAAACTACCCGGACATGCCCGGTGAAAAGTCTAAGACAAAAGAGAAAATTCGATGCGAAAACCGACAAAGTTAGCGAATTGTCATCATTACCGTATACAGCCGGGAAATGCCAGCAATTCCCGGCTCTGTCCTCTCTTTCGAATCGAATTTGTAGCTTTATTTTACACATTTCACCGGGCATGTCCGGGTAGATTCCGGCAAATCGATGCGGATTAATCGAATTAGCATAAACACGAGTCATGATAATGTGTACTCGCAAAGATGCAAAAATCGGATTTTTTTGATCACGTTGCGGTAATCGTTCCGATATTTTCAGCACGTATGATACATGCCTCCGCCGGCAAATCCACGCTTCTTCATCGCCTCCCGCTCCCATGCGGATCGCGGAACGCGTCATGCTGGGTGGCATAACAGCGCCGAGGTAGCCAGACTCGACGCCACGCGTCGATCTGCGACGCGAGCGCGCGGCCGGCGACGACGTGCCATACGCGCCCTCGCCCGCGTAGCCAGGAGCGGGGCAGCCGTCAGGAGGCGCAGCTGCGTAGTATTGGGGCTGCATCGGCAGCACGTAGCCATCGGAGTCTCCGGCGGCGCCGGCGCCTGGTAGTAGCCGGGCGCGTACTGGGCGCCGGCGTGGCGCCAGCGGGAACGCCAGGCGGGAGCGCCGCGCGTTGTAGTACTGAAATAAAGCCTTTTCTAAGCTAGTTAGAAACCTAGTCCATCAATGAGCGAGCTTTTGGAATCGCGTGAGAGTGGGCGACGTTTCGGTTTCGCGTTAGTACAAGTGAAGTTTTGGTCATTTCATCATTGCGTGATACGCGACGACGTTTACCAACCTGTTGCTGCATGGTGGGATCCATCGTCTGTGCGTGTGGTGAAGCGTCCAGCTAGGCTTGAGATCGTGGGAGAAGAGGAAGGGAATGACGCCGTAACGCGGAAGAACTGTACAGCTCGGACCTGACCATAAATCATTATTTAGACATCCAATCGATAAACATTGATAAATAGTACAATTGTATGCTGAAGTTAACATAACCAAATGTAAGCTACATGCTGGCACAAAACAGTTACTCAACGCTCCTTGACAAGGTCAATCACGAAATTCAAGCAATGCCACAAAAATAATAAGAAAAATAAGCAAACAATTGATGAAGTAATTCAAAGTAATTCATTTACTTCAAGCTACTGACTCCTCAAAAAGAGAAGAAACACGCTGCACTATCAATCGCATGCCGATTATTCATATAGGTAGAAATACCCACGGACCATCGAAGTAATTGAATTACTTACAGCGTGAGTGATTGATTTACTTCCAATTAGGGTTGTCTATACGGAATTCATTCCGCAATAAAATCAATTCCGCATCGAGTTCCCCTCCCATTCCTTATTCCGCAATCAAGAAAGCCCGGTCATTTTTTGAATCGGTTTTCCGTATCATTGCGGAATTCCGCAATGAAAATAGTTGTTTTCTGAGTATTTGGGCGTGAGTTAGCGAGAAGTCAACTGTTTAATATTAATTTTAATAAAAACAAACCGGCCCCTATTGTCTGTCTGTCTCTCAAGATGCATGGGGGCATTTGCATACTAACACATATTGTGGCTAACCAATGTAGCCATACCTGTGGGAGAAAACTGAAACTTTCACTCAATGGGCGTTCCCATAGTATGACGATTTGATCAGATAATGTTCGGAAGCAACGCAACCGTATCCGAACATTTACTAGAGTGAAATGTCAAAAGGAACGCGATGGGTTTTTTTTAATGAATTTACAGCGGTGCTTGCAAAAATCGATGACTATTTGGATATTCATATCCAGTTCCCGCGATCAGTGCATGAATATTTCACTAATTCTTACTGCGACATTAAATAGAAAAAAGAGCAAAAATTGTTGCAAATCGTTAGAATCGAACCGTCAAAAATGAGGATTGCGGAATTCCGCAATCCTCATTCATTCCGCATATTTAATGAGGGCGATCGGCCGCTATGCGGAATGGCGCAAGGAATGGAATGAAATGGAGCCATCCCGTATTCCGTTTTGACATCCCTACTTCCAATGAAGTAATTTGACCCTTCTAAGTTATTATTTTACTGAGTAATTCAATAAGTAATTCATTTCCTACGTAATTTTTCTCTGAGTGTAAGTCCATTTTGATATTACGGCAGAATTGCCTAGTTTTCAAACAAATTGAAGATTCGGATGCAGATTCAAATTCATTGTGATAAAGATATGATACAGAGTTTGATGCGATCGACCTAAACTCACCCTTTATCGACGTACTTAGCCTCGCTTTACGGCTCAAAATGAGATATGCCGTTAGGACCTTGCTGATCTACGGAAAGGACAATTCAGAGGTAATTATTTATCTCATTTGAAAATGACACAAAAAAATACAAAAGTATATAAATAATAAAACTTCCAGGTTTCTGATTACGAAATAATGCGAACAATGATACAACACAATGCGTTCCATTCATACAAGGTATTTATAATATTGTAGCTTCATAGGAATTTTGATAATTAAATAAATGCAATCTATTCCAGTTCCTGTTCACATCTACAAATTTATATGAGGAGCTCATGCCGACGACAAAAGTTCTTAGAGATGATAGGTGAAAACATACCTAGATAAGTGTTGATACAATACTAAGTAAGATCAGAAGGCAGTAAATGAATATTACTACAAATCAAATATTAGGATATCCGTTTACAATTTTTTTTATCTTTTCGTTTCCAAATTAATGATACTTCTAATTATTGCAGCGACAATCTGGTTCCGATGGAGGTCTCTCCCGAGTTTGCAGATGCTGTAAAAATCAGCGTGGAAGGAGTAAAATTACTGGTTTCATCATCGGTAAGTCATAACTGAGCACCCATAACACTTTCGTAATGTTTCAGACGCTATCGCTGCATTCGAGCACGCTCCGAATGAAGTTTAATACCTTCAGAAATGTTGCAATCGACATAAATGTCCGTTCGTTCGTGCACTTCTCCAGGATTACTTTGGGCATATATAAAAGTGAGTTGACATTAGATTTCTTTTGTAAAATGTAATATTTAATGTAGAGGTTATGTAACTAGCCGGGATGTGTTGAGGTTAAATACACTACGCTCTATGCACAGTTCTGGGTGAATGTTCGGTCCAGGGGGAGATCGGTAGCTGGCTCCAGGTTCGGTCCATGGGGAACTTGGTAGCCTGCTCCAGGAACGGTCCAGGGGGAGCTAAGTAACCAACTTAAGATTCGGTCCAGGGGGACCTCGGTAGCCTTCTTCAGGAACGGTTCAGGGGGACTTCGGTAGCCTTCTTAAGGTACGGTTCAGGGGGGGGGGAAGTCGGTAGCCTTCTTCAGGTACGGTTCAGGGGGAACTCGGTAGCTTGCTTGAGGTTCGGTCCAGGGAGGAGGACTCGATAGCCGGCTCCAAGTACGGCCCAGGGGGAGTTTAGTATGTTGGGGAATGTAAATATCTGGAAAGAGTACTGGCTTATTCCGTTGCAAAAAGCTCGTGAGGCTGAGAGTGATCGAAAAAAGTTGCCACGGAGCCATGAGGTGGAGTAGTCACGAGCCTTTCTCAGCGGAAACGTAGGGTACCGTGTGTTGATTTCCCTGGCGTGTTCGAACACGTTTGTGACATCGCAAAACACTTTCCCTGTTTCCCTTCCACGCTCGAGGAATGAACTCGAAACTTTTCGAAATTTTAGATTTTTTCAAGTTAAAACGTGTTAGAACACGTTCAGATACGTATCCGACATCGCAAAACGTTTTTCCTATGGTCCCCCACCTTCTGCGAATCAATTGGTAACTTTTCGAAATTTTCGATTTTTCATGTTAAAATCGGCAAAACAGGTGAAATCGTGTTTCACGTTACTCAAGAGCGTACTAAAAGGGCTTCTGACACTTGCGAAAAATGCGGCAAACGTTTTGCCCGCGGCGGAGTTCGAACCTGGGGTCTGGGATTGAAAGTCAAGCACGTAACCCACTTGGCTATGGATTTCGTCAATTAAATTTTGTAAAATTTGAAGGGAATTTTGTCTGTTGTCGTATGCAAAAGGATCCGAGAAGATAGAGCGATTTTGAAGCAATTTAGAAAGCTTCCCGATACACGATTCCGAGCCTCCAGAAAGGGGTCAGGGTAGAGATGGTGTGCCAAAGTAAAAGAGTCCCTCTTGATTTTCCTTGCTCTTTCGTTTTAAACCCCTTCCTGCGAGGTTTGCCAGCATGTGGAATTATTTGGAACGAAATGTAAGAAATTTTCGTGAAATCATGTGAAATCAAGTGAAATCAGTCGATATTTCACTTCGAAACTCGGCAAAAGATGTTCAAATGTGAATTTCGTTACTCAAAAATCGGTTTGGGCCACATTTGACACTTGCAAAAAACGCGGCAAAAGACTATGCACCGGCGGGGATCGAACCTGAGACCCTCGGATTTCTAGTCGAGCTCGCTACCGACTTGGCCATGAAATTAGCTATTTTTCAAATATAAATTTCGACGTGTTTCGTCGTTGCCTATCACATGCAAAAGGATCTGAGAAGATTGCTAAACTTTGAAAAGAGTTATAGCGGAAAAACGGAAAAACGTCCGTCACGCGGAAGGAAAACAAAAAAAACCAACAGACAAACAGACAGACATTTCGATTTCCTAGTAGTGGAGGAACAGACTAGGCAAATATAATTTAAAGAAGGTGTCCGACGAATATTTGGTCGGCTGAGTTCTCATTGCGGGGCAATGGAAGCTTAGATGTTCAACACTCAAGTATTTTTCTTCAAATATGGGTGTTCAGTTGTGTCATAATTTTTTTCAATTTCCTGGATATGGCATTCCCCGATGGATTTGCTTTATCTTTACTAATTTTTTTTCAGCCGGATTCTTCTTGTACAATATACCTGAAAATAAAACTTTCCGGCGCATATTGATACACTTCTGACCAATATAATCAACCTTGCAACTTTGACTTTATATTTCTCTGACAGTGTTCAACTCTATAGACTCTATTGAAAGATATCTCCACTAGAGTGTTGAAAGTAAACAACATTTTGACAAATTCTCCAAATGACGACTTTTGAGAACGGCACGCGCAACCGCTTGTTGAAATCTGACTGTTCGAAATGAATTCTTTCTTTTGCCTTTTTGATCTCGCTCATTATGCCATTTTCGAAGCTCTAATCATCACCGAACTCTTCGACGATCTTGTCGAGCTCGGTGCCGGCCGCATTTACGATTTGTACATCTCATCGCTCAAGTACGATATGGGAGATATCACACCAGAGTACAGATTGAATCGATTGGAAATACTACTGACGCACTACCACAACCAATCTCTTCTTGATCGCACTCTTTTCGTAAGCAATATTTATTTTGTTAATTTTTTTTTCTGCTTTCAAACATTGCAGTTCGCAGAGACTGCCACATTCGAGAGAAAAGAACTTGGGAATATTCTGAGCATTTCTCCATTCCTCTCTGATGAGATTAGAAAAGAAGTTGAATCGGAGATACAGCGGGAGACGACCTTTACGATACGGATATTGTGCATGGAAGGTTTGAAAAAATCAATTCGTTTTAAATATTAGCGCGATACAGCAGAAATCTTCGTATTTTCCAAGATAAACCCGGATGGATGGAAATGGAAACAGTCATAGGAACAATCAATCGTTACGAAGCTGCCCGAAAAATCGAAATTCTTAAAAAAAAACTCCTTTTATTTCGCTTCGAACACACAAGCTCTCTGTTGACGAAACACGTTTGGCATTAATTATTAAATTTATTTTGCACTGGCCGAGCCGTGCACCCAAAGAATAACTAAATTTAGTGTTGGTCACTTGAACGATCTCATTTTAGGGACGCATACGGACTACGAACTGGACAGAGGAGCGTACACAACCATTGGATTGCTGAAGAAAGCGATTGAAGATCGTCAAAACATTTCGATGTCACGGCGAAATCTTTTTTATGGTGGTAAGCTGTAGGGATGACAAAACGGCATTCTTGCCGGCAAGGATGTCGTATTGAATAATGTTAAAACTAATTGCAAACTTATTGACGAGATGCGGTCGTTGAGAATCGCCTTTGTAAGCACATATATCAATTAGATACATATCAACCTTTAATATGTAAATGCCTTAAAATCATAATTTTTACGCTTTGATGCCGGCATTCCGTTTTCGTTTTGTCATCCCTAGTAACCTAAGCAAATATATGAGTACTCGATCTTCCACTAGCAAGCTTGAGTAGCCACGTACACTGAGAGAAATCCTACTAAGAACAGGCACTCAGCTTGGCCCACCTACAAACCAAATATAATATTTAAGTAGCGCCTACTAATAAATAAATTGGTGCAACTTACATATTGGTAGGCGAGCCAACTTGAGTGTTCTTAGCAGGATTTATATATGCGTAACAAATCAGTGGCATGTCTCCTGTTATTTGCACGTGAATTGCGGTCTAAGTATTGTAGAATCCAGAAAGATGGGAAAACAATAACAAAGGTAACGAATTCAAACAAACGAAATACGTTTTTTTTAGAAACGCCGCTCGTAAACGAAAGGATGATTGGCGATTACAACATTTCGTCCGGAAAGACAATCTATTTCGAAACAGAGGAAAGTATGGCAATTAAATAATCAAGTTGTACGCATTTTTGTGTAAAGTAAGAATAAAGAATGTTTCAAGCAAAGACACAAAATATACCGCTGATCAAAGTTTTCACCAAAGTGCTTAATACTATACATAATTTGAGCCAATTTACATCACCAATGAAGTGAAAGGGGGGAAAGGTGCAGTCATACCTCACCAGACGTGGAGGCAGTCTTTGGGGCTCGGGGCTTCCAAGACCCCCTATAAATGGTGATTTTTGGGACACGGGGCTGTCACGTAAATACATGGTCCAAAATGGGTTTTAAGTGGTATTCTGTAACTTCACAGCGGAGGTCCCGCAATGAAAACAAACTACCGTAACCCTACCTACTGTAACCCGGAAGTACGAAATTGACAATACAGACCCCTAGTATGTTGCATGAGGTAGACCTCGAGTTGTCATTGCCTGAGGGGGATACCGTAATCATCCTACCGTACTCTCGACTACAGTAACTCTACCGTAAGACGGATTTGCAAAAGTGTCCCAATCGGCTCAGGATTTTTGTAGAAGATATCCCTCGAGTACGTAAATTATCTGCGGCGTACCGCACCTCATCTACCGTACTCCCGACTACAGTAACCTACCGTAACCTACCGTACTACCAAAATACGAAAATGATCAAATCGGCTCGGGATTTTTGTAAAAGGTAGAACTTGAGTATGCAAATTATTTGCGACGTACCACACCTCATCTACCGCACTCCCGGCTACAGTAACCTACCGTAACCTACCGTTCTACCAAAATACGAAAATGATCAAATCGGCTTGGGATTTTTACACGAGGTTGCCCTCGACTACGTAAATTATCTGCGGCGTACCGCACCTCATCTACAAGTCAATCAAATTTTTTCATGATAAATGATTGATTGATTGATATTTGTTCAGGCCTCTCGTGATCGGCGTGGCGTACACTTTTCCTAATAAATGTGTAACTACCACACTCACAGCGAATTTGCTAAGAAACGCGCTTGCTAACTCATTTGCTTAGCAAGTCACTTGCTTATTTTCGGGGGGGGGGGCTCACTGGGCGAAAGCTCTGTCATGAACTCCGGTATGCACTCTCGCAGCATCCAGAGAGTGGCGCAGTAGGTAGCGTGTTCCGCCAGTAATCCGATTATACTGGGTTCGCACCCTCTCGATGCACACTTTTGCTCGTTTTCGCTATCTCTCTCACCATTTGCCGTAAGCAAACGAACTTGCTTAAATGTAAGCAAGAAGTTTCCAGGGACCCGTTTCCTAGAAAGATGCTTGCTTATATTTTAGCAAATTCGCTGTGAGAGCATAAATGTATTTTTTGATCTCATAGTCAGGTATGGTGATAGTATAATATTTCACCAATCTGTTAGCTTACCTAAACAAATACATATCCACGTTCTTATATTCGCCATTGATAGCTATGTCAGCGACATTTCGAAATATGGACATTTCAACATTCCCCGCCTCTCTCAAATTCGTCTCTCGCCGATGTTGTTGTCTGTGTATGGACGACTGTGTATTTGGGGTGAGTAACGCTTCTAATCCCACATCGATTCTTCGCCAGTCTAATTCTTCGCTTATTCTTTGCCCGCTCCACCAATGGGCATCGGCCGGAGCCAGCCCTTGACTGAACCAGGTGAAACCCAGATCTTTTGCTCCCACTACCCTTCCTAGATTGCGCCCTGCACGGTATTTGTATAATTGTTTTCTAATTGAATCCGTCGTGCGATTTCTTAACCCATCAAAGATGATTTAGACAATCGATGGAAGCGAGGTGCTCACACCGTCTTCGACCACTCATCCTTCCCCGATGTCGTGACCCTGCGAGTTCGATCGGAGCGATTCGTCGTTAGCTCGTCGGTTAGTAACAATTCGATTAACTCACTAGATTAAAAATAATATTTTTAATCCAGTGAATCTATTTTTACTTCATTACCAACAACATTTCCTACTATGAAAAACAATGAGAAGAATCGAAAAAATGCCTCTCAGGAAATGAAAGATTTGTAAAACAGCCTCTACCCCTCGGACAAATTAGTTTGACCCGTTTTATATAATAAAACTGTATTGGATGGCTAGTTCTGAATCATTCTGAAAGAAAGAAGAAGCAAAAAACAATATTCAATAAAAAAACTTCCAGTACCTCTCCCTCCACTCCCCGTTCTTTAACGTCTTCTTCAAAAAGAAACTGACCAAGTTGGATGTGGATCCTCAGATGTTCAGTGATCTACTGGACACTTTCTATCCCTGCTTCAACTAGAGTGCGAAATGTGAGACCACGGTCTCTTCATTTCCCACATTCTCTCGTCTATCGACCGGTCTAGAGAGTGTGCGAAATGAAGGGGCCGTGGTATCACATTGCGCACTCTAATGTGAACCTACAACCAAAGATATGAGAATAACGCATTACAAAATATCAAAGTGGGCAATTTCAATATCAGGCTTCCACGAATGTTCCTCTTCTCTCATCGATCGATTGAAACTGGCGTTGCGACTGAAACTGAGATGTGCCGTAAAGAGACTTTTGGCCGACGGAGTTAGTAATTTCCCTGGGTTTACCTTTTTTTTAACTTTTTGATTTGAATAAATTTTAAAAAAAACATATATTTAAATGAAAATTATAAAAAGAAAAAAATGCAGGGATGTTGCGAGGAAACAGTGAAAACGCTGATGGAATGCAACGCATTCGCGACATATCGTGTAATTTTACACTTTACCTTTATTTGATACTTCGAACTAGGGTGGCTAATAGCAGTACAGTACTGCAGTACACTTGAGTCCCATGTGCACTGCAGCACTTGATTTTGAAGAAATCAAATGTATCGATACACTCGGAAAAGCGAGAGTGATGTACTAAAATGCACTGTGTACTGCAGTACACGCTCTCTCACAGCGCGTCGTGTACTAGCAGTACACAGTGCATTGGCAGTACACGGCGCGCATGTACTACAGTGCACAGTGCATTTCAGTACATCAGTCTCGCTTTTTCGAGTGTATCGATACTCCGGTGTACTACTCAGTACACGTACTGAGAATGCACTGTGTATCGATACTGCACTGATTTCACCACCCTACTTCGAACCATCTACATGATATACCGTAATTTTAAAGTCTTAAGACTTAAGGGTTGAAATGTCTTAAATTCAGCATTGCTTCTCCTCCCAAGACGAGGCAGAGAAATTGTATGACCAAATGAAGGACATTTTGACAACGAAACGAAACGACAGGTAAATTAGCTTTAATTGGTATCCTCACGGAACGACGTGCAAATAGAGGAAAGCTAGAGCGGAATTCTGATTGGTAATTATGCGTTCCAGTTATGATCTAGTGCCGATCTCTGTTACTTCTGCATTTACGGACGCTGCCAATGTGTGCATCGAAGGTATCAGCTATCTCGTGTCCAGTTCGGTAAGAGATCACAGAAAAGAAACCTGTGTAATTTTTTTTAGGTTAAAAATTGTTTTATTTTAGGTTTTTCACGGGGCGACTCTCAAATGAAGAGATGACGGAGTTTCTACGGACCTGCCCGTTTATTCCGAAGGAGATTAAAGAAGCAGTTGAAACAGAGATTCATACGGCACCGAGCTTCTGGATATTTGTCAAGACACTTGTAGGTTGGTGAGAGTATTTCGTACATTCATTTGTATTTTGTATATAAAGATGTATTCAGCAACAACAAAACACTGAAAAAAGTTCAGAAGGATAAACGAAATGAAGTCTTTTGTTATTTGCTTTATCATTTGCCGATATTGTGGGGACGTTACTTTGAGCACACTGGATTCTGAGTTGCATTCATGGTAGGCTATGAGAAATAAAGAAACAACGGGTTGTATCATATAAGAGGCAAATAACTTCCAGTTCTCCTCATACCTCGTACTCTCGCGCCGCAGAATCGGGTCGTCTGCCTCTTATGCAACCCGTTGTTTCGATATTTGTCGAAGTCTTATGCTGCGCAAACTGTATGGGTGGAAAGTGGAAAACGGTTTTGTCCACCTTTGCATAACTTTTTTCCCAGTCACGCTACAGCTTTTATGCTGTAGCTTGACACGTTTGGAACATTTCCCTTTTTGGTTAGAGAGATCTCGTTCAGTTTGAGTTGAGTTGCACGAGTTTTCCACCCTATGATGGGGGAAATTTCCCCGAAGAAATTTGCGCAGCATAATTCAGGGGAGAATTACGTGCTGGCGCTGGAGGAGGGAGCCCGCACGACAATTGAGATTCTCAAGGAGATGATTCAGCAGGGATATAATAATATTTATGCGAGTCACGAGGAAACGCGGTACAATAACATAAATTAAAAGAAAGGCACGAATCATTATTGGGCAACAACAACAAAAGTAAGAGGGTCACTCAGGAAAACTGCTCAATTTTCCGGATTTTGAGTATAGCGAGGCATTCATCCCGATTTGCAGCGTCTCATTTTTTCCGGTGAATTCTAGATTGCTTTTGTGTTAAAAATTGAAAGCAATAATATGGTGGTGGGTATGCGTAAAATGATGAGCTGATGAATGTGAGACCGTTTACTTTTCGGAACTCTCTTCACGGATTAGAGAGTGAGAAAGTAAGACGTCGTGTTCTCACTTCTCGCACTCCCTCAATCAGGAGCGAGGGAGGGAGTGTGCAAGTGTTAGAGTTATTTTTTGTGCGCTCTCTCACTCCTTTTCTGGAGGGCTGATTTGAAATTAAAGTATTCTATTAAAGGGAAGCAGATGGAGGACGAAAGGACCTGTGGAGAGTACAACATTGAAAGTGAATCGACCATTCAACTAGTACAGCGAATGAGGGGATGCTGAGTTGCGATGTTCTTAACGTTTTTATGAGAGGTATCACCAGAGATTGCAGGTGACTCGGAACAATTTTCGAAAAAGTATTTTTAATTTCGATCAAACTTTTATATAAGAGTACCCAGGACGCGAGGAATTTAAATTTCCAGTCCCAGGTCCGAGAGCCGGCTTTTAGGAAATTACCGGCTCCAATGCCGGAATCGTCATAACTCAGCTCAAAGTTGACATAGAACGATGGCGTTAGGCTTAAAATTTGTAGAATAATTTAGAGAACGTTTTATGTTTTGAAAACGAGCCTGAAAAAATGAAACGAAAAAAATTCTGATCGAAAACGTGATTTCGAAAATATTCCAAAAATTGTGCGATATCCAAAATGTCAGAAGAAGCAGAATTTTATTTGAGAATATGAAAGAGCTTGTCAAATACTGTCTAGAAAAAATTTAATAAAAAATAAAAAGGGGGGACCCGAGTCGGAAATCACGTTATAATGTGAAAAATCGAAAAAAGTCCGAAAATCGAGTTGATGAAAATCGCTCCAAAAATGTTGTGTTATGTGTCATTGGTAAATATAAGTTCAGCAAAAATAGTTTCATAGAATGAGAAGAAGAGAGAGCGTGCGGATGAGAGAGAGAGGAGAAAGAAAGAGAGAAAGGCTCCTCTCCCCTGATGTCAACTCTCTTTCCTTCTCCGTCTCGACCCTCCGCTCCTCTCATCTCACTCTATTCCTCGGACAAACGGCTGCATTAACGGTCTTTATATCAGCTGATTTCGTGAAAATCAATATTTGAGTAACTCTTTTTTTCCTACGCTTTCGCAATCACGCGAGAAAAAAACAATGAAAAGAAGAAAAAATCGCCAAAATGGCAGAGTTTCGAGCAAATCCAATGTGAGCGATTGTGACCACAGTTGTAAATAGTGGTCACAAATGCACATTGTGATCTCGGGTCACGATGCGACCGAAATGTTGATTCATCAGCATTTACAATACTCTATTTAATGATATTTATCGCGCTTCGTGTGAAGTTTGATGCACCTTTAACTGACAATTTGGAAACCTGTGATAAATTGATTGTATTTTAATCTGTGATTGTGATGCAGATAGTGAAACTAATTTTAAAACTTAGTAACTCACTTTCTTGCTTCCATCATTGATTGCGGACTGACATGTTTCGAAATGTGTACATTTCAACACTTTCTCGCTCTCCCATCCTCACAGTCCCTCTTCGCCTTTGTTATCTGTGTATAGGTGGGTGCGTATTTGGGTGAGTAACGCTTATAATCTTTTCTTCGATTCTGAGCACATCTTCCTTATTCTTCACTCGCATAATGGGCAGCGGCCGGAGTCAGCCTGTCAATGAACCAGGTGAGACGAAGCTTTTTTTGTCGCCTGCCTTCCACAGCATTTCGAGAGCGGCCACATGCCAGACAACGAGAGAAAAAGCGAGGGACAACAGCGCTCTGAAGAGACGCGCGCGTTGCGTGCTCATTTTCTCCCCGTTCAAATTCAAATTCTGGAACTGTGCCAAAAAGTGTAGATTCTAGCGGAAACATTCCCCCCCCCCTTCTCCCCGTTCTGAGCCCAATTTCAAGTTACTTTTTGCATGTGCTCCGTTCTCTAGCCTGATTATCTGGATAATGTATCCATATGAAAAAAAGGGACAGATATGAAAAAGGAGACAAATATGAAAAAGGGACAAATATGAAAAAGCGACAAATATGAAAGAGAGAGCGCTTTTAACTCCTATGTCAGAACCTCTCCCTGTCCAACAATCTGAATATAGCTCAGTTGGTAGAGAGCTTGTGTGCCATTCCTGTGCATGTGAGTTCGAATCTTACCCACGAAATTTTCTTTTGCTGATTTTATATATCTTCATTTTTGTACTTCATTTCTATTTTGCAAATCGATGAGCCGAAGAACTAAGCCTAAGCACTAAGCCTAAGCCTGAGCGAAGAGACTAAGCACTAAGCCTAAGCCTAAGCGAAGAGACTAAGCACTAAGCCTAAGCCTGAGCAAAGAGCCTAAGCACTAAGCCTAAGCGTGAGCAAATAGCCTAAGCGTAAACACACACTCAAAGCCTTAGCGTTAAGCCTAGCCAACCAAACTAGGAACGCAAAATCTTCATCTGAGATTCAAGATTTTCATATTTGTCTCTTTTTCATATCTGTCCTCTTTTTCACACTTGTCCACTTTTTCATATGGCGGAAGAGACCGATTATCTCCGCTTGCCTATCCCACACCTACCCAGATCCAAATTTAGGCGGTCTTTTGTATTCATAGTTTCTTTTTTTCTTTTAACTTTTATTATTTCCGAATCAATCCATGACGATGTCGATATTCGTACGAAACGAGGCGCCTTTACCGTCTTCGACCACTCATCCTTTCCCGATGTCGTAACTCTGCAAGTTCGATCCGAGAGTTTCATCGTCAGCTCGTCGGTTAGATCTATTCATTACGAAATAAAGCTTGTCGAAATAGAAAAAAAAGCTATATTGAAGGGTACTTTATACCGTAATTGTGACTTATAGTCAGTCGAACTGCTACAAATACCAACGCTACAATTTGCAGTATCTCTCCCTGCACTCTCCGTTCTTTAATGCCTTCTTCCAAAGGAAACTGTCCAAGTTAGACGTGGACCCTCAGACGTTCAGTGACCTACTCGATCTCATCTATCCTTGCTTCAAAAGGACCAGTTGTTAGTGAATGTTTTCTTGCGAAATTGAAGTAATATTTGAATATTTGGTTGGATATCAGTTCTGCGTTGTATCTTTTTTTAAAATCAGGCTGTCAAGACTGTTCCTCTTCTCGCATCGCTCGATTGGATCTTGCATTGCGGCTGAAACTTAGATGCGCCGTGCAGAGATTGTTGGCCGACGGGGTAAGACGCATTTCAGGATTTCAAATTACTTGTCCAATCCATGTAATTAAAATAGAGTAAAAATAACGTAATTAACTAAAAATAGCAGGGATGCTGCGAGGAAACGGTGAAGTTGCTCATCGAATGCAATGCATTTGCAACATATCGGGTATGCTTTCTTATATTTTTCTTTCATCTCAGCACTCCTTAACTGACCCTTCCACATTTTAATCGTCTCGTTATACAGTTAAATATTTCAGCATTGTTTTCCCTCGCACGAAGACGCGGAGAAATTGCTTGAGCGACTGAAGAACACGACGAGAATGAAACGAGACGACAGGTAAACACACAAAATTAATTTTTTTTAAATTCTAGAACATTATTGAGCTTGCTAATTGTATGTTCCAGCGATGATCTCGTTCCGGTCTCTGTAACTTCTGCATTTACGGACGCTGCCAATGTGAGCATCGATGGCGTCAACTTTCTCGTGTCCAGTTCGGTTAGTGCTCACAAAACACCTGTTCATTACTTCCAAAATGCATTTCGATTGGTGAAATGATTTCTCAGCAATTAGGGAAGGCGCTTCTTCTGTTTAAAAGACTAACAAACACAAAGCAGCAAAAGTGTTTTGTTTAGATTCTAATCTTTTTGTGAAATTAAGTTTCAGACGTTGTCGCTTCATTCGGCTTCTCTCCGAGCCAAATTCAACGCATCCGAATATCGCTCGAAGCCTCTAACACTTGACGTCGGCCAAGAATCCTTTACGACGTTTCTGAAGGCAACCGTTGGAATATTGCCAAACAGTGAGAATTGCAATGCTCTGAAATTAATACTTATAAATATGATACAGTAGTCTTCTTTTGGAGAGCTGCGAATTTGTGTTATCAGAAAACTTAATATCAAGTTTTCAAATCCTTATTTCAGAATGCACATCCCGGTTGTTGGATGACCTAATCACGCTGGGAGCAACGCATTTCTCCGATTATTACTTCGAGAAGAGCAGGAGGGAAATGGGAGAACTCTCATCGGAACTCAGATTGAAGAGAGCCGAGGAGCTGCTCAAGCACATGGACAACCAATTCACACTCGATCGCAAGGCGCTCGTGAGTATCTCACTTTAATAAAATAAATAAAAATAAATTTTGTAGACGAAACAAGAAATGTTCATTCAGAATTCGATTACGGGGAGACTGTCTAATGAAGAGATGGATGAGTTTCTACGGACCTGCTCTTTTGTTCCTAAAGAGCTCAAAGACGCAGTTGAAGCTGAGATGCAAACAGCGCCGAGCTTTTCCATATTTGTCAAGACACTTATAGGTTGGTGATACTATTTCTAAAATTCACTGCTCAAGAAATGTGTTCCACGGCGGAAAACAGTTAATGAACAAAGAAAAAATAGAACGGAGAAAAATATGCTTCATCATTAACTGATTAATCCATATTGTGGGGGTTGCTTACTAACGTTGAAAGCGATGGATTCTGAGTTGCATATAGGGGAGCATTACGAGCTGACGTTGGATAGAGGAGCCCGCACTACGATCGAAATTCTCAAGGAGTTGATACATCAGCAGGGAGGCTTCCATCCGGACTTGCAGCGCCTCATTTTCGCAGGTATATTGATATTGAAGTCTACACTTCAGTGTCGGCAAAAAGCTAAAAGCTCATTCGATGTTCTTTTGAACCATGAATCAGATTGGATTAGCAATGTATTGGTGACAAACTGCATTGCTCCACACCTCAGTATAGGTTCTCTCACTCATGACCAAGAACGTCTTGAGAAGAACGCGAGAAAATGTGAGAATGTTTATGATGAATGTGAACGTTCTCTCATTCATGATCCCTTTCTGGATGATTGGCCGGAGAAATGCATTTTTTTATTGAAGGGAAGCAACTGGAGGACGAGAGAACGTGTGGAGAGTATAACATCAAAAGTCAATCTACGATACATCTTGTGCAGCGAATGAGAGGATGCAAAAAACTCGAAAATGTTCAGCACTGATTTTACTACCGACATGATTATAAACCGCCACACATAACATTGATAAAATTTATTTAATTTGAAGGAACTTTGACATTCATCATTAGACTTTGAAAGGTAACAATAAATAACAAAACAACTAGTAAGAGATTGGCGGAATTCTCATTTCTCCGTTTATTCTCCGTATAACCGGTCTCGCGGGTAGTTGCTCATTTCACCCGGCAACTAGTTGCGTAAGCGACATTTCAGGGAAAAGGGAATGAGCCTGGAGTTTGTAAATTAGTCCGAAAAATTATGCGTAGGTGCTTCTTCTCTAATTCCAGCGATGATCTCGTTACGATCTCTGTTACTTCTGCATTTACAGACGCTGCCAATGTTATGTGGTGCTAGTTTTCGGAAAAAGGAAATGGAAAAAGGCCAAGATTTGAATTCCCGCAATTTCATATCTCAGTTCTCCGTGGAGCAATCGACTCAAAATTTCGTTTATAGGTGGAAAAGGGTCGAAAAATGTTATATTCGAAGTTTTGAGTCGATTGCTCCACGGAGAACTGAGATAGGAAATTGCGGGAATTCAAATCTTGGCCTTTTTTCATTTCCTTTTTCCGAAAACTAACACCACATTAGCATCGATGGCATCAACTTTCTCTCGTGTCCAGCTCGGTGAGTGCTCACAATAACACCTCTTCGTAATTTCCGCAAAAGCATTTGGATTGGTGAAATTATTTCTCAGCAATTTGAGAAGGCACTTTTCTGTTTACAAAAACAAATCAGCAAAGTTGTTTTGTTTAGATTTAGATTGGATTTTAATCATGCTGTGACATTGAATTACAGACGTTGTCACTTCATTCGGCTTCTCTCCGAACCAAATTAACTCATCCGAATATCGATCGAAGCAACTCAAACTCGACGTACGCGAAGAATCCTTTACAGCTTTTCTGAAGGCAACCGTTGGAATATTGCCAAAGGGTGAGATAATAAGAGCAACACACGTTCTAAAATTATTCATGTTTTCGATATATGAAACAGTAGTCTGTTTTTTTGGAAAGTTTTCAATTTGTGTTACGAAAACTTTTAAAAAAATTGTCAACTACCTATTTGAGAATGTATTTACCAGTTGTTGGATGACCTAATCACGCTGGGAGCAACGCATTTCTCCGATTACTACTTCGAAAAGTGCAGGAGGGAAATGGAAGAACTCTCGTCGGAGCTTCGGTTGAAGAGAGCGGAGGAGCTGCTCAAGCACATGGACAACCAATTCACACTAGATCGTCGGGCGTTTGTGAGTTTTTGTATTGATAATTATTTCGATATATATGTGGAAATTATGTATATATGTTTGTATTATTTGTATATGAAAAAAGAGGATGATCGCTCAGAATTCTATTACGGGAAGGCTTTCTAATAAAGAGATGGAGGAGTTTCTCCGAACCTGCTCGTATTTTCCTATAGAGCTCAAAGATGCAGTTGAAGCGGAAATGCAAACGGCACCGAGCTTTTCCATATTTGTCAAGACACTTATTGGTTGGTGATATTTCGTAGATTAACGTCTCAAGAAATGTGTTCCACGGTGGAAAACAGTTAATGGACAAAGAAAATATCGTACGCCAAGAACACTTTGTACAAAGGTGCGACACGGTGCCGCACAGTGCGACACGGTGCCGCACAGTGCGACACTTTTTCGCACCTTTTTCGCACTTTTCAGTTTCCGTTGAAATTCACCTCGAAATAAGATGATTTTATGGTGTCGCTTGTTTGCGATAGATCCATATCTAAATTTGCTACTTCTCTGGTAAAATAAAATTTCAAAATAATATTAAATAAACTTTAAAATGCTATTAAAAGAACGATACGGTAGGTGCAATGGCGCGATGTGTGCTCTCTACTTTGATGTTCCGCCCGTCTTTCACTCTCTTCTGAGCTACCTGTGATAATTTTCCTGTTATCATTGATTGATTTTCGGCATTCTCACAGTCCATTGCATCGGTCAGAGCTTCGTTTTCGCCTATGACAGCAACTAACAATGATAACACAAGTTTCTCGGTGATCAAATCATTTAAAAAATATTTAAAAATATATATGTTGACATTCGGTAGGACTGACGACTTATAATAAAATTAGAAGAGAAAATATCCATAATATAGCAAATCTAATGAAAGTGGTGTAGTGGTCTAAGGCGCCCTCCCAGTTTCATTCCGATCCACACCGGGGTTCCATTCCCGGCTGTGCATACCGCCACCGCCTCACCAAGGCGCTCGAATGAGTAAAGATTGGTAGTGGTGTAACCACGAAGGTAACTAGATCCGAAGAAGAGATTGGGCCCTCCGGATTGAACTGGCCTATTATGCGCTGGCCTTAGCAGTGACTCCCTCAGGACTTGGAGCCTAAATAAGGGGATGTCTTTACCTGTCTATGGCAAATCAGTTGAAATCAAAACGAAGACAAACTACCGTAATCTCAACACATGATACAGTATGACACATACCGAAAAGCAGCGACTGTTGCAATATATAGCATATAACACCAAAGTGGAGAGTACACATCGCACCATTGCACCTACCGTATCCTTCTTTTAATAGCATTTTAAAGTTTATTTAATATTATTTTAAAATTTTATTTTACCAGAGAGTAGCAAATTTAGATATGAGTCCTACGATCAAACGATACGAGCAAAGTACTACGATCAAGATTCTCAAGGAGATGATTCATCAGCAGGGAGGCTTCCATCCGGACTTGCAGCGCCTCATTTTTGCCGGTATATTGATATTGAAGTCTACACTTCAGTGTCGGCTTCAGCTCATTCGATGTTCTTTTGAAACATTAATCAGACTGGATTAGCAATGTATTGATGACAAAAAGAATTGTTCCACACTTCTTGATGGGTACTATCACTCATGACCCCTTTCTGGTCAAGAACGCGAAAAAATGTAAGAGCGTTTATAAGACAAACTACCGTAATCTCAACACATGATACCGTATGACACATACCGAAAAGCCGCGACTGTTGCAATATATAGCATATATTGAAAATGAGGCGGAATAAACGGGTAGTTGTTTTTCGTTCGTCCGCCTTTCGAAGTCTAGTTAGGATCAACAAATCACTGGAACAGGCCAAAAATCAAAATCACTCAAAACTTGCTCTCGTTGTCAGGGGTAACTTTCGACGCGGAAGCTGGTGGTGCTATCGATTTCGCAATAGGACACCTCAGGGCGCCATGGCGCTTCGCTCTTTCCAGAAAAACAATATCCCGCAGAAAGGTAATTTCAACCACTTTCCAGAAACATATTCAGTTCTCGATAGTCTAACCTACCGTATTCGATGTCTAAGGAAATCTCAGAAGGTTGAGCATGCGATGAACATGATCAATATGAGGGGTTTTAGTAAACATAGAGGTAAAACATAGAGGTATTACAAAAATAATCGTATTTAATATAAATATATTAAAAACTAACTGCCGCAGTGAACACAATTTCAATTCCCGCAATATTTATTTTGAAATGGGTTCATGTGGGTGTATGTTGGCGTCGGATATAAAAATCTATCCAAGGAGATCATTATGCTAAACAACTACCTGTGGAATTCTTAGCAACTACCCGCCATCCGCTCCCTTTAAAGGGACCTGGCACTCCAAAATAAGTTATTTTTATTTTAAAGAAAATTCTTTTCTGAGTAGAACGCAAAAAATCGCATATTTTTACGATTTTTTTGAAAGGAGTTATGATTTTTCAAAGTTCAGAATTTGCGTTGATGTACCGGGCGCTACGGTGTTTAGCGCGCTAAACACAGTAATGCCCGGTACACGAGTACCTTCAAAAAATCATAACTCCTTTCAAAAAAATCGTAAAAATATGCGATTTTTTGCATTCTAATCAGAAAACAATTTTCTTTAAAATAAAAATAACTTATTTTGCAGTGCCAGGTCCCTTTAATATAAATTGTTTTTATGCATACGTTCAACGCAAGTCACTTTATCAAATCTCTAGAAAAGGCTAAAAGTCAACACATGTGTATCTATCGGTTCTATAGGGTCACACTTTTGTTTACTATTTTCCCCTGACCTTCTTTCTATCCTCTGGCGGACACTACCGGGTATTGTCCGGTTGAGCTCGCGAGAGGGAGAAGTAGAAACCTCCTGTTCTTGTCTAATCAGGCACTATCATATTGAACATCGGAAATCGTCATAACTCGAGCATCTCATGCTCGAGTTATGGCGATTTCCGTCTATGATTACGGTAGGCTGGACTTACGACAACTGATGTTGATGCAAAAAAGGTGTCTGCTTATCTTTTCCAAGACAGAGAAGACCAGAAAAAACAATATCCCGCAGAAAGGTAATTTTAAGCACTTTCCAGAAACATATCCAGATCTCGATAGTCTAACCTCTCGTATTCGACGTGAAATTTTAATGTCATGATTAAAATCACACCCTATATGATTTGAAAGTATTGTGATGTATGAGAGTTCTCACTACTTCTGCTGTCTGAATTTTGTGAGTGTTTATTTCTTATTTCGGAAGACCGAGTCTTAAAAAACGAACCAGTGCAGGGTTCAGTTGAAAGTCCAATATATTTTTCACAATTCGTCTCAGTTTCAGGCGCAATGCAAGGCTGAGCATGTCGATCGATAATTGATAAATAATTTATGATAAATACTTGAATTGAATTGAATTTATTTTCATGTTGTGATATTACCGAAGGGTTGAAGTCATACAATCTGGCCATGGCCTCGTAACTGATAACTTGATCACATGACGTATAAGGCTGTTAAGAAAGTTTCGCTCGATTTTGGGTGTGACATTAGAGTCAATGTATCTCAGCGTGTGTCAATGCAAACAGCCCTTGTTCACAGTATGTTATGGGGTATTAGTTGTTGTCTATAGTCATACATTGGCTGAACTATTCGCAATTTCTAGCTCCGGGAACAATACTAAAGAAAAAAGACCAACTTACTGTAAACCCGCGATAATATTCACAGAGGTTGGATTTGAGAACGGAAATTTATCTATCATTGGGCCTAATAAAAAATGAGTAGCCCCATAACGCACCTCTCAACCACTATACTTCATTCGGTGGTCAGCTTCCAGAATAGAGAGATATGATTAGTCGAGTATAGTACTCTCATAAACCACGTGCCCAGATTGGGATCACACAACTCAGTATGCGAGCTCACAGATATTGTCTAATCAGGGGCGCTGTTTTCGTGTAATAGTCATACAAGTATTCATCACAATGGATTAGCATATTGAACTTCCTGTGCAAAGAGAATTGAAAATGGACAAAATCACCAAAATCTCGAAATTTTTCGAAAAATCGGTCTTATGTTGGTTTCGTAGGAATTCTCTGGCATCGGAACAAGTAGAGTTCGAGACATGTACCTAATAGGAACTTTTCGACTATGGTTACTCTCCAGAGTAATCATGAGATATTTGAATTTCATCGTGAAAGAACGTAGAAATATTCGCCAACATGTCAATTTCGATAACAAAATTGGGGTGGTATAGTTTATAGCAAGATTTTTCAGCTTCGAATGATGCAATGAAGTTGCTACTAATATCAATTGAAAGTAGTGTACGTGCACTATATTTGGAACATAATACCAGCTCATTTCATTTTCGAATCCCTGAGTAACATCTGGAATCGAGATTTTGATCGTACGCGGTAGAGTTTGAAATTCGGGTAAATAATTAGATTAGCTCTCTTCATTTCACACACTCTCTCACCTATCGACCGGCCGAGAGAGTGTGTGAAATGAAGAGAGCTAATCTAATTATTTACCCGAATTTCAAACTCTAGTACGCGGTAACCCTCAATGTAAATTTTCGGTCCCTGCCAGGCTTTGCACCAAGTGGTGTAAATGTGACATAGGGCGTAGTAGATATACCTATCAATATACTTTGTAATATTACACAGCTAGTAGATCTCTCTACCCTACTTTTGTAATAGCAGCTCAAAATCTAGGCACCGTTCAAAACCCACAATGCGTAATTAAGAGACCAATAGACTTGATGTTATTAATCGATGGCTACCACACAGTGGGCGATAAATAGAGGAATGATGAACCTTCAAAATGCGCCTAAGCATGAACTAATCCGAGCTCCGCGTCCAGAGATATAAGTCAAAATATGCTGGCTGGAAAAACGAGCGAAACTTTCTTAACAGCCTTATAGTTGTTGTGAACCCCAAACCTCTATCACTATCAATCCGTTGTTTGCTATCACACGTTGGTCATAGGGAGGGTCATTGATTTGTGCCTCCATGCCGCGTGTGCGCTACTTCCTTTCAAATGGTTGGGATTTTTTAAAAATAAATTAATAGACCGGATTTCTACCAAATTCTTAAGCATGCTTATTGTATTCGAGCAGAAAAAATGAGATCATAGCTCAAGAAATTTTTAAGGCAAATTTCAAGAAGCGACGAGTTGAACGACCGACGACGAAGACCAATGGAATTCAATTCCATTATTAAATACCATAATTGACCACTCTTCCTTTCCAGACGCAAAAGTACTACGAGTTCGAACAAAGAATTTCTTCGTCAGCTCGTCGGTTAGTTTATTTTAAAAAAATAAAATAACCCTCTTAAAACGCTTGTTGTTTTTTTGTTGAACACGACAATAGAAAAAAAGAAAATAAAACTGGGAGTTGAAGCGCTTGTGTTTATCGGTGGTGTCAAGTGATCATTGCTCAGTACCTCTCACTTCATTCGCCGTTCTTTTACGACTTTTTCATCAACGCAAAAGCGGATGACGCCGGCGTACTCGAGTTGAATGTGGATCCCGACGTGTTCTGTGATTTACTCAATTTGGTCTATCCTCCAGATCTGATATGTAAGACAATATCCTTTAATTATTTATTTTTTATGAACCAACCTCACAAGCATAGTAACGATAGTAGTGGGACGAATAGTTAAAGTGGCACATTGCTAGTAGTATCGTATACTAACGCTGCGAAAAAATCAGGAGGTGAAAAGTGCAAGAACAAAATGGGGGGTGTAAAAATCATAGGGTGAAAACAAAAAATTTGAACTTCCGCAATTTTCGATTTTTGTTTATTATCTCAGTTCCCGAGATACATAGCGGCACAAAATTTCGCTCGCAAATTCGTAATGTGGTAAATAAATAATTTTCGTGCGTTTAAAGACAACGGGAGGCGAGATATAAGCAAAAATCTACAATTGCGTGTTAAATATTTTCTTTACATTTTTTTGCACAAGATTTTTGCGTAGTATAACATCTGACCTTCATACGTGATAAGATAATATATATTGCAGTTCCTGTGGATATCGATTCACCCCCTGAAATTCGTGCCTTATATTTCCATTTATCTCCGATCGACATGCTCAGCCTTGCATTGCGCCTGAAACTGAGACGAATTGTGAAAAAAATATTGGACTTTCAACTGAACCCTGCACTGGTTCGTTTTTTAAGACTCGATCTTCCGAAATAAGAAATAAACACTCACAAAATTCAGACAGCAGAAGTAGTGAGAACTCTCATACATCACAATGCTTTCAAATCATATGAGGTGTGATTTTAATCATGACATTAAAATATCATTATGAGTTGAGGTAAAGTAGGCTACTGTAGGTACAGTAAGCACAGTAGTGTCAGTAGTATCACAGATCTTCAGAGAGGTAGGAGCAATGGTTTCTAAAAATAGTTCATCTCTCCGATTTCCTTTTAGTTGGGTGAACTTAATCAAATAATAGTGAGGGTCATATCTCAGTCAGGTTAAAATAGTTTTGCTCGTATTTTTTTTCCGATTTGTAGCCCCGAGGCCGATGCAAACCAATACGAAACCCCATCTTGATCAGCGACCCTAAAGCGACACTGATAACTATTGTATTGTATTGTATTAAGCATATCTCTGTGAAAGTTTTGCTGCACTCTCCAGGGAAATTATGGATTTGAACATTTTTGCTCGCGGAAACGTTTCTATCGTAACTATAGCTCTAAATGATCCCAAAAAATGATATATACGTCATCTAAGCGGTACAACTACCGCTATTCGAGTTAGGATCAAAATATGAAATCTATCTATAGGAAATTGCTGCAATTCCGAAAGAAAACCGAGGTATTTGACTAACTATTTCGAGAAAAATAGCATTTCATGTATTGGAAATAGGTTTTTGAAAAAAACGTCTTCGAAACCATTGAATTTAGACAAGGTACCTAATGGAGAAAAATGTGCATCGACCTCGTGAGTTTGATAAAAAAAAATTCTATAATTTGATTAAGTTCACCCTATTTCAAGGAAATCAGAGAGATGCAATATTTTGTTGTTGCACAATTGACAAATTTCCCAACACCGTCTCAGAAGATCTGTGACATCGCCTTTGTCTTGTCGATTATGTTCGGTTCAAACTTATCGAATCTACCTTTTTTATGTATTTTGTTCGATTTTACGTATTTTGTTCGGGGTGAAAGGTCAGTTAAGGAGGTATCTTCTTTGGCTCGTTGACGTTGCTCTGTCGTTCTTATCTCTCTCAAGATTATTCATCGCCGACTGAGCTTTTGTTGCAAAAAAACAGTTCGAAAACGCGACAAACCCACTCATTCCCTCTCACCTCATCTCATCCTTCCATCGTCGCGGCGTCGAGCGGTCGTCTCTTCCTTCTCCGATCTCACATTACGAATAGCGGACATTTACTCAATAAACGACGATCAACCAACGATTTATTGAATAAATAAGGTGAGGGGAAGAAATTCGTATGCATGATTTTGACTGCATGACTATCGTTCACATTAAAAATTATTGTGTTGCATATCGAATATATAAATCTTTCGACACATGCATTAGTTCAGAAATAGATCATTACCTTAATTATTCCATAAATCGTTGGTTGATCGTCGTTTATTGAGTAAATGTCCGCTATTCGTAATGTGAGATCGGAGAAGGAAGAGACGACCGCTCGACGCCGCGACGATGGAGTGAAAGGATGAGATGAGGCGAGAGGGAATGAGTGGGTTTGTCGACACTCACAACCTGAGCACTAGGGACCGCTAAACGAGATTCTGTCTCGCGAGACCCCCCCCCCCCATCATTCTCGTGCCTCAGTATCTCACCAAGATGCCATTCTCGAGTGAGAATAAAAATTGAGCGGTTGACGAGACCCGGGTCTTGGTCGAGAGGGTCTCGCGAGACCCTGTGCTTTTTTCACTGTTTTGTGGATGATGTAAACACAATAATACATTACAAATTTATCTAAATAACTAGCGGGGTTGTATTAAGGTTAAATGCACTACGCTCTATGCGTACACTACGCTCTATGCGTACACTACGCTCTATGCATAGTTCTGGGTGCGGGTTCGGTCCAGGGGGAGCTCGATAGGTGGCTCCAGGTACGGTCCAGGGAGCGCCCTGTAGCCGGCTCCAGGTTCGGTCCAGGGGGAGCTCGATAGGTGGCTCCAGGTACGGTCCAGGGGGCGCCCTGTAGCTGGCTCCAGGTTCGGTCCAGGGGGAGCTCGGTAGCCGGCACCGGGCTACATTAAACCTCGCAGTATGCTGGGGTATGTTAATCGCTACTAAGAGTACTGGCTTATTCCGGTGGAAAAGGCTCGTGAGGCAGAGAGCGATCGAAAAAAGTTGCCACTACGCCACTTCGTGGCTCCGTGGCAACTTTTTTCGATCGCTCTCTGCCTCACGAGCCTTTCACAACGGAAACGCAGTATACAGTGCGTTCAGAACTTTTAGAACATTTTCAGAGATGTTTCCTGTGATTCCCTACGCCCTCTGAATCTTTTTGGAACTTTTCAAAATTTTCGATTTTTCACGTTAAAACATGTTAGAACACGTTCAAACACGTTTCTGACATCGCAAAACACTTTTTCCTGTGATCCCCTACGCTCTTTGAATCATTTTGGAACTTTTTGAAATTTTCGATTTTTGACATTAAAACGTGTCAGAACACGTTCAGACACGTTTCTGACATCGCAAAACACTTTTCCTGTGATCCCCTACGCTCTCTGAATTATTTTGAAACTTTTTGAAATTTTCGATTTTTGACATTAAAACGTGTCAGAACACGTTCAGACACGTTTCTGACATCGCAAAACACTTTTCCTGTGATCCCCTACGCTTTCTGAATCATTTTGGAACTTTTCGAATTTTTCGATTTTTCACGTTAAAACGCGTTAGAACACGTTCAGACACGTTTCTGACATCGCAAAACACTTTTCCTGTGATCCCCTACGCTCTCTGAATCATTTTGGAACTTTTTGAAATTTTCGATTTTTGACATTAAAACGTGTCAGAACACGTTCAGACACGTTTCTGACATCGCAAAACACTTTTCCTGTGATCCCCTACGCTTTCTGAATCATTTTGGAACTTTTCGAATTTTTCGATTTTTCACGTTAAAACGCGTTAGAACACGTTCAGACACGTTTCTGACATCGCAAAACACTTTTCCTGTGATCCCCTACGCTTTCTGAATCATTTTGGAACTTTTCGAATTTTTCGATTTTTCACGTTAAAACTCGGCAAAACAGGTGAAAACGTGTTTCACGGTACTTTAAAACGTGCCAGGAGCACTTGCAGCACTTGCGAAAAATGCGGCAAAAGGTTTGCCCGCGGCGGGGGTTGAACCTGCGTCGCTCGGATTGCTAGTCAAGCGCGTAACCCACTTGGCTATAGATTTGGTCAATTAAATTTTATAAAATTTGAAAGGTTTTCTGGTCAGTTATCATATGCAAAAGGTTCTAGAAAGAATTTGAAGATAGAGCGAATTTGAAGCGAAATATAAGGAAAATGAGAAAAAAGTGTGACCGGACGGAAGGAAAAAAAACGGACAAACAAACAAACAGACAGACAGACAGACAGACGTTAGCATTTTCTAATATATAGTAATATGTACAATTAGAACAGCTGAATCTAATCTTCACCTACATCACTGAAGACATCCAGTTCATCAGGATCGGCATCTTTGTCTGGCTCGTCGTCGAATCGCTTGGCACTGATTGCAGTACATCGAAAACAGCATAGATATTGTCTTTACCTGTGTTCCTTCACACGATTAGCCTTAGAAATTAGCAAATGCTCGAGCTTATTAGAACCCAGATTTCCTGTCATTGTATTTGATGCAAAAGAAGTGGCCGAAGAGAACAACTGCTCTGAGCGGATGCTGGTCGCAGGGCAGCATAGGAGACGTTTTGCGATTGATTTCATCATTGGAAGTGATGATTAGGCGTTCCACCATCGACCAAGATCGTCAGAAACAGTAGGTCGAGATGTCGTCAATATATCCTTGTACGATTTCAATTCCATCTGTATTTAAAGAACTAATAACTGGCTAAGAATACGACTCTACTGACTAAGAATAATGTGAACGTTAGTGGAAGTTTTTAAATAGTGCGGTGACCTCTCGAACCTAGTCCAGACTCTCATTGGAAATGGCGGGAATAATACGGTTTGACAAAACAGAGGCACTTGGAGGATGAATATTAGGGGAAGTCTCTGAATGATTATTAAAAGATGCACATTTAGAAGCAAAAAAAAAACAATAGAAACCATTGAAATAAACCAACATTCACACAGATTGCAGTGGTAGACGGTAGCAATCAAAGTGAAAAAGTTATAAACAATCGAAGTTGCCGTCCGACAGACTCTTGACGACGTCGTGGGAGGAGGGACAGCGCCCCCACGCGGGAGAGCTAGCCCACCGGCCGATTTGAGCGGCATAGAGATGCAAGAATGAGGGAGGGTCTCGCGAGACTCTCGCCGAGACTTTTGCATCTCGAGTGAGAATGTTATTCCGAGATGCAAACTCTCTCGTTTAGCGGTCCCCACTGTGCACCCATCTCCCCGCCGACCGCTCTACCCCCAGCCACACACAGAGGGGGGGGGGGTAGAGTGAGAGTGGAAGAGTGAACGAATCATCGATATGTTTCAAGAATGTATTAAGAATAACAAGCGTCTCACGAGAGGTTCGACTCAGAATGGCCATATTCCAACACATAGCAACTTTTTCAATATGTGTTTTTTTGGACTTTTGGATCATCCTGGGTCCCTGAGAACTATTATGCCATGATAGTTATTCTTTGCCGATATACTGCTAATGTTAAATTCCAGATGAAAAGCTGTATTGGATTGAGATCATGTGAAATAGAGATACACTAGTGTTACTTAATACTCTACTTGGTTGGGGTCTCCGTTGTTTCACTAGCCGTACAGCATGCGCTGATTTTTGCTTAAAAATGCAGATTTCGGCGCTATTGGCTGTTTTTCAAACTAATCTATGCTATCCAGTGATCTGAAATCACCAAACTGTAACTAATGGAAGCATCAATGTCCGTGAACCATCGCCTGTGTACATATGTATGTCTGAGGAAAATGTTTGCAGATATGAGAGGTTATCTCGGTGAGTCGACATATTTGTTCATAGACTTGGTACTGGGCTAAATTTACAATGCGATGCTAACCATGCTATAAATTAATGTGTCATGTGAGGAATACGAATACACAAAACAAAAAGTTTAAAAACTCGTTTACGCCTCAGGCGATGAAACCACGCGATGATGACGTCACTATCGGGTTTCGCCAATTCGAACCGAATCACTTTGTATTGTGCGTTAATGGATTCCTCACCGAAATACAAATAATTTTTGGTTACTGAATTGTTTTTTGATTGAGTCGATGCTAGCGAGTTAGTGTTATTCAGCGTTTCATTCAATTTTCATTAAAAAGATTCTCGTAAAAATAATATTTAATTTGATCATTTTAATCGTTAAATTATTATACAAAAAATATTTAAAATGGAAAATGAAACTTGCCCTGGAAGGAAATCAAATCCGGAAAATTGTGGTGAAAACTCGAATAAAGTCGGTCGTTGACAGCGTAAGTACGGTAAGTACTCGCATCATACGATTATATCATTATCGAAAGCCTATTATTATGATCTCAATTTTTTCGTTATGGACTCCGATTTGCTCTAAGAAATTGAAGAAAATATACAGATGACAAAGTTAAACCGAGGAAATGTGAAGGAATATAAGACAGGAATGGCGAGAGACTCGAGCTCATTCATCGGCCATGGCCGGGACATAGAAATTTATGATTTTTTAATTGGCTGAAAACATAGCACTACAAACCTCCCTCTATCGAATAGCGTTTTCAGAATTTTTTAAAAAAAAATCTTTTTCGCGTGAAACATAAATTAACCTGGTGAGTCGGGAACTTTTTCGAGAAATAGTAAATTTTGAAAAATCATAAATATCTTCAAAGTGAAGATAAAAATCCACGGTTTGGTGTGTTAGATGGATAAATGACTTAGCTTGTTTTCCAATCGCTCGAAGTCATTCCTGGTTGATACACCGATGTGGGTGGTCGCTTTTGCAAAAGTTGAGCTAATTTTCTTAAAAGTCAAAACTGCTGGTTCACTCTAAGAGATGTTCTGGTGAACATTGTTGGTACTAACTATATTGTAAAAAATAGGACGAATCGGCCCATGCGTTGTAATGTTGCGCTAGATTATGTCAAGTCGTCAAATATAAATAATGGCCGCGAACATCAATTGTGGCCCATTTGTGGTGAAAATTATCGCAAACTACTCAAAAACAATATTGATTTTCTTTGTGGCATTATTGATTGATTTTTCGAGTAAAAAAATATTAAAAAAATCAGCGTCGATTTTTCGATTTGCTGTATTTCGATTATTTTGATGCCGATATGTTTCTTATAAGCACACAGAAAAAAATCTGTCATTTCTCACTTTTTCGACAGAATGATTCTGTCGATCGATTCTGTCACATATGACAGATGTATCTGTCGGTCTGATAGATTAATCTGTCGATGGAAAGCTTTTTGAAAATCGACAGAATCAATCTGTCACTCTGATCAGATGTCATATTGATCGGTCGGTTCTTGCTAATTTGAATGAGTGGATCGGTGCAAATGAGGATTATTGTCTCTTCTCATTCCCTACTCTCTAGCTCGCATTGTTCCAAATTTCAGAGGGTATAAAATGATCAGGGAACACTTAACTCTGATCGCTTCAACTTTTTCCCAATGGAAAAGAGTAAGGGGGCACTTGCCCCACGGACAAAGTCCTCCCTCTATGAGAAGCCCCAACCGAACATCTGCCAAAGCAGAAGAAACCGCAGACCCGAGGGGATTTGGGGAGGTGGGGTACACCTCATTTCTACAGTAACCACCACCCACTCCATCTGTACTTGAATGACAGAATGAATCTGTCATTTTTGCACCCACCGAAAATCGACAGAATGATTCTGTCAAATGCGACAGAATGGACAGTGACAGAATGAATCTGTCGAAAAAGTGACAGATTAATCTGTGAGAGCAGATCTGACAGAATATTCTGTCAGTGCAATCTGTCATATATGACAGATTTTTTTCTGTGTGAGATCATATTATCAGTTATGACCGCTGGTGCAAGATTTTACTGTAATTCCTTCAGCAAAGATATTTTGCCCACTAAATCTACAGCTAAAATGCGAATTTTGTCTTCCACTATTAGAACAGGTTCAATTCCTTCCATACTTCATCATGGCATTCCTCATTATAGGTAGATCAATTCCCTTTTTGAAAGTGAACGGATATCTGTTCGTAGAAAAGAGTTACAGCGCCTAGAAAATCAAGTATAATGCGAAAAGCGCGTGCTCTAGCTTCTCTAGCACTCTCTCAATTCCCCACGCTCTCTCGCCTGGGTTCGGACCCCGAGCTGGGCAGAAAGCTTTTGCAAAGCTTCTGTGTTATCGAAATCACGTGAATTCAGCCCTCAAATCCTGGAGATGAATCAGAGGAGTACTGATTTTTCTGATTTTGATCAATGTTACTGATTTTGATCAATGTTCACCAGAACATCTCTTAGAGTGAACCAGCAGTTTTGACTTTTAAGAAAATTAGCTCAACTTTTGCAAAAGCGACCACCCACATCGGTGTATCCACCAGGAATGACTTCGAGCGGTTGGTAAACAAGCTAAGTCATTTATCTATCTAACACACCAAACCGTGGATTTTTATCTTCACTTTGAACTTTTTTTTTTTTTAGATTTTTCAAAATTTTCTATTTCTCGAAAAAGTTCCCGACTCACCAGGTTAATTTATGTTTCACGCGAAAAAGATTTTTTTTTTAAATTCTGAAAACGCTATTCGATAGAGGGAGGTTTGTAGTACCTTGTGCTGTTTTCAGCCAATTCAAAAATCATGAATTTATATGTAGGGACCACAACGTGGGTAGCCGATATTTCACTATGTGGTTGAAAATATATTCAAAGTATCCGCTGAGGTCTCAATAATGTCGCCCTTTTTGCCGTTTGTCGATATCTTTTCTCCGAGCTGCGCTAGAGCTCAAAACGTGCGCGCGCCTTTCTCTGGTTTTCGCCCACCAGTAGTAGTACTAGTGGCCCTCTCAATTTCCCACGCTCTCTCACTTTCCACTAGTAGTCTACCCTATAGGTGAGCAACTAGTGGAAAACGAGAGAGTATGGGAATGTGAGAGAGCCACTGGTACTACTACTGGTGGGCGAAAACCAGAGTTCCCAGTGTGAGAGGGTGCAAAAGCGAGCGAGAGAAAAAGTGGGCGGAGTCTCTCTCCTCTCCCTCGCGAGAAAGTTTTGAGCGATTTCTGTGTGAAATTCGTAAAGTGATGTTCACGAACTGAACATCACTATACGAATTGCACTTTTCCTTAAAATGAAGTCGCTTTTTCGACATTAGATGTATGTTTAGAATTCCCACTGTCTTAAAATAATTGATTGATTCCAAGCGAATTATGCCCTTCATAAACAGAAAACTTGTTTATTGAAGAAAAGACTGTTTATCATTGCTAAACAAACAGGATACACATCAATGCGGAAGAAATACAAGTGACATGATTCTACTGAGAATGTGAACACGAATGTCAGTCAATGCGATCCTATTTTCACAGACAACGGGGAAAATATGAATATAGGGGATACGGTAAGTAGTCCGAGAAGACTCGACAAGGGACATTAATTGATTGGAAAAAGGGAACGCGAAACATGTCACTTGAGAAGGATAAAAATGAATTCATGACTGTTAGACAACATTGACAGTGATCACTAATTGATCATCTCGAATTGATACGGTAGACAGGGATATCGATTGAACGACTCTGATAACTCTATTCTGCTAGCTTTCTACACTATCTTTGCTAGACATGCTCTTGTGATGGGAGTGCACCCGTTGCTTCGTTCTCGATTTCGAAATCCCTACGTCCAGTCGGATCTCTTTCTCCGATTCCAACTCTGGAGCCGAGCTGAAATGTAATTCTTCAGGTGAAAATAGCGATGAAATCAAAGCACGACCAGTATAAACAATGGGCAAACGAATGGCGATCATCATATTGACGAAAACCAAATGTTAAAAGTAAAATTAATGCGAAAACAAATGATAAAATGTAACATAAATTTGAATAAAATGGTCCGAGGCAATCTTTTCGATGCCGTCTTGGGCGTAACTAGCACATGTATCGCCCATTTGCACGCTCGTACTAGTTTATTCGATGCAAATTGAATTAAAATTTCAAAGTGAAATAACAATTCAGGAAATTAATTGTTTCTTTATTTTTTTATCATAACTTGACCGCATAGACCATATTTGCAAATTACTCCGTGCGCACGCTGCAATTCTCTCTGCAAATGCTCTAATCGTCTACTCTTGCCCATTCTAGCCAGATTTTGACCTATTTAGAGTGGACAGATCATGGTGCGCAAACCATATGTTGTGTAACTTTTCAATAGCTCCTAAATGGGCCGCTGAACGACCAATTTGATAGAGAATGAACGATGTTATTCGACATTCGCGCCTCTCCCCTCTATTACACGACGCCCGGAGTGGGCGGAGCCGGTGTTCCCTATTTATATGTCCCGGTCGAGCTCGAGTCTCTCCCGATTCCTGTCATAAGTAGTTACGGTATCAAATCGCAATCAAGGATTGACTTTAGTCAAGTTTTCACCACATTTTTCTTGATTTGACTTTCTTCCAGGGCAAGTTTTATTTTCCATTGTACATGTTTTTTGGTATAATAATTCATTAAAATAATCAAATAAAACATTTTTACGGGAAACTTTTAAATTAAAATTGAAGGAAACGCTGAACAACACGTTTCGCTGAATAACTCGCTATCATCGACTCAATCAAAAAACAATTCAGTAACCAAAAACTATTTGTATTTCGGTGAGGAATCCATTAACGCACAATACAAAGTGATTCGGTTCGAATTGGCGAAACCCGATAGTGACGTCATCATCGCGTGGTTTCATCGCCTGAGGCGTAAACGAGTTTTTGAACTTTTTGTTTAGTGTATTTGTATTCCTCATATGACACATTAATTTATAGCATGGTTAGCATCGCATTGTAAATTTAGCCCAGGGCCAAGAATATGTTGACTCATTCAGATAACCTCTCATATGTTGCTGCATGGTTAACGGTGCTGAAAAAGTGACGTCATCATGCTGCAAGTTCCAAAGAGAATCGAATCTCGTCATACTGACATATTGTACGTGCACTAAGCGTCCAATATTATTGGAAGCGTATGGTCGTGATCCCTCTGTTAGGAAGAAAATCATTGAAGAAATCATTTTTGAAAATGGATTATGTTAAGCACATGGTGCACAGCTTGTGAAACAAGAAAGACCCCAGCCTAGTAGAGAATCAAGTAGCCCCAGTATCCCTCTATTTCACATGAGAACACATTCCAATTCAGCTCCCCATGCCGAATTTAGTTAAAAAAATAAACTAAAAATCGAGTTCGCAACAAACAAGTGACTTTTCAGCATGTGATCGCACTACCAAAAAAAAGAACTTCGAACAGTGTAAATCATCCAGGAAAAAATATTTATACTCAAAGAAAAAGATAGATTCGATAAGTTTGGTGATGTAATGGAGTTACCCGAAAATGCACAAACGGATTATATTAAAAATATATAAATTATATTTAGGAATTCATTAGCACTTCTGACGTTTCATATCTTGAACTCACGAGGACGACAGAAGTTTTGCGTGATGACAGGTATAGCAAAATTCGGAGAAAAAGTAGAAAGTAAACACTCCAAATCCCGCAATTGCTTGATCGTAAGAGAGGAATCTCGAATAGCCATGTACATTTCTTCAAAATTAGTGTACCTGAAAAATTCTAACATATGACCTCTGCAGAAGCTTTAGGAGAACAACCCTGTGCAACAGGGCCCTATTATTTGAACTAATTAGTCCAACTATCTCTCATGGATTTTCGTTGAATCTAGAGGCATCTGAGTACTCGAAAAAACCAATTATTATATGTGGACCTTCACCGGTTAATTTTCACTCTTATCCGAGCCTGTGGTGAGAGTTGGAATATGCTTCTCCCAAGTGGGATGCTAATTGCAATGCCCATTATGGCATATTATTAAAAAGTCATTATCTGTTAATGTTGCAGGGACGACCTTGTTCCGATCCTCGTATCTCCGAAGTTCGCAGATGCTGTTATAATTAGCGTGGACGGAATCAAGTTCCTCGTGTCAGCAACGGTAAATTGCAAATACAATCAGCTGACTACTACGCTTTTGAAATAAAACAAAAGAATAGGAAAATCAAGCGACAGTCGAATCGCCGATAGACCGGTTTTTGAACAAACGTGATTCACGACCCGTTACTGACATTTCGGAAACGCATGCTACACGTATGAACTCTCGTATTCAGTGTGACAGTGAAAGTGAAAATGAAACTATTTGTGGCGATCTCCTATAAGTTCTGAGCGTCCCTTTCCTCTTGAAGACGGGGGATGGCCGCTCGCATCTCAAGTGATAATCATCTTTCTTATTTCACCCTCTCTTCTCGAAGATCTATTGATTTGGCTTCTCTATTCATAGCCCAAAATTGCAGTTCACCTTCATCGAATATCCTGCTGTATAGAACAATAGCCAACCTGTCGAAATTTGTGCTATGTACATAGATTAGCGCCGGAAAGTTTGGGCGCATTTTTTCTTACAACTGAAACTTTTAAAGGGATCTGGCATCGAAAAATATGTTATTTTTATTTTAAAAATCAGAAAATTCTTAGAATAACTGTGAAAACCATATATTTTTAACATTAAAAAAATTAATTATGAATTTTCAAAGATGGCAAAATTTAGGTATACAGTAGCTCTTGCATCCGACGCTGTATAGCGGCTGTATCGTACGTGCTGAAAATATCGGAACTTTTGCCGCAACGTGATCAAAAAATCCGATTTTTGCATCTTTGCGAGTACACATTATCATGACTTGTGTTTATGCTAATTCGATTAATCCGCATCGATTTCCCGGAATCTACCCGGACATGCCCGGTGAAATGTGTAAAATAAAGCTACAAATTCGATTCTAAAAAGAGGACAGAACCGGGAATTGCTGGTATTTCCCGGCTGTATACGGTAATGATGACAATTCGCTAACTATGTCGATTTTCACATCGAATTTTCTCCTTTGTCTTAGACTTTACACCGGGCATGTCCGGGTAGTTTCCGGTAAATCGAGGTGGACAAAAAATATGAACCTACTCACGAGTCGTAAATAATTTTCCTCGCAAAGTTGTAAAAATTGAACATTTTGACCACGTTCCGGTAAACGTTCCGATATTTTCAGTACGTACGATACAGGGTGCGTGAAAATTACCCGCACTCGAACTTTTATCAATATCTCCTCTTTGAATGCCATTTGAGCAACCAGTTTTATATATTCATTTATTCAATAAATTAGCAACAGAAACATGCCCATGGATTTCGGTGTGCCCGCTTGTTGATTTGATACAAACGCGGAGAAGTTTCACACAGGCGATCGGCAATTTACGTTGGTAGTGATTTTCGAGAGTGTCCCACGCTCGGAGGAGGGCCGTTTTCAGGCTGCCCAGAGTCTGTTGCTTAGTAGACCAGAGCTTGCTCTCTACAACTCTCCAGAAACTGGAATCCAGGAATTCAAGTCGGGGAAGTTCGGTGGCAATTCATTGATAGCGATGTAGTCGGAAAAAATCTCCTCAGATCACTTGGTCGTGTCCTTAACCGTGTTGCTGGGTACGCCGCCCTTCGGCAGCGTACAAAATTACCAACTTAAATGAGACTTGGGGCAGGGGGACTAGTGCGGTTTTCAGAGTATGATTGGTTAAGTAGTTCGTGTTCGCATTCACGCATAGAGTGTCAAAGACGAGAAGGATCCGACCGGTAGGGCGAAACCCCTTTCATACGATCACATAGGCTGGATGCGAGGTATGACCGGTGTGCCACCCAGCTTGACAGATTCTTTTGTATCGTGGGCAATGATTCTGTCGTTTTTAGTATCAATCTTACCGTCGAGGATCAAGATCTTTTCATCACTAAAGAAAGTGACCTAATGTGCGTAAATGCTACATCGGTCCAGAACGAGAGGGCATCCCATTCCGCGGAGATTGATCGGACAATCGGCCAAATCAAGCAGCTTATGGTACTTGTACTGTAGCTGCACCAGGCCGGATTTGACGACCTTGCGAATGGAGGCGTTGGAAATACCGAGCTTTAAATCATTTCGAGCATGCTTCTCTTGGGGTTATGGTGGACCTTCTGTAACCTCATCTCACGATTCTGGGGTGAAGTTGCGGTCCCCGGTTTTCCCCTCCTCGCACTGATGTCTTCCGTGCCGAGTTCCTGGTAGCCTCGGCTGGCGTGGTAGACGGTTCTCTCGGGGGCATTGAGACGTACGAAAATATCGTAGGGTTGAATTCCCCCTCGAAAAACTGCCAAGATCGCATATATCATCGGGTTTGATTTCACCATACTTGACTAACTAGACCAATCGGATTGAAATCTCGAACGGCTTTAGAGGGAAGGTTAATCTTCGTAACTGGGCTACAGGTGTCACGAAATATCGATTAGCAGCGATTGCGCAATCTGATGCAATCGAGTGCGGGTAATTTTCACGCACCCTGTAGAATCTTAAAAAGCATGATGCCGTAATATTTTTTGCGTTTCTTTCTTCTCATTCGCCCTCACTGATACTCGCCATAATCGAATCAATAGCAAAAACACTTATGCTGCGCTAATTTCTTCGGGGAAATTTCACCATCAAAGGGTGGACAACTCGTGTAACTCAGCTCAAACTGAACGAAATCTCTCCAATCAAAAACGAAAATGTTCCAAACGTGTTTTACCATCCCTGTATCAAGTTTGGAAGCTGTAGCTTAACTAGGAAAAAAGTGGACAAAACGGCTGGTGGTCAAAGGTGAACAAACCGGCTTTCCACTTTCCACCCGTGAAATTTGTGCCGCATTACTTTCACTTTGCTAACGCCTTTGAGCGATGCTGCGCAAATTTCATGGGTGGAAAGTGGAAACCCGTTTTTCAACTTTTGCATAACTTTTTTCATAGTCAACCTATCTTTATTTTGCAGCGAGTTATTCTTTGCTGCATAGAGCGAAAATTCCGGACACTCCAGTTTTGCTTATGTTTCACGGGAATACATTTTTTTCTTTGAAAATTCTAACAACGCCGATCGATAGAGGTTTTGAAATACCTTAGCAAAATTTCTTAGCGAAATTTTAAAATCATAAATGTAATTTAAAATCTACGTCTACGCTAATGCAGAATTTCTCACAATTCCTCTCATATTATAATATTTACCCAATATGCTAGAGAAGTTGTATAGGAAGCGCGGATGATTTCTCTGGAATCTTGAAGCCGGACATGTCTTTCAAATAAAGACATCAAATGACAAGCTGTTATGAGCTATTTCAGACTCTTTCGCTCTATTCGAGAACTCTTCGAAGGATGCTGTCTTCCTCCGAACCTGTCTCACTCAGCATAGACATACAGTCGTTTACGATTTTCTATAGATCAACTGTGGGCCAAACTCCTCCTGGTGAGGTTTGAACAAACGATCGTATTGCGAAATGCAAGGACTTTTTTTCGCTTATAAGCAGGCATCAAATATCAGGGTGGATCAACCATGATAGGGTGGTACACTGGGTCAAATTTCGAAATGAGAGTAAAAATGCTCAATATTACTGCAACATGTGAGGTTCTCACGTTTTATAAGCGTTTATGTCTAAGGCCATGAAAAATAATCTATCGACTTCACTTTCGGCTTTCGCCAATTCGAATCACTTTGAACTAGGGTTGACAAAACGGCGTCGGAACTCGGCGACTTGCCTTGAGAGACGCGCTACTTGGCCGAAGCCGGCTTGGAGAGTTAATGGTCGAAAACACGAAAACGAAAAAAAATTCCACCTGGAGATGAAATCATCGTGTCAGTCATGCCTACGGAATCGTGGGCAAATAATATAGCACTTGATACATGTGATATTTCGTCTGATGGTCACTTGTTCGATTCAAATTGTTTGCAAAAGTTTTTGCCAAATTTACTTTTCATAAAAAAAATATCTTTTTCAAGATTTCATAAAAAGTGCCTACAGTGGCAGGGGCTGAAATTTCGATGGAAAAAATCTGCAAAAACTTTTTTTCAATCGATTGAGGCCTTCGGATTGAAGTTCTAGACCATTTCCGTTCTAGACCTTGGTCTAGAACGTCAGCCCCAGCCACTGTTGGCACTTTTTCTGAAATCTTGAAAAAGTGATTCGGTGGAAAAAGTGAAAAATAAATTCGGCCAAAATTTGGGTTGCGTCCGCCCAGTTCTCGCGCACCCAAAATCACCGGGAAACGAGAAGATGACGGCACAACGATGGTTCTCAATTAATTTGCACGGTCAGAGGCTTATTTGACAGCTATGGAAAAGTTATATTATGGGTCTGAGGCGGAACTTGATCGACCAACTCTGAGTAGGTCAAATTTGGACTGAGACGTTGTCGAGTATTGAGTTCAGACCATTCTAGGGCACGTACAAAGTTCCGCCTCAGGGGATACATTCTTTAGGCCTCATAACAATTTAGGACAAATAAACAGTCAGTTATTTATGCCCATGAATTGTGCCGCCTTCTACAAAAGACTTGTTCCGAGCCATTCATAATTCCGAGTTACTGTGTTTATCCTGTGGAAATGCAAAATGTTTTGAAACTGATAGGATTCTAACCAGCGTCGCTCGGCTGGTAATGCCAGAACACTACCACGTTGCTAAGCCCGCAAACACTAGCACTCCTAATTCGCGCTCTATGTTCTTGTCCTCTCACCGCGCGTCGACTATCGCAATCGTCACAATTCAGATGCCGTTGCGCTCTCCACATCTTCATAAACTATTTTTGTTTTGGCATTCCTTCAAAATGTATCCTATCAGCTGTGCTATGCCCCTTGAAAGATGGGCGAATAGGCTCCGCCTCCCCCTCTCCTCTTCGCGACTCTCCCCCCTCTCATAACAGTCGAAGCGCGTGTGGTTTTGGAGGTGTAGCTCGAGATAAGACATCGACCTAAATCCAGAAGATTTATCTTAATCAGACATGTTGACACTGAATTTCACGCCCCACTTAGTCAATTCCGCTGACCACGTTGCGGCCCCTAAATTTAGGCACTCAATTGGAATCGAACTAGTGACCATCAGAGTCCTTCCCTCCCTCATCTGAGCGTGTGAGCCCTGGGGATCAGAAAGTGTCACTTTTAAAATTCTAGATCTACTATGAGTTTAGTACATTTGTAGTCACATATCGAAAATTTGATCCAGCACCTTGTTTATGGACTACATTGATATATCGATTCACTCGGATATTCTCTCATAAATGCATGACCGATTGAGCCTCGTTTCATAACAACCGATAAATATTAGATTATTGCTCCGTGCAATTGCTGGACGACCTCTTTATCCTCGGAGCCGATCTTGTTTACATTTTCTACCTCTGTTGGATGGTGCCCCAGAGAGGAAAAGTTGATGACGGAAAGACATTGGATCGATTGATTATACTCCTAACGCACTACCACAACCAGTCTATCCTTGGTCGAGATGTATTTGTGAGTATTTGTGATTTTCTATTTTTTTAAAATTATAATATTATTTCAGTTTACAATGACTGACCTGCTCACAAAGAAAGAGTTGGGAAAAATACTAAGCAACTGCCCGTTCCTCGATGAAGATATTAGAAGAGAAGTTGAAGCGGAGATACAACGGGAGACGATCTTTTCGATAGGGATTTTGTGCATAACAGGTATACAAAACATTGCATTTTAATTATTAGTTAGCGTGACCCATCATAAGGAGGATTCAATTCGTGCCATTTGAAATTTATCAACACGATATGAAAACATTCACGGCATTTAACATATAAGTCTAGCGCATCAAGTACATTGGCAATATACGTTTTTTTCATGTAGCAAAATCACATATTATGAACAAAATGCTATATAAGTTATTATAACTTTTTATAACTTTTTATTTCAGTATCTTCCGGGCAACATGAAACCCTGAATTTCTGAGAGACGACTCCTTTCAAGAATCGATCAATTTCTGACCAACGGATTTTCGAAATATTAATTACGAAGAAAGTAATAGCCGATAATAATTCTAATTACGAAATAGAGAGTTGAGCCGGGAGCCCAAAAATCTAGCCGGGAGCCGGAGAAAAAACCCATAAATTTAAGCGTTAAGCGGAATGCTAATTCTTACCGTAATCTGTTAAACATTTGCCGACTCCCGGCTCTATTTTCCGGCTCCCGGGTTTACTCTCTATTTCGTAATTAGAAGAATTATTATCGCCTATAACTTTCTTCATAATTAATATTTCGAAAATCGGTTGGTCAAAAGTTGTTCGATTCTGGAAAGGAGTCGTCTCTCAGAAATGCAGGGTTGCAGGTTGCCGGGAACATACAGTCAAAATGGCATATTATGAAAAAAATGCTATAACATTTTATAAGTAATTATAACTTTTTATAACTTTTCATTTCAGTATGTTCCCGTGAACGAAATTATCTGTTGTTTTGGGAAAAGGTTCCCGTTCAGAATCGAATAACTTCTGTCCAAGGAATTATCGAAATATTTATTGTGAAGAAAGTTATCGCCGATAAAAATTATAATTACGAAATAGAGAGTAGAGCCGGGGCCGGAAAATCTGGCCGGGAACCGGAAATAAACGTCTTAATTTTCCGAGGAATACTATTTCTTACCGTAATCTTAAAGACCTCTCCGGGATTTCAACGCACGATGCGCGCGCGATTTCCACTACTAGTTTCGCGTCATGCAAAACGAGTAGCGGAAATGTCGCGCGCGTCGTGTGGAAATCGTGTGCTCTGTTGAAGGTCTTGAACGGAAATTACGGTTTCAGGATCAGGCCCGCGCGCGACTTATGGAAATCTCGCGGCGCATCATGTGAAAATCGCGCGCGCACGATGTTTTACCGGAATCGCGCGCACATCGTGCGTTGAAACTCCGGAGCTCCGGAGTATCGGCGATAACTTTCTTCACAATAAATATTTCGATAATTCCTTGGACAGAAGTTATTCGATTCTGAACGGGAACCCTTGGAGCTCCGGAGTTTCAACGCACGATGTGCGCGCGATTCCGGTAAAACATCGTGCGCGCGCGATTTTCACATGATGCGCCGCGAGATTTCCATAAGTCGCGCGCGGGCCTGATCCTGAAACCGTAATTTCCGTTCAAGACCTTCAACAGAGCACACGATTTCCACACGACGCGCGCGACATTTCCGCTACTCGTTTTGCATGACGCGAAACTAGTAGTGGAAATCGCGCGCGCATCGTGCGTTGAAATCCCGGAGAGGTCTTTAAGATTACGGTAAGAAATAGTATTCCTCGGAAAATTAAGACGTTTATTTCCGGTTCCCTGCCAGATTTTCCGGCCCCGGCTCTATTCTCTATTTCGTAATTATAATTTTTATCGGCGATAACTTTCTTCACAATAAATATTTCGATAATTCCTTGGACAGAAGTTATTCGATTCTGAACGGGAACCTTTTCCTAAAACAACAGATAATTCCGCTCGCGGGAACATACTGAAATGAAAAGTTATAAAAAGTTATGGCATTTTGTTCATAATATTTCATTTTGACTGTACTGAAATGAAAAGTTATAAAAAGTTATAATAACTTATAATAATGTTGGCTATTCGGCTTTTGCGTAATGCAATTCCTCCCCTCTCCTTTGCGGAATGCAATAGGCTCCGCCTACAATTGCATTACGCAATTCTGGGGGAAATCTATTCGGCGTCGAAGAGATTTTCTGATCACAGACCAGCCGCCGTACCAATCCCACCTCGTTTGCCAGGCAGAGAACATGCTAGAGAGTGTGTGGGAGAAGAGAGGCAGAGAAAGATCTCTAGCAAACGAGCTCGTTTGGGAGAGGGGGGAGTTCGTTTGCCAGGCGAGAGAGAACCGTTATGTCAGAGAAAGCGAGACGAGTAGAGAGAAAAACTAAAAGTTCATTTGCCTCGTTTCCCTAGCCAAACGAGCTCATTTGTACCCAGTGGGGATACAGTGATAGCCACGGGGTGCGAAATGATCTACCCCCAGACATCGAATGATAAGGGAGACTCGAAGTCCCCTTGATCTACTCGATGTTTCGAGAGAAGGTGCATTGCAGTGGGATATTGCAAATCATGGAAGTGTTTCGAGGATCACAATTAGTAGTATTATGATTTGTAAGAGTAGATCCTCACTTCCGTTGCTCTCCCTATCTCTCTGTAATTTGCCTGTACACTCCCATACTCTCTCTAACAATCCCTGTGATCTACCGATCCTCCCAGTCTGATCTTCTCTATCGATCGTCTCGAAAGGTTCATTTGCCTGGAGTATAGCAAAGGGGTTTGGTACGGCGGCAGCACTCAAATGCGATTTTTTGCGTGTTTCTTTCGTACACTTCAAATTTCTCATTGATAGGTGTAAATGAGAAAACCTTCCCAGGGGCAGGGTCGCCTCTTATGAGGAACCTTGCAGAAGAGATGTTTGATTTTCCACCTTTACTACGCTGTGATAAAAATAACTAAGTGACAACTTATTATTCATCGGTTTGATGTGCGAAGATCATAATTTCAGCGTCTATAGAATCTCTATTGGCAGACCAGTGAGAGAGGGCGATGGCAATCGAGAGGGACTATTCCACTCTACCAAGATCATTTCACTTCTGACCCCTCTCTGGAATCTTTGTTGGATGGATATGAGCTTCTAGGAAAAGCGACCCTTCTAGCAACTCGCATTCCACTAAAATTTCTAGACATCCAGGTCTGAAGTGAAATAATCTTGATAAAGTGGAATAGTCCCTCATGCTCTGTGTTTTCTTCATTCACTCCTATCAATGAGGAATTTGAAGTGAACGAAAGAAACACACGAAAAAATCGCATTTGAGTGCTGGTCTTAGTTCGGATAACCTATTCGGCGCCGTATAGATTCCCCCCACGAATTGCGTAATGCAATTAATTGCGGCGCCGAATAGATTTCCCTCAGAATTGCGGAATGCAATTGTGGGCGGAGCCTATTGCATTCTGCAAAGCCGCAATCGTTTAGCCATCCCTAACTTATAATAAGTTTTTTAACTTATAATAAGTATACCTTTTTGTTCATAATATTTCATTTTGACTGTACTAGTCTTATATGAGAGGAATCGCGAAAGAATCGACCACCAGAGGGGGGAAATGGAAATAGAAATCGATTTGGCTAAAAAGTAAATCTAAGGTACTTTCGGGTCCACTCTATTCGAATTTGGACACTAGAGCTCATGAAAGTCATTCGTTGTCGAGAGCGGTCGCCTCAAACTCAAGGTGTTTGAGATTTTTGTTCAAAAAAAATTCACGCGAATTAATGTAACTTTGTTCAAAATAGAGATATCGTCTCGTTCTTGGAAAAATCTGAAAGGGTAAACATTCCTCTACGATTTGAAGACAACCACATCATTCCTGGCAGCCGTTCTGCTGCGCAGCGGTCGCTTTTGCAAAAGTTATTATAAATCCCCAAATCGGAAAAACTAGTGCACCGTTCTTGGGCATATTATAGGGTCATGTATGGAGTTACTTCGCCCAACTTTTCAGTCCGATCGGGCCATGCGAAAAAATGACGCTCTCCGTTATGTAATGACCATCTGAGAAAACTTATATGCAAAAATATTTTTTATTCCAATTTCGAGCTTCAATGAAACAAAAATCGGTAAAAGTTGATGGAAATTGTGTTTCATAACGTGTGGGCTCTATATTCCACAACTGAAACACGAAAACACATGGTTTTTTGAAAAACAAATAAAGCATATTTTAAGTAGTGTATATGTTTGAAATACACTCTAGTAATATTTTTTCTATCTGAAATTACGTTTCTAACATTCATGGGGCGCTATAATGTCAAAACAATCTCATTTATCCATTGTATCGCAAGTGCTACAAAGTTTCGACGATAAAGCAAATGCGATTGTTTTCTAACTTTATCGGGTCTATCGTGGCAAGGCATACGACATACTTGCTTCAAATATTCTTCCACTACTAGGAAATTGAAAAGTCTGACTGTTTGTCTGTGTGTCCGTTGTTTTTCTGTTCGCGTGACGGACATTTTTTCTCGCATTTTTCTAATATTCCGCTTCAAATTCTTCCAGATCCTTTTGCATCTGATCACAGATCAGAATACCTATAAAATTTTACAAAATTTAATAGACCAAATCCATAGCCAAGTGGATAGCGCAACTGACTTCCGATCCGGCACCCCCAGGTTCGGCCCCCGCCGCGGGCAAATCGTTTACCGCTTCTTTTGTAAGGATCAGAAGATCTCCTAACACGTTTTTAAGTAGCCTGAAACACGTTTTCACCTGTTTTGCCGAGTTTTAACGTGAAATATCGATATTTTCGAACTTTTGTCAAACGCAAAGGGCGTGTCGGGATCACAGGAAACGTGTTTTGCGATGTCAGGAACGTGTAAAAAATCGACATTTTCCAACTTTTGCCAAACACTACAGGGATTGCCGGGGATCTCAGGAAAAGTTACGGTAAGTACTCGCATCATACGGTTTCAGAAATGAAATCACTGAATAAAAACGATTGAAATGAATGAGGGTGGTCCATGCATTAGATACCTCCGTTATCAAAGTTATAGTAAAAGTACCCTCCTAGCGAGGAATGCACTAACAGTTGATATTTTTAGCCAGCTAATACATAAGAATGGCATCTAAATTGATGGAAAAAGTATGGGAATGACTCAAAAAACTACAGGCTTATTGAATTAAACATCCTTATTGAGCTCTTTTAGATTTGCAATGTATTGAATATTGATTATATATTGCCGCGAAAATTTTACGCTCGTGCATTGTTTATGAGCACGTTTTTGTGAATATTTGCATTTCTGTACTTTCCGTATTTGAGTATTACTATGCCTTTGATAACGGAGGTATCTAATGCATGGACCACCCTCATTCATTTCAATCGTTTTCATTCAGTGATTTCATTTCTGAAATCGCAACTTTTCCTGAGATCCCCGGCAATCTCTGTAGTGTTTGGCAAAAGTTGGAAAATGTCTATTTTTTACACGTTTTAAACACGTTCCTGACATCGCAAAACACGTTTCCTGTGATCCCGACGCGCCCTTTGCGTTTGACAAAAGTTCGAAAATATCGATATTTCACGTTAAAACTCGGCAAAACAGGTGAAAACGTGTTTCAGGCTACTTAAAAACGTGTTAGGAGAGCTTCTGATCCTTACAAAAGAAGCGGTAAACGATTTGCCCGCGGCGGGGGCCGAACCTGGGGGTGCCGGATCGGAAGTCAGTTGCGCTATCCACTTGGCTATGGATTTGGTCTATTAAATTTTGTAAAATTTTATAGGTATTCTGATCTGTGATCAGATGCAAAAGGATCTGGAAGAATTTGAATTGGAATATTAGAAAAATGCGAGAAAAAATGTCCGTCACGCGAACAGAAAAACAACGGACACACAGACAAACAGTCAGACTTTTCAATTTCCTAGTAGTGGAAGAATATTTGAAGCAAGTATATCGTATGCCTTCCCACGATAGACCCGATAAAGTTAGAAAACAATCGCATTTGCTTTATCGTCGAAACTTTGTACAGTAGCCGCCAATATTGTGTCACCTCTACATTTTTAAATATATCTTTGTTCAAACTTATCGAATCGGTCTAATTTTTTCAGAGTGATTGGGATTTATGATTGCCGATGATGCTGTATAGTAGAGGTCGGTCAAATATAATCGTGCGACCACTTGCTGCATACTCGTTTACTTGCTGCAAATCCGAATTTTCAGTTTTCTCTTTGGCTAAATTCCGAATGGCTGGCTATATCTGAATAGGTATGCTGGTCAAATAGAGGGACATTAGTGCTTCTCAATCCACTACTTGGATAGGGTCTCAACTGCCTCACCAGTCGAGCTGCATGTGCTGCAAATGGTACAATTCTGAAAACGTTTTCGAGTATAATTCTCTTCCCGATGAAGGAATCAAGCTCAGACGTGGCGATTATTATTGTCTAGTGAGTAGTCATGCAATGTGCTAGTATGGACGGGATCCCCACTCTTTGGAACTTGCAGCAAGATGACGTCACTTTTGCAGCTAGTGTTTTTGTCATGCAGCACACTTGCTGCATACCTTTTTCGTAGGCGTAAAACGATAAGCGAATGTTACTGGGTGCCTAAACAATATTTCTTGAATTTATTAGAGTGATAGGACCATTGCGAACAAAGTTATGGGCCATCACATCTGAAAGAAATTTGCACTTTTCGGTAATTTTTGTTCAAACATGCTGTTTTGAACGGTTTTTTCCCAGTTTCCAACTATTTCAGTGAGCTTGCAATGTGCTCCAAAATTACAATACTTGAGTTATCAAAAGTATATGGATCAACGAACCATCGCTTTTCATTTTACGCCTAAGAAAAAAGTATGCAGCAAGTGTGCTGCATGACAAAAACACTAGCCGCAAAAGTGAAGTCATCTTGCTGCACGTTCCAAAGAGAGGCGGATCCCGTCCATACTAGCACAGTGCATGACTACTCACTAGCCAATAATAATCGCCACGTCTGAGCTTGATTCCTTCATCAGGAAGAGAATTATACTCGAAAACGTTTTCAGAATTGTACCATTTGCAGCACATGCAGCTCGACTGGAGAGGCAATTGAGACCCTATCCAAGTAGTGGATTGAGAAGCCCTAATGTCCCTCTATTTGACCAGCATACGTATTCAGATATAGCCAACCATTCGGAATTTAGCCAAAGAGAAAACTGAAAATTCGGATTTGCAGCAAGTAAACGAGTATGCAGCAAGTGGTCGCACGATTATATTTGACCGACCTCTACTATACAGTATCATCGGCAATCATAAATAACAATTACTCTGAAAAAAATTAGAACGATTCGATAAGTTTGAGCAAAGATATATTCAAAAAAGTGTAGAGATGACACAATATTGGCGGCTACTGTAGCACTTGCGATACAATGGATAAATGAGATTGTTTTGACATTATAGCGCCCCATGAATGTTAGAAACGTAATTTCAGATAGAAAAAATATTACTAGAGTGTATTTCAAACATATACACTACTTAAAATATGCTTTATTTGTTTTTCAAAAAAACCATGTGTTTTCGTGTTTCAGTTGTGGAATATAGAGCCCACACGTTATGAAACACAATTTCCATCAACTTTTACCGATTTTTGTTTCATTGAAGCTCGAAATTGGAATAAAAAATATTTTTGCATATAAGTTTTCTCAGATGGTCATTACATATCGGAGAGCGTCATTTTTTCGCATGGCCCGATCGGACTGAAAAGTTGGGCGAAGTAACTCCATACATGACCCTATAATATGCCCAAGAACGGTGCACTAGTTTTTCCGATTTGGGGATTTATAATAACTTTTGCAAAAGCGACCGCTGCGCAGCAGAACGGCTGCCAGGAATGATGTGGTTGTCTTCAAATCGTAGAGGAATGTTTACCCTTTCAGATTTTTTCAAGAACGAGACGATATCTCTATTTTGAACAAAGTTACATTAATTTGCGTGAAATTTTTTTGAACAAAAATCTCAAACACCTTGAGTTTGAGGCGACCGCTCTCGACAGCGAATGACTTTCATGAGCTCTAATGTCCAAATTCGAGTAGAGCGGACCCGAAAGTACCTTAGATTTACTTTTTAGCCGAATCGTAGACTTAAACTTTCTATTTCCGCCATACTGTCGATTCTATCGCGATTCCTCTCATATAAAAATGAAACGGATCATTCCACACAGGATAAAATTCATTTCAGCCAAAACAATTTTACCTCTCAGGCGTGAAATATTTTTGAATACTGAAAAAATATTTCACGCCTTGCTTCCCTTGGACCGAATCTAGAGTTGGCTGCAAAGCTCCTCCTGGACCGAACTTGGGGCCGGCTACCTTGCTTCCCCTGGACCGAATCTAGAGTTGGCTGCAAAGCTCCTCCTGGACCGAACTTGGGGCCGGCTACCTTGCTTCCCCTGGACCGAATCTAGAGTTGGCTGCAAAGCTCCTCCTGGACCGAACTTGGGGCCGGCTGCCTTGCTTCCCCTGGACCCAATCTGGAGTTGGCTGCAAAGCTCCCCCTGGACCGAACTTCGGGCCAGCTACCTTGCTTCCTTTGGACCGAACTGTCCTCAGCAACTGAACGCCCCCTGGACCATTCTTTGAAAACGTAGTGCACACCCTATCATATTGTAGTTTACACACTCTGCTATTTTTCATACACACTCTGCTATTTTTGAAGCTTTTCAAATTTATTTGACCATCTGGTTTTCCTTGGGACCTTTCTACTTTTAGCGAACATTTTAAAACGGTATTAGGATCTTTCTTATATTATTTTTTTTCAAAATGTTCTTGGGACATTTCTATTTTTTGAAATCCATTTCACCATGTAATGGGACCTTTCTATTTATTGGGACCTTTCTATTTTTAAGTCTGGTTTTTCTTGGGATCATTCTATTTTTCGGATCATGTTTGCGTGATCTTGGGACCTTTCTATTTTGCAGCACAACTTTTAGACTTTCTTGGGACCTTTAAGAAATGGAACTGTGCGAAACGAATTACATTATTAGAAGATGATAGATGGACGAAGACTATTACTAACTGTACGCCGTGGAACCGAGATAGACCTATAGGAAGGCCCGCGACACGATGGCGAGATGAAATCGTGAAACGAGTTGGAATAAATTGGGCTGATACGTGCAGAAGTTACCCCGATACATGGAATAAAGACATCATTCAGCAGGCCATCGACCTGACGAATGAATAAATATATTGATATTGAAGAATTTTTTTGTTTTCGGCATTTTTAGACGAAAACCAGTACATATCAAGTCGCCCCTTTCTCAATATTCAGGGATACCTGTTTCTTTGAATAATCAATGAAAAAAGTCTGAATCATCTTATCTATGACATGAATAATTATCACCGAGACTCAGTCGGCCGGTCCAGTGGCACCAGCTCAACCTATTCTCAACCATATATAAAAATGAAACGGATCATTCCACACAGGATAAAATTCATTTCAGGCAAAACAATTTTACTTCTCAGGCGTGAAATATTTTTGAATATTGAAAGAACAAATGTTGACAATTTGAATGTTCCTTCATTCCGGAATACTATTATCAAGGGACCATTCTATTTTCTAGGGACCTTTCTATTTTTTGGGACCTTTCTATTTTCTACGAATCTCTATTCCGGAACAGAGCCGCTTTTTCTTGTAAACCAATCGGACCGGCGTGACGAGACGATTCCAAATCTATATTTTTATGGATAGTTCACCCCACTTGGTCAAATTGGCTGGAGTATAGTGAATTGTAGGGTTGCGGATCAAATTCAAAGGCTTCGGTGCCAGTGGCATGAGATACCGTTATCTCTTGTCGACCTTTGATTGTGGCAATTCTTTCCCTCCTCCTTCCTCTCGTCTCTCTGTACTCTCTCGATTTCCCTCACTATAGTCCCTGTCTTCCCTGTGGCTGTTCCCTCCTTCTCATCTCAAGGGTAGGCGAGAGAGAATGGGAAATCGAGAGAGAGAGTGCAGAGAGATGAGGGCAGGAAGTGGAGATAATTGCTTTTTTTGCTTACTATCTCAATTAACGTGTCTTAGCTCATTTGACGATCTGATTTTAACTCTTAAATATAGGTTTGATTTACCAGAAGAAACGTCCTTTTGCCTCTACGAAAGTTTCATTTTAAAATGTATTGTTAATAATGAATCAAAAAGAACTGGACAGGCGTAATCGCCATTAAATTCTGTACCGGATTCACGTTGCATTGCATTCAGCACTGCCCTTTTCATCTCTCACTCTTCCTGTCACTCTAGCAGTGGCGGAGGGGGTGATCGGTCGGTGGGGTACGGGTGCCTGGCGGCCAGTGTGGTTAGCATCATATGGGGAAAATAGGCTTTCTTTCGGACCGAGAAATTTAACAAAACATGATTTCAACGCGACGCCGTCTAGCGCCAACAGGTGCACCACGAGCAAAATTAGTACTCTTGTCTTTCTCAGCACCCTTGATATTGGCCCTTTTTGACTGTTCCAGACCGAGTCGGATCTGCTCGACTCTTAAGCGAACGGCTTCATAGGTTGAGCTAAATCAAAATCCTAGCGCGAATGTTCGGTTATGCTCAATTCATACCGATCCGGTCTCTTAATCAAATTAATCCAAAAATACCGATAGTTTATGCAAATCCAACAATTTAGTGTCAAAGATACACGGTCCAGCAGGAGCACGGAGCTTTAAAGAATCACAGAGTATGTTTTCCAATTTTCAAATGTACTTAATGTATTTTTAGAGATTATTTTATGTTGTCTTTCAAAAAATTTATTGAGTGTGACAGAAGAAAATGCCACTAGTAATATGTCAAAACAGCACTTAGTTTATTCCAAAGTACCCCGATATTTGAGGGACATTTAACACATACGAACTGGACAGGGGAGCCTATACCTCGATTGAAGGCCTGAAGAGATTTATTCGAAATCGCCAAACTCCACCGGTGTCATGGAGACATCTATTTTACGGTGGTAAGCGGGGTGAAAAATTCAAGTGTGCAGAAAGGTCACATCGCAATGCAGAACCTACAAGAAAGGAAAAAAAGGATACGACAGCTAATGTTTTCCGCACAAAGAAAAAAACAATGTTTTTATCGTGGCTTTATGGCTATAGTCGGATTTATGACACTCTCCGCTATAAGCTGATAGTAAGATATTCTTAGCAATTTGCCCAACCATAGGCATCAGGATATGTATAGCCTGCTATTTTTCTGACAATTATGTTGCTCCTATGACGGTTTCTATTTTAGTGTGGGATGTGCAATTAGTGCTTTCCAGAGACACTGCTTGAAAAAGGGAAAATCATCGGCGACTACGGCATTAAATCCGGAGATACAGTATACTTCAGACAATGGGAAAGCATTGTAATTGAATAATCACGTTGTTGTTGTTTTTTTGTAACAAGAATATAAAAAAATAATATATTACGACCGATGCATTAAACTGACAATGTGATAAAGAATGTATTCACACGTCTCTCAAACGAAGATCTGAGAGCAGTTCTGGCCAATTGTTCATTCCTTCCCAAAGATATGAGAGATGCAGTTGACACAGAGATGCAGCTGGCTCCGAGATTTTCGATATTTGTGAAGCTGATGACTCTCTTCGAGGGACGAGAGAAGGCAGTAAAGGGCCCATCGGGTGAGAAATGGAAATGATGTAAAAATGTTATACCCATGACTGTTTCGCTGGCGAGTGCGATGTAGAGAACCTTAATCACTGCAACACTTATTTCGATCGATCGATATCTTCAAAACGCACAGCGTAGGTAGACATCATTGCTACATATGTACAGTAGCGCGCAAAAGTCACCGCACACTTTTTGAATCGGTTATAACTTCTGAACCAGAAATGTTAGCAAAATGAAATTTGTTGGAAATGGAATATGTAGCAATCGGCGGTTATGACTCTGATATTTAGGTATGACGTAATTATTGATTGATTGCATAGTGATGACGCAATTGCATCATACTTTTTCGGAAGGCGATTATTCTTACATGCATTTTTTCCAGCCTGTCAAACATTTAGAGCATAATCATTAGTTGACGGGCTATCCAGAAAAAATTTGCAAGTTGCTGCGAATTTGTACCTTGGCTGCAGCTGTGCTGCAATTTCGCTGTCGCAAAGTTGTATCTCGCGTTCTAGGTAAGCTAGAAACTAGTTTTAAAAAACAAAATGATGCTAATCAGGATTTATGATGATTCTGAGAATATGAGTAGCCTAGGTCAGCAAATGCCCTCATGGCACAAGAAAATCGATTTTTTTATGGCCAATATTCGGTCGATTTCAATTATGTGGGGAAAATTAGTAAAAATCTATTGCATATGTATTGCAGAACTGATGCCCAACTTTGTGTAAAAATATCATTACATATCCCGGCAAAACTAATTTTGTAATTTTCTTCACACCTTTGACCCAACAACAAAACATTTGGAACAAGATGTATCCACTCTGCTGGATGTATCTTGTTCCCCAAATCATTACACCCGAAGAAAATTGAAACTCATGCCATGGTGGTATTTGAGGGCCGATATTTTCTAAACTAGGGGTATACTTAGCATCCGCAGTCTCCGCCCACTTTTCCTTGAAGGAGAAAGCACAGAAACGCCATGGAGTAGCACAAGCTTAGTTCTAAACCGTATGAATTGAGTTAGGTATTGTCTTGTAGCTAGTGATTTGCTCTATCGAATGCGCCTTGGGCAAAGTTGGTCCGTCAACGGCAATGTGGCTAAAATGCAGTTACAAAAAAATAAAAGTGCTTGTTTTTATGCTTCCAGTGATGCTTTTTTTGCCCAAGGATATTTTGATTCTCATGATGTTATCACTGACATCTAAACAAAAATAAAGACGTAATTATATAATCGTGAATTGTGCTACTCTGTTGAAATATTTCAGTACGGAAGTGACTGTGGCGTGACGACTTGTGCTGGTTAGCGGCACTGGAGAGAGAGCGCCGTCTCTGACGCGGGGGCGAGAGAGGCTAGAGTGAGGCGAGAGAGCGTGCACTTTTGAGAGTGCAGATAGGGACGTTTGAACTCATGCAAATCCCTCCCTATCGAGGGAAAGGAGAGGGGAGCGCTCTCTCCATTTCACACACTCTCTCGCTGACCGTCTGACCGATGAGAGAGCGTAAAGAATGGAGAGGGCCTCATCATTACTCGCAGAGGGGGAGATAGAAGACTCCGCCCCTCTCTCTCCTCTCCCCGGTTTAATGCTTCTCCCACTAGCGATTCGCGCGCGGATTTCGAGGTGTATCTCGGCTCAGAGGCAAGATATCAACAAACGGCAAAATGTATTGTCTAAATGGGACCATGGGGCATCTATTCTATATGATTTCCACCCTCACATCGAAAATCGTCAATCCACGTTGTGGCCCCTATCTGTAGGGCGATAGGGCGAAAAGGGGGCGTGGCCTATCGTGTGTCCTTCCGAAAATCGATTGCCGCGCCCGGGAGACAAATGCCAATCTTACACAAAGTTGGGCATCAGTTCTGCAATACATTTGCAATACACCTACTCAAAGATTAGACTACTTTTTTTTACTACTTTTTCCCCACATAATTGAAATCGACCGAATATTGGCCATAAAAAAATCGATTTTCTTGTGCCATGAGGGCATTTGCTGACCTAGGCTAATCATATTCTCAGAATCATCATAAATCCTGATTAGCATCATATTGGTTCTTAGAACGAGTTTCTAGCTTGCCTAGAACGCGAGATATAATTTTGCGACATCGAAATTGCAAGCACGGCTGCAGCCAAGGTACAAATTCGCAGCAACTTGCAAATTTTTTTCTGGATAGCCTGTCAACTAATCATTATGCTCTAAATACGCCACACAGAGATGGAGGACGAACTGGTCTGATTCTACTGTGATGCTTTCTGTAATTGCAAGTTCCAGTGCTCAACGTAGCATTTATTATTCTTTCGACTTTCCACTTGAATATTTGAATAAAAATGTATATATTTCAACATGCATCTGACCACCGACTTCAAAATCGAAAATCTACTTTTATTTAAAACAAAGGGCCGTCTACGGGAGGAGTCAGTCATACAAATTCTACGAGGCTCGTTGATCTATAGCGCACAGATCTACCCAGAGCGGGAAGTCTCATACTTCCCTTATTTTGGTAATGTTGTCTTGTGCAGGCAGATCATATACAATCGGCAGATTGATAAGATATGCAGTCTCTCATTCTTTCGATATTGCATGTGCTCTCTGCAGGAGACAACATCTCCAATGTGTTCAAGAAACTAGAGCGAAAAGCGAATAAGTTGTGTCATTCATATTTATTCGAATTAATTATATCGGTATTCAATAAAGTGTGGAGGGGGGGGGCTCGGATCATCCGCATCGCAGAACAAGATGGATCAACGCTCCTTCTTCAATGTCGTAGCTTCCGATCGTACACTCGTTGCTCAGACACCGTCCTTGAATAATATTTTTTTATTGAAAAATATTTGAGTCTGCGTCATTTCGAACCAGTACAACCGGAGTGAAACCACAACTTTGATTTAGTCAGTTTTTGTTTATAGAGCAAAACGGATAAACATGTTTGAGACTAGGGATGACAAAGGAAGGGTGAGACACTCGCATGCTAATGGATCTGCTAATGGTGTCAAAAGTAAAAAAAAACTTCAAAAGTTTCAATGCAAATACATGTTCTGGGCATTGAAAATAGCTTCCAATCGATTTAGATGGCGCTATTGAATATTGTATGACACAAATTTGTTCGAAATTCGAGAGAGAGAGAGAGAGAGAGAGAGAGAGAGAGAGGAAGGCCTTCCTTTCACTCTTCCTTTGTCATCCTACTTGAGACTTTATGGCAAACTAATGAGTGTGTAATTGTAATTTATAGAGCTTTAAAAATCAGTCCGCGCGAGAGTGTGCAAAGAAGTAGAGTTTTTTTTTTAAATTTTAAACAAAATAAATAACAATTAATTTTTATGCATTTACCCACCAGTGCAAATCATCCGCTGCTGATGCCAATAGAATTCTTCACGCTCCTGCACCAACTTCTTCAGCAGGAAAATCGTCGTTCCCGATCCCATTTCGGCCGTTATTTCAAATAGCTTTCCTGCAATCGATAATTTGTCAATTATTGATCGACCATTATGTTTGAGGGGAGAATTGGTACCTGAAAACCCCTCCCGTGTCTATGACGTAAAAATTGGGGATAATTCAAAAAAAAATTGAGAATAGAGTGATATTGAAACCTGTGAGCATCTTCATAGTGAGAGTGATGGGTTGCGGGTTTTTCTGAAATTTTTCCTCTGCGTCACTCCTGATTTTGCCGGGGACGAAACAACAAGCGGCCAGAACACTCCTCATTTCGCTATCAGAGATGGTGGATGTGACGGATTCCTATAAACTGTATCCATGACAAATGATAGGCATGATAGAAATGCACTTGCAAAGTGAACGCATAGTTGAAAATACTCTTAATTGTTTTTTACACTCTCAGTTGAACTGAAGAAACTGGGGCAAGCATTTTAAAATGGTGAAATTGTCGATTCTCACGTAATCATGTACACGGAAAAATAAATTTTAAAAAAATGGAATAAAAAACGAACGAAAGTTCCAGAATCGAGTTTGGCCTGATTATGGTAGTGATTGAGCAGTTCGATCGCCACTTTTGTTCTCGGTTCCGATTTCAAATCGACAACTCGATGCTTCAGTTTGTCCATGATGTAATCGTAGAAATAAGTTGCCCCGAGTTTGACCAAATCATCCAGTAACTGGCTCGAATATTCTGCAAGATTTACTGTATTTGCACAATGTTTTAGATTTCCTCTTGGCAACGAAATCCAAATCAAATCAATGGAATAAGCGTTGAGACCAGATACGGCGTGATATCTTCCGTCTCAACGACTAGACTTTTGTGTTTCACAGCTCGTAAAAGAAGCCGATATCATCGAATAGCTCTTTTGTAACAACTAATCAACTAATCAAACTTATAGTCGTCGTAATTTGCTGCGTTCTGTGATTAATCAGTAATCCTATTGTTTTTTGGTTTAGTTATTTCAAATAAGTTTCAAGTTCTCCTCTTGTCGGCTTAACTCCGCCACCAGAAGCGAGGAAACTGCAGTAAAACCCACCTTTCGGGAATATTCCTGCCGAAGCGTTGAGGAAAGTCATAAACGATTCTTCGGCAACGTCAAGTTTGACTTCATCGGAAGAAGGAGAAGAGGATTCGAAAGCGGCTCGAAGAGTGTCCGAGTGTAGTGAGAGGGACTGTAATACGGAAACTTGCTGCATCAAAAACTATCACGTGGCTCAATTGGCGCCGCTAATATTGATCGATATGTTCACAAATATCATTGTCGAGCCAAAATGGGTATTGTTGGCCTTTATGGCGCAATGGCAGTGAAATAACACCTATATATTTTTTGCCGCTGTGAATCTTTAGTACTGTTAGAACACTTTGTGTATACAATTTGTAATATCATGGAATGCGGAAAACAAGTTTAATTATAGTTTCGGTAGCGGCATGCAAGTGATTGAGTTTGGGGACAATCGATGACAGATCGTTCAGAATTCTTAAATAATTTGTGATTTTGCGGTCTTGCAATTTACGACATTCACAAAAGTGAATATTCATTTGTTGATTCATTGACATGACTTCAACGTACCGAGCTTGACACTAGGAAGGAAGTTCCTCCGACGTTTACGTTGCGCGCGTCCGGAAAATCGGAAGTGAGAGCAATGGGAATTAGGTCGTCACTGCAACCACTGGATAAATATTCAACAATGAATACCTGAGATAGATGGATCATGAAAGTCATTTGTATATTAATTCTGGCCAGATTTGTCATACACTATCTTTACTAGTCGTTTGTTATGTGTTTATATCTTTTTAAAAACGAAATAAATACTTCAATTAATCTCAGAAGATTACAGTAATGAAGATACCTACCTGTCATCTCTTTTCATTTTTTCCGTTTCCATCGCTTCATCATGAAAGCGCTGAGAGTACGCAAGACACGTGAAATGATCCTGGAATACAAATTGTATTTTCACAAATGAGGATTGTATACCTTATATGATTCGAATGCGTTGTGTTCGATGAATATTTTCGCAATTTCCGGGGCGCCACCCTGCAAGTATAACTGCTTTTTGCATGTCTTCCCGTGGTAGTTTTTATATTTTCGAAAACCGAGATCGCAAGCAAGACGATCACGAGCATTCCTGGTGTCAAACGTCGGAGGTTTTGGCATGTTATTGGGGTCGTGCATTTTATGACTGCAACAACATCACAATGTTCCGGTGCCTGAAGGTTCGTCAGGAAAGCGATCATGTTTTCGTCATGGGAGCCTTTTCGCAATTGAGAAAATGCTCCCATGATGCGTTTTTAGGCGACTTTATTTTCTATTTCGGAAAATGCACTATACGGCGGCTTTCCCGACAATCATATTAGAGTGAAAGTGCACAGGTCACCTTATCGTATTTCAGCATTCTCTTGACGGCGCACCGCAGTTTCAGTTGCAACGCGAGGTCCAATCGATCGAAGAAGGCGGATGGTTCGCAAACTTAGTTTACAAATAAATTTTAAAAAAATTTAAACCTCAAAAATCTAATAACCGACCCGGATGACGCGCTCTCATTTAAAATCAACAAAAGGAACAAAATAAAAAAGCTGAGTACTGACTTTCATTGTCCTTCGAGCAAGGGTAGATGAGGTCGAGTAGGTCACCGAACGTGACCGGGTCCACATCCAATTCTAGCGGTTCCCCACTGCGGAAGAAATCACGGAAGAAGGGCGAGTGGAGGGAGAGATACTGAAAATATGAGGAGACGTATTTCACCAAATTATCATAATCATTTTCGTAACGCCTCGGGCGACTAACGAGAGGGCGACTCAAAGTTTTTGTTGGTTTCATGCCAATAGGTAAAAATGTCAAGGCATCGTTATCCTGTTATGAATCACCTTCCGCCAAAGGGGAAAAGGAATTTCTTCAGTGCCTATGATTATAGTGAGGAAAAATAATATAAAAAAACAACAAACCGATGAGCTGACGAGGAAATTTGTAGATCGAACTCGAAGAGTTTTGACGTCGGGAAACAGAGAATGGTCGAAGGCCGAATGAGTGTCTCTTGAGCAGCTCATGTCTGCGCAATTTTCGTCTGAAATATATGTTAATGTTCGAAATTGATTCTTTATTTACTTCATTTTGTCAAAAACTGTTCTTTTATTTTCATATTAGACTGGAAACTTTTTCCCTTTCCATCAATTCACATTATTTCACAACAGGGAACAACAAAGCAAAGAGATTGCGCAATTCCATGAAATCCCCATGAAAAAGGAATTTAAATCTTCCCAGGAAGAAGTCCAAAGAGCGGCTCACCTTTGATGCTCATGTTTTCGAATGAACTGTTCATCTTGAAAACTCGACGAATTTGGGTTGATGATTTCAAGGAGTGAACAAAAAGGAATGAGGGGGAATGACTAAACCGACGCACGCGTTTTATGAGTGTGGCTAGCGATAGCGAGAGATGAACAGAGAAAGAGACAGAGAAAAGCACGAAATGTGCACACGAGAGAGTGGAGGGAATCGAGAGAGTCAGAGAACCAGGCGGACTTATTTTGCACGCGGCTTCTAACTAGTCATATGTTTGTTAATATGAGGCTGTTCGCGAAGGGAATACTTTCTGTGCACTCTCTCACAAACCACCGGTGGAGAGAGTGAATAAAATTAAGAGGTACAATCCAATCATAAATCTAAATTTCACGCTCTAAGACGTTTAAAAAACTGAAATTTCTTACTCATTCAGGATCCTCAAATCTGAATTGTTCGAGCTGAAAACTCTACACACATGGATTGTCATGCACTCAATGTCAGAGAAAAGTCACTAGGATCAGGACACCAAATGAAAAAGTTCACTTACCTGTAAGTGAAATGTCTCTTATTTCTCGTGACTTTCACTTACAGGTAAGTGCACTTTTTTACTTGGTGTCCTGATCCTAGTTACTTTTGTACTCAGAGCACTTGTCGAATTAAATTTCAATAAGATAATCCTAATCTTGTTTCACCAACGCTCTGTCCGTCCTGAAACTTTTTTTAACTAAAAAAAGAAAACTAAAAACTAAAAAAAAATCAAATTCTACGAGGCTCTTTGATATATAGCGCACAGATCTACACAGAGCGGGAAGTCTCTTACTTCCCTTATTTTGGTAATGTTGTCTTCTGCAGCCAGATCTTATACAATCGAGAGAGTGAGAAGATATGCAGTCTTTTATTCTTTCGATATTGCATGAGCTCTCTGCAGGAGACAGCATCTCCAGTGTATGCAAGAAACTAGAGCGAAAAGCGAATCAGTTATGTCATTCATATTTATTCAAATAAATTATATCGGTATTCAATATAGTGTGGAGAGGGGGGGCTCGGATTATCCCAGTTTCGGAAGGAGATAGATCGTTGCTCCTTCTTCAATGCCGTAGCTGCCGATCGTACACTCATTGCTCAGCGACAAACCTATAAAAATATTAAATAAATAGGATATTTACAGCATGAATTTGCGGAATGTACGAAGCCTTTCAACCAGTGCTAAACCATAGCTTTGACTGAGTTAGTTTTTGACTAATAGATAAAAACTGCTGAAGATGGTGAAGATTGTGCGGGCACATAATCAAATGAGTAGGGTTCGCCTGACAAGGAAAATGACCGCTTTTTTCCTTGGAAAGTGAAGAATGGTCTGGCAAGAAATCGATCGGTGTCATTCCTTGTTTATTCCTTGGATAAACCAAGGAATAAAAAAGGAAGCAAGATCTTGTCAGGGACACTTTTCAAATTTAATGACAATATCGTTCTGAACAACTTAGGAATTACTAAATGGTACTCCGCGAATCTAATTATGGTGATAGCATGATGATGTCTTCTTTTATGGGGCTAAGAATACAAAAGAAGTATTATGAAATAAGAAGAAACGACGAAAATAAGCTCCACGTAACTAAAATTATAACTAGTTCAATCACCAGTTAAATATAATTGAAAATTTTGATCAGTTGAAATCTTCCATTTATGATGCCAATTCCTTGCCAAGGAACAAGATCTTGAAATGATTTTCACTATTCTTGCAAGGAGTGAGATAATTGAATTATCTCATTTCAAGGTCCCAAGACCTTGTTTGCCGGGCGAACCCTACAAATGAGTGGACAATAAGTAAGAGGCCCGGACTTTTTTTTAAATCAATAAATCACTATTTCCGCACTCACTCTTGAGTTTTCAACATAGAAATCAGCAGCTACTCAAGGTCCCAAGACCTTGTTTGCCGGGCGAACCCTATAAATGAGTGGACAATAAGTAAGAGGCCCGGACTTTTTTTAAAATCAATAAATCACTATTTCCGCACTCACTCTTGAGTTTTCAACATAGAAATCAGCAGCTACTCAAATGAAACTCATACGAAATCGATAAAGAACGAAAATAAATGAAATGTTCTTGAAGCGAGGTATACGGTATGCCACCGCACCACGCGCACACCGCCTTATTTATCGTTTACTGATTTTATCAAAAGTCTTATATACAAGACGTCAAGGTCTTATTTTTTCGAGATCAGAAAAAGTCTTATATTTTAGAAGTAGACTTCTTATATATAAGACCAGCTTGTCTCAGATTGGGAGGGAGGTGGAGGGAGAGACCTTTTTCTGTGTGTGCACCGCCGGAGTCACCGGTACGTGAAATAAGCCTCTGTTGATGCCAAAGGTATTCTTCACACTCCTGCACCAACTTCTTCAGCAGGAAAATCGTCGTATCCGACCCCATTTCCGCCGTTACTTCGAATAGTTTTCTTATAAACATTTGTCATATTGATCAAGCACTGTGTGTTGGATGTGAGTGAAGAATTGGCCCCCGAAAACGTCGTTTCCTTTATTTTTATAAAATTGGGGGAGGATATAACAGGAGGATAGGGGATATTGATACCAATTATTAAATATCAAGCTACTCGATCAGCCCTTACCTCATTGCTCAGTAAAAAATCGTATATCTGTAGATACATTCTTTTTTTTGTTTTTTTTTTTTTCCCAAAAACTTCATATTATGTGTTGCTGAGATAAATGGATTGAATTGGATTGAACCTGTAAGCATCCTCATAGTGACTGTGATGGGTTGCGGGTTTTTCAGAAATTTCTCCTCCACATCACTCCTTATTTTGCCGGGAATGAAAGAACAAGCGGCCAGAACTTTCCTCATTTCGCTATCGGAAAGGGTAGATGTGACGGAATCCTGTAAAGGTACACTTATTATTTATATCAGCCAGATACATTCATGATAGGAGTACTAGTCGAATCGTTTACTATTTTGAGTTCCCATGAATACGAAAAGTGGAACGAAAAAAAACTAACGAAAGATTCCTGGTCGAGTTTGGTCTGGTTGTTGTAGTGCTTGAGCAATTCTATCGCTACTTCTGTTCTCGGTTCCGATTTAAGATCAACGACTCTATTCTTCATTTTGTCCATGCCGTAGTCGTATAGGTAAGTTGCACCGAGCTTTACCAAATCGTCCAGCAACCGGCTGCTGAATTCTGCAAGTACTATCCTTATTGTTATGAGGCCGCTTGCGATAGAGTCGAACAATGTTCGGACAGCAAAAAATATGAAATGTGAGATAAACATTATTTTCGACACTTTCGATAGTGCTGATCACGATCCAGTATGTGTCATTGCTCACTAATTACTCTCCGACAAGATATGCTAATTCAAACATTTAGCTATGTTCACGATTAACACAGATCTTCTGAGAAAGTGTAGGAAAATTCGAACACTCTGCAGCAAAAAATATTTTTTGTCTCCGATTCTTATGTAAGTTGAAGTATGCATACATATAAAATAAAGAAATTTTTTTATGAACTTCGTTTTTCGAAATTTGCATATTATCGATTTTTTTTGATCTACCTCTTTGGAGGGTCGTATCTCAGCCAGATTAAATGATTTTTGCTACTTCTTTTTTCCAAATTGTTCCTCACAGCATGATCTAGATTTTCTTCAATTAGTACCAACATCTATCTCGACTCGTTTTAGAGATATTCGTCAAAAACCAAATTTTGATATACGTTTTCTTCTTGTTCTCGAAAATATTGGTCAAGCACCATCAGGGTTATTTCAGAATCTGAATCAGCGTCTTCGGTTTACTATATTTGCATATTTCGTATAGCATAACTCTGGGAACTTTTCTGCGCACCCCCAGTGAGATTTTGGACTTGTACGAAAAAAACGGAAACGGTTTCGTTCATAACTTCCTTCAAACTCATCGCTTAGAGCTCGCCCGGTGTTCAATCGATAGCTAATCAGCTGCTCTACAAATTTTATTTAGTACTTCTAAACTTCAAACGTACTGGTTTTTCAGTTACGCTTGAAAACAAAAATTAACATCGAGACATTGAAATTGTACGGTATTGCATAAAAGCATTTGCCCACTTTTCTCGTTACCTGTTACTTGAGAACAAGATTTGTAACTAGTCTGAAACAATGACTATGCGTAGTACACACTGTACACACCTGTTTTCAACATTTTTACATAGGAGGATTAGCCGTTATTGCATAGTGATGACGCAATTTTGCACTGATCATATAGCGCCATGATTGGTTCGATAAATATTACGGTAATTTATATTTATATCTTTTTTTAAAAGTTAGATTACGGACATTTTGTACCTTAGCACATTTCTCTAGCACGCCTAGAAACGGAAAGTCATTCATTCAGGTACCCAATTAGAGCTCTGTTTCATTTTCGTTATTAATCCGAGGTGCTCATTTTTTTCAAGCATCCATACTCACTAAATATCATCATTGTATGGTATTCTGGCTCTAAAATGTTCCTCCTAATAAATAATTACCACTATATTATCAGTGCACAACAACATCACAAAATTGCGTCATCACTATGCAATAACGGCTAATCCTCCTATGTAAAAATGTTGAAAACAGGTGTGTACAGTGTGTACTACGCATAGTCATTGTTTCAGACTAGTTACAAATCTTGTTCTCAAGTAACAGGTAACGAGAAAAGTGGGCAAATGCTTTTATGCAATACCGTACAATTTCAATGTCTCGATGTTAATTTTTGTTTTCAAGCGTAACTGAAAAACCAGTACGTTTGAAGTTTAGAAGTACTAAATAAAATTTGTAGAGCAGCTGATTAGCTATCGATTGAACACCGGGCGAGCTCTAAGCGATGAGTTTGAAGGAAGTTATGAACGAAACCGTTTCCGTTTTTTTCGTACAAGTCCAAAATCTCACTGGGGGTGCGCAGAAAAGTTCCCAGAGTTATGCTATACGAAATATGCAAATATAGTAAACCGAAGACGCTGATTCAGATTCTGAAATAACCCTGATGGTGCTTGACCAATATTTTCGAGAACAAGAAGAAAACGTATATCAAAATTTGGTTTTTGACGAATATCTCTAAAACGAGTCGAGATAGATGTTGGTACTAATTGAAGAAAATCTAGATCATGCTGTGAGGAACAATTTGGAAAAAAAGAAGTAGCAAAAATCATTTAATCTGGCTGAGATACGACCCTCCAAAGAGGTAGATCAAAAAAAATCGATAATATGCAAATTTCGAAAAACGAAGTTCATAAAAAAATTTCTTTATTTTATATGTATGCATACTTCAACTTACATAAGAATCGGAGACAAAAAATATTTTTTGCTGCAACGGTTCCTACACCTTCTCAGAAGATCTGTGTTATTAGCAAATTCTCTCAACTATCTCTCACCAATCTTGTCATAACTCGGAGAATAAGATTTTGATGTGTTGCTATTTACACTAGCAACAGGATGACGTCTTCAGAAATATAAATTTGCATATTTCTGGGCGGAAGTAAATTAATATCTCAAACAATTCTGATTAGAGAGGCATGAAATTCATATGGGATGTGAAGCACACTTCGAGAGACCTACCTTTTAAATTTGGGCACTCAAATCCGTCGGCAAGTCGAGTTATGAATTTTTGAGTGGGAGGATCTTGTTGAAAATGAGATCCTTTCATCCAGGAATGCCGCATTATCATACATTTAATCCCCTAGACACCAATTTGCGAGAGCGGTCGGTCGAAATAGGGAATTTTCAACAAGATCCTCTCACTCAAAAATTCATAACTCGACTTGCCGACGGATTTGAGTGCCCAAATTTAACAGGTAGGCCACTCGAAGTGTGCTCTACATCCGATGTGAATTTCATGCCTCTCTAATCAGAATTACTTGAGATATTAATTTACTTCCGCCCAGAAATATACAAATTTATATTTCTGAAGACGTCATCCTGTTGCTAGTGTAAATAGCAACACATCAAGATCTTATTCTCCGAGTTATGACAAGATTGATGAGAGATAGTTGAGAGAAATTGCTAATAATCGTAAACTTAGCTAAATGTTTGAATTAGCATATCTTGTCGGAGAGTAATTAGTGAGCAATGACACATACTGGATCGTGATCAGCACCATCGAAAGTACCGAAAATGATGTTTATCTCACATTTCATATTTTCTTCTGTCCGGCGCCCGTTGTGATTTGTCCGACTCTATCGCAAACGGGCTCTTATATTACTAGTAGATTTGCGAGCTAAAATTACAGCAATCAAAGCCATTCGTTTTTTTCGGCCAGATATGCCAAGCGTGAAACACATTTCTGCCAGTCGGTCGGAGTCTTCTGTCTCAACGACGATTCGAGAGATTTTTTGTGCATTTTAGATGGCAAAAAAAGGTAAAATGAAATACTCTGGCCAGAAATGTGTTTCACCAATATATGTCGGAAATATAAAAAAATAACAAAAGAAACACTAAAGTAGTCGTTGTTTGAATTCGCTGTTTGAATTGTTGTTTGAATATGTTGTTTGATTTATCCGATTCTCAATTTTATTTCTTGTCGTGTTGGGCTCAATGAGATCAATTCAATGCAAATCTCTCATACGGTCCGATCAGATCCCCGTGTGGAATGTGTACGCCCGACCACAACATTTCACGCGCGGACATTGGCGGGCAAGAGAGCGCAGAGTGGCAGAGAAACACGAGAGAGCGTGTGAAAGTGAGAGTGCGCTAAACACCAGTCTCTGCCCCTTTATTGTTGTTTACTGTTCGGCCTCCCCGGATTTGAAAACACTGCACATCAACCGTTCAAACGCAGGTGTCCATATTTAGGGGGGACGATGAAACGCTGTTCGGCCCCTCCGGGAGTCACCTTTCGGGAATATTCCGGCTGATACGTTGAGAAAAATTATAAACGATTCTTCGGAAACGTCGAGTTTGACTTCGCCGGAAGAAGGATAAGAGGATTCGAAAGCGGCTCGAAGAGTGTCCGAGTGCAGAGAGAGGGCCTGTAATATTTTACCCTTTTTTGTTGCTTTTTTGACATTTGGAAAGTAGTCATAACGCAAATGCGGGCTGGCATCATTCTGGCCGGAATAATGACGACAAGTGTTATTCGTGTTTTTTTCGCCCGCAATTTGTGTAATATACAGAATCAGAGATAGTCCTTTTCCTCCATTGTCATTATCCATGTCTCATCGTACCGAGCTCGAGCTTGGTCAGACCCTCTCCATTCTACACGCTCTCTCGTCGGTAAGATGGTGAGAGAGAGAGAGAGTATGTGAAGTGAAGAGAAGCCGACACTTGCTCGAACAGTGCCAACGTACCGAGCTCGATACCAGAAAGGTGCTTCCTCCGACGCAAACTGTGCGCGCGTCCGCAAAATCGGTAGTGACAATGATGGGAAGCAGATAGTCGCTACAATAGTTTCGTATTATAAATTCACAAACACTCGTCCAAAACAATAAAACGTTCCGCTCCTCAACAACAGATTTGGCAGCGAGAGAGCATGATAAAGCGAGAGACGCGTCGAGGTACACAGAGAAAAACGTTTGCAGATTTATACTTACATGTTTGTTAAATATAACAAACTAATGCGCCGCATAACAAACATGTTGGTTACTTTAGGATTGTTTCTACAAACATTTTTTTGAGTGTATAGAAAGAGAGTACACGTGTGTATGTGTGTTTTCCATCTCACGATCGTATATGTGTAATATGTTTCTATTTTTCCTTCTAAATGACCGAAGATAAGATGATTATGGACTTGTCATTGAACATTAACAGTCATTGAATCACAAGCAGCGCAAAGTAATGAAATATTCCGCTTCTGAACTCATTATGATAGACGACAGCACAACACAAAGCTAGATAAAGGCCGAGGCATAGAAAGTGATTTTCGTTTTTTTTGTCATATTGCAATTTTAAAATGATACGTTCATGATATGGACTACTTATGTGTGCATTCTCCTTCTATACCTCGGCATGTCTCTAGCTCTATCATGCTCGCTCGCAACCAGATCTGTTATTTAGGAGCGAATCGTTTTATTATTTTGGATGAGTGTTTGTGAATTTGTAATACCTGTCATCTCTTTTCACTGTGGTCGTTTTCATCGCTTCGTCGTGATAGCGCTGAGAGTACTCAGGATACGTGAAATGTTTCTGGAATTCAAATTGTATTTTCGAAACTAGTCTTTTATTTTTGAAAATCGTATACCTTATAAGATTCGAATGCGTTGTGTTCGATAAATATTCTGGCAATTCCCGGGCGGTCACCCTGTAAAGAAATATCCTTTTTTTCAGATTTCTTCCTATATATCTATTTGCTGTGAATATGTTTTCCAAATCCCCGTGATTGCACACAAAATTGAATGAAATCAAAAACAAAATCAAAAAAAATAAAAAAAAAACAAAATCAAAATTGAATTCATTGTGTTGGTGCCTTGCAATTTACAATTGCAATAGTCCTTTAAAGTCTTTTTAGAAAAAAAATTTAAATTAAAAGTAAGTTTAAGTCTGAAAAGTTTAAAAGTATTTAAAAGTTAAAAGCTAAAAGTTTAAAGTGTAATAGTCTTTAACGGATAATTAGAGTGAAAATTCTCACCCTGTCCTCGTTCAGCATTCTTTTGATCGCGTATCGCAGCTTTAGCTGCAACGCAAGATCCAATCGATCGGAGAATTCGGCGGGTTCGCAACCTAAAATTTACAACGATTTTACTAATCCCCATGAATTTTACTCGCAATGCGCACATTCATAAACCCGTTATATAAACTACGGGACAATTATGCGAACTACGATACATCCGGGGAAAATGAGCATTTGTTCATCAATGTTATTTTTAGATTGAGTTTTTCAGAGTTGCACCGTCACTCGAATGAATGAAATTAGTATAATATTTGAAGCAGATATTACAATTATAAAATGATACACTCATGAAATGAACTTCTAGTGCGTGTACTCATTTTATATACCTCGACGTGGCTCTTGTTTTGTCATGCTCTCTCGCAGCCGTACGTGTTATTATTTTGGATGAATGTTTGTGAATGAGTGTTTGTGAACTTATAATAGATTCTAGAAGACTCACTTTCATTGTTCTTCGAGCAAGGGTAGATGAGGTCGAGTAGATCACCGAATGTGACCGGGTCCACATCCAATTCTAGTGGTTCCCCACTACGAAAGAAATCGCGGAAGAAGGGCGAGTGGAGGGAGAGATACTGGAAAGGAGGAGCTTCCTCAAATCAACATATGTTATCTAGTATTTTTGAAAAGAGTTTTTTTAAAAATAGTTTTATTGCTAATAGACAAGCAAATCTACGAGATCGTTATCTTGTTATGAATCAAGTTCCGCCAAAGGGAAAAAATGATTTCTTCAGTGCATATGACTATAATTCTGTGAGAACAAAATCAGTTTGTTTCAGTTCAAAGTTTGGGTTGCTAGGGATGTGATGAGGGACCGGACTGGATTAGATAAGCTTTATTACAGACACAATTTGCTCCAACTACCAACTCACCTACAGTAGGATCTGGACCTAGAGATGGGAAGGGGACGAGGGGTCAGTGTCACGTCTCGGGGCGAATTCCTAGAGCCCTCGCCGCTTCGCGGCTCCTCGACTCTGCTCCGCCCATCGATAGATGATATCGAATGATATGGAGGCTATGAGTTAGGGGGGTGAGGGGGGTCTATCACAAGGGATGAGAGACCAATGATCGAAGATCCTTGACATAAAAACAACAAACCGATGAGCTGACGAGAAAATGAGTGGATCGGACTCGCAGTGTTTTGACTTCGGGAAACAGAGAATGGTCGAAGGCGGAATGAGTGTCTCTTGAGTAGCTGCTATCGACCTTACCTTGGTCTGAATGTGGTATTTACGAAATTGATTCATTAGGGGATATAGTGCTGGAAAAGTGTCATCTGTACGCTATCTGACTAAAGCACTTTTAATTAAACAGAATATCCTCCATATTTCCGCTATCACACCTTGTTTCGCAAAATGAAGAACCCGAGATATTGCACAATTTTGCGAATTTGAAGAGAAATGCAAAACAATGGTGAAATCGGTCAAGAAAATGCTTAGGAAAGTGTAAAAAATATTATACCTACCTTTGATGGTCATGTTTTCGAACGAACTGTTCATCGTGAAAACTCGAAGAATTAGCGCGGAAGATTTTCAAGGTGTGAGGAAAGAGGAGTGAGGTGGAATGACTAAACCGACGCACGTTTTTATGAGTGTGGCTAGCAATAGTGAGAGATTAACAGATAAAGAAACAGAGAAACGCACGGAATAAGCACACCCTACGAGAGGGTGGGGACAATCTAGAAAGAGTCAGAGAGCGAGGAGGGTATATATTTTACACGCGGCGGTTTATTAATATTTTGTATCGACAAAAGTGCTTGAAAAAAACAACAAAAAACAATATAAGTGTAAACACAAATAATAAATACACCGGACGGGCAAAGTTCCGATCATTTAGGCACAGTGAGAGAGATGAGGTAGATGCATAGCTAATGTTTTAATATTGTGTAATGAGTGACAAGTGAAAACAAACAAATACAGGCAAAAATGGAAAAAAAGAGCCAGTGATCACATGAATTGGCCTTCAAGCTGCACTCAACGTCTCCTTGACCATGTATCTTTCTACAGCCTACATGAGAACATTGCAATATACACGTGCTTATGAGTTGCTCAGCATCCTCTCATGCGCGGAATTAGATGCAGCGTTGCGCCGGTTTGAATATTGTAATCGCCGCACGTCCTGCCGTCCGCGAGCTGTCTCCCTACAATTCCGTGACTCCGGTAGATATTTTTTAGCGATAGATAGAAACGTGTTACAGACAAGCGTTTTAATATAATATATAAAAAATAATTCACTCTGAACGGGGACCATTTTTTATAATCCGCCTAACCAGTCATGTCAATCGAAAATCCTCACCGGCGTAGATGAGCCTCTGCTGATCGGGAGCTGACCCCATAGCACCATGGATGAGCATCTTAACGTGTTCGATGGTTGTATGGACGCCCCTGTCCAGGGTGATGCTACAGTGCTCGCCTGAATGCAAATTTCGTGCAGATATTTTGAAGAGTGAAATCGGCATTGAGATCAAAATTATGTACTGTTCAAAATTGATGTGCAGACCGCTATTACGCAACTGCACTGCTATGCACGCTCAAATTTGCGGGATCTTGATTTTTTTCCATTAATACATGAGAAGCACGCAGTTATATATATAGATGATATTAAAATATACAGCCCTTTCAAAAGAGTTGACACTACCCCATCACAACGCGCAATTGATAGCATTGTTAGTTGGTCTCATCTACCATTAGCTGCACATAAATGCAACTCATTACATATAGGTAGAGCAAATGCGAAGAATAAATAAAAAATAGGCAATACTATACTAGAAAAGAAACTAGTAATGAAAGATCTTTGTTTTATAATCGAAAAATCACTCATATTTTCCGAACATTGCAAGACAGTTGCTCAGAAAGGTGTAACTGCGTGTCACATCATTCTCAGAGCTCTACACACTAATAGCACTGAAATACTCCTTAAAGCCTACTCTATTTACATCCGACCCATCCTAGAGAGCGCCTCTATGGTTTTCAACCCATACTTAGTACGTGACAAAGAAATCCTTGAAAATGTTCAGAATTATTTCACTAGACGACTGTTCATGAGATGCCACGAATCAACCTGGCAAACAATGCCGAACTTCCCCAATAGAAATGCACAGTTAGGTCTCATCTCATTAGAAAAGCGCAGAGAGGAAATTGACCTGAAGACAGCCAGTAATCTCTTGAGAGGCAAATACAAAATCTCAAAAAAAAGACTCCACACCACTTTATGTTTTATTTCACTCGAAATGGAATAAATTTCACTAACGCTAGCTCCCCTTCAAACTACAGAGATCACAGTTTCTTCCCCAGAGCGGCAAGGCTATTAGTGAAGTCCAGAGAATTGATCAGTTTCTCTGAGTGACTCGTTGTTAGATGACCGCGTTTCCTTGTGATCGCATAAATATATAGATACCTGAAAGCCCCCATTGGTAGCTAATGGTTTTATAGATACCTTACCTGAAAGTGATCGTACGGATATGCAAAAGCGGTCGTGCTGTTGAGTTTCAGCTCGATTATCGATCTTCATTGACCCGGGAAGGTAGGGACACTGGCTCACGACCCCCTTCATTTCCTCATTTGACAGACTTCCCGTTACAGCGTCCTGAACAAAGCACCGGACACTTTCAACAACTATCCATGAAAGAAATATATCAAAAAATATTTTCCACCGATCAGTATAAAAACGTAGCCAAGCACACTGCATGGTTTCCATCGACCGGTTTTATTGTCAACTTAGGGTGATTTCTGACTATCAAGAAGATTGTAAACTGACAAAATTAGGGCGGTCCAGTTTGCTCTGGTTACGGTAGTGGCTGAGTAAAGCAATCACTGCTTTCGTCTTGAATTTCGATGGAAGGCGGCTCAAATCTCGCTTGATTTTGTCCATGTAATAATCGTAGAAATGGGTGGCGCCCAGGACGATTAGGTCATCCAAAAATTGGCGCGACCATTCTGCAATGGGTTTCCTGTATTCGAGTGGCTCTCGCCTTTTTTGAAAATATAGAATTGCCCACAACTACATTGAACTTAGCACGTGTTTTTGCTCAAAAAGAAAAATGGCATGGAATCAGTGCAGCTTATCTTTCTCAGTTTATCTGCGCTCATTGAAACTCATTTCCCCCCTGGTAGGAGTGATTTTACATCTCACCGGGCGGTAGTATTCCAATTGACGCTTTTAGAAATGTTGTAAAGGACTGAAGGCCGACGTCGAACTTGATTGGATCGGGAAGGCGAGCTCCCGCTCTGATTTTGTCCCGAAGTTTTTCCGAGTGCAGCCCGAGCGTCTGAGGGGGGATTAGATGAATCATTTAAATTATTTTAATTTTACAAATATATCAACGTGACTATATGTTTGTATAGTACAGAAGAACGTTTTCTGCACCAGAAAAAAAGGATATTGGAATACAAAAAAGCAGTGAGCGTCTACTTTGCCTACCATTTTTGCCTACGTTTTTTTCTCACTAAAAGATTGGTCTGACCGAGCTGGAAACGAGGAACGTGATTCCCTCAACACTGGCGTAGATTGCATCGGGAAACTCGGTACTGAGGACCATGGGAGCGAGATCGTCACTGAAATCATGAATGGTACATCGATAGTGATTCAGGATCAGGATCAATACTGCATCCTAGGAATTCTATTCAGATAGGGCACATGTGCCGAGTTATGTATATTTACCTACCGTAAAACCACCAGAGAACAAGATCGAAAAGGATAAGCAGACAACTCTCAAAATACCTGTCATCGCGTTTCATTCTTGTAGTTCCTTTCACTGCCTCATAACTCAAATGAGTTCGCGTGGAATATTGTTTCGGGAAGCACTCCTGAATTTGAATTAGTTGTATACAATATATTGTATACAACTAATTCAAATTCAGGAGGACATATATGTGCCTTCTTCATTCTGTGCCTCGTGACGGGCGGTCGACAGTCTCCCCGCTCCTCTCCCTCCTCAGTTTGGAGAATCCTTGCCAGTCAGCTTGGGCAACCCGGCGGCAAGTATATCGCCCACCTGGTACCACTTCGAGAAGAGGACCCGGATCGCCTACATCTAATTCAAGTCGCCAACTTTCAAGAGGGGGGCCCAGTCTCGGATCGCCTACATCTAATTCAAGTCGCCAACTTTCAAGAGGGGGGCCCCCAAGGCCCAGTCGACAAGACTACGACGTGAGTTCCCACTTAGGTTGATACACGCTAGTCAGGACGTCACTGGAGGCTGGAAGATCTACTTCTACGCTCAATGTCAATCGTCCAAGATCGACACTCCAATTGACCAAAGAACCCAAGCAATATCCATTCCCTTGACCCAGTTGCCTCGAATTCAAAGATCCCGACCACCTCTATCCCCGAATGATACCTCCTGCAGGCCCTTGCCTTGATGTCAGGATAAATATGTATATGTATATGTATATGTATATGTATACAATAGCTTTGGCTGCCCCATGGGATTAAAACCTACAGAGATGAAGAACCCTCCAGAATGGGAACATCCTTATTTTACCAACCATCTCTAGGAAATCGGTAATGGAAATACGTAAAAGAGCACTTACAAAGGTGAAATGTGATTGTTTGTCTATTACAGATGCGTCAAACCCGTATTATAATTTTAAAATGATACGTTCATGAAATGGACTACTGTTGTGTGTACTCTCTTTCAATACCTCGGCGTGTCTCTTGCTTTGTCATGCTCTCTCGCCTATCATTTCTGCATTTAGCGCGGAATAGTAACGGAACGTTTTATTATTTGGGACGAGTGTTTGTGAATAATACCTTGTATGTCTCGTAAGCATTGTGCTCTATGAGCGTCCTTGCTATCTCCTCAGTGCACATCTGAAAAGACAAATAGACATAATTTAAACTAAATTAAAATACAAATTAAAAATTGTTAAATGTCTTCACCACGTCACTCAACAGCCTTCTCACGGCCCATCGCAGTTTCAGTTCCAACGCGAGATCTAATCGATCAATGAAGGATGAGGAGCACTCCTGGCAGCCTGGAATCCGTCCCTCCTTATTCAAATCATTAGCGCAAGAAAATTCTCCTCCGATTTTTTAGTGTGTACCATTCACAGTACGCTTTCAGAGACTAATCAAAAAATGAAGAGCGAAAATATTTAGAAAAATGAGACGCACAATTGGTTTTCTTGAAGCAGGGATAGATGATGTCGAGCAGGTCGCCGAATGTGTGAGGATCCACATCCAACTCGAACCACCCGTTCCTGTGAGGATCTCCGTTGATGAAATAATCGTAGAAGAAGGGCGAGTGGGGGGAGAGGTACTGCAATAATCCATAAAGCCATCCTGCTCGTGAGTGGGAGCCATTCTTGTTGCCCTCGTGAGTGGGAGCCATTCTTGTTGCTGAACCTTCAAATGTCGGTTCAAAAGAATGTTTGCCTGACTCATCGCGCGTCTTCATTTATGCAACAACTCGAAAGAGAAACATGCTCAAAACAACGAAAAACTAACGTTTCTTTGCAAAAAAATGTCTACCTACGTGATCAATTAAAATAGTCGGAGAGATAATGAGAAACGGAATGGAATTTGCGGAGAAAAGGATAAGGAGTGATTTCGAGTCGATCTTATCTTTCGAAACATGCGCGTTAGTAAGATAACGGAACCGAGTAAAAAGCTAATGAACGTAGAGTATCGAAATAAACATGTTTTTTTCTTCCTAGTCCAGTCAAGATATTTCAAAATATAGCGAGAAGGAGAAGAAGTTGCTTCTTCTACGCTTTAAATTGTTGGCTTTAGCAAAAGTTTTACGCCACTGTGAACTAGTTGAATTGCACGCGAAGGAATGCTTAGTATATTTACCAAAAAGAAACAGTCGCGAAGAGGGGAGAACGTTGAATTCAACGAGAATTCCCTTCAAACGAGGAGGGCAGGGATGAAAACAACACACTGCACATCGCTCAGCTGCGTTGCACGTGTTTTCTCTCTCTCTCTTTCCGTCGTGCTATTGACTGGGGCAGCCGGCAAATGGCGCGCGGCCGAGAGAGCACACCAAGCTCTGGCGCGATTTCCCACTCGTCTTTTTTGCCGCGTTCTCACTGATTATTTTTTTATACCTTTTTTACATTTCCAGTTCACTTTTAAAACCGGTTGGAATGTACTCATTGGTTGCATACTTTTGGGGACCGATATGGGAAGAGAGTGAGTGAAATTACGGGAACCGGACTCGATTTTGAGGTTCAAACCTCCATCAATTAAAGTACGATGTCCAGCGACGACGATGCCGATGGATCTTCGTTCGCAGCGAGGCTCCCATGCTCTCTTCGACCACTCCACGTTCGACGACGATGCGCACTTGTGAGTGGTACACCCAGAATGAATACACACAAAAAAATTCTGCCATGGGTAAATCAGCCAATGCCCGGCAGATTCATTCTGCCATTTCAAACTGCCAAATAGTTCAATTTCTGATTTTGCCATATTTGTGGCTGATTATTTTGCCATTCCGGTTGAATGGCAGAACATTCTGCCATCAATCTATTTTCAATGGATCATTCTCATTATTTCTTATTTTTCTCTACTCATATCTCACTTTCTCACTCATCACGACTGGTCGGTCAACTTTCGGAGGTTAGTCAATCTCCAGTGAAATTATTTCTTCACTTTCAGATCAAGCAACTAACAAGAAAAAATGACGCTCTCGCCGAAGTAGGAGCTGCCAAACGTTTCATGCCATAAACAAAGTTTAATATATGATCGAAATGGTTCGTAACATTCATCTCACCATTCTGAACAACTTCTCTTTTGAAAGTGAACATCTATCTTTTTCGAGAACAGAGTTACACTGCTTAGAAGTTGCGACGCGCGCTCGCCACCTTCCCCTCTGCTTGTCTCGCGCTCTCTCACTTTCGCACACTCTCTCAAAGGTTTCGAGCACTTCCTGGTCCAATATACTTTGAAAATTTAGTAAGCATGAATTTCGAATATATATGGCTCTATTTTTAACTAATACGAGTTTTCTCAGGACAAAAATGAAAATCATGGTGAGAGAGTGTGCGAAAGTGAGAGAGCGCGAGACAAGCAGAGGAGACGGTGGCGAGCGCGCGTCGCAACTTCTAAGCAGTGTAACTCTGTTCTCGAAAAAGATAGCTTTTCAATTTCAAAAGAGAAGTTGTTCAGAATGGTGAGGTGAATGTTATGAACCATTTCGATCATATACTAAACTTCGTCTATGGCATGAAACGTTTGGCAGCTCCTACTTCGGCGAGAGCGTCATTTTTTCGCATGCCCAGATCCGGCTGAAAAGTTGGCCGAAGTAACTTCATACATGGCCCTATAAAGTGCCTGAGAACGGGGCATTGGTTTTTTCCGATTAGGAGAGTTATGGAAACTTTTGCGAGAGCGACCACTGCGCAGCACGGCATAGGCCAGGAATGATGTGGTGGTGCTCAAATCGTAGCTGAAGGTTTACCCTTTCATATAATCCCAAGAATGAGAAGATATCTCAAGTTTGAACAAAGTTACACTTATTTACGTGAAATTTTTTAGAGCAAAAATTCCAAACACCTCAGTTTCGAGGCAACAGCTCGCGACAGCGAATGATTTTCATGAGCTCTAGTGTCCAGATTTGAATAGAGCAGACCCGAAAGTACCTTTGTTATACGTTTAAGCCAAATCGGAGACAAAAATTTTCTATTTCCATCTACTCCCTCAGTTGGTCGATTCTATCGCGATTGCTCTCATATATAATCATTCAAGTTTTGTATCTCATTTCTCTGTGTATTGATTCTCTGTGTACACCGAGACGTTCACTGTCAGCTCAACGGCGCGTCGTTCTCCTAGTACCTTCATGTAGTTTTGTTCTCTATTGTGATGCATCTGTGCCTTCGCATTGGTAGTGCGAACAACCTGTTTCATACATTCTTCGAAAATACAGATATCTAGGGGCTTTTTAGCGTTTCCGTCCTGAAAAATCGAAACAGTGTGTATGTAGTTGTAAATTTAACGGAAACGCAAGCAACTACAATCAGAGAAACATTATACTTTGCATGCGAGTTAGCAAATAAATTACTGAGATTCTGCACAGATAACGTGGAAAGTGTGGAGAGCTTAAGTAATTAAATCATTAACTCGCATGCATGGCGCATTATTTTTTCTCTGTGTGAATGAAAGCTCATTCAAATTGCAGTACTTGACGCTCCACTCACCGTTCTTTGAAGAATTCTTTCGCAATCGAAGAGAGCGCGAGGTCTTGGATGCGGATCCTGACACGTTCGGTGACCTCATCGACCTCATCTACCACTGCTTCAAGAAGACCAACTGTGAGTTTCCTCCGATTTTGTCCACAAAACAGCAACATGGAATATGTTGTAGTGACTAATTTATCAGGTAAAAATTTTCGTGTTGCAGCAGTATAATCAGACTGTAGTAGTATAATCAGACATTAAAGAAGGAGTATCACGAATCTCCTGCTTCATCATTCCTCATCTCATGTGTTTCAATGGCGCGGTCGCGTTCTCCTCTTCCACCCCTATCCCTCCCTATCATTTTTGAATCCCTGCATTCAGGGCCAGTTTGGCAAAGAGCCAAACGCGAATAACTTTGTTCAAACTTATCGGCTGAACATAAGATTTGCGGGGCTCTTATTTGGAAACCGATTACCATAACCCGACAGTGAGACCTCAGTTGACCAAAAGTTCGTGGGACACCACCTTTAATCGACAAGAATATAGTTCAAAATCTACGTTTCCTGCATGGCTTCTTAATATCGATGGTACATTCGCTAGGTTCAAGATTCGTGCGGAATCGACGGTGCGGCTGGTGCTGCGGAATCGACGGTGCGGCTGGCCCTGCGAATCTTCCTTATAACTAATGTTCCGACCTCACTACACTCTTCTTTAATATTGTGTTCTCAACGTTTTTTCGGCCTTTTATACGATTTTCAAACCGATAAAGTTGTTCACTACGCTGCCGTTGTTTTAATCCATTCCAACATGACAACTCACTGGTCGCTTCGCGGCGGTACCAACAAATGACTAACAGGCGAGGAAGGGAAGAGATTAGCAGAGAAGAGGAGACAATCAGAGAAAGAGAGACCTATTGCAGCTCCCCTTGTTTGTACAATAGGCATTTTTCTTCTCTTTCCCTTTTCCTACTCCCCCTAATCTTTCCACTATCTTCTTGATATCTTTTGTTGGACCCACAACAAGTGACAAGGCGACCTCTTCCTCTCTCTCACAGTCTATCCGGAAAGACACAGATGCTCTCACGTTTCCTAAATTATCTTTGTCATTTCCATCGAACATCTAGCATGCATGCCCCTTGTTGTGGTCCTTTTTTGGGATTCAGAACCTTTTTTTTAAAAAAAAAGTTTTTTTATGCAGATCGTCATTTCGAAACAATGGCCAACCGAAGAGAGAGGAATTTTGGCAGTGTTGGTTAGAGCTACCGTTTTTCTCTTATTATTAAAATTCGAACGACGTCGTCGGCATATCGTAATGTTTAATTCCTACAACAACTATTTCAACGCCTTTTGTATCCCAATTCATTTTTCGGAAGACTTCTTCAATTACAGCAGATAATATATGAGGGGAAATTGGATCTCCTTGTCTGACTCCACGTTGAATATCGATAGGAACGAGGCTTCTGCCAATCCGTAAATTCACTTTTGCTTTATCATAAATATTTCTGCCAGTCGGACTATGACCTTTGTTTCAAAACGAAAACGCGTGACAAGGAGGCAGGGAGTGATAAGACTATTCAAATAGAGGTGTGGGTGTAAACAACCGGCCGCGCTTGAAGGCAGAAAACATCAAGATTGCATCAGAATTCCCTTTTTTCGCTCTTTCAATTATCGATTGATGTCGTCTAGTTATGCAAAAAAAATTTCATATAATACAGTTACTTTTCAGCATTTCAATGGCCAAAGTCGAGGTAAGTCACTTTTCAACCTTAGATTCCCGCTGGCTTGCTATAATGGCCATGCACTGACCACTAAAAATAGTGTAATAGTACCTCTCTATCCGCTCCTATAATGGTTTACATTATATGTTGATGATACATTTGAGGAATTGAAATGGACTAGTATTTCTTTCATCATTCTGACTAAGAATTTTGACACCCATAAAACGATTGTTTTCCTCCTATGCAAAAGCCCGTTTGCAGTTTCTCTCGCAATGGACCGTCATGCTATCTGTGTTTCTCTGGATGACCGTTCTTCTTGGTGGCATTACCAGCGTCGTGTACCACATGACTCTCGACTCCAGCGATAGAGCTATAGCAGCAACTGAGTGGTGAGTGAGTGAGCCGAGAGTGTATTGGAGTAGTTTCGAATTGGACACCATCTCTAGTTTAACAGTAAACTCTTTCAGGTTCCAGAAATACGTAGTGTTCGTATTCATCTACTTCGTGGTCCTGATGATTTTAATCGTGAACTTGGAAATGTGGACGGGCATCATATTTTGGCTTGCGTTTCTTTTCTTGATCGCTCTCGACGCGCTAATGCGATGGGTGAGCAGACGGTACAAGAATGAGATTGAGGAATACTTCATCCTCTGAAGAATGTTTCTATACTGATTGTTAATTGTATAAAGAAGATTACGACACTTTTCACGTGTATTAAATGTTATATATATACGTATGTACGTAATGTTATATATTTATATCCTTGCTCCGTGCTTAATGCATCATGTGGAAGGGAAGGAGTAGGAAGGGATGGAAAGAATGAGATAGTGATTGTGTGAGAGCGGGCATATTGTGACCGTACGTTACCGCAGCCGAAATCGCTGCGGTACAGCCGCCGGTGTTTTAGCGACCATTACTTCCGGCCAACATGTTTTCCCCACTTTGTCACCCTGTTGTGACATCGTACCTATCGTGTTCCCATACCCTTGCTCACATATTATATATTTTCAATCAATGACTTTTGGCATGATAAACGATTGATTGATTGATTGAACATAAAGAGTGTGAGTAAGCGCGCTATACATAGGCACCGCCTATTTTTCTTTCCTGTCTGTGTATCATTTCACACTGTCCTATCCAATATTAATGTTTGCACATCGACAATACTTATGGACGTATTGATCGTATTTTTTTTGGTTTTTGCTCCACAAATTGTGTCGTCATCTCATCAAATTCTTAAAATCTTCAGCACTAATCCACTCATAGAGATGAATGCAACGAGATCGCCAGTCGCCGTGCCAATTGTGAACAAACCGGTAAGATATTGTACATTTTTGGAGAAAAGCTCAATCATGCTCTTCATTCTCCCGTCTTTTGATTTGCATCGTCATATAAAAAGAGGTATATCACGTCAATTGCATATCCTAGTCCTGCGGAAGTTTGAAGGTCCGGATCTCGAATGTTCGTGTTTCCATTGGCGCTAGAGTTTGAACAAAACAATGAAGTGCGTGGGAAACCAGCTCGCATTTGTTTTCAAAAGCTCTCTCAGTCCCACTTGAGCATATCGACATTGCAGGGACAAGACGACTACGGGGCAACGCGGGGCGACCTTGCCGTTTTCTTCCTAATCTATGCATCCGTACTCGTGCTGTTTCACGCCTACTGTCAATGCGAATCTTGCCGGACGCGAAGATCACCGTATCGTATTACTTTCCTTAGTCTGTACGGTACTGAGCGCGAATTGGCTTTTCGACCTATTTCCGAGGTCATAGAAGCAATCTAATTTCATGTTACCGCTCCGAAACGGGCCTCCCAATAAGCATAACGTTTTGTAGAAACCCGTATCCAATTAGATATCTGAAACTTGCATAGAATTACCTAAAGAGTCTTTCCGCAGATATTCTACTAAATTTAGAATCGCTAAAGTCCCGCGATAAACTCACAATTAAGGAGGAACTGGTGCTCCTTCGTCAGCTGCCTAATCTTATTCCTTTTGACTCACGCTTACCTCGCCGTCACCTACTCCTTGCGTGTCTCTAACTGGGTCATGCTAACAATCGTCGGTGTTTGTGCGCTCGTCGGCGCTGCCGAACTCGCATGCAAATTGTACCGCGCGCGCAGAGACGACGAGGAAAGCGGCCGCTGGTTCGAGGACCAATGGCGAGAAATGCGCGAGCGTGGGGAGTTGTGGCCATGTGAACGCCGCGCAAGTGAACAGCAGCGGTTGCTTGTCGACGACGACGATGACGTCGAAGCACGACAGCAGCAGTACGAGCCAATAATCGGCGGCGAGGAAGTTGATGATGACACTAATCGAAATGGCGACGAACCAGTTATATAACAGGTTGTGCGCAAGATGATGCAACTGTATCGATTGATAAGCTTGATCCACTGATATCAGTACTGTTTTTCATTTGCTGCTTTATCTACCCGTTTTAGTGCATACAATGTTTCGATGCTCAATTTTTTAGAGTTTGTTAAATATGCTAATAAAGCTGTTTATTATTACACGCAATCGAAATGCAATTGCCTTTGTCTGAAATGTATTTTCTCAACGATCGTCATTCCATCGCAACCTTCAATTCCATATTTTCACCCTACAAATAAAATATATCGTCATTTAGTTGCGCATCATTTCTACAAACAAAGATCTGAAAACGAGCGTATTTATCGAGCCACTCATAACAATTGTGATCGACGTAGTAATCGTGTGTAGCACCCGTTCGGTTTCACAGTACCCAGAGTAAAGAATGCAAAGAAATAACAAGAATTTAGAAAACGGTATCATAATAGTGGGCTGTGAGTAGCGGAGTTCGCTCGGTGATGCGTCGTTTGTACCTGAGAAAGAAATTCAATCCTCTGAACGCAAGACTTGGGAGGAACGATTCCAACGCATTTTATGCGAACTTGTCAATTAATTTTGAGCAGCGTTGACTCGCCTATTAAAGTTTTCTTTGTCATTGCTTGATATGCGGCGCGTGAAACATGTTTCCCACGTGTTTCTCACGCAAATTGATGGTTGGTTCTCTTTATCGGATTTTCCAGAGAACTTTCATAGATGCGATTGTCGATCGACATGTTTCGATTCTACCAATATACAATCGATATTCGTCTCTCGCCACGTACCTCCTTCTGAATCGGACTACGGTAGCCACTGTTCCTGCCGCAAGCATAGCGCAGCCCATGAGAATGCCGAAAATGGCCATGACGGCAGCGGGTCTGTTGTTGAGACCTGCGAAAATCGATAATTTATATAGCACAAATCAGAGGAGAAAATCTATAATATTTATGCTTACTTTGCACGCTTGATGGCTCGATGAGCACTCGAACAAGGGGTTTGGAGCAGTCGGTGAGGTTGCTGTGCAGGTATGGGCATGCCTGATATCACAGCACATGATTCCAAAATTTCAGAAAGGGGTCAGGGGGAGACAGTGTGAAAAAGTGAGAGAGCTTTTCTTGAATTTACACGCTCCCTTACTGCAAACCCCTTTCTGTAAGGTTGATCAGCCCGTGGAATGATGCGAGAGATGGTATCATTGCGTCGAATATCCATGTTATGCAACGTCAATAGTGAAGTTAGCAAAAAAAGGTTTTAACAGCATATTTAGGAGTGCGATTTCTGATTTTTAATATTCACCGAATTTGCTTAAAAAATATCCTTATCCCTACAGAAAAGTAATCTGAAACACGTTTTCACCATTCAATAAATCTCCTTCAATTTATTTTTTCGCTTCAAATTCGAATGAGTTTCACCGATGCTACGAGGGTGTTAGTATAGGTACATTTCTTATTACTTCATCGATGTTCCTTACTGAATTCAAAAAAAATAAAAACATGAATATAAATGTCATATATAATCGTACTTTGGGGCTCTAAGTTCGCTTGCTTTGGTTTTCCCGAGATCATAGATTTTGACACTCAAACTGAAAATATTGTTTCTTCCCAAGATGTGTGTGTTCGATGAACACGCCGTTGCGTCACACCTCACGGGGTAATAAGTGTACGACACCATACGTCTGGCCAGCGCCGACTTCAACGGCTAAGGGTCTTTTAGTCATTGAAAGGCGTCGCACGACAGTCCAGAAATAAAAAAAGAGACTTATTTCCTCTCTGTGATCCTTACAATAAATTATGTTAGCATAATTACCTCCGATGGACAGGCGATCGACTGCAGTTCGAGTGTCGCGAAGTCGTTGGCGTCACGACGATCGGACTAAAAAAAGTTCTAAATTATATATTATATTTGCAAATTATATTTCATAAATGCAACATTAGTTTCATTACAATTTGACTCCGTGACCAATTCCCGAGTGACCTAATAGTACCGATAGAATAGTAGTAGAATTCATGTTTCACAAAGTTGTTATAAACCCATTCAGGGGCATGGAACCAATACATTGCGAATGTTCCAAACGGCATACAGGGCAGAACACATTCAAACAATGAATACCATTTGCAAAGCAATGTTTCTCTCAATTTATGTCTTCGTTTCAAGCTCGAATATGTTTCACCGATGCTACGAGGGTGATAAAACGGGCACAGTTCTCAATGCGGTGCCCATAGTCGCGACAGAATTTAAAAAAAAATTTAATGTGCATAAATAATAATGAAACCTCTGGTTTCAACAAATTCCTCCACACGATCTTAGCAGCAACATCGTGAGTGAAACCAGAGAAGTGGAAACAATCGACAGCGAGAAGGGCGAAGTGGGGAGTTCCCTGAAGAGGAAATATCATTGTTAGCGATCAGAACAAAGCCAAAAGTGAAAATAACAAAGCTTTATGACTCCGTTCGGAACGGTCCTCAATTTTTTTCCAACATAGGATATTGCAAATTGCTCTCACTCTGCAATCCTTCCGAATCTTTTGAAAGGGGTCGGCATCGAGAAAATGTTCAAAAAGTAGGATGGACTCTCCCACTTTAGCGCTACTTTTGCGCATGACCCCTTTCTGGATGTTTTGGGATAATGTGGTCGACTGACATATTATCGTTAGAAATATTGATTATAAAACGGAAGCGATCATGATTTATCTATTTATCTATAAAAGAGAAAATCAGTCTCACCCAAATCTGCGGCAGTCTCTCCATATTGAGCGCCTTGTTCACGGTAACGGCAAAGTTGTCCGAATTGAGCTGCTTCGGCAAGTCAAGAAGTCCTTCCGAGTATTGGTTGAAGAGTGAAGAACCCTCTTCCTGTGAGAGAACGAAGAGCGAAGGGCAGGCGACACTGGAAAGATGAAAGATTGCTAATTCATTTACGATTCCTATGATTTTTTCAATTGCATAGAAGAAACATACGATCTTCATGTGCAATCAAATTTCTCCAATAAAATCACCAAAAAAAACAAGTAGGTGCACGATTAGCCAAAGGCAGTGAGAGTAAAGATCAAAGATCAACTGACTGATGAAACTTCTCGCAGAACGGCGCGCTCTCGTGCGTTTCATTGATTGCGAAGACGTTGAAAGGCGGCATCAAATTGGCGAAAGATCTGTAAAAAGTGATCATTGTAATAAAGAAATAAAACTCAACATTTGGGTTTGTTTTTTAACCTATTTGCGCCGAAGGACATTTATTATAAAGATTCCACAACCTGCATTTTCATCCACTATTTGAAACGCATTTGAATTTTGCTTAATAAGTGACATGAAGAGAACAATAACAGTAACTCAGCCTACTACATTGCTCAAATTCCGTATTTCTAGATAATTGTTTTCCGTATATTATAATTATATTTTAAAACCGCTAACACTTCTGACGTGTGTTTCACTCCTATTATGAGAAAACAGGCAATTTTAAAAATTCAGTATCATCGATATCAGATCGACAAATAACTTCTTGGTGTTTGTGGCATGAATAGGTTAACAGCATTTCATCACTATCATGACATGTCATGCCCCTAGAGTTCGAAATTCGAGTAACTCACAGTCATGACCACCAATAGACCAGTAGAATGAAGAACTCTACTTCAACTAGTTTTTCTCATTTCAAACTAATGAAAACCCTGACCTCGGTATGTTCTCTTTGATGTGTAGAAGAGTCTCTTTCACTCGTCCCACGAAGGCTTCCGGCGAGAAATCCGTCTGAACACACATTTTAATTGCTTTGAAATATTTTTTAATCCGAAATTATTTAATTATTTCTTTCTTATTTTAACCTCATCTGATAGCTATAATAACTTCTGTGCTCGACACAATACGCTACTAATTGTAAGTGATGTTGATTCGTGTTTCACGCCTATTATGAGAACACAAGAAACTGCGTGGTTCAATGTCGTGATTGGAATTAGTTTTGTGCAAGTGCATCTTTCCGAAACTATTCGTAAATGTATGACTTCCTACCGTATTATCCGTTCCGTACTTGCACAGGTCGTTCGACCCGATGAATACCGTAATCAGCTTCCAGTCTTCCTCGAAATTGACAGCTGGCGAGGAGCGCAGGCGATTTTCCAGATCGATAACCTAAAAATTAATTGTTTTTCTCAGAAAATTCTTCATTTCTGCATCCCGTTGTCCCCCGAGCAGAAATTAATAGCACATTTTCAAAACAAGTGTTATAATAAGAAACGACGCGAAAACTGCTAGTTGAGATCAATAATGAAAAATGATTCGAACAAATAGCCTACTTTTCGTTTAATTTGTTTTTTTCAATGTGCAAACCTGTTCCTGAAGGTCCGTCGAGAACGATCCCGATACGGCGACGTTGAAATCAATCGTCGCATCTCCTCTATTCACTCGGAACGGGCCCTTCTTCGAGCCATGAGAGGCGCCGGCGAGGGAGGGTGAGAAGGTGGTTAGGATGTCTGCAAACGGGTTGGTATGCTTAATCGTCCTTCGGAATTTAGGTATACTCTTGCGGTGTCTTTCATAATAAAATTAAAAGGAGAGAGGGTGAAGGTGGCAGACGGGGTTGATTTATATTTTCATCATAATAGAAAGTTCAGAAATTTACTATTTCCGAAAGGACTACATCAGGATATGGCTATCCTTTTATAGCTGTAAATTTGGCTCGTCTTGTCTATTACTAGATACTGATTCGGCTTTTGTATATATTTCGAGAGCGCGGTATTCTTCAGACTGTTAAACTTTTCAGGGCCTATTGACCGCCACACACCATTCCACTAACCAGAAACGATTTGGTGTATCTAATTTTCTTTTGATATGCCTTGCTGTGACCTTTCTGGTGCCTTGGAGTCATGTGGTGGCTATGTTCTCTTTTAGAAAGTGATAATGAGTTGATTAGATATCGCTAGAAGTCATTATGTGAATGGTTGAAAAGGGCAAGTGATAAGATCTGGTCCCACTGTTCTGATAGCAAATCTAAAAGAGCAGGGAACAAAATGAACAACTTACATATCAGAGACTTTCTGAGAGGATCGAGTTTCTGGCTACAGTGGCCGTACAAGGAGACCTAACCTATGCTGAAAAAATGACTTTAGGGTAAACTTTTAGTGTAGAAACCGAAAATCGACCTTAGAAGTTTGTATTCTCAATCCCGGCTGAGATATGTTTCAGAACATGTACTAAGGTCGGAAAATGAAATTTTTTTCTCGGTATAGTTGGACCCAAATATGGTAGTAGATATTGAATATCATCCAAAATGTATCATTTTCACCGTTGAGAGTGAGATAGAAACTCCTCTTAGAAAAAAGTTATAGATTTTTGAATATTTAAAATAATAATCTTGAAAAAAGTTTTTCAGTTAGGGGGGTTTTGACTATTTCATTAGATTCCCCGTCAAAAATTACCCCTAGGCGCCCATTTCAAGCGCGATCGAAGGGGAGAAGTTATTTTTAATTATTTTTTGAAATACGCTCCTTGGCATTTTCGTGACTTTCACTAGTTTCAAACTCTCTAGATTTTCGCTATATCGAGCTATTTGAATTGAAAACAATTATAAAATGAATAAAACAATATTAAAATTAATTTGCATACATGTTAGTGTCATATTTCTCGAAAAAAATTTTTGACATTGTTCAAACTCGAATTTCATTTTGGTCAATTTTCTTTAAATTTCGAATGCGAATTGCATCCTATTCTCTTTAGAATGTTCAAATATTGCGTTTAAGCAAATATATGTACATATGCAGTGTGCCGAACAACTTTTTCACAAGATTTACACCTCAACAGTCTGTTATTTTCCACAATCTATTAAAACGTTTCAATCACAACCAAACTGGCTGAGGAGGTTATGCAGTATGTGTAGATCATTTCGCCTTTTGAAAGTGAGTGGCTATCTATTTGTACAAAGAAGCTACGAGGCCGTGAATACCGTGCATCTGAACGAGAACGCGGGTTATGTCTTCTCTTGCACTCTCTCGCTATTGTGCACTCTCTAGCTGGTTCGAGCCCCGACCGATGCATGAATCTTTTGTTAGTATTACATTTTATCTTTATAAAGTGATTCAGACACAATTCACTTCTATCCCAGGGTGTTAGGCTCTGGCAAAAGATTCATGCATCGGTCGGGGCTCGAACCAGCGAGAGAGTGCAATAGCGAGCACAATAGCGAGAGAGTGCAAGAGAAGACATAACCCGCGTGCTCGTTCAGATGCACGGTATTCACTGCGTCGTAGCTCCTTTGTACAAATAGATAGCCACTCACTTTCAAAAGGCGAAATGTTCTACACATACTGCGTAACCTCCTCAGCCACTTTGGTTGTGATTGAAACGTTTTAATAGATTGTGGAATATAACAGATTGTTAAGGTGTAAATCTTGTGAAAAAGTTGTTCGGCACACTGCATATGTACATATATTTGCTTAAACGCAATATTTGAACATTCTAAAGAGAATAGGATGCAATTCGCATTCGAAATTTAAAGAAAATTGACCAAAATGAAATTCGAGTTTGAACAATGTCAAAAATTTTTTTCGAGAAATATGACACTAACATGTATGCAAATCAATTTTAATATTGTTTTATTCATTTTATGATTGTTTTCAATTCAAATAGCTCGATATAGCGAAAATCTAGAGAGTTTGAAACTAGTGAAAGTCACGAAAATGCCAAGGAGCGTATTTCAAAAAATAATTAAAAATAACTTCTCCCCTTCGATCGCGCTTGAAATGGGCGCCTAGGGGTAATTTTTGACGGGGAATCTAATGAAATAGTCAAAACCCTCCTAACTGAAAAACTTTTTTCAAGATTATTATTTTAAATATTCAAAAATCTATAACTTTTTTCTAAGAGGAGTTTCTATCTCACTCTCAACGGTGAAAATGATACATTTTGGATGATATTCAATATCTACTACCATATTTGGGTCCAACTATACCGAGAAAAAAATTTCATTTTCCGACCTTAGTACATGTTCTGAAACATATCTCAGCCGGGATTGAGAATACAAACTTCTAAGGTCGATTTTCGGTTTCTACACTAAAAGTTTACCCTAAAGTCATTTTTTCAGCATAGGTTAGGTCTCCTTGTACGGCCACTGTAGCCAGAAACTCGATCCTCTCAGAAAGTCTCTGATATATATATATATATATATATATATATATATTGAAAATAAACATGAAAAACAAGGGACTTTCCACTCCTAGTAAACATTATCTAACTGTGCTGACGTCACACAGCTATTGATTCATCAACACCATCGGCATCCTTACATATGGCAGCTCACGTGCATCAATAAGGTGAAATGAAGTCGGCGCAATGCCAACACTAAGGTGAATTTGCAACTCACTCGGAATTGTTGCTCTGGTCGCCAGACTGCCGTCTCCTCCCGCATCGAATGCGACTCCTCTGTACTCCGTACCGATATCGATCGAAGCCTCAGTTAGCGCCTCGCGACCAGCCTATGCTTGTACAATTTGAGTAATTTTTATAAACAGGGAAAGCTTCGCGATACACGCTTTGTATTGCAATATTTTCGAATAAGACGAAGCATGACTATTGAACTAAGCTCATATAACTGTAATAAAACCAGCAGTGAAACACATGACAAAGCGGTCTGCCGCGTTCTGATTGACCCTCGGGAATGGTGGAATTGAGTTTCACGCTTTATTCATCAACCGAACCAAATGACATTTTGTATTAAATTGTCAACTCGAGTTTTAAAAATTTAAAAATTCTAAAATTAAATTACCGTCAACGAGTCCCCGATAGCCGCGACCACTCGAATGTCGCTCGGTCGAATGTGGTGCGCGTCCTAATTAGCTTTATATTCATAATATTTATTAGTTTAATCAATGCAACATCAGTCTTACCACATCCCTCCACATATGTACCTTTGTATAAAAATTCAGAGAGATACTCTCACATTCACACACTCTACCCCTTTATGGAAATTTGGGCTCATTCCTGACCTTTGGTCCGCCCGGCGTGGGTTCTTTCGAACCGCATCGGAAGTCGGCATCTCCGTACGGGTAGTCTATAAATATATTGATTTGTGATCTTTACGAAATCTCCAAAATTTCACCAAACCTCGGATGATGTCAAAGTACTTTTTCCTTATCTCCGTGTAGTTCTTGTAGATCGGCAGGGAATCGATAATCGTGCGAGGATCGATTATGGATTGGCATACTGTAATTCAGAATTGGAAGAATGCACAAATCAATCGATATACTAACCTGTCAACGCGGCGGACAGCGTCAATAACCTGATTAGCATTGTGTTGTGCACTGAATCGGTCAATTTACAATTAGGTGATGGCACGTTTTGGAATTGCTGTTTAGGAACTCGAAAATCTAAATTCTGCAACTGTTCCGAAACGTATTCCAGCTTTATCGAGAAAAATATGTTAAAGGTTCCTAAATGGCGGTTCCACAACGTCCTATCACCCAATCATTCACCACGTAAAACAAATGATAAAATCGAGTAGCGATTGTGAAATATACGGAATAAATATGAAGTTTGTGTCTTCTAAAGTGAGTGTCAATTCTAGTAACCTACCACCAGTAGTACCACTGTCGATAGCAACTGCAGGGGAAGTGTAAATTGGGTGAAAATGAGAAAGGCCTATTAGCGGTGTCAGAGAAACAAACTTTTAGGATCAATGCGGGAGTGACCAATAACGGTGTGAGCGAGCGTCTTTCCCGTGTCCTCTCCCTATACTTCTTATCAATTCTTCCTCTTTTTCTCCTCTCCCTCAATCAGTCTTTCATCGCGTCTTGATATGCTATCGATGCACACCACGTGAGACGCAGTACGTCACACTTATCTACTCCCTAACCTTTTCCAGCGATCCATAAGACTAATTTCTACAATGATCACCAGTCTGAACCATCATTGGAGACACGATCCAGAAAGGGGTTGGAAGAATGGGAAAGAATCTCTCAATTTAAATTCCGCTCACTGGGAACCTCTTTCTGGAAAACGAATAATAATAAAGCGGTAAAAGATTGGTCGAGAGATGGAATAGTTTTACGCTTCAGAAAATAAACAAAAAAGGGAACAAAAGTGCACAAGAGAAATTGATTGATAAACAATCGACAATGAATTGTTATTCAAACAACACACGCGCAGGGTGACTCAAAATACTGAAGTATTTGTGTTCCACAAGTACTACGAAAATGAATCACATCCCGTCATTGCTATTCTCTGCCATCACAAATTTCTCATCGACATTACTTCGCAATTACTTCTTACTGCTCTAATTTTGATTAAAATACTAGCCGGGATGTGTTGAGGTTAAATACACTACGCTCTATGCGTACACTACGCTCTATGCGTACACTACGCTCTATGCGTACATTACGCTCTATGCGTACACTACGCTCTATGCACAGTTCTGGGTGAAGGTTCGGTCCAGGGGACCTCGGTAGCCTTTTTCAGGTACGGTTCAGGGGGAGCTCGATAGCCTTCTTCAGGTACGGTCCAGGGGGACCTCGGTAGCCTTCTTCAGGTACGGTCCAGGGGGACCTCGGTAGCCTTCTCCAGGTACGGTCCAGGGGGACCTCGGTAGCCTTCTTCAGGTACGGTCCAGGGGGACCTCGGTAGCCTTCTTCAGGTACGGTTCAAGGGAACCTTGGTAGCCTTCTTCAGGCTCGGTCCAGGGGGAGTTCGGTAGCTTGCTGTAGTCTCGGTCCAGGGAGGAGAACTCAGTAGCCGGCTCCAAGATCGGTCCAGGGAGAGCTTAGTATGTTGGGGTGTGTTCATCTCTAGAAAGAGTACTGGCTTATTCCGTTGCAAAAGGCTCGTGAGGCTGAGTGCGAATGAAAAAAGTTGCCACTACGCCACTTCGTGGCTCCGTGGCAACTTTTTTTCGATCGCTCTCAGCCTCACGAGCCTTTCTCAACGGAAACGCAGGATACCGTGTGTTGATTTCTATGGCGTGTTCGAACACGTTTGTGGCATTGCAAAACACTTTTCCAATGATTCCCTACGCTCGCCGGATCATTTGGAAACGAACTTTTCAATTTTTTACGTTAAACGTGTTAAAACACGTCCAGGCACGTTTCCGACATCGCAAAACACTTTTCCTATGGTCCCCCACGCCCTGCGAACCAGTTGCGAACTTTTTGAAATTTTCGATTTTTCATGTTAAAACTCGGCAAGAGAGGTGAAATCGTGTTTCACGTTACTCAAGAACGTGCTAAAAGGGCTTCTGACACTTGCCAAAAATGCGGCAAACGTTTTGCCCGCGGCGGGGTTCGAACCTGGGGTCTCGGATCGTAAGTCCAGAGCGTAACCCACTTGGCTATGGATTTGGTCAATTAAATTTTGTAAAATGTGAAGGGGATTTTGGTCTGTTGTCGTATGCAAAAGGATCCGAGAAGATAGAGCAATTTTGAAGCGATTTATTAGGAAGCTTCCGGATACATGATTCCGGCCTCCAGAAAGGGGTCATGGGCGAGAGAGTGTGCCAAAGTGAGAGAGTCACTCTCGATTTCCCTTACACTCTCGTTTCAAACCCCTTCCTGCGAGGTTTGCCGGCATGTTGAATGATTCGGAGCAAAATGTGCGAAAATATCATGAAATTGCGTGAAATCAAGTGAAATCAATCGATATTTCACTTCAAAAATCGGCAAAAGATGCTCAAATGTGAATCTCGTTACTTAAAAATGGGTTTGGGCCACATTTGACACTTGGAAAAAATGCGGCAAAAGACTATGCACCGGCGGGGATCGAACCTGCGACCCTCGGATTTGAATTCGAGCTCGCTACCGACTTGGCCATGAAATTATCGATTTTTCAAATATAAAAATCGATGTGTTTCGTCATGGGCTATCATATGCAAAAGGATCTGAGAAGATTGCTCAACTTTGAAGAGAGTTATTCAGAAAAAAGGTCCGTCACACGGAAGGAAAAAAAATACCAACAGACAGACATTTCAATTTCCTAGTAGTGGAGGAATTGAAAACAAAACGGAATTAAGGATAATGATTGTTGAACAAATTTACTCTGTTCTTCATTTGTGATCTGCCAAAAAAATGTTTTTTTTTCATCCCGACTAATTAACCCCATTTTTCTTTAGCATTTAGATCTGTTCCTTTATCAACTTAACGTTTCATGGATACTTGTTTTGGGGGGACACACCTTAGAGCACGGGAAATGTGAATAGTTTGTGCAAGACATGTCCTCTGTGCGATGCCTCCGTACTGTTTTGCACTACAATCATTCAATTATACACTTTGAAAATACGATCAGCCACAAAATGAGAACTTTTTAGGCATCGAATGACGGAAATTGCGTATTGGCACACATATTTGACATGTTAGAAACGGGAGGAAAACCTGACCCTTTGCCCCCATTTCACCCCGCACGTCACGATTTGTTCCTCGATTGTAGCCTATTCACATGTTTTTCACCACTCGCGGTAAGACAAATGGATCAACAATTTGTATCCGACAAATTAGTTCCCCCTTCCCGTCATTAGAGATCGTTCTAATGAGAGTTCCAGTAGTTTTCCTCCTCTATCTTTCATGTATTAACTCCTACAATATTCTCGTGTATATCCCGAAATTCGCCATTTCCCATATCCATTTTATGGGAAAGTTGGCGGATACGCTGGTTGATGCAGGGCACAATGTTGTGAGTTTCACTCTTCTCGTTTTCTGCGCTTACTTATCCAGAGCACGATCCTTACTCATGCGACTCATGCGCTAACATGCAGTGCAGCAATCTATTTCTTTCGAAGCATTTTAAAATATGTATTTATTATCTATAATATTAATTAAATAGATAATTACAAATTAAGACCGCTCTCATTTCTGAAATGGACGCGAATCTTCCCGACGGCACAAAGAAAGCGCGAATTCTTCGAATTTCACCAGCTGAAGGGGCAGATCACATGGTGAGTGGACTTTTTTTTCCCAAAATTCATCAGCTGGAAATATAGAAAAAGGAGAATTCTGCTCATATAAGTGCTGAGGACGCAACAATAAAAGCTGAATAAAATCGTCAATTGTTCTGCTCACTGCCGTAGCATTTGCGCAACTTTTCTCTCTAATATTATTTTAAATCTATCGATCAGTTTATCATTCCACAATTATTGATTTACATTTTTTAAATCGAAAAACGTTGCAGACGACGCAGTTCGAGATGGAGGACACGGACATATTCGACATGGATTTCGAATCGTATACGGCAATAACCGATGTAAGTGTGCTAATTTTCAACTGACCCAAACTCTCTTAAAATCGACATTTTGAAAACTTGTCTATTATGGGATTGATTTCTTAACAATTCATGAGGATCCGTAGACATTATCGTGTTGTGCGAAAAGTGAAAACGTGAATGTTATGATACTTCAAGATATTATCACTAACATGAACAGTGAGTGACATTGTTCTAGACATTCTTCTCTTGACAAAGATGCTAGAAATAAAACGTAGGGGATTGTTTATCTTTTTCACACGCCCTCACCGCTGACCCCTTTCATGTGCGCTGTCATTTGCATCACCTTCCCCTCTCCTATTCACCCTTCCCGATCGCAATTTAGGATTTATCTTCAAATATAATACTTGCTATCGCGTCAGTTTACGCGTGTATCACATATATCACGTCGGTTCAAGGAGTACATTAGAGAGAACTGAGCGACCGAAAATTCAGCAATAGCTTTGCCGAGCGGTGGAATCGAACTTCCGACGCCTTGCTCTATGGCCTATCGCATTAGCCACTTCACTATAGGGGACAGTTGCATAATAGGCAATGCGACTTCCTCAAGAGACGAGAGTCTCACTTGTCATGCAAAGTATGCTAATGACGACGTACTCTAATAATTTGCATCAAACTTTAGTAAATCTCGGATTGTGTAGCCAGGTTTATTTAACGGCTCCGTTCTCCCCTCTATTGCTAGTTTTGAACTGGCCTGAACCGACGTGATATATATAGGGGCCACAACGTGGTCAGCGGAATTGGCTGACTGGGGTTGAATGTAGTGTTAAAATGTGCCTACACGTCTCATTAAGACAAATCTTTTGGATTTAGGTCGATATTTTATCTTTGAACCGAGCTACACCTCCAAAACCACGTGCGGTTCGACTGTTGTGAGAGGGAGAGAAGACGCGACGAGAGGGGGGAGGGGCGGAGCCTATTCCCACATCTTTATACGGGCATAGCGCGCTTAATTGGAGATATTTTGATGGTATGCCAGAAGATAAGTAGATACTGAGGGTATGGAGAGTACAATAGCGTCTCAAATTGGAGGATTGCACGTGCCAAAGCGCGGAGGAAGTGCAGGAGCATAGTGCGCAATTGCTGAGAGCAAGTATCTGCTCGCATAGCGCAGTGGGTTGAGCGTTTGCCTTGTGAACAGGATGTCGCAGGTTCAATTCCCCTTTTGTGAAAACTAGTGCTAATTGCAGTAAAACGTAATGTTGATACTCTCGTACTCTTAAAACCCCCATTTTCACGCACTATTTTTGCAAACGAATGCACAATTCGGAGTCGCCGATTTTTATTTCTTTTTCTCTTGTAATATTTACAGAAAAATCAAGAGAATAGAATTCGGGTCTATCAAAAGTTGAGAGTTCATTGTTAAGCCCAATTTCGACGATTTCGAAATTAATTTTCACTTTTTCGATACCTCAACGTCCTCTGCTCAACTCTGATATAGGCGCAATCGATTGCGCTCTCAAAGAGCTCCAAAACAAGCCATAATATGGCTCATAACGTTTCGAATTATGCTTGTGCACTCCAATTCTCATTTTTTTTGTCAAATCCGGGTGCCCGATAAGTGGGCGGACGTTGTGGACCCTACATATATAAACATAAACTGCATCTTGATTTGAAACCACATCCTCACCAGATATATTGGGTTGGCACGAAAGTTTTGCCCGATTTCGGATTTGAAGTTTGAGGATTCGGTTCTCTCACAGTTGAAATCGACATCCCCTGTCCTCATAGTATGTTATACGTGGACTTTTGAATAACACTACTCAGTATTCGGTTCACTCGATTTTAACTCTGCCTCCTTGATTTACAATAAAATACAAATGATGTCACGAGCCTAAATTTCGGTAACTTTTGTTTGGCCTCTCAAGTTGTCGCGAAGTTGTTTTCAAGATCTGCTCTTCTAATGAGTGACACTACGAACAACCCTCTTTATAACCATGGCACGACTGAATAGTTGCAATTCTTATTTTGGAAGTTTTTTCCTATCTCTCTCACACCCATTCCTAGTAAAGTCATGGAACGTATTCTAAAACCAAAGATTGTCCGTTGGTGTACGATTCACAGTATTATTCCTAGTGAACAACACGGTTTTGTTAGAGGCAAGTCCACAGTTTCACAGCTCCTTGATTGCACCCAGAAATGGCGTCAATCAATGGATGGCGATGATTCAGTGGATGTTGTTTATGTTGATCTAGCCAAGGCATTTGACACAGTCTCACATTCTAAGTTACTTCATAAACTCCATTGTTTAGGGATTCGTGGTTGTTTATTCAATTGGCTAACTGATTATTTGTCTGATCGTCGTTTACAGGTCAGAGTTTGCTCTTCACTGTCTTCAGTGAAAAGTGTTCTGAGTGGCGTGCCGCAGGGCACCGTTCTGGGACCTCTTCTCTTTTTGATCTACCTTTTCGATCTCCCACAAGCTCTCTCTCCATACCCTTTAGTAAATTTCCGTCTTTTCGCCGATGATATCAAGCTTTTCGTCACGCATTCAAAAAATAACTCTCATTCCACTTCTCAACTTCAGCTCGGGTTACAGGGTATCTTAGATTACTGTCAAACATGGCAGTTATTGGTCGCAAAAAACAAATGCACCGTTCTATATTTAGGGTCCACAACGTCCGCCCACTTCTCGCGCACCCGGATTTGACTAAAAATGAGAATTCGAGAGCACAAGCGTAATTCTAAACGATATGAGTCATATTATGGCTTGTTTAGGAGCTCTTGGAGAGCGCAATCGATTGCGCCTATATCAGGGATGATCAGAGAACGTTAAGGTGTCGAAAAAGTGAAAATTAATTTCGAAATCGTCGAAATTGTGCTTAATAATGAACTCACAACTCCTGATATACCGACATTCTATTCTCTTGATTTTTCGGGGAATATTACAAGAGAAAAATAAATCAAAATCGGCGCCTCCGAATTGTGCTCTCGTTTGCAAAAATAGTGCGTGAAAATAGGGTTTTTAAGAGTACGAGAGTATCATCATTACGTTTTACTGTAAATAGCACTGGTTTTCGCAAAAGGGGAACTGAACCCCCGACATCACGTTCACAAGGCAAACGCTCAACCCACTGCGCCATGCGAGCAGATGCTTACGCTCTGCAACTGCGCGCTATGTTCCTGCACTCCCGCAGCGCTTTAACACGCGCAATCCTCCAAAATTAAACGCCATCGTACTCTCCATACCTTCATAAACTACTTATCTTCTGGCATACCATCAAAATTTCTCTAATTAAGCGCGCTATGCCCCCTAGAAAGATGTGGGTATAGGCTCCGCCCCTCCCCCTCTCGTCGCGTCTTCTCTCCCTCTCACAACAGTCGAAGCGCACGTGGTTTTTGAGGTGTACCTCGGCTCAGAGTTAAGATATCGATCTAAATCCAAAAGATTTATCTTAATCAGACATGTTGGCACAGTTTGACACTACATTCTACCCCAGTCAGTCACTTCCGCTGACCACGTTGTGGCCCCTATCTATATTTAGGCAAATTCAACCCCTTCCAACAATATTCTCTTGACACGTTTCTTCTGCCCATTCCTAGTTCTGACCCCGCTTCCCCTCCCGAGCCAATCCGTGATTTAGGAGTTTACATGGACCCATTTCTGACTTTCCAACCACATATTGATATTGTTTGTCAGAAAGCAAACAAGCTTATCTACTTATTATTCCGATCCGTTTCATGTACTTCTGTAGACCCATATATTCGTGCTTACCGTTCATTTATTGTCCCAATCATCGAGTATGCTTCCCCTGTTTGGTCTCCCTCTGGAAAAGGTCGAATAAGACAGTTAGAAAGACCCCAGCACCTTTTCACTAGATTATTGCATTACCGTACCTCTCCATTTATCACTTTCCCGCCCTCTTACGAAATACGATTAGCTAATTTTTGTTTGAATTCGTTGTATACAAGACGTTTGGTAGCCGATTTTGTATTTGCATTAAAAATTGTTCGTTTTCTCGTAGATCTTCCCATGTCAGAGTATTTTGTTCTCCGAAACCATTCAACACGTCATAATGCATTTTCAATTCATATCCCGCTTGCTAGAAGAGAAAATCTTCGCACCTCCTTTGCCCATCGTGCATCTCGTTTTCTTTCCAAATTACATCGTATTTGTAACCCACTCCTATCCATTCCATCGATTAAATTCCACTTACTTCGAAGTCCCCAGTTACTCAAAGTTCTACAAGTTGAAATACCCAATCTCTAGTCATCGATTCACGGTTGCTCCACTTGATCCATCAGACATATATGGATCCGAACGGCTCCCACCCCGTTCTGAGGCTTCGTCCACCTCATCCCAATAAGTGGCCAAGTGTGTCTCCCTGTCTAGCCTGATCCCTTCCCTCACCTTCCTCATCCTTATTCGTTCATATTTATATATTTCTTTCTTTCATAGTTTCTTTAATTGCCGTCACACCCTTCGCGGGTGTATCAAATAAATAAAAATAAATAAAAGTTACGGTTCTTCAAATCAGATTTGACGGGCAAAAACAAGCCATGTATGATTTGAATTGCCGGAGCAGTAAAACAAGAGATGTGCATACACACAGAAAAAAAATCTGTCATATATGACAGATCGCACTGACAGAATATTCTGTCAGATCTGCACTCACAGATTAATCTGTCACTTTTTGCTGCAGATTCATTCTGTCGCTCGCCAATCTGTCTTATTTGATAGAATCATTCTGTCGCTTTTCGGTGGGTGCAAAATGAGATTCATTCTGTCATTCAATTACAGATGGGGTGGGTGGTGGTTACTGTAGAAGTGAGGTGTACCGCACGTCCCCAAATCCCCTCCGGTCTGTGGTTTCTTCTGCTTTGGCAGAAGTCCGGTTGCGGCTTCTCATAGAGGGAGGACATTGTCCGTGGGGCAAATGCCCCCTTCCTCTTTTTCATTGGGAAACAGTTGAAGCGATGAGAGATAATCGACCCACTCATTCAAATCGGAAAGCACAGACCGATCAAGAGGAAATCTGATCAGAGTGACAGATTGATTCTGTCGGTTTCCAAAAACTTTTGCATCAACAGATTAATCTATCAGACCGACAGATACATCTGCCATATATGACAGAATCGATCGACAGAATCATTCTGTCAAAAAAGTGACAGAATTAGAAATGACAGATTTTTTTCTGTGTGTATAATATGGTGTTTTCTGATAATTAGTACTTGGGCTTTTGATACGAGTATTATTTTAAAATAAGCCCTTTCAGCCGTTCGTAGAAATTTAAAATACTAAAATTGTATGGCATCTCAGATTTCCTGAAAACCGGCAATTTTGGGTACCATGTTCGATGGACTGTCTTATTGAGCACAGGCGAAATCGAAACACGCCTGACGAATCAGTCCTACTATTATACATTCTCTCTAAAATTAACGAAAAAGGAAATATGTACAAGCTTCTCAAAATTAGTGGCATCCTTTCATATCTCATTTTCGATCTCTAATTTTGATCCTTACACTGTGTCTTAATCAGTTCGGTAGTGAAAGCTCCACACTCAAAGTGAGTAATACTTTTATAACGAGGACAAGTAGCACTATACATCAGAGGAGAACGGGGCATCATTCCCAACCGCCAGCGGTACTGAGTCAAAAAAATTGAAATTTCGTGATTTTTCACTAATGACTTTTATATTCTAGGCCTCATTAGCGGCTAGTGCAGCATGGTGATTCGGTCTTGTCCCGCTTTGTGAATTCAGTGTACAGTACTCTTTCAATAGACCACTTGATTCGGGCCTTGCCTCGTTCCACAGTAAAAATATACGACAAAGAAAAAGTCGGGTCGAAACCAACCAGTCAACTTTGTTCCCTTACAACTCTTCCCGATATTGTCCGTTAGCCATGACGTAGTAGTTTGTTAAAGAGGAAGACTTGGTACATATGCATATACGAGAGATTATATGACTGGCCAGCATGCAAAAAAATTCGGACGAAAATTCAAGAATCTCAAAACCGGGCAAAACTTTCGTGCCAACCTGATATGTGTCGCCTAATGCGATAAATAATTTAATTTTACTTAATTAATTAACTGCAGAACGCCCGCGCCAATGCGGTCTCCTTTTGTCGCCAGTGTCGCAAGTTGCTTACAACTCCGGGACTGGTCGAGCGACTGAAGAACGATCAATTCGACGCTTTTATCATGGAGAATTTTGATAACTGTGGCGTTGGTGAGGCAGTCTACGACACTTCGGATGATAGATAGTTTTTTTTTGTAAAATTATATACATAATTATATACATTATTTTCAAGCTTCAAATGACAACCGTGTACCTTATGATAAGCAAGTATTTTTTTAAAGAGGCGCCCAGTTAGCCTAAAATGCCTGCACTCACAAAGAAAAAACTCTAGTCATGATATGTCCAGAGTGAAGGTCTGAAACTCTAAAGTGCGTCTCTCGAAAATTAGAGTTTCAAACCCAACGTTTTGCGCCTAAATAACAGATACCGCTGCGAGAGAGCATGACATAGCGAGAGACGCGGCGAGGTATAGAACGAGAGTACACCACTAGTAGTCCACTTTCTGAACGTATCATTTTTAATTTGTAATATCAGGTTTGTCTCATATCATCTCTCCGAAGGCGCTTATTCCCGTCTCATCATCGTCCATTTTCGGAATCGAGGACCTTGGCGCGTACCCTTCCCTCGTTACCGATCACCGTGAGTCGACCAAAGTCGCGTTAATAACTAACTTAGATCTCTTCATTTCGCTTACTATCCGGTTTATATTATTTGTTCACTGTTTGCATTTGAGGGCGGGGAAATAGAGAAAAAAATGGAATATTAATTTTCTGATTCCTAAGGGCAAATTGCAAAATGTACCATACGAATGTGTGGTAATCATTAGGGGTGGCCAGTCGAAAAACCGGAATTAGAGGGAACAAAGGATTGAACCGGAACGAACCGGGACAAGCCGGAACGGAGCATTTGTTCTCCATTATTTCAGACAAATACCTTTTTCGTTGATCAACTCTTGTCTCTGTGTAATCATAATTGTCATAAATGTGACCATCACTTTTACTGAATTTCAGATCCCTTTAGCGATGGAAAATTGCACTACACCTCCGTCTGGGCGCGACTGAAAAACTTCTACACTTGGGTGAGCAACGAGAAAAGTCGATATCATTATTTGACTTTTCTGTAGTATATATTAATGGCTATTTCAGTAAAGTACCTCAATTTCTCCGTTTCAGTTCTTGGTCAAGACCTTCTACGACATACAGAATGGTCCTCTGCAGCAAATATTCGACGAACTCTATCCTGGAACGCCTACGTTTAGTGTGAGCGATATTAAATATATTTTTGTATATTTTAAAGTACAAAGTTATTTTAATTAAACTAAATTGCAGGAAATCGTTTCGAATGCTGCCGTAGCCTTCCCCAATGCGGAGCCGCTGATAAATTTTGCGAGGCCGACTCTGGCGAAAGTGATTCCCATCGGAGGCATCACTGTGGGAGAGGCGAAACCATTGAGTGATGTGAGTTCTATAGATAAGTTTGTTGGGAACAGGTCGCTAGGCTTGGAAAGAGTGATCATGCAGCTATGTAGTTGTTTGACACCCCCGACGCTCATCATTCTTAGCATTCTTTATTCTTAAAATTTAACTTTTATGCAAGTTTTAGATATAATTTATAAAAGTCTAGAGGTTTCGAAATATTGAGAAAAATTGTTTAGCAACAAGCATTCGCTGCTCGAGTGAAACAACCACAGTCCCAATAAAATTCTCGGTGTTTCTTGGTCGACTAGGTTTAAACATGTTTCACCGAAATTTCATAGATGAGACCATGACAATACGTTTTGTTCTTGATATGAAGTAGTGTACAGATTATTATTGTCGTCCCTCATCATGCACGCCACAATCGGAACATCTTAAATAATACTGTAAATACTATATTTTCAGTACTGGAGTGCCCTGATGTCGCTCCGGCCCCGAACAGTTCTAGTGTCTTTCGGCTCAATCGCCAAGAGTGTTCTTATGAAACATTCGAGGAAAACTACCATTCTAGAGGTGCGAATCTCATTTTTTCAAATATTTTTATATTTCTGCGAGACAGGGGGAGAATATATTACACGATACGGAACATCATGGACAACAACATAAGTAAATAAGAAAAAGAGAGTCTGTAAGCGCTTTAGAAATCATAAATAGATAATTTCAGGCATTCGCCTCATTCCCCGACACAACTTTCATCTGGAAGTACGAGAATTCGTCCGATGCCTTCTCAACTTTGGAGGCCGCAAACGTTCCTAACGTCGTTTTGACAGAGTGGATGCCGCAACTCGACATTCTTGGTGAGGATTTGGGGCGGGGGGACTAGGTCGGATGATCACCGTCGGATGAGAACCGACTGGATACAAATTATTTTCTAATTATTTTTTCGAAAAAATATTTGATCACCGTCGGATGAGAACCGACTGGATACAAATTATTTTCTAATTATTTTTTCGAAAAAATATTTGAAAATATAAAACAAAATATTTCAATCAGATTCAGCCTTTGAGATGGCAATTTTTTTTCGAAAAAAAATTAGTTCTCATCCATCATCCGATCATCCGACCTAGTGCCGGATTTGGTCGTCCAATTCTGAATTGCCGTAGATCAAACAAAAACGCTAGTAATGGTTTCCGGTTAAAGTTTTACCACAAATTTGCAAAAACTTTAGGATCCATTGCTGCAATTTTTAAATTAATTTGTTTGTATTTCAGCTGATCGTCGTCTGACTCTCTTCATCTCCCATGGTGGAATGGCTTCGTGCCATGAAATTGCCAAATTCGGAGTTCCTTCTCTGCTGGTTCCCATTTTTGGTAAGTAATCAGTTTATTTTTAGTCGTATGCAGACGTTTTCTGAAATGGACCAAGTATTTGGAAACATGTTGACTAACGAATTCAACCAGTATGTTTGGATTTTAGCAGACAGCACTTGTAGGAGATCAAAGTGGAAATGCTGGCGTCCTCGCGAACACAGGAATGGCCGAATTGTTCAGCAAATTCGACATGTCGAGTACGAAGAAATTGCGAACAGCCATAGGAAAAATGCTAGGCGATCAAAGGTAAATATTACTGAATTGTATTCTTCTACCTGAAAGGGGCAGCGAGTGAGCGTGCTGAATTGGAATGTCCTCTCTATTTAACACATTCAACTCTTCGTGGATGCGGTGCTTGTCAGGACATATTAAAGAAGGTGTCCCACGAATATTTAGTCAACTGAGTTCTCACTGTGGGGCAATGGAGATCGAATACCCGATGAGAGCATCGAAAATCGCATGTTTCAGTTTTTAGTTTGAAGAAAGTTATGTTGAGTAAACTGTACAAAACTACCAGAATTCTTACAGTATCTCACATTGAACCTGCAATATTTTCGCGGTGGGAATTGGCATTTTGTGGAAAAGGAGTCAGAGGAAGGCAGAGAGATAAGGGGAAACTAGGAGGGTGTGCGAGGGAAACGCGCGCTGAATTTGTGTTTCACCAACTACTGATAACGGAAATGAAACCTCGAACATCGGGGAAATTAAAAGTTTCAATCATTCATGTTACGCCTTCTTTAAGTGAGAAACAATTCAAACGCAAAAGAAAGCGATAATTTCACATCCAGAAGAAAACTGAGACTCTGTCCTAGCATAAACAATGTGTAACCTGCCGCTTTCCAGTTATAAGGAAGAGGCATCTCGAATACGCGATCAAATCGCATCTCAACCGTCCTCTACCTCCGAGCGACTAGTGAAGAATGTCGAGTTCGCAGCGCGATTTGGTCCTTCAAAGTCCCTTCGACCACTTGCCCTTCAATTATCGAACATTCAACTCTATGGAATCGACCTGATATTGATTGGAAGTGCGATTCTTGCAGGATTAGTTCTATCGCTGTCGACTGTTTTCCGAGTAATTCGAGGAATTCTTTCCTCGATTAGAATTAAGAAAGTGCAGAAAGTCGAGTAAACTTCCTATTTTTTTTAAACTTATTATTCTTACTTATTATTTTTTATATCATTACGCTAGTATGACTCTTGTCATTTTGATCATTACTGTAGTTGTTTTTTACCTCTTGAATCAGGTGCATGTGAATTTCAAATTGTATGTGATCAGTGATCATTCAATAAATTCTAGTATAGTAGCCCATTTTCTACCGCTGACCTTACAAAATAGGCACAATCCATCCCCATCCCGGCCCTCTCCTCTAGTCATCCAATCTCGTTTCTGCATTGGAAATATGCCGGTATCGCAATCAACGCATAAGAATGTGTTTTCAACAACCAAAAAAGACGAATTCTCTCATATATAATCAGCACTTCCTCAGGAGAGTTCGCTGCCCATTCCACTTTCAGCTCGGTCTATACTCGTGATGAAGCTTCGATTTCTCTTCATTCTTTGTCTTTCATGTATTAACTCCTACAATATTCTCGTGTACATCCCGAAATTCGCCATTTCCCACATCAACTTTATGGGAAAGCTGGCGGATACACTGGTTGAAGCCGGGCATAATGTTGTGAGTTCCGCCTGTATCAGTTTCATTCGTTATAGTACCTCTAGAATATTATTTTTTGTGAATATTTAAATAAAAGAAAAAGATAATCGGCGAAATTCTTTTAATAATTGATTTTTGAATCGATGCGTTGGTTGAGATCTTCTCTTCTTACATATTTTGCAGCCTTTCAATTGTCGCCTTACTATAAAACATTAATTACACAGACCGCCCTCATCTCTGAAATGGACGCAAATCTGCCAGATGGTACGAAGAAAGCGCAGATTCTTCGCATTTCACCAGCTGAAGGGGCAGATCACATGGTGGGTGCAGGACTTTTTTAAAATATAAATATGTTCTTAACTTATTGTTGATCATACATATTCCAAGAGAAGCAGACTATACAAGAAAGCAAAAACTATTAATCTATTTAGCACGCAACACCAAATCTCCTGGAGGCTACAGTTCTATGGCCTATGCATTTGAGCGCACTATAAACAGGGTGTCGCAATGCACTCTTTTGTTGTGCACGATTTTGACGGCGGAAAGTTGTTTGTGCAATATTGTTTGCAGAACACGCACTTCATGGTGGAGGACACGGACATGTTCGAACTCGTGTATGATTCCTACTCGGGAATCGTTGAGGTACGTGCGACAACATCCGAAACAGCATCGGCGGGAATATTGATTGGACCCACTACTACCAAGAAAATAGAAATTATAACGTAATGGCACATACCAGAAATGGTGTTGGTGCGTTAAAAATGAAGAGCTCTCTCAATTTCGCGTTTTTACTCCCTTTGGCTCCTCTCTTGAAGCTTCTGACCGTACATTTTTTCAGAACGGCCGTCACAATGCGGTATCCTTTTGTCTCCAATGCCGCAAGCTGCTCACGACTCCCGGATTGGTAGAGCAGCTGAAGAACGACCACTTCGACGCGCTCATTACTGAGACTCTCGACAATTGCGGAGTAGGTGAGTCTGAGATCATGACAGTGAGGTCCTCTCTTCCGTCGCCTCATGGAAGTGATTGCACGTTTGCATAACTCCGTCCCACATGATTCGATACTTTTAGAAAATAACAGCGGGAAAGTGTTTGTAAAAGAGATGGGCCTCCCAACTCAGTTGCACTTCGTTAGAGTGTCCTAAAAAGTTTGTTTAAAATACTAAGGTATCTTTCCTCAGGTCTGTCTCATCTCATCTCTCCGAATGCTCTGATCCCAGTGACGTCATCATTCTTTTTCGACCCTTCAATGTTCGGAGTTCACAGTTCCCTTATCGCCGAACACTGTGAGCACATAGGTCCATTTTTTTCATTTCACATTCTCATCTACAGAAAGTATGTTATCCAGAGTATGAGAGAATATCGAGCAATTTTCTCCTTTTGCCATAATTATTAGCCCGTGAACCCTTCCTGGAGGTGTGTATCCACTCCTTTCTCCTCTTCAGCAGCCTTCACCGATGGCCGACCGCACTACAATTCGGCCTGGGCGAGAATGCGCAACTTCTACAGTTGGGTAAGGTCACACTGAGCGCAAGTTTGCTAGGAGAATGATTCTCCAACTGGGTTTGCTAGGAGAATGGTTTTCCAACGCGGGCGAACTCTCCAGTATTCTAGAGAACGTTCTCTAATTGGCGCTGGAGAACGGTTTTCCAGTTTGGCGCCCCGCCCCTTTTCCAATCAATGAGGGCTACACTGAGTGTGAAGTTACTCAGGTGCACGATATACACCTCCGGGCAGCTCTATTTTTGTTCGGGCAATACATTCACTATTTAGTGTATTGATCTGAGCCATGTATCGTACACTTGGAGAGGAATCTCAGTGCCCACTTTAATAGATTAGAAAGAGAGAAATCATTCCACGAATCGGTCTACCCTACAGAAAGGGGCCAGCAGTGCGAAAGCGTTCAAACTCGAGAGGAATTTTCTCACATATACCGACTTTCTCACATCCCACCTCTTTCTGGAAATTTGAGATCATATGCCTTATCTGAGCAACGTAATGGCAAATATGACTAGATTGTCAACTGCCTGCTGTATCATACACAGGGAGTATTATCACTGGCTAACCTCTCCTCGAGAAGTTGTCTTCACACACAGCAAAAATACGTTTTATATCACAGGCCTGTGTGTAGCTCACCATATATCAAGCATTTAGGTTCACTGTAGACGCATGCACATGTTATTTATCTAGAGGCATACGAATTTATGCTAGAAAACAAATTTATAAAGTGTGATATTGGAAGACAATCATGGTATGTTATTATGCGGAGTACTGTAGATCGGAGCCGGAGAATTAGAGCCGGGAAAAGGTGTGGGGAAAATACAGACGAGCAGTGCACGCTGTGCACCAGGCAACACACCACACTCCTCAATTCAGCAATTTTCAATTTATCCGTGTTATTCGTTAATTACAATGCATTATTGTTGGTTTTCTACTCTAATTTGTTGCTCAGCGTTATGGCCACCCTTCGCGGAGTCGATCAGCGCTGGGCGATGAAGGACACCGGCAAGGAGGAGGCGAGTCCGCCCGAGGTACTTTCATTTATTTCTTCCCTAGTTTGATCCCGATTTGAACCGTTTTTCTTTCAGTTATAGAAATAATTGTCCTTGATAATAGGTTCTACAGTCCGGTTCGGTCCCCCTGTGCACACCGGACTCCCCGGGAATCCCCTAGAGTCCCTGGGAGTCCCGGGGAGTCTCGTCTAGTCCCCTCGTCCGGTTTCTCCGAGTTGCACATCGAATTTAAGAAAATCTAAACGTTTGTGATATGTGTGTACCTCACACACTTAATTCCCGATCGATTGATGTTATTTAAATAAAAAAAATATCATTTTAAAAAATCACTTTTTTATTAATCACGTACGCACCTCGCCGAACTTACGCTGAAATGTGTACGGTATTTCCTGGCACTTTGCCAGGCGGATGGTTGATGAAAATACTGGCGCGTTCGGCGCGTCAATACTACGCGTCAGCTCGCTTTTCACGCATTTTGGGCCATTTCCGTGCTATATTTTGATTTTACTCGTTTCTCGATTAATTCAGTTTTGTTTTCAGGTGTCGCTGACGTCGGTACCTGGCCGTGCGTCGTCCTGCGGCCGAGAAGCGTTATAGAGGACTCTACGGGCCGGGAGCGGCTGCGCGAGGTTTTTTTTGAGTTTCGTCCGTAAAAGTGAGTTATTTTATTTATTTCTGGCCGGCGGTCCACTTTAGTTGACCGAAACCGTCCGGTCCAGCGTAGGAGCGCCCGGTTTTCCGTTTCGCTTTTGGAAAACCGGGCGGTCAGCCCCGTCAAACACGGGAAGTGCTGACGAGCTCAGCTGACTTTTTTGTTGTTTATTTTGTTTACTTCAACTTTGCGTTGTTAAAATATCGTCATTCAGGCTATATCGATCGTCCCGAGTGGCCTGGAGCGAGTGCTGAGTTATAAGAAGACCGAGTTTGGCCTTCTTTTTCTTTTGTTTTTCTTCCGAAAAAAGTGAGTTATTTTTATTTGTCCTTGACCGGCGGTCTATTTTATCTGACCGAAACCGTCGGTCAAGCTATAGAGCACCTCATTCATCTTTTTGTTCATGATGAATGAGTTGGTCAGGCCCTAAAACAGGGTAAATACTGATGAGCTCTGCTCAAATTTTATTCGAGGTTAAACTACAAAGTACACTTTGACATTTCGTTCATTTAGGTATGGTCGATCGAGAAGCGATCGAGCGGTCCGACGACGCCCAGCCCCTTCATCGAGACATTTTTTTGGTTGTTTTTTTCGTCCTAGTCACAAACAAAAGGTTGGTTCTCTTTCGTTTTTCTAAACCGGCGGTCTCTTACACTGGCCGAAACCGTCGGTTCAGCCTATTGAGCAGCCGATTCATTATTTCGCTTTGCTTCGGTTGGCCAGGCCCGGAAAACGGGTTCAGACTGATGAGCTCTGGTTGAAATCAGATTGAACTTTACTACTAAGTTTATTATTGCAGCTCCTGGGGTGGAATGTGAAAGTGGCATAACGTTTATCTTTAGGCAACATAAAGGAACAAGTGCGATCGAATACAATTTCTTTTGAACAACATTGGGGAACATTTGGAATTAGGGTGACATTACAGCGGATTAGCTTGGTCTATCTCTCCATTTGTCGACAATGGGACCTCCCAGGTTGTCATGTACTCGTTTGATGTTAGCCTTAACATGAGAGATGTATTTCAAGCACATCTCTTTAGTCAGAAGGGTATTCCACCAATGGAGACATGCGTCTTCCAATTCGATTCTGGCCCGTTCAGTCTGAACCCGTTTTCCGGGCCTGGCCAACCGAAGCAAAACATGCGAAATAATGAATCGGCTGAACCGACGGTTTCGGCCAGTGTAAGAGACCGCCGGTTTAGAAAAACGAAAGAGAACCAACCTTTTGTTTGTGACTAGGACGAAAAAAACAACCAAAAAAATGTCTCGATGAAGGGGCTGGGCGTCGTCGGACCGCTCGATCGCTTCTCGATCGACCATACCTAAATGAACGAAATGTCAAAGTGTACTTTGTAGTTTAACCTCGAATAAAATTTGAGCAGAGCTCATCAGTATTTACCCTGTTTTAGGGCCTGACCAACTCATTCATCATGAACAAAAAGATGAATGAGGTGCTCTATAGCTTGACCGACGGTTTCGGTCAGATAAAATAGACCGCCGGTCAAGGACAAATAAAAATAACTCACTTTTTTCGGAAGAAAAACAAAAGAAAAAGAAGGCCAAACTCGGTCTTCTTATAACTCAGCACTCGCTCCAGGCCACTCGGGACGATCGATATAGCCTGAATGACGATATTTTAACAACGCAAAGTTGAAGTAAACAAAATAAACAACAAAAAAGTCAGCTGAGCTCGTCAGCACTTCCCGTGTTTGACGGGGCTGACCGCCCGGTTTTCCAAAAGCGAAACGGAAAACCGGGCGCTCCTACGCTGGACCGGACGGTTTCGGTCAACTAAAGTGGACCGCCGGCCAGAAATAAATAAAATAACTCACTTTTACGGACGAAACTCAAAAAAAACCTCGCGCAGCCGCTCCCGGCCCGTAGAGTCCTCTATAACGCTTCTCGGCCGCAGGACGACGCACGGCCAGGTACCGACGTCAGCGACACCTGAAAACAAAACTGAATTAATCGAGAAACGAGTAAAATCAAAATATAGCACGGAAATGGCCCAAAATGCGTGAAAAGCGAGCTGACGCGTAGTATTGACGCGCCGAACGCGCCAGTATTTTCATCAACCATCCGCCTGGCAAAGTGCCAGGAAATACCGTACACATTTCAGCGTAAGTTCGGCGAGGTGCGTACGTGATTAATAAAAAAGTGATTTTTTAAAATGATATTTTTTTTATTTAAATAACATCAATCGATCGGGAATTAAGTGTGTGAGGTACACACATATCACAAACGTTTAGATTTTCTTAAATTCGATGTGCAACTCGGAGAAACCGGACGAGGGGACTAGACGAGACTCCCCGGGACTCCCAGGGACTCTAGGGGATTCCCGGGGAGTCCGGTGTGCACAGGGGGACCGAACCAGACTGTACTACGCGTTTAGTCCGTTTTCCCCATGTTTAGGTAATCGAGCTGCCCGGAGGCGAGCGATTGCATAAGGCGCGCGCCCACCCCGCACTTGATATCGATTGCTGCCAGGAAGAAGAATGCCGTCCAGGACGGAGTCTTCAAGGCTGAGCTTAACAACTTCCTCATGAAGGAGCTCGCCGAGGACGGCTACTCCGGTGTCGAGGTTCGTATCATTGGTAATTTTTTCTCCTAAAACTTTTTCTGTTCAGTGATCGTTTTCTAACTTTTACGTAATTATTTCAGATCCGTCGTACCCCTGCTCGCGCCGAGGTCATCATCGTGTCTGTGCTCGGGGAGCGCGGACGCAGAATCAAGGAGCTCACCTCCGCCGTCCAGAAAAGATTCGCATTCGAAGAGGGATCAGTTGAGGTTATTTTTTCCTTTATCCTTGCATGCTTAATTTTATTGTGCAGCGTTATTGTTGCTCATTTCATATTTTCTCAGCTTTACGCCGAGAAGGTCTCCAACCGCGGTCTTTGCGCTGTTGCCCAGTGCGAATTCCTCCGCTACAAGCTTGTCGGAGGACTTGCCGTTCGCCGTGCATGCTACGGAGTTCTCCGTTTCATCATGTGGGCGAACGCCCAGGGTTGCGAGGTAATTAAAACGCGTTCTCTGTAGCAGCGGGAGGAGGACTGCACAATCTTTTCAAACTCATCACCAATGATCCATACTTTGGGTATGGAGTCCCTAGGGGCGGGATACACTTCAGCCAAAAAAGTTTTGAAAAATTTCAAAATTTGGCGCGAAAATCGAGAAAAATTTTTTTCGGAGTTGTGTTCCGAGACATATATCATTCGAAAGAGCGTAAAAAGTTATCTCAGAAACTCATTCAGTTTTTAAATTGATCACATTTGACACAAGTTATGTGTCGAAAACTTCGAACATTTACACTTTTCTCGAAGCAACGAGTCACATCTCAGGTTCTTATGGAAAATAGATCGGGAAAAGTTTATATATTGTGTAGTTTTCATTCTAGAATATGATAGCCTCGAGAAAATTGAAGATATCGTGGACAGGATATACTTTTTTTGCTAAACAACATGACCCGTTTGTCGACGAGGGTTCGATCCCCGGCCAAAACACAATCTTTTGCAAACTTTTTTCATTGCCTAAACCAATGGTTTCTGTGATTTCAGTAACTTTTATGATATTCGCAGACATAATATGATATTTTCAAGAAGAAGGGGACAATTTAGCGGTGTTTTAGTTTTTGGTCCAATTTCAAGATTTCACACCATGAACCCGGGTTCATGGTGATTTTTCTCAAAAAAAATTTTCTTTCAAATGTTGCGCCAATTTGAATATATTTTCACATTTTGACGTACTGAAGATATGAAGAACTTTTCCAGCCGATTTGAGAAAAAATATTTTTGAGAGGGCTAAATTGTCCCCTTCTTCTTGAAAATATCATATTATGTCTGCGAATATCATAAAAGTTACTGAAATCACAGGAAACATTGGTTTAGGCAATGAAAAAAGTTTGCAAAAGATTGTGTTTTGGCCGGGGATCGAACCCGCGTCGACAAACGGGTCATGTTGTTTAGCAAAAAAAAGTATGTCCTGTCCACGATATCTTCAATTTTCTCGACGCTATCATATTCTAGAATGAAAACTACACAATATATAAACTTTTCCCGATCTATTTTTCATAAGAACCTGAGATGTGACTCGTTGTTTCGAGAAAAGTGTAAATGTTCGAAGTTTTCGACACATAACTTGTGTCTAAGGTGACCAATTTAAAAACTGAACGAGTTTCTGGGATAACTTTTTACGCTCTTTCGAATGATATATGTCTCGGAACACAACTCCGAAAAAAATTTTTCTCGATTTTCGCGCCAAATTTTGAAATTTTTCAAAACTTTTTTGGCTGAAGTGTATCCCGCCCCTGGGGACTCCATACCCAAAGTATGGATCATTGGTGATGAGTTTGAAAAGATTGTGCGGCGCCCCTACACTATTTTTCCCGCTACTACGGAGAACGCGTTTTAATTACTATTTTGTAAAAGAAAATTAAAGATGTCAATATTTGCGTAGTGATTATAATAGTATTGTCTTTTACATACGGCAAAAATCTATTTAAAATTCCAATTGACTAGTGAGCTGTAAAATAATTTTCACCAATATTTAGGATAAACGATTACTTTAATACTTTTGTCTTCCAGGAATCGTGGGTATCAAGGTTACCTCTCCTTCGATCCTACTTGTGCCTCTGGACCCGACAACTCTTTCCCTACCAGGTAATTTCATTTTGACTGTATTCCTTAAATGATTGGGGTTCGTCCCTAAAAAGATCGATAACGCGATCAATCATGTCGCATATCGCTCCATTTTTACCTAGTTTTGCGCCGTGCAAAACTATGATTAAAATATTGCGCGCCACGAGTGAAAATTCAGTTTACATCGCACGTTTGCGTTGAAATGTTTACGGCGCCTACCGTACTTCGCGAACGAAGTGTGGGAATCTCTCGCACATTGTGCGGCAAATACCGGAGTAAAATTGGAGTGGTAATCGTCGCTCTCATTTCAGACGTCATAGTACTTCGGTTTGGCTACGAGGGTCTGCCGCAGCACGCTCCGTCCATGCTGCAGCTGCTGCAGCCCATGATATAGCAAGACCTGGACACCGGCCAGAAGAAGTAGCTACATCCGCAACACTCATCAATAGGTGAGTCCTAATGGGAAAATGGTGCAGTGAGCGTTAGGGATGTAAACATGAACCATCAAGTAATGGTCCCTCACATGAGAATATCTTTTTCGTTTCAATTCACAGCTACTCTCTTTCCCATGCGTGTCAAGTAAATGCTTTGGGGAAGAGAAATGCAAGTAGTTAAGAGAGAATTCTAGTATTTGATCTGGGGTAAGACAAGAATTTTCAAAATGACTCTTATCACTCATTTAAATTCTTGATTGTGAGTACACGTATTTGATTTTCTGGCTGTGAAAAGATACAGTATGCCAAGATGAGAGATCAGGGATGGTTTTTGCCTATAATAAAGAAAAGAAACATATGTTCACGACTTCAGGTGCCTCGTCCGGCGCCGAATCGCCACGAGAGCGATGCACACCCTGCTACTGGCGGCGACGAGGAGAACCGCAGCGTCCGCGCGTGGACGAGGGCGCGTATGGAGCGGATTGCGACGCGCTATGATGAAGCGTTTATTCGCTAACGGAAGCACGCACACTCTGCTGTTTTAACTGATTTGTTGTTTCCCATTGTACAATATAAGCCGATAAACAAATATTTTCCTTATGATATATATTTTACTGCACACCCTCACAACAGATGTCAATTTGAAGTGGATTACGGTAGCCGAAGGGAGGAGAAGTGAGAAGGGGCGGGGCCAGCGAGCAACCCAAGCGCGACCCCTCTCCATAGTTGGCAAATCGTTTGCTAGAATGTTGGAGAACCTCTTTTCCAAATAGCTGGAGAACTTTCTCCAGGGTTTCATATGTCAGAGAACCGTTCTCCAACTATCTGGCAAACTTGCGCTCAGTGCAATGATAACAGTATTTTATCGTACTTTCACAATAAAATAGAAGAGGTTTGTACAAGACGATATTTTGGAGAATGGTGACCATTAAATTAATGACTGTTTCAGTTCGTAGTGAAGTCGTTCTACTGGGTGCAGAATGTACCGCTTGAGAGGGTATTCGACGAACTCTATCCCGGAACCCCGACATTATACGTACGATATTATATTTCAATCACTGAATGAATATCTACAGTATTAGTTTGTTGAAAAATATTTGTTGAATCTGTTTAATAATCTTGGAAAATGATGTGGATTTCTCAGGAAATTATCGCTAATGCGGCCGTAATCTTTCCTAACACCGAGCCGCTCATTGACTACGCGAAGGCAACAATCTCAAAGATAGTTCCCATTGGAGGCATTACCGTTGGCGAACCGAAACCACTCAATGAAGTGAGTTGCTTAGGAAATGTATCCCAACACAAGCAAATTAGATCTTTAAAAAAACAATTTTCTTGGTTTGTTACGAGGAACAATATTCTGCATTCCAGTATTGGAGCGCATTGATGACACTCCGTCCCAGGACAGTACTAGTCTCGTTTGGATCCATCTGTAAGAGTGTACTCATGAAGCATTCAAGGAAAACAGCCATTCTCGAGGTATTTTACAATTTTTTTTAAAAAGTTTGCACGTGTGACATTTTAAAATTGATTTGTTCAACCAAAATGTCAGAATGTTTCTTTCTCTTATGAAGTTATGATAACACGCAAACTGAAACTCCGTCCCAGGACAGTACTAGTCTACATTCTAGAACAACATTCTACAACGACAGTACATTCTCGTTTCTGTCAGTCGTCGTGAGCGGTCCCTCTCCATTTTGCTCTGATGGAGAGGGGACTTCCCTAGTTCCATGGACCCCCTCGTCTTTCTACCAACGACTCGACAAGATTGGAATCCTCGTCCTAGCCGGCCTGGTCACCGTGGATGGGTATGACCGTTTGATGTTGGCTACTCAGATACCAGTTTCGCTAATTCTCAATTTGATTGATGTTTCGAGCTTGGTGGAATCAAGTGGAAGAAAGATGCGTCACCAGTTCGTCAGGACTGCCTTCAGCCTCACGTTACCTCCCCTTTCCTCCTACGTCCATGGTCCTAAGAGAGATCTCGTCTATTCCTCCAGCAACTTCAAAGAAGATGGTCTGTGAATGGGAAGAAGACCGATCCTCTACCCCGACCCCAGCCGAAATGATCCATCTATGCTGAGAAGAATGATCCTGACCCCTGAAACCACATCCTCACCTAACGTTATTGTCTGACGTGATAAATATTGTAATTGTATTGCAAACTGAAAAAATAGCATGTTTGATTTTTGGTATGATTGTTCCTCCACTTATAGGAAATCAAAATGTCTGTCTGTTTGTCTGTGTGTTGGTTTTTTTTTCCGTGCGCGTGACGGACATTTTTTTCGCACATTTTCCGCTATAAATCGCTTCAAACTCAAGCAATCTTCTCAGATCCTTTTGCATACGATAACCCATCACGAAAAACATCGAACTGTATATTTGAAAAATCGATAATTTCATGGCCAAGTCGGTATCGAGCTCGAATTCAAATCCGAGGGTCTCAGGTTCGATCCCCGCCGGTGCATAGTCTTTTGCCGCATTTCTGGCAAGTGTAACAAGTGGCCTAAACCCATTTCTGAGTGACGAGAAGCATATTTGAGCATCTTTTGCCGAGTTTAAAAGTGAATTATCGATTGATTTCACGCGATTTCATGAAATTTTCGTAAATTTCGTTGCAAATCATTCCACAGGCCGGAAAACTCTACAGGAAGGGGTTTGGAATGAGAGAAAGAATGAAATCGAGAGAGTCTCTCTCATTTCTGCTCCCTCTCTCTCTCTCTCTCGCCCCTGACCCCTTTCTGGAGGGTCCGAATCATGCATCCGGAAGCTTCCTAATAAATCGCTTCAAAATCGCTATATCTTCCCAGATCTCTTTACGAATGATAACAGACCAAAATATCTTTCAAATTTTACAAAATTTAATTGACCAAATCCATAGCCAAGTGGGTTACGCGTTTGACTTTCAATCCGACACCCCCAGGTTCGAACTCCGCCGCGGGCAAAACGTTTGCCGCATTATTCGCAAGTGTCAGAAGCCCTTCTAGCACGTTCTTGAGTAACGTGAAACACGTTTTCACCTGTTTTGCCGAATTTTGACATGAAAATCGAAAATTTCGAAAGGTTTCCAATTGATTCGCAGAGCGTGGGGGATCACAGGAAAAGTGTTTTGCGATGTCGGAAACGTGTCTGAACGTGTTCTAACACGTTTTAAAATGAAAAAAAATCGAAAATTCGAAATGCTTCTAATTGATTCGCAGAGCGTGTGGGATCACAGGTAAAGTGTTTTGCGATGTCGGAAACGTGTTCGAACACGCAGGGAAATCAACACTATCCTGCGTTTCCGTTGAGAAAGGCTCGTGAGGCTGAGAGCGATCGAAAAAAGTTGCCACGGAGCCACGAAGTGGCGTAGTGGCAACTTTTTTCGATCGCTTTCAGCCTCACGAGCCTTTTGCAACGGAATAAGCCAGTACTTTTTCTAGAGATTAACATTCCCCAAGATACTAAACTCCCCCTGGACCGTACTTGGAGCCGGCTACCGAGTCCTCCTCCCTGGACTGAGCCTCAAGCAAGCTACCGAGTTTCCCCTGAACCGTACCTGAAGAAGGCTACTGAGGCCCCCCTGGACCGAACCTGGAGCCAGCTACCGATCTCCCCCTGGACCGAACCTGTAGTCAGCTACTTGATCTCCCCCTGGACCGAACCTGGAACAAGCTACCGATCTCCCCCTGGACCGAACCTGGAGCCAGCTACCGATCTCCCCTGGACCCAACCTGCACCCAGAACTGTGCATAGAGCGTAGTATACGCATAGAGCGTAGTGTATTTAACCTCAACACATCCCGGCTAGTTTAATTTAATAAATGTAATAAAAATGCAACATTTCAATCAATAATTTAGGCTTTTTCATCATTCCCCGACACAACTTTCATCTGGAAGTACGAGAATTCGTCCGATTCCTTCTCTACTTTGGAGGCAGCAAACGTTCCGAATGTCGTTCTCACAGAATGGATGCCCCAACTCGATATTCTCGGTCGGTGATTCAATCTTATTTAAGCTGATAATGAACCTGCGGTGGGTGAATGAAACACCGCTGCGCAAGTGGCTGTATGTGAAAACTAATAAAAACGAGTCATTGTCCTGACTACTATTTTTCCGAACGTATCCCAACAAAAAAATAGTAATACGATACAGTGTGCATCATCAATTGTATGTGTGTCTCTCTTTCAGCCGATTCACGCCTCAATCTCTTCATTTCTCACGCTGGAATGGCTTCGTGTCATGAAATTGCGAAATTCGGAGTGCCCTCTCTCCTTGTTCCAATCTTCGGTAAGTAAGTTGTTATCGGTTTTTTCATACAAGGTAAAACTGTAGCACGTACGACACTAAGTTTTAGCAACCACCTCTGTATTTAGTGCATATTTTTTATGAAATCAATTTCAGGAGACCAAATACAGAACGCTGGAGCACTGGCGAATGCTGGCGCGGCCGAGGTCTTTGACAAGTTTGATATGTCTGATGCAAAGAAACTGCGAGATGCAATCGGGAAAATGCTCAGCAATCCCAGGTACAAGATGATCTTTCAAAACTGTTCTCTAAGCAAATTTGATATTTACAGTGAATGAACAATACTATCATTATGAGATTACTTATTGAAAAAATGGATTAAGTACTTCCTTTCTAGTTACAAGGAAGAGGCAACTCGAATACGAGATCAAATCGCATCGCAACCGTCTTCTCCCGCCGAGAGACTAGTGAAGAATGTCGAGTTCGCCGCAAGATTTGGTCCTTCAAAGTCCCTTCGCCCACTGACTCTTCAACTGACGACCATTCAACTCTATGGAATCGATCTTGCAATACTCATTTTTGCTGCAATCGTAGCACTCTTTGGCACATTTTCTATGATCCTCCGTTTAATGCGGGGCTTCATCGATTCAATTAGAATTAGGAAAATGCAGAAAGTTGAGTGACAACGCGCTATTGTCGCAGGCACAGAAAAAAGTCTGAATAAATGCTTGAATTTACAAGTCGACACAATACTCTAATCGTCAGCCTTGTTGAATAAATATTTCACTGAAAATTCAGAGGAACAAGTATGAAACATGCTTTATCATCTCGACGAAATCAGTTGTCACGAAAACAAAGGGAAAACAAAGGGGTTATTTTTTATTTAGGATATTTTATTTTATCAAATTGTTTATCTTTTTGTTTCTCAATATCAAACATTTTGTCGCTGCATTTCTTCCTGAAAAATGACTTCATTTTACTTTTTTATTGTTTTTATTTTCAACACAATTATCGACGAAAACTTGAAATCCCGCAATTCCATATCTAATGGGCTCCCATTGCAGCTATTTTGTATTTACTGTTGCCAGTTTCAAAAAAAAACATTTCAAGTCAGTAGCGCCCAATTGCGTTAGAAATATTTTCCTCATTCCTCTAATTTTAGCGCAAAGCCGAACTACATCTATATTATGCATTTTTTATAAACCACAACAAGAAATTAAAAATAAATAAATAAAGATCACTCACGCGCACACCCTTTCGCAATCATAACTTTTCCACGTTTTGTTGTTGATAAAGCCCACCTCAATGCAGTACTTGTCGCAGCTGCAACTTTCAATCGTTGTACTCTTTAGTTTCTTTCTCCCTCTCGAATAAGGAGGATCTCTAGAGTAGAAATTCTGCATCCAAGTGAACTATCAGCAATAGGATGAGATCAATACTAGAAGAAAAGCTATAGTAGAAACGGCGATGCGCGCACCGCGGTGCACGAACGGGACAAACATATTTTCCGTAGGAAAATACAGATAAATCATTCAAAACGGTGGTATTATACACAATAATAAAAATAAATATATACATATACTGTGCGCTGCCGTTATGGTAATGGGTATTAAAATAATATAAAAAGAAACCATTTCATGCATAATGTCACTCTCGTCTGAGGCGATTGTTGCTTCACATACGGGAAGGTGGTGCAGTTCTTGGGCAATGTGATGTGTTCCGGCTTGGAAATACAGTGTCCACCTGCAGCATATTATGTGGCTCAGTGGTGTAAGGCGCCGCGAGTAATGCGAGAAGCGATGAGTTCAACCCCCGTCGAGGGCAAAAACAAACTTCTTCCCATAATAGTCGTTAAATTGGTGGCAGTCATGATTGCTTAACGTATACACATGGACCACACTCAACAATAGGGCGACGTTTAGTTTCACCCTTGACATTCGCTATGGCCAGAAGCCCTGATCTCATTTATAATAGAATTTATACTGATAATCGAACCGGTACGATCTATTTGAATACCTCTATAAATGCACATTACTCGAGGAATATATTATTCCTGTGTTTATCAAAGGAACGCTTAAATATTTCATATTTAAAAAAATAATATGGTTTTAAATCGTAACCTGCAGAGATGCATCCTCCTGCATCCGAGTAAGCGATGAAAGAAAGAAGAACGAGAAGGGAGCAGAGAAGACGCGTGCGCATGGTGAAGGGGTGGAATTGAGGGGGAAGGGAAGCTTTTATGCTTCGAAAACACTCTCTTTGCATGGAAATTCCCACGCTGAACAACGTGGAAGAACGAACGTTTGCATCTTTAAGCAATTGCTAAACGTATTCATAATTTGTACAAAAAAACATCGAGCCTGAGGCTGCAGAAATTTTACCAATCTTGATATGTAGAGGAGTCAACACGGCGTAATTACGGCTTAGATCAATGCAATGCTGAGCATCGTCAAAATATTATTTGCAAGGGATGCGAAATAGACTAATAGATAGTAAAAACTGAAAATGCCGTGCATTTTCAGTTTTCCGATGCTATTTTTTTTCGGAAATTGTTTATGCGTTTTTTTTTAATCTCTCGTTTTAAGGGAAGTCGAGAGATCGTTTTATTCGAAGAGTCTAGGCCAGTGATAATAAATGTGCCATAGTTGTAATGATCCACAAATTTCATGGTTGGAAAATGGAGAAAAAAAAATCCACCTTTGCATAACTCTTCCCATAGTCCAGCTACAGCTTCCACACTTGATACAGGGATAGCAATTATTATTATTATCAAGAACTTACATTCCAAGCCAATTGACCCATCAATGTTCGGCGTTCAGAGTTCGCAGAGCACTGTGAGTGCATCCGTATATTAATTTACGTTATCTCTTGAGAGAGGCCTAGTCCAATCTTCGGAAGACATCTAATCCAGAGCATGACACAAAATTAAGCGAATTTTTCACTTGGTCTCATTATTTCGCCCTTTGCCTCTTTATGGAGGTTTATAACAACTCCTTTCTCTTCTTTAGCAGCCTTCACCGACGGCCGACCTCACTACACGTCAGTCTTGGGGAGAATGCGCAACTTCTACAGTTGGGTGAGTGAACGAGGACAGTATCTCTATGAAATCTGAACCAATTGCAACTTTTACCTCGGTGTCTCTCTCCGTGTCATTTATGTTGCATATCAGTGTGACGTTTCATTACATCGGACGAGTGTTCGAGCATTTGTAATAGAAAAACTGGCTTTCAGTTTGTGGTGAAGTCATTCTACTGGGTGCAGAATTCCCCGCTAGAGAAGGTATTCGACGAACTCTATCCCGGAACTCCGACATTCCACGTATGTCTTTTTTCGCGATTTGATCAAGATTTTGTTGGGTAATGTTCCTGGCGTTCCTACTGTTCCTGGTAATAATTAGGAACACAAAACCCTAAAGTGAATGCATGCAATAAAGTTTCGTTGTACTAAGTCACACGGAGAAACTATAGAGAGCGTCTTTTTTTCAATATTTAAAATCTAAATATAACTTACTTTTCTCAGGAAATAATCTCGAACGCTGCAGTAATCTTTCCTAACACCGAGCCGCTCATTGACTACGCTATGGCAACTATCTCAAAGATTGTTCCTATCGGAGGCATTACTGTTGGCGAACCGAAACCACTCAATGAGGTGAGTTGCGAACGAAAAGTGTACTGCAGTACATGCGAAATAGAGTTTTTAAAAAAAAATCGGTTTTCTTGGTTTGCTACCAGGACCTGCATTCCAGTACTGGAGCGAACTGATGACACTCCGCCCCAGGACTATATTAGTGTCGTTTGGATCCATCTGTAAGAGTGTGCTCATGAAACATCCGAAGAAAGCAGAAATTCTCGAGATTAGTTCAGGAGAAATTAAAGATTAAAAAACATCAACAATCAATCAATAATTCTAGGCCTTTTCATCATTTCCCGACACAACTTTCATCTGGAAGTACGAGAATTCGTCCGATTCCTTTTCAACTTTGGAGGCAGAAAAAGTTCCGAATGTCGTGCTAACAAAATGGATGCCTCACAACTAGCGGGGTCGTATTGAGGTTAAATGCACTACGCTCTATGCATAGTTCTGGGTGTGGGTTCGGTCCAGGGGGAGCTCGTAAGGTGGCTCCAGGTACGGTCCAGGGGGCGCCCTGTAGCCGGCTCCAGGTTCGGTACAGGGGGAGCTCGGTAGCCGGCTCCAGGCTACATTAAAACTCGCAGTATTCTGGGGAATGTTAATCGCTACCAAGAGTACTGGCTTATTCCGGTGGAAAAGGCTCGAGAGGCAGAGAGCGATCGAAAAAAGTTGCCACTACTTCGTGGCTCCGTGGCAACTTTTTTCGATCGCTCTCTTTCTCGGAATGGTTCTGTGGTAGAATGCATAATAGGAAAGGGGGATCAGTATTTATCAGTTCAGTGGCGTCATTGTCAGAAAGTGTATGTGTGGAGAATGAATCGCCAGCGAGGAGGGGGCAATAGGGGCGGAGTCTATCGGTACGTGTCTATCCGACACATTCCGGGGGGAACGACAACAAAAATAACGTGATTGAAAAATAAACAGTTTCTAAAATAGATCCTGATCTTTGAGCCTAATGAGGGTAGTGCAAGTTACGGTGCCCATCCACACTCTATATCTGCGTGAGGCCGTCTTGCTACCGCCCACACTAGGAATCGATCAAGAAATCCGTGTTGTGAAACTATTCTCAAACTGGTCAGGGAACGGGGAACAGTGGGGGGAAAAATAGCACACACCCCGGGGTCACCGACATGTGGCTACTTAGATGCAATACAACCTCTCTGACTAAAATAATCCAAACAATGCACAACTTATTCCACACGCGCAGTCGTCCCTTTGAACCAGCAGGATTGAGTTCGATGACGGAGTGGAAGAGAGACTGATGGTGACACTGAACCAGAATTATAAGAAGGGGTATGGAGTGAAAGTACAATAAACAAAGAGAATTTGGATGATGGATGGTTGGTCCCTGACAATTCGATGACGCCGTGTAGTCTCTTTCTTCTAGCATCTCAGATCTGCAAACGATAAGAGGAAGGAGAAACGAGCAAAATCATCTGATCGATAAAGATCAGGGAAAGGAATAGGTAAAAGGGGAAATGTGGAATGATAGAGAAAAAACGCACAGTTGATCGATTAGGTGAGGAACTATCTGAATATTAAAATAATTCGACGTCGATTAGATTCTGAAATCACGACGAAACATAAACAAATGTATTAGACGTATTGGAAGATGCGTAGAACTGAAAGAAAGGGGAAGGGGGGAAGAAACCGAAGGGATGAAGGACGGGTAGATGCGGAAACCTGTGGGAATGGATACAGGAAAGTATGGGAGACGACGGAGATAACTCTTTCCGGCGTTGGGTCTATCTGCATTCAGCAGACCATGGATGAAATGGGAATCAATATCGAAATGATCAGTATGTGAAAACATCGCGGTCAATCAAAACGGCGAAAATACGAGGCAATAATTGGGGACGGTTAAACACGGCACCATGCAACATGTTTCAGTATGAATAAGGGGAAAGGAGGTGAAAAAATGAGACGGGGAGGACTGGGATCGCTTCAACACAAGCCGATGCACCAATTTCTCGGAATGGTTCTGTGGTAGAATGCATAATAGGAAAGGGGATCAGTATTTATCAGTTTAGTGGCGTCATTGTCAGAAAGTGTATGTGTGGAGAATGAATCGCCAGCGAGGAGGTGGCAATAGGGGCGGAGTCTATCGGTACGTGTCTATCCGACACACTCTCTGCCTCACAAGCCTTTCACAGTGGAAACGCAGGATACAGTGCGTTCAGAACTTTTAGAACACTTTCAGAGATGTTTCCTGTGATTCCCTACGCTCTCTGAATCTTTTTGGAACTTTTCAAAAATTTCGATTTTTCACGTTAAAACGTGTTAGAACACGTTCAGACACGTTTCGAACATCGTAAAACACTTTTCCTGCGAACTCCTACGCTCTCTGAATCATTTGGGAACTTTTTGAAATTTTCGATTTTTCACGTTAAAACGTGTTAGAACACGTTCGGACACGTTTCCGACATCGCAAAACACTTTTGTAGTGATCCCCTACGCTTCCTGAATCATTTTGGAACTTTTCGATTTTTTTGATTTTTCACGTTAAAACTCGGCAAAACAGGTGAAAACGTGTTTCACAGAACTCAAAAACGTGTTACAACGGTTTCTGACACTCGCAAAAAATGCGGCAAAAGGTTTGCCCGCGGCGGGGGTCGAACCTGCGTCGGTCGGATTGCTAGTCCAGCGCGTATCCCACTTGGCCATGAATTTGATAATTTAAATTTTGTAAAAATTTTAAGTAATTCTGGTCTATTATCATATGCAAAAGGTTCTGAGAAGATAGCGTGATTTTGAAGCGATTTATATCGAAAAGACGGAAATTTTGCGAACGGAAGGAATCACAAATAAAAAAACAAACAGACAGACAGACAGACAGACGTTAGCATTTTCTAATATATAGTAATCAGCTCGATCTACTTTTTGGGGGTTGGTTTTTGAGGACAGTTTGATACCACCTCATCACTATTTCATATAAATCTGACATAGTGTTGATGAATCATTAAGAAAGAAACCGCTATGATGAGAGTGAAAAATTGCTTACTTTACTAAGTTTATTAAGTGAAGAATATAATTTTAAAGAAGGCCTCCCACGTATTGGTGACATAGACTGCCAATGTAGTGTTGTAAGGGACGTTCGTGCGATCACGTACCCGTTTATCCTAAGTGCTACAGTACCCTTTGAATACAGTCGCTCAAAATTTGAAATGTAGCAGACAACATCAGTATGTTGTTGATCATATTGAGAGCGATCATACTGAGAAGTTCAGCAAACTTTCAGAAAGCATTTTTCATTGATATATAAGACGGGTTCAGCTAATTTGTTAACCATTTTTGTTATTGTCACGTTTTTTCCAGAATTTAACAGAGGGGAAGGTGATATTAACTGGCTTCATTAAACGTACTATCTAGCTAGATGGCATTAAAAACGCGAGATATTTTGTTTAATTTCATTATTGCAATAAGTAAATCATGACACTCCTATCACCGTATGCTTTCCACAGTGAACTGATGGTGTTTACGCAGTACCAGAGATTGGCAACGTACCACTTTGTCAAAAAGGATATCTCAACCTATCATGCCCATGTTTGGATTCGCCATTTATCCACCGTGGATAAAGTGGTTTATGCTATCTGCCATTTTTTCACCGTGAAATAATGGCAGATTGGTAACAACCATTATTTCACGGTGAAAAAATGGCAGATAGCATAAACCACTTTATCCACGGTGGATAAATGGCGTATCCAAACATGGGCATGATAGGTTGAGATATCCTTTTTGCCAAAGTGGTACGTTGCCAATCTCTGGTACTGCGTAAACAGCGCTGCGGACAGAATTCAGATTAAGGAGCTCCAAAAAGAGCCATGACTTGCTCATTGAAATCACGGAGTTCCGTAAAATATCTCGTAATTTTAGGGTCTTGTAGAACAGCCTCTTCCTCCACAGTGAAAAGACATGGCAAAAACAAAAATGGTTAACAAATTAGGTGAACCCGTCTTATATCTAGGGGCCACAACGTGGATAGCCGATTTTCGATGTGAGGGTGGAAATCATATAGAATAGATGCCCCATGGTCCCATTTAGACAATACTTTTTGCCGTTTGTTGATATCTTGCCTCTGAGCCGAGATACACCTCGAAATCCGCGCGCGAATCGCTAGTGGGAGAAGCATCAAACCGGGGAGAGGAGAGAAAGGGGCGGAGTCTTCTATCTCCCCCTCTGCGAGTAATGATGAGGCCCTCTCCATTCTTTACGCTCTCTCATCGTTCAGACGATCAGCGAGGGAGTGTGTGAAATGGAGAGAGCGCTCCCCTCTCCTCTCCCTCGATAGGGAGGGATTTGCATGAGTTCAAACATCCCTATCTGCACTCTCAAAAGTGCACGCTCTCTCGCCTCTCTCTAGCCTCTCTCGCCCCCGCGTCAGAGACGGCGCTCTCTCTCCAGTGCCGCTAACCAGCACAAGTCATCATGCCACAGTCATTTCCGTACTGAAATATTTCAAAAGGGTAGCACAATTCACGATTCTAGAATTACGTCTTATTTTTTGTTTAGATGTCACTGATAACATCATGAGAATCAAAATCTTCTTGGGCAAAACATGGAGCATCACTGGAAAAAAACAAGCAGTTTTATTTTTTGTAACAGCATTTTAGCCAAATTGCCGTGGAGCGACTAACTTTGCCCAGGGCGCATTCAATAGAGCAAATCACTAGCACAAGATAAGACGAAACGCAATTCATACGGTTTAGAACTAAGCTTGTGCTACTCCATGGCGTTTCTGTGCTTTCTCCTTCAAGGAAAAGTGGGCGGAGACTGCGGATGCTAGATATATCAAGGACTCTTACAGTATTTTTCATTGTTGTATCAGCGACTTCGGTGTCCCGATTTTATTTTTTATTCGTGGGATACCTTCTTTAAGTCCTACTCCGTTGGTTGTTCTGGAGGTTGTCTTGTATTCAAATCTATTTATATCAGCCGATCCACGTCTAACTCTCTTCATTTCTCACGCTGGAATGGCTTCGTGTCATGAAATTGCGAAATTCGGAGTGCCCTCGCTACTTGTTCCAATCTTCGGTAAGTTCGACAGTACAAAGCAAATTTCACGCACGTTCAATACTATTTTTCAGCAACCACATCTCTATTTCGTGCACAATTTTACTCGTTTTCAGGAGATCAAATCCAGAACGCTGGAGCACTGGCAAATGCTGGCGTGGCCGAGGTGTTCGACAAGTTTGACATGTCAGATGCGAAGAAACTTCAGAACGCGGTCGGGAAAATGCTCAGTGATCCCACGTACGTAATGAGTAGGGTTCTCTTATTGGAAGAGAATTCCAATAGAAATCCATTGGAATTCCATTGCCCTCTCATTTTACATTCTCTCTCACCACCCTCGCGGTCTGAGTTCCTTTGTTCCCCTTATTGGAACTCCGGAATCGGTTCCAATAAGAGAACCCTAGTAATGAGTCAAGTTTTTCAGAACCGTTATCCTAGCAATTTTGAGATTTACAGTAAAACAGGCTGCAAAGAACAATACGTATCAGCATGATGAGATTGGTGATTGAAGAAGAGTTAACCAGTAGATACTTCCTTTCCAGCTACAAGGAAGAGGCATCTCGAATACGCAATCAAATTGCATCTCAACCCTCTTCTCCCGCCGAGAGACTAGTGAAGAATGTCGAGTTTGCTGCTCGATTTGGTCCTTCAAAGTCCCTGAAACCACTGGCCCTTGAATTATCGACCATTCAACTTTATGGAATCGATCTTGCCTTAATCCTTTTTGCTGCTATCATAGTGCTCATTATCTTGTTGTCATCTGCTTTACGCTTTGCGCGGCGCATTATCTCTTCAATTAGAATTCAGAAAGTTCAAAAAGAAGAGTAGTTTAGAGATACTCTACCCCTAAAGCAGATTGAGTAAATGAACGAATATATTCTGGATTATTGTACTCTGCGTTTTAGTATTGTTGAACAAAATGTCACCGAAAATTCAACTGATCAAGTATGAAAAATGCTTTATCATCTTGACGAAATCAATGCAAATTTTTGTTTTATTGTGTTGGTAATCAATCAAGTGAGATCTCGTCTTCGCATTTTCTGCTGCAAAATAATTTGTTTCATTTTCAAAATATACGTTCCGCATATCTAGTAGGGATGGCTTCGCAAGAAATGCCCTCATCATTCTGCACACCATCTCGTCGGTCAGACCGGTGTGAGAGTGTGCGAAATGAAGAGAGTGATTTCTTGAGAAGCTATCCCTAATATCTACACTAGGGTGGCAACGGTGCACGACTATATTGGTGTGATAGTACTATGCTGAATATGCTGATGCTGGAAAAAAAATGATTACGAAAAATGTCGCATACATATAGTAGAGTTAATCTATTTTTAAGAGGACGTTTGCGTAAGAGTCAGACAATCTTCAACACGTGGTAGGTCACTATGACTTCTGGAAGAACCAACGTTTTCGCAGTTTTCTGCTCATAACTTTATAACCAGCCGTGATACTAAAATGAGCTCATTCGCTATGTAAATGCGCTGAAACTCTCTCGCCTTCTTTTGTTCGCTCGTTGGCGAATGAACTCAGTTTAGTACCACGGCAGTACATGAATTCTTCCTTTCATGTAGGATTATCCCACACCGCGCGGTCCCAGGAATGAGAGATGAGAGTGGTCATGTACGTTCTACTATCTATACTAGAAAACATTTGTCCTGACCGTCTTTCCCGGTACAAGCATTGGGTTGAAACGTCTCCATGCGTAAATACCGTCATTTTTATAAATATACTCATTTTCTTTTACAAGATAATACCACTCACTCGCACACCCTTTCACAGTCGATACGTTCGAATGCTTTATTGTTGATAAATCCCACATCCATACAGTATTTGCAGCAGCTGAAATCATTTTCTTTGTTTTAGTTTGTTTATCGCTTATATTACACATGATTCCAAACGTACAGAGCAGGGTTAGAGCGAGAGGGTGCGCAAAAGTGAGAGAGTCCCTCTCGATTTCACACGCTCTCTCACTCCAAAGGCCTTTCTGGATGGTTGACCGGCCTGTGGAATGATGTGATTAGGTTGTCAATTGAACAACTATACTATTCGAAATATAGAAAAAATGTAGGTAATACACAAAATAATTGAAGAAAAATCAATATTTGATTATTTTGAAAGAAACCATGGTCTGCATTCGTCTCTGCGTTTCATGGAAGACTTCTTGGGCTTTGGCGGGAATGTGGTGCAGTTAGCGGGTAGTTTGATGTCCTTCGGCTTGGAAATGCATGGGCCGCCTGCAGAAATACGTTCTCACAAAGAACTATCTCTAAGAGTTTCGAAACATCACATGTCGAGACCGAGAGTTTGAAACTGTAATGTTCGAGAGAGAGATTACACAAAAAGAAGAGACGCGCTCTCATATTACCGCACGCTCTCTAGCATTAGAGCTACAAACTCTCCGTCTCGACATATCAAGATTAGAGTTATTTTTTGAGAGTTTGTGCCGTGTGGCGAGACTCAGTGGTACTCAAAGCGGGAAGTCTCCCACTTACCTTACTCTGGACATGCTTAAAGAGCACGGAAAATCGAGTGGTTGAGAGATAGTGAGAGATGGTCTTTCAATTATGCATGCTTTCTCAGCAGGCGACAACGTCTCCAGTGTAACTCTGGTTCAAAAATCCCAGGGTTCTACTGTAGAATCCTACTATGAAAATAGTAAGTAGGATTCTCCTAGGATCCTACTAGGAGGTCATCAAGTATGTGTGCGTCTTTGTGCATTTTCCAAGAGGTTTCCTAGTAGGACTCAAGTGGAATCATACTGAAATCCTACTCATTCTTTTCTAGTGGGATTTCTGAACCACAGAATTAGAGATGCCAGAGGAAGAGTGAGAGGAAGGCCTTCCTTTCTCTCGCCCTTGTGATTATGATAATGCGTTTTTGGAAAGGAAGAGTAGGGAAAAGGGATTAACTTTTCCGGAAGAGTAGAGGTCTTCCGGAAGAGTTGTCAATTGTGAATGAAATAAATAACTACTCTGAGACATAATTTTCAACAAATAGGCATGTAATTAGCATATAAGCCCATTATTCAATGTTTATGCGTGAAGACTGTACATGTTTCGTCTCATAATAAATGATTTAGTATTCCTATTTTCATGATAGAGAAAGAGTGATTGAGGAGATGAAGATGTGCAACCTACTCGAAAGAATCTTCCATGAGTCAACTGGACACTTTCCCAGTGTTTTCCCCCCTTTTCAAGCCCTTCTACATTAGTAGTGAGAGTCTGACAATGACTTTATATCGCGTCATCCAAACAATTAGCTCAAATCAAATAGGAACACCTCGCTGTGGGCTTCTATTTTATTTAACAACGGAAAAAAAATATTTCTGAGTGTGATTTTACTGGTTTCAATGTCCAACTCTTCCGGAAGAGTAGAGGTCTTCTGGAAGAGTTAATCCCAATTTACATCTTGGCGAGGTCTGCCTTTGTCCAAAAACTCTTCCTCTGGCATCTCTACACAGAACCAGAGAGCCAGAGAACCAGAAAGGGAAGTTGGAGAGTTCCTGCTCCGTGCACCATTAGAACAGTTATGAGTTTGATCCCCGCGGAGGCTAATTTCATGCGCCGGTTTCAACACAATTTTAACCTGTGACCGCAGAGATGCAGCCTCCTGCATCCGAGTGAGCGATGAAAGAGAGAAGAACTATGAGGGAGCAGAGAAGAAGCGTGCGCATGGTGAAGGGGTGGAATTGAGGGGGAAGGGAAGAAGGTTTTATGCTTCGAAGACGCTCTCTTGAAAATTCCCACGCTGCAAGGGAGCAACGTGGAAGAACGAACGTTTGCATCTTTTAGCGATTGCGAAGGTTGTTCATAATTTGTACAAAAACCATCGAGGCTGCAGAAATTTACCAATCTTGATATGTAGAGGGGTGAACACGGCGTAATTACGGCTTAGATCAATGCAATGCTGAGCATCGCCAAAATATTATTTGCAGGGGATGCGAAATAGACTAATAGATAGTAATAGATTCCTATGCTATTTTTTTCGGAAATTGTTTATGCTTTTTTTAAAATCTCTCGTTTTGAGGGATGTCGAGAGATCGTTTTATTCGTAGAGTGCGGTCTCGTCTAGACCAGTGACAATAAATGTGCCATAGTTGTTTTAAAAAATGCTCCACAAATTTCATGGGTGGAAAATGGAAAAAAATTCCTCCTTTGCATAACTCTTCTCATAGTCCAGCTACAGCTTCCACACTTGATACAGGGATAGTAAAACATCTTTGGAACATTTTCCGTTTTGATGGGTGAGATTTCGTTCAATTTGAGCTGCGTTGTCAGCTGGGCTCAATTGTCAACAACTTACATTCAAAGCCAATTGATCAAATATATTTGAAACAACGAATTAATTTTAAATTGTTTAGCATGTTGCCAGACTAAACCGTTGCCGCGACGCACGAACGCGCATTGCGCGTGGCAAACACTTTCCGGGAGGAAAGACCCATGAAAATCGCCAAATACTCTACGAAATCAAATCTACTAATTTTTAAGAGACGGTGGTCTTTCTGTACAACCTCAATAGCCAGAAAAGGGAAAATATTCAAAATTTTAAGGGTCAATCGGATTTTTACGGTGATCCCTACGGATGCCTGACCGGGAAATTCACATAGCCTGGAAATAGTACATGTTCAGTTAGCAATTCGCCATATCTCACTCTGCAAGGCACTCCCGCCCGTTTTGACTTACTCTTGTGTCGGTTGTTGTTTCAGGTTATGTTATTGATTTTGCTGTTGCAGCGTAGGCGGCGCACGCGTCGCAACGTGTGGCGAGGCTGAGGAGAAGCGGAGTCGACGTACAAGGCCGGGAGGTTGATTAGGTGCTTGATTTTCGAATTCGATAACGGACGGCAAAAATCGACTTCATAGCTTTGATTGTTGCTCTTGAGTGCCTAGTTCATTGTATGGAAATAGAGTTTCTTGCTTGGAGTCATAAAACAAAAGATAAGTAGACCAAACGAAATAATTAACGGTGGGGTAATCGAGTCGATCAGCGCTTGTTATGCCCAGATCAGAATAGTGCTCTAGCAATAGAAGCGTGACGCCTCAATAAGACGCGTCTTTCGCACCTACAAATGTGCTAAACTATCTGCGGAGACAAATAATTGCTAATGACCATATGGATGTTTATGCTGTGCCCTTTTTCCAGAAAGCAATGGTAACCAATTTTGATTTAAATAACCACAATTTATTTTGTCTCCCGCATCCCAGAGGAGCTAGCGCCTTCCAGTTGTTTTGTGATTTCTGGAACGCCGTGATCCACTTTTTAAAACAAAGGAAAACGAGTTGTTCGGGCAGGTTTCAAATAAATATCGCAGCAGAAATGCGCGAATACAAGCAGCATTAGCTTGTCTGCCATGTAGGCAATTGACATCTAAGGACTATAATGTTACGAATGAACCTATGATTCATGATCAAATCTCCATTGTAGACGGCGATCGACGCCAGCGAAAATGGACGGAGTTGGAGGTAATCAAAATGGGCACTACGTCGTCCAACTCCAGCAGCAGCCCCATCAGGGCACGCAAGGTGTGGGCATACTCTTCCCACCTGGAACCACAATGCAACAGGTTTGTATTTCTCGATCTCTTAGGAAGAAAGAGCGCGTAGTCGGGTGAGTGTCCCCAACAACAAAACGTTGGCAGTCTATTCGACCAAGTATTCGTGTCCTTTAAGCACTTAGCCTGGATGATATAATAACGGTCAATACAGTGTTGTATTATACGATTACAGGTGCCGCCCGCGCCTTACGCACATATGCAGGGAAACGTGAATGCTCGTGCCGCCGCCGACGTCGTGGTCAAATCGAACATGCAGTGGCAGGTGAGTTGAGCGGATTAAGATCATTGATTTGAAATTGTCATTGATCATCAAGGATTGATGACGTCTTAGTAAATTGTTAATAACAAGTATATGCTTGTCGATTGCAGTACCAGCAGCAGCAGAATATTATGCAGCCCGGCATGGGCGGCGTGCCTCAGTACATGCAGCAACAGCAAATGCAGCAACAACCGATGCAGCAGCAACAGATGGTGTGAAATTATTTTGCGCAAACTATTTGTCGATTTTTTTGGGGTTGTCAGGGGTCCTTAGCAACTTTTGACAAATGAAAAAAGGTACCCAAATGAGTTCCGAGTTTGGCGTTTTCATCGTTTTCAGAAGCCCCACGATAGAGAATCTCAGACAGAAATTGATCTGCGCAGTGCATTATTTGCTTTCAGGGCTACACCAATACCCCTGCTGGCTACTACCTTCCCAAGCATCAGCAGCAGTACGCGCATAAGCCGGTGTCCACTGGGATGTGTCTCTACCATGGACAAATGATGCAACAGTACCTGCAGCAGCCCATGAACGCGCTGCAGGCGCAGCAGGCTCTCCACCAGGGCGGAGCTGCTGGTGTTGCTGCCGACATTACCGGAATGCAGCAGTCTTCATCCGGTGCCCCCATCTGGTATGCTGGCTCCATGGTTGTCCAACACTCGCCCACGATGAACCAGCCTCGTCCCAACGTGCCCGCACCGGCGGAACCAAGGAAGAGAAATGTGGGTTCCGATGCTTTTTGGTTGTTAGTAACTTACTTAAAGAGGTGGCACTCCAAAATAATATTTTTTAATATGAAATGATTTATTTATTTTTCTATTCGAATGCCAAAAAATCTCAATGCTTTTGAAAGAAGTTATGAATATTAAATGTTCCAAATTAGCGTTGCTGCTCCCGAAAATGACGGAAATCTTAGTGCGTTTAGAGTGCTTCATATTTTCTATGATATTTTCAGATTCTATCAGTTGTCGATCCCAACACGGTCGAGACTGTAGAAAAAGAGACGGTGGAAGCTACACAGAGAGATAAGGATGAGCAAGTTCTCGAGCAGGTGAACGGATGGATCAATATTTTTATGCAATTGCAGAAAAATACTGTTTTCTAAACGTGAATTTTTTTATTGTTTTGTTTACGTGTTTAGCTCTCTTAGCTCACAACACAGCCAAAAAGCGCGTTGTCTAAGTTTTTTATCGTAAAATTTTTAAAAAAATTTACTTGAAACAAAATGAAACTGAAAATATGCCAATTCAGTTTTTTAAAACACAAACATGTACGTTCCCATATTCAGGAGCCTGACTTTCTCAATGAAACAAACCAAACAAATGTTGCCGAGGAAAACGGAAAAAAAATTATAATATTACATTTTAATGCAATTTAATTTTAAAAATTGGCATAATAAATTATTACTTGATTGATTGCAGTTGAATGGCACTGAGGAAGAAAATAGAGAGCTTCGAGCAGAAAATAATCGACTGAGGAGCGAAATCGAGAAGCTCGAGAAAAAGTACAAGAAGATGCTCTTGATGGTACGTCATTATTATTGCTTGATATAAGACGGGCGAAACTAATTTTTCCAAGAGGGAAGCACAGTTTCATCAAAACTGTGCTCTATCGAACACTATTTTCACAATTTATCGAATTCTCATTATTTTTCATTTTATGATGAATTTGCGAAATAATTTAATGTACATTTTTCACGTTTGTATTTCCCCGCACGTATTTTCCCATTAAATTTATATTGTTACTTGTCGTTGTTATCATTTAAACAAAATGATATTTTATTAATAATTTCTGTGAACACATGTTTCAAATATATTAACTATTTTATTTAATAGCTAATGCTGGTGGGGGAGGGAGGTATCTTCTTTCGCTCGTTGATGTTGTTCTGTCGTGCTTCTCTCACTCAAGATTATTCATCGATGCCGGTTGAGATGTCGCCACGAGGAGATCTGGTATAGATGCAATAGATTTTGTCGCAGAAAAGGCAGTTTGAAAACGCGACAAACCCACTCATTCTATCCTCTCGTCCCCTCAGTATTCGGTTGTGTTTCATATTTTGTCGCAGAAAAGGCAGTTTGAAAACGCGACAAACCCACTCATTCTATCCTCTCGTCCCCTCAGTATTCGGTTGTGTTTCATATTTTGTCGCAGAAAAGGCAATTCGAAAACGCGACAAACCCTCTCATTCCCTCTCACCTCATCTCATCCTTTCACTCCATCGTCGCGGCGTCGAGCGGTCGTCTCTTCCTTCTCCGATCTCACGTAACGAATAGCGGACATTTACTCAATAAACGACGATCAACCAACGATTTATGGAATAATTAAGGTGAGGGGCAGTTGATATCTGTTTTTTTATTTAGTCATGATAAGCATGATAAGCAGCATTTACAGTCCGATCAGATCACCATGTGAAAACACATCGCACTTTAATTCAACATGAATTTATCGCTCTCCTCGCTGTGAAAGTCAATGGGTCGCTTCGGATCGCCCGGGGCGACCTCGGGCGCCCTGTTTTCACATGGGGATCGGATCGTTCACATTAAAAGTTATTGTGTTGCATATCGGTTATGCAAATCTTTCCGCAAGTGCATTAGTCCAGATATAGATCCTCACCTTAATTATTCCATAAATCGTTGGTTGATCGTCGTTTATTGAGTAAATGTCCGCTATTCGTTATGTGAGATCGGAGAAGGAAGAGACGACCGCTCGACGCCGCGACGATGGAGTGAAAGGATGAGATGAGGTGAGAGGGAATGAGAGGGTTTGTCGCGTTTTCGAACTGCCTTTTCTGCGACAAAATATGAAACACAACCGAATACTGCGGGGACGAGAGGATAGAATGAGTGGGTTTGTCGCGTTTTCGAACTGCCTTTTCTGCGATAAAATATGAAACGCAACCGAATACTGAGGGGACGAGAGGATAGAATGAGTGGGTTTGTCGCGTTATCAAACTGCCTTTTCTGCGACAAAATCTATTGCATCTATACCAGATCTCCTCGTGGCGACATCTCAACCGGCATCGATGAATAATCTTGAGTGAGAGAAGCACGACGGAACAACATCAACGAGCGAAAGAAGATATCTACCTCCCTAACTTAGTTTTCATCCCTAACAAACTAGATAAAATTTTGTAATACAAACAAGCTGGAAAGTGGACTAACATAAAATGATAACAACGATAAATACAAATTAAAAAGAAACATAGAAATATCGTGTTAGATCAAAATCTAAATGTTCTTCTCTTTACCTGAAAAAAACGATGAAGCGCGATATCAAATTTCACAAAATACATTGAAATCAGTGATTGACAAATTTTGGGAGAAGTGCGTCAAATATCTTACACGTTTTGGTCAGTTTTATCGAAACTACCATTTTCTCTTGGAAATATTAGTTTCGCCTGTCTTATATGTTAACTCTAAAATGTCAAAAAGTGGTCTACCGTTTTTTATCATCGGGATCAGCTCAGTTATATCCGCTCTCTTGAGGTTGGTAAACGTAAAAGTGGCGTTTACCTTGCATTTCGTCATCTGGAATGCACGCAGACTTGTATAATAGAGTGCAAAATGTGAGACCACGGTCTCTTCATTTCACACACTCTCTCGTCTATCGACCGGTCTAGAGAGTGTGTGAAATGAAGAGGCCGTGGTCTCACATTGCGCACTCTATTGTATAACATGTTGCAGTTCGGATCAACCAGGATCGACACGCCGGGCGCAGAGCAGAGGATCACGAATGGGAACGCTGAGGACCACATTCGAACCATGGACCGCTCGCGATTAACTAGAAGTTTTGTAACAATATAAGAAGGTAAATCTGTAAACCCGCCAAACTGGAACTAGTTCCGGGCTTTTTTAGGCCGGAACTAGTTCCATCACTGGAAAGTCCACTAATTTCCAGTGGGGGAACCAGTTTCCACCCCAAAATACCCGGAACTTGTTCCAGTTTGGCGGGTTTACAGATTTACCTTCATATATGGACCAATTCGCATAAACACGCCGACTCTTACCACGTTTCTCACTCCCATCCTTCAATGTTGTATTTGTAATACGTTCCGATCTCACTCCAACGAATAAATATATTAATAATGTCTTATCGCAAAAAAAAATGGTCGCAATTAATTGCGCCCTCGCATAGCCTCTAGGGTTGGTCAAATCGGTTCCTGCTCTCTTCATTTCACACACTCCCTCGCCCGCCTCCTAGCGCAGTGAGTGTGCGAAAAGAAGAGAGCAAGACCTGATTTGACCAACCCTAATAGCCTCCCGTCCCCTCCGCCCAGAATTGTGGCGCCACAAAGTGGGCGGAGTTTATTAAAACCTCGCATAGCCGCAATCGTTTAGCCAACCCTAGGAACTAGTGTCACTCAAATTTATCCCATTTCGAATGAAATAACAGCTAAAGTGGTGTGGCGTCTGTTTTGAGTTTTTGTTTTTTTTTCGTCTTAATTGGAATTTTTTTTATTTTCCTTTCAAATTCCACCAGATCAAACAAATTATAAGGGTGTCCGGAAAGTTTTCGCACTCTGACACTCGCGACGTCATAAAAATCGCTTTAGCAGACAATTAACATAATGACATAATATATTAAGTGGGCAATACATTCATCATTCTTTTAAGTCCTAGTACTCATTATTTGCTATAGACTTCATCTTTATGCATCAATTCCCGTGATGTATACTCTGATCGATCACAGCCCAGTTTTGCTTTTCAATTTTCTCCAAAAATATTGGGCGAATGAAATTAGTGTTAAACTAGTTGATTATATAGAGTAGGATGCTCCCTCAGTCTGAGCATAATTTAAATTTTGCTAGCGTTTCTGTTTAGCAGACTAAATCTTCGAAGAATACACCCTATTTTGTTGTAGTATACTCTAAATTATCCCCTCGTTCAGAGAACTGAGAAGTCTACTCCCAAAATGAGTCTGTTTCTGCTTTGGGTGGACACTTACACTATAATTCCCACCGTGAACAAAATCCTGAATCAGCGTGGTTGGCTGACGAAATTCGCTCAAATCCTTTTTCACTACTTTTCCGGTCTAAGGTCAAAAATCGTGCTAAGGAGTGCGGAAAAATTTTTTACTCTAAGAAAAATAGAAGATTGCTCAGCCCAATAATCGAATTGGGTGAACAGTTGACTACGTACGATTAACCTGTCAGAAGATTGGAATGGCTGAACGTCGGAGAGAATTCATAGACTGTCGCAAAGAATAGAAAGCATGAAAATAGAGAAATGTGAAAGTTATTCTCGATCGGACTCGGTTCCATCTAGAGAAAGGGGTTATCCAATTGTGCCATCATTAACGCTGACCTCTTTACTTCCGAACTGTAAGAGGTTTTCATCAGAGTTCTGTCTGGTCTCATAATAGAAGGAAAAATCCAAACTGTGGTGGGCAATGTAAGACCATATTTTTCGAAATTGGCCCAAAAAAAGTTGGAGAAAGGACGGTGTTGAGACTGCTTCATGCCCAACCTTCACACAATATCAGCCCTTGAGATTATCACTGTTTCAAATTCCTCACTTCTTCCAGTGTCGAAAAAGAATTCCCCAATGGGACCTATCCGAACCCGACTTCGAGGTATGAATTGACTTGCAACCCCTGTATTTCTAAAGAAGAGGAATCGTCACTATGTCCATTCTATGGGAGGAGGTCGTGAGTAGGAAGAGAGCATACAATAATTACTTGCCGCTGTGAGGTGTTGGAGATATTCAATGAAACGTTGTTTCTTCGAAATAGTGCGAAAACTTTCCGGACACCCTTATAGCTATTCCAAGAACTGGGATATTCGACAAAACGCGAGTCATCTGGCGCCAACGGGCTCTCCACATGAAAAATGAGCATCCCTATCGTCATCAGCACCTTCGATAACCCCAAATTGCACAATTTCAAGGAATCGACATTTTTTGACTGTGCCGGTTTCCGGATACAATAGCCTCTTCCTTGATTCTTAAGCGAACAGCCTCATATTCTCTCCTTCTAATAAATGAATTTTCACGTGAACTTTTCTTTCTCATCTGCTCGGTGCATCAAAATTCAAAATGTTTCCGCGCGGGGCTCGGCTCAGCGCGGCTGCATTGTCGCATTGGTCAAGATTTGCTGCACTTGATTAGATTTGCTGGTAATGGGGCATTTTGAAACACTTTTTTTGCTTACGGCATCCGCCAATTTTTTTCCAGGATTTTGGCCATGGATTTTGGTCTTGAATCCGACCAAGTTGATAGAACGAAAAGAGACTCGAGAGTTCGCTGCGGAGACTCAATTTCGTTCATAAGTTACAAATTTCTGTAGCGAAAAGTCTGTCGAGAAAAAAAACAATTAATTCACCACCCCCTCCACCAATCTAACCACCAGAAAAGGGTCAGATACGAACGTGTCTTTGGAAACGAGTACCATGTGAAACCACAATGTTCGGGTTGTCAGGGAAGCGTCCACACTACGTGGACGCTGTGTGTGTGTTTCCCTAATTGGGAAAAGGCGCGGAACAGCGGCTCTTGGGCGCCTTTTCCCAATTAGGGAAAGACACTCGTTGCTCGTTTGTCTTACATTCCTTGAGGCACCAGAACATTGTGAAACGAGTATTCGAGGGATTCCTTGCGACGTGAATTGTCCTGTTTTCTCTCAGCGCACAGAGCGCAAGTTTGTCCGAACGATTCCGCAAGGTTTCCTTTCTTAGAAAACGGTTTTAAATCTCCTCATTCCAAGTTCTCTCTCATTTTCTCACCGAAACGACATTTCTTTGCCACTTTGTCTAGTCTACTATGTATCCCAGGAATACAAAATGGGCTTCATGAAAGTAGTCCTTAATATGTGTACTCCAAAAAACTATTTCACATAAATCGGTTTTATCTTCTTGAAAGTTACGAGTGCCTACAGTTTGAAAGTTACATTACACAATAACAGAGAATTTATGTAGAACACGGAGACGGGGTATAGTATCGATTGGTTGCGCCGGCGGTATGGGAGTACTGTAGGGGTACTGTAGCTAAGCCTTCAGAGTCATTCTCTCCTTCACGGGCTCGCGGAGATGCAGGCCGTCCAAGTTTTCCTGAAATCGGAATACTGTAGCTACTATTTCTTTACACTACCGTATACCCATTAATCAAACTAACGTACTTTAACAAGCTATCTACCATGTCCCTGCAGATTCCACTACCGTACTCCCTATCTATCACACGGTCGTATCGCTTCCCATCCAACTACAGTATCCCTTCTGGCCCAAATACCGTATCTCCATCTATTTACCGTACCTCTCCTCTCCTAACGTTCTCCGCCCTCTCGAGCGCCCTCTCGGCCGTCTTCTCCAGAATGTCCAGCGCCGGGCTCTCTTGAACTGAAACGACTGGTATTTTCGAAATTAATCGATTACAGTATCCTCCTCCCACACAATCCGCGTAAATCTATAGCATCATAGTTCAGCAAGTTAATCTACAATTCACCAGATCAACGGTACCTACAGCTGCAGTGCCCCGTCAGACTACAGTATCCTTGCCGCTTCAGCACTCAGCGCAAGACTATCTGACCCATCCCACTACCGTACCCCGACCAGATTACCGTACCGGAGTTGAAGTGTCCGGAGCAGAAGAGGCGCGTGATGCTGATCACGCCGTATCCGTCAATGTACAGGCCGGCCGAGGCAGTCGCCCCGCTGTAGTGTGCGGAGTAGACGGACATCACGTGGTCCGTCAGGAGCTAAATCGATAAATTATCAATTACAGTAACCTAATTCCCGTTACAAACTTTCGGTCGAATCGAAAAACGCAGTAAATCAGCTGCAGCAACCAGGTTCCCGGTTCATTTAGCAACTACAGTAACCTGTTTCCCAACTAATGAGCAGAGCAAACGGACATCACATGGTCGGTAAGCGGCTGAATCGATAAATTATAAATTACAGTAAGCTAATTTCCTGTTCAAACTTTCGATCAGCAGCTGACTCGATAGTGAATCGATACGTGAATAAGCTACAGTAACCCATTTTCCGTTAAAATTAGGAGCCACAGTAACTTAATTTACGGTCAGATGCACAACTACACTAATCTCGCTCTTAACTAATGAGTAGACGGGTGCCAAACTGTCGGTCAACAGTAGTAAGAAACTCAATGCAACTATAGTAATTTCAGTTCTCAATAGATTAACAATTACCGTACACCTACTATACACAATAAGCTCAGTTCTCAATAAATAGGCAACTACCGTACTCCCACCCACTTACCGAGAATCCGCGTTCGCACACGCTCTGCGACCGAATGATCAAGTCTAGATTGAGCCTGCAAAAGATAGTCGGTAATACTGTAGGGTTACGGTATTACGTTGGGTTACTGTATGATGCGGATACTGTATTATAGGTTACGGTAAATGCCTCACCGCTGCGCCGTTTCGTCGAGGTCGCGAGGTAGGAAGACGAGGCGTCCCTTGCACAAGAACATGTTGATCGTCTCGTCGTCTACAAAAATCAGCAATCTGACACGACGAACTGGACCCATTACCGTATCCAATCCGTCTTTATCTTGCGGCCGAATCATGCCTCTGTCCCGACGGACCCCGCCTCAAACTCCCGTTCCGTTCTCCCGCTATATCACATTTTAATTCGCCGAATCATGCATCTGACCCGTCCCACCCCCTTCATACTACCGTACCCTTAGCTACGCCGTACTACACCCACAGCTGTCCAACTCGTCTTTCTCCACCATCTCCTTCAGCTTGGTGGCGAAGATGTCGTCGGGCACGGCGTTGAGGAGATGCGCCTCCAGCGATTCCTGAATGGATATCGATCGATTATGGTAGCCCAGGATTACGGTATGCTATAATATTTCGAAAATCCGCGCACCCTGTGGTAGCGGACGAGCGGCCGGCGCACCTGGTTCAGCTCCGCAATCGAGATCAGCTGTAATCAATCGATATTTACTAGTAGTATCGCGTCCCGGAACAGAACTACAGTGAGATAGGGATACGATAGATACCGTAAGATTACGGTAGATGACGGTACATTGTTCGGCAGCGACGAGTGGATGCACAGCATCTGCTTGTTGACGAGTACCGCGAGCGGCAGGCGCGTGAGCGCGGCTGACGCAACCTCGCGGAGCGACTCGGCAACGCGCGGCGGGAAACCTGCGGATTACGGTATCTTCCCATTATTGATTACTTTGGAATATTCTGAGAGAACAGGCGAGGAAGCGGGAAAATGTACTACCGTAACCAAGGACAGCTGGTTACGGTAATGGGAGGAACCGTAGCAGAATGGAGATTACAGTACTCACGTTCGCCCATCTGCAGTGGTTGTCCCTCGGCGTAGCCGCGAATGATATACACGTGGTTCGGCATCTTGACCTGGCACATCAAACATTTTGGTTACGTCGTTGAACTACCAAAGTCCTACAGTAGGCTTATTGTACTTCTGCCGCGACAATTACCGTACCTTGAGCGCCAGCAGCATCGCAATGACCTCGAGCGAGTAGTTATTGGACTGGTGAATGGTGCCTGCAGAAAATCGATAATCAAGAGATACCGTAACCGATCTACCGTAGTCAGATTTCTTTTTTTTTTTTTTTTTTTTTTTAAGCCAATCGATAAATCTACCGTACCTCCGAGGAAGACGAACTTGGCCTTGGGCGGCCAACCGTAGATGCCGAACCAGCGGAAGAGATCACTGCAGGAGCAATACATATATCAGAGAGGTTACAGTATCCCACAGTGGTTCAGGCTACTACCGTACCCCAACCCAACACGCTACCGTACACTCACATGTACGAGCCCTCGAGGTTGCCGATCACGTGCACGTCAAAATCCACCTCCACCATGGACGGCTCGTCTCCCAGAATCTGCAAGCGCTACCGTTGTTTAAAAGTGGGGCTACCGTACTCTTGGATCCCGGATACAGTACATTTGGATACAGACAGCTATAGACTCTCCCACTATCCCATGACCACCGTGCACGAGGATACCGGCTGCCGTACGCAGACTGCCCGCTACCGTACTCAAGATGTATGGTCTACCGTATCAAAGAGAATCGATTACCGTACCTCGCCCGCATTCTCAAACAGATCGCCCAGTTCATTGGGATCGAAGGGGAACTCGTAGGGGCCGTGCTCGATCAGACGCGACAGCAGGTCAGTCAACCTGGTCGGCACCTCGCGAAACACCTGTCACAGATCAGACATCAAACTACAAACTACAAAGATCAAAGCAATGGTTCCCGCACCCTGGTGTTGGTGTGCTGCGTCGCCTGCCGATTGCAGATGGTCGTGTTGATTTGAATCTCGCGCTGAACGAGATCCAATCAGTCAATATTATACCGTACTCCATGGAATACCGTAACCCGCCAATTCGATTCATCGTTGACTACCGTAATCCCACCTCTTTCAACTCACATTTCTGCTCATTCTCCTCTTCCTCCTCTTATCATCCTCCCTCTTAATCTCCTTTTCCCTCTCGCCATCGACCGCCCTCCACTTCTCAATCTCGTGGATCGTCTCCATCATCCTGAAAATCATGGGCGTGGGATTACGGTAGGTTCATTTTGAAAGGGATTACGGTAGGATACTCATGCAAAGGATCATAGATCACAGCATAGCAGGTACTGTGATGTGAAAGTACAGTAAGTTCTACTATAAGATGAGTACCGTGCAAGAGATACTGTAGGAAGGTTACTGTATGATAGATACGGTATGACATCTACCGTAACCATACCTTCCCACGGTCGGCACATTCCGACGTGCCTACCAACTTTTTTTGGTAGGCACGTCGCACCCATGACCCGGGGTTCATGGTGAAAATCGATATTTTCGAGTATCGATTGATCAACCCAATCTATAGTGGGATGGTACCGTATGGTCTACAGTAACTCAAAATCGATAATTAGGGTTACTGTAGCTTTCGCTGCGGGACCACAATTTTACGAAGTTGCGCCAAACGAGCCGGGATTGCTTGTATGAGTTGGCATTCGGCACGATATTGTTCAAAAGGTATACGGTAGCCCGGCTACCGTACTTACGACTTAGCTACGGTAACTTTCGCTGCGGGACCACCATTTTACAAAGTTGCACCAAATGAGCCGGGGTTGCTTTTATGAGTTGGTATTCGGTACGAAATTGCTCGAAAGCTATACGGTAGCTCGGCTACCGTACCCATGGGCGCGCTACGGTAGCTTTCGCTACAGGACCATCATTTTACAAAGTTGTTCGAATCGAGTCGCGATTGCTTGTATGAGTCGGTATTTGGTACGACATTGCTCGAAAGGTATACGGCACATCGCCTACTGTTCCGCAGGTTACTGTACCTTTCGTTTCGAGACCACCATTTTGCAAAGTTGTTCAAATCGAGTCGCGATTGCTTGTATGAGTTGGTATTCGGTACGACATTGCTCGAAAGGTATACTGTAGTCCGGCTACCGTAACCATTTCGAGCAATGCCCCTCGATTTGAACAACTTTGCAAAATGGTGGTCTCGAAACGAAAGGTACAGTAACCCGCGGAACAGTAAGCGGCGTGCCGTATACCTTTCGAGCAATGTCGTACCAAATACCGACTCATACAAGCAAACGCGACTTGATTCGAACAACTTTGTAAAATGATGGTCCTGTAGCGAAAGCTACCGTAGCGCGCCCATGGGTACGGTAGCCGGACTACAGTATACCTTTCGAGCAATTTCGTACCGAATACCAACTCATACAAGCAATCGCGACTCGATTGGAACAACTTTGTAAAATGATGGTCCTGTAGCGAAAGCTACCGTAGCGCGCCCATGGGTACGGTAGCCGAGCTACCGTATAGCTTTCGAGAATACCAACTCGAAGCAACTTTGTAAAATGGTGGTCCCGCAGCGAAAGTTACCGTAGCTAAGTCATGAGTACGGTAGCCGAGCTACCGTATACCTTTTGAACAATATCGTGCCGAATGCCAACTCTTACAAGCAATCCCGGCTCGTTTGGCACAACTTCGTAATATTGTGGTCCCGCAGCGAAAGCTACAGTAACCCTAATTATCGATTTTGAGTTACTGTAGACCATACGGTACCATCCCACTATAGATTGGGTTGATCAATCGATACTCGAAAATATCGATTTTCACCATGAACCCCGGGTCATGGGTGCGACGTGCCTACCAAAAAAAGTTGGTAGGCACGTCGCATGCGTCGACGCATGGGAGGGTATGACCGTAACTCACTTTGTGGTAGATTCGAAGAAGCCGGACACGTTGGGACCCGTGTACTGTATGGTTTCGGAATCCTGCAAAAAAGTGTTTTCAAATCAATACACCTACGGTTGTGCGGTGGCTACAGTACCTCGTTGACGGGCAGGACTGGCAACGAGTTGGGGTTCATTTTGAGCGAGCTCTGCGCGTCCGGATCCTCCACCTTGTCCATCTCCAGCTGCAGCCAGAGTCGCACGCCGTACAGCACCTGCAATTAGCACTCCAACATTCGCCCATCTCCCGGCTCCGTCAGAATAGCCGGTACAGAGATATTTCCCGGGGCCTCGCACTTACATCCGGCAGATGCTCCCAGAAGATGAGCGCAAGCATAGCTGTGATCTGCAACAATGAGAGAGATTAGAGATCAAACTACGACATTCAAAGTTCAAAAATGAGAGATAAAAGATCAAACTACAAGTTATACAGTAAACCGTACGATGAGTGGGAAGAGGAGAAACTCCTTGAACCAGCTCGGCTCATCGTGATTGAAGTGGACGGGCTGGAATTCGTTGAAGGTCAAACTACAAAGTCCAGAGATCAAACTACAACTGTCGCTCACCACAAACATGGCCTCCTCGATCTCGTTGCAGTAGTCCGTGCCGCAGCACTTGATCGACCCCTCGTATCTGGTCTGCAATCGATCGATATTCTACCGTCTCCACACAGCTACAGTAATCTCAAACAGTCATGATATCTGTTTAAACGGTAGCTATAGTAACCTTTCGAATAACCGCCTCAATCTGAATCATTCTGTCTACCGTACTCCCGCCGCACGCTGGGCCTACCGTACCCCTCTGTGGTCGTAGTGCCAGCGCGGTTCGTAGAAGCTGGCGCCGTGGTGGCACTTGGCGGGCAGGTCCGCCAGCGGCATGCACGCGTGCACGGGGAACGAGCGGGCGACGCGCGTCCCGCTGCAATGGATACTGTACTTTTCCTTTTGACAAAATCGATATTCTAAGAGTACTGTACCCACCGAATCTCTACAGTAACTCGCTCGAGCGTCTCAACAACTCAAGATCTGACAAATGTATGACAACGGCGTCCGGGACTACGGTAATGAGGGTTACGGTAGGGAGGGCTAAAGGAGTACGGTAACAGGCACTCACTGATATCTGAAGTAAATGCAGGTCGATTTGTGCGCGTCGCAGTTCACAATCTTGCCGGGCGGCTGCGGGTTGAAGGGCACGACCCACACCTAATAGTAATAATAATAATAATAATAATAATGATAATAATACATCACAAGATATACATGGTATTATTTACCTCGGGCGGTGGCCGGCTGAAGCATTTTAGCGTCGATGCCTTGCGAGACCCTGGACAGAACAGGTTACTGTAACCGAAGTACGGTAGCCCACACCAGCTCCAACCACGGTAATCAATCAATAAAATGAGGCTCACCTTCGGCGGGGAGAAATATGGCGATGAGGAGGAGAGCGACCGCTCCTCGTCTTGCCATTGTGAGAGAGTGCGGGGAAATCAACGAAATGGCAAGACTCATTCGTAACCAAAATTGGGATTTTCACAATTCAAATTACAATTAGTTTTTAAAAATTCGGGTAAATAATTGGATTAGCATTCGTCATTTCGCACACAAAAGAAGAGATCTAATACAATTATTTGCCCGAATTTCAGACTCTAATAAGAACACGGCAAAGCCCTCTTCAAAACGACCATTTTATCATAAACATGTTCAGTAACAATTCAGGGGGTGTAACAACACTAACAATGCAAAACGTAATAGGAAACAGACAAATTCGAGCGGCGTTCGCGCTCCAACCAACAACAACGAATTTCAAGGTCAACGAACTACAAAAAGTGGGAAATTACTTGAAACGCTTGAATATTATAATTAGAAGAGAAAAGAAAGAAAAGTTCAATCCGTCATTACCGTAGTCAGAGGTGGGTGGGGGCAATTAATCGATACTCAGGGAGGGGGGAGGGTAGGGCTAATTCAGTTCTCGATTCGTCTACCGTACTCAATCCGATGTAGTCGCTCCCGAGTATCCCTTGGTCATCACCTTTCTTCTCTTCTTCTTCATCGCCTTGGCGGACGTGCGCGCGAGCAGGCGGCGGTTCACCTGAAAATATAATCATTTCCGTCTAAAAATTCGAAAGTTAAAAAAAGACTGCGACTTTACAAAATAATAAATCGGTAAAACAATAGCTGATTACATCGTAGCTCATGAAAGAAAATACCATTTTCTTTTTTTTTTAATATAAAATAATGGAAAATAATCCGCACCTTCTTGTGCTTGAACTTCTGCTTGGGCTCGTAGCGGACCTCGCCCTTCTGTAATTGATGAATTATTCAGCTAATCACCATAATCCACAAATGGAATACAATACATTTACCGTACCCCCTCCCTACCGTAATCGATCAATCATCTCATCTCTTACCGTATTGAATCCGTCGTCCTCTCTGGCCACCTCTCCCTTCCGCTGGTTCTTGTCCGCATTCTTCTTCTTCTTGAGCGAGCGCTGCTTGGATGCTGAAAAAACAGGCATTGAGTATTGATTTTGAACGATCATATATACATTACAGGACGACACAATATTTAATAAGAAGGAGGAATGTGAGAAAGGAATTGCCGGCCTAGTCTTTTTACGTTTCCTCGTCGTTTAATAGTCAATTTTTGACTCCAAAAATAATCTCCTTAACAACCTTCTTACAACAAGTTTAATGAGAAAAATTAGACAATGTGAATCTGTGTTTCCTCATTTATTCAAGTTTCTATTACAATTTTAAAATGATACGTTCATGAAATGGACTACTGGTGGTGTACTCTCTTTCTATACCTCGACGTGTCTCTCACTTTGCCATGCTCTCTCGCAGCCGTATTTGTTGTTTAGTACGCATTATCAACGGAACGTTTTATTATTTCGGACAAGTGCTCGTAAATTTGTAATATCGCTCATCGAAAAGGGCGCGAGTAGCCATTTTTCGCACCAAACCACCAATACAATTTTACCCAGCGAATTCACGTTTTCTCGTCAATTCAAGTGCTCATATCTCCACGGCGCGTCAAACGCCCCCCTACGGTTCGGTTGGTGTAAAGCGAGCGTGTACCTTATCCTGTCTGCCCTTTGTAAGGTGCTCGAATTAGAAAACCTGTATGTAAAATGTCAAGTGTTTGTATGTCAACCATAGGCCAAAAAGTTCGTTCCATGGTTCAAACATAGGCAGCACTTTGATTTTTTTTAAAATTGAAATTTCGAAAAAATCAGACATCATTTGGACTTTTTAAGGTGGAATTTAGAAAAATCAGATATTTTTTCGGGGTTTCACCTTAAAACGGTAAAATCAGTCAGCATTTGTGGCTTTTGGGGACATACGTTTTTGGTCTATGATGTAAACCTGTGCGGAATTCTTCACAGAACACGATCACAATAGTCACAAGTCAATTGATAGTTGATTAGACGAGTTGATACATGTGGGACTTTTACTACAAGTAGACTACAAACTACATCCCCGAATCACCGAACATCTAACCCGCCGTGATCTCGTCGCAAACACATTCGAATTCATTCTCCCCACTCAATTAATACCAATACAATCACAATCGCGCTAGATGCTGTTCCGCAGTTTTTTTATCACAATCAACCAAACCAACCTGTGGTCGAGTCATCGTCCTTCTTCTCTCCTCCCTCCTCTCCGTCCACCTCCATCGCCTCTCCTCCATTCTTCTTTGTCTTCTCTCCCTTCTTTCCATTCTTCTTCTCCTTCTTCTGCTTCTTCTTCTTGTCATCAGTCTCGTCAGTCTCGCCCTCCTTCTGCAAAAGATAAGCAATCAATACATTTTCAAATACAGTATCCCTAGATAATAAACATTTATAATATAATATTTTGGTATTTATTATTATAAGACAACAAGGTTTGTGAATTTGTAAATAAAAAAACAGTTCGTGATCCACCACCGGTCCACCCCTCGCTACCGTACCTTGTCTCCGGCCTGCTCGGGCTTAGGGTTCTTCGTGTTGCTCATCTTCTTGATCTTGGCGACGAAGAATCCGTCAATGTTGTGCACGTGTGGGTAGTAGCGGCGCGTGAGCGAGAGAGTGGGGTGGAAGCGGTACTCGCGGAACCTCAAACGACAGGCTTACTTTCACAATCAAATAACTTGGCGAAAATGTGCTTCACACACCCTAAAAAATTCAACGACATGTCACATCATAGATCTCAAACAGCACGAGTTTTTGCCTTTCACAAATGATCGAAATCATAGACCAAAATAGTATGTTCCATGAAGAATTTAAAATGTGTTATTTTTAGTCTGTTACGCTTGAAACGGATCAATATCAGATTTTGGCACTTGCAAAACCCATCTTGCGCTCAAAATGTAGAAAAATAATTTTCTCCAAAATTTTATATTTTCAAAAATATTTTCGAAAATATGTTTAAAAAATATTTTTTCCCAATTTTGTGTTAAGCTGAAAGCCCATGTCCGATTACGTCAGACAAGTCTGCAGATGCTTGGTAAAAATCTGCAGCCGTGATATTAAACCAGGCGCAAACCCGAAATGATGTCTGCGTTTGTTCCCTGGAACATACCTTTTGGTCTATGATCGAAATAAATCACTTGGTGAAACTACGCTTCGTCAACGCTACAAAATTTTCGACAAGTTACATCTTAGATTCTTGTGCATTCGGCGAACCCAACAATAACAAATACTACCCACTTTGTGAATCCCTCGACTCCGATGTCGAGTCCGGTGGGCACGAGCTTGCAGTGGCGCTTTTGCAGCGCGTAGTTCACCACCGCCTCATTCTCCTCCACCTGCAACGACGACTGCATATTGGGAAGTAATAATATTTATAGGAGCGCTGAACGGCCTATCATTACAGGACGATTGGCGAAATTTAGATGGTGCAGCGGCGACACGCCACATTACCGAGTCAAAAGGGGCCGTGGAGCAATTAAATTATAAATGTATTGACCCATACAAGCAAACGAAATCGGTTCAAAAATCATCGTGGTGTTAGAATGGAACAGTTCAAACACCAGATCGCCGGGCAGTAACACTACCCTGGAACCGCAATACATTTTCGTCCCACCCACAATACGGCTAACTGCGAAATATATAAACTGGCCAGATCTATAGTGCAAGTCCCATAAAACTGGCCAGATTTGAATTGATTCTTACTAAACTCATCCTTCCGCGTAGTTATAGATAGGTTTCGAGGGTCAAAACTGCCTTCTTCAAAAAAATTGTTCACCCACATTGTGTGTGGTTTAAAATGTATGGTCCTCATTGAACTCACCAGGACGGAGCAGGTGGAGTACACCAGGTATCCTCCGGTGGGCGAATTCGCATCGAGCGCGTCGATGGCCGAGAGGATCAGCTCGCGTTGAAGAGTGTGTCTGTAAATTAATAGTTATTAGCGAACAATTGGCACGCAGAAATTATTTTGCAATCGAAAATATTGTGATGAGACACGGGCGTAACTGAGAACCCCAAGAACGGAAACTAGCCAGGTATATTCGGATATTCAATCGGTGTGACGTATTTAGCGGAGATCATCATGTTTCGATAAATAGTAGATCAAATACCACAATAATATATATCAACCAATTAAATAATCGATCCGCCGTACCTCTTCTGGACGTCCTGACTGTCTCTGCTCGTCTTGACCGACTGATCCTTCCAGATGACTCCCGTTCCCGAGCAGGGCGCGTCGAGGAGAATACGGTCAAAGCCCTGGGGCATGATCTGCAAATGTGTCAGATGGTAATTAGAACAAGCATACGATACCAACTATTTGAGTAGTAGTTTTAGAGTTTCGCTTACAAAGTTTAACGAAAAAGTTCAAGCATCCGTGACTATTAGAAACTGCAAAATCCAGCCGGTTCTCAGTTGCACACATATACAAAATTCGGTTCTCAGTATATCAAGCAATAAGTTGACAATGTTGTTGAAAGAAACAAAAAACAATCGCTTACTTTGGCGTACTCCCTTCCGTCCAGACTGCTCACGATAGAGCAGTTCACGCCCAGTCTGTGCAAGTTTCCGATGACGGCCGTGCAACGCTCCTTCTGCAATTCGACAAATGTTTGTTGCTACTCGATTTAAAGAAACGGAAATGCGATCTCACTAGATAATTCTCATTCGAAAATATCAATTTCCAGAATGGAAAAGGATTAGAAATTTTTAGCCAAATGCGGAAGAGTAATACTGCTGTAACACCCACCGCCACAGTATGATACAAGTAGTTCAAAAAGAAACTAACCGAGGGATCGTTGGCGAACAATACTCCGCTGTTCTTCATCAGCGCGGCGACGTGGGAGGTCTTTCCTCCGGGCGCGGCTGCCATGTCGAGCACGCGCTCTCCCGGCTGGGGCGCGAGCGCCATCACGGGCAGCAGCGAGCACAGACCCTGCACATATTATTATCACTATTATATTAGTATACTATTTATGCTAATAAGAAGGACGTTAATTGAATGTGTAGGCAACCAAAGATCGAACGGAAAAAATTATTATAAAAAAGTTCCCGGTGATCTCGCTTTTCAAAGGTTAAAAAAGGACAATCTGCCAATGTTGCAATCACGTGCAGGGAAACAAAAAAATCCAATATCTAGCCAAGTTCCTCACCTGGATCATGTAGTGGCCGGCGAGGTACTCGGGCGTCGCTCCCACGGGCACTTGCGTGTCGTAGACGACGAGACCGACCTAAAATATATCAGCCGTCAATTTCAGGTTTCAACCAACCATAAACATAATCTAGTCATGTAACTGAGCGATTATAGGTCGGTACCTTGTAAAATTAATTATATAAAAATAAACACCTTGGTCCACTTGGCGGCGGGGTCGACGTTCATTCCGCGGTTGATGAGCGACTTGGCCAGCTCTCCTCTGCAAAGAACTAGGGTTATTTTGGCTACGCCGTGACACCTTTATCTTTTCACTATATCGGTACATCAGTCTTGTGGAGGATCGAAGCCGAAAACAAAATAAACATCAAGAGAGATTTTTCATACACAATAAACGAACCTTCTCGTCTTGAGCGTGTTGGTTCTGATCGTGACGGGACGGGGCTGGTCGTTCGCCTCGAGGAACTCGAGCAGCTGCAATAATTTAATAATTATTGATTTATTTAGTCGTAAACTCCTCCTCGTGAATCGATCAACTACAAACTACAACCAATAAACGCACCTCGGCTCCGGCAGGGAAGATCTGCTGGAACTTGTTCATGAGGTACTCGTTGTAGCCGTAGTACGAGCAGAGGTCCTTCGTCAGCACCTGCGCAAATTGTAATTACAAATTTATTCTTAAACGATAAACAAAATAGAGAGAAGGAGCTAGCAATCCTCACCTCGATATAGTCCGACCGCGACTTGCCCTCCTGACGGCGGTTCTTGAAGTCTCCGAGCACCTGTAAGCATGAATATTTTCCAATAAATTTATATTAGCATGTATAAATAAAACAATTGGAAATATTATTTTTAAAAAGTGATCTAGAAGCGCTCTCCAGCTAGCAGAAAGGAAGCATTTTAGCCTTTTAAGTTATAAAAAAAACTATGATTCCCACCTGGATGACGTCCTGAATTCGCTGCTTCATCGACGTCAGATTGGGCGCCGTCTGAATCTCCTCCTCCACCTCCTCGACGGTCGGCAGCTCGAAGCGGTCGGCGCCCGTGATGTTCAGCTGCAGCTCCTCCTCGCCCTCCGCGCTGCAATTGTTTCATCGGGGTTTTAAAAAAAATATTCCCAGCTCATTCAAAGTTTCAGTATTGTGTTAACATCGCATTCGAAAATATGTATCGATAATTCGGGAGTGTTCAACCGTAAAAATGTACAATAATAAATAATAATAATAACTAACGCAATCTTGGCCATCTTCTTGTCCAGCTTCTTCGTCTTCTTCTCGATGGGCAGACCCTCTTCGTCCTCCTCCGAATCCTCGCCCTCATCGTCATCTTCGTCCTTGAAAGAACGCTCATTATCGGCGAAATCGATAACCAACAAATACTTCGTTACATCATATAAACACTACGTATTTTCACGCATTGAGCAGGATATTTATTGAATTTTTCCAAAGTAAATAATAAAGTGATTGCCCACCTCATCACTGCCAAAGTCGTCATCCATATCGATGTCGTCCTCATCATCTTCATCATCCGATCCTAGCGGACCCTCCTTGATGCCAATCTCGTCATCGTCCTCCTCCTCGTCTCCCATATCGTCCTGCATTTCGTCATTATAAAATGAAGAATAATAATAAGAAAGGACTACTTACATCACTGTCGAACAGCTTGCCGGCGCTGGCGGCCTTCTTGAAGTCCTTGAGGTCCTCAGGAAGCTCCTCTTCCTCATCCTCCTCGTCACTACAACAAAGACATATTTTACAAGCAACGAGAACTTTAAATTAAGAGCACTTAGCAGCGAAACCGTCACGAGCACATTTATCTTGACATTTTTTTAGTATATTAATTACAATAGCGATGCTCACTAATAGGTCAATAAAATAAAGCGGGAACTATGAATTGTACCTCTCCTCGACGACTTCGACCTTGGGCTTGGCAGCTTTCTTGGTCTTCTTGGGTGTCTCCGCCTGCTGCTTCTTCTTCACCACCTTGACGACCTTCTTGGGGGCGACGGGGACGATGGCGTCCACCTTCTTTGCGATCACCTACAGAGTTTTACACTTTAAAAAGTACGGGCGTTAATAATTATCGTTATTGTTGATAAGTAACACCATTAAATGGCAGCTTAAGAGGGCAATGGACCGAGGTCAAGTATAAAACTCGAATATAAACGTTAATAACCTTCTTCTGCACGGCGATCTTCTTCTCCGGCTTGGCAGAGGCAGCGGCGCCATTAGTCGCCTTCTTTTTCTGCTTCGCCACGACCATCTGCGCGAACAAATTGGTAAAATAAGATCAAAATTAGATTAAAGCGGGCACGGGGAATCATTTGCAACATGAAATGTCGAACAACGTGCGAAAATAACGGCTGAAATCAATAACAAACATATATTTCTTCAAACAATTAATAAAATATTCCGCGCGTAATACCGCTTTCTAGAAGAGGATAAAACGAAAGTGTTACTTACCGTTTCTATAATACACTGTCGTAGTCGGAAATTAGAGAATTTCAAATTAAATTAAAATATCTTTTTTAAAAATCAAATTAACAACCTTTTTCGGAATAAAATAAGCCGTTCATCTTTCTATAGATCAATAGATCACACGAAGTCAACACGTTCTCTCGGCTATTTTGTTACTGAGTACTCCTGTAAGTTTTATGTTAAATACTTAAATCCTCTCAATTCGATATTATCCATTGTCTGGTTCCTCATTGCAAACACTCATAGTTTTCTGGAATCCCTTCTGTTATAATATTGTGCATTCCCTCTCTCCTCTTCCTCCTCCCGAGAGCTCTCCTCTTCGAAATCTTCAATTACTGTGCATCGAATGTACAGTGCAAAAAATATAAAATGTTTTCTAGGAATGATTTGTTAAATTAAAAAAAAATCCTCTCAACGTCCTCTCAATCTTTGGTTGCGCTGAATTCTCAGTGGCAAACTTGGAAATTTGTTGTTTCATACAGAAAAGTCGGGATCTCTTTTTTTGAAAATAAGTTTCTGAAAATATGGATTATCTCCATTTTCAAATGAATATCGTTTGAAAAGCCGTACTTTGTTGTTTCATCAACTAGGTAAAAGGGTTATTGTCCATTTGACGATAGTTTGTATTCGAAAAAGGCTTTTTTTAAAAATTTTATTTGATAAACATTTGTTGGACGAAGAAACATTAGAAATTATGAGATCTGCTAACAAATCGAAGCCGCTGAACTCGTGATTCGCCACCACAACTAATCGAACACATCAGGGATGCTGATAATCCATCATCGTTTCAATGCAATCCAATAAATTCAAAGTTCTTTCTCGATCTTCCTTTATCTATTTATTCGTCGTTCGCCTACTTTTTTGTTTCAATTTGCATAAACCCTCCACTTTTTTCGCGGAAAAACAAGGATTTTTCTTTCGTTGAAACAAATCACGATTAGATATAAAATATCTTAATCTCTTCTTAACCGGCTTATTTACTATGTCATCAGTTTACATAATTTAGTATTGCCCACTGTTGCGGTGGTACGCTAGTTAGAGTTGGTAGATACTTTATGAAATCAATCTCATCTTGTACAGGGAGATTTGCCATTATAATAATGGCATTAACTGATCATCAATCTGCCTAGTCATCATCACTTTCTCCTTCCGATATGGAGATGATTCACATCTTGTATTCGATTCTATTCCTTTCATTACACCCAATTTCGCATAGACATTACATGCCTCTTGATCATGATCGATAGATGAATCTTCCTAATTGCATTTTCCCTAAATTGATTCGAATCCCATTTTGAAAGATATTTGTCCTAACACAATCACGCCAAGATAGTTTCGCAACGTCGTTGAACTGTTGACTTTTGAATTGTAGGTTTGTTGAATTTATTTTGAATTTCTAAACGCTCTTTGTGTGTTTCTGGGTGATTCATATGAGAGCTTTCAGTTGGTATAAAAGACATCATTGTTCTCCTCTTTTCAATCCATTCATCCTCCTCAACATGCGTCTACTTTTCCTTATTCTTCTCTTCGTAACACTCACAAATTCTGCAACAACAACCCGCAAATGGACCACGCCACATCCATATCCCGGTGTATGATTTCAACGATTTTGTTTTAAAATTAGTAAATATATTCACTCACAACAGAAATCGTAACGGATATCACCAGAGATTGCGTGAAAAAAATCCGTTTTAGCCGTTTCGTGGCCCTTTAAAAGTGGTTGGCACCAATAGGGAACTTGCTAAAATGCGGTTCTGCAATATCGAACAGTGATTGATAGAATTCTTGTTCGCAAGTTGCTTCATCAGAAATGTGTTTTTAAGCGTTGCTCCCCGTCTAATGCTATCTCTAGCGACGCATTTCTTATTGGCGGATGGACTTAATAATTTCCATTTAAATGGGGACGTGACATCTCTCTTCTACCCCTTACGACCCTTTCTGGAAGCTTTGGCGTTAATGATGTGGCGCCTATCCGGAATGGAACTACCATACCTTACAAATCATATAATTTCAGCCGTACCACTACTATGTCGAGAACGGAAGGAAGCTTTGTCAATATAAATACGTGGTGGTCTGTCCTCCTGACGAAAGAGTGGCGCATTTGGGCGACTGCGCGTGTTTCTTCGACGATTTGTTAATGCCTGACAGATATGATTACGGATACGAAGATGACGAATGAAGAGTTTCGTTGTTAATTTTCCTGAAAGTTGCTATAAATATCTCTGAATTTGTTACAGTGCTCGAAACGGGAGATGGATGCTGTATGAAATTTTGCTTTTTGTTCACGAAATGCCCAGTATTACATTTATAAAATGATACGATCAAACAAAATGTCGAACTGGGGACTTCCTGTGTTTACCGAGACGAGAGAGCACGCAAAAGCGAGAGGGTCGCCAATGTTCCTGTGTGGTAAACAACGGAAGTACGTTATTCGGCTTTTTGGTATGATCGTATCATTTTATAAATGTAATAGCAGGGACGCATGCAGTAAAAGAACGAGACACAGCATCGAGTTGGCGCCATTCCAAGAACTTTCGTTGTCTGACTCCGCTTTCCCCAAATTATTCTCGCCGTTTTCTTTCTCGGAAGCTGTGAGAGAAGCCACGAAGAGCGAAACAAATGATGAACGTTAGTAATTGCCCAAATTCTCAAGGGAAATAAAGTCTACGACTTCATAAGTCTGGTCTTGGCTGAGCGACGACTTTAAAGTCTAGAAAGTGCCCCTTCCTCTAATCGAAACGAGTAGACTTATGAAGTCGTCGCTCGGTAGCCGAGAAGTCTACAGTCGTAGGCTTATTTCCTTGTGAGTTGAGACAACACTTCGATCCAGGGAGGAGTGGTGCCTAATAACAATTCTCGCCATAATCAACAAGTATACATGGGCGACTAACAGAAGAAGAAATAATTCCCTGAAATATAATTTTCCCGAAAAAAATCGTCGTGTCGTTCATGTCTAAATCACGGAACTTTTTCTGCCTGTTTGCGGAGTGAATCATTTGGCTTAATTTTACACGGTACAGAACAAATCGTATAACGAAACACTTTTCTGAATACACTTATGGATCATGAAGTGGTAAATGCAGATTGTCGATCAATCCGCCCGGTGAACTCGTGCTTCACCACCGCGTCTTAAGCTAACAAGTTGACTACACGGACAATTATACGCACTTGATGTTGGTAGTCTAATAATAATGCACTTTTTTTAGTCCAGGTCAGTTAAATTGCCCCTCTTCTGATTTATATCTACACAGATTTGCATAGTAGTATTCCTGGGGAGATTTTGTAGAAATATGAAAAGAAACATTCGTCAAAGCAACCCGAGAGAAAATGACGGCATCACAAAAATATTGAAGGGAAAGGGAAGGAGGTTTTTTTTATTGCTGCGCATTGTGAAAGAGTCTTTCCCTAGAGACGGTGCTGCTCTAATAGAGCTTCGAAGGCGAGTGTCTGCGCGAAAACGAAGCTTCATTCACTTCCCTCATTCGAGTCCCCGTTTTCGTCGAGCGGTTGGTGGGGTGAAAATGAGTTCTCACTGTCCAAACGGGGGGCATGGCAAAAGTGCAACGGCGAATAACTCAGTATAACGCTATTGATCATCGCTTGATACATATTTTAATTGAAGAGGGAATACTTCGCTATCTTCATGAGGGAATCAACTAGTTAGAATGCTGAATCATAGCCATACGAGTACATGAAGGGTTGGATCAGATTTTATCGGGTCAGACGCGTTTCGGGCACATTCTGTATCCTCACGTTTTCTCACTTCTGTTTCTCCTCCAATGTATGTCCATTCTAGGTAATTTGTCACTGATGATGGGCCTAGTGTCCGAAATGCGTCTGACCCGATAAAATCTGATCCAACCCTTCATGTACTCGTATGGCTATGATTCACATATTTTAATGTGAAAAAAATAAAAAGGGGCAAAAATTCTTTCCAATCGCGACGCTATGAATGCTCCTTCCCGCTGAATTCGTGATTCACCACCGAATCTAAGCTAGAGAGAAGCGATAGGGACAATAACACTGGTTAACTAGAGGAACAACAATTCTAAAAACGACGACAGATCCAATATATTCACGGCTAACGATACAAGTAATGATAAACGGTAAATGTAGCAAATAGCTCTCCACGGCGTTTTGGCGCCATTTCCTTTGAATATTTCCGTGTGGGAACCGGGGTTCGCCCTGCTACGTGTGGCAAAATGCCAACATGCAAACCCTCTCATTCCCTCCCGTCTCTCGCTCAATTAGATCAGACGAGCGGCACTCTCTCACTGATCTACCTCTCTTCCTCACCCCCACAATTTAAGCAAAGAATCGATACGTGGTAGGCGAATTAAGCAAAGAATCGATACGTGGCAGTCATAGTTCGTGGTAAACAATCTTAGAAGTTCTAAAACGTAAATTTCACTGAAACATTCATAATGAATTTGAATAGCCACTTTCGTACAGCATATGTAGTTGTAGGAATCCCATTTTATATCTTCACATCTTCCCCTCCCTTCGTTTTAGTCTCTAGACTCCTTTTGCCATGTGATGCTCACACTAACTCTTTTTGTCGATTACGGCATCTCTACTTATCAACTGCACTATGAATCGGATTTTTGAGTAAAGAAGCACATTGCAGCAATTTGACGCACGAATAAAATTATCCGACTGCTACCCGATTATCCAAGATTACGAAAATAAATTGCATTCAAAATTTGAGGCTGTTTCAGTGAGTTTCAATAAAGTTATGATGAAAAATGTCTGATGTTACTCAATTATGTCCAGAGGAAGAGAGAGGAGTAAAAAACGGCACCCCGCGGTTGGGAGTTGCACGGGTGTAATGTCATGAGCGAATGAAGCGAAGAATCAATACGTAGTAGACATTTCGTGGTAAACAATCTTAGAAGTTCTAACACGAGTACAGCGTAAATTTCACTGAAACATTCATACATGGCGAGCGCGGGGGGATTGAACCCGGGGAATTCGGGTGGAGGGGCAAAATGTTAACCATAACACCTCAAGACCAGGAGTGCGCGGGTTGAGAGGGGAATGATGAGCGCGACAGATTTCCATAAGAAATTGGCACCGGAAGCACCGAGCTAGATGTTCTGGTATATGCTAGCACATAAAATAGCTGGACACTAGGGTTACTCAATTCACCATTGGTTGAAGTCTCAACTGCTCCACCAATGGGGTCAGCAGCGAGAGTAAAAATGAAAATTATTTCTGACTCGTGCATTGTTTATTCCTTTCTTTCTTCTCGTTGACCTTGGAAGCAAACACCAAACTTATCCGACGCCTTTCTATCCGGACAGATGTCTGTACGGAAACGGACAAGGCCCCGTTCATTTTTAACTTTCACTCTCCGGCGTCCGGCATTGTCCGGATTCGCAACCCTAGATGGGACCACTCTCTCACGGAACTTTCATGTTTCATCTGCAAGGTAATTTTTTGATTGATCCTCGGTATTGATCGTCCACATTCCGTTCCAAACGAAATTAAAATATATCATTCCACACATTCTTTTCAATCATGGCGAGAGAATTAAAGTCTCAACTACTTCATCAATGTGATCGGGGAAATCGAGCTTTAATGAACCGCTTGATGTCTGCTGACGTAGATCAAGTGTTGCCTATTTTATTTCAAATTTTTAGGCGACCACATCTTGCTGCAAAGGGTACGGTAGCACTTAATATTTAGGATAAACGGAAACGTGATCAGGGGAACGTCTCCTAGAAAACTACGTTGGCATGTGACAGAATTTTGAGGGAAAACAACGTAGGATGCCTTATTTAATGCACCGCTTGATGTCTCCTTAAATCGTTCTTCGTACATCAATCAATCATTCTGGAGATCCAGGATCGAAATGAAGTGTGAAGGCAACACATATTAATTTCGGTTTCTCTTCGACTCAATTCGGTTGCAAAGACCGAGTTTTCTTGTTTCGTCTACCATTCAAAATAGTGGTTGCTCATTGTAACTGGCTCATCGGAGACGAATGTCGAAGTTATAATCATTCTCAAAATCGAGATCTGCTCATCTCTTCTTCGATTTAATTCCGATCTGAAACTCCGAACTTTGTTGTTTCATCTGCCTGATATCATTGTAATGACTAACTCTTGAAGCTGGCTCCGATTGCAGGCTCCGAGCTTTGTTATTTCTATCTACCAGTTAACAGTGTAATGTCTCAGGCAGCGTTAATTCAAATTCGTTCAATTTCAATCTAATTCTAATTCAGTTGATCCAGTGTACAAATATAATTTTATTATGATAAAACGTTATTAATATTTTTAATCTGGAAGCGGTATAATCAAGAGAGGAATCAAAAGAGGAATCTGTAGAGACCGAATATAAGCTAGAGAGGAGCGAGACGGGAAATAACTAATCCCGCTTTTTTCACTATTTCCCTCAACTCGACTTTCTCTTTCTCTTGTCATTTAGCCTGTAGATACCACTTCCTTCGTTCTACTTCATCAAATGCGCAACTCTTCTAACTCTTCTAATCGATTTCACTATCGCTCCCCATCAATCGCACCGTACAGTGGTTGATCGCAGTTTGATGCCGTGCGCATTACACTTCCAAAGCTCCAGAATCGATTCACGGATGAGAGAATATTTGAACAAATGGACTCGTCAAATCTCTTCTTTACCCAGAATTTGATACTAGCCCTTGTCATCTGTCATGGAATCTCTCAACTCGGATGATATCGTTGTCAATGCGTTTAGAAAAGAGGCGGTTAGGAAGTTGAGGAGGAGAAATGAGAATTCATAAAGTGAGTACTTTTTTTGAAACACAATTTTTGAACTTGAACTTTCACTCTCCGGCGTCCGGCATTGTCCGGATTCGCAACCCTAGATGGGACCACTCTCTCACGGAACTTTCATGTTTCATCTGCCAGGTAATTGTTTGATTGATCCTCTGGCATTGATCGTCCAAACTCCGTGAAAAAATATATCGTTAAAATTAAGAGACCCTCCACGAGAGAACGGAAGAAATGAGTAAAGGTCTCGGATGGGCGAAAATGCAACCTACCCTCAAACTTTTTTTCTTGTAATGTGGGTCACGAGTGCTGATCGCCGCCACATCGCTTTGAGCGCCAAAAATTTTTTGTCCGAAAAAATATTTTTCAAAATTTTGACCGTATTTTAGACCCTAAAATAAAGTTTCCTTTTTGATATTCGAAAGTATTTAGTTATGCGTATTTTTACGCGTAGATTCTAAATTTACTAGCTAGAACTGCTTTGCATGATTTGCATGCACGTCGTCGCCGTACCTGCAGCTTAAGCAGCACGTGCAGTAACCCCTGATCTACTCAATCCTTATTCCTATCTAGCCTTCCTCGTCTTGACTTCGTCTATGAACAACAGTTCGGACAACTGCATCGAATTAATTTTCTCTTTTCATGGTCCTTGAATAGGAAAATCTCCGGTTCCCAAAAACATAACTAAATGCAACGGCTTCAAAGTGATTTGGTGTACAATGCCTTCGAAATATCCGAGAAAGAGAGGATAAATAGAGAGAAACTTTAATGCACCGCTTACCCGGAACATCCAAGCTTCCGGTGCGAGTTAAACGCGTGATGACCCATTTCGTGATACTTTGTGCGACGCTAACGTACCAAAAGAAATGTTAAAAAATATTTTATCGACGCCCGAAGGCGCAACGGAATAATGTGTGATTACACGAAAAGATGGACAATATATTGCGACTCTAGGGGGGGAGTATGGTTTTGGGGGAGAAGTTGCAATAGGGGTAAATCAGTAGTGTGTAGATCAAAAATATTCTTTTAAAACGCAACGTGGAAGATGTTCATCAATCGGATTGCTGAACTCGTGCTTCACAACCAAACCGAAGCTCAAATTTTTGGTATTTCACCGCTATTCCAGCTTCACCGCTATTCCAGCTGATCAATTAAATTGTTGTGAGATAATCCAGCTGTGAAATACAAATAAAAGTAACATTGTATCAAAGTACTAACCCCCACATATCTTTCTTTGCTAATTGCGTGTAAAAAGTTTTTTTTGGAAATAAATACGAGGGCAACAATATTCTCAAAACATGGGGTCAGTTTTTGCAAACACCGAGGTTTGTTGTTTCATCTACCAGTCAACATAGCAATGATTCATTTGGCACTGATTCGTACTCAGCACAGACTTACATTTATAAAATGATACGATCATACCAAAAAGCCAAATCACGAACTTCCGTTGTTTACCATACAGGAACAATGACGACCCTCTCGCTTTTGCGTGCTCTCTCGTCTCGGTAAACACAGGAAATCCCAGTTCGACATTTTGTTTGATAGTATCATTTTATAAATGCAATATCATACTATCATACAATAAAAAATGCAATGCTGCAAAGAATATTTCAAAACTATGAATGGATAAAGGTAGATCCTGGGTGAATTCACCCGCTGAATTTGTGATTCCCCACCGCTTCTAAGGTAGACGAGGAGCGATGTGGACAATCCGTCTCCGTTGTTCCTCCACTTATAGGAAATCATTGTGTCTGTCTGTCTGTCTGTCTGTCTGTCTGTCTGTCTGTTTTTTTCCGTACGCGTGACAGACATTTTTTTCGCATTTTCCTTATATTTCGCTTCAAAATCGCGCTATCTTCTCAGATCCTTTTGCATATGATAACTGACCAGAATAGCTTTCAAATTTTACAAAATATAATTAGCCAAATCCATAGCCAAGTGGGTTACGCGCCAAACTTTGAATCCGAGACCCCCAGGTTCGACCCCCGCCGCGGGCAAACCTTTTGCCGCATTTTTCGCAAGTGCCAGAAACCGTTCTAGCACGTTTTTGAGTACCGTGAAACGCGTTTTCACCTGTTTTGCCGAGTTTTAACCACTTGACGGACTTTTTCGTTTTTTCGCTATAAATCACTTCAAATTCAATCAATCTTCTCAGATCCTTTTGCATATGATAACCCATCTGAAAACTTTTCAAATTTTAGCAAATTAATTTAACGAAATCCATAGCCAAGTGGGTTACGCGCTTGACTTCCTATCCGAGACCCCGGGGTTCGAACCCCGCCGCGGGAAAATCGTTAGCTGCATTTTCCCCAAGTGCCAGTAACCATTCTAACACGTTTTTGAGTAACGTGAAACACGTTTTCACCTGTTTTGCCGAGAAAAATCGAAAATTTCGAAAAGTTTCCAAATGATCCGTACAGCGTAGGGGATCAGAGGAAAAGTGTTTTGCGATGTCGGAAACGTGTTCGAAAACGTCAGGGAAATCAACACACGGTCCTGCGTTTCCGTTGAGAAATGCTCGTGAGGCTGAGAGCGATCGAAAAAAGTTGCCACGGAGCCATGAAGTGGCGTAGTGGCAACTTTTTTCGATCGCTCTCAGCCTCACGAGCATTTTGCAACGGAATAAGCCAGTACTCTTTCTAGAGATTAACATTCCCCAGCATACTAACCTCCCCCCTGGACTGTACGTGGAGCCGGCTACCGAGTCCGCCTCCCGGATCCGAACCTGAAGCCGGCTACCGAGCTCCCCCTGAACCGGGCCTGATGTAGGCTGCCAAGGTCCCCCTGAACCGAACCTGAAGCAGGCTGCCGAGCTCCCCCCTGGACCGAACTTGGAGCAGGCTACTGAGCTTCCCTTGGACCGAACCTGGAGCAGGCTACCGATCTCCCCCTGGACCGAACCTGGAGCAGGCTACCGAGCTCCCCCTGGACCGAACCTGCACCCAGAACTATGCATAGAGCGTAGTGTACGCATAGAGCGTAGTGTATTTAACCTCAAAACATCCCGGCTAGTTTTCTCTAATAAATGACACCTTATCATTCTTTTTTTATTTTATAGTTTCATCATCGCTTCGGATTTATAACACGCATAGACTTGCCTCTTTCGCGCAGCTCTTTCGTATTGTTATTTTTTTTTGTTCGCCCGCTGTACTCGTGATTCATCATCGCATCCAAGCTAACAAAGAAGCGATGCCAACAATGCCTTTGCAATCTAATCAGAAGCTATTGCGATCTAATTTGAGCAATTTTAGAAGCAACCATGGCAAAAATAAGATCGCAAAATCTCCTGATTAGATTACAAAATCTTCTAATTAGATTGCAAAATTTAAAAACTTCTTATTAGATTGCAAAATCTTCTGATTAGATTACAAAATTTCCTAATTAGATTGAAAAATTTTCTAATCAAATTGCAAAATTTTCTAATTAAATTGCAATATCTGAACTAAAATTCAAAATTATCAAATTAGATTCCCCCTCTCCCATTGAGAGGAGTGGAATCAATCCAAAAAAAGGCTCAAATTCAGCCTTGAGTGAAATATAACAGGAAATAAACCTGCCTACATAACATCGGAACTTAAGGTTTGTGTACCCTCGGCGTGTCTTACACGAGACGGGGTTGACAGAAATTTTTCGAATCTAATTAGATTCAATTTAGAGTATAAAAACTTCTAATTAGATTGCAATTTTTCGAGGTTACTTTTGAATCTAATTCGATTCAAATTAGACTCAATTTCTGTTTGAATCTAATTAGATTCGAATAGCTCTCCAAAATAATCTTATTATCTAGATTCAAAACGCCTTCCTTTTCTTATTAGATTGCAAACGATTTGCTCGTCCTCGCTTGGATCCCATAGATTCCCAACACGCACTCTCTCTCTCTCTCTCTCTCTCTCTCTCTCTCTCTCTCTCTCTCTCTATTCGGCTTTCTCACATTGCATGAGACAATTTGCAGATGCTCGCCAATTTCGAGTATCTCTTGTACGCATTGGACGTTATCTGCCATTGGGCGCGGGCCACATCATTCCACAGACCGGTCAACCTTACCGAAAGGCCTTTGGAGTGAGAGAGCGTGTGATATCGAGAGGGACTCTCTCGTTTTTGCACACTCTCTCGCTCCAACCCTGGTCTGTATGTTTGGAATCATGTGGGGCATCTACGATGTGGACTCACTACAACTGGAAACGTCCCCAAGGCCCCCCAATGTCCGATGGAGAGATGGCCTGAAACGACCAATCGGGCCCTAATGGGGGAATGTAACTATTACATTTATAAAATGATACGATCAAACAAAATGTCGAACTGGGGACTTCCTGTGTTTACCGAGACGAGAGAGCACGCAAAAGCGAGAGGGTCGCTATGGTAAACAACGGAAGTTCGTTATTCGGCTTTTTGGTACCTATGATCGTATCATTATATAAATGTAATAATGAAGGTTAGCGGTACACCCTCATCTGAGCACTATTGCCTCGCATGATAAATAATTAAGTTGTATTGTAAGTTTAATTTGCAGCACCTGCAGCAGCCCCACTTGATGGCATCTCTTTCACTCGTCTCGCGCCTCAATACGCCTCCTTTTTTGTTAACACATCAATAATTACACTAATTACACTATTCTTACATATTTTATTCTTAATTTTTTTCAGACATTGGCGAGTGAATAGCAGTAGGGTTACCGGGCCAAGTATCAAGGGTCTCTCTTTCCCTCTCTCTCGCTCTCTCGCGCGCTCTCTCTCTCTCTCTCTCTCTCTCTCTCTCTTTCTCCCTCTCGGAGAGAGAGAGAGGTAACACACCAAGTCATTGGTTTTCCAATTGCTAGCTTCTATTCAAAATCGCTATTAAATAAAACAAATAATATTATGGCGCCTGGACAAAACGATAACCCAAATGTGCAGGGTTTTTCGAAATCGGATACACTCAGAGAAAGATTACTTCGTCGCATGCATGAAGTAATTAATTACTTCTGTGGAAATAAGCTTGAGCTGTGTTTGAAGTAATCAATTACTTCGATTGCTGTTCTAGCGTGTTTCCACAGAAGTAATTAATTACTTCATGCATGCGACGAAGTAATTTTTCTCTGAGTGTACACAATGCACAATACACACTGTTTATCCGAAAAATCCGATAAAATTCCGATAAAAAAAAATTTATATTACAAAAGTAACTTCTGCTTGACTTTCTTGTGGGGAAAACGATACGCATTTTAAAATAACCATTTATACATTTTTCACACGTTTAACGCGTACATTCGTTCCTTTTTCATCGGAAAAAGCTGTGATATTCCAGAGTAACTCAGGATGAATTCACGTCATTTGTCCCATACCTGCAAGAGTAAGTGTTCCAAGCTGAAAACGAACAACGCACGTTGCCTTACCTTGCGCCGTCGAGAAATATGCATGGTAGTAGTCCAGAGGAGATTTTATAGAAATCTGAAAAGAAACGTTCCTCATAATAAGCCGAGAAAAATGAAGGGCATCAGAAAATAATCGTATGGCAGGAATGAAGGAAAAAAAGGAAGAGTGGAAGGAAAGTGGGCTTTTCTTGTTGCTGAGCAACGTGGATAACTTTTTCGACGTCGCCATCGAAAAGTTGAAACTTTTGACAGTAGCAATTGCGAATCGCTGGATTGATAAATCAATATTAGCACAACACGAGAAAGCGTTCCTATGTATTATGTAACCAGGCAGATGAGGGTTGCAGCGCTGAGAGATATTCGAGAGACGATGACATTATGCAATTTGATCTTGATATAGAGTATCGCCGGAAAGTATTGGCACACTTTTATTTTACCGTGTAATTATTGAACCATGAGTGTATGAGTGAATATCTGAGTCAATTGAGATTCTCACTGTAGAGGCCGCATAAGGAAAAGCTAACCTATGGTGAAAACATGTTCCTAGGGTAAACTTTGTGTGTAGAGACTGAAAATGGACATGAGAAGTTTCGTATTTCAAACCCGGCTGAGATATGTTTCATGACATGTCCAAAACTGAAATTTTCAACTTTGGCTAAACGCAACCAAACCGTTTACATAGTTATATATTATGAAAGCGCTCACTAAAGATAATTTTTTCATGTTATTTCCAAGTTCGAAACTTATCTGTGAAAAAAGCTATGATTTTTTGAACAAATAATTTAAAAAATATATATATCACGTCGTTTTCGTCCGCACTTTTAACTGTGTCGATTCGATTGCGCGTAAAAAATTACCCCCTTGCGCAAAAAAATAGTAAGATTCATTTTCTGGGCCACAGCGATTTTGAGCAACAGAGTATGTTCATCGAATGATTCTATCAAGGCCCAGAAAATGAATCTTGCTATTTTTTTGCGCAGGGGGTAATTTTCCACGCGCAATCGAATGGACACAGTTAAAAGTCGCAAAAATATGCGGCATATAGCATTCTTCCGGTGACAAAATTTTCTTTTATTTAAAAATAACTTATTTTTTCACTGTCTGGTCCCTTTAAGCACGAAGACGAAAAGCAAATATTATACAAAATAACTATGCAGATAGATCAGGTGGAAGTGCCATGATCTTTTTTGAGGACAAGAAAATCATCATTTAGAGGACAAATACAGATTAGCGTTCTCTTTTCCACTTGTAAACAACGAGCTTTGTTGTTTCATGAACCAATTAAAAGTGTGGAGACGTATTTCGCACTGATCAACACTCAAACCAACTTCATTCGTAAAGTAAAAAATGAAAATGCCAAAGAACTATTTTCTGTATCTAAACTGTGCACTCCCTGCTAAATCACCGTTTCGCAAATGCAATTGATAACTAACTGCATTGTATCATCCGCTATTATCAAAATTAAATAAGTTAATGCAGGCCCATTGATTTCATCCGGTGAAATCTTGATTCATCGAATATGCCTGTCTATCATTGTTGATAATGTGAATCGCCTGGTGGCGTGCTAAGCGGGCACCGATCTTGGTATGAAAACACGTGGAAAGAGACCACTCTTCCCGAAGTATTCACTTTGCGCTTCTCGGAACCTCAAGTATCATTGTTTGTTATCGTTATGTGACAGCTTACTTGGTCGGAAGGAATTTCTAGCCGAAATCCAGAGTAATGACTGCCACTCCATTGCTCAGTTCATTGACTGTTTTCCCTTTCACCTGAAATGGAGAGTAAAATGCTGTACTGGGCAAGTGCCAATACGGTGTCGATGTTCGCACTCGGATCAAATGAGACAACCCCCGACACATGATTCCAAACCTACAGATCAGGGTTAGAGCGAGAGAGTGTACAAAAGTGAGAGAGTCCCTCTCTATTTCACACGCTCTCTCACTCCAAAGGGCGTTTCTGGATGGTTGACCGTCCTGTGGGATGATGTGCCGAGGAAGTCCCCTATTGTCAAGGATGCAGAACACACTTAGGAGCTAATAAACAATGATGGGTACACTCAGAGAAAAATTGATTCGTCGCGTGCATGGAGTAATGAATTACTTCTGTGGAAAAATGCTTGAACACAAATCGAAGTAATTGATTACATCACAGCATGTATAGTATTTCCACAGAAGTAGTTAAAGTTACCGACCAAGGAAAAAAATCGATATTTATTTTATATTTTTATTCGATGCAGATGAGTGTCCTGATTACTAGTTTGATGCTAAAAATGTCAGAAAAAAATTCCCAAAATTATTATGAGCACGTAAATGGTGTCCCTGATCCAACCTGATTTTCAAATTTTCGCGCCATTTCAAGCATACTGTAAGCAAATATCTCAATCAATTTGACCGCGACGCTGCTTAACGCGTCGCGGCTGTGAGGTTTTCATCCTTCTCCTCTCTTTTTCCTTCATTTGTGTATGATATTTCGTCGATTCTTAGCAGCAGAGTTAATCAGATGAGTACTCTTGACATTTTGAACTACACTTGACCAACATTTGATTGTTACTTGTGTTAAATTACAGTTTATCCAACTCGTACTTCTCACAACGACAAATGGACAGCAACTTCAACAAAAGTCATACTCTGAGATGATGGATTCGTCTTCCTTGTCTTCAGTTGAGGGATGATACTAGACGAAGGAGAAGGAGAGGAAGGAAGCATCACCGATTTCCCTACTAATTTGTGTTGTAAATACCAAACATTAAAAAAGATGTTTTTTTTCATGTTACATTCAGGCGTAGGTAAACAGCCTCAACTGAAGATGAGGAAGGTCAATCCATCATCTCGGAGTGTGACTTTTGTCGAAGTTGCTGTCCATTTGTCGTTGTGAGAAGTACGAGTTGGATAAACTGTAATTTAACACAAGTAACCATCAAATATTGGTCAAGTGAAGTTCAAAATGTCAAGAGTACTCATCTGATTAACTCTGCTGTTAAGAATCGACGAAATATCATACGCAAATGACGGAAAAAGAGAGGAGAAGGATGAAAACCTCACAGCCGCGACGCGTCAAGCAGCGTCGCAGTCGAATTGATTGAGATATTTGCTTACAGTATGCTTGCAATGGCGCGAAAATTTGAAAATCAGGTTGGATCAGGGACACCATTTACGTGCTCATAATAATTTTGGGAATTTTTTTCTGACATTTTTAGCATCAAACAAGTAATCAGGACACTCATCTGCATCGAATAAAAATATAAAATAAATATCGAATTTTTTCCTTGGTCGGTAACTTTAATTACTTCATGCATGCGACGAAGTATTTTTTTCTGTGAGTGCTGGCGAGGCATTTTTTAACCATAGAGATTCTTCTTACGGTGACGGAGGGAACGCTTGGACAAGGGTTTCCGAAGGTCATTATCAGCTGACGTACCATAGTAGCAAGAATCGGACTCTCCATAGACGCGAAATAGAAAGTGAAAGGATAGACAGATGAGAGATGAGATCAAGGGGGGGGGAGAGAAGTGTTGATTCAATTAGAGTTCATGCATTGCGGATAAACACGAGCAAACGAGTAGTAATGGAAGAGATTCCCTTTATAGTTGCTGTTCCAATCCAGTTGCGACTTGAACAGGTGTTGTTGCCATACGCGCTGCTGAGTCCACTGCAGGGGAATTACTCAACAGTTGAAAGTGAGATCATCTTTCAAGTTGTTCAAAGAGTATCCTTACTTAATTTCCGTTTATGGATCGCACATCAATAGTTACACTAAGGAGATTATTTAATATTCTTAATCCTTAATATTAAGTATTATTATTAAATATTCGGCCAGACAATGACGATGTGCACTGCACATTGTGCAGGGTTTTCAAATCAGTATATTAGACTATTTATTAGATATATTGTGAACATCATTCAGCTGAAGTGATCCTTTCGGCGCTAGCTCAATACATCACACCGGTGGAACACGAGTAGTATACAGCCATTCAGAAGTACCTAAATCTCTCGTTTTTCCATGCTATTTCGTCTTTTTTCGACGTCTGGCTTTTCCCGTCTTTATCTCTCGCCTAATTCATTCAGCGCCTTCTATGGCGGCTAATTTATTCTGCTCGCTATCTCATTGTCCATGGGTGCATCTGGCGGTCGAAATGGTGTTCGTGGTAAATGATGATGGGCAAAGGCAAGATAGCAGGCGGGACATGGGGCTATAATGTAGATCGATTGAGAAGAGAGGTATGGACAAGTCAGGGACAAGAAAAATAGTACTGAAAGTGCAGACCATCTAATAGAGCTTGATCAAGTAAGAGAGGAACACATATTATTCGCGATGCTGGATGCACGCAATTACCCACGGTAACAGTTCTAACTATTTTTGGCCCTTCTGAAGATGTAAATGTAATCATAAACTCTCTAAAAATGGTATAAACTTTATCACTGTAATTTAACAAAATGTGAAGAATATCATCGTCCTTTTGATACGTGTGCACAAGTTCTTCGGCTATTGCGGTTATGCTGAATGGGTGGTCGAATGGCGGCGCTAGTTCAAGTCCATAGTAGGTTATCATGTCTCGCGTCTCTCTGCATCGAAGATATTGTTAATGAAGCAGCTTGATGGTGGGAAGTCTATGGATATTGGGCAAGTCTTCCTCAATGATAACCTAAAACCCTTTTTCAACGAAAATGCGGAATTTTTGGGATATCTGCGAAGTATACATTAGTCAACTGCTGGTTGCATGGGAAAGAGAGACAGTGAGATGCAGGGGGTACTCTTCTTTAAAAGCGAGGACCCCCTCATCAAGAGAACTACTAGTGTCAATAGTTTGATATTTCAATCGAACATCTCCAATTTGTATGAGATTAGTGTGAATGTATGGAGTCTGTAGCTTTTGTGACAGGCATGGGAGATTCAAAGTCGCGTCAATATTCACTCTTTTTGAAGAGGGGAATGACCGTTCACCTCTCTATGAAGATATAATCCCCTCTCATTTCACTCCATCTTCTCTTGTCTGCGATCGGTTATTCAGTGGGAAGGCTAACTTTATCAGCGGAAACAGCCGTTTTATAGTGGCAAGGAACGGGCAACAAGTGGAACACATGTTGCGTAGGGGATACATTTACACTCTAGATCGCTAAGCTTGAGTGAGACAGAAACTTAAAAAAAAGTTAATTTTTCATATATTAGTCTATAATATAAGGAGCTTGCCGTTTAATATGTCAGATTATTGTAATGATTTTCTTTTTTGTAGGTATCGTAGGAAACGCTAACCGAACACCGTACTAGATCACTTTAAAATGAGCGAGTACGTGATACTACGAAGTTGAAGGATGTTGTGAGAGAGGCGGAAAAGCGTAAATGGATATGGGCTGAGAGGCTCTCGAAATTATGCTATAATCGATGAAGTCTGAAAGTGCTCGGATGGACCCCAAGAGGAAAGAAGAAGCGTTGAAGACCGGCTAAGAGATAGAGGAACGATTTCGTAAAGACAGCTGGACCTCTCTTCATGCAAATCGCAAGGAACAATCAAACTCAGTGGAGAACTCTAATGGCGACCCAGTTGAGATCTGCATATATATATCTGTGTCAGCCGAAAAGTATTAACTTAGATTTCAATTTCGTTGTTATGTTCATCTCAATAGGGCGGGTGGTATAGTGGTGTAAAGCGTCGCTTGCCAAACGAAGGGTCCTGAGTTCAATCCCTGCCCAGGTTCACCAAGCCCTCAACGCCCAAGGTGACGGTAACATTTGTAGCAGCCTTGATTGCGGAAGGTAACGTGCCCACAAAAGCCCGGTCCGCAGGGGGATACGTAGACCTCGTTAGCACGCTGAGCTCCGACAGAGTCGACGTGAATTCTCTTGATTCCAGTAGTAACATTACCTTTACCTTTTCTTCTTCTCTATAGGGGTTTCTAGTATAATTTCCTAAGTAGCTACACTATTTGTTGTTATCTATGTAACGATCTCTCCCGGAATCTCTTCTCACCATCTGTCACTATCTGTCACATTCACGCGCTTTTCGTGCGCTCATTTGCATTTTCATCCCGTTTCTCCCGCATCAGCGTACCCAAAAGTATAAAAGGGGAATTCAATTCAGTTGCTAATTATACTCGCATCTCTTCGTGTGGTGTAAATCATGTCTTCATCTCACTGTCAACTGTGCCAACTCGACTTTGAAGATCTAGCAAGCCATATGAAGGAATCACACTCTCACCTGATTAACGCATGTTATTGTGTCAATTGCGATCGTTTCTTCTCATCATCATTTTCACGAAAACGACACGAGAAGATTCATAAAGAGACTGGGCAGCAGGAAGGTAGATCGGAAAAGGAAACCATATGCACACTTTCAATCTACAATTCATCCCACCCAGTGTTTTTTTAATGGCGCGGCCGCTTAATTTTGATTTATCTATACATTTCACCTTGATTCACAACACAGTAGGGCACACAAGCAGATGTGAAGGTCGCACGCATCGTTAGTCAAACAGGCTTTCGTTGTATGTTCATGAAAATCGGATACTCGAGCATGTGACTGGTTTTGAACCGTTAACTGTTAATTCTTCTATTTTTCTGCAATGTTATGTTTCGTTAGCCACACACCACAAATTCCATACTCAGCAGGCACCTCACTTATGGATGCAAAGAACAAGCAAACTACGATTTTGTTATTTAAGATGCTTGCACCCCATGCATTTTATGCCATGTTCACCAATACGCGTTTGAAACATTCATTTTCCAAAATATGTTGTTATGCTGACACGAGTGCAGAAACAGTTCCTTATCGATGTGAATATATTAATCAATATCAAACAAAAATTTTGCTTTTTCTGATCATCGATTAGTGAGAGATTGTTGCTTCATCTATATGCAGTTGTCTATCTCCCCGTCTCGTTCATACCCCCAATATGAGGAATCCCCTCAATTGGTATAACGGGGCAAGAATCCCCCTCCACTGGGCACCAGCGCCCTCTGACACATGTTCCCCAACTAACATGAAAAAGGGGCCATGTTTGGTATGACGAGGGTTTGAGTTCGCGCTCTGGTCGTTTGCGCGTTGAATTTTATTTTTTTAATGTCTCAGTCAATTTTCATCTATCATAATTAAAGGGAAATGGCTCGAAACAGTAAAGAATAATTGTTTTCCCATGTTATGGCTTCAATCATCTGTTGGGACCGCAGCTCCCATATCAGGATATCTATGGAGGGCAATGTAATTCATCTCAATGATTAGGAAAATAATGAGCACTTATTTCATGTTCTATTTTACCGGGTAGCGCGTATCTACAAACTCTCACCTTGTTACAGCATTATTTTGTAATGCAATTTAAAAATTCTTCTATTCTTCGAAAAGAATAGTAATTTCAATTATGCGGCTGCCTAATATTTCATGGGCAAAAACAGTCATTTTTCCGGTTTATCTGGCAAGTCGTCGGATGATTGGAGTTACTCTTCTGGATCGAATGTGGAACGAACGACTGCGAGAAATCATGCAAAACGAGACTGGAACAAGCAGACACTCAAAAGAAAAGCGAAATGGGCCTTGAAGATAAGGCAAATGGAAATCAGCCGTTGGACTAGGGCAGCAACGATGTGGACCCCCTACAACAGGAAACGCCCGAAGCCCCTCCTCGCTACCCGATGGAGAGATGACTCTGAAACGAGCAATCGGGCCCCAATGGTGGAACGAAACTTATGAAGTATATCAGCCCACCGTTTCCGAGAAGAGTACTACTGCATGCCACATCATGCTAAGAGCCGTACGAACTAAAAACATTGAAATGCTCTTGAAAGCTTACACAATCTATATTAGACCCATCCTAGAAAGTGCCTCTATGGTCTTCGACCCTTATCAAAAGAAGATCAGGCGGTGCTTGAACAAGTTCAGAACTATTTCACTAGACGGTCGTACATGCGTTGTCATAATTTCACATGGCAGACAATGCGCAGTGAAACTATTCGGAATATGCAGTTAGGACTAGATTCATTAGTTAAGTGCATAGAGGAAATAGACTTGAAGACAGCAAGTAATCTTCTGAGAGGCAAATACAAATTCTATAAAAAGAGACCACATCATTTTACTACTATTTCACTAGAAATGGAATGAATTTCACAAATTGTGTCTCAGCATCAAACTACAGACGGTATAGTTTCTTCCCTAGAGCGGCAAGGCTTTTTTGTTGTTGTAATTCGGGTAATTCGACCAGCTTCGCACCCCCCCTATTGTTTCTAATTTGTATCCGCGTTTTTCCATGCGAACTCACATAAATATATATATATATATCCTCATGTGAGCACTGACTGACATGATAATTAGTTGAATTGAAATTCAATTGAATCTGGCAAATCGGCATGCTTGCTCTATTTTTATGATGTTTAACAACATTTTAAATACGCTAGATGCCCGAATGCTGTACCACACTTTCCTCCCCTCGGATGGAAGTTAAATATTAGACTGCGGTCCTTGAAAATGAAAAGCAAGAGCGCATAGGGATCTTTAGTACAGCATCCCGTTTCAGTTTAAAGAGTCAGAAAGATCAATGAAAATTGCAAAATTTTATCGGTCTGTAAGTTATTTCAATATTTCGAGTTAATTAAATGATTAGGAGTAGAGCAATGTCAAAACTCCCTTAAATATACATCGCAAAAACACAAATAGGAAGCAAATGAGCTGGAAAAGGTGCAAAATCATAGTCACATCTCAGTACGCGACAAATCACCAAACCAACTCTATCGTGCACAATTACAGTTCTTCAGTTCTGTGGGAAGGTAAACAAGATTTTCCCGCTTCGTGTGTACTATATATTTTCATTGCACCCATTTTTAAAGCCAACTAAAGTAATATGTGAGTAGGCAAAATCAACCGGTCAACTCCATCACTAGGTGACCAGACCAATACGGATTCCGAAATTGCCGAGGAGTTGGTGGGAAGACGAAGGGGGCCAGCAAACTAGATAAGTTCCCTCTACATCAGAGCGAAATGGAGATGGCCCGCTCGCGATGACGCTCTGCATACACCTTTTCCCCTGCGCTCTTACGGAAACAAATCATTAAAAAGATAAATTGAGCCTATTTGTGCTATAATTTTACCCTCAGGTTAAATTATATTTTTTTCCACTGTGCTTTTATGGCAGGAATTTGTTTCCGTAAGAGCGCAGGGGAAAAGGTGTAGATGATTATGATGATGATGATCAAATTTGCAATGTGCCTAGAGAATCGACTAATAGAACCACCGAAGGGACGACGAAATAGCTGATCACTGAGAGTGGCGAAAAAAAAAGAGCGCAGGGGAAAAGGTGTATGCAGAGCGTCATCGCGAGCGGGCCATCTCCATTTCGCTCTGATGTAGAGGGAACTTATCTAGTTTGCTGGCCCCCTTCGTCTTCCCACCAACTCCTCGGCAATTTCGGAATCCGTATTGGTCTGGTCACCTAGTGATGGAGTTGACCGGTTGATTTTGCCTACTCACATATTACTTTAGTTGGCTTTAAAAATGGGTGCAATGAAAATATATAGTACACACGAAGCGGGAAAATCTTGTTTACCTTCCCACAGAACTGAAGAACTGTAATTGTGCACGATAGAGTTGGTTTGGTGATTTGTCGCGTACTGAGATGTGACTATGATTTTGCACCTTTTCCAGCTCATTTGCTTCCTATTTGTGTTTTTGCGATGTATATTTAAGGGAGTTTTGACATTGCTCTACTCCTAATCATTTAATTAACTCGAAATATTGAAATAACTTACAGACCGATAAAATTTTGCAATTTTCATTGATCTTTCTGACTCTTTAAACTGAAACGGGATGCTGTACTAAAGATCCCTATGCGCTCTTGCTTTTCATTTTCAAGGACCGCAGTCTAATATTTAACTTCCATCCGAGGGGAGGAAAGTGTGGTACAGCATTCGGGCATCTAGCGTATTTAAAATGTTGTTAAACATCATAAAAATAGAGCAAGCATGCCGATTTGCCAGATTCAATTGAATTTCAATTCAACTAATTATCATGTCAGTCAGTGCTCACATGAGGATATATATATATATATTTATGTGAGTTCGCATGGAAAAACGCGGATACAAATTAGAAACAATAGGGGGGGTGCGAAGCTGGTCGAATTACCCGAATTACAACAACAAAAAAGCCTTGCCGCTCTAGGGAAGAAACTATACCGTCTGTAGTTTGATGCTGAGACACAATTTGTGAAATTCATTCCATTTCTAGTGAAATAGTAGTAAAATGATGTGGTCTCTTTTTATAGAATTTGTATTTGCCTCTCAGAAGATTACTTGCTGTCTTCAAGTCTATTTCCTCTATGCACTTAACTAATGAATCTAGTCCTAACTGCATATTCCGAATAGTTTCACTGCGCATTGTCTGCCATGTGAAATTATGACAACGCATGTACGACCGTCTAGTGAAATAGTTCTGAACTTGTTCAAGCACCGCCTGATCTTCTTTTGATAAGGGTCGAAGACCATAGAGGCACTTTCTAGGATGGGTCTAATATAGATTGTGTAAGCTTTCAAGAGCATTTCAATGTTTTTAGTTCGTACGGCTCTTAGCATGATGTGGCATGCAGTAGTACTCTTCTCGGAAACGGTGGGCTGATATACTTCATAAGTTTCGTTCCACCATTGGGGCCCGATTGCTCGTTTCAGAGTCATCTCTCCATCGGGTAGCGAGGAGGGGCTTCGGGCGTTTCCTGTTGTAGGGGGTCCACATCGTTGCTGCCCTAGTCCAACGGCTGATTTCCATTTGCCTTATCTTCAAGGCCCATTTCGCTTTTCTTTTGAGTGTCTGCTTGTTCCAGTCTCGTTTTGCATGATTTCTCGCAGTCGTTCGTTCCACATTCGATCCAGAAGAGTAACTCCAATCATCCGACGACTTGCCAGATAAACCGGAAAAATGACTGTTTTTGCCCATGAAATATTAGGCAGCCGCATAATTGAAATTACTATTCTTTTCGAAGAATAGAAGAATTTTTAAATTGCATTACAAAATAATGCTGTAACAAGGTGAGAGTTTGTAGATACGCGCTACCCGGTAAAATAGAACATGAAATAAGTGCTCATTATTTTCCTAATCATTGAGATGAATTACATTGCCCTCCATAGATATCCTGATATCGGAGCTGCGGTCCCAACAGATGATTGAAGCCATAACATGGGAAAACAATTATTCTTTACTGTTTCGAGCCATTTCCCTTTAATTATGATAGATGCAAATTGACTGAGACATTAAAAAAATAAAATTCAACGCGCAAACTACCAGAGCGCGAACTCAAACCCTCGTCATACCAAACATGGCCCCTTTTTCATGTTAGTTGGGGAACATGTGTCAGAGGGCGCTGGTGCCCAGTGGAGGGGGATTCTTGCCCCGTTATGCCAATTGAGGGGATTCCTCATATTGGGGGTATGAACGAGACGGGGAGATAGACAACTGCATATAGATGAAGCAACAATCTCTCACTAATCGATGATCAGAAAAAGCAAAATTTTTGTTTGATATTGATTAATATATTCACATCGATAAGGAACTGTTTCTGCACTCGTGTCAGCATAACAACATATTTTGGAAAATGAATGTTTCAAACGCGTATTGGTGAACATGGCATAAAATGCATGGGGTGCAAGCATCTTAAAGGTGGTGTCCCACGAACTTTTGGTCAACTGAGTTCTCACTATGGGGCTATCACGCTCGGTTCCCCAGTGAGAGCCCCGCAAACCGCACATTCAACCGATAAGTTTGAACAGAGTTATTCGAGTTTGGCTCAATGCCAAACTGACCCTGACGCGCAGGGATTCAAAAATGAGAGGGAGGGATAATGGGAAAAGAGGAGAGAGCGACCGCGCCATTGACATATAGGAGATGAGTGATGAGGGAGCGCGAGATCGTAATACTCCTTCTTTAAATAACAAAATCGTAGTTTGCTTGTTCTTTGCATCCATAAGTGAGGTGCCTGCTGAGTATGGAATTTGTGGTGTGTGGCTAACGAAACATAACATTGCAGAAAAATAGAAGAATTAACAGTTAACGGTTCAAAACCAGTCACGCTCGAGTATCCGATTTTCATGAACATACAACGAAAGCCTGTTTGACTAACGATGCGTGCGACCTTCACATCTGCTTGTGTGCCCTACTGTGTTGTGAATCAAGGTGAAATGTATAGATAAATCAAAATTAAGCGGCCGCGCCATTAAAAAACACTGGGTGGGATGAATTGTAGATTGAAAGTGTGCATATGGTTTCCTTTTCCGATCTACCTTCCTGCTGCCCAGTCTCTTTATGAATCTTCTCGTGTCGTTTTCGTGAAAATGATATAATAATATTTATGCGAGTCACGAGGAAACGCGGTACAATAACATAAATTAAAAGAAAGGCACGAATCATTATTGGGCAACAACAACAAAAGTAAGAGGGTCACTCAGGAAAACTGCTCAATTTTCCGGATTTTGAGTATAGCCTTGCCGCTCTGAGAAAGAAACTATTATGCCTGTAGTTAGAGGTTGAAGAGGCGTTTGTGAAATTGATTCCATTCCTAGTAAAGTAATAGCAAAAGTGATGCGATTTCTTTTTAGATATTTTGTATTTGCCTATGAGAAGATTTCTGGCCGACTTCAAATCAATTTCATCCCTGCGCTTCTCTAAGGAGAGAAGCCCTAGCTTCTTGTTCCTAGTGGTTGAGCTAGGCATTGTTTGCCAGCTTGAATTATAGCATCATAGCAATCTCCTCGTAACTATTCTCGCACAACCTTTCCTCTAAGTAGCTGACGCAAAAGCAAATTATATTTCTTATTTCTCAACGAATAATCTCCATTATTCTGAGAAGCCATCAAAAACAAGCATGTGGCTGGCATTTGTATGAGGAAGTGCTAATACGACCGTCTATAATATGGTGTTCCACAAATATATGTGGTCTTCTACAAATAATGTGCACGTGCTAAATCTGTGCTCACCTGTACCATCAGCGTAACCAGAAGCTTCCTCTGGAGAAGTTTCGAATGAGATGAGATTTTGGTGGCGTTCGATAGGCAATCGAGTGTCCTCCAGGCAAGAACAACCGTCAAGGTGATGAAGGCGATGAGGAATGCGTCGTAGAGAGCGAAGACGATAGTCGGACGAAGGGAGAATTGGCCATCGGGCTGAGAATAAGGTTGGCATACACCGGAGTATAGCACTACGTTGATAATAAGCATAACGCTGATTCCCACCTTGGTACCAAACATGGACGCAAATTCATACAGTACAATAGAGCGATAAATTGAGAGAACCAAAGCGAGGTAGGAATTTCAACGTGGCGTCACGTTGAGGAATCTTCTCTCGTTGGACGCACTCTACCTTTCTGCTCCAAGATGCCTCCACGCTTGATACCAATTTGATAACAGCTTGACGCCAACTTGGTTGCGCATCAGTGCCATAACATTGACAGGTTTCTCATGACTTCGTTCGCTCTCTGTGTACTAGGGTTGCCCGTTCGGCGTCGGTTTCGGTAATACGGCGTCTCTTTTTCTCTAATTCTCTCTCCCTTATCAGCCGTATTACCGATCTCTCGCTGAAAGAGTCGTAATACGAAAACCGAACTTGCATCCCTAATGTGCACTCACCCAATGATGCAGAACGATGAACCCGTCGTCGAGCGTCCGGTTGTGTCGTATTCTGTATTCATCACGAGCGATCGCGGTGCTCGCCTCGTCCGGCGCTCCCGTGCCTCCAAATGCGCCCAGACAGTACCTGTTCATTGATTGTGTGTTGATTCCCTCAGAGTCAGGTACTTGAATTATCACTCTGATTGGGTATCAAGCGAGGGGTGTCCCTCGACGTCATGTACACTCCATGACACAGGCCAGCCATTGTTGCAATAAATGGGAGAGAGATAGAGAGCAGAAAGAAAGAGAACGGGGATAATACTAATATTGAACGACAATAGCGAATAGCGAGCGAAGATTGCTCGCAAACTTTAAAACTTGGAAAAGGGAAACAACAAGATTTTTTTGGTTTTTTTTTGGAGTAGGTCAGTTGCGAATTGTAAAACCGAAGCATCGCAAAAATATGAAGGCGCGGTGAAACACAAATGAACGGGCAGCGCATAAATCCGCGCAGCTCCTCCTACCATCTTTTTATATAGCATAAAGATGTTTCGGAAAATGTTGAAGCATGCATGCCTTGCTGACTGGCACAATGTGGTAAGAAACACACATGATCCCACAGTCCGGTCAATCCTCCAGAAAGGGGTCTAGAGTGATGCTGCGCAAATTCAGCCGGGGCAAAATGCAATTTTTTTTGTAACTTTGCATAACTTATTTCATAGTGAGCGAGATCTCCACAAAAAACGGACCGTACCATCCTAAACAGCCGCTTGCAACGCAGAGCGTCAAAGCTGCGACGAACAATGGTGAAGAAAAAAGGCAGATGAGATGTGGACTGAAAATTTTAATTTTAACTGTTTAAAAAACAAATACAAAATAAGAGAAAGCACCTTCTGACGGCCCAGTAGCGGTAGAGGAAGTTAATTATGATCAGCATGAGAGGAACGGCGAAACTCGTGCAAATCAGGGCGGTTAGGTACTGTAATTTTGGGCGATTTTTCTGTCTTGATACTTTAAAATTTTATTGAATTTTTAAATGATCAGTGCAAAAGAGACATGCGAATTGTACTAGGTTCAATACTAAGTTAGATGTTACGCTAAGCTAAGTTTAGCGCTAAGATGCTAAGTGCTAAGCTAAGCTAGCATTGCTAACCCGACTCTGCCCGAATGACGTCCAGGCGACAGCGGCGTACAGTGTGCCTCTAACGAGAACTTGCTGAAATAGGCGAGGTATTATACTGTTCTGATTGTACTCATTTGCATAATTACAGCCTACCAAAGTTGAACTGTTTTTCAGTATTTTATACTTATACTTACACTTTATCACCTACGCATTTGCGGCCAGGGATTTAGGAATAAGGTTCGCTACTTTCGAAAATTTAGGTAACAATATTTACATGATTCATGAGACCGTGTAGAACGGCCAGCAGGAGATCGTATGAGGCGAAAATAATAATGAGCGTTTTGTACGCGCCGAGATTCGGTCGAGAATACTTTGAAACAAGGAAGAACAACAGCAAATTGAACATAATACCGAAATCTGCAAATGTATCCATTGACATTTGCAAGTAGAACCTCTTCATTCAACGCGCTCTCTCGTTTGCTCACCCAAACTCTTTTATTTCTCGCATTTCAACTTCACCCACTACTAATTAATTATGTCGAAAACGTACAAATATTGGCGTTTTCGATGACGTAGAAGAAATTGGGCGACCTCATGGTCAATTGCTCGGCTCCCTGTCGGAACTAAGAGAGAGAATTAGCACACCATCAATCGAGACGCTAATGCACCACAAACTTTAAAAGGGAAATGCTAAGAATACGAACTGTATAAATCGAGAAATCGCAATTGGAAGCATTGAACTTCATTCACTACTAATTTCCCTAAACACACTTGACTACGCGCCTCCAGCTTTCCTTACTCAGGTGTGTTCACATCTCCTAATAATGGCAGACTTGATGTCTCCATTTCTCAATTTCGAATGTTCTCTCAGCAGGAGTCACCATCTCCTGAGTAAGGAAAGTTGGATGTACACAGAGCGGCAAATTTGCTAGGAAAACGCTTTTCCAGGCACACTCTCTCCGCGAGAGAGTGTGCGGTGCAGGCAGTTTTTTTCAACAAAAAAAACAAAAAAATCTTTTTCGAAGAAAACTAAAACGTTTTCCAAGCAAATTTGTTTTCAGTGTGGAGAAGAATGAGAAAATTGCGATCCACATGACTTTGCATTAATATGCAATAATACCATACAACAATCATTAGAACTACGATGACGACTTGGTGACAAAGAATGTGAGAGAAAAGAAATGAGAGAAAAGCGTGATAATTAACCGATACAAATATTATTTAGAATTTCGAACTAGTTAATCTAGATATCTAATTTGAGCAGGGGCATGCGTACCCTTCGTGTGCTATGATAGAAGAAAAGAACCTCACGGCATACAAAAAAGGCACATGATTCCAAACCTACAGAAGAGGCTCTTGATCAGAACTCTGAACTCTGCTGCTAGAACTTTGCTGTTGAATCTAGGAGAAGAGAGGAACAGTATTCTACTAGGAAAACGAACGCAACTCAAGCACAAACAGCCCTTCTCTTACATGCATGTGCACTTTCCTAGTGGTTTTCCTGACGGTGGAATTATCACGGAACGAGAGGGTGAGACAGGCTCTCTTGATTTGACACCCTCTCTCACTCCACGAATCCTTCTCCGTAGTACTGACTAGCCTGTGGAATGATGTGGAGAAGAGTCGGTATGTCATTCAATACAATACAATACAATATTTATCACGTCAGACGATATCGTCAGGTGAGGATGTGGTTTCACGGGTCAGGATCATTCTTCACATTATACACGGATCATTTCGGCTGGGGTCGGGATAGAGGATCGGTCTTCTTCCCATCCACAGGCCATCTTCTTTGAAGTTGCTGGAGGAATAGACGAGATCTCTCTTGGGACCATGGACGTAGGAGGAAAGGGAAGGTTACGTGAGGCTGAAGGCAGTCCTGACGAACGGATGGCGCATCTTTCTTCCACTTGAGTCCACCAAGCTCGAATCATCAATCAAATCTAGAATTAGCGAAACTGGTATCTGAGTAGCCAACATCAAACGGTCATACCCATCCACGGTGACCAGGCCGGCTAGGACGGGGATTCCGATCTTCGAGTCGTTGGTAGATAGACGAGGGGTACGGAGGGAACTAGGGAAGTGTCCTCTCCATCAGAGCAAAATGGAGAGGGACCGCTCACGACGACTGACAGAAACGAGAATTTATGTCATTCTGACTGTATATATTGAATAGGAGACAGTTGGATGCACTGAGTTGTTGGCTACCCATCAGAATTCGAATATTTTCTCCCATTTATATTAGACAGTAAAGTCACCGTTGAATTGGTTCTATTCCGTTGAATTCCCGCAAATTTCAAAGGTCTCGCAACGATTTTCGTCCCGCGGGAAGAAAAAGAAGCATAGGGTGAGTATCGAACCCACGACCTCACGATTGCTATGCAAGCGCTTCCACTTGCTGATATCAGAGAGGACGCACACTATCTCTATCCCTGCGTCGATCGGGGAAAGTGGATCAAATGAACAAGAATTTGTGTGTTTACTGTCCCTTTAACGTAGTATTAACGATTTCTGTTGCTCTTAAAGTTCCCTGTGTAAGTTGTTATTGCTTTCAATATTTCGGGTTTTTTCTTTCAATAAAACATTTTCCCATAAAAGCGTCTGTGATCCTTTGTAATATTTTGTAGTAGTATTAATACATATTTATCATTAGTTTACCAATCGGATGGTATAAATTCATGATGAAAATATGCACTATTAACTGGATTTGGCTTGTTTTGTTAGCCAATCGATGACCCGAAGCAAAGATTCTATATTACATTAGATGCAGAAATTGCATTATTATGTTAGAGAGTTAGTAGCATTCGCTAATCATACAACTATAGAAGTCCTAATAAATTATGCGTAATTATTTCCAAATTTAACAAGGAACATGCTATTGAAAGCAACACAGCCTCTGTCACTTCTAACCCTCAGCGAAATTAGTACGAAAAAATGAAGTCAAGCAAAAATTCTCCTTACATCAGTAACTCAATAGCCATGCTACTAGCAATACGGTTTGAATCGTTTAAATGTTGCCAGAAAAACAATAAGCCCAAAGCCTACTACTGAGACATTTACGATCCATAGTGCAGAAAGTGAGAAGGCCTTGAATATCCGTCTGAAATTGAGAGAATTGATCTAATTAACGTACGCCTTTGAATGTACAATTAATGTGATTTCTCAAAATTTAGTAATATTTTTGTAAATTTGTTTAAAACTAACGATGCGTAGAAGGGCCCGAAAAAGAGAACGACGTCCTCCATCAGAATGATCACACCTTGCATCATTGTCTAAAATATTTTTTTTATTTAAATTTGAAAATTAATAATGATTTTTATAATATTTATATTTTATAAAAGACAGGTCGGTCACGCAACACATGTTCAATATTTTCGTGTTACCCACCTCATATCTCCAAGAACTCTGGAGAAGAGAGTGTCCAGCCCCGTGCAGGAAGTTTGGTAGATGAATCCAAGCGGAATTATCGTAACGGAAATCCATATCCATGGATTTGGAGACTGGAAATAGTGGTATAGTGTTTAATTTTATCTAGTACATTCACTTAGACTGTTTGATAAGATGTCTTTACAAATGGAAGTTGAAGAAATCTAGAGAAAAAATAAGTGGTGCAAGAATGAAATTAGTTTGAACGAGTATTTGCTCTAAAAAGGTCTTACCAATGCATATTCGCACCACGGGTAATGGCGAGGCGAGCAGCCAGAGTGTAGTGTATCTAGAATGCTTTAATCGTCTATCTGGGGGCTGCATAATCTGTCAAAACTTCACCAAAAAACTTTCCAAGTTTTCACTGACATCGTTCAAAACTTCACCAAGTTTTCAATGACATCGTTCAAAACTTCACCAAGCTTTCTTTAGAAATCAGCCATCCACGTCATCAGCCTGTTTACATTTTTGTTTCTGTTGTTTATACTCGTTTAGTATTAATATTTTTGGCAATTTCTAATGCGATTACTATTGATTAACTGGCAGGATCATTCCATTTCATCCATTCCTTCACTTCTAAGAACAAAAACAAAGTCTCTACAAAGAAAACAATAAATTTCATAGGAAGCGTTATAATGCAGTGTTATATAAGAAAATGGGCTTCACAAGACGATAAGAGCATTGCGGATGTAGTTGTACGATAAAAAGGAGCGAAAAAACTAAACAAACCATGCAAAATTGCAAAAATAAAGAAAATGCGAAGTTCGAATAAAACGTTCCGATGTTTCACATATTTACACATGACCGATTTTTAAACTCTTCTTTCAACCCAATTTGTTACGTTGATTTAGAATTTGCTGGAATTTCATTATGAAAACAAGGATGCAACAGACCATCAGCACCCAACAATGCCAAAAATGGAATTTTAGCGTTCACTTCATTGCGCCTCAAATTCCCCTCTAAAAAAAGGCTCACATACATGCATACTTTTCCCTCTCTCGATTTGCGTGCTATTTCTCTTTCTCTAACCAAACTTGGCCAAGTTCCGTTTAGAACTTCGCCAAGTTTTCTCGCACATTTCCGATTGAAATTTGGTTAGAGTGACGAAAATAGCATGCTAAATTTAGAGAATTAGAGAAAAATCTGCCATGTTTTTAGCGATGTTTTTTGCCATATTTTTCTCGCACATTTCTGACAGATTATACAGCCCCCTGATTAACAAAGTTACTCTCTTCCGATGTTTCGCTTTCAAGAGAACGGCTCTTGAAGATTTCTTACTTACTCACAGATACGTGCAGACAATGGTGATAGTGAGTGCACATGATTCCAAACATACAGACCATGGTCAGAGCGAGATAGTGTGCAAAAGTGAGAGCGTCCCTCTCGATTTTACACGCTCTATCACTCCAAAGGCCTTTCTGTAAGTTTGACCGGGCGGTGGAATGATGTGAGTGAAAGAGTACCTCTCGAGTAGACTTTAGGGATGTAAGTTCGGTTTCCGTATTACGACTCTTTCAGCGAGAGATCGGCAATACGGCTGATAAGGAAGAGAGAGTTAGAGAAAAAGAGACTCCGTATTACCGAAACCGACGCCGAACGGGCAACCCTAGTAGACTTCGAGAAATAACTAAACAACGGGTTGCATAAGCGGCAAATGCACCGCTCCAGCAGTGAGAGATTGCGAGAAATGAGAAGAGTGGAGAGTGATTTGCCTCTTACGCAACCTGTTGCTTCGTAATTTCTCGAAGTCTACTCTCGAGTTTGCACACACACACACACACACACACACACACACACACACACACACACACACACACACACACACACACACACACACACACACACACACACACACACACACACACACACACACACACACACACACACACACACACACACACACACACACACACACACACACACACACACACACACACACACACACACACACACACACACACACACACACACACACACACACACACACACACACACACACACACACACACACACACACGCACACACACACACACACACCACACACACACACGCACACACACACACACACACACACACACACACACACACACACACACGCACACACACACACACACACACACACACACACTCTCTCTCTCTCACTCCAAACCCGTCTCGGTTAGGCTGACCGGTCTGTGGAATAATGTGGACACCTACCATTTCTGGGAACCATTGGGCGAGAGAGGGTCGGTATCGGCCAGGGATACGAGATTACGTAGATAGCAACCGTGAGGCAGAGGGCGAAGAGGAGGATGTTACGGGATGAAATTCTGAATTTATTTTTTTTTGCATTTCTACTTAAGGTGTTTAAGGTTCCTACTTAAGGTGTTTGATTAAGGTATTTTAATTTTCATAATATATATATGTTTGACTCCTTGAATGGAGTAGTAGTGGTACAGCGGGTTGTTTAGCAAAGAATGAGAGAAAATTTGGTAAGCGATCAAATTTCAGGTATGTTTCACCAGTGCTTCAATAGCAGAGGGCTCAGCTCTGTGCAATATTGGAAGACGACGCGTGAAATAAAAAAAAGAAAACACTCACTTCTTATTCAGTTTGCAGAAAAAGAAGGCAATGGAGATGGAGAGTGCGAGAACGCCAGCGACCAACTGGAAACAGGAATAGCTTATTTTTAAATTAACGATTTCATTCGATTCGTTTTTGCAAGAGACGAATAAAATGGGAAACCACCTAACAGATTTGTGTTTCACGGGCAAAATATGAGAATTGGAATGCCATTGCGCGACGATTTTGCCCTTTCTCTATAGGAACATTCCAAATAATGCACACTTTTGCAAACGAGGAAATCCTTATGAGAGGATGTGTAAGATTTCCAACATAGTGGCGGGACTAGGGGAAAAAGGCGATGCGAGGCATTCGCTCCGTTCTTCTTGGGTGTGTAGTACTCCATGAGAGATACACATAGCCAACTGGAGAAATGACCGCAACGCATCGGCGCCGCGCCAGGCGGCGCGAAATTTGCAATCGATATTTTTCGACTTTTTATTTTCGCGTTTGTATGACATAAAACGATTCGAGCAATTTTCAAACTTTTGAGAAAAGTCGACTTTCTTACAGTATCCACACCATACATCGAGAAACAGCAGACATCTAAAGTACACCACAGTACACTTTCCGTTTAAACTACAATAATAATATAATATAATAATATTTATGCGAGTCACGAGGAAACGCGGTACAATAACATAAATTAAAAGAAAGGCACGAATCATTATTGGGCAACAACAACAAAAGTAAGAGGGTCACTCAGGAAAACTGCTCAATTTTCCGGATTTTGAGTATAGCCTTGCCGCTCTGAGAAAGAAACTATTATGCCTGTAGTTAGAGGTTGAAGAGGCGTTTGTGAAATTGATTCCATTCCTAGTAAAGTAATAGCAAAAGTGATGCGGTTTCTTTTTAGATATTTTGTATTTGCCTATGAGAAGATTTCTGGCCGACTTCAAATCAATTTCATCCCTGCGCTTCTCTAAGGAGAGAAGCCCTAGCTTCTTGTTCCTAGTGGTTGAGCTAGGCATTGTTTGCCAGCTTGAATTATAGCATCGTATGAACAGCCTTCTGGTGAAATAATTCTGAACCTTTTCAAGAACTTCCTTATCGCGATTTAAGTAAGGATTAAAAACCATGGATGCGCTTTCTAGAATGGGTCGAATGTAAATAGAGTAAGCTTTGATGAGAATTTCTACGTTATTTGTACGAAGAGCTCTAAGAATTATATGGCACGCGGTTGTGCCTTTCAGAGCTATTGCCTTACAATGTTTGGAGAATGTTAGAGACTTTTCAATTATGAAGCCAAGATCTTTGACAAGCTCTTTTTGCTCTAGTGTTGTGGATCCTATTTTGTATTTCTTCTTCAGGTGGGCCCTGCCTAGGTGTAACGAGTTACATTTATGTGCAGCTAATGGTAGCTGCCACTCTTCAGACCAACTAGCAATGGTATCAATAGCGCTCTGTAATGGGATAGTAGTGTCGGATCTTTTGAAAGGGCGATAGATTTTGATGTCATCTGCGTACATTCGTGCGATGACTCCATCATTCTGGACAAGGGAAGGGATTTCAGAGGTGTAAATCAAAAATAAAAGTGGTCCTAATACTGATCCTTGTGGGACGCCGCTTGTAACAGGAAGCGAAAATGAAAGTTGTTCTCGTACTCTTACTTGGAACGTCCTATTAGACAGGTAATTTCCTATCCACCCAATTGTCTTTGTAGATAGGCCAATGGTTCCTAGTTTGTGATTCAGCTTGGGGTGCGATACTCTATCAAATGCTTTCGCAAAGTCGAAATAAATTACATCTATAGGTTGGCCTTCGCTAATGGAAGATGTCCAATGTTCAAGGGCGTCTAGCATTTGGAGCTCACGCGAACGTTTCTTGCGGAATCCATATTGCTCGTCTGGGAAAATGTCTAGATTTTCGCAATGTGTAATTATGGGTTTACATAGTAGTCTTTCGAAAACTCGGCAAAACAATGATGTAATGGATATGGGTCTGTAGTTGAGTGGGTCCGAAAAGGGAGGGGATTTCTTTACCGGTGTTACGATAGAGTGTCGCCAGAGAGATGGGACTGTAGAAGTTTCGTAGGACTGACGAAATATAATTTCAAGAGGTTCAGAGATAGGTACTGCTATTTCCTTGATGTAGGCTAAATTGATGTTTTCGGGGGTTCTACAACCTGATTTCTTCCACCGTTCGATGAGTGCACAGATTTCATGTCTCATGAATGATGGTTCTAGGAAATTCCCAGTATTCGGGAGGGGATTTGAGACAGGGACTTGGCCATTATCATTTGTAAAAACACTCGCAAATGTTTCCGCAAGTAAATTAACTTTACCATGGTCATCCATAACTAGGGCTCCGTCGCTCTTTTTCAGGCCTTCTACTCCCTTAGATTTGCTTGTGCACTTCTTCATGAAACGAAAGAATTTATTGCTATCTTCACTATCAATGACTCTTCTTTCTATCGTTTTGTGATAGCGGATAAGTTCTTTTCTGAATTGCCTATTTAATCGCTCAAATTCGCTAGTAAATGCGGGGTCATTTCCAGAAATTGATTGCTGCCATGCTACGAAGCGCTTGCTAATAAGCCTATCAATATGGGGAGGTACTTTACCATGAGTGACGCTCACTCTTATCCATGGGACGTGAATATCAATGGTTTTCTGTATCAATTTCATGAGGAGATCATACATATCATCGACACTCTTTATAGTCGAGAATGCAAGGACCCAATCAACATTGGCTAGTTGGCAATTGATCAGAGCATAATCAGCTTTCTTGTAGTCCCTTCTTAGAGTGAATGCTGGTACTGAATGAGAGAGGGAGAGTTGGAATTGTACTGTTTGGTGATCAGAGATATCAAATGGAGGGCCTACCTCTGTATTACTTATTAATCCTGGACTATTACAGAGCACTAGATCGAGAATATTTCCCTTTCGAGTGGGGTCTTTGACTAGTTGCGCGAGTTTTATGGACTGGCACAGATCAACGAGTAACTGTGATGCGGGGGTGACATTTTCTTTTTGGGGGGAGGGAAACAATGACCAATCGATATCGGGAAGATTGAAGTCACCAGTGACTACAGTAGGTTGGGGACATGAGCAAAGATCAATTATTGATTTAATCATGGATTCAGTCTGAAGAGCAGTGGCTTTGGGGTTACGATAGATGCAAATGAATCTGAGTAGGTCACCATTGATGTCTAAGTCTACTGCTAAAAGTTCATGCGAGCCTTTCACTGTTTCGTCAGAGATTTGAATAGCGCTAATTGACGAATGAACTATGATGGCAACTCCACCACCACGTGAGTTTCTGTCTCTACGGAAAACGTTATAGTATTGATCTTGCACATCTAGAAGAAGCGAGTTTGGAAATGATGAAGTCAGCCAAGTTTCGGTGAGGCTAATGATTGTGTGTTTTTGGGAGAGGATCTGAGATAGATACGGTAGTTTATTTCTAACTGAGCGGCAATTGGCTAGAAGTGATGAAAGTTTGACTGAATTTTTGTCTGAGTGCTTATTTGACCGGTGACTTTTTAGCAGTTTCCCCGTATTCCCATATTGGAAGGTCTACCGTACTCGGATGTGAATCTAGTGTATGGGGTACGATGGGACTGGGCATGGTAACGACGAGGGGGAGGACCATCGTAATCGAGGAGGGAACGGGGTCTGTCGGAATAATAGTAGGGACGGTCATAACGGCGGTCGTCGTGGGAATAACGATTGCCGCGGGTCTGATGGGAGTAGTTGTGGGGGTGGATGGTACGAGTGGTATGATTTGAGTACATCGAATCTCGTCTCTCTCTACGGGGAGGATGGGGTGGAGGGGGTCGACGAGATTCGGGAGGGGGAGTGGGGCGTCTATCTTCGGGACGAGCGATCGATGCACGGATGAAAATATCCGCGAACTCGGGGAACTTCTTGATGTGAGCAGCTCGCTTGAGAATGGTCTAGCAGTGCTTCTTGGTTGGGCAGACCACTTTGGTGAGGCGAGGGAAGGAATTGTCCGTTCCGTTCACAGGCATACGGTACACGGAGAGGGGAAGGAAGGGACATCCGAGAGCACTGGTGATACGGACTACTAGATTGAAGTCGTCGAATACTCTCTCATCACCATAGGGGCTTCCGGAGAGAGGGAGACGGGCGAACACCAGAGAACGTTCAAGATCCTTCTTGTCCTCGGGATCAGTCGGGGTATCGGGGATTACGGTAGTTGGGCCGGAAGTGGTTGGTGCGGGAGGGGCAACGGTCTGAGTGGGGGCAGTGGTGGTAGGGGAAGGCTCTACCATAACGATATCATTGTCATCGGCTGTATTCGACTGGGTGGGTGTGGATTGAGTGAGAGGAGCGGCAACGGGAGTGGGGACGGGAAAGACTGGAGGTACCGTGGGGGGAGGAACTGTAGGAATAGTGGGGGGAGGGGTGGACAGTTTCCTCATCTGACCTGTCATTTCCTCCACTTTCCTTTCGAGATCGTCATTTCTTCTTCTCTCCTTGTCCAGATCTCTTCTCAGGAGGAGCATCATGTAGCCGAGGTCTTGAATGGAGAGATCATCCTCGACTGCTTCCTCTCCAGTTTCTTCATTTCTTCGCTTGACTCCTCCTCTGAACGAAGGAGAGAAACGAGCCGAAAGAGAAGTCATTGGTCACCTGTTGAAGCACCGTTGAGAGGTGGGAGGGCCGGTGCAACCCTGACAGCGATCGAATCGGCCGAGGAGACGAGCCGAATCGGGGAGGAAGAGGGCGGCGAGAGAGTGTGCGGATTGGAGAGAGCGCAGGTGGCTGGGTCGACTAGAGAGAGCGACTAATAGGTCACCATTCCCTGTGAAGGAGGGAGAGGGAATGAAGGAGGGAGAGGGAATGATGATGAGAAGAAACGATCGCAATTGACACAATAACTTGCGTTAATCAGGTGAGAGTGTGATTCCTTCATATGGCTTGCTAGATCTTCAAAGTCGAGTTGGCACTGTTGACAGTGAGATGAAGACATGATTTACACCACACGAAGAGATGCGAGTATAATTAGCAACTGAATTGAATTCCCCTTTTATACTTTTGGGTACGCTGATGCGGGAGAAACGGGATGAAAATGCAAATGAGAGCACGAAAAGCGCGTGAATGTGACAGATAGTGACAGATGGTGAGAAGAGATTCCGGGAGAGATCGTTACATAGATAACAACAAATAGTGTAGCTACTTAGGAAATTATACTAGAAACCCCTATAGAGAAGAAGAAAAGGTAAAGGTAATGTTACTACTGGAATCAAGAGAATTCACGTCGACTCTGTCGGAGCTCAGCGTGCTAACGAGGTCTACGTATCCCCCTGCGGACCGGGCTTTTGTGGGCACGTTACCTTCCGCAATCAAGGCTGCTACAAATGTTACCGTCACCTTGGGCGTTGAGGGCTTGGTGAACCTGGGCAGGGATTGAACTCAGGACCCTTCGTTTGGCAAGCGACGCTTTACACCACTATACCACCCGCCCTATTGAGATGAACATAACAACGAAATTGAAATCTAAGTTAATACTTTTCGGCTGACACAGATATATATATGCAGATCTCAACTGGGTCGCCATTAGAGTTCTCCACTGAGTTTGATTGTTCCTTGCGATTTGCATGAAGAGAGGTCCAGCTGTCTTTACGAAATCGTTCCTCTATCTCTTAGCCGGTCTTCAACGCTTCTTCTTTCCTCTTGGGGTCCATCCGAGCACTTTCAGACTTCATCGATTATAGCATAATTTCGAGAGCCTCTCAGCCCATATCCATTTACGCTTTTCCGCCTCTCTCACAACATCCTTCAACTTCGTAGTATCACGTACTCGCTCATTTTAAAGTGATCTAGTACGGTGTTCGGTTAGCGTTTCCTACGATACCTACAAAAAAGAAAATCATTACAATAATCTGACATATTAAACGGCAAGCTCCTTATATTATAGACTAATATATGAAAAATTAACTTTTTTTTAAGTTTCTGTCTCACTCAAGCTTAGCGATCTAGAGTGTAAATGTATCCCCTACGCAACATGTGTTCCACTTGTTGCCCGTTCCTTGCCACTATAAAACGGCTGTTTCCGCTGATAAAGTTAGCCTTCCCACTGAATAACCGATCGCAGACAAGAGAAGATGGAGTGAAATGAGAGGGGATTATATCTTCATAGAGAGGTGAACGGTCATTCCCCTCTTCAAAAAGAGTGAATATTGACGCGACTTTGAATCTCCCATGCCTGTCACAAAAGCTACAGACTCCATACATTCACACTAATCTCATACAAATTGGAGATGTTCGATTGAAATATCAAACTATTGACACTAGTAGTTCTCTTGATGAGGGGGTCCTCGCTTTTAAAGAAGAGTACCCCCTGCATCTCACTGTCTCTCTTTCCCATGCAACCAGCAGTTGACTAATGTATACTTCGCAGATATCCCAAAAATTCCGCATTTTCGTTGAAAAAGGGTTTTAGGTTATCATTGAGGAAGACTTGCCCAATATCCATAGACTTCCCACCATCAAGCTGCTTCATTATCAATATCTTCGATGCAGAGAGACGCGAGACATGATAACCTACTATGGACTTGAACTAGCGCCGCCATTCGACCACCCATTCAGCATAACCGCAATAGCCGAAGAACTTGTGCACACGTATCAAAAGGACGATGATATTCTTCACATTTTGTTAAATTACAGTGATAAAGTTTATACCATTTTTAGAGAGTTTATGATTACATTTACATCTTCAGAAGGGCCAAAAATAGTTAGAACTGTTACCGTGGGTAATTGCGTGCATCCAGCATCGCGAATAATATGTGTTCCTCTCTTACTTGATCAAGCTCTATTAGATGGTCTGCACTTTCAGTACTATTTTTCTTGTCCCTGACTTGTCCATACCTCTCTTCTCAATCGATCTACATTATAGCCCCATGTCCCGCCTGCTATCTTGCCTTTGCCCATCATCATTTACCACGAACACCATTTCGACCGCCATATGCACCCATGGACAATGAGATAGCGAGCAGAATAAATTAGCCGCCATAGAAGGCGCTGAATAAATTAGGCGAGAGATGAAGACGGGAAAAGCCAGACGTCGAAAAAAGACGAAATAGCATGGAAAAACGAGAGATTTAGGTACTTCTGAATGGCTGTATACTACTAACACGGTACAAAGTGAGTCCATCAACATTCATCATCAACCGCTGGGCGTGAACCTCCGTTTGCCCACCGGATACATGTCGGTCTGTTTGGCCATACGACATGATGATAAATGAGTCTGTAATGTAGCAAGCAACTAGATCGCGTCGCTACGTTTATTCAATGATATGGTGTGAATACATCCTGAGACAAGCAAGAAGCCAATCAAGCACATCAGAGCCTACTTTTGATGTGTTCTAAAAAATAAAATCTGAAACACATGAACATTCAATCAATCAGTCCTTGGCGCATAGCATCTCACGATGGGCAAGCCCACCGGCGAGATGTTTATTACTAATTTTCCGCCGTCGCCGACGGCGACCCACTGGGTGCCGCTCTCACTGACGACGCACCGGATCATGGATGTGCCCGCCGGCATATCGTAGCCATCAAGAGTCACCTGTCATTTCGATTTGTCAGTAGTCATCCTGCTTCAGGATTTCTTTTTTGCAAACTGAAGAAGCAGGTTTCTGTCAGGACAAGCGAACACAGTTCACTAACTGGTACGTGAAATGTCTCCTATTTCTAGTGACTTTCACTTTCAAGTAAGTGACCATTCTCACGCGATGTCCTGAACTGTCCGGTTAGTGAGTTTTTTTCTTCAGTCTTGTTCGTAAACAGTGTTCGTAAGCATGTGATGTACTCACATCGTTGTCATAGCAAGCGGCATTGGAAGACCAATCGGTCTCCGACTTGAAGTAGCACGTATATTGCTCAATCACTCTCCTGCTCAACTCACTCTCGTACATCTGGTAGTCGCATACTGTGGACGCTTGGCACTCTGTAATGCGCCCATTGCTTTCCTTTTTCTCAGAGTACAGTGTTTGTGAATTTGTGATGTACTCGTTGGCCTTGCTTGGTTGCTCAAAACTCTATTGATGCATTAATTAGTGCGAAAGTTGGGGTCACTCTCGCTTTCTGTGGACCCCTCAAAATGAGAGGGCATGGACAATGTAGCGAAACAGGGTTGCTCACTGTAGAGACCGATGGCAATCGTATAAAACTGCGTTTCGCCAACCGTTTGACAATCATTTTGCATATTTCGAGGGGGATTTGAGCAGTCTATCGCTGCCACCGCATCTGACTAGCTATTTCAATAGGATCCCATTTGTTTCCTATTTCGAAAATGCACTCTCGAGCTCAGGACATGTCGATAAAGTGGTTTCCTTTGCTATACAAAATTACGGTCTCTAGCTCATAGAGTTTGAAATTCGGGTACATAATTGGATTAGATCTCGCCATTGCGCACACTCTCTACACAGTTTGATAGGCGAGAGAGAGAGAGCGTAAAATGAGGAGATCTAACCCAATTTAGAGGAATTTCAAACTCTTCTAGCTTACTGGGATTGGTGCTCTGCTGGACGAGGAGTGCGCCGAGTGAGGCGTCGACAGTCGTCGTCGTTGTGGGCGGAGTCGTAGTCTCTGCAGCAGGCGTGGTCTCAGGATCGCATGCAGCCGTGAGCGTGCTGCCCAGCTTGGCCAGTGACCCCTCGCAGTCCACGCCCATCCACGAGCCGTCAGTCATGCAAACCGCCTTGTCGAACTCAGTGGGCTCGGATGCCTGCAAAGAATCACAATATTCGTCGCATTGAACACTTGTTGTGGCGCATCTCACGTCATCAGAGAATACTACTGTTGGAAATTGTGCCGTCTCCTATTAACCGTAAACTGTCTCTCTTTGAAATTTCTCAGCAGGACTTGAGTAAGGAACGTAGCGCTTACGATCATACCTCAATCTGCAGCTTTCCGTCGGCACAGATCTTGACTTGGACGCCTTCGACGCACTCCTCGATCGGCTCCTCACCACTAGCAGTGAGTGTGAAGGGGCAGGAGACGGTGCAGGGGGGAGGAGGACAAGAGACGGAGACTGTAGCATCGAGGAAGGCCGCCTGCATACACCGAGTTTTCAGGGTATGATATGGGTGTAAGAAGCTGCGCGCGGGATTTCCACATGATGCCTGCGGGGTCACGCAATTTCGGTTCTAGAGTTTTCGACAGAACACACAACCTTGCCACCAGTGTTCACTTCCATGGCAATAAATAAAAGGTGATTGTTTTCATTGTTAATTATTGTGGGCCAGAAGAAGAAAAAATATAAATATTGTACTGTATTGTTTATTGTATTATTAAGGGGGCAACACTCAGGACAGGCTCTCGTTGCCCCTCAGGCATAGGGGTGGTCGAGACCGCCTTGCGTGTAGAAGACCTAACACCTTTACCTTTTTACCTTTTACTGACCTGTCCTTTGCAGGTTGTTCCGTACCATCCACCGTCCAGACAGACTACCTTGTCGAAAGCACGAAGAAGTCCTGCCTGAAATGAACAGAACTCGGCCAAGGAATATCTTTCATTATCATGATCACATAGTCACATCGTTGTGGCAACCATATCTATAATTCAACTCCTTGGGTTCGACTAAAGCAGTGCCAATACAGGTGCTTAGCGCTGCATCAGTCGCTAAGGCTTAAGCTAATGCTTAAGATCAATCCACAATGTACCTTGTCAACGTCGATTTGTGCACTGCCACTGCAACTAGATGGAGATCGCCCTTCGCGGTGCATCCCAACTGCACCGTCCCCGATGCATCAGTGAAATCACACTGGTTGCATGCTGCTGCAACTATCTTTTCATTTATTGGACGATATTGGAGCAAGCGAAGGGAACTAGTGACAGAGAAATTTGAACTAGGAACAACCGTCCGTTAGCTAGAGGACTAGCTAGAGGTCCCACCCAGCTATGTATATCATCGATGCTCAGCGCCGGCATTGCCTTTCCTTGCTGTTGGTTCGGCGGCAAACGTTTCTCGATTCCCAGCTAATTGGTACCGTATACTCACCGTACACAGCTGGCGCGGAGAGAAGGGCGAGGAAGAGAATCATGGAGGAGTGAATTAACCCCACGATCATCCCGCTATTTATTCGCACCTTTTGCCTGGTAATAAATTATGCATAACGCGTTTCGCCCACATCCACACCGTTTTGAAGTGTTTTTCTGAACCCCCATGAAAGGGTCAAAGGCGTAGGAAGGTGTGAGAGTGAGATGTCAAAAATAGTGCAATTGAAACCCGATGATTTCTGCTTTCGAGTAGTCTATTTCGATCTGATTTTTGCAGTCGTTTCAGTATTCTTGCGAAGCCGTTATGCTGTAAAAACTGAAAAAAATAATACCGTTGTCTTTTTTTCCAGTTTCTACATCTTAACATATGACAAGGCACTGGACAGCGGATGCACTTCGATATTTCAATGAAACCAAGTTCTTCTTCACCCAGTTATGATGCATCTTCTAAGCTTTCTACAAATCCTTGTTGGGTTGTATCCGTTCAACGGATTAGCATGTTTCATGTTTCAAATGTTCCATATCTTCCGGAGGTTGTCGGCGAATTTATTGCGAAGCTTGAGAATCCGATATTCCAAATCCAATATGATACAAAATAGTTTAAACAGTTCTTCTGTGGACAAAAATGATCCTTGTCAAATGAGATTGTCAGAAATTGCGCGCAATACTGATCTTTTCACAATTGCTCTTCCATCTCTCAATTACCCACTTTTATCGTCATGTATTTGACTGACGCATCGTTTACACAAGACTCACTTCACTACACTACCCCGAGGCTGCACCGTGCTAAGGTGCGTTTAGATTGGGACGGTTGGACAAGCTGTGCTTTATATTAAAAAAAACAAACCAACGAGAGCCGTTCTCATACCGCATTTTGAATCAGCATGAGGCAATTCGGACGGTTCGTAACGAAAATACAATTGTGAAATCAGACATTTATTCTCCGCGTCTCTTTTTTTAATTACGAAGAAGTTCATTTCTTTTGCATTGTTACTTTTTTCATCGTGCCTAATCAAACCATTGCAGAGAAATTAAGGATAAGTCAAAAACTGGCGAAAAAAAGATTTTTTCTTGAGTGCACATGACATTTCATGCTTCACATTCCACATATCGCCTCTGCCCAATCCAATTCGAGTTGTTAGAAGGCATTTAGTTTGAACAAAAAGCAAAAATGAAAAATTGGTCATGCCACAACACCCAGAATGAATATACTTATTATTTAGTATATTCTATACTGAGATGTGACACAGAGTATATGATATACTTACAAATCTCTCGTTTTCGCACGCTCTCTCGACGCGCGAATATACTCAATATTGAGTATATCATATACTCGGTGTCTCATCTTAGTATATTCATTCTCTGTGTATCTCTAGCATATCTTCCATGCAACCGTCTGCTATTGCACAGCGTTTCACAGGCGGACATTGGGTGCATGAATAAGATAAACGACCGAATGATAGAGAGTGTGTGCAAGAGAGAGAGCGCTAAAGAGCAGTGTCCGCCTCTCACGGAGAATACATTTGCTAGGATAACGGTCTCCAAGGTTTTGTTTCATAGAACATGCCCCTACCCCACCCGAGTTGGAGGTTATTAATGGGTAGTATTATTACATTATAGTCGAATCGAGCATCTATCAATACACTTCACAATTGTGAAATCAGTCTTGTAAGACATTTATTCTCCACGTCTCTTTTTTTAATTACGAAAAAGTTCATTTCTTTTGCATTGATACTTTTTTCATCGTGCTTAATCAAACCATTGCAGAGAAATTAAGGATAAGTCAAAAACTGGCGAAAAAAAGATTTTTTCCAACTGATTATACAGCATTTGGGCTACAAAGTCTAATTCTTCGACACCCCATTCTTTAGTAATTTGCGCCTTCATTAAAGAATAATCGTAGCTGTGTTGTATACTTTCGATAGATCAGCATGTTTCGTGTTTCAAATGGTCCATTTCTTCCGGAGGACTTCGTCAATTTATTGTGAACCTTCTTTATTTTCCGAATCCATCGGACGGCGAAGTACGCTTTCACCACCAGTGGTGCTGCAAATTTTTAAGAACATCTCTTGCAACTCACCGAAAGGGGTCAGCGACGAGAAAATGTTAGAAACTTTAATGACCACTCTTTCACGAACATAGAATTCACAGTGACAGTGGGTGGGATGGGTTTGGCCACATGTTTGGCTAAACCCATCATCCGCAATGATGATAAATAAACATGTAACGTTGAAAGCATGTAGATCGCGTCGCTACGTTTATTGTATGATATGGTATGAGTACATAAACATTCAATCAACCGGAAGAAGTTGGCGCGACGCATCTCACGATGGGCAAGCCCACAGGCGAGATGTCTGTCACAACGCCCGCGGCGTTGGCGGCGACCCACTTGGTGCCGCTCGATTTGACGATGCACTGGATCAGGATCGATCCTGCCGGCAGATCGTAACCCTCCAGAGTCACCTGCGAATTCAATTTGTCATTATTCATTCCGTGTCATATTCAGGATTTCATGTGCATGTCATAGACTGCCGTAGTACGTTTCCGTCGTCAGATATTACAAATTTACGAGGACTCGTCCGAAATAATAAAACGTTCGGTAGATAATCCGTGCTAAGCAACAGATATGGCTGCGAGAGAGCATGGCAAAGTGAGAGACAGGTCGAGGTATAGAAAGAGAGTACACCACCAGTAGTCCATTTCATGGCTGTATCATTTTAAAATTGTAATAGGATCGAGCTGGTGATGGGAATGAGGCCAAATAGTGAGATTGAGGTTTTTGTCGATGTAGGCCCTCCCTAGCTTGTCTGATACCCCCCCCCCGAGGTATTGGAACCCATTTTTTTCATTTTGTGGGTCACAAACAACAACACTCTCGTTCCGGCCCATTTTATGGATGCTCGCGTGGATGAAAGAACTTGCTCTGTGTACTGGTATCTCAACGCATGCGATTGCTGGATTTATTGAAGATTGATTGACAGTCGGAGGGCCATCATTGTGATCAAGCAGTACTGCGCATTGAAAATTAATAAAATTAGGATGCTGAAAAGCACAAATCACGGGTCGAGCAACCACAAATATCAAGAGAGCCGAGAGAAATAAATCTTCCTCACCAGTCGTTATGCTTCGCCACAGAATTCTGAACCCTCAGGAAAGGGTCGAAGACGTAGGAAGGTGTGAGAGTGAGATGTCAAAAATAGTGCAATTGAAACCCGATGATTTCTGCTTTCGAGTAGTCTATTTCGATCTGATTTGTGTAGTCGTTTCAGCATTCTTGTGAAGCCGTTATGCTGTAAAAGCTGAAAAATAATACCGTTGTCTTATTTTCCAGTTTCTACATCTTAACATATGACAAGACACTGGACCGCGGATGCACTTCGATATTTCAATGAAACCAAGTTCTTCTTCACCCAGTTATGATGCATCATCTAAGCTTTCTACAAATCCTTGTTGGGTTGTATCCGTTCAACGGATCAGCATGTTTCGTGTTTCAAATGTTCCATTTCTTCCGGAGGTTGTCGGCGAATTTATTGCGAAGCTTGAGAATCCGATAATCCAAATTTGTTTGTTCTCTGTATTCGTCTCTTCCGATTACAGTGGACTTCTGAGTACGTATTTGCAGAATGCATTACCCAATTAAAAAAAGCAAATCTCCAGAAAAGATTGGACATTGGATCAGTAAGAGGCGAGAGACTCGCTTTTGCCTTCACAAACTCTCTCCATCTTGTCCACTTTCTGGAAGTTCATGGGGGATGTGAAATCACTTTTTCCTCTACTATTTACTGGTATCGCAAAGTAGTGTTGCGATTTCGGCCAGAACCGAACATTCGTCGCGACTCGGCCCAAAATCACTGGGAAGACGAAATAAGACGAAATTGGCCGTGTTCGAAAGTCGACCGAAATCGGCCGCATTTCGGCCAGAGCTCTATGGAAATGATCCTAGCAGACAAAGGAGGCGATTAAGAGATCAGTCCAATATTTTGCCTACTGCTTTCAATTTGCCTATACCCTCCCATTGTCTGGCCGATTTCGGCCAATTTCGGCCATTTCGGCCGACGTCCGGCCACACAAAGAAAGTCGAATTCTATTAAAATGAGACAACCGGTCGTTTTGGCCGAAATGGGCGGCCGAATTCGTAACACTATCGCAAAGCATATGGCTGATGGATTTATTGATTGTTGATTGACTGTTGTTTGTCGATTTAGCAGTACTGCGCATTGCAAATTAATAAAATGGGCATGCTGAAACGCACAAATCACGGGTCCCGTGAATATTTCACTATGTTCGTATCGAGTAAATACACATTGTAAGACTAAAAAAATTGAAAGACGAACTGACAGAAAAAAACCTAAGTCTCAAAGATTTTAGAATACTTTTTCGACAAGGATCTTTCATTAGCTGATTCGTGGTTCCTCCTTAGTATCGTGCTTCACAAATGCTCTTTCATCTCTCAATTACCCACTTCAATCGTCACACGTAACTAAAATCGATAACTGAGTACTTCAAATTCGAAGGATCTCACAAAGAACGTCGATAAAAGACATTATTATGAAATAATAATCAGGAAGGGCATGATAAGTTGACTAATTAATAAATATGGGTCTAATCATAATTAGCACAGGAACATCCGTTTGAGATTATTTTTAACATTCCGAAAGTTAATTCTTACCCGGTTATCTCGTGATTTACGCGAACGTCTAAATTACCCATGACACGCCAGTTTGATTTTGTCATCGGTAGTCGTATTCTTCATTCTTCATTCTTTCTTCATTCTTCATTCTGTGCCTCGTGACGGACGGTCGACAGTCTCCTCGCTCCTCTCCCTCCTCAGTTTGGAGAATCCTTGCCAGTCAGCTTGGGCAACCCGGCAAGTACATATATCGCCCACTCGGTACCATTTCGAGTAGAGGACTCGGATCGACTACATCTAATTCAAGTCGTCAACTTTCAAGAAAGGCCCAGTCGACGAGACTACGACGTGAGTTCCCACTTAGGTTGATACACGCTAGTCAGGGCGTCACTGGAAGCTGGAGGATCTACTTCTACGCTCAATGTCAATCGTCCAAGATTGACACTACAATTGACCAAGGAAGCCAAGAAAGATCCATCCCCTTGACCCAGTTGCATCGAGTTCGAAGATCCTGACCACCTCTGCCCCCGAATAATACCTCCTGCAGGCGTTTGCCTTGATGTCAGGATAAATAATGTCTAATGTCTAGCCGTATTAAAAATATTATTTTTCATTCATATCTAAAAATTGCATGCATATCTCTAAATGTAGGAAATTACTAGTCGTTCCACAATTGCTCGTCAATATCTCAGGGAGACTAGTACACATCATTCCGCAGGCCGGTCAACCTTACATAAAGGGCTTTGGAGTGAGAGAGCGTGTAGAATCGAGAGGGACTCTCTCACTTTAGCATGCTCTCTCACCCTGACCCCTCTCTGTAGCTTTGGAATCATGTGAGTAGGGTTGACCGTTCGGTTTCCGTTTCGGTGAAACGGACTCTCGCGTACCCCTTGGCGTTTCTCTCCGTTTCACGGGAAACGGCTGTTTTGGAGATAACAGCCAATTTGATGAAATTGAAAAACGGCAATTGTAGAAAAATCAGAAATGGGAACAGGATACCTATCCAATTTTTCCCATCTCACTACGAGGCTTCTGGGTCTCACAGTGAATATATTTCTTCTCCCAAAACGGGCTGTTTTCCGTGAAACGGCCCCTTATCAATCTCTTTCGCCGTTTCACGGAGGCAGACTGTCAGAGGGTACGCGAGAGTCCGTTTCACGAGAATCGAACGTGCAACCCTAGAGACTACCATTCAATTCATTTATCTCAACAACACATAATAGAAACTTTGTGGGAGTGCATAGGTAGATAGTTGTTTGCTGTGTAATGAGGTAAGGGAGCTAATATTATAAAAAATACATTATAAAAAATAACCATACTCGATCACTGCTGATCTCTTTATGAAGCCTTGACAGAACATTGACAGAACAAAAAGTCTTATATGAGGCCCATGACCCTCTAAAAAGTCTTATATTTAAGACTTAAGTTCTTATATATAAGACTTTTGAAAAGGTCATGGGCCTCATATAAGACTTTTTTCTGTGTGTTAGGAATTATATGCACAGTGAAGGTGATTAGGCCATTTGAAATATAAAAGGAAGGATCCTCATTGACTTCCAAACAACATTATTTGGCTTTTTTCAATCAAATTCTCGATATCATCTGCTCACAACGTGAACGAAGAATGTTAATGTTTTTTTATAAAACACAGATCTACGTGGTTATTTGCATCGCTCGTTTTTGAGAGAACATATAATCACATTAGCGCTCATAACATGGAATACATAACATAGCTGCAACCCCAATCCGCCGAAAAAAATTGCCCTCTCCATTTCACACTCTCTCGCGTCGTTAGGACGCTGAAGAGACTGACTAAGTATAGAGACTCGTTTATAAGAGAGGAATCGCGAGAGAATCGACCATTTGAGGGGTGGTTGCGGCAGTAGAAATTTTTAGTCACTTAATTGTCTCTAAAGAAAATGCAAAGTACTTTCGAATATGCTCTTTCAAATAGCGTTTTCCGTTTTTCGTTAAACGCCCTATTTTTTGAGTACGAGAGTGTCAAAGTGACGACCCTCTGATTTTCTACCCCGACTGTACCTCGGCAAAAACTTCATAACTTTTTTTAAAATATAGATATGAAGTTCTACTTTTTTTCACTAGATAGAGGAATAGATTCTGCACTTTTCCTATAAGAAAAAAATATTTTTCGATAAATTTTAATTTTTTGAAAATTCAGTATGTGAAGACAGTCGTAACTTTGCTAATCGGAAAAAGAATCATACGGCTCTATGCGGCATTTGTAGTGCATAATTATGATTAATTTTCTTGCATATATCAGCCAGATCGATACATGTGAAAAAAACGGCGCTGCATTAAGTATCGGGTGCTTAAAACGACCTACCTGGAAAAACTATTTTCGACGGTTGGACCTGTCTCAAATACATCCAAAACTATTATAAATACTCAAAAATGAATTATAAAAATTTGCATTACAGTATAATCATCGATTTAAAGCCACAAAAAATGAAAATCGATAATTATTTCCAAATATCTTCCTACGAGTAAAACTTTCGTTAAAGTGGTATAGCATGGGCTAAAATGATTTAAAACTAAAGTGTAGGTTGGTACGACATGCCTCAGTTGGTAAGACAAAAACGGCGCATGTGAAACTCGAGTTATTTAACTTGAAAGATTCGCGAAATATCGATGTCCCCAGCATATAGTTTCACATGTTCATTCAAAATATCAGCACTCCTCCCGTTGGGCCAGTATAGCTCTTTTGGTACTGATCAACTTTGCTGTTGAAAGTTAGTTGATATCTCTTCATTGAAAGACGTTACAACCCCTGTAAGTTTGCTGCGCACGAGGGAGACGCGCGCTCCCCCCTCTCTCCCGCTCTCTCAATTTCACACGCTCTCTCGTTGGTTCGGTTCCGCTGCAGCGAAACAAAATTTTGCAACATTTTTGGTGTTGTAAATAGTTCTTTTTAGTTGAAAAATTGTGATACCATGCCATTTACAATACTATTCGTCTATTTTTGGGTCGGAACAAGCGAGAGAGAGCGTGTGAAATTGAGAGAGCGGGAGAGAGGGGGGAGCGCGCGTCTCCCTCGTGCGCAGCAAACTTACAGGGGTTGTAACGTCTTTCAATGAAGAGATATCAACTAACTTTCAACAGCAAAGTTGATCAGTACCAAAAGAGCTATACTGGCCCAACGGGAGGAGTGCTGATATTTTGAATGAACATGTGAAACTATATGCTGGGGACATCGATATTTCGCGAATCTTTCAAGTTAAATAACTCGAGTTTCACATGCGCCGTTTTTGTCTTACCAACTGAGGCATGTCGTACCAACCTACACTTTAGTTTTAAATCATTTTAGCCCATGCTATACCACTTTAACGAAAGTTTTACTCGTAGGAAGATATTTGGAAATAATTATCGATTTTCATTATTTGTGGCTTTAAATCGATGATTATACTGTAATGCAAATTTTTATAATTCATTTTTGAGTATTTATAATAGTTTTGGATGTATTTGAGACAGGTCCAACCGTCGAAAATAGTTTCGAAAAGCAAAGTCGAAAAGAAAAGAAAAGAAAAGAAAAGTCGAAAAGCAAGAAAATTAATCATAATTATGCTCTACAAATGCCGCATAGAGCCGTATGATTCTTTTTCCGATTAGCAAAGTTACGACTGTTTTCACATACTGAATTTTCAAAAAATTAAAATTTATCGAAAAATATTTTTTTCTTATAGGAAAAGTGCAGAATCTATTCCTCTATCTAGTGAAAAAATAAGAACTTCATATCTATATTTTAAAAAAAGTTATGAAGTTTTTGCCGAGGTACAGTCGGGGTAGAAAATCAGAGGGTCGTCACTTTGACACTCTCGTACTCAAAAAATAGGGCGTTTGACGAAAAACGGTAAACGCCATCAAATAGAGCACTGTTTAATGTACCTTGCATTCTCTTTAGAGCCAATTCGGTGACAAAAATTTCTACTGCCGCGCTATGGTCGATTTTCTCGTGATTCCTCTCATAAAAATATTGAACATGAAAATTGATGGAAACGTGAAGGGCAGACGAGAAAAGAAAACCAAAAAATCGACCGAAGATACCTGAAAATATTGTTTAGAAGGCGATTGCGGATTTCGCCAAAATTGATCGCGAACTAATTGTATTGTGTTTCACATTCTTTGATTACTTTGCTTCCACAGATAATTGGACGATGATTTAACGGTACCGAAAAAATCGAGAACGCCATCATTGAAATTATTTTATGTTAAATATGAAACAAACCGGTGGTTCAATATTGATCTTTGCTATCATAAGGACCGTCTTGGTTATCTCGTGTTTCACTTCCTGATTTAAGAAAAGGGTTAATGGATTCGATAGTCGTCGTTATCCAATATGATACAAAATAATTTAAACAGTTCTTCTGTGGACAAAAATGATCCTTGTCAAATGAGATTGTCAGAAATTGCGCACAATACTGATCTTTTCACAATTGCTTTTCCATCTCTCAATTACCCACTTTTATCGTCATGTATTTGACTGACGCATCGTTTACACAAGACTCACTTCACTACACTACCCCGAGGCTGCACCGTGCTAAGGTGCGTTTAGATTGGGACGGTTGGACAAGCTGTGCTTTATATTAAAAAAAAAAAACCAACGAGAGCCGTTCTCATACCGCATTTTGAATCAGCATGAGGCAATTCAGACGGTTCGTATCGAAAATACAATTGTGAAATCAGTCTTGTAAGACATTTATTCTCCGCGTCTCTTTTTTTAATTACGAAGAAGTTCATTTCTTTTGCATTGTTACTTTTTTCCATCATACCTAATCAAACCATTGCAGAGAAATTAAGAATAAGTCAAAAACTGGCGAAAAAAGATTTTTTCTTGAGTGCACATGACATTTCATGCTTCACATTCCACATATCGCCTCTGCCCAATCCAATGCGAGTTGTTAGAAGGCATTTAGTTTGAACAAAAAGCAAAAATGAAAAATTGGTCATGCCACAACACCCAGAATGAATATACTTACCATGTGGAGTTGCTATAATAGTGCATTCCTCAATTAGTGCCATTCAGATATCTGATGAAACTGTCAAAGGGTCACATGAACTGCTAGCCATTGATCTAGATATCAACGGTGACCTATTGAGAGTTATCTGCGCCTACCGCAATCCGAAAGCTACCACTCTGCAGACTGATTCCCTAGTAAAATCGATAACTGACCTCTGCTCTTGCCCCCAGCCCTCGGTAATCACAGGTGATTTCAATTTACCTGATATCGATTGGTCATCTTTTCCTTCCCCCCAGAAAACCAATATCACCCCCTCCTCCCAGTTGTTTATTGATCTCTGTAAGTCGATAAAACTCGCGCAACTAGTGAAAGACCCCACTAGGAAAGAGAACATCCTTGATCTCGTTCTCTGCAACAACCCAGGAATAGTCACCAAAACTGAAGTAGGCCCACCCTTTGACATCTCCGACCACAACACGGTCAAATTTGAGCTATCACTAGTTCATTCTGTTCCCGCTTTCACATTGAAAAGAGACTTCAAGAAAGCAGATTACGATATGATCAATTATCAGCCTGCAAATGTAGACTGGGTGACTGCTTTCTCTACAATGAGAAATGTTGATAAGATGTATGATTTGCTAATTAAAGTGATACAAAAATCTATTGATACCCACGTGCCATGGGTAAAAGTAAACGTGACGCACGGAAAAGTACCTCCACACATAGAGCGGCTCCTAGTGAAACGCTTCAATGCGTGGCAGAAATCAATAGCAGTAAGCTGCCCACGATTGACGCGCGAGTTTGAAAGTTTAAATAGACGTTTCAGATCAGAATTGATTCGATACCAGAAAACTATCGAGAGAAAAATTATTGAAAGTGAGGACAGAAATAAGTTCTTCCTTTTCTGTGTCAATAAACAGAAGGGCGTAGAAGGTTTGAAAAATAGCACCGGAAGTCTAATTCTAGATGACCAAGGTAAGGCAAATTTGCTTGCTGAAACCTTTGCAAGCGTTTTCACAACCGATAATGGAAAATTACCGACTACAGTGCGTTCAGCAATACTAGGATATCAAGAGCCCTTCTTTTTGAGACACGAAATTTGCGCTCTTATTAGTAAATGGAAACGATCATCCTGTAGAACTCCTGAAAACATTGATTTAAGCTACATTAAAAAGATAGCAGTCCCGATATCAGAAGCATTGGAAATAATCTTTCGTCACTCATACGAAACAGGCACCGTGCCTAGTCCTTGGAGGCACTCGATAGTTACTCCCGTAAAGAAATCTCCTCCTTTTTCTGACCCCTTAAACTACAGGCCGATTTTGATTACGTCGCTTTTCTGTAGAGTATTTGAGCGCCTTTTATGCAAGTCTGTCATAGACCACTGCGAAAAACAGAACATATTCCCCGATGAACAATACGGTTTCCGAAAGAAGAGGTCCCGCGAATTACAAATGCTTGATGCGCTTGAATATTGGACAACATCAATTAGTAACGGAGAACCAGTGGACGTTATATATTTTGACTTTGCGAAAGCGTTCGATAGAGTCTCCCATCCCAAACTAAAATTAAAATGAGAAATATTGGTCTCTCCTCGAAAACAGTTAGTTGGATATCAGGATACTTAAATGATAGGACTTTCCAAGTCAAAGTACGTGAAAAACTATCAACCCCCCATCCCGTCTCTAGTGGAGTCCCACAAGGTTCTGTGCTTGGACCATTACTTTTCCTAAAATACACTTCCGAAATACCATCCATCGTACAAAACAATGGTGTCATTGCACGAATGTATGCAGATGACATAAAAATATATCGAGCATTCAAAAAGAGTGATTCCTCTGTCCCACTACAAAATGCTATTGATAGTATATCAAATTGGTCTGCAGAGTGGCAGCTCCCCCTAGCATCACATAAATGCAGCTCACTTCACTTAGGACGGGCCAATACCAAAAAGGTATACAGTATCGGCACTTCCAAATTAGCCCAGAACGTAGAAGTAAAAGATCTAGGGTTCATAATTGAGAAAACACTTACTTTCACTAAGCACTGTAGAACAACTGCAATGAAAGGCAAAACAGCCTGTCACATTATACTCAGAGCACTCAGAACGAAAAATGTTGAAATCCTCGTGAAAGCCTACTCGATATACATAAGACCCATCCTAGAAAGTGCGTCCGCTGTATTTAACCCCTACATGATCCAAAACAAAAAGGTACTCGAAAAAGTACAGAATTATTTCACTCGCCGACTCTTCATGCGTTGCTACAATATGACGCGAGAAACTATCCCGAAAGTAGCGGAAAGGAATAAGAAATTAGGATTAGACAAATTAGAAAAGCGTAGAGAAGCGATAGATTTGAAGACAGTCATGAATCTTCTGAGAGGCAAATACAAAATCTCTAAACTCAAACCACATCATTTCAGTTATTATTACACAAGAAATGGAATAAATTTCGCTAATGCTGGCTCACATGCCAACTATAGACACCATAGTTTCTTTCCCAGAGCGGCTAGGCTTTTCTCAAAACCCGGTAATCAAATCAGTTTCTCTGCATGAGCGAACTTCATACATGACCCCCGACCTCTCATGATCTCACTACGTTATCGTACATTCTTCTCTCATTTTATCGTTTTCCTCTTTCTATTTGTAACCGCGTTTTCTTTGAACACGCATATATATATATATATATATATATATACTATTTAGTATATTCTATACTGAGATGTGACATATGATATACTTACAAATCTCTCGTTTTCGCACGCTCTCTCGACGCGCGAATATACTCAATATTGAGTATATCATATACTCGGTGTCTCATCTTAGTATATTCGTTCTCTGTGTATCTCTAGCATATCTTCCATGCAACCGTCTGCTATTGCACAGCGTTTCACAGGCGGACATTGGGGTGCATGAATAAGATAAACGACCGAATGATAGAGAGTGTGTGCAAGAGAGAGCGCGCTAAAGAGCAGTGTCCGCCACTCACGGAGAATACATTTGCTAGGATAACGGTCTCCAAGGTTTTGTTTCATAGAACATGCCCCTACCCCACCCGAGTTGGAGGTTATTAATGGGTAGTATTATTACATTATAGTCGAATCGAGCATCTATCAATACACTTCACAATTGTGAAATCAGTCTTATAAGACATTTATTCTCCACGTCTCTTTTTGGATTACGAAGAAGTTCATTTCTTTTGCATTGTTACTTTTTCATCGTGCTTAATCATACCATTGCAGAGAAATTAAGGATAAGTCAAAAACTGGCGAAAAAAGATTTTTTCTAACGGATTATATTTACAGCCTTTGGGCGCAGGCTGGCTATTCTCCAATCTATCTACAAAGTCTAATTCTTCGACTTCTCTAGTAATTTGCGCCTTCATTAAAGAATAATCGTAGTTGTGTTGTATACTTTCGATAGATCAGCATGTTTCGTGTTTCAAATGGTCCATTTCTTCCGGAGGACTTCGTCAATTTATTGTGAACCTTCTTTATTTTCCGAATCCATCGGACGGCGAAGTACGCTTTCACCACCAGTGGTGCTGCAAATTTTTAAGAACATCTCTTGCAACTCACCGAAAGGGGTCAGCGACGAGAAAATGTTAGAAACTTTAATGACCACTCTTTCACGAACATAGAATTCACAGTTGTCAGCTCACTGACAGTGGGTGGGATGGGTTTGGCCACATGTTTGGCTAAACCCATCATCCGCAATGATGACAAATAAACATGTAACGTTGAAAGCATGTAGATCGCGTCGCTACGTTTATTGTATGATATGGTATGAGTACATAAACATTCAATCAACCGGAAGAAGTTGGCGCGACGCATCTCACGATGGGCAAGCCCACAGGCGAGATTTCTGTCACAACGCCCGCGGTGTTGGCGGCGACCCACTTGGTGCCGCTCGATTTGACGATGCACTGGATCAGGATCGATCCTGCCGGCAGATCGTAACCCTCCAGAGTCACCTGCGAATTCAATTTGTCATTATTCATTCCGTGTCATATTCAGGATTTCATGTGCATGTCATAGACTGCCGTAGTACGTTTCCGTCGTCAGATATTACAAATTTACGAGGACTCGTCCGAAATAATAAAACGTTCGGTAGATAATCCGTGCTAAGCAACAGATACGGCTGCGAGAGAGCATGGCAAAGTGAGAGACAGGTCGAGGTATAGAAAGAGAGTACACCACCAGTAGTCCATTTCATGGCTGTATCATTTTAAAATTGTAATAGGATCGAGCTGGTGATGGGAATGAGGCCAAATAGTGAGATTGAGGTTTTTGTCGATGTAGGCACTCCCTAGCTTGTCTGATACCCCCCCCCCGAGGTATTGGAACCCATTTTTTTCATTTTGTGGATCGTGGCACTAGGTGGGTTCTCCTGGTATTACCAGAGTGGAATGTGATCATGTTCTTAAAGTGTTAGAAAAAAATGGGGGGTGTCAGAACCGCAATGACAAAAGCGCATCAACCCCTTTCTAACTTTGAATAAGTCGTATAGATACAGCTAGGATCTCATTCGACTCAAAATCGTCTGCTCTATCGAACCCACTATGTCATTTTGCCTGAAACTGAGCGGAACCACAAAAGCGCAACAACTTCAAACTGCAAGGAGGCAATAATAAACATACAGATTCGATTGCTCATTGCTATGGAATATCTCACCTGAAAATTCGGTTTAATATTTTAAGTATGAAGAAAGTTATTCGCTGTTGCGCTTTTGTCGTTGCGGCTCTGACACCCCCCCCCCCCCCCAAATTGTAGCGAATGATCAGTGCACGAAATCTCCGGCTTTTCTTACTCAGGAGTGTTCACTTGTCATAATAATGGGAGACTTTATGTCTCCGTCTCTCAATTTCGCATGCTTTCTCAGCTGGAGACAACATCTCCAGAGAAAGTTGGAGACTTCGCGCTCACAGCATTCGAAACATAGCCAGCAAGAACGAGTTAGAGAAAGAGAGAGATGGCGAGGGAGTGTGCGAAAGGAGAGAGTCAGAAAACGAGAGACGCTCTTGGCATGGTGCCAACTCGATGCTGTGCGCGCTCCGTTTAGAGGTGTCATTGTTGCTCAAAAAAATGTTGAAAGCGAAAAGTGTGCACTCAGCCGGGTGATTCCCCCCCCTTTCTGACATTCGAAGGAAAGAATGGGATATGACGGGTGTTGCCTAACGATCAGAACAACCCCGACAAGCTCGATCGGGAACTTCAGTAGAGCATTTTTGAGTGTCCACAAGGGTCCTTGAAATGATAGTCGAAGCGTTTTTCGATATACATACACGAGAGCCGAAAAGGCAGAAAAAACACCTATCCTTTGGGCTGAATATCTCGTTTCTAAGCGAAGCTAATGGAAAGTTGAACAAAATTTTTTTTAAAGAGAATTGTATGGAGTTTTTTTCCTTATTTCTAACGATTTTCTCTTACAGATAAGTGAACATTTTCCTTTGATGTCCTGATGCAAGTGATTTTTTTAACCGTTTGTTTTTTCACTGTGTTTGTGAATTTGTTATATACTTACAGCATTGGAAAGGCAGGCGACCGAGGACCACCAATTGGTCTCCGACGTGGAAAAGCACGTTTCCGGGGTGTTCACCTTCTTGCTCAACTCACTTTCGTACATCTGGTAATCGCACGCTGTGGAGACTTGGCAAGCTGCAAAGTGTCCCTTATTTACTCGCGCCTGCTTGCTCGTTCATATCGCACTCATTCGCCCTCGTGCACAACCTGTCTATTCTCATAAATGCGTAACTAGGAGCAGAGCATAAATGCGGCATGCGGCATTGGCCTGCAAGTGAATTTCACTCGAGAAATGAGAGAGGTTTAGCTAACACAAGTAAGTGAACTATCTGTGATGATCCTAGTCGCATTTTCTCCAGGAAAGAAAATATGTTCTCAACTCATCAAAGTACTATTGCTGATTTTTTGCCGAAAAAAAACGAATCGAAACGCTGCGAAATGGAGAAGGTTAGTGACTAATGATAGGACGTCGACAATGAACAGTCTCACCGGCATTGGAGTTCTGCTGTACCAGCAGTGCGCCTAGTCCGCCGTTTGCAGCAGTAGTCGTGGGTGGTGCTGCAGGACTCGTGGTGGCTACAGCAGGCGTGGTCGCAGGCTCGCTGCTGCATGCAGCCGTGAGCGTGCTGCCCAGCTTGGCCAGCGACCCCTCGCAGTTCATGCCCATCCATGAGCCGTCAGCCATGCAAACCGCCTTGTCGAATTCGGTGGGCTCTGATGCCTGTAAAGATTCTCAATATGTCTTCTTGTACGCAGATACTCAGCCGAGATATGAAATACTCAGCTGAGTATTTCCTGGCGCACCTCACGCCCACCAAATCAACTCACAGGGAAGCGTGTCTATGTATTCGCAGGCTTTGAAGGTCTGATAGATGTCAGAATGCGCCTAAGTCTCTCTCTCTCTGCCTTCACTCATCAGTCTACACTTCTTTCATTGTTAAGATACGTGCCGTCGTTTTGTCAGCTGGAGACAAGATCTGCTTAGTAAGGGAGCAGGGTGCACTTCAGCAAACGATCACACCTCAATCTGCAGCTTGCCATCGGCGCAGCTCTTGACTTGGACGCCTTCGACGCACTCCTCGATCGGCTCTTCGCCGCCAGCAGCGAGTGTGAAGGGGCAGGAGACGGTGCAGGGCGGAGGAGGGCAAGAGACGGCCACGGAAGCATCGAGGAAAGCCGCCTGCAGATTCATTCATTCATTCAGATTCAGCAGATTCTGCTGTCTGGGCCTCTCGCAATTTTCGTTTATGATCTTTCAGCAGAATACTAGCTGGACATCAACAGTTACCCTACGCAATGCAAATTCACGGAAATTTCTCGTTCAGAAGCGAAGCTCATCTTTTCATTGTCAATTGTTTCGGGCCGGAAATAGGGTAGCACTGACCTGTCCTTTGCAGGTTGTTCCGTACCATCCGCCGTCCAGACAGACTACCTTGTCGAAAGCACGAAGAAGACCCGCCTGAAATGAGCAGAATTCGACTAAGGAAGATCTTCCACAAACATGGCACACTTTTAGTGGTCACATGGTAGTAGCATGTTACTGGCAACGACAACTATCATCCAACAGCTTGGATTATCGACTAATTCAACACTAAGAATTGCGGCCTCAGATCAGTCCACAAAATGCATCGAACCTGGTCAACTTCGATTTGCGCACTGCCACTGCAACTGAGTAGATGGAGATCGCCCTTCGCCGTGCATCCCGACTGCACCGTCCCCGATGCATCACTGAAGACGCACTGGTTGCATGCTGCTGCAATTATCTTGTACACTCAAAGAAATGTCTGTCATATGACGCTGTTTGCGTTAGGATCAACAAGTGGTTGGAACAGTTCAAAAATCGAAATGGCTCAAAACTTTGTACCAGGGGTAACTTTTGACGCTGAACACGCTGGTGTCATCGATTTCGCAATCGGACCTCTCTGGGCGCCGGTATGGCGCCGCGCCACTTTGGCGCCAAACTGGATTTTCGCTTATAACTCGCTTCGGAGTGCCCGTAGAGGCCCGAATTCTCGCGTATACTGACAGAATTTGAAGCTCTATCTAATGGCGTTTTCAGTTTCTCGATATCTATTTTGGCTCCAATGGAAATATCAATTTTTGAAAGAGGAATTTACGTGGGGCAATTTATAGTACATTTGAAAGAGCTGCTCTTGCTGATCATTTTTCTATGTTGAACTAAGAATTTGACCCCTGCCCGGCCAAGTTATGCCAGTCGACGTCGGCCAAAAAATCGACGTCGGCCATAATCGTCACTTTTTCGAAAATTTTGAAAGGATGATTTTTTCGAGAAAAATAAATTCGGCAAAAATCTTTGGCAACCGATAGGATTCGAACCAATGACCTTCTGCGTTGAGTTCTAAGTCACTACCGCATTGACCATGCTGCTGCCGCGTCTGTAAACGCGTTCCGCGCGCGTGAGAATGCACTCAAACTGGCATAACTTGGCCGGGCAGGGGTCAAATTCTTAGTTCAACATAGAAAAATGATCAGCAAGAGCAGCTCTTTCAAATGTACTATAAATTGCCCCACGTAAATTCCTCTTTCAAAAATTGATATTTCCATAGGAGCCAAAATAGATATCGAGAAACTGAAAACGCTATTAGATAGAGCTTCAAATTTTGGTGAAATGCGCGAGAATTCGGGCCTCTACGGGCACGACGAAGCGAGTTATAAGCGAAAATCAAGTTTGGCGCCAAAGTGGCGCGGCGCCATACCGGCGCCCAGAGAGGTCCGATTGCGAAATCGATGACACCAGCGTGTTCAGCGTCAAAAGGGACCAAGTTTTGAGCCATTTCGATTTTTGACCTGTTCCAGCCCCCTGTTTAGCCCTTGTTGATCCTAACGTAAACAGCGTCATATATGGCTCCTGAACTGCGTTTGTATGTCATATATAACATACTGTATGTCATATATAACATACTGTATGTTATATATGACATACAAACGCAGTTCAGGAGCCATATATGACATACATTTTTCTCTGTGTAATTGTTTGGACGCCAAGGGAGAAAAAAAAACAAAGAAACGAAGGCAGATTCAAAACTCCCACCTCCGCTAGTGAGAGGAACGCCCTGCCACTGAGCTATTTTGTAGATGGACAACACCGGCACAGTGAAGAAGGCTATTGCGATTTCTAACCAATCGATACTGCACACTCACCGTATACCGCAGGAGTCGCGAGCAGAACGAGGAAGAGAATCATGGTGGTGTGAATTTCCCCCCACGATCATCCCGCTTTTTATTCACACTCTTTGCCGTGGAATCAATTATTCATAACGCGTTTCGCCCACATCTCCACTGTTTTCAAGTGGATTACCGCGTCGATTCATGTGAAACCCATGAATTCTTCTACAGGCCGCAAGCTGACTTTCGACTCAACAGCACTTCCCAATAGGATTACAGCGCCTAGTTGGGAAACCCACCTATTCGACTACGGATCGTAAGCGGCTTTCCTATCGACATTGAGTCGTTTCCGCATGGGAATTATGCAAATGATAACTTTGAAACCTGGCGAAAGTCGTGGGGAATATTTACAGCGACTAATAATATCATGCACAGAAAGGAGTCAATAGAGAGGCATTGAGTGAACGCAAGATGATGTCTTTCACATTCGCACAAATTTCTCCCACTTTGTGGATTCGACATTAGAAATTGACTAGCAATCGATACTCATCGTTTAAACTCGTCCTACATCAATCAGTTTTCAACAAAAATCAAGAATAATAATTCGATTGCGCAACACCAATCTGCGTGGTTATTTGCGTAATTCTTTGTTTAGTTAGTTCAACCATCTGCTGCTGCCACTACCCGTCTTGGGTTTCGCAAATTTTACATTTTTTTGTTAATAAAAATGCGCTGATAAACAAACCGATCGTATTAAACTTGTCGTCAGGGGCATCGATGAATCGGCATTCAAGTATTACCTTTTTTTAAATTCATATAATCAAATATAATTTCAAAATATAACATCCTGAGAGTCGACTACGCTCCTTTTCGGTAAACTACGGAAGTAAGCATTTGGACTTTTTTCGGAATGATTGAATCATTTTATAAATATAATATCGCAAACGCAAGAAACCGCGTTCTACAATAAACAACCCCCTGACTGATGCAATTCACGCCGCTGATGTCTACGATACTGCGCACCCTAGCGTAAACCACCTGTTTCGTGTTTCACGTCCCAGATATCCGTCTGCAAAACGCAACGGTAACTGATCCAATCTTCCAATTGCGGTTTTCAAAACAAATAAGTCAACTGAGCATTATTTTGATAATCATCTCGAAGAAAAAACTTTGAAAATGTTCAGATCGATAAACTTCCTTACTCCACGCGTTATTCTTCATTCTGTGCCTCGTGACGGGCGGTCGACAGTCTCCCTGCTCCTCTCCCTCCCAGTTTGGAGAATCCTTGCCAGTCAGCTTGGGCAACCCGGCAAGTATTGCCCACCTGGTACCACTTCGAGCAGAGGACCCGGATCGACTACATCTAATTCAAGTCGCCAACTATCAAGAACGGCCCCATCCGACAAGACTACGAAGTGAGTAAATACTTCGGTTGATACACGCTAGTCAGGGCGTCACTGGAAGCTGGAGGATCTACTTCTACGCTCAATGTCTATCGTCCAAGATCGACACTACAATTGACCAAGGAAGCCAAGCATGATCCATTCCCTTGACCCAGTTGCCTCGAGTTCGAAGATTCCGACCACCTATGAGAGACTATCTGAGTGAATCAACATGTTTCTGAAGAGGCTTGGCACAGGTTGAAAAGTGAGAAGATGAGATAAACATACCACATTGCACTATGGCCGAGGCGGAGTTGATTCATGATATTGAGAAAGTGCAAAAACATTTCTACGCCTCAGGGCATGACGTCATCGAAATTTCCGGTTTTCGAAAACTTCATCATATGGGCTAATGAGTGGTACCAATCGATTCCTCATAAAATTCTAAGACTTTTGCGACTCCATGAGTTTTTCGCTAATCTTTGATCAAAGCCTGAAAAATTGAAAAATTGGTTTTTAAATAAATGATTTTAAAAATTTAAATATTTTTGTATAGTTTCCCTGAGGAGATGGCAAAATTTTATTCGCGTAATACAATGCTATAACAATGATAGTTCAACTTTATGAAGGGTTGTTTGTATGAGGGGCATTAAGCTTGTTCAGTAAACTGAAATTGAGTGAGTCCTTGGAATTATGGTGTACTACAGTAACCCGGAGTAATTTCCAATTATTATCCGGCAGGTTCGGCGGTAAGGCCGATGAAAGCCCTGGCCACCTACCATTGAGTAGTTATGCTAAAATGGATATGGTGTCTCCCAGAGCCGCTTTAATAGCATTACGACTTTTCCCCTGGTGACTGTAGGTACACCATAATTCCAAGGACCCACTCAATTTCAGTTTACTGAACAAGCTTAATGCCCCTCATACAAACAACCCTTCATACAGTTGAACTATCATTGTTATAGCATTGTATTACGCGAATAAAATTTTGCCATCTCCTCAGGGAAACTACACAAAAATATATAAATTTTTAAAAACATTTATTTAAAAACCAATTTTTCAATTTTTCAGGCTTAGATCAAAGATTAGCGAAAAACTCACGGAGTCACAAAAGTCTTAGAATTTTCTGAGGAATCGATTGGTACCATTCATTAGCCCATTTGATGAATTTTTCGAAAACCAGAAATTTCGATGACGTCATGCCCTGAGGCGTAGAAATGTTTTTGCACTTTCTCAATATCATGAATCAACTCCGCCTCGGCCATAGTGCAATGTGGCATGTTTATCTCATCTTCTCACTTTTAGACCTGTGCCAAGATTAATTCGACTGAGTCAGATAGTCTCTCCTATGCCCCCGAATGATGCCTCCTGCAGGCCCTTTGCCTTGATGTCAGGATAAATATGTATGTATATGTACTCCACGCGCTCTCGATTGCTAAAGAACATGAAAGAATGTGCAGAATCAGAAAGTTGGAGGACCGTTCTCCTGCATAACTGGATGAGAATGTTTAATTTTTTCCTACACATTTTAAATTTTTTTTACAAATAATTCTTATTTACCATTTTACTGCATAACGGATGGATTCAGCTCATTACTGAACGAATTACAATCAAACAGATCTAGACTTGACGAAAGCAGAAATCGGCGGGTCATTAACAATGAAAAAAATCACCATCGAATCAAATTAGCGCTCGGACCATTGAATGCATCACATCGCTGCAGCACAGACTCGCCTTGTGTATCGGAGATATAATCATGTTGTATTAGTAACTAAAGTTAATAAAGTTATTGTCGCCTGTCAACTTTCATGAGGTTCACGGGGGATGAGGAATGACGTACTCCACTACTGGGTTTGCTGCAATGGAATATACGCATTCTCTCCTCGCCCCCCTCCCCTACCCCCCCCCCCCTCGCCCGGGTGTGGCCAGCCAAACGGCACGCTTCATTCGAGGGCTAGATAAAGGGGTTTGTCATCTCACTCACCATCATATCACCATGTGGTACGACAGCGCGTAGATGCGGTCCGCCGTGTCACGCTCGGACAGGAAACTGCAACATCTGATTTATTTTTATTTTCGCAGTGCATTGCTTAAATAGTGTCCTTTCATGTGCAAAAAGACATTTCAAGAAAACGCGAAACAAGAATCTATCAAGTGTTTGTTTATTACGAGTGATCGGAAAATTGCGGACAGATATGAAGTGGACTATGGACGTACGGGAGATCCATGGTTCTTTTTTTCAAAAAAAAATGCAAACGTAAACGGGCGCACCACAGTCAATGATGCCAAATTACTTCCTGATATGATCCCTATATTCATCCAAAGGAGACTACGGATCTCGGACTTAACGACATCTCTCATTTCACATTCCCCAGAAACTCTAAAGAGCTGGGATTTGGTAGGCATAACTATGTTCGATGAAAACAGATCCCCCGTCACTCACGTCGCATTATTGAATCCGATATGTTCGCCTCCCGCCAGTTTCGTGTACTCATTCAACACGAAATCGAATCGATCTGTCATTGGGAGACCGTTTGTGATGAGTGTGGTGACAATAATTGCACCCGCGTTGATCATAGGATTGTGCGGCTTGCCTAAGAATGAAGAGAGATTATCGATTGATTGGGAGTACGGTAGGAAGGAATACAACATCACAGAGCAGAGCTCAGCAACTTCACTTATTGACACAAATAATAGCTACAGTACTCTACTACTGTACATTTCGTGTCATTTCTCAATCGTTAATTGGCTACCTTATTTTACGTCATAACTTCTCCCTACTGCGGTGTCAAGGCTCGATCGTATATCTGACCCAACAAACATCTACCGTACCATTAGCATCCAGACCGATCTCGTTGAATAGTCGTCCACTCGGTTCGTGTACAATATACGAGTGCACCACGTCGGCGCCAATATCAGAGGCGACAGTGGCGTATTACATTTATAAAATGATACGATCAAACAAAATGTCGAACTGGGACTTCCTGTGTTTACCGAGACGAGAGAGCACGCAAAAGCGAGAGGGTCGCCAATGTTCCTGTATGGTAAACAACGGAAGTGCGTTATTCGGCTTTTTGGTATGATCGTATCATCTTATAAATGTAATAGTTGAACGCCTGAAAAATATTTTGAAAATATGATTTATTCCATAGAAAATGTTTTCATGTCATCGCTGTTCGCACAAGTTATCACTCTTGAAGCAACCATGAAACACGAACTAAGATGGTTGTGCACAGTGTTGAAGCTCTATTAAGATGCAACCAAACGCTTCGTTGTTTCATTAACACCATTTCAAAGACGACAAACCGGCTCAACTTGTTCTTACTCGGTGTATTACATCTCAATTTAAATACAAATTTAAAACAAAGGAATACGGAACAACTGGCAAAACATTTCCTATGACATCATCTGCTCATTCTCACAGCAACTGATACGGGATTGAGTGCTATAAACTAGATGAAGCGGAAATACCCGAGCCGCTTCAGTGACGTAAGGCAAAAAAAAATTGAGGATCACACCTTGGAAACACTCTGGAAGCAGAAGTTCGTGTTGCAATCGCCGATAGAGCCACAGCGTTTCATTGCCCCCTAAATAGGGACACCTGAGTTTGAACGGTTGATGTGCAGGGTTTTCAAATCCGGGGGCGGCCGAAAAGTAAACAACAACAAAGGGGCGGAGACTGGTGTCTAGCGCTCTCTCACGTTCACACGCTCTCTCGTGTTTACTAGTTTCTCTGCCGCTCTCCGCTCTCTTACCCGCCAATGTCCGGGCGTGAAACGTTGTGTAGAGAACCGCTGTCCGTCGATTGATTTTACAACAATAGACATTCAAAGTAACTAGTTCTTTTATCTGGTGATCGCTAGCATGGACAAATTGATATGTTCAACAAACGCAACAAACACATCAGTCTCTCGAAACCAGCAAGTGCCTGGTGTCATGATGCATCTCCCAGAATTTTAGATTAATAATCTAGGATCAACACTCACCCATAGATTGGGATCGATGCGTGCCAGCTTTGGAATGTACGAGGCCACCGTGCCAGTGTTGCCGTTCGAGCGGATCTGTGGTAGGTTTTCAGAATATAAAAGTTTTTAAAAATATTCACGGAGCGATCAGAAGTGATCCTATTTCAATGCCTTGATTAATCTACCATGACCTGCATATTTATCTTCAATATTATTCAGCAATGCATCTTCATGTTTCAAGTGTTTCATATAGTCTCGCGAATAGGGGTGTGAAATACAGTGTCATCGCCTTACATTGTTTAACCAAAAAATGTCATGTGTGTCACCCCTCGAAGATATCCTTCATCTTGGTGGTGAACTCGCCCCAGCTGGGAATGATCAGGTGGTTGCGGAGAGCTTGAGAGATGAGTTGGACGGGCGGATGGATGCATCTGAATCGGATTGATTAATATAATAATAAAAATAAGATTAGAATCTTGAATAATATTCTAAGAGATGATAAGAGAGATCAGATAACAAATGACAGCAGCTTGCTTCAAATAACAACAACAACAACAACAACGCTCGGTGATGCAGTGTTTCAACGTTGATAGATTAACTCGCAGTTTCTTGCACTACATTCCCACCACAAAACATTTAACATGCCTATCAAAATCCCTTCTTTCGACAACTACTATAAGTTCGAGTTGTCGATTTTATATTTGAATCGAGACTGTCTGCAAAATATCCCTGAAACAATTGCAATACGAGAGATTTATGAAGGCCGAAAGCAGAAAGCAACGGGTTATAAAATGTTGGAGACAACCTGGAAGCAGCATTTGCTCTTGCCACATTTTTTTTTCTAAACTTATATTTTTTTAAACTTAAGATTCTCAACTTATAGAGAGGGGCCAGGGTGAGAGAGTGTGCGAAAGTGAGAGAGTCCCTCTCCATTCTACACGCTCTCTCACTCCAAAGCCCTTTCTGTAGAGTCGCCTGGCCTGTGGAATGATGTGTTGCTCCTAGTTGGAATCGCGAATCGATTTCGACAATCAAAGTAAAGTCAGTGGATACACTCATGCCACGAAACGAGCAGATGAAGAATATGTTTATTGATGAAGTATACCGATTAATTGATTCGAACGGTTCTGTAAAGACGATTATTGAAGAAAGATTATCGATTGATTCTTTTCCGGAAACTCGTGCGTTCACACTAATGGGTTGATTTACTATCGAACCATTGCGATAGATTCAGTGCATGAGTTGGAGTTGCACTGTTTTACCGGATGGTTGAAACATGAATTCTCTCTCTGACTGATAGCAGCGAATGGGCTACGATAGGAAGCGAATTTATTAAATGATTTTACACTTTTTAATTGATTTTCCACTAATTTTGTTATATTTCCAGAGGACGTGTTAATTGCTTCGTGATCATCGTTCGCATACTTTATCAATCTTGAAGCAACCATGAAACGCGAACTTAGATGGTTGAGCAAAGTATTGATATGTTATTCAGATGCAAGCAAACATCGGGCTTAATTGTTTCATCAAACATCTTTTAATACCTCCAATGCGGCTCAACTTCTTTTGACTTCTTTTGATTAGTACATCTCAACTAAAATACATTTTAGCAAAACCAAATTCGGAATCAGTAGGCAAGGCATTTACTCTGGTATCACCACCTTCCTACAACAACTGATCCGAAGTTACTGGAATGTATTGTCTCAAACTAAAGGAAGCATAACTACCCCGGGACACTTCAGTTAGATCAGACAACAAAAATAGAAAGATCAAAGATCAGACCTTGGGTACACTCTGGGAGCAGAAGTTTTTGTTGTAATCGCCAATAGAGAAGCGCTGCCCGTCGATCGTGTATATCGACATTCCTTGCAATACGAATATTAATTTTATAACATTAAACGTTTAAAGTAACTGTATATGTTTCTGTCCGTTCGGAGTCGATAGCACATTGACAGAGCCGTCAAACTCAAAGAATACATCACACTTATGTAGCCGGAAAGTGCCTGGCGTCATCTTCCGGGTTTCAGACCGATTTTTTAAAAAATAAAATACTCACCCATAGATTGGGATCGATGCGCGCCAGCTGAGGATACAGTGCCGATGTTGACGTTCGAGCGGATCTGTAATAGGAATTCAACATAAAAGTATTTAAAGAAGAAGAATTCAAACCATTTTAACCTATCGACTGGCCACGGTCACGTGTCAACTTTTCTGAAAGTACAATTAAATAACGACAGGTTAATTTCTTCAAAATTCAATAACAACGCGTCTTCATGTTTCAAGTGTTTCATATAATCTCGCGAATACGGGTGCGAAACATTGCAATATCATCGTTCCGGTAACCAAAATATATCTTAAGGAAACGTGTTGTGTTTGCTGTGTCTCACCCCCTCAAGATATCCTTCATCTTGGTGGTGAACTCGGGAATGATCAAGTGGTTGCGGAGAGCTTGCGAGATGAGTTGGACGGGAGAGTGGATGCATATGAATGGTACTTACTCCTTAAATGAGCCAAGGTGTAGCCAGTAATACTAAAAAAACCCCTCCTGCCTGTTCCCACAAACCCATCAAATTTCGCTTCACGCTGTTACGGTGTTTGATCATACGCTCCCGCTCTTGACCAAATTGAAAAGGTTTTATTTCCGACCCTTCCTCTTTTTTAACCTTCCAGCAGCAACCTCTTGCTATGGTTTTGATCAATAATAAGATCAATATATAGATTGCAGATACGAAATGAGAATAGCTTTCTTTGAAGGAGTTTTGCGATAGAGCTCGTTGATGCAGTGTTTTAGGAAGAGTGCATCAACGAGTCAGTAGTTTGAGCCACTCGCAGTTCGTGCAAAATTCCAAAGAAGGCATATGACGCTGTTTACGTTAGGATCAACAAGGTCGTCTGGAACAGGTCAAAAATCGAACTCGCTAAGTTCGCCCTAAGAACAACTTTTGACGCTGAACACACTGGTACCATCGATTTCGCAATCCGACTCCTATGGGCGCCGGTATGGCGCCGCGCCACTTTGGCGCCAAACTTGTTTTTCGAATAAATCTCGCTTCAGAGTGCCGGTAGAGGCATGAAATCTCGCGTGTTGTAACAGAATTTGACGCTCTTTCTCATGGCGTTGTCCGTTTGAGGATACCGTTTTTGGCTCACTTGCAAACATCAACTTTTGATCGAAGTCTTCGCGTGAGACGAGTTGATATACATTAGAAAGCGCAGCTCACGCTGATCATTTATCTATATTTGACTAAGCATTTGACCTCTGCATGGTAAAGTTATGCTACTTTAAGTGTTTTCTCACGCGCGCGGAACGCGTTTACAGACGCGGTGGCCGCATGGTCGATGCGGTAGCGACTTGGAATTTCATTACAAAGGTCATTGGTTCGAATCCTGTCGGTATCCAATGATTTTTGCCGAATTTTTTTTCATCGAAAAAATCGCCTTTTCAAAATTTTCGAAAAAGTGACAATTTTGGTCGAGGTCGATTTTTCGAGAAAAAAAAATTCTGCAAAAGAATTTTAAAATCGATAGGATTCGAACCAATGACCTTTATAGTGTAGTTCCAAGTTGCTACCGCATCGACCATGCGGCCGCCGCGTCTGTAAACGCGTTCCGCGCGCGTGAGAAAACACTTAAAGTAGCATAACTTTGCCATACAGAGGTCAAATGCTTAGTCAAATATAGATAAATGATCAGCGTGAGCTGCGCTTTCTAATGTATATCAACTCGTCTCACGCGAAGACTTCGATCAAAAGTTGATGTTTGCAAGTGAGCCAAAAAGGGTATCCACAAACGGACAACGCCATGAGAAAGAGCGTCAAATTCTGTTAGTATACGCGAGATTTCGTGCCTCTATCGGCACTCTGAAGCGAGATTTATTCGAAAAACAAGTTTGGCGCCAAAGTGGCGCGGCGCCATACCGGCGCCCAGAGGAGTCGGGTTGCGAAATCGATGGTACCAGCGTTTTCAGCGTCAAAAGTTGTCCTTGGGGCGAACTTTTGAGCGATTTCGATTTTTGACCTGTTCCAGTCATTTGTTGATCCTAACGTAAACAGCGTCATATAAAACAGCTCCAGCTTGTAGACCTATCCTCAACGTCGCGAGTCTTCGCGCACGGCTTCAATTAAACAATTTGTAGATTTTTCGTTTGAAATTGATTTTTTTACTGATCTACAACCAACCTGTCTGATTGCGGGCAAACAGATCAAGGTTAGCGGAAAGCAGAAATCAACTGTTTTAAATTGCATTAAATGAATGAGAGAAAAAAACGCTTATCAACAGGACCATCGGCCACATGTATACACTATTTAATCAAAACAGGAGCATCGCGCAAATATGTTCTCATTGCTCACGAAGAACAGTTTTCCTCCGTTGATTTTTTTTTGTGATTCTCCATGTCCGTCACTAATTGAAAACCATATAAAAAACTCAATTATAATATTCTGGGGTCTCATTTGTAGAGTTCACCCAGAGCTCTCGAATAGGCTTTTGAACGAGGGATTTGGCTCAAAATGAAGCTTGCCATTTGATCGGGACACTTCTCGCCTCACGTGAAGACAAAAAGTGGGCGGAGCTTGCGTTGGCTAACTATACAAAGAGGTTTAGAGTGAGAGAGTGCGTATAATCGAGAGGGACTCTCTCACGTTTGAATACTCTCTCGCCCTGACCCCTATCGGGAGATTGGGAATCATGTGGCTGGTTTGTCATCTCACCCACCATCATATCACTAACCTGCGTCCCTTGGGGGAAGCATTTGTTCTCCTTCATGTAGTACGGCAACGCGTAGTTGCGGTCCGCCGTGTCACGCTCCGACAGGAAACTGAATTTATGTATGTGTTGGTACTCCAATATTATTTATGAAACACAATCAAAAATAGGAACTACCACCAAAAATATAATTGTGGATTTTTTTAGATCTGAATGGTCCTCGACAATCTCAGATATTATGAAATCGAAATATTATTACCTGTCCATCAAACCACAATCAGGCAGGGCTAAATCAAACCATGATCCATCCAGCGCGGATATTGACTCACTTCTTATAAACCGTATTCACCGCCCCTCCATATAATTATGCATTAATTTGCATAAACTGGAATGAATTTCAGCTCCCAGCTAGCTGTCACCGCGATTCTCTGTTTCATTGATTTGTTTACTGCTCGCTGGGTATACTTCTTGCGATACGCGCTCTTCTCGGTCTATTCCAAAAAAATTCTTATTGTAGTCATTGCTTCCACTTTTTTGCGAGATATGTAAATTTACGGCACCATGAGACTCACTGACCGTATTCTCCCCTCGTAAACCGTATGTACACTTATGTCGCATTATTGAATCCAACGTGCTCTCCACCGCCAGTTTCTTGTACTCATTCAACACGAAGCCCGTTTTTTGATGAGTGTAGTGACAATGATGGCACCCGCGTTGAGCATCGGATTATGCGGCTTGAATAGATAGAGATTATCGATTGATTGGGAGAGGAGCAAGTCTAAAGGTCCGACTACAGCACCCAAATCCTGAGTTTAGCAACATCACCTACCCGTGCAACGCAGGTTTGCCTGGTGCAATTGCGACGAAAACAATAACAACTGCGCACTTTTAGACGCTCATATCTCTATCGAACATCTGACACAAGGAACAGTTACCGCACTCTGATACCGTACCATTGGCATCCAGACAGATCTCGTTGAATAGTCGTCCACTCGGTTCGTGTCCGTATATACGTTTATATACATATACGAGTGCACCACATCGGCGCCAATGTCAGAGGCGACAATGGTGTAGTTGAACGCCTGAAAATTATATTGTTTATAAAATTAAATATATTGACTGCTGAAAGTGCGATTGCTGATGTGATCACTATTCGAAACTTTAAGAAACCATGAAACACGAAATTACAAAGTAAAAAAATTTTAAAAATATCATTTTTGTAGAGCTCTGCTGCTCTAGTTTCCGTTCATTGGGGGAAGTGTTTTCCACAGTTCATGCTTTTTTGTGTGTTCAATACGGTACCTTCATTCTGATTCCGTTGTTGTAGCGACGACGCCGGATCCAGAGAATCTCGGGTTTTTTTACAATTCCTTGTATTCTATTCTTTCTTGTTCCGCTCGTGCCCCCCCCACATAATTCCAAACCTACAGACCAGGGTTAGAGCGAGAGAGTGTGCAAAAGTGAGAGAGAGTCCCTCTCGATTTCACACGCTCTCTCACTCCAAAGAGACTGTGCAAAAGCACGCTCTCTCACTCCACAGGCCTTTCTGTAAGGTTGATCGGCCTGTGGAATGATTTGACCGCCCCCCTTTTGTCGTGATTTGGTTCTCTTCCCCTATTCGTGTCCTGATGCGTGAGAGATATGGAAACCATTCTAAATTTGTCGATTATGAAACTGATCTACAATTCCAATTCTTAAATTCTAATGCTCAACAGACTGAACTCTGAACTGTCTGGTAAATATCAGTAACATTTATTTTCCCGATGCCTCAGAAGAATTGTTCTCTTACCTCAATTCTAGCATAGCGAATCTCTCGGATCTTCAAATCAAATTTGATTACCTTCATAAACGCGTAATCGATTCTATTGCTTTTCTGCATTCTCGTCTCTTTTCTGCCGACCCAATTGATTCTCCCAACAGAACAAACCACCGTGAATTCGTGGAATTCATAAAACCAGTGAAACACAAAACGAACAAGCATGTTTCAAGTGTTTCATATGACCTCGCTAATATGGGTGTGAAATAGTGCGGTATCATTGTCTACTACATGGACAAAATAATAATAATAATAATAATAATAACAATAATAATAATAATAGTCCGGTGCACTCGTGCTCCCCCGCCTTGAAATATAATGTGAAAATAGGGAAATACCAGAGCGTGATTCGTTGTGTCTCACCCCCTCGAAGATATCCTTCATCTTGGTGGTGAATTCGCCCCAGCTGGGAATGATCAAGTGGTTGCGGAGAGCTTGAGAAATGAGTGGACCGGTGAGTGGATGCATATGAAAGGTATTGACTCCATAAATGAGCTAGGTTGCATTTAGCCAGAAGCAGTACACTCCCGCTTTTAGCCACAAACTCACCCGATGTCGGTTCAGGTTTCACGGTGTTGGATCGGGCACTCCCGCTTTAGAGCAAATTGACAAGATTTTATCTAAGACCCTCCCGCTTTTGATTTTCCAGTAGCAACTCTATGGGATTGATTAATAATGAGAAATATTGGAGATAGGAAATGAGAATAGCTTGCTTTGAATGAGTTTTGCGCTCGGTGATGCGGTGTTTCAGGATTAATTTATATTCAGTAGTTTGAGATCTTCGCAATTTTTTCTTTAGATGTCGCAATTAGATGTTGCGAATTCGACAAAAAAAACAGCTCTGACAATTCTACTGGGAAATTTCGGGAATACGAAACTAATCTTCCACAACTTTTTCAGAAATACTAACTAAATCAAACCCATCGTCCCACGGTTCTCTCGTGATTTCTTTCCTCATCAAAGCTAGCCATCGTCGTAGTGTGCCATCCGCTCGATGGATCAGGCTGTTTCGTGTTTCAATCGTTCCTTATCTTCCGGTATTTGTATGCATTATTATTATGAAGGGTACAGATAGTCGAAAATGCATTATGACGTGTTGAATGGTTTCGGAGAACAAAATACTCTGACATGGGAAGGTCTACGAGTAAACGAACTTTTTTTGTTTTTAATGCGAATACAAAATCGGCTACCATTCTAGATTCTTTATTCATTGGCTTCGATTACGGTGGAAAGATGGTTTTCATTCATCTTCTTTTGTTCTGCACGGTTTTGCCGCGAAGAATCGATTGATCGTCGCACAGTTCTTATATTCCAATTCTCCAGAAAGGGGTTAGGAGGAGAGGAAGTAGATGAACGTGAGAGAGTCCCTCTTAATTTCACAAACTCTCTCCCTCTTATCTATTTTATGGAGGTTCGTGGAAGAAAAAATACAAATAGCAATACATTCGAGATAAAATAAAACTCGCTAATTATTATGCTCCGCCAGACGATTCTGAAGCTCCACAAAAGAGTCAATGGACTGTGTGAAAGTGTGTAAGGCTAAAACAAGTGCAATTGAAACCCGCTGATTTCTGCATTCGAGCGGTCTAGATCTGATTATTGCGCGTTCGGGTCAGTAATACGTTGAAGACATCCGATGTGCAGTGAAAACTAGCAAATAATAGCGTTGTATAATTTTCCAGTTAAACCACCACGGTTGGCAGCCCGCTGCACATGATTCCAAACCTACAGACCAGGGTTAGTGCGAGAGACTGTGCAAAAGTGAGAGAGTCCCTCTCGATTTCACACGCTCTCTCACTCCAAAGGCCTTTTTGGAAGGTTGACCGGCGTGTGGCTGGTGCACGGATGCACTTCGACATTTCTTTGGCACAAGCCCATCGTCATCCGGTGCTTCTCGCGATTTACTTTCTCTTCTAACAATACGCTATACACTAGAGTGCGAAATGTGAGGCCACGCTCTCTTCATTTCGCACACTCTCTAGACCGGTCGATAGACGAGAGAGTGTGCGAAATGAAGAGGCCGTGGCCTCACATTTCGCACTCTACTATACACCACTCTCACAGCGAATTTGCTAGAATATAAGCAAGCATCTTTCTAGGAAACGGGTTCCTGGAAACTTCTTGCTTACATTTAAGCAAGTTCGCTTGCTTACTGCAAATGGTGAGAGAAATGGTGAAAACGAGCAAAATTCTGCATCGAGTGGGTTGTGAACCCAGAACCATCCGATTGCTGGCCAAACACGCTACCCGCTGCGCCACTCTCTATATGCTGCGAGAGTGCTTACCGGTGTTCATGACAGAGACTTCGCCCAGTGAGCCCCTCGAAAATAAGCAAGTAACTTGCTAAGCAAATGAGTTAGCAAGCACCTTTCTTAGCAAATTCGCTGTGAGAGCATTGTGGTGTCACCGTTCGATGAATCAGCATGTTTCGTGCTTCAAATGTACCATATCTTCCGGAGGACGCAGGCAAATTATTGCGAGGCGATCTGGCTCTCTAATCCATAATTTGTGCATTTTCTGAGTCCATCTCACATCATTCCACAGGCCGGTCAACTTTCCAGAAAGGCCTTTGGAGTGAGAGAGCGTGTGAAATCGAGAGGGACTCTCTCACTTTTGCACACTCTCTCGCGCTACCCTGGTCTGTAGGTTTGGAATCATGTGATTGCTTACGATTACAGTGGACGCTCGAGTACGTCTTGAGGAATCTATTATTCCAGTTGTAAAATTACGAATCTGCAGGAAGGATTGGGCATTTGAGCAGTCATGCTGCGCAAATTTCATGGGGTGCAAGGTGCAAAACAGTTTTATGCACCCTTTCATAATTTTTTTTCCTAGTGAAGCTACAACTTCCAAACACGTTTGGAATATTTTCCTTTCAATTGGAGAGAGTTTGTTCAGTTTGAGCTGAGTTACACGAGTTTTCCACCTTTTGATGGGGAAATTTCCCCGATGAAATTAGCGCAGCATAAGAGGTAAGAGTGTCGTTTTACCTTCACAAACTCGTTCGCTCGTGTCCACTTTCTGCTGGTATCTCCAAGAACACGACTGATGGATTTATTGATTATTGATTGACTGTCGGAGGGTGCACCCTTGTGATCTAGCAGTACACTGCGAATGAACAAAAGGAAGATGCTGAGACGCAAAAATCGCGGGTCAACGGAAAATTTAACTATAACATTATCGAGTCATACTAAGACAGACGAGAGAGAGAGAGAGAAAAAGAAGCCTCGCTCTCTCAGAAAACCTGTCTCCCGGCTGGAAGTCTACCGTAATCCCTCCCCAATCGATAGCCTGTCTCTCGGTGTTTTGACCATTCAGATACATTCTGAAAACGGTATCGATTTTTATAGTATGACAGAAGAATGCATGAAATGATTGATTATGGCTTCCAAATAAATTCTCATAACAATTGAATACATGTGCAATCTCGGATAACTTCGGGCTACTGAAGAGAGGCTATCTGACTCAGTCGAATTGTTCTTGGCACAGCGCGAAAAGTGCGTTGATGAGATAAACATGCCACGTTGTAGTGTGGCCGAGGCCGAGTTGAGGCATGCTATGGAAAAAGTGTGAAAACGCTTCTACGCCTCAGGGCATGACGTCATAGGAATTTCCGGTTTTTCGAAAACTTCATCAAATGACCTAATGAGTGGTACCAATCGATTCCTAATAATATTCTAAGACTTTTTCGACTCCATGAAGTTTTCGCTAATTTTTGATCTAAGCCAGAAAATATGAAAAATTGGTTTTAAAATTTTTATTTAATACAATTTAATTATTTTTCTGTTGTTTGCCTGTGCAAGTGAGAAGATTTTATTTGTGATATGCATTGCTACAACACTGATAGTTCAACACTGTTAAGGGTTGTTCATACGAGTTCCATCAAGCATGTTCAGTAGGCTGAAAATGCACGAGTTCTTGGAATTATGGTGTACTTACAGTAACAAGGTAAAAAGTCCCAATGCTATCAAAACGGCGCTGGAAGCCACAGTATCCATTGTAGGGAAACTACGCAATAGTAGGTTACTGGGGCTTTCGTCGGACACATCCCCGAACCTACCTGATAATACTGGAAAATCACTCCGGGTTACTGTAAGTACACCATAATTCCAAGAACTCGTGCATTTTCAGCCTACTGAACATGCTTGATGGAACTCGTATGAACAACCCTTAACACAGTTGAACTATCAGTGTTGTAGCATTGCATATCAAAAATAAAATCTTCTCACTTGCACAGGCAAACAACAGAAAAATAATTTAATTTAAAAAATATTTTTTTTGAAATCAATTTTTCAATTTTTCAGGCTTAGATCAAAAATTAGCGAAAACTTCATGGAGTCGAAAAAGTCTTAGAATACTATTAGGAATCGATTGGTACCACTCATTAGGCCATTTGATGAAGTTTTCGAAAAACCGGAAATTCCTATGACGTCATGTCCTGAGGCGTAGAAGCGTTTTCACACTTTTTCCATAGCATGCCTCAACTCGGCCTCGGCCACACTACAACGTGGCATGTTTATCTCATCAACGCACTTTTCGCGCTGTGCCAAGTCTCTGAACAAATATGTCGATCGAGTCAGATAGTCTCTCTGAAACACCAAACCAACATGTTCGCAAGGAAAAAATATATCTTTTTTGGTTTTAGGGAGTAGAAAAAAACGCGGATTCAAATTCGCGATAGGACAGTTTAATACACCCCATAGCTGCGGCCCCAACCCACCTTGTATATCAGAAATTGTACAGCTTGTTTGAATAAGAAAAAAAAGCTAAACAATCTAAACAATGAAAAATCAATCCCCTCACCCGTGCCTGGAGGGTTGAATCACATGATTCCAAACCTACAGATCAGGGTTAGAGCGAGAGAGTGTGCAAAAGTGAGAGAGAGTCCCTCTCGATTTCGCACGCTCTGTCACTCTAAAGGGGCCTCTCTGTAAGATCGACCGGTCTGTGGAATGATGCGGAATGACATTCTACCACTGCTTGAAGTAGCGAATACACACACTCAATGAGTGGCAGGCAAGACTTGGCAGGGGGGGGGGGGGGTAAGAGGGACAGTTGAGGTTTAAAACAGGTCTGACTCTCTTAATTTCGCACACTCCTCTCTCGTGGTTAGGTCGGCGAAGAGACTGTGCTATGTAAAGTGACTCTTGGGCATGTGAATTGATGGGTAAGTGAAGGGAAAATGTTCGACGACTTTGAGACAGTCGGAAATTAATAGACAGACGATATAGGGAAATATCGTTTTAGCAGGCGGTAGTGCGTTTCGCCGCGGTCACTTAAATCATCCAACGAAGACTCGCGTAATCCTTGTCCTCTTTGATAACCACAATTGTCGCTGATCAAAATTCAGCTTTCACAATCACTATCCTCATATTTTCGGGATTTAATAACTCGTTATTTTTGAAGAAAAAATTGTAGCCACTATTGGTTTTTATTTGGTTCTCGAAACTTCGTTTTTTGGGTTAAAGACAAATGATTTTTACCTATTTTTAAAATTATCCAAATGTGTAAAAAAATGAAGAAAAAAAACATTGGTTTCCTCCATCCAAAGGGCGGCTCATTCCTCAACTATCCCAACTGTTGCGGTCCCTCGCTACTCTGCTAGAACCAACAGGCTCTTTGCAGAGAGAGCTAAAATAAAATCGACTGTACAGGGAAGGGATAGGATTAGGTGGGTCGCGGTTAATAAGGCACTCAGAGGGAGCATTCAACAGGACGCAGTAGATAGAATGACTAGGATGGTGGAAAAAGCAGTGGCCGAGGGACGGAACTACAAAAAGGCCCTCGGTAGTCAGAGTGTCGGGAGAGAGCGAATAGTCAAATTGCAAGGAAAAGGAGGAGTGGTAAGTTCTCAAGCCGAGCTAGAAAAGGTATTCAAGGACTATTACAATGAATTGTATCGAGGAGACAATGGCAGAAGTTACAGAGTGAAAGAGTCCGAGGATGAATTCATCCCCATTGGTAGAGACGAAATTGAGAGCGTGCTAAGAGGTTTCACGTCTGGGAAATCTCCGGGGGAAGATAAAATATCTGGCGAAATGCTCAAAATGGGTTCTGATATCCTATCACCATACCTAGCGTCTACCTTCAATAAAATCCTCATTGAAGGCTCTATCCCAGCTGGTTTCGGCGATAGTCGAACAATCTTACTCCACAAGGGCGGGGACAACACCAACCCCAAAAATTATCGCCCCATTTCATTACTCCCGGTCATTCAAAAGACCCTCACCGCCGTCATCAACAATAGAATCGGTCGCTCTTTAGATAATCAAAGATCAAGGGAGTAGCAGGGATTCCGGGCGGGGCACTCTACGGTAGATGGTATCTTCACTCTAAATACTCTCATATCAAACTGCAGGGAATACAGGCGCCCTCTCTACCTCCTTTTCCTAGACGTTAGCAAGGCTTTTGACTCTGTACTGTGTAACTCCGTTATTTCTGCTCTCGAACGCGACGTGTTCACTCAACGTACACCAAGTTTCTGCAGTCACTCACAGTACAGAGCAAAAGTTCAATCATCGTCAATGGGAAAGCAGTAGAGGTTTCTATCGGAAGAGGGGTGCGTCATGGTCTGAGTCCGCGTCTATTTGTCTCGGTGATGGATATTGTATTCAACAGGGTCCAATGGCGTAGAAAAGGAATATGCATAGACGGCGAATATCTCTCACATATTCTCTACGCAGATGATTGCGTACTTATTTCCCACGACTCACGCCAAATCCAAAATATGGTAACGGAACTAGAAAGGGAACTACTTACGGTGGGCTTGCAACTTAATGGCTCAAAAACTGTCGCTTTGACGACTAATCCAATGGGCAGATCGGTCGTGGTAGGAGGTCTAGTAGTTAAGACGGTGGATAAGGTGGTGTATCTTGGGCAAGAAGTTACTCTTGGTCCGGATAGGTTTAGAGGAGAAATGCATAGGCGGGTCAGAAGAAATTGGGAATTTTCTAAATACTCGGAATTCTTCCGAAAGCAAGGATGTCCCATGCCGCTCAAAAAGCGCTTATTCGACGGTGTAGTTCTCCCCGCACTCTTGTACGGAGCTGAAGCCTGGTACCTTTGTAAACGCGAAAAACAAACACTCTCTGTCGCCCAGCGCAAACTTGAACGCAAAATGATAGGAATCACCGTATTCGATCATGTTACCAATGACCGGATCCGTGGCATCACAAAACTGAAGGATGTTATTAGAGAGGCGGAAAAGCGGAAATGGATATGGGTAGAGAGAATCTCGAAATTGTCCCACGATCGGTGGAATCGGAAGATGGTCGATTGGACACCAAGAGGGAAGCGAAAGAGAGGAAGACCCGCTAAGAGATCGAGAGACGACTTCGTCAACGCTGCCGGTCCTCAGTTCATGCAACTCGCAAGATACGATCACAGGCAATGGAGAACTATCATGGCAACCCAGCTGAATTAACACCCTCACCCAGCTGATAAAGTTGATTAAATGTAATGTAAATGTAAAAAAATCGTAACACTCAGGTTGTAAACTCTAGTCATAGCGAATTTATAGTACATTCAAGAAAGCTCTTCCAACATGCTGATTCCAGGTTTCTCCTTGTAGAATTATTGGTTCTTTGACTAGTAGTACACCATCCAAATCCAATCCATCTCCAAATTACCCACTTTCACATCATTCCACAGGCCGGTCAACCTTACAGAAAGGCCTTTGGAGTGAGAGAGCGTGCGAAATCAAGAGGGACTCTCTCACTTTTGTACACTCTCTCGCTCTAACCCTGATCTGTAGGTTTGGAATCATGTGCTTTTATCGTCACTACGAAAATAGACAACTGAGGTTTGCAAAATTGAAGGATCTCATAAAGGAAATCGATAAAGGTCAGGTTAGTATTTTGAAATAATAATTGGGAAGGTCATGACAATTCTACTAATCAATAAAGCTGGGTCTATCATCATTATTAGCACAGGAACATCCGTTTACGAGCAATCAAATTGGGAGGGAACCGGTAGAAGGAAGAAAAGGATGAAGGAAACACCGAAAGTTATAAGTAGGGGCCACAGCGTGGTCAGCGGAATTGACTAGGTGGGGTGACATTTAGTGTCAACATGTCCCTACATGTCTGATTAAGATGAATCTTTTGGATTTAGCTCGATATCTTATCTTTGAGCCGAGCTACACCTCCAAAATCACGCGCGCTTCGACTGTTGTGAGAGGGGGGAAAGTCGCGATGGGGAGAGGGGGAGGCGGAGCCTATTCGCCCTTCTTTCCAGGGGCATAGCGCGCTTAATTGGAGATATTTTGATGTTGTGTCAAAAGATAAGTAGTTTGTGAAGGTATGGAGAGTACATTGGCGTCTCAATTTGGAGGATTGAACATATCAACGCGGGGCGGGAATGGAGGAGCATAGCGCGCAATTGCATAGAGGATGAAACTGCCTGCATGGCGCAGTGGGTTGAGCGCTTGCCTAGAGATCGCACACCCGCAAGTTCAATTCCCCTTTTGCGAAAACCGTTGCTATTTACAGTAAAACGGAATGTTGATACTCTCGTACTCGTATTCTCGCACTATTTTTGCAATCGAGAGCACAATTCAGGATCGCCGATTTTGATGTCTTTTTCTCTTGTAATATTCCTTGAAAAATCAAGAGAATAGAACGCGGGTCTATCAGGAGTTGTGAGTTCAGTGATAAGCCCGATTTCGACGATTTCGAAATTAAATTTCACTTTTTCGACATCTCAACATTCTCCGATCAACCCTGATATAGGCACAATCGATTGCACTCTTCATGACCTCCAAAACAAGCTATAATATGACTCATATCGTTTCGAATTACGCTTGTGCTCTCAAATTCTCATTTTTTGTCGAATCCGGGTGCGCGATAAGTGGGCGGACGTTGTGGACCCTACTCATGGGATCAGATATTTGACTGGTAGCAGCGAGTGGTTCGGCCTCGTCTAGCCTCGGTGAGATTCTTCGGCGCGGGGAACTCTTTCACATCTCTTATGTTTCTCTCAGCTGGGGAGTACGCGTCGCCAGATATCCGAGAAAGTGTATTTGCTTTCTGCCGAACTCACACTTCGACGGGTTCGCTTACAGTTGAAACTGCCGGAACCACTCGAGGACGCTTCTCAGTCGCTCCATATGGCCCTCAAAAGAATTGGAGTAGATTAGGATATCGTCTACATACGACTGCACTCCCTCCGATAGCCCTCCACATCATTCCACAGGCCGATCAACCTTACGGAAAGGGCTTTGGAGTGAGAGACTGTGTAAAATCGAGAGGGACTCTCTCACTTTTGCACACTCTCGCAATGACCCTTACCTTTCGGTTTGGAATCCTGTGCCTCCTAGTACTACCGCCATTGTGCGAGCGGAGTAACTCGTGGCTGATTTTAGGGAGTTTAGTCATTCGGTAGATTCCGTCATTAGTAGGCAATAAACAAAAAATATTTAGCCACAATTTCCTGTTTCGGCCTCATGACTCTCGCCACGATCGCCTCTGTGATACGGTAGATTACGGCAGTGCACAGCCTCCGTAAGTGTCTTAACGAGATCAAGTTAGAGAAAGAGAGAACCGCCAAGAGAGTGCGCGAAAGGAAAGAGTCAGACAACGAAAGACGTTCTTGGCATGGTGCCAGCTCGATGCTGTGCAGTGTACTAGTTTCTCAACTGAATAAGTGTCCACAAGCAACAACAATCATAACAATAGACATATGTTCAGACAAAATTGAGTAACCAGCGATTACTTGCTGAATATTACTCGTATAAGAACCGCTTGAAACATAGGATCACCGTGGAGTTATTCTTCATTTTCCTCTTATAATGTCGAATTATGGGCCTCAAATCGAACCATTATTTTCAGCACGGTTCAGCATGTCTCGTCTATTTTTCCATCTCTAGTCATAAAATATTACGTTTTTAAACAAACCGCTCATTCAATCCTAATTCAATCCTCTCCATTGGATGTCATGCACTATTCATCAAACATAGCGGGATGTTAATTTATGGTGCAATTAATGAATCTTGAGATATGAGAGTGTGTAGAGATCACAAAATAACCGAATAAAGCAGAATTATGAGATATGTAAAGTATAAACAATGTGGTCAACGATAAGAAGGGATGGTTGTAATGCAATATTCGATAGAAATCATTGGGGTCAAAGATCAAATTCGGGTAGATCACTCATTCCTCCTCGCCAACTTGCATTTCCTCCAGTGGCATGTCGACTCCTTTCAAGAATCGATCAATAATCGATCGATCGGCGGTCGGGTAAATCTTCTCGTTTCCATCATTGCCACGACGCATTCGAATCTGAAACGAATTATCGATTGGTGAGTATAAAAAAGTGATTCGCCTATTGATTCACAGTAGGAATTTTAAAAGATCATAAAAAAGACAAATTATAATTTTCAATCCAGATGAGATACAGTATGCCCCTGGATAAGTACGGTAGTCTATCACTCACCAATCGATGGTCACTGAATTCGACGAGTTGCTGTCGCAGCGCAGCGTCAGACGACACCCAAAAGTTGTCCCTGAGATTTGATTGATTGTTTAATCGTCATTCTAGCACCATGCATTGATAGAGCAAGATATTTTGTTTAATTGTCAAAAACTACAATGCACCAATCAGATCGCTTCACAAACAAAAAAAATAATAATGAACTGTAATAGAAACACAAATTTCACTGTTCAATAAAACTACTTTGAAGAAACGAGCAATCGTATGTCAGCCAAATGATCGGAGAGAATGATGTCTTCCACATTTTTTTAAAAAATAATATAAAAACAGAATAAACTCACTTGGACACATTGAAGAGATCCCAGAAGGAGACGCTCTTGGCCTCGCCTTCAGCCTGAAAAAAAAAGATTATCGATTTTTTTGCATCCGCAAACTACACTAAAGCACATGGTACACTTCCGATTGCGGCCCTCGCCAATAAATAGGAAGGTGGAAAATAATACTATCAGGTTACGATAGAATAGGTTATGGCAGGTAGAATATTGGATCGATATCTCTCACCTGTGTACCGTACACCAATGAGAATATCGCATGAAAGATGAACCGGGCATTATTGTTGAGAGACTGCCAGAGAACCTGAAATAAAGTAGATAAATAAAATAAATGGTAATTTATGTATGATACATTGGCACAAATTTAGGCTCTCGAGAAAAAATCCTAATGGACTGCAAAACAACAATCAAAAAGAAAATGCCGCACTTTAATAGTTGACAAATTCATTTTAACCACGGCAAATCTTGTTTCAGCCGCCTTTGATAACTCGCAGTGTGAGGCTCTGATTTCAGACGGTTTTGTAGACTTTTTAAAAAATATAAATCACCTCGAGCGACGATATTGTGTGGTTGGCTGCCGAAGCGGCAGAGGAGAGACCGAGAAGGGAGGAGGAACCTGAAATCAGGGAAGGGGTACGGTAGTTTCACCGTATAATTACTGCCGTTCCAATCAATGTTCAACCTCTCCACAGACACCTTTTATTACGCGAAAAGCTAGTTAATCGCAAAATATTGTCAAATTTTTCAGTGGATTACTGCAGCTCCAATAATAGATAAACTAATAAATCAATCGATAAATACCGGCGAAAATCTCGGCCTCTGCGGGCAACCAAGTGTCGATGTTGACGTGAAGCCAATTGAAAGAGGCGATTGAACGCTGAAAAATCTTTTTTTATTGGACACTTTAACTTTCTCTTTCTAGGCATATTCGAGTTTCACACTCTTCATAAAGAAATGCAAATGATTAACCAAAGTTAATTTCATGTACTAGTGACTCGAACCAACAATTGGACCATCAGTTGCACCACCTTCGTTAGAAGTTGAGGGTTACTGTAGTGAGGATACAGTACCCCATCAATCAATCAATCAATCAATTGATACTCACCGAATTCCACAGTATCATTCGATTGTTGTGTTGAGCTGAAGCGACGAGATGAAAATAAGGAGAGGAGCAGAGAATTGCCAGCACTTCCATGTCATTATCGCATCTGAAATTAGCATTTATTGATTTTATTTTACTTAGTTAACCAATAAATTGAAAATTAGGCATCCCCGTGTATGAGGAACTTTCTTAAAATGCATTTATATCATGTGCCAGTCAACAAACGGCAAACCGAATATCCTCTACAATACTTCTATTCAGTTAAATATGCAATGCGTAACACAAGAGTACTAGGTTCCAAATCGGTTCACGTACCAAGAATGCACTGTGAAACGCTGGTTTACAACACTGACTTCCAATTCCTACCGTGAATCCAGTGATTTCCAAAGTTTCCGCCCAACGACAAACCATATAATTGAAACCCGGGAATGACTGGGCAAAACGTGAAAAGGCAACAACTAAGATTATGGCATTTGTATACCCATAGGTCGAAAGGTACGTAGAAAAAGACGAAACTAAACCAGAATTTTCAGATTTCTTGGTGGAAAAATGAAAACCCAACCGGTATTTTCGGTTTTCCATGAACATTTTGAAAAACCCAATCCGCATTTTCGACTTGCCGCAACGCATCCTTTCGAACTATGTGTATACGCAATTTTCATGGTGGCTTACCGATGTATTTTTCTACTCCTTTTAGAACATTTCCATTCCGTTTTAACTCACCGGAAAGGCGGTTCGTCTATTCCGTGAATAACAAGAATGACGTCTCTGTCAGTCACTGCCTCAACTGTCTGACGAGCCCATGACGTCACCGATCGACCCTTCTGAAATTAGTGTTTGATATGAGAGGTCTCACCAGCGATTGCAGGTGGCTCGGAACAATTTTCAAAAAAATATTTTTGATTTCGACTAAACTTTTATATTAGAGTTCCCAGCCGACGAGAATTCGATTTATCCCGGTCCCAGGTCCAGAGCCGGCTTTTAGGAAATTTCCGGCTCCAACACCGGAATCATCATAACTCAGCTCAAAAGTGAGCTAGAATGCTGCGATTGGGCTCAAAATGTTCATAAAAATCTGATAAGAAATTTACTGTTGGAAACAAGTTTCGTACTCGTTAACTTAAAAAGTTGGAACCGAAAAAGTGAATTCCGTGTTTTTCAAAAAATTCTTAGATATCAAAAATGCGAGATGCCGCGCTTTTTTTATTGCGGATTATGAAAGAGCTCTTGAAATTGTGTCCGGGAAAAATTTAAAACTGAACAAAAACGGGGGGATTTAAACTCGAAAAATATGTTTGAAAGTGAAAAATTGTCAAAAGTCGAAAAATAAACTTTGCGAAAACCTAACAAAAAGTAGTTTTTCATGCACTTTGTAACACTTTATGCACAGTAAATATTATGTCCACCCATTTAAAGCTTATTTATATAACTTTTCGGATCAACATTTTGGAAAACTTGTAAAATTGTCTAAATGACTGATAATTATGCAAAAAAGCGAGAATACGCGAGCTTGGCAAATATCATATGTGGTGTATTTATGTTGATACGCAACCAGAATTCATATTTATACCGTACTTAAGAGCAGAGCAGGTTGTTATTTTATTTCTAAAATAGGTTTTCGACGATTTTAAGCCAATTTTAATAATTTTTCGAATTTTAAAAGTCCAAATGAGCTTTACATGCGTGGATATAATTTTTACTGTGCATAAAGTGTTACAAAGTGCATGAAAAACTACTTTTTGTTAGGTTTTCGCAAAGTTTATTTTTCGACTTTTGACAATTTTTCACTTTCAAACATATTTTTCGAGTTTAAATCCCCCCGTTTTTGTTCAGTTTTAAATTTTTCCCGGACACAATTTCAAAAGCTCTTTCATAATCCGCAAATTACGGAGTTGCTTATGATTCTTGCAATACTGAAACCCATAAAAGATGAAAAATCCCACCTGGAACTTGAGATGGAGCAGTTCGTAGATGCTGTTGAGTATCGATCTGGGCGTGCACTCGGGACGGAAGGCTTCCACCTCAAATCAATCGATAATTGGTGTAAGACTACCGTACTCATAGCCTTCATTTCGCATCCTGCTCAAATCGAGGCCAACTGCGTAATGGAAACTTGTAATTGTCTAGTTCAATTTCAGCGCAATACATCGATTATGACAGGTATCACCAGAGATTGCATGAAGCCGAGAACAACTTTCAAAAACATATTTTTGATTTCGACCAAACTTTTATGTGGGAGTACCCTGGGGACGAAAATTCGATCAATCCAGGTCTCAGGTCACAGAACCGGCTTTTAGGAATTTTCCGGCTCTAAAACCGGAATCGACGTAACTTTGTTCAAAATCTACGTAGAAGGTCGTGCTTGAGCTCAAAAAAATCAGAAAAATATTTTCTATAATTTATCTGTTGAGCACAAAGAGCGATACGAAGCACAAAAAAAAGTTCTGATTAAAAAACAGGAAAAAAATACAAAAATTTTTTTTTCAAATTTTTATAATTCAAATGCCACAAAAGTTTAAAGCGGAATATGAAAGAGCAGGTCAACTATGGTAATATAAAAAAATAAAAATGGCAAAAAATGTGGGTACGAATACCCGAAAAAATGCATCGAAGCAAGGAAAACTGTGATTTTTCGAAACGAATCTATCGTTTGAAGTTATTTTCGGCATTAAACACATTCAATACACCTCAATATTAAATAAAACGACTATATGTGATCGTTTGACTTGATTCATCGTGATATTTTCCCATCTGCGAAAACTTCCAAAAAATCGATTTTTTTCCAAAATTTTTTTGTCGAAATTTTTAATACTCAAATTTTTGCGAGTTATCATTTAGAAAATGTCTCAACAAATTCTGGTTGCTCATTCTATTTCTTCAATTTCAAAAATACCTATCCTAGCGCCAACATACCACACAGTCGAAATTATTAAATATTTTTTTGGAATTTTTCAAAATTTTCCCGCTTTTTTTCGTTTTGGTGGACAGTTTTAATCTAATAATGGTTTCCTATAATAACTACCTATTTTGTGTCTAATTAATCGCAAAAATTTGAGTAATATAAATTTCGACAAAAAAAATTCGAAAAAAATCGATTTTTTTGGAAGTTTTCGCAGATGGGAAAATATCACGATGAATCAAGTCAAACGATCACATATAGTCGTTTTATTTAATATTGAGGTGTATTGAATGTGTTTAATGCCGAAAATAACTTCAAACGATAGATTCGTTTCGAAAAATCACAGTTTTCCTTGTTTCGATGCATTTTTTCGGGTATTCGTACCCACATTTTTTGCCATTTTTATTTTTTTATATTACCATAGTTGACCTGCTCTTTCATATTCCGCTTTAAACTTTTGTGGCATTTGAACTATAAAAATTTGAAAAAAAAATTTATTGTATTTTTTCCCGATTTTTTAATCAGAATTTTTTTGTGACTAATGTGGCTCTTTGTGTTCAACAGATAAATTATAGAGAATAGTTTTCTGATTTTTTTGAGCTCAAAGTCGACGTTCTACGTAGATTTTGAAGAAAGTTACGTCGATTCCGTTTTTAGAGCCGGAAATTTCCTAAAAGACGGTTCTGCGACCTGAGACCTATATTGATCGAATTCTCGTCCCCAGTGTACTCCTACATAAAAGTTTGGTCGAAATCAAAAATACGTTTTTGAAAGTTGTTCCTCAGGAGGGGTGTTTTCATGCAATCTCTCGTGATACCTGTCTTATCTAATGCAGCCTACCGTGTTAGATCACTTCTTTCACACCCTCTTGACTACGCTGCCTCACTAATCGACCCGTTTTCAAGGATAAAGCATTCACTAAGACCTACCTCTAGCACCGTGTACAGTCCGCTCATCCGATGGGCGTAATCGTGTAGAAGGGGACGAATTGAACCGAGACCGTGCACCTGATAAGGATTATTCATAATCGAATGATAGACTGAAGTATTGAATACAAAGACTCGGAAACCAAAGATGAAGCAAAGCTGAAGTCCTCAATCGCCTGGTGAAACACCTCACAAGGATTATTCGTAGTCAGTGGGATGAGCCAAAGAGACATAAAGCAACCCGAACAACTCAGCTTGTCATTATGGAGAAAAGCTGAAGCCAGTACAGGCTGGCGCTTCAAAGCTACACTACACATAATTATTCCCATCTTTCTCCAATACCCAATATATCGAAGTAATTTTCCAACATTGGAACTACTATTTATTATTATCATCATTAACTCACAAGTACATTGAATCCCGTCGCTAGATGGAGTGTCCAGTGGTCGAAGTGCTCCTCGCCCAACTCTCTCACCGTCTTCTCTACCAGTTTGCGAGACTGAAAAGCGGTCCGGTTAAAAATACGATACTGTGCTTGGGAACTCAACAAAAAATCAACATTTGTTTGAATTACGGGCACTACTGCTGAAGCCCGGAATCATAAAAAAAGGAATCTATGAAGAAGATGCCCATTTTAAGAGCGTCTTGACTATTTATTGGCCTGTTCCGGGCTTCAGCAGTAGTGCCGAAAGTTTTTTCAGAACATTTTGTTATTTTTGGTTACTATTTTTGGTTACACTACAAACGCCTTATCTTCAACACTTCGAGACTGAAATATGGTGCGGTGAGATAAAAGTGTCGCCCCTCTATCATAAACAAATACTAACCATTAAAGAGCACTAATTGCTCAATACCACCAACAACAACAAAAAAAATATATTTCTGATAAACTTTTTCAGCCAGCTACATGCTTCATCCGTCCGTCATAGACCATACAAGAGGCTCCAGTTTACAAAAGTCGAGGTTTTTTTTTAATTTAAGCATCGCAAAAACAGTTCAGTTGCTTAACATCACGTAGAGATTGCGCCATTCTTATTGCATCATCCTCCTTTATTCAAACTAGCGGGGTTGTATTGAGGTTAAATGCACTACGCTCTATGCGCACACTACGCTCTATGCATAGTTCTGGGTGCGGGTACGGTCCAGGGGGCGCCCTGTAGCCGGCTCCAGGTTCGGTCCAGGGGGGAGCTCGGTAGCCGCCTCGGGCTACATTAAAGCTCGCAGTATGCTGGGGAATGTTAATCGCTACCAAGAGTACTGGCTTATTCCGGTGGAAAAGGCTCGTGAGGCAGAGAGCGATCGAAAAAAAGTTGCAACTACGCCACTTCGTGGCTCCGTGGCAATTATTTTTCGATCGCTCTCTGCCTCACGAGCCTTTCACAACGGAAACGCAGGATACAGTGCGTTCAGAACTTTTAGAACACTTTCATAACATGTTTCCTGTGATTCCCTACGCCCTCTGAATCTTTTTGGAAATTTTCGATTTTCACGTTAAAACGTGTTAGAACACGTTCAGACACGTTTCGAACATCGCAAAACACTTTTCCCTGTGATCCCCTACGCTCTCTGAATCATTTTGGAACTTTTTGAAATTTTCGATTTTCACGTTAAAACGCGTTAGAACACGTTCAGACACGTTTCCGACATCGCAAAACACTTTTCCTATGATCCCCGACACTCACCGGTGCGTTTGGAGAAAGTTCGAAAATTTAGATTTTTCAAGTTAAAACTCGGCAAAACAGGTGTAAACGTGTTTTAGGGTACTCAAAAACGTGTTAGAACAGTTTCTGGCACTTGCGAAAAATGCGGCAAAAGGATTGCCCGCGGCGGGGGTCGAACCTGGGGGTCTCGGATTTAAAGTCTGGCGCGCTACCGACTTGGCCATGAAATTAGCGCATTTTTCTTTTTTTAAATTTGAAAGGGTATTTAAGGTCAGTTATCATATGCAAAAGGTTCTGAGAAGATTGAGCGATTTTTAAGCGAAATATAAGGAAAATGAGAAAAAAGTGTGACCGGACAGAAGGACAAAATAAAAAACAGACAGACAGACAGACAGACAGACGTTAGCATTTTCTAATATATAGTAACTAGAGAACCATCCGCCTAGTGCTTCAAAGTTACACTGCTCATAATTATGCCCATCTTTCATCCAATGCCCAATTATTTGAAAAGTTTATGCTGTTCTCGATATTCAAAAAAGGAACAATCAATAATTTCACCTTTTCGTGATACTTTCTCAGCGCGTTCAAATCGCACTCCGCATATCGACTGTCTCCCTCCTCTTCCTTCTCTCCTTCTTTTCCCTCCTCTGCCGTATCCTCGTCCTCCTGGCTCTCGTCACGATCACCCCTGAAGGGAGCAAGATGAGTACGGTAACAAAAATATAGGTTGAATAGGCATGCACACGTTTTTCGGTATCAACCGTAGCTCTAAGTAGGTCGAAACCTACTTAGAGCTACGGTTCGAGTAGAAGGCGATAACAAAGAACCTAGGCAGCTACATGCGATTGTAGATCCCACTGCACATTTCAAATAAAAAAACCTGAAGCAAATCAATAAAGCCTGCCGCAGTCGAAAAATATTCTGCCGCGGGGTAAAAACGAGACTTTACTGTGCAAATCGTAATCGAGAAAAAAACTGGCCGATCTTGATTACCCAAATAAAAACTGCTATAAAAAAGAGGACGAATGGAGAAATGAAATAAGCTAAATATCGCCAGGTTTTTCCTCATAATCACAAAAGGCGAGCCTTCCATGTACTAATATCTCCAGCTGTTCTATACGGATCTGAAATCTGGACTCTCCGAGAGTCCGACAAAGAAAAGTTACGAATTGCTCAGCGAAAAATGGAAAGGAAAATGATCGGAATAACGCTACTACATCGATGGACTAACGAAAGACTCAGAGAAACAACGAAAGTCAAAGACTGGGTTCATCTCGCGCAGAAGAAGAAAATGGATTGGGCGAATCGAGTACGACAGATGAATGGTTCCAGCTGGACACGAGCGTTAACTACCTGGATACCGTATAACCGCAAACGCCCTGTGGGACATCCCCATGCACGATGGAGAGACGAGCTCAACTACACTATCGGAAGAGAATGGTGGTCCATTGAACCAACGGAATTCAAATTAAGAAGAGATCAGCATGCCCCTTGACCTTACCTCAAAGCATGAGTCTGATAAAGATTATTATTATTATTATTATTATTATTTTCCTCATAGAAATTTTATAGTGAAAATAATAAATAGCAACCAAAATTATTTTTGAGTTAAGATCACTTTGCAATTTCCCAAATCACTCACATACACTATGTGAATCGCAGAATCACCTGGCGCCAATTTGACAAAACAGAGCTTTTTGCCGTTGGTAGGTGCATACAAAATTTTCACAAAAAATCGGTTGGCAAATTCGTACTAGCATGAAATGAGCTACGATCGTAGCTAGAACGTCAAAAGCTGGAGGGTCGGAGAGAAAACGAGGTGATTTTGAGCAAAAAAGAGTGTGGTCAGGGCCTGAGCAAAAATGTGGTGAGTCAGTGGGCATTGTTGCTGGCTACACACTTGCCCATGTATGCATACTAGATTTCTCCAGGTTTTTTTGCTACTTCTATTATTTCGCAGCTGCTCGAATCGTCCAAGTAGGTGACGCGTAACACAGTATCAGATGGTTTCAAATTTTAAAAAAATATCTGAATTAATGTAACTCGCACATTCTTCTCCCACTTGATCGTCTTCCTCTTTCTATTTGCAACCGCGTTTTCTTTGAAATCAATAAAAATCTGCCGAACTCATACAGTGGTAATCGATCGATAAATCCCCCCTCTACAGAATACCTCTTGTCCTTCTTCGTGCGCCGCCTGCGCTGCTTGTTCTGCTGCACGTTCTTGCCCTTGAGGAAGTAGTTCTCGATCGCCGACAGCGACACCGACTCGTCACTGAAAGGAGTACGGTAGGGAGGGTTCGGTAGGATAAAGTGACTCAATACTGGAAGAATATGAATGGAAGAAATGAATGAAAGGAAGAATGGAAGAAATGATTGTGGATTAAATAGTCGTCCCTGAGAAAGAAGAGGAGTGCGGCAGAGGTAAGTACGGTAAGACAAAAAAATAATTGGGGAGCCTTGTTAGAAAATAAAAGACAATGCTGCTCTTCACTGGATCGGAAGCAACCGAAAATACAAGAACATCATTTCTGATTACGTAACCATTGAATGAACTACTGTAGAGCATTAATCGTAGAAGCAATCCATGTATACTACTCCCCCGTGTAATCTGGTTTCCACGGCATCCTAAGAATACAACACTCCTATTTGCTATAATAATTAGAGAAAAAAATCTAATTTAGAAATGGTCCAATCAACTACCTATCATCTAATCAACTACCTATCATCAACTGCTTCAACCACACTCACATCACGGTCTCATTAGCGAATGGCAGTCTGTTCTCTCTCTCCTCCTCCTCTTTTTTTTCTTCTCCTCTCCCCTTCCTCACGGCGGGCATATCGTCATCCGAGTCCACATCCATCTTCTGAATGAACTTCATGGCACAAATATTTTAACTAATGTTGTAATACCTATTTCAACCACATTTACAAGAACAATTAAATCTATGCCCAGCGCACCGCAAAGTTCGCAACCAGGTGATCTGGTATTTCATAGGTCCTCTTTAGCAGATTTGGAAACGATGTATCATGACATAGCAAATTAGTCTACCTCCATCATCTTCGCCACATTCTTTTCCGTTCTTGCCGTGGATCGCTGCAATTCGAGTAATATTCCTCTGATCAATCGATACCAAAAATGGAGAAGAGATTTTGGAACGCCAAAAGTCGTCATCATAATCACTTCAAAAAGGTGGATCGTGGTCGAATTTGAGCAAAAAAAGCGGGAAGGTCTGATCCAAAACAATGATGGATTGAAACCAATTCTGGTGGGCTTGTGGCAAAAAGCGGGAGGGCACTGTTGTTGCCTTCACCCCAGCACGAACGGTGCTCGAATCTACCGTATCCTACCATCGATCGATATTACCCACTTACCGCAGGCGTCCTGTCTCTGGCGGTTCTGGCCTGCTTGGGCGGTGTGGTGGTGGACTCTGCCTTCAGGGGTGATGTCATCTCATCTCCCCTTTTACGACCGACAGATCGAGTTGCCATCGAGGATTACTGTAACCGTATACGGTAGTCTACACTATCAGAAAATCAATATTATCATAGTCAAGTATTCACCAATGTGTCTGCAACATTTTACACACTCCTTTGCCACAGAATAGATCTCAAGAAAGGTTTATTACATTGTTTTTAAAATTCCTTCAACCACGATGCATACAACAATGAATGACCGAACAAGTTAGCAATTACGGTACGAATAAATTATGTATATTTGTATGTACCACGAAACCAGAGCAATACTCTTCTAGCTATATTCGAAAGGGGGGAGCGGTATATATGTCGCAATATTGGAATACAGAGTATGGGGAATGGGAAGAGTGCGTGCGTGGTGCGTGGGTGCACATCTCCAATTGATTACTTTAGTAGTGACCACTTGAACTGCTCCTTGGCGGCACCGATGAACGTCTGGCCGACCTGTAATTGAGATATAAACTCCAGCACAAACCAACAAGCAAATCGGAAGAAATAAGTCGCGATAAAATGGCTCTATGCGAGTAAATCCCTCAATTGTACCGATAGCACGACCACTGAATTTTTTTTTCAAATAAAAAAAACCACGGACTCATTAACATCATCTCATCGTTGTGTGGTAATGGTTAGATCACATATTGCGCGTGCAAAACATAGAATCGATAGGGTACGTTGACAAATCCAAATGTGCTCACAGCAGTCGGGCGGATTCGCTAATCAATTTGTCAGCATGTCAAAGTGATTTCTACACTATTCACAAATATTCAGAATAACAGACTTTCCGATGCGCCTAAGGCGATGCTTCCCCATTTTGCGCCTGCGTCTTCTTATCGTGATATTCATCCACGAGATTTCTATTAGTTGAAATGATTTTCTAATTTTATACACACCACAAGAAAACTATGATCAAAAGACCTACCATAGGTCAAATAGGTCTTCGCGTGCGAAGATAGGCACTTCTGCACTTTGCATGCAAACCGGATTGACGTAGCGAGAGAGAGTGCAGGACAGACACACGAAGGCTTCTATTTACATCCTCCACCCCATGCTAATTGCGAACTTGCGAAAACCCCCCATTTGACCTATGAGACCTACAACGAACTACTGTTGCCCGTGCTTGTCCCGTACAGTCCTATCTCTACAGAACAACAGCGCTGGGGGTCCGTTTATTCTGCTTCACTCACCTGCGAGAATGTCTGGTCGGAGAAGGAGATGTCGTCGCCCTTGAGATTGCAGCGCTGCACGACCGCCGTCGAGTCCGTCTCCAGAATGATTCTGCAATGCATCACCATTTTAAAAATATAGTTGCGATTGGGGGAAAATCATTTATAGACCCGTCAACTAAACTTTGTGCAAGTGTTCACTCAATATGATTGTGAATATCTTTTCCAACGATAAAAAGCATTCTATCGCAAAGATACAGTGAGTATGGCAACATACAACCCTACGCACCATCGCAGTGCAACACATAAAGAATCGTTGAAGAATTCTTTAACAAATCAATAAGTTCTTTAACAAATCAATAAGTTCTTTAACAAATCAATAAATTATCAATAAGTAACAACCGTACCCCTCATCGCAGATCTCGTCGATGATGAGCATCGCCGTGTCCATCGCGTCGATCAGCGTCTTCTTCTCCACGTTCTTGCGCAGCACCTGCCAAATATTGTACATTTTGAAATGCAGAAATAGCAAGAAACAACCAAACTCATCTCCTAGAGAGGAGTGGATAAAGAAACGGTGAAACAACCATTTCACCGGGCCCGATAACAACAGATCCAAAGCAATGAGCAATAGTTGTTTGACATAGGCATGAGAGTAAAATCGAAATCATTTCATTGCAGGTACAATTGGATTTGAGGAATGGTTGAAACACGAATTACACATTTGGCCTAATTTTTAGATTTTAGCTAGAATAATCGAAAGAAACGACTGGGATCTTTTGCACACGCGCTTCTTTTTCTAGCATAAATTCAACAACCGTCTCATTGCGTCAACGGAAAGTCTCGGACATTGTGGTTTATGGAGCGAGAAGCGAGAAGGAGAAGGTACTATGCTTTTTTCATCAAAATAATAACAAAGGATCCTACCACATGGTTTTCAATCGCATTTAACATCTAACCAAGTGTTTTAAAACTTTGCTAGCGCTACGTGTCTGCTATAACATTAACCCGCTTGTTTCATATCACACTCAAATATCATATACTCACGGTGGAGATGGAGTCGTAGAGGCAGTTGAGGAGTGCCTCGAGGATGAGCTCGTTCTCGCGCGACGACCCGAGCACGTAGAAGTGCAGGTCGACGGAGGAGCGGTAGAGACACGTCACGCCGTCGAGAAGAACGATCTCGGCTGCAATAAGGGTGGGAAATAAACTTGTGCAATTATTAATTAATAAAGTAACTGTAAATTTAAGCGGCATTATAACATTGACTGAGCAAAGGAAATAATGCACAGGAAGACAAGAATCTAACTATGCAACTCAAAGAATTAAAAAAAAGAGAATGCACGATCTTTGCTGCAAAAAGGCGGAAGTTCGCATGAAACATTAATAATTAACAAAGCCGCAGATTTAAATATGAATAAGAATGTCTCAGAACAAAATAATAAAACGTGCGCTTCAGTGAAGACATGAAAACTTATAAACAAGCCAAACACAGAACCTTAGTAGCCTATATAAGAAAATAAAGTCCGATAGTTAGTCTAACAGCAGTTTCAGCGCCAAAATTCGTGCAAGCAACTCACAGGTAGAGTTTCTGCCGGTCTTGCTGAACAGGTTCTTCTCGAACGCCTTCTGCTCCTTGACGGTGCCGAACGCATCTTTGTCAAAGTACTGAAAATGGATAATAATAAAGTAATAAGAGCATCCGTATGAAAAATCGAGAATTAAGATAATATTCAGCACACCCAACCTTGGCGATGATTCTGTTTCCGTCCTGGTCGAGGATGACGATTCCCTTGACGCTGTAGAGCGAGGTGGGGTCCTAAATGTCGTAAATGAAGAGCTGAAACTTATGAAAACCCCAAGAAATAAGAAGAAAAAAGAAACAGGTCTTTGTGACGTAAATAACACTTACATTATCAAAATCCATATTGAAGAAGCGCTGTCAAGTAGAGTGAGTCGACTGACACTTAAATAAACTAGTTTACAATATTTTAAAGCTTTAAAAACAAAAAGAAACAAATATAACAAAAATAGGAGCAGACTTGGCAAACTTCCAAGAGACGTGGCCGCGCGGAGATAGCAGCTACTGTATGAAAACAATCGTTGTGAGAGTCAATGCAATGAAAATTTATGGACTACAGTACCCTTTTCCGGAATTTTCTTGTTTTATCGATTTCTCTCTCTTTATTAATTATTTTTTATTGTTTTTATCAACTCTAAAATAATGGATATCTCATTTACCACGCGGCTGCACCCGATTATAATTAAATAGACTCGGAAACACCTGCGCAAGCCGGTATTTATAAATTTTCTGTCATCCTTTCTGACTGTCTAGCTAGGTGATTGTTTTGCTAGCGGCGCTAGTTCATGATCTTTTCCTGTTATCCTCCCGTGCCTGCGTCACCTTTCTGTTTGCCCAAGTCCTTCCTGACTTCTTGGTGCAGAGCGCGCGCGCGCAATTCTCCCCCATTTCAGCGGGCTTTCTGCAGTTTTTCGTGCCCCGCCCCTAGCGCGACTACGACAAAACTCTTTTTTCTTCATTATTCCCACTGCGAAAGCTCTTCTCCTCCTCGTACCCCTCCACATATTATGCCCCGCCGCGAGTGTATTTCTCATTTGCTTCTCACCTCTCCGCGCTTGCACTTTATCTCTCCCTCGCGTGTCCAGCTCTAGTAACTACGTTTGTCGCGACTTCTGCGGCGTTTTCGCGCGTTTTTACCTGATGTTGGCCTAATTTCTAGCGAGTTAGAATTTTTGGCGCTTGTCAGGAAGTCTGGGGTTCCATTCATCATGAGTGCCGCTCCACCATACTTTTCACATTCCCTGTTTTAACCCATCTGTCTTTCCGACTTCCTCGCGCCCGGTCCTTCCTAGACTAATTTCTTAGACCTTTTTAGATCAAATTATGCTAATTTCAGGTAAAAATAAGTGTGCGTTCGCTGCTCGCTCGCTTGCACTCCTCGCCTCCCTCGCTGCCGCCGCCAGTAACATCCGACGACTTGACAAGCGAGGTGGAAGTGGAGGCGCGCAAGGAGGAGACCACCGAGAAGACCCCCGGCTGGAGAAGAAAGTAGGTTGTTGCCTCATGTTACTACCTAGGCATGGTCAATAATGGCGTTCTCCGACACGGGGGGCTCAAAAATTCAGATCCTCTAAATACAAGAGAAATGAACAGATAATGGTCACGAGCGCAATGCGTGAAATTTACATTGCTTACTAAAATTGTGGACTACATCAAGCATTGTACCGTAGTAAGTGCAGCTTATTCTCCGACCGTTTTTTATCCGCCTTTGAGCCCCCGTGTCCGAGAGGACGACTTGCACCTCCCGCTTTTGTGTTTCGCGCCGGGTACGTAAGCAATGGACAACCGCGACTTGTCGGCTCTCTGTTTTCCCCACAGACATACTTACCCCAGACCGATTTGCATTTAGAAGTAAGCGCAGGTCCCGAAGGCTAAAACAAGGCCGCACTGCCCTGAAGCTGTTTTTCTCCTCCTAGACTGGAATCCGATGCGCTATAATTATTTATTTATTTTCTTCTTCTGACCAATCCTTTACCCTTTCTCCGTCTTTCCGTCTACACCGCTTTTGGCGGCGATTACTCAACCTAGAGATTTTCGCCCTCTTCACCCAAGAATCTTTGACTCTTTGTGTCGTTTTTGCCTCGTTTAGATGACGTTAGGCCCGCCATGGCTATTTCTGCTCGCTCCAGTAGTTCGGTAACACGATGGGGCACACTCCCGACCTTTTTTCTCTCAATATATCATTCCACAAGCCGGTCAAGCTTACAGAATAGGGTTTAGAGTTATAGAGTGTGCAAAATCGAGAGTAACTCTCTAATTTGTGCGCACTCTCTCACCCTCGCCTCCTATTTGTAGTTTTGGAACGATGTGTATTCCTCCTACAACAATTCGCTCTGTCAGCAATAAACTGTCAATGGAATCCCCCTCTTCTCCCCCCCCTTCTCCTACTCTTTTCCCCTCTCTCTTCCTCCCCCTCTTCTCCTATTTCATCAGAGTGTTCTTCGAAAGTAGAAGCATGTAGAGGGGGAGTCTGAGTATCTGTTTCCTTCCTCCCCGCTAGGGAATTTGTCCATGCAAAGTCTATTTTTTTCTTCTGGAATTGTCAAATGTTTCATAAAATGCTATGAAATGGATCGAATTATCAATTGAAAAAAAGAGGTTAAAATGTTTTCGAAAATACTAATTTGTGCTTGTTTCAGGCTTATGTACGCAGTGCGCTCGGGCAGAGACGCGTTCAGAGTCTCCAGAGCTGTAAGTCATACGGTATTTTGTGGCGTCCGGTTACGGTAGTGCAAGTATACGGTATCCGGAATTTTGGATACGGTAGTGGGGTACGGTATGTTTTGATGGCCAGGCAGTGGAATGCGGCCTGGAATGGATGGAGGCGTTATTCGGCATGGTGCCCCATATTCCCCTCTCTTCTTCTGATAATTTGGCGCCATTTCCTCTTCTTTTCCCTCTCTACTAACTGATTCATGCGTGCCACATCATTCCACGAGCCGTTCAACTATCCAGAAAGGCCTTTGGAGTGAGAGAGCGTGTGAAATCAAGAGAGACCCTCTCACTTTTGCACACTCTCTCGCTCTAAGCCTGGTCTGTAAGTTTGGAATCATGTGGTGCGAATGAATGGAAAGAGCGGAGGAACGTTGAATAGGATGCGCTTCCGTGGTGTCGGGAAAAAAGTTCTAGAAGATTGATGAGAGAGCGAGGGAATCGAGAGAGCGTGCTCAATTCGACTTTTCTGTTTTTTTTCGGCGATTTACTGCCCGCTGAGCTCCTCCCGGACTGAATAGGTGATTCCATGTTTCCGGAGTGTAACAATACTGTATTATTTCCAGTGGTTCTTAATGCCTTGTTGAGCGTCATACAATAACATACTACTATATTGCGACGCTTTCCTTACTCCTCCCGATTATTACGTGCTACAGCTTGGGTTGTTATGAGCTTCTTAATTTCTTTTTTTTACTCTGTCCACTCGTGAGATCGTCCAAATCTTATTCGTTGTTCTTCAAAATAAGTTTTTCGCTTATATTTTTGATGAAAAAATTGATTTATAATCGTATGTCCAAAATGGGCAGTCTTACATTAAATTGCCATGCTTCTTCCACGTTTCAAGAGAGAGTGAAAGAGCTATTGCTTTACGTGTGTCCAATTTCAGCTTTTTTTGGAGATGTTTAACAGTAGTATTAAAAATTGTTCTGAATCCGCCATTCAAAACACTTTCCACTCGTTTCGATCTTAGATAGCGATAGGGGTTCAATTGCCAATTATCGTCCCTCACTCGCCTCATGTATCTTCTTTCTGCTGCTTCTTTCATGTTTCGATTTACTCTAAAGGGTTATCTAGCCGCTGCGTTAGGTCAACACCAATATACAACTGTTTGAACCGTGGTGTCTCTTTGCATACGTGGGCACGTTCACCCGGGGGCACTGCATTTTCAGGAAACCTGATGGAAGAGAACTATGCAAAAGTTCAAGAAGTGAACAATTAAAGGTATCGGGAGTAGGTCAATACTGGGGGCACTGTGAGATCGAGTGAAACCGGGGTGGGAGCACCTGCACAAAATATCTATAATGTGCTGCAAACGTGTGTCTCTTTGTTTAATGTCAAATCTTGGGAGATTTTGACATTTATTTCCCGTCTTCTCAACAGACCAGCTCCTTTAATGCTTCGATAGATGCTGTAAGGGGTTATGGCTTGCATCGTGTTTATTCCGTACGGGGTTTATGTACCAAATAATCATAAACTTTCAGTTATGCTATTTGTTTTCTATTTGAAAGCATGCAATATTGTGATCAACCATTTTTGGTATCACCCTCACCTCATCTGTCGTCTCTCAGCCCCCTATCATTGCTGTCCACCTTTTCCGTTGGGTAAATACGCAAGAATAGGAGCGCTTTTTCCCTAACTATACGACGGAGCCCGCGTTCCACATGATTCCAAACCTACAGACCAGGGTGAGAGCGAGAGAGTGTGCAAAAGTGAGAGAGTCCCTCTCGATATCACACGCTCTCTCACTCTAAAGCCCTTTCTGTAAGGTTCGCCGGCCTGTGGAATGATGTGCGTTCGCTCAACCCCCTTTCGTATCGTTCGAATTGTATGCTGACGCTGTGAGGCTTGCACTACGGCATAATTAGCCAGTAATCCACTAGTCCGTTCCTTCATAGTGGCGCGAAAACAACACTTGACTCCCCTGCCCTTTTTTCTCTCCTTTCCATGTTACGTATTCCCCCTCTTTTCCCCATCGCCACCTCTCTCTCGTGCTTCACCATCCACAGTTATAGGCAATTGCGCGCCTGTCGACGTCACGTACTTCCCCTTTTTTGAGTCGTTCCCTCACCCTGACCTCTTCACCCTTTCCTCCCTTCCTCCCTCTCGTCTACCCTCGTCCCGTCTCTTTCATGGTTCATTGCGAATAGAAAAAAGAGAGCAAGCGGGGAACCCCCTAGGAGCTATTCTTGATCACGCGTGTCCCCTCGTTTTTCCCATCACACAGCTGTTGATGGCAGACGCCTATCACAAGGGGATTCCCCCCTCCCCCCCTCCCTGCCCCGACGACGTTTCCAGAAACTTTGAACTTTGAGAGATGGGGAAGAGCACATGTGGTGTTGATGGAAAAAGAGAAGAGCAAAAAGTCGAGGGCTCCCATTGCTTCGCATGCTCTAGCCATAGTACTTCAAACCTCCAGAAAGGGGTCCGTAGCGATGTTGTAAGGCAAACAAAAAGCCCATGAACACTCGTTCTGGAGGTCCGGCAATACTTCGGAAATATAATATATCGCTATGCAGCAGGAGAGTAGTATTTATGGAAGGAATGGCGCGGAGAGTTGAGTAGATCCGTGATCGGTTTGGCAGATAGAGGGGTTCCCCCGGTGTGTTATTTCCATCTCTCCCCCCATCCACGCTTTTTCTCCCTCTTCTTTCCCCCGCTCGTCGGCTCGTTGATTGTCCTATCCAAACAGACGAAGTACGTCAATGACGAAATGATAGGGATGGGGACTTTCGAAAATGTTTGAATTTTAAAATTGCCCCCCCCCTTTCTTCTTGATATTTTTTGAAGCAGAAACTGCGAGTGCTTGACGCCTTTCTAGGGAGAAGAATTGAGGACGCTGGTCTAAGTGATCTGGTATCGCATTGTCACTTCACCTCACCTACATTGTATGTAAAAGCGATAGCGATAGTGCTCGGTGTGCACACTCATTCCATCCATTCCGGGCGCCGCGGGGTGGTCGAAATGGGCGAAAGTGGACACGGAAAGGCTGCCGCAGCTCTGCAAATCTCGCCCTACAACTCTCCCCGATTTCATCAAGTGATGCTCACATAGAATTAGTTTACAGCTACGTGTCGTGTGCTACAAGTAATGTAATAGTGGTGAAAACTGTAATAGGTATGCAAATTGAAATGGGAGGATTGCCTTAGCACGCGTGGGGTCTAGTAGTGGGACAAGGTTGTGATGTCGGGAATTTTGGTTAATTAAACTGATTGCAGCCATCGATGCCGTTCATCGAGCGCGAACACTCGGAGGAGCACTCGGTCGCCAATTGTACGTGTAATAATTAAATAATTTATTTAGCTGTAACGCCCGCGAAGGGTGCGATAGCAATTACAGAAAAGAAGACGAAGAATAAAAGATTATCCTATTTTGGCAGAAAAGTAGGGTTAAAATGATTTTTCAATTATAATAATAATTTAATTACTATATTTTACTATATTAATGCAGCTGCGTCGTAGATGTGCTCGAAAAAGCTACCTTTGCATTTCCCAGCGAAATCGCGCTCGCTATCGAGGGTTGGGTATTTATCTGATGGTTGTCTGATCGGTATACTCTGTAATCAGTAATCGGTGGTCGTCTTATCGGCTTAGTTACCAGGAGCAGCGGATTAGCGGCGCTAGCCGCGAGTTTGGAAAATTCGCTGCGCGCCCGCCCGCTCTATTTGCGCTTCATTACCACGTGGTATACGTGGGGAGGAGTTGTTCTCCTCCTTCTTGCCCCCTGCAGAGATTATGTTTGAGAAGGATGAGGAGGGGAGATGATAGGGGGTAATGGAGCAGGGAGCAGTGCAGGGATAGGGAGAGGCGTATGACGTATGGCGCAGCAGCAACAGAGATTAGCAAGCTTCCCCCTGCTACTTGAGAAGCTTCCCTCCAAGTCTCCAAACTTTTAAACTGCAAGAGCTCAAAGAGCTGTGCTGAAACGGCGGAGCGCCTTGTTAGAGACCCCCACGCACTTTTCTCGAAAGGGGGCTTTATGAAAGTGGAGGGAAGTGGCCAGAGTTCAAAGGAGGTTGGAATGTGCAAGAAGTCGAGGTTGCTGGGAAAGATGACGGGATGAGTGAAGAAGAACAGTTGCCGGGGGTTAGCAAACCTCTGACGGGAAGAGAGAGAGAGACTAAGTGAGAATGACGACATTTGACAGGGAGAGAGAAGGAAAAAGAGAGAATATGTAGGGGAAGAAGGGAGAAAGGTTCTGCAGCAGGGGGAGAGGGAGGTCCCGAGTGTGTCCCCCTCCCCGAGCCTATCTTTGTAGTCCCCTCCAGAACTCTGTTGTGAAAGAGGGGGCGGAGCCTCTCTCCCACATCTCCTACATCGCCTCCCCCTCCCCTCATAGCTCTTTACATTGGCATTCGTCTCTGGAGAGAGGAGCTCTGAGATAGTGAAAGAGTATTCCCTCGCCTCATACCCCATTTGCTTCCCCCTTGGGAACCGGAGGACCCCGTTACAGTAACCGCCGACTACAGTAACCCGTCATGGCGCCCCCGTCCCCGCTCTACAACACGGGCAACGGTAGCCACAGCGCGGGCCACGTGCGCCCGCTCGCGCCCCACCCGCACCACACGGTCCAGATACCCACGGATGTCGGTACGTCTTGGGCACATTCGGTTCCGGTGACGTGGTAGCGCTCGTCCATCTTTGGTGATCCTAAAATGTTATCATAGGAACACGCGGGGTTGTAGTTTCGCTGCAGCCGCAAAAGGCTGTTGGTTTACGGTTGATCGTTACGCGCGTAGTTCCGACATGTTTTTAGGAGAATAAGTAATGAAGATGATTACGAGGAGTGGTTTCGATAGAGAAACAACGTGATGCCATTTTATACGTGATCTATAATATGTTTCTATAAACAACGAGTAATTAGTTTTTGACTGGTGTTGTGTGAGTATGGGTATCGTAGATCTCTTTCTTTCTCTGGATTGCGCAACAGCCAGTTCTCGTTAACGAATAGGTGCTACGGATGGTAGCGAATGGGAAGAAGGTTTTTGTTCACTTTCCTTGGTGTCATTATTTATTTATCTTGGATGGCTAAGATAGATTATTAACTTTGTAGAGCCAGAACTGAAATACGATATGCGAAACTTAAATTGTCCTTGGAATTTTAATTTCTTTACACTCTGGCTTGAAATGAAAAACGTTTGCTGTCATGGGTGTCTCCTGATCGTGAAGTAAACGTTGCTGGGCTAGTACTTTTTGATAAGGATACTGTAGTTTGATCGACAACTGGCTATCGTACTCTTCCTCTCCAGTGAACACGATCGGCGAGATTCTTGACCGGAAGACGTCGGTGGCGGCGATGATGCACCAAACGGTCGAGGCGCTCAACCATGCATTCGAACTGAGAGGTGAGACCAAGCCAGGGTTACTATATTACATTTATGAAATGATACTATTAAACAAAATGCCAAAATGTTGCTTCCTGTGTTTACCGAAGGGGAGAGTGCACCCAAACGTGAGAGCGTTGAGTATGCGCATTTATGGTAAACAACGAAAGTACGTGTTTTGTCTTTTTAGAATGGTCGTGTCATATCATAAATGTACGGGTTACGGTACTTTCAGTAGACGAGAGATGCCTATGGACAATAAATCTGATGAACCCCGTACTAATGCTCTTCTTTTCTCGTTAAGGTGATTTATTATCAGACTCGAGCCCGGAAGAGCACATCTACCAGCTGTTCCAGACGGGAGATGACGAGGCCAACATCAGCAAGCTGATTAAGGTTGGGACTTAAGCTTACTGACTTAGATCTAAGGTCGTAACGTAAGTCGTAAGTTACTCCGAATTGTGTAGTGCGCGACCAGGAGGGCTGCGGTTGCAGCCATGTCACTTATGGGACTTTACTTTTGATTATTTGATTTGAGCGGTTTTTCACTTCAGTTGCAAAAAATTTTTTTTTTAATTTTTGCTAATTTAATTACAAATTTTTGCCAAAAATCCCAAAATTGTAACTAGCGTTGACCTAGGCACATTAGTGTTGCGTGAGTGTGTCATATGTGCCTCTCGGAATTATTCTGGTGCTACATCGCTCTGATATCCACAATCACCGATGTATGCTACCTACGTTACCTGCAGCATCGATGTATCGACTCCTTTCTGCAAATGCTGTATACCTACACAGAAAATCTATTCGATCACTGTCTACTGTTGAGATGCACTTCTTTATTAGAACACATCCAGAATTTTGGCGTGTCATTTTCGTAACTATCCTTGCTCGAACTGTTTGCGTTCTGTAGTCCTGCGATCGTTTGCGATGCGCGAGTATAGGTCGACTAGGTGGGTAAGAATATGTCGAAAATGTGCGTAAGAATTTTCTAAATTAACTATGAAAATACGGGTGATGTTTTCTCTTTTTCGAAATGGTATCGCTACACTCGAATAACGAATTCCCCTTTTTTGTTACTGTATTTCTCAACTGCCCCGTTCGGGTGCACCTCTTCACTAGGCCAGAATGTACGGACACCCTTTCGCTTAAAACTTTGAAAACCCATCTATTGATAACCCACCTTTTCGAGCTACTTGCTTTCTTCAGGTGCTCCGCTCTTTCGGTCTGCGCGAGTCGGACCCGCGGTTCGCGACAATGCTGGAGAAGATGAAGGAGTTTGAGGACGAGGACGACGACGCGAGAAACCTCGTGCTCACCAAGCAGCAGTTTATGGAGTACGGTAGTTTTTTTTTAAAAACGGTAGCTTATGGAATGAGGTAGTCGTTTTGGTTACGGTAGTTTTAGATTACGGTAGTTTTTTGGTTACGGTAGTTTTAGATTACGGTAGTTTTTTTGGTTACGGTAGCTTATGAAATGAGGTAGTCGTTTTGGTTACGGTAGTTTGGGAAGTACTGTAGTTTTGCTTTGGTTACGCTAGTTTTTTAAAGTACAGTTTTTTTGGTTACGGTAGTTTAGGGAGTGAGTGAGGGGTGGTTACTGTAGTCAGTGAGGGTTACGGTAAGTATATGATCGTTCAAGTGAAATTGTGTTCAAAGAATGGTTGTATCGTCTACTGCCATTGCCTCGTATGCACGAATAAGGATGATGCTGAAACTCTGCTTCACCGAGTTTTGTGGTCGTTGACCTCATTCGATACAAGCTGTTGTCGTTTCGTGTCTATATTTTCTCTTTATTAATCAATCCGATTCAGATGCATCCACCCTCCCGTCCAACTCATCTCGCAAGCTCTCCGCAACCACCTGATCATTCCCAGCTGGGGCGAGTTCACCACTAAGATGAAGGATATCTTCGAGGGGGTGAGACACAGCGAAAACGTTGGGTTTCCCTACTTTGAGATTGCATTTAACAGTGGTAGCGAGAGTTCACCGGGTGAAAATATTGTGCTTATCGTTCGATGAGAATGGAGCAATGCTTCGCACACGTATTCGCGAGATTATCACGCGACTCACGAGAGGCTCGACTCACTAGCGACAAAATTCTGGCACAGACTCTTGTTTTCGAAATCGTGTTTTTGGCATTTTCGGGTAGCACTAGGACCAACTAAGACCCCCTGATGATATTACGACCCAGAAGTCACTCCACGCCTTGTGGCAGCTACTGTTAGGTATCGCACCCCCACTTTGAGACACTATTTCTGTATAACTATTATAACACTATTATAACGTAATTTCTGTGAAAATTTTTTGCTTGAGACTAAGGCTATTTTTGGACATTCTTTCGCCCTGTGCAATTTGTTCGACAATTTCATGTCAAATTTGCATACTAATTAGTTATATTAAAATTACAAAAAAAATCCGCTCGAAAAGTCAAAAATGTAATTAAATAGGAGTCTGGGGGTGCGATGGGGATTCGAATGATATGTTTAAGCTCCCATAACTCGGGAAGTAAGGTATTACCGCCATAGCTCTAAAAGTGGGTTGAATTCGACCTGACAAGTTCGGGTACAAGGCGATTACCTAGAGCCGAGATACCCACACTGTTTTGTAGCCACCATTGCCCCAATCAATTAAAAACCTGAGGCGAATTGTGAAAATCTGCGGCACTCGGAAATAAACCTGCCCGACTGTCAAAAATGCATTTTCTAGTGGAAATTTATTTCGCGAAAAAAACCTGCCCTCCCATGCAGCGAGCCAGTGAGCGATATTTTTGTTAGAAAGAGGACCATCAGAGGAATCGAAAAAGCTAAAGACCGGCAGGTTTTTCTTCCTGGGAAAATTCTAGTAAAAATAATTTAAATCCGTCGATTTGATTTTTTGACCTATGATTACCGCATTAGGAATTGTTTAATTGTGATCATTCACGACAAGTTTGCTTATTTTTTCCTTTGTTCGTCACCGTTCCATTCGCCTTTCTCACCGGGAATTACTCGGTTTTTCTTCTTATTCAACCGTGTTTCTTAGGATTTTAGACATTTACTAATGCGTTACTACCTTACCTCCTAAGTTATGGGAGCTTAAACATATCATTCGAATCCTTATCACCTGCCTCAGACAGAATATTTTTTTACTTTTCGAGCGGTTCTTTCGTAATTTTAATATAACTAATTAGCATGCAAATTTGACATGAAATTGTCAAACAAAAAAAATCGCAGAAATTACGTTGAACTGCTGAAAAATTGTCTCGAAGTTGGGCTGTGACACTTAACAGTAGCTGGCACAAGGCGTGGAATGAATTCTGGTACATAATCTGGGGGTCTTTGTTGGACCAAATGCTACCCGAAAATACCGAAAACACGATTTCGAAAATTACTGTCTGTGCCAGAATCGTACCGAGCCTTGTGTGAGCCGCGTGTTATATCAAACACTTGAAACACTAAGTTCCTGGTAAATTGAACTTGCAGATTATAATGGATTAATGAAAGAGTGTTGAGGCACGAAGACGTCCGGTTGACGTTTCTTTTTAAAGTCTCCGCTCTACGAACAATTACTGCATTTTAACCTCATTAAGTTAAATATTATTATTACAGATCCGCTCGAACGTCAACACCGGCACGGTGGCCTCGTACATTCCGCAGCTGGCGCGCATCGACCCCAATCTATGGGTTAGTATTTTATCTTTTTTTTGTAGTTGAAAATCGGTCTAAACCCCGGAATATGACAGCAGGCACTTGCCGGTTGCATGAGGCTGATGTATTTCTGGGGTCTGACGGAAAACTTTAATGTGTATTGAACATTTTTATAAATGAGGATTTAATGTTGCAAAATTTATATTTTATTATGTCAGGGAATGTCGATATGCACGATTGACGGCCAGCGTTTCTCGATCGGCGATTGCAACAAGAACTTCTGCTTCCAGAGTGTATCCAAGGTCTGATCTTTGATCTTTCCTTTTTGTTTCCTGGATTCGCTGAAGAGAGCCCTACTTGTGTTTCCTCTTGTTTCTTGCGCTCCTCAGTTGTTGTGGTGATATGTTTGTGATGTTGTAGTGAATGCCTTGCCTGTTGATTCGGGCCTTTTTTTCTTCCGAAAATTTGTAAATTGATATTTTGTTTTGCGAATGGCAGAATCCGAGCAAGTTGAGCCGGATTGCCGAGTATTAAATGGGGTTGATGCAACAAGGAAGTGCGATGTTTGTTTGCATCTGAATAAAACAATGAAACTGTGAACAACCATCTAAGATTGTGTTTCATGATAGGTTCAAGTTTGATAAATTATGCGAAGAGTGATTTCGACATAGTATCTTTAAAAAAATATATTAAAATATTTTTATAAATATTTGCAGGCGTTCAACTACGCTATTGTCGCTTCGGACATTGGCGCCGATGTGGTGCACTCGTACATTGGTCACGAACCGAGTGGACGACTATTCAACGAGATCTGCCTGGATGCAAATGGTACGGTAGCTGTTGGTTGGGTGATATAACCGACCAATACTGGGTACGGTGAGGTAGTGGTAACGGTAGCATATCGTAGCTAGCGGATGTTTATTGCTCGACGCTAATAGCACGGTAGCCGAAAAATTGTTGTCTTAGAAAAGTGCGTAGTTACTGTGTTTCGCATATAATAATTAAACCAGATGAAGCCGCGTTGCACGGGTAGGTGATGTTTCTGAACTCGGGCGTTTGGTGCTCTTGCTCGGTTATTGAGTTGAAATATTTTTCCTCCCACTTACAGTATCCCATCTATCGTATACCGTATATATCAATCGATAATCGCTGCTTCATTCAGGCAAGCCGCACAATCCGATGATCAACGCGGGTGCCATCATTGTCACTACACTCATCAAAAACGGGCTCCCGATGGCGGATCGATTCGATTTCGTGTTGAATGAGTACAAGAAACTGGCGGGAGGCGAACATATCGGATTCAATAATGCGACGTGAGTGACGGGGGGCAGGATTAGAGTGAATGAATGCGACCACTATTCGTTTAGTCTGAATACAAACGTCATTTGGCCTGCCTTAATAGCCGCGGATTCTTGTTTCAGTGTTTCAATACATCCAAAGTGCAGTAAATTTCTGGGATATGTGTGATCTTTTGACCTATTATGCATTACAGTTTCCTGTCGGAGCGTGACACGGCGGATCGCAACTACGCGTTGTCGTACTACATGAAGGAGAACAAATGCTTCCCCCAAGGGACGCAGGTTGGTGATATGATGGTGGGTGAGATGACAAACACAAGAGAGAGAGATCACTGATAACATTATCGATTGATTATCTACCGTTATAATTGTACTAACCAGTCGCTCATCGCTAGCTCGCTTTCGTTTTAACCACTGGTTTTATCGGAACAAATCAGTTTGAAAGTGGTAGAAGGTTTTGGAACTGCGGTTTACGAACTGTCAACATATTTTTCCAAAATTTGTACGGAATAAGTTTCAGTACATTTAGAACCCTTGATACTCTCTGATTCCTAATCGGCAGTTCCAAAACGTTCCATCACCAGTTTACAATCCATCTTGATCCCCGGTCAAATACCGTAATCCCGTTGATTGAAGGGTCTGAGGGAGGAGCTGGATCTCTACTTCCAACTGTGCTCACTCGAGACGAATTGCGAGACGGCGGCGGTGATGGCAGCCACGCTCGCTAATGGAGGTACGGTAGGGAGGGTGATGTTGGGAGTACTGTAGCGGGTATTGATTTATTTAGTTGGAAGTACGGTAGGAAGAAGTATTGATTGTTTGTGATTTACATAATACGATAAGACGGTTCATGCATAGAGCAATCGGTTATGACTAGAAGTCGAGGAGTTGTATTATAAATCTATTCATCTACCGTATCCATATCCCTGCTTACGGTAACCTCGTTTAAGGAGTGTGTCCTCTAACGGGTGAGATGTGCATTCAGCCTCGGCCCTGCCGGGACGTCCTCTCCCTCATGTATTCGTGCGGCATGTACGACTTCTCCGGCAAATTCGCCTTCCATGTGAGTTACGGTAGTATCTCATGGAGAAAATAAATAGTTAGTGATAGAATTATTGTGACCATACTCGTCGTTGGGGGAAGATGTGTCTTTGTTTACGGCCGAATGAACATCCTTCACTCCTGGTGATTTCTAGTCTCACTCCTTCGTCAATACTTAATACTTAATACTTAATACTTTACTGTCTACTTATAGTACTTATAGTCAAGATGTTAACTCGATTCGAACTTACACTTTGACGTTTTCCGCTATTGAGAACATAGTACAATACGATCACTATGTGAACCTCCATCAACCTCAATCTGGAATCTCTTAATTCGTCTCTAATTATTAATCTACCCCTGTGTTTTCAGGTTGGTCTTCCTGCCAAATCGGGAGTTTCCGGTGCGATGATTGTCGTGGTTCCCAATCTAATGGGAATCTGTCTTTACTCGCCGCTCCTCGATCAGACGGGCAACTCGTGCAAGGGAGTCGCTTTCTGCAAGGTACTCTTTGGAGGAATACTGGAAGGGAAGGGTACGGGTAGGAGGGGGATAGAGGCCGTAGAAAGGTAACAGCATTGCATGGTATGATGTTAATCTTGCAACCCCGCTTGTTTTTTGGTTTCCAATTTCGATTAAACGGGCGGTGTATTAATCATTTTTATTGGAAGTAGAATGGATCGGAGTCATGAATATTTAAAAAAATATTGTGACCCGCTGATGTAAACTTTCGTGTCGTATAGATGAGTTTGACTGTAACGTGGTTCTGTGATTAGTTAAGGCGACTTGATAGAGTAACAACTTGCGGTGTTCCAGAAATTGATCGAGAACTTCAACTTCCACAACTACGATTCACTTCTGCACGCGGACAGCCACAAAGTTGACCCTAGGAGAAGGGTTACCACAAGGTGAGGTAATTATCGATTGATTAGAGTTAGTTTAGAGGTTTTATTGATTGTTGGAGGGGTACGGTAGGTTTATTATGGAACGGAAATTTGCACACAAACAATCACGAACTGCTATATTAATTTTCAAATTGCAGAGACACAGAACTGGTCGTTTCTCTGCTTTTTGCAGCCAAGATGGGCGACTTCGAAGCCATTCGCAGGTAAGCAATCGATTATTGAAGATGTGCAATAATATTGTAGCGAGAGTGTTTACGTTATCTAAAGCGTCGATTTTCTTTAGGCAAAAAAATCTCTTACAAAAATGCTTGTTCGATGTTCCACTGGTTTAATGAATTCGGAGATTGCACGCGAGTGTTCAGTTTTCTGATGCTTTCGTCTTTAAGATTCCAAAATCAAGATTTCTACTCATTCCTCGACTGTGACATTAAAATTGAGACGATTTTCAGAATGTATCTGAACGGTCTCAATATGGAGATGGTTGACTACGATACTCGCACTGCAATTCACGTGGCGGCTGCAGAGGGACACGCTAACATCGTCAAGTTCCTTGTGACGCAGGCAAAGTGCAACTTCCAGCCGAGAGACAGGTTATCGATGGGGGGCATGAGTACGGTAGTGAGGGGATTATGGTAGACGTGCAGCCGAGGGGCGGGTTAAATAGTACTGCTCTCTATCCGTTTCGGTATCTCATGCCGCGTTGATTTCGGGAGTAAGATAGTGGATACTGTAGACTGCTCACAGACAGAGTGTTAGGGGGGGGGGTACAGTAGAATTTCTTATTATCGATTGATTTCCTTTCAGATGGGGCCGAACTCCACTGGATGAGGCGCGTCAGTTCAAGCACGATGCCTGCATTTCATTCCTCGCTCGGTGCCATATCAGGTACTGTAGGGAGGGAGGAGAAGGGGTACGATAGGGTATGAAAAATATCGATTGGTTTGCAAGGCATATCTTGGCGATGCATTATGGCTCAAAGCGCTATAAAACAATTGAAGAGAAATTATCGATATTTTCTAGATACTCGCGTGCTCACACTCACGAGGGAAGCGAGATTGAAAATGGGTTGGTTCATTTTCTATTTTTTGTTGTTGTTTAGGATCAGGTTCAGACTATCGATTGCCTGATTCTGAGTTGTGTTGTTTTACCAAATTGATGAAACACTAATTCGGTTTGTCGATGATTCCCTAATACGAAATATATTATCGAATGCCAAATGTATCACTCGAAAATGAAATATACATTATTCTGTTGTTTATTTATTTATTTTCAGTTTCGGGAATACCGAAAATGACGAGGAAAGCGGTCCTTCGAGTGGTGATGAATTGGTTCCAAATCTGGGAATGATGATAATTAATGAGAGCGATATGGAGATTAACCACAGTGAGTTTGAGGTTTCACATTGAATTTATATCTGATGAACTGCGAATTTCGTGCTTCAATATACATTGATAACACTCCTTGGATAAATGCAGTGTTTATTGGCTGCAAATGTTTGAGTTTAATATGAAACAGGATATTATTCCATGGTGCTGCTAAATTTATTTTAATCATTACCTAATCTGTCTACTTTCAGATGGTTGCACTCCGAATGCCCGCAGTGGCAAGAAAGATTCGGACTCGCACTTCCCACTTCTCTCGAACGGAAAGAAACAGAGTACGGTAGTCTCCCGACCCGCCCTCGATGTTCACCATGAAGAGAGCAGCGAAGAAACTGCCTGAGGAGTACGGTAGCTATCGATAGACCGTGTACCTCCACCCATACTGTAGTATCTATCAGTAATAAATTGAGCATGTTTGTGTTGTTTTAGAGTCATTCCTTCGTTTATTCTCAATTGTAGATCTTTTCCTCTTTTTCCATGGTCTCCTAATTAGGCAATAATTGCTTTGTTTCCATTTTCTCGGTTGTTTCTTATAACTTTCGGTGTTTCCTTCATCCTTTTCTCCCTTCTACCGGTTCCCTCCCAATTTGATTGCTCGTAAACGGATGTTCCTGTGCTAATAATGATGATAGACCCAGCTTTATTGATTAGTAGAATTGTCATGACCTTCCCAATTATTGCATAATACTAACTTGTCCTTTATCGATTTCCTTTATGAAATCCTTCAATTTTGCAGTACTCAGTTGTCGATTTTAGTTACGTGTGACGATAAAAGTGGGTAATTGAGAGATGTAAAGCATTGGCAAAGTACGATTCCGAAGTGAACCAAAGATTGAATAATACAATAAGGAGAAACAACGAATCAGCGTGTTGAAAGAACATTATTGAAAGTTTTTCAATTATTTTTTTTTATTTCTGGTGGCAGTTAAAATTTAAATATTATGGAGTTGGAGTGAGAAATAGTGTAAACCGAGATGAATTCTCTGTTTTGCAAATTCACCCCATTGTCCCCTTGCGTTTGGAATCGGTAAAGCTTCTGTTTTTTTAAACTTCCGTATGTCTTAATATTTGTATTTGCTCGACATGAATATAATAAATATTCAGCAGACCGGGTAGCGCAGTGGTTGTGTGCTAGAATGCGAATCGAATGGTCACAAGTTCGACCCCCCCCCGTGTCTGCAGATCCACCCAACCAAGGGAGTTAAGAAATGTTGTAGTGATGGGTAATTCACGAACCGAACATGCCACGCGTCCCCGATTCACGTGCACACAACTCGCAAAAGACCACTGATCATCTCAGGACAGGCTCTCGTTGCTAATCAGCGGGACGAGAGCCAGAAGGACGAGGATATAGCAGAGGAGGGAGAAGAAGGAGAGAAAGAAGAGGAGGGAGACAGTCCACAACATTCCACAGGCCGGTCAACCTTCCAGAAAGGCCTTTTGAGTGAGAGAGCGTGTGAATGCGGGAGGGACTCTCTCACTTTTGCATTCTCTCTCGTCTTAACCCTGGTCTGTAGGTTTGGAATCATGTGAGTCGATATGCTGAGTGCGATCTCAACGCGTTGAGAAACTATCACGAGAAGGTGAAATTATTGATTGTTTTGTTGTTTGTATAACCTTGAAGACAGCATTAACAAATCAAGGCTCTCTAGTTTGAATACAATGGGATGGTGCAACAAGAAAGTGTTTGTATATGCAGTATGTAGCGATAATTATTTTCTATTCTTCTGTTAAATAGGTACCCGCGAAATTGTTAAGTCATAGCGAACGAGTAGGCTTTTGGAACGAGTAGGCCTTTGGACTATCTATTACAGGTGGGTGAAACATTTTTTTGTTTAGAAACTTTTCTTTAGGAACCCAACGATCTAGTTAAAATATTTATAAAACATATTTCAGATAAATCCACCTGACTTTGGCGGATTCACGTACGCATGTTTCAAAGGGAACACCACTGAGCGGTAGATATTTCAGTCTCGCAAACGGGCTTCAGCAGTAATGCCCGTATTTCAAACAAATGTTGAATTTTTTAACGAGTTTCCAAGCACAGTGTCGTATTTTTAACCGGACCGCTTTTCAGTCTCGCAAACTGGTAGAGAAGACGGTGAGAGAGTTGGGCGAGGAGCACTTCGACCACTGGACACTCCATCTAGCGACGGGATTCAATGTACTTGTGAGTTAATAATAAGTTCAATAATTTAAATAATGGATTAACATTCCAATGATCGAAGATTAGTCGGAAGATAAATATAAATATGGGTAGTGAAACTTTGAAGTACCAGACTGTTGAGGGTTTCAGCGTTGCTCCATATAGACTGCTTGCAGTCGCTTGTAATGTCAATTCATCTTGCCTTATTATAACAATACGAATAATGCTTGTCAGGTGCACGGTCTGGGTTCAATTCGTCCCCTTATACACGAGTATGCCCATCGGATGAGTGGACAGTACACTGTGCTAGAGGTTGGTGATGCTAAATACTTTATCTTATTCTTTATCCTTGAAAAAAGGGCCGATTAGTGAGGCAGCGCAGTCAAGAGGGTGTGAAAGAAGTGATCTAACACGGTAGTCTGCATTAGATAATCAATGTATTGCGCTATAATTAAACTAGACAATTACAAGTTTCCATTACGCAGTTGGCCTCGATTTGAGCAGGATGCGAAATGAAAGCTATGAATATGAGGCCGTTTGCGAGAGAATCGAGCAAAGCGCGGACAGCAGGAAAATCGAGGTCGAAGGAGAACATTGTTTTGTTTTAGATACTCTTATTAGATTTAGATATTAGATTAGATTTAGATTGATTGATTGTTTTAGATACTCTCCAGGGTGCTGATTACGATGGCAAGTATGTCATATTATGCAAATCGATCTCCGACCTGTTATTCAAATTACTCCTTCCCTAATTCCAGGTTCCTCCTCCCTTCTCCTTCTCTCCTCGGCCGCGTCAATCGCGGATCACAATATTTCGTCGCTTGAAGTAATATCGTTTAAAATCTTCAACACCTATTGAATCAGAACATTTCGAACGCTGCGGGATATGAGTTGCTAGTGAAACACGATTGAACTGGGTTGAATTGAGGTGATAAGAACTGGGTTGAATTGAGGTGAATTGAGGTGAATCACAATATTTCGTCGCTTGAAGTAATATCGTTTAAAATCCTCAACACCTATTGAATCAGAACATTTCAGATCAGAACAATCAGATCAGAACAATCAGAACATTAACTGCAATCGGGTTATTGGTTGATTTCCAATACCCTGGAAGAAAGTTTTTGCTTGAAAACATATTCTATTATCACTCTATCGCAATTAATTGTTTGTGAAATGCGTTGTCAGCCAGAACATCAATTTTTTTGGTTTCGAAAAAGTGTAATCGTTTTCTCAAAAATTAAATATTCTTAGGCTGACTTGTTGTGCGATTCAAAAACTCAGCAGTCTCCGCCCATTTTTGCGATACGGTATTACATTTATAAAATGATACGATCATACCAAAAAGCCGAATAACGAACTTCCTTTGTTTACCATACAGGAACACTGGCGACCCTCTCGCTTTTGCGTGTTCTCTCGTCTCGGTAAACACAGGAAGTCCCAGTTCGACATTTTGTTTGATCGTATCATTTTATAAATGTAATAGTTGGCGCAAATTAGTCCAAATTTCGGAACATTATATTCCCCATGGGGGCATGCGTGTTCTCTAAAATTATTTCATTCCTAATTTATAAAACGCGGACTCCACTGTTATTGAAGGCACATACTTGAAAGCACATAATTACGGAAAAAATAATATGGAGTTTTATCGTGAACTACAGTTATTGCACAGTAGTTTCGTTATTAACGGAACTGAAAATTTACGCACATTTTTCACGATATTAGTATTATCTTATTCCATATATTTTTTTTCGTTCATTCCAGGTTCTCTGGCAGTTTCTCAACAACAACGCCCGCTTCATCTTTCATGCGATATTCTCATCGGTGTACGGTACTCAGGTGAGATATATCGATTCGACACTCTACCCACCGTAATCTATTCCACCGTAACCAGATAGTATTATCTCTCTACTTCACCTAATGATTCACTAGGGCGACAATTGGAAGATACCGTACTATTTGTGGATGCAAAAATCGATATTCTCCCCCCTTCTTCAGGCTGAAGGCGAGGACAAGAGCGTCTCTTTCTGGGATCTTTTCAATGTGTCCTAGTGAGTTTATTATTACATTTATATTTTTATACGAACATGGAACAGTACGATTACCTGCTAAACATAGGAATGCCCAACACGATTATTTGTATTTGCATATCGCGCAGGTGGATTGGTTTCCTGTTCTTAACCGCAGTGAATTCGTGTGGTGTTGCTCTATCGAATGATACTAATTATGGAATTTTAATCAATTAATGAAAAGAATATTCGTACTAGTGTTATCTTCGGAACAAACAACACTCAGAACAACACCAAGTATATTTATAATATTGAGTTTTGGAACGATCGAAAAGAGAAGATTTTCCCGACTACCGATCGATCGATTATTGATCGATTCCTGAAAGGAGTCGAAATGCCACTGGCGGAAATTCAAGTTGTGGAAGAGGAATGAGGAACTATCTCGAATCTGATCTTTGATCTTTGATCACAATGATTCCTACTGAATATTGCATTACCATCTCTTTTTTTATTACTGATCACACATTGTTTATACTTTACATATCTCATAATGTTGCTTTAATCGGTTATGTTATGATCTCTCAACAATCTCATATCGCAAGATTTCTTCATTGCACGATAAACAAACATTCCGTCATTTCTATCAATGCTTTATGTAATGTTTTGGTATTGCTACTGATTTTGTTTGATAATTTCCAATTCTTTAATTGACAGTTAATTTGAGTGAAAAGATGTTCAAGAATGAATTATAGCTGCGATCGATATTTTTATAAGAAATGTCTCTTCCACGAAGAGCAACGAAAGGACATCAGTAACAATTCAATTTTCAATGCATTTATATCAGCAACACATAATAAGAACGTTGCGGGAGTGGATAGGTAGATGGTTGTATACTTTGTAATGAGGTAAGCTAATAATGAGCTAATCGTGTAGCTCGCAGTAACGTTTGCGTGAGGCTCCATGACGTCGACAAACCTCTCGTCGATAAGTTCATCCTAGAAATTGTAATGACGGAAGGCGCTAGATGATTCACAAGTAATGCTGCGGCTTCTTTTTAATTGATCTTGCAACCCGTGTTCACCGGGTACATTTGTTCATCGAATGTCAGGGGAAATGGAAGAAAGAGATCTCACTTTATGGTTGCCTTTGTTTTTCGCAGCATACTGTCCGGTTTTTAAACATTTACTTCCATGGTAATTCTCTAATTTATGAATGAAAATCAGTAAGAGTAACGATGGCCTGTATAGGTCTATCCACATTATTCCAAAACACCAGGTTCCAACGAGAGACCCTCTTTTTTACAACTTCTATCGATCTACACAAATTTAAACGGTGGTTGGAATGATAAAAAACAAACTATTAAAAACAAGATCAAGTGGCTTATTGTTATTTCTTACTTGCGAAACTGAACAAATATTGTAGTAAGCTGCTCAACATGATAGTTCTCCATTGCGTGCGATCGTGTCTTGCGAGTTGCATGAACTGAGGACCGGCAGCGTTGACGAAGTCGTCTCTCCATCTCTTAGCGGGTCTTTCTCTCTTTCGCTTCCCTCTTGGTGTCCAATCGACCATCTTCCGATTCCACCGATCGTGGGACAATTTCGAGATTCTCTCTACCCATATCCATTTCCGCTTTTCCGCCTCTAACAACATCCTTCAGTTTTGTGATGCCACGGATCCGGTCATTGGTAACATGATCGAATACGGTTATTAGGAGAAGGAGGTTTTTTATATTCCAAAAAATACCGTACGAACAATGTAGGTAATCTTCACTCAGAATACGAAACCCGGTGATTTTGTGTAATGTGAAACTGCATAAACCATTTGACCACTAGCATTATAATGCATGCTTCATTTGCTGTACTTACAATTAGCTGTGTAATCGCCCGGTAAGTTATCTCGATCTATGAAACACAAATATACCGTATCTTTTGAGTGATCGGGAAAAAAAGTCAGAAGAACGAGGATACGGCAAAGGAGGGAGAAGGAGGATTATAATTATTTAATTTGTTTCAATTCTTGTTGTTGTTGTAATTGTTAAATGTATATAAAATAAAAATCTGATAAAGCAACGTATTTTACACGGCTTAGAGATTATTTTCGATTGGATCATAAACAACACGAAAAATTACATTCATTCGCAGCACTTGACAATTAGCAATTTCGGGTTTCGCGTTTCTTTCATCACCATTTACTACGCTGATTTTTAATAATTTACGCTGATTTTTAATAATTAATAATTTAGCGGTATTTCATTTGGAATCATAACATTTTTGTCAGGTGGACTGTCTAAGTTTGCTCCTCCCCTTACACTAGTACGTCCATCTTATGAGTGGACTGTGTTAGTCACATGAGTGGACTGTAGTACACTGTACTAGAGTTAGACGACTCTGTATCCAACTCTCTAATGAAATTCAGTTGGCACACTGTAGTTTTTTTCCATAGATTATGACATACGAAAGCCTGGTATCAATTATTGATTGATTCCAAGTGTAAGCCTTCCGTCCCTAGTGCACACCCAGATCCATACTCAACAGCATCTTCGAACTACTGCATGTCAAGTTTATTTTATTTTATGGGGTTCAGTCTTGAAGGAAATAGAAGCAAATCCATAATGTGCGCATCGTACTCGTAGGACCCATGATACAACAAACCGCCGGTTGGATAAATATCTCTTCTTCAAAATAATTGCCCATTACTCAGTAGCCTTAGCTGTATAAATAAAGATGCAATTCATAACCCGTGATGAGATGAGATATCGATTTTCCATTTAAATAATTATTTAGTAATCAATTGAAATTTCCGAAGGGGTTATCAGTGACGTCATGGGCTCGTCAGACGGTTGAGGCAGTCACTGACAGAGACGTCATTCTTGTAATTCACGGAATTGACGAACCGCCGGTTAGTGAGAACGGTGTAGAACATTGACAATGAACAAAATAAGAAAATACATAAACAAATTGGATATAAAAATGCCTTATTATCTTTGCCCATTCATGTTTTGCCAGTCACTCCCGGATTTCACTGAGATAGTTTGTCGTTGCTTTGGATGCCAATGTGTTTGCAATCACGGCGGTGAAAACAGAGCAGTATCGTTACACAGTTCATTCTCGGTAATACGTGAACCGAGTTGGAACCTGGTTCTCTTGTGCTAGTCATTGATGATTTAAAGGGACCTGGTACTGTAAATGAAGTGAATTTCAGATGAAAGAGAATTTTCTTCCGATTCGAATGCAAAAAAACGCATATTTTTACGATTTTTTTGAAATGAGTTATGAATTTTCAAAGATCCCATTTCGGGCAAGAATGACCCGGCGCTACTGTGCTTAGCGGCTAAACACAGTAGTGCCGGGTCATTCCAGCCAAAAATGAGACTTTTGAAAATTCGTAACTAATTTCAAAAAAATCATAAAAATATGCTGTTTTTTGCATTCGAATCGGAAGAAAATTCTCTTTCATCTGAAATTCACTTCATTTGCAGTACCAGGTTCCTTTAAGTAGAAGTATTCTTGAGGATTGGTTTGTTTGTGCAGTTTACGTCTTTACTGTCGCGCAATATAAATGCATTTAAAGAACGTTTCTCATACATAAATTGGAATTTTCAATATTCTGTGTTGCCAATTAGAATAAAAGTAATATATTTTTCTCAGATCCGATAATGACATGGAAGTTCTCTCAATTCTCTGCTCCTCTCCTCATTTTCATCTCGTCGCTTCTTTAAGAAATATAATTCTTTAAGAAAAGAGTGAAACTCGATATTGCTTAGAAAGTAAGATTGTTTTCCAATTATCAAAAATGTTATTTCAGCGTTCTTTCATTTACGGCCCTGGCCGGGATTGTTGAAGCGAAGCTTGCCACTGTGAAATGACGAGAAACAAATGTTGAACTGCTCGTATTTGAAGATTCGGTTATGAACATATTGAGGTCGTGCAGAAATCTGGGCTCTGTTCGGGTTGAGGGGGATTTTAATACTTGAGGGGGACGTAAATATTTGAGGGGGACGTAGATATTTGAGGGGGACGTAGATATTTGAGGGGGACGTAGATATTTGAGGAGGACGTAGATTTTTGAGGGGGACGTAGATATTTCAGGGGGACCAAGATAATGAGGATTGTTGACCATTACATTTTCGACATTTTATTTTTCTGTTGATTGTACTTGCATTCAAATCGGGTAGATGTTTATGAGAGGCCTTACCTGAGATTGCAGGTGGTTCGGAAACATTTTCAAAAAACTATTTTGATTTCTAAAAAAAACTTTAATTTTATAATATATAATACTATTTGAAATACGAAGCAACATAGGATTCTATACACGGTTCAAAAATGTCCCAGTAGCACTTCCAAAATGCGAATATTTGAAAAAAATTTTTCCTAAAAATAGGCATTCTTGAAATGCATATCATAATTTCAAAATGATACGCTCATGAAATGGACTACTAGTGGTGTAGTCTCTTTCTATACCTCGGGGTGTCTCTCGCGTTTACATGCTCTGACGCAGTCAGATCAGCTGTTTAGGAACGGAACGTTTTATTATTTCGGAAGAGTGTTTGTGAATTTATAATATCGGTTCCTCCACTACTAGGAAATTGAAATGTCTGTCTGTTGGTATGTTTTTTTTCCTTCCGCGTGACGGACCTTCTTTCTGAATAACTTTCTTCAAAGTTGAGCAATCTTCTCAGATCCTTTTGCATATGATAGCCCATCACGAAACACATCGATTTTTATATTTGAAAAATCGATAATTTCATGGCCAAGCCGGTAGCGAGCTCGAATTCAAATCCGAGGGTCGCAGGTTCGATCCCCGCCGGTGCATAGTCTTTTGCCGCATTTTTTCCAAGTGTCAAATGTGGCCCAAACCCATTTTTAAGTAACGAGATTCACATTTGAGCATCTTTTGCCGATTTGTGAAGTGAAATATCGATTGATTTCACGCGATTTCACGCGATTTCATGAAATTTTCGCACATTTCGTTCCAAATCATTCCTCATGCCGGCAATCTCGCAGGAATGGAGTTAGAACGAGAGTGAAAGGAAAATTGAGAGTGACTCTCTCATTTTGGCACACTCTCTCGCCCCTCACCCCTGTCTGGAGGCCGGAATCATGCATCCGGAAGCTTCCTAATAAATCGCTTCAAAATCGCTCTATCATCTCGGATCCTTTTGCATACGACAACAGACCAAAATCCCTTTAAAATTTTGCAATATTTAATTGACCACATCCATAGCCAAGTGGGTTACGCGCTTGACTTACAATCCGAGACCCCCAGGTTCGAACCCCGCCGCGGGCAAAACGTTTGCCGCATTTTTCGCAAGTGTCAAATGCCCTTCTAGCACGTTCTTCAGTAAGGTGAAACACGTTTTCACGAGTTTTATATATATATTTATGCGATCACAAGAAACGCGGTACAAAATTAAGTTAGATTAAAAACGAATTCAGTTGGAAGACAATGACAATCTAACTAATAACGAGTCACTCAGAGAAACTGATCAATTCTCTGGACTTCACTAATAGCCTTGCCGCTCTGGGGAAGAAACTATGATGTCGGTAGTTTGAAGTGGAACTAGCGTTAGTGAAATTTATCCCATGTCGAGTGAAGTAATAGCTAAAGTGATGTGGTGTCTTTTTAGATATTTTGTATTTGCCTCTCAGGAGATTACTGGCTGTCTTCAGGTCAATTTCCTCTCTACGCTTTTCTAATGAGACTAGACCTAACTGCATATTTCTATTAGGGAAATTCGGCATTGTTTGCCAGGTTGATTTGTGGCATCTCATAAATAGTCGTCTAGTGAAATAGTTCTGAACATTTTCAAGGATTTCTTTGTCACGTATTAAGTAGGGGTTGAAAACCATAGAAGCGCTCTCTAGTATGGGTCGAATGTAAATAGAGTAGGCTTTGAGGAGTATTTCAGCGTTATTGGTGCGAAGAGCTCTGAGAATAATGTGGCACGCGGATACACCTTTCTGAGCAATTGTCTTGCAATGGTCGGAAAAAGTGAGCGATTTTTCTAATATGAAACCGAGATCTCTCATGACTAATTTCTGTTCTAGTATAGTATTGCCTATTTTGTATTTATTCTTCGCATTTGCTCTACCTAAATGTAATGAGTTGCATTTATGTGCAGCTAATGGTAGCTGCCACTCTTCAGACCAATTGACTATGGTATCAATTGCGCTTTGTAATGGAATAGTGGTTTCCGTTCTTTTAAACGGGCGGTAAATTTTGATGTCATCTGCATACATTCGTGCAACGACACCATTTTTCTGGACTAGTAAGGGGATTTCAGACGTGTAAATCAAAAATAGCAGTGGACCTAATACCGATCCTTGCGGAACGCCACTTGTAACTGGGAATGATGACGACAGTTTCTCACGTACTCTAACTTGGAAAGTTCTGTTCGCAAGATAACAAGTAATCCAGTCAATAGTTTTATGTGAAAGCCCGATTTTTCCTAGTTTGTGTTTTAGTTTAGGGTGTGATACTCAAATTAGGGTGTGATACTAACATGGAAAAGCGAAAATTTCGAAAAGTTCCCAATTGGATCACAGAGAGTGGGGGATCACAGGAAAAGTGTTTTGCGATGTCGGAAACGTGTCTAACACGTTTTAACGTGAAAAATTGAAAATTTCGTAAAGTTTCCAAATGATCCGGCGAGCGTAGGGAATCATTGGAAAAGTGTTTTGCGATGCCACAAACGTGTTCGAAGACGCCATGGAAATCAACACACGGTATTTTTCCTTTTGCACGGAATAAGCCAGTACCTCTTTCTAGAGATTAACATTCCCCAACATACTAAGCTCCCCCTGGACCGATCGTGGAGCCGGCTACTGAGTTCTCCTCCCTGGACCGAGCCTACAGCAAGCTTCCAAACTCCCACTGGACCGAACCTGAAAAATGCTACCAAGGTTCCCCTGAACCGTACCTTTAGAAGGCTACCGAGGTCCCCCTGGACCGTACCTGAAGAAGGCTACCGAGGCCCCCCCTGAACCGTACCTGAAAAAGGCTACCGAGGTCCCCTGGACCGAATCTTAAGTATGTTACTTAGCTCCCCCTGGACCGTACCTGGAGCCAGTTACCGACCTCCTCCTGGACCGAACCTGCACCCGGAACTATGAATAGAGCGTAGTGTACGCATAGAGCGTAGTGTATTTAACCTCAATACATCCCGGCTAGTTTCGTCATTTATATAAGGCCGTAGGAAATTCAGCCGAGACAAGAGTTTTTAGTTTAGTTTTTAAGTCGTTTATCAAGAGGCTATTCGGGTTCACGGGGAATCGAATGGGAGCTCTGACGACGTCGAAAGGGCTCAGTATCTTCGGTTAATTTTCGTCTGAAGAGCGAGTCATCTTGAATGGTCTTCGGATTGAGGATCGGTCTCTCGTCGATGAATGAGTGGAAAACAGAGATTATCCCGATATCGAATAGGCAAAGGCGAAGGGTCCATCCGTTAGAATCTCGTGCGAAACAGGGATCTTGGATTGGAGCTTGAGCCGGAGTCCTCCAAACTCGAGTCATCGATCTTAGAGAGAATCAACAAGTATACGGATACTGAGGATCAATTCAACTTGTAGGTCATACCCATTACACGGCGACCACTCCGGCTTGTATAGGGATTCAAGTCTTCTGTAGTCGATAGTAGAGACGAGGGGTACTAGGGAGCCTGGGGCAGAACTAGGGGAAAGTCCACCTCTCCATCGGACGAAATGGAGAGGCGACCGCTCGTGACGACTGACAAAATCGGGAATGACAAGACAAGAATAAAAGAATAAACATTTTTTTGAAAATTATATAAAAGTCGACGATGTTCAACATTTGAGGCTTTTTTCGATTTGACGCCAGAGTTTTTATTAAAATTCTGAGGTTGGGCCGCAACGTGATCTGTCAATTTCATGCTACGATTTCTTTGGACATTTGGCACAGGGCATTGAAGTAAATTCCAATAAGCCGGCTGGGGAACCAGAAATATGTAGGTAATATGAAATTCTCGTCCCAATGGCACTATGATATTAAAGTTAGGAAGAAATCACAAATTAATTTTTAAAAATATTTCCGGACCACCCGGTAAGGCCTCTCATAAACAACTATAAACAACTTTGAATGCAAGTACAATCAAATGAAAATGAAAATGTCGAAAATGTAATGGTCAACAATCCTCATTATCTTGGCCCCCCTCAAATATCTACGTCCCCCTCAAAAATCTACATCCCCCTCAAATATCTACGTCCCCCTCAATATCTACGTCCCCCTCAAAAATCTACGCCCCCCTCAAATATCTACGTCCCCCTCAAATATCTACGCCCCCCTCAAGTATTAAAATCCCCCTCAACCCGAACAGAGCCGAAATCTGCAAATATGGATGGCGAGACATTTATGCAGTGAACGTTGTACCCGACTAGTCTGAAATGGTCTCTTCATTTCACACACTCTCTCGACCGGTCGATGGGTGAGAGAGTGTGCGAAGTGAAGAGACCATTTCAGATTAGTCGGGTACACTGTTCACTGCATTAAAGCGACAATAGTTTAAACAAAAAGGGCGTAATAAGGTATTTTTATGATTTAGAACATTCTCAAGAGGAAACAAACAGTTCAACTTGGCTAATAAATCGCAAAAGATAACAAGAGGCAAGGAGAAGACTAACTTTCTATTACACAAATCTTTCAAATACAAGATAGCGTCTAACCAAAGGAAAACAATATTTTCTTTAAAAAAACTCGTTTCCCATCTGTAGATAACAATCACCACATTGTTAGAGATCACAATTGATCGTTCCTTCCGAAAAAAGTGTTAATGACCAGCTGGCAATGTGTTTCAACCACTATTCATTACCTTTTTTTATTTGAAAGGATACGATTTGAACTGTATGTGCGTTGATAACAAAAATTTTTGATGCTAAGTGTTATTATTCATGGAAATTCGTTAATCAATAAAATAAATTTCATTGTCAGGGACAACTTCTGGGTATCGTCTGACACAGCGCTGCGACAAAACTCGTCGGATTCAACGGCTATCGATTGGTGAGTAATGCTGCGCAAAAATCAGGGGGTGCAAAGTGCAAGAAAAAAATTGGGGGTGCAAAAATCAAGGGGTGCAAACAAAAAATTTGAATTCCCGCAATTATCGATTTTTGCTTATATCTCGGCTCCCGGTGAACCTAGCGGTACAAAATTTCGTTTGCAAGTTCGAAATGTGTAAAGTAATTTACATCCGAAGTTTTGTACCCCTAGCTTCAACGGGAGCCGAGATATAAGCAAAAATCGATAATTGCGGAAATTCAAATTTTTCGTTTGCACCCCGCGAGATTTTTGCACCTTGGTGGAATTGCACCCATGATTTTTGCGCAGCATGGGAGAGAGGCTACCGTATTCTTCACGTGACATCATTTATCTGGTCTTACGATCAAGGAACGACATTAATAGATATACTTGCAATACTCATTTGAGTACTATGGCTGAATCGGCGAATCAATAACTAGCTTTATTTCCTCGTCAGTCGATAATTCGTTTCAAATTCGAATGCATCGTGGGAACAATTAAAACTAGATTTATCCGAGGGCCGATCGATCGACTATTGATCGATTCTTGAGAGGAGTCGACATGCCAGTAGTACGGGAGCGTCTCTCATAGAGTTTGACAGCTTCCCCCGGCCCGAATTTTCGCCTCCCCCGCGCTCTCTCCACTTCCGGGAGGAGCGCTCCCTCGACCCCTAATGAAATATATGAAAAGTAATAATAAGTGATAACGAGTGTTAAGGAGTCGAGTGAGCGCTCCTCCCGGAAGTGGAGAGAGAGCGGGATAGGCGGGGGGGAGGCTGTCAAAATGTATGAGAGACACACTGAGCGCGAATATACTCAGTATTGAGTATATGATATACTAGGATGTGACACCGAGTATATGATATACTCAATATTGAGTATATTCATATACTCAATAGTGAGTATATTGAGAACGGGACGCGCGTTCCCTCCCCCCCCTCCCTTCCCCCGTTCACCCTTCCACCTCCTTCCTCCACTCCCCCTCCTCCTCCATTCCGCTCCCGCTTTCTGCCTTGATCCTTGTACTAGTGTTCATAACCACAAGAGGCATGTCAGCGATCGATTTATTACGGTATGACCTCAAACAACTGAAACAACACAAATGGTGAAGCAAAGCGCAAAAAATGGGAATATAAAAGAAAACAACATACAATTAACGAATACTTGCTACACACGTCGTTTGAATGCAGGCATACGATATCGGATTAGGTGAACTTCAAAAGAAAAAGTAGGGCAACAATTCTACAGTGACTGATGGTGTGGAAGGGGAGAAAAATAGTAGTTGAGAAACATACATACATAGAATGATCGTATCAATTGAGATCTGCTACAGATCATCTATCGGTTAATGGGGGGGTCAGAGATCAAAGATCAACCTATACTGCGGTATGGTTGACGTCGGGGAATTACTTGGAGGGGGCCCTGACCGGCGACTGGGAGTAGTCGGGCTAGAGTCGTTCCATCATCTTCTTGTTCAGCGGGTTCTACAACGATATCTTGCAGTTATCTCTCTCATTTTTCTCTACCGTAATCCATTACTCACTTAAGCGCCGCATTCTTACGTTATCAGCGAGCAAATCCATGAACAAAAACAATCGTACGTTCTCGGTATCAGTCTGTATGGACACAGATCCGTTAATTTTTGGATAGTGCTACAGTACCCCATAGCCTACAGTAGTCTACTCAGTCAAAAAAAACTCACTTTGTATCCTCGTTGGGTATTATGAAGTCCTTTGCTTTGGTCTTGATTATCGCTCCATATAGGGCCACAACTTGTTCATCCTCATCCGCCTGCAAATTTAGAAAATAAATAAGCGACTGTGCATGTGTGAATTAACCAGCTGGCAAACCCCTACTTTAAAATCAGTCTTTCTGGCTCATTTTAGCAGCATTTTCCGGTTATTATCGACAGAAGTTATTTTTTCTAAATATATCCCGCGTCAATTATGTTAACCAATAGATTTGGAGCACATGTATGGAATCTGTACAGTACATTAACCCGACTCACATTGCTAAATCACAATCATTTCGCTTCGCTTCCTTCCCCAGATCCTCGCGAATTTCTATCGCTGCAAATATAGATAATCAATATTTGCTCTTCTAGAAATCAAAATTATTCAATGTTCTTCAAAAATGTGCTCGCGGACATCTTCGGTGTTATAAAATATGAGGTGGTCAACACAGTTTCTTTAACTAGGCACAAAAAATGCATGCCTGGACGCCATGAGAGATCGACGACTGCGCGATCACGCTCGTAGGGCTCGAAGGTGAGCTACAAAAATTGTTGAATTGAACACCAAGCTTTAGACCAATGAAAAAAGCAAGGCTCTGAAACGTAATTTCAGAGGGGTCATAAACTTAAACAACATTAAAAACAGTGCATACCTTGTTGACCTCTCCGTGAATGCGCTTCTTGATCCTCTCCCAGCTGAGGAGCTGGTACTGCTCGCTGTTCTGCATTCAATACTAATTTGGCTATTTTAATATCGATTGTTTTCATCTACTACCCAAACATCCTCGTTTGTCTTCTGATAATACTTCATTTAGTTAAGGCGTATAACAATTAAAAATAATTTCTTTTTAATTTCCATTTCGCCATTGGTCGAGCCATCATCACGTCATAAATTAATAATAATTCAAATAATTGTCTAATCACCTTATCCTCCATCTGCTGCTGCATCAGTCGCAGCTTGGCGGGTGGGATGTAGGCGCCGCCGGCACGCGACCGCAGAATATCTGCCGGCTCCTCTTTTTTCTTGATGACGGGAGGAGGGGGAGTCGCCTCCTTTGCCTGAGATTATACGTAGTGGTGTAAATTATATATAGCTCAAAAAGTAAGATTGAAAGACGGGCAGGTTCGACGAAAACCTGCCCGATTCCTCTTAATATTGATATCTCTTAATATTTATTGTTGAAAGGTAAAATGAAGGGAAAGTGCGAAAAAAATACTAAAAAATATCATACTATTAATTTACGAAATCAATTTTCCAAGTTGGAATGACGTGAAATTGCTAAGGCAACGCTATAAACCTGCCGCGTTTGGCCAATTCTGAATTAAATGCCAAGATTATTGTTTTAAACGAGCAAATATTGCCGTTGTTGCGCACATAGACAATCGTGATATACGAAAGGGCATAGCAAAGGAATAAATAAAGGTTGTACATTTGTTTCAATAACTTATCAAGATTGTAATAATTAATATAGATACTAAGTATGACTACCTCCTCTTCCTATCCTTGGATTCACTCCTCTCCCGTCGTCTCTCGATCTGCTCCTTATTTTCCTCTCATCGTCACGCGAGCGACGGCGACGGCGTCTTTCGGGGCTGAGCGACGGCGAACGATTCTGCAAAACATTAAAAATAATTATTTAAACTTAAAAAAACATATTTTTTTTCATTAAATGTTTAAAAACAAAATGAGTCTGCAGGTTAGTCATACAATTATATTGTCAAAATAGGGATTCAGCATAGTAGGAAATTACCTTCGCCCACACGGCAGCAGAAACACCGACATTCCATTGAAAAGCATTTGAGTTACGCAGGCTGAGTATCTGCCCGCTATTCATAATCAGGAAATTCTTACAGTAGAAACTAAATACAAATTCATGTCTCTCGCTGCGAAACGCCTGATGTTTACTAAAACTACGGTCGTGTATTGATGTGAGTGGGCTATCGCGGTAGGACCTTATTAAATTTCGAACTGTTTCTGGTTTTACAACAGCACAAATCGAGCAGCTCTTTAAGCACGGTAGTTTTGGGCAGTTTTTACCGCGATTGCCTAAAGTCTGCTGTTCTGCTGCCGTGCGCCCACACCTGTCGGAGAGAAAAAAAGAATAAGGACTAATAAAACACAAGACCTGCTCTCGGGGCTTGAGCCCGACCTCGCCGGCGAAGACTGCGGTCACATCATGGAGGCAGCCAACTTTGAGCGGAAAGGATTCCATACTCTTTACTCGATGGAAGATCCGCTGTCGTCGACAGACACTCTTTTCTCCGTACACCGACTGTATCGTCTTATTTGCCATTGACGATGAAGACTCCTGAAATGTGAAACAAGTCGCGATAGTATGAAGCCTGGGATTATCTAACCAATAAAATGTAGCCATAACAGGGATTAAGCATAACGAAGACTACCTCGCTACCTTTGCAAAGACCTGTAGGCATTTTAATATAAAAACAAACGATAGCTTACCCTCGTAACGATGTGGGTCGACGGCGATGGATTTTCCTCCTCTCGTGCCTCTTCCATCGTGCGGCCGAACCCCTGCAGACAGAGAAAACTGACTAAACGCTCATTGGAGTCTATTATCGACGCAAATGATTGGTATAAAAGAAGGGAAACCCTTAACGTCGGGATTAGTACTTTGACTGACCTATGTCCCTCCTTGCCCACTGCCTTGGTCGTCTTGCTCTGCTGGTCCCCGAGATGGTCGAGCATGGCTATGAGCGACAAATTAGCGTAAAATAGCAACTATAATACATTGTAATTAACGAATAAAATAAATTAATTAAAAAAATATCTGATTTCAGAAACTGTGGTGTGCCTCGTCGCATTTTCCCAATATTTTCATGCTCGGACTTTTCAACGCACGATGTGCGCGGGATGGGTGTATGGTTCGACGCGCGATGCGCCGAACCATACACCCATCCGTCGCGCGTCTTGTGAAATCGGGCGCACATCGCGCGTTCTGTTGAAAGGTCCCGAACGGAAAAGCCTGAAAAGGCGCGCAGCTTGCAGAATCCGGCGCGCAGCTTGTGAAATCGGGCGCACATCGTGTGGCGGCGCACATCGTGCGTTGAAAAGTCCGAGTGCTCCGGAGTTTCAACGCACGATGTGCGCGCGATTCCGGTAAAACATCGTGCGCGCGCGATTTTCACATGATGCGCCGCGAGATTTCCACAAGTCGCGCGCGGGCCTGATCCTGAAACCGTAATTTCCGTTCAAGACCTTCAACAGAGCACACGATTTCCACACGACGCGCGCGACATTTCCGCTACTCGTTTTGCATGACGCGAAACTAGTAGTGGAAATCGCGCGCACATCGTGCGTTGAAACTCCGGAGCAAAAACATGCTGTTTACCGGCTCCACCTCCGGCTCCAGCTACAGTATGCCACATTTTATTTGTTTTATTTTTTAAATAACATACTTCGTATGTTGTTATCTATCATATATATATTTAGATATCACAAATATGCGCGTACAGTTAACTAGTAACATGCATTCTTGTCATTGGGCGAACAACATACATGCCTGTCATATCAAATAAATACTTTACAGTTGTTTTTGCGTGCATGCACCCTTTATCTATTTACCTTATATTTAGTGTAGTGATAAGAGATGTTGAAAATAGTGCGCAGCCATCCGACACACGCATTCTAAAATTCAGGAGAAAATGTCTCCAAGAGACAATGTCTCCTATCTGGAGATGTGCCCCTCCATTGGAGACAATATCTCCGTGAAACGTGGGCAGGAGATAACATCTCCACGAGACTACTACGCGCTCTGTGCACCTCACCCTTCCCCCCCTCCCCTCCCCATCCTCGAATATACTCAATATTGAGTATATTGACACGCTTAAGCATATTGCCCCTCCCCGCCTCGAATATACTCAATATCGAGTATATTCCAGCAGATGAGTATATCCTTTCTCAAGTATATCAGTGAGTATATTCTTTCTTAAGTAACTTCGGGCTCAGTGCACTCTGCTACTACTCATGCCTCTAGAGGAAATGCGAGAATTTTATCTTTGACCCCTATGATTCCTACTGAATATTGCATTATTCCTTCTTTTATCATTGTTCACATTGCTTATATTTTACATATCTCATAATTCGGCTTTATTCGGTCATTTTATGAGAGGAATCGGGAGAAACTCGAGCACGATTGTCAGTAGGAAAATTGATGTTTTTTTAAATATTCTAATTTTTGCATTGTAGGTAGTTCAACCTCTGTTCTATCGAATAAAGTTTTCAGAATTTTTTAAAAGGCTTCGTTTTTTCGTGAAACACAAAAAAACCTGGTGAGTTGGGATATTTTTTTTCTCGAAAGCTCCAACTTTGAAAAATCATAACTTGCTTTAAAATATAGTTACAGGTATATGGATTTGTTTATTAGATAGAGACACAAGTCGCCTACAAAACAAAAAAAACAATCTCGTCATTCCTGGCTCATGCGGCAGTGCGGTGGGGTCGCTTTTGCAAATCTGCTTGCCATTTTCGTAAAAGTCGAAAGTATGCGCCGCTTCTGTGCGCGATAATTTGCGCATATTTAGTACTAAATATAACCGGTAATAAGAGGTTTTAGAGAGGGTGCGTTGTAATGATGCTGATTCTTATGCAAATTTCGGTGAAATGAGAGTGTTGAAACATTGACAATCTCCGTCTCATTTGAGGTGTATAATATCAAAAATAATCCAAAAATAATATTGAACGTGTTTTCGATTGATTTTATTGATTACTTTTATCGATCTTCATAACTCCACCGTGTGTTTTCATGAACAGAACCGCGAGGGCTTGCAAACTCACAAATTAACTAATTAGCTAATTAAAATTTCGCTAATTAACCGAAAATTCAAAATGGTCAGAAAAATACAGCAACAAGCCGAATCGAATGGAGGTTAGCAAATATCCAACAGGAAAAAGTCACAGATTTCTCGAGTTTGAGCAAAGTTATAAGCAGTTGCGGAAATGTCGGTTGCGGAATTATCACCCCCCATAAATACGTATTCTATTTGTTATAGTTTATCGCGAAATGGCTGTGCTTCTGGGTTGAATTATCTCTAAATATTTAATTCAGTGTTTATAAAAAATTGCATTACAAAAAAAGTTGCATTTTCAATATTTCTTGCAACACGGGTTCACCGGGGCTTTTTTGATTATAAAATATCAGAAAATGCCTATAATAAAATTTAATTGTCTGCATACAAGTTCCACTTGTATACACTTTTTCCAAACATACAGACCAGGGTTAGAGCGAGAGAGTGTGCAAAAGCGAGAGAGAGCCCCTCTCGATTTCACACGCTCTCTAACTCCAAAGGCCTTTCTGTAAGGTTGACCGGCCTGTGGAATGATGTGAGATACGTATATACATTCACTTGGGACCATCTTTGTCAGGCGCCTGGTCTCAGGTCACCCCTTCCCCTTTATTTACAATTACAGACAGTAAACACACTTTACTAAAGGAGAGCGATGATGAAAAGCAATTTATCGTGAAAAGGAGAGATTTTTAGGCAACTTCGAAGTCAACAATTCAGACAAAATTAGAGTACAAAGTCGAGCATGGGGGAATACAAGTCACGAACATACAATGTCTGAGTTCGGTTTCCTCCTCTCGAAAATGAGATGCGTCGTAGGTACACAGAGCGGGAAGTCTCCTACTTTCCTTACTCTGGAGACATTGTCTCCAGCTGCAAAATGGAGAGATCACCTCTCACTATCTCTAGCCCGCTCTCCCCATTTTGCATGCTCTCTCAGCTGGAGACAATGTCTCCAGAGTAAGGAAAGTAGGAGACTTCCCGCTTTGAGTACGGAATCTGCTGTTCGGTATCCTTTCGTGACTGGTCCGGCCTCTAACTCTTGTTTGAAGTCCTCATTGTGCCACATCGCATTCGGATGTATCGTAATCCATCTTCATATATTGAGCAAAGGCTCGGTTTTGTGAGGTTGAAAATTTGGTGTGGGGAACATCGAGACTGTGCAGAAATCTGAACAACATGAATAGAGTTGAGAATAAGGTGGAATGGTAATTTATTTTATTTAGAGCATTCGAATTTGTTTCGGGTGGATGACAAAACAGTGCAATGAGGACAGTCAAATCGTAATAGTAGTGAATAGGAGACAGAGAGAGAGAGAGAGAGAGAGAGAGAGAGAGAGAATAAGAGCTTCCCGCTCCCACTGAATTTGAGAGGGAATGGCCCGATTCCTTCACCTTTCTTGTATCCAATGAACGAAGGAAACTTTCTCTTGAGGGAATGGGCAAAACGCCGAAAGAGAGGAACGCATTAAGCATTTGAAGAGATTGTTCTCAGAGAACCAAGTCTCCAGCTTTCCTTAGTCTATTATTAGGAGGCGTGAACACTCTAGACATTAGAGTAATAATTGGTTTCGACGCGACTCCATTTGGAGCTCGGTTTTCGAAACGAAGGGCATTCATCCTTGCTCAGATGTGGTAAACAAAACCATCTTTTTTTCGAAATTTTAAAACGCCATCGAGGAGTATTGATCATTCCGGATGATTCCGATATCTGATATTCTGGAATTCGAAACTTCGAAAAAAACTTGTAATATTGCACGCAATCTTCCCGACCCTATCTGGAGGATGATAATAATATAATAATAATAATAATAATAATAATAATAATAATAATAATAATAATAACACAGGAGGATGATAAGGCAGCATTGTATTCTGTGGGAAAGTGTGTAAAATTTCGCAGACACATTGATGGATACTTGAGTTTGACATTATTGATTTTACACGGAGCTACCGTACACGGTTACAGTAATCCCCGATGGCAAATCGATCTGCCGGCCGTAAGAGGGGAGATGAGATGACATCAGCCCTGAGGGCAGAGTCCAGTCACGACACCTACCACATCATTCTTTTCCGAGAGAAAAGGATCGGAGGCAACTTTACTAGCGCACTATCTTTTGACGATAATTTCACTGTTGCGGCAATGGGAGAGGTGGTGATGGGAGCGCACACATTACAAGAGATGGGGTTGAGGTGCAAGGGAGAGAACCGTGTCAGCCCCGTCTCGAGTAAGGTGTAGCCGTCCATCACTTTCCTACAGTAGATTTGGCGTCCTTCGCACAAAATAAGTAGATTGGGAAATCGACCTTTATTTGGATGCCATAACGGGGGTCGTAATGCTGTACCTACGGTAAGTGGGGACTATCGATTGATCGCAGGTACTGTAGTGGAGAGGATCGATTGATCAATATTGTTGAAATTTCAGCGATCTACGACGAGAACGGAGAAGAATGTGGCGAAGATGATGGAGGTACACCTATTTGCTATGTTATGATCGTTTACAGCGGTTCCGATCAGTTATGGATAATCCATGCAACACCAGATCTCCTGGCTGCGAACCTAGCTTTCATAGATTAACCATTCTCTTTAATGTGTTCGTAATTGGTATCACAGCATCAAATATAATATGTCTACTTCAAACTTCATTCAGAAGATGGATGTGGACTCGGATGACGACATGCCTGACGTGAGGAAGGGAAGAGGAGGAGAAGGAAAAGAGGAGAAGGAGAGGGAGAACAGACTGCCATTCGCCAATGAGGCCGTAATGTGAGTTCTGGTTGAAACAGTTGTGATAGGCAGTTGATGCTTGATTGGATGTAAATGCAAAATTATCATTACAGCTAAATCAAATATCGTATTTTTAGGATGTCGTTGAAACCAGATTACACGAGTTTTAGCGATTATCGACATTTCATACTGATTTCTCGAATCACTCGTGATGAATGACTCTAGTGTTGCGAATTCGGCCATAACCGAACATTCGTCGCGGTTCGTCTCAAAATGACTGGGAATTAGACGAAATTGGCCGTGTTCGAACGTTGGCCGAAATATATATATTTCGTTTCCTTGTGATCGCATAAATATATATATATATATATATATATATATATATATATATATATATATATATACAGTAGCGGACAAAAGTTTACGGACAAGTTTTCGAAGCATATTTATCCGATCGCACCCAATCTGTTTTCATCGATGACTCATTCTCGCCTTCAACTGTAGTTAGATCCGGTGTGCCACAGGGCTCTTGCTTAGGTCCACTCTTGTTCATCCTATTTATCACTGACATTTCATCACAATTCCCGCCATCTATTCGCTATTCCGTTTATGCTGACGATTTAAAGATTTATGCGGAAGCTCCCCTCTATTCTGATGACTTACAATGTGCCCTCGATGTTATCTCTACCTGGTCAGTACAATGGAATCTGGACTTATCCGAGACCAAATGCTCTATTATGCACTATGGCCTTCACAACCCTTGTAGACAGTTCCATATCAATAATGTCACCCTTACACCCAAAAAGACTGTTAAGGACTTAGGAGTCGTTTTCACCCCTTCTCTTTGTTTCTCTGAACATATCAAAGAAATTATTAAGAAATCAAATTCTAAAATGCACTTCCTTTTCAAAGCTTTCCGTAGTAATTGTATCGATATTTATGTGAAATCGTTCACAACATTTATTCTTCCTAGTCTAGAGACCTGTTCCATTATCTGGAACCCCATTAATTCCGTTGAAACTACAAAAAATATTGAACGTGTCCAACGCGACTTCACTAGGAAGCTCTATTTCCGTTGTTCTCTGCCTTCAGTAAGCTACTGTAATCGTTTACGCTCCCTAAATCTAACAACTTTAGAACGCCGTAGATTTGTCACCGATATTGTCTTTCTCCATTCCATTCTTCATAGGAATTATGAACTTGATCGCTCTTCCCTCCTCACTCGTTCTCCTCTTACTAGATTTGTCCGTAATTCACATCACTTCCGTATCTCTCTGCCTTTCTTCCCTCCCAATTCCCACACCACCCTTGCCTCCAGAACCATATCAATTTGGAATTCCCTCCCTTCCCCTCGGTTGATTTATCCCGAGATTCCTTCCGGAAATTCATCCGTTCCCAGCCCAACTCCTTTTTCCCTGAATCAATTGTTAAGAATTGGCTCTAACCCTTCTTCCCCATACCCTTGCTGCCATGCACAAAACCGATTCGACTACGTCGACGGACATCCGTTTCTTGCCCCTATTCACAGTTATTTTTCTTGTATGCGATACTCTGACGGAATAAATAATGAATGAATGAATGAATGAATGACACTTTTTATTGTTGATACAACTTTAGAACCCGAGGAAGGTTTGATGCGACATCGTGGGCTCTTATACGAAATCTATTGGAGATTACGATGCAACTATTGGGGTATTGCGAAATCTTTCAGGTATTGCGTCGTGATGACGCAATCGATGCACACTTTTTTGAAGTGTCATTATTCTCACATGGATTTTTTCCTGCTCGCCTAACTTTAAGGGTGTTGAGATATGCCCACGGTCTACCTATAAAAATTTTTTCAAGTTGCTGCGGTGCCGCTACTTGGCTGCAGCCAAGCTGCAAAATGGAGACCGGAAAACCATATCTCGCCTTTCAGACATCGCACAGTCCCGATCAATGCACCAGAATGATCAACATCATGACTGCCGACGAGCCTGAGAATATGGTCGCGGTAGGTCACCATTTCACTTTTTCGCATTACTTTTTTCACTTTTTCGCAATCACTTTTTCGCATTATTGTGGTCTGACGAAGGGGAAGTCTATAGGACGTACTCTAAAGATCTGGTTTGGATGTGGATTCGGTTGAGAATCTATGGGAGAACCGATTCCTAGCTGCAATAAGCGTTTCGATTGGATTCCTGCCCGCGGCGATCGATTTCCGGAAGGACACTGGATGGTCACGCCCATTTTCTGCCCTTTAGCAACGAGCAGACTTTTGAGCGTATCTCAGCACTGAGCTAACGGACAAGGCTGGCAGACACATCAATGGAATCAGCGTGGCCGGCTCGATAATCTCATTCACAAATCACATCATCACTATGCAATATTGCATAATCCTTATGCAATACTTTAGCGAATTATAAAAACACGCATATTGATAAGGTAATTTGTGGTCAGAGTAGTGGAAAGACCAAAATTATTTCATTTGCACCTTTTCCACCGTTTTCTGTAGACTTACCGCAAGAAAAACACAAAAAGTAGGAACATTGTATAAGGATGATGCAATATTGCATAGTGGTCGCGGTAGGTCATTCGAGTTCATTTCCTTCATCGCGGGCGGTCGATACCTCTTTTCGTCCGCCCCTCTCCAGTCTTCTCGATCCTCCCAACCCGGAACTGGCCAGCCGTGGGAGAAAGGCCCAACCATGGATCTCCCATTCTTCATGGCAACCATGAACGTCCTTTCCCTCGCTACTGACGGGAGATTGACGCTGTTCGATCAAGCAGTCATGAAGATTCAAGCGGACGTTATCGGACTTTGTGAAGTACGACGAAAGGAGGAAGGCGCAATTGACCTCACGGACTCTTCTGGAACTCTCTACCATACGGGACGCCTGGATAATCGATCAGCTGGATGTGGATTCTTCGTCCATCGGAGGATGAGATCGAGAGTGGTGAGGTTCTTGACTATTTCTCCCCGTATTGCGATTCTTGATTTCCGCCTTCCTGAAAAAGTTCTTCTGCGCCTAATCCAATGTTACGGTCCATGCTCTAATCATACCGAAGATCAATACGATGATTTCTTGACCGATCTCGAAAGCGCGTTTCAAAGTTTAGTGCCAGAGCGACGGAAATATCGTAAAGTTTACAAGGTGATCATGGGGGATCTGAATGCAAGAGTGGGAAGTAGACAAGCCGGAGAAAGATCTTTGGGAAAATTCGGATACGGGGAGCACAATGAGAGAGGAGAGAAAGTGGTGACGTTATGCGAAAATCTAAAATTGCGAATTGGAAATACCATGTTCCAAAAGCAAATTAGTCATTGTCACACCTGGGTCTCCCCCACAGGCACTACCAGTAACCGAATCGATTATATCATGTACCCCAGGGACCTTCAAGTGATGGATGTGGATGTGGTTAATAAGCTTCACTTTATATCTGACCACCGTATGCTGCGCGCCAAATTTCGAATTGAAGGCCGACCGCACGGTCCCCTCGGAGGCGCTCAAAATGGAGGAGTGTTAGATTGTGATCGCTACAAACTACATCTGAGGCAAGAGTTATACGGTACCCCTGTAGACTGCGATTACGCTGACCTAGTCTCTTCCATCCAAAAAGCTGCTGACTCCTCAACTGTCCCCGCTATCGCTGTTCCCCGGTATTCCCCCCGAACAAATAGATTATTCGCTGAGAGATCTCAACTCAAGGCGACAGTGCAGGGAAGGGATAGGATTAGATGGGTGGCAATCAATAAGGCGCTCAGGGGCAGCATTCAACAGGATGCAATAGACCGAATGACTAGGATGGTAGAAAAGGCAGTGGCGGAGGGACGAAACTACAAAAAGGCCATGGGGAAGCAGAGTGTTGGGAGAGAGAGAATAGTAAAAATGCAAGGGAAAGGCGGAGTGGTAAGTACCCAAGCTGAGCTGGAAAAGGTATTCAGAGACTACTACAATGAATTATATCGAGGCGATAGTGGTAGGAATTACAGAGTGAAAGAGTCGGAGGATGAATTCATCCCCATCGGTAGAGACGAAATTGAGAGCGTGTTGAGTGGTTTCACATCGGGCAAATCACCCGGGGAAGATAAGGTAACGGGAGAAATGCTTAAACTGGGGTCCAATATTGTATCACCGTATCTAGCTTCCATCTTCAATAGAATTCTCATAGAGGGTATTATTCCAAGCGGATTCGGCGACAGTCGAACAATATTACTCCATAAAGGCGGGGATAAAACAACTCCCAAAAACTACCGTCCCATATCTCTCCTCCCGGTTATTCAAAAGACCCTCACTGCCGTTATCAACAATAGAATTGGTCGCTCACTCGATGATCAAAGATCGCGAGAGCAACAGGGATTCCGCGCCGGGCACTCCACTGTAGATGGTATATATATTCTCAATACTCTCATCTCAAATTGCAGGGAATACAGGCGCCCTCTCTATCTCCTTTTCCTAGACGTTAGCAAGGCTTTTGACTCTGTCCTGTGTAGTTCCGTTTTATCTGCTCTGGAACATGACGGTGTGCATTCAACGTATACCCGATTCTTGCAGATACTCACAGTTCAGAGTAAAAGTTCCATAGTTGTCAATGGGAAAGCGGTGGAGGTTAACATCGGAAGGGGGGTGCGCCAAGGTGATGGATTAAGCCCGCGTCTTTTCGTCTCGGTGCTTGATACGGTATTCCGCAGGGTAAAATGGGACCGAAAGGGAGTATGTATAGACGGCGAATATCTCTCCCACATTCTCTATGCAGATGATTGTGTAATAATCTCCCATGACTCACGCCAAGTCCAAACTATGGTAGAGGAACTAGAACGGGAACTACTGAAGGTGGGATTGCAATTAAATGGCTCAAAAACTGTCGCTTTAACGACAAATCCAATGGGCAGGCCGGTCGTAGTGGGAGGTGAGGTAGTGCAAACGGTAGTCAAGGTGGTATATCTGGGGCAAGAAGTCACTCTCGGTCCCAATAGGTTTGTGGGAGAAGTTCACAGGCGGGTTAGAAGCGCGAATTGGGCATTTTACAAATACTCCGAATTCTTTCGGAAACGTGGGTCCCCCATGTCACTCAAAAAGCGCCTTTTCGACGGTGTAGTTCTACCCGCACTCTTGTATGGTTCCGAGACTTGGTACCTCTGTAAACGAGAAAAACAAATTCTTTCCGTCGCTCAGCGCAAACTAGAACGCAAAATGATTGGAATTACCGTATTTGATCACGTCACAAATGAGCGGATCCGTGACATCACTAAATTGAAGGATGTAGTTAGAGAGGCGGAAAGACGGAAATGGATATGGGTAGAAAGAATCTCGAATCAAAGCCATTATCGGTGGAACCGGAAGATGCTCGATTGGACCCCAAGAGGGAAGAGGAAGCGAGGCCGACCGGCAAAGAGATGGAGAGATGATTTCGTCAACGCTGCTGGACCACAATTCGTGCAACTCGCAAGAAACGATCGCAAGCAATGGAGATCTCTCATGGCAACCCAGCTTTAACACCCAAAACCAGCTGATAAAGTTGTTCAAATGTAAAATGTAAAGGTCACCATTTGCCCTCAGGGCACGAAAAAATAACTTTTTCGCATTATTGTTGTCTGACGAAGAGGAAGTCTATAGGACGTACTCTAAAGATCTGGTTTGGATGTGGATTCGGTTGAGAATCTATGGGAGAACCGATTCCTAGCTGCAATAAGCGTTTCGATTGGATTCCTGCCCGTGGCGATCGATTTCCGGAAGGACACTGGATGGCCACGCCCATTTTCTGACCTTTGGCAACGATCAGACTTTTGAGCGTATCTCAGCACTGAACTAACGGACAAGGCTGGCAGACATATCAATGGAATCAGCGTGGCCGGCTCTATAATCTCATTCACAAATTTCATCATCACTATGCAATATTGCATCATCCTTATACAATGTTCCTACTTTTTGTGTTTTTCTTGCGGTAAGTCTACAGAAAACGGTGGAAAAGGTGCAAATGAAATAATTTTGGTCTTTCCACTACTCTGACCACAAATTACCTTATCAATATGCGTGTTTTTATAATTCGCTAAAGTATTGCATAAGGATTATGCAATATTGCATAGTGATGATGTGATTTGTGAATGAGATTATCGAGCCGGCCACGCTGATTCCATTGATGTGTCTGCCAGCCTTGTCCGTTAGCTCAGTGCTGAGATACGCTCAAAAGTCTGCTCGTTGCTAAAGGGCAGAAAATGGGCGTGACCATCCAGTGTCCTTCCGGAAATCGATCGCCGCGGGCAGGAATCCAATTGAAACGCTTATTGCAGCTAGGAATCGGTTCTCCCATAGATTCTCAACCGAATCCACATCCAAACCAGATCTTTAGAGTACGTCCTATAGACTTCCCCTTCGTCAGACCACAATAATGCGAAAAAGTGATTTTTTCGTGCCCTGAGGGCAAATGGTGACCTACCGCGACCATATTCTCAGGCTCGTCGGCAGTCATGATGTTGATCATTCTGGTGCATTGATCGGGACTGTGCGATGTCTGAAAGGCGAGATATGGTTTTCCGGTCTCCATTTTGCAGCTTGGCTGCAGCCAAGTAGCGGCACCGCAGCAACTTGAAAATTTTTTTATAGGTAGACCGTGGGCATATCTCAACACCCTTAAAGTTAGGCGAGCAGGAAAAAATCCATGTAATAATAATGACACTTCAAAAAAGTGTGCATCGATTGCGTCATCACGACGCAATACCTGAAAGATTTCGCAATACCCCAATAGTTGCATCGTAATCTCCAATAGATTTCGTATAAGAGCCCACGATGTCGCTTCAAACCTTCCTCGGGTTCTAAAGTTGTATCAACAATAAAAAGTGTCCGTAAACTTTTGTCCGCTACTGTATATATATTTATGCGATCACAAGGAAACGCGGTTCAAATTAAGTTAGATTAAAAACGAATTCAGTAGGAAGACAATGCATCTAACAACGAGTCACTCAGAGAAACTGATCAATTCTCTGCACTAATAGCCTTGCCGCTCTGGGGAAGAAACTGTGATGTCTGTAGTTTGAAGGGGAGCTAGCGTTAGTGAAGTTTATTCCATTTCGAGTGAAATAATACCTAAAGTGGTGTGGAGAAATGGCCGAAAATGGCCGAAATCTGCGGCATTTCATCCATAGCTCTATGGAAATGACCACGGCAAACAATGGGGGGTCAATGACCAGCTGACAATATGTTTCAACAACTATTCATTATCTTTTGTATTTGAATGAATACGTTTCTCCGTATGCGTTGATAAAAAATAGCTATATTATCAGAAGCTATGTCTTATTAAATTCATGGAGATTCAAATAATCAATAAAATCCAATCTCAGGGTGTCGTCTAACGCTGCGTTGCGACAGCAACGCGTCGAATTCAGCGACCATTGATTGGCGAGAGAGAGGCAATCGTACTCATAAAGCCACATACGGTATCTGGACTGAGAATCAAGAACTGACTTTGTTATGAACGCGTGAAATTCCTGTTTGAATACTGTCGTTGATTCGGAGAATCAACAATTAACTTAATTTCCCCACTAATCAATAAATTCGGGTTCAGATTCGAATGCGTTTTATCTCTGATTTAAATTATTCCTACTGAAATTGCATTACGACTGCACCTTCTTTTATCATTAATTACATTGTTTATACTTTACATATCTCATAATTCTGCTTTATTCGGTTATGTTATGATGTCTACACACTCTCATATCTCAAGATACCTTCATTGCACCATAAATATCCATTCCGTGTCTTCATTCTGTGGCATGCGTCTCTATATTCTGGAATGAATAATTTCCAAATCTTTCATTTCATATCTGAAGAATTTGAAAAAAAGGAATTGAAAGGCACAAAAGAAATATATTAAAGGGATTTTTTAAAAAAAATGACTTACATTCTATTGGCGAAATCGCACTAATCGAACGATGTCTCGTACTCTTCAGCTTTAAAAAAATCAATTGGTGAAATCTGAATTGCGAGCTAACATAATGTGTGGGCCATGTCAGATGGGTGAAACGTGTATTCAACGGGACGATTTTTCAGTCTCGCAAACTGGAAGAGAAGACAGTGAGACAGTTGGGCGAGAAGCACTTCAACCACTGGACATTGCATCTAGCTACGGGATTTAATGTACTTGTGAGTTAATGATAATATTATTGAAAATAATAACAGTAATAGTGTTGTGTACCTGTCAGGTCACTACTCAGACGTATTTGGGTTACCGAGTTTATTTACATAATACAGAGTACAGAGGAGTCACACTCCACGAGACAGGACAAGGGACGACTGTATAGCACGCCTCTCACGAGAGGTTCGACTCAGAATGATAAAAATGCGGCAAAGACCAAAAATTTTTTTTGCAGTTTTGGATGCCAGTGGGTCTCACTAAGATCCCCGAGAACTATTATGCCAAACATGTCATTCTTCGCCGAGATGCTGCTACTGTTAGGTGCAGCTCTCGAACTTTGAGGCTGTTTTTCGATGCTTCAACGCAATTTCTATGAAAACTTGTTTCTTGGAGCTAGGGTCCGTTTTCAATGCTCTTTCAACCTATTTTTTTTGTTTTACGATACACATCTGTATTTGCATGAAATTAAATTTTGTTGATTTTTCGAAAATCTGCTCGAAAAGCAGAAAACCTTTCTTTCTAAAAAGCTTCACAATCTTATAAGGATTTGAATGATATACTGGAGCTCACATAACTCGGTGGCTCGGATGATTATCGTCGAAAAACGTTTTATTTCCTCATTTAAACTTCATTCTGAGCATTTGACACCGGTCATTTCAAGGTTTCGCGAGGAATGACTCGGCCTCTCTCATTGTTCTCAATCAATTCTCTCATTTTGTATTCTGAGAATGATGTTTAAATGAGGAAATTAAACGTTTTTTCGACGAAAATCATCCGAGCCACCGAGTTATGCGAGCTCCAGTATATCATTCGAATTCTTACAGTCCTGGTTGTTTCCCCAATGAAAACTTTCCGGCCCGGCCGGGCCCGGACGGGCCCAAGTGGACCCACGCAATTTGTGGCGCGAATAGAGATAAATTCGAGACAAACTCTGTGCAGTCAACGAATTCAGGTTATTCGTCATCGGTAAGTGTCAACAGAAATTTAAATAACTATTTTTTAGTAATTTTAAATTCATTTGAAAATTTCGTTCTATGAAAAATCAGTTCGTGGTAAATGCAAAAGTCCAAGAGATACTGTAATATTTTGCGTCAATCTCTATCGAAAGTCATTCCCTTGCAATCATTTCTTTCAACGAAATGAAACGTAATAAAACAAATAATTTAATTTTCAATCAATAACATTCGATGACCAATGACTTGAGCTCGTTGGCTGCACAGAGTTTGTCTCGAATTTATCTCTATTCGCGCCACAAATTGCGTGGGTCCACTTGGGCCCGTCCGGGCCCGGCCGGGCCGGAAAGTTTTCATTGGGGAAACAACCAGGACTGTATAATGTATCGGAGCTGTCTAGAAAGAAAGTTTTTCTGCTTTTCGAGCGGATTTTTGAAAAATCAACAAAATTTAATATCATGCAAATACAAATGTATATCGTAAAACGAATAACATAGGTTGAAAGAGCATTGAAAACGGACCTTAGCTCCATGAAAAAAGTTTTCATAGAAATTGCGTTGAAACATCGAAAAACAGCCGCAAAGTTCGAGGGCTGCACCTAACAGTAGCAGCATTTCGGCGAAGAATGACATGTGTGGCATAATTTTTCTCGGGGATCTTAGTTAGACCCACTGGCATCTAAAACTGCAAAAAAATTTTTTGGTCTTTGCCGCATTTTTATCATTCTGAGTCGAACCTCTCGTGAGAGGCGTGCTATACAGTCGTCCCTTGTCCTGTTTCGGTCTGTGCCGGACATAGGCCGAGCCTCTCGTGAGTCGCGTGATAGATCGTCCCTACTAAGCAACCTATTTACATGATAATGGGCGACAGACAGACTAGGGAATGGCACGTCCGTACGATATTACAATGAGTAGGACTACAGTGTACAGACCTATACAACAAATAGTTCAAAGAACGGAGATATTTTCGGACGACCGGGCATTACACGGAAGATGGACATAATTAAGGGCAGTGAAACTTTGAAGCACCATGCGGTTGAGGGCTTCTGCTTTGCTTCATATTTGGTTACCGAGTCTTTGTATTCAATATGCTGTCGTTGGTTTATGAATAATTTTTGTCAGGTGTACGGTAGGGTTGCATGTTCGGTTCTCATTAAACGGACGTTCGCTTACTCTCTGGCAGTCCGTCTCCGTGAAACGACGAAGACAGAGATTTCAAAATGAAACGGGATGAGTTGGATGGTCATCCTGTCACCATTTCCGAATTTTCTACAATCGCTGTTTTTTCAATTTATTCAAATAGGATCTTCTCCCAACAGCGATATTTCTTTTTCGCCTGTATCTTTTTTTTCACAAGAATAAATGATTTCTGCAGTTATTTTTTTTAGAGTAAATTAATTAAAAAAATACCAAACCATTTTTTTTTGCGAAAAGTTGCGACATTATACAAAAATTCGTGAATATAATGATATAGATACTCTTTTCATCACCAGTAGGATAATTTTTGATCGAATACTCTGCTCATCCGTGTCTCCTCTCTCTACTATCTTATCTGCACAGCTCGGAGTTGGCACCATGCCAAGAACGTCTCTCGTTGTCTGACCCTCTCGTTTCGCGCACTCTCTCAATGATCCCCTCTTTCTCTAACTTTATTTTTATGTTACTCCTCTTTCTGTGATCTATACCGTCTATCCCTGACCCCGTGACCCCCCGTATACCATTTTCTCTGCTCTCTCCTCGATCCGCACACTCTCTCGCTCTGTCTGTTTGGCGAGCGCGCAGATGAGCTCCAGAGGTCACACCTATTCCTATTACTCCCCGGGAAGGGGTAAGAGTGAGAGCGCGCATGTTATCAAAAAAGAGACTCACATTCTCACGCACTCTCTCAGGCTCAGCCCTTTTTCCTCCCATAGACCGCCAATCGTGACAAGACCTTTGAACCGGGAATTCGAACGTGCTTTCTGTCCCTATAATTTCCCGTCCTTACAGTTCCCGGACGCAATGAAGCGAAAGATGCCCATTACACAGGCAACTGGGACACGGTACATTTTCCGGGTGAGTTTCGTGTCAAGTTGGCGCCTAGAACTGATCGACTAAACAAAACCGCAGTTGCATGTTTCCGAATCGATCACTCGATAGTGCATGAGAAACGTTGGCATCCGCACACTCCGCTTTGCTAAAATAGTATAAAAATAGTCATAATCTATAAAGACAAGAAATAATCATCTGTCGATATTGCAGCACAACCCAAAGGACAGCCGAGATGCCATCTTCGAGGAAATCCAGAAAATAGCCAAGGATTTTAATCACAAAGTGAGATTCGTTCTTACTATTAATCGTTTTCGAATCATACGAGCTATGACTATCAGATAAGAGAAAGCAGCAGTCAAATGCATAACAGTTTGACGCTATACTAACTAGGAGTACAATGCAAATCAAATTTTAAAGTTATAATAAATATTTGCCCACTTTTCGTTTGGCTGTAACTTGTGAACCAGATGAGCAATCACTCTGAAATTTTGGCTGTGTGTAGCAGCACAGTGGCTCGTTTGCTATTATTTCTTCATCTATCAGTGTGTCGTGCATAGTAACATTAAAATATATTTAAAGGTGATCCAACTCTACTTCGCCATCCTTGAACTCTACCGCCGTGGAAGAAGCAGATATTGGATCATCGTGGAGAATCTTTCAAATTATGAAAAAGAGGTGTGTGCTATTTTATGTTATCGATTAAAGTAGAAGTAAACTGCTCATCATTTTGTGGTCTAACAATAAAGAGTTCTTTTACAATCGGAAAATAGCGCTCTAGATAAGAAATGAGTCCAATGATTTTTTATATTGCACTGAGATACGATCGTTATCGCAAACGTCATTCCGGTTACTTTAAAAAAACACTTATTTGCTGCAGATCATAAAGCAATGCTTCCCCCGGTGTCTCAAGAATTTTTACGCCACGGACCCCTACACGCACTCTGAGTTCGTGAGGTAAGAAATATAATTACTGTTGAATTCCACAAAGTGCTGATTCATTTTTATTTTAAATATCCACATATAAAATTGAGCTGGATGCAAGAGGTTCCGCTTCTTGGAGAGCGGTTTTCCAATCTCGTCATTAAATTTACTCTCTCACTTCCGTGGGCTAATGACAGATCGTGCATGAGGAGGTTGGGCAACACTCTCCCGAAAACGAAACATAGGAAAATCTGCTTTATCGTAAACTTTCGCTGTTCGGATTTTCAATGAGCATTTCTCATTTCAGGGAATGCTTATCGGCTCTTGTTTTCTACAGACAAGAGATCTATCCGGTATTTATGACAACTCTCGAATCTGAATACGATAAGGCAAGCTTCTGTCCCTTTCTTCTGCACTATAGTTGATTGCTCCTACTGACTTTAAAGAGACAGCAACTATCCGAAAGCCCCTGAATGGTAGCATAACTTGGTCGTGAATATCGATTAATACGATTCCTGTGAAACGCGAATGAAACCTCACACACACTCTCATGCTTGACCCCATTCTGGAGGTTAAGGAATTCAGTCACTCGCTGATTGCTTACGAGAATATTGCCTCTTTCCAGCACGCGTTGAGGCGCTCGCTTTACATTTCCATCAAACAGGAGCAAAAGTGGCAAGGACAGATTGATCAATTCCGAAATTTCTTGAAACAATACAACTGGGTAAGTCCCCCCCTTTTAAACTCATCGCTGTTAAATTTAATTAGGCAAATCACTTCGGAAAGGGGGGAACAAATCTTACGATATTTTTGTCTGTGCACGGAATAGCTGCAACCATTTCGATTTCATCATTAAAAATAAAAAATTTTTTTTTTGTATTTAAAAAAAAAATAAATAAAAAACTATTCAGAGATGGGCTGATTGGAGGAAGCTTCGACCGCGTGCACTGCATAAATGGTGGTTGGAGAGTTATGAAGCGATGCCAGGCAATGAATGGAGCGAGAAATTCTTAGAGGAATACACACTTCATGGTTAAATTGTATCTCATACTAGTTTACGCTTCCAATTGTTTGATTATGTTAGATTACGTAAACAAGAAATCACCGGTAGTCTAAAATTATTTGTATTGTAATGCGATTCGCGTGTTGAATATCATTTTTTTGTGTTGTTACAGTGTGAAAATGAAACATGAACGCTTGATTAGATAGACTTTTTGCAACGCAGATTCCGTTGCAAATACTTTGCGGACTTATCCGACAGTTAGTTATTGGTCGTATACTTTGTCGGGATTCTGCAATTAAAATAATTAATTTAATTTAATAATTAATTTAAAATAATTAAATCGATTTTCCCTAGTCCACCCTTCGTGTATCTAGGCCACGCGTACTTTTCAATGCATTTCTTCGCTTCTCCCCTCTTTTCTCCGCCGATAAACGATGCTTTCAAGCCGCTCCGGCATGTCGTAACAGCGAATATTGCCCTTAAAACGCGCAATTTCGGCTCGAAAAAGGGAGGAGCCATCTTGAAATCGAGAAGAGGAATTCACAGTTTTCCATGTGGTGAAATCAAAATCGTATTTCGTGTTTGCCATAACTCACTCTAATCGAATATTCCTGTTTTTTATTTAGTACTGATTTATTTCAGAACTCGATACATATTGTAGTTATTATTGTTATTACTATTATTGTTATTATTATTATTATTATTGTTATTATTATTATTATTATTATTATTATTGATTAAAGAATGGAGGCGATTCGCAAAGCCGCCGAGCGAGTGGAGCAATCGGTGTTGGAGACAGTGAGTTATATATTTATTAATATATATTTATATTATTTATATTTCAATAACTTATTTCTTTAGAAAATACAATATAAAAGGAATTTAGCAATGATATTTTTTAAAAATTTTTTCTCCATCAAGCTGCTGCACCACTAATCGCCTGCTCTGATGATCCCTTTTTCCCCTTCTTGAAACATACATAAATTTGCGCGGAAAGTGAAATTGCTAACGGTCCGCATATTTTGTTGCTGATTAAACATCAAGCAATGCAATACGGATTTTTAAAAATTATACAATTACGAGAAAGTCAGAATCAATATTAAAACCAGGTGGGGAGCGCGTCGAAGACAGAACTGGAACCACTCCTTCTCGAGCGGCTCAAAATGGCCGACGAGATCAGGGTACGATGCGAGAAGCTCGTCCACGCTATGGAGGTAAGTTGCAGCACCTGCAGCGGCTGCAAATTTATCCTGCTACATCAGTGCTTTCACCACATGCACACATCATTCCACGGGCCGGCCAGCGTTTGGAGCGAGGGAGCGTGTGAAATCGAGAGGGACTCTCTCACTTTTGTACACTCTCTCGCTCTCAGCCTGGAATGTAGGTTTGGAATCATGCGTGCAACTACTGAAGCCTCTGGTTTGCTTTCTTTGATTGAAAATGTGAATCGGTCTCTGCATTCATCGTCTAAAATAGGGATGGCTTCGCAAGAAATGCTCTCATCATTCTGCACACTATCTCGTCGGTCAGACCGGTGTGAGAGTGTGTGAAATGAAGAGAGTGATTTCTTGCGAAGCCATCCCTAGTCTAAACGATGTATTGCCAGACAGCAGTTGACGACAATCTTTACAAAACGTTATTGCATTCAACTGGTCGCCTGAGTGCCAAACTTGATTTCAACGCACGTTCATTCCGCTCACATGATTCCAAATCTACAGATAGGGGTCGAGGCGAGAGAGTGTGCCATTGTGAGAGAGTCGCTCTCAATTTTATACGCTCTCTAACTCCTTAATCCCCTTTCTGTAGATTTGGTTCAGAAGCACATACCCTCCGACCCCCGTCTGACCTCTTCATTCACCAACAACTCGCACCCGGTAGACAACGTCGCACAGGCCATGAAGGTAAATTATTTTATTTATATTTAACGAAGGGACATACCCGATTCATTGACATCGAGACCATTGAAGCCTTTACATGATCAGGCTGAAACACAATACAACCTAGGGCACCGTTAATACGCCGGAGAGGGAAACAGATAACTGAGCAATGCAGTGTAATGAATATTTGAGTGTATTATTAAACTAAAATTATGCTAATTAATTACGTATAATTAATTTAATAATTACAGGAATTGGGGGATTCGGCGGAGCGCTGGCCTGAGATGAGCGAGAAGGCCGAGTCAATTAGGATTTTCAGATGCGGACAGAATGTGTACAAGACGGTCTCATTTCTCACTTCACAAAGACATGAAAAATAGATTTTATCAAACTGAAAAAAAGTGTCTGTTTTCCCTATCGTCGGTAAAAAAAGTACTCATTTTGCCGAGAGGGACATTTTCCATGTACAAATAGGTTTCACTCGTTAGTCAATAGACCAAGAGATAGCGAAAAAGTGTTTGACCTTTCATGATGCGTACCAAACAAAAACTAATTTTTATGCCGCACTTTTAAATAACTATTCGTTGTCAATAATTATTTAGTGATTGATTAATTAATTTAAATAGTAATCGATAAATACATTTCTTCCAGTTGTGTCGCAGCGAGAAGTGCTACATAGAGAATGCAGCAATCCACTTCATCGCTCCGATGAAGGTAGGTCACTAATGAACTAATTATCCAATTATTTTTGACTAATTAACACTACTAATTAACGAACTCTCGTCCGAAATACAGAAAAAAACTTCGCTGCTAAAAATACAAATTTCAACTGAAATACCAACGCCCAACCGGAATCCACTAGAGAGAAAAATCTCGGAATCTCGGAAAATTAGCGGATTATTTTGGTATCTAAAATTTTACAAATGAATTATCGATTACTCTATAATTATCTCCATTTATGGACGTTTGAGCAATTCCTCACCTCCGATATCAAGCGGCTCGAACAGGTGGGCTTCACATCATTCCACAGGCCGGTCAACCATCCAGAAAGGCCTTTGGAGTGAGAGATCGTGTGAAATCGAGAGGGACTCTCTCACTTTTGTACACTCTCTCTCGCTCCAACCCTGATCTGTATGTTTGGAATCATGTGGCTTCGATCTTTAATTTTTTTCAAAAACAATCTTTCATCGCCAATTCCTTCTCTTTTATCTTTGATCGTAGTACCAAGTTCCATGAAAGCGGAGATAGACAGCATCATATTCGCAATTAATGATTTTCAATTTAAATATGATTGCTATTTGATCTCCCTGACTTCAGGAGCGTCGAGAGCTCATGACATCGCGTGTGGACATGGACTCGGCGCGCAATCGGTGAAAAAAAATTTTTTTTTTCTATCACGACTTCCGCGTTTGCTTCCGGTGTAGCTTTCTACCTTACCCTCGGAAATGTGGCAACGAAGTAAATGATCCCCTTGTGCTTCTCACCAACGGGAATGTTAGGGAGAAGTCAAGTTTGAGTCGATCTAATCCCAATTACTAGGATGTTGCAAAAGTCTTGTCGCGTTTCAGGGTACGAACATCTTTATCCCGACCATCTTTTAAGCTGAACCTATGAACGTAGGAATAGTATACTTTCACACCACTAGTAGTCCTCTACTATTCGCACACCTTGTGGACACCACCTTCATAGAAGGCCGGGGTCTATATATGAATAAGTTGGTCAACTTGTTTACGATATCGACTCGTGTCTTGAAGTGCTGTTCTCTGAGGAAGTTGTAGATGTTGGGGAACAAGTTATTTTATTAAAAAGTAATGCCTGACGAGTGAGAAAAATATTGTAGGATGGTCCTGCCATTCACCGCCTATCCAGAATTGGTCGCCCTCGCAGAGTGGGGTCGGGCGATGCCGTGTTGGAAGTAAACATTTGCCCACAATTCGCGTCTCTTATCGACATTCACCTTGCCTTATTATATATCAATGGTGTACACATGTACAATGCTAGTGATGCCCTCGAGCCGGAGCTCCCAGTACTGAGCACCCCGGATGCTCCATAAATTTCACAAAATCATTTTTTGACTACCGAAAACTGTGTTTGGGAACATCGCCTGCCTTCTAATCTGCATCAACCCACTGGTGTTTAGGTACAACGTTTTCACACTTTACCCATGCATACTTCCTTGTCACAATTTAGTCCAGACAGTTGAAGGCCCTGTGGAAAATTAGGAAAGTCAAAGACATATCCACCCTCCGAAAAATGAACGGATCCGACAATTTGTAGTAAATCTACCGACCCATATTCTCCTTCTTTCCAATTTCGTGAAGTCCCCAATAGATGGTGGTAAAGTCGACCCCAGGTATGCCACCCAGTTTGCCCACGGTCTGACAGGGGCCTGCATTTAGATGTGCGCGCAGAATGCCAAAATACAGAGTGAGGGTTTTCCGGATCCGTTCTCTTCGAGCAGTAAAAAGTCCATCTTCTCGCTATCAAGGGTCCTACTTTTTATCGTTTTCTAAGAGGGTACATATGTTTAATAAATATCCTTCACATGATGTTACAATTCGGGTGAGTTTGAGCAAGACAGGAAGACGAGCAAAATCACCTCCAAAAAGTGGTGAGGAACGTTTTCAGAAAGAATCGTGCCTTTCCATCAGAGAACAAGATGGGACCAACCCTAACCACGTTTTACAGAGATGGTATGGACACCCTTCTACTGTAAACAGGAAGGCATATTACAAAAAGAAACAAGCCCGAGATATACCGCGAAAGTAAACACTCAAAAAACGACAGGACTTTTGCAACAGCCTGATAGCGCCGTGTTTCTGTCACTCCGGCTTCTTGAGATCTCAGGACGTTTACCTAGAACGGTTAGGCGAAATGTCCGTAGGCTGAACAAAATAATAAACGAGTAATATCTTACAGATAAATAGCGAAAATGTAACATGAGTCACCTATGTGATTCCTATTCTCTTGCTTCCTCTTTACTAATCTTTTGTCATCTTCCCTACAACCCTCTCTCTCACTCCCTTGTGGTTGACAGCATTCTCCATCCCTTTCAATTCCTCATTATTCCGAAAAAAATGTTGCAAGTCCCCCTATTAGTGAAAAATTCACGTTATTTTTTTGCAGTGCTCCACACACAATGAAAAATTTTAAAAAAAAATGCTTGCCTGCCAGATTTCCGTTTCTGCCCGCGTTCTTGAGAACAAAATGTGCAGTGCTGTCAAACCGTAGAAAATTTTGAAAATCAATAATAGCCTGCCACATCTTAGTTTCATCAATAATTCTTGTGTAATCACCCATTACCAGTGCTGCCAAACACGAGGAGTGTCTGCCGGAGGCTGAGAGAGCCACTCACGACTTTGAGCGACAGAAGGAGATTGTAGAGGAGGAGATACGCGGGCTGGAGAGGAAGCTCGGACTCGTGTGCACCGCGGTGAAGTCAGTGGTTACGGTAGACGGAGGATCGAGAAATTGGGTTCTGTATCCATCCATCTATCGACTAATCGACAATTATTTTTTCATCAGTTATCCATATCCCGGGATTTCCACGTGCTCGACAAATTCCGGGATATCGACAATTGACGAATGATCGATTTAGCTGTAGCCTACAGTAATCTACCTCGCAGGACCTACGTTGACGATCACGTCAACTATCTGGAGACTTCGCTCGCAGCGATGAGAGAACTGCAAAGAGCGGCTAGAGGAGAAGGAAAGGTTATCGACCGATTGATTACGGTAGATTGAACGGGGTTAAAGGTTAAAATAATCAACATAAGTTTAGATGATGTGTGAGTGTGTTTGAAATTCGATCAATCGAGTAAAAACTCGTGGGAGGCGTGAATCGACTAAAAACAATTTGTATTAATATTTATAATATTATAGGTGGCCAACAGCCAGCAGAATGGAGAGGTAGACGTGAAGTTCGCCGTGGAGAAGGGACATTCCTAATGGACCTAACGCTACTCGACTAAATTTTACCATCCTTTTCCTGTTCCTCTTGCCAGACATACATATTTTTTTATGGAGAATATGTATTTTCCACGTTTCTTAAAGTTACATCATATATGATATTATCCTTATAAAAATATTGTTTCACTAATTTGGTTGATTGCGATGTATCAAATGGGACGCTGTGTATACATTTCATTTGTGATAAATTAATTGTTGCAATTCGTTGGACGTTGTCAATGTGATCAGTTCAGTGTCGGTCACTCATTTATCTGATCAAGGTGAAACACATGACGACCTAGTGATTGAATGTAGCAAACGAAGAATACCGTCCCGCCCGTCGTCACCAGTCTAGCGAAACTGCATTTGTGAAAAATATTAACATATTTACTTATTTAGTAAAATAATCGAAAATACAATTTCTTTCAACATGCCCTATACTGTATACCATACTATACTGTATGCCCTATACTGTATACCATACTATACTGTATGCCCAATACTGTATACCACTCAGTATATTCGTTTCTCTTTCATTCATCTTCAATGGCACAAGAGCAAGATCATTTGTTAAGACTTCTTTAACGTTTTTCGGCTATCACTGAAACATTGAAGACCCTAGTGCGGCGATATGCCACTTTCAAACACACAAGATTAAAGGTGGTGTCCCACGAACATTTGGTCAACTGAGTTCTCACTGTCGGGTTATGGTAATCGGTTTCCAAATAAGAGCCCCGCAAACCGCATGTTCAGCCGATAAGTTTGAACAAAGTTATTCGCGTTTGGCTCTGTGCCAAACTGACCCTGAATGCAGGAATTCAAAAATGATAGGGAGGGATAAGAGAGAACGAGGAGAAAGCGACCGCGTCATTGAAACATATGAGATGAGGAATGATGGAGCAGGAGATTCGTGATACTCCTTCTTTAAGAGAAAAAGTTTGATACTATTTTCGAAACCAGACACGATTGCATTTGCTTGTTCACGGTTGCTCATGTTTAATATTAAAACGCGTTCTCTGTAAGACCGCAGGACTGGGCGGCACAACTCATTCAAAGTGATCGCCCAGTGCCCAAACTTTTTTCACAGACGGTCTTGGGTACAAAGTGAATTTCAAACTTGAGAAATACACAAAATGTCAACTTTTGAAAAATCGATAATTTTTTACGAAAAAAAATTTTTTTCTCATTTTTTTATTTTGCTATCGTGTCATATATCATTCGAAAGAGCATCAAAAGTTATGTTTAAATCCGAAGTTTAACGAGTTTTACGCAACTGCGAACGAAAATCGATAATTGCATTTGCATAAATCTGTCGTTTCGGTGAAACTTTGTTCTGGGAAAAAATGTTCCCATGATTAGTAGGTCTTGGCTCCGACGTATATTATGTATTTTTCATTGTAGAATTGAAATATTAACATCTATTTAGATATTTCGGTAGTAAAAGTACTCCTATATTCACTAAATCGAGACCACTCAGAGGTAAACGCCAATCTCAAAGATAGTGTAAAATTTTTTTCAGGGCTTGAAAGTAAATCGTATGTACGTCATTTGAAAGAGCATCAAAAGTTATACATAAATCCACAATTTCACAAAGATTTCACTAAGACACAAGGAGCGAAAATCGATAATCGTGTCATCAGAAGTTGAACTTTTTGGTGACGATTAATATTCGGCTCTATTCTCATTCAATGTGATCGGCTAGGGCTAAAACTTTTTTCACGTACATTCTAAGGTGTAATGAACATTTTAAAACAGAGAAAGTCATGAAAAATAATTTTTTGAAAAATCGATAAAAAAAATTTTCGAAAAAAAAATTTTTTTTCAAATTTTTTTTATTTTCCTGCCGTGTTATATCTCATTCAAAAGAGCGTCAAAAGTTATGTATATATAAAAAATTGCATTAGCATTGGGGCATTACAAGCAACGTTCAGTGAATGCAAATATCGGTAAACTTTGAAATTTTACTTTTTTCGTGATCACAATTTTTCGGCTTGTTATGGCTCAATGTCAATTAAACTTTGGAATTACACATAACTTTTGACGCTCTTTCGTATGAGATATACCACGGCAGGAAAATAAAAAAAAATTGAAAAAATATTTTTTTTTCGAAAATATTTTTATCGATTTTTCAAAAATTTTAATTTTCATGACTTTCACTGTTTAAAAATTTTCTTTACACCTTAGAATGTACGTGAAAAAAGTTTTAGCCCTAGCCGATCACATTGAATGAGAATAGAGCCGAATATTAATCGTCACCAAAAAGTTCAACTTCTGCGGACACGATTATCGATTTTCGTTCCTTGCGAGTCAATCTTTGTGAAATTGTGGATTTATGTATAACTTTTGATGCTCTTTCAAATGACGTACATACGATTTACTTTCAAGCCCTGAAAAAAGTTTTACACTCTCTTTGAGATTGGCGTTTACCTCTGAGTGGTCTCGATTTAGTGAATATAGGAGTACTTTTACTGCCGAAATATCTAAATAGAAGTTCATATTTCAATTCTACAATGAAAAATTCATAATATACGTCGGAGCCAAGACCTACTAATCATGGGAACATTTTTTCCCAGAACCAAGTTTCAACGAAACGACAGATTCATTCAAATGCAATTATCGATTTTCGTTCGCAGTTGCGTAAAACTCGTTAAACTTTGGATTTAAACATAACTTTTGATGCTCTTTCGAATGATATATGACACGATAGCAAAATAAAAAAAATTGAGAAAAACAAATTTTTTTCGTAAAAAAATTATCGATTTTTCAAAAGTTGACATTTTGTGTATTTCTCAAGTTTTAAATTCACTTTGTACCCAAGACCGTCTGTGAAAAAAGTTTGCGCCCTGGGCGATCACTTTGAATGAGTTGTGCTGAATACCCCATCTTTCACTGCGGTCTTACAGAGAACGCGTTTTAAACTGCAATATGCAGATTCCTAGATTTTGGGTGAGTGCGATAGCATTATTATAAATTCACGAACACTCGTCAAAAATAATAAAACGTTCCGTTGCTAATCCGTGCTAAACGTAGATATGATAGGCGAGAGATCACGACAAAGTGAGACACCGAGGTATAGAAAGAGAGTGCACACAACAGTAGTCCATTTCATGAACGTATCATTTTAAAATTGTAATATGAAAGAGAGTATTGTCAAGACACGTTGAAGTGTACAAGCTGAAGAATGACATCACAGGATACAGGGCCGAAGTGGTTAAAGATAAGCTGTGCATACATGCCAATTTACTTTCCTGACGTATCAGTATAAAATTGGTGATCAGGTACAACAACATTGAGTGAAAATGTTCACACCACTAATGATTGGGCTCTGTAACTTCGATCGACCAAACTCGATGGCTCATCTATTGGAAATTGTCTTGATCCATGTCTTACTCACAAACGTTTTCAACAAGGGCTTAATTATTTTCAACTGGTGATGAATAATAATATTTATTAAAAATTTTGGACATTCGATAATCTCTAATTCCAATGCAACTATTTTAGAAAATATGATTCTGCAGGAAAAAATCGATGCTCTGATACTATTTGCTCTTCTCACAATTTCATGTGACTGAAAAATGGAAATTGTAATTACGAGGGAAAATAAATTTTCAAGAAAATTACTTTGATGCTTTAACTTTATCAGTGTTTTTTCCGCGACGGCAGCCAAAATCAGTCCGCAATCTGCATTCGTCCGCTGATTAAGAAGATATGTACAAATTAGATGTGCAATCGATCAAATCTCGGTAATATTTATTCCATCTGGTGACGTTTGACATTGGTTTGTGTTTCGTTTTTTTGATTCGAGACTAATCGCCGGCTCTCAGTGCCGGCGCGAGTGCTCGTACTCCATCGAGCTACTTGGCGGTCGGCAGTCGACAATTAGCGGCTCTGATGACGGCTGCGCGTGGCTGCGACGGTGGTCCTCGTCCGCGCGCTGCATCGCGCGTCGCCGCTCCTCGCGCAGGTAGTCGTCGTGCTGCCTGCAAGGTGTTGCGTCATCACTAGGCAATTGGTACAATATTGTGCAACTGTGCAAAAATTGAAGCATTGCACCATCACTACGTGATCGATACAAACTATTTGCTGGTTGAGATCACCAAGCATTGGCCGCAGTAGTCCCCCTAAGTTTCCCTGAAACAATTTTGCAATATTGCGTCATCACTAGGCAATCAGCACTAAACCCACTCTTTCGTGCGCAGCACGCAGACAGCGAACATGATGCCGCCAAAGATAATGGCGATGGCGAGAAAAGGCACGAGAATGTGCGAGATCCAGTGCTCCGCGAGCCAACTCGAGCCTGAATGAAACAATCGTGCGAAGAATAAAATAGGAGAGGTTGCAACTGTTCAAATATGTCCTGTCCCCAGGAAAGTGTGGCTATGATGGAATCATAAATTATGGTATCAAAATGACAGCCACATGATTCCGGAATGGTATCGGGACCGATGCATGGTCTCTTGACCCCATTCTGGAGGCTGTTGGCTGTGCGGTTGAATCACCTAGCTCATCATCTGTATCCGCTTCAGCGCGGACTTGCTTGTGGGCTGGTTTCCTTTCTGTTTCTATTTGACTCTCAGGCAACGGCATGCTGTCCTCGTCGAAATCTTCCTGTGGCACGGGCACATCGCTAACTAAAAAAAGCACACAATTCCACGCCTCCAGAAAGGGGTCAGGGAACGTGTGAACTTGAGAGATTCCCGCTTGCTTTCGCACCCTATCTCACCCTATACTCGCAACCTTTTTTTGGAGGTTTGACCGGCCTTTGGAAAAATAAATGCACGCAAAAATGGAGAGGCTGATTATTACAATTTTAAAATGATACGTTCATGAAATGGACTACTGTTGTGTGCACTCTCATTCTATACCTCGGCGTGTCTCTTGCTTTGTCATGCTCTCTCGCCTATCATTTCTGCATTTAGCGCGGAATAGTAACGGAACGTTTTATTATTTGGGACGAGTGTTTGTGGATTTCACGGCTCGTTTTCGCGGCTCCTGGGACACACGCAACGCGCGACCGCAACGCGTGTGAACTACATCCATGGTTTACACGTAATCGCGTGTTTTCACAGATAATATTGATAAAATTAAGAATAAATGGAAATGATACGAGCATTTATTAAATTTTGAAAAATCAATGATTCTCTGCCGTATTTCGCTGTTTCAAGTATTTTCCTATATTTTTGAATAATTAAGCTATAAAGAAGTGGTTATAGTGAGTAGGGCAATATAATCATGATTTCAACAATTTATAAATCGATATTTACAAACAAAAATCGATATTTTTGAAAATTAAACGAGAAGGCGCGGTATTGTGATGCTAGCGCAAACCCAACATCAATGTCTTGAGCATCCAGTCCAGTGAAACTTCTCACCAAAGAATTAGACATTTTAAATCGATAATCGGTGAGGAAAACGCATTTGGAACTGGAACATTTGAATATGAAAAGTGCGGGAAATCAGACCGCGACGCGTTGCGTGACGCGGTCCAACTAGGTCAGATTGCTGCCTCAATAACGAGCCGTGATTTATAATAACGTTTTTCATGGCTAGGAACGGAAGTCCACATTTTATTGTAATTTCGTATGATCGTAACATTTCACACACACAGAATGAATATACTGAGATGAGACACCGAGTATATGATATACTCAATATTGAGTATATTCGCGCGTCGAGAGAGCGTGCGAAAACGAGAGATTTGTAAGTATACTCGGTGTCACATCTCAGTATAGAATATACTCAATAGTATGCATATTCATTGTGGGTGCAGTAACCTGGAATTGACAAAATAATTAATAATTCAACAATAAAATTTTAAATTTATAAACTAGCGATAGCTGGGAATAGTGGAATAGGTTCGAACAAGAAGTTCTGGGTGTAGCTGTAAAAAAAAAAGTACTGACTTTTCTCAACGCAACCGACTCCTCTCAGCTTATTCTGCTCTGCTCTTGTGACGTTATCCGCCGTTTCCACAAACCACGAGACTTCGAAATCAGATGCTGAAAATTGCATATAAAATCGCTAAAATTTGCTCAAAACTCCTAAATTGTATGAAAAGTGACCATTTAAGTGCAATCTGTCGCAGACAATCTCTTCCTTGGAACTGATTATCGATCCATTGCGCTGGTCAGTCCAAATCCGCATTAGCATATCGTCTGGGCACTGTAAAGATTAATTTCGGCGCCTAAAATTGAGGAAAATTTTTAAAACAACAAACTTTAAAGAAGGCCTCTCACGAATATTTGGTCACATAGACTGCCAACGTAGTGATGTTGGGGGCGCTCACCTGAGCACATTGCAACGCATCCGAAATTCTACCGTAACCTATAAATCGATATATTGGCGCTCAAATGGCCGCAAAGGTACCAAGAATCGACAGGAAACGCGGGCTAGGACGCGAAGATAGGAAAATGAACGGGGGAAAATGAAGCTGCCGACGATATAATAATGTTCCCCCCTGTGGATGATATCGGTTTTCATCTAAAATATAATAATTTTCGTAAGGGAACGTTTAGAAATTGTCCAGAATACATGTGTGCGCGCTCCATTATTAGTCCCATTTTTCAGGTGTACTGTATTTGGCATATCGAAAAAAATATGGAGCGCGCACACTAGCATTAGGGGCAATTTTTTAAGCATTCCCTTGCGAAAATTATTATATTTTTATGAAAACCGATATTGTCCATAGGGGGAAACATTATTATATCGTTGACAGCTTAATTTTCCCCCGTTCATTTTCCTATCTTCGCGTTTTAGCCCGCGTTGCCTGTCGATTCTTGGTACCTTTGCGGCCATTTGAGCGCCAATATATCGATTTATAGGTTACGGTAGAATTTCGGATGCGTTGCAATGTGCTCGGGTGAGCGCCCCCAACATCACTACGTTGGCAGTCTATGTGACCAAATATTCGTGGGAGGCCTTCTTTAAAACAAAATACCTTGATTACAGCGCACTTTGAAGGGTCAGAAGACTCGATGAACCGCACTTTCAAGCAATCTTCGCATTCGGAAAACGGGGGCGTTTGACACAACGCACAAGCTACAGAAGGAAATCATCACATTTCGAATTTGATGGAAGACAAAGGTAAAGTTGAGAAGTAAAGTTGAAACCGGAATATATATTGCTCTGCCGCAGCTCACCGATAAGGCTTGTTTGCTAACCTGCTTCACCGGTGAGCCCCGCTGGGAAAATGGTTCTCCAAATTACTCTCGCATTTCGTTCAGGTTTGATGCCGGTAAGAAATGATAATATTTTCAGTATGAAATGAAGCTAGGAACAACTGTGTTCCTCGTCGCACTCTAGTGTGTGTGCGAAATCCCTTTTAGAAAAAAGGGAGGAAACGAAACCTTGGAGAGCCATTCTCTTGGTAAATTTGTGCGCAGTGTTATTAATACAATATATACACATATTTCTTGTTCACTAAATAGATAATTGTTCCGCTGTGGAAAACAACGCGCAAAACTAGTCTAGACAGTTTCGATTCCACATTAGTCCATATAATGACTATTGCTAAAATCAATTACTTTTAACAGCACAGCCGATGGAAAATTTTTCATTGTGTGTATTACTATTTGACCATCATCGCTGATTTCGTCAGCGCCCTGCATTTTCTCCAGCAAATCTGCAAATATTGTATTGGTTTTTAAAATATGTAAATATTTTTGTTTGTATAAATCACCTGTTTTAGCCTCGCTGACTATTGAGTCGAGTGTATTCGAAATCCACTCGTGGTCCTGAAACAAAAGTGAAAAGTTTTGAAAGAGATACATTAAAGGGACAGTAAAGACACCGTTGAATTCCCGCACATTTCAAATGTCTCGCTTGGATTTTTGGCCCGCGGGAAGAAACAAAAGCATAGGCTTGGCGTCGAACCCGCGACCTCACGATCGCTAGGCAAGCGTTTTACCGCTGCTCCACTTGGGCTGATATCGAATAGGGCCCACACTGTCTCTATCCTTACGTCGCTCTTGGAAAGTGGGTCAAATGAACAAGAATTTGTGTGTTTACTGTCCCTTTAAAAAAAATGCCTCGCAAGTGATGTTCGTGAGAGAAATAAACTCTTTCGATGTGCCCAGAGCCAACCTGAAAATGTTGAATGTAAAATAGTAATTAATTAATTCCGATTTTGTCTTACATCAAAGTCCGGTTCTCGGGACAGCTCAGTACTGGATCGGTCACATCAATCTGAACAAAATTTTTATATTATCCACCTCAGAAACTTCCAGAAAGAGGTCTAGTGTAAAAGTATTGTTCTGTCACAAACAAAAAAAACCTGTGTTATAAAATATTCCGGGTATTGCTCGACAGACAAATTTCTGAAGTTGGTTGTAGTGCACCTTACTGAAATGTTTTTTTTCACAAATTGAGCTCTCTTCTCGAAGTTACAGTACTAATTCGATTACATGTCTTTATCTAGAAATGTGGTACTAGACATTTTCTTAGTGAGGTTTCCTGACCCTGAGCTACACAAAGTAACACAACTTCATGTATTTAGCTCCATACGAGAGCTCGGGGGAAGGAAATCGCAAGATTTGTTCACTAATTTTCTCCAAACCCTTACCAGTGCGCCAGAGTCTATAGTAGGTTTCTTGATTTTGGCCGCTTATCTATCCAGTCCATGTTCGGAAACAATAACAACTTCACCGTGAACGGCTCGTTTAATTGTGGGAGGTACTAAAACATTGTTTATGCTGGAATCGGACAACATTTCCTTGTACAAACCTTTTTGGGAACGATAATATCAGCATTGCATAGGTATATTCGGTATAGGTGCGGATCTGAATTTGCGAAATCAAAAATGCGAAAAATATCAAAATCAATTGAATATGCGATTAATCAACGCCCGCCTCGATGTTATGAAAGTCTGCGAGTGCCTAATTCTAATTATCCTGTTGATACTCGGCGAAAAACGAAATGATTCGCGTAAACGTGGGAATGAACCATCGTGGTGCCGCTTACGACGCAATCACTGTACCATTATGCCATGCACACAGAAAAAAGGTCTTACATACGGCCCATAAGATATGGTGGTTCTTAACAAAATGTCTTATATATAAGACCTTTTGTTAAGAACCCACATATCTTATGGGCCGTATGTAAGACATTTTTTTCTGTGACTAGTATGTCTAGCCCCCTCTATTCAACGATCAGCCCCCTTTGAGCACCTACTTTCAACAAGAACTGGATCGTTGGCAATTGGCCTTCTCCACGTTCTCTCGCATTTTGCGGTGCTATTGTTCCCAATGGATACAGTGATCTGAAATTATACATTTAAAAATATGGCGCAAAATCTTGTTTATTGTGAGCTCAATCACGTTACCTCTGGAGAATATTTTGTCGCAGAATAAACGAAAATGGCTATGACGTAGGTATACTGTTGCACTCGTCTTAAAATTGCAAACAAATCATTACAGTATACCACTACCGTACGCTGGCCTCAATTATCACTCATCTGACTCACTGTGCTTGCATCCTGAACAGGCAAGGAGCGGGTCCACCTTCCACATTCGGGGTGCATTTTTTAGAGAAGCAAACCTACAAATAGTTCGAAGTGGTTCACGGTCTAAATTAACCACCCTTTCTACAGTAACCCGACGTGCTTACAATCTCCTTCTGTGCCTACTGTGATCCAAAGTCGTTTCTACAGTATATCATATTTCTATCGCACAATACCTAACCTACCGTGTCTTCAGTAAACCATCGTCTTTGCAGTAACCCACCGTGCCTTCCTTAATACTAATTTCCTACAGTAACCCTAAATGAAATTGACCCATCGTGACTACAAGATACTTACAGTAACCCACTATGCCTACAGTAATCCATCCACATCATTCCACACGCCGGTCAACCATCCGGAAAGGCCTTTGGAGTGAGAGAGCGTGTGAAATCGAGAGGGACTCTCTCACTTTTGCACAGTCTCTCGCGCTAATCCTGGTCTGTAGGTTTAGAATCATGTGCATCGTTTCTACAGTATCTCATCTTTCTTTCGTACAGTAACCCACCGTGTCGTCCCAGCAGCGGTCGGCGTCGTACGCGTGTCGAAAGGTCGCAGCCGGCGACGAAAGAAGAAGGACGAGGAGAGGAAGGAGAGTGGAGAGGAGGATCATTGCGAAAGCGGCGACCGTTCCATAGAAGGAGCAAGGGACGAAATGGAAAGAGATGAGAGGACTCTCATATTGGAATTAAATGGAAATGTGAAAGTGGGAGAACAAAGGAACGCAGACGTGCGAGACAGTGAGAAAAGTCGAGACGGGGGGCTCCTAAGCAACGATATTTGCATTTTGTGAACATTTTCACGTTCTGTTTCAATTGAAAACCTCTAGACGTGCTTCCACAATAATGCAAAACATTCAACATGGATTATTAACGTTTATTGGTGAATTACAAGAACCGATTTCAAGAGATCACAAGAGATGAGGAATGTTTTAAACTGACCGTTTGCATTTTTATAGGAGACAGGTTTTGCAAAATGAAGGTTTACAATTTTAAATTGAAACAAATAAGTTGTCACGTAACCGTAACCATCGATCGTTCGGCAGAACTATTGGCCGGCGACTGCGAGGAGCTCCATCGCGTAAATTCGCTGTTCCTCGGGATCACTTGCTTCCGACCCTCCATTCGGAACATGCCAAGAAGTCCCTGTCTGCATGGAAATATATATAAGTATAAGTTCTGAGGCTTCGTCCACCTATTTTATATCGTTTCCTTAATTGCTGTCACACACATTTCCGGTCTATTAAATAAAAAAATCTCATTAAATAAAGAAAATTCTCTCTACCTGTAGTCGGCCATTAGCAGCATGATAACAATGGCGTCTAGCCAGGGAAAGCAGGAATTGAGTGCGGTACAGCAGAAAGTGAGGCCGAGGTCGGGAAGACCGGCGAAGGGCGCAGTTTGGATGTAGAAGAAGGGAATGTACACGAGAACGACCGGAAGCGCCGTCTGAAACGAGAGACTGCGATACTACGACAATTTTTTTTAAAATTGTCGTAGCACCGTTGGTAGGTCAAAAATCGATAATTGGGGTTAAATTATTGGCTGAAGTGTATCCCACCCCTGGGCACTCTAACCCCAAAGTATGAAGTTCCTACGGCCATTTTGAGTCCATGTGCCATCCCCTCCTGCGCTGTTATGGAGAACTCGTTTTAATACGACACGTTCATGAATTGGACTCTCTTTCTATACCTCGGCGTGTCTCTCGCTTTGTCATTCTCTCTCGCAACTATATTTGTTCTTTAGAAGCGAAGTGTTGTATTATTTTGATCAAGGGTTTCTGAATTTATAACTCTAGCGGAGCGAACTATGCATTTCGGGATCTTTTTCTCTCGATAAATGCACAGACGTGCTTCACGCGCTGGTTATAGGTGAGATAATACGCCAATATAACACTAATATTGTATTTTGGAGTATACTGATACTGAATTGATCCTCAGTATCAGTATACTCGTTGATTCTCTCTAAGATCGATGACTCGAGTTTGGAGGACTCTAGCTCAAGCTCCAATCCAAGATTCCTGTTTCGCACGAGATCCTAACGGACGGACCTTTCGTCATTGCCTATTCGACTATGAGGGTCGTCTCTCATTCCCACTCATCCACCGACGAGAGACCGATCCCCACTTCGAAAACCATTCAAGATGACTCGCTCTTCAGACGAAAATCAACCGAAGATACTGAGCCTTTTCAACGTCGTCAGAGCTCCCATTCGATTCCCTGTGAACCCGAATAGCCTCTTGATAAACGACTTCTAAACTAAAACTAAATTGTATTTTTTTGTCTGATTCGGAACACTCTGCGCAAATTTGCTAGGAGAAAGGATCTCTCAGGTTTCGTCTATTGGAAAACGATTCTCCAGCTTCCTCATTTAGAGCGCTCTCTCACATCGAATCGCAGTGATCATCGAAACGAGAGAGCGTGTGGAAAGTTGAAAAAAAACATTTTCTAAGAAGAGATGTCTTGGAGAATCGTCTCTCCTAGCAAGAATCACTATTACTTGCACTAATCTCTTCGTAACTAATCTCTCACAACCTTTTCTCTAAGTAACTGACGCAAAAGCAAATTTTTATTTCTTATTTCTCAACGAATAATCTCCATTATTCTGAGAACCCATCAAAAACAAGCATGTGGCTGGCATTTGGATGAGGAAGTGGTAATACGACCGTCTATAATATGGTGTTCCACAAATATATGCGGTCTTCTACAAATAATGTCCACGTGTTAAATCTGTGCTTACCTGTACCATCAGCGTAACCAGCAGCTTCCTCTGGAGAAGTTTCGAATGAGATGAGATTTTGGTGGCGTTCGATAGGCAATCGAGTGTTCTCCAGGCAAGAACGACCGTCAAGGTAATGAAGGCGATGAGGAATGCGTCGTAGTGAGCGAAGACGATAGTCGGACGAAGGGAGAATTGGCCGTCAGGCTGAGAATAAGGTTGGCATACACTGCGGAATTAGTACCAAACATGGACGCGAGTTCTTGCAACAAAAAGAGGCACAGACAGCGAGGAAGAGATTGATATCTAGGGGGAAAGTCATTTTTTTGATGGCTAGTTGAGGAATCACCGAAGACTGATCCAAGAAGCCCCCTATACCAAGTTGGCAAGCGCTTTTAGACAGCTCACCCAATGGTGCAGAACGATGAATCCGTCGTCGAGCGTGCGGTTGTGCCGTATTCTGTACTCATCACGAGCGATCTCCGTGCTAGGCTCGTCCGGCGAACCAGTACCTCCGAACGCGCCCAGACAGTACCTAAATTAATGAATTCAGAGGGAAATAAGTCTACGATGCTAGGGCCGCCGAGCGACGACTTTCAAAGTCTAACCGCCTCGCTCCCCTGCGGGTATTAGACTTTGAAGTCGTCGCTGGCCAGCTTAGACTTATGAAGTCGTAGACCCCGTGAGAATTCATTAATTGATTATTCCGTTAGAATCATGCACACAAATTATAGCTGGGAATGGGGGGATGTCCGTCGATGCCATGTTCACATTAGGGATGAAAAAACGAAAACGGAATGCCGGCGTCACTGCGGAACTGCATCACATCATTCCTAAACCTTACAGGGGAGAGAGAGAGAACAGAAACAGGGAGAATAATAAAAGACCGTCGAAACTATTATGTCCTAGCGAAAATCACACTTCGTACGAAACTGCATTTCTTGCGTCTGGCAAATCGCACAAAATTAAAATTTAGTCATAATCATGAAATCACCGATTTCGCGATATTTCGTGATCCCCTTTTTGAATTTTCAGTATTCAATGTTATTAGCAGTATATTCTATTTCATATTTGTATTTCGTGCAATGCATAGGATCAGATTCAGTTCAGTTTGAACACATTTATCAAGAGTTCAATTGGGTCTTCATCCTCGTCTTCATCCGATCAGATTATTAATTGTTTATCTATACGTAACAATACTATTCGAGTCTGCGCTTTCGCGTCTTCTTGTTGTCATTAATAAAGGCTTGCAGTTCCTTCTGGTCTTTTTCCTTCAGCTGGTTAGGTGGGAGCACTCTCTTCGATTTCTTGAGGAGAAGACCATCGATCACCGATTGAAACGATACTGAAAGAGAAACATGTCTTTTTGGATCCAATAATACCGCTTTACCTGGTGACGGAAGATTTTCAACTCGCTGTTGGCTACTTTCCATACAGATAAAACTTCATCGGGTAAAGAGCTATTTTACCCGCTGCTTCGATCAACTTATCAATAGGCGCACTATCAGTGGATCTTTAAAAAATGCAATGTAACATTTTCTCTCCGTTTCCTTACCTGGCTAGCCAATTAGGAGTTCCCTCAAGTCTCTTCATTACAACAGTTTTCGTATCCATTTCGGAACTTCCAAAAGGCCGGTGACTCATAATAACGTCATCTGAAAATACAGATGATGGAATTATACTAAATACCAAATATACCGTTCTTATTCTCGAATGAGAAATGCATCGACTCGAAACATCCATCGAGTTCTCTTCCGATCTGGTCCTCCGCCCATTTTTTGAAATCAAAGCTTAGGCGATCCAGGCGCACCGATCGTACACCTTTCATTGCAGATAGGGAATTAACGAGATCTGAAGAAGCGTTAAATTATATAGCCAGTTTCTCCTAGCAAACCTCCGGGAGTGTACAACTCTTCGGAGTTGAGAACTTTGCGAACAACAGAAAAAAATCGATCAGCGTGAGCATGAGAGTGCCCAGAAGGCAGAAAGTGCACTATAACCTGAATAACAAAAAATTTATAATGTATTAAAAGAAAATAACTAACAGTAGAGAACATCTGCATGTGCACGAGGTGGGCAAGAGTGGCGAAAAATACCTTATTCTTATTGGCTTTGGCGCCATCGTACTGGAATTATTACGGTATAGCTAATAAATGCCCGTGGAACCTGAATATGAAGCGTGCTTGGAAGCATGTCACATCGTTGAAGAGTCGACAGCAGAAAGCCGAGAGTGGAGTTTACGGTACTGCCGTATAAGTTGCATACATCCAACAAGATGTCAGTGATGTTGCCGCCATTAGAACCTTTATTGGTTTATTTCTTGATTATTACAGGTCATAATTAAATTACCTTTTTTCGCGTGAACAGCTGCAGTGAGATCAGCTCGGACAAGTAGATTGTCCGGGATCAGCTTCGCACGAGAATCGATTTGACTGAAGCTTTCAATGCAAATATTATGAAGCCGAAAACTAACTGAGGAAGCTTGGTTGCTATATTCGACATGTCATCAATTGTTAAATGCAAGTACTCTGTGTCGGCTTCAGATTTCGCAAAGTGAGAATTGACGTACTCCCTCTCTTTCCTGAAATATCTCCTCTCTTTCTCTATCGACACATCGCAAAATCAGAGTGTGGAATTGCGACATTTCGCATCATTCCTCCCTCTCTTTCCACTATGGCGCGGCTGGTTTTGGATTCAATCGCAATATCAGAGTGTGGAATTGCGACATTTCGCATCATTCCTCCCTCTCTTTCCACTATGGCGCGGCTGGTTTTGGATTCAATCGCAATATCAGAGTGTAGAATCGCGACATTTCGCATCATTCCCCCCTCTCTTTCCACTATGGCGCTGCTGGTTTTGGATTCAATCGCAATATCAAAGTGTGGAATTGCGACATTTCGCATCATTCCCCCCTCTCTTTCCACTATGGCGCGGCTGGTTTTGGATTCAATCGCAATATCAGAGTGTGGAATTGCGACATTTCGCATCATTCCCCCCTCTCTTTCCACTATGGCGCGGCTGGTTTTGGATTCAATCGCAATATCAGAGTGTGGAATCGCGACATTTCGCATCATTCCCCCCTCTCTTTCCACTATGGCGCGGCTGGTTTTGGATTCAATCGCAAGATCAGAGGCGCTCTTTTCGCTCGTGAAACATACTTTACACCATCCATGTGACTTTCCATAAGGCGATTGGCATCAGTTGCTGTGAGCCTCCCTCTTCGTGCATGGGTTTTTATCTTGGCGCATCGGTTACACCTCGTCATGAGAGTACTCTGAATGATGAAATGATACTGGAATTTAAAGTGATAAAGTGGCCTGCTGTAATAAAGCAAATTTAAAGTTACCTGCTCTCTCGATATTAGTCTCTTGGTTTTGCTCATTATGTACTGTAGACGAGACACTTTCGAGATTCCACACTGGTTAGAAATGATTCTAAATTTGTTCAGATTCAATAGAATTTGCAAGCAGTTGTAAACCTTGCGGGAATTTGTTTATTGATCACCAACTTTCCAGTAGTTGGGTGATACTGTCCGTGTTCTCGATACCAATTCAACAATCTCCCTGTGCAATATTCAAACTATTTGAATTGAAATAATTTAAAATTACTACCTTTATCCTCCATAGTCTTCGTCACATCTTTGAGAGTCCATTTATTACCATGAACAGATCTCATTATCCCTGCTAAGACCTCTTTCTTCAGCGCAACAACTCTGAATGAATCTTCGGCTATCCGAACATTCCGTTCTGATTTTTTAACATAGAATACATTTAAAATTTACAATTTGCTTGTTATCTTGTAAATGCGGGCAAATGATTCGTCGCAAAGGGAGTGTCCTTTCCAACGAAGACGGACAATCTTAATCAAATTTAACTATAAAGCAAAAAAGGAAAAAAAAGCAACAACAAAAACACCTCTATTCCGCATTGTTTCTCAATACATGTTGCAACGATCTGCCGAATAGTTGATTTCCTTTCCTCAAACGAGCCAGCGACCGAGAGACGACAGGTAACAACGTCCATTCTGAAGTATTTACAAGTGATAGAGACAAAGGAACAGAAGTGACAACACAACACAACTTACAAAGAAACACAACAACTTGGAACACAACTTACAATGAAAGATGACGTAGACACCGCAGTTCACAGCATGGCGAAGACATCACGGCATAGGGAGAAAAACGGTTTCCATTACACGAAAGTTCTTCATTCACTATGTCAGCTAAAGTGGGTAAATGATCTTCCCGAGGAGAACGCATTATTGGAGGAGGCTCGCTTAGAGACCTCATCTCAACCCACCGACAACACTTTGAAAGAAAGGGCGAGATGAGGACCAAGGGAACAAATGAACTCAATTTACATGCTGTAATTGGAAAATTCAGTCAAATTCAAACCATTCTCTCTAGTTCTTCTCATCGCGTGCGGTTCCTTCGTATGTCTTTCTGTTCAATTTCGGTTTTTCAGTATAATAGAGGATCGTTAAGTAGAGTACGTTAAGTTAAGTAGAGTACGTTTTTTTAAAGTAGAGTACGTTAAGTAGAGGATCGTTAAGTAGAGTAAGTATCAGTAGAGTACGGTACTGGTGGGTTTTCTTTTGTTATTTTGCAATGGTATATTATCTTCATCATGAAGAGATCTTCAGATTATCAACCTCCTGTGATAGTGAATCAAAATGTGAAGACGAGAGAGTTGCCGATGGATCAACCAGAGGTGGCAGGAGAATCAGTGACTTGTGAATCTGACGAGACGGTCAAGAAGAAGAAGTTAGTTTATTTCTGATAATAGATATTGCAAATTTTAAATATTTTCAGGAAAATCAACATTTCCACTCTTCATGAGCGCATCACACTACCCAGTTTACCCGACTACTTTGATGTGATGAAGATGAAGATGCGCAGCGGTAACTATTTTTAATAATGTCCCTTTCGCCACTTCTTTTACTAGGTCTCACTATGCTATCAGAAATTAGTGAAACATAAATGTACGCGTAAACTACTTTAGTGTAATTTCTTTTTCTTCAGAAAATGAAGTTCTTCCAATCAGTCAATTAGTGCCGGGAAATATGAAGAGGGGTATTAACAAAGATGAAGTTGATAAGTTTCTCTCCTTTCTACATCAAGGGCGATTTGGTGTAAGAATAATAATTTAATTAGTCTTTCAAAATCTTGTTCAGCTTTCAATGCTCACTCCTATCGTTGAAATAACTAGTGAATCAGTGTACAAAGTTATTGATGGATGCAATCGAGTCCGCGCTCTCGCCTTGTAAATTGTATTTTCACAGTACTTAATTAATTTGTTTCATACTCAGATACTATGAGAGTGAGTCGACTCCACTAAAAGAACGAACAGTGACATGTCGCGTCTTTACACCTCTCACTGATCTGGAGAGACTGGTTGTTACTAACGAATGTATGTTCAACTCCAAGTCGAAGCCGTTGACAACGATAGAAACGGTAATGATTTATATTTATTTTAGATATTTTTTAAAAGAAAAATTCAGGCAACTCTCATCCGCAGTTTCCTCGGAGAAGATCTAAGTGCCAGGCAGAGAAACTCAATCACATCTAAGACTATTGAACGCTATGCAAAAACTGCTTGTGCTCCTTGCTTGGTTAGAACGTTCAATTGGTATTTAAATTAGCAATATGACTATTACAGATAACATCAGTAGTTCTGTTAGTACGTATGCCTCTTACTCTTTTCACCGCAACATCCAACGTGCTATCGAGATATAACGAAGGAGTGATCAAAGTAAATCAATTATATTAGCACTAAAAACGAAGTAATACTTTAGTTTGCTCAAGTTGATAGCAAAAACCATTCTGCTTTCCACCACATGGGCTACAAGGATTTTCACAACGCAAGGTGTGTTTGATGAATATTTGTTGTGTGCTATTCCAATTCAGATTCCTCATTGTCGCCCGGACCTCTTACTTGAAGTCACCACTTCATGCCACTTCCACGATTCAGTCCCTTGCCGAAGGAACAATCACTCTCCCTATTGCTTATGAGGTAAGTTAGAATAAAATAATTTCAATGGTTTCACTTCAAGTTCACTGTTTATTTGCAGAAACTATCCAATTGTGATCGACCGTTACACGACTACTGTAGAAAGAAGAAATTGGAAGTTATGCAGAGCGATGAACAAATTGCTAACGAGATATTTCCAAATGATCCAGAAGGAAAGAAAAAGCTGATAAGAATAGTGAGGCACGTGAATAATTTTAATCAACTTATTTAAATGCGCCATAGTGGAAAGAGAGGGAGGAATGATGCGAAATGTCGCGATTCTACACTCTGATTTTGCGATTGAATCCAAAACCAGCCGCGCCATAGTGGAAAGAGAGGGGGGAATGATGCGAAATGTCGCAATTCCACACTCTGATATTGCGATTGAATCCAAAACCAGCAGCGCCATAGTGGAAAGAGAGGGAGGAATGATGCGAAATGTCGCAATTACACACTCTAATTTTGCGATTGAATCCAAAACCAGCCGCGCCATAGTGGAAAGAGAGGGGGGAATGATGCGAAATGTCGCAATTCCACACTCTGATTTTGCGATTGAATCGAAAACCAGCCGCGCCATAGTGGAAAGAGAGGGAGGAATGATGCGAAATGTCGCAATTCCACACTCTGATTTTGCGATATGTCCACGAAAGTGTAAGCGTATCTAGCGTTTCAGAAGTCTTCGATCAGAGTCATTCGACTTTCGAAGTCGTCACCTCTCGGCGGTCGTAAAGAGAATCAAAGCTATTGCCGAAAGCGAACAATGCCAATCTGTGGACTCAATTTGTGAGATGGTTAGCATGCCCGATACATCGTTCATCATGGGATTGGACGAGGAGGTAAATATCGATTTTATAATTAATACAAATTTTGATTTTGCAGGCGTTGACTCCCCTTCAAAAACTAGCAGATGGAGATGGAAGGGGAGTATCGCTGGTATATTTCATGGACGTGGAGTCGCCCCTTCCAGATGAATTCATCGACTTTTCTTCCTTCGAAGACAAAGGTAAATGAGTGAAGATGAAATAAAAATCAAACAACGTTCAATTTCAGATACCTACCACAACGATCACTCTCATGCTGTCGGAGGCATTCACGTCGGATCGGGAGAAGTCGCCTCCAAGGAGAGAGTGTGGGAAGAATTGGAGAGAAGAGGAGTTCCTCTGCGGAAGGGAATGCGTCACACGCCGAGATCATTCGAGAGACTGGCCTTGGGGAGTAAGACCGTACTCTTGAAGTCTATTGAGAAGACCTCTGTGTTTGAAGATCCATCCAAGTTCACCATATTCTCTGTCTGATAAATTGATATTAATGATTGAATCATGAAAGTGTTAAGAATCACAAAACAAATATGCGAATACAATAGAAATGAAAATAAAACAAAAAAATGTGCATTATTTAAATATTCATTTCTGGAAATATCGAACTACATCTTTGTGCAATTTGAATACACAGAACAAGCCATTTTCAAACAAGTGCTGGAAATACCAAACAATGATACAATTTATGAGCACATAAATCTCCCTTTTATCGAAACTGTCATTTCATCTAGGACATAATAGTTTCGACGGTCTTATAATATTGAACAACAATAGCGAATAGCGATCGACGATTGCTCGCAAACATAAATACAAAGTTTTTTTTGACTTTTTGGAAAAAGCAATTCCACTGGAATTGCATAACCGAAGTATCGCAAAAATATGAAGGCGCGGTGAAACACAAATGAACGGGCAGCGCATAAATCCGCGCCGCTCCTCCTACCATCTTTTTATAAAGCATAAAGATGTTTCGGAAAATGTTGAAGCATGCATGCCTTGCTGACTGGCACAATGTGGTAAGAATCACGTATGATCCCACAGTCCAGTCAATCCTCCAGAAAGGGGTCTAGAGTGATGCTGCGCAAATTCAACCGGGACAAAATGCAAATATTTTTTGTAACTTTGCATAACTTATTTCATAGTGAGCGAGATCTCCACAAAAAACGGACCGTACCATCCTAAACAGCCGCAAGCAACGCAGATCGTCAAAGCTGCGACGAAGATCGGCGAAGAAAAAAGGCAGATGAGATGTGGACTGAAAATTAACTGTTTAAAAAACAAATACAAAATAAGAGAAAGCACCTTCTGACGGCCCAGTAGCGGTAGAGGAAGTTAATTATGATCAGCATGAGAGGAACGGCGAAACTCGTGCAAATCAGGGCGGTTAGGTACTGTAATTTTGGGCGATCTTTCTGTCTTGATACTTTAAAATTTTATTGAATTTTTAAATTATCAGTGCAAAAGAGACATGCGAATAGTGCGAGGTTCAATACTAAGTAAGATGTAAAGCTAAGCACGGTTTAGTGCTAAGATGCTAAGTGCTAAGCTAAGCTAGCATTGCTAACCCGACTCTGCCCGAATGCCGTCCAGGCGACAGCGGCGTACAGTGTGCCTCTAACGAGAACTTGCTGAAATTGACGAGGGATTATACTGGTCTGATTGTTCTCATTTGCATAATTACTGCCTGTCAGTTGTTGAGCAGTTTTTCAGCTTATACTTTATCACCTACGCATTCGCGGCCAGGGATTTAGGAATAAGGTTCGGTACTTTCAAAAAATTAGGTAAAAATATTTACATGATTCATGAGACCGTGTAGAACGGCCAGCAGGAGATCGTATGAGGCGAAAATAATAATGAGCGTTTTGTACGCGCCGAGATTCGGTCGCGAATGCTTCGAAACAAGGAAGAACAACAGCAAATTGAACATAATACCTAAATCTGCAAATGTATCCATTAAGATTTGCAAGTAGAACCTCTTCATTCAACGCGTTCTCTCGTTTGCTCACCCAAACTCTTTGATTTCTCGCATTTCTACTGCATCCGCCACTAATTAATTATGTCGAAAACGTACAAATATTGGCGTTTTCGATGACGTAGAAGAAATTGGACGACCTCATCGTCAATTGCTCGGCTCCCTGTCGGAGCTAATAGAGAGAAGAATTAGCACACCATCAATCGAGACGCTAATGCACCACAAACTTTAAAATGGAAATGCTGAGAATACGAACTGTATAAATCGAGAAATCGCAATTGGAAGCATTGAAATTCATTCACTACTCATTTCCCTAAACACACTTGACTACGCGTCTCCAGCTTTCCTTACTCAGGAGTGTTCACATCTCCTAATACCCTCAAAACGGAAGAAAATGCACCTTTTCCAGGATTTTCCGGGAAAACTCCGGAAAGTCTGGCAAATCGTTATTTCTCAACGAAATCGTACAAATTTTGGAGTACGAGGGCTTCTCCCCGAAAATCAAGAAATGCGTTTTAAGAACCAAGGGATTTATTGATTGGAAGGTACTGTATCAGAAGTTGCTATTTTCGTTGTGTGTCGTGTACCACATGCGATACGGTAGTGCACTCCTCTATTTTGATGTTATTTCTCGTTATTTCGTTTCATGAATACTCTCATTAGGCGAAGAAGGCAAAATAATGAAAAATATTATCAAATTAGAAGAACACAAAGAAAACGTTTTGAAAGAAAGAGGAATGTACACCAATACACTACCGTATCGCATGTGGTACACGACACACAACGAAAATAGCAACTTCTGATACAGTACTTTCCAATCAATAAATTTCTTAGTTCTTAAAACGCATTTGTTGAATTTCGGAGAAGCCCTCGTACTCCAAAATTTGGACGATTTCGTTGAGAAATAACGATTTGCCAGACTTTCCGGAGTTTTCCCGGAAAATCATGGACACGGTGCATTTTCTTCCGTTTTGAGGGTAATGGGAAACTTCATATCTCCATTTCTCAATTTCGAATGTTCTCTCAGCAGGAGACAACATCTCCTGCGTAAGGAAAGTTGGATGTACACAGAGCCGCAAATTTGCTGGGAAAACGCTTTTCCAGGCACACTCTCTCCGCGAGAGAGTGTGCGGGGCAGGGAGAGTTGCAAACTTTTTACAAAAAAACGAAACCTTTTCCAAGCAAATTTGTTTTCAGTGTAGAGAAGAATGGGAAAATTGCGATCCACATGACTTTGCATTAATATGCAATAATACCATACACCAATCATTATAACTACGATGACGACTTGGTAACAAAGAATGTGTGCGAGTGAAATGAGAGAATAGCGTGATAATTAACCGGCATAAATATTATTTAGAATTTCGAACAAGTTAATCTAGATATCCAATTTGAGCACGGGCATGAGTACCCTTCGTGTGCTATGATAGAAGAAAAGAACATCACGGCATACAAAAAAGGCACATCATTCTAAACCTACAGAAGAGGCTCTTGATCAGAACTCTGAACTCTGCTGTTGAATCTAGGAGAAGATGAGGAACAGTATTCTACTAGGAAAACGAACGCTACTCAAGCACACACAGCCCTTCTCTTACATACTTGTGCACTTTCCTAGTGGTTTTCCTGACGGTGGAATTATACCGGAACGAAAGGGTGAGAAAGGCTCTCTTGATTTGACACCCTCTCTAACTCCACGAATCCTTTTCGTAGTACTGACTAGCCGGTGGAATGATGTGAAGAATCCGTATGTCATTCTGACTGTATATATTGAATAAGACACAGTTGTATAGTGCGAAATGTGAGACCACGCACTCCTCATTTCACACACTCTCTCGACCGGTCGGTAAGTGAGAGAGTGCACGAAATGAAGAGACCGTGGTCTCACATTTCGCACTCTACACAGTTGGATGCACTGAGTTGTTGTCTACCCATCAGAATTCGAATTTTTTTCTCCCATTTATATTAACGTAGTATTAACAATTGCTGTTGCTCTTAAACTTCCCTGTGTAAGTTGTTATTGCTTTCAATATTTCGGTTTTTTTTCTTTCAATGAAAAATTTTCCCATAAAAGCGTCTGTGATCCTTTGTAATATGTGTAGTAGTATTAATACACATTTATCATTAGTTTACCAATCGGATGGTATAAGTTCATGATGAAAATATGCACTATTAACTGGATTTGGCTTGTTTTGTTAGCCAATCGATGACCCGAAGCAAAGATTCTATATTACATTAGATGCAGAAATTGCATTATTATGTTAGAGAGTTAGGGGCATTCGCTAATCATACAACTATAATAGTCCTAATAAATTATGCGTAATTATGTCCAAATTTAACAAGGAACATGATATTGAAAGCAACACAACCTCTGTTACTTCTATCCCTCAGCGAAATTAGTTCGAAAAAAATGAAGTTAAGAAAAAATTCTACTTACATCAGTATCTCAATAGCCATGCTACTAACAATACGGTTTGAATCGTTTAAATGTTGCCAGAAAAACAATAAGCCCAAAGCCCACTACTGAGACATTCACGATCCACAGTGCAGAAAGTGAGAAGGCCTTGAATATCCGTCTGAAATTGAGAGAATTGATCTAATTAACGTACGCCTTTGAATGTATAGTTAATGTGATTTCTCAAAATTTAGTAATATTTTAGTAAATTTGTTTAAAACTAACGATGCGTAGAAGGGCCCGAAAAAGAGAACGACGTCCTCCATCAGAATGATCACACCTTGCATCATTGTCTAAAATATTTTTTTATTTAAATTTGAAAATTAATAATGATTTTTATAATATAAAAGACAGGTCGGTCACGCAACACATGTTCAATATTTTCTTGTTACCCACCTCATGGATACTTTAAGGATAATTGTGCGATGACCTACCTGATCGATATCTCCAAGAACTCTGGAGAAGAGAGTGTCCAGCCCCGTGCAGGAAGTTTGGTAGATGAATCCAAGCGGAATTATCGTTACGGAAATCCAGATCCATGGATTTGGAGACTGGAAATAGTGGTATGGTGTTTAATTTTATCTAGTACATTCAGTTAGACTGTTTGATAAGATGTCTTTATAAATAGGAAGTTGAAGAAATCTAGAGAAAAATAAGTGGTGCAAGAATGAAATTAGATTTTTTAGAATAAAAAGTTCTTACCAATGCATATTCGCACCACGGGTAATGGCGAGGCGAGCAGCCAGAGTGTAGTGTATCTAGAATGCTTTAATCGTCTATCTGATTAACAAAGTTACTCGTCTTCCGATGTTAGGTTGACCGGTCTGGGAATAATGTGGACACCTACCATTTCTGGGAACCATTGGGCGAGAGAGGGTCGGTATCGGCCAGGGATAAGAGATTACGTAGATAGCAACCGTGAGGCAGAGGGCGAACAGGAAGATGTTACGGGATGAAATTCTGAATTTATTTTTGCATAATCTATTTCCTACGATTAAGGTGTTTTAATATTCATAATATATATTTGACTCCTTGAATGGAGTAGTAATGGTACAGCGGCTTGTTTAGCAAATAATGAGAGAAAATTTGGTAAGCGATCAAATATCAGGTATGTTTCACCTGTGTTTCAATAGCAGAGGGCGCAGCTCTGTGTAATATTGGACGTCGACGCTTGAAATAAAAAAAAAGAAAACACTCACTTCTTATTCAGTTTGCAGAAAAAGAAGGCAACGGAGATGGAGAGTGCGAGAACGCCAGCGACCAACTGGAAACAGCAATATAGTTTATTTTTAAATTAACGATTTCATACATTTCGATTCGTTTTTGCAAGAGAAGAAAAAAATGGGAAATCACATAACATATTTGTGTTTCACGGGCAATATATGAGAATTGGAATGCCATTGCGCGACGATTTTTCCCTTTCTCTTGTTTGAAACACTCCAAATAGTGCACACATTTTTTTTGCAAACGAGCAAATCCTTATGAGAGGATGTCTAAGATTTCCAACATAGTGGCGGGACTAGGGGAAAAAGGCGATGCGAGGCATTCGCTCCGTTCTTCTTGGGTGTGTAGTACTTCATGAGAGATACACATAGCCAACTGGAGAAATGACCGCAACGCATCGGAATTTGCAATCGATATTTTTCAACTTTTTATTTTCGCGTTTGTATGACATAAAACGATTCGAGCAGTTTTCAAACTTTTGAGAAAAGTCGACTTTCTTACAGTATCCACACCATACATCGAGAAACAGCAGACATCTAAAGTACACCACAGTACACTTTCCGTTAAAACTACGTGGCATTGTTTCTCGTTTTTTGCTTTATTTTGTTCTTAAGTATTTTGTGGACTATGTTAAAAAATAAAACTCCTGCACTTTTAAAAACCGGGAAAAGTTATTATACATATTTATCCTGACATCAAGGCAAGGGCCTGCAGGAGGTATCATTCGGGGACAGAGGTGGTCGGGATCTTCGAATTCGAGGCAACTGGGTCAAGGGAATGGATCATGCTTGGCTTCCTTGGTCAATTGTAGTGCCGATCTTGGACGATAGACATTGAGCGTAGAAGTAGATCTTCCAGCTTCCAGTGACGTCCTGACTAGCGTGTATCAACCAAAGTGGGAACTCACGTCGTAGTCTTGTCGACTGGGGCCTTTCTTGAAAGTTGACGACTTGAATTATATGTAGTCGCTCCGAGTCCTCTGCTCGAAGTGGTACCGGAAAGGTTATTACAGAAAAGAAATTTCAAGCAAGAATATCTCGCCAAATTTTGTTTTTTTTTCATGGAAAGGCGTCAACATATATCTAAAATGTTCAGTTGTGTGAGAGGAGTTGAACGGTGCCCTATTTATGGCACACAAACGCAAACATAAAAAATATCGATTTCAAATTTCGCGCCGCCTGGCGCGGCGCCGATGCGTTGCGGTCATTTCTCCAGTTGGCTATCTGTTTCTCTCATGGAGTACTACACACCCAAGAAGTATGGAGTGAATCCCTCGCTTCGGCTTTTTCATCGGGGAAGTGAAGAGACAAGTGAAGGGTCAGTGATATCAGATATTCTCTCTTATTACTTTCGTCCAATGACTCCTCCCAGGAAGGAGTAGAGAGTGATAGAGCGTGCACCATCGACACACATCATTCGAAACAGTGTCGGCGAGAAAGAACGAGTTAGAGAAAGAGAGATATGGCGAGAAAGCGCGCCAAAATGGAAGGTTAGACAACGAGAGACATTCTGCGATGCTGTGCGATAGGGGATCTCTCATTTTGCCACACTCTTTCGCTCCTATAACCCCTTTCTGGAGGCTGAGAATCACCTGAGCAACGGCGTTGATAGTGACGGCATCCTGTGCGTCGAAGCCGAAGACGTCAGTTAACACGGGACTTTCTATACTGAAGACGAATAATTACTCCTTGTTTTTCAGCAAAAAATCGAAATACGAATGTTTTACTTCGTATGAACTCTTTCCCGCTTTCAAACAATCCCTCGCTCTTAACCCCTTTCTGGAGATGCGGTGTCCTAGTGTGGTTAGACAATTAAAGTGTGTTTTGGTTTCATATAATGTTCCTATTGTTCCCAGTCATGTTTCAAAGCATCACCGGGAGCGAACAATTTGAGAAAAAAACTTACGCGAAAATCGATGCGATGGTGACTGTTGCAATCGCCTTTTCGAACAGAATAATGCCGACGAGCAGCCAGGGAATGCGAAGAGACCTGATTTCTGCCAGCTTCCACTTCAACGCATTGAAAGTGAAAGAGGAGGTAGAGGGTGCTGGAATGGCGTCATCACTAGGGATGCAAGGTTGGTATTACGGCCTTTGGGCGAGAGATAGGTACCGGAAGAGAGTCAGCGAAAAAGAAACAGCCGGGGAGCATGACCACAATCGAAAATCACTAGTCATGACTAGGCAATACAAGGACTATTTATCACAAGCAAAAAAAGATCAAAGATCATCTCTCACAGGTTTTGAGCGATCTAGCTTCGTGCTCCCACGGGTCCTTGAATCGGAAAACAACGACTGCAATAGCGATGATATTTGTGAGAAGAGCAATCCAGATTGGTGCTGCAAATGTATCCTTTAAAACTTTTAATTTTTCTGAGATTCAGAGGATTTTCGCTTTATGATAGCTATGCATGTTCAATTATCTAAAGCTTCGCGTAAAACATTATTTTGCCTTCTGTGAGCACATTAAAAAAGTATGTTCATAATTTCCCTTTTTTAAATAGATGTTTGAAGTAGTGCACTTACCCGAAAATATGTGAAATTTGATTCCGGGTAGAATTTCAGTTCCGGGATAGGCAATGGAAGAGAACGCAAGCTGTGCAACTGACAAATAATTAAAAGTATTGAAATGTTTATTTAGTTTGACTTTATTGATGTGTGTTAATATGAATAGCTATTTTATCAATTTGCAATCATGCATATTCTCACCGGGTCCTACTGTAATACTAAACATCGCTGCTGTAGAAAATAGAGCGTAGGCGGATACTCGGCTCTTTTTTGAACTCATCCGAGTTATGAATGAACGAAGAATAGGAGAAGTACCTGAAAATGAAGATATCCGGATATCCCCTCGTGCTTTAAATATTTTTTTCAAAAATATGATAGGTGTATCCAAATAATTCTTCTCCACTCAAATGCTCTGCTCTGACTTTTTGCCTAACTGATCTCTTGATTTAGACCTGTATTCCAGATTTCAGGATAAAATTATATCTTTGTCTAATCTGGATTAAATTCCAGAGTTACTCATTCTCTAAGCATCGAAAATTTTGTCTGTTTCATAAACGGAAGTTCCAATAACTTCGAGATATGAGCTCTTGCGTAATGAGCATAACAATAAGTCGGTTAAGGAAAGTGACCCATGCGAACTTCCTGCTGATGCACTACAAGATCGGAGCTAATGCGAGGGAAATATAATCATAGCAGATAACAAGCCCTTCCTCAAAGCACTCTGCAGTGTTCCAGAGCACGAAATATTCTGCTTTCGGCACTAATCTGCTTGTTTTTCTGCTCCCATTATGAATACATACATCATATTTTCCTTGCAAGTTGTGTATTCCTAACCGCGATATAACCCGAAGATCACTATCGTGAAAGTGCAGTGACACCAGCGTGAAAACATAACTATCGGATTACAGTTCCGCCAGATTACCATGTCTGGCAAAATAAGTAATGCGTTCTGCTGGTAGTTTTCGCGTATGTGATGCGGGAAAGTACAATCACTATCGTCCCGTTTCATGCACCTCCCATACGATTATAAATACGCAGAGGTCGCTTTTCCAGGAGAACGTTCTACAATGTTTATTTTCTTAGAAAGAGTTTGCCCAACTGTCCTCCTTCCATACGCTCACTAGTTTCGGCGAGCAAAATGAAAAAAAACGCGTGCAATCCAGAGGTTGAAGAATACTATGAAAGGTACGCTTGGAGAACAGTTTACCCTAGTAAATTTGCTCTCTGTGTAATATACCTTTTTTTTTAAAGAGGAGAAAAACTGACTATAAGAGATGCCAAAAAGGCAATAGCAGAAGAGCATTGCGTATCTTCGATTTACTGGTACGTATTCAATGAGGAGATAGAGAATACAACCGAGAAGAGCGAGAAGTCGCCCGACAAGGACGGGAATTCTAAAAAAAATAATATAAAATGTTATTTTCTAAAAAAATCAAACCTGACCATGTTTCTTCTTCGTAGTCTAAGTTTGAGAAACGCGGTGAAAATGAGTTTCATCGTTACTTCAAATGTTTCCGTTTTTGTGCATACAATAGTGAACATGACCTGTTTCATAGTTATAACAACGAACAAACCTCGACATGTGAAATCGATGCGACCAGTAAGCGAAGCCCATCGCAAAGAGCGCATGACCTCCCTAAAATCTTTTTCAGACTACCATCGGTAACGAATACTACGCGGTTCCAGGTTTCAGGCGATTTTTCTCGTAACAATACCTTTGTGATGGACGGCACGAGCGCGAAGAAAGTGTTATCCACTTCCGGGTCCATCTAAGCTTTTTTATTATTATAAAAAAACAGGCTCTCAATGAATCGTGAAACATGTAAATTATCTTACTTTCTGCATGTAATTCCACTCTCCTATCGATATCATGTTGTTCTCCACTGAACAAAGAAAAGTGATGAACGTAGCGAGGTAAATGTCTTTCCACTGAGTTTTCTGAAGTGTGATCTTTCATTTCTGCCAATCATATCCACACAATGTTTTTTTTCTAAACAAATGTACAAAACAAAAACAAAAAAAATTATACCTTTTCCTCTTCTTCAACTTGTCTTAATTCCGCTTCCGAATCAACAGTGGTCGAAGAAAGTATCGTTAGTATCGGCGGTATCTTTGTGTCTACAAAATACAATTAGTGTAAAATTCCCCTCCAAACTCCGAATTATGTGAACAATGTGAAAAGTATACAGACTGGAAACACTTCCAGTTCAAGAATCTGATATCATTATAGCGATCAGTCCTACTGAACCTATTCACCACCTACCGTACCTTCATCGATGTGGAGCGGCGGTAGGTCGGGCATTTCCTTCATTCTGAAAGAGGGCGAACTCACTACTCGACTGCTTTTCTTGACGCCGACGCCCGTAAATATGAGGGTGAGGGGGTTGAGATTTGCATGAATTCCGTTGGCAGAGTCACGAAGAGTCATAATACTACGGCGAGGGCGAAGAGCGAAGTGGCGCCGAGGTGCAAGGTACATGAAGAATCGGCAGAGAAAAGAACTAGGTGGTTCGACGTTTCTAACTCCGCGTATAATGCTTGAAACAATTTGGTCTCTAATTTGATGTGGCTCATCTTTTCTAAATATACCAGATTGAAAATACTACTACGTCACACTTGAACTGTGGTGCGTTTAGTATAAACTGTTTACTGTCCGATCTCTCGTGCGCGCTCTCATTCACTATAGTGCGTAATGTGAGACCACGCTATATTCAATTCACACACTCTCTCATCCACCGACCGGAGAAAAGAGTGTACGAAATGAGGAGAGCGTGGTCTCACATTTCGCACTCTAATTTACAAAATTCGCACAATGAAACTTCCAGATAGGAGTGAAGAGCCATGGAGACCCTCTCGTAGTCCCTTCCCATGTTTATCAACGTAACTTTGTACTTAGTACTTTAAACCGATATTTATGAATTTGTCCTAGTCGCGCCAAGGGGCTTTGCAACCGGAATTTGCGTATACTACACACACAGGTAAACATGGAGAATGTACTCGACAGAGGACAAAGAACAACGGCGTCTGTCTGGAATGGTCGCACTAGGGTCTGCATTTTGAATCTTTGTTGACCGGTCGCCCTCATTTACAAAGAGTGGAATGAATCTCAAATAAGTGAAACTCAACGTGTAACGATTCAATTGAATCTTCGAAAGATTCTAGTGAATCTTTGACTTTTCTTTGTTGGGAAAAGCATACTAGGGCTGAAATTTCGACTTATTAAAACGCGTTCTCTGTAAGAACGTCGGAGGGGTCCGCACAACTAATTCAAAATGGTCGTCCAGGACCCAAACTTTTTTCACAAACAGTCATAGGTATAACATAAATTTTAAATGTGAGAAATACTCAAATTATCTAGTTTTCAAAAATTGATAATTTTTTTACGAAAAAATTTTTTTTTCATTTTTTAAATTTTCATACATAACTTTTGATGCTCTTTCGAATGGGATATAACACGACAAAAATATTTTAAAAAATAAAAATTTATTCTTTTCGAAAATTTTGTTTTATCGATTTTTCAAAATTTTACTTTTTATGACCTTTTCGCTTTCAAAATTTACTTTACCCCTAAAAATACCCGTGAAAAAAGTTTCAGCCCTTGTTGATCACTTTGAAAAAGAATAGATCAAAATATATAGCTTCAACAAAAATATCAACTTTTGCGGATGTGAATATCGATTTTCGCTCCTAGTTGTTCAATCCTCCTGATATTTTGGATTTATACATAACTTTTGATGCTCTTTCAGATGACATACATTTGATTTAGTTTTAATGACTGAAAAAAATTTCTGATTACTTTGAGATTGAGCTTTACAAGAGAGTGGTAGTGGTCTAGTGAAAACTTGAGTACTTTTACATAGAAAATCTGCCATGAGATGTTTACCTTCAAATTCCCTGATGGAAAATACGTAATATATATCAAAACTATGGGTCGCAAATCATGGGAATGTGGTCAGCCAAAATTAAGTTTCACCAAAACGTTCATTTTGTTCGGATGTGGTCACCGATTTCGGCTCCCAGAAGGTCGATTCACATGATTCTTCGCATTTTACATAACTTTCGATGCTCTTTCGAATGATATATAACATGACATGAAAATTTAAAAAATGAAAAAAACATATTTTTTTCGTAAAAAAATTATCGATTTTTGAAAACTAGATAATTTGAGTATTTCTCACATTTAAAATTTATGTTATACCTATGACTGTTTGTGAAAAAAGTTTGGGTCCTGGACGACCATTTTGAATTAGTTGTGCGGCTTACCCCAGCCCCGCACTGCGCTCTTACAGAGAACGCGTTTTAAACTTGAGCGCATAATGTATACGGCGTGATTTAGTTATTACCACTTTTGATAAAAAATTGAAACGGCAAAAATAGTCCAACTCCAAAAATTCGAACAAATGATACTCGGTCAGAACTATTGGAACACAACCACCACACCACTTGGACGAACCCTAGCACAATGAGCACTCTAAAGCGACGGTCAGGAGACGCGCGCGTACTTTATGAAAATACAGTATCCGGAATCTCAGGAAATTGCATGAGATCTGATTCTCGGGTTGGGCTACCACATTTACGGCCGTAACACAATGCCGAAGACCGCGTTGGAAAAAGTGTCCAAATACTAGAGATACGGTCAACTATTCAAATTAATCTTTGCTGAAAAGTGAGGATTCATTTGAATCTTCGACCGCTCGGCAATTTGAGCAATGATTCAAGATTCGCTCAAAGATTCATTTTGCAGACCCTAGGTCGCACCCACCCAGTATTTTGATCGCGAACACTTTCTGTAGGTAAAAGGGTAAATGGTCTTCAAAACGCAAGGCGGTCTCGACCACTCCTATTCCTGAGTAGCAACGAGAGCCGGTCCTGCGATGATCAGAAGTATGTTGCGAGGCAATTCTCATGTTGCATGCACGTGAATCGGGTACCACTTTCGGGTACTCTCCAGAAAGGGACCAGGCGAAGGGCGATGCGTTTGCGATGTTCGCCCTTACTTGTACGCACCACATTTCGCTCCTGAGCCCACTCTGGCTAATGGTTGGAACTAATGGAGAGAAATTCCGCGATAGCGGTAACGCACAGTGAATTTAGAGGGGGCATGACTAGATTACGAACTGTCGTAAATATGAATTGGACAATCACACTTTGAAGCTATGGGAACTCGTTCACTTTTCAATTGATCATTCCCTATTTCTTCACTTTTTTCTACTAACAAAATGTTGTGCACTTGATCCTTCGGATATGCATGGAGCTGATTAATATGAGGATTTGTCGGAATCAACCCGCTAAGTGTTGTCTAGCCGTTCTCTTCTCCTACTGTCACATGTCCGGACTCATCTTAGATAATAGCATCGTCTACATCGTTCCTTTGCCAAACTGAGCTCGAGTAGCTGCTCAGCTCCTCGACAGAATTTAGGGAGCAAGCTACGCAATTAGTCCACTTGATTCCTTACCTACAGAAAGGGCTCAGGGCAATAGAGTGTGCAAAAGTGAAAGAGCCCCACTCGATCTTGCAGGCACTCTCATCTTGCTGTAGAATTCACTGGCGAGTGGAATGTTTTGAACCCTTTGAGTAGTCCCTCTACCAATTTCACCACCACCGAGAGGAATGGAAGGATAACCTCCGGTAATATTAATGGAATATCAAAAATAAATCAAAGCTTCTGTAATCTGGTACTATAAATTTCCTTTAATAAAAATGTTTGCATATTTCTTAGTAAGAAAAATTGGAACACATTTATCATTAGTCTACCAATCGGATGGTATGAATTCACCATGAAAATATGCAATATAAACGGGATTTGGCTTGCTTTGTTAGCCAATCGGCGACCCGTAGAATAGACGGCAGATAACATTAGATAAACAAACGTTGAAGCTACGGTATTGAATATGTTAAATGTGTAAGTAGCAAGCGAGTCATACAACAGCCATAGTCCTATTCAATTATGCGTAATTACGTTCTTGTTTAAAAAGGAAATAAATTATGGAAAGCAAAACTACATTAATTAATCATGTGTCACTTTAAAAACTCAGCGAAATTAGGAAGAAAAAAAAGAAACGATTTAGATGAATCGACTTGAACGATCTCTGGTGGTTGATTGCCTGCATTGCTGGTGAAAGGACTACAGTAGCTCAATATCCATAGACCGATCTAACAATATGGCTTGAATCGCTTGAAAGTTGCCAGGAAAATAACAACACCGAAGCCTACTACTGAGACATTTACGATCCAGAGTGCGGAAAGTGAGAATGCCTTGAACATCCTTCTGTAATTAAAAAAAAACAACCAATCAACGTACCTGGCACACAGATACCATAATGTAGATGTGACAGTATTATTTTATTAATTTATTTAAAACTAACGATGCATAGAAGGGTCCAAAGAAGAGAACGGCGTCCTCGATCAAAACGATCGCACCTTGCATCATCGTCTAAAATATTATAATTTAAATTTGAACTTTTTTTTTTGTAATATACATGTCAAAATAACCAATATTAAGTTTTTTCTCATGACCGCAATGAATTTATCGCGACCTAATTGATCGATAGTTGTGTGATGGTGAACCTGATCGATATCTCCTAGTACCCTTGAGTAGAGAGTATCTAATCCGGTACTGGAAGTTTGGTAGATGAATCCCAGAGGAATAAGAGCCACTGGCATCCAGATCCATGGATTGGGAGACTGAAAAAGACGTGAGATTTATTTCAACTTGTACTGATGAAGAAACAAATCTCATTCGCTAATATTTAGATACGGAAATGCCATTTTGTCATGATTCAAAAGTCAAAATAATTTTAAACTTTATGTTCACTCTCGAACGATCTTGCTCTCAGATCACGGAAAAACAGCAAAGTAAAACTAGCATGAATAATTTTTTTAGTACTTACCATTGCATATTCGCACCACGGGTAATGTCGAGACGAACAGCCAGAGTGTGTAGTATCTACAAAATTTTAATCGCTTATTCGATTTAAAAAAAAGCTCATCTTTCTCATTCGCCAGTTAATCATTGCCATACACTACTATTCAAAACAATGTATATGCTCAATTTTCAAAAATATGTACACACTTCTACTATGTGGCACAATTGTATTTATACTTATAATATAAAAAAATTCGTATGAAGATTAGACAAAATGCCTAGAATCGAATTCGCTGAGCCGGCCAAATTTGTTTCAAGATTCGACGCAAAATTTTCGGGAAAATGTCACGTCCCTCGAATTGGCCGAATCAGTCACTTAACTGGAAAGAACAAACCTACCATTTCTGGGAACCATCGGGCGAGAAAGAATAGGAATCGGCCAAGGATATGAAACCACATAGATAGCAACAGTGAGGCAGAGAGCAAAAAGGAGAATGATACGGGCGGAAATTCTGAAATTAATTGTATAATTATTTAAACCAAGTTTATTTCCTACATTTATTCACAAATTAGAATATGTACTCCTTCCTAAATTGATTGGAGTATTGTTGTACAACGATTACTATACTCTTAGAAATGAAATAGTACAACCCCTTAATTTCAAGTATGTTTCACAAGGCCTTCGATAGAATAAGAGGTAGCATTGTGCACTGCAAGCTACGATAGTTTCGCATAAAAGAAATTTTTTTTTTATTTTTCTAATATTGAAAATCACATTGTGACACTATTCTATAACTTCATGAGACATTGAATATAAATGCAATGTCTCTATACGCACTTCTTCCCCAACGAAATGGGCGAGTAAATTTGAAAAGTATTTTTTTAAAAATATAACTTATACTTATACTTTATCACCAGCGCATTTGTGTGCAGGGATTAAGGGGTATTTGTCGATAGGTTGGGCTTCTGGCTCGGGTAAGCTTTTTTGGGCCTTTTAGAAAAATGTTCCAACCTGGGCAGCGGCGATGATGGTCACCGTATCCTGCGTATCAAATCCGAACACGTCAGTCAACACTGGGCTGGCGATGCTAAATCCAAAAGTTAGTTTTCTGACACTTATAGGGACTGTAAACACACCAATTATGTGGTTTATGTGGTCCTATTTCCATGAGCCAGGTCTCGGATAGACTTTGAAAGGTAACCAACTACATAGTTGCTTCATTCCTCATTTCGCCCGTTGTTTTAGCGAGCTATGCAATTAGTTGCTTTTAAAATAACAGTACAGGTACGTACGGTACAGCACTACGGTACAGTACTCTCAGTACAGCTATGTGATTTACATTCCATCCATCAAATAAAACTCACGCAAATTTCGAAGCGATTGTGACTGTTACAATAGCCTTTTCGATCAGAATAATGCCGACGAGCAGCCATGGAATACGAAGAGATCGGATCTCTGCCAGCTTCCACTTTAACGCATTTAGAGTGAAAGAGGTAGTTGATGATGCTGAAATGGAGTCATAACTAGGCAGTATAACGGAGCCAAAATAGTGTTGACTAGGTTATCGCATGATCCAGAAAAGAACGAAACATATTAGGTGGAACAGTCATCGAAGGTCTACTGAATCATTGGGTAAGAGGGTATTTAAGATAATTTAGATAGGTGTTTCATCCCTGTTAGCCCTGGGACGTGCCACACTTTTTCGATAAGAAACATTGAACAACGAGGTACAAGAAAACGATCGACGAAAAAACCAAGTACTATACCAAAAAACGAAAAGGCCAAAATTCTAGCCAAAACATCACTCACTGTCTTTGAGAGATCTCAGTTGGTGCTCCCATGGGTCCTTGAAGCGAAAGATAACAACAGCTATAGCGACTAAGTTAGTCAGCAGAGAAATCCATATTGGTGCTGTAATTTACTATATTGAATATCAAATTTAAAGTATTCTTTATTAAATTCGCTTTCGGTTTCTCTTAAGAATTTTCTCAGAAGGAATATGCACAAAAATAAGTGAACGAAAAAATATCCAAAATACATTTCAGTTGTTCCATTGGTGTTTGTTGGCCCAAAAAGGATTCACCTACCTGAGAAGATGTGAAATTTGATGCCGGGAAGAATTTCTATTCCGGGGTAGGTAATGGAGGAGAAGGCAAGCTGTGCCACTGCAAAAACAGTATATTGTTGAAAATTATATTTATATAATTTTGGAAAATGCTAACTTTTTCGAAACTCTAACATCGAAAGAATTTCAATCAGTATTAATTTTTTTTTGTAAATTAAATTTATATTAGGATTATATTTGTTGATAATATGATCTTTTTTTTCTTTCTCTTCGAAATACTAACTTCGAAAGAAGTTCAATCAATTTGTCAATTGTAAAAATATGTCTTTTAAAAAATTTCTCACCCGGTCCAACGACAATGCTAAACATGGTCGCTGTAGAGAACATAGCGTGAGCGCTCACTCGGCTCTTCTTTGAACTCATCCGAGTTATAAATGAACGGAGAATGGGAGAGGTGCCTGGAAATGAATATAATTTCCAAGAATAATTTCCATGAAAAAATTAGCTATGAGAAATACTAGTCCCTCTGCAATATGCACTCATAAATTAGACGTTGTCAATATAAAGTTACAAGTGGACAAATGAAAGAGTGTGAACAGCTACTCAATAGAAAGTGCTTCCACTCCCGGAGCGAAAACACTAGATTATTTCACCAGACAGCTGTTGTGGGACAAAACAAGGAAAGTTTACGGTTTACTTGGCAGTTTAAGTAAACCGTAAACGTAGTAGTTATTTTGCGGGAAACTACAATCACTCTCATAATGTCTCGTGCATCTCCTCTACGTGCAAATACAATATTTTTTTAATAATAAAAAAACTGACTGTAAGATATTCCAAATAGGCAATAGCAGAATAGCATTGCATATCGTCGATTGTAGGGGATAAATTCAATGAGGAGATAGAGAATACAACCGAGAAGAGCGAGAAGTCGACCAACGAGGAGGGGAATTCTAGAAAAAGACATATTGGAAGCACTGAAATTTATTAATTCTACAAAATCAACCCGAACATGTTTCAGCTTCTTCGTTTAAAATATAAAAAGAGGAGAGGATGTGTTTCACTGTAGCGAGTTTATAAAAAAAACTAACAAACCTTGACATATGACCGCGATGCGACCAGTAAGCGAAACCCATCGCAAAGAGCGCATGGCCTCCCTTAAAGAGAACATGCATAGATGGTGAAAATAGTAATTTGATATTATTTTGGTCGACTAATAAAGGGAATAATTAGAAAGATTTTATTGGACCTTTTGGAGTGTCGGGCTTCGGGCAGAGTTGATCACCACAACCTTTACCATGATCTAAATTTTCTTTTTTTTATGACATGAATCGCGAGAGACTCGAGGATTTCGAGGATGGCCGGGACCTAGAAAATTTTATTTTTTAATTTGCCTGAAAAGTTAATACAAGGTACAGCAAACATTCCTCTATCGAACTACGTCGGCAGAATTTTGATTTAAATTTTAGCCGCCGCGTGAAACACAAACAAACCGGGTGAGTTCGGATATTTTTTACAAAACCCCCAAGTTTGAAAAATCATAACTGGCTTTAAAATGGAGGTAGAAAATCACTGTTTCGTTCATTAAATAGTGGGAAGTCTCAGCTATAAAACAAAAATAACTTAATCATTCCTGGCTCATGCTTCGGAGCTGGGCGGTCGGTTTTGTGAAATATGTCGTAATTTCCGTAAAAGTCAAAACTAAGATTCTGCGCGTTCTGATGGGGCAACTCGCGCCTATTAATGAACGGTTAAATGAGCAGAATCGGCCCATGCGTTCTAAAGGTGCCGCTGAAAATGTGTTTTCGGATGAATACGACTTATCGAAAAGACGTACATTTTGTGTGTTTTTCGGTGGAAATGTAAGAAGGCTATTCAAAAACAATATTTAACTTGTTTTCAGCAAATTGTATTGAAGAATTTTTGAAGAAAAAAAATTAAAATTTTTCAGACATGATTTTCGATATCGCGGAAAAGTTATTTTTTTGCTATCCAATCGTGCACTTTTCAACTTCAAATAACCGTATGCGATGTTTTTACAACAAATCGTTGGTGAGGCATGTCCTATTCAACTATTTTTGAGTGTAATTGGCATCATTTTTTCATCATTTATTTCATTTATTTCGCCCGTTACTCTATACCTTGTTATGATCATACTCCTTAAGCGGCTTCCTCATCATGTGTGGAACATATGACTTTTTGAAAATAAGATGCTATCTTTTCGTAGAAAAAAGTTACACCCTCAAGAAAATCACATATCTGCACGAGAGCGCATGCTCTGCCTTCTCTGGCACTCTCTCACGTCAACACAGTCTCACGCCTGGTTCAGATCCCGCGCCGGGCCCGAATGTTTTGCCATTCTTACTACTACTCTATATCAACTGTTTGTACCTGAATTAGCTTAATTCCAATAAAATATTATTTTATTTGTACTTTATTCATGGCTAAGTGGTTAAAGGGCGCGACATTCAAAACTGCTCGACGCAGGTTCTATCCCAGCTGCGGGCTATCCTTTTGCCGCATTTTTCGCAGCATCGCAAAGATCACTTAACATGTTTTCAAGTTCATCTAGATAAGTTCGAGCACGTTTAGACGTGCTATAACATGATTTTATGAAATTTTCGAAATTCCACAAAAAGAATCGGGGAGTGTGGATAATCACGGAACAGTGTTTTGCGATGTCGCAAATGTGTTAAGAAAAAAAAATGTCAAATCGTGCTCGAACTTATCTGGATGAACTTGAAAACATGTTAGGTGCTCTTCGCGATGCTGCGAAAAATTCGGCAAAAGGATAGCCCTCAGCTGGGATCGAACCTGCGTCGATCAGTTTTTAATGTCGCGCCCTTTAACCACTTAGCCATGAATAAAGTACAAATAAAATAATATTTTATTGGAATTAAGCTAATTCAGGTACAGACAGTTGATATAGAGTAGTAGTAAGAATGGCAAAAGATTCGGGCCCGGCGCGGAATCTGAACCAGGCGTGAGACGGTGTTGACGTGAGAGAGTGCCAGAGAAGGCCGAGTGAGAGAGAGTGAGAGAGTGCCAGAGTGCCAGAGAGCGCTCTCGTGCAGATATGTGATTTTCTTGAGGGTGTAACTTTTTTCTACGAAAAGATAGCATCTTACTTTCAGAAAGAAATATGTTCCACACATGATGAGGAAGCCGCCCAAGGTGTATGACCATAACAAGGTATAGAGTAACGGGCGAAATAAATGAAATAATTGATGAAAAAATGATGCCAATTACACTCGAAAATAGTGGAATAGGACATGCCTCACCAACGATTTGTTGTAAAAACATCGCATACGGTTATTTGAAGTTGAAAAGTGCACGATTGGAAAGCAAAAAAAATATCTTTTCCGCGATATCGAAAATCATGTCTGAAAATTTTTAATTTTTTTTTCTTCAAAAATTCTTCAATACAATTTGCTGAAAACAAGTTAAATATTGTTTTTGAATAGCCTTCTTACATTTCCACCGAAAAACACACAAAATGTACGTCTTTTCGATAAGTCGTATTCATCCGAAAACACATTTTCAGCGGCACCTTTAGAACGCATGGGCCGATTCTGCTCATTTAACCGTTCATTAATAGGCGCGAGTTGCCCCATCGGAACGCGCATAGATGCGGCTCTTAGTTTTGACTTTTACGGAAATTACGACATATTTCACAAAACCGACCGCCCAGCTCCGAATCATGAGCCAGGAATGATTAAGATATTTTTGTTTTATAGCTGAGATTTCCCACTATTTAATGAACGAAACAGTGATTTTCTACCTCCATTTTAAAGCCAGTTATGATTTTTCAAACTTGGGGGTTTTGTAAAAAATATCCGAACTCACCCGGTTTGTTTGTGTTTCACGCGGCGGCTAAAATTTGAATCAAAAATTCTGCCGACGCAGTTCGATAGAGGAATGTTTGCTGTACCTTGTATTAACTTTTCAGGCAAATTAAAAAATAAAATTTTCTAGGTCCCGGCCATCCTCAAGTCTCTCGCGATTCCTGTCTTATATAAATTTTCCTGGTTTTTCAGCTTGAACATTCCCCGCTTAGACCGCCATTCAATTCTGCCAGATATCCGAAGAAAAATCGTGTCAATATGAAACATCGAAAGTAATAAAATGACCGCAATCTGTAATTATCATCGTAGCCAAACCTTTGTAATGGGAGGAACAAGAGCGAAGAACGTATTGTCGACTTCTGGGTCCATCTGAAATAATATATTATGAAAAAAAATTTCCGCAAATAATATAACTTTGGTATACGATTTCATACTCAATTGATTCGTGGAAAAAAGGGTTTCTTCGCGCTACCTAAAACGTTTTTAAAAATAAATATACTTACTTTCTGCATGTAATTCCACTCTCCTATCGATATCATGTTGTTCTCCACCGAACAGAGAAAAGTGATGAATGTAGCGAGGTAGATGTCTTTCCATTGCGTATTCTGAAGTGTGATCTTTGATCTCTTCTCTCATTTTATCCAATAGTTTTTCAGACTTCCAAATAGGGTACGGATCTATGCAAAATAATGCGGGCATAACCCCGTTCTGGAGATTTGGTGCTATGCATACTGTTTTAACGAGAATTGTACTTAGAAGTGTTTTTAGTTTTTAGTTTAGATAGTTTTTTTGTGTTAAATTAGATATATTTCAAACAGAAATGTAACAATGGGAATTATACCTTCTCCTCTTCTTCATCTCGCTTCAATTCTGCTTCCGAATCAACTGTAGTTGAAGAAAGCATCGTCACTATCGGCGGAATTTTCGAGTCTAAAATGTGATATATTTTACAGGCTAAAATTATCTCAAATTTATCACAACACAATCTAAACGCATCGAAAATGTTAAGAAGATGAAAAAATATAAAAGTAAATAAAAAGCGGGAAAATGTTACAAATGGGAGGAATTCATGCCCTGCATCCGATCGATCCTTTCTACCGTACCTACTTATCACCTACCGTACCTTCATCGATGTGGAGCGGTGGTAGCTCAGTCATTTCCTTCATTCTTTAGGAGCGACCTCACTATACGACTCCTTGTCTTGACCCCCTAAATAGGGTGTGGGTGGCTGATATTTGCATGAATTTACCGTCCACTAAATCACGAACAGTCATAATACGGCGAAGTGGTGCACGGGCCGTTCTATTACTGATAGAAGAGCATACTTCGTCCCCAGATTTCCCGAACTACCTGTGGTGTCTGATGCTCTATCCCGTGTTCGCTGGTCGTCTCTACTGCTGTTCATCAGCGGAAGTCGGAATTTAGTGTTTTGGACAGACATTCACATGAGCTTGTTCTAGTCGCGCCGAGACGGGATGTGAGATTTGCATGAATTACACACACCGGTAAACATGTAAGTTGCACTTGATAGACGAGGAATGCAGGCGTCTGTCAACTTTCTCCCTGGTGTCGATTTTGCATGCACTTTCACACCAACTGGGGGGAGAAGGAGAGGAGGGAGGATTACATTGTTGTATTGATAAGACAAGTGACAATTGGTGGCCAGGAAGTATACTCTTTCTAAAATTTTAGAAAAACTGAAAGTGCAAAAACTTTCGGGACACCCTTATATATTATGGTTTAGATCTGTTGTTGGAGCAATAGAGTATGAAATTGCTAGACAAAAGTGAAAAAAATTAGAAAAAAAAATCATTTTAGCTTATTGCGTCATCACAACGAAATATATGCGGGATATTTATATGAGAAAAAATAGTTCAGCTGTAGCTCCAATTACTATACACACTGTGTGTTACTTAGTCTCATAAACTATAGAAAAATATGGACAGAACTTTCGGAACACCACAATATATAAAAATATTTATAATTTATGAAAAAAAATCTCACCGAACGAAATTCCAAATAGACAATAGCGGAAGAGCATTGCATATCGTCGATTGTAGGGAATGAATTCCATGAAAAGATAATGCAACCGAGAAGAGCGAGAAGTCGACCGACCAGAAGAGGTACTCTTAATTAGGTTAATGAATTATGTTAATTAGTTACATTGATTATTTATATGAAAATGAAACAAATCGATTTATGACAAAGCCAATTTTCCGTTAAAAAAGTAACCGCCAGTGGAAATGTGTTTCACAGTTTGATGAATACATCTTGAGTTCGACAGATTTTCAATGGTGATCCTCTCCGCATTTCAAAAAAAAAATCTGTATACACTTGTTTAATTTACTGAATTTCGAAAATTTTGGACTTTTTTATTGTGCCTTTATAGTATTTTTTATTTTAAAAAATAAACTCGCTCGAGAAGCGGGATCGATGACACCATAGAGCGAATGCCATGTCGAAGAGGGCGTGGCCCCGCTGCAATTACATTTGCATAACTAATAAGTGTTTGCATAAAATAATATAAATTTGATCTCTACTTTGAAGTGTTATGAGGGTCGCAATAGGAGATATGTACATAAATGTGTGTACATAAATTTTCGCTTTGATACATTTAAAACATAATGTTTTACAATTTGCGACGAATATGTTTGATCAATAGTGTGCACTCCCCCAATGGTTAGTTAGCGAACCGGCCTTACCGGTGAGCCCCGGCAGAGTAGTCGCTTGTCGAAGTTAACATCTCTTGATTCCGGTAGTAACTTTACCTTTACTTTACCTTACCCCCAATGGTCTTGTAACATTTCCAATCCTCTTGCGCCTCGGGCGTGGTCTCCATTACATCTCTATTTCGCACAGTCTCCTTCCTATATTGGAGAATAATATATCATTTTAATTAATATTGCTCTCGGGAGATCCCCCGCAGAGCTGCCCAAAAACTGTTGGTTCTCTAACACAGAGAAAGTCTGGTCAGAAGCCCAAGCGTACCTTGAGATACTGGCTATAAACCGACGCTGAGTGAGAAAGGTACCCTATCATACTCCATGAGTGTTTTACACCAGCCGGGGTTGAAACGTTAGGGAGAGTTAGAGATTGGAGGCGGAGTCTCGCGTGTGTTCACTAGTACCAGTTGTGTGCGCACTCTCACCTGGGCACACGCGTATTGCTATATTTTTGCGATAAATCTTTACAATCATATTCTAGGAACAGATATCAATTATTTGTGAACAGTAACTTCACTCGAAAAAGTGTCGGGTGCATTCCAATCATTCTCTCACACTGTTCGATTCGTAGACTCTCGGAAATGTGCAAATCCGTTTTTTTACAATGGAAAATCTTGAACGGAACAGAAAACTGCGAAAGTGAATCCGATTATCGAGACATTTCCTGCGGTCTAGCCATAATGTATATTGCACTGCTGAATTGGCAGTAGGAACAGCGATCGATCGATAAATGACTACCGTTCCATCGTAGTTAATTGCTGATGGATAGGTACGTCTTAATATCTTGAACACCGCAGAAGTGAAATTATTTCCCGGCATTGCGATTGACAAATTGTTCTGAAATAGCGAATTTCCTGCATGTGATACCTCTCTTAATGAAATATGCTAATGAATTGTATTAATTATTTTTTTCATGCAACAAATCAATTTGTGACAAACTCAATTTTCCGCGAAAGCAACGCAGTGGGGAAATGTGTTTCACAGTTTGATGAAAGCATCTCGAATTTGACAGGTTTTTAATAATGGCGAGTCTTCGAGCATTGTAAAAAAATTGATGCGTATAAATGAATTTTTTGAATTTCTTAATTTTGGACTCTTTCTCTTATATTGTTTCTTATTGTATTTTCATATCGATGCGACCACAGGTTGAATAGCGATCAGCGTTTGGTATCCCTGCGATTGCACTTATGAATTTATTTCACACACTCTGTCACTCCCAACCCGTCTCCGTAGGGTTAACAGGCCTGTGGATAATACATTTACACGTCGTCATGGCGTCGGGCTCAATTTGAATATTTGCTTCCACAGTTCGAATTGAGTTTTCGATAAATTCCTTTTCCAGAGTTTTCGATAAAAATTTGCAAATCCGTCTCTCTGCCATTGAGAAACCGGGAGCGGAAAAGAAAACTGCTCCAGCGAATCCGATTAGCAAGCCAGTTCCTGCCGACCGGCTACCCTGTAGAATCGCTGAATTGGCAGTATGAGCAGCGATCGATCGATGAAACAGCTACCGTGCCATGGTAATTTAATTCCTCCTGGACATTTAGCGGGCCTCGTGAACTCGAGTTTCACATCATCGTCATATTCAAAGCGCGAGCAATCGGAGTGCTTCCGTAGTTGCGATTTCGTGAAAAAAGTAGAGTACTCATTACACAGAGCGCGACTCCTCTCCTACTCTCTGGAGATGTTGTCTCCTGCTGAGAGAGCATGCGAGATCGAGAGACGGAAACGCAATTTCTCCTAATAATTGGAGATGTAAGCACTCCAGAGTAGAGTGCGAATTGTGAGACCACGATCTTTTCATTTCACACACTCTCTCATCAATCGGCCGTTCGAGAGAGTGTGCGAAATGAAGAGACAGTGGCCTCACATTTCGCAGCATTCTACTCCAGAGTATGAAAAGGAGCAAACTTCGCTCCCTGAGTACACAGTAAGGAATTCCTCCCTAGATGTGTCAATTAATATGTTCAACTCCAGTTAGCGGTTCAACAGTTCATGTTCACTGTGCATTGAGTTGTCCATTTATGGTAGATCAAAAAATCAAAAAAAATGCAAATTTCGAAAAATGAAGTTCATAAAAAACTTTCTCATATTTAAACGTCGCTATCCTAAGTTACATTGAAATCGGTGACATAAATTTTGTTTTGCTGCCAGTGTTCCTACGCCGTCTCAGAATATTTACGGAAATTTGGAAATCGGTCTATGTGCAAAGGAATCGCTGACGGAACAGAAACACTGCAATCAGCGAATCGGATTATCGAGCAATTTTCTGCGACACCCTGTAAAATCTGATTTGTTGTCGGCGGTATTACATTTATAGAATGATACGAACACACAAAAAGTCAAAATTGTACTTCCTGTGTTTACCAAAGCGAGAGAGCGGGCAAAACTGAGAGGGTCGCGTACGTGCCTGTGTGGTAAACAACAGAAGTCCGTCATTTGACTTTTTGGTGTGATCGTATCATTTTATAAATGTAATAGGAGCACAACCAATGCGCGGTTACCAATCAATATACCAAGTGCTCAGAGGGAAATTAGTCTACGACTCTAGACTTCTGGGCTGCTTTTCGACGACTTACAATGTCTAAACGACTCGACTCCCGCGCCAATTAGCCTTTGAAGTCGTCGCAGGCCAGCTTAGACTTATGAAGTCGTAGACTTATTTCCCCTTGTGTGGATACAGTGCCACATCTGTCATGATGGATAGGCGCATCTTAATATGGGGTCCTCGGAAACACTTGAGTTTCACGTAATGATCGTATTCAGAGGGTGAGTTCGTGGAGCGATTTCTCGTAGCATCACTATCGAAATTCAATCAATAAACAATGCTAGTGAATCGGCGCAAAATAAGCTGTAGTTTATCTCGAGCTTCTTTCCTAGGAATATCTCGTAGCATCACAAATTAAATCACATAAATCAAATCAAATAAAAAAATCACAAAAAAATACGTAACAAATTATGTGCAACAACTTCAAAGTTCATAATAAAAATTCACTTTGAACCCAACATTTCAATATTTATCATAGCCTTGAAATCTTAGAAAAAATTTATCTTATTACAGTATAGTAACTTATATTTGTGCACAATAAGTCACTGACTCCACAGTTACCGTTGTTTTTGTTCATACTTTCGTTTTTTCCCTCTATTTCGGAGATTCGAGAGAAGTGTATTTCTGTGAAGTTCGTGTGTGTTGTTTATTCATCACTCCCGGATTGTCCCCTGATCAAATCGTGGCAGATTATCGATTGACTAATGCCTTGTTTTGGCGGATTACGTTACATTCCTGTGAATATATATATATATATATATATATATATATATATATATATATATATATATATTGTCATCGCCTTGTAGGCGGCACACTTTAGTTCCACTTTCATCTTTATTTCAATTTTTTTCTCTCGCACATTTATGTAAATGTTGTCTCACCCTTGTGGTGTACGATAAATAAATAAAATAATACGGGCTCCTGAACCAGGCGAATCGATGCTTAGAAAATCACTTTTCCGTTTCAGCGTTTCTCTTTTCGTTACTATATGGGACAAAGGCATACATTACACCACACAACCACAAACACCACAAACGAAGAAAAGTTCTAAATGTAAGCATGGTTCTGTACAGTGTGAGTGTGTGGAAATGAGTTTAGTTAATCATTCGGGATCATTAAACCAGCCCCATATTTGATCATTACTATCATCCCTCACCCACTCTGGGTATTACTCGGGGTATCTTATCTACTCCCTCCTCAACTCCTCCCCTCCCTGCCTCACAGTTTATTTGTATATCAAACCATCGAGGGGTCGGCTTGAAATGGGGTTCGTTATGCTCTTTTTTTCGGATGACTAATCGTCTCCTCTTTTCTCTCTATTTGATCAGCTTCATACCCCAATTCACTGCAAATTCTTCGACAAACTAGTAAACATAAATGTTGTTTTCCCTCATTGTATTGCCTATCAACTTTGGAATCAGGCACCACATCATTCCACAGGCCGGTCAACCATCCAGAAAGGCCTTTGGAGTGAGAGAGCGTGTGAAATCGAGAGGGACTCTCTCACTTTTGTACACTCTCTAGCTCTGACCCTGGTCTGTCGGTTTGGAATCATGTGGCACTAGGTCGGACGAGAACTATTTCACAATCATGTACGTAACGGTTCTCTCGCATCCTAAAGTTCTCATCCCGTTTAGCTCCGGAAATCCTTCACTAAAATAAAGATTCATTTATCGATCAGTGATGTCTCGATTACCGTATACTTCCGATCGCCGCGATTATATTTCGCCCGGTGTGTTCTGGCGCAGTAATCCGTTTGGTTCAAACAACGCGTTCTGTGTCTTGCATAATCTTGCAAAAAGTAACGGAAGAATGCCGTCGTTCCATCACTGAATAATCTTCCAGTACGCATTTCATTGCCACCGCGGTGTATGGTTCTAGACTATTATATTTGAGAAATGTGTTACTTCGAAAACTATGAACCTGTTAATTCCCACCGCTAGGGTGCCGTTTCTACTCTCTTTCTTAAAGTGCCGCAAACATACACCATCGAAATAGGTTCGACCGGGCTGCCGGTTCGGCGTTTCATGCAGTCATTATGCATAGCTGTTTCTGACTTACCGCGCTCTCGATGTCGCGTTAGGCTGTATCCTAATCACAACATTCATCCCCCGTATGGTGTTGTCTAGTGATTCCCCCTATTTCGTTAACATACACCACCCAAATAGACACATCATAGCACAGTTCACTTGTCTACCACTGTTCATAGCTCTCATTTCCTTTATCATTTAACTTTTCCAGAAAGGGGTCAGAGGCGAGGGCGTGGAAGTGATGTTTCCTCCCACTTACACACGCGATCTCGCCTGTGAACCCTTTCTGGGCACTTGGAATCACCTTCCATTTCTCTGATCTTTCACCTTTCATAGTTCTCTCATCACCGGTCCATAGATAGGCGACAGTTCACGTGAACTCTATCACATTCAGTGATAACGGCGGTAGAAAGATAAGAAGTGATGCGGGATGTTTCCGGCTTGTCTGGTCGCAAATTAGAACAGCTATAAGCCATTATTTGCAATTATGTTTCATATTCCGTGTTTGTCAAAATCATTTTACTCCAGAAAGGGTGAAGAACAAGAGATAATGCGATAGCGAGAGAGTATCATTTGTCTGACACGTGACCGATGGAGCCATATCAGTCACCCCGATTATTATGCGACGATGTATCGTTAACCATGCGAGAGCAATCCCGGCCCCTCTTATCTCCGATATCACTATCACTTCCCCCACGATCCTTATGTGTGTCCATATTGTTCCAGCGCTCGGTCTCACCCCCACAAAGGGGTCAAGGGGTGGTTCTGTCTCATTTTCGACGATTTCGCGCACCCGACCCATTTCTAGAGGTGCGCAATTATGTGGGGTCCAGCCTGTGACTCGCCTAGCCAATGTGATGAGTCAGTGCTCGATTCGAACCCACTAAACCCACATCATGATCATTAGCCGAAATGGCCCTGACTGGCTCAATTGGCGCATCGTTTTGTGTTTGTGTCGGTGTAGTCTCACTACAGTGTTCGCTTTTGGGCGGGGGCACAGTGTGTTCTCTATGTTATTCGCGGAACTACCAGCTTCAAGGGGGGCTCTGACAAAGAACACGTCTCAAATACCGCGATGCGCACTTTATTCGGTCTCTTTCTCTCAATGTTAGTGATAATCGTCTATTCAGTGAGTATTTGTTCGCTAGAGGATTAGGGGAACTTATAAAGAGCGCTTTTACTGTCAGTTGTTCCGTTATCTTTTCATTCTAAATTGTTTTTCAAGGCATTGTCAATTTTAATTAATGACGAATGCTCGATGAATGATCATTCCTACTGATAACTGATTATCTCTGACGTTTTGCACCCCTCTCCGCTTGATTTGCAACTTGGCTTCAAGCTACAATTCTCCGATTATTCTACTCATTCCTCCCGGGACAAATGAGCATTTCCTCAGAATTTGAAAGCTACTGCATGACTCCAAACCTCCAGAAAGGGGTCAGGAGTGAAAAATTGTTTAAAAGTTAAAGAATCGTTCTCGCTTTTACACATCGCACGACCTGCTATCTAGCTTTGTACGGAATGATACGTGTTTTTTCCTCTTTCTCTATTCATTTAACACCTTTAACCATTTACTATTTAACATTTAATTTGCTGCCTCCAATGATAACATACTGATTACTCAACTTTCTCTTGAAAATTGAAAAGCAATTGATAATCTCTGTGACTCACTTTTCATTTGCACTACAACTTCAAGCTACAATTCGATCACAGTTTTCCCGTAAAACGGACTTCATCTAATCTATGCCAGAATTTCCCCATCATCATAAACCACTTTTTATTTGTAGCGCTCATTCTAGTTACAAGATTAATCTCGTGCTTCGCTCCAAGAATTATGCTTGCTACAATTCCGGGATGCTTTACTCTACTTTGATCAGTGGCCTAGATTTTGCGTGACATTCCAGTATATTTGTCGAACCTCTTGTAAACATATTTTTAGCATTAAAAACTTCTCAAACTGTCCGAACATTAAAAAAAAGAGTCTTGTAGCAGTTCATTTCGTATCACTCCCTAAATAAAAAGGAACCTCCATAAATATCCCCCTAATATCAGGGGTTGTTATTATGGGCATTTGCGCGCCTTTCGCACGTCGTGTTTTGGCAGTGATATCTTTTCCAGAGACGGACCAACATTCGCACACTACATTGTGCTCACAATCAGTTCCGGGTAGGAGCAACCAGCATCGAGTTGGCACCATGCCCAGAAAATCTCTCGTTGTCTGACTCTCTCATTTCGCGCACTCTCTGCTCTCGGTGTTACTTTTTCGGATGTCGTGAACTATTACGATTCTTCAGAAAGCATCAATCCACAGGCCGGTCAACCCTAACGAAGGGGGTTTGAAGTGAGAGACCGTGTAAAATCGAGAGGGACTATCTACGTTTTACACATTCACTCGCCTCGTTGCTTGCAGGGTTGAAAACATGTAAAAGGGCATTCGCCAGATTGGTGAAAATATTAAATATTGTTTAAAAAACCTCGTGTGTACTTTTCTACAACAACATGGTATACTCGTTTTGTCCAAAATCATGTTCAATTACGAGTTCTCAAGAGAAAGAGGCGAGAAGGGAAATGGTTTGATGGCATGCCCTTGGTAACCTACAGAAAGGGCAGTGCGGGAAATTGTGAAAGGACTAGACAAAATAATTTCAAAGTTTCTATTTTTTTAAAAATTGGAATGTATTTCCCTTGGGAATGAGGAAGGGCGTGGAGGGAGGTATCTCGATTAATCGGATTAGTGTGGGCTGTAATTTTTTTGTCTTCCGACTGACGTTTTTTGTCGAATTATCCGATGATCGACAACCAACCGCATTGTATTTTGTTCTCAATTTCCTCCAATTTTTCTCTAATTTTCGATCTCTAATCGAGCGGCGCACGTTGAAGTTCCTTGTTTTCTCCTGTTCACACGCGTATTATTGCCAATAAACGCGCGGCTCAATTTATCGGTAATTTGGAACCGTTAACTGTTGTGCCCACTTGTTCCCAAACCTCCAGAAAGGAGTCATAAGCGAGCTAATGGAGCCCCTGACCCCTCTCTGGAGGTGTGGAACCATGCTATAAGGTATTTACTCTCACTGTTCCAATTTAATCCCTTCGCAACCAGGAAAACGCGAACTCTCGATTTTCTCCAATCATTGTAAATGTTTATAAATCTTTTAATCTCCTATGCGGCCGCCGATAATCTATTGAGAAATCCCTCATCTCCTCGCGATATTATGTTGTAGCGCGTGCATTTTTCTACGAACCAATATTTTTCGATACGTGCAAGAACAAGATAAAAGGGCGCGCGAAAGATTGCACATAAATATCGATTGCAAACGGGGGTTACTGAATCGTCGATTTTACGCACATATACGCACCAAAATTCTGTTTTCAGTAAACTTTGCACCGTGACAACACATAATTTACGATCTATCATTTGATTTATGCCCAATATTTTGTCTTTCCTTTCACGCCGTCTCTCTTTCGGCACGGCCAGTGAGGGTTGTGACACACAGTTCCACAGCATTCGAAACAGAGTCGGCGAGAACGAGTTGGAGAAAGAGAGAGAGATGGCGAGAGAGCGCGCCAAACGAGAGGGTCAGACAAGGAGAGATGTTCTTGGCATGGTGCCAACTGGATGTTGTGAGTTCATGATTGTGCGTGAAAATGACCGCGCGCCTTACTCACCCGCATGATCCGATTGATCCAGAAACGGGTCTTCAGCGATAGAGTGCGTGAGATTGAGAGTGCCTCTGACTATTACTCATTATTTCGCCCCCCCCAACCCTTTTGTGCAGGATTATTATCAGTAGCTGCGCTTAACTCACTCATACTTTGAAATTTTGTCGGCTTATTCCGCATGATTCAGCTCATATTACTATTTGAAATGGAAATCTGAATTTCCGGGAAGAGTAAAAGGATAGGTCGGGACAAGTTTCTCTCAAGTTCGAAGGCACTGCGAACATTATGCACTTTCCCGGTACATCGTTCGATCTCTCTTGCCGCTTTCACACACAGAAAAAAGTCTTATATGAGGCCCATGACCCTTTAAAAAGACTTAAGTTCTTATATATAAGACTTTTGAAAAGGTCATGGGCTTAATATAAGACTTTTTCTGTGTGCACTTGAAAAAGGGGGAAAACCCAGTAGCAATCGCCTTCCCGGACACCTCCCCATCAGCACGTGAATAGAGTGCGCGAACACATCCCCTCCTCACGCTGGTCAACCAAGGGCTTTGAAGTGAGAGAGCGTGTGAAATCGACTGAGACCCTCTCATTTGTGCACACTGTCCTGTCCTGACCCCCTTCTGGAGGTGTGCTATTATGTGTCAAGAGACAGGTGAATATCCCGCGGGCTTTTGTTTAATGATTATGCCACCGATCACTAACCTAGTTGATCACAATGGTACACAGATCAACCCGGGTACAGCCCAATCACACAACACATGCGGTACAATGTGATCTCTCTCTCTCTCTCTCTCTCTCTCTCTCTCTCTCTCCATCTCCGCCACAATCACTCCCTCTCCCTGGTTGAGTGAACGCCTACTTTGTGATCTCCCATGATCTAGCCAGAGATCGGAGCAACTCATGGTTTTTCTAAAGAGTCTAGGAGTGGAGTGCGAAATGTGAGACCCCGGTCTCTTCATTTCACACACTCTCTTCACCGGTCAGTGGAAAGATAGAGAGAATGAAGAGATTGTGGTCTCACTATTCACACTCTAGCTCAGAGAGTGTGCAAAAACGAGAGAGTGTCTGGCCCGTGTCTCGGGCTTGATCTACCAGGGAAGGGGGGAGGGAGAGTGAGAGAGACCTATTGTCTCACCCCTCCAAGGATCACGTTCCGGCATTATAACGTCCGGCTTTATCCCCCCTTCCTTTCTCCCCTCCTCATCCCCCTATCCATTGCGAGAGATTGCCCGTCCAATTTAGAGAAATTTCCCCCTCATTCTTTCACTCACTTTTCTCCCCCATGACGCTTTATCACACGAGTTGCGCTTTCGCTTTTATCATATCAGCTATTACTTTTTGTTGTAAATGTTAACTAACAACGCTTTCTATTTGGAAACCCAATATTCGCTCTATTTCACGCAGTTGCTTTTGACCATTAGGACGAGACAAAAAAGAAATCTAGGCTTCAGGCCGCTCGAAATGGTTGGCTATTAAACCGCTATGATTGCCGCACCCCCACGAATATTGCAGTTTCAGAAAGCGGATTGTTCTTTGCGTTGGTGCATTTCTGTTTCACGTTTTCTTCATGTTGTCATGTGTGTTCCGTGATTGCTTCTCATGGTTTTTCCGTTTTACTTTATCAGCGACGAATTTTGGGTGTTACTAAATACAAAAGTGTTACCAAGCCCCTTGTGCCCATGCGTTGATTGCCGTTTGTTCTGCAGCTTTCTTAGCGTTCTTATGGGGTGCTACTTATTTTTTCTCGAAAAAAAAACGATTCGATCAGAAGTTCGGTTTGAATTCCCTCCATGTTGTATCTCGCTTGCCAGAAGAGCTAGAGGCTAACTGGAATATCTTTCTCCTGTCGGCGACTGTGTTTGGCGAGTTCTTGTTCCATAGGGTTCCACAAAGCGGGATATGTGTGATGCCCGTTCATTTGTGTTTCACCACACCTTCTTCTTTCATGACTCATCGGTTTTATAATTTGTCGATGAGTCCCCCCCCTTAAATATCCGATACTAACCAATTTTTCCTTTTACTGTCATCGTGCGTGCAATCTGCGATTGCAATTCCTTATTATCGTTCGATATTATTATTATCCCCCGTTCTATGTTTCCGTTCACTCTCTCTCTCTCTATCTCTCTCTCTCTATCTCTCTTTCCGTTCTCTCCCGGTACGAGAACCGGATCGTAAAATCGGCACACCATGCGCCCATTATCAAAAGATCGTTTGCCAAAAAAATTGAGTGCGAAAAAGATTTTAAAAGTTCCGCTCACGTAATTATTCCCGGAAATAGTTTGTTGCATTTCAAATTGACCCCGGCTTTCTGGTGGAACTGCGATAGTACATGTGCAAGCTAGGCATTTTTTCCATTTTATTTTTGGATACGTTTACAAGCTATTCGTATTGGGCACTCATCGCAATTCACCCACCGTTTCATCATTCCACATGCCGGCCAACCCAAAAGGGGTTTAGCGTGAGAGAGCATGTCAAATCGAGAGGGACTATCTCACTTTTGCACACTCTCTTGTCCTGACCCTTTCTGTGAGTGTGCAATCATGTGTTCTCTGTCTCATGGCGTGTATTACCTCGAAATGTATCACTTTTTCCCCAGTGATATTCGTAATTTATGCAGAAATTTCAGCCCTCGCCCGCCTAACTTCGGTGGGTCAGCAGTGAATCGCGCCTCTGTGAGTAACAACTCCCCAGCACAAAATGGAGGACTTGCCGGAGCTCCCGCCGATTGGCGTCGGCAAAGGTACGGTAGCTTTTGTTGACTACGTTACCTTGGTGATTACGGTAGCGAGGAATATCGATCGACTGATAGTTCTGCGGGATAACTTTGCATTTTTCATCTTATCCCAAAGCTTTGGCACAATACTGACCGGGCGTTTCGATTTCGCAGTCCGCATAGCGTAAAATGATAAATGTGTTTTTCGTTTCTTAGATAAACGCATGTCCACTTTCTGAAAGCGTCCTCCTTTGCGCACCGAAATGATTGTGCGGAAAGAGGAGACTAGCAAAGTTGCGCCCAGTATAGCACAATCGGGTTCGCGTGCACTGGCCGTTGGCCTTGCGTTTATGGATTATGTGAATCAATTTGGGGCAAATGTCAGTCGGTTGTTTCGATAGTGGGACGGATTTGTGCGCTCCTCCCGCAAATTATCATTGAATACGCGCATAATTGAGCGTAGAGCGAATCTGTGGGAAAAAGCTGCTTCTGTGATGAATTGCTTGAAAGACTTTATTTTTTTATAAATTTAAATATTTGAAACATATTTTGAAAATATTTCAGACGCCAAAGGCACGTCAATGATGGCCATGGAAATGGACACGAAGGAAGAAGTGGAGGAGGAAAAGGTGATTTTTTAAAAATAATTAAAACTATTTTATTGATTTTTAAAAAAAATATTTAAATATTTTGTGAGGTTTTTACTGTTTTACGAGACATTGTTCGATGTGAGACGTTCGATTTCGGTAAAAGTATTTGAGGTTTCGATAATTTTCGATTAAATTGTTTCAGAAAACAATAATTTTCTATAATTTAATTTATAATTTATTTAGATTTCACAATGTTTTTTTTCAGAAAACGATGTGGAGCGAGATCTACCTAGCTACATTCATCACTTTCCTCTGCTCCGTGGAGAACAATATGATATCGATCGGAGAATGGAACTACTTGCAGAAAGTGGGTTAATATTTTTTTAAATATTTAAAATTAAACTAAATATCAAACTATTGCTAAAAATACTATGTACTTTGTGGTAATAGAAGCATTCAAGTTCAAAAATTCGTTTCGAAAAGATGTAAATCAGTGGAACTTGGAACTTGGTGTGACTTGGTAATAAGTGGAACTTGGTAATAAGATAATTTCTAAAATCAATAATTTTTTCAGATGGACCCGGAAGTGGACAATACTTTCTTCGCTCTTGTCACTTCCATCACAAAGGTTCTAACTAAATTATTTAAATATCAATATGTGATCAAAAATAAAGGCAAAATGCTGACAAAAAAATTTCATTACTGTAAAAACGAGCGTTTGTCTTTTTTTTCATTTCTGCGCACTCTTCGTGGCTGACTGTGTTAGAATGTGAACAAAAATAAATGCAAATAGAACAGTAATAATAATAATATTTAAAAAAATATTCGAATTTTCCAGGGAGGCCACGCGCTCTTCGCCATGGCATTCGCTCTGTGGTCGCATCGATTTCGCGTTTCGAGGTAGTTTCTTTTTATCCTATGGAAGGGGGGAAAACAAAGACAAATTCCCGAAATTCAGTAAAAAAATATTTTGCGGTTTTTTTAAAATTTTTAATCAAGCGGAGCACCTTCTATTGAAAGTCGGTCGAACTTGATCCGTTTCATGACATTGTGAAACATATTTGCGCTGCGTCGTTGCTTTTGCGGAAGATGGATTTTGTAATTATTTCATTTTTTTATGATGTTCATTAAAATAATTAATATAACTCATTAACATAATAATTAACATAATTCAGATTGCCCCTCCTTGTCGGTCGACTTCTCGCTCTTCTCGGTTGTATTCTCTATCTCCTCATTGAATTCATTCCTGTCAATCGACGATACGCAATGCTCTTCTGCTATTGCCTCTTTGGAATCTCGTTCGGTCAGTACTTTTCTTAAATTATGTAATTATATAATACATTTTAGGTACAATTTTAGAGGAAAAAAGTTTTTTTTTGTTTTCAACAATTTTGTCCCACACATTTTCGATCCGTTCTAATGCATGGGTTGGGCGAATGAGAACCCGGAATAACTAACCGGCGCACTACTGTCGCCGTTCACATGACGTTCCTCTCTTGTTTTTGATCCAGAATACGGTAGTCCAGCGCAATCCGGGGGAGTTATTTTCAACCAGACTACAGCTGTTTCGCACCTTTTTGCCGTTGACCTCTCGTTTTTTTCACATGAAAAGATGGCAAACACGTAGTATGCAAGAGATTCGGAGAGATTAATTTCGGGAGAAAACACATGCAAATTTTGTGCAAGGGGCCAACATTGTGCGCGCTGAGTCATGCAATGCACACAATTTTGCAGATGCGAAAAATGCTTAAAAATAGACTATTGGAAAACAGAACGGCATTTATCAGAAAAAAATGATGAAGAGCTAATTGTTGCATCGAATTACTTGGGTTGTGATCTGAAAAGAATGTTTTTTTAAGTAAATAAATAATCAGTTTTTCCGTTACCCACAATTCGAGGGTTATGTTAAAGGATTCTATCATAGTAAGGGAATAATAGCAACTAGATGAGGTAATGATGACTAAATAAGTCAATGTTCTACAGGAACTTCTCCCATTCTTCGTGCATTCATCGCTCGAATGAGTTCAAATAAGAGTCGAGTGACGGCCTATGCTCTATTTTCTACTGCAACCATGTTCAGCATCGTGATCGGACCCAGTGAGAATGATTTTATTGATTTATCGACTTATTTTCCATGATTATTACACCACTTCTAATGTAGGAGCGTGTTAATTTCTTTTTTTCTATTGACGCTGAAACGTATTCGACCTGCAATTGTCTCATGGCTGATTTCTTAGGCAAAGAATTAGCTTCGCACAGAAATATTCTGATTTTCTTTCTTTTAGAAGACGAATTCTGAGAGATTGCATGAATCTGGAATGTTCATTTGACAAAATATTCAAAATGGTCCTATTCCTTCACTAGTATGTGCTTATAATAGCACCAGGGTATGAACTTTTTTGAAACATGTTTCAGAGCCGTAAGGTGTCGCATACCTAAAAGCCGGTTCTATGAACTTTCAAAATTCAAAAATTCGTAACTTTTTAAAATGTCTTCCAAAACATTCGTTCAAAAAAGCAATCGAATTGCACTTTTATTGTAAACATATCTTCTGTTTCGTTAAAAAAGCAATATTGACTGTAATGACCTCAAAAAGTTGAAAATCTGTTTTTCCGACCAAAAAAACTGCTCTCCTGAAAAATTTTCTCGAACGTATAAAAAAATTGACGACGGAATCTGAATCTCCATCGAAAGTTGTATTTAGGATACATTTTGTAGCCAATTCGGAGTTGGGCGTTTTTCAGGAAACTCATTTGAAGGCAAAAAAGCCCTATAAAAGTGCCTCAGATCGAAAAATCCGAAATTTCACTTTGTTCCAGAAACTTCTCTAATGGCTTCATATCAACATTTCAGAACGTATTAAATCTTTTAAAGTGGTGAAGAGGCTTAATATGGCACATAAACCATTCCTAATCGACAATATATTTAATCAATTTTTTCACTCAGAATACGGTATCTTTTTGTTGCTTTACACAATGTTATACGGGTATACAACTGCTCAAAATGTAACCCTAAAGTGTCTAACAATGTTTGCGAACGATTAGAAGCGGATTTGACAAAAAGTGAAATTTCGGATTTTTCGATCTGAGGCACTTTTATAGGGTTTTTTTGCCTTCAAATGAGTTTCCTGAAAAACGCCCACCTCCGAATTGGCTACAAAATGTATCCTAAATACAACTTTCGATGGAGATTCAGATTCCGTCGTCAGTTTTTTTATACGTTCGAAAAAAATTTTCAGGAGAGCAGTTTTTTTGGTCGGAAAAACAGATTTTCAACTTTTTGAGGTCATTACAGTCAATATTGCTTTTTTAACGAAACAGAAGATATGTTTACAATAAAAGTGCGATTCGATTGCTTTTTTGAACGAATGTTTTGGATGACATTTAAAAAAGTTACGAATTTTTGAATTTTGAAAGTTCATAGAACCGGCTTTTAGGTATGCGACACCTTAAGGCTCTGAAACATGTTTCAAAAAAGTTCATACCCTGGTGCTATTATAAGCACATAGTAGTGAAGGAATAGGACCATTTTGAATATTTTGTCAAACGCCAACTGCCATTTTTCAGAATTCCTGTGTTAGGAATTTTGCTTTTTAAGTGACAATATGTTAGAATACCTATTATCAATTATTTATTATTGTATTTATCAATTTTTTTTAAATTCTTAACAGTTTTACACTCTCAAAGGAATTAAATGCCGTGTTTTTCCTAATTTTTTTTCCTTTTTCGAAAATATAAAAAAGTTGTTCAGTGGCGCAGCTGGCGTTTTCGTCTATTGCCTATCCGGGAATCGAAATTCTGCCCGGCATCAAGTTTCACATCTTCTCAGGTAAAGTTCTATTTTAGACGACTTTCCGAAAGCTATTGCGCGATTATTAACAGAATCAAATGTTTCTAATAGTTTGAAAAATTCGAGCAATTTAATGCATCGTTGTACAAAATGTTCTTGACTAATGCTGTGATGAGAAATATTGTTGGAAGGGAGCGGAATTCGAACACGTTCATTTTTAAATATTTTTTTCAATATTGGCTTTACAGCCCCAGTGTGGATCGCCCTTCTCACAAACATCATTGCAATCTTGGTCGTTTTCTTCCGCTTCCGCGACCCGTGGGAGCACGAACCGAGAATGATCAAGAAGAGTGAGCCTATTCTCGTTTGAATTGTGTCTCTAAGTGACTTTTTACCATGAAATCGTAAGATCGAATCACAGTGAGATGGTATATTTGTATTTGCTATATTGCTGTTGAACCTTTCTTTTCCCCTACGTAATTCATCATTACAGGGAAAAGAATTCAGAAAGGTTTTAAAAAGTTGTTGTTTGGGATTGCCTAGTGATGACGCAATTTCAGATGCCTCCACCACTTCTTTTACACTAGAAGATCTCAAGACGAAATGGGAGGCAATCCGTTCCCTTCCTCTCCCGTGGATGCTCGTTGGCGTTATTCTATTCGAGAAAGCGATCGCAAACGTCACCCTCGGATCGATATTCTCGTTAGTTTTATTGATGTTTATCATTTTTTTATTGCAAATGGCATCCCCGCAGCGCCATACGTCTTTCCGTGATGCTAAAATCAGGTATTCTATTCGTAAAAGACCCCTTCTCACTTTCTCGTCCTTTCGAAATCAGTATACTCGACTATGAAATGGCAGAGTGCAGAGTGCATAATTGAGATCGCAATATTTCTGGCGATTAGGTAGTATTTACGTATATTTTAATTGTTCAACAGTAGTTAAATATTTGTTACTTTAAAAAAATCAAATATTCTTTGCAGGGTCGCAAGTCCGCTGATGACGGACGTTTTCGGCTTCAACGCCAAGGAAACGATTACGATTCACGCAGTTGCTCAGGTCGGAAGCCAACATTTCTTCTTTTTTTTAATTAATGGGGAATTTTCTTATTATTTTTATGAAAATTATTTTTTTATTTCTAGTGCATTTTCTTATTATTTTTATGAAACGGTCAAGAAAAGTACAACTGGAAATTGTATTACCTCTTTCAAAATGTTCTTGAAACTCAACACGTTTTGCTCAATATATTTTCAACCTTATCCGACGATACTCAATAAATGTGTAATGTACCAATGATAATCAATAAATAACAATACATCCATGATAATCAATAAATATATATATTATTAATGTATTGTTTGCAGTTGATGGTTGGTCTCTTCGCTCTTTCCATCTCTGGCGCTTTCATGTTCTGCAAGCTCAACAAGAAGTGAGTGTTTTTATTTTGTTTTCCGCTTTTCATTGCACCAAGATGCGTCCTCGGCTATTGAAGCAGTGGTGAAACGTAGTTGAAGCTATGCAACACACTAATTTTGTTGATACTCATTTTCGTGCATAGTGGATATTCATTGCTGAAAAATATCAACAATTTCTATAGCTAATGAAATTTTTTTTTAAATCGGTAAAATTATTATTTTTTTGAGGATTTCGTCTCGTTCCCTCCTTCTCTTCTCCATCTGTGTCTCGGTCATCCTCTACATCGTCTCTTATCCCTGGCCGATTCCCCACCTCTCGCGACCTATGCTTCCGAGAAACGGTAGGCCATTCTATATGCCGCTGAACCCTCCAGAGCGCGCGTGTAAAACATGGAGGAACTCTCTCAATTTTGCACACTCTCTCGCCCTCTCTCCTCTAAGCAGATTTAGAATCATGTAGTCTAAAGAGTCCTCTATTATTTATACAGTTAGGACAATTTACACTAGAAATCTGGAAATATTTCAGCAAAAAATCGATAATTGAATACAGATACGGACAACACGGGCTGCTCTCCGCGTCATTACCCCTGGTGCGACTATGCACTGGTGAGAGTTATTTATTCATTTATTTAATAAAAATTATCCGTGGTTCGCGTTGGATGGTATGTTTATCATAAGAGACATTTACTTAGCGCCAACGCCAAGTCTTGAAATAAGGTGTAAGCGAGGATAGTTTAGAAATTAGTAATTATAAAAAAAATTTCAGTCGCCCAATCCGTGGATTTGGATCACTGGAATGATAATATCGATGGGCTTCACCTTCCCCACTTCGTCTATCGGATTGGACACACTCTACTCGAGGGTGCTCGGAGATATCGATCAGGTAGGTCATTTAAAATATAGTGACGTGGTTGTGAACTATAATAATCTATCATTTCGACAGATCAAGATGCAAGGATTAGTTTAACTTTGGAAACTGTTGATTATTTTACAAATAATTTTTTAAACTTCCTACATCGCTATTCCAAAACCCAATCTTTGCAGCTACTTGTTCTTCCATGAAACACATTCCATTAGCTATTCACTCTATTCCACTATTTTCCTTTTAAAGCTGGAAATATTTTAAAATTAAAAATAAAATTTATAAAATAAACAATAATAATGAATTCCATTTGCAGACATTGATGCAAGGCGCGATGGTTCTGGTTGAGGATGTCGTCCTTTTCTTCGGACCCTTCTACGCATCGTCAGTTATTTTTTTATTATTTTATATTTATTTTTCAACTGTAAAATAATAACGCCTTCAAACAAGGTACAACTCGTTAATTTTTGGACAATTGAAATTCAATCAATACACATTATCGAAGTTTCAGTCACCTGTTCAATGCATTTACTGACGGCTACTGTGTTGTTACGGTAGAAATGAGCAGAAGACAATTTAGCGAGATGTAATTTTTGTCTTTTCAGTCGGATGTTCAAGGCGTTTTCCATCTCCGCTCTCTGGACTGTCAATGTTTTCATTGTCTTCTTCGGTCTCGTCGTTTTCCTCGCAACTTACAAGCGATTCAAGCGGTATTGCTAGTTCACCCCTCCTCTAAAATCTCCAAAAAGGGGTCAAAGTGAAAGACACTGACCCCTTTCTAGATGTTCGGAATCTTACTATTCTAGACCACATCAAATTGATGTTTTGTTACTTACTATCATGTGTTTTCACTCTAAATCTGGTCAGTATTGCACATAATTCCCTAGCAGAAATTAGGTTATTTCGGATAGCTCTCGCTGTTGTAAAATTACCCCCCCCCCTTCTAACCATTTTCTCTGTTTCGCTTTTTCTCCCCTTCTAATTCTCAGTAGCTTCTAAGCTACGGGTCAGAACTCCACCACTTTACCAATGCAATTCAAACACTCCTTCCTCCGGATCCATATATTGGCTTGAACAAACAGACATTCCATCTTTTCTTTGTTGTAAATTGTGCATATTTTCATTGTTTCTGCATACCATCAAAATGGTAGACTAATGATAAAGCTGGACACTCCGTCAATGATTTTTTTAAAATTAAAATACTCGTTTTTTTTCTGTTTGAAAGGAAATGAAATAATCTGAAATAACGTGAAATAGCTCAAAAAATGCGAAACAACATACAGCGTTCCATTAGTGGTATACTATGCAAGATATTTATTGACAGAACGTGGGGTCAGAGAATGCGTAAGCTGAGTGATTTAGTTTTACTTCTAACCACCTGATTAGAGAAGCACACCTTTCGTTCGCACTTCAAATACGGCCATACCATGAAACCCGAGTGCACGGAGTTTTCTAAATGAGACACGCCTGTTCAGGGATTAAAGAAGGAGTATCACGAATCTCCTGCTCCATCATTCCTCATCTCATATGTTTCAATGACGCGGTCGCTTTCTCCTCGTCCACCCTTATCCCTCCCTATCATTTTTGAATTCCTGCATTCAGGGTGAGTTTGGCACAGAGCCAAACTCGAATAACTTTGTTCAAACTTATCGGCTGAACATGCGGTTTGCGGGGCTTTTATCTGGAAACCGATTACCATAACCCGACAGTGAGAACTCAGTTGACCATATATTCGTGGGACACCACCTTTAAGCAGCGAATGTACGGAAGCCGTTGTGTCTATCGATCATTGCTCCTATTATCAATTCAACAATGCATAATGAATTGTTGATACTCATTTTCGTGCATAGTGGATATTCATTGCTGAAAAATATCAACAATTTCTATAGCTAATGAAATTTTTTTTTAAATCGGTAAAATTATTATTTTTTTGAGGATTTCGTCTCGTTCCCTCCTTCTCTTCTCCATCTGTGTCTCGGTCATCCTCTACATCGTCTCTTATCCCTGGCCGATTCCCCACCTCTCGCGACCTATGCTTCCGAGAAACGGTAGGCCATTCTATATGCCGCTGAACCCTCCAGAGCGCGCGTGTAAAACATGGAGGAACTCTCTCAATTTTGCACACTCTCTCGCCCTCTCTCCTCTAAGCAGATTTAGAATCATGTAGTCTAAAGAGTCCTCTATTATTTATACAGTTAGGACAATTTACACTAGAAATCTGGAAATATTTCAGCAAAAAATCGATAATTGAATACAGATACGGACAACACGGGCTGCTCTCCGCGTCATTACCCCTGGTGCGACTATGCACTGGTGAGAGTTATTTATTCATTTATTTAATAAAAATTATCCGTGGTTCGCGTTGGATGGTATGTTTATCATAAGAGACATTTACTTAGCGCCAACGCCAACTCTTGAAATAAGGTGTAAGCGAGGATAGTTTAGAAATTAGTAATTATAAAAAAAATTTCAGTCGCCCAATCCGTGGATTTGGATCACTGGAATGATAATATCGATGGGCTTCACCTTCCCCACTTCGTCTATCGGATTGGACACACTCTACTCGAGGGTGCTCGGAGATATCGATCAGGTAGGTCATTTAAAATATAGTGACGTGGTTGTGAACTATAATAATCTATCATTTCGACAGATCAAGATGCAAGGATTAGTTTAACTTTGGAAACTGTTGATTATTTTACAAATAATTTTTTAAACTTCCTACATCGCTATTCCAAAACCCAATCTTTGCAGCTACTTGTTCTTCCATGAAACACATTCCATTAGCTATTCACTCTATTCCACTATTTTCCTTTTAAAGCTGGAAATATTTTAAAATTAAAAATAAAATTTATAAAATAAACAATAATAATGAATTCCATTTGCAGACATTGATGCAAGGCGCGATGGTTCTGGTTGAGGATGTCGTCCTTTTCTTCGGACCCTTCTACGCATCGTCAGTTATTTTTTTATTATTTTATATTTATTTTTCAACTGTAAAATAATAACGCCTTCAAACAAGGTACAACTCGTTAATTTTTGGACAATTGAAATTCAATCAATACACATTATCGAAGTTTCAGTCACCTGTTCAATGCATTTACTGACGGCTACTGTGTTGTTACGGTAGAAATGAGCAGAAGACAATTTAGCGAGATGTAATTTTTGTCTTTTCAGTCGGATGTTCAAGGCGTTTTCTATCTCCGCTCTCTGGACTGTCAATGTTTTCATTGTCTTCTTCGGTCTCGTCGTTTTCCTCGCAACTTACAAGCGATTCAAGCGGTATTGCTAGTTCACCCCTCCTCTAAAATCTCCAAAAAGGGGTCAAAGTGAAAGACACTGACCCCTTTCTAGATGTTCGGAATCTTACTATTCTAGACCACATCAAATTGATGTTTTGTTACTTACTATCATGTGTTTTCACTCTAAATCTGGTCAGTATTGCACATAATTCCCTAGCAGAAATTAGGTTATTTCGGATAGCTCTCGCTGTTGTAAAATTACCCCCCCCTCCCTTCTAACCATTTTCTCTGTTTCGCTTTTTCTCCCCTTCTAATTCTCAGTAGCTTCTAAGCTACGGGTCAGAACTCCACCACTTTACCAATGCAATTCAAACACTCCTTCCTCCGGATCCATATATTGGCTTGCACAAACAGACATTCCATCTTTTCTTTGTTGTAAGTTGTGCATATTTTCATTGTTTCTGCATACCATCAAAATGGTAGACTAACGATAAAGCTGGACACTCCGTCAATGATTTTTTTTAAATTAAAATACTCGTTTTTTTCTGTTTGAAAGGAAATGAAATAATCTGAAATAACGTGAAATAGCTCAAAAAATGCGAAACAACATACAGCGTTCCATTAGTGGTATACTATGCAAGATATTTATTGACAGAACGTGGGGTCAGAGAATGCGTAAGCTGAGTGATTTAGTTTTACTTCTAACCACCTGATTAAAGAAGCACACCTTTCGTTCGCACTTCAAATACGGCCATACCATGAAACCCGAGTGCACGGAGTTTTCTAAATGAGACACGCCTGTTCAGGGATTAAAGAAGGAGTATCACGAATCTCCTGCTCCATCATTCCTCATCTCATATGTTTCAATGACGCGGTCGCTTTCTCCTCGTCCACCCTTATCCCTCCCTATCATTTTTGAATTCCTGCATTCAGGGTGAGTTTGGCACAGAGCCAAACTCGAATAACTTTGTTCAAACTTATCGGCTGAACATGCGGTTTGCGGGGCTTTTATCTGGAAACCGATTACCATAACCCGACAGTGAGAACTCAGTTGACCATATATTCGTGGGACACCACCTTTAAGCAGCGAATGTACGGAAGCCGTTGTGTCTATCGATCATTGCTCCTATTATCAATTCAACAATGCAGTTCACAGTGCGGATAGCCGGCAGAAAATGTCTCGCTAATCGGATTCACTGGCGTGCTGTTCCGCTCCCGATTTCTCCATTGAAAAGCCACGGATTTGCAAATTTCCTAGAGAAGGCAAGTCGAACAATGAATGAGAATGGTCAGACTGCATACTACACAAGTTTATATCTGTTCCTTTTTCAGCCTACTGATAATTGTGCTCGAGTACACTGCATCATTCCTCTAGTACGCTGTGGAAATATTAATTTAAAAAATTGTTTTGTCCGCTTCAACGATGAAACATGATTATCCCTTGCTTCTAAAAACTTTAAATGTTAGCGCTGCGTGAATCACAAAAATTAAGAAACTCAACACATAAAGGACTCACCTTGAGGAATTTATCGATTACTCATCTTTTGTAGACCGTAGGAAATGTGATTTTCATGCCCCCCCTTACAGAATTTACAGAGCTAAAGAAATTAATCGACTTCCATTTTTATTATATAACTTTATATTTCATTTTTAGTTTGCTATTTTCTTAACTTATTATCGATGAACGACGGTGGATGAGAGGCGGAATGGCCGAGTGGTGTAAGCAACTGCTAGTCATTCGAAGGGTCACGAGTTCGATCCCCGCCGAGGCCAACCAAGCCTTCCATCCACCCCGGGGCGGTAAATTGGTAGCAACTTTGATTGCGAAACGTAACGTGCCCTAGATGCCTTGGGAAAGCTTGGGTTACGTAATCCCACGTTGCAGCTGGCTTTCCCGGCTTGCTCCATCAAGCGTGGTAGCTTGCTACTGCAAAATCGCTTGACATGGAACACCTTTACCATACCTTTGTTGTGCTCCTACCGCCGGCAAAGAGTTGATATTTCAGGGTATGACTGGCTCGATAATCCGATTCGCCTTCAGTTTGCTTCTAGTGTTTCTGTTCAGTCAGAGATTCGTTTGGACATAGACAGATTTGCAAATTTCCAAGTTTATCCGCAACCTCCGACAAGTGGCAATGCACAGTGAACTTGATTTGTTGAACCACACTCTATATATCGGACTTTTAAAAATTCTGGATTGGAAGCACTCTGTTTGCTTGCGCATCGAATACGGACAATGAATGTAACCCGAGTTCACGAGGTTTTCTAAATACGACGGGATTGTGCATCTGCCAATTCAGCACTGCAATCTATAGTGTTGCTAGCGGGCAGAACATGGTTCGATAATCGGATTCACTGCCGCTACGTTCCGTTCCACTCCCGATTTCTCCATTGCATAGCGACGGATGGGCAGATTTCCGAGAGATGGCAAGGCGAACAATGAATGAAAATGGTCAAACTGCACTCGACTCTTTATCTTTTCTAATGCTATTTATACATATTTGTTCCTTTTTAACTAGCGTTACATAGTATTGTTGCGCTAACTCATACTGGAAATCTATAAACCTTGAGATGGCATTACAGTCAAAATGACATATTGTGAACAAAGTATTATAAGATATCATAAGTTATTATAACTATTTATAACTTCTTTTTCCTGAGGTTCCCAGTGAACCGAAAAATTCGAAATTTTGGCAGTCGCCTTTTTTCCGCTTGTGAATAACTTATTACCGAACAGAATTTTAACTAAAAATCATTTTACAAAGTTCTGGGCGGTTTCTCGTAGATCGCAATTTGAAGCCAGAGCCGGGACACGGGCGAGCCAGAGCCGGGATTACTAACAAGCCGGATCCGGGAATTAGATTTCGTATTCAAATTTCTCGCCTGGATACCGATAAACCGTTCCCACAGTTGGGTGTACACGAGCGGTTGGAACTCCAAACCAACAATAGCCTGGCGAGGTATTTGAATAGCAGTAATTTCGAATTCTAATTTCCGTATCCGACTTGTTAGGAATCCCGGCTCTGGCTCGCCCGCGCCCCGGTTCTGGCTTCAAATTGCGAGCTACGGGAAACCGCCCAGAACTTTTTAAAATGATTTTTTATTAAAATTCTGTTCGGTAATAAGTTATTCACATTCGGAAAAAAGGCGACTGCCAAAATTTCAGATTTTTCGGTTCACTGGGAACCTCAGGAAAAAGAAGTTATAAATAGTTATAATAACTTATGATATCTTATAATACTTTGTTCACAATATGTCATTTTGACTGTAATGCACTGCAATATATAATATTGATTTGGACCCGAAAATTGGTCGTCCAACAATACTGAGCGTCAATCTCGAAGGATTTCGGGGTTGTTTATCACGACCTTAGTGTGAAGCTTAACAACAAATGTGAATTTTCGATGGAATATGTTTTCGGAATTTCGATGGAATTCGATGGAAATGGATGGATGGAATAATGAATACAATAATTATATTATGTACAATATAGGAATATTATGAATTGAACTAGAATTATATACAAACTTTAGAAATACGAATTGACTAGCTTGAAAGTCGCGGACATCACAATGTTCAGAGAGTGCTCAGCACGAACAAAAAGAACAATGAATGTTTGAAAAAAGAACAAAGGATAAATCTGCTTAGTCTAGTCTCTCGAATCGCAATAAATCAGCAATAAGGTTTAAATCTCTTGAAAGTTGCGACAAAAACGACAAGACCAAAGCCGACAATGGCGACATTCACCGACCAGAGGGAGGAAATGGAAAATGCAGCAAACATCCGACTGAAATGTGATAATAAAATTAAACTTTTCGCTAAATTTGGAAGAAATAGATCGACTAAAAGATGGTCATTTCATCGATAAACTGCCCAAAGAAACTGTCAGCCACATTTTTCTTCTTCAGGTAATTATGAAAATTAAAATTAAATAAACATTTTTATTAATAATAAAAAAATACAACTGACGATGCGTAGAAGGGTCCGAAGAAAAGAACAATGTCTTCTACGAGAACAAGCGCGCCTTGCATTAATGTCTACAATAAATATTATGTATTTAGCTATTTCGTGAATCTTCGATCGATAACGACATTCCTCTACCTGTAATGAAAATTTTCCTGACAAGGGGAGACCGCATGATCGATATGGAGCTTCCGAATGAGACCTAGTGGGATCGATTACTCTCATAAAAGAAAGAAATAATAGGTGGTTTAACACTGCTAAATAACGTTCAGTTTTTCTGCACCCTTAGTGGGATTGGCTAATTTTCCGGACATAGCCACAATTTTAGCCACTTCCCCACAGAGAGTGCAGATATCACAAGATCTCTTTAGCAGTTTTAAACCACCGATTATTTCTTACTTTTATGAGAGAAAATCGATCCCACTAGGTCTCATTCGGAAACTCCATATCGACTACGCGGTCTCCCCTAGTGAGAATTTTCGGGCTACTTTGGACAGGTGAAGAGTGAAAGTTATCCATGAAATCGCACCAAAATGTGCCCAGGTGGGTGTGCACACAGGAGAGTGTGCACACAACTAGCACTAACGAGCACAAGCGGGACTCCGCCCCCAATCTCTGCCTCTCCCTCACATCTCAACCCCGGCTGGTGTAGACCGCTCGTCGAGTATGAGAGAGCACCTTTCTCTAGCAGCGTTGGTTTATACCCAGTATCTCAAGGTACGCTTGGGCTTCTGACCAGATACTCTCTGTGTTAGAGAACCAACAGTTTTTGGGCAGCTCTGAGGGGGATCTCCCGAGAGCAATTATTTGTGAACACTATTCAACCTATGTGTTATTCAACCAGAAAACAATAATTATCTAGGAAGGATAGTAACTACTGACCATCAATTAATTCTCGTGACCAACTGCGACGATAATTTCCAAACGACCTACCTGATCGATATCTCCGAGCACCCTCGAGTACAGTGTGTCCAATCCGATAGACGACGTGGGGAACGTGAAACCCATCGATATTACCATAACCGAAATCCAGATCCATGGATTGGGCGCCTGGAAATGACAAGATATGAGAAACGCTGTCATTCTATCGTTTTCTACCAATTTTCTTCCACTAGATCTTATTTTCAACAAGTTAATGAGATTATTCTTACCAATGCGTAGTCGCACCAGGGGTAGTTATTTGGGGAGCAGCCAGTGTGAGCCGTTGCTGCAAGGAAATACACATATACCAATTTTATTTCACTTTTCGAAAACATTAAATTACAAAAGACGAAAGGTAAGCACAATAGTGGCCTTTGTCTGCGTTATTAGTTCTGCAACTGTTTTGACATTGAAGAATTTATGAGTTAATGAATCCTTAATGTCCTACCATTCCTCGGTTCCATTGGCTGGGAGAGAACGGGCAATGGCCATGGGTAGGAAACGATGTAGAGAGTCACGGAGACGCATAGAGAGAAGAGGAGCATGTTACGCGATGAAATTCTGGAATTGATTATAAATAAATTAATGAATTAGATTTCGAAGGAATAGTGGTGTTTCTCACTTTTTTACTCCTTTGAATGTTTGCAACAGAATGGGATATTAATAGGATATTTTATAATCGGTAAAATATCCTGGAAAAAAAACCAATCACTTCTTATTAAGTTTGCAGAACATGAAAGCGGCAGAGATGGAGAGAGCGAAGAGACCCATTAACAGCTGAAATTAATTTACTTGTATTTTACTTTATATCGTAAATCAGATTTTGTAACGTCTCTTTCCATAATTGGAAAAAAATAAAAGATGCTCATAGGAAGCAGCAAGAGATTGCGTTGACATAGAGTTTATATGACGCTGTATGCGTTAGGATCAACAAGGGCTCAACAGGAGTCTGGAACAGGTCAAAAATCGATGTCGCATAAAAAAAACCTAGGGGTAACTTTCGATGCTGAACACGATGGCGCCATCGATTTCGCAATAGGACCCCTCTGGGCGCCGGTATGGCGCCGCGCACTTTTGGCGGAAAACGCGTTTTTCGTTAATAACTTCTCAGAAACTCGTCAAAATGGCGGGAAAACTAAAAGTTTAGATCAGAATTTGAAGCTCTATCAAATGGCGTTATTGTCACATCATGACATTGTTGTGTTTTCGAGAAAAAGTCGATTTTTGTCATAGAGCGCATTACGGCCGAACCCGATACCAGATTAAAGAGCGTATTTTTCTGATCATTTTGATATATTTGGTTAAGCAATAAGGTTGAAGGACGATTGTTTCCTATTGCTTCAAAGATTTTTCACGCGCGCGGACCGCGTGTACACACGCGGCATCCGCGTGGTCGATGCGGTAGTGATCTAGGACTTCAATCCGAAGGTCATAGGTTCGATTCCTATCGGTCGCAAATGTCTTTTGCCGAATATTTTTTCATTGAAAAAATCACTTTTTCGAGATTTCTGAAAATCTGCCAATATTGCCAGGGGGTGAAATTTCAATGGAATTTCGATTCTAGACCACTACCGCATCGACCACGCGGATGCCGCGTGTGTACACGCGTTCCGCGCGCGTGAAAAATCTTTGAAGCATTGGGAAACAATCGTCCTTCAACCTTATTGCTTAAGCAAACATATCAAAATGATCAGAAAAATACGCTCTTTATTCTGGTATCGGGTTCGGCCGTAATGCGCTCTATGACAAAAATCGACTTTTTCTCGAAAACACAAAAATGTCATGAAAATGTCATGTGACAATAACGCCATTTGATAGAGCTTCAAATTCTGATCTTAACTTTTAGTTTTCCCGCCATTTTGACGAGTTTCTGAGAAGTTATTAACGAAAAACTCGTTTTCCGCCAAAAGTGCGCGGCGCCATACCGGCGCCCAGAGGGGTCCTATTGCGAAATCGATGGCGCCATCGTGTTCAGCATCGAAAGTTACCCCTAGGAGCATGTTTTCAGAGAATTCGATTTTTGACCTGTTCCAGACCCTTGTTGATCCTAACGCAAACGGCGTCATATCTATATTTTATACATATCCAAATACATGATTTGTTACTAATTTTTTTATACATAATTTGTGCGCCATAGCAACAAAGCCCGCCCGTTGTCGCAGATACACTTTCAGTGAAACATCAGTCAATCGTGGAAAATATGTAAAAAAGATAGGGCACGCGCAACAATTCATGTGCATTTCAAGATTGCTTTGAGAGACGGTGATAATGCTTTCTGATATACCGTTTCAGAATCGACACACATACAAATAGTTGAGAACAAAAATTATATTAATAAGTATTTTTTATTATTGTATCAGTGATAATAAAATAAAATAAATCACCTGTGCAACGGCGAAAATCGTGATTGTATCCTTAGCGTCGAAGCCGAAAACGTCCGTCATCAAGGGACTTGCTACACTGCAATGCATACCGATTTCGAAATCGATGGCACCAGCGTGTTCCGTTTAAAAAATACCAAGTTTTTAGCGATTTAGATTTTTGACCTGTTCCAGGCCCCTGTTGTGCACTTGTTGATCCTAACAGCGGCATATATTCATTTTAAATATATAATACTATCCTTCAAATTAATTGCGGTAAAATAGAATCTTCGAAACTACTACCAGCCCACGCCTAAAGTGCGGCACTAATATGTTGCATAAAGAAAACTTTGGGCAGAAAAGAGTGAAATCGATTACGTGTTTACATCGGTCTGGGTGTTTTGCATCTATTTCGTCATCACTAGATTTCCTTTGGAAAGAATAATCGATAATCTCACGCGGATAGTGATCCCGAGGTGACGTTGACTATCGCTTTCTCGAAGAGAACAATGCCTACTAGTTGCCAGGGAAGAGGAAGAGAACGGATGGCGACTATCTTTGATTTGAGATCATTCAAAGTGAAAGAAGAAGAGGAAGAGGCTGGAATTACGTCATCAATAGGCAATACTTACTTCTTTGAGAAACTTCTTTAATTTGAAATAGAACCGGTGAAGTGCAGTTTCGCCATTGGTTCTAATGCGCCAGTTTTAAATTTCCTTCAATTTTTTTTGGCATGACTTTTCAGGAAAAATATAATTGAAAATTCGATGGGTAAGAACTGTTTACCAAAATGTCAAAGCTGGAAATAAGTAAAAGATCAAAGATCAATCGCTTACAATCCTTGATCTCTGGCTTTTCTCGCTCCCAAGGATCATCGAATCGAATCAAAACAACAGCAATTGCAATGATGTTTGTGAATAGAGCGATCCAGATTGGCGCTGGAAATCAATCAATAATATATTAAATTATTGATTTTGTTATTTACATATTTAAACGATCAAGCAGCAAACCTGAAAAGATGTGGAACTTCATGCCCGGCAAGATCTCGTAGCCAGGGTAGGCGATGTGGGAGAAGGCAAGTTGGCCCACTGAAAGAAATATTTTTCCTAGATTTTATGTAACTTAACGACGATTATGGCCGGATCAATTTTCATAAAACAATATCATTAGAATGTCGACAATGAGGTCGTCGATAATTGTATTTATATGGTAAAAAGTAAAAATGATTTACGCGGTCCTACGACGACACTGAACATGGTCGCAGTAGAGAATAGAGCGTAGGCCGTCACTCGACTCTTATTTGAACTCATTCGAGCGATGAATGCACGAAGAATCGGAGAAGTACCTGAAAAAACATTGAATTTATTTACTCATTATTGTCTCAAGCTTGCTAACTGTCGTATCCCTTATATGAATCCTTTTCCTTAAATATTACGAAAAAAAATTAAATTCACCATCTCTATCCTCATCATCAATATTAAAGTTACCGGGAATCGAAAAATTTCGCTATTTATTTTATCCCGGAAATGAATAGAGAAGTATCGAAATAGAAAGGCAGGAATATTTAAAAATGTCAAAAATCAATAATTAAGGCGTGGGAAAGGACGAACCGAAAATCTTGTCTTTCAGGCAAAAGCCCGCAAATTCAAATGTGATTACGGGATTACGGTAGTACGCTCTGTCACATTAGTGATCACACTCTCGTTTTTACTGTTCGCTCTCTCAGTATTCCAATTATTTTTCTCTGTATTATGTTTTTCTGTATTGTGTTTCTTTCTTCGGCTCACTTTATCCTATCGGAAGCCGTCCCAACTACTGTTGTGCCAGTCTCTGGTCCTTGTGCGATTCCCTCACCCCCAACGGTAGAACAATGAAAGTTGGTCTCACTAACCTGCTGGGCACAGCATTCCAAACGTTCGAAAAACAAGCCAGACCACCAAATTGCCCAGAGTTACCGTAACTTCTGTCCACCCCATCGACTGATCAGTTTTGAGAGCCGTAGGGGGCCTAGTTTGAAGCGTTCCACGATAAAATAGAATAGGTGGCATACTGGGAGTATCGGAGTTTCGCAAATAATGCAGAATTCTCCATCTGCCCATTACGAAACAAGAGTAGTATGATCAATTATTTATGCATTATCAACAATATCGGTAATAAATTATGCAACATTAAAGGAAAAGCATGCTAGAGACTTTCAGGATACTATTTCAATCCCAAATACTCTACTGCTTTTGTAAAATTATGCTTTATCGTGATCAATGGGGAGTTAGGAATTGATAGAAGTCGCTCCATGAGCAGTACAGCATCTTCTTCGGGTTGGTGGCGACACAGATGATGTGTCTCCTTAGTTGATGACTGCCGAGACCTGGAATTACCAATAGCGTGTTTGTCATTGAAAAAAAATGGGCATAGGTTCCCCCGTATTTATAAATATCATTGTGCCCAGTGCAACGGAGGTTAAATACCGCAGTCATCAATTTACTATACATTTACCACATTATCGTCCCAAGAATGAGCATGTTTTTTCAACCATAAAACATACTAAATCAAATTTTTAGCTCACCTTTGCGGACAATTGAATATCTCCTTCTTGACTTCTTTTCGTCTCGATTGGTCACGTAAGTCGTAGTGCACCCCCGCGCCACATCAATTCTGCTTGTGCGCTAATCACCGAACACGCGCAGCCTTCCTAAATAAACCAATAAATCAATCGATACCGATGCAATTAGTAAACTCACAAGTCCCGCCGGCTACTCTTGATGACGTCCTCCCATGTCACATCCATATTCGGAGTGCGAGGGTCCCGCCCGGTTGATTATGGCCTGGTGCTATCAATGGAACTGAAGAGGATACAACTGTTTAGCGAAAGAAGAAAATATAGTGATTTAGAGCAAAGATACATGTTTCACGAGCGAAATATTCATTTAAAAAGTCGATGATGGAATTTCGTTATTCGCATACTATTTTCGCAATATTCTAGACCAGCTAAGCAAGGATAATACAGCATAAATAACAAAATAAACGGAGAAAAGTAATAAAAAAGGAGGAAATCAGAAACGTCATCACAGTTGAAACTTACAGTACCCCCCCTTGATCCAACAGGGGATTTCGTGTGGAGAGACCAATGCAACCAAAATCCCGAATTCTCGTTCGTTGAACAAACCCCCTGTTTGCGGAATACTGTGTGGGGCTTTCTCCTGGCCACTCCCCTACTGGCTGCATCACGGAATACGCCGCTTTTAAGGGCAAGTATATGAACGATGATGTGAGATAATCAACATAAAAGACTCATTGGAGCTCTACCTCCACATCTACCACAGCTCCTCCCAAACCATCCACGTCCCTTTCTTCCCTCACCTTCGGTGATGCCGAGGAAGATCCGGAAGAAATGGATCAGGTTACATCAGTAGATTAGGACTGGAAATGGACAACGGACATTGCATAGGACGAGGACGGCCAGGAGAGACTTCGAGGGGACGTTTACTTTACGGACAAAGGCAGCGCAATCATGGAACATAGATTGCCCGATTGGCGGAGTCTCACAAATGTCCAGAAGCTACCTCACCTTTTATCGTGAAACAAATAATACAAAACAAATTCACTCAGGACGCCATTCTAATCAATTCAGAAAATAAAATTCCCAAATAGACTAAAATCTAGCGCGAAAAAGTAATGTTTAATCGGGGCTCGTCCCCCCGGGAGCAGCGCCGACTCTTGTGGGGTATTAAATCCCGGCGACGGACGTCTATCGTCTCAGAAAGTAACAAAATCGAGTAAAGAAAGGCCGAAAAGAAAATCCGCAACGCGCGCAACCCGACCGCAACGCGTACGAACTGGCAAAATGCCAGGGCGCGGGAATTCGAATTCGGCCTGCGCGCGAATTCAAAATTTTCGGTTCGATTCCCGGTAACTTTAAAACAATAAATGTCATCAGAAATTGATGGATCTACTCAATCCCTGTGTTGTTTTGGGCAAGCAATGACTGAATTCTCTCATGTACTATGTTTTGATCCGTCTGCACGAACACAATAATATCTCTCGAATTGGGTAGTCTGTGGTTCGTACATAGACTATGGATTATAAATGGTAAAGTAGACATAGAGATCACACTTCTCGACCATTATATTTGCCGTGAGTTTACTGAAACTTTAATAAAATAGCAAATACTAGCCCAAAAAAGGAAAAAATTGCACCTAAATACGCCGAGGTATAGAAAGGGAGTAAACGCACTAGTAGTCCACTTCATATTATTTTAAAATTGTAATAGGAACTGACCGAACGAGATTCCAAAAAGGCAATAGCAGAAGAGCATTGCGTATCTTCGATTTACTGGCACGTATTCAATGAGGAGATAGAGAATACAACCGAGAAGAGCGAGAAGTCGACCCACGAGGAGGGGAATTCTTAATTATGTTAATTAAGTTATTAGTTATTTAAAAAATCGTTTTAAAAATCATACTCCACCTGAGAAACAATTCTTAATATTAGTGATAGAGAAAGGTTGGAGAAATATCGCCATTTACTAAAGAGATAATAGGCTAAGATTTAGTTGAGTTTCAATCTTCCGTTATCTAGAAGAACTCTAGGGAACATTACTGAGCTGCATGTTGGTTGAAAATAATAATAATAATAATAATTAAAATAATAATGATATAATAAAAAAAAATGACAATAATAATAAAAATCAAATTAATAATAATGACAATAATAATAATAACTATTCATCTCACTTGGAAATACGGAATCGGTGCGACCACACAGCAAACGCCATTGAGAAAACTGCGTGACCTCCCTGTCAGAAAAGAAATATTATATTTCGTTTAAATAAAAATATTATAGTGCCAAAACTCTAACTAAAATGCATAGGAAATGTACATAGCATCAATAAAAATATCGTTTTTACCAGACCATATAATATTAATTAATTAATTAACCTTTGTGATAGACGACACTAGCGCGAAGAAGTTATTGTCCACTTCTGGGTCCATCTGAAAAGATTCTTTTTTTACATTTTAAATCTGAATACATAATTGATGGTAAAAATATGAAAAAATCACTATCTCGTTTTCAAAACGTTTTGTTTGTGTCTGTAGTGTTTTCAGCAGTAGGTTAATATTTAGTTTAATTTTAAATATTAAATAAATATTAACTAACTTTTTGCAGGTAGTTCCACTCTCCTATTGAAATCATGTTGTTCTCCACCGAGCAGAGAAAAGTGATGAATGTTGCCACATAGATTTCGTTCCATTGAGTTTTCTGCTAAGTGAAATTGTAATTATTATTTGCATCACCTAAACATAAATTTTGATTCCTATATGTGGGAAAATGGTTCTGAGTTCACAGTAGAGAGCACATTGTTTCATATATTATAATCGAAGTCAGAAACGTCGAATCACCTTGTCCTTGTCCTTTTTCGGTTCGATTGCGGAATCCACAGACGTGCCGGAGATCTTCATCTTTCTGATGTTTTTGAATTTAAATTTTTAAAACATTTTTTGTGGATAAAACACAACGAAACAGTGAGCACGACAACAAGCAACCGTTTCTCACTTTTTTTTGTATCCATCGATTTGAAGGCAAAAAAAATGATTGGAGCAAGAAAAGTCTCTTAGAAAAGACAAATTTCTTTAAAAAAACTGAAAGATGAATTGTGCAAAGGCTCGAGACGACAAACTAGTGCATTCCCTATCGTTTCCACCGCTTTTTGAAGGCGCTCCCGACGGCGATTGTTCATTTGTCTATTCACACCCGTTCAAGCACACCGGAAACTAATTTAGCATCTACACGTTCCTAAGTGTAGTTAACACCGCCGCGGTTCGAAGCACACGGGGTCAGGAGGGGAACAATGAAAGGAGGGGAACAATGACTGCGCGAAAGGCGAACAATGATCTCCGGATACACATGAATCGAAGACGCAGAAAGGGGCTAGGCGAGAGAGTATGCAGAAGCAAGAGGGTCTTTCTCTCGAGTACATACACTCTCTCACTCCGAATGCCTGTAATGAAGTGGATAGTCGCCTATTTGACGGAAGCCCGGAGGCGGTCCTTCTTCTTTCCTTTCGCCCCTTCTGTCTCTCTGTGTTCACTGTGTTCACGCACGAGAGCAAATACAAAGAAAGTGCTCACGATTCATCCGGAGAGTATCTTTCACTGTGCAGATGATTGGATTCCCGTCTTTTTAGCCATGCGAGATCGCTAATTATAGAGAAACAATAGGAAATCATTGGTTTGACTGGGTAAATATTGAAACTAAGCGCAATCAATGTAACGATACGATGTAGTGGTGCGCTACTGATCACGTCAAGTAGTAGCCAAACGACAAAATGTTTGTTCAGGATAATCACACACGAAGTGCACGTGTTCAATGTCCAATTAATGGATAGCATCGTCGACCGCGATTCTGGTGAATAAAGACCAAGCAATTAATGAAATTTGCCGCAATGATTAGCGAGCTGCAGTCAAAACAAAGCGAAGCAATTAGGCTGTTCGCGCCAAATCAACCATGCAATGCATACTTTCGTGTGCAACTGATTTTGAGCATCGACTAATGGTCAAAAACTGCAAAACACTCTGTTTGCTCCCGTCAGGACGATCAAACACAGTGCACACTTTCTCCTTTTCTCTTCCGGAAAGCACAAGAGAGCACGCAAAACCAGACGAACTGTGTGAATTGTGGAGTGTGGAGGAAGAGGGACACTACAAACTACAAGGTGGGTGCATCAAACCTCCAGAACGGGATCAGTGCTGAAAGACTGTGTAAACGCGGGAAGGCCCATCTCACGTTGACGCTGTCTTCACCAGTGATCCCTTTCAGGAGTTTTTGGTCGGTCAAGGAACGATGTGCGGGGTTGCTCTGTTCACACCCAGATATTTATTGTAGATCAGAGGATTTGTACAAATAACTGTCATCATTGTCTATAAACTGGCAACCTAAATCACTACATGATTTACTAGAATAATGTGAAGGGCACAGATGACTGCCAAAACAACACAACGAGATATGGAAAATCGGCGAGGATTTGTCTGTGAATGCGTCGGGGATGAAATTAACCCATCTGCACACTTGTGGCACATCAAGGATGGGCAAGCTTAATGGATGCGGAAATATATAACACATTGCAGATTTACAGATTTATCCTGACATAACGTCAATGGGCCTGCAGGAAGGTAGCTTCGTGGTCAGAGGTATGCATGATCTTCGAATTCAGGGAAACAGTACTGGAGAGAGTGTTCAAAATTGAGAGAACTGACCGAATTATTTATTCGAGTTTCAAACTCTATCCGAAGATGCACTGATATAGTCATATAGAACGTGCATAAGAACAAATTGTGAAGCAAAATATCGCTTAGTTGTTGAACGGACACACTTCTCGACGAACTCCAGAACAAATATGGTGACCAATCTGAAAGGACAAAAGATCGGTTCATTCTCTTTGATCTGCTTCTGTTGACTGACTGTGCTCTGTTGTCTCGTATCAGCAGACTTCTCAGATTAATGACCGATGACTCATTTGCTCTCTTATTCAGGTATAAACTCACAGATACATACTTATCGAGTCGTAGACATCTTTCCCTCTGAGAACACATCATATTGTTTACATGGCGCATGCTGCTAAAAACATTGTAGAGCAACTTTGATGCAACAAGATTCAAATAAAATGTAACACTAATTGTGCGCAGAGATAAAGAGACACCATCACTATTGACTGACTCAGCTCTCTGTTTTCTCGAACCATCATGATTGAGATGAATGACATATTTGACAGATTATTTTGAGGGTCCAATTCTTTTCACGAATCATTTGGAATGTTATCATTTTTGAGCGCTGAAATAATGTTGTCTTGAGGTCTTGAGCTACCATGATGAGCACCGTCCATAGTGTGGCCTGACTCACATCATTCCACAGCGCGGTCTACCCTACAGCACGATGTTTGGGGGGAGGGGTGAGAGAGCGTGTAACGTCGAGAGGCGCTCTCCCATTTTTGCACACACTTTCGCGCTGAACTCTTTCTGTAGGAACGGAATCATGCGCTATAAGGCACCATAATCACATACGATTGTAGTAAACGTTTCGACGCAGACCTCGAGTCCAGAGCATCACGGAGCGTCAAACACCCACCCCATACGGGAAGGTTGGTGAAAACGCGAGAGTGTGCCTTATCCTGTCTGCCGTTTGTACAGTGTTCGAATTAGAAATTCTGTTTGTTAAATGTCAAATGTTTTAATGTCAACCTTTGCGAAATTCTTCATTGAGCACGATGACAATAGCCAGTCGATTAAAACGAGTTCTCCATAACAGCGCAAGAGGGGATGGCACAGGGACTCAAAATGGTCGTAGGAAGTTCATACTTGGTGGTTAGAGTCCCTAGGGGTGGGACACACTTCAGCCAAAAGATTGACCCCAATTATCGATTTTTGACCTACCAAAATCGAAAATTTCATCTTCATTTTTCACCCTCATGTTACATATCATTCGATAGAGCATAAAAAGTTATGTGGAAATCTATATTTTCGAGCATATTGGATAATGCATGTTGGAGAAACAGTTGAAAAATCGATATTTTTGAAAATCGAACGGATTCAAATATTTCTTTCCCTATGTTCCCATGATTTCCGGGTCCTGAAAAGTTTACCCAATATGTAAAAAAGGATGACGAATCAAATAAAAAATATCTCGAAACCAAACTCGGTACCCAGCATAGTTTTATTTAGCAAATACTACCACCCGATTCGACCAATTGACGTCGTAGGTTCGAGTCCGCATGCCCACATGAAATTTTTGCCAGATTTTTTCAGTCACCAAATGATGTTTTCTTTTTCCACAATCAACTTTAATGTACCTTCTGATGTATTGTGCATAGTTTCACTATGTGATTGATTCATTCAATGTTGTAGTACAGTAACCGCCAATATTATATGGCATTTTTTTTCAATTGTAACTTTATTCATTGTCGTCGGATCTCTCAAAATTTTGAGAGGATTAATAATTCATGATTCCCAGCGATAATCTCTAGTCATTACATGCTGCAATGGTCGTACGACCTAGTGCTGCAAAGTCATGTTGTGGGTGCTAAATCACTTTTAATGTTTTCTGCTCCACTAAATTCGGAGTGGCGGGGAATAGCAAAACGGTTATCAATCAATCAATCAATTTATCATATCAGGCGGTAGTCGCTCAGATGAGGATGGGTCGGTTGTCTTCATAAGTTGCAGTCCACCAGTTCGCGCCGATTGCTCTCCTTAGGTCATCCCTCCATCTTGCTCTTGGCTGACCTGGGGGACGAGTTCTACTGTAGGGGGTCCACACAGTAGTCGCTCTGCACCATTTCTCTGTGTCCATACTCCTCACTTTCAATGCCCATTGAGCTTTTCGTTTGAGGCTTTCCTGTACCCAGTCTTTCACTTTGGTGATTTCCCGAAGTCTTTCATTTCTCCAGCGATCTCTCAAAGTCACTCCAATCATTCTTCTCTCCATTGCTCGCTGTGTGACGTTCAGCCGATTTCTCTCATTCCCTCTCAAAGCCCACACTTCACTCCCGTAGAGTACTGTAGACGTGATGCAGCTCTCAAACAGTCTTCTTCTGGTCTTCATAGGTAAAAGACGGGACGAAAGAAGGTGAGACAGTTTGCTCCATGCGAACCATCCGAGTCGAATCCTATGTTCCACTTCTTCAGAGATATTTAGGGGAAGACTAATTGTCCCTCCTAGATAGGTGGCAGATGGAATGAAGATGAACTTGTTGTTCTCGATCACAATGGGAGCTCGGGTCGTGGTGCATGAGGTGAGCAGATTAGTCTTCGAAGCATTGACTTCGAGACCAACTCGAGAACATGCATCCATAAGTTTCTTCAGCATTCTTTCCAGCTCTGGACGTGACTTTGCAATGAGTGCCACGTCATCTGCGTATTCCAAATGGTTATGCGTACATGATAAAGGAACTATTGGGATATCGAATTAACTTTTTGGTTATTTCCTTAGCTGTCGTACAAAACGCGCTGCACGTTTTTTTCTGGGATCTTCCAGAATAACTTTCGGTGACAAAGAGGAATCAGGCTGATTCGTGTAGGTTATAACTGTGGAGTAATTACTCATCCACTATGTAAGTGTGGATGGAATACCACTAACTTTAGAAGTTGCAGCAACATTACATCACTTTTGCAGCACAATTTTTTGACGTGCAGCAACTAAGCTGCAAATTTCCCCTTGACCTGTGACAAAGATTGAATGATCTACGTCACAGGGCGATAACTCGTGTGAAATTTCATAACGATTAAACTCCGGCGGACAAAGTTATGGGGTCAGGAATATTAAATAAATGTGGAAAATTCGGACAAACTCTCTCTCGGCCATAAATGACCATTTATTAAATGATTGCATGATGTTTAAAGGGACTCAGCATAGATTGGCAACTTGAGTTCTAGGAATATGAGTCGCTTACCACGGGAAAAATAGCAAAAAAAATGTCCGAATTTTCCACATTTATTTAATATTCCTGACCCCATAACTTTGTCCGCCGGAGTTTAATCGTTATGAAATTTCACACGAGTTATTGCCCTGTGAATCACAGGCGCTGGGGATGGGTGCCCGGCTGTGAGTGTGTGCCTCCACCTCCCCCACTCGCCCACCCAAGGTAATGCTCTTATTCTTGACACATTATTGAAACATATCGATGTTTCTCTCTGTGTCCCTCACTCACTCTTCCCCCCTTCACTCTGTGTGTGTGGCTGGGGGTTGCGCGGTCGGCGCTGGGGATGGGTGCCCGGCTGTGAGTGTGGACTGCAACTGGTGGACTGCAACTTATGAAGACAACCGACCCATCCTCATCTGAGCGACTACCGCCTGATATGATAAATTGATTGATTGATTGATAACCGTTTTGCTATTCCCCGCCACTCCGAATTTAGTGGAGCAGAAAACATTAAAAGTGATTTAGCACCCACAACATGACTTTGCAGCACTAGGTCGTACGACCATTGCAGCATGTAATGACTAGAGATTATCGCTGGGAATCATGAATTATTAATCCTCTCAAAATTTTGAGAGATCCGACGACAATGAATAAAGTTACAATTGAAAAAAAATGCCATATAATATTGGCGGTTACTGTACTACAACATTGAATGAATCAATCACATAGTGAAACTATGCACAATACATCAGAAGGTACATTAAAGTTGATTGTGAAAAAAGAAAACATCATTTGGTGACTGAAAAAATCTGGCAAAAATTTCATGTGGGCATGCGGACTCGAACCTACGACGTCAATTGGTCGAATCGGGTGGTAGTATTTGCTAAATAAAACTATGCTGGGCACCGAGTTTGGTTTCGAGATATTTTTTATTTGATTCGTCATCCTTTTTTACATATTGGGTAAACTTTTCAGGACCCGGAAATCATGGGAACATAGGGAAAGAAATATTTGAATCCGTTCGATTTTCAAAAATATCGATTTTTCAACTGTTTCTTCAACATGCATTATCCAATATGCTCGAAAATATAGATTTCCACATAACTTTTTATGCTCTATCGAATGATATGTAACATGAGGGTGAAAAATGAAGATGAAATTTTCGATTTTGGTAGGTCAAAAATCGATAATTGGGGTCAATCTTTTGGCTGAAGTGTGTCCCACCCCTAGGGACTCTAACCACCAAGTATGAACTTCCTACGACCATTTTGAGTCCCTGTGCCATCCCTCCGTCACGGGCACTGCGCTGTTATGGAGAACGCGTTTTAATAGCTAATTAGAGGAGTTGATGCAGGTGGGACTTTCTTTCCTCCGAACCGAGATACGCACGCGCAAAGAAACTACAATAACCAAGGGACAATCAGGATCAAGTGCCGAATACGGTAAATGGGTGTTCTCTCACGTGTGCGAGTAATCAAATCTCTCGGTCAACCAGTAGATCGAATTTCAACGCTTGTAACATTAACGATTTTTAACTATCATTACAGACCAAACAACAAAATATTGTCTAAATAGTAAATTCTAGCTCGTCTCATAGGTAGCGAGCAATGACGAGTTCAGAATATCGTCACAAGTCGGTCGTTTGCCGGGGTCGGAGTTGGTGAGACACGATACAAATTCCATCGGAAATTAACAGATTATTTCTCGTTGAGAACAAGAGAACGCTAACCACTTCCGGTTCGGCGTAGAGGATTTCTTCGGACAGCTCACGCCTGTAGTTGTCGAAAATCTGCAAGCGACGTTTCGTAGGATAATTTGTGAGACAGAGGTGCAAACAATAATGTGCACCTCAATCCTCCGTTTTGCTGTCATAGGATGACACATTTCCGCGAAGATGAGACCAAGTGTGAAAATATCGACTTTGTCGTCGTACATCCAGTACTTCTGCATTGAAAGTTAAAGTGCCATTCAACAACGACGAGACCTGCTCGGGGCTCATGTACAAGCCCGTCCCGCGTCCGCTAGTGTGAAGGTATCCCATTCCATTGAACTCGTCTATGTTATCACCTGGAAAAATGTGTGCGTGTTCGAAGAAAACGCAGTTACAAATAGAAAGAGGAAAATTATAAAATAATGTGTGATAACGAAATGAGATCAAGAGAGACCGGTGGTCACATATGAAGTTCGTTCATTCAGAGAAACTAATTTGATTACCGGGCTTTATGAAAAGCCGAGCAGCTCTGGGAAAGAAACTATGGTGTCTATAGTTGGCATGAAAGCCGACATTTGCGAATTTTATTCCATTTCGTGAATAATTATAATTGTAATGATGCATATGCCCTTTGATATGCCATCATTAGATCGCTAACGTCAAATCGTGGTGTGCTTAATTCCTGTATTTTCCTTGTCTATTTTTTAAAATTATTTTTGTTAAAATGTTAAAGAAATGCGATATTAGCCGAGGACACACAAATATATGTATGTAAAGGAGTTTCCAGCAAAATCCACACCACCTGTTTTGCCAACAACGTCTGTGGCTATTCCGATGTCGCAGATCTTCAGATGATCGTCATCAACGAAGAGAATGTTGCCCGGCTAAAGTTATGCCAATGTTCCAAGAAAAATAAAATGTTTTAAAATTTGAAATGGCACAACCTTGAGGTCGCGATGCATACATCTTTTACTGTGCATATATCCGACTGCGGACACTAGTTGCACGAACCATCTCTTCATCTTGTCCAGATCTCGCGCGGTTCGATTAAGTTTCAACCAATGTTCTAGCGAGAACTGGCACAACTGATAATGGGAAGCTGAGAGAATGTAATTACTTTGCAGGAACAAAAACTGACCTGCATTTGAATGTAGATAGTCACAATGTCGCCGAAACTTCCAAAAAGCTAAAAAAAACATATTGTTTATAGTATAAAATATTCAAATAATTATACATTAAAACTTCATAGTCTGCCTGTGATGATTGTGGAAATCGCTTATGACTGCTCTCTCTCTCAGTTATTTCATTCAAAAAAATGAAAGTAATACTTCTATTGGAAAACTTCTCGTGCCTCCTCTAGTTCAATAATCCTAATAGAAAAATGGGTAGGATTCCACTTTGATTCCACTTTGATTCCACTTTGATTCCACTATGATTCCACTATGATTCCACTTCGATTCCACTTTGATTCCAGTTTGATTCCTCTTTGATTCCTCTTTGATTCCACTTTGATTCCACTATGATTCCACTTTGATTCCTCTTTGATTCCTCTTTGATTCCACTTTGATTCCTCTTTGATTCCACTTTGATTCCACTATGATTCCACTTTGATTCCTCTTTGATTCCTCTTTGATTCCACTATGATTCCACTATGATTCCACTTTGATTCCTCTTTGATTCCACTTTGATTCCACTATGATTCCACTTTGATTCCTCTTTGATTCCACTTTGATTCCACTATGATTCCACTTTGATTCCACTTTGATTCCTCTTTGATTCCACTTTGATTCCACTATGATTCCTCTTTGATTCCTCTTTGATTCCACTATGATTCCTCTTTGATTCCTCTTTGATTCCTCTTTGATTCCTCTTTGATTCCACTATGATTCCACTATGATTTCACTTTGATTCCACTTTGTTTCCACTTTGATTCCTCTTTGATTCCACTTTGATTCCACTATGATTCCACTTTGATTCCTCTTTGATTCCACTTTGATTCCACTATGATTCCACTTTGATTCCTCTTTGATTCCACTTTGATTCCACTATGATTCCACTTTGATTCCTCTTTGATTCCACTTTGATTCCTCTTTGATTCCACTTTGATTCCACTATGATTCCACTTTGATTCCTCTTTGATTCCACTTTGATTCCACTATGATTCCACTTTGATTCCTCTTTGATTCCACTATGATTCCACTATGATTCCACTTCGATTCCACTTTGATTCCAGTTTGATTCCTCTTTAATTCCTCTTTGATTCCACTTTGATTCCACTATGATTCCACTTTGATTCCTTTTTGATTCCACTTTGATTCTTCTTTGATTCCACTATGATTCCTCTTTGATTCCACTTTGATTCCACTATGATTCCACTTTGATTCCTCTTTGATTCCACTTTGATTCCACTATGATTCCACTTTGATTCCTCTTTGATTCCACTATGATTCCACTATGATTCCACTTCGATTCCACTTTGATTCCAGTTTGATTCCTCTTTGATTCCTCTTTGATTCCACTTTGATTCCACTATGATTTCACTTTGATTCCACTTTGATTCCTCTTTGATTCCACTTTGATTCCACTTTGATTCCACTATGATTCCACTTTGATTCCACTATGATTCCACTATGATTCCACTTCGATTCCACTTTGATTCCAGTTTGATTCCTCTTTGATTCCTCTTTGATTCCACTTTGATTCCACTATGATTCCACTTTGATTCCTTTTTGATTCCACTTTGATTCTTCTTTGATTCCTCTTTGATTCCACTTTGATTCCACTATGATTTCACTTTGATTCCACTTTGATTCCTCTTTGATTCCACTTTGATTCCACTATGATTTCACTTTGATTCCACTTTGTTTCCACTTTGATTCCTCTTTGATTCCACTTTGATTCCACTATGATTCCTCTTTGATTCCACTATGATTCCTCTTTGATTCCTCTTTGATTTCACTATGATTCCACTTTGATTCCTCTTTGATTCCACTTTGATTCCACTATGATTCCACTATGATTCCTCTTTGATTCCACTATGATTCCTCTTTGATTCCTCTTTGATTTCACTATGATTCCACTTTGATTCCTCTTTGATTCCACTTTGATTCCACTATGATTCCACTTTGATTCCTCTTTGATTCCACTTTGATTCCACTATGATTCCACTTTGATTCCTCTTTGATTCCACTATGATTCCACTTTGATTCCTCTTTGATTCCTCTTTGATTCCACTTTGATTCCACTTTGATTCCTCTTTGATTCCACTATGATTCCTCTTTGATTCCACTTTGATTCCACTATGATTTCACTTTGATTCCACTTTGATTCCACTTTGATTCCTCTTTGATTCCACTTTGATTCCACTATGATTCCTCTTTGATTCCTCTTTGATTCCACTATGATTCCTCTTTGATTCCACTTTGATTCCACTATGATTCCTCTTTGATTCCTCTTTGATTCCACTATGATTCCACTATGATTCCACTTTGATTCCTCTTTGATTCCACTATGATTCCACTATGATTCCACTTCGATTCCTTTTTGATTCCACTTTGATTCTTCTTTGATTCCACTATGATTCCTCTTTGATTCCACTTTGATTCCACTTTGATTCCACTATGATTCCTCTTTGATTCCACTTTGATTCCACTATGATTCCTCTTTGATTCCTCTTTGATTCCACTTTGATTCCTGTTTGATTCCACTTTGATTCCACTTTGATTCCTCTTTGATTCCACTATGATTTCACTTTGATTCCACTTTGATTCCACTTTGATTCCACTATGATTCCACTTTGATTCCTCTTTGATTCCACTTTGATTCCACTATGATTCCACTTTGATTCCTCTTTGATTCCACTATGATTCCTCTTTGATTCCACTTTGATTCCACTATGATTTCACTTTGATTCCACTTTGATTCCACTTTGATTCCACTATGATTCCTCTTTGATTCCACTATGATTCCTCTTTGATTCCTCTTTGATTTCACTATGATTCCACTTTGATTCCTCTTTGATTCCACTATGATTCCACTTTGATTCCTCTTTGATTCCACTTTGATTCCACTATGATTCCACTTTGATTCCTCTTTGATTCCACTATGATTCCACTTTGATTCCTCTTTGATTCCTCTTTGATTCCACTTTGATTCCACTTTGATTCCTCTTTGATTCCACTATGATTCCTCTTTGATTCCACTTTGATTCCACTATGATTTCACTTTGATTCCACTTTGATTCCACTTTGATTCCTCTTTGATTCCACTTTGATTCCACTATGATTCCTCTTTGATTCCTCTTTGATTCCACTATGATTCCTCTTTGATTCCACTTTGATTCCACTATGATTCCTCTTTGATTCCTCTTTGATTCCACTATGATTCCACTATGATTCCACTTTGATTCCTCTTTGATTCCACTATGATTCCACTATGATTCCACTTCGATTCATTTTTGATTCCACTTTGATTCTTCTTTGATTCCACTATGATTCCTCTTTGATTCCACTTTGATTCCACTTTGATTCCACTATGATTCCTCTTTGATTCCACTTTGATTCCACTATGATTCCTCTTTGATTCCTCTTTGATTCCACTTTGATTCCTCTTTGATTCCACTTTGATTCCACTTTGATTCCTCTTTGATTCCACTATGATTTCACTTTGATTCCACTTTGATTCCACTTTGATTCCACTATGATTCCACTTTGATTCCACTATGATTCCTCTTTGATTCCACTTTGATTCCACTATGATTCCTCTTTGATTCCTCTTTGATTCCACTTTGATTCCTCTTTGATTCCACTTTGATTCCACTTTGATTCCTCTTTGATTCCACTATGATTTCACTTTGATTCCACTTTGATTCCACTTTGATTCCACTATGATTCCACTTTGATTCCTCTTTGATTCCACTTTGATTCCACTATGATTCCACTTTGATTCCTCTTTGATTCCACTATGATTCCTCTTTGATTCCACTTTGATTCCACTATGATTTCACTTTGATTCCACTTTGATTCCACTTTGATTCCTCTTTGATTCCACTTTGATTCCACTATGATTCCTCTTTGATTCCACTTTGATTCCACTATGATTTCACTTTGATTCCACTTTGATTCCACTTTGATTCCTCTTTGATTCCACTTTGATTCCACTATGATTCCTCTTTGATTCCTCTTTGATTCCACTATGATTCCTCTTTGATTCCACTTTGATTCCACTATGATTCCTCTTTGATTCCTCTTTGATTCCACTATGATTCCACTATGATTCCACTTTGATTCCTCTTTGATTCCACTATGATTCCACTATGATTCCACTTCGATTCCACTTTGATTCCAGTTTGATTCCTCTTTGATTCCTCTTTGATTCCACTTTGATTCCACTATGATTTCACTTTGATTCCACTATGATTCCTCTTTGATTCCTCTTTGATTCCACTATGATTCCACTATGATTCCACTTTGATTCCTCTTTGATTCCACTATGATTCCACTATGATTTCACTTTGATTCCACTTTGATTCCACTTTGATTCCTCTTTGATTCCACTTTGATTCCACTATGATTCCTCTTTGATTCCTCTTTGATTCCACTATGATTCCTCTTTGATTCCACTTTGATTCCACTATGATTCCTCTTTGATTCCTCTTTGATTCCACTATGATTCCACTTTGATTCCTCTTTGATTCCACTTTGATTCCACTTTGATTCCTCTTTGATTCCACTATGATTCCTCTTTGATTCCACTTTGATTCCACTATGATTTCACTTTGATTCCACTTTGATTCCACTTTGATTCCACTATGATTTCACTTTGATTCCACTTTGATTCCACTTTGATTCCTCTTTGATTCCACTTTGATTCAACTATGATTCCACTTTGATTCCTCTTTGATTCCACTTTGATTCCACTATGATTCCACTTTGATTCCTCTTTGATTCCACTTTGATTCCACTATGATTCCTCTTTGATTCCTCTTTGATTCCACTATGATTCCACTTTGATTCCTCTTTGATTCCACTTTGATTCCTCTTTGATTCCACTTTGATTCCACTATGATTCCTCTTTGATTCCTCTTTGATTCCACTTTGATTCCACTATGATTCCACTTTGATTCCTCTTTGATTCCACTTTGATTCAACTATGATTCCACTTTGATTCCTCTTTGATTCCACTTTGATTCCACTATGATTCCACTTTGATTCCTCTTTGATTCCACTTTGATTCCACTATGATTCCTCTTTGATTCCTCTTTGATTCCACTATGATTCCACGTTGATTCCTCTTTGATTCCACTTTGATTCCTCTTTGATTCCACTTTGATTCCACTATGATTCCTCTTTGATTCCTCTTTGATTCCACTTTGATTCCACTATGATTCCACTTTGATTCCTCTTTGATTCCACTTTGATTCCACTTTGATTCCACTATGATTCCACTTTGATTCCTCTTTGATTCCACTTTGATTCCACTATGATTCCACTTTGATTCCTCTTTGATTCCACTTTGATTCCACTATGATTCCACTTTGATTCCTCTTTGATTCCACTTTGATTCCACTATGATTCCTCTTTGATTCCTCTTTGATTCCACTATGATTCCACTTTGATTCCTCTTTGATTCCACTTTGATTCCACTTTGATTCCTCTTTGATTCCACTATGATTCCTCTTTGATTCCACTTTGATTCCACTATGATTTCACTTTGATTCCACTTTGATTCCACTTTGATTCCTCTTTGATTCCACTTTGATTCCACTATGATTCCACTTTGATTCCTCTTTGATTCCACTTTGATTCCACTATGATTCCTCTTTGATTCCTCTTTGATTCCACTATGATTCCACTTTGATTCCTCTTTGATTCCACTTTGATTCCACTTTGATTCCACTATGATTTCACTTTGATTCCACTTTGATTCCACTTTGATTCCTCTTTGATTCCACTTTGATTCAACTATGATTCCACTTTGATTCCTCTTTGATTCCACTTTGATTCCACTATGATTCCACTTTGATTCCTCTTTGATTCCACTTTGATTCCACTATGATTCCTCTTTGATTCCTCTTTGATTCCACTTTGATTCCTCTTTGATTCCACTTTGATTCCACAATGATTCCTCTCTGATTCCTCTTTGATTCCACTTTGATTCCACTATGATTCCACTTTGATTCCTCTTTGATTCCACTTTGATTCCACTTTGATTCCACTATGATTCCACTTTGATTCCACTATGATTCCTCTTTGATTCCTCTTTGATTCCACTTTGATTCCACTATGATTCCTCTTTGATTCCTCTTTGATTCCACTATGATTCCACTTTGATTCCTCTTTGATTCCACTTTGATTCCACTTTGATTCCTCTTTGATTCCACTATGATTCCTCTTTGATTCCACTTTGATTCCACTATGATTTCACTTTGATTCCACTTTGATTCCACTTTGATTCCTCTTTGATTCCACTTTGATTCCACTATGATTCCACTTTGATTCCTCTTTGATTCCACTTTGATTCCACTATGATTCCACTATGATTCCTCTTTGATTCCACTACGATTCCTCTTTGATTCCTCTTTGATTCCACTATGATTCCTCTTTGATTCCACTTTGATTCCACTATGATTTCACTTTGATTCCACTTTGATTCCACTTTGATTCCTCTTTGATTCCACTTTGATTCCACTATGATTCCACTTTGATTCCTCTTTGATTCCACTTTGATTCCACTATGATTCCACTATGATTCCTCTTTGATTCCACTACGATTCCTCTTTGATTCCTCTTTGATTCCACTATGAATCCACTTTGATTCCTCTTTGATTCCACTATGATTCCACTTTGATTCCACTTTGATTCCACTTTGATTCCTCTTTGATTCCACTTTGATTCCACTATGATTCCACTTTGATTCCTCTTTGATTCCACTTTGATTCCACTATGATTCCACTATGATTTCACTTTGATTCCACTTTGATTCCACTTTGATTCCTCTTTGATTCCTCTTTGATTCCACTTTGATTCCACTATGATTTCACTTTGATTCCACTTTGATTCCACTTTGATTCCTCTTTGATTCCACTTTGATTCCACTATGATTCCTCTTTGATTCCTCTTTGATTCCACTATGATTCCTCTTTGATTCCACTTTGATTCCACTATGATTCCTCTTTGATTCCACTTTGATTCCACTATGATTCCTCTTTGATTCCACTTTGATTCCACTATGATTCCTCTTTGATTCCACTTTGATTCCACTATGATTTCACTTTGATTCCACTTTGATTCCACTTTGATTCCTCTTTGATTCCACTTTGATTCCACTATGATTCCTCTTTGATTCCTCTTTGATTCCACTTTGATTCCACTATGATTCCTCTTTGATTCCTCTTTGATTCCACTATGATTCCACTTTGATTCCTCTTTGATTCCACTTTGATTCCACTTTGATTCCTCTTTGATTCCACTATGATTCCTCTTTGATTCCACTTTGATTCCACTATGATTTCACTTTGATTCCACTTTGATTCCACTTTGATTCCTCTTTGATTCCACTTTGATTCCACTATGATTCCACTTTGATTCCTCTTTGATTCCACTTTGATTCCACTATGATTCCACTATGATTCCTCTTTGATTCCACTACGATTCCTCTTTGATTCCTCTTTGATTCCACTATGAATCCACTTTGATTCCTCTTTGATTCCACTTTGATTCCACTATGATTCCACTTTGATTCCACTTTGATTCCACTATGATTCCTCTTTGATTCCTCTTTGATTCCACTATGATTCCACTTTGATTCCTCTTTGATTCCACTTTGATTCCACTTTGATTCCTCTTTGATTCCTCTTTGATTCCACTTTGATTCCTCTTTGATTCCACTTTGATTCCACTATGATTCCTCTTTGATTCCTCTTTGATTCCACTATGATTCCACTTTGATTCCACTTTGATTCCACTATGATTCCTCTTTGATTCCTCTTTGATTCCACTATGATTCCACTTTGATTCCTCTTTGATTCCACTTTGATTCCACTATGATTCCACTTTGATTCCTCTTTGATTCCACTTTGATTCCTCTTTGATTCCACTTTGATTCCACTATGATTCCTCTTTGATTCCTCTTTGATTCCACTTTGATTCCACTTTGATTCCTCTTTGATTCCACTTTGATTCCACTATGATTCCACTTTGATTCCACTTTGATTCCACTATGATTCCTCTTTGATTCCTCTTTGATTCCACTATGATTCCACTTTGATTCCTCTTTGATTCCACTTTGATTCCACTTTGATTCCTCTTTGATTCCTCTTTGATTCCACTATGATTCCACTATGATTCCTCTTTGATTCCACTACGATTCCTCTTTGATTCCTCTTTGATTCCACTATGATTCCACTTTGATTCCTCTTTGATTCCACTTTGATTCCACTATGATTCCACTTTGATTCCACTTTGATTCCACTATGATTCCTCTTTGATTCCTCTTTGATTCCACTATGATTCCACTTTGATTCCTCTTTGATTCCACTTTGATTCCACTTTGATTCCTCTTTGATTCCTCTTTGATTCCACTTTGATTCCTCTTTGATTCCACTTTGATTCCACTTTGATTCCTCTTTGATTCCACTTTGATTCCACTATGATTCCACTTTGATTCCACTTTGATTCCACTATGATTCCTCTTTGATTCCTCTTTGATTCCACTATGATTCCACTTTGATTCCTCTTTGATTCCACTTTGATTCCACTATGATTCCACTTTGATTCCTCTTTGATTCCACTTTGATTCCTCTTTGATTCCACTTTGATTCCACTATGATTCCTCTTTGATTCCTCTTTGATTCCACTATGATTCCACTTTGATTCCTCTTTGATTCCTCTTTGATTCCACTTTGATTCCACTATGATTCCACTTTGATTCCTCTTTGATTCCACTTTGATTCCACTTTGATTCCACTATGATTCCACTTTGATTCCTCTTTGATTTCACTTTGATTCCACTTTGATTCCACTTTGATTCCTCTTTGATTCCACTATGATTCCTCTTTGATTCCTCTTTGATTCCACTATGATTCCACTTTGATTCCTCTTTGATTCCACTTTGATTCCACTTTGATTCCTCTTTGATTCCACTACGATTCCTCTTTGATTCCTCTTTGATTCCACTATGATTCCACTTTGATTCCTCTTTGATTCCACTTTGATTCCACTATGATTCCACTTTGATTCCACTTTGATTCCACTATGATTCCTCTTTGATTCCTCTTTGATTCCACTATGATTCCTCTTTGATTCCTCTTTGATTCCACTATGATTCCACTTTGATTCCTCTTTGATTCCACTTTGATTCCACTTTGATTCCTCTTTGATTCCACTATGATTCCTCTTTGATTCCTCTTTGATTCCACTATGATTCCACTTTGATTCCTCTTTGATTCCTCTTTGATTCCACTTTGATTCCACTATGATTCCACTTTGATTCCTCTTTGATTCCACTTTGATTCCACTTTGATTCCACTATGATTCCACTTTGATTCCTCTTTGATTTCACTTTGATTCCACTTTGATTCCACTTTGATTCCTCTTTGATTCCACTATGATTCCTCTTTGATTCCTCTTTGATTCCACTATGATTCCACTTTGATTCCTCTTTGATTCCACTTTGATTCCACTTTGATTCCTCTTTGATTCCACTATGATTCCTCTTTGATTCCTCTTTGATTCCACTATGATTCCACTTTGATTCCTCTTTGATTCCACTTTGATTCCACTATGATTCCACTTTGATTCCACTTTGATTCCACTATGATTCCTCTTTGATTCCTCTTTGATTCCACTTTGATTCCTCTTTGATTCCTCTTTGATTCCTCTTTGATTCCACTATGATTCCACTTTGATTCCTCTTTGATTCCACTTTGATTCCACTATGATTCCACTTTGATTCCTCTTTGATTCCACTTTGATTCCACTATGATTCCACTATGATTCCACTTTGATTCCTCTTTGATTCCACTTTGATTCCACTATGATTCCACTTTGATTCCTCTTTGATTCCTCTTTGATTCCACTTTGATTCCACTTTGATTCCACTATGATTCCTCTTTGATTCCTCTTTGATTCCACTATGATTCCACTTTGATTCCTCTTTGATTCCACTTTGATTCCACTTTGATTCCACTATGATTCCACTTTGATTCCTCTTTGATTCCACTTTGATTCCACTATGATTCCACTTTGATTCCTCTTTGATTCCACTTTGATTCCACTATGATTTCACTTTGATTCCACTTTGATTCCACTTTGATTCCTCTTTGATTCCACTTTGATTCCTCTTTGATTCCACTTTGATTCCACTATGATTCCTCTTTGATTCCTCTTTGATTCCACTATGATTCCACTTTGATTCCTCTTTGATTCCACTTTGATTCCACTATGATTCCACTTTGATTCCTCTTTGATTCCACTTTGATTCCTCTTTGATTCCACTTTGATTCCACTATGATTCCTCTTTGATTCCTCTTTGATTTCACTTTGATTCCACTTTGATTCCACTTTGATTCCTCTTTGATTCCACTATGATTCCTCTTTGATTCCTCTTTGATTCCACTATGATTCCACTTTGATTCCTCTTTGATTCCACTTTGATTCCACTTTGATTCCTCTTTGATTCCACTATGATTCCTCTTTGATTCCTCTTTGATTCCACTATGATTCCACTTTGATTCCTCTTTGATTCCACTTTGATTCCACTATGATTCCACTTTGATTCCACTTTGATTCCACTATGATTCCTCTTTGATTCCTCTTTGATTCCACTATGATTCCACTTTGATTCCTCTTTGATTCCACTTTGATTCCACTTTGATTCCTCTTTGATTCCACTATGATTCCTCTTTGATTCCACTTTGATTCCACTATGATTCCTCTTTGATTCCACTTTGATTCCACTATGATTCCACTTTGATTCCTCTTTGATTCCACTTTGATTCCACTATGATTCCACTTTGATTCCTCTTTGATTCCACTTTGATTCCACTATGATTCCTCTTTGATTCCTCTTTGATTCCACTATGATTCCACTTTGATTCCTCTTTGATTCCACTTTGATTCCACTTTGATTCCTCTTTGATTCCACTATGATTCCTCTTTGATTCCTCTTTGATTCCACTATGATTCCACTTTGATTCCTCTTTGATTCCTCTTTGATTCCACTTTGATTCCACTATGATTCCACTTTGATTCCTCTTTGATTCCACTTTGATTCCACTTTGATTCCACTATGATTCCACTTTGATTCCTCTTTGATTTCACTTTGATTCCACTTTGATTCCACTTTGATTCCTCTTTGATTCCACTATGATTCCTCTTTGATTCCTCTTTGATTCCACTTTGATTCCTCTTTGATTCCACTTTGATTCCACTTTGATTCCTCTTTGATTCCACTATGATTCCTCTTTGATTCCTCTTTGATTCCACTATGATTCCACTTTGATTCCTCTTTGATTCCACTTTGATTCCACTATGATTCCACTTTGATTCCACTTTGATTCCACTATGATTCCTCTTTGATTCCTCTTTGATTCCACTTTGATTCCACTTTGATTCCTCTTTGATTCCACTATGATTTCACTTTGATTCCACTTTGATTCCACTTTGATTCCTCTTTGATTCCACTTTGATTCCACTATGATTCCTCTTTGATTCCTCTTTGATTCCACTATGATTCCACTTTGATTCCTCTTTGATTCCACTTTGATTCCACTATGATTCCACTTTGATTCCTCTTTGATTCCACTTTGATTCCTCTTTGATTCCACTTTGATTCCACTATGATTCCTCTTTGATTCCTCTTTGATTCCACTATGATTCCACTTTGATTCCTCTTTGATTCCACTTTGATTCCACTATGATTCCACTTTGATTCCTCTTTGATTCCACTTTGATTCCACTATGATTCCACTATGATTCCACTTTGATTCCTCTTTGATTCCACTTTGATTCCACTATGATTCCACTTTGATTCCTCTTTGATTCCTCTTTGATTCCACTTTGATTCCACTTTGATTCCACTATGATTCCTCTTTGATTCCTCTTTGATTCCACTATGATTCCACTTTGATTCCTCTTTGATTCCACTTTGATACCACTTTGATTCCACTATGATTCCACTTTGATTCCTCTTTGATTCCACTTTGATTCCACTATGATTCCACTTTGATTCCTCTTTGATTCCACTTTGATTCCACTATGATTTCACTTTGATTCCACTTTGATTCCACTTTGATTCCTCTTTGATTCCACTTTGATTCCTCTTTGATTCCACTTTGATTCCACTATGATTCCTCTTTGATTCCTCTTTGATTCCACTATGATTCCACTTTGATTCCTCTTTGATTCCACTTTGATTCCACTATGATTCCACTTTGATTCCTCTTTGATTCCACTTTGATTCCTCTTTGATTCCACTTTGATTCCACTATGATTCCTCTTTGATTCCTCTTTGATTCCACTATGATTCCTCTTTGATTCCTCTTTGATTCCACTATGATTCCACTTTGATTCCTCTTTGATTCCACTTTGATTCCACTATGATTCCACTTTGATTCCTCTTTGATTCCACTTTGATTCCTCTTTGATTCCACTTTGATTCCACTATGATTCCTCTTTGATTCCTCTTTGATTCCACTATGATTCCACTTTGATTCCTCTTTGATTCCACTTTGATTCCACTATGATTCCACTTTGATTCCTCTTTGATTCCACTTTGATTCCACTATGATTCCACTTTGATTCCTCTTTGATTCCTCTTTGATTCCACTTTGATTCCACTTTGATTCCACTATGATTCCTCTTTGATTCCTCTTTGATTCCACTTTGATTCCACTTTGATTCCACTATGATTCCTCTTTGATTCCTCTTTGATTCCACTATGATTCCACTTTGATTCCTCTTTGATTCCACTTTGATTCCACTTTGATTCCACTATGATTCCACTTTGATTCCTCTTTGATTCCACTTTGATTCCACTATGATTCCACTTTGATTCCTCTTTGATTCCACTTTGATTCCACTATGATTTCACTTTGATTCCACTTTGATTCCACTTTGATTCCTCTTTGATTCCACTTTGATTCCTCTTTGATTCCACTTTGATTCCACTATGATTCCTCTTTGATTCCTCTTTGATTCCACTATGATTCCACTTTGATTCCTCTTTGATTCCACTTTGATTCCACTATGATTCCACTTTGATTCCTCTTTGATTCCACTTTGATTCCTCTTTGATTCCACTTTGATTCCACTATGATTCCACTTTGATTCCTCTTTGATTCCACTTTGATTCCACTATGATTCCACTTTGATTCCTCTTTGATTCCACTTTGATTCCACTATGATTCCACTTTGATTCCTCTTTGATTCCACTTTGATTCCACTATGATTCCACTTTGATTCCTCTTTGATTCCTCTTTGATTCCACTTTGATTCCACTTTGATTCCACTATGATTCCTCTTTGATTCCTCTTTGATTCCACTATGATTCCACTTTGATTCCTCTTTGATTCCACTTTGATTCCACTATGATTCCACTTTGATTCCTCTTTGATTCCACTTAGATTCCACTATGATTCCACTTTGATTCCTTTTTGATTCCACTTTGATTCCTCTTTGATTCCACTTTGATTCCTCTTTGATTCCACTTTGATTCCACTATGATTCCTCTTTGATTCCTCTTTGATTTCACTTTGATTCCACTTTGATTCCACTTTGATTCCTCTTTGATTCCACTATGATTCCTCTTTGATTCCTCTTTGATTCCACTATGATTCCACTTTGATTCCTCTTTGATTCCACTATGATTCCACTTTGATTCCTCTTTGATTCCACTTTGATTCCACTTTGATTCCTCTTTGATTCCACTATGATTCCTCTTTGATTCCTCTTTGATTCCACTATGATTCCACTTTGATTCCTCTTTGATTCCACTTTGATTCCACTATGATTCCACTTTGATTCCACTTTGATTCCACTATGATTCCTCTTTGATTCCTCTTTGATTCCACTATGATTCCACTTTGATTCCTCTTTGATTCCACTTTGATTCCACTTTGATTCCTCTTTGATTCCACTATGATTCCTCTTTGATTCCACTTTGATTCCACTATGATTCCTCTTTGATTCCACTTTGATTCCACTATGATTCCACTTTGATTCCTCTTTGATTCCACTTTGATTCCACTATGATTCCACTTTGATTCCTCTTTGATTCCACTTTGATTCCACTATGATTCCTCTTTGATTCCTCTTTGATTCCACTATGATTCCACTTTGATTCCTCTTTGATTCCACTTTGATTCCACTATGATTCCTCTTTGATTCCACTATGATTCCTCTTTGATTCCTCTTTGATTCCACTATGATTCCACTTTGATTCCTCTTTGATTCCTCTTTGATTCCACTTTGATTCCACTATGATTCCACTTTGATTCCTCTTTGATTCCACTTTGATTCCACTTTGATTCCACTATGATTCCACTTTGATTCCTCTTTGATTTCACTTTGATTCCACTTTGATTCCACTTTGATTCCTCTTTGATTCCACTATGATTCCTCTTTGATTCCTCTTTGATTCCACTTTGATTCCTCTTTGATTCCACTTTGATTCCACTTTGATTCCTCTTTGATTCCACTATGATTCCTCTTTGATTCCTCTTTGATTCCACTATGATTCCACTTTGATTCCTCTTTGATTCCACTTTGATTCCACTATGATTCCACTTTGATTCCACTTTGATTCCACTATGATTCCTCTTTGATTCCTCTTTGATTCCACTTTGATTCCACTTTGATTCCTCTTTGATTCCACTATGATTTCACTTTGATTCCACTTTGATTCCACTATGATTCCTCTTTGATTCCTCTTTGATTCCACTATGATTCCACTTTGATTCCTCTTTGATTCCACTATGATTCCACTTTGATTCCTCTTTGATTCCACTTTGATTCCACTATGATTCCTCTTTGATTCCTCTTTGATTCCACTATGATTCCACTTTGATTCCTCTTTGATTCCACTTTGATTCCACTATGATTCCACTTTGATTCCTCTTTGATTCCTCTTTGATTCCACTATGATTCCACTTTGATTCCACTTTGATTCCTCTTTGATTCCACTATGATTTCACTTTGATTCCACTTTGATTCCACTATGATTCCTCTTTGATTCCTCTTTGATTCCACTATGATTCCACTTTGATTCCTCTTTGATTCCACTTTGATTCCACTTTGATTCCACTTTGATTCCACTATGATTCCTCTTTGATTCCTCTTTGATTCCACTTTGATTCCACTTTGATTCCTCTTTGATTCCACTATGATTTCACTTTGATTCCACTTTGATTCCACTATGATTCCTCTTTGATTCCTCTTTGATTCCACTATGATTCCACTTTGATTCCACTTTGATTCCTCTTTGATTCCACTTTGATTCCTCTTTGATTCCACTTTGATTCCACTATGATTCCTCTTTGATTCCTCTTTGATTCCACTATGATTCCACTTTGATTCCTCTTTGATTCCACTTTGATTCCACTATGATTCCACTTTGATTCCTCTTTGATTCCACTTTGATTCCTCTTTGATTCCACTTTGATTCCACTATGATTCCTCTTTGATTCCTCTTTGATTCCACTATGATTCCTCTTTGATTCCTCTTTGATTCCACTATGATTCCACTTTGATTCCTCTTTGATTCCACTTTGATTCCACTATGATTCCACTTTGATTCCTCTTTGATTCCACTTTGATTCCTCTTTGATTCCACTTTGATTCCACTATGATTCCTCTTTGATTCCTCTTTGATTCCACTATGATTCCACTTTGATTCCTCTTTGATTCCACTTTGATTCCACTATGATTCCACTTTGATTCCTCTTTGATTCCACTTTGATTCCACTATGATTCCACTTTGATTCCTCTTTGATTCCTCTTTGATTCCACTTTGATTCCACTTTGATTCCACTATGATTCCTCTTTGATTCCTCTTTGATTCCACTTTGATTCCACTTTGATTCCACTATGATTCCTCTTTGATTCCTCTTTGATTCCACTATGATTCCACTTTGATTCCTCTTTGATTCCACTTTGATTCCACTTTGATTCCACTATGATTCCACTTTGATTCCTCTTTGATTCCACTTTGATTCCACTATGATTCCACTTTGATTCCTCTTTGATTCCACTTTGATTCCACTATGATTTCACTTTGATTCCACTTTGATTCCACTTTGATTCCTCTTTGATTCCACTTTGATTCCTCTTTGATTCCACTTTGATTCCACTATGATTCCTCTTTGATTCCTCTTTGATTCCACTATGATTCCACTTTGATTCCTCTTTGATTCCACTTTGATTCCACTATGATTCCACTTTGATTCCTCTTTGATTCCACTTTGATTCCTCTTTGATTCCACTTTGATTCCACTATGATTCCACTTTGATTCCTCTTTGATTCCACTTTGATTCCACTATGATTCCACTTTGATTCCTCTTTGATTCCTCTTTGATTCCACTTTGATTCCACTTTGATTCCACTATGATTCCTCTTTGATTCCTCTTTGATTCCACTATGATTCCACTTTGATTCCTCTTTGATTCCACTTTGATTCCACTATGATTCCACTTTGATTCCTCTTTGATTCCACTTAGATTCCACTATGATTCCACTTTGATTCCTTTTTGATTCCACTTTGATTCCTCTTTGATTCCACTTTGATTCCTTTTTGATTCCACTTTGATTCCACTATGATTCCACTTTGATTCCTCTTTGATTCCACTTAGATTCCACTATGATTCCACTTTGATTCCTTTTTGATTCCACTTTGATTCCTCTTTGATTCCTCTTTGATTCCTCTTTGATTCCACTTTGATTTCACTATGATTCCTCTTTGATTCCTCTTTGATTCCACTATGATTCCTCTTTGATTCCTCTTTGATTCCACTATGATTCCACTTTGATTCCTCTTTGATTCCACTATGATTTCACTTTGATTCCAATTTGATTCCACTTTGATTCCTCTTTGATTCTACTTTGATTCCACTTTGATTCCTCTTTGATTCCACTTCGATTCCACTATGATTCCTCTTTGATTCCACTTTGATTCCTCTTTGATTCCACTTTGATTCCACTATGATTCCACTTTGATTCCTCTTTGATTCCACTTAGATTCCACTATGATTCCACTTTGATTCCTTTTTGATTCCACTTTGATTCCTCTTTGATTCCACTTTGATTCCTTTTTGATTCCACTTTGATTCCACTATGATTCCACTTTGATTCCTCTTTGATTCCACTTAGATTCCACTATGATTCCACTTTGATTCCTTTTTGATTCCACTTTGATTCCTCTTTGATTCCTCTTTGATTCCTCTTTGATTCCACTTTGATTTCACTATGATTCCTCTTTGATTCCTCTTTGATTCCACTATGATTCCTCTTTGATTCCTCTTTGATTCCACTATGATTCCACTTTGATTCCTCTTTGATTCCACTATGATTTCACTTTGATTCCAATTTGATTCCACTTTGATTCCTCTTTGATTCTACTTTGATTCCACTTTGATTCCTCTTTGATTCCACTTCGATTCCACTATGATTCCTCTTTGATTCCACTTTGATTCCTCTTTGATTCCACTTTGATTCCACTATGATTCCACTTTGATTCCTCTTTGATTCCACTTTGATTCCACTATGATTCCACTTTGATTCCACTATGATTCCTCTTTGATTCCTCTTTGATTCCACTATGATTCCTCTTTGATTCCTCTTTGATTCCACTATGATTCCACTTTGATTCCTCTTTGATTCCTCTTTGATTCCACTATGATTCCACTTTGATTCCTCTTTGATTCCACTATGATTTCACTTTGATTCCACTTTGATTCCACTTTGATTCCTCTTTGATTCCACTTTGATTCCACTATGATTCCACTTTGATTCCTCTTTGATTCCACTTCGATTCCACTATGATTCCTCTTTGATTCCACTTTGATTCCTCTTTGATTCTTCTTTGATTCCACTATGATTCCACTTTGATTCCTCTTTGATTCCACTTTGATTCCTCTTTGATTCCACTTTGATTCCTCTTTGATTCTTCTTTGATTCCACTATGATTCCACTTTGATTCCTCTTTGATTCCACTTTGATTCCACTTTGATTCCTCTTTGATTCCTCTTTGATTCCACTTTGATTCCACTATGATTCCACTTTGATTCCTCTTTGATTCCACTTTGATTCCACTATGATTCCTCTTTGATTCCTCTTTGATTCCACTATGATTCCACTTTGATTCCACTTTGATTCCTCTTTGATTCCACTTTGATTCCACTATGATTCCACTTTGATTCCTCTTTGATTCCTCTTTGATTCCACTATGATTCCACTATGATTCCACTTTGATTCCTCTTTGATTCCACTTTGATTCCACTATGATTCCACTTTGATTCCTCTTTGATTCCACTTTGATTCCACTATGATTCCACTTTGATTCCACTTTGATTCCTCTTTGATTCCACTTTGATTCCACTATGATTCCTCTTTGATTCCTCTTTGATTCCACTATGATTCCACTTTGATTCCTCTTTGATTCCACTATGATTTCACTTTGATTCCACTTTGATTCCACTTTGATTCCTCTTTGATTCCACTATGATTCCACTTTGATTCCTCTTTGATTCCACTTTGATTCCACTATGATTCCTCTTTGATTCCACTTTGATTCCTCTTTGATTCCACTTTGATTCCACTATGATTCCACTTTGATTCCTCTTTGATTCCACTTTGATTCCACTATGATTCCTCTTTGATTCCTCTTTGATTCCACTATGATTCCTCTTTGATTCCTCTTTGATTCCACTATGATTACACTTTGATTCCTCTTTGATTCCACTATGATTTCACTTTGATTCCACTTTGATTCCACTTTGATTCCTCTTTGATTTCACTTTGATTCCACTTTGATTCCACTTTGATTCCTCTTTGATTCCACTTTGATTCCACTATGATTCCTCTTTAATTCCACTTTGATTCCTCTTTGATTCTTCTTTGATTCCACTATGATTCCACTTTGATTCCTCTTTGATTCCACTTTGATTCCACTATGATTCCACTTTGATTCCTCTTTGATTCCACTTTGATTCCACTATGATTCCACTTTGATTCCTCTTTGATTCCACTTTGATTCCACTTTGATTCCACTATGATTCCACTTTGATTCCACTATGATTCCACTTTGATTCCTCTTTGATTCCACTTTGATTCCACTATGATTCCACTTTGATTCCACTATGATTCCTCTTTGATTCCTCTTTGATTCCACTATGATTCCTCTTTGATTCTACTTTGATTCCACTATGATTCCACTTTGATTCCTCTTTGATTCCACTTTGATTCCACTATGATTCCACTTTGATTCCTCTTTGATTCCACTTTGATTCCACTATGATTCCACTTTGATTCCACTATGATTCCTCTTTGATTCCTCTTTGATTCCACTATGATTCCTCTTTGATTCCTCTTTGATTCCACTATGATTCCACTTTGATTCCTCTTTGATTCCACTATGATTCCACTTTGATTCCTCTTTGATTCCACTATGATTCCACTATGATTCCACTTTGATTCCTCTTTGATTCCACTTTGATTCCACTATGATTCCACTTTGATTCCTCTTTGATTCCACTTTGATTCCACTATGATTCCTCTTTGATTCCTCTTTGATTCCACTATGATTCCTCTTTGATTCCTCTTTGATTCCACTATGATTCCACTTTGATTCCTCTTTGATTCCACTATGATTTCACTTTGATTCCACTTTGATTCCACTTTGATTCCTCTTTGATTTCACTTTGATTCCACTTTGATTCCACTTTGATTCCTCTTTGATTCCACTTTGATTCCACTATGATTCCTCTTTAATTCCACTTTGATTCCTCTTTGATTCTTCTTTGATTCCACTATGATTCCACTTTGATTCCTCTTTGATTCCACTTTGATTCCACTATGATTCCACTTTGATTCCTCTTTGATTCCACTTTGATTCCACTATGATTCCACTTTGATTCCTCTTTGATTCCACTTTGATTCCACTTTGATTCCACTATGATTCCACTTTGATTCCACTATGATTCCACTTTGATTCCTCTTTGATTCCACTTTGATTCCACTATGATTCCACTTTGATTCCACTATGATTCCTCTTTGATTCCTCTTTGATTCCACTATGATTCCTCTTTGATTCTACTTTGATTCCACTATGATTCCACTTTGATTCCTCTTTGATTCCACTTTGATTCCACTATGATTCCACTTTGATTCCTCTTTGATTCCACTTTGATTCCACTATGATTCCACTTTGATTCCACTATGATTCCTCTTTGATTCCTCTTTGATTCCACTATGATTCCTCTTTGATTCCTCTTTGATTCCACTATGATTCCACTTTGATTCCTCTTTGATTCCACTATGATTCCACTTTGATTCCTCTTTGATTCCACTATGATTCCACTATGATTCCACTTTGATTCCTCTTTGATTCCACTTTGATTCCACTATGATTCCACTTTGATTCCTCTTTGATTCCACTTTGATTCCACTATGATTCCTCTTTGATTCTACTTTGATTCCACTATGATTCCACTTTGATTCCTCTTTGATTCCACTTTGATTCCACTATGATTCCACTTTGATTCCTCTTTGATTCCACTTTGATTCCACTATGATTCCACTTTGATTCCACTATGATTCCTCTTTGATTCCTCTTTGATTCCACTATGATTCCTCTTTGATTCCTCTTTGATTCCACTATGATTCCACTTTGATTCCTCTTTGATTCCACTATGATTCCACTTTGATTCCTCTTTGATTCCACTATGATTCCACTATGATTCCACTTTGATTCCTCTTTGATTCCACTTTGATTCCACTATGATTCCACTTTGATTCCTCTTTGATTCCACTTTGATTCCACTATGATTCCTCTTTGATTCCTCTTTGATTCCACTATGATTTCTCTTTGATTCCTCTTTGATTCCACTATGATTCCACTTTGATTCCTCTTTGATTCCACTATGATTTCACTTTGATTCCACTTTGATTCCACTTTGATTCCTCTTTGATTTCACTTTGATTCCACTTTGATTCCACTTTGATTCCTCTTTGATTCCACTTTGATTCCACTATGATTCCACTTTGATTCCTCTTTGATTCCACTTCGATTCCACTATGATTCCTCTTTGATTCCACTTTGATTCCACTATGATTCCACTTTGATTCCACTATGATTCCACTTTGATTCCTCTTTGATTCCTCTTTGATTCCACTTTGATTCCTCTTTGATTCCTCTTTGATTCCACTTTGATTCCACTATGATTCCACTTTGATTCCTCTTTGATTCCACTTTGATTCCACTATGATTCCTCTTTGATTCCTCTTTGATTCCTCTTTGATTCCTCTTTGATTCCACTTTGATTCCTCTTTGATTCCTCTTTGATTCCACTTTGATTCCACTATGATTCCACTTTGATTCCTCTTTGATTCCACTTTGATTCCACTATGATTCCTCTTTGATTCCTCTTTGATTCCGCTATGATTCCACTGTGATTCCTCTTTGATTCCACTTTGATTCCACTTTGATTCCACTATGATTCCTCTTTGATTCCTCTTTGATTCCACTATGATTCCACTTTGATTCCTCTTTGATTCCACTTTGATTCCACTATGATTCCACTTTGATTCCACTTTGATTCCTCTTCGATTCCACTTTGATTCCTCTTTGATTCCACTTTGATTCCACTATGATTCCACTTTGATTCCTCTTTGATTCCACTTTGATTCCACTTTGATTCCACTATGATTCCACTTTGATTCCTCTTTGATTCCACTTTGATTCCACTATGATTCCACTTTGATTCCTCTTTGATTCCTCTTTGATTCCACTTTGATTCCTCTTTGATTCCACTTAGATTCCACTATGATTCCACTTTGATTCCTTTTTGATTCCACTTTGATTCCTCTTTGATTCCACTTTGATTCCTTTTTGATTCCACTTTGATTCCTCTTTGATTCCACTTTGATTCCACTATGATTCCACTTTGATTCCTCTTTGATTCCACTTTGATTCCACTTTGATTCCTCTTTGATTCCACTTTGATTCCACTTTGATTCCACTATGATTCCTCTTTGATTCCTCTTTGATTCCACTATGATTCCACTTTGATTCCTCTTTGATTCCTCTTTGATTCCACTTTGATTCCACTATGATTCCTCTTTGATTCCTCTTTGATACCACTATGATTCCTCTTTGATTCCTCTTTGATTCCACTATGATTCCACTTTGATTCCTCTTTGATTCCACTATGATTTCACTTTGATTCCACTTTGATTCCACTATGATTCCACTTTGATTCCTCTTTGATTCCACTTTGATTCCTCTTTGATTCCTCTTTGATTCCACTTTGATTCCACTATGATTCCTCTTTGATTCCTCTTTGATTCCACTTTGATTCCACTATGATTCCTCTTTGATTCCTCTTTGATTCCACTATGATTCCACTTTGATTCCTCTTTGATTCCACTTTGATTCCACTTTGATTCCACTATGATTCCACTTTGATTCCTCTTTGATTCCACTTTGATTCCACTATGATTCCACTTTGATTCCTCTTTGATTCCTCTTTGATTCCTCTTTGATTCCTCTTTGATTCCACTTTGATTCCACTTTGATTCCACTATGATTCCACTTTGATTCCACTTAGATTCCACTATGATTCCACTTTGATTCCTTTTTGATTCCACTTTGATTCCTCTTTGATTCCACTTTGATTCCACTTTGATTCCTCTTTGATTCCACTATGATTTCACTTTGATTCCACTTTGATTCCACTTTGATTCCTCTTTGATTCCACTTTGATTCCACTATGATTCCTCTTTGATTCCTCTTTGATTCCACTATGATTCCACTTTGATTCCTCTTTGATTCCACTATGATTTCACTTTGATTCCACTTTGATTCCACTTTGATTCCTCTTTGATTTCACTTTGATTCCACTATGATTCCTCTTTGATTCCTCTTTGATTCCACTTTGATTCCACTATGATTCCTCTTTGATTCCTCTTTGATTCCACTATGATTCCACTTTGATTCCTCTTTGATTCCACTTTGATTCCACTTTGATTCCACTATGATTCCACTTTGATTCCTCTTTGATTCCACTTTGATTCCACTATGATTCCACTTTGATTCCTCTTTGATTCCTCTTTGATTCCTCTTTGATTCCTCTTTGATTCCACTTTGATTCCACTTTGATTCCACTATGATTCCACTTTGATTCCACTTAGATTCCACTATGATTCCACTTTGATTCCTTTTTGATTCCACTTTGATTCCTCTTTGATTCCACTTTGATTCCACTATGATTCCACTTTGATTCCTCTTTGATTCCTCTTTGATTCCTCTTTGATTCCACTTTGATTCCACTATGATTCCACTTTGATTCCTCTTTGATTCCACTTTGATTCCACTATGATTCCTCTTTGATTCCTCTTTGATTCCGCTATGATTCCACTGTGATTCCTCTTTGATTCCACTTTGATTCCACTTTGATTCCACTATGATTCCTCTTTGATTCCTCTTTGATTCCACTATGATTCCACTTTGATTCCTCTTTGATTCCACTTTGATTCCACTATGATTCCACTTTGATTCCACTTTGATTCCTCTTTGATTCCACTTTGATTCCTCTTTGATTCCACTTTGATTCCACTATGATTCCACTTTGATTCCTCTTTGATTCCACTTTGATTCCACTTTGATTCCACTATGATTCCACTTTGATTCCTCTTTGATTCCACTTTGATTCCACTATGATTCCACTTTGATTCCTCTTTGATTCCTCTTTGATTCCACTTTGATTCCTCTTTGATTCCACTTAGATTCCACTATGATTCCACTTTGATTCCTTTTTGATTCCACTTTGATTCCTCTTTGATTCCACTTTGATTCCTTTTTGATTCCACTTTGATTCCTCTTTGATTCCACTTTGATTCCACTATGATTCCACTTTGATTCCTCTTTGATTCCACTTTGATTCCACTTTGATTCCTCTTTGATTCCACTTTGATTCCACTTTGATTCCACTATGATTCCTCTTTGATTCCTCTTTGATTCCACTATGATTCCACTTTGATTCCTCTTTGATTCCTCTTTGATTCCACTTTGATTCCACTATGATTCCTCTTTGATTCCTCTTTGATTCCACTATGATTCCTCTTTGATTCCTCTTTGATTCCACTATGATTCCACTTTGATTCCTCTTTGATTCCACTATGATTTCACTTTGATTCCACTTTGATTCCACTATGATTCCACTTTGATTCCTCTTTGATTCCACTTTGATTCCTCTTTGATTCCTCTTTGATTCCACTTTGATTCCACTATGATTCCTCTTTGATTCCTCTTTGATTCCACTTTGATTCCACTATGATTCCTCTTTGATTCCTCTTTGATTCCACTATGATTCCACTTTGATTCCTCTTTGATTCCACTTTGATTCCACTTTGATTCCACTATGATTCCACTTTGATTCCTCTTTGATTCCACTTTGATTCCACTATGATTCCACTTTGATTCCTCTTTGATTCCTCTTTGATTCCTCTTTGATTCCTCTTTGATTCCACTTTGATTCCACTTTGATTCCACTATGATTCCACTTTGATTCCACTTAGATTCCACTATGATTCCACTTTGATTCCTTTTTGATTCCACTTTGATTCCTCTTTGATTCCACTTTGATTCCACTTTGATTCCTCTTTGATTCCACTATGATTTCACTTTGATTCCACTTTGATTCCACTTTGATTCCTCTTTGATTCCACTTTGATTCCACTATGATTCCTCTTTGATTCCTCTTTGATTCCACTATGATTCCACTTTGATTCCTCTTTGATTCCACTATGATTTCACTTTGATTCCACTTTGATTCCACTTTGATTCCTCTTTGATTTCACTTTGATTCCACTATGATTCCTCTTTGATTCCTCTTTGATTCCACTTTGATTCCACTATGATTCCACTTTGATTCCTCTTTGATTCCACTTTGATTCCACTTTGATTCCACTATGATTCCACTTTGATTCCTCTTTGATTCCACTTTGATTCCACTATGATTCCACTTTGATTCCTCTTTGATTCCTCTTTGATTCCACTTTGATTCCTCTTTGATTCCACTTAGATTCCACTATGATTCCACTTTGATTCCTTTTTGATTCCACTTTGATTCCTCTTTGATTCCACTTTGATTCCTTTTTGATTCCACTTTGATTCCTCTTTGATTCCACTTTGATTCCACTATGATTCCACTTTGATTCCTCTTTGATTCCACTTTGATTCCACTTTGATTCCTCTTTGATTCCACTTTGATTCCACTTTGATTCCACTATGATTCCTCTTTGATTCCTCTTTGATTCCACTATGATTCCACTTTGATTCCTCTTTGATTCCTCTTTGATTCCACTTTGATTCCTCTTTGATTCCACTTAGATTCCACTATGATTCCACTTTGATTCCTTTTTGATTCCACTTTGATTCCTCTTTGATTCCACTTTGATTCCTCTTTGATTCCACTTTGATTCCACTATGATTCCACTTTGATTCCACTTTGATTCCTCTTTGATTCCACTTTGATTCCTCTTTGATTCCACTTTGATTCCACTATGATTCCACTTTGATTCCTCTTTGATTCCACTTTGATTCCACTTTGATTCCTCTTTGATTCCACTTAGATTCCACTATGATTCCACTTTGATTCCTTTTTGATTCCACTTTGATTCCTCTTTGATTCCACTTTGATTCCTTTTTGATTCCACTTTGATTCCTCTTTGATTCCACTATGATTCCACTATGATTCCACTTTGATTCCTCTTTGATTCCACTTTGATTCCACTATGATTCCACTTTGATTCCTCTTTGATTCCACTTTGATTCCACTATGATTCCTCTTTGATTCTACTTTGATTCCACTATGATTCCACTTTGATTCCTCTTTGATTCCACTTTGATTCCACTATGATTCCACTTTGATTCCTCTTTGATTCCACTTTGATTCCACTATGATTCCACTTTGATTCCACTATGATTCCTCTTTGATTCCTCTTTGATTCCACTATGATTCCTCTTTGATTCCTCTTTGATTCCACTATGATTCCACTTTGATTCCTCTTTGATTCCACTATGATTCCACTTTGATTCCTCTTTGATTCCACTATGATTCCACTATGATTCCACTTTGATTCCTCTTTGATTCCACTTTGATTCCACTATGATTCCACTTTGATTCCTCTTTGATTCCACTTTGATTCCACTATGATTCCTCTTTGATTCCTCTTTGATTCCACTATGATTTCTCTTTGATTCCTCTTTGATTCCACTATGATTCCACTTTGATTCCTCTTTGATTCCACTATGATTTCACTTTGATTCCACTTTGATTCCACTTTGATTCCTCTTTGATTTCACTTTGATTCCACTTTGATTCCACTTTGATTCCTCTTTGATTCCACTTTGATTCCACTATGATTCCACTTTGATTCCTCTTTGATTCCACTTCGATTCCACTATGATTCCTCTTTGATTCCACTTTGATTCCACTATGATTCCACTTTGATTCCACTATGATTCCACTTTGATTCCTCTTTGATTCCTCTTTGATTCCACTTTGATTCCTCTTTGATTCCTCTTTGATTCCACTTTGATTCCACTATGATTCCACTTTGATTCCTCTTTGATTCCACTTTGATTCCACTATGATTCCTCTTTGATTCCTCTTTGATTCCTCTTTGATTCCTCTTTGATTCCACTTTGATTCCTCTTTGATTCCTCTTTGATTCCACTTTGATTCCACTATGATTCCACTTTGATTCCTCTTTGATTCCACTTTGATTCCACTATGATTCCTCTTTGATTCCTCTTTGATTCCGCTATGATTCCACTGTGATTCCTCTTTGATTCCACTTTGATTCCACTTTGATTCCACTATGATTCCTCTTTGATTCCTCTTTGATTCCACTATGATTCCACTTTGATTCCTCTTTGATTCCACTTTGATTCCACTATGATTCCACTTTGATTCCACTTTGATTCCTCTTTGATTCCACTTTGATTCCTCTTTGATTCCACTTTGATTCCACTATGATTCCACTTTGATTCCTCTTTGATTCCACTTTGATTCCACTTTGATTCCACTATGATTCCACTTTGATTCCTCTTTGATTCCACTTTGATTCCACTATGATTCCACTTTGATTCCTCTTTGATTCCTCTTTGATTCCACTTTGATTCCTCTTTGATTCCACTTAGATTCCACTATGATTCCACTTTGATTCCTTTTTGATTCCACTTTGATTCCTCTTTGATTCCACTTTGATTCCTTTTTGATTCCACTTTGATTCCTCTTTGATTCCACTTTGATTCCACTATGATTCCACTTTGATTCCTCTTTGATTCCACTTTGATTCCACTTTGATTCCTCTTTGATTCCACTTTGATTCCACTTTGATTCCACTATGATTCCTCTTTGATTCCTCTTTGATTCCACTATGATTCCACTTTGATTCCTCTTTGATTCCTCTTTGATTCCACTTTGATTCCACTATGATTCCTCTTTGATTCCTCTTTGATTCCACTATGATTCCTCTTTGATTCCTCTTTGATTCCACTATGATTCCACTTTGATTCCTCTTTGATTCCACTATGATTTCACTTTGATTCCACTTTGATTCCACTATGATTCCACTTTGATTCCTCTTTGATTCCACTTTGATTCCTCTTTGATTCCTCTTTGATTCCACTTTGATTCCACTATGATTCCTCTTTGATTCCTCTTTGATTCCACTTTGATTCCACTATGATTCCTCTTTGATTCCTCTTTGATTCCACTATGATTCCACTTTGATTCCTCTTTGATTCCACTTTGATTCCACTTTGATTCCACTATGATTCCACTTTGATTCCTCTTTGATTCCACTTTGATTCCACTATGATTCCACTTTGATTCCTCTTTGATTCCTCTTTGATTCCTCTTTGATTCCTCTTTGATTCCACTTTGATTCCACTTTGATTCCACTATGATTCCACTTTGATTCCACTTAGATTCCACTATGATTCCACTTTGATTCCTTTTTGATTCCACTTTGATTCCTCTTTGATTCCACTTTGATTCCACTTTGATTCCTCTTTGATTCCACTATGATTTCACTTTGATTCCACTTTGATTCCACTTTGATTCCTCTTTGATTCCACTTTGATTCCACTATGATTCCTCTTTGATTCCTCTTTGATTCCACTATGATTCCACTTTGATTCCTCTTTGATTCCACTATGATTCCACTTTGATTCCTCTTTGATTCCACTTTGATTCCACTTTGATTCCACTATGATTCCACTTTGATTCCTCTTTGATTCCACTTTGATTCCACTATGATTCCACTTTGATTCCTCTTTGATTCCTCTTTGATTCCACTTTGATTCCTCTTTGATTCCACTTAGATTCCACTATGATTCCACTTTGATTCCTTTTTGATTCCACTTTGATTCCTCTTTGATTCCACTTTGATTCCTTTTTGATTCCACTTTGATTCCTCTTTGATTCCACTTTGATTCCACTATGATTCCACTTTGATTCCTCTTTGATTCCACTTTGATTCCACTTTGATTCCTCTTTGATTCCACTTTGATTCCACTTTGATTCCACTATGATTCCTCTTTGATTCCTCTTTGATTCCACTATGATTCCACTTTGATTCCTCTTTGATTCCTCTTTGATTCCACTTTGATTCCACTATGATTCCTCTTTGATTCCTCTTTGATTCCACTATGATTCCTCTTTGATTCCTCTTTGATTCCACTATGATTCCACTTTGATTCCTCTTTGATTCCACTATGATTTCACTTTGATTCCACTTTGATTCCACTATGATTCCACTTTGATTCCTCTTTGATTCCACTTTGATTCCTCTTTGATTCCTCTTTGATTCCACTTTGATTCCACTATGATTCCTCTTTGATTCCTCTTTGATTCCACTTTGATTCCACTATGATTCCTCTTTGATTCCTCTTTGATTCCACTATGATTCCACTTTGATTCCTCTTTGATTCCACTTTGATTCCACTTTGATTCCACTATGATTCCACTTTGATTCCTCTTTGATTCCACTTTGATTCCACTATGATTCCACTTTGATTCCTCTTTGATTCCTCTTTGATTCCTCTTTGATTCCTCTTTGATTCCACTTTGATTCCACTTTGATTCCACTATGATTCCACTTTGATTCCACTTAGATTCCACTATGATTCCACTTTGATTCCTTTTTGATTCCACTTTGATTCCTCTTTGATTCCACTTTGATTCCACTTTGATTCCTCTTTGATTCCACTATGATTTCACTTTGATTCCACTTTGATTCCACTTTGATTCCTCTTTGATTCCACTTTGATTCCACTATGATTCCTCTTTGATTCCTCTTTGATTCCACTATGATTCCACTTTGATTCCTCTTTGATTCCACTATGATTTCACTTTGATTCCACTTTGATTCCACTTTGATTCCTCTTTGATTTCACTTTGATTCCACTATGATTCCTCTTTGATTCCTCTTTGATTCCACTTTGATTCCACTATGATTCCTCTTTGATTCCTCTTTGATTCCACTATGATTCCACTTTGATTCCTCTTTGATTCCACTTTGATTCCACTTTGATTCCACTATGATTCCACTTTGATTCCTCTTTGATTCCACTTTGATTCCACTATGATTCCACTTTGATTCCTCTTTGATTCCTCTTTGATTCCTCTTTGATTCCTCTTTGATTCCACTTTGATTCCACTTTGATTCCACTATGATTCCACTTTGATTCCACTTAGATTCCACTATGATTCCACTTTGATTCCTTTTTGATTCCACTTTGATTCCTCTTTGATTCCACTTTGATTCCACTATGATTCCACTTTGATTCCTCTTTGATTCCTCTTTGATTCCTCTTTGATTCCACTTTGATTCCACTATGATTCCACTTTGATTCCTCTTTGATTCCACTTTGATTCCACTATGATTCCTCTTTGATTCCTCTTTGATTCCGCTATGATTCCACTGTGATTCCTCTTTGATTCCACTTTGATTCCACTTTGATTCCACTATGATTCCTCTTTGATTCCTCTTTGATTCCACTATGATTCCACTTTGATTCCTCTTTGATTCCACTTTGATTCCACTATGATTCCACTTTGATTCCACTTTGATTCCTCTTTGATTCCACTTTGATTCCTCTTTGATTCCACTTTGATTCCACTATGATTCCACTTTGATTCCTCTTTGATTCCACTTTGATTCCACTTTGATTCCACTATGATTCCACTTTGATTCCTCTTTGATTCCACTTTGATTCCACTATGATTCCACTTTGATTCCTCTTTGATTCCTCTTTGATTCCACTTTGATTCCTCTTTGATTCCACTTAGATTCCACTATGATTCCACTTTGATTCCTTTTTGATTCCACTTTGATTCCTCTTTGATTCCACTTTGATTCCTTTTTGATTCCACTTTGATTCCTCTTTGATTCCACTTTGATTCCACTATGATTCCACTTTGATTCCTCTTTGATTCCACTTTGATTCCACTTTGATTCCTCTTTGATTCCACTTTGATTCCACTTTGATTCCACTATGATTCCTCTTTGATTCCTCTTTGATTCCACTATGATTCCACTTTGATTCCTCTTTGATTCCTCTTTGATTCCACTTTGATTCCACTATGATTCCTCTTTGATTCCTCTTTGATTCCACTATGATTCCTCTTTGATTCCTCTTTGATTCCACTATGATTCCACTTTGATTCCTCTTTGATTCCACTATGATTTCACTTTGATTCCACTTTGATTCCACTATGATTCCACTTTGATTCCTCTTTGATTCCACTTTGATTCCTCTTTGATTCCTCTTTGATTCCACTTTGATTCCACTATGATTCCTCTTTGATTCCTCTTTGATTCCACTTTGATTCCACTATGATTCCTCTTTGATTCCTCTTTGATTCCACTATGATTCCACTTTGATTCCTCTTTGATTCCACTTTGATTCCACTTTGATTCCACTATGATTCCACTTTGATTCCTCTTTGATTCCACTTTGATTCCACTATGATTCCACTTTGATTCCTCTTTGATTCCTCTTTGATTCCTCTTTGATTCCTCTTTGATTCCACTTTGATTCCACTTTGATTCCACTATGATTCCACTTTGATTCCACTTAGATTCCACTATGATTCCACTTTGATTCCTTTTTGATTCCACTTTGATTCCTCTTTGATTCCACTTTGATTCCACTTTGATTCCTCTTTGATTCCACTATGATTTCACTTTGATTCCACTTTGATTCCACTTTGATTCCTCTTTGATTCCACTTTGATTCCACTATGATTCCTCTTTGATTCCTCTTTGATTCCACTATGATTCCACTTTGATTCCTCTTTGATTCCACTATGATTTCACTTTGATTCCACTTTGATTCCACTTTGATTCCTCTTTGATTTCACTTTGATTCCACTATGATTCCTCTTTGATTCCTCTTTGATTCCACTTTGATTCCACTATGATTCCACTTTGATTCCTCTTTGATTCCACTTTGATTCCACTTTGATTCCACTATGATTCCACTTTGATTCCTCTTTGATTCCACTTTGATTCCACTATGATTCCACTTTGATTCCTCTTTGATTCCTCTTTGATTCCACTTTGATTCCTCTTTGATTCCACTTAGATTCCACTATGATTCCACTTTGATTCCTTTTTGATTCCACTTTGATTCCTCTTTGATTCCACTTTGATTCCTTTTTGATTCCACTTTGATTCCTCTTTGATTCCACTTTGATTCCACTATGATTCCACTTTGATTCCTCTTTGATTCCACTTTGATTCCACTTTGATTCCTCTTTGATTCCACTTTGATTCCACTTTGATTCCACTATGATTCCTCTTTGATTCCTCTTTGATTCCACTATGATTCCACTTTGATTCCTCTTTGATTCCTCTTTGATTCCACTTTGATTCCACTATGATTCCTCTTTGATTCCTCTTTGATTCCACTATGATTCCTCTTTGATTCCTCTTTGATTCCACTATGATTCCACTTTGATTCCTCTTTGATTCCACTATGATTTCACTTTGATTCCACTTTGATTCCACTATGATTCCACTTTGATTCCTCTTTGATTCCACTTTGATTCCTCTTTGATTCCTCTTTGATTCCACTTTGATTCCACTATGATTCCTCTTTGATTCCTCTTTGATTCCACTTTGATTCCACTATGATTCCTCTTTGATTCCTCTTTGATTCCACTATGATTCCACTTTGATTCCTCTTTGATTCCACTTTGATTCCACTTTGATTCCACTATGATTCCACTTTGATTCCTCTTTGATTCCACTTTGATTCCACTATGATTCCACTTTGATTCCTCTTTGATTCCTCTTTGATTCCTCTTTGATTCCTCTTTGATTCCACTTTGATTCCACTTTGATTCCACTATGATTCCACTTTGATTCCACTTAGATTCCACTATGATTCCACTTTGATTCCTTTTTGATTCCACTTTGATTCCTCTTTGATTCCACTTTGATTCCACTTTGATTCCTCTTTGATTCCACTATGATTTCACTTTGATTCCACTTTGATTCCACTTTGATTCCTCTTTGATTCCACTTTGATTCCACTATGATTCCTCTTTGATTCCTCTTTGATTCCACTATGATTCCACTTTGATTCCTCTTTGATTCCACTATGATTTCACTTTGATTCCACTTTGATTCCACTTTGATTCCTCTTTGATTTCACTTTGATTCCACTATGATTCCTCTTTGATTCCTCTTTGATTCCACTTTGATTCCACTATGATTCCTCTTTGATTCCTCTTTGATTCCACTATGATTCCACTTTGATTCCTCTTTGATTCCACTTTGATTCCACTTTGATTCCACTATGATTCCACTTTGATTCCTCTTTGATTCCACTTTGATTCCACTATGATTCCACTTTGATTCCTCTTTGATTCCTCTTTGATTCCTCTTTGATTCCTCTTTGATTCCACTTTGATTCCACTTTGATTCCACTATGATTCCACTTTGATTCCACTTAGATTCCACTATGATTCCACTTTGATTCCTTTTTGATTCCACTTTGATTCCTCTTTGATTCCACTTTGATTCCACTATGATTCCACTTTGATTCCTCTTTGATTCCTCTTTGATTCCACTTTGATTCCTTTTTGATTCCACTTTGATTCCACTATGATTCCACTTTGATTCCTCTTTGATTCCACTTAGATTCCACTATGATTCCACTTTGATTCCTTTTTGATTCCACTTTGATTCCTCTTTGATTCCTCTTTGATTCCTCTTTGATTCCACTTTGATTTCACTATGATTCCTCTTTGATTCCTCTTTGATTCCACTATGATTCCTCTTTGATTCCTCTTTGATTCCACTATGATTCCACTTTGATTCCTCTTTGATTCCACTATGATTTCACTTTGATTCCAATTTGATTCCACTTTGATTCCTCTTTGATTCTACTTTGATTCCACTTTGATTCCTCTTTGATTCCACTTCGATTCCACTATGATTCCTCTTTGATTCCACTTTGATTCCTCTTTGATTCCACTTTGATTCCACTATGATTCCACTTTGATTCCTCTTTGATTCCACTTTGATTCCACTATGATTCCACTTTGATTCCACTATGATTCCTCTTTGATTCCTCTTTGATTCCACTATGATTCCTCTTTGATTCCTCTTTGATTCCACTATGATTCCACTTTGATTCCTCTTTGATTCCTCTTTGATTCCACTATGATTCCACTTTGATTCCTCTTTGATTCCACTATGATTTCACTTTGATTCCACTTTGATTCCACTTTGATTCCTCTTTGATTCCACTTTGATTCCACTATGATTCCACTTTGATTCCTCTTTGATTCCACTTCGATTCCACTATGATTCCTCTTTGATTCCACTTTGATTCCTCTTTGATTCTTCTTTGATTCCACTATGATTCCACTTTGATTCCTCTTTGATTCCACTTTGATTCCTCTTTGATTCCACTTTGATTCCTCTTTGATTCTTCTTTGATTCCACTATGATTCCACTTTGATTCCTCTTTGATTCCACTTTGATTCCACTTTGATTCCTCTTTGATTCCTCTTTGATTCCACTTTGATTCCACTATGATTCCACTTTGATTCCTCTTTGATTCCACTTTGATTCCACTATGATTCCTCTTTGATTCCTCTTTGATTCCACTATGATTCCACTTTGATTCCACTTTGATTCCTCTTTGATTCCACTTTGATTCCACTATGATTCCACTTTGATTCCTCTTTGATTCCTCTTTGATTCCACTATGATTCCACTATGATTCCACTTTGATTCCTCTTTGATTCCACTTTGATTCCACTATGATTCCACTTTGATTCCTCTTTGATTCCACTTTGATTCCACTATGATTCCACTTTGATTCCACTTTGATTCCTCTTTGATTCCACTTTGATTCCACTATGATTCCTCTTTGATTCCTCTTTGATTCCACTATGATTCCACTTTGATTCCTCTTTGATTCCACTATGATTTCACTTTGATTCCACTTTGATTCCACTTTGATTCCTCTTTGATTCCACTATGATTCCACTTTGATTCCTCTTTGATTCCACTTTGATTCCACTATGATTCCTCTTTGATTCCACTTTGATTCCTCTTTGATTCCACTTTGATTCCACTATGATTCCACTTTGATTCCTCTTTGATTCCACTTTGATTCCACTATGATTCCTCTTTGATTCCTCTTTGATTCCACTATGATTCCTCTTTGATTCCTCTTTGATTCCACTATGATTCCACTTTGATTCCTCTTTGATTCCACTATGATTTCACTTTGATTCCACTTTGATTCCACTTTGATTCCTCTTTGATTTCACTTTGATTCCACTTTGATTCCACTTTGATTCCGCTTTGATTCCACTTTGATTCCACTATGATTCCTCTTTGATTCCTCTTTGATTCCACTATGATTCCTCTTTGATTCCTCTTTGATTCCACTATGATTCCACTTTGATTCCTCTTTGATTCCTCTTTGATTCCACTATGATTCCACTTTGATTCCTCTTTGATTCCACTATGATTTCACTTTGATTCCACTTTGATTCCACTTTGATTCCTCTTTGATTCCACTTTGATTCCACTATGATTCCACTTTGATTCCTCTTTGATTCCACTTCGATTCCACTATGATTCCTCTTTGATTCCACTTTGATTCCTCTTTGATTCCTCTTTGATTCCACTATGATTCCACTTTGATTCCACTTTGATTCCTCTTTGATTCCACTTTGATTCCACTATGATTCCACTTTGATTCCTCTTTGATTCCTCTTTGATTCCACTATGATTCCACTATGATTCCACTTTGATTCCTCTTTGATTCCACTTTGATTCCACTATGATTCCACTTTGATTCCTCTTTGATTCCACTTTGATTCCACTATGATTCCACTTTGATTCCACTTTGATTCCTCTTTGATTCCACTTTGATTCCACTATGATTCCTCTTTGATTCCTCTTTGATTCCACTATGATTCCACTTTGATTCCTCTTTGATTCCACTATGATTTCACTTTGATTCCACTTTGATTCCACTTTGATTCCACTTTGATTCCACTATGATTCCACTTTGATTCCACTTAGATTCCACTATGATTCCACTTTGATTCCTTTTTGATTCCACTTTGATTCCTCTTTGATTCCACTTTGATTCCACTTTGATTCCTCTTTGATTCCACTATGATTTCACTTTGATTCCACTTTGATTCCACTTTGATTCCTCTTTGATTCCACTTTGATTCCACTATGATTCCTCTTTGATTCCTCTTTGATTCCACTATGATTCCACTTTGATTCCTCTTTGATTCCACTATGATTTCACTTTGATTCCACTTTGATTCCACTTTGATTCCTCTTTGATTTCACTTTGATTCCACTATGATTCCTCTTTGATTCCTCTTTGATTCCACTTTGATTCCACTATGATTCCTCTTTGATTCCTCTTTGATTCCACTATGATTCCACTTTGATTCCTCTTTGATTCCACTTTGATTCCACTTTGATTCCACTATGATTCCACTTTGATTCCTCTTTGATTCCACTTTGATTCCACTATGATTCCACTTTGATTCCTCTTTGATTCCTCTTTGATTCCTCTTTGATTCCTCTTTGATTCCACTTTGATTCCACTTAGATTCCACTATGATTCCACTTTGATTCCTTTTTGATTCCACTTTGATTCCTCTTTGATTCCTCTTTGATTCCTCTTTGATTCCACTTTGATTTCACTATGATTCCTCTTTGATTCCTCTTTGATTCCACTATGATTCCTCTTTGATTCCTCTTTGATTCCACTATGATTCCACTTTGATTCCTCTTTGATTCCACTATGATTTCACTTTGATTCCAATTTGATTCCACTTTGATTCCTCTTTGATTCTACTTTGATTCCACTTTGATTCCTCTTTGATTCCACTTCGATTCCACTATGATTCCTCTTTGATTCCACTTTGATTCCTCTTTGATTCCACTTTGATTCCACTATGATTCCACTTTGATTCCTCTTTGATTCCACTTTGATTCCACTATGATTCCACTTTGATTCCACTATGATTCCTCTTTGATTCCTCTTTGATTCCACTATGATTCCTCTTTGATTCCTCTTTGATTCCACTATGATTCCACTTTGATTCCTCTTTGATTCCTCTTTGATTCCACTATGATTCCACTTTGATTCCTCTTTGATTCCACTATGATTTCACTTTGATTCCACTTTGATTCCACTTTGATTCCTCTTTGATTCCACTTTGATTCCACTATGATTCCACTTTGATTCCTCTTTGATTCCACTTCGATTCCACTATGATTCCTCTTTGATTCCACTTTGATTCCTCTTTGATTCTTCTTTGATTCCACTATGATTCCACTTTGATTCCTCTTTGATTCCACTTTGATTCCTCTTTGATTCCACTTTGATTCCTCTTTGATTCTTCTTTGATTCCACTATGATTCCACTTTGATTCCTCTTTGATTCCACTTTGATTCCACTTTGATTCCTCTTTGATTCCTCTTTGATTCCACTTTGATTCCACTATGATTCCACTTTGATTCCTCTTTGATTCCACTTTGATTCCACTATGATTCCTCTTTGATTCCTCTTTGATTCCACTATGATTCCACTTTGATTCCACTTTGATTCCTCTTTGATTCCACTTTGATTCCACTATGATTCCACTTTGATTCCTCTTTGATTCCTCTTTGATTCCACTATGATTCCACTATGATTCCACTTTGATTCCTCTTTGATTCCACTTTGATTCCACTATGATTCCACTTTGATTCCTCTTTGATTCCACTTTGATTCCACTATGATTCCACTTTGATTCCACTTTGATTCCTCTTTGATTCCACTTTGATTCCACTATGATTCCTCTTTGATTCCTCTTTGATTCCACTATGATTCCACTTTGATTCCTCTTTGATTCCACTATGATTTCACTTTGATTCCACTTTGATTCCACTTTGATTCCTCTTTGATTCCACTATGATTCCACTTTGATTCCTCTTTGATTCCACTTTGATTCCACTATGATTCCTCTTTGATTCCACTTTGATTCCTCTTTGATTCCACTTTGATTCCACTATGATTCCACTTTGATTCCTCTTTGATTCCACTTTGATTCCACTATGATTCCTCTTTGATTCCTCTTTGATTCCACTATGATTCCTCTTTGATTCCTCTTTGATTCCACTATGATTCCACTTTGATTCCTCTTTGATTCCACTATGATTTCACTTTGATTCCACTTTGATTCCACTTTGATTCCTCTTTGATTTCACTTTGATTCCACTTTGATTCCACTTTGATTCCGCTTTGATTCCACTTTGATTCCACTATGATTCCTCTTTGATTCCTCTTTGATTCCACTATGATTCCTCTTTGATTCCTCTTTGATTCCACTATGATTCCACTTTGATTCCTCTTTGATTCCTCTTTGATTCCACTATGATTCCACTTTGATTCCTCTTTGATTCCACTATGATTTCACTTTGATTCCACTTTGATTCCACTTTGATTCCTCTTTGATTCCACTTTGATTCCACTATGATTCCACTTTGATTCCTCTTTGATTCCACTTCGATTCCACTATGATTCCTCTTTGATTCCACTTTGATTCCTCTTTGATTCCTCTTTGATTCCACTATGATTCCACTTTGATTCCACTTTGATTCCTCTTTGATTCCACTTTGATTCCACTATGATTCCACTTTGATTCCTCTTTGATTCCTCTTTGATTCCACTATGATTCCACTATGATTCCACTTTGATTCCTCTTTGATTCCACTTTGATTCCACTATGATTCCACTTTGATTCCTCTTTGATTCCACTTTGATTCCACTATGATTCCACTTTGATTCCACTTTGATTCCTCTTTGATTCCACTTTGATTCCACTATGATTCCTCTTTGATTCCTCTTTGATTCCACTATGATTCCACTTTGATTCCTCTTTGATTCCACTATGATTTCACTTTGATTCCACTTTGATTCCACTTTGATTCCACTTTGATTCCACTATGATTCCACTTTGATTCCACTTAGATTCCACTATGATTCCACTTTGATTCCTTTTTGATTCCACTTTGATTCCTCTTTGATTCCACTTTGATTCCACTTTGATTCCTCTTTGATTCCACTATGATTTCACTTTGATTCCACTTTGATTCCACTTTGATTCCTCTTTGATTCCACTTTGATTCCACTATGATTCCTCTTTGATTCCTCTTTGATTCCACTATGATTCCACTTTGATTCCTCTTTGATTCCACTATGATTTCACTTTGATTCCACTTTGATTCCACTTTGATTCCTCTTTGATTTCACTTTGATTCCACTATGATTCCTCTTTGATTCCTCTTTGATTCCACTTTGATTCCACTATGATTCCTCTTTGATTCCTCTTTGATTCCACTATGATTCCACTTTGATTCCTCTTTGATTCCACTTTGATTCCACTTTGATTCCACTATGATTCCACTTTGATTCCTCTTTGATTCCACTTTGATTCCACTATGATTCCACTTTGATTCCTCTTTGATTCCTCTTTGATTCCTCTTTGATTCCTCTTTGATTCCACTTTGATTCCACTTTGATTCCACTATGATTCCACTTTGATTCCACTTAGATTCCACTATGATTCCACTTTGATTCCTTTTTGATTCCACTTTGATTCCTCTTTGATTCCACTTTGATTCCACTATGATTCCACTTTGATTCCTCTTTGATTCCTCTTTGATTCCACTTTGATTCCTTTTTGATTCCACTTTGATTCCACTATGATTCCACTTTGATTCCTCTTTGATTCCACTTAGATTCCACTATGATTCCACTTTGATTCCTTTTTGATTCCACTTTGATTCCTCTTTGATTCCTCTTTGATTCCTCTTTGATTCCACTTTGATTTCACTATGATTCCTCTTTGATTCCTCTTTGATTCCACTATGATTCCTCTTTGATTCCTCTTTGATTCCACTATGATTCCACTTTGATTCCTCTTTGATTCCACTATGATTTCACTTTGATTCCAATTTGATTCCACTTTGATTCCTCTTTGATTCTACTTTGATTCCACTTTGATTCCTCTTTGATTCCACTTCGATTCCACTATGATTCCTCTTTGATTCCACTTTGATTCCTCTTTGATTCCACTTTGATTCCACTATGATTCCACTTTGATTCCTCTTTGATTCCACTTTGATTCCACTATGATTCCACTTTGATTCCACTATGATTCCTCTTTGATTCCTCTTTGATTCCACTATGATTCCTCTTTGATTCCTCTTTGATTCCACTATGATTCCACTTTGATTCCTCTTTGATTCCTCTTTGATTCCACTATGATTCCACTTTGATTCCTCTTTGATTCCACTATGATTTCACTTTGATTCCACTTTGATTCCACTTTGATTCCTCTTTGATTCCACTTTGATTCCACTATGATTCCACTTTGATTCCTCTTTGATTCCACTTCGATTCCACTATGATTCCTCTTTGATTCCACTTTGATTCCTCTTTGATTCTTCTTTGATTCCACTATGATTCCACTTTGATTCCTCTTTGATTCCACTTTGATTCCTCTTTGATTCCACTTTGATTCCTCTTTGATTCTTCTTTGATTCCACTATGATTCCACTTTGATTCCTCTTTGATTCCACTTTGATTCCACTTTGATTCCTCTTTGATTCCTCTTTGATTCCACTTTGATTCCACTATGATTCCACTTTGATTCCTCTTTGATTCCACTTTGATTCCACTATGATTCCTCTTTGATTCCTCTTTGATTCCACTATGATTCCACTTTGATTCCACTTTGATTCCTCTTTGATTCCACTTTGATTCCACTATGATTCCACTTTGATTCCTCTTTGATTCCTCTTTGATTCCACTATGATTCCACTATGATTCCACTTTGATTCCTCTTTGATTCCACTTTGATTCCACTATGATTCCACTTTGATTCCTCTTTGATTCCACTTTGATTCCACTATGATTCCACTTTGATTCCACTTTGATTCCTCTTTGATTCCACTTTGATTCCACTATGATTCCTCTTTGATTCCTCTTTGATTCCACTATGATTCCACTTTGATTCCTCTTTGATTCCTCTTTGATTCCTCTTTGATTCCACTTTGATTCCACTTTGATTCCACTATGATTCCACTTTGATTCCACTTAGATTCCACTATGATTCCACTTTGATTCCTTTTTGATTCCACTTTGATTCCTCTTTGATTCCACTTTGATTCCACTATGATTCCACTTTGATTCCTCTTTGATTCCTCTTTGATTCCACTTTGATTCCTTTTTGATTCCACTTTGATTCCACTATGATTCCACTTTGATTCCTCTTTGATTCCACTTAGATTCCACTATGATTCCACTTTGATTCCTTTTTGATTCCACTTTGATTCCTCTTTGATTCCTCTTTGATTCCTCTTTGATTCCACTTTGATTTCACTATGATTCCTCTTTGATTCCTCTTTGATTCCACTATGATTCCTCTTTGATTCCTCTTTGATTCCACTATGATTCCACTTTGATTCCTCTTTGATTCCACTATGATTTCACTTTGATTCCAATTTGATTCCACTTTGATTCCTCTTTGATTCTACTTTGATTCCACTTTGATTCCTCTTTGATTCCACTTCGATTCCACTATGATTCCTCTTTGATTCCACTTTGATTCCTCTTTGATTCCACTTTGATTCCACTATGATTCCACTTTGATTCCTCTTTGATTCCACTTTGATTCCACTATGATTCCACTTTGATTCCACTATGATTCCTCTTTGATTCCTCTTTGATTCCACTATGATTCCTCTTTGATTCCTCTTTGATTCCACTATGATTCCACTTTGATTCCTCTTTGATTCCTCTTTGATTCCACTATGATTCCACTTTGATTCCTCTTTGATTCCACTATGATTTCACTTTGATTCCACTTTGATTCCACTTTGATTCCTCTTTGATTCCACTTTGATTCCACTATGATTCCACTTTGATTCCTCTTTGATTCCACTTCGATTCCACTATGATTCCTCTTTGATTCCACTTTGATTCCTCTTTGATTCTTCTTTGATTCCACTATGATTCCACTTTGATTCCTCTTTGATTCCACTTTGATTCCTCTTTGATTCCACTTTGATTCCTCTTTGATTCTTCTTTGATTCCACTATGATTCCACTTTGATTCCTCTTTGATTCCACTTTGATTCCACTTTGATTCCTCTTTGATTCCTCTTTGATTCCACTTTGATTCCACTATGATTCCACTTTGATTCCTCTTTGATTCCACTTTGATTCCACTATGATTCCTCTTTGATTCCTCTTTGATTCCACTATGATTCCACTTTGATTCCACTTTGATTCCTCTTTGATTCCACTTTGATTCCACTATGATTCCACTTTGATTCCTCTTTGATTCCTCTTTGATTCCACTATGATTCCACTATGATTCCACTTTGATTCCTCTTTGATTCCACTTTGATTCCACTATGATTCCACTTTGATTCCTCTTTGATTCCACTTTGATTCCACTATGATTCCACTTTGATTCCACTTTGATTCCTCTTTGATTCCACTTTGATTCCACTATGATTCCTCTTTGATTCCTCTTTGATTCCACTATGATTCCACTTTGATTCCTCTTTGATTCCACTTTGATTCCACTATGATTCCTCTTTGATTCCACTTTGATTCCACTTTGATTCCACTTTGATTCCACTATGATTCCACTTTGATTCCTCTTTGATTCCACTTTGATTCCACTATGATTCCTCTTTGATTCCTCTTTGATTCCACTATGATTCCTCTTTGATTCCTCTTTGATTCCACTATGATTCCACTTTGATTCCTCTTTGATTCCACTATGATTTCACTTTGATTCCACTTTGATTCCACTTTGATTCCTCTTTGATTTCACTTTGATTCCACTTTGATTCCACTTTGATTCCGCTTTGATTCCACTTTGATTCCACTATGATTCCTCTTTGATTCCTCTTTGATTCCACTATGATTCCTCTTTGATTCCTCTTTGATTCCACTATGATTCCACTTTGATTCCTCTTTGATTCCTCTTTGATTCCACTATGATTCCACTTTGATTCCTCTTTGATTCCACTATGATTTCACTTTGATTCCACTTTGATTCCACTTTGATTCCTCTTTGATTCCACTTTGATTCCACTATGATTCCACTTTGATTCCTCTTTGATTCCACTTCGATTCCACTATGATTCCTCTTTGATTCCACTTTGATTCCTCTTTGATTCCTCTTTGATTCCACTATGATTCCACTTTGATTCCACTTTGATTCCTCTTTGATTCCACTTTGATTCCACTATGATTCCACTTTGATTCCTCTTTGATTCCTCTTTGATTCCACTATGATTCCACTATGATTCCACTTTGATTCCTCTTTGATTCCACTTTGATTCCACTATGATTCCACTTTGATTCCTCTTTGATTCCACTTTGATTCCACTATGATTCCACTTTGATTCCACTTTGATTCCTCTTTGATTCCACTTTGATTCCACTATGATTCCTCTTTGATTCCTCTTTGATTCCACTATGATTCCACTTTGATTCCTCTTTGATTCCACTATGATTTCACTTTGATTCCACTTTGATTCCACTTTGATTCCTCTTTGATTCCACTATGATTCCACTTTGATTCCTCTTTGATTCCACTTTGATTCCACTATGATTCCTCTTTGATTCCACTTTGATTCCACTTTGATTCCTCTTTGATTCCACTTCGATTCCACTATGATTCCTCTTTGATTCCACTTTGATTCCTCTTTGATTCTTCTTTGATTCCACTATGATTCCACTTTGATTCCTCTTTGATTCCACTTTGATTCCTCTTTGATTCCACTTTGATTCCTCTTTGATTCTTCTTTGATTCCACTATGATTCCACTTTGATTCCTCTTTGATTCCACTTTGATTCCACTTTGATTCCTCTTTGATTCCTCTTTGATTCCACTTTGATTCCACTATGATTCCACTTTGATTCCTCTTTGATTCCACTTTGATTCCACTATGATTCCTCTTTGATTCCTCTTTGATTCCACTATGATTCCACTTTGATTCCACTTTGATTCCTCTTTGATTCCACTTTGATTCCACTATGATTCCACTTTGATTCCTCTTTGATTCCTCTTTGATTCCACTATGATTCCACTATGATTCCACTTTGATTCCTCTTTGATTCCACTTTGATTCCACTATGATTCCACTTTGATTCCTCTTTGATTCCACTTTGATTCCACTATGATTCCACTTTGATTCCACTTTGATTCCTCTTTGATTCCACTTTGATTCCACTATGATTCCTCTTTGATTCCTCTTTGATTCCACTATGATTCCACTTTGATTCCTCTTTGATTCCACTATGATTTCACTTTGATTCCACTTTGATTCCACTTTGATTCCTCTTTGATTCCACTATGATTCCACTTTGATTCCTCTTTGATTCCACTTTGATTCCACTATGATTCCTCTTTGATTCCACTTTGATTCCTCTTTGATTCCACTTTGATTCCACTATGATTCCACTTTGATTCCTCTTTGATTCCACTTTGATTCCACTATGATTCCTCTTTGATTCCTCTTTGATTCCACTATGATTCCTCTTTGATTCCTCTTTGATTCCACTATGATTCCACTTTGATTCCTCTTTGATTCCACTATGATTTCACTTTGATTCCACTTTGATTCCACTTTGATTCCTCTTTGATTTCACTTTGATTCCACTTTGATTCCACTTTGATTCCGCTTTGATTCCACTTTGATTCCACTATGATTCCTCTTTGATTCCTCTTTGATTCCACTATGATTCCTCTTTGATTCCTCTTTGATTCCACTATGATTCCACTTTGATTCCTCTTTGATTCCTCTTTGATTCCACTATGATTCCACTTTGATTCCTCTTTGATTCCACTATGATTTCACTTTGATTCCACTTTGATTCCACTTTGATTCCTCTTTGATTCCACTTTGATTCCACTATGATTCCACTTTGATTCCTCTTTGATTCCACTTCGGTTCCACTATGATTCCTCTTTGATTCCACTTTGATTCCTCTTTGATTCCTCTTTGATTCCACTATGATTCCACTTTGATTCCACTTTGATTCCTCTTTGATTCCACTTTGATTCCACTATGATTCCACTTTGATTCCTCTTTGATTCCTCTTTGATTCCACTATGATTCCACTATGATTCCACTTTGATTCCTCTTTGATTCCACTTTGATTCCACTATGATTCCACTTTGATTCCTCTTTGATTCCACTTTGATTCCACTATGATTCCACTTTGATTCCACTTTGATTCCTCTTTGATTCCACTTTGATTCCACTATGATTCCTCTTTGATTCCTCTTTGATTCCACTATGATTCCACTTTGATTCCTCTTTGATTCCACTATGATTTCACTTTGATTCCACTTTGATTCCACTTTGATTCCTCTTTGATTCCACTATGATTCCACTTTGATTCCTCTTTGATTCCACTTTGATTCCACTATGATTCCTCTTTGATTCCACTTTGATTCCTCTTTGATTCCACTTTGATTCCACTATGATTCCACTTTGATTCCTCTTTGATTCCACTTTGATTCCACTATGATTCCTCTTTGATTCCTCTTTGATTCCACTATGATTCCTCTTTGATTCCTCTTTGATTCCACTATAATTCCACTTTGATTCCTCTTTGATTCCACTATGATTTCACTTTGATTCCACTTTGATTCCACTTTGATTCCTCTTTGATTTCACTTTGATTCCACTTTGATTCCACTTTGATTCCGCTTTGATTCCACTTTGATTCCACTATGATTCCTCTTTGATTCCACTTTGATTCCTCTTTGATTCTTCTTTGATTCCACTATGATTCCACTTTGATTCCTCTTTGATTCCACTTTGATTCCACTATGATTCCACTTTGATTCCTCTTTGATTCCACTTTGATTCCTCTTTGATTCCACTTTGATTCCACTATGATTCCTCTTTGATTCCTCTTTGATTCCACTTTGATTCCACTTTGATTCCACTATGATTCCTCTTTGATTCCTCTTTGATTCCACTATGATTCCTCTTTGATTCCTCTTTGATTCCACTATGATTCCACTTTGATTCCTCTTTGATTCCTCTTTGATTCCACTATGATTCCACTTTGATTCCTCTTTGATTCCACTATGATTTCACTTTGATTCCACTTTGATTCCACTTTGATTCCTCTTTGATTCCACTTTGATTCCACTATGATTCCACTTTGATTCCTCTTTGATTCCACTTCGATTCCACTATGATTCCTCTTTGATTCCACTTTGATTCCTCTTTGATTCTTCTTTGATTCCACTATGATTCCACTTTGATTCCTCTTTGATTCCACTTTGATTCCTCTTTGATTCCACTTTGATTCCTCTTTGATTCTTCTTTGATTCCACTATGATTCCACTTTGATTCCTCTTTGATTCCACTTTGATTCCACTTTGATTCCTCTTTGATTCCTCTTTGATTCCACTTTGATTCCACTATGATTCCACTTTGATTCCTCTTTGATTCCACTTTGATTCCACTATGATTCCTCTTTGATTCCTCTTTGATTCCACTACGATTCCACTTTGATTCCACTTTGATTCCTCTTTGATTCCACTTTGATTCCACTATGATTCCACTTTGATTCCTCTTTGATTCCTCTTTGATTCCACTATGATTCCACTATGATTCCACTTTGATTCCTCTTTGATTCCACTTTGATTCCACTATGATTCCACTTTGATTCCTCTTTGATTCCACTTTGATTCCACTATGATTCCACTTTGATTCCACTTTGATTCCTCTTTGATTCCACTTTGATTCCACTATGATTCCTCTTTGATTCCTCTTTGATTCCACTATGATTCCACTTTGATTCCTCTTTGATTCCACTATGATTTCACTTTGATTCCACTTTGATTCCACTTTGATTCCTCTTTGATTCCACTATGATTCCACTTTGATTCCTCTTTGATTCCACTTTGATTCCACTATGATTCCTCTTTGATTCCACTTTGATTCCTCTTTGATTCCACTTTGATTCCACTATGATTCCACTTTGATTCCTCTTTGATTCCACTTTGATTCCACTATGATTCCTCTTTGATTCCTCTTTGATTCCACTATGATTCCTCTTTGATTCCTCTTTGATTCCACTATGATTCCACTTTGATTCCTCTTTGATTCCACTATGATTTCACTTTGATTCCACTTTGATTCCACTTTGATTCCTCTTTGATTTCACTTTGATTCCACTTTGATTCCACTTTGATTCCTCTTTGATTCCACTTTGATTCCACTATGATTCCTCTTTGATTCCACTTTGATTCCTCTTTGATTCTTCTTTGATTCCACTATGATTCCACTTTGATTCCTCTTTGATTCCACTTTGATTCCACTATGATTCCACTTTGATTCCTCTTTGATTCCACTTTGATTCCACTATGATTCCACTTTGATTCCTCTTTGATTCCACTTTGATTCCACTTTGATTCCACTATGATTCCACTTTGATTCCACTATGATTCCACTTTGATTCCTCTTTGATTCCACTTTGATTCCACTATGATTCCACTTTGATTCCACTATGATTCCTCTTTGATTCCTCTTTGATTCCACTATGATTCCACTTTGATTCCTCTTTGATTCCTCTTTGATTCCTCTTTGATTCCACTTTGATTTCACTATGATTCCTCTTTGATTCCTCTTTGATTCCACTATGATTCCTCTTTGATTCCTCTTTGATTCCACTATGATTCCACTTTGATTCCTCTTTGATTCCACTATGATTTCACTTTGATTCCAATTTGATTCCACTTTGATTCCTCTTTGATTCTACTTTGATTCCACTTTGATTCCTCTTTGATTCCACTTCGATTCCACTATGATTCCTCTTTGATTCCACTTTGATTCCTCTTTGATTCCACTTTGATTCCACTATGATTCCACTTTGATTCCTCTTTGATTCCACTTTGATTCCACTATGATTCCACTTTGATTCCACTATGATTCCTCTTTGATTCCTCTTTGATTCCACTATGATTCCTCTTTGATTCCTCTTTGATTCCACTATGATTCCACTTTGATTCCTCTTTGATTCCTCTTTGATTCCACTATGATTCCACTTTGATTCCTCTTTGATTCCACTATGATTTCACTTTGATTCCACTTTGATTCCACTTTGATTCCTCTTTGATTCCACTTTGATTCCACTATGATTCCACTTTGATTCCTCTTTGATTCCACTTCGATTCCACTATGATTCCTCTTTGATTCCACTTTGATTCCTCTTTGATTCTTCTTTGATTCCACTATGATTCCACTTTGATTCCTCTTTGATTCCACTTTGATTCCTCTTTGATTCCACTTTGATTCCTCTTTGATTCTTCTTTGATTCCACTATGATTCCACTTTGATTCCTCTTTGATTCCACTTTGATTCCACTTTGATTCCTCTTTGATTCCTCTTTGATTCCACTTTGATTCCACTATGATTCCACTTTGATTCCTCTTTGATTCCACTTTGATTCCACTATGATTCCTCTTTGATTCCTCTTTGATTCCACTATGATTCCACTTTGATTCCACTTTGATTCCTCTTTGATTCCACTTTGATTCCACTATGATTCCACTTTGATTCCTCTTTGATTCCTCTTTGATTCCACTATGATTCCACTATGATTCCACTTTGATTCCTCTTTGATTCCACTTTGATTCCACTATGATTCCACTTTGATTCCTCTTTGATTCCACTTTGATTCCACTATGATTCCACTTTGATTCCACTTTGATTCCTCTTTGATTCCACTTTGATTCCACTATGATTCCTCTTTGATTCCTCTTTGATTCCACTATGATTCCACTTTGATTCCTCTTTGATTCCACTATGATTTCACTTTGATTCCACTTTGATTCCACTTTGATTCCTCTTTGATTCCACTATGATTCCACTTTGATTCCTCTTTGATTCCACTTTGATTCCACTATGATTCCTCTTTGATTCCACTTTGATTCCTCTTTGATTCCACTTTGATTCCACTATGATTCCACTTTGATTCCTCTTTGATTCCACTTTGATTCCACTATGATTCCTCTTTGATTCCTCTTTGATTCCACTATGATTCCTCTTTGATTCCTCTTTGATTCCACTATGATTCCACTTTGATTCCTCTTTGATTCCACTATGATTTCACTTTGATTCCACTTTGATTCCACTTTGATTCCTCTTTGATTTCACTTTGATTCCACTTTGATTCCACTTTGATTCCGCTTTGATTCCACTTTGATTCCACTATGATTCCTCTTTGATTCCACTTTGATTCCTCTTTGATTCTTCTTTGATTCCACTATGATTCCACTTTGATTCCTCTTTGATTCCACTTTGATTCCACTATGATTCCACTTTGATTCCTCTTTGATTCCACTTTGATTCCTCTTTGATTCCACTTTGATTCCACTATGATTCCTCTTTGATTCCTCTTTGATTCCACTTTGATTCCACTTTGATTCCACTATGATTCCTCTTTGATTCCTCTTTGATTCCACTATGATTCCTCTTTGATTCCTCTTTGATTCCACTATGATTCCACTTTGATTCCTCTTTGATTCCTCTTTGATTCCACTATGATTCCACTTTGATTCCTCTTTGATTCCACTATGATTTCACTTTGATTCCACTTTGATTCCACTTTGATTCCTCTTTGATTCCACTTTGATTCCACTATGATTCCACTTTGATTCCTCTTTGATTCCACTTCGATTCCACTATGATTCCTCTTTGATTCCACTTTGATTCCTCTTTGATTCCTCTTTGATTCCACTATGATTCCACTTTGATTCCACTTTGATTCCTCTTTGATTCCACTTTGATTCCACTATGATTCCACTTTGATTCCTCTTTGATTCCTCTTTGATTCAACTATGATTCCACTATGATTCCACTTTGATTCCTCTTTGATTCCACTTTGATTCCACTATGATTCCACTTTGATTCCTCTTTGATTCCACTTTGATTCCACTATGATTCCACTTTGATTCCAATTTGATTCCACTTTGATTCCTCTTTGATTCTACTTTGATTCCACTTTGATTCCTCTTTGATTCCACTTCGATTCCACTATGATTCCTCTTTGATTCCACTTTGATTCCTCTTTGATTCCACTTTGATTCCACTATGATTCCACTTTGATTCCTCTTTGATTCCACTTTGATTCCACTATGATTCCACTTTGATTCCACTATGATTCCTCTTTGATTCCTCTTTGATTCCACTATGATTCCTCTTTGATTCCTCTTTGATTCCACTATGATTCCACTTTGATTCCTCTTTGATTCCTCTTTGATTCCACTATGATTCCACTTTGATTCCTCTTTGATTCCACTATGATTTCACTTTGATTCCACTTTGATTCCACTTTGATTCCTCTTTGATTCCACTTTGATTCCACTATGATTCCACTTTGATTCCTCTTTGATTCCACTTCGATTCCACTATGATTCCTCTTTGATTCCACTTTGATTCCTCTTTGATTCTTCTTTGATTCCACTATGATTCCACTTTGATTCCTCTTTGATTCCACTTTGATTCCTCTTTGATTCCACTTTGATTCCTCTTTGATTCTTCTTTGATTCCACTATGATTCCACTTTGATTCCTCTTTGATTCCACTTTGATTCCACTTTGATTCCTCTTTGATTCCTCTTTGATTCCACTTTGATTCCACTATGATTCCACTTTGATTCCTCTTTGATTCCACTTTGATTCCACTATGATTCCTCTTTGATTCCTCTTTGATTCCACTATGATTCCACTTTGATTCCACTTTGATTCCTCTTTGATTCCACTTTGATTCCACTATGATTCCACTTTGATTCCTCTTTGATTCCTCTTTGATTCCACTATGATTCCACTATGATTCCACTTTGATTCCTCTTTGATTCCACTTTGATTCCACTATGATTCCACTTTGATTCCTCTTTGATTCCACTTTGATTCCACTATGATTCCACTTTGATTCCACTTTGATTCCTCTTTGATTCCACTATGATTCCACTTTGATTCCTCTTTGATTCCACTATGATTTCACTTTGATTCCACTTTGATTCCACTTTGATTCCTCTTTGATTCCACTATGATTCCACTTTGATTCCTCTTTGATTCCACTTTGATTCCACTATGATTCCTCTTTGATTCCACTTTGATTCCTCTTTGATTCCACTTTGATTCCACTATGATTCCACTTTGATTCCTCTTTGATTCCACTTTGATTCCACTATGATTCCTCTTTGATTCCTCTTTGATTCCACTATGATTCCTCTTTGATTCCTCTTTGATTCCACTATGATTCCACTTTGATTCCTCTTTGATTCCACTATGATTTCACTTTGATTCCACTTTGATTCCACTTTGATTCCTCTTTGATTTCACTTTGATTCCACTTTGATTCCACTTTGATTCCGCTTTGATTCCACTTTGATTCCACTATGATTCCTCTTTGATTCCACTTTGATTCCTCTTTGATTCTTCTTTGATTCCACTATGATTCCACTTTGATTCCTCTTTGATTCCACTTTGATTCCACTATGATTCCACTTTGATTCCTCTTTGATTCCACTTTGATTCCTCTTTGATTCCACTTTGATTCCACTATGATTCCTCTTTGATTCCTCTTTGATTCCACTTTGATTCCACTTTGATTCCACTATGATTCCTCTTTGATTCCTCTTTGATTCCACTATGATTCCTCTTTGATTCCTCTTTGATTCCACTATGATTCCACTTTGATTCCTCTTTGATTCCTCTTTGATTCCACTATGATTCCACTTTGATTCCTCTTTGATTCCACTATGATTTCACTTTGATTCCACTTTGATTCCACTTTGATTCCTCTTTGATTCCACTTTGATTCCACTATGATTCCACTTTGATTCCTCTTTGATTCCACTTCGATTCCACTATGATTCCTCTTTGATTCCACTTTGATTCCTCTTTGATTCCTCTTTGATTCCACTATGATTCCACTTTGATTCCACTTTGATTCCTCTTTGATTCCACTTTGATTCCACTATGATTCCACTTTGATTCCTCTTTGATTCCTCTTTGATTCAACTATGATTCCACTATGATTCCACTTTGATTCCTCTTTGATTCCACTTTGATTCCACTATGATTCCACTTTGATTCCTCTTTGATTCCACTTTGATTCCACTATGATTCCACTTTGATTCCACTTTGATTCCTCTTTGATTCCACTTTGATTCCACTATGATTCCTCTTTGATTCCTCTTTGATTCCACTATGATTCCACTTTGATTCCTCTTTGATTCCACTATGATTTCACTTTGATTCCACTTTGATTCCACTTTGATTCCTCTTTGATTCCACTATGATTCCACTTTGATTCCTCTTTGATTCCACTTTGATTCCACTATGATTCCTCTTTGATTCCACTTTGATTCCTCTTTGATTCCACTTTGATTCCACTATGATTCCACTTTGATTCCTCTTTGATTCCACTTTGATTCCACTATGATTCCTCTTTGATTCCTCTTTGATTCCACTATGATTCCTCTTTGATTCCTCTTTGATTCCACTATGATTCCACTTTGATTCCTCTTTGATTCCACTATGATTTCACTTTGATTCCACTTTGATTCCACTTTGATTCCTCTTTGATTTCACTTTGATTCCACTTTGATTCCACTTTGATTCCGCTTTGATTCCACTTTGATTCCACTATGATTCCTCTTTGATTCCACTTTGATTCCTCTTTGATTCTTCTTTGATTCCACTATGATTCCACTTTGATTCCTCTTTGATTCCACTTTGATTCCACTATGATTCCACTTTGATTCCTCTTTGATTCCACTTTGATTCCTCTTTGATTCCACTTTGATTCCACTATGATTCCTCTTTGATTCCTCTTTGATTCCACTTTGATTCCACTTTGATTCCACTATGATTCCTCTTTGATTCCTCTTTGATTCCACTATGATTCCTCTTTGATTCCTCTTTGATTCCACTATGATTCCACTTTGATTCCTCTTTGATTCCTCTTTGATTCCACTATGATTCCACTTTGATTCCTCTTTGATTCCACTATGATTTCACTTTGATTCCACTTTGATTCCACTTTGATTCCTCTTTGATTCCACTTTGATTCCACTATGATTCCACTTTGATTCCTCTTTGATTCCACTTCGATTCCACTATGATTCCTCTTTGATTCCACTATGATTCCACTTTGATTCCTCTTTGATTCCACTATGATTTCACTTTGATTCCACTTTGATTCCTCTTTGATTCTTCTTTGATTCCACTATGATTTCACTTTGATTCCACTTTGATTCCACTTTGATTCCTCTTTGATTTCACTTTGATTCCACTTTGATTCCACTTTGATTCCGCTTTGATTCCACTTTGATTCCACTATGATTCCTCTTTGATTCCACTTTGATTCCTCTTTGATTCTTCTTTGATTCCACTATGATTCCACTTTGATTCCTCTTTGATTCCACTTTGATTCCACTATGATTCCACTTTGATTCCTCTTTGATTCCACTTTGATTCCTCTTTGATTCCACTTTGATTCCACTATGATTCCTCTTTGATTCCTCTTTGATTCCACTTTGATTCCACTATGATTCCTCTTTGATTCCTCTTTGATTCCACTATGATTCCTCTTTGATTCCTCTTTGATTCCACTATGATTCCACTTTGATTCCTCTTTGATTCCTCTTTGATTCCACTATGATTCCACTTTGATTCCTCTTTGATTCCACTATGATTTCACTTTGATTCCACTTTGATTCCACTTTGATTCCTCTTTGATTCCACTTTGATTCCACTATGATTCCACTTTGATTCCTCTTTGATTCCACTTCGATTCCACTATGATTCCTCTTTGATTCCACTTTGATTCCTCTTTGATTCTTCTTTGATTCCACTATGATTCCACTTTGATTCCTCTTTGATTCCACTTTGATTCCTCTTTGATTCCACTTTGATTCCTCTTTGATTCTTCTTTGATTCCACTATGATTCCACTTTGATTCCTCTTTGATTCCACTTTGATTCCACTTTGATTCCTCTTTGATTCCTCTTTGATTCCACTTTGATTCCACTATGATTCCACTTTGATTCCTCTTTGATTCCACTTTGATTCCACTATGATTCCTCTTTGATTCCTCTTTGATTCCACTATGATTCCACTTTGATTCCACTTTGATTCCTCTTTGATTCCACTTTGATTCCACTATGATTCCACTTTGATTCCTCTTTGATTCCTCTTTGATTCCACTATGATTCCACTATGATTCCACTTTGATTCCTCTTTGATTCCACTTTGATTCCACTATGATTCCACTTTGATTCCTCTTTGATTCCACTTTGATTCCACTATGATTCCACTTTGATTCCACTTTGATTCCTCTTTGATTCCACTTTGATTCCACTATGATTCCTCTTTGATTCCTCTTTGATTCCACTATGATTCCACTTTGATTCCTCTTTGATTCCACTATGATTTCACTTTGATTCCACTTTGATTCCACTTTGATTCCTCTTTGATTCCACTATGATTCCACTTTGATTCCTCTTTGATTCCACTTTGATTCCACTATGATTCCTCTTTGATTCCACTTTGATTCCTCTTTGATTCCACTTTGATTCCACTATGATTCCACTTTGATTCCTCTTTGATTCCACTTTGATTCCACTATGATTCCTCTTTGATTCCTCTTTGATTCCACTATGATTCCTCTTTGATTCCTCTTTGATTCCACTATGATTCCACTTTGATTCCTCTTTGATTCCACTATGATTTCACTTTGATTCCACTTTGATTCCACTTTGATTCCTCTTTGATTTCACTTTGATTCCACTTTGATTCCACTTTGATTCCTCTTTGATTCCACTTTGATTCCACTATGATTCCTCTTTGATTCCACTTTGATTCCTCTTTGATTCTTCTTTGATTCCACTATGATTCCACTTTGATTCCTCTTTGATTCCACTTTGATTCCACTATGATTCCACTTTGATTCCTCTTTGATTCCACTTTGATTCCACTATGATTCCACTTTGATTCCTCTTTGATTCCACTTTGATTCCACTTTGATTCCACTATGATTCCACTTTGATTCCACTATGATTCCACTTTGATTCCTCTTTGATTCCACTTTGATTCCACTATGATTCCACTTTGATTCCACTATGATTCCTCTTTGATTCCTCTTTGATTCCACTATGATTCCTCTTTGATTCTACTTTGATTCCACTATGATTCCACTTTGATTCCTCTTTGATTCCACTATGATTTCACTTTGATTCCACTTTGATTCCACTTTGATTTCTCTTTGATTCCACTTTGATTCCACTATGATTCCACTTTGATTCCTCTTTGATTCCACTTCGATTCCACTATGATTCCTCTTTGATTCCACTTTGATTCCTCTTTGATTCTACTTTGATTCCACTATGATTCCACTTTGATTCCTCTTTGATTCCTCTTTGATTCCACTATGATTCCACTATGATTCCACTTTGATTCCTCTTTGATTCCACTTTGATTCCACTATGATTCCACTTTGATTCCTCTTTGATTCCACTTTGATTCCACTATGATTCCTCTTTGATTCCTCTTTGATTCCACTATGATTCCTCTTTGATTCCTCTTTGATTCCACTATGATTCCACTTTGATTCCTCTTTGATTCCACTATGATTTCACTTTGATTCCACTTTGATTCCACTTTGATTCCTCTTTGATTTCACTTTGATTCCACTTTGATTCCACTTTGATTCCTCTTTGATTCCACTTTGATTCCACTATGATTCCACTTTGATTCCTCTTTGATTCCACTTCGATTCCACTATGATTCCTCTTTGATTCCACTTTGATTCCTCTTTGATTCTACTTTGATTCCACTATGATTCCACTTTGATTCCTCTTTGATTCCACTTTGATTCCACTATGATTCCACTTTGATTCCTCTTTGATTCCACTTTGATTCCACTATGATTCCACTTTGATTCCACTTTGATTCCTCTTTGATTCCACTTTGATTCCACTATGATTCCACTTTGATTCCTCTTTGATTCCTCTTTGATTCCACTATGATTCCACTATGATTCCACTTTGATTCCTCTTTGATTCCACTATGATTCCACTTTGATTCCTCTTTGATTCCACTTTGATTCCACTATGATTCCTCTTTGATTCCTCTTTGATTCCACTATGATTCCACTATGATTCTACTTTGATTCCTCTTTGATTCCACTATGATTCCACTATGATTCTACTTTGATTCCTCTTTGATTCCACTATGATTCCACTATGATTCTACTTTGATTCCTCTTTGATTCCACTATGATTCCACTATGATTCTACTTTGATTCCTCTACGAAACCACTCGGGAAAGCAAAACAAAGAAGCAAACATACATAGTCCCTTGTTGATCAACGTTTCATTATTTTTCTGTGTATTTTCCTACTGGATTCCTTGTGGAATCCCACTCATTTTCCTATTTTTATTCTACAGTAGAATCCTAATAGGGTTTTTAGAACAGAGAGTGTTGCGAAAAAAAAGAGTGTGCTGTTAGACACTTTTAGACAATCAAATTCATAGACTTTCAACTAGCCGGGATGTGTTGAGGTTAAATATACTACGCTCTATGTCCTGGGTGCAGGTTTGATCCAGGGGAACTCGGTAGCTTACTCCAGGTTCGTTCGTGGCAAATTTGTTTCACGCTATTCAGAAACGTGTTAGAACCACTTCTGAAAAATGCGGCAAAGGGTTTGCCCGCGGCGGGGGTCGAACCTGGGGGTGTCCGATTTGAAGTTCGGCGCGTTATCCACTCGGCCATGAAATTTGCGGCTTTTAATGTTTAATTTTTGAAAGTTTTTCTGAGCGGTTATCATATGTAAAAGGTTTTGATGAAGATTGCGCGGTTTTGAAGCGATTTACGGGGAAAATGGAAAAAAATGTCTTTCATGATGCAACAAAAAACGCACAGACAGACAGATAAACAGACAGACACAATGATTTCCTAATAAGTGGAGGCATCCTTTTCAAAGCCTTTTAATTTTTTTTTTGCATTACTCAGTTTACTACAACAAAACTGTCACATTGTATGACATTTCAAGTTTGCCGTTTTTTACCAGACTAACTCTTATTTCTCCTTTTACATTCGACGAAAATAGCATGATAAGCATATTATTATTATTACATCTTAATATGAAGCCGTTCGCGTAAGAACCGAGCAAGGACCGGCACAGTCAAAAAATGTCAATTTTCTGAAACTCTACAATTTGAGGTTATCGAGGGCGCTGATGATGATAGACATACTCATTTTGCTCGTGGAGCTCCCGTTGGCGCCAGATGACGTCGCGTTGAAATCGCATTTTATCGAATATTTCGATAACAGATAATGCTAATTTTTTGCTCTCGTGCTCCACTGGACAGAATTTGACGGCGGTCACGCCTGTGCATTTCATTTTTTATCATTTAAAAAAATAAATTTTAAAAATTAAAATTTTCGTAGAGCAATTTGCGACCTTGTTCATGTACACAGATCGGACCGGCGTGAGGAGAGGATTCCAAATATATTTTTTTCAGAAAATTTTAACAAGAGACTTTCAAATGAGCTAACTTATAGTGAAATGAAATTGTAAGTAAAAGGGGAGATCTCCCCCGTCTTCTCTTGATGTCCCTGACCCCTTCTCTCCGCGCTCTCTCAAATGTGCACACTAGGGTTGGTTAAAACGGTGCGAGCCGAAGGTGCACCTCGGCTCGTGGTCGGTTCGTGATCGAGAGAGAGCGCGCGGTCCGAGCCGCGAGCCCGAGGATCACAGCCGGCTCGCAGAAAGCTCGCGGCTCGCGGCGCACCGCGAGCTTTTAGTGGGAGGGAGGGGAGGCCGAACACCGTCTCAGCTAAGGAATGGGCTGATCTCACTGATTGCCAGAGACATTACCGCTTTATGCTCCGTGGCCCACATGGTGCAGTGGTTACCGTTTTGCCACTCCACCCGAATGTCGCTGGTTCGACCCCGTGTCGACGCACTCATTTTTGCTCTCCTCCAATTCGATTGCTGCTTATTACTGCTAGGTGTTATATCCCTTTTCACGGCACTACTCCTCATTATGCTGAAGAGAGTGCAGAATCGCCTTCCATAGAGTTGTGCTTACAGTGGTAGAGGAGTCAGTAGAATGTACCGAAATCGTAAAAAGTGATATAAAACTCAGTAATGATAGAGAACAATCGAAATTGAAGAGAGCAAAAATGAATGCGTCGACACGGTGTCGAACCAGCGACATTCGGGTGGAGTGGCAAAACGACAACCACTGCACCATGTGGGCCACGGAGCATGAGGCTTTAATCTCTCTGGCAATCAGTGAGATTAGCCCATTCCTTAGCGGAGACGGTGTTCGGCCTCCCCTCCCTCCCAAAAAATGCTCGCGGTGCGCCGCGAGCCGCGAGCTTTCTGCGAGCCGCGAGCTTTCTGCGAGCCGCGAGCTTTCTGCGAGCCGGCGGTGATCCTCGGGCTCGCGGCTCGGACCGCGCGCTCTCTCTCGACCACGGTGAACCGGCTCGAGCTCGAGCTTTTCGCGAGCTTTTCACGTCAAAACGGGGACGGTTAACCTTGTACCGGGCTTAACCGATTTTACCAACCCTAGTGCACACTCTCTCGCATCCCCGGCTTGTCCCTTCCTCTTGGGATGGCGAGATAGTGTGCGATACTGAGAGGCGCAGAGAGAGGAGACCAAGGGAATCGGGGGAGAGAGGGAGAGATCCCCTCTTTTACTTACAATCTTAATTCACTATATGTTAGCTCATTTGAAAGTCTCTTGTTAATTTTTTTGAAAAAAATATATTTGGAATCCTCTCCTCACGCCGGTCCGATCTGTGTACATGAACAAGTCCGCAAATTGCTCGACGAAAATTTGCTTTTCTAAAATTTATTTATAAAAATGATATCAAATGAAGTACACAGGCGTGACCGCCGTAAAATTCTGTCTAAGGTAGCACAAGAGCAAAAAATTAGCATTACCTGTGATTGAAATATTTGATAAAATGTGATTTCGACGAGACGTCATCTGGCGCCAACGGGAGCTCCACGAGCAAAATGAGTATGTCTATCATCATCAGCACCCTCGATAACCTCAAATTGTAGAGTTTCAGAAAAGTGAAATTTTTTGACTGTGCCGACCCCTACCGCATCTGCTCGATTCTTACGCGAACGGCTTTATATTAATACTATTATAACTTGCCCGATTGCGGTGAGACAGGGCAAGGTCGGATTCTCTGGAACACAGCTCCTGCAATACGTCTGCGAGCTCTGCGTCGGTCGCTCGATCCAAGTGCCGTTGTATCTGACTATGCACGGGTGATCCAACTGGGCCATCAGACGAACTTCGCGCAACGCCTTGGCCACTTCCATGTCGTCTCTGTGCATATAGATATAGTTTTTTTCTGCTCTTGCGCATGTTAAGAGTCGACTGTATATTATAAATTTGCAAACACTCGTCCAAAATAATATAGCGTTTCGCTCCTAAATAACAAATACGGCTCCGAGAGAGCATGATAAAGGGAGAGACACGCCGAGGTATAGAAAAAGAATACACCACCATTTCATGAACGTATTATTTTAAATTTGAAATATCACATATTCGGGTGTCCCAGAAGTAATGTCGCAAAACCAATGAAGAGATTGATTGGTCGAATTTGTGCAGTTGCAAACGGTCAGTGATCTAATACTCGTCATTTATAATGATGACCTTCGCCCATCGATCGGGTATAACCATGATACGTTTCATCAAGAAGGACTGGTTGTGGAGCCAATACAAAATTGAGAGTCAGTGTCGAGATAGGTCCGATTAGAGAACTACTTCTCAGAGTAGATGGCCGCAAAGGTTTCGAAACAGTGATAGTTGCATAGACTGGTATTGAGTGTATACAGTGGTATAGTTAGCCACTCGAACCTCGGTTCGTCCAACATTTTTTGAATCAATTTCTAAAAATGGGTTATTTTCAAGTCGATCATACTTTGATTTTTTTCCCAGCTCAGGAGTCCAACATGAACTGTGATGACGAGCTCTTGCAGTTAAGTAGATAAGAGGTCATTGGTGATATTGGTGCCATAGGTAAGGATCTCCTAATAGAAGGAGCCGAAAATGGAGGAGAAGAAACAGAGAAATTAACGATTTCTGAGGTTTTTTATATTTGGCACGCTCTATGACTTCTCTCCTGCATGCAATCGATTCAGTCTCATGTAGGTGCTGCTGTACATGACCCACTTATTATCAATATTGAACGCCTTGGTGGCTCATCTCCTGTTTGCCCGACAGTTGAAAACACATACTAACCCGTTCATCTTCCGTTGCAGCAAAAATGTCATAATTGGCGGCATTTTGTATCAACGTGCTCTTCCAGTTCCGAAGTACTGTCTGATCTAGGGCAGATATAAGAGTATGTGCGACTGCTTACACCACAAGGCCATTGATTTTGAGATTGCTTGCCAATGCAGTGAGAACGAAGGGTTTGTTGAAGAGAGGGGACAGCTAGAGTGTGGTATGTCTTCACGCCTGTGGTTTCGGGGGGGGGGGTGACATTTGAGCAACCGACATTTGAGCAACCGACACTTGAGCAACCTACATTTGAGCAACGGGCCATAACTCAGCTACGAGTGAGCCTAGCGCTGTCGGAGTGGTACCATTGTAATCAGCATCTGGTAATTGAGATTTCATAATTAATTAATTAATTAATTAATATCTCATTATGAACATTATGAACTCTTATTTTTTCTGATGGTGGTCACAATGGTACCACTCCCATAGCGCTATGCTCACTCCTTGGAGAGTTATGGCCCGTTGCTCAAATGTCGGTTGCTCAAGTGTCCGTTGCTCAAATGTCGGTTGCTCAAATGTCACCCCCCCCGTGGTTTCCGAATGCGAACGCCAATTGCCAACTCTATCAGAGTCGCATATTAGGGGACGCCTCTAGTTTCGATTGCACCAGTTGTTCATTGTTTTCCGTTGCTCACTTTCTATTAGAGGATTTTGAGAGAGAAAAAGAGCGATAGTGGGTTTACGTGTACTTAGGGATAATTGAAGCTATCCACTAGCGCTTTGAATTATTTTGTTACTAAGCGGTTTATCTATCAAAGGTATCATATCATAATGGCGATCGTTCGATTACACCTTGAATGAAATCATGAAAATGGGGCTTGCGACATTACTTGTGGGACACCCTGATATTTAATTACAATTACAATTATTTCTCAGGGGGTGCGTCACTAGTTGTAAACAAACGCGAAAAAGCCGTTACAAGTTGTAAACAGGGCTGTTTTTACCTTGTTTTCCCACTTGTTTACAACTTGTAACGCTTCAAAAACGGTTCTCCCTTTACACTACTTCCGAGTCATACGCGAGACGGGTTAGACACGAACTTTACAAGTTGTAAACAAGTGAGATTACAAGTTGTAAACAAGCGCACAATTACAAGTTGTAAACAAGTGAGATTACAAGTTGTAAACAAGTGGCCGTTCCAAACCCGTCTCGTGTAGTACGCGCGCTCTATTCATAAGAAATTCGCTCGTAGACACTATTACAAGTTGTAAACAAATCAGATTACAACTTGTAAACAAATGATGGAAAACAAGGTTAAAACAGCCCTGTTTACAACTTGTAACGGCATTTTCGCGTTTGTTTACAACTTGTGACGCACCCCCTGAGTTATTCCGCCAGGGTTAGGGGTTTCGTGAGAGTTCTTTTAGATTGTCGATAGTGGAGTCGGCAGATATCCGTCGTCTTCAGACGATTCGGTTGTTTTGGGGGCAGGGTGAAGGGGGGTCCAGCAGGGTAGGTTAAATCAGAGTCGTAAGAGAGACTCTGACGTGAAAGAAATAGACGGCAATTCGTTAGGAGAGCTTATCACAGTTGACGTTAGGAGAGCTTATCACAGTTTCTCGACTAAAGGCGTTCCATCTTTGCACTGACCTAGATACAAAAGTAGAGTGAGACTTAGGCGCAATGAAAGGTACAGCAATGCGAAGCTCGTGAGTACACAGAGAGAAAACATACTAGGAATACGACATCAAGTTGGCACGCCTACTAATATATAAGTAGGGCCTACTAAGGCCCTACTTATATATTAGTAGGCCTTACTTATATATTAGTAGGCGTGCCAACTTGATGTCGTATTCCTAGTATGTTTTCTCTGTGTTTTGCGCAAATCGCGTGTAAGAGGGGAGATTTTTAGATGAAATTTGCAATTGAATGAGTAGAAATTGTGAACGGTATTGTGCAGGAAAAGAATGTCGATTATATTCCTTCGTTGATTATATTGTATTAATCGTTCCTTCGTTGTCTTTATGCTAAAAGTCGCATCTACCAGGATGCAACGCGAGCTTATTCACGAAGCTATGTATAATTAAAATAAAACAAATGCGCATCGGATGATATTAGCTTGTGTCTACTCCTCGAAGAGAATCGTATGTTTCAAACAGCATAGGAATAATTGCTGCATTTAACGGATACAAAAGCGCTTTATGGAATACATTTTTTTTCAAATGCTACACGTGCACACAACACGAGGATAGCCTCGCAACAGACCGCCGATCACCTCTGGACGGGCTCTCGTTGCTAACAGGCACATGGGTTGTCGAGACCGCCTTGCGTGTAGAAGCACCTTTACTTTTTACTTTTCACTATAACTGTACACACAGAGAAATCCTGAAATCCTACTAAGAACAGGCACTCAAGTTGACCCGCCTACTAATATGTAAGTATGCGCAGCTTATATATTAGTAGGCCCTACTTACATATAAGTAGGCGGGCCAACTTGAGTGCCTGTTCTTAGTAGGATTTCTCTCTGTGTATGCTCACTTTCCACGCAGCGTTATCCTCTTCACAGCGTAGTGCCATTCGTCGTACAAGTTCTCCGCTTTGAAAACGCACCCGAAGTATCCTTCCCCAATCACGTCACTCAGCACAAAATCCTTGAGAAATCTGTAATCATCAGGGAGTAATGTTAGGGGTCAGATACTGGAAAATATTGTATGCACCCGCAACAATACAGAGCCGGGCAATTTCTAATGTGCAGAGCGCAAACTATATAAGACAAGTGCATCTAAAAATAGTACCTAAATCGATCATTCGAGTAATTTCACCACTTTCGTCTTCCGCAATTATTGAGAAAGTTAGCCTTCCATATGTCGACGAAATCTGTCAATTTGATTGCATATTAACCAGCCTTAATTTTGGCAAACTACAATCCGTCATTTTTCAGCGCTGAATTTTGGCAGATCCGCCATTTTTCAGCTCTGAATTTTTTTCAGAAACAGTAGTCAAAAGTCTTCGGACACTTTTTCTTTTTCTTATAACTTTTGAACACGAAGAAGTTTTGATCTGATAATGGTGGGGTCGTATGTGAAATCCATTGGAGATTATGATGCCACTATTGGGGTATTGCGAATCCTTTCAATTATTACGTAGTAATGGCGCAATCAATGCATACTTTTTTGAATGGGCATTATTCTTACATGGAATTTTTCCTGCTCGCCTAATTTTCAGAGTGTTGAGACATGCCCACGGTCTACTAATAAAAAAATTTCAAGTTGCTGCGGTGCCGCTACTTGGCTGCAGCAAAGCTGCAAAATCGATATCGGAAAACCATATCTCGCCTTTTAGACATCGCACAGACCCGATAAATGCACAAAAATGATCACCATCATTTTAGACATCGCACAGACCCGATAAATGCACAAAAATGATCACCATCAATGCACAAAAATGATCACCATGACTGCCGATGATCCTGAGAATATGGTTACGGTAGGCCACCAATTGCTATCAGGGCACAAAAAAATCACTTTTTTCGCATTATTGTGGTCTGACTAAGGGGAAGTCTATAGGACGTTCTCTAAAGATCTGGTTTGGGCGTGGATTCTGTTGAGAATTTATGGGAGAACCGATTCCTAGCAGCAATAAGCGTTTCGATTGGATTCCTGCCCGCGGCGATCGATTTTCGGAAGGACACTGGTTTGGCCACGCCCATTTTCTGCCCGTTGGCAACGATCAGACTTTTGAGCGTATTTCGGCTCTGAGTTAACGGAGAAGGCAGGCAGAACTATTAATGGAATCAGTATGGCGTGCTCTATAATCTCAATCACAAATTTCATCATCATTATGCAATATTTGATCATCCTTAGGCAATACTGCCAAAATTCAGCGCTGAAAAATGGCGGAATATGCCCAAATTCAGCGTTGAAAAATGGCGGAATCTAGCAATATTCAGTAATACGAAAAAAAAGGTAGCTATCGCAATGACTTGGATTTAATTTATTTGCCAATTGACGTGTTCATAGCAATACTGCCAAAATAAGTGTCTAAAAATGTTCCTTCCTGTTATATTTGAGAAAAATTATAGAACATACCATAAATTGAAGTAACTACGATCAGTTGACAGACTTTTTGTATCTACTTTTTTAGATGCACATGTCTTACATGTTTCCTCTCCCTTTAAAGTGATTGCGTTTAATAGGGACTGGTTGTAAGTCGTCGACTGGTTGAACTACACAATTTTCCTTAAAGACAGTGTTAAATTTTGCGCCGCAAATATAATTTTCACACTCTATTACTCGCAAATTAACGGCTCACTTGGATTTCGATTCCTCGTACAGATTATGGCCGCCTAGATTTGCTCGGTAAAACTGATGCAGGACCTGTAATTTACAAAGAATATATTTAATTCCTCCACTCCTATATATTTCTCAACGTGTTCGCTCTCTCCTATTCCCCTATCCCTCATTGTAATTTTGGAATCGCTGCGCGGCAGGGTCAATTTGGCATAGAAAAATCCATTAATAACTTTTTTTCAAGTTTATTGAATGAACGAACGTGCGGTTTGTGATTCCTTCACCGGGCAAACGGATACCGGTACCCCAGTGTGAGAACTTAGTTACTATTTATTAGAAAAAGTCTGTGTGTCTGTTTGCTATTTTTTGTCGTTTCGTTCGCACCCAATATTTCGCATTTTCGCGATATTTCGATTCAAAATTGTGCAATCAGAACCTTTTGCATATGATAACTGACCAAAATACCTTTCAAATGTTACATAACGTAAATCACCAAATCCATATCCATGTCTGCAGCGCGCTTGGCTAGCAATCCGAATAAGCAGGTTCGACCCCCGCCTCGGGCAAATCTTTTGCCCCATTTTTGCAATACAGTAAAGCACTGCAAACACATTTTTGAGTATCGTGAAACACGTTTTCACCTGTTTTATCGAATTTTTTCTCGAAAGTTCCAAAATGGTTCGGAGAGCGTGTGGGATCACAAGAACAGTGTTTTGCGATGTCGGAACGTCTAATTCATCTAATTCTGTTCAAGCACGTATCAACTAGAGTCGCGAAAATGGATGCCCTGAGTGGCACAGAGCGCACTCCTGCGCCTCATTTACGACCTCTCCCCTCGCCACAGCACTGAGTGCGAATCGCACTCAGTGAGCACTCACCAACGTATTTTTGTATGATATTCACAATTTCATTGTTTTGGGAGACATATTTCTGGAATCAGCTCAACGAAATTTTTAAATGAGCATCTATTGTTGAGTTTTTTTTTTCGACCCAGGCGGTCCACGAGTGAGAAAGCCTCTCTCACTTTGGCACAGTCTCTCACCACAATCCCCCTTTTAATGTTTCTCGAGAAAATCGCACTCAGTGAGCACTCACCCCGCCCACTCGCACTCCCTGCGCGCGCGAGAGAGAGAGAGAGAGAGAGAGAGAGAGAAAGAGAGAGAGAGAGAGAGAGAGAGAGAGAGAGAGAGAGGCATTAAGTGCTAGAGAGGGGAATATCAGCAGGGAGTGGGGATCCACCATTCTCGCTACTCTAGTATCAACGTGATGTTTTCAAACAAGCATAACGCGCTTTTGAATTGAACAGACTGTATCTTGCGTTTCCGTTGTGAAAGGCTCATGATGCTGAGAGCGATCGAAAAAAAGTTGCTTCTGCTACATCACGCCACTTCGTGGCTCCATGGAAACTTTCTTTCGATCGCTCTTTGCCTCTCGATCCTTTTGCAACGGAATAAGCCAGCACTTTTTGCAGCGATTAACAATCACCATCAAATTTCGATCGTCAATGTCCCCTGAACCGAACATGGAGCCGGGTGCCAAGCTCCCCATAGACCGAACCTAGAGTCTTTCATCTGACTCCCCCTGGACCCAACCTGGACTAGGCTGACGAGTTCCCCCTGGGCCCAACCTAGAGTCGGCTTCCGGGCTCCCCCTGAACCGAACCTAAAATCGGCTACCGGGCTCCCCCTGGATCGGACCTGTACCAGGCCTAGAGCGTAGCGGATTTAACATAAATACATCCCGGATAATTGACCAAATAGTAAAGTTTAAAAAAAAACTGCTTGCTTAACCCAATTTTCAAATGAAACCTTCTCTGCACTTGAATTTAACATTAAATGCTTACATTATCTATATCTTCGATACTGAGGATGCCCCGCAAGTCTTCTCGAAAACGAGTTGCCGCCTCATGCAGTCTCTGTATGCGCTCATCCAGCTTAAAAAATACATATTTTCGAGGGTTATCATATGTAATAACCGTCGTAATTTGAAATCAAATGTATAGAATCACTGAATGCCCGAAAAGGCATGATATATCGATCTGTCTACGGAAAAACTGAACCATACCTCCATTCACCAGCACAGCGGGGAAGGGAGTCAACGTCTTCGTTGCTTCTTCCCCTTCTTATCAGTGTGAATCAGACACCAAGAGAGAAAGCATGGAGTGTTTCTGGAAGGGACAAGAGAAGATAGAGACGAGTGGTGTCGATAACAAATGATGAGAAATCGTCTCACGATATTTGTGTTAGTGCGATTATGAATCTGTCTTCATTTTATTTCAACTTTCTGTATTTTGCACTCCTCGTAAAGCGGATATTCGAGTATTCAGTGAGCACTGGTCATTCGATGGCTACTGACGACTATCAACAATGGCTTGCGAGCATCTCGGTTAGTTATCTTCTTCAATATATTGAACACCGAGTCCACTTTCCATGAAAGTGTTCTCTGTTTTCAACAGTGGTGCACCGTTTTTCTCCTTTTCCTGTTCAACAATTTGTGATGAAAATAATTAGGGCTGTTTTTAGGTGATATATTTTAAAGAACGTGTCCCACGAATATTTAGTCAACTGAGTTCTCACTGTGGGGCAATGGAGATCGAATACCCGATGAGAGTTTCAGTTTTTAGTTTGAAGAAAGTTATGTTTAATAAAATGTCCAAAACCACCGGAATTATTACAGTATCTCACATTGAACCTGCAATCTTTTCGCGTAGGGAGCTGGCATTTTGTGGAGAAGAAGTCAGAGAAAGGCAGAGAGATAAGGGGAAACGAGGAGGGTGCGCCAGGGAAACACGCGCTGCATTTGTGTTTCACCAACTACTGATAACAGAAATGAAACCGCGAACATCGGGGAAAATAAAAGGTTTTCATCATTCGTGTTACGCCTTGTTAAATTAAGGGCTGTTAAATCGGTAAATTATGAAAACAACTCACGTTGAAGAATATTAAGAAATAGCGGTGAGTTTCAACTTTCTACATTTTTGGGTGTTGGTTTCCACGTTAGTGTAGTTTGGGGCATGTCGATAACACCAAAAGGAAGAAAGTTGAAGCTAACTCCCTAATAATAGGCAAAATGGATGATTACCTGATAACAAGAGGTGTCATCAGTCTTCCACTGTGGACCACATTCCGGGAAAGTGGACTCCGCATACGACGGCTCCTATCTAAACGTAAATTACAGAGGAAACCTGGCTTTGTCAATAATTATTGGTTCGCACTGCTGTCCTTCGCATTGATACGGCAACGTTGGGAGCCCTTCCAAGTATTCCAACGCTACTTTCCTTATGAAACACAGTGATCAAAATTTTTCAAAATATTTAGATCCCATTCTTTATCATGATGGAGGAGCTGGAAAAGGAGGAAGCCATTGCAGGAAAGAAAGGAATGCAAGCTTCCGAACCCCTGAGGTTGTATTGTCAAATATACGTAGCATCTATTTTTGCACATTCAGGCAATTCATTGTGTATTTACTCAAGAAGTCGAGGCCAACCACGAGGTTAGTTGTATGGCTAGGAATTTATTTTGGCTTTGAAAACGTCGACAAGATCAGACAAGAGCTATTTTGGAAATTAAATGAAGTATAGAAAATGGAAAACATTTTTTTGTGTCGATAACTACGAAGAAGTATTGCGCGACTTCCTTGATGAGGAGTGCCTTCTGCCTGATGGAGTGGATTCTCCTCTCACATCCTCCTCCTCTTTCCACGAACTACCTACCGAGTGCAAATTGTGGATTCTCTGCCAGCTGATCGGCTTTTACAAAGTATGTTTTTTCCTCAAAGCTTATCTGCATTGAGAGTGATGCAGCGCACATTTCACAACAGTGTTGATGTTGTTTTACATCTCGGATTTTTTAAAAAATACTTACCACCTTTGAAAGTTGCGCAGTAGGGTGGCCTAAACAGGGAACATCCCGGGAACGGCTACATAACGGGAACAGTACCCGTTGTGTACCCGGTTCCCAGCACCTGGTCAGAATTGGACCGTGAGTACCCGTTTGGACCCGCGGGTACTTGTCGCAGGATTAGGAAGAAACAGTGAAATAAAGGGTAAAAGGGTAAAGGTGCTAGGTCTTCTACACGCAAGGCGGTCTCGACAACCCCTATGCCTGAGTAGCAACGAAAGAGCCTGTCTTGAGGTGATCAGCGGTCTGTTGCGAGGCTATCCCCGTGTTGTGTGCACGTGAATCGGGGACCCCTTTCGGGGCATGTTTGGATAGTGATTTCTCACTACCAACATTTCTTAACCCCCTTGGTTGAGTGGATCTGCAGACACTTCGATTAGCATTCTAGCGCACAACCACTGCGTGAAATGTGGGTTAATATTACTATCTAATTGCTGAACAGGAAAAATTATAAAATATTGTACGTTTACAATAACTATTATCAAGAAATCGGAAATATTCGGTGCGATTATTTTGAAGTGTCGGAAAAATTACAGCAGGGATTAAGCGACTTCCAGGAAAAAGAACGTAGAATGCTTGCTACATCGTTATCACTTTATTTCATGTGTGTCAGGCAACTTTTTAAAAAAAATTGCTGCGTTTTAACATAGCCATACAGCTTATACTCATACACACATTTTGAAAGTTAGTACCCGCGGGTACTTCTTTGACCCGGAATATTTCCGCGGCTACCGGGAACAAACGGGTACTCACTCTCGCTTTTTGAGCCGTTCCCGAGAACAGCGTGCACCCGGGTACCTCACAAGCCGACCCGGTTGACGCCACTTTTTATTGTTCAAAATTAATGGGCGTAAATCTCTTCGCTGCTCTCGTGATCGCGAGCGGTAATGGAGTCGGTTTAAATTTCTCCTTGTAAGCTATAATTTCAGACCACTATGGGACTGCCAAGTTATATGTGCAAGGACCATGAAGGAAATGCGTACTATTTGCTGCCGCCATGCCGTCTATATGTGCACATCATATCAACGAAAGCAGAGTGATCCATATTATAAAAAAAGATTTTGAATATACGAAAAGAGAATTACGACTTAAAAGAGACTCTCTGATAGTGAGATCACTGATTCCCCCCTCCCCCTGAAACCTGTTTTTTTCCACCGAAAAGGCGCGGCGCCATGCTGGCGCCCGGAAGGGCCCTATTGCGAAATTTACCGCACCAACGTGTTCAGCGTACAAAGAAAGCCCTAGGAGTAAATTTTGAGGCATTTCAAATTTTTGACCTTTTCCAGGCCTCTGTTGAGCTTTTGTTGATCCTAACATGAATAGTGTGCTGATTTGCCACTCTTTTCTAATTGTTCAGAATTACTAAAATTGTTTTCAGATACCAGCCAGTCCAAGATGAGCAACAGTTTTGTGAAACCGAGTGGAATTCGGTCATCATAATACCCTTATCTTGGATCTAACAATATTTTCAGTTATTGCGACACGTGAACGCAATCAATTTCAAACTGCTATCAGAGTGTAGAAGCGAATGGGAGGAAGTGTGGAGAGCGCTAATCAAGTACGCCAACAATTATATTTTAAAACTGAAACATTCATGATTCTACTGGCATTTTCCATGCTGCCTATGCACTATGCACACTATGCACTATGCACTAGACTATGCACAGTCGCGCCGGAAAGTATTTGTACACTTCTTTTTTGTGTAACTTTCGCGCTAGTTGAACAATTAACCTGAAATCTTTGTTGGGGATAGCCAATTCATAAACTATTCTGATGCCACTATAGCGGTGTTTCAAACCAATCGTATGGATTGCATTGTGATGACGCAACAAAACAGCACTTTTCGAAAAATTATATCTCGGGCTAAAAAACTTCTCCTACTTGTCAGTTCAGCAGATGTGTTCGATCTACCCAAGTACTACCCAGAGAATAAAAATTTCAAGTTGCTGCGATTTTTCTCCTCTGCAACAGCCTTGCTGCAAAATTGCGGCTGCAAACCCATAACTCGGCTCCCAGATGACTTCCGAAACTAACGCACGTCAGGGATGCTATCGCAGCACGCGGGAAAAAATTCAGCCACTATCATATTTTTAGAAAAATCTCCTTGGAGTCGTCAAAGTTGGGGTATGCAAAAAATACTTTTTTAGTGCCCTAAAGGCAAATTATGACCAATCTTTATCAAACTTCGAAAGGATCATTTTGACCCCGAGAACGAGTCTCTATCCCATCTGGGAGCTGACTGATCAGCTTTCAGCCTCAATTTTGCAGCAAGAAAATTTCTGGGTAGTAGATCTAGTAGGTAGTAGGTAGTAGTAGTCTTGGGTAGATCTAACACTTCTGCTAAACTGACAAATAGGAGAAGTTTTTCGTCCGAGATATAATTTTTCGAAAAGTGCTGTTTTGTTGCGTCATCACAATGCAATCCCGACGATTGGTTTGAAACAGCGCAATAGTGGCATCAGTTTAGTTTATGAATTGGCTGTCGCTAATAAAGATTTCAGGTTAATTGTTCAACTAGTGCGAAAGTTACACAAGAAAAACGAAGTGTACGAATACTTTCCGGCGCGACTGTACCTCTCATTACTGTATTTAACATTATTTTAGCCGACTGTTTTTTAATAGGGTTTGTGCAAAGCGACTTTAAAAAATCATGTATCGATTGAAAAAAAATTGAATTCCCGCATTTCCAAATTGTACCTCGGCCCCTAGTGAAGATAGAGGCAATTTGTGTAACGTGAATTATTGCAAGTGTCAACCCCAAAATAAGAATTTCCAGTCTTTTGTTAAGACGAGAATGGCGGTGAATCATATAATACGCCAACCAATTAACGTCTCACTAACGATGAACCATTTTCAGATTCAATAGGGAGGCTGTGTACGGCGCAATCTTCGAGCGTATGGAGTTGGAGCTCAGAAGGATCGAAGTGACCGGAACGGTTTGATTTTTTTTGTTATGATTCTGTAGAGCCTGAGAAGCGATTGTGTTGCAAATCACTTCATTGTCAGGCTTCACTGGAGGAGGAGCGCCGTGCATTCTCGCAACTTATGGCAAAACTTTCGCCACAATCTGTCACCTCGGATGTGGACGAACAAGTGAAACCTTCGTTTTCCGCTGTCTCGTCCGACTCTTCCCCGTCGGCACATCACCCATCTGGGTATGCATTTATGGACGTTTCGAAAGGAGGTGGATCCAAAGATTGGCTTCATCGCAGCAATTCGATTGCGATTTTGCGCAAAGCGGAAGAGGAACGTTCTTTCTTGCCTAACTACCACTGACAAAGTCTTGCTAATATCGGATTTAGTCAATCCGACATCCTTTGAACTCGAATAGATATCACTTTTCCTGGTGACCCCAAACATAACCCAAATGAAAGATAGATACTATCTTTACAAATTAAGACATTTTTATTTTTCTACCTTTTTTCACTCAAATCCATATTTCTCCTAGACCGGAGCCGGCAAATAGAAATAAGTGGTGTTTTGTGTAATGTGGGCTGAAGGTACTCCATATACTCGAGTATGGACCTCCGGTTCCCATTGCTAGCTCAACGTGTCCGGGCAGGGTCGAATATGGTCGAGTCTTACCGATCACGTCTCTTAATATATTAGATCGGAAAACATTTAGCGAAACAGTCATACCTATTATACTTTTGAACTAATTAAACTTGTAGTACTGCGCACGATATTGTAACCAAACTGAATTTGGCGAACTATTCCAAGTTTCTCCGGGAAGTGCGTTCCATTGTTGTACGAGTCTAGTCGCAAACCAGGGCTATGCGGAAAACTTTTTCGGAAATTTTTTTGGAGCTCTCGGAAACATCGAAGCCAGAAGTTACAGATATGTGTTAGTAATTATATTGTAGCTTAATGTTCCGAAAATGTTCCGAGTCGGAAAAAATTCGGAAATTTTTTGGGAAATAGGCTACAATTCTCAAGACAATATAAATATGATAATTCCAACTGATCATTCATGAAGTACATTCATTAAGCTACAATATAATTACTAACACATATTTGTAACTTCTGGCTTCGATGTATCCGAGAGCTCCAAAAAAGTTTCCGAAAAAGTTTTCCGCACAGCCCTGTCGCAAACGTTGAAAAGGGATCATAGTCGATATGGAGATTTCGAATGAGACCTAGTGGGATCTATTGCATAAAAGTAAGAAATAATCAGTGGCTTCAAACTGCTAAACATGCCCCGAGACTTCTCCACCCTTAGTGAGACTGACGATTTTCCCTGACTATTTTAGCCACTTCCACACAGAGAGTGCAGATATCACAATCTATCTTTAGCAGTTTAAAATCACCGACTATTTCTTGCTTGCTTTCATAATTGTAATTCACTTGGTCTCATTCGGAAACTCCATATCGAATATGTGGTCTCCCCTTGATTGGCATAGCGAAGGAAAGTGCGATACACAACTGGTCGATGTTCCGTAGATTTGTTGTAAAATCTAATTGTCTGCATTAGTTTCCCTATGCGAAGGCACAATTGTGTTTCATACGCAGTACACATAGTCGGTAAGAGAGCGCATCAACCAGTGCGGGTTCCGTATTTCAAAAACAATTTTATGAAGAAACAACAATAAAGTCGTCAGCCCTTCTGCACTTTTCCGTCTCGTTCAACTTCTTTATGAATATTTAACCGGTAAAGTAAATGTATCGGAGAAAGGGGGGGGGTCAGGGTAGGCAATGACCCTCCTTGTGACCACTCTCTCGTTCTGTATTTGGCATGTCCACTGCGGAAAGAGGCGCGTTTCGCTGGCACTTCGGGCAATTTATAATGCAAATAAAGATATCAACCTTAAACAATTTTGCATGCTCTGTTCTCCGGATTATTGCACGATGTATTCATATTCCTTCTCATTGCTCAATTGGTTTAATTACCCAAGTTTGAGGTAACCACAATGCCCGGAGACGAGTGCTTCAAGTGCCAGGAGTCTGGCCACTTCGCCCGTAACTGCCCCAACGTTGGGGAGGACGAGGGACGCCGTGGCGGCGGAGGAGGAGGATCCTCTTCCACTCGCTACAACTGCGGCAACACTGGTCACTTCGCCTCACGACACCAAGTGAAGATCACGACACCAAGTGAAAACTTTCACTTACCTGTAAGAGAAAGTCATTTCACTTACAGGTAAGTGAACAAATTCTGTCCTGTCCTGATCCTATTGTGCGTTTTTGTTCTGAGCGTAGTGGCATCCCCATGTAAGGAATGATGAACTTGTCTGATCCAATACATCTATTGCAGGGCATACCATGGACATGGAGAGCAGATGGGAGCTGAATCTGGTGAATTCGGAGACGTCGACGACAACTTTCAGCGAACTAACTGCGAGAGAATTAAGGATGATACGAAGAAGTACAAAACACGGACTTTTGATTTACAAAATTCAAATTTATAAAATGATACGATCACACCAAAAAGGCAAAACATGGGCTTTCGTTCTTTTCTACTATTCGGTAAACACAGGAAACTAGGTATTGTATTATTGTATCATTTTGTAAATGTAGTACACACCAACTGTCCATTATCGAAAGCTCTGTCAATGTGATGCCTCACACGCAAAATTGATATTCGACTAGTACTAATGTAGTGGCATCCCAATTTAAGAAATTATGAACTTTTTTGATGCAATAAATGCATTGCAGGAAATTCCATGGACAGTGTGAGCTTGGGGCTAATTCGGGAGGATTCGGATACATCCACGGATACATCGCATCCCCATCGATGAATTTCGAGAGACGGACGTTCTGCGGAGTATTTGAAAGAGAGGAGAAGCAGGAGTTGCAGATTAGTATTGGGATCAATCCTAGTTTCATCTTATTGTGATTTTATAATTCATTAAATAAATTATAAAAGTTGGGACCATGTATTTTCGGATATTACAAATTTACGAGGACTCGTCCGAAATAATAAAACGTTCCGTTGATAACCCTCTCTAAACAACAGATACGGCTGCGAGAGAGCAGGGCAAAATGATAGACAGGTCGAGGTATAGAAAGAGAGTACACCACCAGTAGTCCATTTCATGAACGTACCATTTTAAAATTGTAATAGTATTCATCTCATTCCATTAATTAGGGCCAGGGTGATATGCCGTGTAAAAGGGAGATTTTTTTTTCATCGGCACATATTTTTCAAGCTCTAATTTATAAGATGGGAGAGATGATCGAATGTGCCGATCGTATGAAGACATTGGAAGAACAAAACAGGAAATTTATAGCTGATCTGGACGAGCTAAGGCGAAATGAGGATTGGAAGCACATGTTCAGTTTCAATTTTCATTTATTAAATATGTATTTCCCAACTACAGTTATTACTGAGAGAATCAATCCGATACTGTGACCTCTTGAGGAATCTATAGCGAACTTGTAATCGTGTGTGGAATGATGTGGTAACATTGCGAAAGATCACCATTCTGAGAAGAACGTGATTAGATAACAAATCGAATTTACGTTTCACAACATATTCATAACCAGTGAGGGAGTGTGCTAATCAATTAAGTGTCTTTCCGCCTGAGTATACAACAAAACACATAATTTGCCGTTACATGCTTGAACAAAGAACTCAATCGATAATAATTTGATGAATTCATATTTCAGTATCTTCTACTCTTCGTTGCTTCGTCCGGCGATGAATCGTTGATGGAAGAATGACTTCTCTTCCCGAAGCGCTTCTATTAATAATAAACCTATTAAATATTTTCGAAAAATAATCGAACTATTAAATTTTTTTCCATAAAGTGTTCGTTACTCGCATTGCTACATGAAAGCATACCTTATCACACACAAATATATCCACCACGTAAGAAGAGTGAATTAATTTCTGTTAACACCAAATTCATTTGAGTTTCACAGAGGCTTTTAGTCAAATAGGAAGGAAGATAATTGATGCAGTGCAGCAACGATCTCCAAAATTCGAATTTAAAGTGTAAAAAAAATTAGAATACAGGATCCCTGTTTCTCCCGTTGTTAGCACGGTATCTTTATCATTCCTATTCGTTTATCACGATCAAACATAAGAAAGGGTCGAATTAAATTTGAGTTGCAAGTTGTTATTTGACATAGGCTTTGTGCAACCGCATGAGAACGATCGTAATACAAACGCTCTGCAAAAATAAAGTAGCGGTTCACAAAGACACTTTTCGCGAGAAACAACAGGTCCAACGAACATCCTTTTCAATTGTAAATCCGTCCTCAACATGTTGGAAGTGAACAAACAAGTATTACAATTCAGTTTATCGCTAGACAGCAAAGATTGGTGCACACATTTTGCTATAACAACTGTCTAAATAATCGGCTAATATAATTAATTATGCCAGCCAAATTGGCCTCATTGTCGATTAGTCGGCGGCGTCCTTCTGCATCGGATGAAACGAGCCAGTTTTTCCACAGTGCATTCGTCATTGAACGGAGCGTCGATTTGGACCAATCGATCTCCACGATCAATCGAATCAACGATTTTCTGAAGAAAAGAACAGTGGCTCTATTAAGTTGGTGTTATTAAATATTTTGCCCATTGCGATTCTTCTCCAGATACATTGTGATTATAAAAGAATTTTCTTACCTTAACAAACGCGTCCATTTCTATTTGGTTCACGCTGCAGCTGATTCTGCATTCAGCGGCAGCGAACGCCGTGCTCATGCTCTGAACACTCACAAAAAGGATTACTTCCAGGTAAGTAATTAATTACTAACTCGCATGCATGAAGATATAATTACTTCCATAGAAGTAAATAATCACTTCAATTACTTACATGGAAGTAATTAATTACTTCTAGGTAAGTAATTAAAACTTCATGCATGCGAGTTAGTAATTTGTTTTGTGAGTGTACGACTCATCTTATTCCACCATTCTCATACACTTTTAAAGACGGGCAATGGCCGTGAACAAATTTCTGAAGACAGCAGTTTTTGATACTCGAAACCTACCTATAGATACGTTGAAGGATGTAATTTGTAAGAATCTGATGACATCTGATCAATTTTTATTAAACTTGCACTATATTGCTGACCAGTTATATGTGAAACTAGCTGGGATGTATTGAGGTTAAATGCACTACGCTCTATTCATAGTTCTGAGAAAGGTTCAGCTCAGGAGGAGCCCGGTAGCCGGCTCCGGGTTCGGCCCAGGAAGCTGGGTGAACATGTCTACGAGACTTGGCAAACAGTTTTGGCTTAAGTGCAGCCGGAAGGATTATCGTACGTACTGAAAATATCGGAACGTTTACCGGAACGAGATCAAAATGTTCAATTTTTGTAACTTTGCGAAGAAAATTATTTGCGACTCGTGAGTAGGCTCATATTTTTTGTCCACTTCGATTTACCGGAAACTACCCGGACATGCCCGGTGAAATGTCTAAAACAAAGGAGAAAATTCGATGCGATAACCGACCAAGTTAGCGAATTGTCATCATTACCGTATACAGCCGGGAAATGCCAGTAATTGCCGGTTCTGTCCCTTTTTTGCAATCGAATTTGTCGCGTTCTGTTACACATTTCACCGGGCATCACCGGGTAGATTCCGGCAAATCGATGCGGATTAATCGAATTAGCATAAGCACAAGTCATGATAATGTGTACTCGCAAAGATGCAAATTCTGAACATTTTGATCACATTGCGGTAAACGTTCCGATATTTTCAGCACGTACGATAGAACCTGCGTCGGTCGGTTTCGAATGTCGGGGCCGTTAGCCACTTGGCTATGGATTTGGTGATTTAATTTTTGTAAAATTTGAAAGGTATTTTGGTCAGTTATCACATGCAAAAGGAACTGGAAGGATTACGCAATTTTGAAGCGAAATATGACGAATATGTGAAAATTTTGCGTGCGAACGGAACGACAAAAAAAACAAACGCACAGACAGACACTTCGATATCCTAATATATAGTAATCTGACCAGTTAATACATTTGGCAATAAGCCACATTGATCGTGGGAAGGCAATATATGACCGCTCGTTCAAAGCTCCGGAAGGAGTCAGCAGTGCGAGCTCTCTCGCTTGCTACTGACCCCCCCCCTCTTATGGAAGCGTGGAAGCCGTGCTCACCTTAATCAAAGTCTCATCTCGCAGGCACATCTCCTTCTCCGCGATAACGCTGTCGTAGAATGCGATAACCTAAGTCAATTATATGCAATATTGCTCACTAAAATTATCAGTTGCAACCTGGTCATTGTAGTCTGAGAATTCGATTTTACGTGCCAGCCATTCAATCCAAGCAAAGGAGCCATATTGTATAAGGACACTCTGAATCTGCACGAGAGTAAGAGCTGGATCTCGTTTGCGGAATTCTTCAACTGTCAACTGGGGATTGTAGATACATGGAAGGCTGAAAAGATCGAGATCGACTAAAAGTTGATTAATCCGGATGAGGCATAAAAAGAGTCAAAAAATTGAACTGGTAGCTCAGAAATAAATATTAACTTTAATAGTATATTTTAGAGAAATAAGGCATACATGAGGTTCTCGTACAGCAGGTTGTCATCTAGAAGCTCACTCGCAGTCCCCTCGCACATCAAGCAACCTTGTGCAATGAGATCTCTGCAAACTCAACTTTCAAACACTGCATGCGACTTTTCCGACTTTTCTCCACCTCGCGAGCAGTTCAAATGGTCGTTTTGGATACAGAAAGAGCGGCGTCCCCTTGTCGGCTGTGGCCCATGATACGCGCTCCAGCAGTTCTTTCCTGAATTGAGTCAGTGTCATCATTCTGTGAACAAAAAGAAATGTTGTTCCGAATGTCGTTATTGCATTTAAAAAAATGATATGATAATTCCCAAAAAAAAACGAATTTCCGCTGTTTACTAAACAGGGGTGTACTCGACACTTTTATAAGCTCTCTCGTCTCGATAAACACAGGAATGTCCTTTTAAAACGCGTTCTCTGTAAGATCGCAGGACTGGGCGGCACAACTCCTTTAAAGTGATCGGTTCGGGCTGAAACTTTTTTCACAAACAGTTCTAGTTGAAAATTAAATTTTAAAAGTGAGAAATACAGAAAATGTCAATTTTTGAAAAATCGATAATTTTTCTACAAAAAAAAAAAATTTTTTTAATTTTTTTTAATTTTGCTATCGTGTTGTATATCATTCAAAAGAGCATTAAAAGTTATGCTTATATTCACAATTTCATGAGAAGTAAACCACCTGGAGGGAAAATCGATGATCATATTCCCGGAAATTTGACGCTTCTGTGAGAAGTATTTTTGAATAAAATTGTTCCCATGATTTCTACCTCGTGGATCCGATATATAATATGTATTTTTCATCGTAGAATCGCATGGTCACTATTTGGTTGAAAATCTAGGGAGTAAAAGTACTCGTACATTCACTAGACCGTCACCACCCAGAAATGAGATTCAATTTTGAAGTGCGTAGAAAATATTTTTTCAATGTTCAAAACTGAATCATAGATACCCCATTTAAAAGAGCATAAAAAATTATACATAAATTTACGATATCAGGAGGATTGAACAGCTAGGAGCGCCAATCGATAATACCATCCCCAGAAATTGAAAATTTTAGTCATGCTCAATATTCGCTTATATTTTCATTCAAAGTGATCTACCAGGCCTTAAAAATTTTTAACAAGCATTCTTATGTGTAAAGTGAATTTTAATCGTAAGAAAGTTATGAAAAGTTGAATTTTGAAAAATCGATAAAAATATTTTTCGAGAAAAAAAATAATTTTTCACTTTTTGTAAAATTTCATGTCGTGTCATATCTCATTCGAAAGAGCATCAAAAGTTATGTATATAACCACACTTTCAGCACGATTTCTTTTATTACATTAGAGAAATGGTGACTGCATCCTCAGAAGTTGATCGTTTTTCGCGGTCACATATTTTCGCTCCTTGCGTCTCAATCGTCATGAAAATGCAGATTCATACATAACTTTTGATGCTCTTTTGAATGAGATATGACACGACATGAAATTTTACAAAAAGTGAAAAGTTATTTTTTTTCTCGAAAAATATTTTTATCGATTTTTCAAAATTCAACTTTTTATAACTTTTTTACGATTAAAATTCACTTTACACATAAGAATGCTTGTTAAAAATTTTTAAGGCCTGATAGATCACTTTGAATGAAAATATAAGCGAATATTGAGCATGACTAAAATTTTCAATTTCTGGGGATGGTATTATCGATTGGCGCTCCTAGCTGTTCAATCCTCATGATATCGTAAATTTATGTATAATTTTTTATGCTCTTTCAAATGGGGTATCTATGATTCAGTTTTGAACATTGAAAAAATATTTTCTACGCACTTCAAAGTTGAATCTCATTTCTGGGTGGTGACGGTCTAGTGAATGTACGAGTACTTTTACTCCCTAGATTTTAAACCAAATAGTGACCATGCGATTCTACGATGAAAAATACATATTATATATCGGATCCACGAGGTAGAAATCATGGGAACAATTTTATTCAAAAATACTTCTCACAGAAGCGTCAAATTTCCGGGAATATGATCATCGATTTTCCCTCCAGGTGGTTCAATTCTCATGAAATTGTGAATATAAGCATAACTTTTGATGCTCTTTATTTTTCAAAAATTTACATTTTCTGTATTTCTCACTTTTAAATCTTAATTTTCACCTAGAACTGTTTGTGAAAAAAGTTTGAGCCCGAACCGATCACTTTGAAGGAGTTGTGCCGCTTATCTCAGCTTTCACTGCACTCTAACAGAGAACGCGTTTTAAATTTTGTTTGATTGTATTACTTTATAAATGTAATACCTCTTGGGTGCCTTGAGAACATTTGGAGTAGCAAAGTGTTCGATGAAAACACCATCGATGCCTGTGAGTTCCTTCTCATCGACTACTCCTTCACTGATAGCTTTGTAGAAAGTGCAATCATCCAACGACCGATCGAACATCCGGAAGTGACTTCTGCGAGTGTGAGAAGGTTACACATTGAAGAATACTAATTTTATTAATTTCAAAATCACCAAAATCCGCAGCAACTCACTTGCGAAAGTTTGCCGGTGGCTCCCAGCGCTGCAGGTGCTCCAAGTACTGCGTTGCGTTGCTGACGCCGTCAGGAGTTAGCGCGAAGATAGATTGCAGGCTGAAATATTGACCCAAGACGTGCACCATTCTTACGACATCGCTATAATGCAGGGAAAATGAAGTCCCAAAGTGATATATAGTTAACATTCGAAAGTTGTGGAGCCCACTTCGATAGATGGCCGGCTTCTATATGGTATTGCCACCGATGTGATGCACATTTGTCCCGTTCCATCGACTGCCTCAGTAGAGAGACTAGTGCTGTCAACGGAATCGGCAGAGTATCCGCTGATCGAAGTTCGTGTAGCACGGTCAAAAGCGATTGACGGGACCAGTTGTGATCGCTGCAAAATATATCATCATTATACAATTTATAGAAGATGTGTAGGACTCCTTGGCACTCACCACAGACCCCTCTGCTTACACAACTCCATGCCGGCGGAATGGTCGAGTGGTGTAAGCAACTGCTAGTAAGTTTAAGGGCCACTTTTCGATTCCCCGCTGATTACAACCAAGCTTTTCATCCACGTCGGGGCGGTAAACTGGTAGGAGCTTGGATTGCGAAAGAAAGGTAGATGCCTTGGGGAAGCTTGGGTTACGTAATCCCACGTTGCAGCTGGCTTGCCGGCTTGCCCCATCTAGCGTGGTATTATGCAACTGCAAAATCGCGTGCCATGGAACACCTTTAACCTCTAATTGATAGATCGCCACTAGTTGGTGGCCATATACTCAGAGTAGAACAAACACTTGTCAATTTTACTACTGGTGGCTATGCACATAATTTATATGTCGATTGCCAGTAGTGTTGTTATTTGGAATAATTCCATTCGCGAATAACAAAGGTTATTCGCGAATAACCCTTTGTTATTCTCGAATAGGATTATTCCAAATAACAACACTACTTGCCAGTTTCAAGCTAGTGGTTTTGCGTTTCACTGAAGTAACTTATTCCGATAAAGAATTACTCTTCAAGCTGCCGGGTAGTAATCTCATCGGGATCCGGCCACTGTCGTAGATCGCATTTGAGCAGCTGCACATCGATCCGCCGTATTTTCTTCAACGCATCTGTAATCAGTGTTTACTGTAGTTATTAAATTATACGATCAAACAAAATGCCATAATTTTACTTCCCGTACTTATCGAGGGCGATAGATCACAAAAGTGAGAGGATCGAGTAAGCGCCTCTTTGGTAAACAACGGAAGTGCGTGCTTTGATTGTTTAGTATGATGTTATTTTATAAATTTGATTACGAATTGTTTAAGATAATTAAAACAGGTATATTTACTCTCTAACATCTCGACTCTCTTACATCCTGCACTGCATTTTGCTGAGAGAGAGAGAGTTTAGCTCACTCGAAAGCACATGTTAGAGAGTTCGCGCGCTGTGTACGCACTATTTAGCTCTCCTGTCTGATGCTCTCATAATCCATTATTCGAGTAACACTGATCATTACATTTATAAAATGATACGATCATACCAAAAAGCCGAATAACGAACTTCCGTTGTTTACCATACAAGAACATTGTCGACCCTTTCGCTATTGCGTGCTCTCTCGTCTCGGTAAACACAGGAAGTCCCAGTTCGGCATTTTGTTTGACCGTATCATTTTATAAATGCAATACACATTCTATCACTGATGTGGCAAATATTATTGTGGTAACTCATTCGTACCAATAATCCTTGTGCGCATAGACTCGACGAATCCGTCGTATCGAAACTCGCGCGGAGCTGTGCTGCACTCGTTGATTGGCTCGCGCTCAGCATGAACAAACTGGAGAACAAACATCATATTATAATGCCGGTTTGGTATTGCCCTGCGAAAGTCAACTCTTTTGTAATTTTGGTTTTTTTTGCATTATGTCGTGGTACTTATTTAATACCTGAGCCCATTTCGTCCATTCATTAATGTCATTCGATATCGATCGTTTCTCGTCTACGAGCTGTCCCACGTCCAGTGTATCGAAAACCTGAATTTTCATAATTAATTTTTTCGCGTCGTTTACTTTTAGATAAACAACGTCTGAAAAATCGAAGGAAATTTTTTTCGTTGGAACAATTCGCTATACTTTTCAAGGCTGAGGTTGAAAAATGTGAGTTGCATCCAAATGAACAACACCTTAACACTCCCCCCGAATAACATAAGATGAAAAAGAATTTCAAAATATCCCAGAGATCACAATTATATTAGTTAATAGAGGGATTTTTAAAATATTTAAACAATAAATACCAGATCCTGCGCAGCGTCAGTCGAGAAGTCTGAAATCATGGATCAGAGCAATCGTTTCAACGTACATTCAAAATAACTTACTATTATCTGCTTCTGACACGTGTGTTCCAACAGGATACTAAATATATTCACTGTTAAACGCTGATACCAGTTGAGAAAAGATGCAACGAACCTCAGGAACGTTGCAAGATTTAGAGAAGTATTTCAGAGTGAGCGAACTTGAAGATTGCTTAAGTGAAATTCATTATCCAGTTTTCATTATCTTTGCAAATACAGTAACTACATCCAGCAACTCATCAAATCTGATCATGCTTTGTATGATAATTAAGTTTGAACGTACACGATACCTGAATGATGCTCTTTGAGTCAACAATCTTCGGTTCTTGTGGGAATCGACTGACACGAATACCGTGGCGCAGTTCCAGGAACTGTTTCATTCCGTAACTACCCTCGACATGGCTCTCCAACTGTACAGAAATTGCAGGATCTCTTAAAGTTTCATTTAATGCAATTATAGTCGTTTGATTTTTTTTCTCACACACTCGTCCTGTCGATATCGATGTAGTAATCAATCCCGAGTTTTAAAGTACGGCATCGAAGCAGGTCTTCACGTATCCCTTTCTTATTCTCCGAGGATAACTGTTAAAGAAGGAGTATCACGAATCTCCTGGTCCATCATTCCACATCTCATATGTTTCAATGGCTCGGTCGCATTCTCCTCGTCCCCCTTATCCCTCCCTATCATTTTTGAATTCCTGCATTCAGGGCCAGTTTGGCACAGAGCCAAACGCGAATAACTTTGTTCAAACTTATCGGCGGAACATGCGGTTTGCGGGGCTCTTATCTGGAAACCGATTACCATAACCCGACAGTGAAAACTCAGTTGACCTAAAGTTCGTGGGACACCACCTTTAAAATGGAATTATTACGTAATTGGCAGAATCAGCAAAAGTTTCACCTGCATTTGCGTTGCAAGTTGCTCTTTGATATAGTTCTTGTGAAACTGCAGAATAATTCCCGTAATAGTCTGTAAATGGTAATTATATTTTTCTACAATGAGAGAGTGTATTTTCTTCGCCATAGGGTGTATGCACATGCTACAAATTTAAATGCTTTAGCTGATTTTTAAACTTTTTATTTCATTCACCTTGGATGAGCAAGTTGCGATATCGTTCCACAGCAGTTTAGGATCGATCGCCTGGTATATAATATTATATACAATGGCTTTATTATACAATAAATTGAGTTGTTCTCGTCATTAGAGCAATTTGCATACTAATGAAGTGCGAACTAACTTTGATACCAATCGATATTTACTGGCACATTTCAACAGACTACGCGCACTGCCCTCCTCATATCGGCATATTAAATTAATAAAATGATACGAACACCAACAAATGTCAAGATACGTGTTCCTCTGTTTACCAAAGCGATAGAGCATGTAACAGTGAGAAGGTCGCCAACGCGCCTTTGTGGTGAACAACCAAAGTCCGTGTTTTAACTTTTTCGCACATTGTATCATTTAAAAAAATGTTCCCACTCTGCGGACGCTTCGGGGCCACGACAAATAGTACTTGAGAAAGTCATCTTCAACAGTTATCTTGAGAATATTGCTCTCGATTTCGCTGAGATGATAATGAATGATCCCACTCTGACATGTAAACACTTATTATAATATTTAATGTCGCATGAATAATTACCGATACATACAAACGAATCAAGAAGTCAGAAAAATCTTGCTCCTGCACGGCGGCTTGTTGACCATTTTCCACAGAGCCTGCTCCATCTTCCCTGATTCTCAGAAGAATTGATTGCAGCTAAAAGAAACTATTTAATTTCACCACACTAAACGTCTCCTTGTCATAACTTCTTTCGATGGACATACAAAGAAAACATCAATAGTCTGTCACCATGACGAGAATCACGGAGTATCGTCTAGTAATAACTTCTTCAAACAGTCATCTTAACAGATAAATAAGTTGAATATTGACTGACCTTCTTCCCATTCTGCTCCTTACTGAGGAATTCGACTGAAGTAACTATCAGTGTGCATCCTTGCGAAGCGGAAGAAGGGCTTGAAAAAGCGTTTTTTTGCATTCATAAATTCACAGAGGAAAAATGTCCGCACCGTGAATTGATATGAACATCGTGATATCCTCCTTTTCGCAGACGACAATGATATTCCAACGCGTCCTCCTCGCTTTCCATAATTATATGCAACAGTTCGTTATGGTGCTGAAATGCAACTAAAATGGGGTTTGACAATTACACGTATTACCTGAGCGAAGAAGAAGACGTAATCATCGGCATAATCATGCCATAACTTCTTGTTGTCCGTTGCCACTGTCACATGTTTGTGACCAGATCTGATCGCCTCAAATTGCGCAGCGAGCTCGCATGCATTGTGCATAGGAGAGCCTGTAAACGATGGCCATGAACAAGATTAAATAATTGATTGATTTGTCTATCCTATAGGATATCCACTGTCATAATCGACAGATAAATAGAGTAGATAAATTAATCAATAATCATTTATGAACAGATGCGTCGATTTCTTGACTACCTTTCAGTGCAAATTTGGTTTCCTTCGGAAGTTGCAAGCATGCGATGACTTTATTGATCCGTTGCTGCACGGTGCTCCTCCCTTTACTGATGGTGTGTTCGACCAAGCGATCGACGAGACTGATCAGCAATCCGCACCCAGATCTCTGTAAATATTTAGTCAACAATTGCTGGAAAGTTTAAAGGTTACAAAAGTTACTGTTTATGAGCACTACTGCACATTACCCTATTTATGCCACTGCAAACGATCTGTTGGGACAAACTAACCCGCTCCCACAAATCGCTCAACCGCGACAACCTGATGCTCGATGATTCCAGTCTGCAATGGACAGAAGGCATAATAAAAAGATATTAAAATTTTAAATTGATACATTCATGAAATGGACTACCGGTGCGTGTACTCTGTTTCTATACCTCGGCGTGTCACTCAATTTGCCCACCTCTCTCGGTGTTTAGGAGCGGAACGTTTTTTATTAAATTTTCGATGAGTGTTCGTGAATTTGTAATAACCCACTTGGCAGTTCTCAACGTGCCGGCACAAAACTCAAAGAGCGGACTCCATATGTCCTTCAGATTGCGTCCTTCTCTTCCTTCCACGATTATTTTGTGAGCCTTGGTACGCCCTTGCTCGTTTTCAGCACATACGAGCAATGCCTCGCACACGTAGAAGAACAGTCGCTGCTCGTAACATTGCTCAGCGAAGTCGATCTAGGTTTGTTTATACAATGCAAGAAATGTATAATGTTATTAAAATACCACATACATATTATTATTATTAATTTATTTATAATTTATTAATTTATTAGTATTTTAATTTTAATTCCTCCAGTTATAGGAAATGATTGTGTCTGTCTGTCTCTCTGTATGTTATTTTTTTTTGTTGCAGCGTGACAGACATTTTTTCATTTTCGCCATAAATCGCTTCAAATTCGCGCAATCTTCCCAGAACCTTTTGCATATGATAACTGCTCAGAAAACCTTTCAAAATTTTAATATAAAAATCCGCTAATTTCATAGCCAAGTGGATAACGCATCAGACTTTGAATCCGAGACCCCCAGGTTCGACCCCCGCCGCGGGCAAATCTTTTGCCGCATTTTTCGCAAGTGCCAGAAGTGGTCCTAACATGTTTTTGAACAGCGTGAAACACGTTTCCACCTGTTTTGCCGAGTTTTAACGTGAAAAATCGAAAATTTCGAAAAGTGTCCAATTGATGCGCAGAGCGTAGGGGATCACAGGAAAAGTGTTTTGCGATGTTAGAAACGTGTCTGAACGTGTTCTAACACGTTTTAACGTGAAAAACCGAAAATTTCGAAAAGTGTCCAATGCATGCGCAGAGCTTAGGGGATCACAGGAAAAGTGTTTTGCGATGTCAGAAACGTGTCTGGACTTGTTCCTACATGTTTTAACCTGGAAATTTGAAAATCTCAAAAAGTTCCCTAATGAACCGGGGAGCGTGGAGAACCGCGGGAAAAGTGTTTTGCGATGTCAGAAACACGCCGAGGAAATCAACATACGGTATCCTGCGTTTCCGTTGAGAAAGGCTCGTCAGGCTGAGAGCGATCGAAAAAAGTTGCCACGGACCCACGAAGTGGCGTAGTGGCAACTTTTTTCGATCGCTCTCAGCCTCACGAGCCTTTTGCAACGGAATAAGCCAGTACTCTTTCTAGCGATTAAGATTCCCCAACATCCTAAGCTCTCCCTGGACCGTACTTGGAGCCGGCTACTGAGGTCCCCCTGGACCGTATTACAATTTTAAAGTGATACGTTCATGAAATGGACTACTGGTGGTGTACTCTCTTTCTATACCTCGACCTGTCTCTCACTTTGCCATGCTCTCTCGCAGCCGTATCTGCCTTTTAGCACGGATTATCAACGGAACGTTTTATCGTTTCGGACGAGTGCTCGTAAATTTGTAATGCCTGAAGCAAGCTACCGAGGTCCCTCTGGACCGTACCTGAAGCAAGCTACCGAGGTCCCCCTGGACCGTACCTGAAGCAAGCTACCGAGGTCCCCCTGGACCGTACCTGAAGCAAGCTACCGAGGTCCCCCTGGACCGAACTTGAAGCAAGCTACCGAGGTCCCCCTGGACCGAACCTGCAGAACTATGCATAGAGCGTAGTGTATTTAACCTCAACACATCCCTGCTAATTATTAAGATTTTTCAAAAATTGGCATTTCGTGTATTTCTCATGTTTTAAATTTACTTTATACCCAAGACCATCTGTGAAAAAAGTTTGAGCCCTGGGCGATCACTTTGAATGAGTTGTGCGGAATACCCCTTCTTTCACTGCGCTCTTACAGAGAACGCGTTTTTAATACATATTATTATAATACCACATGCAGTTATATATTACTGCAACATTGTATCACATATTTGCACTTCTTTCTCCCCGAAAAATTACTCGTATAACACTGAAATATGTAGCAAAAATACCGTGTCCGCAGACAGTTTGGGCTTGGTGCGAGCTTGTAGACCGTTCAAAATCGATCGGAGAGCCTGCAACGCGATTCGCATTAAATTTTAAAGTGATATGAACTTGGGAGATGCTGATCAAGACACTAAACATAGAAACCTGATAAATGATTTGTCAGGGTTACAGTAGTATACTCATAGACAGATCCGAATTCTTTGCAAAACATGGCACAAAAATGATCGTCAAAAGGTCCTTAATACCTTTGTGCGGAATTTTTTCAAGTGCAAATTAAAAAAAAAAAGATTCTCCGATACCTGCCCATCGAAAGCTGCCTTCTCTGCGTATATTCGTATATCAGTCGACGTTAGAGCGGTGCATTCAGACAGACGCGAAAGCATAGCTCTCGACTAAGCGAGGTTGAATATTTGTCTCGAAAAAAAGCTGAAACATAAATTGGGTCAAGATATTTGCTCTGCAATGGACAGCTTTTAAAGAACCTTCCAATAATCGTATAAAATACATTTAACCAAAATAAACAGTCGCACAAATAAATCACAGAATGAGTAGAAATGTAATGAAAAACGGTTGAAAATACACTAATTCATCGTTAGCTTTCTGAGTGTCTCTCGAATTGCCTCGGCGTGCTGGCGTATTTCCTCGTTAGAACGCTCCTTAAATGGGCAGTAAACGTTTGTGATAGTAATCGATCCCTCTAGGTCTCATCTCTAATCTCCATATCCTCTATGCGGTACTCCTTGACACCTAGTATATGATATACTCACAAATCTCTCGCTTTCGCACTCTCTCTCTCTCTCGACGCGCGAATACACTCAATATTGAGTCTACACTAGCTGTCTCATCTCAGAACATTCTCTGTGTGATCTCATGTGCATATCCTCTCATTAGGCATCGGATTCCATACCATTCTTATGTTTTTACGCAGCACTTATAGCTCGCTTAGACTAGTAGAACACGCATTTGGTTCTTCCGTTGGCAAATGATCATACCTGGATCTTTATCCAGCTTTCTTCTTCTACTACTATTTTACGCAACTCCATCTTCTTCTCTTCGCTGGAAATTCTGTGCACTCGAGTCTTCACTTGGCTCACCGCATCGGCTGTATTTATATTATTCTGCTAAAAATTCAAAACAAACATTAAGCACAGAGAAAAAAATCATCCTGAACATCGTTGAACATCTGAACTGAACATGAAAATCATCCTGAACAGCTCCTGAACATCGTTAGTACATATGTTATGTGGTGTTAGTTTTCGGAAAAAGGAAATGGAAAAAGGCCAAGATTTGAATTCCCGCAATTTCATATCTCAGTTCTCCGTGGAGCAATCGACTCAAAACGTCGGTTATAGGTCTAAAAGGGTCGAAGAATGTTATATTCGAAGTTTTGAGTCGATTGCTCCACGGAGAACTGAGATATGAAATTGCGGGAATTCAAATCTTGGCCTTTTTCCATTTCCTTTTTCCGAAAACTAACACCACATTATATAAAATAAATGTATGTTGTAAACAACATACAAACGTTCAAGGGACATATATCACATAATTTTGAGGAAGGGTAAAATTGATCTGTCAACTTACCAAATAAGGTGCGTACATTGAACTTCTCCAGCTCCACTGCCTCCGTTGCGGCGCGCTTTTTCGCGTCCTTGACCATCTGATTTCGCTCCGCAATCGTGAGCATGCTCTAGAAAGTGTGTTACCGAAACTACTTTGGCACGCAAAAGTGAGAGGGCGTGAACGTGCATGGGTGATGAACAACTTAACATCGTGCCTTGATTTTGTGGTATGATACTATCATTTTATAAACGTAATATGCTACCGTTTTGACGGTAGTCTGCACCTCCTTGCCCGTTTCTTCGTCCTTGACGTGTACGTGCAAAATGCCGTTCTCATCGATTGAATAGGTTGCCTGACGATGAAGAAATTTTCGAATACAGATGCAGAGATATAATATGTGCAATGAAATGAGGCATTCAGCGTACATTGAACTTAAGTGTATTCATTCGCCTTGTGAGTGTGTGAAAATGAAAAGTCCCTCGCCCATTGGCGTGGATACAGAAAAGTGCCATTGCTATATTCGAATTCCCCGTTCTCAGGGCACGGAGACTGCACACAACTTACCATAATTCTATTCTCATTAATGAGACGAGGCTGGCACTCGAGGGTCACTTCTCCCAGTAAGTTATTCTCCGATGCGAGCGCCTTCTCACCTTCCAGAATCTGCAATTCACTTGGCACAAGCTCCAATAATGCCGTAAATTAACAGAGAGAATTCCGTTTCAAGGATCTGTACTGCCGATTACTGGTTTTATAGGTACGCTGAATGATTTGGCAGAGCGCCAACACACTCTGTCTCATGGGTAAATCGTCACGAGAATTCACTCCTTAATTGCTTGTACCGTCCACGATTAAAGTAAGTCTTTGCTACTTTACATGGCGAAGTAATGCATTTCATACCTGGAATAGGATATTGTCCATGTGGTCATCTCCATTGGTGAACCCGCACTTCACACTCGTTGGATAGGGCGTGTTGCGTGGGATGATGACACGGGCGCGGTCGTGCGTGATGTCCGTACCGAGCGAGAAGGGCGTCACGTCGGCGAGCCGCACCGCGCCTCCACCCACGCGTCCCACCTCCGACGCGCCATTCTTCATGGTCAAACTAGCTGCCTGCAAACGCGACTGTAGATCGAAACTAGTAGCGGGAAGATGTTTTTCACAACGCGAACCAAGCACGTATGTATATATCACCAGCAATAAATTATGACTATTTGTTTTGCGAAAAAATCATTTCTCATATATAACATGAATTCAAGATATGAAAAATATAGAAAAAAGATCGTGATGTGATGGAAAAAAATCGTGATGTTGACCTACCAGTATGGCGGCACCGCGCGCGACAGCGTGGTCGGCCGGCACATCGAACTTGAGCTTGCTGTTACCGAAAATATCCTGTAGCATCTTGCGTATACGAGGAATGCGAGACGAGCCGCCAACGAGAATGACGTGGTCGATTGATGACTGAGGTAAAAATGTTGAATGTCAAGCCATTTTACAGTAGCAAGCTACCATGCTAGATGGGGCAAGCCGGCAAAACAGGTTCAACGCGGGATCACGTACCCTGAGAATACCCGTGGTATCTACGGCACGTTACAATCATAATTGCTAACTATTTACCGCCTTCAGCAATGACTTTTTGGGTTCGGCAATGAGCTAAAATTTGCACTTAACGATTAAGAACATTACCGTTGCACAACCGGACTGGGCGATGGCGTCTTTGACACACTCTATCGTTTGCTCGAACTGATCCTGGCAGAGATCCTCGAACGTCTCCCTGGTGATCGGAACTACGCTCCTACAATGTTCGATTTGCGTATAAAAACAATTTTTAAAAAATAATGCGAAATCTTACCGTGCGCCATTTTGATTAAAATACTCAATCTCCGCGGTCTGTTGAGTTGAGAGCGTTCGTTTGGCTTTCTCGCAGCTCTGGTACAGGTCAAACTCTCCATCCTTTTCTATCTCGATTCCTGCATACAATAGTTTGAGTATATCTGTTAAGACTTACAGTGGCGCCGGAAAGTATTTGCCCACTTTTATTTTCCGGTGTAATTTTTGAACCATGCAAGCAATCGGGCTGAAAATTTTTTTGAAGGGAGCAAATCTATCGGGGAATAAGATGCTTGTAATCCTTTCCAGCAGCCTTGCTGCAATATCTGAGCTGCAAACTCATAACTCGGCTCCCTGATAAGCTAGAGACTCGTTCTAGGGCTCAAAATGATTGTTGTGATGAGCCCAGACATCCCTGAAAGTTTGGTGCAGATTGGCCATCATTTGCCTTCAGGGCATAAAAAAGTCGTTTTTTTGTACATCCCAAGAGTGAATTTTCTAAAAATATGGTTCCTGTGTACATTTTGAGCCCTAGAACGAGTCTCTAGCTTGTCTGGGAGCCGAGTTATGAGTTTGCAGCTTATATATTGCAGCAAGGCTTCGGAAAGGAGAAAAATCACAGCAACTTGAAACTTTTTTCTGAGCAGTCCTTGGTAAGTGCTCAACACTCAAATATTTTGGCCACTATGGAAAAACGTTCCTGAGAGATATAATTGTTCAAATAAGTGGTGCTCAGTTGCGTCATCATTACGCAACACCTTTCAATTCCCTGGATATGGCATTACAAGCATCTTATTCCCCGATAGATTTGCTCCCTTCAAAAAAATTTTCAGCCCGATTGCTTGCATGGTTCAAAAATTACACCGGAAAATATAAGTGGGCAAATACTTTCCGGCGCTACTGTAACATTACAGCGGCGACATATCTTCTCAACGAAATGCTAACCTTTCTTGCGCAACTGCGCAACAGCTTCTTCGAAGATGCGACGATCGAAATCCTCTCCTCCGAGAAATGTGAGTCCTTGCGTCGCTTTAACGACGGCATCCGTGCCATCGATGGTGACGATGGACACGTCAAACGTCCCTCCGCCCAGGTCATACACGAGCACCGTTCTGAACGACCAACGATACCATTTAATGGGTTATTGCTTTAAAAAATAGTTTCAGTTGGGTTAAATTACCTGGGTTTCTCCTCCTCACGTCTGCCGAATCCATAAGCAAGTGCTGCGGCCGTCGGCTCGTTGATGATGCGCTTCACGGTCAATCCGGCGATCTCGCCAGCATCGACCGTCGCCTCAAAAGTGACAGCATTCAAAGGGCGATACAATTTATTCATTCATTCATTATTCCGTCAGAGGGGATTGGGATCATGAGGTAGGTTGTTAAGTGGCAGGAGACGGATGTCCGTCGACATGATTTATAGCATACGACGTTATTATAACATGATACGAGCAAGACGACAAAGTGATAGTTCTTGTGTTTGTCAAACGCGAAATATTGCGAAATCTTCGAGGTAGCCTTTCTTTAAAACGACATTACTATACGTACCTGTCGCTGGGTGTTCGTGAAATTGGCAGGCACTGTAATCACTGCCTCAGTGACCTCGTGACCCATGGCTCGCTCAGCAATAGCCTAAAGTGATTCCGATAGGCGTACTTCAAAACTAGAGATCAAGAAATCAACAATAAAAGAAATGAATACATGAAGGTATTTTGACATAACAAAATATTGAATGCCCCATTCCCGTATGGGACCCCTGTCACGTGTGGCATAGTGCGAGTATACAAACGCTTTTACTCCGTCCCAAATCTTGTTTCAACGATTATGCCAGTGAGAGACACCGCCTCACTTATCTACCTCTCTTGCTCCTGTACAGTGCGTATAATAAATTGATATGCATTGTCGCTAAGAGAATTACCTTTGCATATCGAAGGATGGCACTGGATATTTGCTCGGGGCACAGCACCTTCGACACTCCGTCGGAACCAATCGGCGTAACTCGAATGCGCGCGTCTCCCTTTTTCGATCCAACGATCTGAACGTTATTCATTCATCAATAAATCCCTTTGCATTTACCTCGAAAGGATAACTTCTTGACTGAATTTCCGGATCGGCCGCCAGTCTTCCCATGAATCGCTTCACTTCTAGATTAGGTGGCAGTTCATATTTTTCTTGAAACTACATCGATCGAAAAATTTGTCGAAAAACGGTACCTGATTCCTCGCACCCTCTCTTCCTCGTTTCGATAAGAGTTTATGTCTAGACTTCGAGAAATATCAAAGCAAAACGTTATATGAGAAGCAAATATAATGATCTAGCAGAGAAAGAGTGCGTAAGATGATGAGAGCGGGGAGCAATTTGCCTCTTACGCAACCTGTTGCTTCGTTAGTTCTCGAAGTCAAGTGTAGACTATTTATAACATACGGAAGATGGTGTTTTTCGGATCCTTGCCACGTCTGTCCACCGCGTCTTCGCCCACGAACGTAAGCTGATTCTCGAAGGTAACTACGGAAGGCGTGATTGTTTCTTCTGAAAAAATCCTCAAGGATTATTCTTTTTCCATTTGTCCATAATCGCTTATACGATTTTGCTAATATGCATTAAAGGCGCATTCGTCTCCTGTAGGCGGATCAGATGATATAAACTTTGTATAATGGCCATACCGCGTTTATTTTTCACAACTTCGATCGTGTTGTCCGCTTTCATGTAGGCGACGCATGTGTACGTCGTCCCGAGATCGATTCCGATTGCTTTTGACATTTCCTACCCTGAAAAAATCTGGCGATTACGTATCATTAACTAGTAGTAAAGGTATAAAAGCAGGGGTTGAAACCCGTACAGCAGTTCGCTGCGAACAACGCGATCGAAATTCATTTATCTGAAGATGCAATGCGATGATATAGAAAGGGAGAGAAGAGAAAAATCATCAATTCGGCATATATTTTACGACATATATAAATATGATACATCTGTTAGGCCAAGATATTCTTTGGCGATACCCTAAAGTTATCGGGCAAAGCCATCTCCAAGCGCTAGATCTGCCATCTGCCTTATCATTAAGGCTCGTTCGCTCTCCCTCAGATTCTCCTGTAAATATTGATCTCTAGCAGGTGTTTCCGCTCACTAACTTCTTACCTCAACACCACTCGGCCAGTTATTCCTTCACATTTTCAGTGGTGTGACATACACAATTGCGCGATAGTAATGTCGATTTTTCTCATGCCCCGAGGCCATTCAGCAGATTTGGTAAGCTAATTTCGAAATGGTTTCGGGATACCTATCGATCGCGCTATATGTCGTTCTGAACCGCCACCTTAAGTATGCGGTTTTCCCTTGTAAGCAACCGGAATAGTACTCACACTCTGGACCGTTATCGTAGCCTTCTGTTTAGTTTCCTCTTCGATGGCACACACTTTGAGAATGCCACTCTCGTCGATGATGAAAGTCACCTGAAAATTTGTACTTTATTTCTGACTGAACTGTTAGAACAATTATGAATGAGAAACTGGCCTCAATCTTATTCCGGTTCTGCGGCCTTGGAGGGACGCTAATATCGAACTCTGCCAGTTTGCTGTTCTTGGACGCTTTATCATCCTCGCCTTCTACGATCTGCAGTGAGCAATAACCTAATGGTTCTAGGTCTTCTACACGTAAGGCGGTATCGACTACCCCTATGCCTGTTAGCAACTAGAACCTGTCCTGAGAGTATAAAGTTCCATAATATTCTTTCTTTCTCAGATTTGTAAGGGAAATTTGATAATTTTTTATATATATTTGCCACCTCCAGTGTAAGTTGCCGTTGATCGTGCACCACGTTGGAAAGCAGGCCGGGTTCCGATTCGAAGGGAATCGACGTGTTCTTGGGAACCATTATCAGCATCTGGTCGCCGTTCAACTTCAGCCCAAGTGAGTGCGGCGTCACGTCGACGAGATGGATGGTGCGACCGCTGCAGCCGCTGCTCGTGCTGCTGCTGCTGTTGCTTCTGCCATGCTGCGCCGGCTGCTGCGGCTGCTCCGCTCGGGCAGCAGCCGCTTTGTCTCGGCGAGCAACGAGATTGGCTGCCTGCATTGCTTGGGTTATCCTTAGATCGTGAAGTAAAAGCAAATTTAATGCAGTGATAACGCTAATGAGGATTAGGACGACAAGGGGCTAGATAAGTACTTATACTTATACGTAGACTATATCACCAACGCATTTGCGGGCAGGGATTAAGGGACAAGTGTCGACAGGTTTGTCTTCTGGCTCGGGCGAGCTTTTTTTCAGTGGTTCGTGGTGGCAGGTCCGTTTTACAATCTCATTTTTGAGACAATCGATGCGAGGAAGGGTGCTTTTTGTAACTCATTCCGGAAATGGTCTCTGGGTGAGGATATTTCGGGGGAGGAGAGGGAGTTCAGGAGCGTCAAGCAGCATCCAGTCTGATGATGATTACCTGTGCACTTATCTAACTTCACTCACCAGAATGGAAGCTCCTTGTGCCACTGCTAGGTCGGGCTCGACGTCGAAGCGCAGCTTCTGCGCCGGGAATTGTCCTGCCAGCAGCGTGCGCACTCGCCGCATGCGAGTCGACCCGCCCACCAGCACAACATCCGACAGATCTAGCTGAAGTGGATGGTAGCGTTTGCAGTTCGGGCAGAATTTCGGATCGGCTTTCTTCATAAGTATTTCATTAACTAGGCACTGCCTAATCTGCTCGGGTGAAATTGTATTCTATGCGCAAGTAATGATAATGAGTAGCCTATTTCGATCGATGTGTAGATATCGATCTGGCATATTCAATCGGATATCCACTTGTGTAACTCATAAAGCGATGGAACACCTTCGTGACGCTGGCCTCTTCCATTGCCTTGTCCATGAGCGCAAAGGTCCTCGCGAAGAGATCATCGCATATGTCAACGAACGTCTCGTATGTGAAATCGAAGCCGACTCTGATATTATCGTGAAATCAAACTCTTTACAGACATTTCTCATTTTCGCACGCGTATTGTTATCAACAACATGAAGGAGGCGATAACACCGCAAGGCTTTTCTTCCGGCCTCTCGCTCCGTCACATCACTTTCATTTCTTGCTTGCTCATATATCGAGGGGGCCTGGCGCGGTCGCGTGATAACAGCAAATGCGCAATCAGAAAGTCTTCGAAAACACGAAGAAGCAGAAAAGTCTACACTGTTTGATTATTTTACTTAAGCATGCGATGCAGTCTACTTGAATAGAATGAGGCATCTCTTACCTTTTGCCCCCGCGGGTACGGTAGTCGATGCGGGCTGTAGCCTGCTCCGTGAGTGTCTTCTTCGCGCGCTCACACGCATCCAACAGCGTCCACTCGTCGTCAGGAACGTCGACACCTCAACAACGGTCAAACTACGCCTGCCCACGCCCAGCAAAAAGCGCAAATATTTGTGGAGGAAAAGAATAGTGAAAGGCGCATCGGATATGTTTGTTGTCAGAAGAAACCTAAAGAAATGGTGCAATGCAATCGTCATATGCTCCCCTTTCTGTTTATCATGTGAGCTAGTGCAATATCTTCTACACACCTTCTTCTCTAAACCGTGCCACAGCTTCCTCGTATATGCGTCGATCAAAGTCGATTCCGCCCAGATTGTCGAGACCGCACGTCGACAGGACGTCCGTCTGCTTCCCATTCGTCTCCACTACAGAAACATCGAAGGTGCCGCCGCCCAGATCGTACACCAGCATCTTCCTGAACGAGAAATAAAACCAATATGCGAGTCCCAGGGAAACGCGATACAAGTATAAAAAAGAATACATATGGCAGTAATGTTAGTAGTTAGCAAGAAAGAATATGGACAAACGGTCATTAAGGATAACTACTCCATTTTTGGATATACATAATATCCTTCCGAGCTGACAATGAGTGGGAAACTAAGCAGGGTGCGACCTAAAAAAGTAGTCCTGCAGCACTCCCCGATGTCAAGGAAGCGTATTTACGAAACTGAGAGTCCATTCGCGCGTTAACACATGTCACCGGCCTCGACCCCTACCTTCGTCGTTGGGTGGGGCGTGAGTGGCAGAAAGCGAGGGCAGCGGCGGTTGGTTCGTTGACGATCTGGAGCACGTTGAGGCCGGCCAGCTCTCCTGCGTCTTTCGTAGCCTGAACACACATCACTGTCTTTTCATTCTGATAGATACACGTCATCATGTAACTAAAGTTGCTTGAAATGCGGAGATAGGAATGTGTAAAGTTCGTTTAGCATATTAATACTTTAATACCTCGCATACATTAGTTTTTTTCTCTTTTTTTCTCACCTGTCTCTGCACATTGCTGAAGTTGGCGGGCACGGCGATAACGGCGTCTACCGGAGCAGCACCCAAGTGCTGCGCGGCTATGCCCTGAACGAGAATTTTTTTCAATAAACAATCTCTGATTTCACACGCGTTTCGGTGCTGTACTTATCACATATGTGAGCATGTTTTTTTTTAAACGTTTTTTTTCTTTTTTTCGGATGGCAATATTTAGGCTTGAACGAGCGCTATAATGCAATGTTGTTTACCTTCAAGTACTTGAGAATTATGGCGGAGATCTCCTCGGGACAGTAAACGTCGCTGCCCACTCGCACACTCGCTCGATTCGAACGCCCCTTGACGATCTGAACAGGACGCGATCTGCTACAATTACCGTTTTAATATTCCTTAGAAATCACTTCTTTTGAATGTTGTCTCAGGTTACTCCCTATGTCCCTTTTCCAAGCATGTGCAAAATGATAGATCTATCTCCGTGAGGTTCTGCACTGCCTTAGTAAGCTAGATGCCGGTCTGCATCTCCATATGGGTTGTAATAGAAACGTCTGCATCATATGTGGCCCACAAGATATCACGGAATTGGAAAATTGAAGTTTTGTTTTGTTGTTATTAATTCTTCAATAACTCTAACCTCGAAAGGCCAGGACCTCGTCTTTATGCTGACATCATTGTGCGGTCGGCCAATGAACCGCTTTATTCCTGACAAACGAACATCTTAAAAGTTGAGAAATGTGAACGCGCTATGCGTCTTTTAGTCCATCTAACAAAAAAAGGGAACTTGGAAAATTTCAAGAAGCGCTAATATGAGTATCATTCCTTGATTATTTGCGTATTGTTCGTGTCAGATGTATCATAGATTAAAAAATCTTATTCAACTGACCGAAAATGGTATTTAATCGATCACTTGATAGTTTTCTAACCGCCTCCTCTCCAACTATTGTTGTTTTCGCGCCAAAGTGGACCACCGATGGTGTGATATAGCTTCCTTGAATTCATATTGTAGCGGTAGCGACGAATGTATGCAGAAGTGATGTTAAATCGAATAATCGTATTCGCGAATAACCCTTTGTTCTTTCGAATTAAACTATTCGATCTAACAACGCCAGTACGTGAAACCTGCGTCGTTCTGAATTATTTCCAAGCGATCCGCTTTGAAGTATCCAACGGCGCTAAACGTCGTGCCCAGATCGATACCAATCGGCGATAAAGACATCTGCGATGAACTTCTTATTATACATTCACAAACACTCGTCCACAATAATAAAAAGGTTCCACTCGTTAACAACAAATACGCAAGCATAAAAAGCAGTGCGAAAGCATAAAATATCAAGAGACACGCCAAAGTATAGATCGAGAGTACACACATCAGTAGTCCAATCATGAACGTATCATTTTATAATATAAATACTCTATCTGTGAATATACAAGCATGTCATAAAAATTGACACTATGGGTAGGGGCCGCAACGTGATCTTCCATTTTCATGCTAATTGAAAGAAAATGTGGTCAAATGAACCGCGAAGGTCTCAATAACATCATACTTTTTGCCGTTTGTCGATATCTTGTCTCTGAGCCGCGCTACACCTCAAATAGCATGCGCGTCATTTGACAGAAAGTGGTGAAAGAGAGAAGTGGGCGGAGCTAATCTACATCTCTAAATCCTGACTGACTGTGAGAGCGAAAGAGCGCTTCTTACCTGTGTTCCCCCATGGCTCAGGTGGTTGAGCACTATCTTTATAAACAGGAGGTCGCTGGTTCAAATCCAGCGGTTTGCAAATTTTTTTGCTGATTTTTCAAATATCTTTAAAATCAAATGACAATTCTGCGGATTAATAAAATTTTAATTTTTTTGTTTGTATAGATTCAGCATGCTATTCCACCTATACTGAGACTTGCGCAGCTGTGTCGGTGAATTGGAAGTGTTCTAAACACCTACTCTTGAGGCTTTCAGTCAATTTTTGTGCGCAACGCCTCATTCGTAGAGTAGATCGAGACCTCTCGAATAAGCTTTTGAACGCGGGATTTGGTTGAAAATGAAGCTTGTCATTCGATGGGGACAATTGTTCCCTCTCGTCGAGAAAGGTAGGGGCGGAGCTTGCGTCCCCTAACTATGGGATTCAAAAAGTTGCAATGTAACGCACAGTGCCGATGACGAATTGGAATTGGCGGTGGCATGGTATGCGCTCACAAATTACGCTTCGTTTCCTCGCTCGCCGCACCTTTTCTGTCTCTGTTATCTCCCTAAACCATTATCGTAGAGCCGCGCCAAACGGAGACGAAAAGCTTATGTGGGCAAATCTCCAATACAGTCGCATGACAAATGAATAACAACTAGTCATCATTTGCGTTTCGAAAAAAAATTCCGTTATGACAATCGAAAATTTTGAAATTGGCATGATTACAGTTATAATATACGGGGATGAATCAATACTGCATTTTGAGATTAACGGTAAAATTTGCTGAAAGAACGGTATTTTTTAAATGTCAAACACAACTACTGTATATTAACTTATTGCCCGCAATATGCACATGGCTATTTATTCAATATCGTTGAACTGACAGCGTATATTTACGTAAAACTAGAATATCATTTTAAAAGCATTTTATAGCAAGGTTATCTTCAGAACACTGCCGAGGAGACCAGGCTACCATGCTACTATTTTCAGCATGCAGGCTGAAATAGAGTGCACCTCACGCAAGGAAATCTATCTGCTTAGAGAAATAAAATATAACTGGCGTCAACGACATTTTTATTACATGTAGGAATCAAAAGATAGGGATTAGAGTTCAGAAAAGTGGGTGCTTTTTGACCCCTCAAAGTGGGGAATGATTGGACTCAACAGTATTAGATAAGAGTGTACCTCGCCTGACATAATCACAGGTGTAGACCAATAATAAATGTCATCAGCTTATTGTTTAATGTATACACTCATATTAACATGATGTGGGGCAATGAACAAAATATACCATGATAATACACATCTGAATTATAGGTTTCGCACACAAGAAATTTCCGAATTCAGTGCTTTGATTGTCTCGTTATTCACCTTTTGTTTGCCTGTTATCTTGGACAGTCGTTATCGTATTAGCCCGCACGTCCATTGGTGTGTGTGAAGCTTGAGCATCACTCCATATCTCATCGTTTCCGTTTTGGAAATGAGTGGTAGATCCGTCCATACTAAGAAGAACGATCCCGATCTGAAACCACATCGTCTCGTGACGTTAAAGAAGGAGTATCAGCAAAAATAGGATTTTTAATGTGTCGAGTTTGCATGCACTTTTACCCTCGCTGGGGGAAGAGGGAGGGAGGGAGGATTAGCACATTCGCTAATTTCTGTCCATCTACATACGCGCATTTGCCTAGGCAGCGTGTTCTATCGCAGACGTCAGACAATTGCCCTTACAGTATTCTTTCATGACTTGGGCAGGGTTATCGTGGTGGGATATTTAGCTGATACTCCTCCTTTAAGTGAATTAAGCAAAATTGAAAAATTTTCTTGATTTTAGTCTTCCCATATTTCCTTTTCAAAATGTATTTTATTTCTTTAATTACACCACTTAGTTACATTTATAACCGCTTAATTAAGTCTGCATAATCATTAAGAATATTACGAAACTCGAGCGAATCACTAACATCGCCATCGCTATTATCGTTCGTGCTGTGAAAATATAATTTGTTTGCACATTATCGAATAGTGGGGAATGTCAAGGATTGTGATCCTTGGGATGCTACTTCCCCCCTCACTCTGTATCGATCTCTGTGACTCATGCCATTCGATATCCCCTATCATCTGATAAGTAGGCGGCGTCAGATCACAGAGCCGCTAGGCTCTGAGCGAGCAAGAGAAGCCCCGAGACGCCGATCCTGACCGGATCCCTTTCCCCTTTATAATCGTGTTTGTACTGTATCGCTTCCAATTTCCAATCTATTCATATAAAGTCTTTCTCGATCTTTGTCTATGTCCTAAAAAAAAGATACACGAAAAGATACAAAAAAAAAGAAAAAAAGAGATACACGGAAATAACACCTGGAAGAACACACAGAAAATGTATTATTTTTAATAGGAGAGGAACCTCGTCCATGGCATGTTATGAAAAGTAATACATTTTTTTCTGTGTGCATGACTTCATTCTTTTCTGATACATCGTCGTCGCAGGGAAGGGTATTTCCGATGTATAAATTATTAGAGGTTTTAATTTGGTTCGAATCCTTTTCAAAAGACTACTTCCTACGGCCAATTAACACCAAATGATTGGATCAGACACCGTCCTCTTGAAAATGATTCGGATTCGACATCCATTTCTTGAAAATAAGCAGAATTCGACATCCACCTGAATCGAATTTGGAATATAGTCAACGAGAAATATGCTCGTTTCCTTCACTTACCTCTTCCAAGGTGGTCGATCAACCATCACAGATGGCCAGAAACTGTCGAAATGTCAGTTTCAAAAAATAATAACCTTATGCAAAATTAAATTTTGGAACGGGGGACAATGGAATGTCGAATCCTATACCCCTCTCATTCTTGGATGTCGAATCCATTCTCATTTTCATTCTCGGGTATCGGATCCAACCTCCCACTCATTCTGAACGTGCGAGTCCCGAGGGTAGCGTCGCTTTTAAAACTCTATAAATTATGAAGTGACTTCACTAATAAAAATCTTCTCAAAGATTTTACAAACAAAAGAGGTCAACGAGATGGGTAAATTAGAAAAAAAGAATTACAAATTTTCTTAGGAATGGGCTTGGCAAGTGAATATTTCCACAATAAAGGAAGTTTACGAGTCAGCAGAAACTAATTGAATATGATAGGACGCGGGGAGATAATCGGTACGCCATTTGATCCTTTCACCACGGCTTGGACGAACATACAATACAAATATCGCTATGTAAAAAATGAGCGAATGTGTGTAGCTAAGACAGTGAGCCAGATTAACCGCGAAACTATTCATTTATATAAATGCTGATATCCTTGTGGCGTACGATAAATAAATAAACCAAAATGAATTTTTCTAATGATGTTCTCAGGCTGTTGCAAAAGTCACTTTTTGAGTGTTCATTTTGGTGCATTCGAAGCGATCTTTCGCTATAGGAGAGGAATCGCGAGAAAGTCGAGGTTGGCGTGGACGTGGCAATTTATGATTTTTGATTTGGCTGAAACCATAGCGACAGGTACTACAAACTTCCCTCTATCGAATGGCGTTGGCAGAATTTTAGATAAAAAAATTGCGCAACCGCGTGAAACACAAAACAAAATGACAAAGTTTGAAAATTCGTAACTCTCTTCAAAATGATGATAGAGATTTCTTGCTTGGATATTTGGATAAAGAAACTCCTTGACTACAAGGTGAAAATGCAAAACTCATTCCTGGTTTTTAAGCTGATGAGGGGCGGTCGCTTTTGCAAAATGTATTATTACTATCATAAAAGTAAAAACTACTGGCTCCCACCGCGTGCGTTCTGGTGGTAGTTGTGGGCACTAATTGTAACAAAAACCTGAGCAAAAAAGGGCCATGTTTTTTTAAAGTGGGCGCAGGTGACGTAAAATTTTTCGAAATCCGTCAAGTAAAAATGCAACGGAACTATTGTCAATTTTGCTATAACAGCATGAAAACCATTCAAAAACGAGAAAATACTTGGCTGTGATGAGTTGTAACTTATATATTTTGTTTATAAAATTTTCGAAATTTTTTAGATTTTTAAAATTTAAAATTTTTTTAAAACAGGAAAAGTGTTTGGCGATATCAGAAACGTGTCTGAACGTGCTCTAACACGTTTTTTAAAACATGAAAATCAAAATTTTTCAATTTTTTCAGTTTTCTTGTAGCTCGTTTATTCGAATAGATATCAACTCACTTTCAAAAAAAGAAATGTTCTATACATGATAAGGAATACCTACATTGAGAATAGGATATCATTGAGGAGATTGAATACGCAAAAATAATTATTGCTCAATTGATGTGTAAACATTATGAAAATTCGGAGTGAAACTACCTGGACCATTCAAACGTTGTCTATGCAGTATCTTTGACAATGAGAAGACGAAACTATGAAAAGATATAAAAAATTTGAAATCAAAAATGCGAAAAAAAATTTCAAAAATTTTATGAGCAAAAAATATAAGTTACAACTCATCACAGCCAAGTATTTTCTCGTTTTTGAATGGTTTTCATGCTGTTACAGCAAAATTGACAATAGTTCCGTTGCATTTTTACTTGACGGATTTCGAAAAAATTTACGTCGCCTGCGCCCACTTTAAAAAAACATGGCCCTTTTTTGCTCAGGTTTTGATTTCAATTAGTGCCCACAACCACCACCAGAACGCACGCGGTGGGAGCCAGTAGTTTTTACTTTTATGATAGTAATAATACATTTTGCAAAAGCGACCGCCCCTCATCGGCTTAAAAACCAGGAATGAGTTTTGCATTTTCACCTTGTAGTCAAGGAGTTTCTCTATCCAAAAAAAAATCAAAACTTGACAACTTTTCTAAATGCAGATTAGAAAAGTTCATGTTCAACAACAAAAAAAAATTAACACGCATAAGGATGATGAAATATTGCATAGTGATGATGTAATTTGTGCTTGAGATTGTAGAGCAAGCCATCCTGATTTCATTGGTATTTCTGCCAGCCTTGTGCGTTAACTGTGAGCCGAGATACATACAAAAGTATGATCGTAAACGACGGGCAGAAAATGGGCGTGGTCAAACCAGTGTCCTTCCGAAAATCGATCGCCGCGGGCAGGAATCCAATCGAAACGCTTATTGCAGCTAGGAATCGGTTCTCCCATAGATTTTCAACCGAATCCACGCCCAAACCAGATCTTTAGAGCACGTCCTATAGAGTTCCCCTTCGTCAGAACACAATAATGCGAAAAAGTGATTTTTTCGTGCCCTGAGGGCAAATGGTGACCTACCGCGACCATATTCTCAGGATCGTCGGCAGTCATAATGGCGATCACTTTGGTGCATAGATCGGGTCTGAGCGATGTCTAAAAGTCGAGATATGGTTTTTCGACCTCGATTTTGCAGCTTGGCTGCAGCCAAGTACCGGCACCGCAGCAACTTGAAAAAAAAACTTATAGGTAGACATTGGGCATGTCTCAACGCCCTGAAAGTTGGGTGAGCAGGAAAAAATCCATGCAAGAATAATGCCCATTCAAAAAAAGTATACATCGATTGCGTCATCACGACGCAATAACGGGTGCATTTCGCAATACCCCAATAGTTGCATCGCAATCTCCAATGGATTTCGCATAAGACCCCACCATATCGCATCAAACCTTTCTGGAGTTTTAAAGATATGAGGCCGGTTGTCTAAGAGTCGAACAATGACTCGTACAGTGATTTTGTAACCTATGTTCAATTTTATTCCATAAAGGTAATCGAGTCTACTGATCATCATAGGATAGTTCATTTTGCATGAAACCAACCGGTAGTCTCAGGGCACAACATGCCTATCAGGGTTGGGCGAAAAATTTTGTCGGAAAATTTTTCGGAGCTCTCGGAAACATTGATGCCAGAAGTTACACACAGTTGTTAATAATTATATTGTAGCTGAATGAATGTACTACCAGAATGATCAATTGGAATAATCATATTTATATTGCCATGAGAATTGCAAACGATTTCCCAAAGATTTTCCGAAAATTTTCCGAGTCGGAAAACGAAACGGAAAATTTTCGGGAAATCGTTTGCAATTTTCAAGGCAATATAAATATGATTATTCCAATTGATCATTCTGGTAATACATTCATTCAGCTACAATATAATTATTAACAACTGTGTGTAACTTTTGGCATTAATGTTTCCGAGAGCTCCGAAAAATTTTCCGACAAAATTTTTCGCCCAACCCTGATGCCTATATTTCGTTTTTCGCGAATCTCTTGGGAACCTTTTTATCGATTCTCTTGAAACTTGGTCATATGCATAATATCACTATTCTCTTTATCATAAAATTGTTATAACATACATTTTCTTTCATTATCCATGTGATAATTGGCTTCATGAATATGACTCAATTGAGCATGCTGTAATTAGGCTCAAAAGGTGGAGCTCGTCGAGACGATCATTTTCGTTACCACATTTAAAAATTTACAGGTGTGTGCACATGAAAATATTTGCCTTTTTAGTTTTTGAAATACTCGCTTTTCACATTTCCTTCCATTCATTCCACCAAATCCGACCGCGCAATAGGTAAGCTGAATGAATTTCCATTGTGTCGAATGTATTATTCTATGTAAACTTCAAGTGCGCGGTCGGATTTGGTGAAATGAACGGAACGAGATGTGAAAGATGAGCATTTCAAAAACTAAAAAAGCAAATATTTTCATGTGCACACACCTATAACTTTTTAAATGTGGTAACGAAAATGATCGTCTCGACGAGCTCCACCTTTTGAGCCTAATTACAGCATGCTCAATTGAGTCATATTCATGAAGCCAATTATCACATGGATAATGAAAGAAAATGTATTTTATAACAATTTTATGATAAAGAGAATGGTGATATTATGCATATGACCAAGTTTCAAGAGAATCGATAAAAAGGTTCCCAAGAGAATCGCAAAAAAACGAAATATAGGCATGTTGTGCCCTGAGGCTACCGGTTGGTTTCATGCAAAATTAACTATCCTATGATGATCAGCACCCTTGAAAACCTTAGTTGTGAGATTTCTAGAGAATCGCTGTCCGGACCACTGTTCATCTTTTACCGACTCTTAGGCAACCAGCCTCATATATCAAAAAGAAATAGTGCCCGTAAACTTTTGTCCGGTACTGTATATCACATAAGGACGACTCTAAAAATTGAAATAAGATTCGCGTCGTGAAGATTCGCTCTCAACTTTTTTGTTTGAGACATCGGTTATGGCTAGTCCGACGAAGAACCTTGGTTCCATCAATCTTACTGCATTGAGGACATATCACCATTCCAGTAAATAGCTTACATGGACCCTGCCTTGATCCGCCATGGTACTGCAACTCAGCCAGAATGTCGACTCGAAGCCGACTCGACCAAATTTTTCAACTTCCATTCCTCGCCCGAATGAACTGGCAGGCTTGAAGTACATAGTGTGCGATGAAAAGAGAGAGACTCACTACATGCAACGTTACTGGAAAGAATTTGATTGAGGACTCTGAATGGAAGTGCGGAAGGTTTTTTTAGATTTTCCGGCCACCCCGATACAACATCACTACGCAATACTAGTTTTCCCAAGTTAATCTTTTTTTCGCGAAATTGATTTCGGGTTTAGTGTTAAAAATTATAAAATAATTATTGAAGACTAGAGTCACTATTTAGGTATGTTAAATCCTTCAAGAAATGGGTTAAGAAGAAAAATGGTGATTTTTCCCTCCTCAATTTTGATTTTTCGGATATATTTGGAAGAATTAAAGTCAGAAACAGTTTCAATAGCTCATTAAAGACTACATCACCTCTCTCTGTTCTTCCCTTTTTTAGGTCTGTGGTTGCAGCAAGCATCCTCAATTCGAGTAAAAAAAATAAAAAAATTCAGAAGTGAAAAATCAATAGCTTTTTTCTTATTGATCATCACCACGAAATATTTGCGAGATATTAATATGAGAAGAAATAGTTCTGCTGTAGCTTCAATTACTACAAAAAATTGTGTGTGATTTAGTCTCCGCATAAACTAGAGAAAAAAAACTATGAAAAAAATAGACAGAACTTTCGGAACACCCTATTAATATTATCAAACCGATTACTCGCACAAAAAGTTGCAACTGAAAATTTCAGTGCAAACACACACGTGCAAACACACACTCTAATCTCCTGATTCTGATTCTTATATACTGTTCTGATGCAAGACACACAAATTTTTATGGATAAGGTAATCAACTAGTTAGAATGCTGAATCATAGCCATACGAGTACATGAAGGGTTGGATCAGATTTTTATCGGGTCAGACGCGTTTCGGGCACTAGGCCCATCATCAGTGACAAATTACCTAGAATGGACATGCATTGGGGAAGAAACAGAAGTGAGAAAACGTGAGGATACAGAATCGGTAAGAGAGAAAAAGAAGGTGGATTGAGGATGATGATAATACAAGTGTGTGAGGGGAGAGAGAGAGGAGAGAGTGGTGAGTGAGGAGAGAGTGGGGTCAAGCTAGAGAGATAAAGAGAGCTATCTCGACTCCTTCTGTGTCCTTGGTGATCGTTGTTGTTTCTGTCCTTTCAACAGAGTAGGAACCTGCCAGTTAGTAGGCGTTGTTTATCGTCTCGAGTGTACTAGTTGCTCCGATTTCTACATTGGTCATTCCGGTAGACCCCTCCATGCACGTGCAGCAGAACATTATTGTAACGGTCGCAACCCCCTCAGTGCCTCATATTCCAAAGAGCCCTTCACTCGTCATTCCATTGATTGTCATAGCTCTCTTCCTATCAGTCTGTCTGGTACAGTACTCTACATTGAACCCAATATAGTCAGACGCAAAGTTGCCGAAGCCCTTCTCATAAAGACCCACGACCCCCCTATCAACAGTCGCTACGAGTTGACTGATGATCTCACTCCCTTATCCCTCCTCTCTTTATCTCTCTAGCTTGACCCCACTCTCTCCTCACTCACCACTCTCTCCTCTCTCTCTCCCCTCACACACTTGTATTATCATCATCCTCAATCCACCTTCTTTTTCTCTCTTACCGATTCTGTATCCTCACGTTTTCTCACTTCTGTGTCTTCCCCAATGTATGTCCATTCTAGGTAATTTGTCACTGATGATGGGCCTAGTGCCCGAAACGCGTCTGACCCGATAAAAATCTGATCCAACCCTTCATGTACTCGTATGGCTATGATTCAGCATTCTAACTAGTTGATTCCCTCATGAAGATAACAAAGTATTCCCTCTTCAATTCACTGGATAAGGTAATTATGAAATGTCTGATCTCTTTGCAATAACGAAACGATTTAGATAGAAAAAAATCGAAAAACAATGCCGACGATTTAATCTTGGAGTTTGTATTCAGCGAGTTGAGATTGCTTCCATCCATCTCCGGGTATAATCTCATAACTTTCATCCCACCACGAGTGGTCTTCCTTTGGACGATATTTGGTGAATTCATTCCACGTCTGAAATATTATTAATTATTCAATTGTTCTTGAAATTCTAAAAAAAACTTTATTACATATAGTGTAAATTAGTGTCATATCATTTGTTCAAAAAACCCGAGTTCTTAATGAATCGCAGAGACAACAAAAAAATAGTATGGTACACTAATGTTGACGAAAGGGAACATGAAAAAAATGTTCACATGTGCCTGTGCTATCAAATTTCATGCACACTAATTTTCGAGTGAGAGGGATTGTTTTTCGTCGGCTTTTCGACCATTGTGATCTTGACTTATTTTTCGAACCTCGTTTCGTTCATCGTTTGGTTAACACTATACTCCCATTTACAACGTACCATGTTGCTGTTCTTCAAATAGTCTCGGAATTTGATTATTCCTCTTTGCCATATTTGCTCTGTTCTTACCAACTTGCGAATTGAACACGTTAGTTGATCCTGAAAACTTGAAAGAAACGTCTCGGGTACATCTGTTTATTGCAGTAGCCGCCAATATTATGTCTCCTTGCTAATTTTTTCACTGGTTGTATTTTATGATTACCGATGGTACTATTTAGTCGGGGTCGATCCATTATGGTCATGCGAACCGCTGGCGACCACTTTGCAAGAAGAATTTCTTATTGTATCATTAGAAGAGAATTATATGCGGATTCCATTCGCATACTCCTTTAATTGTCGCAAATACGAAATTTCAGGTTTCTTTTTTTCTCTGGCTAAATTGCGAATTGAAGGATATATAGGAATAGGTCATCATTTGGGCTTCTTAACCTAGTACTTGTCTCAAGTAGTGAATTAATTGTAAGGATATTCAAATATAACCATCCATTCGGAATAAAGCCAAAGAAAAAACTGAAATTTCAAATTTTCATGAAATAAACGAGTATGCAGAAAGTGGTCGTACGACAATGGACGGTCTGACCTCGACTAAACAATATGATTGGTAGTCATAGATGACAACCGCTCTCAAAAGTAGACTTTGATTAGTTTTAACAAAATTATCTTCGGAAAATGCGAGGTGACATAATATTGGCGGCTATGCTTTCTCTCCGGAGAAAGTGAAAGAGTGTGATATTTAAGGGACAGTAAACACACAAATTCTTGTTAATTTGATCCAATTTCCACAAGCGACGTAGGGATAGAGATAGAGTGTGCCCTATCCGATATCAGCCCAAGTGGAGCAGCGGTAAAACGCTTGCCCAGCAATCGTGAGGTCGCGGGTTCGATACCCACCCTATGCTTTTGTTTCTTCCAACGGGCGAGACCGCGAAATTTGCGGGAATTCAACGGTGTCTTTACTGTCCCTTTAAGGGACAACTAAGAGGAAAAATGTCTTCGTATCTCAAGAATTCCGAACTGAGCACAAAACACTTAATCGATGAAACACATCAAAATCCACGTGAACAGTTTACTACTAATATTCATGTGACCGAGGGAAGATCACGTTATTCTCAACAAAAAAATTTACTGTCGGTATTTTTTATTATAGATTTTTTCGAGAAATAAAGGAAGAAAGCTTGCCTTTGTGTCAGGAAAATCGAAAACTGAAAAAACACTGGCAGCATTTCTAGCCTGATGTAAACTAGGGCCGAAAAGCATTCCCTGTAAATGAAAATATTTCACTGGAATATTATTTCACGCTCTTGCCTTTACTAACGACTCGAGATACATTTCTCGTTTTTCTAACTTGTCAGGAGTTTATTGCCTCTCCATTTACTCCGATGGAGGGGTGGACGTTCATCCTACTCGGTGTAAATTTTGATGCTGAAAACGCTGATGCAATAGATTTCTCAAGCGGACCCCTCTGGGTGCTTTCGCTGTGACGGAAACGCTGTTTTTGGATCTAATAAATAAAGCTTCTGAGTGTCCGCCTGGGCACGAAACTGCGCTCCTCCTAATAGAATTCGACGCTCTTTATAATGGGCTAGGTGACTTTTAGATTAGATTTCTCGTTTTCGATAACATGCATTTTTTAACACAGAGAGTAGAAAGCTAATTGACGCACGTACATGAAAGAGCTAATAATGCAGAACAAATTGATATATAAGACTAGAGTTATATGTGAAGCTACCCGACACCCTCGGGACTCGCACGTTCAGAATGAGAGGGGGGTTGGATCTGACACCCGAGAATGAAAATATGAATGGATTCGACAACCAAGAATGAGAGGATTCGACATTCTATTGCTCCCCCTTTAAAAGTTTAATTTTTCATAAGTTTTTTTGTTTGCACGGTCATTTTAACTATTTCTCGCCTTCTGGGATGGATGGCGACCGAATACGTAGAAGTAATGTGGTGTTAGTTTTCGGAAAAAGGCAAAGATTTGAATTCCCGCAATTTCTTATCTCAGTTCTCCGTGGAGCAATCGACTCAAAATTTCGTTTATAGGCATAAAAGGGTCGAAAAATGTTATATTCGAAGTTTTGAGTCGATTGCTCCACGGAGAACTGAGATATGAAATTGCGGGAATTCAAATCTTGGCCTTTTTCCGTTTCCTTTTTTCCGAAAACTAACACCACATAAGTGAAGGAAACTGCATATTTCACATTGATTATAGTCCACATTCGATTCAGGTAGATGTCGGATCCGGCTTATTTTCAAGACGTGGATGTCGAATCCGAGTCATTTTCTAGAGGACGGTGTCGGATCCAATCATTTTGCGATAATTGGCCGTAGGAACCGGTTTTTTGAAGATGATTCGAACCGAATTAAACCCTCTATATCACGCCTGTTACGGGGGGGTCGAATCAACTCTGGCGCATCCATAAAGTCGAAAATGAGATTAAGCCATTTTTGGATAGCCCTCATGGTCCTTCACAAGTTAGCGTGGGCTTTCGTTCCGGAGATCGATCTTCTCGAAGATAGGCGACGTGAAAGTTGGCGGGAGTGAAAAGTAGTGCCGCTTTGGAGCTCTGTATCCTACTTCACAATGGAAATTCAGGAGAAAAAAAACCCAACAGGAATATGTGCAGAATGACATGAAGAATAACCCTGTACAATTGGGCCCACGCTATTATAAATACTAATTGGTCAGAATAATCAAAACTTTTAATTTCTACTGCAATTTCGGGCCCAGGATATTCTCGACGCCAACGTCTAGAGCTCGTCGAGACGAATCGAATGATATGCTGAACTGTATATTTAATTTGATAGATCGCTGAGATAGATCGTGACCTACTCAGCATCACGTGTCTCTCTCTCTCTCTCGCACACAGCGAAAGGTCACAGGGAACAGGAACATGAAACTTATTTAGGTCGTGAAACAGCCAGTCACCAAATGAAATATACAGTTCAACAAAAGTGTCATCGTTCAGAAGCTACAGGGAAGTCCTAAGTGGCAGCAAAGGTGATAATACTAGGTTAAATCGTATTAAATTTGAGATTTAAATCGATTGATTCCTCTTCAATTGCGAAATTGATCGAACAAGGGGAGAAGGACGACACGCTTCCGAAGGAAGTTATTGATGTTTGGAAAATTGCCAAAACACGAGTAGAGAAGCCTCCCGCTCCAGGTGATTTTTGAGTATGGTTCGGAATTCGGAATGAATTGTTCTCGAGAGTTTCAGTTTTGTGGCAAACTGTGATGGACGATCTGCGTCGGAAGAAATCGGGACGTGTCCTTCCACCGAATCAATTGAAAGAGAAGGTTCAGAAAGAACTTCAAGCATTCCTGAATCAGAACAAGAAGTCGCGAAAGCGCAGATTTTATCCTTAATTGATCCATATTCCGATTAGATTTGATTGTGTTCTGAATAAATTTAAAAAGTGGTGTAGTGGTCTAAGGCTTTCATTGTGGTCGAAGTGGTGTAGTGGTCTAAGGCGCCCTCCCAGTTTCATTCCGTTTCACACCGGGGTTCGATTCCCGGCTGTGCATACCGCCACCTCCTCACCAAGGCGCTCAAATGAGTAAAGATTGATAGTGGTGTAACCACGAAGGTAACTAGATCCGAAGAAGAGATTGAGCCCTCCGGATTGAACTGGCCTATTATGCGCTGGCCTTAGCAGTGACTCTCTCAGGACTTGGAGCCTAGATAAAGGGATGCCTTTACCTTTTTCTTACCTGAATAAGTTGGTAATTTGATATCAACATGTTACACACACATACTCATACACAATGTGATATTTAAAATACATGAAAAACTGGAAAATTCATGAACAGAGACAATTAGTCGAATAAAATGACGCGGAATCTCAAATTCAAGTATTTTTCAAAGTTTGATAATTTTGCGTTTGACTGAGTGCAAGAAGTGCAGTTTCGCACGAACTGTCATTTTCTCTAGGACAAAATAGTTTCGATCGTCTTATATCATTCGATTCGTGTCGATTAGCTCTAGACGTTGGCGTCGAGATTATCTTGGGCCCAAAATTGCAGTTAAAAATAAAAGTTTTAATTAGTCTGACTAATTAGTATTCATAATAGCGTGGGCCCAATTGTACAGGGTTATTCTTCATGTCATTCTGCACAGATTATGTTGGGATTTTCCTGAATTTCCATTGTGAAGTGACATACAGAGCTCCAAAGCGGTACTACTTTTCACTCCCGACAACTTTGACGCCGTCTATCTGCGAGAAAATCGATCTCCGGGAGAAAAGCCCGCTCTATCTTGTGAGGGGCCCTGAGGGCTATCGAAAACTGTGAAAATAATAGGGGGTCAGAAATTGTGCCAACTACCCCCTGATTTGATGCGATTCTTATGTGACAGGCGTAAAGGTAAAAAGTAAAGTTGTTACCGGAATCAAGAGGACTTTACGTCGACAAGCGACTACTCTGCCGAGGCCGACCGGTAAGGCCGGTTGCTGCACAGATCTACGTATCCCCTGCTGATCAGGCTTCTGGGGCACGTTACCTTTCGCAATCAAAGTTGCTACCATTTTTACCGACAACGAAGCGATGGGGCTTGGTGAACCTGGGCGGGGGTCGAACTCGTGACCCTTCGTCTGACAAGCAGTGCCTTACACCACTAGGCCATCCGCCCGGTTGACAGTTGACAGGCGTGATATAACACTAATCGATTTAAGCACTGTGTGGACAATTACTGTGTGGAAAATTTAAAGGATGAACATCTCGTTTACCGCATGGAATTTTCTTACCAACAGGTACTGTAATGAAAGGTTGAGCATAATTCAAGCAAACGGAGTGTGCTGGTAAACGCAGTATGTTTTCGAAGTTCTAAGTTTCACCTCGATTCATGGGCTGTTCTAGAAAGAAGAAAGCGATAGAAAATTCAGGAATAGATTTGGCTATCAGGAGTATTGAAATTTCTACCCCTGATATCCAAATCTATTACAGAAAGATCAATGGTCTAACGACTTATAGTTAGCCACTTCACCTCATGGGACAGATACGCGCACGCCTTCTTCCTGGTGATAAACTGAAGTATTTTTCTAAACATGTCTTAAACATAGAAGTGTTTTATATCAAATTCATCAGCATGACGAGCTCTCTCATATGACAGGAATCGCGAGAGACTCGAGCTCATCGGCCATGGCCGGGACATAGAAATTTATGATTTTTGAATTGGCTGAAAACATAGCACAAGGTACTACAAACCTCCCTCTATCGAATAGCGTTTTCAGAATTTTTTAAAAAAAATTCGTTTTCGCGTGAAACACAAATCAACCTGGTGCATCGGGAACTTTTTCGAGAAATAGCAAAGTTTGAAAAATCATAAATATCTTCAAAGTGAAGATAGAAATCCGCGGTTTGGTGCGTTAGATAGACAAATGACTCGGCTTGTTTACCAACCGCTCGAAGTCATTCCTGGTTCATGCGCCGATGCGGGGTGGTCGCTTTTGCCAAAGTTGAGCTAATTTTCTTAAAAGTCAAAAGTACTGGTTCACTCTAAGAGATGTTCTGGTGAACATTGTTGGTACTAACTATATTATAAAAATGGGACGAATCGGCCCATGCATTCTAAAGATACTCTCGATTATGTCAAGTCGGTCAAATATAATTAATGGCCGCGAACATCAATTGCGGTTCATCTGTGGTGAAAACTATCGCAAACTATTCAAAAACAATATTTATGTTCTTTGTGGCATTTTTTATTGATTGACTTTTCGAGTAAAAAAATTGAAAAAAATCAGCGTCGATTTTTGGATTTGCGGTATTTCGATTATTTCGAAGTCTAAAGGTTTCATATTATTAGTTATGAACGCTGGTGGAAGATGTTTCAGTAATTACTTTAGCAAATATATTTTGCCCACTGAATCTACACCTAAAATGCGAAATTTGTCTTCTCCTATTAGAACAGGTTCAATTCCTTCCATACTTCATCTTGGAGTTCCTCATTATAGGTAGACCAATTTCCTTTTGGAAAGTGAACAGATAACTATTCGTAGAAAAGAGCTACAGCGCCTAGAAAATGGATTATAATGCGAAAAGCGCGTGCTCTAGCTTCTCTAGCACTCTCTCAATTCCCCACGCTCTCTCGCCTGGGTTCGGACCCCGAGCTGGGCAGAAATCTTTTGCAAAGCTTCTGTGTTATCGAAATCACGTGAATTCAGTCCACAAATCCTGGAGATGAATCAGAGGAGTACTGGCAAAAGATTTCTGCCCAGCTCGGGGTCCGAACCCAGGCGAGAGAGCGTGGGGAGTTGAGAGAGTGCTAGAGAAGCTAGAGCACGCGCTTTGTGGGAATCCCACATCTACACAGTGGGAATCCCACATGTACACAGTGGGAATTGCACATCTACACAGTGCGCCGGCGTGTGTAGACACGCTGTTGCCACTGTGTAGATGTGCGATCTCCACTGTGTCTATTCGAATGTTACGCCGAGAAGACAAATTTCGCATTTTAAGTGTAGATTCAGTGGGAAAAATATATTTGCTAAAAGATTACTGAAACATCTTGCACCAGCGTTCATAACTAATAATATGAAATATAATAAGAAACATATAGACTTCGAAATAATCGAAATACCGCAAATCCAAAAATCGACGCTGATTTTTTTCAATTTTTTTACTCGAAAAATCAATCAATAAAAAATCCCACAAAAAACATAAATATTGTTTTTGAATAGTTTGCGACAGTTTTCACCACAAATGGACCGCAATTGATGTTCGCGGCCATTAATTATATTTGACCTACTTGACATAATCGAGAGTATCTTTAGAATGCATGGGCCGATTCGTCCCATTTTTATAGTAAAGTTAGTACCAACAATGTTCACCAGAACATCTCTTAGAGTGAACCAGTACTTTTGACTTTTAAGAAAATTAGCTCAACTTTGGCAAAAGCGACCACCCCGCATCGGCGCATGAACCAGGAATGACTTCGAGCGGTTGGTAAACAAGCCGAGTCATTTGTCTATCTAACGCACCAAACCGCGGATTTCTATCTTCACTTTGAAGATATTTATGATTTTTCAAACTTTTATTTTTCAAAAAAAAAAGTACCCAGTGTTAAATTTTCAGCCAATTTAAAAATCATAAATTTCTATGTCCCGGTCATCTCTCGCGCTCGAGTCTCTCGCGATTCCTGTCATATATGTGCGTCAATTCACTTTTTCCTCTCTGGGTAGAAAATTGCATTTTCTTAAAGGGAGTTTGCAGCCAAAAAATCATAATTTTATAATATTTTAATTCTATTTTTATTCAAAAGAGCTGAAAATTCTAAGAACATCTGTAAAACCACTTATTTTTACGATTTTTTTGAAATAAATTATAAATTTTCAAAAAAATCGTGTTTCAAAGGTACTGTAGCTCTTGCATCCACAAATCTTACGTTGTTTAGCGGCTGCAAAATTGTAAAAAGATCTAAGCAAAGTGAATATAAATGTTTTTGCAATTGATTCGACTATGGCTAGTATCCGTGAGGACGAATCCTAAGAAAGAAACGAAAAAATATTACGGCATCATCCCTTTTGAGATTCTACAGCCGCTAAACAGCGTAAGTATGCGGAGAGCTACCGTATACCTAAATTTTGCAATCTTTGAAAATTCATAATTAATTTTTAAAAATCGCAAAAATATGCGGTTTTCACAGATATTCTTTGAATTTTCCAATCTTTAAAATACAAGTAACTTATTTTTCGATGCCGGATCCCTTTAAAAACGAGAAATCGAATCAATTAGCCACCTAGCCCATAAGAAAGAGCATCAAATTATGCGGCCGTGAGATTTCGCGTCCATGTGGCCATTCCGAGGCGAGTTTAATTCCAAAAATAAGTTTTGCACCAAAATGGCGCCGCTCCCAGAGGGGTCCGATTGCGAAATCAATGGCACCAGAGTGTTTAGCGACAAATTTTACCCCTATAACATAGTTGTGTGCCTGTTTAGCCCTTGTTGATCCTACCGTAAACAGCGTCATATAATTTTCATTGCCAGATTCCGCATATAATATAGTAAATTATCAAGGTAGTGATCTACTATTGTTATCTATATGTGACCCGTTGAGCCTATTTACAATTGTTATCATGTCCACACTCGAGAGAATTATTATTGCTAATGAATGAGAGAACGAGACACGCTATAAAATTGGCCCTCTCCTGTTATCAGGGTCAGTCAGTTGCCAATGAGATAAAGAACTTCTGCCCCTAGTCACCTCTTCCTACCCAACAACCTACGCTAATACGACGTCCCGTCTTAGACGTAACAAAATTTGCGATTATTTCATTCTTTCATGTATGGCTTCCAATTTGTTTGAAAAATTGCAAATCACTTTTTGGCTCTAATGTTGCCAAATAAATAAATAAATATATTCCGCCTCTAACGAGTGGCTCGGCTTACATTCAGAATGACGTTATATGACGCTGTTTACGTTAGGATCAACAAGTGGCTGGAACAGGCCAAAAATCGAAATCGCTCGAAACTTGTTCCTAGGGGTAACTTTCGACGCTGATCACGCTGGTGCCATCGATTTCGCAATCTGACCCCTCTGGGCGCCGGTATGGCGCCGCGCCTCTTTGGCGCCAAACTTGTTTTTCGAATAAAACTCACTTTGGAGTGCCCGTAGAGGCACGAAATCGCGAATATACTAGCAGAATTTGATGATCTATCTCATGGACTAGGTGGCTGGTAGAAGCGATTTCTCGTTTTTGAGAAAATGCGATTTTTTGATCCAGAGAGTAGAAAATGAATTTACGCACATATATGAAAGAGCTCGTCATACTGATCAATTTGATATATAACACTAATAGGTTTAAGCCCTGCATCGAAAACTATTCAAGTTTTGCTGATTTTCGCGCGCGCGGAACGCGTGTGCAGACGCGGCATCCGCATGGCCGATGCGGTAGTGGTCTAAAATTGCAATCCGAAGGTCACTGGTTCGATTCCAATTGGTTGCAAAAGTTTTTGCCGAATTTTTTTTTCATCGAAAAAATCACTTTTTCAAAATTTCAGGAAATGTGCCAATATGATCAGGAGGTGAAAATTCGATGAAAAAAAAATTCGGCAAAAACTTTTGCAATCAATTGGAATCGAACCAGTGACCTTCGGATTGCAGTTCTAGGCCACTACCGCATTGGCCACGCGGATGCCGCGTCCGCACACGCGTTCCGCGCGCGCGAAAATCAGCAAAACTTGAATAGTTTTCGATGCAGGGCTTAAACCTATTAGTGTTATATATCAAATTGATCAGTATGACGAGCTCTTTCATATATGTGCGTAAATTCACTTTCTACTCTCTGGATCAAAAAATCGCATTTTCTCAAAAACGAGAAATCGCTTCTACCAGCCACCTAGTCCATGAGATAGAGCATCAAATTCTGCGAGATTGCGCGAGATTTCGGGCCTCTACGGGCACTCCGAAGCGAGTTTTATTCGAAAAACAAGTTTGGCGCCAAAAGAGGCGCGGCGTCATACCGGCGCCCAGAGGGGTCAGATTGCGAAATCAATGGCACCAGCGTGTTCAGCGTCGAAAGTTAGCCCTAGGACCAAGTTTTGGGCGATTTCGATTTTTGGCCTGTTCCTGACCTCTGTTGAGACCTTGTTGATCCTAACGTAAACAGTGTCATATCAAATTGTGTTAAATATATCATCGATTTTCGACAATTCATGCCGAGTATCTCAATTCTCTCGTGATGAATGACTTGGCATTCAACTGTTCTCCCGCGCAATATTCGCTCATTTCCTCTGAATGAGGCAGTGTACGGTGCAGAGAATGACAGTTAAGGCAATATTCGACACCTTTCTGTATGAGAAAAATAGCATCAATGCTCGAGTTTGGGGGGAGCGTAAACATATCATTCGAATCCTTGTGACCTGCTCGAGGCTATGGAAAAATAATAATGCGGCATTTTCGAGCGGATTTTTGCAAAAACGACAAAATTGTTTTTGTGCAAATTTTGAAGTTCAGTCATAAAATGACCCAGTTCGAAAGAGCATGGAAAAGTAGCACTACCTCCAAGCAAAAAGTTGTCTCAGAATCCTCATTGAAACGAAAAAAAACAGCCACAAAGTTAGAAAGCTGTTCAAAACAGTAGCAGTGGCAAAGCGAAACAGTGGCAAAGCGAGGAATGACCTCTGTCACAGGGATGTTAGTTCGACTTAGTGGAACCGGAAAACGTGGAAAAAACAAACAACGAATATTGGATCTGTACCAGGCTCAGTCCGAGCCTCTCGTGAGAGGCGTGATATTACCTGACGTGTTCCTTGTGCTTGAATGGATAGGTAACATACAAATTATTAAAGCACCGCGGGAAGTGCTTGTTAATTATCTTTAAGAGAACTTATTATATTGGTGTCAGGGAGCCAAACAATATTGTCTGAGGGACCTTTATTGCTCACTTCAAAATTGTTTTAGATATTGCAAAATTATTTGTAAGATTGTACACACCTTTTTCTCGAAATCTGAAAGATTATCGGTAGTTATCCAATACTCATTCCATCCGTTGTGATGCAATTCAAGGATAGCGAAGTAGAGATGGACCACCTTAAATAATATTATTCAAAAGAAATGATTTATCCACATGACTGTGTTTAAAAGATTCAAAAATTTATAATTACAAACAAAACACTCTCTCTTTCCAGATCATAGGCACTTTTCCGGATTTCTTCAAAGATTGCTTCTCGGCTTTCCTTGGGGGCCTGTAATAGCAATAATATTTCCATCTTTTCCGTAAAATGATTTTTAAACAAGTTTTTTTTCCACGAACTAGCGGGGTTGTATTGAGGTTAAATGCACTACGCTCTATGCGCACACTACGCTCTATGTATAGTTCTGGGTGCGGGTTCGGTCCAGGGGGAGCTCGGTAAATGGCTCCAGGTGCGGTCCAGGGGACGCCCGATAGCCGGTTCCAGGTTCGGTCCAGAGGGAGCTCGGTAGCTGGCTCCGGATTTCGTCCGGGGGGAGCTCGATAGCCGGCTCCAGGCTACATTAAAGCTCGCAGTATGCTGGGGAATGTTAATCTCTACCAAAGGTACTGGCTTATTCCGGTGAAAAAGGCTCGTGAGGCAGAGAGTGATCGAAAAAAGTTGCCACTACGCCACTTCGTGGCTCCGTGGCAACATTTTTTTCGATCGCTCCCTGCCTCACGAGCCTTTCACAACGGAAACGCAGGATACAGTGCGTTTACTTTTAGAACACTTTCAGAGACGTTTTCTGTGATCCCCCACGATCTGTGCATCAATTGGAAACTTTTCGTAATTTTAGATTTTTCACGTAAAAACTCGGCAAAACTGGTGAAAACGTGTTTCATGGTACTTAGAAACGTGTCATGAGCACTTGCGGCACTTTCGAAAAATGAGGCAAAAGGTTTGCCCGCGGCGGGGGTCGAACCTGCGTCGGTCGGATTTGAATTTCGGGCGCTTTAACCACTTGGCCATGGATTTGGAAATTTAAATTTTGAAAAAATTTGAAAAAAAAAAATTAAATTTTGAAAAATTCAGGTTCGGTCCAGGGGACCGAACCTGGAGCCTTCTTTTTTATTGCAAAATATTATTTCCTGTGACCCCCGAGACGTCCCGATTTTTTTGGCAAACATTCGAACATTTAGATTTTTCAAGTTAAACTCGAACACGTTCAGACACGTTTCGGTCATCGCAAAACACTTTTCCTGCGATCCCCTAAGTTTTCTGGATCATTTTGGAACTTTTCGAATTTTTCGATTTTTCACGTTAAAACGCGTTAGAACTCGTTCGACACGTTTCCGACATCGCAAAGCACTTTTGTAGTGATCCCCTACGTTTTCTGAATCATTTTGGAACTTTTCAAAATTTTCGATTTTTCACGTTAAAACTCGGCAAAACATGTGAAAACGTGTTTCACGGTACTCAAAAACGTGTTAGAACAGTTTCTGGCACTTGCTAAAAATGCGGCAAAAGGTTTGCCCGCGGCGGGGGTCGAACCTGAGGGTCTCGGATTTACATTCTGGCGCGCTACCGACTTGACCATGAATTTAGCGCATTTTTCTTTTTAAATTTTGAAAGGTTTTCTGGTCAGTTATCATATGCAAAAGGTTCTGAGAAGATAGAGCGAATTTGAAGCGAAATATAAGGAAAATGAGAAAAAAGTGTGACCGGACGGAAGGAAAAAAAGAACGGACAAACAGACAGACAGACAGACGTTAGCATTCTAATATATAGTAATCCTGTTTTGAAATGCACGGCGCGCGCATGCACCACGGCCGTGCAGTGCACGTCCATCGCACGTTCAGTGTATTGACTCTCTTACATTTCTTCCCTCTCTCGGCTGAGTATCAGCGCGGCGAGAGAGGGAAGAAACGTAAGAGAGACGTGCGCACAACGTGCATTCGAAAACCGGAGTAGTAACAAGTGCAGTGTCATAGGGTCCCTAATTGAATCAGATATCATCATTGCATGATTCCGCTTATATTTATTATTGTCTCATTCTGGAAGGATCGGTGGCGCTATAAAAGCGGCCACTGATAGCAATTCCGGGTCGGGGCAACGGATAAAGATGCTTCCTAGTCACTTGTAGTCTACACCACAACCTAAACGTGGCATCAAGACACCGTCGGTCTTGTCCCACAATAGCAGAGACACAGAGGACGTCGATAGAATTTGTGAGAATATGAGATCTGAACTCAGCTCCCTTGCTTTTAGAACCGTATCTCATATTTTCTTAGATATTTTTTCAATTTTTTTCAAACGGTGATGTTAATTTTCGAAGTTCTTTGGATACGAGAACCCGACTCTGTGGATTGGATTTATTTGAAAGTGAATATGATATAATTCTCACTCGAAATATGTAAGGTGTCCCTTCGGTCTCTGGCAATGTCATCTTCTGATCCGTTGAGTTGAGAAGTCTGAAATTGAGAGAGAGAAATGAAAAAAATGTATAAAGCTGTAGCAAAAGAAAAAGCTAATAGAGTGCGTCTATCAAGGAAAAATAGAAACAACGCCAATAGACATAGCCGTTATACGATGAGAGTGCATGGACTAAGAACGCCACAAGAGAGCGTTGAGAGAGGAGAGAACCCAGAGAAAGAGATATCATTCTATAGATTGTTGTTCTAAAAAGAGACGCAATAGATAGTGTCGTGCATATCACTACTTTTATATGACCCGGTCACGAAATTAAGTTTGTATCTTTTTCGATAATAAGCAATCGACATGGCTAAAGGAAAAAAAAGAAAATCCTGGAGCTGGGAAAGAATATTTCCGTAAAACGTACATTTCACGAAATATTTTTCGTAAAAATTTCCTAAAATTTTGAAAGCTATTTTAAATTAAATATTTTACGTTAAAAAATCCACATGTCTTAATTCCGCTATATAGAATATACAGTCCGGTCAGATCCCCATGTGTTCGGGTCGCCCCGACCCCCCCCCCCGCTTCGGGTCGAGGCGACCCGAAGCGACCCATTGACTTTCACAGCAAGGAGAATGAGAAATTCACGTTGGATTAAAGTGCGCTGCGTTCTCGAGGTCATTACCGAACTTTTCATCTATTTCAAATAAATTTTAAAAATTACATTATTTATAAATAAATTATTTACTGGCTCAATTTACGAATCATAAGTGAGTCCGAGCCGGACTACCGTAGTTTAGAGCACCAAACCAAAGAAAGCAACACACGTAAGACCGGATCTGTATAAAATAAAGCTCTCAACTACGGTAGTCCGGCTCGGGCGCACTTATGATTCGTAAATTGAACAATTTTAAATAATTTATTTATAATTCATGTAATTTTTAAAATTTATGTGAAATACGTGAAAAGTTCGGTAATGACCTCTAGAACACAGCGCACTTTAATGCAACGTGAATTTCTCATTCTCCTTGCTGTGAAAGCCAATGGGTCGCTTCGGGTCGCCCCGGACGCCCCAGAGCCTCGAAAAGCGCACGTTTCAATTTTTAGTTTGAAGAAAGGTATGTATAATAAACAGTCCAAAACGACCAGAATTCTTACAGTATCTCACATTGAGCCTGCAATTTTTTCGCGGTGGGAGTTGGCATTTTGTGGAGAAGAAGTCAGAGAAAGGCACAGAGATAAGGGGAAACGAGGAGGGTGCGCGAGGGAAACGCGCGTTGGATTTGTGTTTCAACAACTTCTGATAACAGAAATGAAACCTCGAACATCGGGGAAAAACTAAGGTTTCAATCATTCGTGTTACACCTTCTTTAAAGAAGGAGTATAAGCAAAAATAGGATTTTTAATTTATAATATTAAACGCTTGCCCATGTGAACGATAACAGAAATCCAAAATTTGGAAAGTCAATCTTTCCTCCGAACCGAAATACGCGCGCGCAAAGAAGCTACAGGGTTCAGGGAAATCAGGTTCAAGTGTCGCGCGAGCGTGCGCGATTAACCAAATCTATCGGTCAACTTTCTCCCTGGTGTCGAGTTTGCATGCACTTTCACCTCGCTGGGGGAAGAGGGAGGGAGGGAGGATTAGCACACTCGCTAATTTCTGTCCATCTACATACGCGCATTTGCCTAGGCAGCGTGTTCTATCGCAGACGCACAGCGTTTCAGGGGTATAGCTCCTCGGCCACAGGCAATTGGCAGAATGCCAAATGCACATCATATCCCTTCATACAGAAGCTTCAGTACTGTATGATAGGGCGCTGACCCTCTATATATACCCACATCAAAACCAGCTCAGTGCGCGAGCCGGGTTTGATAAGCGGGAAGAGAGGTGACGTCGCGCCCCGCCCCTCGCATGATCGATTTCGTTTCGCCCGCCCGCTCGCTTGACTGCGGCACAGAGACAGCTCTGCGTCTTTGCACCACTCGAAGGGGAGAGACTTTTCCACCCCGTCTCGAGTAACGCGCGCCCTCCCGATATACACCGGTGTGCAACCACAAGTTGATATCAAGCCTAGAGCGAATATCAACTTGATATCAAGCTCCCGATTTCACAAGTTGATATCAAGCAGTTTCACAAGTTGATATCAAGTTGCCATAACCGGGGAAAATACTCGTAAACAACTCCAGACAGTGCACTCAAAGCACGGGCGCGTTCACCGCGTCTCATTTTCAAATCAATTTATCGATTTTCTACTGTTATTTATCGAATTTCATCGTATTTTCTATCTAAAACTACTACGGGAATCGTGGAGAATGGCGACATTCACATTGAGGTATTATTTACTGCGGAGTTCCTATGAAACTCTCCTCTTTTCAGAATGTGAAGATGTCCGAAATTGATATTTGGTGGAATACTTTTTCTACACGTTCTCATCCATAAATGAAGGCCTCTGATCTTTATGCAGTTTTCGTCACAAAAAGGTTCGTAAGTGAAGAATAATCTTCTTTTCAGATCCATTTTATACATTTTCAAATACAATGTTTCTTTCTATTGGCGTGACCATTTGCGCTATTTCTAATCATCAAGTTGGAGAATTAGTCGATACTCAAGGTAAGTGAAGCGTTTCCTACGATATTCCTTTCAGGAAGCATCCGAAATTTCATATTTGAATATCGGGCCGTTGTTTCAATAACTTCAGCGTCCTTTCTATACGAAGAACCACCAGTTAGAAGAAGTGAATCATATTTTGTATGCCCTATCACCATGTAAAAAGTGTGTGCATGATAAACTGTTTGATTTGCCTGAAAAACATGAAAGAACACGAGTATAAACAAGGGTACGGGAGCGCGGGGCCCACAGAGATTCCACAAGTTGATATCAAGCTGTTTCACAAGTTGATATCAAGCTCATTCACAAGCCGGTGTAATATGGCCCGTTCTTTCGCTTCGCCGTCTGGCACCCTCTCTTCAGCGAACGCTCTCTAACTTCTGTCTAGCCGTCTAGCTCATATGTCCGCTCTCGAAATGCTGTGAGAGGTCACGTCAGACAATTTCCGTTACAGTATTCTTTCATGACTTGGGCAGGGTTATCGTGGTAGGATATTTAGCTGATACTCCTCCTTTAACGTCTGACGTGATAAATATTGATTGATAATTGATTGATTGATGTAACTATGTCTCCTTTTATATGACAATAAATGGGATGAAAAGGGAAGATCATCCTAATTTTTTAGGTCTGACGTCTTGGGCAAAAACCCGTTTTCAGTCGCTTTATGCATGCATCTCACTGGCTCGCCACACCTTCTGTTCAAGCGCTGGTGCACCCAGAGTGAATACACTTACTATTGAATGTATCCTACACTGAAATGTGACATCTTCGACCCATATAATCCGTTAGAAGTTCGCGAACTTTTCACGCATCTTTTCTTGCTCGTTTTAGGCTATTTTCTTTATAATGCGTTAGGTCATTAGAGACCCATAAGAAACTACTAATGCCGAAGAAATTAACCAAAAATATAAACTAGGGAATTAGCCGCACCTCTTAGAAGGTCGCGGAAATCTGCGAGTTGTTTTCCGCGAGCTAGACAGTGACGAGAGAGAACGCGGAACGAGGAGAGGGAAAAGTAAGCAACAATGTTGTTGTACTTCTGCGCTCTCTCTGTTTACGTGCTCTCTCTCTCTCTAGCTCGCGGAAAACAACCAGAATTCCGCGACCTTCTAAGAGGTGCGGCTAATTCCCAAGTTTATATTTTGGTTAGTTTCTTCGGCATTAGTAGTTTCTTATACGTCTCTAATGACCTAACGCAAATTATAAAAAATAGCGTAAAACGAGCAAGAAAAGATGCGTGAAAAGTTCGCGAACTTCTGACGGATTATAAGGGTCGCTTGTGTATGATACACTTACAAATCTCTCGTTTTTGCGAGCATTATCAACGCTCGAATACAATCAATATTTAGTTTATCATTCATTAGGTGTCATCTCTGTTCACTCATTCGCTGTGTGGACGGATCAGAAGGCGCACCTAAAAAGTGACTTCATGACTCCAGTCCCGGAAACAGGCTATTCTAGAGATCTGCCTCTAAAATCTTATTTATAAATATAGATTTCTCCTACTCTTATTTCTTTAATGGTAAACAACGAGTTATTCCTACTCTTCCTAATGAGCCGGTTAATAAATATCTTACACCAATAACAATCTGTACACGGTGCCGCACTTTCTGTTTTTCTCATCGAAAAATGCGAGTTTTGCGGCATATCTTGATTCGAACCGTTAGCTATCTCATTTTCCTCCATCATAAATTCAGTTATTGATCACGATTACTGTGTTTGAAGCGGTCGAGATGCGTAAAGGGCCATGTTCTTAATCAACTGGCGCCCTTCCTAGCTGACCCATCTCCGGGTTTTCAGCGCAGCATGCGCTCCCGATTGGTGTAGGGTTCGGTGCATCGCGCGCTGATTCTGGAATTCCAATAAGGGGAAAGGGGAGCTCAGCCCCACGAGGGTGAAAGTCTGCGAAGAATGAGAGGGCAATGATATTCCTATGGATTTATGATGAAATTCTCTTCCAATAAGAGAACCCTAGTGGTGGTAATTGTTCATTGCAAAATCTGAGTCAGAAATCAACTTGAATCACCGAAGCGCTGTTATCCGTCACAATGTTCGGATTGTCAGGGAAGCGGCCACGTATTGTGTTTCCCTAATTGGGAAAAGGCGCCGAACAGCGCCTCTTGGGCGCCTTTTGCCAATTAGGGAAAGACACTCGTTGCTCGTCTGCCTTACATTCCTTGAGGAACCAGGACATTGTGCGATCCCACGAGTTTAGCCGAAAATTGAGAAAAAAGTGCGAAAGATCACTATACTGAGAAGTGCATGATTGCAGAACAATGGCGAGTTTGCGTTTCACAAATTACTCATTACCAGTAAGGGAGTGTTCTAAAAAAAAGTTTAGCGTGTTTCCGTATGAGTATACAACAAGATACATAATTTGCCGTGACAGGCTTTAACAAATAAATATATCGATAATATTTGATGAATGCATATTTCAGTTCCTTTCAATCTTCGATGTCTCATCCGGCAATGAATCGTTGATGGCTTCCCTTCCCGAACCGCTTCTAACAATAATGAACTTTTTTTTAAAATTAAATAATATAACTGTTAAAATGTTTTTGATAAAGTGTACGTTAACCGCATTGAAAAGGATCGCTGTAAGTAAATTTCAATGCTGCTTCAATTTCAATTTCGCGAAAGCTCATTCACTGTACGATTTTAACATCCTTCTTTCATTTGGGGGTAGGAAGAATCGAGGGTTTCCTTTCGGTCCTCTTTGCCTAACCACAGTAAAAAAGTACGGCATGGGAGAATGTTATCGTAGGCTCAATTGTGTTTAAAGCGCTGCACACAGTGGACAAATGAGCGTATCAAGCAATACGAGTTCGATTTCTCAATACCTCATAAATTGTTCTTGATCTCCTCTTGGCGTGACCTCCTCTTGGAGATTTGACCGGGTAATGTGACGATCTATCAGATAAGGGAATCTGTATTTACTCTTCCCAGCCCCTGTGATTTCATCGTACATATTGCTTAAATTAGCCAAGTATTTATTCGTTCAATGTTTGTAATTATCAATCAGTATACAATATCGAAAACGCCTAAAAATACTCATTTGTTCGAATGCGAACATCACTAGAGACATATTCTTTTCACCGATAACTCATAGTGTGTTAGTTGTCGGTGTCCTTCTGCTTCGGATCAAACAAGTCAGTTTCTCTTCATTGGCTTTGTCATTGAACGGGGGATCGATTTGTACTAATCGATCACCGCTATCAATCACATCAATGATTTTCTGCAACAAATTATTTTCAACCTTTTCTCTATGTTTCTCACTATTAAGTTTCGAAATTTCACAAAATGAGTAGAAATAATATATATGTGGTCCACTTACTTTAACAAACCCGTCCATTTCTATTTGGTTCAAGTTGCTGTTGATCACCAATTTCGCTTCAGCGAACGCGGTGCTCATTCTCTGTTAATAGTATATATCATTTCTAATCATCAATTCAGGAGTGAAAGCTATCTCGTTCTTTTGACCCCTTTCCGGAGGTCTGGATGCCGTTCTCACCTTTATCAGTGTCTCGTCTCGTAGACACATTTCTTTATCAGCGACAATTCGGCCGAAGAAAGTGAGAGTCTGAATAAAATAGCATTATTGCATTTTCGGGTAATCTTTCTCTATGGCTGCTTGAAACCATTTGCGAGTACCTCTTGATTGTAGTCTGAAAGTTCGATTTTGCGTGCCAGCCAAACCATCCAAGCAAAGGAGCCGTATGGGAGCAGTCCACTCTGAATCTGCATTAGGACGAGAGACGGATCTCGTTTACGGAACTCTTCAAATGTTAGAAGCGGATTGTAGATGCACGGAAGACTGAAATAAGTTAAATCATTAGAGATGATCATTCTGATGATGATCATGAATGAGATGAGAGCACGATGGAAGAAGTAAGACAATTTCGTATTGGTATATCCTAACTAGACACACCCTCCGAAATAATAACGTCGAGATTAAATTAGAGAAATATAGAATCATAAAAAGAGTGCGCGAAACGAGAGAGTCAGATAACGGAAGATGTTCTTGGCATGGTGCCAACTATAAGCTGTGGGGATGGTAGACGATACTCCGTGATTCTCGTCATGGTGATAGATACTGATATCTTCTTTCTATGGTGAAGGAACAAGACGATAGGGGGTGATGTCATCAATATATTTGATGAGACGTTTCGGGCCAACATTCCATCATGATATCGATAAATCGAAAAAATACGTACATGAGGTTCTCGAATGACAAGCTATCATAATCAATAGCGTCCTCGCACAACAGGCAACCTTGTGCAATGAGATCTCTGCAATTGCTAGTTTCATCTACTCAATAGCCCACTTTCTGCAACCTCGCGAGCAGTTCAAATGGTCGTTTTGGATACAGAAAGAGCGGTGTGCCCTTGGCTGCAGATGTCCACGACACGCGTTCGAGAAGGCCGAGTTGTTTCCTGATTTGAGGCATTGCACATTGAAAAATCCTACTAAGAACAGACGCTCAAATTGACTCGCATGCAAATATTTAAGTTGGCATATACTTACATATTACTAGGCGGACCAACTTGAGTTGTTCTTAGTAGGATTTCACTATGGGTGAGATCATTCTGTGAATACGTATTCAAAACAAGAAAAGAAGAAATTAATTACTGTGCCAAATCTCGATACCTCTTGGGTGCCTTGAGAGCATTCGGAGTGGCAAAGTGCTCGATGAAAATACCATCGATGCTTGCGAGCTCCTTCTCATCGACTACTCCTTCACTGACAGCTTCGTAGAAAGTGCAGTCATCCAATGATCGATCGAACATTCGGAAGTGGGTTCTGCGAGTGTTACATGGGTTGTGTAGGTGCTGATATGTTGGGACCACCTTCTAAGCTTCTCTTCATTCACAATATCTGTTTTTTTAAACCGCCTTGCGTTTATTGTCGTACCTAACATTTACCCCGTTATCCTTGTCGCAAAAGTATTGTCGTTAAAGCCGTCAAGACGCTTACACTTACTCTTTTCGGCATACTCCAAGTTGATGTTGCTGCTTCATATTATTAAAATAAACTTCTCAAAAAATTCGCAGTAACTCACTTGAGAAAATTTGATGGTGGCTTCCAGCGGCGCAGATGCATCACGTACTGCGTTGCGTTCCTTACGCCGTCAGGTGTTAGTGCGAAGACAGATTGCGGGCTGGAATATCTATTCAGACAGTGCGTCAATCCTAATAGGCTGTTGAGAATGTATCACCATTTTATTTCCAAAGGCGAAGTGAAATATGTCATTCGAAAGTTGTCGAACTCACTTTGACAGATGTCCTGCTTGCAGATGGAATTGCCACCAATGTTGTGCACTTGTATCCCGTTGCACCGACTGTCTCAGTAGAGAGACCAGTTCAGTCAACGAAACAGGGAGAGAACCAGATGATCGAAGTTGATGGAGCACGCTTAGAATTGCTTGCCGAGACCAGTCGTGATCGCTACGAAAGAGTTTCTCATTGTATAATTTAGAGGAAATGTTTTGGATATCACCTCTCTCAATCATTGATCGGCGCAAGTTGGTAGCCATACAGCAGAGTAGAAAAAGCACTTGTCAACCATACGACTAGTTGCCGTAGGATCGACTCTGTCCGCGGCTACGCAGATAATTTAAATGTCACTTGCCAATTCCAACATGTTTTGTGTTTCGCACAAGTTACATCTTCCGATGAATGTGTGGTACATACTCGTCAAGCTGTCGAGTGGTCGTCTCATCTGGCTCCGGCCACTGCAGCAGATCGCACTTGAGCAGCTGTTTGTCAATCAGTCTCATCCGCTTCTTGGCATCTGCAAAGGGACAATATGCAAATGCGATTATATTATTGTAGAAACTCGCCGTCATTGGTTGCTGACCAAATGACTCAATTATGCGAAACAGAACATGAACATTCCTCAACACTACTTGCTTTTCATCGCACTTTGTGGTGTTATAGATATTATATTATTATTGTTGTCACTGGTTCCTACCCATAATTCTAGTACGCATTGACTCGACGAAGCCGTCGTATCGAAACTCGAACGGAGCTGTGCTACACTCGTTCACTGGCTCGCGATCGGCGTGAACGAACTGAAACAAACAGTGTATTCGATTGAAGATCAATTTCAATCGTTATCGCAGATGTGAATAGTGCGGACTATTAGTTACTGTTTACGCAACCGGCAACTGCAAATTCTCGCACAGAAAACGAAATGCATGTCCTGATTTTTGAATAATAAGTAATAAAGGGTTTTTAATTATAAAAAACCTGTGCCCAGATCGTCCATTCATTAATGTCATTCGCAACAGATCGTTTGAAGTTCACGAGCTGCGCCACATCAAAAGTGTTGAAAATCTGAATTTAGCTAATGCATAAGATGTATTTTTTTAAAAAGCGTTTCCTTCTCTCGTGTACTTCTTGACGAACAACCTCAGCGAAATAAAGTAGTAATGACATTTCAAGTAATTCCAACATAATACCTTTTCTTGCGCAGCATCAACCGATCCGACTGAAATCACATATCGAGCTTGTTTTCAAACTATAGACTTACTGTGATCCGCGGCTGTCTCAGGAGTCCCGACAGGATACTTTAAAGGCTTCGTGGTTAAACATGGATACTACAAGTGCAGACGAATGTAACTAACCTCATCAACGTTGTATGTTTTAGAGAAGTATGTCAGAGTGAGCGAACTTGAAGATTGCTTAAACGAAACTCAGTAAACAATTTTCATTATCTATGCATAATCATGCTTTCAAAGAGAGTCAAAAATAAAGGGCCAGATATGTCACCTGTATAATGCTCGTGGAGTCAACAATCTTCGGTTCTTGAGGAAATCCACTGACACGAATACCGTGGCGCAATTCCAGGAATTGTCTCATTCCGTAACTACTTCGGACATGGCTCTCCAACTGCACGGAAATTGCAGGATCTCTTAATTTTCAAAGTATTCTTTTTTTTACAATTTGAATTTGTCACACCCATTCATCCTGTCAATAACGATGTTGTAATCGTTTCCGATTTTCAGACTGCCACATCGAAGCAGGTCTTGGCACATCATTTTCCTGCACTGCACCGATAGCTGTCAAATTTAAATTATTTCGAAATTGACTCAATAACTACTTCACCTGTTGTTGTGTTGCAAGTTGTTCTTTGATATAGGCTTTGTGCAACTGCAGGAGAACTATCGAAATACAAACGCTCTGCAAAAAAAAACTAGATTGATTATTCAAAGGAACGCCACAGTTTTTCTTCGTGAATATATGTAATTTTATTTAAATCTAAGTTCTAGAAAAGAGGATTCTTATTTTTACCATCTAACTTGCCTTTGACGAGGAAGTTGCGATTCTTTTCCACATCAGCTTTGGATCGAGGGCCTGGCATATACATTTTTTTATTTCATAAAGGTGTCAAAAAGAGAAATATGTTTTCTTATTTAAATCCGTATCGTTCCCATTATTATTATTATTATTATTATTATTATTATTATATATTAATGAAGTGCGTGATAAATTAGATGTGAAACGGTTTGTCGGACGTCGATAGTGTCAATTATAGAAACACCAAAGTGTAGTCCCCTCTCTATTATTTTATTCTGAGTGTCTCCGCTACCCCCTCGTCTGTCTAACAACAACTTGATAAGATCAGAATCCCCGTCTTAGCTTGTATGATCTCCGTCGATGGGTATGACCGTTTAACCAATTTCTATTTTATAAAACTTATTCCCACTCTGCGGACACTTCGTGGCCACGATTTGTAATATTTGAGAAAGTCATCTTCGACAGAAATCCTTTGAATATTTCTCTCGATTTCGTTCAAGTGGTGTTGAATGATCCCACTCTGAAAGCAAATAATATATTATGACTTTCTATTTCGCTCAAATCGTTACCCAGACATATAATCGAATTAGGAAGTCTGAGAAATCATCATCATTCTCAACGACTGCTCGACTATTTCCAACAGAGGCGACTCCATCTTCTCTGTTGATAAACAGAACCGATGAAAACTAAATGAAAATATTTAGATTATTTTGCACTAGACATCTTTTACCAATTTTCCATTTCTTTACCACTTATTAAATTTGTAGTGGGTAACATTTTATAAAAAAAGTCCAAAATTATGAAACATTACGGGGCTTATCGGCGTGAAAACAGAAAGAAAGAGACAAGCAGTCCATGTGACACCATGAAGCCATTTAATGAACGTATCCTTTCATAATATATTGAAGAAGTGCTGATATATGTACCTTCTGTCCAATTGGTTGCTTTCCGAGGAATTCGAGAGAAGTAACTATCAGAGAGGACACAAAGAATTCGGCAGATGAACTTGAAAAAATACTGACATTGACATTAGTAATAAACACGGATAGGCCGCAATAGGCAACGCTAAGATCTGTTTTTTTAAATAATACGTTCATACAAAATTTCAAAATAGTGCCCGGTTTTTACAGATGCGAGAGAGCACACGAAAGTGAGAGGGTCTCCAACTTTCCTTTTCGGTAAACAACGGAAGTTCGTGTTTTGGCTTGTTAGTATGACCGTATATAAATGCACTAGTTGGAACTGATTTCTGGATTTCTTGGCGTACAGAGGAATCAAAACCGCACCGATCGTCGAGTGGAGAGAAAATGAGATGGTTTATCAATTGCATTCAGATAATGCAACCCTCGTTAAAGGTGGTGTCCCACGAACTTTTGGTCAACGGAGTTCTCAATATGGGGATATCACACTAGGTTCCCCGGTAAGAGCACCGAAAACCGCAGGTTCAATCGCTAAGTTTGAAAAAAGTTATTCGTGTTTGGCTCTGTGCCAAACTGACCCTGACGCGCAGGATTCAAAAATGAGAGGGAGGGATAATGGGAAAAGATGAGAGAGCGACCGTGTCATTGGTATATAGGAGATGAGGAATGAGTGAGCGCGAGATCGTAATGATCCTTCTTTAACGCACGTTTCGTTGAGATGAACATCGCGGTATCCTCTGACTTTATGCAGATAACCATAGTATTCCGCCGCATCTTCCTCATTCTCCATAATTATATGCAGCAGTTCGTTATAGCGCTGAAGAAAGTCAGTGGTTGGAAAGGGGTTCCACAATTTCGTGATTGAAACCTGAGCAAAAAAGAAGATGTACTGATCGGCATAATGCTGCCATATCAGCTTGTCATCCGTTGCCACTGTCACATGTTTGTGACCCGATCTGACCGCCTCAAATTCTGCAGCTAGCTCGCACTCCCTCTGCCCAGGAAAACCTGGAATAGAATCAATCTCCAACGTCTACATAGGAGGGCGCTTGAACAAGTTAGCGATGGTATAAAGGAATTTAGTTATTTATCGATTAAAACAAATAAAATGGCCTCTCTTTCCTTGATTACCTCTCACGACGAACTTGGTATCCTTGGGTAGGCACAAGCATGCAATGATTCGGTTGATCTGTTGCTGCACGGCGCCTCTCCCATTGCTGATGGCGTATTCGACCAATCGGTCAGTGAGACTGATCAGCAGCCCGGACCCAGATCGCTGCATGGCAGGGATTCATGCTGTGCAAATTTCATGGGGTGCAAGGTGCAAAACAGTTTTATGCACTCTTTCATAACTTTTTTTCCTAGTGAAGCTACAACTTCCAAACTTGATACAGATATTGCAAGCCACGTTTGGAACATTTTCCTTTTTGATTGGAGAGATTTCGTTCAGTTTGAGCTGAGTTACACGAGTTTTCCACCCTTTGATGGGGAAATTTCCCCGAAGAAATTAGCGCAGCATCAGATGCTGGAGTCAGATTGCGACAAATTGAGTGAGCGATCTGTGTGCACACCTACTTGCTAAAGTTCTATTTATTTGTACTATTTAAGTATATCTCGAACTATTTGCGTCAATGCAAACGCTCAATATGCGCTAACTAACTTGCGCCCACAACGAGCTTAGCCGCGACAGCCGAATGCTCGACGACTCCAATCTGCAACGACATATCACATTGAACATTTTTAGTATAATATAGTATGTACATTGGTTATCGCTAACTTAGCAAAACGGCAACTAAAGGCGAGAGTGCCGGTGATATGCCTGACACACAAACGACACTCAAATATCTCGATTTCACACTCTCCACTCTCGGCTCTGTCTCCTGCTTTCCTTACTCAGGAGTGTGCTCTCCTAATATTGGGAGCCTTGATGTCTTCATCTCTCATGCTGTGTTTAAAAAATGCTCGGAAAAGAAAAGAAAAGAAAAATCCGTGTTAAATTATCTCTAGGGACGGGCGTGTGATTTTTTGAGTACGCGATATTGCCGTACTACCTGCGATACGGTTGAGGCCAAAATACCGTAATCTTTTAATAAAAACTTTCAAACGGATTTGTTTGAATAACTATACGTTATTTATATTTTGATAATGAGGATAAAAAGATGGAGCACTGCAGCACTCGAAGAAGAAATTCGAACAATGATCACGATACACGAGAAAAGATAGCTGGGGGGTACAAAACAAGAGATTTTCAAATAAAGAGTTGCAGGCCCCTTTTTTACCATACATAGCTTACGCGCAAAAAAAATGTAATCAATAGGAAAATGCCATTGCAATTCAGTTGATTGAGAAAAAACTCTTGAAAATTGTAAATTTGTAACAGAAAACCGATATTTATTGAATATCTCAAAAACCGCGACGTGTATGTCTATGGTTAAAAAAAATATCGTGGCCATGGATGCTTTCTGTGCTTTGCACAAATTTCAAGAAAATATACTGCACGATTTTTGAGAAAATCAATTTTTAACAATAGTAATGAATCCGCCCTCCATGAACTACAGTAACTGAAGCGTTCAAGCTCGTAGGAGTTCATTTTGAAGCTTCGATCAATCTACTTCTGTACTCAAAAATGAACAAATTTGCTCGGATCATTCGTCTGAGGAACAAGACGGGCGATTAATAAATTCAATAATTTGCGAAAAATAGCAGCCAAAAAAATCAGTTTGCAATAACACATCAGGAAGTTGACCCAGTCAGTACTGACATTGAACTATTCCTGACTGACGGCGTCGTTCAAAGAGGCTCTCTTTCTAAGCAAATTTCTTATTATTCGAAGTTGATAAGTCGGAATGGTGTAGTGTGGGCTATCGAATGAGCATACTGTTGGAATTTATTTCGTTCATCGGTGTGCAACGCTCCCTTCCCTAATTATCTTCACTGGAAGAGAAAAGAAAAGAAAATATTTGAATTCCCGCAATTATCGTCTTGTGATCATAACTCATTTCCGGAATGCCCTGGAGACTTTAGATTTAGATTTTAGATTCGAAATGGCGACACGGATCTAAACTCAATTTTACAAGAAATTAGCATAACCGGCAGCCGAGTTATGGCGTGAAATCGATAATTGCGGGAATTCAAATATCTTCTTTTCTTTTCTCTTCCAGTGTAGATAATTTACCACGGATTTGTCTTTTCTTTTCCGAGCGTTTTTTTAACACAGCGCTCTCATCTTGAGACAACGTCTCCAGAGTAAGGAGACTTCGCGCTCTGTGTACCTGGCGGCTCGAAGCACTCCGGCGCAGCAGCTGAAGAGCGGACTCCAGATGTCGTTGAGATTGTTTGACTTCCTTCCATCGACGAGTATGGCGTGTGCCTTGATGCGCCCTTGCTCAGTGCCGATGCAGACGAGCAGCGCCTCGCACACGTAGAAGAGCAGTCGTTCCTCGTAGCATCGCTCCGCGAACTCGATCTGCAATCGACGGGAAGTCTCTTGCGTTCACTACTCTGGAGATGCTGTTGAGAGAAGCATTTAGAACAGTGAGATCTCGTGAGTATCAGGGCAAGTTTGCATCACGCATGAGATTTATCTGTGCTAACAGGTATTCATAAACAATACGCGATTCCTTAGCACTAGTTATGTTAACTAGTTGCAATGGTAGCACCCAGTTGCGTCCCGTCGACACAAAATTCCGAATTCGTGAGTGTCGGCGCATTCCGAGAATCGACGAACAACTACTGTTCATCTTGTTTCAAAATATCAATTTCAAAGACATTGATTGTAGTTTACAGTTACTCTTTAGTTATCTGAAAGATTCACCGACCGTGTACTCCGACAGAATATGCATGGTTCGAATTTGTAGGCCGCAGATCAGCGTTGTTAGAGCCTGCAACAATTATGATATAGCTTTTGCAGGACGTTATTGATTTGAACATGCAAATTTACAAATTTTGGCTAATAAAAAAAAACAACTGCATTTTCAATAAAACGTTTCATGTATCGCGACGTATTATTCTTTTTTTTCTTTTTTTATGGTTCGTTTCTATGGTGACAGAGTTGCACATCGAATTTTGCTACACGGAACAAAACTGCATAGTTTCTCACAGTTTTTGAGATTTTATCGAGTCCGTCTATTGTACAAATGCAGCCCTCTTTTTTGGATAAAAATTAGCAAATATTTGTTCGCAAGTCACTAATTAAAAACTATAATTGGAACCTGTCCGTCAAAAGCTGCTTTCTCTGCATACATTCGTATATCAGTCCACATTAGAGCGGTGCATTCGGGATGTGGCGAATGCATAGCCACGCCTAAGAGAGGTTGAACAATTATTGCATGGGCCTTTTTTAAAGGCAATTGGGTCCAGGTAATTGCACTGAATGAGAACAGACATCAATGTTATTCGGGCTGATGTGAAAAAAAAATTATTATAATGATAATTCATGCGGATCAATTGTAGAACGAGTAGAAATCTGTTGAAAATAAATGCGATGCTCTCATAAACGACGCCCATTTGGGGGGGAATGAAGCCAAGACAAACTGTTCATAATTGAAAAATTTAAATGGTCAATTGTTTAGACGGTGCATACTGGAGTTAGGCCGAACTTTGGTCCCTGAAGAATTATTGACCTACGAATGATGCATGAAAGTGCTAGATAAGAGTGCGCCTAACATAACAAAATCAGTGGAGAAGAGTAATATACATAATATATCGCAGTTTGATTTCAAAAATGCATACGATCTGATTACAATGGCAGAACAACATAAACTATGAGGAGAATTACGCAGGAATTTAAAATTTCACTCGCAAGTCATTGCCGAATAAAATTCGTCAATTGGGCCGTTTATCGCCCTTTGTCTGACTGTTATCACGAATTGTCTTTATCGTGATGCCACGCACATCGAGCGGCGTGTGGAGCTCGCGTGCTTAGTGCGGCAAACGGGGAATTGTTTCTTCATTCTTATATACTTATACTTATACTTATACTTATACTTATACTTATACTTATACTTATACTTATACTTATACTTATACTTATACTTATACTCATACTTATACTTATACTTATACTTATACTTATACTTATACTTATACTTATACTTATACTTATACTTATACTTATACTTATACTTATACTTATACTTATACTTATACTTATACTTATACTTATACTTATACTTATACTTATACTTATACTTATACTTATACTTATACTTATACTTATACTTATACTTATACTTATACTTATACTTATACTTATACTTATACTTATACTTATACTTATACTTATACTTATACTTATACTTATACTTATACTTATACTTATACTTATACTTATACTTATACTTATACTTATACTTATACTTATACTTATACTTATACTTATACATATACTTATACTTATACATATACTCGATCACCAACGCTATTGCGGACAGTGATAAATGAATACGGGTCGGTAGATTGGTATCTGTACACTCTCTAGCCCACTGCCAGTTGTAGAGAGTGTGAGAAAAGAAGAAAAGGTTGCCGCGCACAATAATCGCAGATCAATCGAATAACCGTCTCTCGTCGTTACCGTTTGGGACAAGCGTCATCGCGAAATGCGACCACTGTTAAATAGAGGAACGAATCACGCGCCAAATATGTGAACAAAATTCAAACTTATTTGGCCAATTATATTTTCTACTTTCAATTGTCTTTTTAAAACAGCGTAATTTGCGTAACGAGCAACTGTCGCACTCTGAATTGCTCACTGTTACTGTACTGCCATCGATTTCCACTCGTCTCTAATTTTCTGTGTGTTTTTTTTGCTTATTTTCAGTTAATTACTAACTTTGTCTGAGTAGTAAGTTATAGGGAGTGTTTAACCGCCCAGGATTCAATCTGAATTCAATTGTGCGATGAAATCCCATAAAATTTTCCGGTGAGAACGGTGGCTTCTATGTATGTGCATTACCCTCGGAAACACAGGAAGAACTGCAACTTATCTGAAAAATGGGCAAGTTTATCCCAGAACGCGACAAATAAGTTCATTTATCGATTTATCCCAGTGAATGGTTTTCTGCTTAAGGTATTACAAAAATTAACGAACATTCGTATGAAATTATAAAGCGGTCCGCGCTGATATGTCGTAATTGCGTAAATTCTGCAATCAATGGCCTTGCAGTACGTCGATAAAAAGCCAATACCGTTTCTCGTTTGCGTCCAAAGAGAAAAATGTCTGCAGCTAGCGGGAAATATACCCACCATTCTTTCTGACCAGTTTTTTACCCTATTACCCTCGGAAACACAGGAAGAACTGCAACTTATCTGAAAAATGGGCAAGTTTACCCCAGAACGCGACAAATAAGTTCATTTATCGATTTATCCCAGTGAATGGTTTTCTGCTTAAGGTATTACAAAAATTAACGAACATTCGTATGAAATTATGAAGCGGTCCGCGCAGATATGTCGTAATTGCGTAAATTCTGCAATCAATGGCCTTGCAGTACGTCGATAAAAAGCCAATACCGTTTCTCGTTTGCGTCCAAAGAGAAAAATGTCTGCAGCTAGCGGGAAATATACCCACCATTCTTTCTGACCAGTTTTGTGTGCGTTATGTGCAGTTAACACATTTCGCAATAAACCGTAAAGACAACACGCATGGTTTTGACGCGTCAGGTCCAAAAGTATTTATTGAAAAGGTATTGTATTACGAGAACTAAACGAATAAATGAAAATACACAAAACAACGTTGTTGATTTAATCCTAAGGTCATTACGATTCTTACGATCAGATCACATTAAGGAAACGATTTAGATGAAATTCGTGAAACAATGTAGACAATTTAGTCTTGGAGTTTGTATTCACTGAGTTGAGATTGCTTCCATTCATCACCGGGCAAAAGCTCTTCACTGTCATCCCACCACGAGTGGTTTTGATTTTTTGGACGGAAAACGGCGAATGGAGTCCTGTACTGAAATATTATTAACTATTCCTTTGTTGTTGAAATTCTCATACAAAAAATAACGATATATTAGTGTTCTTGAAAAGAATTCTCAAAGAATGTTAACAACAGCAAAAGCAAAATAAATGGTATGATACATTCATATCAAACGTACCTCGTAGTAGCGCTTCAAGTGCTCTCTGAGTTTGAGTATTTCCCCGTACCATATTTAGGGGCCACAACGTGGATTGCCGATTTTCGATGTGAGGGTGGAAATCATATAGAATAGATGCCCCATGGTCCCATTAAGACAATACTTTTTGCCGTTTGTCAATATATTTCCTCTGAGCCGAGATACACCTCGAAATCTGCACGTGAATCGCTAGTGGGAGAAGCATCAAACCGGGGAGAGGAGAGAAAGGGGCGGAGACTTCTTTCACCACTCTTGTCAGGCCCTCTCCATTCCCCACGCTCTCTCATCGGTCAGACGGTGAGCGAGAGAGTATATGAAATGGAGAGGGCGCTCTCCTCTCCTCTCCCTCGATAGGGAGGGATTTGCATGAGTTCAAACATCCCTATCTGCACTCTCAAAAGTGCACGCTCTCTCGCCTCTCTCTAGCCTCTCTCGCCCCCGCGTCCGAGACGGCGCTCTCTCTCCAGCGCCGCTAACCAGCACAAGTCGTCATTCCACAGTCATTTCCGTACTGAAATATTTCAAAAGAGTAGCACAATTCACGATTAGATAATTACATCTTAATTTTTGTTGAAATGTCACTGATAGCATCATGAGAACCAAGATCTTCTTGGGCAAAACATACAGCATCACTCGAAGCATAAAAACAAGCACTTTTATTTTTTGCAACTGCATTTTAGCCACATTGCCGTGGACGGACTAACTTTGCCCACGGCGCATTCGATAGAGCAAACCACTAGCTACAAGACAAGACCTAACTCAATTCAAACGGTTTAGAACTATGCTTGTGCTACTCCATGGCATTTCTTGCTTTCTCCTTTCAAGGAAAAGTGGGCGGAGACTGCGGATGCTAACCATATTTGCTCTGTTCTTACCAACTTGCGAAAGTAAACTATTAATTCATTCTGAAAAATGGAAAAAATCTCAACAACACTACTTTGACAGTCTGATCAAATATTTCTAGGATAAACCTTCGTTAATAGTCACTTTAAAATGTGATTATTTTTTTCATTTTCAATCTTGTAAGTGTGTCATCCAAATCCATGTAAAAAAGATTTTTCAGGTGTCGATTTTCCCTGTTTGGTAAGTTTAATTCAAATGACCAAGCTAAGATCACGTGATTCTCAAAAAAATACAGTCGGGATTTTTTTAAATAAAGGTGTTTTTTAATTAGGAAAGCTTGCCTTTTTGCCATGATAATTGAACGCTGCGACCATAAACACTGGAAATATTTCTAGTCTGTAGAGAACTAGGGCCGATAAGCATTCTCTGTAAATGAAAGCATTTCATTAGAATATTGCATCACAGTCTCATCGTATATGATCATTTTGAGACAAATGCATCATTTACTTAATTTCTCAGTTGTATGAGACAATCGCTTTTAGTTATTTTTATTTCACTAAGTCATTTATGGCTTTTAATGTTTTGGCTTTGATATTGAACAATAAATAAATATATCACCTGACGTAAGCTGTGTACTTATCTGGATAGGTAACATACATATTATAATAGCACCTCGGGAAGTAATCTTTAATGATCTGAAAGAAGTCATGATATTGTGGTAAAGGAGCGAAACAATATTATCTGAGAGAATTTTAACTATTGTTTCACCATTACAAAATAAAATAATATATTGCAAACCTCTTTTTCGAAATTTGATAAATTTTCGAAGTTATCCAATACTCATTCCATCCGTTGCGATGTAAGTCAAAGATGGCGAAGTAGACATGGACTACCTTAAAGAATATTATTCGAAAGAGATGCTTGGTTCGCATGACCAGTGTGCTTGCAAGATGTTTCAAAACGTGAAATTTGCAACAAAACTCTCTCTTTTGAAATCGTCAGCACTTTTCTTGATTTCTTCGAAGATTGCTTCTCGACTTTCCTTGGCGGTCTGTAATGTCTGGCATTGTTATATTAAACGAAGCGCGAGAGAATCGACTCTACAGCGGCAGTAGAAATTTTTGTCACCGCATTGGCTCTAAAGGAAATGTAAAGTACTTTCGTATACGCTCTTTCAAATAGCGTTTTCCGTTTATCGATAAGATCCCGTTTGCGTAAGAGTCGGGCAAATGTCAACAGGCGCGTACAGCAAAAAAGTGATGGTCTGAGATAATACCTGTTTTCCGCGCGGTGTCTGGAAATGAGAAATGAGGCAGCTAATTCATGCAAATCGGGCAATTTACTCTCGAATTTGGATTCTCACCCTCATCTCCACAATTTAAAAAAATCATAACTCTCTTTGCAGGAGGTTTGGTGCTACCAGAAAAATAACATGGATGACCAAAGGTGTGCTCGAAATACTGGTGAAGTTTCAGCAATCTCTTTTTGATTATGATTTTTATATAATATGAATTACCGAAATATAGGATATTTTCGAAAATTGACAAACACAATGATGTTCCTCTCACAAATCCAACGAGAGTCCTTCTTTGGATATTTCGGTTTAGTCAACTGGGTATCGAGATGTGCTCAATAATCCGCTAATCAGTCGAATCTTCAAAGCTCCATAATGATCCCCAACCAAATTTACATATCATGATATTGGGTCAGTGTTCCTAACCCATAGAAGTGTGTCGAAAACAGGTATTATCTCAGACCATCACTTTTTTGCTGTACTGAGTTTAGTTTGACTCTTACGCAAACGGGCTCATAAAGATCTTATTTCTCGAGTACGAGAGTGTCAGGGTGACGGTCCTCTGATGTTCTACCGCGACTGAACCTCGGCAAAAACTCATAACTTCCTTTAAAATTGAGATGCCGTGTTCTAATTTTTGTACAAGATAGAGGAATAGATTCTGCAGATTTCCAAACAGAAAAATCTATTCCTTCATCTAGTGAAAAATTAGAACACGACATCGCAATATTAAAAGAAGATATGATGAAAATTTCTTCAACTGCGAAGACTATTTCGACCCACACAGATAGTCTCTCTATATATTCGTGAACATTTTTTAAACATTTTAATTGTTTTTTTCCATAAATGAGCTGAGACGCAGAGTAAGGACGTGTGAAAACGTGTGAAAAAATAGAACGTGTGAAAATATGAGATCTGAACTATCAATTTTAAATTCTTTTCCAGAGCATGAATTTTCCAAGATGTCGATATTTTTTCTCCATAGGGGACGTTCATTCTGTAACACAATTGACTACGAGAACACTACAAATTTGCTCTGTGGATTGGATTGTGATTTGCTCATTTGATTTGTAGGCGCAACTGAAAATGATATAATTCTCACTCGAAACATGTACGGTGCCCATTCGGTCTGTGACATCCTCTTCCTCCTTCCGTTCGCAAGAGCGCAGATCGCTGAATTTGTAATGGATTTTGACGGAAATATCTGGGCGAACAAAGGGGGCAAATCGACAGATGAAATAAGAGCGATTTTCACAATAGGGTCACTGTCGGATGGATAGACTGCGGGAACTTCAAAGCATAATATGAGATTATTCCAAAAGTCATGAAAGGAAAGGCAATCGAGTGGTGGAAAGTGAGAGAGAGAGAAGAGAGAGAGAGATGGTATGAGCTATCGAACGGCGTTTGAAGAGTGCGCCCAAGCTGTGAAACAAGAAACCATGCCAATTAGGGTGGCGAAATCAGAGCAGTATCGATACACAGTGCATTCTCAGTACGTGCACTGAGCACACCGGTGTATCGATACAAAAAAGCGAGACTGATGTACTGAAATGCACTATGCACTGCAGTGCACGCGCGCCGTGTACTGCCAATGCACTGTGTACTGCTAGTACACGACGCGTTGAGGGCGAGCGTGTACTGTAGTGCACAGTGCATTTCAGTACATCATTCTCGCTTTTCCGAGTGTATCGATACATTTGGTTCCCGCAAAAGCAAGTACTGCTGTTAGCCACCCTAATGCCAATCAATCGAAAAGAACGCCAATCCTTGTTACGATGAGAGAACAGAGAACGCGACGAGGGAGTGTGAAGCGTGGAGAGAGCAGAGAGAAAGAGACAGTAATGTTATCCAGTCTCCAGAGTAGAGTTTGGAAAGTATCTGTGTCAGCAACTAGTTGCTTTCATTCTGAAGCAACGGACGATTCTGTCATTTGCCCGTTGCTGTGAGCGGCGTGAGCAACTAGCTGCTTTTCTAATTCATTTCGTAACTAGCGTTAAAAATCGCATTGATTGTGAAACATTTGCCATTACAATATGTGTCACGTAAAAATTATTTTCATACGTGCACCTGTAATAACAATATTCGGTTTTTATTACTAATCGTATCTCTGTGTGTGAATGTACTGTGACATAGGCATTCATTTTCAGTTAATTGACAATCATTCAGTTACAAATAGGCGCCCTACAAATATAAAAACAAATTGGTAGTAAACTTTACACCTAATATCATTATTAGTAAGGAAACAAAGATTACCAACGCTTGGCATTTTATGACGTTCCATTGACTAATAGTATGTGCGCAGGGTGAACCAAACGATTCCAGACATAGAGAGAAAATACATCACGACTCTCCTTGTCCGGCATAGTAATATTTCCCACCATTTTCCATGAAAATCATTTCATTTAAATTTTCCAACCCAGAAAGCAACTAGTTGCCTCAAAAGCATAGCCCGCCAAAGCAGCGGGCGAAATAATGAATGAAACAACTAGTTTTCCTTCAAAGTCTAATAGTCACATGAAACCACTAACCCTGGCGGAATAAATAATTACTATAATTGTAATTGTAATTACTTCAGATAAGTAGAAAAATGCGCAATCGATAATGGCAGGGATAATATTTCTTTATAAAATTATGCCTACAAAAACGGAGTTTGTGTTTTCTAATCATATTATATTCAATTACTAAATTGAATTACTCCGAGAAACTGGCCATCGTTTTTTTCTGGTTTTGTGCCTCTCTGGGAAAGAAACTATACTGTATGTAGTTAGCCATTATTGGTGAAATTTATTCCATTTCGAATAACTTAGCGAAAAAAAAAACGAGACAATCCGGGTGCCGGAGAAAATGCTACTGCTTGGTCCTTTGTTGCAATGTACATATAGGAAATAAAGTATTAATGAAAAAAAACGATCCCACATTTATCATTTTGCAACATGATTACACTGGATGCAACAGTACATATTCACTGATAAATTTGTTATCTCACTTAATATTATCAGCCTGATTACTCGCACTCTTCAACAGTTACTCGTGAAAATAACAGTTTACCTATGCTTTCCGGCTATTCAGTAGGACTGAATCAATACATAATAAATATTTTTATAGGTAAATAAAGTCATTACGATTCTTGCGATCAGATCACAATAAGGAAACGATTTAGATGAAATTCGTGAAACAATGCAGACAAGTTAGTCTTGGAGTTTGTATTCAGCGGATAGAAATTGTGTCCAATGATCTCCGGGCAAAATCGCATAACTTTCATCCCACCACGAGTGGTTTTCCTTTGGACGAAATGTGTTGAGATCATCCCAGGACTAAAATATTATTAATTACTCCATTGTCATTGACGTTCTAAAAATAACATGTATTTAAAATCATCATCTGTTCTTTAAAAAAAAACGATTTCTTAGAGAATCTCAGCGATAACAAAAAGAGTAAAAAAATGAAAAATAAAAAAAATTTAAAAAAGTTACACTAGTGTTGACGAAAGAAACCAAAAATGACATTTTCGCATATGCTTGTTTTATCGAAATCCCGTACATGCTAATTAAGGATTATTATTTTTCGATGACGTTTCGACAACTGTGATCTTGAAAAATGAGCCTTTAGGATTGTTTTTCGAACCTCGTTCCGTTCATAGTTTGATCAACACTACGGAACTCCCATGAGCAACGTACCCGGTTGTATTGCTTCAAATAGTCTCGGAATTTGCATATTCCTCGTTGCCATAGTTCCTCTGTTCTTACCAACATGCGAATTTGAGAAGTTGGTCGATTCTGAAAACTGGGATAAGTAGCGGGTTCATCTGCTTATTAATACGCATGCTTTATCTCCAGTAAAAAGGAAAGTAGGAAACACGTAAAAGCGAAGGGGTCACCTTTCACCGTTATGTGATTTTTCGGGACAACTCAGGGTAAACATTTCTTCGTGTCTCAAGAATTCCGAATTTATCACACCAACACTTAAAGGGACAGTAAACACACAAATTCTTGTTCATTTGATCCACTTTCCAAGAGCGAACTATTTTCGAATCTAACTTGCATCATTTTTTCATCATATTTAAAAATTTATTTCGCCCTTTACAATACACCTTGTTGTGATCATACTCCTTGAGCAGCTTACTTATCATGAGTGGAACATATGTGTTTTTGAAAGTGAGGTGCTATCTTTTCGTAGAAAAAAGTTACACCCTCAAGAAAATCACTTATCTGCACGAGAGCGCACGCTCTGCCTTCTCTGGCACTCTCTCCCTTCAACACAGTATCTCGCCTAGTTCAGATCCCGCGCCGGGCACGAATCTTTTGCCATTCTTACTATTACTCCATATCCACTGTGTGAACCAGAATTAGCTTAATTACAGTGAAATATTGCTATTTTTTTGTACTTTATTCATGGCCAAGTGGTTAAAGGGCGCGACATTCAAAACTGACCGACGCAGGTTCGATCCCAGCCGCGGGCTATCCGTTTGCCGCTTTTTTCGCAGCATTGCAAAGAGTACCTAACATGTTTTCATGTTCCGCCAGATATGTTCGGGCACGTTTTGACGTGTTATTACGTAATTTTATGAATTTTTCGAAATTCCACAAAACGAATCGGGGAGCGTGGGTAACTATGGGAAAAGTGTTTTGAGATGTCATAAACGTGTTCGAACACGGTATTCTACGTTTCCGTTGTGAGGATGAGAGCGATCAAAAAATAGTTGCCACGGAGCAGCGAATAAAATTTCGTTAAAACTTGTTCTGACACGTTTGAACACGTTTGCGACATCGCATAACACTTTTCCGTGACTACCCACGCTTCCCGATTCGTTTTGTGAAATTTTAAAAATTTCATAAAATTACGTTATAACACGTCAAAACGTGCTCGAACATATCTGGCGGCACTTGAAAACATGTTATTCGCTTTTTGCAATGCTGCGAAAAAAGCGGCAAAAGGATAGCCCGCGGTTGGGATCGAACTTGCGTCGGTCAGTTTTGAATGTCGCGCCCTTTAACCACTTGGCCATGAATAAAGTTTTAAAAAATAGTAATATTTCACTGTAATTAAGCAAATTCTGGTACAAACAATTGATATGGAGTAATAGTAAGAATGGCAAAAGATTCGTGCCCGGCGCGGGATCTGAACTAGGCGAGATACTGTGTTGATGGGAGAGAGTGCCAGAGAAGGCAGAGCGTGCGCTCTCGTGCAGAGCAGTGATTTTCTTGGGGGTGTAACTTTTTTCTACGAAAAGATAGCACCTCACTTTCAAAAAGACATATGTTCCACTCATGATGAATAAGCTGTTCAAGGAGTATGATCACAACAAGGTGTATTGTAGAAGGCGAAATAAATTTTTAAAAATGATGAAAAAATGATGCAAGTTAGACTCGAAAATAGTGGAATAGGACATGCTTCACCAACGATTTGTTGTAACAACATCGTATACGGTTAATTGAAATTGAAAGGTTCACGATTGGATAGTAAAAAAATGAGTTTTCCACTAAATCGAAAAACATGTCTGAAATTTTTTATTTTATTTTTTTTCAAAATCCTTCAATAAAATGTGCTGAAAACAAGTTGAATGTTGATTTTGAATAGTCTTCTCATAATTCTACTAGAAAACACACAAAAAAGTATAACTTTTGGATAAGTCGTATTCATCCGAAAACACATTTTCAGCGGCCTCAATAGAACGCATGGGCCGATTCTGCTCATTTAATCGTTCATTAATAGGCCCGAGTTGCCCCATCAGAACGCGCATAGGCTCTTAGTTTTGACTTTTACGGAAATTACGACATATTTCACAAAATCGACCGCCCAGCTCAAAAGCATGAGCCAGGAATGACTACGCTATTTTTGTTTTATAGCTGAGACTATCTAATTAACGAAACAGTGATTTTCTACCTCCATTTTAAAGTCAGTTATGATTTTTCAAACTTGGGGGTTATGTAAAAAATATCCGAACTGACCAGGTTTATTTGTGTTTCACGCAGCTGCTAAATTTTGAATCAAAATTCTGTCAACGCAGTTCGATAGAGGAAGGTTCGATGTACCTTGTATTAACTTTTCAGGCAAATTAAAAAATAAAATTTTCTAGGTCCCGGCCATCCTCGAAATCCTCGAGTCTCTCGCGATTCATGTCATATAATAAAGAGCTCGTCATGCTGATAAATTTATATTAAATAGATTAAAGCCCTGTGTTTCATAGTAGCGACGAGGAGTACAAGAGAGCTTGGGCTGAAATTCCACCTCTCCATGGGAGGAAAAAGACAGGCTGCAAACTCTTGAAGACTGAGGAAAAACGAGGAATGTATCTAGAGTTGCTAGTAGAGACAAGAGCGTGAAGCAATATATTCCAATGAAATACTCTTATTTACAGGGAATGCTTTTCGGCCCTTGTCTATTTCAGGATAGAAATACTGCCAGTGTTTAATCTGACTTTCACAAATGTAAGCTTTCCTCCTTTATTCCCAAAACACTTTTAAAAAATACCGATAGTAATGCTTTTGGCACATGATCTTCTCTCGATCACACGAATTATATACGAAACTGCTTATGTGGAAGGGTTATTTTGATGTATTTCATCGATTAAAGGGACAGTTAAGACACCGTTGAATTCCCGCTCATTTCAAAGGTCTCGCCTGGATTTCTGGCCCGCGGGAAGAAACAAAAGCATAGGCTGGGTGTCGAACCCCCTGACCTCACGATCGCTAGGCAAGCGTTTTACCGCTGCTCTACTTGGGCTGATGTCGGGTAGGGCGCACACTATCTCTATCCTTACGTCGCTCTTGGAAAGTGGATCAAATGAACAAGAATTTGTGTGTTTACTGTCCCTTTAAGTGTTGGTGTGATAAATTCGGAATTCTTGAGACACGAAGAAATGTTTACCCTGAGTTGTCCCGAAAAATCACATAACGGTGAAAGGTGACCCCTTCGCTTTTACGTGTTTCCTACTTTCCTTTTTACTGGAGATAAAGCATGCGTATTAATAAGCAGATGAACCCGCTACTTATCCCAGTTTTCAGAATCGACCAACTTCTCAAATTCGCATGTTGGTAAGAACAGAGGAACTATGGCAACGAGGAATATGCAAATTCCGAGACTATTTGAAGCAATACAACCGGGTACGTTGCTCATGGGAGTTCCGTAGTGTTGATCAAACTATGAACGGAACGAGGTTCGAAAAACAATCCTAAAGGCTCATTTTTCAAGATCACAGTTGTCGAAACGTCATCGAAAAATAATAATCCTTAATTAGCATGTACGGGATTTCGATAAAACAAGCATATGCGAAAATGTCGTTTTTGGTTTCTTTCGTCAACACTAGTGTAACTTTTTTAAATTTTTTTTATTTTTCATTTTTTTACTCTTTTTGTTATCGCTGAGATTCTCTAAGAAATCGTTTTTTTTTAAAGAACAGATGATGATTTTAAATACATGTTATTTTTAGAACGTCAATGACAATGGAGTAATTAATAATATTTTAGTCCTGGGATGATCTCAACACATTTCGTCCAAAGGAAAACCACTCGTGGTGGGATGAAAGTTATGCGATTTTGCCCATGAAAGTTATGCGATTTTTCTCGGAGTAATTCAATTTAGTAATTGAATATAATATGATTAGAAAACACAAACTCCGTTTTTGTAGGCATAATTTTATAAAGAAATATTATCCCTGCCATTATCGATTGCGCATTTTTCTACTTATCTGAAGTAATTACAATTACAATTATAGTAATTATTTATTCCGCCAGGGTTAGTGGTTTCATGTGACTATTAGACTTTGAAGGAAAACTAGTTGTTTCATTCATTATTTCGCCCGCTGCTTTGGCGGGCTATGCTTTTGAGGCAACTAGTTGCTTTCTGGGTTGGAAAATTTAAATGAAATGATTTTCATGGAAAATGGTGGGAAATATTACTATGCCGGACAAGGAGAGTCGTGATGTATTTTCTCTCTATGTCTGGAATCGTTTGGTTCACCCTGCGCACATACTATTAGTCAATGGAACGTCATAAAATGCCAAGCGTTGGTAATCTTTGAAAAAGATTTTTCAGGTGTCGATTTTCCCTGTTTGGTAAGTTTAATTCAAATGACCAAGCTAAGATCACGTGATTCTCAAAAAAATACAGTCGGGATTTTTTTAAATAAAGGTGTTTTTTAATTAGGAAAGCTTGCCTTTTTGCCATGATAATTGAACGCTGCGACCATAAACACTGGAAATATTTCTAGTCTGTAGAGAACTAGGGCCGATAAGCATTCTCTGTAAATGAAAGCATTTCATTAGAATATTGCATCACAGTCTCATCGTATATGATCATTTTGAGACAAATGCATCATTTACTTAATTTCTCAGTTGTATGAGACAATCGCTTTTAGTTATTTTTATTTCACTAAGTCATTTATGGCTTTTAATGTTTTGGCTTTGATATTGAACAATAAATAAATATATCACCTGACGTAAGCTGTGTACTTATCTGGATAGGTAACATACATATTATAATAGCACCTCGGGAAGTAATCTTTAATGATCTGAAAGAAGTCATGATATTGTGGTAAAGGAGCGAAACAATATTATCTGAGAGAATTTTAACTATTGTTTCACCATTACAAAATAAAATAATATATTGCAAACCTCTTTTTCGAAATTTGATAAATTTTCGAAGTTATCCAATACTCATTCCATCCGTTGCGATGTAAGTCAAAGATGGCGAAGTAGACATGGACTACCTTAAAGAATATTATTCGAAAGAGATGCTTGGTTCGCATGACCAGTGTGCTTGCAAGATGTTTCAAAACGTGAAATTTGCAACAAAACTCTCTCTTTTGAAATCGTCAGCACTTTTCTTGATTTCTTCGAAGATTGCTTCTCGACTTTCCTTGGCGGTCTGTAATGTCTGGCATTGTTATATTAAACGAAGCGCGAGAGAATCGACTCTACAGCGGCAGTAGAAATTTTTGTCACCGCATTGGCTCTAAAGGAAATGTAAAGTACTTTCGTATACGCTCTTTCAAATAGCGTTTTCCGTTTATCGATAAGATCCCGTTTGCGTAAGAGTCGGGCAAATGTCAACAGGCGCGTACAGCAAAAAAGTGATGGTCTGAGATAATACCTGTTTTCCGCGCGGTGTCTGGAAATGAGAAATGAGGCAGCTAATTCATGCAAATCGGGCAATTTACTCTCGAATTTGGATTCTCACCCTCATCTCCACAATTTAAAAAAATCATAACTCTCTTTGCAGGAGGTTTGGTGCTACCAGAAAAATGTATGAGAGAGGAGAGGCGCGAATGTCGAATAACATCGTTCATTCTCTATAAAATCGGTCGTTCAGCGGCCTATTTTGGAGCTATTGAAAAGTTACACAACATATGGTTTGCGCATCATGATCTGTCCTCATTAAATAGGTCAAAATCTGGCAAGAATGGTCAAGAGTAGGCGATTAGAGCATTTACAGAGAGAATTGCAGCGTGCGCACGGAGTAATTTGCAAATATGGTCTATGTGGTCATTTTATTATAAAAAAATAAAGAAATAATCAATTTCCTGAATTGTTATTTCATTTTAAAAATAATATTCAATTTGCATCGAATAAACTAGTACGACCGTACAAATGCGCGATACATGTGCCAGTTACAGCCAAGTCGGCATCGAAATGATTGCCTCGGAACATTTTATTCAAATTTGAGTTTGATTATATCGATTGTTTTCCCTTTACTTTGGCTTTTAACACTTGATTTTCGTCAGAATGTTGATCACCATTCGCTTGCCCATTCTTTTTATTGGTAATGATCTTGATTTCATCACGATTTTCACCTGAAGAGTACATTTCAGCTCGGCTTCAGAGATGGAACCTTTGATCAAGATCCGACTGTACGCAGGCTTTTGGAGATCAAGAAAGAAACAAACGAGATCACTCCCCTACAAGTCTAGCAGAGTTGGCATAGAAAGCTAGCAGAGTAGAGTTAGCAGAGTCGATCAATCGATATTCCTGTATACCGTAATCAATTTGAGATAGATCACTGTTGATGTTGTCATAGAGTTATGAATTCACTTTTACCCGTCTCAGGTGACATGTTTCGCGCTCCCCTTTTTCTTTATTCAAATAATTCTCCCTTTTTTAGTCTTTTCAGACTACTTACCGTATACGGCATACCGTATACGTATACGGTAAGTAGTCTGAAAGAGACCATCTGTGAAAATACAGTTCGCATTGACTGTCATTCTTGTTCTCATTATCAGTAGAATCATATCACAGGTACTTCTTCCACATTGATGTGTTTCCTGTTTGTTTAGCACATGAAAAACAGTATTTCTCCAATAAACCGGTTTTCTGTGTATGAAAGACTCAGTTTGCTTGCAATCAATAATTACAAGAGAGTGGATAGTCTAAACATACATATAATGTCGAAAAAGCGACTTCACTGAAAAAAAAGTAAAGTTATAGAGAGAGGTGCTAATGAGAACGGGGGAATGGGAGAGGGGAGAGGAGATAGACTCCGCCCACTTTTTCTCTCGCTCGCTTTTGCTCCCTCCCACACAGGGGAGGCGCGCGCACGTTTCGAGCTCTAGCGCAGCTCGGAGACAAGATATCGACAAACGGCAAAAAGGGCGATGTTATTGAGAGCTCAGCGGGTACTTTGAATATATTTTCAACCCCATAGTGAAATATCGGCTACCCACGTTGTGGTCGCTAGGATTACCTTAAAGAATAATATTCAAAAGAGAGGCTTAATTCGCATGACTAGTGCGTTTGAAAGACAATCCGAAAACTTGAACATTACAAACAAAAAACTCTCTCGTTCATAATCATATGCACTTTTCCGTATTTCTTTGAAGATTGCTTCTCGGCTTTCCTTTGCGGTCTGTAATTCATTGTTCCATGTTTTCCTTAAAAAAAGAATTTTTAAATAAGTTTTTCCCCGAACAAGTGCAGAGGCGAATAACACTCAGAAAAATAAAAAAAATAAAAAATATTTTTTTAAGTATCATGATAGTCATGGTGGGCGCGTTGCTAGTAATATTTTACTATCATGCACACAGAAAAAAAATTGTCATTTCGAATTCTGTCACTTTTTTGACAGAATGATTCTGTCGATCGATTCTGTCATATCAGTGCGTTCGCGTAAAAAGCGCCCCTTCACCGTACAGCAAATTTTGACTAAGTCTGATTTCGACATGGATCGATCGTCCCTGGTCTCCTCTTCCAATCCCGTTTTTCAACAAAAAAATTCCGCATAAAATTTGCATAGATAATGATCGAAAGATTGCGCATTTTTCACTTTGATCGACAGTATCTCAGTTCCTTTTGAGAAAATGACATTACTTGCTGAACAAATGTTGCTTTGTTTGGCCAAATGAATAGACGTACGTTTTTAGAATTTTAAAATTCAATTCTTGTATGTAGAATCCGATTCTAATAAAAATAGAATTTCCAGCCAGGTAAATCCATGAAAACTACTGTTTTCAAAACAGTACTTTCGTATTATTCTTCACAGTTTTCACTCGATGAGCGGTCGAAATGGCTCTAAAACATCGCAATTCCTCATTTACATCCCTCTCGTGCGGTCGATAACTCAATTATAGGTCTCATTTCGACCGCTCACCACCCAAAAAGAGTGCAGAATAAGATGGTAGAAGAGCGAGTAAACAGTAGTTTTCATGGATTTACCTGGCTGGAAATTCCATTTTTATTACAGAATCGGCTTCTACATACAAAAATACATAACATATCAATTTTCTAAAAATACTTTCCTCCTGGTATTCGAGATATGAAGCTTCAAAAATTTGCATATTTCAAAAATCATTGAATTTTTAAATTTTAAAAACGTACGTCTATTCATTTGGCCAAACCAAGCAACATTTGTTCAGCGAATAATTCCATTTTCTCAAAAGGAACTGAGATACTGTCGATCAAAGTGAAAAATACGCAATCTTTCGAGCTCATTATCTATGCAAATTTCATGCGGAATTTTTTTTTTGAAAAGCGGGATTGGAAGAGGAGACCAGGGACTATCGATCCATGTCGAAATCAGAAATAGTCAAAATTTGCTGTACGGATTCTTCCTCATTCGTGCGATTTTTAAGCGAACGCACTGATATATGACAGATGTATCTGTCGGTCTGATAGGTTAATCTGTCGATGCAAAAGTTTTTGGAGACCGACAGAATCAATCTGTCACTCTGATCAGATTTCCTCTTGATCGGTCTGTGTGTTCCGATTTGAATGAGTGGGTCGATGCAAATGAGGATTATCCAAGTCTTCTTTAGTCGATAGTAGAGAAGAGGGGTACTGGCCCGTACACAAAAGCACCCCTCGCCTCGACACACACAAAAGTACCCCCTCCTCTCGAGGGGGTACTTTTGTGCCAATATTGCTTGCACAAAAGTACCCCCTCACTGGCACAAAAGTACCCCAACCAGAAAGTTGATGGGTTACACAAAAGTATTTTGGAGACAATAATACAATGAAATATTTGCTATCGCTTAAGAGACGTGAACGGGAAGAGTCGAACACCCCCCCGCTCAATCTAACCACACGAAAATAATAAAACAAAAAATGGAAGAAGTTGCTCAACATCATATTGAGTTGGTAAGATGACAAGGGCACGTTGTCTCTTTACCCATAAAATATGAACAATATATAATATAGTTTTTTTTTTGTAATTTCATTTCTTATCTTTCAATTTTTTAGTGAGTTGTGTTATTTTGGAGACAATCATTTTGGAGACATGTCGGTTGAGAGAAGTTATCGGTAAGAGTCAATCACCCCCTCGAATAAAAAAATGTGAAATGTGTCAAAATACGGTCCTGTAGAAATATTGTGCACTGTGGTTTTACCGGATAATTAAAAATAATATTTAACCATAAACTTTGGAAACAAAATAATTTTCGAAAAAATCATGAACACGGGTCATATTTTAAAAATATTTTTGGAGTATTACCAGGGGTTTATGACATAAAATATTATATCTCCATTGTTCATGGTTATATTGGTATATTGGTATAGTATATGTAGTACAATTAGTGAACGCAATATTTCGATGTGAAAATATCTTTCAAATTCAGAATATATTGTTCATATTTTATGGGTAAAGAGACAACGTGCCCTTGTCATCTTACCAACTCAATATGATGTTGAGCAACTTCTTCCATTTTTTTGTTATATTATTTTCGTGTGGTTAGATTGAGCGGGGGGGGTGTTCGACTCTTCCCGATCACGTCTCTTAAGCGATAGCAAATATTTCATTGTATTATTGTCTCCAAAATACTTTTGTGTAACCCATCAACTGTCTGGTTGGGTTATTTTTGTGCCAGTGAGGGGGTACTTTTGTGTATGTCGAAGCGAGGGGTACTTTTGTGTACAGGCCCAAGGAATGTACTAACCATTTCCAAAAGGTTCACCTGGAAGGCAGACCATTTACACGCCTGGGAGGCACCGTAACTATGGTTTGTGAGTACAAACGCCGTACTAGCTAAGCCAAAGTCTCGATGCGGTGGTGAGAAACTCGGAATATTTGTGGCAAACGGTGCGCGAGTAGAACTTTTTTTTCATGCTTTGTCGGACTTATGTGGAATTTCCGAAAATGGTGAAAAATTGTGTATTCGATGGGCGAATCTTCCTAGCTATATGGTTAGTTTGTAATTCGAGCTCTGCGACATTGTTCCCCTTGCCAGTCATTGGATTTATAAATCATACATGATATATTGAAATTCGGGAAAATAATTGGATTAGCTCTCTTCATTTCACACACTCTCTCACTTATCGACCGGCCTGGAGAGTGTGTGAAATGAAGAGAGCTAATCCAATTATTTACCCGAATTTCAAATTCTAATATCAATCTTACTCGAAATATGTACGGTGTTCCATCGGTCTCTGGCTTTGCCATCTTCTTCCTTCTTCCGTTCCCGAGATTAGTTGATGGCTGAATGTGTGACGGATTTTTGAATAAACATGCAAGCAAACAATAAAAAAACAAACAGGAAAAAACAGTGCAGCGGTATCGAATGTATATATTACATAAGCTTTACCGTGGGAACTGTAAAGCAAGATGTAAAAGGTGTTCCATGTCAAGCGATTTTACAGTAGCAAGCTACCACGCTAGATGGGGCAAGCCGGTAAGCCAGCTGCAACGTGGGATTACGTAACCCAAGCTAACCCAAGCTTAAGCAAGATGTGGCATAATTTAAAAGGTACAGACAGGAGGTTGCGAAAGAGGTTTGTAAAATAAGAGACAGTCTCTCTCCATTTTACTCAATGTCTCACGACTACCGTCTGAAGGATGGACTGAATTATTCGACGGTACACCCAATCTGTGAAAAAAGTACACCCAAGCTGTGAAACCAGAAAAAAACGCAATCAATGGAAAAGAACGCCAATCCTTGATACAGTGAGAGAGTGGGCAATGCGACGAGAGAAAATGGAAAGAGGAGAGAGCTCAGAGAAAAAGACAACAATCTTGTCCAGTTTCCAGAGTGGTAGAGAAATGCGCAATCGATAATGGCGTGGACAATATTACTTCACAAAATAATGCATACAAAAATGGAGTTTATGTTCTATTATTTTATTGACTATTCGTTGGGTGCGTGCGCTCAACATGCACCGTGAGACGCCTTTTTGGACAAAACATTCTGTGTGATCTAATCAGAACTTTTGCTATTTTGGAATCTAATCATACTGTTTGTATAACCTAATATGAATGCAATTTGATCACCAATATATTTTGAAGTATCTAAACTGAAGATTTTCCAAAATGGAATCAAAATTTGGAATCTTTAAATGTTTTGAATCTAATCAGATTCTAAAATTTCTTTCAATCCCGTCTCGTATAAACTGCCTTCCGAAATCTGTCTAATGAAATAGTGTGATAAAAAGCTAATTGAAAGACAATCCTCGTGTAATCGACAATAGTTTGTGTAAATCATGAAATATTGATCTTTTACTTTAGGATATCTTTCGCGTTTATGTATTTGCAGGACACATTCTGCAAATTTTAAAAAAATCGACACGTGGTTCTGACGCTGCTTTCCCACGCTACCATGTGATAAAAGGCATTTTCCATTTTTAATATCTTTATACCAAATGCGTTTCTTATTGCTAATATTGTTGCTGACTCTGCGAAGCGGAGCCACGTCGAAATGCGAGTATATTCTGCAATATTATTTTAATTGATTCACCAGCGTAGTGTGTGACTTCAATTTTTTTTTTAAACTACGAAAACAAATGAAATAAAAGGTGATCTAAGTGGTTTTGTTGAGCAGGAGGAGAGGGTATTATGTTGACGCTCCTTAGGTGAATCCAAAGAACAAAATGCCGCGGAGACGATTTCCGAGCTCATTGCTGATATGAAAGAGACGCTTAGCAAGGTTTCTATTATTGTTGATCGTTCGAAATTTAGGTTAAATATTAACTTAATACCTTATCAGAGCAAGAAGTTCCTGCAGACGATAGAGTCTGCCGCTCAAGAGTTTATTGTTGATCTTGATGCGAAGATGACAATAGGATCACGTCAATTAGAGGTGTGCATTTTGAAAAGAATTTTGTTTTGTACGGGCCATTTCAGCATCTTCTCAAGCACGGGAAAATTATGTTCTCTGAAAAGGTAAGCTTCAATCTAGTGAAGTTCTTGCATCTGTTTTTCTTCCCCAGAACCTGCCACTCCATGACGATAGAAAGACTTCTAACTGCACGCAAGTCTGCAAGGTTTATCTCTGCAGTTTAATTTCAAATTATGTTTATCACATCAGGAGATTATCAAGGAACAACTAAATACTGCACCTCTAGGTGAGTTTATTTGTAAACCGGCAAACTTAAGTAGATTACCGAACCTCCGTTCAAATTTAAATGAATTAGTCAGAATGTGTAAGATTCATAATACATTATTTCAGTTGTGCACCCAAAATGCAGCGCGCTTTCGCCAGCTCCTCTACCCGCCTCAATGATAAATTCCAATTTTATCATTGGTCGTTCGTCTCATAAGGTTGATTTCTTCGTATGCACTTGCAAACGAATTAATTTTTCTTGCAGGTACAACCGGATCCGTCGAATAGCACTAACACAGTTGTCACGCACACTTGTGAATCTCGATATGCAGCTGTGGTGAGCTAATTTAATTCAACGACATTCTAACTGGAAATACAACTTATACAATTACACACAATTCGTTCCAGCGATTCGAACTCGGCAGCACAATTTCGTATTTGGAAAATCCAACGTTCAGATGTGACCATGTAACGCAACGGTATGGAGAGAAACACTCTTTATCTTTACACTATGTATTGTGTTGTAGCTAATGACCGCAATACATTGTAGATGAGAGCTATTTTTAAAGTTTGAATGCATTCTGAACATACTTCTTTAAGGTGGATCGCAAACGATGGCGGTAGGGGAATTACAGAGGCAAGTGGAGTAACTTATTGCTGCCAAATTTAAAGATTATTATTTCAGGTCGCTTGTGTCGCTGAAAAGCAAGATTACAGTAAATATTTTCATATTTTTTATTTGAACCACGAACCCTTTTCAGCATTTACACATTGCAAAGTTCACCATTTCGACGAAAATAGGACAATGAGTCCATTGCTCATTTTCGGCAAGGACATTTTCCAATGTCCGAATGGCGACATGGTTAAAGTAGAGAAGGATAACCTGATCACCAACGCACTCCTATGCTTGAATGATGGTAACAGGAAGTTTTTTTTTGTTTTTTTTTTTGGTTAAAAGTGAGCAATTGTCAGGCAAAATCGTTGCAAGAAGTGGAAAGAAGACGTGGTCGTACATTGATGCAGTCGCCGTGTCTTGCGTTGCCAAACCTTCGACGTGGGCAGCGCCTCCGTTCAAGACCGAGCTACCCGTCTCTGACCAACACGGTGACATTTTCGCTATTTTTGTAGTGTTACTTATTCGCTTTAACTAATTTCAGCGGTGTCTATCAAAACCTGTCTCAAGCCTCCTGCGCACTACATTTGCGGCGAGCATTTTTGCCGGTGCCCCGACGGGCAACAGTTTACGCACTCGAAACCAATAGATGCAGGTATGTCAGCAGCACCCTCGTTTAGCTAGCATTGTAAATTATTTCACTCACGCGGACGACATATTGCACGAGTTAAAACTCACCATTATTCTTTTTGCGAAACGAATGGTGTTCTCTTTTCCGTCAAAACGATCTGAATATGAAATAGTAAGCATGTGCACGGTTATGAAAAAATCGTTTGATTTAAACTCCCGCATTTTTGTTCATCGTCTTATTACATGATTATCTTTTTTTCAGAAACGATGTGGATACGCTGCGACACTAACTCAAATGAATGGGGGACTATAACCGCATCCGGAAGGTACACAAGTTGGGGAGATATCCATCTCGAAGGTATATTCATCGCAATGCAGTTTTTTATCTGCTCTATACGCTCGTGTTTTTATCTGATTTTAATCTGCTTTTGCATGTAGCGAATTCATTTTTGAAAGTTCTTTTTTCGGAAAGATTTTGGCCAAATACATTAGAATTGGCACATCACACTCATCAGAGGCTAATCATACTAATCATACTAAGTCCCTTTTCCGTAAGGAACCCATCCTGAAGCAGAAATCGTTGCCCACAACATTCAGAATTTTAAGCTGTGTTTAAAAGCTAACAGAACTAAAATAAAACGTATTACATACAACTTATATGTTACAGAACTTGAGTATAAAGCCCTGTGAAAATTTTTAAAAAAATTCTCCAGCTTGGCACACTGGAGAAACAAATAATTTTTTTACTTTTCACACTACACGAACAGGCTTCGCGCCTCGGGGACCACATTTGAGCTTTTTCAAAAAATATGGAACGATTATTTTACAGTACAAATTGAAACAATTCAGAAGCAAAATGCAATCCGACAGCTTGGCCGACGTACCCAAAGTGTATGGTGTATTCGCCTATGATTATCCAAGGTATGATTTAAATGGCCTACAACAGTATCAATATACTAGAATTGATTTACAATTCACAAATTATGGCATAATCATTACTTTTTCAATTCATTTAAATATTTTTTGGGTGTCTATTGATCCAGTTAAGAGTTCATGACTTCGATGAAACATGGCAAAGAATCTTTTAGGAATACGTCGTGGTGACATTATTCATTGCGAGCGTGGAATCAGCTCTATAAGAGATATGTCGGGAACAAATCTTGGTGAGTGACATGCCTCTATTTTCTCTTAAACCAATCGTTGCTCAGGTCCTTCTCAAGGGTTCCCGAATATGCTGATCTGCACTGAAGACGGGTGGTTCGATGGAGAAAGCGCGAGGGATATTGACTATCTTAAATGCAATTAATGGCATCACATTAATCTCAATGTTTAATTCTGATCCGTCACTTCGAGTATTATGAATATACTTGGCGTTGTTACTATTGTTGTTTGTTCCGATGATAAATACAGTACGAACATTCTTTTCGGTTATCGATTAAAATTCCAAAATTAGCATCATTCGATAAAGTAAGTTTTTTTTTCTTTTTTTTTTTTAAATTCCAAAATTAGCAACATTCGATAAAGTACACGAATTCATTGCGATTAAGACCAGCAAACCAATCAACCTGTGCGATATGTAAATGCAAGGAATCATTTGAGCATTCCTATCTTTATCAGGCAGTGCTAGTGTTGACGAAACGAAAAACTAAATTTTCGCCTGGGAAACGAGGATTGCCTGTGGTTCCGAAATACCAGACAAATTGAGGATTTTTTGAGAACCGTTTATTATTAAAATAAACAAAACTCGATCCTGTCCGCATTTATTGAACACTTTTTTGACTATGACTGGCAATTTTCTCGCACGAGAATCAATTTTTTTTAAACCAAATATTCTATACCAACTATTCTTCAGCTTAAGATTCAGCAAATGGTGAAAGGCGATGAGGTGAAAATTGATTTTACCAAGCATTTCGGATAATTGTGAAATGCTAAAAGAAGAGAAAACAAATTTAGTTTGCGATGGTTCTTAAGATGTAAATTTACCCTGTCAGTAATTATCAAGCAACTTTTAAAGCTTTTTAGCGCTATGTTTGAAATCGTGAATAATTTTTTTTATATTGAAATGGGCAATTCCCGATTTCTTCATCAGTACGAAAATGAAAAGATTTACAATTCGATGAAATTCGCAAAACAACGCAGATAATTTAATCTTGGAGTTCGTATTCGGCCAATTTAGAATTCCTCCACTCATCTCCAGGTATTACCTCATAGCTCTTGTACCACCACGAGTGTTTTTCCTTTGGACGAAATTGGGTGATATCTTTCCAGGTCTGAAATATTATTTTTTAATTAATTATTAATTAGTCCATTGCCATGGAAATTCTAAATAATAAACAATTTTTTGGTGCAGATATAAAAACGAGTTCATAAAATACAAACATCAAAAGAGGTAACATATGGTACCACCATTTAAAACGTACCTGGTTGTAGCGTTTTAAATATTTTCGAAATGCGGTTATTCCAACTTGCCATATTTGCTCTGTTCTTACCAACTTGCGTATTGAACTCCTTATGTTACCCTGAAAACTGGGAAATTCTCGAGAACATCTGTATATGGATCCACATGATTTCTCTCTAAGTGTTCTAACAAGGGAAAACTTAAAATTGAGGGACACCATCTCTGGTTACCTTCAGCCGTTATGATACTTTGGGACACCTCATGGACATTGATACGCATATTTTCTCTCCAGAAACGCGGAAAGTATAAAAGGAAACATCTCTCAAAAATGGTATAATAAATTCCGAACAACAACACTTTTCAGATTAAAATCGATGAAACGAATATTTCATACAAAAATAGCGTTTTCACATGAGGAGTGTATTATTTAAGTGACCGAGGGAAGAACAACACACTGAAATACTCACCAAAATTAGTTGTCGCGAACTTTTTAAAGGATCTTTTAAGAAACAAAGGAGGAAAGCTTGTCTTTTTGTTGCGAGAATCGAAAACTACCATAAAGACTGGGAATATTTCCAGCCTGAAGAAAACAAGGGCCGATAAAAATTCTCTGTAAATGAAATAATTTCATTAGAATACTGTTTCGGAGTAAACCGAATAATTTTTAAAATATTGAGAGAAATGCCGTATTAATTCTTTTTTCTTGCAGCAGCAAATCCAATTTTATTTTGGTATTTAATATTTTACCATTTTTCACAACAACATAAATATTTTTTTTAATATCATATTTCATACACCTGCGAAGGGTGTGACGGAATTAAAGAAACGATGAAGATATATCTAAATTTGGGCGGAAGGTGTGTGGAGAGGTGCAGGCATATACAGGAAGGCGTACATATTATATCACACTGTTTACGTTAGGATCGACAAGGGCTCAACAGCCGCCGTATCAAATATCTCGGAGGTGGGGGGAGGTAGTGAGACGGAAATAGTGAGGGGAACGAGAGAGGCACACAGTGATCTACCACTCCACCCCGAGCTCGAGGGTGCGAGGTGGCGAGAGAGCGCACGGAAATGAGAGAGGCAGAGAAAACGAGAGCAACTTCTATCCGCATTGAGTGAGGCTCGTTTCGAGCTCGGGGTGCTTCCACCCCGCACCTTTTCACTTTACTTTCCTCTCTACAGGGTGGCCAAAAAGTATTGATGATTCAATCATGTAATAGCTTTTAAATTCATCAATTTACACGAAACTAAGTGTGATGTTTTCCTATGCGCATACGGTCATAACAGTGTACAGTTTATTATAGTGGACTATCGTTTACATAAAGAACGTTCTTTGTTGAAAGTGACAAGACCATTTCGACCTATGCAAAGGTGCATAAACCGCCCGGTTCAGACAAAAAGTGGTGACATGTTGGTGTGCAGAAAATGGTTCCACAATGGCCGGTGTCGATCCTATGAATCCCAAGTGATCGATCACCTGTGAAACCTTCCAAGTCGCACGAGACGTCTTGAGACTTTTTAATTCTCCGGAATCGTGTTCGAGGCAAATGTTGTCAAAGTTACAACACTTACAATTTTTAGAGGCTGTTCAATGCGAAAATTTATAAATATCTAAGTGTTTTTATTTCAGCTAAACAATAAATTTGAGTTTATTTCATTCTCTCATGTGCGGCTTCCATTTCTGGTAATTTTTATCCATTGGTTAGCTCTAAAAGTAAACAATTAATTATTAAATATATCACCTGACGTAAACCGTGTGCATACATGGATAGGTGGCGTGAAAATTATTAAAGCTCCGAGGGAAGTAAACGTTAATGATCTATAAGATTGGAGTCATGGTATTGATGCCCGGGAGCGAAACAATATTATCTGATGGAATTTTCGCTATCTTTTTTAAACAGTTTTAAATATTGCAACACTATTTTTAAGATTGTACAAACCTCTTTTTCGTAATCTGAAAGACTTTCGACAGTTATCCAATATTCATTCCGTCCGCAGCAGTGTAATTCAAAAATAGCGAAGTAGAGATGGAATACCTTGAAGAATATTATTCAAAAGAGATACTTAAAGGGACCCGGCACCGGAAATTGATTAAGGCTCAGAAAACGCAGTTGTGTTGTGCGATCACAAAAATGTAAAAAAAATAATTTTAAAAAATTTTCCTGAATTTTCCGCAATTTTCAAAGTTCAGGACCGGAGCCGGCTTATATACACCGGTACGTGGGAAAACACACCACCGGGGCACACCACATGTACCGGTCGCTTTTTTCAGCCATATTTATTGATTTCCTACGGTATTTTATATACGTTTTGTACATATTTCGTATCAAAACATTGATTTGCATTGAATTAGGAAGGTTACTGGCACACATCGGAAGAGCGTAGTTGGGAAAACCGCACGCGCCATCTTCGGTATTTGATGGCGCTGCAGCTCACGGCAAGTCCTAATGATGCCGCGATTCTCTCAGAGCAGCCGCTCCAGTTGTGCGGAGTGTCGTCTATGTGTCGGAAAAGTCTTCGTCTGATCGCAAACTCTCCGGAAATGAAGCATTTCTCTCGTCATGTGTTTACATTCATTCTCCAGGTTAATCTAGTGTGAATTCCAAGCATGCGTGTCGGGAACAATCGCAAATCAATGTTTTGATACGAAATATGTACAAAACGTATATAAAATACCGTAGGAAATCAATAAATATGGCTGAAAAAAGCGACCGGTACATGTGGTGTGCCCCGGTGGTGTGTTTTCCCACGTACCGGTGTATATAAGCCGGCTCCGGTCCTGAACTTTGAAAATTGTGGAAAATTCAGGAAAATTTTTTAAAATTATTTTTTTTACATTTTTGTGATCGCACAACACAACTGCGTTTTCTGAGCATTAATCAATTTCCGGTGCCGGGTCCCTTTAATTCTCATTACTAGTGTGTTTGAAACATGTTTTAAAACATGAAAAGTACAACAACCAAAAAACTCGCTCTTTTGATTGCTTCTCGGCATTCCTTGGCGGTCTGAAAATGCATATCATAGTTCTAATTTATATTTTCAGTGAACAGTTTTAGCATTTAATTTTTTTCCCAAGAACAAAGGTAGAGACGTATGTAGTGTATGGCGATGTGAAAATATCAGATCTCACTATCAATTTTATATTCTTTTACAGAGCACGAATTTTCCAAGATGTCGATATTTTTTCTCTAAACGGGACGTTCATTCTGAAACACAATTGAATGCTAGAATACAACTATTGTCCTTTGTTTGCGAGTTGCTCATTTGATTTGTAGGCGCAACTGGAAATGATATAATTCTCACTCGAAACATGTACGGTGCCCATTCGGTCTGTGGCATCCTCTTCCTCCTTCCGTTCGCAAGAGCGCAGATCGCTGAATTTGTAATAGATTTTGACGGAAATACGAACAAAGGGGAGGAATGGACAGATAAAATAAGAGCGAATTTCACAATAGGGATCACTGTCGGATGGATAGACTGCGGGAACTTCAAAGCATAATATGAGATCATTCCAAAAGTCATGAAAGGAAAGGCAACTAGCCGGGATGTGTTGAGGTTAAATACACTACGCTCTATGCGTACACTACGCTCTATGCACAGTTCTGAGTGCAGGTTCGGTCCAGGGGGAAATCGGTAGCTGGCTCCAGGTTTGGTCCAGGGGGAGCTCGGTATCCTGCTCCAGGTTCGGTCCAGGAGAAGCTCAGTAGCCTGCTCCATGTTTGGTCGAAGGGCAGCTCGGTAGCCTGCTTCAGGTTCGGTTCAGGGGGACCTTTGCAGCCTACTTCAGGCTCGGTTCAGGGGGAGCTCGGTAGCCGGCTTCAGGTTCGGATCAGGGAGGTGGACTCAGTAGCCGGCTCCAAGTACAGTCCAGGGGGGAAGTTAGTATGCTGGGGAATGTTAATCTCTAGAAAGAGTACTGGCTTATTCCGTTGCAAAATGCTCGTGAGGCTGAGAGCGATCGAAAAAAGTTGCCTTTCTCAACGGAAACGCAGGATAGCGTGTGTTGATTTCCCTGACGTTTTCGAACACGTTTCCGACATCGCAAAACACTTTTCCTGTGATCCCCTACGCTCTGCGAATCAATTAGAAACATTTTGAAATTTTCAATTTTTTACGTTAAAACGTGTTAGAACACGTTCAGACACGTTTCTGACATTGCAAAACACTTTTCCTGTGATCCCCCACGTTCTGCGAATCAATTGGGAACTTTTCGAAATTTTCGATTTTTCAAGTTAAAACTCGGCAAAACAGGTGAAAACGTGTTTCACGGTACTCAAAAACGTGTTAGTACGGTTTCTGGCACTTGCGAAAAATGCGGCAAAAGGTTTGCCCGCGGCGGGGGTCGAACCTGGGGGTGCCGGATTGCTGGCGAAGCGCGTAACCCACTTGGCTATGAATTTGGTTAAATATTTTTTGTAAAATTTGAAAGGTATTCAGATTGGTTATCATATGCAAAAGGATCTGAGAAGATTGATTGAGTTTGAAGTGATTTATAGCGAAAAAACGAAAAAGTCCGTCAAGTGGTTAAAACTCGGCAAAACAGGTGAAAAAGCGTTTCACGGTACTCAAAAACGTGCTAGAACGGTTTCTGGCACTTGCGAAAAATGCGGCAAAAGGTTTGCCCGCGGCGGGGGTCGAACCTGGGGGTCTCGGAATCACAGTCTGGCGCTTAACCCACTTGGCTATGGATTTGGCTTATTAAATTTTGTAAAATTTGAAAGCTATTCTGGTCAGTTATCATATGCAAAAGGATCTGGGAAGGCGCGATTTTGAAGCGATTTATAAGGAAAATGCGAAAAAAATGTCTGTCACGCGTACGGATAAAAAAAACAGACAGACAGACAGACAGACAGACCCAATGATTTCCTATAAGTGGAGGAAATCGAGTGTTGGAAAGTGAGTGAATGACTGAGTGATTGAGAGAGACAGACAGACAGAGAGAGTCCCTCTCGATTTCATTCACTCTCTCACTCACGACCCCCGTCTGGAAGATGGACTGAGCTATCGAACAGTGTGGTAAGAATGCGTCCAAGTAGTGACACCAGAAACAACGCCAATCCTTGATACGGTAAGAGAACAGAGAACGCGACGAGGGAGTGTGAAGAGTGGAGAGAGCAGAGAGAAAGAGACAGTAATGTTATCCAGTCTCCAGAGAAATGCGCAATCGACAAATTTCGATTTTTCATGTTAAAACTCGGCAAAACAGGTAAAAACGTGTTTCACGATACTTAAAAACTTGTTAGGACAGCTTCTGACACTTCTGACACGCGAAATGCGGCAAAAGGTTTGCCCGCGGGGGGGGTTTGAAGTGATTTTTAGCGAAAAGATGAAAATTTTGCGAACGGAAGGAACCAGGAAAAAACAAACAGACAGACATACGTTGCATTTTTAAAGAATAGTAACTCCATGTGTTGGTAGATAAATGACTATGCGTCAATGAGAGGAGACTAATTGCAAAATCTCCATTTTAAAATTCAAAAAAAGGCTGGTGATTATCCAATAATGTGGGCTATAGAGAAATATCACGCCTCTCACGAGACTCATTAGTGAACAAATTCTGGCACTGACCCTATTTTTCGAAATCGCGTTTTCGACGTTTTCGGTTGCCAATAGACCCAACCAAGATCCCAGTGAACTATTATGCCACAGAAGTCATTCCCCGAATTTATACAGCTACTGTTCTGTGCAGGTTGCAAACTTTGAGACACTTTTTCAATGGTTCATCGAAGTTTCTGTGAAAACTTTTTGCTTGGAGCTAATGTTGATTTTCAATGATCTTTCGACCCAGTTTATTTATTTTGTGATTATCATCGAAATTTGCATATTGTTCATTTTTGTTAATTTTCCAGAAAACTGCTCGTAAAGTCAAAAATGTATTCCAATAGGAAGCCGCGGATGGAGATAAGGATTCGAATGATATATTTACGCTCTCATAACTCGGGAAGTAAGGTGGTGAAACGACTGGAAACAAGAAAAAATGGGGAAAGAAGCTCGAGAAATGAGATAATACCGAGTCATTCACCGCGATTGAAGAGAATGAACCGGTGAAGAATAAAGGAAATCCGCAGTGAAATTATCAATTGGATGTTTTCCTAACATTTTCAGATGTTTTGCCACCTTACCTCCCGAGTTATGAGAGCGTTCGAATCCTTATCACCATCCGCGGCTTCCTATTGGAATTCATTTTTGACTTTTCGAGCAGTTTTCTGGAAAATAAACAAAAATGAATAATATGCAAATTTCGATGATAATCACAAAATAAATAAAATGGATCGAAAGATCATTGAAAATCAATATTAGCTCCAAGTAAAAAGTTTTCACAGAGACCTCGATGAACCATTGAAAAAGTGTCTCAAAGTTTCAACCTGCACAGAACAGTAGCTGTATAAATTCGGGGAATGACTTCTGTGGCATAATAGTTCACTGGGATCTTAGTTGGGTTTATATGCAACCGAAAACGTCGAAAACGCGATTTCGAAAAACAGGGTCAAATTCAAGCCGAGCCTTTCGTGAGAAGCGTGATATACGAGTCGATTGCAACATCCTTGAACCAGGAACATCTTTCTTTCGCAAACCGCCTTTTAGTGTCCGCGCGAACTAATAGAACTGAGATGATTTTTTCAACTAAAATTGCGTTAATATAGTAATTCTAAACATACACATGAATCCATCGATCTGCATTTCCTCTTTCCCTAGTCGGATCTTGGTTTCACAAACTAATTTTTGCCCTTGAGCTATCGCTGCATCTCATATTATTTCTCCTTCAACTGCACTATTCACATTGATCAGTCAGAGCTGAGTTGCAACCATGTTGCATCGGAGCCAAGCTACACTTACCGTACCCATTTAGCGTGAAATTTCCTGATCTTCTGCAGTACCCCTGTTGAAAGTCCCACCACAGTAGACAAAGTTGAATACTCAGTTAATATCTTAATTTATCTGCATTATTAAACACGAAACAACAAAGTGAAAACCGGAGAATCAACAACAATTACACTCGTAGATCAAAATGTCAAAAAGTGAAGAACAGAATCACTGGGATCTCGTAATGCGGAATAGAAAATTAACAAAAACTAAGCTCATTATGAATGCTGATTGGTCGTAAATATGGAAAAGGGGAAGAAAGAGATCAAAATCAATAAATCAATAAGAGAAGTCATCGATATCGGGTTTGTACTCATCCTCCGGCTCTTCCTTCACTGCCGCCACTCCCGAGTGGATACCGTAGGAGGATTGAGTACTGTAGTCAGCCGGGATCGATCGATAATCCATCGATGGTTCCGAAGGGAGAAAGAGTGGAGGGTAGTGGGAACTGTCCGGCTCCTCTTGCTTTACCTGTAAAATATTATTATTTTACCTAATTATCTTCTGCTCGCTCTATGCTACCTTAATGTGATTATAGAATTCGTGGAACTCATCGCAATAGATCTTCCCAATATATCATATATGATACATCAAACTATTATTACATAATATTCTTTCTTTCGTCGTAAAATAATTGTTTAGAAAACATACTGTGCCCTAGACAAAGAGATCGATCGCTGATGCACAGCAGAGGATTTGTTATCATGATAGCTTGTCACACCGATTCACCGGGTCAGACGCTCACAACTCCGTAAGTTTTGTAAGATCAGTAAAAAAACTGCTTCTACAGTACCCCCATAAACTCTCTCACCTTATCACAGTCAATATCGGTCGCCAGCTTCACTTCTACCGTATCGGAGGTGAACGTATCCACTCCAGGACGCGATTTGAGCGGCGCATTCAAATAACAATTAATTACATCATGCCTCAATTAATTTGTGGCAAGTAATACGCGTTATGATGGGATTATAGCCAGATAATATTAAACTGCATCTATGTGAAGTTTGCATTTTTAAAATGGAAAATACGACATTTAAATACCTTTGGATTAGTCTTGTTCCATCCCCTGACGGGCCCGCAATAGTCCTCCTTCTTCACCAAATTCACCGTGTTGTAGCAGCGCCCGATGCCCTCGTCCTTAAAGGAACGATAGAGGCACCAATGATTTCCCCCAAATTTCAAAAGGTCTCGCCTCGATTTTCGTACCATGGGAAGAAATATTGCAAAAGACGTGCATAGGGGGTGGGATTGAACCCATGTTTGCACGAAGGTGATACAATCAGCTCTACCTTTTCATCACACGGGCGGATACCGTATACACTCAGAGAAAAATTACTTCGCCATGCATGCGAGTAAGTAAATAAATTTCTTACACTCTCCTCATCTCCCATGCTTTCTATGCTAAAAAGTAAGTAATTCATTTGCTAACTCCCATGCATTTTCTCTGAGTGTATATCGCGCGATTTGTTTTGCGTTTAATACCCCCTTTAAATGTCGAAGGTGTCCCTAATGTGACGTTAAAAACAACAGAAGTATCTCACTTACCTGTTAAAAAATTCCGATCAAAACCTTGATCGAGGTAAGGATTTGAATTCCCGCACTTCTGGTTTGTCGCTAGTATCCTGATTCACATTAATGCTAGACATTTGAAATTTGGAGAATAGGGTTTAACGATGTCTTTACATTTACAGTCAAAATTTCGAAAATCAAGGGGAGCCGAGATATTGAGAGAAAAAACGAAAAATGCGGGAATTCAGATCCTTATCTCGATCACAGTTTTGGTCGGATTTTTTAATAGGCAAGTGAGATGTTGTTTTTAACGTCACATAAAACAGCATTAATATTAATATTGAAAACAGAATAGATTGAAAATGCTCACAAACTGCCTCTTGAGATGCTGTCCCAGTCCTGTCGGTGTCTGGAAGGTCGCCTGGAATATCACATTTAAAATACGAAAGGTCCGCTAAATACCTGGCATCCTGCACACTGGTAGAGACATCGATCATGGGGCGAATGGATTGTGAGAGCGTGCGTGTGGAGAGCGGCAAGTGTACGACACATAATCTGCACAATTTTCATTTACCGATTATTTACTGTATTCTTACAAACCTGGATCGACTACATATAATTCAAGTCGTCAACTTTCAAGAAAGGCCCCAGTCGACAAGACTACGACGTGAGTTCCCACTTTGGTTGATACACGCTAGTCAGGACGTCACTGGAAGCTGGAAGATCTACTTCTACGCTCAATGTCTATCGTCCAAGATCGGCACTACAATTGACCAAGGAAGCCAAGCATGATCCATTCCCTTGACCCAGTTGCCTCGAATTCGAAGATTCCGACCACCTCTGTCCCCGAATGATACCTCCTGCAGGCCCTTGCCTTGATGTCAGGATAAATATGTATATATATATATATATATATATATATATATATATATATATATATGTATACAAACCTACCGTACCTAGTGTACGATACCATACTCTAAAAACCAGAGGGATAACAGCGAATATAGATAAAGCATCCAACTAATAGTACCATTTTTTGCGGACAATCTTTGAATATACCCGATACGTGAACTAGCAAATCTATCTCCACTGTATTACGGTAAAAATACCCAAGAATAAAAACAAAAAAAAAAGAAATTATTCCTCACCCCACAGAATGGACAGTTGATCTTGTAGAACATCTGGCGCATTGCATAGTAATAGTCGGTTTTGGTCACTCCCTTAATTAAAATAAAACATTAATTAACTAAAATATAGATATAATATTTATAATATGATCAGTTTTCCACGTTCATTGCCAACTTCTGGATACCCAAATTAAAACAGTATTAGTTAAGTTAATTAAACATTAAATTTAATTAAATAAAAATAAAATATGAACCCCTTTATAGTCCGAGAGTAGATGAGCAGTAACGAGAGCGTGCTGAGTCGCTTTGCTGTCTAAATAGTTGACGATTTAGAAATTTAGAAATAGCCTTAAACTTCATGAAAGGGGTCAGGGAAGAGAGTGTGTGAAGGAATGAGGGTCCCGTTAAGGGTACACACAGATTTCTTTTTCTTCCGGCCTAACAATAAGGCACGAAACTAGACACAAATGTCAATATTTCCATATTTCTGTATGCAATAGCAAAAATATTAACCTACAGTATCCCATACTACAGTACTCACGCATTTCGTCCTCCTCCGTGGGTTCGGCCTTGATCGGAATTATATTGCGCGAGATGGGAGTAACGCCTTCTATCTCCGGCTACAAGCATACAGTAATCAAAGAAAAGTTTAACTGCAGTAATCGATGTGGTCCTCAGCTACAGTACTCAGTCAAGGACGCAACTACGGTATTCAATGTGGGCTGCAGGAACGGTAATCATTCCGAGCTACAATTACGGTGCTGAGTCCAGGCTAAAAATACAGTTGCCAATCCGTTCTATAACTACCGTAATCTATGCGATAAACTTAATTTCTAGTCAGTCACCTCGCAGTATGTGATGTGGCTGGCGGGTCGGAAGAACTTGGGCTTCTTCCTGCTCTCGTATGAGAGAACGCCCGCATCGAAGCACGCCAACGCGTTCTCGTTCTAAATCATTGTTTAAATAAAACTTATATAAAATATATTAAAGAAATTAATTCCATCCAACTTCGATTCTGATCACTGAATCGAAGATCTTTGTCAGACCGTGCGTATATTTAAAAAGCGCACAAGGGACTATCCAAAATATTCCATTCTTTGAACATCCTTGAGTGTTTTCGAGTATTCGAATACGATAAAAGCATTCAAATACATGCTTTATCTCGAATTCGAAAAGAGAATTTAATTGTATTACGCTTGCGGACACATACGGATCTGACTCGATTTTTAGGCGTCAGAAATTTCCCAAGTTTACCCAAAAAAAGCAGTTGACGATATTTCTTATGAATTCGCACTACTCACATATCTGGCGATGAGATGGCTTTTGAGTCCATTGGTAGTCGAGAATTGCATCTTGCAACCACTGCCTACAATAAATATGCATTTTTCTTTTTTAAATGGGGTTTGCATCATAAACTAAATATCTTGATTATTTTTATTTAGAAACTATATATTTTACATGCGAATAGACGGACGGAGTAGGACTTGCACGGATGCCTACGGGCATCTCCCATTTCAAACATCGATTCGAATTGACCCTCAATATTATTTAACAAATGGTACGTTGTCATAATTAGACTTCGAGAAATATCGAAAGAACTAGTTGAAAAAGAGGCAAATGCATCGCTCCAGCAGTGAGAGAGTGCGAGAAATGAGGAGAGCGGGGAGTGATTTGCCTCTGACGTAACCAGTTGTTTCGTTATTTTTCAAAGTCTAGTCTTCAAGCATGCTTTTACATGTGATATTGCGCAACGTGTTAGAATTCTTCTTTTTAGAGCTAGTCAACGATGAGGTAGAAACAATTTAAGAACAATCGGGGAAAATGTTCCTCCAGATGTTTCTAAGTTAGTGAGTAAATAAAATCTTACCTTGCAAATTGGGCATTTTACCGGCTGCATCATGCACTTGATCGCAACGTGCTCGCTCTTGGGGTCCTCAAATTTAGTTTTTTTTTCGAAATTAAACAAATCAACTAAATTATAGCCACAGCCGAGCATCTTCAATGCCAGAATCAGCATTGCAGAGTGCCTGTGAGACGCAACATTTTTGAACTTTGTGCATTTTAGCATCCAATAATTTTGCGTTGAAAATGCTGCAAAAATAGAAGTAGCATGCTTGGTAAGTTATTCTCGACAAAGGGACTAAAACGAGGAGTTGTAGAATGGTGTCGAAAATACCGAAAATAGTACTAAACCCCCCCAATAATCGAATATTCGAGAAACGATTGATATAGTCCCCCATATCTTCCACTTATTTGGATGATTTTAGTAAGAATCAATTCAAATCTGACCAGCTTTATGGGACTTGCACTATAGTTCTGACTAGCTTTATGCGATTTCTGAGCAGTTTACATATTTCGCAATAGGCCGTATTGTGGGTGGGACGAAAATATATGAATGGCCAGTACCTTCATTTGATCTACTTGCTGTCTCACTTTGGCCCTCATCGCAAGCAGTTCCTCGCAAACCTGAATTCATTTTGAAATATTTTTAATTAGTTACACAATTATTATGTTTCAACAACAATTTAAGTACGATACCGTTAAATTTTATAATATTAAGTAGTTTTACATTTTAAAGATATTATAAATAAATAAAACGCACGTTACGGTGCTTGTTCAGCTCCAGCTTGGACGGGTAGTACGTGTTGCAGAAGCGACAGTGGAAGATCTGCCATGAATAGGATATTTAAATTCTAAATTTTAAAAAAATTGTTTATTTATAGAAAATTTTGGTCTCACGAGCATCAGCGTCAAAAACGTGTCAATTAACCTCTCAAATCAGTATCTCAAGTGAAATTCGAGTCCCCCCAAACCTTCGCCTTATTTCTTGCAAAATTTTAAATCCTGTTGTGCCTCGGGCGTAGATAAATTATTATTATTAGTATTATCATAGTATTATTATAATATTGCTATTATTATTAATATTATTATAATTGTGACCTTGTGTTTCCCCTCCGTGTGAGCGATCACTTTGTCCTGTGTCATCGCCGTGAATTCGCAGAGTTCGCATCGATGCATATTTCTCTAAATAAAATAAATTCAGCATTTTTTTAAAAACATCAATATGTGTAATAATGTTATTATAAATATTGATTTTTTTAAATGATTATAATTTAAGGTTGGTACGATGCCAATGCAAGACGGCAATAGCGGGATCGCCGGTTGGTGAAAAAGTTAGAGACAGTCCTGGTAAAAATTCCCCCATCTTCCGCTTAGTAGGCTGGTTCATGATTTTTTTGTTTCAAAGTATTGATAACAGTAATTTGTAATAATAAAAAAGCGTACTGGCATCAACTTATCCGCGCTGAGCCGTCCCTTGACGTGGATATTCGCAGATCCTGCCGCAGTTCTTTCCAGAATCTCCGATAAATCCTTCGCATCCTATAAATTTATCCGTTTCCACACATTCAGAATGGGATCAATTTAGAGAGAGTGCACGAAAGTGACACATGATTCCAAACCTACAGACCAGGGTTAGAGCGAGAGAGTGTGCAAAAGTGAGAGAGTCCCTCTCGATTTTACACGCTCTCTCACTCCAAAGGCCTTTCTGTATGGTTGACCGGCCTGTGGAATTATGTGGTGAGCGAGTTCCTCTCACTTTTTTATACCGTATAGCTTTACTCAAGGTTCAGTCGGCCAGTTATGTATCCCGAAAGAGCTCGAGTCTGGAGAAAATGTCCCACGCACACACACCCTCCTCCTTTCAGGGGAGTTCTGTGCGAATTCGCGCTACACTAAAAACCCCAAACGTAGAAGATTACAAACCTCCTCAACTTCCTCTTCCTTGACCATTTTTGATCACAAGAAACTAAAAAAAAAGAAATCACAGAAGACTCAATCAAAAACTACAGAAAGGAGGTCAGGATGAGAGAGGGTGCAAATGTGAGTGGGTCCCTCTCTGTTTTACACGCTCTTTCACTCCGAACCCCTTTCTGTAGGGATGTGTTATTTATTCAAAAGCATCATAATTCACGTATTTTATGAAGCGGTGACAAACCACTTTCTTAACTAAACAACATCTTGTGACTCTGTCACTTCAACTGATACTATTTATTACTGTCATCAAATACAACAAGAACAATTGGAAACAGTAATTCCGAGCAACATCTGAGCTTTCTGAGGAAATACAAGTCAAATTCCGGAGAATAGTTTGAGCCCAGACATCACTTTTTTTCAAACAAGGCACTGATTATAAAAACGGGTAGTAGCTAGACATGCCGGGATGCATTAATCGATAAAACTTGATTAGGTCTTGCTAATGATTATTAGGATGATTAGGGCTAATTGGAAAACTTGCAAGCGGAGAAATTTGTGTGATATAACGTGCAATACCTGAATACATAGAACAAATACGAATATAAAGAAACAAAATGGAAAGATGGGATGGGAAACAATCAAAAAAGAGGGGGAAGGAGCAATTAGAAATGAATTCTGATTTTCCTTGGAAAAAATACGCTGGGAAGAACAAAATTAACACGTTCCTGATAGTGTGTCCACAAGGCGAAGAAATGGAAATGGGCGGAAGAGGGGGACGGGGAAGGGGATACAAACATAGGAAACAGCTAAGTAAAGTATATCGACGGTCACGCTCTATACGAAAATCAGAACACAAACAGGCCTGTACAGCGAAGAATCCGCCATACAAAACGTGAGGATACTGTAGCTGCTAAACCACGAAAATACAATCATCCTTCTATACTGTATATGCTAAAAAAATGAATCAAATTAATCGATAATGAGGGTGATTGTTGACTACCGTACTATTTCTCAATGAGGTGAGGTCGGGGAGGAGGGGGTAATCGATAGCTGGCAATGCGACTACCGTACTCCTTGGCGGGCAATCGACAACTGGCTACCGTACTATTTCTCAAAGAGCTGAAGTGGGGGGAGGAGGGGGGGGCGTAATCGATAGCTGGCAATGCGACTACCGTACTCCGTAGCGGGGGCAATCGACAACTGGCTACCGTATCCCTCTAGCAGGGTGTCTTAATCTTGGCAAGGAGGCCGGCGATGGTGTCGTTGGCTGATAGGAGAGGAGGAGGGTCGTCAGCCTCGTCCATCAGTGAATCGACGCCCACTCCCCCAGAGACGCCAGAGATCGAGAGGAGCTGAGAGAGCGGAGATTATCGATTTAATGTATTAATTGATTCCAATACTCATAGAGAAGTACAGCGGGACTGCTATTCGCCAGTAATTTTAGCTTTTTTGGTTGTTCACCGATTTGATTGTAAAAAAGACTGATTACGAAATGTTGGTGAAACGCAAATTTCGCACGTTGTTGCACATTCTATTGTGAAATCAGAAAAAAAAACAAAAAATGGACAATAGCACAGATAAGTCGCTACATATTAGCTATGCAAAATTGGAGATCAAAGTTTGGAGATCAACTCCCCACTCACCAGCGTGTTCACGTCGATTTCTCCCGCGAGTGAGGCGGACAGCGCGTCGCGCAGATCCTGAGGAGCGGCGATTGACGCGTCGAGATTGGCCTTGACCTGAATAAGAATAATAAAAATAATAATTTTCTAAATTCAATCGATGACATCGATCTGATCGAGAATATTGAAAAATATATTCTAAATAATAGCTAAATAATTTCAATTCCTAGTGCTGTGCTCATTGCTAATCATTACACTATACCTCTACACTATACCACTATAATGAACTTATGAAACCAGAAGTACACCAACAGTTTTCCATACAAGCTAGGTTTTACAATTATAAAATTATACGAACATCGAAGAAGACCATTCAGTTAAAACACAGAAACATATTTCACGGTTCCGCTCTCATTCCGGTTCTGAGTTCGGTGTAAAAAAATGGAAGAGTTAAACTGCATGTGTGCGCTCAATCGATAGCCCATGATGCCCTGTGCCACCTTTTCAATTTGGATTTTGAAAATAATTCTTAAATTAGGCAAAAATACGGAAACAAAAGAAGTGGTGTGCGCCTTTCTGTTGTTTCACCAAATTGTCCTCTTTGGCTACGCGCGGAACGGGATAATACGGTAGAACAACACCACTTATATTTATAATATTGTTTCAGATCAGGTCGAGACGATTTTGGGTCAGACACACCTACTTTTGCCCAAAATCACATGATTTTATCTCCGACCTTCCCGCTTCTGACCTTCTAGCTGCGCCCGTCTATGATCTCTATCCCTCCACTCACCCTCGCCATTTCCTTCCTCCTCTCATCCAATTCATTCTGCATCCATCCCTTCCTCTCCATCAAATCTGCCAGTCGCTTCTCCAGTTCCTTCTTGCGCATCGATCGCTTACGAGGCGTCTCCATGGTGGGAGCGGCTGTAATAAACATAATTAAGTCATCATAAGGGCGTGATTAAATAATTTAGAGTAATTAAATATTTAATTTAGAAATGAAGGTACGATTAACAGCAAGTTCGAATGTGGAAAAGACGACAGCATTATAGTCAGCACTGAGACATCGTTTTGTAATGACCTCGAAACCGCGGGATGCCTATTCAACTGATGCGCAGGAACATCGGAGAAATTGCTGGCTATGTTATCACAAACTTTATAATGATATTTGTAAGTAATTTCATTATTTTGTCGCGCCTTACAATAGAAGGAATATAAAGATATAAGATCAGCCTCTCAATTAATCGATAAACTCACATCCTTCAAAGTCCTCCTTGAGCATCTCCTGTTCGTCAATATCGCGCTCGATCTGGAATAGAGAAGCAATCGATAATCAACTCCTAATTACAGTGCGCTAGGTCTACCGTACTACATCGTTACAAAACACAAAAATGCAGTCGATTTTTTTTAAAAATCTTCACATTTTCACAGGATCATCTGGAAGTTCGCCCAAGCATTTCGAACTTGCAATACAGTGTGCTCCCGTCTGGTGTACCGTACTCCACAAATTTAAACTACCGTAATCCCCTCCCAGCAATCGTACCTCCGCCAACTGGGTCATTCTCGCTCGCTCCTCAATGATCCAGTCTCGGTACGCCTCCTCGTCGCCCACCCTCTTCCGCTTTCGCTCACGCTCCTCCTCTTTGGCTAAAAATGGAGATAATTAATATAATAAATAATAATAATAAATAATAATAATAATGATATGGCTACACGATAATAAAAATATAAATATAGTTGCTCTACTCGGGAACACCTCATTATTGTTTCGGTACAAAAAGGGGAAGTTTTAGTCCAGTCGTTCTCCCGTATCATCAGAATATAAAGAACTGCGCGTACTCGGAATCCGTAATCTCAGTGATACTTGTGCTAAGAATCCAATCGTTCACCAAATAATTGAAATTGACGATTACGTAAACTGTTATTCTGTTATAAGGAGATTCGATGCTACAGCAAATTCTCAAAATACCAACTTCAGGACTGACAATAAACTAACGTCACATAGGTGTTACATAACTTTTCAAAGAGTTCATTCAGCATTTGTGGATAATTCTTCGTGCATTCCCCCTGGCATACGTACTGTGTACCAAGTCTACTTCCCCATCACCAACAATGCCGACCGGTCCACCCCTCCCCCCCCCCACCGTACCCTTGTCTACCATACCCCTTCCCCAACCGTCCACTCACCAATGGCCGCTCCCGTCCTCCTCCTTCCTCTCGTCTTCTCCTCTCTCTCCAGTCGCTCCTTGAACTCCTCCAATTTGGTCTCGTCGTCTCTCGTCTGATCGTCGACGTCCATCGGCCGCCACTCGCCGTTCACCTTCTTCCATGCCTGAGAGAATCAATCGATAAGTGGAAGAATACGGTAGCGGCAGAGTACGGGAAGTCGATGAATAATATGTTTCATAGAGAAAAACTTTCCGCTTTATCAAAACTGGGTACCCTTGAGTTGCTTAACTGCACATGGTGGAACACGAAATCACCTATTTACACGAAATCATCTATTTTTTTCCAAATACGCATTGCTGTCACAACATCAAAAAGAAAGTAAATGGTCATTAGTTCCTCCCTTTACGAGCAAGGGTAAACAAGCGATAAATTAATGATGTCTAGAAAATCAATATCCAAAGGAATGCGGTACAGCCCACCTTAATCGGTGGAGGCTGGTCGTCCTGCATGCCGCTGCGCTTGCGCTGCAGCTCCAGACCCTTGCTGCAAAACAGGTTTTTAAATTATTTTTATTTCGGAAAAAAACTTCACGATTTTTTCTTAAAATTTTGAGTTTTTACTAATAATATATAATATATTTATGCGTGTTCAATGGAAACGCGGTTACAAATAGAAAGAGAAAACGAATACAGCATAACAGAGTGACGCTTTTCGACTTCCGATTTTCCACAATCCGCCGATTTTCACTAATTTCAAAAGAATGTTTTTTTAAATTGTCAAAAATAATCTAGAAATTCAATTTTAAATTAACATTTTTTTCTGAAATACAAATGATTTCGGAAAATATTCGGAAAAAAATTCCGATTTTGAAAATCGGAATTTTTTCCGAAAAAAAATCGAAAAATTCGGAAAATGCACAGGCCTGGTGCGCTAGTTACAACATTCAACCAAACTGAAGCTAATTTAGTGTTAAAATAGAAAATACTCCGAATATCACAATAAAGGGAACTCCGTGTTTCTATTTTAATATGTTTTGTATGGCTTTTCCTCGTTACTCGCATAAGTATTATTATTATTATTATAAGATACCTGAGCGAGTTGTAGGAGCGCGGGAGCGGCGAGACCAGCGAGACGTCTGCAAATTACGTTTTTATATGATTTAATTTATTTATGACTGATTAGTCCATCCAACCGTGGTTTCACGTCTCAAGGGTACCATAACAACCTTGCGAAACAAGGATTCGCCAATGTGGTAAACTCTTTGCAACAGACTATAAACTGTCACTCACCACTCTTGGCTCGCTTCGACTTCACGTTGCCGAGCTGGATGGGCGACTCTGAATACAATAGTACACCTTTCATTTCCCTATCTCCAATTTCTTTTTATCTACCATATCCTCACACGCAACTGTTCAGTCGTCGATCAAACCACATCCACATCTACCGTACCTCGTGCCAGAATGGATTCGACGGCCGACACCTCTCTGATGTGCGAGGTCTTGATGCCGTGCTGAACCGCCTGGGCGAGGACGCCTCTGAAGAACGGGAAAATATTGATTATCGATTGTGGCATCGGGATGGCAGAAAAATGCAGGAAATTATTCATTCCGTTGATTTGGGGACAGGCAATTGCCACATAAACAAGAAAAGCAAAAAAAAAATTTGGCACATCCGTGAAACCTCAAATCGGCAAGTTATGCCAGTCTTACACCGAAGGATAGAAAAGTATTTCGCGCTAACTAATAATTAGTTTGCGCGAAATACTTTACACTATCATCTCCCCAGGAACCTAGGAATCCAAAGATACCGTATGATACGGTATACGGTCCGTATCCCTCAGGCGAGCGATCAATAATTACCGTACCCATTTCCGTTCTGCTGCTGTCGCTTCTTCTGGTTGAGGAGCGTCTTGAAGACGTCGCCGGCGCACTCAGAGGGGGAGTGCTGAGCGGCCTCGATCGCCTCACGGTTGAACACTTCTGAAGAGGAATTATTATTAGTATTATTATTATTATTATTATTATTATTATTGTATTATCGTTGTCAAAAGACGAGCCCGAAGAATGGTGAGTGCCTAGTAAACGGGATGACCTATTTTATATTTTTTTAATTCTTTTTTTTCTGCGAAAACGAAAGCTTCCACGTAGGGAAAAGTTTGGAAAGGAATACAGCTTCTATTTGCAGTTCAAAACGACGAAAGTAAGGTTGATCAATGTTTTCCATCTGGCATCACCCATATCACCCCGCTGCAACCCCAACTCACCGGCCGACAGCGAGGGGTCAATGGAGGGCAGCAGGGCCGTGCGACGCGCCGTCTGACGACAGCACTCCGTCATACTGTAATTATGGGCATTATTGATTTACGCCAAGCATGATAAACCGTACACCATTCTACTGCACCATTTAATCATCCCACTCACTCTCCAACATTTGAATTCTAAGTTATAGTAAAAAATCAGTTTGTGTTCAATCCGCTCCCAACTACCGTACCCGTCCAGATTCACTCCAATCTTCCTGCTCGCGTCTGCCAGCATCACCTTCTGCTCGTACGCCTCCTCGGGCGAGAACAGCTCGAAGTCCTGCGCATACATCTGTTTAAAACAGCAATAGCTCATCATAAATTTATGTTTCGTTTCCAGCCTACCCTAATGGCTCGAATGCGAAACACGAATGTGTCAGGACGGCAGAATAGGCGCCTTCTCCTACATTCCCTTATTTATTTATGTAATCGCAATCCCAAGTCGACCGAGTTGAACCCGGAACCCCATCCAACCTGGGTACTCCACAGTCCGTCGGGCACGTTTGCCAGCTCGACGCGAATCTTCCTGTCGTTGTCCCACTTGAGAAGGTGGACGAGGATGTCGGAGAGAGATCGGCCGCCCATCTGAGAGGGGTGGAAGCGGGACTCTGCAATTATGATATTATTATAATAAGTTTGAACAATTAAAATAATATTAACAAATTATGAAAATAAGAAGAAAGTAAAATGTATCTAACAATTTGTTCTATTTAGCATAAGGAACTTGGGTACGATTATCTTTTATGGCTACGACACAAAGTGTAAGCATCACGAAACGGGAACACACCGGGGTGATTTTTTAAATGTTGTCAGGAACTTGAACGATTTTTCTCGTGTATGGATACATCGTGGTATGCGAGTTATTGTAGTATACAAAATACAGTAAGGTAAACGGCCAAATATCTTTAACTGCAAAATAATGCTGAAAAATTGGAAGAAGTCGACTATATTAATTTCAAGTAGGGCCCATGAATCATGAATCAACCTGGCGCGGATAATAATAGTGCCAGGCTGTATGGAAATTCCCGTAATAGTGCAAGGCTCTATGGAAAGCATCACGAAACGGGCTTACACTTTTTTCGGTCATTTGATGGGAGTTGAATTCTGATGAATCTAAAGCAAGATATGCATTGTTTAGTAGCAGAGTTTGGAATAAAGGTATATATAAAAACGGAAATCAGAGACCAAAAACGTTTGTTCCCGAAAGTCCCAAATGATGTCTGGTTTTATTGATTTTTTGGGTAAACAATCAAAAATTATGTCTGATTTTAAAATTTTCAGGCGCTGTCGCGCCTTGATGAAGTCAGATTTTTCGAAATTTTACCTTTAAAAAGTCCAAAAGCTGTCAGACGTGGTTCCCTACAACGAACTTTTTGGTCTGTGACGGAAATGGTCGGAGTATTGAACACCATAGAATATGTTATTGTTAACTAGCGACTATGAAACGTAAATCAACCTGACCCGGGGATTCTAAAAAAAAACGCAAACATTTGACGCATTATACGCTAGTGCGAGGCTCTAAGCAGATAAGAAATAGATTTCTTAATCGATAATCCTCAAAGCTACGTACCATCCTCGACAGCCTCCGGTCCCGCTTCGTTGTCCAGCGATGGAGGCAGGTCGTTGAACCACATCTGCAGCTCATTCACTGCAAATAATCGATTTAAAAAATATTTTACGTACCGTAACCCTCCCAATTGCACTACAGTACTTCTCTAGAATCAAAAAGAATGGAATCTTGAGAAGAAGGAAAAAAACACTCACTGATCCTGATCCTCTTATCGATCGATTTCTTCTCGTAGATGAGCTTGTGCTTGACCTGCAATTTAATATTGTTGAATCACAATTAATTTTATCTTTTAGTGCTCGGGAAAGAGAAATGTGCTAGATAATTTCGTCACCCGGCTAATCATTGCCACATAAGAGCAACAAGATTGCGGGAAAAGTCAAGACGATAATTTCTCTTCTTTCTTCTATTTTTTACAAACTGCAAGCATCATTAACCAACAGGCCAATCGAATTGTGACGGTGTGATAACATGATCTTTTAATGAAATAGAGAATTGCATTATATATTTGATCCTTAGGCGTACTCCATTCTTAAGTACTCCATTCTTCAGATAATTGCTACACAAGAAACAACAAGAGCACTGAACAAAACGGAGTGATAATTTGTTGTATGGAGTTGGAGTCTCTGGCATTATTACAAACTATTCACAACACTGATTCGCTCTTTCAATGGATCAAGGGACTGTGGATATAGATATTATAGTATGTTTGTACCGTATCCAACCTACAGTACCATCTTACGGCCACCAGGGATGAGCGCGCCCCCTCGGATCGGGGAGCCGCAATTGCGAAATATGCAAATGTGTAATGCCTACTAGCTTCACACGAAATATTCTCGGCCATTCTTTATTGTAGAGTGTAGTTCTCGACGAGATAAAAGATTGCGGCATCGCGAAATTTTAAATTTGGTGAAATTTGGGGCACTTTATTTTTCTGGCATCGGGGTACCCACTCGGATCCGAGGGGGTTGCTCACCACTGATCCCCACCTACAATATCCCTCACCTGATCCATCACCATCCGAATTCCCTCGTCACTCTTGAGTGCCTGGTTGCGCCACTCGAGAATGCACGCGCGCGCCTCCTCGTCCCCGCGCTCCTCTCTGTAATGAATTAATTAGTTAGCTAAATAATTAACATGTTTTTAAACATATTTAGTTCAGAAATCATGCCTATGTTACAACAGTGCGGGGATGTGATATTGTTTTTTTTCTCAACTACCGGTCATACAGAGAGCATTGAATTGAAAATTCACTAGAAGATAAGACCACTGTGAAACCGGGAACTGTCAACAAGAAATACTTGAAGAATGGAGTCTCCGATTTGATTCAATAAATTTCTTTCAGGATAATTTTCCAAGAAAACATCATCACAGTTCGACATCTCGTATTCATAAGATAACGGCGTAACAGCAAACTAACGAGTGGACGAAGGTTCTCGGCATGACTTCGCCGCTGATCGCGCGTAGAGACTTGAACGTCTGGCAGCCCTTCTTCGTGCATCTGAGAAATAAAAGAGAATTTATAAATAAAAATAATAAATTATTATGCATTTGTAACACCATAGAAAAGGAGAAGACCGCATTATTCAACAAGATATAGTATCTAGTATTCTACCGTATTCCGCTAACCTAAATGTAAGGGTAAGGGTCTGAGTCCTGCTGACTTAGCCCACCACTAGCATGCTGTAATCCACTACTTTCTGGCGGTCAACCGTAATATCCTCACCCATCGTAGTCGCCTACGGTTCACACTACCTTAGCTTTCTTACCTACCCTATTCTACTGATGTGGTCACTACCATAACAAACTAATGTTCTCACTGTCATAACGAGCTATCGTTCTGACTTCCGTAACATGCTTTTGTTACTGTTCTGACTACCGTAACCCGCTTTGTTCCCCCGTACCGTAACCTACTACTTCAGTCACTACAGTAACCTGTTCTCACCTGAGTGCGGGGAACTGTATGAGACTCCCATTGACTCTGTGTCGTCTCATCACAGCTCGCATGCCGCACCCGCACTTCCTGCACGTCATGTACTGCTCCAGCGACTCCACCTCGCCTGCAAAAAAGAATATCTTGTTAGCAAAATATATAAATATATCTAATAAGCAAATCGACGGAATTTTAGTAAAAATTAGATAGCGAAAAAAATAAAGTCAAAACTCGGCGAATTGGGATTTCAGAAATGTTATGACTGAAATCGCTGAAAAAGGGTTTGATCCATCTGCGCGGTTCTTTAAAAAAAATAATAATATAAAATCAAATAGACTATCAGGCGTCTCCATAGGTCGACAGGCACATAAAAAACGATGAAGCCTACCCAAATTTCGGCATTTTCATGTCCAATTTTGGAAAACTCTATCCATGGTAGATAAATATTATTGTTATTATTACTACTGATATTATTCTTTTTTTAAATCCACACAGCCTCAGGTTAAACGCCTAGAATACAATAATAATAATCATATTAACAAAATTATAACTGCTGAACAAAGATCAAGTAAGTAAAGAAGTAAGTAAATTGTGTGTTCGTACCCGTCTTGGGGTCGGTCACATTGCAGTCCGAGGGGGCGGAGGAGGATGACGAGGTGGTTGGCGCGGGCGTCGACGGCAGTGTGGGCGTCAGTGCGGATGGCGTGACAGAGGAAACTGCGAAAGATTGCATAAGATTGGCGTAATTAATTAACATAAAACGATGTATGTTCAGTGAAAAAAAGGGTAGGGATAGCATACGAAAGAAGGAATCAACCGCTTCGAAAGGAAGGTAAGTATTACGCTTGGCAGCTACTTTTTCACAATCGTGCAGGCCGGGTAGCGCAGTGGTTGTGTGCTAGAATGCGAATCGAATGGTCACAAGTTCGACCCCCCGTGCCTGCAGATCCACCCAACCAAGGGGGTTAAGAAATGTTGGTAGTGATTGGTAAATCACGATCCAAACATGCCTCGAAAGGGGTCCCCGATTCACGTGCACACAACACGAGAATAGCCTCGCAACAGGCCGCTGATCATCTCAGGACAGGCTTTCATTGCCCCTCAGGCATAGGGGTGGTCGAGACCGCCTTGTGTGTAGAAGACCTAACACCTTTACCTTTTACTTTTACCCAGCCCACTCCCCGATTGCATTTGGTTACCAAAAGTGTGTGGTCTGCTGTCAAAGCAATAATCCCGCAGCAAATTGGCCTAAACAAAACATAGAACCAATCACTACAGCGCCAATATGCTGTGAAAAACAATCAATAATCACTGACTGGTTCCCAGCAGGAGCGGGAGATCGATCGGTCTGGCGGAGACGGTTACGGTAGCCGTGGCTCCGGTCGTCGAGCCGGATGGAGAGGGCGCCGGAATGGGCGAGGGGTCGAGCACCTGACGCGCACGACGGAGTCTCTGGAAAATCAATCGATAAATAGAATAAAATCGATAATTTCAGGCGCAAGGTTATCACATTTAGTGATCAGAGCATAGGCATTTCTTAATTATTGTAGGAGGAGGTGGTTTAAATTCATTCTGTTACTCATTTTGCAACAAAAATAGACTGGACAATCATAAATCAATCAACAGATCAAGAAAAAATCGTGAAGGAAGGAGCCTAGCCCCAAGACGTTGTAAATGGGTGGGGACCTCGCGTTTCTTGTCGTCTAGAAGTGCTTTCCCGTCGCCTATGCCAACATGCGAACGTGGGGAGTGAGAGAAACTGCTTCCCAGCCCCGGGGGGCCGGAAAAGGCGAGACTAAGCGGAAGGAAGGAGTTGCGAAATGTCTCACCTTGTTGGGCAGGGACGAATTGGGCGTGGGAATGTCCAGTGTGATGGGCGCGCCCACATCCGCTGACATATCTTAAGTAAATATAATAAATATGCTAATTAAAACACAAAAAAATAGTGAAGAATGGCAGAAAACAAGCTGCTTACCTGATTCTTCCTCCTCGATTTTTATTTGACGATCTAAATCCTTGCCGTGCGTGCCCATCTGGAAAGGAAAGCTTGCGATAAGCGTGAAAACAGTTGCGGAGCGACAATAGGACACGCTGACCACGAGAAAAAACTAGCAAAATCGATTGGACGGCGAGAAAAGAGGTAGATCAAGGTTGCCGAGGTCATTTGAAGGAGCGCCTCAAGCGCGCCAGTACTTTCCGCGCGCCATGCAATTTCACTGGCGCAGTTGTTGCACGATGAAGATTCTTTTGCATTTCTCTTATTTTCAAACAACTTTTGTGCAAAATGTCGCGCTTTTGAGAACCGCTTATCATGCCCTAATCAAAGTAGATTCGTCTCTAAATCGCGCATAACAAATATGATGTTCTTTTGCCTGCAGAGTGATGAAACAAGATGATTTTTTTGCGCAGCCCCGGTTCATTTATGTTTAGCGACGAGAAAAGTAGCATCGAACAAGTAATAAGCCCAATAATTCGGGGAAATGAAGGGGAGAAATAAGGACGCGAATCACTCCGCGTCCGTGCAGTAGTATCGATCACTCGATCGAGTCTCTAACCGCCTCGCGTCTCTCGCCCTCGCACACTCTCTCGCCCGCCTCTCTCTACCTATGATCCATCGATCTATCAGAGTCGGCGGCTGATTAGAGAGTGTGGTGGGGGTAGAGAGTGAGTGAGGTAGGTCAGACAGCCGGCGAGTCAGCGTGCGGAGTGGAGAGAGTGGGGGTAGGTCACACAAGCCGACATTGAGAGATAAGAGGAGAGGAGGGGGTAGGTCAGATTGAGAGGCAAGTGAATGGGGCGATAGCAATGGAATGTGTAGAGAAGGCCCATCCACAGGCAGTGCTCTCCAGAAAGGGGTCGGCGATGAGAGTGTGAGTAAAAGTGAGAGACCCACTCTTGATGTGTTTGAATGGGAATGAAATATGTTTCAGTCTTGTTACTTCATTTACTTCAATGTTATTCCGCAGTGAATTCAGCGAATAATAACTAATATAATGTATTATCTAATAGATGAATAAAATATTATATTATTTTTCGTGGGGGATACGGTAGTGCCATACGATACAATTGATCCGTCCCATGTTGACTATTTCCAACCATTGGGAAAACTCATCAATAAAATCATTTATCAATAGCCGTAAAAGATTCACACAGACAACTAGCGATTTCTACTGTGGCGGGCCCTCTCGAGGTCGGGGCGCATTTAGGCCTTGAAGGCCTTTTCGGATGATCCTGAGGTTCTCGAGAAGATCAGGATCAGGGCGAATACGGTAAGTAAAAGGGCGAGGAAGAAAGCGACGATCGATACTGCGATGTTGGATGAAACGCAGATCGGAGTGGAAGAGAAGGAGGAAGAGGAGAAAGGAGAGGGAAGGGGCTGAAAAAGGAGAAAGGTTATTGAATGATCCTCCGGAAAGGGATCAAAAGCGGGTGGGAAAGTAGGTGAATATCTCACTTTGCTATGATCTCTTGCTCAAAAATTCGTTCTGGGGGGAAATTTTGAGAACACTTTAGCAATTGTGAATGTACTCTCTCTTTTCAATTTGATTTCATCTGCGAAAGTGGAAATAAATATGCAAATTGGCTTAAAGGTGCGTTATTTTTTTACTTCCTCGTGGTTTTCACGTTCTAAAATAACACCCCATTCAAAACTGCAAATGTCCTGAAGTACTGACTGGAAATGAAGGCATTAGTGAATTCATTTCCGAAATTTCACAATTCAAATTCCAGCGTCTAGTCTTTTATGTACGATAGATCTTACTCTAGTGCGTACTCTGATACCTTTGAACACTCCAAATATCTTTTTTTTTGAGAACAAAGGAAGATTAACAATTAAACAAAGAATTGTTCCGAAATGGAGTCGAAACGCTTTGTTTTTTGGTTTCAATTTTTCGAGTGGTCAACACTGGCGTGAATCATTTGAAATTGATTACTAATTACACTTTACTGAGTTCTGTTGTAGTTTACGACCTTTTCGGAGCGGATTATATGTAAAGAGAAACCACTTCAAAATTTTGGACCACTGGAGTTCACTAAAATAGTTCGGCGGGTCACATACCTGATCTTCGGCGATCTCAATCGCCGTCAATTCATATCTCACATCCATTGTGTGCTCGTAATCAATGAATGCAGCGGTAGTGTTGGAGTCCCTGAGAAAAAAATATCTGTGATCTCTCACTTTCAACGCCTATAGGTATTAAGTATTTTCGATTTTCCTTGAATCATTCCTGCCCGAAACACGTGAGCCGAAACTGTATTTTATTATCTCTTTTGTGAAACCGCATTTCTCCGGGTAACTAATAACACAAAACACCGGCGAACGTTGCAGAGAATGTTATCTGTGAAGTCTCTTTTAGAAAACAAAGAGTAGTTTTGATTTTTAATGTTCTTTTTTTCGTGTGATTTCGTTGACTTTTTTTCAAAATTGATCTTTGATCTCTCCCTCACCTCTTTCTCCTGAGCACTCTCCTGCTAGCGGGCGCCGCCAATTCACGAGCCTTCTTCGCGATTTGCTAAAACACCGATTATTGTAGGTTACGGTAACTCCTCTAATCGATAATCTACGGTCTACTGTACCTCCTGCTTGGCGCCGAATCCGATGGGCTCGGCACACTGCGGCCGCGGGCACTCCTCCTTCGGCTCCTGCAACGATTTTCAGATTTTCCTATTCCTAAGTTATTGATTTTATTTACCTTGATAACAATGGAGACCTGGCACTGGTAGAAGAGCTGCGATCGATCCGCGTACTTGTACACCATGGTCTGCAATCGATAATCTCAGCTTACTGTAATCTATATTTTCTGGTAGCAACCCATCAATAACCAGCTGGGTACAGTAGGCTTCAAGAAATAGTGCTAAACTACGGTTGCCCTATGCACAAATTCCAGTTGGCACCATGCCAAGAACGTCTCTCGTTGTCTGACCCTCTCGTTGGGCACATTCTCTTGTCATCTCTTTTTTTCTAACTCGTTCTCGTCTACTCTGTTTCAAATGCTGTGCTATCTAATCGATCGATACCGTCTGTCCGGCGGTCATATCTCCCGGGTACTCGAGATTGTTCAGGATGAACTTGTCGAGCGCGCAGCCATCGTGGTCGAGGATCTGGATTCGCTCGCCTGAAAAGAAATACCGTAATCCTGATTTTCTGCTCGGGACCCTGACGGATTGGGATGATTACTACGGTAATCCTACGCTTCTATAATACAAATATACCTTTTCTAGTGAAATTCTGATCTTTTATTCGGGAATCGGTTCAATTCAATTTTTTACAGTAATCATGATCTTCCGTTCGGGACTGAGATCAATTCAAATGTTACCGTAACCCACCGTTTCCATCATCGACCGTGCACGAATGAACGATCATGCAGAAGGTGTCAACCGTCTCCGACGCGCACGTCCACTTGTGGTACACCTGAACATCAATCGATAAGCATATAGCTACAGTAACCACGGATCTATAATTCCCTCGGCTACAGTAACCCAATACTTACAGTCTGTCCGAGCGTGGCGAGATGTACCGGCGCTCCGTCTGGTCCGCCGTCGAGGATGTTGTACTGGCACACGGGCATGGGAACGATCTGTGCAAGACCCAAGTATTGATTGATTCTCGATTTAAAAATGATATATCGTCTCCATTTATTTTCACGATGGTTTGGAAAAAAATAGTGGAAAAAGCCAGGGAAAGGCAGATTGTGCGAAGAGTCAACTGCACGAGGCCATTTTTATAGAAAGAGCATGAATCTCTACTTTAATTTTTTTAGAATTTCACAGTTTGTGAGTAAAATCGAGTGACCTCACATCATTCCACGTGTCGACCAACCTTCCAGAAAGGCCTTTGGAGTGAGAGAGCGTGTGAAATCGAGAGGGACTCTCTCACTTTTGCATACTCTCTCGTCCTAACCCTGGTCTGGCGGTTTGGAATCATGTGACCTACCTGTGTCTGGAAGAGTGTGGACATCTCGTTGGGCACTTCGAGATCGGCAGACACGGTCTTGTCAGCTTCCATGTAGAAACATTGGATTTTGTAGGCACGATCCACCTGGAAATGGTTACTTTACTTACTTACTTACTTACTTAGGTTTATTTACGTTAGCGTTCCGTGTCACTAACCTAAGTTAAGTATGTGCCTAAGTAAGTTAGTGAAGAACACGATTGATTAGTTTACATGCGGTGAAGAATGTCATGTCGAACACTTTCACGTTCTAGTCCAAGGACTTTTCCTGATTTTGACTACGTTCCGCTAAGCAGCTGACCCCTCCTCCTTCACTTGGCACATTGGTGTTTCGCAGTGAGTTTAAGAAGCCTGGACCGATGCTAGTCGCAATCGCAATCTCGGAACAACGTGCGGCATAAAAAACATATTTAAAAATAAATAAAATAGCGTGCGGCATAAAAATCATTACTTACGCAATGATGGCAGATCATCTCTCTCTCTCGTTTCTCCCGCACAGAGAATGAATACACTGAGATAGGACACCCAGTGTATGATACACTCAATATTAAGTGTATTCGCGCGTCGAGAGAGCGTGGGAAAACGAGAGATTTGTAAGTGTATCATGCACTTGGTGTCCTATCTCAGTGTAGGATACACTCAATAGTAAGTGTATTCATTCTGGGTGCGCTAGTTCGCCGCGTCTCTCTTTCTCTAACGAATTCTACCGCAACACGTCTATGATATTCCCGAAAGACCCGTGAAACATTCGCCAGCTTTCCGAAGCTCCCCTGTCGCAGATAACTAGGCGATTTTGTGATTCGTTGCCAATTGAAAATTTTGAGCAAGCATAGGTGAGTTATTTGCGTTGCATTCCTTCAATTAAACGAAATTAATGCGTCTCGGAGATATTATCTATCTGCCTCTTGCGCACTCACCACTCTCGCTTTTCTTCTGACAAAATTCACACAGTTCGTGCGGCTACCGTACTCCAAACGGTCGTGCCCGGACTCACCTTGGTCACGAATTGCGGGTGGAACGAGATGACTACGGTTGACGAAACGAAGATGCCCTTGGGGTTGAGGGAACGGGTCCGGCCGACGTTGCATGTGTCGAAGGGAAGCTCGATGCCTGATCAAGGAGAGAAAAGGTAGGGAGGATACTGTAGCTAACGAAAATCGATATTCTGCAGTAGACGCGGCAAAACTACAGTATGAAGCTACAAAGGTACAGTAGAACCAATAATCGATTGGCTACCGTACCCGCAACATGCCGGCCGCGCTGGTCGTTCCTGCACTTGTCGTCGTCGTAGAGTCCCTGAACGGTTAATCAATTTGATCTACCGTAGTCAATTACTCTACAGTATGTATGCTTCCGTAATCCTACTGCGCCGTACAGTATTCTAGCGTAATCCTATACTACAGTCTAATACCAAAACTACTGTACCCTACAGCAAACCTGCCGTACCCTACCGTCTCCTACCGTAATCCTACCGTACCTTGACGTAAACGTGTCCCTCGAACTCGTTGCGCGTGTTGAAGTTGACCGTAATCGATGTCGGGCCACACTCGATCTCCGGTTCTCCCTCCACATTGTTGTCCACCACGACGGCATCAGCAACTCCTGCACGGAATGTACGGGTTACGGTAGGAATACTGTTGCCGATATGTGTGTAGATTTTGCACGTTAGCCCTTTAGCCCCTATTAGTTCACTGACCCACTGAATTATTGATTGTGAGAGGTTACGGTAACCATGAACTACAGAATCCCCCTAATCGATAACGACTACAGTACGCTCACCGGCCAGCACGAGCAGAACGAAGACGATGGGGCGGTCCGGATTGGTCATTATTATTGTCGTTAGCAGGGGTGTACTGTAGTTGTGTTCGGACCGCTTTAATCGGCTGGCTGGCTGAGCTTTACTGCAAGCTGTAGGGTGTGAAGAGGCGTGCCTAATCGCGCCGCCTAAGTACTGCTAATCGGGGTCGGGGTGAAGCTGGGGGTGCCAGGCTTAGGGCGGGATATTGACCCCGCACAAGCTTGATCCACCTCTCGATTTCGTAGCCTCAGGGGTCAGCCCAAGGGCATAGGCGGAGAGGGTGAGATGTTATCGTGATTGACCAGTTGATTGATATGTGCCGCGGCGTGAGCGAAAGTGCGGAGATGGGGTCACATTAGCTGGGGTTGGCCCTGGGGGAGAAAGAAATTCGAGATCGCACAAAAACAATCATCAATATCATTTGAAAAACAAAGCGACAATAAACTGAGATTAGTGATGAGTTCAATTCCGTGTGGAAAATTGACCACCTCACTATCATATTCATAAATAAATTCAGTTAATAAATTTATAGAGCTTGGAATTACTACTCCTTTCTCCGAAGCCAAACCTAGATGTAGCCTCAAGAGAGAAGTACGATGTCAGCTGGTCCTATTGTGGATATTATTAAGGCGTACGCCATTAAATCTCTACTTTAGAGAGCAGTGAAACTCATATCAACATGCGATCGGACGTGCGCAATTTTTGACGAGACTTTGAAAGCGCGAGATTAAAATGAGCATATGTTATTGGTTTCATTTTTTTTGCTGGTATAGCAAGAGGTCTTTAGTACTCTCCGAAACTCCGATCTCCCTACCATATTAGTGATTTCGAATTAACAGAATTTTACATTCGCTAATGATAATCGTTCACAGATAGTCAACGAAGTTTATTTTTAAAAAAAAATTAATCAAATTTACGAAAATTATCACTTTTTAAAATAGCTTTCACATCTCCAAATGTCCCGGAAGGATTCAGTGGCGAGTGAGAGATTGTATCAAAGAGAGGAATCCCTTCTCGAGTGTGCAATCCCGACCCCTTTCTGGTTGGGCAGACTGTGCATGAACAGTTTAATTTTTCATAAAATGTGCAGCAAAAAGAGTTAGAGATAATGGGAAATATAAATAAACAATCAATAAAAATTTTGTAAAAAAAGGGAAGCTCGCAGTGGACAATTGGAAACGGGGGGAATAGCCACAAAAAGCCGCTTCTCGATATTCGAATACGATTGGCATTTCGGCATGCAATGTCATCTAATTTCGTTCATTATTTCTTCCACTTGACTAACTTCGTCTCTCTCCGCTCATTATTCAATGCTCTCACTTTTTGAACAAAATTTCGGCAAATAGAACAATTTGTGAGGTTTGTTTTTCGAAAAAAAAGATTTCATAAAAAAAAGTTCTTTCTAGTTTGCTGCTTTCACTGACTCATTTCTGGGAATGACGTGTGCCCAATCAAGAACTGCCGGAGCTACTGTACCTTTCCTGATTATGCCCTGATATTTTCTCCCCCCTGATATGTTTATAAGCACACTGTGTAAATTAGTCAACCTTGAATTTTTCATTGTTTCAAAAATACAGATGATTTCCCTTTCAAAAATTGAAAACCCAAGTAATTTTTGATTTTGCAACCCTCCTGAAACATATGTGCACAAGCGGACGAAGATTTTTAAAATATAAGTTAAATAGTTCGGCGATAGAAGCATGGCTGAGGAAGTCGATTCAGTGGATGATGAATCTATTAGTAACATCAATTCGTTATTGGCAGCCAGTTCAGCGACATTTCATCTTTTAGCCGTCCACAAAGGGGCCAGCAGCGAGAGAGTGTGGAAAAGTGAGAGCAACTCTCTCACGTTTTCGTGTTCTTTCTCGCATGAGACTCCTTTCTCGATGCTGGAAATTGTTTGAAGGTTGCCATAGATCTGTGAGAGACCTCATACAATATGAGTCATACTGGACATAACTTCGGCATGCCTCAAATGCTGGATTACTCTTTATTATTGAGCAGGTTAATAATGAAATTAGAGCATTCCAATCATGCCCCATAACTGCCTTCATCACGAGAGCCATTTCATGCGATCATTCCGCTTCCTTTCAGGAGGGTATGATTACGGATCGCAAAGAGAGAGAAACAGTCAAACGTATAGTATAATAGTTTTGACCATAATTCATTTAAAGAACTAGCTATAGTTATTTTAAACCACTTCAGGCAGTGGAGTGACGCTTAGCATCAAATGCTCAAAATTTAAAAAAAGCTACTTGAGCGAAATTTGTGGCGCAATGCGTGCTTGCACGTTTCGCATTGTTTGATTTTCTATCGAACTTGGATTCTGCTCTCCTCATTTCCAATGTTCCATCCAATGGATATATTTCGATTCAGAGGGATTCTCTATTTACGCGATTTTTCTAGTGAACTGTGTTATTTTAGAATTTATAGTTGATGTGTTCAGGGAGAAAACGCCATCTGCACATGATTTGTTTGATTTTCGAATGATATTGGAATAATCTCTCGTTGACTCTCTTCATTTCCAAAGGTCTCTCCTAACTGTGATGAATGAGACTAACCAAGTCTACGGAGTGCACAGACAGAGCAGTAAGCAATGGTCTGCCCTGTATCACTCCAGTATATAAATCAAAGCAGTTTTCGATGAGATATAATTCAACAACTGCTGGAACACCAGGATGCGTCTGTCTTCAATTGTAGTTGCTGTCTGCCTTGCCGTTCTGGGTAAAGGGGCTACTAATTAACTAATTAATTATTAATTAAGTAGATTTCATTGTAATTATAAGAAAATTTGTATAGTGTAATGGTAATGTAATCACAATATTAATTTATTACTTGAGTTAACAAATCGGCCTCATTTTGCATACTTCTAATATTAGAGACGTCTGTCTTCTATTGTAGTTGCTTCCTGTCTCGAAGCTCTGGGTAAGCGCACTACTAATTCGGTAGACTAAACTGAACAGACAATTTCATTGCTTTTAATTATCAGAAATTTTATAAGGCCAAGGAAATTATAGTTAGTGATTATCATTCGAATTAACAAATATGCCTAATTTTGTTTGCATTCTTCTAATATTTATTACGAAAGAGATACCAAATTTCAGCTTGGGCACAGAATCCGACCGATGCCCAGCTCTGGGATGTCAAGTAAGAATTATTTTTCATCTAACACAATTTGCATAATTCATCAGTTACTACTACAACTATCTCCACGGAGTTCACGCCTATTGTGCAGATCAGAAATGCATTAACACAATTCAGAAGAATGGAATTGGATACGATATGAACAATGGAAAAGGTTTGATTCTTATGAACACCGTAACTTTTTATGTTTGATAATACATGCTACAACTTAAAAATATGATCGTTTAAGAATATTATTCAGGTTCGCTGGGAAGAGCTGTGAAACAGGCCGATGGCGTCGGTATCCAGCCAAACTGTGCTGGCATGGTGAACCTCGGTTTCACCAAGTCTGGAAAACACTACGAACACAACTTTCAAGGAGTTCGTAATCAACATGTTTTTACAACGCAAATTAATACATTTCAGAGAGGGCTTCAACAAGGTTGGGTTGTCACCACGGAAGGAACTTGCGGAGCTACAGTACCGATCAAGAGATGGAAGTCGAAGTTCACTGATGGTTACTGAATCGATTGATTCCAATTTATTGATTGATTTTACTGCAGATATCATGTACGGTGAGGATCTCGAATGGAACACGTGGTACAGTGGAATGGAAATGGATGATGGACAAGTGCTATTCTATCTGTGGGAGTAATTGACTTAGTTAATCACTATCGATATGGATAAAGCTATTACAATGCAACTCGAAGATGTCCTACTATTGTAGTTTCGAACAACTATTAAAATGTTTCCACATTGTTCCAAACCACCGGACAGGGGCAAAAGAGAGAGTGCGAAAATCGAGAGAGTTTCTTTCACTTTTTCACAAGAGAGTGTGTAAATGTGGTAGAGACTCTCTCGATGTTCACACTCTTTCGCTCCTAACCCCTTTCTGTCGGGAAGACTGGCAGAATGATGGGCTACTTCCTGGGCGAGGTTGCAAAGAAATTCGAAATACGAATAACTCCTTGTTCTAAAACCTTTCCTTACTTTGTTTTGTGGAATCAGTAAAATGAAGAAATTGAAAATACTCGAATTTTGCATTCTTGACAGTAGCAGATCGATCGGTTGGTGTATACATTTCCCTTGAATATTATTAATAGATAATCGATATACAGAGACTGACACAGTAGGAGAGAAGACTCTTCAACTCAAAGTATAATGACGAAGAAGTATATTTATTGATTTGATCTTGAAACTCTATTTTGAGAGAGAATGACAACGGAAAACGCGCCTTCTCAATTTCGCAGATTTCGTAGAGTTGCAAACTCTCCGTCTTGACATACTAGGGTGTCCCAAAAGCTCTGACGCCAAATCTCAACAATGAGATTTTTCGTTATGTCTTGAAGAGGTATAGACGGTCAATGATAGAGGCATAATTTCAATTTCTTCCTATCTCATGAGACCAAGAAAGACTCTGACGATGACCTCTTGCAGCTAGCTCGGTAGATAAGAGGTCGTCGGTGATGTTCTCACAAAGAAAAAAAAATCTTTTTTTCTTAAAAAAAACGAGTTTGAAACACCAAATGACGAGACGGTTTTTCATTGGTTTCCATGGGTTTCTTACTATTGAGAAATTACTTAAACAAAATCTAACAAAAGTGGGTTGATGTGTACTTCGGTAGAATTGATGCAAAAACTAGTGCAGAGAAGCAATCGACTAGCACTGAAACTTGATTGATTACTGAGTGAATAGTGTATCTAAGGTATTACATCATCTTCCCTATCGATCAATATAATGTTCAATAAAGAAAATGGCCTTCGCGACAGAACTTTTGGGACACCCTAGTAGACTTCCCATCCTGTGAATTCCCCATTCTTTAATACCATTTCTGTTATTCACCCATCTATGTACATGTTGTCGCATCCTTATGGGGTACGATAAATAATGAAATAAACATATCATGATTTGAGTTATTTCGTTGGGAATACCCCTGCTGAATGACTCTTCCTCAATGTCACGTTTCCTTGCACTGATTTTTATATTTCTGAACTCTTCATTCGTTATTTTTGTTTGTAATTTATTTTTAAAAAAATACTTACTATATTCCCACAATGCTCCCTCTCTTTTACTTTACTCGATACGAAAAAAAATGTTGAATACATATGTTATGGAATTGCAATTATTATTACCTATTTCCACAATTATTATCAATTTAATGTTTAACCCGTCAACGAAAACGATATCGAAGACGAAAGAGCGATTTTGCTATTCAAGAGACGGTGAAACATATTGCAGTTGTAAAATTGCACGACCGCACCAAAAAGAGAACACGAGGATTCTTTTTATTTTACCAACAGCAGCATTAGTGACGATTACATTTTTGCGCACGATTACATTTTTGCCTCTTGCCTTTTGGTTGACCCAGGAACGAGCAACAGTGCCATCACACCATTCATCGTTGAAGCGCCACAAACTAATGAGCGAGGTAGCCGAGAAATCATAAGAAAATTTTCTCCTAGTGCATTTGGCAAGGACTGTAATTTCGCCGTATTGGAATTTTTAAAAATTCTCATCCTTTCAATCACGAATACAGAACTGGATCACAAAAAAGTCTTCTAAAACATTAAAAATACAAATGTTCCAAAAATTCGGACGATAAACAGGCAATTCTGTGCTTACCAAAGGCGAAAGGGAGCGCAAAGGTGAGAGAGTGACAAGAACGCTCCTGTGCGGTAAAAATAACAACAACAAAATATTTTACATTATAAATTTTTCGGATGATTGTATGATTAAGTGAATTTACTGTCTTCATTGTTTATTTATCTCACGTGAGTTTATATCAGTATTCTACGATTTTGCACTAGTTGTGTGACGCGATGTCCGTGTATGTTTCACTACTATTGGAAAACGTCCGTTCATATTTAACCAGCGATCGTATCAGTCCCGTTGAAAACCCACACTTATTTCTTTTACACTTTACGTGACGTTATTCCACTATATGATGCTCACATGATGCGGTTCGCGAAAAAGATAAAAAAAATATTGTGGAGGACCTCGTACATCAATTTTATTGAAAGGCCTTACTCGACTCTGCCTATAGCGCTGAGCATAGTGACACAAATTGTGCATTTGATACATCGGTTTATGCTTCAACTACCGTTTGTGGCGCTACAATACCGTAGATGATGACCCAATAAATAGATTTGCGTGAAAACGTTTTTATGTGGGTATTTTGAAGTCTCATATATGTAATCCTAAATGTTAATAAGGGATATGAACGGAGGGGGCTGAGAGAGTCGAGAGAAAGAGTGATTGTAGGCTGGTGAATGGAGAATGTGTCGAAAGAGCAACGTTGTGTTGATCTTTTTTTGGCTGAAAAGTGCTGAACACCAATCAAGTGAGGAATATGAAATATTAGGGGCTACTGTGAACGAATCTTTAGAAAAGTATACAGGCCATGCGAAGTGGAGAACTAAACCAACAAGCCTAAATAAGGCGGCGGTGAACCGCCTCCCAGACTCATGTTTCAAAGATCAAAGAATAAGTATGCCCCAGGTGTGCTTCGAGCGAGCCCGTTGCGCCACTAGCGCTTCTGCAGTGCCACCAGCGTCAGAATACAATTCACGGTTTGCGCCCTGATCAGGGTGGAAGCCGCGCTTCAATCGTATTCCTTGCAAGAAACGATGGGGATTTACGGGCTGGAGTATTGCATTTATAAAATGAAACGATCAAACACAATATCGAACTGGGACTTCCTGTGTATCGAACTGGGACATTCGGCTTTTTGGTATGATCCTATCATTTTATAAAAGTATACATGTGATTCACAGTACATTTCCCTAGTACCGGTCGTTATAGTGAATCGATGCTCGCATGGTTCGAGAGCTGCCCAAGAAAGCAAAAAATGTGCCCCAAACTTTCCGGCGCTACTGCATATTCACATTCGAATTAACGATCAGGACGGAAACCGTGTTTAAATTGTCTTGGAGAGCTGGCTACACAGAGAGAGATCGTACTAACATTAAGAACAGGCACTCTAGTTGGCCCGCCTACTAATATGTAAAAGTAGGGCCTACTAATATGTAAGCTGCGCATACTTATATATTAGTAGGCGGGTCAACTTAAAGAAGGAGTATCACGAATCTCCTGCTCCCTCATTCCTCATCTCCTATGTTTCAATGGCGCGGTCGCTTTCTCTTCGTTCCCCCTATCCCTCCCTATCATTTTTGAATCCCTGCGCGTCAGGGTCAGTTTGGCACAGTGCCAAACATGAATAACTTTATTCAAACTTATAGGCACATGCGGTTTGCGGGGCTCTTATCGGGAATCCGATTACCATAACCCGACAGTGATAACACACTTGACCAAAAGTTCGTGGGACACCACCTTTAAGTGCCTGTTCTTAGTAGAATTTATCTGTGAGTGTACTGGACTATATACATATACATATTTATCCTGACATCAAGGCAAGGGCCTGCAGGAGGTATCATTCGGGGGCAGAGGAGGTCGGGATCTTCAAATTCGAGGCAACTGGGAAAGGGAATGGATCTTGCTTGGCTTCTTTGGTCAATTGGAGTGTCGATCTTGGACTATTGACATTGAGCGTAGAAGTAGATCTTCCGGCAACCAGTGACGTCCTGACTAGCGTGTATCAACCTAAGTGGGAACTCACGTCGTAGTCTCGTCGACTGGGCCTTTCTTGAAAGTTGGCGACTTGAATTAGATGTAGGCGATCCGGGTCCTCTTCTCGAAGTGGTACCAGGTGGGCGATATACTTGCCGGGTTGCCCAAGCTGACTGGCAAGGATTCTCCAAACTGAGGAGGGAGAGGAGCGGGGAGACTGTCGACCGCCCGTCACGAGGCACAGAATGAAGAATGAAGAATGAAGAAGAATACTGTACTGTACTGGACTTATCGATGACAATTCGACGAACCGTGTCTTTCCACAGACTATGAAACCTATTTGAGCGCTGAGAGGGCAGATTATTTGCTGATTGAAGGAGACTTCGAAAGGCAACTAATACTACACTTAAGAGGGAAAAGCCACCCCACACTCCTCATTCTTCACACTTGCTTCAGAAAAGCGGACCATTTCGCTCTTATAATTACGCAGCTTGACTCATCTCCACGAGTAGCCTCAATGATCTCCATGGGAATGAGTGCTAAAGTGGGGAAGGTGGAGGGAAATTTTAATAACGAACATTTCAAATGCTTTTCGTGAGCAAACGTTCCTTCCTCTATTCATGTTTCATACAGTTTGAAAGACCGAGATTCACCTGAAGTAGCGCTCTCTGGAACACATCGTGGTGTCTAAAACAATCAATTAAACATTTCAAATCTGGCTCTACGTGGACTGTACATCGGCTCTACATCAAAATTTGCAAAAATAATCCACATAAGAAGAAATCAATATTGGGCGGAGCAACAGCATCTCCACGACACATCATTCCACAGGCCGGTCAACCTTCCAGAAAGGCGTTTGGAGTGAGAGAGCGTGTGAAATCGAGAGGGACTCTCTCACTTTTGTACACTCTCCCGCTCTAACGCTCGTCTGTAGATTTGGAATCATGTGACGAGATCTTGATTGGTCACATTTCTGATATTGAATGGGAAAGACTATATCTTAGGCTTGCAAACAAATTTCAATATATTAATTTATTATTCAAATAAACAATAATCACGATCACATTGCACAAGTATTATGCGAGGTATAAGTGGGAAAAGATATGAAAACTGAGAACTGAGAATTTCCGGGAATTTCAGTGCACTAGCACAGCAGGGTCGAACCGTGAGAGTGAGAGAGCTTGGCCTACACAGCGATCAATAATCACCAATCAATCGATAATCAACACTCGCTCTCGTCTCCCTTGCCTCTCGGACGGAAGAGTACCGTAATCACGAAGAGAAGGGAGGAGAAGAGAATGAGAGTGAGCGCTCCCATGAAGGAAAGGGCAGACATTGAGATGCATACGGTGTTGTTGATGGGAGATAGAGAGACGAGCTGAAATTAAGAAGGTTTACGGTAGGAGAGAGGAATACGGTAGCGGCCAGTTGGATGGGACGCGGTAGGTGACAGACTACGCCAAATCAGATGAATAATTAAAGTCGATGAGTGTTGTAAAGGTTCCAATCGGCGCGTTTTTTTACGAAAATGTTGTTTCTGGAATATCGATTACCTGTTCTGCGGTAGATCGCGAGGCTCGACGCGCCCTCAGAAGATCAGCAAGAGCCGCCTCCGCCTGTCGTTTTCATTGATTTATTTTAAAATGGAAAAAAGGCAAGCCAACATTACTAGCCCACGAGAAATAGTGTATTTCCGTGTAGTCTGAAACCTACTTCATTCGCATATGAAATCGACTTACATAATCCGTCCATAACATATTTAAAATGGATCGAAAGTATATTAAAAATGCTATTGGCGATCAATAATTAATCGGCTACAGTATACTCACATCGGTATAATCAAGAGCAGTCAATTCCGCTCGAACATCCACAGTATGTCCGTCCCAAACCGGAGAATCATCTCGCTTGATGCGCTTTCTGAAATAGTCAAATATAAAAACAATATGTTGAATTTATTTTATTATTGGTTTTGTATTTATTTGTAAAAGATATGAATGGCTTATAATGAATAGTTGCATTCGCGAATCGTAAAAATACATTTGAGAAACAGCAGCCCACCGGGGTCTTTGGTACAACTTTTCCACCTTTAAAAAAAAGGAAATGATGGATTTCATATATCAACCATAAAAATCAAACCTGATAGAGTGATTTGAATCTCCAATTGGATTCGTTGACTTTACTAGAGATTCGATGGAATCGTCAAGAGAGAAAACGCGGACGCCATCCTTCTGTAGTAAAATGGACTTTTCGCATTGGATGCCAACTAGCTATCGCTTCAATAATTTTAATGGAAATGAAGAACGTGTAACATTTTGCCAGTTTGCTCTCAACGCGAGAAAAAACAACCTATCGGACACGAACTTTGAAAGATCCAGTACACATGCATCTCTCGCTCCTGACCCCTTTCTTGAGGTCGAATAACTAACCTCGGGTACGTCTCTCTTCCTCCTGAGCAGTCTCAAGACGTGATCGAATCGATCATCCCTGTCTTCGTCAAAGACGAGCGCGCGAGCGGTCGCGAAGAGTTCACTTGATCTGGAAATTAAAAAAATAAGATATTTAATTATTGATTTATGAAACTCGAAGACTTGAGGGAAATTGATGCCAATAATAAGAAGAAGCAAGTTTTCATGGCAAGATGTGCTCAGAATCAGACGAAAAGGGAAACAGACCAAAGTTCACATTTGAAAGATCAAAGATCAAATATTTCTCACCCCTGGTGTGGTTCAGCAGACGCCGCTGCGACCACTGGCGCCTCAGTCGTGGAAGCCTTACGAGAGAAAATGGAGATTCGCGGACTGAATTTGACACGTGGTTATGTGTTTCGCAGCGATGTCAAATTACTGCGGGCCCGGGACGGAATGATGAATAGACTTGAAGGTTGTCACAAACTGACTAAATCATAACAATCTGTTCCGCGTTGTTGGGAGTGCTCGGAACAAAACGTCTATGCGTATGGCTGCTGAACGCCGTTTGCATTTAATATGCAACGTTCTTGCATGCAGAATCCGGGGAAATATTTACGTTTCTCTATGTGTGTGTGTTTCCGAATGACCTACCGTTGCGTTGAAGGGTAGGGCGCGGCGGCTGCAGTAGTTGCTGCTGCAGGTGCTGCAGCCGGAGCTGACGTAGGAGCGTAGACTGCTGTGGTTGCGGCTGGAGCGGCAGAAGAGGGGTTGTAGGCAGCGGTAGTCTGTTCAACTAAAATTGTGTAATCCCTTGCTAGTTTCGTCTCTCACCACCTCATTGTACAGTCCTGTCAAACCTCTACACATCATTCCACAGGCCGGTCAACCATCCAGAAAGGCCTTTGGAGTGAGAGAGCGTGTGAAATCGAGAGGGACTCTCTCACCTTTGTACACTCTCGCTCCAACCCTGATCTGTATGTTTGGAATCATGTGTCTAAGAAGATGGCATGAGGGAATGCCATTAAATCGATATTAAGCTCTCTTTTTGTAAGCTAAGTATATGACTGGAGTGGCTAACGGAAGATAGAGGCGATGAAAATATAATTTTAAAAAATACAATATTTTGCACCTGCTGCGTCTTCGGCAACCTTCTTTGCGCCGAAATTGCGCGCCTCCGGGCACTGCGGACGCGCACACTCCTGGTTCGGCTCCTGAACGGAATGGGAAAGGTTACGGTATATGAGTATTGATTGGAATTAAATGTCTTATATCATGTCTTATATCATACAATTTATATCATAGCTTAGTATTGTTTACAAGTAGACCGTTGTCTACATTCTTGCACTGAAAATACCCTAGTCACTTCGTTTCTTAGTTTTACTTTTTGACAGTTAGTGATTCGTCTTATCTGTGTGTGCGCAAGTATGCTACGTGTGTATGCCGAACAGACATGCCGACTAGAGGTGGTCAGTCGAAAAGCCGGAATGAGAGGGAGAACAAAGGAGAACAAAGGATTGAACCGGAACGAACCGGAACGAAACCTTTGTTCGACATTATTTCAGACAAAGATATTTTCCGACTGATCATCCCTAATGCCGACTATATATATATCTAGCTGCTATGCTATCAGCAGTATGGCTGAGATTTAATTGCGCCATTGAAGCGTTTAGTCATCATACGCACATAATGAGCGGGATCACGCATCTCTCTCCAAACCGGTCTCAGTCGCAATCCCTCTTTTGAGTTCCTTGTTTTGCCCCCTCTTCTTCCTCTCGAAAAGCACACGCAAAAGGGGGAAACGAATATCGAGATGGCAAGATTACAAGATTACAAGATACAAGGATTACAAGGCAAGAACACGATCAGTTATCGATCGACCGACTCTTCACTTCACTTCGTATCACTTCGCTTCGAATCACTTCAAAGTCGCTTCACTTCACTTCACTTCGCTTCCTTCACTTCTCTTCCTTACTTATCACTTTAGTATCACTTCGAAGTCGAGTTAAGACTCGATGAAGAGGTGTGGAGAAAGCGAGAAAAAGAAACTAGGGGAACTCTCTCTCCCATGCACACTGTCTAGCTCCTGACCCCTTTCTGGAGGTCGGGATTAATGTGCTCAGTTATCGATCGATTACCGTTGTATACCTTGACGGAGATGCTGATTTGGCACTGGTAGAAGAGCTGGTTGCGGTCTGCGTACTTGTATACGTGCGCCTGTAATTCTACTGTGGTTGCGTCATGACTACGCAACTCTCGAAACACTTGACTGGATATTTTACTTGTTTTTATCGCTATGAACCATGCTCCTATTGAATATATATGGATGATATTCCTTTTTGTTCTTACGTGAAACCTATTCCGGTTACTTTCTGATCAGAAAGGGTGCAGCAAAGACCCTCTTTCGCTGCAAGAGGAGAGAGATACCGTCTCACAATGAGTTTCTCATTTTTGGTTTTCTGATTGCGAGCAAAGAAGAACTCTATTTTCCGCATACACATAAAATATTATAGCAGGAGATAATTCTTCAAAATTGAGTAAAAAAAGTAACTGATGAATGCGAAAAGTTTAGGTCCGGCACGGGGAAAATTCCCAATGCGGAGAAGCGGCTCAGGCGCGAGAGAATGTGTTAAAATGTGTGGGACACTTCCCACACTTTCTCGCCAATGACCTCATGCATACCTCCTGTCCGGCGATTAGGTCCTGCGGGTACTCTAGGTTGTTGAGGATGAACTTGTCGAGCGCGCAGCCGTCCTCGTTCAGAATCATTATGCGATCGCCTACAAATCGATAATTGCAAACAGAGTATTTCTGAATTGTGTATTCCACGTATCACGCTTTGAATCTATTACACATGTCACACAGGAAAAATACTCTATGAGTGTGAAGGAGATAGATAGACTCCCTCTCATGTTCTCAATTTTAGGGCTGTTAGGAAAGTGGGGCCGCCTTGTGTACTTTAACAATTAAGAAAAGCACTAAAGTCGACAAATAGTAATCTCAACATGCTACTGTAACCCGAGAGTAGTTCGCTCACCGTTTCCGTCGTCTACCGTACACGAGTGGACGACGGAGCAGAAGGTGTCCGTCGTCTCCGACTCGCACGTCCACTTGTGGTACACCTGCCAATCGATAATCAACTACCGTATACCTCATCGGCTACCGTACACCTGACAGGTCAATCGACAACTGGGCATACTACCGTATACGCTAGATGGAAAATGTATGGGATCATTCTATAGTATGCAGAACCCTCGCGTTCATTTGTCCCATTTTAAATCATCGCTAGGTTATCGCATCATATGTATCTGACTGGAATAGACTTCCCGATAGAGTATTCGACCTTTCCGTTAAAAGTTTCTCGTCATATATAACTTACCACTCTTGACATCTCATGACCCCCCCCCTTCACACGTGCTAGTATTTGAACATCGAGCTACACGATTAGCTCCCTTACCTCATTACACAGTAAACAACCATCTACCTATGCACTCCCACAAAGTTCCTATTATGTGTTGCTGAGATAAATGAATTGAATTGAATTGAATAGTAGCAAAATATCGGTAGGTGTGATTTTTGCCGCAATCGATTATAGCTACTGTACCCGCAATGTTCCGGTCTGAACTCACGTGCTGTCCGACGCTGGCGAACTTGACGGGCTCGCCGGTCGGTCCATTGTCGAGAATCTCGTACTTGCACACGGGCATGGGCACGAGCGCAGTTTGGAAGGCCGTCGTGAGATCGGATACCTAGATTACGGTAGGTTACCTATTGATAAATGATTCCATAACTGCGCCGGCACGAGCCGACACCGGATATAATTGAAAGGCAATGATTGTGAATGATTGGTAATGATTGTTTCAAAAGAGAGCTAATGCGAATATCTCATAGGTTTTGTTAAAAGTGGAGAAGGAAAGGATCGAATTCGTTCTGCTATCGTCGATTTACATCATCCGTGAAACTTATCGTAGAAAGGTGACAACGCTTGCAGGAATTTTATACAACGAATATAAAACTGTTAAAAAACTTATAATCAAACATGTGTTGCTATACATTAACTTATATTTATTCTTATTTATATAAATTAGTAAACCTCGAGATCGGCGGATACGGTCTTGTCCGCCTCCATGTAGAAGCACTCGATACGGTAGGCGCCGTCGACCTGCGATTATCGATCTACAGTAACCAAACATTTCCCTTCGGGACCCGACATCGCTCTTTTCTGCATCTACCGTAATTAGGCTTCTCCAACTCTTTCTACGACATCATTTTGCCTCTTTTTTGTATTCGACGGTCTATTGTAACCTAACATTGCATCACTGATCGATATACCGTCACCGGTGTGCATCCCCAACTTGGTATCAAGTAAAAATCAAGTTGCCCCCAGGCTTGATACCAACTTGGGGAACGAGTGCGTCAAATGAGAGAGTAGGCCAAATGAGAGAATCAGACAACGAGACAGAAATTCCCCAAGTTGGTATCAAGTTGTCGTTCCCCAAGTTGGTATCAAGCTCGTTCCCCAAGTTGGCACCAAGCTCTCGTCGTCTGCGCTCTCTCACTCTGACGCACTATTTCTTATGAAATTCCCCAAGTTGCCCCCAAGCTTGATACCAACTTGGGATTCAAAATTAGGCTTGATACCAAGTTGGGGATGCACACCGGTGGTAGTACTCAGATAATCGCATCGGGACCCACCTTGGTGACGAATTGCGGGTGGAACGAGATGATTACTGTAGTCGAGACGAAGATGCCCTTCGGGTTCAGCGATCGCGTGCGCGCAACGTTGCACGTGTCGAAGGCCAGCTCGATGCCTGGATATAGTATCATGAAAATTACGGTAGGGTATCAATTAATATTCCACTGTTGCATGCGTGACGCGCTCGAAAATTTTCCCGCTAATAATTATTTTCCACGCTAATGCTATAACTATAATCGATATTTAATTGTAGATTACTGTACAATCATCAATCGATAATTTCTTGGGTAGATCACTCACCGGCCACTTGCCGACCGCCTTCGTCGTTTCTACAGTTCGCTTGGTCGTAGAGGCCCTGGAATGAAGAATATGTATTGCCTTTTAATGACGCAATGGAACAGTACTACCGTGCTCAACCGTCATAAACGTTCGATCGATTACGCAACAGAACATTTTACCAGAGCTGATGTGAATACATGGTAAGAGCTACCGTAGTCGTTTCCTAGTGATTACGCAAGCTTGTAAAATAAAAATTCCGTAACTTTACAAATATACGTCAACAGCTACCATACACATTTCCTTAAATGAATTTAATAGCACAGTATGACTATCGTACCTTGACGAATACATGGCCCTGGAAGGCGTTTCGTGTGTTAAAATTGACGGTGATCGAGGTGGGACCGCACTCAATCTCCGGTTCGCCCTCCACGTTATTGTCCACCGGAATAGCGCATACAGTAACTGCAATGGATACTACGGTAGGTTACGGTAATGGTACATACTTACTGTAGCCCCTGGCCGGACATTTTCAATACTACAGTAAAAGGGAGTTGCGGTGGCCTATTGTCCGAGATATGCTAGTGATAAACCAAGGCATAAGTGATGCGTATACCTAATGATAAGTGACAAGATTAAGTAGTGAAAAGTGATAAAATTACCTAGTGATAACAGTTTACCTTGGGACAAATAACAAGTTCATCTGACGATAGGTGACACGTTTATTTAGTTATTAGTGATTAGTGATAAGTGATAAGATTACCTAGTGATAACGCAATGGAGAGGAGTGTCCTCATGGCGAGGCTGCGAGGGCTGCTTGACAATAAGTCGGAATGAGCTTGAGCAGCGCTTGTCTAAAGGGTGTGACTCCTCTATCTCGAGGGGGCAAAGACGGGTAACTCTCCAACTGGTTATATCATACTAATCTACCCTCTCTCTCTCCGACCATCCCCTATCCCTATGGCATCAAGAGTTGTTCGAGGATAAGAGGAAAGGAGAGGGGAGAGGAATGACTGGAATTTCAAGCCCCGCTTGATGTGTATGTGTGTGGCGTAATAATTACACGAGAGAGGAGCTGATAAGGAAGCGATTTCGGCGGCGCCGGATAATTAGAATGAGCAGTGGTGGGGGATGGAGGAGAAGAGGGATGGACCAATGATTTGATAATCTCTAGCTCGATAACGTGATTCTAAGCCGAGCCAGAAAGGGGCCTAGAAAAGTGTGCGAAAGTGTGAGAGAGAGAGACACACAAACTCCTTGGCTCTCGGTTCATTCGGAGCTGACGCACTTGCGTAGGTACTCACTGTTTATAAATGATAAGAGTGAACACATTTTGCACTGACCGCAAATGGAAGAGGAGAACGGCTTACCATTTTTTTTCATTTCTCGAACAATGGCTCTGTGAAAGGAGAAAAAACAAAAAGTTAGTGATAAGTTTATTTAGAGATTAATGATATATTTAGTGCTAAGATATACCATGCTCACCGAGATGAGAGAGCACGTGTGGAACGAGGAATTTTGAGAAAACTATGACTGTGAGAAATGAAACGATGGAGAACCGTTCTGATTGGAAGTTAATGGCGGGTAAAATTGTTATTTGGTTAATGAGCAATCTGAATGCGCTTATATTTTTTAATGATTGATTTTTTTTGAAAAAAATCCTGTGAGTTTCGCCAGTACTTTGAATTGCTTATTTATGTAAGAAATTGAATTGCTAATTTATGTATTTTATGTATCGAATTGATTTTAGCGTATATTGTGTTGTAGAGAGTATTTCATTTGATTTATTTTTATTATTTTTGCACACCTGCGCCTCTCCCATCAAAGTACGAAGATAACTTCTGAGTTACATCTTGACTGAAACATATCAAATTCCAAACCATGAGAAACATGAGATTAAAAAGACATAAAAATCCAATGATTTTTTTTTGTTTTTTTTCCGGAACTTATTGCCTCATTAGTTCTTGAATGTATTGTTAACTTTTGGATTTTGAAACCTCGTTTTCTAGGATAATATTCCTACTATAGATGCAATTAAATATGAAAGCTTTCCGGGGTGGATTGAGAAAGGAAGTTGGAGATTTTTGCTCCAATTCTTTCTATTACAGCGCGTGATGGATGTGATGATTTTCGGTTACTTGAGTACATCTTTCCGCAAGCCGGTCAAGGTGATCGGGTCAACCATACGTGAAGGGTTTGGAGCATACAAACTCGAGAGGAATCTCTCACTTTCGCACATTTTCTCATTTTGGTGCCCTCTCTGGAGGTTATCGTGTTATACCCTATGGAAGTCTCCAACTTTCCTTACTCAGGAGATGTTGTCTCCAGCGGATCAAGTCTCCCATTATTAGGAGAACTAAACTCTCCAGAGTAAGGAAAGCTGGATACGTCGCGATCTGAGTACCCATTCTAATTATCCAGTAGTTCAATAGAGAGGCTCTCTGTCCCTTTCGCACGACCCCTCTGCCTGGAACATTTCTGTAGTGTTGGAATCATGAGTGAGCACTCCAGAGAAAATAATATAACCTTTATCAACATGTAACAGCTTTCACACATATCAACCCGATCTCGATCATAGAATACGACTTGAATTACTAGCCTACAAACTGTGTGAACCCTCTCATAGTTATCTTCCTCGGGGAGTTCGAGAGGTGCGTGGTCTCTTTATTTTGAAACTCAAACGAGGTCCGGCGAAAAGTGTGTGCGAAATGAAAAGACAGAGAACGCACATTTCGCATGCTTCTCAGGATCTACTCGCTCTACGCCAACTCATGAGTTTATGTGAAAAGAGCGATTTTGAATCCGCACTTGTAAAGATAAAATTAGTGGTTGTCCCTGGTCAGCTAAACGTGAGGGTTCATGCGCTGATTACGCAATGCATCACTCTGAACGAAAGGAAAAGTGAGTGTTTGACATCTGGGGGAAAGGGAAAGTGTGACGTTCCTACTAATATGATTACAATGTGCTTTCACGCTTGGGTGTGGCATTGATCTAATCAATCAGTCACTCCGCGATTCTCTAATGAGCACTTGAAGACTGGCATGGATAAAAAGAACATTTCAATAAACAAGTACAATATTTCTCGGAAATACAATTTCTCTGTCATTAATACCTCGGAAATATGAGCGAGACAAGTGAAAGGGTCGTTTCTAAGATCTATTAGGGGGCAGGTAGATCGGCGTTTCACAGCACGGATTTCCTCCGCAACGAGGCGTTTCGGTGCTTTTCGAGTTCGTAGCCCTCGGAGATCTTGTTGTTGATGTATCCCAACAGCAGCTGCCAGCCCATCTGACCGTACTCGGTGCGCTCCTGAACGGAATATCGATTATCGATTGATTGATAGTTGTTTTTGTTCCTATTCTAAGCTGCGTTTGGTTTGCAGAGGTGTAAAAAAGTAAGAGTTCTTTTTGAGCTAGGTGCTTCTGTGTTTCTCCTAGTCTACATCACCCTTTGCAGCACGCTCCTAGCGATTAGAAAAGGATCCCCAGTAAAATTACCCCTAAAATTCACAAATTCGGCTAGACACCTACGGTACAGTGCACCTTTGCGCCCAGACATTTACGCGAAAGCATCCCTTTTTGCTATTGAAAAATAGCCGGGATCTTCGATGCGTTGGCACTGCCCTGCGAATAAACGCGAGAAGGAGAGAGAGAACCGAACAAAAGTGCGTTTCGCATCTCTCCCCATTTCGCGAGAGTCGCCGAAAACAAACGACGGTGCGCTGTCATCTGCTATTTTCGGGCACAGAAAGGAGAATTAAAGGCTCCTTATTTTCCCTGCGAACTGCCACGTCTTTCGCACGAGCGTTTTAGGAAAACGGTGACGAGGAGGTGGACATTTTGCAGCTAACCACTCACTTTTGAAGCTAAGAAGACCAAAGCAAAGATAATCAGAAGAAGCTATCTTCCTGCAGTCATCTTTGCTTGGAAATGAAGGTAGAAGGCAGTACCAAAACAGGTAGTATGTCTACTGGTTTGTTTATCCGTCTGTCTGCTTGTGTTTTTTT